>OZ034808.1:4621543-7187543 GCA_964028335.1 Altica lythri | reverse complement strand
AGATGGCCACTTTCATAGTATATAATTTTGATCTCAGTCCTACATAATCAGTCATAATGCATCCATTATTTTCATCTTTCATCATACCTAAAACTTTCTTATTTAGTTGCGGTATTCCATACACATTATTTGTAGGATAGTCTGAAGTATCAAAGTATTTCTCACAATCATTCTTTATAATTTGATAAGGATCTTTTCCTCGTATCTCTAATAAAAACGGAATCTGTATCACTGTAGCAAGTAGAGCAGTTTTCTCCAAATCGTGTTTGTAAATAATCATATTGAAAGCTATATATTGTAGTCTTTGCAAGATCCAAAATTGTTTGCCCTACATATATAGGTTTATTTAGATAAACCTCAATTTTTTTCATCTCTATCGCCACCAAATTTTCGTCAAATATTATACAATTCTTAAATTCAGGCTTAGATATATATGATTGAGCTCCATAACGACCCTCCCATTCGGTAAGAAGTTTTACATCAACCCTTTTTCTTACATTCTCCATAGTTTTACCGAAAACAGCATTGTTCATTAATTTGAATAAATTCTTCTCAAATTCGTTTTTAGCTTTTTTTCTAAGCTCCGTATTTAAATCAATATACGGTTTCAACCAAGGAGACTGTTTAAATTTTAATACTCTGTGTATTTTCGTTAATTTCAAGCCATGTTCTAAAGCTTGTTTTAGTGATCGATAGTGTATGATATATTTCTCTTTATTATAAAGTGTAGCCATAAGTTTAGTACTCTCTTTTAACTTTGCAGGAGGCTTCATAGTCTTAGGGTTGATATGTTCTGGACAGAAAGGTATATCTTTATGCTTATCATGTAAATCATGTGGATACTCTAAATCAACTTCAAGCATGTAACCTACATTATTATCATCAGCAATTGTAGTGACATCAATATTTGAATCCACCCACTCAAATTCTCCATATGGAAGAGCTTGACTCATAGCCCAACCATACTGATTGTTGACATCAAAATACATTAAATAGTTTTCCGGTTTTGCAGGATTATAATTCAACATATATTTATTGTTTGCATGAACCCTTCTTTTAGAGCAGACTTGACTGAGACCACCTCGAATGCCTCGCTCTACAAACAAAAACATATCCATATCAGTAAGAAGTTCTAACTCCTGTTTCGTAAACTTTAACATAGCATCCCAAGTAAATCCGGGTAGCGTAAAATAGTGGGCTGGATCTAGATCATACGTCTTAAGACAGCTCGATCTAAACTGTTCAAAGACATCTGCTAGGAGTAGAATGTCTGTTTTCATATATAAGTCTACATAATCACCTAGAGTTTTACAGTTAAACGAAGACCATACTTGTTGTGCTCTTTTATACATACGGCGGGGGCAAGCTTTATTATCTAATTTGTTATAAAAAGCATCTTGATGAGGTAAACAGGATTCACTAAAACGATCAAAACTATTGATGTAATCATATGGCATCACACCTTTCTTTGTTAACAAATTAAACTTATCTTCAGGTATGTTATTAAACTGAGACCTCAGATTTGTAAATTTTGTTAAAGAAGATGATAATTTATCTAAGGATGATGCCATAAATCTAAAACTATCAATGAATCTAAAGTGAATTCGAGCTTCATCAATATGCTTCGTAAACGAAATATATTTTTCTTTAGTGAGAGGCAGTAAGTCTATAGATCCTTTCATTCGGGTTGCAATATCTTTTATCACGAAATGTGCGTCATAACCACTCAAATTGTGAAAGATTACCGGGATTGTGTGCGTGTCTTGATAATTAACATTACACTCATTATGTGAAGCTCCACGGTAATTATTTTCAGAAATTAAGTAATTATAATCTCTCACTTTTTTCTCGCCAACTTTAAAGGGTTGTTCACAAATATGACAGCGGGTGGATGCTTGAAAATCACTCTCTTGTTGAGGAGTCATGTGTATATTATACGGACATAGATATATAGTAGAGACATCCTCAGCAAGTTGATTCATTTCATCAGCAAACCACTGCATACAATCGGATCCTCGATATGAACGGTAGAATGATAGATTGTTATCATAAGAAGATTTAAAATAATATCCTACTGCTGCTGGAATATGTTTTTGATAAGCAGTCTTTTCTGCACAAGGCTTTAAAATACTCTCTAAATCTGCATATACAGCAAAGGGGGCTTTTATTTTGTTTTTAAAATCCTTAAATTTAAGCATCTTTTTGCTATCTGTAGGCATTTTGGTGGCGGTATCATTTCTTTTAATGCAGTCTACTATGTGTTTACTTAGCTTATCTTCCGAACGGAAGTAGTGTAAACATCTATCACAAAAGTACTTTTGACCATTTTCATTACTGAGTTGTTTAGACAAAAGTCGTGAAAGATTCTTTATCCAAACGTAATGATATTTAGTAGACTCTTTGTCATACTGATCTTGTATTAGAAGCAGATTTACATGCTTATCTTTCTTTTCCGCTGTTAAATATGTAGGGAGGGTCGAAAATTGTTTATTATACTTTTTTAGGATATAAACATTGATAGAAATGTTATTCATTTTTTCAAAATTTGGAATCTGCTTGATAGTTATAGGAAACTGAATACCTTTAAGTTTTAATACCTCAGAATAATGTGGGTATTTATTTGTTCTTTGCGGATTATTATTAACAGGATACAAAGCTGATGTAATTGCCCATGCAAAGCAGGCTTGATCATCATTTTTAACATTAATGCATGCTTCTTTTCTTTTAATTTGAGGTGGTAGTTCAATATATGATGATCCAAGTTGTGGAACAAATTTATTAATATTTACGCCCAAGTTTACTACTCTTTTTAACGACCACCCGCTATCACGTTCCTGGAATTCTTCCAGGTCTTTTAGAATAAGTTTTGTCACATTATCATCAAACCAGTTATTTAAATTTGTATCTCTATAGATGGGGCAGTTAGCTGTGGTGAAATATTTATATTCAGTTATGATCTGTAGGCCTCTATATATCTCAAATTCACCACAAAAAACTGTGTTCACTTTAACAGACTCATCTTTCTTGAGTGCGTTACCAATTCTACGTTTGAAGAGTGTCTTACAATCGACAAGAAATGCTATAGGATCTTTATGTTTAAGGTTTGAAATGACTCCAGTTCGAATTCTAGACTTAAAAGCTGAAGTCAAATCATCCCATTCTACTTTTTTAATTCCAGACTCTTTTGCCCTAGTCATAATTCCAGATCCTCTCTTTTTTGTTAATTTAATCTGAGATCTTAACGATTTAACATTTCTTAAACAAGCCTCTAGGTGTTGTCTTTCGCCCATGGAAGTAGCATTTTTAATATCTTTATTTATCTTTCTGACAGCCTTTGTACATTCCAGCAACCCCTCCTCCACTGTTTTACCATCATAGGTAATACTTATAAATCCTAAAATAGCTGTTATATGTTGAATAAGATCAGTAATTATTGACATAATGCTAAATTTTAAATAGTTAGATAGAAAAAAAGAAATTTAATTATGTGTCTGATATAAAGTAGGTAACTACACTGCAAGAGAAATATTAAATAATTAATTTTTAAAAATAATAATGGTAAAATATTATAATGAAATTTAAAAAAAAAATATATTAGTAAAAAAAAAACATTAATTTGAAATTCAATATGATACAAAATAATCCATATAAACAGTTATAGCTATTTAAAATTATTTAATAAAAAAACTTACCAAAAAATTTTATACACACACTTCAATTATCACTTTTCGCAGACTATTAAAATCAACCAACTTCTATGAAATCTTTGACAATAAAGACTCTCATACTGTTAACACCATATTTTAAATAGTTTTTTCAATCATAATTAGAAAATATGAAATATAAAGTCATTAATTTACGTTTAAGTATTTAACAATAAATATATTAACGGAAATTTATTAATTTTTAAAGTGTTACAGATAAAAAAAATATAATCGACTCTTAATCGATACTTAATATTCTAAATTTCCCATTACCAAAATTAAATAGTAAAAATTTCTCCAAATACTTTATATATAATTTGTCATATTCGACTCTAAATCGATACTTAATATACTAAATTTCACATTACCAAAATTAAATAGTAAAAATTTCCTCGAGTACTTTATATATAATTTGTCATATACTTTATATTCTAACTTTCCCATTAAAAATTAATTAGTAAAAATTCCTACAAAGTACTTTATATATAATTTGCCCTATACTAAAATTTCCCTAAAATTATTTACTTTATATTTATTTTTTTCTTGTAAATTAGATTTTAATATAAAGAGTGGGTATAAATATAAGCGAAATATTCAATTTTATTAAGTTAGTTCCAGTTGTTTCTTGAAGTGCTATTACCTATAATTATTACAGTAAGTCTACTATTCTATACTCTTTATACATGATTTTTTATTAATTTATTCACTTATTTATTTATTTATTTATTTATTTATTTATTTATTTATTATACATTTTATCAGTTATATATATGCGTCTACTATTCTATATCCTTTAGGTATACATGATTTTTTATTAATTTATTGACTTATTTATTTATTATACATTTTATCTGTTTTTTATATATAATGAGCTTTACGATATTTATATACTTACAATTTTATTTATTTCTTATAGATGGATTTTTCTAAAATAAACAAATCGTCTGTTTTATCGCAAAAGAAACCTGTGGTGAAGTTATCCTCCTTGGAGGTGGGCACATCATATCAAATATTAGATGCAAAAATTGTGAAATCAAACTATGGGAAAACTGTACTTTTAGAAATGTTGGATATGGTTGTTTTTCTACCAGAACGTGTGGTTGAAGATTATACACCATTCATGGAAGAATTTAAAAGCCAAAAATATGGCTTGGTGTTCCACGGGTTAGTGGACACCGGAAAACCGAAGCCTGCGGCTTCATTTGAAGTTATAGAAGTATAAAATATTAAATATATTTTTTAATAATTGTAAAATTGTTTTATTATTAATAACCACATTTTTTTTATTATTTTTTTATTATAAAAAAGTATAATATTTACATAGGTAATATAACACATTTAAATTAGGTATTTATATTATACTCTTGATTACCTCCGTAAGAGGGAAATATTCCATTAAACAATCGTGAATAATGATGCAATATACTTTTGTATCTTTTGGAAAACCATTGTTAGCTTCAATTTCTAATTTTATATCGACAGTTGAAGATTTCATTCCATCTTCTTGTTTTGAACAATCTATTACAAATAAGGCATGATCTTTAAATGCTTGATAATCTAAAAGTGATCGTCTCTCAGTCGAATATGAATAACTAGGATAAAATTCAGTGTAGTTATAATGAGCTGCAGCATAATCATTTTTCTCAAAGTCCAGTTGCATTCTTTCATTAGGCCAATATTCACCATTAAGAGATACTCGAACACTTGATATATTAACATTATCAAAAATTGTTGAATCCTTTTCTTTTCTATTGCGCCTCTCAGTTTGAAATGTTACTATAACATAACGCGGTTTTTCAATTGATGAGCTTGTTTTAACATTCCAGATTTCTCTTCTTGCACCGTCTTTAATTGAGGGTAGTTCATTAAGATCCCACTTTCTGAATGGAATATATATTGGTATATTATTTTTAATAGGTTCCATCAATTTAATTTTAATTTCATCATTGGGAAACACATGTTTCACTTTCAGTTCCATACTATTTATAATAATCTTAACAGTTGTTGTAGTTGCGGTACTACCAGCACCTACCTCATTTACAATAATACTATCATTATCGTAACTAGCTCGTACGAGACGAAATGTTTGTCTCCCATAAGCTATTGTTGTATAATCATTAAAAATGTTGAAAATATGTTTAAGAGGAATCAACAAACTAAAAGATTTATCATCTTCATTTAAGAACGGATGGTTAGGAAAATTCCATCCAGCAATACTCATAAATCTTGCATAATCACTGCGATAGCATAGCATACTACGTACGGCGCTAACAATTCCGGGATCTCTCACTGTTTCAATTTCTTTTGAACTTTCACTATATGAACAGGAATCGAATAGAAATACCCCAAAATTGGGAGCTAGATGTACGTTTCCACCTCCAACTATATCTAATCTACCTTTAATTTCTAATAAAGATTCATGTAGAGCAAAAAACGAATCAGCTTGATTTATTACAAACTCTACGACATCATTGTTATTAAATGATTTCACATATGGAGTGTACGATCTAAATTCTTCTTTTCTAATCGAATCATCATACTTTGGTTCACGATGTAGATCAAAAATGGGGTCAACTTTAAGTCGCTTAGATTCAACTTCAGATCGTATATATTTACGGTTTACCATATTTAACTTTAAGTCCAATCGATTGTAAAAAATCTCTGTTTACTCTAGTTAGTTTACGATGCTTGCAAGATCTAGATAAAACTGATGATTTTTTAGTTGGAACCGTCCTTTTATGTTCTATAATGAGACCCATTTATCGTTCTTGTAAAACTAGATGAAGGGTGCTTCTTTCTCCGCGAAAGTTAACAGGTCTTAAATCTTGATCAGACACCCTTACAATGATGTGATTAATTTCTTTCAAATTCTTTATAGGCAAATATATTGGATTGATAGGTCTCTCGTTGATAGCAAAACCAGGATCTACTGTTATAGGAATATCTAAAATTATATGAGCTGGTGTATTTCCATAGAAAGCTCCTTCAGTAATGTTGCAGTCAAAAAGTAGACTTGTCACTTTATTAATATTCACAGGTAGATCTGAAGAATGAACTATTCCAGGTTCTAATATTTTATTAGAAAATCCTAGGAGATTAGCAAGACTATCAGTCTTTTCAAAAGAGATTTCATATAGTTTACTATAAATTTCGCACTGAAGGGTATTATTATTTGGTTCTAAGAAAAAATCTTCTTCAGCAATGTTTTTTTTTAACATCAATTGTTTTTTTATATAAGCAGCTATATCACTAATCTCGTAACAACCTACAGGTAGAAGTATTTCTCTTTCTCTAAGTTGTTCTAAATTGTCGTACTCGAAGTAGTAAAATTTTTCACCATCAATATTAGGTATTGAATTGTAGGAATGAAACCCTAGCACTGCTAAATAGTAACTTTTATATGGATTAAGTACAAGAGGTGTTGACGGTGTAAAAGAGAACTCGTTATTGGTACTCGTTAAGGTTAAAAGTTGCGACATGACTAACCATTATCAGAAAATGTTATGATTTAAATAATAGACTAATATGCTAATCATTAAATTTATTTATAACATATAAAACAAAATAGACATTTTGACGTCATATTTCCACAAACATCTGACCATTCATGACAATCCGGATCTATACTGCATGGTAAATATTCTTTTAAATCCTCACGTATTTCACATGGCAGTTTATACCAAACTGAAGGTGAAATATTTTCCATAAGTATTTCAATGATATTAAGTGCCTCTTTGGATAAGTAAGCTGCCATTATATAAAAATTCCAAACACAGATGTCCACAATTAATTTGATTATATGTTTGATATTGATTATTGTTGTAGAAAATTCTAACACCTGAACCAAAATATTTAACAAGCTCTTTCATCGGCTTCAAATTACCAAATGAATCAAAATACTCTACGTTGTTATTTATCTTTTTATAAGCTACCCAATGTGTTCCAGCATTTTGCGATATATCTAAATTAACAATTGAACACTCGCATCTTCTAGATCCGTTAATTGGAAGACTATCTCGCATAAAAACACCACGAAAATATGGTATTTTTAATTTCTTTGCATAATTAATTAAATCGATGTTAGTTAGTGGTCTATTGGGTAGCTTTATTGGAAGTTTTTTTTTTCTTTCTTCAGATACAAGCCGTAGCCTCCTTTGATATTTTTCTTTAAATACAATCCCTTTCCTATAGACTCCATAGCTTTGTTGTGACGATGATCTTCATCAAGTTTCTTTTGAGCGTTTTTAGCATCAATTATAGTTTTTGCTATAGCTGAACTTCCTCCTGCTATTGTCCCTATCGCACTTAAAGCTGTTAATATAGGAATCAACGGCAAAAAACCTCCCATCTTGCTCTCAAACGGTATAATTCTAGGTACTCGAATATTCTTTTTTCCAGCTTTTGAAACAGTCTTTTTAGCAAATTTTAATGCATTTTGAATAGTCTTTTTTAATGTTAGGTTAGGTATTAAGGATTTTTTAATTTTATCTATAATTCCACGTTTAAAAGAAATTTTTCGTTTAATACCCATACCTAGTTTTCGCTTAGCTTTCATTACACCTGTAACTAATAATGCGTTTGCTCGTTCACCTAAACTCGCGTTCTTATTTTTGACACGTTCCCAAGCTTTATTTTCTAGAATTTGATCAGCCTTATGCCTCTCCGCTATTGTATTATCGCCTGAATATGCAATATCATGCTCTTTACAAGCAACATCTAATGGATTAATACCAGGATCTCCACGTAATAGACGTTTTTGTAGTTTTGTTCCAGCTAAAAAAAACAAAAAAATGTTAATAAAAATTAAACATTTTTTTTATAATACTTACGTCCACAATACTGATAACCACCCAATAAATGTGCTTCGAAGGGAAGTTTGTTTATTAAGTTATTTACTAGACCCTCACCTTTAAACAGTAGCATGAGAACTAACTGTTTTGTTTTCAATAAACATATATTTATTAAAAAACGTGCTATATATTTTAACACAAAATGAAAATCATTCGACAAGTACAGTCGCTACCTGTGGATAACTTAGATTTTAATATAAAATGTGAAGAAAGTAAACATAGCAAATTGCTACCAAATACTCTTCGTATTATCATATGCGGTCCATCAGGATGTGGTAAAACAAACGCAATGATGTCATTACTCTTTAATCCAAATGGGATAAAGTTTCAAAACGTTTATGTATATTCTAAATCGCTCTATCAACCTAAATATCAGTTATTAGCAGAAGTATTAAATAATGTGAAAGGTGTTGAATATTTTCCGTTTAGAGATAATGATGAAATCATAAATGTTAGTGATGCGAAATCTAATTCAGTTTTCATCTTTGATGACGTTGCATGTGACAAACAACAAAAAATTCGTGAATATTTTTCTATGTGTCGACATAAAAATATTGATGTTGCATATCTTTGTCAGACCTTTTCTAAAATACCGAAAGTGCTAATAAGAGATAATTGTAACATGATTGTAATATTCAAACAAGATGAATTAAATCTTAAACATATATTCGATGGACATGTATCACCAGATATGAATTTTGATCAATTTAAAAACATATGTTCACAGTGTTGGAATGAAAAACATGGTATGATGGTTATTGTTAAGGAGTTCCCTCTAAATAACGGTCGCTATCGTAAGGGTTTTGATAAATATATTAAAATTTAAGCTTTGAATAATATTAATCAGTCTACAACAAAATGTTGAATAGTTTGGAAGCTGCCCGAAAAAGAAAAATAGCTCAACTAACCAAAGATATTAGAAAAAAATATCTTGCATTAAAACTTAATAGAACAGAAGAAGATGAAACGTTAAATAAGCTTTTTCAACCTATATCAAAACCGTTGGAGGATATTGCTAAATCATCAAAATTTTTAAATCAATCGACAGCTAATCTAAGTTATTGTAAACATGAAAAAAAACCTAATATTAAAAAAGAAAAACATGAGAATAAAAACATATCATTTCTAGAACTTAAACATGTAGCAGGTGATAATAGTGATGTTGAGAATGAGGTTGAGGATAACGCGGAAGTATCGGAAGAATTAGATGATAAAGATATTCCAGAAACTGTTTTAAATGAGTACCTCGAGCAATATCCACAAGGAGTTCTAAAATATTTAAAAGAATTTTGGCAAAATGATGATAAAATAGATAAAGTATATGGTCCAACATATGATATATCGACATCTAAATGGTTTCTTGGAGCAGAAAATATCAACTTTGATACTAAAACGGGAGCAGTTTTCACAAAAGAAGGATATGTTTCAGGATCACCTGAACTATATGAATTACTTTTCTATGATGCACCTCAAGACTACACTTCTAAAGATTTAGAAAATTACAAACTCTTATTAGAAGCAACAAATGTACATAGAAATAAGCGAGGATATTTAAAAAATAGTTCGACATTTAAGTATAAGTATATTATAAAACCTATGTATACATCTAAGACTTTAGGTAATGGAATGTATTTAACATATAATGATGATCCTGTAGAATATGTGTATTGGGATGATCCAAATGAATTATGTGAAAGATTGCAATTACTCTATGCTTCGAAAGAAGCTGGTAATACATCTCATTCTAATGAAATTGTTTCCATCATTAATGAATTACGAGAAGCAGATATTATATACTAATGTAACGTTGTAGTGTGATCATTTTCATAATGAGTCTTGATAAGTTTGGACGTAGTCATCAAAGTCAAATAATTGGATTAAAACAATTAAAAGGAGAATTTAGGCTTGGTTTATTATCTCTAAAAAATCAGCTGTATAATGAAGATTTACCAAAACTACAAGATCAAATATCAATTAAAATTTTATCTATAAAAAACAAAATAGATTCAATTGAAAACTTTATTTCAAGACATCCTCCTACTTCTGAAAAACATATGGCAACAAAGAAATACGTAGATGATGCAAATACACTTTACAATATTGATTTAGCAAAACTACATGGTGAATTAATACGGGAGCTAAACAAATATAAGGATGAACAGAATACTAGCAGACATAAAGTTGAATATGAGATAAGTAAAATTAATAATCAAATAGAAATATGGCTACAAAAATTTAGAGAAACCTCTGATCTTTTACAATTACATGATATGAAAATTAATGATGTATTTAAGGAAATTTATGATATTAAATCTAAAATTAAACACTAAATAATATATTCATCTATCGTATTAGTCATTATCATGACGACGAAAGAGAAGCTTCAATTAGTTAACGAGCTTCACAAACCTGCTCGTAAAAATTATCCTCGTCGAAAAATAATTCTCAAAGGATTAGATGACTTATGGCAAATGGATCTTGCGGAAATGAGACCTTATGCTAATAGTAATAAGGGTTATAAAATGATAATGATAGTCATTGATTGCTTGTCTAAATATCTTTGGACAGTAGCTTTAAAAACTAAAACTGGAGAAGAAATTACAAAGGCTTTTGCAAGTATATTGAAACATTCAAAACGTTATCCTAAAAATCTGCAAACTGATCAGGGAACTGAATTTTATAACGTTAAATTTCAAGATTTAATGAGAAAGTATAATATCAACCATTATAGTACATATACTGTCAAGAAAGCTGCGATAGCTGAAAGAGTTATAAGAACTTTGAAATCAAAATTATACAAATATTTTAGTTTACATGGTAATTATAAATGGATTAATGTATTACCTCAAATTACTAAAGAATACAACAATACGATACATTCTACAATTAAATTTAGACCATCTGAAATAAATAAGCTAAATGAAAAAACGATTTTACATGATCGTTTTAATTATATAAAAACATCAGGACCAAGAAAATATAAAATAGGTGATCTGGTGCGAATATCGAAGGCTAAACATATTTTTGAAAAAGGTTATACTCCTAATTGGACCACAGAAGTTTTTAAAATCATAAAAGTTAATATTACTAATCCTACAACTTATTTGTTGGAGGATATACAGGGAAATCCGATTAAAGGGGCTTTCTATGAACAGGAATTACAGAAAACAAATAATGCAGACATCTATCTAGTAGAAAAAATATTAAAAAGAAAGGGAAACAAAATATTTGTTAAGTGGCTTGGTTTTGATAATAAACATAATTCTTGGATTGAACATGTTGACCTGTTATAACTTGTTAATAGTCTTATAATGATGTTTTTTAATAATCTTATAAAAATATTTTTAATGATTTATTTTGTAATGACATTATAATGATGCTGTTCTATAAAAAGTAATTGTAGTGGGGTTGGTATTATAAATAGTATGATTAAAATATAATAAATCATAGTTGTGATCAATATTTTGTTTAAATATGAGTAGTGAAGGTTATTTTAGTGCATCAACATCCTCATCAGTAGGTCAAGAGTATAATGATCAAATCGATGAAATTTTAGAAAGATATGAAACTGCAGCTAAACTGGAGCATTATAATTTATTACAAACATCATTTCCTATTGGAAGTTATGTGATAAAAGTTGGAATATCACCAGCCAGATCATTCAGTTCAGCTATAACTTTATCGCAATATTATCACACATCTAAAATATCGTTTAGTATTATTGAATGGAGCATTCTAATAGAATTATTGAATAATAACGTGAATGATTTCTTTATAAGTGATACATTGGATCAGCACATTCCTATAACATTTCAATGTGGTGATTACTGCATTATTACTCAAGTTGTATATGATGGTATAAAACTGCTAAGTGTTAGAAAGCATGATGTTGAATTTCATTTAAATGAGGAAGATATAAAACAAATTTTGGAAGCTGATCAAAATTTATTATCATATCACGTCTCACTATTGGACAGTATAAACTTTTGTAGTTATTATTATCATGTGTTAGATATAATTAAGACTCTTTTTCATAATAATATTAATAATAATAATTTCACTTTATTTGAAGTTCTAAAAAAATTTTGTGAAATGTGTACTGATTGTTTATTAGTTACAGCTTTAAGAGAATACATGTTTTTCTATAAAGCAAAAGTATTAAACGACTTAGATTATGTATAATATGTCTATAAACACATTTAATTATTAAGTAGAAATAAATAATTAGTTTAAAACTGTTGTATTACCATTTTGAATATATGTATATATTTTTTAATAAAACAAACTTCTTATTATTATATTTTTTTATTATTTAATCCTATAATCACCCTAATGATTTTTAATAGTGTTATAATGCTTATCAATATATTACTCTTAATATTAATTATTTAAAACAATGGCTACTCGATATCAAATTATGGGTGGGGTTTATTAAATAATAAACAATCGGAAGCGGATAATGGGGCACTTGTAATTAAGTAATTAAGGGTCGGAGATTGTCAACCAATCAGAATCAAGCAATGGGGCATTTGTGACAAAAGTTGGTAGCACTGTAAAGTTGGTAGCATGTAAAGTTGGTACGATGACAGCGAAGTGCGAAAAAAAATTCAAAAATATACAAAAAGAAGAATTGGCTGCTTGCGTCGAATGTAAAAGGTCAAAAGTTGGTAGCACTGTAAAGTTGGTAGCATGTAAAGTTGGTAGGATGTCAGTAAAGCGCGAAAAAATTCGAAAATATACAAAAAGAAGAAAAGAGGGTTGGCTGCTTGCGCCAAACGTCAAAGGCCACTCGAAAATTGACAGTTGTCTGCTAGCAGTCAACCAATCAGAACCAAGCAATGGGGGATTTCTAATTATTAAGTAATTAAGGATTGGAGATTGTCAACCAATCAGAACGAAGCAATGGGGCATTTCTAATTATTAAGTAATTAAGGGTCGGAGATTGTCAACCAATCAGAACCAAGCAATGGGGCATTTCTAATTATTAAGTAATTAAGGGTCGGAGATTGTCAACCAATCAGAACCAAGCAATGGGGCACTAGTAATTAACAAGTCATTAATAATAATTAAGAGGCGGAGTCAGGCAGCCAATCAGAACGAAGCAATGGGGCACTAGTAATTAACAAGTCATTAATAAGCAATTAAAGGGCGGAGTCTGTCAGCCAATCAGAACCAAGCAATCAGGTTAAAAGTGAAAGTGGGTGGGGCCGGGTGGGGCTATGACGTCAGACGACCTTGAACGGTAACAAAATTCGCTTTTCGGACCTTCATAAGAAAAAGCATGGGATTTTGGGCTCGTTCTCTTGTAGGTCCTTTACTAATAGTTTTGCATTTTTAGATAACTAATCAACTAATAAAATTCCAAAAGCTCGTTGTAATGACCTTTTGTGTGGATGGATAACTTTTTGCTTTTTTGGAACAATTTTGTGCGCAATGTTTTTCTCGTCAAAAAAGTACCCCTAAAGAGTTTACAGAATGGTTACATTTATAATGAAATTTTAAACAAGCTGTAATATGCAATAAGACAAAATCGTCCAGAAAAGCTCTCACGTGGCGTAACTCTGCTACAAGAATGTGCTCTTCCTTATGTTACCAATAGAACAAAGTTTATAACGAAAGAAATAGAGGACATAAGGGTATCCATCCAAGAGCTCCAATTTATCACCTTGCGATTTTTACATCTTTGGGCCAATGAAAAAGGCGTTAAAATAGTCGTTTAAAGTCGGATTTAAAAAAAAAATTAGAGCAATATACTCTATAGACTCTAAACCGTTATTTTTACTATGAGAAAACAATTTATATGCCTTCTAAAATACAATAATTTCACATTCTAAGTTAGAACCGAAAACGCCTTATAATTTATTAGTAAACTATTATTTTCGAGATAACTCTTAACGTATTTTTGAAATTTAGAAATTAAACAAACAAGAAATTATTAAATTGACATTAAGGAGAAATTGAAAAAATGTCACATCCAGTGGGACTCGAACCGACCATCACTGCCTTATACGCAGGCATGCTTTAACCACTTAAGCTATTGGATGATCAAGTGGTTAGGAAGCGAAACGTTATAATGAATTCAAATCCCATCAGATATGACATTCACCCACTTCCTCCTTAAGCACATGTTACATGACGTTAATGAGAGAGAAGTTTTGGCAAATCGACTATTGATACATCAAACTCTAAGTCACTTTATTTGTGCCCTGTCTTATATTTTTATTCGGTTAGGATACCGGAATTTAGGAAGTGGGTGAATGTCATATCTGATGGGATTTGAATTCATTATAACGTTTCGCTTCCTAACCACTTGATCATCCAATAGCTTAAGTGGTTAAAGCATGCCTGCGTATAAGGCAGTGAGGGTGGGTTCGTGTCCCACTGGATGTGACATTTTTTCAATTTCTCCTTAATGTCAATTTAATAATTTCTTGTTTGTTTAATTTCTAAATTTCAAAAATACGTTGAGAGTAATCTCGAAAATAATAGTTTACTAAAAATCAATGGTTCCGGTATCCTAACCGAATAAAAATATAAGACAGGGCACAAATAAAGTGACTTAGAGTTTGATGTATCAATTGTCGATTTGACAAAACTTCTCTCTCATTAACGTCATGTAACATGTGCTTAAGAAGGAAGTGGGTGAATGTCATATCTGATGGGATTTGAATTCATTATAACGTTTCGCTTCCTAACCACTTGATCATCCAATAGCTTAAGTGGTTAAAGCATGCCTGCGTATAAGGCAGTGATGGTGGGTTCGAGTCCCACTGGATGTGACATTTTTTCAATCTCTCCTTAATGTCAATTTAATAATTTCTTGATTGTTTAATTTATAAATTTCAAAAACGCCTTATAATTGTTGTAGCTAAAAGCTTTTTTTAATTATTTTTTTATTTTATATCCTTGTGTAACGATGTAAAATTTTAATTATAATGAAAATATATTTTACTCAATTTTATGGTCCTTGATGAATGAATTTCAGGCTGCGCTACCGAGTTTAATATTTTTATTTATTAAACAGAAAACTTTGTTAACTTCGGCGTGTCCACACATCATTTTGTGCTTAAAGTTGTAAATTTTTAAACTTTCCAAAAACAACACTAACTTGAATATAAAACTATAGCTCATTTTAAATGATATGTGGTGCTATTTTAAGAAATATAGTTTGTTTTAAGTTTTTAATTTTCGTTTAGTTCTAATTATATTGTGTTGTTGGATGAAAAAAAAAGTTTTAATTTTTAGCTACTTCTACTCTTTCGTATATATATATACTTTTATAGCTAACAATGTCATAAACAGAAAAATTTAAAGTTTTAGGTACTAAATTTGCTGCAAGTCAGTCCAAGTGTGTCAATATTTTTATAAATAATTTTTTTTGTGTTTTAGAAGTAGATATTAGAAAAAGTAAGACTATTTAATCAAAAAGATTGGTATCAACAAATCCACAGTGCCATTTAACATTTTGTACAAGAATTCCAATTTAAGAAATAAAGTATGTAAATAAGTAAAAATAAATTTATTATAAAATACGATTCAACCAGAGTATGTTAATCATTTATTTAAAAAATAGTAGTAAAAAAAATATGCGGAATTATCTGACTCGTTTTCGACTCGTCTGGTATACTTTTCACTCGCTTAAAATATACTTTTATTTAAATAAGCATATTCTGTTGTTTGTGTAATCAAAATTAATCCGACAATATTATGCATCCTTCAGAAAAATCTAATCAAAGCAACTCAAACTCGTAAAACGTGCATCTACTTAGTATGTACTGAAAGGAACGGTCAGCCAGATAATTCGAAAGTTTCAAATTGCGAAATGGAAACTACAGAATATTAACTCTAATGCAGTTAAAAACTTGTAGATGTGTGCTTTATTCTGCTGAACTGCATGGAATAGTTTTCGTTGTAAAAGGAAACTTCATTTAAATAATACTCGAATATCTCGTTTAGCTGATTACTGGAGTAATAATGTTGTTGTACGTACTTATCGTTTATTAATATTGGTTTTTTAATTACTTTCAAAACTAAGTAAAAATTAATTATATGAGTTTATGATTATATGAAGCATCTGGGTGTTGCATGAAGAATTTAGAAGAGGTGATTAATGTTCATAAAAAAATTAGGACCACAAACACCTACAATCTAATATAGAAAATTTCATAGTAATGTAGGATTTTTTTAAGATATTTGGGATCCAATGATTCATGTTACCTACTTTAAGTACGCTCTACTAGTTTATACTGGTATGCTTGTGGAGGCACTCTACGATCAAGTATCTTCCAGTAGTAGCAGTGGTCCAGTGGTACAGTATTACTCTTTTAGGTTCCCTGCCACACAATCTTTAATTTGAGTGTCCATTAAACAGTCACATAGATTGCTAGCATCCCTTCAACGGAGGGCATGTAAGAAATCCTTTAATGACTCGTGGCGGATTCTTGATGTTTAATACACATTCTGTAGTATTCTTGGCTAGAGATGTAGTTATCTTGTCTATGGATTCAGGTTTACATTTGTTTGTCTTCGGACGGTACGTTTTGGTACCCATTTTTGCTCAACAAATAATCACCGGTCGTAATGCAGCCTAGTTAGAATAACTTTACTTCTTTCATTGGTTGATGTCAAACACTTCAAGATTTTGATAGCATCTATTAGTTTGTGGAGGTCTAAAGGATGAGTTTAATATGTTATGCATAAGCATTTTAAAATTTCTAAAAATTGAAAAATTTACTGTCTTGTGCGATTCACTTCCTTTCAGTATGTGTTAAACAGTTTTAGGTCCCCCACTCCAAGATTTTGATAGCCTCTACTAGTTTGTGCCACTCTGAAGGATGGGTGCCACATGTTTGCATTGACTGTCTTGTGCGATTCAGTTTCTTCCAAGGTGTGTAACTGTTTTAGATTGTGTGCCAGCTAATAGACAGCTTTGGTCTCCATTACACAGTCGCATGAGTTGCAGGTGTCCTTTGACCGGTGCATGGCCGGTAAGGAATTCCGTAAAGACTTGAAGCGAATTTTTGCTGTTTTGGATGAGTTTTTTAACTCTTTTGGCACACGTTTGTTTATTACACATTCTGTTGTGTACTTGGCCAAAGATATGAGTATGTTTTCTACGGAGCCAAGCTCTAAGCTGCACCTTTTGGTACCCCTAGAGCTGGCTCTGGTCCGTAAAGTATTTTTGCTAATCCTTTTCTTGCAACTTTATTAGCTTGTTTGTTATCCTCTGGCACCCAAAGTGTAAAATACCTAATCTCTAATAGTTAGACAGAAATTATTAATTTTTTATGATTAATATCTCCAAAACTGTGTGGTAAAAAATTCAAAAAGTCTTATTTTAATCTAAAGATTTTTGTATATAAAATTCACGAAGCTACAGCGTTTTTCTAGTTTTACAATGAAACCTTATCCCTTTTCTATGGAGCTCTCTGATTGAAAAAAGTATCTTTTAAATTTGGTTGAATAATCTCTTTTCTTAAAAAAAAATCTTTGACACCCTATATTAAATATATTATAAATATTAAGTTTTCAAAAAAAACACTTTTGGTGTCGTCCTTATTTGTGACGAATCACCTTCTAAAGAGATTATTTTCATATACCAGATTCGTATGAAATATAATATACAATTATTATTTAATTTATGTTTAATTCAATAAGGCATAAAATTTTCATGATGAACTTCGTTGCTAATCTGATTAGGATCGTGCCGGTTACCACCAAAGAAATTGTAAATGTAAAGAGATCATATTTCACAGAGTAACTTTGTTGATGAATGTTATCAGTCGAGTTTAATTTCTTACTTTATGTTATAAATCTGTTAATTAAGTTTAAATAAAGTTACAGATAAGATCGTATATTTTTAGGCGATCTACAATACAAATATAAAAAAGGGATGTAGAGAAAATCCTGATACTTCCAATGGCGAAGATCTAGTGTTTACAAAATGCAGCATACGCGAGTTAAGTTAGTTACTTTCGTGAAGTACTTAACGGCATTTTCTTATTTGTAATTTTTGTGTTTGGATACAAGTAGAGGAGTTAATAAAATCGAATGTTTTGTCTTATAAAAGTTCATTCTGCATCTTTTTAACCTACGAAGCATTTAAAGACATTCCTGTCTGTGGCATTGTAGCTGCTAAATGAATGAAGCGATTTAAGTGAGAATTTTTTTTAATAAAAAGCCTTTGGTATTCAACGACCTCTAAAACTCTCCGAGTAGAAAAATTGAACACATTGCCATAGATATTTCTCGAGTTACAAATTGTACATTTTCCATAGCTTTGAGATGCGCTTTGAAAATGCATTTTCCTTATGCACAAAATGCAATTGTCGTCTGTACCTAACCGATTAAGTTTACAAACTGTTCTGAAGCTCTCCCAAATCAAATGCAAAAAGGTGCATGTTAATTGGTTTACGTAGTTAAAAATGTAATTTAGTAAAGATAACCTACAAAACTCCTGAAATAATGTGAAATAATTAATGGCGCTGTTTTAAAAATCGTACTACCTGCACCACCTAAATTTGTTCCCTTACTATGGACACTTTTCTCCTTCGTTCTACCCTTCATACTCCTTAAGCATATGTATGTAGACATTAATGAAGGAAAATTGAAACATCAAACTCAAAGTCATTTTTTTTTGTGCCGTGTCCTATATTTTTATTTGGTTAAGAGAAAGTTACCATAGATTTTTAGTACCTAAAACTATTATCTTTCATAGGATATTTGATATACAAGAAAATGGCATTAAAAGAAAATTGATAAAATGTCACATTCTACAGGCCTCGACCATGCAACTTTTACCAAAAGCCGATAACGACCCTAACCACTATGCCACAGATGCATTTAGGTAATGAATGAATTGAATGAGAATAAGAATTTGGAGGATAAATATGGTAATTTTTAAGGAGTTCGGAATGTAAGAGGACCCTGTTGTAGGACTTATGTCCTTTTCAGGGAATGGATGGGAAGTTTGAAAGGAGTTAGTATCTGTCTGTCATCGACCCTGCTCCTACAAAGTTTTTCCATTTGTAATTCCTGTGGATTTGGGTCTTCTAGTTTTACTTCATCTCACCATGTTTCTTGAACGTGCCTAAAAGGTCTTTTTCTTTTGGTGTATGTGTGAGTGTTGTGTGGAAGTGTAGCCCACGTGGTGCAATGTGGGTTTGGAAGATTGACGCTGTGGCGTGTCTCCTCCGTCGTGGAGCCCTTCCATTTGGCAAGGACGAAGGGAACCACAGAAACCTTCGCCAAGGGCCCATTTTTTTTCCATTTTATTTTTGTATTTTTGTTTTTTGTAGTTTTTTTGTATTTTTCCCATTTTTTTTTCCAATTATCATGTCCTAAGTGGGATTGGAGGCATTTAACACTTCCAGCAATATTTATAGTTCTCTGAAAGATCAAATTAAGAAATTTTCTTTTATTGAAAAGCACAATTTTTTATAAACAAATGTTTATTGCATTAGAGATAATTATGAGTGACATAATTACACTAAAACAGATATAATTTGTTTGTGAGTGATTTCGCATTTCTTTTATAATAAAACCAATATATGAATCGACCCTTGTGTAAACAGCAGGAAAATCACTGGCACATTCTATTCCCCATGATACAATACCAATAAGTTTTTTGTTAGAAATCATAGGACCACCAGAATCTCCATAACATGAATCTTTTTCAGTATTAGGTTCTGTACAAATAACAGTATCGGGTTCATAAAGAAATAACTCCTTCGCACATTCAGTGTTATTCATAATTTTAACATGTACACATTGGAGATCTTCTGATATTACTGGCGGTCCAGAAGCTTTTTTTGCTCCCCAACCCATTACAACAACTTCATTGTACATCGTTGATAGTTCTGACTTTTCTTTTAAATTAGGTAGATTAATGTATTTCACTTTGGAATTTGACTTTATTGGGCTATATAGGTGTAATAATGCTATATCGTTCACAAGGATAAATTTATCAAAATCAGGATGTTTTACAAATTTTTTAACCCAAACAGAGCCACATCGTCTGGTGGGAAATAAACCAGTTCCAGACCTACAATCATCTAAAACAAAAAGGAGGGTTAAAAATGCAACTAAAGTTTTGCTTCTTATATAAAGAAAACTAAAGCAAAAAAGGGACTATGATGACTTAGTAGACTTGGGTTACTTCAACAACACTGCTGTATAAAGTAGTTCTTCTTCACTGGAACCTTTGAATTTGGTTTTACCAACTGCTTAATTAGTTAGTGATACATTTTCCTTAACTTTTGTAACAAGAAAATGTCATATTACTACACTTAAAAAAACAACTGATGGGAATGAAAACTGAGCAGAATTTCTTTTGAGAATTTCGTTTAACTCTCATTTTTAACTATAAAGTTTAAGATTTCCACTTATCTCCAAAATTAGTTTTTCTACGGTCTTGGTCTCCTATGCAATTTGGATTTAAGTCAATATATTTTTTGCTTTAGGGCTTTATGCAGAACTAAAAAGACAACCCTCGTATATATAAACAAATTTAAGTGAAAATTAATCAAAAGAATAGACGTGTTGCTTAAAACATTTAACACTTAAAATCTACCAAAATACGTTGTGATAATTGCGATTTTTCTCATAAACAATACCTGTTTCAGTAAAAAAGTAAAAACAAACTTTTAGTTCGTTAGAAAAAGAATAAAAAAATTAAATTTAAATTTTAATTAAAAATTTACTAAGATCATTTCATATCACAGTTTTCACCTACTTTCGTCTTGCTAGCTCCCTCAGGTTAAATCTTGTTCTTACAAATAAATTACCAGCGTTATATCTTGATTACAAACTCTTGATTTTTTAATTTTTACAGATACAATTCAGTCCTTTGTTTGAGATTGCGACTGAAAATTAGGTATTCGGTAAAACCACTATTAATGTCATCTCTAGTATGAGTTTTTGATAGCAATTCACAAAATATGACGATTTCGAACCCATATTAGACAATAGATTTCTCTTGATATACACACAATAATATTTTTATTTTTATTTTATATAATCAGAAATAAATTTACCTGTGGCTGAAGAATGGACAACATAAATGTTTTCCTTTTCACAATGAGCTGCAGTAAGTACCCAATTTTCATTCAGCAAGCTTCCGCCACAAAATAAGGTACCATGTGATGTGGTTAATCCTACCATAAAGTCAGTAAAAACGTTCTTTTCTCGTTTACAACTTTTACCTCCTATAATTCGATTTTTAGGGTTATCACTGCTATCAGTATCATTTTGAGTAAATGATACATGACAAAAACTTAGAAGTAAAATGATTACTTCTATTATTATCATGTAAAAGAGATTTTTTTAAATGATTATAAAACGTTTTTGATGTAGGTAAAAAGCAAACATGACACTTACATTAAAAAACAATAACGTAATGTCACATACGATAATAGAGTAGACTTTTAAAAAACGCTATTACTCGCTTAGGTTATCACCGATTGAACTAAAGCCTATTAGGCTTATTGTACTTCTTCCATTAGTTCATATCCAACCACTCCAGGATCTTGGTACTCTTTACTAGTTTATACGGGTATAAATGATGGACACACTTAAGTCTCCTGGGATTCAGTGTCTTGCAGTGGTACAGTTAACTGCACTTTGAGTCTCCATTAATCTATCCCATTGTTTGCAGGTGTCTCTTGAGCGGTGTATGACTCCTATCTAAGGAACCCTGTAATAAATAGTAGCTAATTCCTGCTTCTAAACCGTAGAATATTGTGACCCATCCTTTGGTTGCCATCCTGCTTCTGAACTCTCCAAGTCTAAGACCTGTGTGTGTAACCCTGAAGTTTAAATTGAGTGCTTGCATTTTGTATTCCATACTTTAATGTGTTTCTACCTGAAAAGTTTGCTTAGGTAGGTATCTAGGAACCTGTTCATATCTAACAAAAATGTTGCTCAAGTTTTCTGTAGGAGCCCATCCTTGCTTTTTCCTTCTAGATTATGTGAATAGGAGAGAGGTCTAACAAGACTTCCATTGCTGCCTCTCAGAGCTCCAGTTATGCCAAGGCAAGTAAGACTTTAAACTTTGCTAAGCTTTATAATCATGAACTAATGAATCAATAATCCAAGATTCAGTAAAACTCTGTTGACAATTCAATAAAATAAATAAACGACTCGGCCCTCGTTTCACCACAAAGTAAATCCTTTAAACAACCACATACCTATTTGATACTTCAACGACATTGAGATTCAGACAATAAACTTATTTGCAAAAGTCCACTGTAAACTGTATCGCCCACATTCGTTACAATACAGCCACAACCAGTGAAGTAGCATGTATAAATTCAATGCACACAATTCGAACCACAAGCTAAATCCAACATAAAATCGTATTCTCACCCCAAACAGTATCGAATGCAAACTCCAACTTAATCTAGCTTTAACTGAGACAAAATTTATAGCTATGTAAATACAGGAACAATAACCGGAATTTCTCTTTGTATTGTAGGTACTTACAAGTCTATAGCAGAGTTTTATTCGTTTTTTATTCAGAAAATATGAAAAATAAATTCTCAATCGACAAGAATATCGAATAAATTTCGTAGGAAAAGAATAAACAACAAAAAACTTTCTGGTATAAAGTAAATCTTTCACAAAAAGTAAAAGAAGAAAGATTTTATTAGAAGTCTACTTATAGGGTCGGTAACGTTATTTTTAAATATGATTTTCTTTTCATTAATAAAACATGAAGATTTTTAGTACTTACCCTAGGTACTATGCGTGTTGCTAAGTACAGAATTTATCCGCGATTTGGTAGTAAAAATTGTGCAAATTATATATTCTCGATGATTTCGGTTTACAAAACGCGCTAGATTGTGTAAACTAACTTATTATAATGGCATACGAGGTATGTCCCAAATGTATCCGACCTGCATTTATATCTTCGCTCCAAAGTGTTCTAGCGACCCCTATCGGGCGGGAACGTCAACAGTAAAGCCTCACAAATTTATTGTTTACTTGTCAGACGATTAACAAAGAGTACTACGTTGTAATTTTAAAAAGGTTGCGAGATGCAATTAGAAGAAAACGACCACAGTTTTGTCAAACCGATGACCGACTTCTTCGCCACGACAATGCTCCAGCGCATGGATCAAACCTTGTACAGCAGTATGTATCAAAACACAGTGTTCTACAGCTTTGGCAGCATCCATACAGTCTCGACATTTAGCTGTTCTACAGCTTGGGCAGCATCCATACAGTCCCGACATTTGGCTGTTTCCTTAATTGAAAACGCCGCTTATAGAACACCGATTCGACGAAAAAAAAACTGTTCAAACCAATGCGACAAATGCACTAAAGGCGATTCCGATAACTGACTTTCAAGACTGTTTTTGGAAGTGAAAGCATCAATATAAATGTGCTGTTCAATCAAATGGGAACTACTTCGAAGGTTGCCACCAACCAGGTCACAAAGAATAAGCCAAGCCAAGGAGCAGGTCGGATACTTTTGGGATAAACCTCGTTTAATGGTAATAAATTAGCAATAAATAATATATTATTGGTAATACCTTTTTGGATTTTACATACACTCTTAGTTTCATCGAGAATAATATGATTCGCAATTTCGTCTTTTAAATCCTGGTAGATTGGGTTTCAGTGTAAATTAGTGGATTAACATGGTATATTATAGGTTATAAATGAGCAATAAATAATATAGGTACTATTGTTAATATTCTTCTGAATTTTACTCAAACTGAGTTTTGTTTGGCTTTAAATATCTATTATCGTCTTCTACAATATAAACAAGTAAGAAAGAGTTATGTAAATGCTTAATTTTAAATCATTTTTAAACTGCATAAAAATTTTAACCCTTAAGCTATAGTTTAGTGTTAAAATTATTTAGGTAACACTTAATCTCTCACAAAAGAGTAATAAAAAGAGCTTTTTATACCCTTCTGGAGTGTTGTTGGATTGACGTTAGAACCAATGAAATGTAAATTTAGCATATTATGTCCGTTAACTCTATAGAATATGGGCGATTACTAATTTCTATTGAAATTTGTTCATACGTTTTTGACAAGTTGCACACAATTTGAAATGTACAGTTAATTATGCATGTGAAACAATCAGTTTGTGAAATGGTTTTGTGCTAATCATTTAACGTCATAATGAACAGTAATATTCAATCAATTGTTATTCGTGAATACATATATTAGATACATCTCATTGACTTAAATTTATGAAGACCATTTTTTCTGATCAAAAGAATTAATTGGAATCTCGAGTATGTTATACCTACGAGTATTTTGAGAGTGATATTAACGTAAATTGCTGTTATTAATATTGGTTACACATATCGGGTGAGGAAAAAGTATGGAAACCTCGCTGTAACTCCAAAACCATGGGTCACAAAAATCAATTTATGGTTTTTCTCAGGCTATCAGATGGTTAAGATGAATTTGACCATTACCATGACCATTATGGTCGGGCGATAGTCAAGACAATTTTTTTAAATGGACCCATGTATTTTTAACAAGGGGAATCGAAAGAGCGTGTAATTTTACCATGATGGTCATGGTCCAAGTCAAACTAAAAATTCCTAGACCGTCGCAATAACTTTTAAAAAATTCCGAACAAGTCCATCTTTGATGGACAGTAAAATTGTGTAAACTCTTCTATTTAAACCAAAATCTATAAATGTTTTAAAAAATATTGCCGAGAAAATTAGTAAATCTGTACACATTTATTAATTGGAAAAACCTTTTGATACGTCTATGGAATATTTTTCTTTGGGAATCTTCGCCGCTTGGAACTCCCTGAGAAGGATAAACTGTAAGTATTCTTGATTCAGTTTATGTTTATTCAATCTGATGTAAAGTACATATTTCGTTTAAATAGCTATGTAATATTTCATCGATGTACAGAGCTGTCAATCAGTAAGCTTCGTTTTATATACAATATTTGTAACGATATAAGTACGGTATTCATCCGCGATGCGAGACTTGGGATTATAAAAATGTCAGCTGAATAAAGATTGTTTAAAACTGAACCTATTGAAGAAAATAAAAAGTAAAAATACATTAGATAGACAACTTAATACAATGAATTTCTACGAGTTAAATCTAAAAACCAATACCTATTGTTTGCATCATCTCGTTTAGTCTATCTAGAGATAAACGCAATGTAAACAAAAACCCTCATTCAGTCCATAGTTTCGATTATGGAATCAGCCTGAATCTGGATGGAACGGGTCGCTGTTTATCAACGATATGAGACACAGCGGCGATATAAAAAGTCGAATAGTAGGATCAGACTCAGGGATCCAATCAGTGTTTAGCAATCAGCGGTAATGGCCAAAGCAACGATACCAAATGTAGCGGATTGCGAATTGAGAATAGGCGTTGCCAGCCTTTCCTGTTCTCCGATGTTTAGTTCGGTTCGATACAACCAATATCGATATCTTTGAATAGCCTTACTGTTTCGGCACAATCGTTTCCGAGTGCAAGATTTATAACATCCATTAAAGTACTGCAGCCAACAGGTTTAATAATGGAGATTGTTAATTATCTGGCAAACATAAAACAAAAAACACAATTTCTTGAGACACTGAATTGGATTGTATAAATTATTGGATAATATGTTTTCGAAACGTAACGTGAATACGAAATACCTATCTAGTGTGTTTGATAGAAGGTCAAAACATAAAAAAAATTAAAGGAAAAAATCCAGTAATACGAGGATTGTGCGGTAACTATTTTACCTAATATAGAGATGACGAGAAATTTTTTAATGGACCAGTATACTGTATTATCTTTTTCGGATAATATGAATTTTATTTGAGCTTCCATCCACAGTCTGTTATTTGCAAAACTTCTTCTTCGTACGACCAAATCTGAATTGTAAAAACACTCTGTAAATGCATCTACCGTTTCCAGAATTATACGAATCGACACCTCTTCATTTTTGGAAAAAGCCATGAGATAGATTCTATACCATACATTTCACTCAGCTAAATGTTTGATGTTCCGAATTCATCCGGTATATTAGGCTTTCTGAAATTGAGTGAGTCACCACACATGGCTAAAAGTAACTATTTTCTCAACAGAAAGAGGTCCACCCTGGACACCATTTAGCTCGAGGACCATTGCCGTCATCGTATTCGTGTTTAACGACCTCGAAACCCGCCGGGAAATGATTTTTTCATGATTTCGAATAACATAAACATAAAACTCCAAAAGACGAGTTTCACCCTGGGCACCATTTTTTTTTTCTAAGTACATACTAAAGACATTTTTTATTTTATTGTGCTAAGATTAAAATTAGAACCACCTAGAGCTAGCGTGGAAAAATTAATTTTTGTAATCTAAATATTAAACTCGGTGATCTTTGATGTTCAAAAATAAAAAATCTGTATAAAACAACTTCGTAAACTTAAATTTAAAAGTGTTCATCATAAATATTGTTATGCATTTTTGTATTTTTTGCTTCTATCAACCGATATACGGAATATTGACGTATATGTATCTAGTGCAAAGCAAAAAACTTAATCTCCGCACATACGAAGCGAATAAAAGTTTCCATTCAGTTGAAACATATTTCATGTACAAGATACAACTTGAAATGGAGTTTCATAGGTGCACGTCTGGCCACAGGCATTCCTTATCACAAAGTTCCAGAAGTTGACACAATAAGACGCTAAAGATGAGTATTTGGCAAGCGGTGTATTGTTAAATGTTGCGAGGTAAGTTTAAATCGATTGCAATTAACGACATAGTACCTCGAAAAGTCGAGAACTGGCCTTTTATTTTTTAATAAAATAGAAAACGTTGTTGGATTTATACTAGTAAAAACATTTTATTCGTTAGGGACTTCCTTATCACTTAAAACCAAGTCTCTTTTATTATTTGACGTTTTATAGATCATTTTAGGTCATTATTTAAATTGACAAAAGCTTAAAAAGTTTAAAACAATTTTATCAAATTACTAGCGGTCGCCCGCGACTTCATCCGCGTAAACTTTAGTTTTTTGCCACCGAGTTTCATACAAATTTGCAACCCCTATTTTAAATCCTTAGGAATGGAATTTAAAAAAGTAATTTTTTAGTACACCACTTCGTAATAAAACAAATTTATTCTCGAATTTTCAAGACTCTACGCGTCTATCGACAGTTTCATGTCGGCCAGCAGCAGCGTGCTACCGTCTCACCGCTCCACACACCCCGCTCAGTAAAGCGCGAGTGGTATTAGACTATTATTTTTTTTTAAACTTTAAAAACTTGCATGCTATATGCATGCAAAATCTTAGCCCGATCGGTTTGAAATTGACAAGTTTCATACAAACTTTCATCCCTATTTTATCCCTTAGGGGTGGAGTTTATCAAAATCCTTTCTTAGGGGATGCCCCAGTCATAGTAACTATATGCATGCAAAATCTCAGCCCGATCGGTTTAAAACTGACACAGTTTCATACCAACTTTGAGTTGTTGCCGAGTATCGATCTTAGCAGCTAGTTCGCGAGTGAAAGTGAAAGTGAGTTCCAGTGCCACAGTGAGAAGTCGAAGAGAGGTCCCTGCGTGCACACCAACCCCCGCCAGGCTTTTCGGTGCTAGATAAGTATTATTTTCATCTAAATTTACACATCCACACATAAATACATAAAACACAGACACAAAACTAACGAAAAACACAGGAAATCGGCTAGGGATTTCCCCAAACCGATTTCTACAGGACTTTAAACACTATTAACACAAAACCTCACACAAAACAACACCAAACACACCCCACAATGGGTCCCACAACACGAAACACCGGAGCTATCCGGAAAACCACCACAGCCACCACCTCCTCCACAAAAACCTCCACCAAGAGCAAATCTGCCACTCCACCTCCACAACCAACTACTCCTACCTCCCCTGCTGCCTCCTCCCCTACCCCTAGCACCCCCTGCTCATCCACAACCAACTCTCCTTCCTCCCATACACCGGAATTTTCTCCTACCTCCCCCCTACCCGCACCTACTGCACCTACTGCTCCTACCCCCCCCCCCCCCCCCCCACAACCATCCCCCCCACCAACAGCAACACCACCACTGGCCTCCCTGCCCCCAAAACCCAAACCCTAAATATCCGACAAATCCCCTTAAGACACAACTCCCATGTAAACCTCTACAAAATCCTTAACACCTTTGAACTTCTACACAATACCATTTCCCTCTGCAAGGTTAATGCTAACCAAACAGCATTAATCAAAACCTCATCCCCAAAAACCCCAGAATCGATACAATCCTCCCTAAGAGCTGCTCTTGGTGACCCCAACGTCCTTGTCATCCCCCTCAACCAAAAAACTCTCTCCCCACGCCCCCCAACTGCTACTACCTCCCCAAAATTCTCCCTAGTAATTAAGGGAGTAGACCTATCCCTTTCCAACGAGGATTTCGCCGAGATCCTCCATGAGATCGACTTCCGATTTTATAAAACATAGAGAATCACCGCCATGTCCACCAACAAACCTACCTCCATGTTTAGAATTCTTACAACTTCTGAATCCCACTTCACCTCTGCCATAAACAGAGGTATAAACTTCTATGCAAAGGTTCATTCTTGCGAACCTTCCAATTCTATGCAAGTTCCACCTCCAATCCCAAAATACTGCACTACGTGCACCAAAAATGGACATTCAGCTTCCGAATGTCCAAAACCAAAAATTACCTGCCCCTCTTGTGGTGATAATCATCGCAACGACGTCTGCCCCAAGGCGAATCAACCCAAATGCCCCAACTGTAATGGGGATCACCCCGCATTCTCCACCAAATGCCCCAAAAGGCAAGAGACTCCCCCCACTCCTAAACAAGTTGCCCCCATTCTTCCCCCAAAGCCTTCTGCCCCTATAGCTCTTTCAGAAGACATGAAATCCACATTCAGGACTTTTACATATGTCCTGTTAAACATGATCTTCCAAAATCGAGATCTCCTCATGGATCTCTTAAACACAATGACCACCATCTTGTTTAACCATAATATGACGGCGATTGGAGGCAATGGTGCGATCGTCGACATCATCATCTCTCCAAACTAACCAATAATTGATGGACAGTATTCTCGGTACCGTCAACTGCGCGGGACTCTCCCGCAAAAGACACCCCCTTAAACTTCTCCTTTTAAACAAATCTCCCGATATTATCTCTTTAACAGATACACTGTTAAAGAACCCTCCAAAATTCGCAGGCTACAACCCCTTTTCGATCCAAAGATCCGCCACAAGTCGAGGCAATACCATACTCATTAAACATGGAATATCCGCATCCCTCCATCAACTCCCAAATGAACTTTCAGACCTCGACCTTATCGCAGTTGACATTATCTCCACAAACAACAGGAAAATTTCAATCTTCTCATACTACAATCATCCAAGCCAAACGTTGTCGATCCCAGCTCTTACTTACATTGCTTCTCTCCCCAAAGCTGTCCTGATGGGGGATCTGAACTCCAGACATACCCAGTTTGGAGATCATTACTCCAATCAGAATGGCAGAATTCTAGCCAATCAGCTCATTAATCTGCCATTATTTAGGATCAACAACAATAATCCTACTTTCTTCAACTATAATGGCTGGTCCATCCCGGATCACATCCTAGCTACGGATTCGTGCCGGGGTATGGTTGAAGACTTCTGCGAAATCGGTGACAGTATCACCTCAGACCACCTTCCTCTCTTGGTCAAAACAACTCTAATAAATCCCCCTCCCCCAAAACCAAATTTCTTCACCTTCAGAGACTACAACCGAGCTGATTGGAATCTCTTCAAAACCGAGATTACGAACCATATTCCCCCCAACCCCACGCTCGAGACTACAGAAGACATCGATTCGTTCGCTCTCCAACTTCAGAACTTAATTAAAACTGCTTCTGAACTTGCTATCCCCATTTCAACAAAAAATTCCGAATCCTCCAGACTTCCCCAACACATCTTGTCTATGATCAGACAAAAAAGACTCCTCTATAGACGCTTCATCCAAACTCATGATCCTGCTATCAAAACCGAATGGAACCGTCTCAATGCTCGAGTGAGGCTGTCGATCAACTCGCACAAAGCTTCGCTTTGGAGACAGGTCACAGCAACGCTGGATTATCGAGACGGAGCCAGTTTCTGGAAGAAATTTAAACTTCTAACTGGCCAAACTTACAAAACACACTCCCATCTTGAGGTAAACGGCCAATTTATCGAATCCCCTGAAGAAAAAGCCTCAACCTTCAAAAACCATTTACAGCAAGTTTACTCCCCACCTCAAAATCCAAATTTCGATCAACAATTCTTACTAGAGACGGAGCACATCACTCGTTGCCTCCTTCACCAACAAACCCCCCCTCCTGATAATATTCCATTTCTTACCCCATTTACTGAGGAAGACATTCTCTCTGCTTCACAACAAGGCAAAAACTCTGCCCCTGGTCCAGACTCTATTTCTAGGCGTACCCTAAAACAACTTCCCCCTTCAATTATGCCTTCTCTTACTCTTCTCTTTAACTCTTGTCTCGGCAAATCCTACTTCCCCACCATCATGAAGACCTCAAACACCATCTTGATTCCTAAACCTGGCAAAAATCACACAAACCCTCACAACTATAGACCAATCTCTCTGCTCAACGTCATAGGCAAACTCTTTGAACTTCTACTCCTAAATAGAATCGGGGACTTTCTAGAAACCAACTCTATTATCCCCCCTTGTCAACATGGATTCAGACCAAACCACTCTACCCAAAACCCGATTCTAGAACTACAATCCTTCTCCACTTCAGCTATAAATCAGAGAAAAGTTGTCTCTGCTATATTTATGTATGTCCAAAAGGCCTTTGACAAGGTTTGGCACGGTGGACTTATTAGAAAGCTAATTGACATCCAATTCCCCATCCAGGCCATCAAACTCATCCACTCATATCTTTCCAACAAAATTATTCATGTCAAGGTTGGAAACGCAATCTCCGAGCCATTCTCCCCCCTTTCAGGAGTTCCACAAGGATCAATCCTGGCCCCTACTCTATACACCATCTATGCTAGCGACATTCCTCCTCTGGAAAATATCCAGCTCTATGCTGATGACACGGCCTTGTACACCTCCGCATCGTCGACTGAAGCCCTTAATCGAAAAACTCAAAGACTGCTGGATCAGTTCTCCGACTGGTGCAGCAGATGGAGAGTAGCCCTAAATCCAAACAAAACCCAAACAATCATCTTCAGACATCCCAACCTCAGTCGACGAGAAAATCTGTCTTCCGACTACATCAACCTGTCACTTTGGGGGGAACGGCTCGTCCCTCAGGACCAGGTGACCTACCTGGGGGTTCGATTTACTCGAACACTCAGGTGGAATGCTGATGTTGAGCTTACACTCAACAAAATGAGAAGACGAGCGTCCCTCTTGGGTGCTCTGGGCGGTAGAATCGGAAGAACTGACACCAAAACCCTTCTCCACACTTATAAAACCTTCATCAGACCTCTTGTCGATTACAAGGCTGTCCCATACTCCGCTATACCACAGAGACTTCTTCATGCCATCCATACCACAGAGAGAGCTATCTTACGGAAAGTGAGGAACCTACACCACCGCTATCCTAGCCACCTTGTCTACAATAACACCAATATACTGCCTCTGTCCTCTCGTTTTCAGACGCTTCAACATCGATACGTCGCCCGGACTCTGCAGGGTACTAACATCGTTGCCCAAAGGACCCTCCATACCCACTGGAATGGAGGACTTCGAAGAATATCCAGAGTACCGAAAAAGAAGATCCACCTCCCCAACCTAAGACTCCTTCAATCCGCTGTAGACTTGGACCTCCCTGAAGACCTCCAAAATCTACTAGATGAAACCCCCCTTGCCTACAGATAGATGGTGCCTCCAATCCCACTTAGGACACGAAAATTGAAAAATAGAAAAAATACAAAAAAAAAAATACAAAAAACACAAAAATACAAAAAACAAAATGGAGAAAAAAAAGAAGAAGAAAAAAAAAAAAAAAAAAATGGGCCCTTGGCGAAGGTTTCTGTGGTTTCCTTCGTCCTTGCCAAATGGAAGGGCTCCACGACGGAGGAGACACGCCACAGCGTCAATCTCCCAACCCCACATTGCACCACGTGGGTCACACACCTACACACACTCACACTGACACCAAGGGAAAAATCTCTTTTTAGGCACGTTCAAGAAACATGGATGGATGAAGAAAAACCAGAAGTCCCAACCCCAGAGGAATTGCAAATGGAAAAACTTTGTGGGAGCAGGGCCGACGACAGACAGATACTAACTCCTTTCAAACTTCCCATCCATTCCCTGAAAAGGACATAAGTCCTACAACAGGGTCCTCATACACACCAAACTCCTAAAAATCTCCATATTTCTCCCTACGAACTTACTCTCGATACTCGATACTCGATACCAACTTTCATCCCCTATTTTATCCCCTTATGGGTGGAATTTATCAAAATCCTTTCTCGAGGGATGCCTACGTCATAGTAGCTACATTCATGCAAAATCTCAGCCCGATCGGTTTAAAATTGACAAAGTTTCATACAAACTTTCATTCCCTTTTTTATCCCTTTAGGGGTGGAAATTATTAAAATTCTTTCTTAAGGGACGCCTACGTCATAGTAGCTATATGCATGCAAAATCTCAGCCCGATCGGTTTAAAATTGACAAAGTTTCATACAAACTTTTATCCCCTATTTTATCCCCTTAGAGATGGAATTAATCAAAATCCGTTCTTAAGGGATGCCTACGTTATAGTAACTATCTGCATGCAAAATCTTAGCCCGATCTGTTTAAAATTGACAGAGTTTCATAAAAACTTTCATCCCCTATTTTATCCCCTTAGGGGTGGAATTAATCAAAATCCTTTCTTAGGGGATGCCTTCCTCGTAGTAACTATATGCATGCAAAGTTTTAGCCCAAACGGTTTAAAATTGACAAAGTTTCATACAAACTTTCATCCCATATTTTATGCCCTTTGGGGTGGAATTAATCAAAATCATTTCTTAGCGGATGCCTACGTCATAACATCTACCTGCATGCCAAATTTCAGCCCCATCCGTCCAGCGGTTTAAGCTGTGCGTTGATAGATCATACAAACTTTCATACCCTATTTTATCCCGTTGGGGGTGGAATTAATCAAAATCCTTTCTTAGCGGATGCCTACGTTATAACATCTACCTGCATACCAAATTTCAGCCCCATCCCTCCAGCGGTTTGGACTCTGTGTTGATAGATCACTATATTAGTTAGTCAGTCAGTCAGTCAGTCAGTCACCTTTGAGTTTTATATATATAGATAGATGTACCGCAGTTGTCAAATTTTAACTGTTTATTTTTTTAATTAAGCATTTTTATGTCTTTTCAAGTGAGAATTTTAAACAAATTGTTTTTTTTTTGTTTTTTATAGTCATTGTGTATACATGTCTATTGGTGCCATGGTACCATATAATTATAAAAGCACTTTAAAGTCCTAATCTGCAGGATAGATCTCTACTTAAAAGTCCCATGGTTTAAAGTTGTCCCTTAGGTGCATGGCTCAAAATGAATCCTGTAATGACTCGTAGCTGATTCCTGCTGACTTTTCGCAGCGGTTGATCATTTTTTTGTAAATTTATCTACTTATTTGTTGCCTTATTTCTTGTCATACAAACTAGTTTGACATCGATTTCAACACGTCATTCAAGTACTGAGATCATTTTAGGAGTCCTTAAAACCTCATTAGCTACCTTTACTGTCTAAATACAAATTGATCCCTTGGTACAAAGTGATATAAAGCAAATATATAAATTAAAAAAATTATGTTCACAAAACTACTTTCATTCAGTGTTGTGGTGCAAATAATGTTTTAAATAATATATCTCTTCGTCTAGTGTTTGCTTTCAAATAATAAAAGTTTAAAAAAAAACTTAAAAGTTTACTTTATTTAAATGAAATTTCTTTTAGAAATAGGGTAAAAACAAAATAGAATATTTATGTACTAGCGCCTGAGGGAGTTCGCGTATTTCCCGGTTACCCAATTTTGACTGGCTTGTGTAATTTTATCCATCGGGGAGTAAACTTGGAATGAGGTAAATGTTTATTTGTTTCATTGCGAATTTACATTTTCTGGTGTAAAATAATGTTGTACACATAATATGTCTTTGAGCTAAATTGAATTGCCGCTATGCAGTTTTTTATATACTCTCGCGAGAGGGATAAGAAAATATAATTTATATTGCGTTCGCGGTTGTTGAATTTTACCTAAAGGTGGAAACTTAATAAATGGGGATTTAAAGAGCTGTTTCTTATATTTATATACTTCTAAACTTTATGAAAAGAAGTCTTTTAGTAAGTAATATGATGGGTAATTTTATTCTGAAATGAAGATATGCTCGCTTTGACAGCATGAGTATAACCTCGCAAATGTTTTATAGGAAGTGAATAAAAACTTTACTTAAAAAATAAATTTAAGACTTAAGTTCCTAAGCATCACTATTATATCAGATAAACTACCAAAGTAATTAGAAATTTAGTCTTAGACGTATTTGTTTAGTTTTTATTTTTTCTTCTAATTTATTCTGATATATAATAGTATATTATGTTACTAGGAGTAGAAGGCCAACATTATTGTTGAGCCCAGATTCTTGCACTGCCGAGGCGCTAGCCGAGGCTGTGCAAACTGGGCGAAACATATAATGGGCCTTCTGCTCCGAGTAACATATACTATTTTTTCTTCAAGCGTAATAATAATATGCATTTTATAAAAAATATAGAAGGCTTTGTTTATATCTCAACTATTTAATTAATACAAACGAAAAATTACATAAAGTGTTACCTATTTATTAACAGTAATATTAAATGTGCAGTTTTGTATACTGCAGTTGTTTAAATTTAAGCCACTGCCACCGCTTTCAGCTTCGACATTTACAATTTTGTCATTGGTATACATCATATTATTAGTAAGTTGATTGTCGATTATTATGGCAGCGATTCCAGAACTATTACTTGGTTGTTCTTGCCAATTAAGTATTTTTTGTGCAGTTTGTGTTTTACTGGAAATGGAATCCTCTAAGTACCCTTCAGCAACACTGGTGGATTTCCATCCACCATGCCGCTTTAAAGCGGTAATATCACCTCCGTTGTCAACTAAAATAGTTGCGGAAGTCCTCCGAAAGCAATGTCCTGTATATTCATGAGGATTTGTTAATTTCAAAAACGTAGCAACGTCTTTTGGTACGTTTGATATTTTGTGGATACCCATTACCACACGGTGACATTTACCATTCTGGTATTTAATAAAAAATCGCTGCAGGCCAATATCATCCGGACGAAGAGCCGTATACTGTCTTACCAAATTCAAATAAAAATCGCCAATTATAGTAAACGACCGTTGTTTTTTGTTTTTTGTGTTTATGATTTTAACCAAAATTAAATTTCCCAAATCTTGGATTTCGCTAGACTTTAAATTAACAAGTTCATCGCATCTAAGGGCTCCTGTGACTCCAAATATTAATATAACCTAAAACAAACGTTGAAATAAATAAAAAAAAAAGCTGGTAGCACCGGGATTAGAACCGCTGACCTTTGCGACCGAAGACAAAAGCTCTGCCACTGAGCTACCGTCATTAAATGTTATAAGTAGGAAATGAGGTAATATTTGCTGTCAAGTTAAATATTGATCTGCTAGTAGATATCACTGTCAACGGTTTAATAAACGTAATAATGATTAAAAAGAAATAAGAAAGTACCTACCTTTGTTGCTAAATAAACATTATTTGGTGCATCCTTGAGAAATTTATCAAATTGATCTTGTGTTAATACTTTTGATTTTTTCGGTGTATAATTTTCCCCTTGGCGCTTTATAAATGCAATTAATTTGCTATATTTTTCTATTTTAACATTATGTTTAATGTTTAATTGACTTTTAATCATTGAATACTGTGCCCATAGAGTAGAACTTTTAAACTTTCTGGACAAATTCGTGAAGTATGCAAGCATAACGTTTTCCGTGTATTGCTGTACATTATATTCATTGCACCATTTTAGAAATTTTTCGTATGCAAAATCATACAGTTTAGGCGACTTCGTTGGAATTAGAGTTTCAATACTGGAATTAGCTATTTCAACTAATTCCGGAGGCGTACATTGCAATTCTTGAGACATTTTTCACAAAATTTTCAAAACAGACAAACGTCAAATTAAATAAGTTTAAAAATGACAGTTCCTACCTACTTGATTACAACGCCCCATTATTTTATTAGTACAATAATGAAAATTCATTTTTGTACTAGTAAAATAATGGGATATTTCTACGGTCTGTGTTGCAAAAAGTAATATAGTTATTATTATACGCTTGAAGAAAAAAAATGTTTTCTTTAACGGAAATCACGTGTAGGGAAGTTTCACGTTAACCCGATAACCTTCTTACCTAAAACTTTAAAATCAAAGCATTTTTTTATCTTACACTTGATTGTTTTTCACCTTCCTGCAACCATTTTAAATTTTAATTGCCTGAAAACACGAACGAAATAAAACCTATTTAGATCAATTTATTGAACTTAAAATTCCTTTTTTTATTATTTTCAATGTTTTTTTTTGTTTGTTTTACCTTTTGTATAATATTTTCTAGGTTTTTATTAATTTTTTGTTATTTGTAAATTTTCGAATTAATGTATTAGTTATAAACTGCGCCACCTTACGGTGGCGTCCTAGTATTTAGAAAGTAACAATTGCTTGTTTAAATATATGAGATACCACCTTTCAATGTCGTCATAGTACTTAATAATGTAAAAAAATTGCTCGTTTAATTATATTAAATTAATTAAAAAACCATTTGGGAGTGGACTAAGAATTATATATATAAAGATGTAAGCAAATTTGCTTAGGGTGGGACTAAAAAAGTTGACGTTGAAATAATAATAGAAAATTTGTGCTTAATATATAAAAAGCTTTTAATATAAGTAAATTAGGTTTTTTTTGTTTAAGCAATTTTCCACTTTGGCATATCTCCAACCGTCAAGTACCACTTAAATTCAGAAGAAAAATGGATCTCTAATTTCATACAAAACGAATTTTAATATAAGCTTTGGCACTTTTCATGCTCTATAAATATTGCTTACACCCTTCGGCTCAGGAAAAAGCTGCTAGCAAATAAATCTTGTCAAGAAAAGAAAAGTTATGTCGTGAGCCCAGGGAGAGATAATCTTGTGTATTTGTGAAGTGGAAGAAATAATGAATTACTCTATTGTGACTTACGTCTGTATTTTGATGATTGATTTTTGCCCCAATTCTTTTTTATTACCTAAAGGTCTTTTATGTTATTTATATTTTACACAGTTTTAAAAGTAATTACTTTATATTTAGGAAGTGAACAGGTGGTAACAAAAAATTCAGGTTTATTTTAACTTCTTAAAGAGTATCTTGGATTAAAACAGTTTGATATCTTTTTGTACTTAATTGAGGTAGTTATAAAAAATTAAGTGCTACAAAGCCACTTTCTCCTTCCTCACCCACTTAAACAAATAAAAAACACCTTTATCACCAAATATTCAAAAAACCCAAAAAAACTAAGCAAAAACTTTCTACATTTAGTACCAAACTTACTATTTGTCAGTTTTGGCAACACTGCGAGAACGACTTCGTAAGCAACTGTCCGAGTTGTGGAAGAACAACTTGAGGATTTTGCACCAGGACAACCTGCATGACCAAAACGCGCTATCTATGAAGCAGCATTTGGCCAATAATCGCACTACAGCGCTCGAACACCCGCCGTATTTGCCAGATTTGGCACCGTGCGACTTTTTTTGGTTTCCGAAGATAAAATCTGCTTTAAAAGAGACCCAATATGAGTCGATGAAAGAGGTTAAGCAAAACACTGCAGACCTCCTAAAGGCATCCAGCAACGAAGACATTCAGCACTGCTTTGATCAATGGGAAGGTGTAGGGCGAACCAAGGGGAGTATATTGAACAGGATCATTCGAATGTAGAATATTTTTTATAATAAAACACTTTTTTGTAACCAGTCTCGTATAAAATAATTGTAAATTTAATTTAATTAATTTTTAATATTTCCAAAATATGAAAATTTTAATGATATTGAAACATTTATGGGGACTTTTACACAATTTATTTACAAAATTGTTAAGATACACTGAACTCTGCTGGATAACGTCTACCTACTTGACAATACAATGAACTCTTGTTAACATTTGAACTTGAACTCACGTTAACTGCCCATACATCCCCTTATATACAACTTTATTTAATCTAGTCAATGTGTTTAGATCTTTCTAGAATTTTCTAGAAACATTATTTAATCTAGTCAGTGTGTTTAGAAGTTTCTAGAATTTTCTAGAAACATTATTTAATCTAGTCAGTGTTTTTAGACGTTTCTAAAAATCAACTGTCAATAATAATCTTTCAAATTAAGGTCCCTTCACGGTTATCCCGTTACAATATATTCCATTAAATTAGATTCAAAATTTGATCATGTTAAGTAAATATATTTCTTTGAAAATAAGTAAGATAATTAAAATCTCTGGCTGTATCTAAAACTTGAAAATTGATATTATTTTAAACCATCCAGAAATTGCTTGTCGGAACTAAGAGTTCTAAACTTCCGTCGACTTTAATAACTTGAAAAGTTTTCGAGAACTTATAACTAGAGTTTCCTCACATATGAGATATACTTGTTTGATATTTGGAATGAAAACCAATATCATCGCAATTAATTTATGTAATTTTATATTTATATTCATTTAATGTTCCTTCTTGGAAATATTAAAAGTTTATAATTATATACTTGTAGATAGTTCAAAGTTTTAAACACATCAAAGAGCAAATAAACAGTTCTTAAGAATATTTTTCGCTTCGAATCTAGTTTGCGGGAAATGGATCATCATAAATTATTAATTTGGTAAAAGTAACTTTAAAAGGTATAACTAGATATTTGGAAATAATATTTTCAGAGCATGTTGAATACAAAACCGATCAATGAGAAAATAGAAGATGAAAACAAGGAGGAGGAAAGAGTAGAACATAATTATTGTGCAATCACATTAGAAGAAGTAGCAGAGGCAGTAAAACTGTTAAAAAGGGGAAAAGCAGCCGGCCATGATGAAATAACAGCAGAGATGCTAAAGAATATGGAGCAAAGCGGCCTCGAAGTACTAACATGCCTACTTAATAAAATATCAATAGAGTCGCGAATACCCAAAGACTGGAAAGTAGGAGTAATATTGCCGATCTACAAAAAGGGCAATAAACGTGACTGCAGTAATTATAGAAGCATCACCTTACTAAGTATAGTCCCCAAAGTGTACGAAAGGATACTAGATAACCGTCTAAAAATAATAATAGACCACCACCTAGAAGAGTCATAAAGTGGATTCAGGAAAGGGAGAGGGGTACAAGATCACATTTTTACCATCAAGCAAATGATTGAGAAAAACCACAACAGTAATATATATGCAGCATTTATAGATTTGGAAAAAGCTTTCGACAGTGTACCAAGGAAAGTAATATGGGACAGCCTAAAAAGAAGAGGAGTTAATATAAACCTAAGGAAAACCATTGCCAGCTTATACGCAAACACAAGAAATTACGTGAGAACAAATAATCTAGAATCCGAAGAATTTAGAACCAAGGAAGGTTTAAGGCAAGGGGGTGTATTAAGTACGACTCTATTTAACATCGTGCTAGATGACGCAATGAAAGAAATAAAAGACAAAATTAAGAAGTTACCAATTGGATACAAAAACTTAGAACCGGTATATCTGACAGAATGCGCCTATGCTGATGACCTCATGATAGCTGCTAAAAACGAAAAGGAACTCCAGCAAAACTTGATACTCTGGGATGAAGCACTAAAAAGAAGAAATCTAAAAATAAATATTGAAAAAACAAAGATAATGGTAATTGGAAAGAATGACATTAGAACAAGTCTAGAACTAAACAACAAAACGATACAACAGACCGATAACTTCACATATTTGGGGGTAAAAATACAAAGGGACGGGAAAAATGAGGCTGAAATAAATACAAGATTAGAAAATGCTACTAAATTATATTACTCGCTAAACAACACAGTAATAAAAAGAAAAGAGATTTCAAGGAAGACAAAATTAACAATTTACCAAACAATTTTTACGCCAGTACTAACATACGGTTGCGAAAGCTGGGTACTGACTAAGAAACAAGAAAGCAAAATACAGGCAGCAGAGATAAAATTCTTACGAGGTATTAAAGGGATAACTAAAATAGACAGAATACACAATGAAACCATAAGACAAGATCTAGGAGTCCAACCAATACTACAAAGCATTGGAAAACAACAACTGAGATGGTTCGGTCACATCATGAGGATGCACGAAAATAGACAAACAAAAAAGGTTTGGCTGGCGAGGTCAACGCAGAGAAGAACCAGGGGTAGACCCAGAAAGAAATGGAACGACGTAGTAGCCGAGTGTCTACAGAAGAGGAACACGAGCTGGAATGAGGCAAAGAACAGAGCTAGAGACAAGAGAAGCTGGGCAAGATTTATTTACAATAGCTAATAAAATAAAATATTACCTTACACCTACGGGTATTATAAGGTTTCACGATTATATATGTATATATATATATATATATAAGTAGATATTTAAATTAAGATTGAAAAGTTTAATAAATATTTAAAAATTGATTTGTAGAACTTCGTACCGCCTAAAAAAATTTAGTTCATTTTACTACTTTCTTTTTGTGTCGTCTTTAAAAAATCGCTTTTTTCCTCGATTCTCCTTTTTTTGCTTTTGTGATTTGATTTTATCTTATGTTTTCTTTAATTTTGAGTTTTTAGCCATTTTTATATAAAAAATATCACTAATTGAGTTGATAATGACAAGTTATAGTAGTTAGTCTATATCAATAAAATTGTGGAAAGGTAATTAAGCATATGAAATGATATAAATCAAAAACAATCATTTCAATTGAATGAGTAGATCGAGTTTTAGTTACAATAAAACTAATATAAGTATATAAACAATTTTACAGTAACTTATCGAGATATAGGTAATAAAAAAGTTCTATATATATCGAATAATTACGTTTTGGAATAGTGATTAAGTTGAAAGCCAAATTGAATAATCAATACTTTAACCTGAACGTAAATGAACTTAGTAAGAAACAACTAAGTTTGAATAATTTTATGAAAAGGTAAAGATACCTTGAGCGAATCCCTACCGGAGTTTCCATTACATCTAGCTGAAGTTTCCCTATTGCCTTTCCAGGAAATTTCCTTGTTTATAAAAGCCAAGGCTGATTGTTTAATCTTCAGTAAACTTCGTATAGCACGCCTAAATGGACCGGAAATAAATTAAGAAACTGTACCATATATAAAAAGCTGATGTTTAAATTCTGTAATACCAAAAAGTTACAAGGTGTGATAGAAAAGTAATGAGTAAAGTAAAGTTGTAACGTGCCCAGTAATATTGGCTGTTATACCCTTGTGGCTTGTACAACCATAGAGGTCGAGGCCGCCGGGAGAAGATGAGGAAGTCCAATTACAACTGGTTGAAGTGACTTTTACATGCTTTGTTGGAATGTTTTTAGGTTTTGTTAAAGTTAGTTCTGTAACGATTAAAATGTTTGAGGGTTCTTTGTGTTTAATTTGCAACTCACAACATATTCTTTGTAAGAACACGATCCTCTCAGGATATTTTTTGAAAGAAAACTGTAAAAATCACAGAGACTAAGATCAGGTGAATAGGCAGGTAACATGATTGCCTTTTGAGGACAAACATTTTTAGACAAAGATTTGTCCGCAATGTCTGACCTTAGACCAACAACACTTTTTCTATTCAAGGATTCAAGGATAAAAGTTTGTCCTTTAGAAACCGATTTTTTGTGGATGATCCTCTTTTTTACAAAAAGACAAATCAGCATTGATTTTATCTCTGCTTTGTTCTGTTTGGCTAGTTCTAGTCCTCTCGTGACATTTTTTTTAAGAAAACTGTAAAGGTCACAGAGAATAAGATTAGGTGAATATTCAAGTTACATGATTGCCTTGAGCACAAAAATTCTAAGGCGAAGATTGTTTTTAAAACCTTTTAATGTCCTTTAGAAACAAATTGTTTGTGGATGATTGTTTTTTTGATTTAATCTCTGTTCGGCTCGTTAGAGCCCTCTCAGGAAATTTTTTCGAAAGAAACTGTAAAAGTCACAGAGAATAAGATGAGATGAATAGGCAGGTTATATAATTGTCTTTTGAAGACAAAAATTTCGAGACGAGGATTTATCTACAATGTCTGACTTTTCCAAGCCTTTTAAGGTTGAGAGTTTGTCTTGAAGAAACAAATTCTTTGTGGATGATCTCTGTTTTGATCTGTTTTGCTAGTTTGAGTCCTCTCAAGACATTTTTTTAAGGACAACTGTAAAAGTCACAGATATTAGGATCAGGTAAATAGGCAGGCTACATGATTGCCTTTTAAGAACAAAAATTCCAAAACGATGATTTGTCTGCAATGTCTGACCTTAGACAAATAACACTTTTTTAAGCATTTTAAGGTTTTGTGACTCCATTATCTGGCTTTAGGCGAACAGCCCTTTTTCTAAACCTTTTATGGTTGACAGTTGACAATTCTTTAAATACAAATTCATTGTGGATGATTCTCTTTATGACAGAAAAACAAATTAGGATTAATTTCATTAATGATTTAATCATATAAATTTATATTCGAACCTATTATTGTGAAATAATTAAAATATGTTCGTACTGTTAAGCGCTTTCCAACATACCTTTGATTAACGCTAGGTAAAAACTGATAATGACCTGATCTACATTTTTAATTATATAAATTAAATTAAAATTATATTAAATATAGATTTTGTCCACCGGAGTATACGGTATAGCTTTAATAATGAATAATAAAAAAAGTGAACTCGATGTAAATTATTTATAGCACTGTACAAACTAACTTTAATTAATAGCTGAATGATTCTACTGACCTATTATGATATTGAAATATTAACAATAATCTAATTAAAATTCTCTCAGATATATCTATCAATTTACCCACCTGTTTTAAATTCATGGTAATTATAAAGGAAATTACATAAACGTTAGGGATTCGAATACTATGCTATTTATTTTGAAAATTAATGATTTACACATAAACGCGATTTAATCAGAGTGCATTAGCACTGCAACAACACCAAAATGGGCAAACTATTTCATTTTAAACCTTTGACCCCGTTATAATGGGCACTAAATCGCAAAATTAGACCTTTACTGGCTCTTTAGGTATATTGATGGTTGAAGTCAAATTTTATTGCTTGCAGCTACTCTATTATTGCTTTAAGAGTTAATCCGCTTGACAAATTTTATCAATTGAAAATATAAATTTTAAAAATTTAAATTAAAAATGTATTAAAGTAAAAAGCACGTTTCGCGTCAGCAACATGCTAATCTTTAAAGCTTGAAAAATAAAAAAAAAAAAGGTGTGGCAGTCAGTGGGACTACCGGCAGAAGTTATACTTCTATGCACGCGCCTGGATTCATAAATTTTTATGCGAATGATTTAGCAAAATCATTATATGATATTCGTGGTCAGCGACCTCAAAAACTTCCTAGTACCGAGTACACACTGATTTTGTATCAAATTTGCATAACATTTCCTGGAGACGAGGTCCGTCTTAAGTACCAGGTGTTTCGTCCTTCAACTGATAAGTTTTCGATCATTTTTAAAGGATTTACCTCCATACCATGTTTTGCCAAAATCATAGCTCCACTACGTTTATTCTGTACACGACAAAAATAAGAGCTCGGGTCATAACCAAAGACACTTAGATGCTGAAACTCTTCTGTTAAAAGAAAGTGCTCGACCAAGCAAATAACACTGTATTTTATATTATGACGCATGGTCGCCATCATTTTCAGTTTCAGCACATGATGGACAGATGATTAAATTTTGACCAACCACTTTTGCGCCTCTTAGACGAACTAGGCAAGCAGGATGATACTGTTTTTCACATTTGGTACATTTTAATTCGCCTTTTGGAGATCGTGTATAACTCGCGCATGTAATTTTCAAATTTATATCATCATCACTCGGCGCCATCATACATCAATGGCATCACTGTTAAGTAATAAAACTTAATAACTACAAACACAGGCAAGTAGAAATAATTTTTTTTTTTAAATTAACTGTATTCAATTAAATAAATACTTAGAAAAATAACACCAGTTGATGTGTGTCCTTACTTCAAACACGAAAACTAAACAGTAAAACGATCAATGTACAAAAAAAGTGTTTACAAAACCCCATAGTGCAAAATATAATGCAACCATGTGACGGTAGTATGGACTACAATACAATACTCATTACTGAATATTATGATTAATATTATTTATATAAAATACTAAACTTTATATGTTTTCTTACGTGACAGAATTATAAAGTAATCTGTCAAACACAATGTAATACGTCACTATGATATTCCAAAACATTAGCTCAGATTGTTTTTTGTATATCTATCTCTTTTCAATGTACTGATACCCTATATGTGTTTCTGTCTTTCTCTTACTCACACCATTACATATGTAATGATTTTTGCCATTTAACCCCACACAAATCCAGTGTATAAATAGAATTATAACTTCAATAATCTTTAGTTGTCACTTTTGTTGGCAGTTGTATTTTATTATATTTTTTTATTTAACTATTAAAAAACTAGCAAAATTTTATTAATAATTTATACACAATCTGTTTATTTCTCTTTTATTCAACCCGGATTAGAAACAACTTTCAAACGAATTTCATTATAGCTGAATCGTTTTTTCTTCTGGATCTGACTTTTAAAAAAAGCGAAGATCAATTCATCAGTTTTATTATTTTTAATAAAGTTCAGGAAAAAGCTTTTATTGCAGATAATTTTTCAGCTTAATGAATAACAGCACGATCTGAGTGATTCTCAATTTCTTACTGTCATTTTCACACTTTTATAGTAGAGATCGAATTTGGAAAATGTGGGCAGATTTATTGTAGAATAGTATATCCCGATTTTGGTTTATATCGTTACCCAGATATTATTATAATCGTTAAACAGCTTGGTTAGTTTTGAGAAATCAGAGAAAAATTGGATTATAAGGTAAGAATATTTAAAAAAAAGCTTCTAAGAACTTAAAACATGATGATAATAAGGCTGTCGACAAAAACTAAAACTTGGATTTCATATTTAGAATTTATATTCATTTTTAGTTTTAACAAAAACTTGCACTAACATATCTTAATATTTTTTTGAATAATTGTTTTTACATCAGAAATATAAAAGGGTCATACAAGAAGTGCAAAACCTATTCTCATCCTTCTCAGTTTTTCTGCATTTAGCTTTATCAATCCACGGTACCCTTTGGATTCTTCGGTACATCCACGTTTCAAATGCTTCAAAATTTTTGGGGCGAATCCTTCCCCTGTGTCAACGATTTAACCATCCATGGATTTAACTTTAAAAAATCAAGATCACGTGACATCGCAGTAAATGGGATTTTGCACTCTTTGATCAACGAAAATTTATAATTATATACTTTATTATTTAGGTGAAAATTCCTTCTAACTATTAAATTGGTAATTAACCCTTTTCCGCATTAACAAACTGTATCTATGTTCTTCAAAGTTAAGTAAAGAAAACAACTATTAATTGCCTTGCATTATCGTTAAAATCCTCTATAGGACCATTATTCATTGGTAAAAGGTTCTTAACAAATAAACGTTTTCAGTCATTATTGATTGACTTCGATGCTATACCAAAGTCATTAATTTTTTACTTACAGCTTTCTTTATTTGTTTCTTTGATGTATATTTTAATAAACACTTTTAGGGAAAGTGTTTGTTACAAAAATAATATTATTTTAGCAAAAACATTTAAATTATTTTATTGATTTGTGTTATATTTTAATGTAATAAACTAAAAAAAGATGATTTATTTACCTACGTACCTTTACTTTAATAATAAAAAACATAATTCAATTTTAAATATTAGCTTCTCCTATGGTGTTTTTTTACATTTACCACAAAAACGCGCTCGTTGTGCACTAAGTGGATTAAAAATTTTATTTATGTAAAATGTGCAAATCTAGGACGTGACGGATTATAAGAAACGAATAATCACATAATATCTGCATTTCCGGAACTTTGTTGAGAAGGGTATAAAAATGGATCTTCGAGGATTATTTTATGAATGTGTAAGAGTATTATTACAACTTAGTTAAATTCCGTTACGATTTATTTCTTTATTAAAATGTTTTATTTACCTGTATTATTTTTATTTTAAACCGTGTTATTAGAATTTTACTATTTTTAAACAAGCGGTCTCTATCTACAGCCTATAGTGCCATAACCGTTAGTTCACCGATCATTCTATCCTACAATTTAAAAATAACTGACAGCAAAGAGAGGTATGACGAAAAACGAAAGCTAAGTGTGGAACATACAATCTTGAATATTTCCATATACCTCGCATTTTAATCACTGATGTGAAACGACGGTTTACGGATACTAAAACCCGAGTTACCATTAATTGTAGTATAGTTGACGTGTTTGAGTTAAGTTAGGGTAGTGATTCCCAAAGAAAGCAAGTTTTTAGAATTTCCGGAAGCTCGTATTCAACCAGCGCGTTGCGCTTTTTGACAGTATATAATTAGTCTTAAACCACTTTGTTATTTCCGAAAATCAAGATCCCATCGCTCCCTAAGACTTCTCCAAACTGTAAACAGGGATCTTCCTGCAGAGTATGAAGAACTCCTAGACATAACCTCCCTCTTCTATAGATAAACAACAACAGGATACAAAAAAACTAAGACCTCGTCGAAAGAAAGGCGGCCATAAGAGGTGAGCAGGGATATGACCACAGGACGTTCACAGAGGACATTGCGCAAGCGACCAAGGAGGCGACTGAAACCATTAGAGGAAATAACGAGCTGACCCCCTACTGGTGGACGGACGAAATCGCGGAAAAGCGGAAGGAGTGCATAAGGATCAGAAGAGAAAAGATGAGGATATTGAGGAGAATAAGACCTGATGAGGATGGTGGGGAGGAAGTACGGCAGCTGAAAGATAGCCTAAAACAAGAAAAGAGGAACCTGGAAAAGGCTATAAAGAAAAGCAAAAGAGACCACTGAAACCGACTTTGTGAGGAACTGGAAGGGGACATATGCGGTGATGGATACAGGATAGCAACGCGAAGCCTGAGAATCTGGACCCCGTACGACCTGACTAGGGAACAGAGGGTCAAATGGTGCAAGAAGCTGTTCCCAGAAGCCAAGGGTAAAAGAAGTAGGTGGACAGCCCAGGAGGAAGAAATGAGGCCAATCACCAGACAAGAACTGGATACAGTAGGAGGAAGGGTCAAAGCAGGAAGAGCCGCAGGAGAGGATGGCATCCCCCCGGCAGCTACCAAAGTGGCCATAGAGGTAATACCGGATGTGATGCTCAATGTCTTCAATGAGATACAAAGAGAGCAGGGAGTCCCGGAGGAATGGAAAGAAGCGAGAGTCGTGCTACTGCCGAAAAGGAAAACAACGCCAGGCGAGGAGCCAAAGGGGTTTAGACCCATTTGTCTACTCAGCACAATGGCAAAGGCCTATGAAGGGATAGTGAAGATCAGATTAGACAAGGAAGATCGACTTTGCAAGCAGCCAAACAGCTTGTAGACAGAGCCAAGCACAGCGAGGCCAAGTGGATAGCGGCGGTAGCAATAGATGTTAAGAACGCTTTTAACACAGCTTCTTGGGAGACTATCATGGATAGCATGGAGAAAAAAAGGGTAGGGAGGAGTCTGCGGAACATCGTGGACTCCTACCTAACGGATAGAAAAATCACCATAGACAAGGCACTCAAGCAAGGACTGAGCATAGGAGTATCACAGGGATCGGTATTAGGCCCCCTACTGTGGAATATAATGTATGATAGCTTGCTGGTAGAAAGATGGGGAAGAGGTACAACAGCGATCGCCTTCGCAGACGACCTCATTCTACTAATCGAAGGAATGAATGAGGAACAACTGACTGAAAGAGCAAACGATGCTATAGAGCAAACAGCGCAATGGATGGAAGATCACAATTTAGAAATAGCGGCCGAAAAGACAGAGGCCATTATTCTGAAAGGGCCGAGAAATCGAAGGAATATACAGTTCAGGGTAAGAGGAAAGGACATAGAGCACCAGAGGTCAATGAGGTACCTAGGGATTGTAATCGACGACAAACTAAGGTTTGGGAGACATGTCGAGTACTGTGCAAAGAAAGCGGAGGAAAGGATGTCCACCCTGGAGAGATTAATGCCGAACGTCAGGGGGCCCAAATATAAGAAGAGGATGGTGCTGTATGGAGTAGTTCAGTCTATTCTACTCTATGGAGCTCCGGTATGGCATACAGCCATCTCGGTAGAGAAGTACAAGAATAGACTCAACAAGGCACAGAGGAAAGCGCTACTCAGAGTAATAAGTGGATACAGAACGGTAAGTACTGAAGTAGTGCAAGTGATAGCGGGGACACCGCCAGCAGACACGCTGGTAAGAGAAAGGGCGAGACTATTTTCCCGAGAAGACGGAAATACGGCACGAGCCAAGAAAGAAGAAAGAGGCCGAACTGTGGAAGAATGGGAAGCCGAATGGAGGCAACCACTGCCAGGTGGAAAAAGTAGGTGGACCAAACGTCTGATACGAGACCTTGGGGAATGGGTCAAGTGTAAACACCGCACTGCGGATTATTACTTGACCCAGTTCCTGTCAGGTCACGGCTCATTCGGGAGCTACATCTACAGGATCGGCAAGAGCGACGACACGGCGTGCAGAGCATGTGGAGAGAGAGACACGCCGGAGCACACAGTTCTGGAGTGCAGCTACTTCGAGGAAGTAAGAAGAGAAATAGAGGAAACTCTCGAGGAAAGGCTCACGGCAAAAAACATTGTAAGAACAATGGTAAGAAGCAAAAATAAATGGGAACAAGTGCACGACATGATTAGAAAAATCATGAGGAGGAAAGAAGAAATAGAAAGAGAGCAGCAGGCAAGGGAAAGAGGAGAAGAGTGAAAACCGAGGGGAAAGGTGCGTGACGCGAAAAAAAAACATGCCGGTGAAGAAACTTCCGAAAAGACAGAAGCCACGGCATGAGGGGGGCGAAAGGAGGAAGGGTTTAGTTGGTAGGGGCCTCACGGCCCAGCCCAACACTACCCACAGGAGCACGTGCCCCTGTGAGTGTGCACAACAAGCATTCCCCCTCTTAAAAAAAAGGGTAGTGATTCCCAAAGAAAGCAAGTTTTAGAATTTCCGGAAGCTCGTATTCAACCAGCGCGTTGCGCTCTTTGACAGTATGTAATTAGTCTTACACCACTTTGTTATTTCCGGAAATCCAGATCCCCATCGCTCCCTAAGACTTCTCCAAACTGTAAACAGGGATCTTCCTGCAGAGTAAGAAAGACCTCCTAGACATAACCTTCCTCTTCTATAGATAAACAACAACAGGATACAAAAAAACTAAGACCTCGTGGAAAGTTTTTATGGTTCTCTTGGTCCTTGCCAAATGGTACGCCTTACGCCAAAGGTGACAGACACGCCACAGCGTCAATCTCCCAAATCCACATTGCACCACGTGGGCTACACTCGAACACATACTTACATTAACACCAAAAAAAGTTTCTTTTGACTGTTTAGACACGTTTCGGGAAAACCAGGACCCAGGAAACACCGGAACAACTAAAAAACAGAAAGCAAACAGCGAGCAGCGCCGACGTCTGATGCTAAATCCATCTAAACCATAGGAAGTTTACTATTAGAGCAATTGTATGCGTTAGAATTATTAAGATAAATAAAAGTAGTAATAGAGAGTTTTACTAGTGATACAAATCGTTGTGATTTTTTAATTAAAGAGACATAAACGTTTCAATTTTGGATCGGTTAATTTAGTTCAGTTGTGCTCTATATCTTGTCGTAAAAAAATGGAGTAAATTTTATTCAATAAGAAAATCTCTAAATTAATAGACATTGATTGAGGATCAACAAGTGACGTAGGAGTAATACAAAAGAAACATCGCAAATACGATGATAGCTCTTTAAACTTTGGCTTTACTTACAAGGGTCAAAAATTTACTTCCAAGTAAGCTAAAACAGCATCTCGAGACTATTCATCCTACGATGGTTAAAGAATCAAACGAATTTTTTACAAGAAAGTTGTGGCATGTACAAAATATAAAAAAGGTATTTACTCAACAAGCTTCAGAACCCAGCCACGTACTCTTTCAAAGTGACATACTGTGTGCAAGGATCAAGAAACCTCATAATATCGTAAAAGAACCTATTTTACCTGCTGCTGTCGACATGGTTAATGTTATGCTAGGCAAATCAGCGAGAACATGAAATTTATGGACACACTGTTAGTGGAGGAATCCATTATATAGCTAATGATTTCAATGATCAATTGATAAAAAAAGAAAAGGCAATGAATTTGGTCCACAACTTGATGAGGCACTGACAGCATTATTTGTCACGTACGTTTTCTGGATAGTAATATTAATGTTAAAGACCTTCTTTTCTGAAAAAGCATTAATGTAAGTAAAAAACCCTCAAAACTTGTTTCAAATTTGACAAGCGGAATGTCTTAAACAGCCTAGAGGGGAATCACATGCAATCTTGAAACTAAATAGCATTAAGGAAAATGCTTGATTTTTGGATTAAAAAAAATAATGAAGAAGGCGGCAAATAATGTTCAGAATTGCCAACATTTTTATCCTCCAATGAGCTCGTTATTTTTTAAAATTTGCTATCCCTTTTGAGGGAAGAGTACTAAATCCAAAAATTACTAAAAAAAGTATAATGGTGTCGTGGGACACCAGGTACGAACGAAGTTCCTTCGGCTAATGTAGAATCGACACTACTCGCTTGTGTATACGACTGTAGCGCCTGCGCACGTCTCATTTAACGGTTTTATTCCACGGACTTTTTCTTACGGTTTTACTATTACACTTTTTTCAGTTCGGTCGCGCAGCAAAATCCCTATCTCCTCCAAGCCTGCCGTAAGGAACTTCGTTCCAAAAATTAAATTGTTATTATATCTTTCTGACAATGAACTTAATTGACTATAATTTTCCTGTCAAGCACATGCTATAAGCAATGCTGTACGATTTTCTTTTCCTAGCAAGATATCCAAAACAGTTTCCCGATTTTCCTCAGTGGGCCGCCCTGACAAAATATTAAAATTCTAAATGCGTCGCAAACAGAAAAACTTTCAGAACCCCTGGTCTATTGGTTTAGGGCGCTACCTAGTGTAGATAAAGAACACAAATTCGGTTGTCACGTATCTTCAATTCTTCCTGTTTGTGTAATTTTTAAATTTGAAATAAATAAAATTACTGACTATGCTTTATCTTATTTACCCTGACAGGTAGGTACATCTGTACTGTTATATTGTTACATTTTATTTTACAACTTTGCTTATCTTACATTTTATCGGACAGCTAAATTCTAATTTTACATAATATGTAAATCTTCATACAGACTCTAAGTACTTACCGTTGTATTTCATGGTAAGATCTGTTAAGTTGTGAAAATCTGTGCTTTCACGTTTCAAAATAATGCATACATACGAACCTGGCAATTTATGTACTCGAGGAATTAGCTGAAGCAAAGTGTGATATAAGCTACTTTTACGTGTACACGTAGACAAATGTACAAATTTATTTGCATTATATCTCTTTTCGTCGGATAGTTACAAATTAAACTAGTGTTATTTTTAGATTTTTAAAAGAAAAATGACAGGTTTTGCAGACTGTGTGTAAAATTATTTATAAATGAAATTATTTAATACAACAGAACAATATATGTTCTAATGATGTTTATTTAAGGTTGATTGTGGATATCAAATTGTGTAATGAGAAAATTACAATTATCATTTACTGGTTATATGTATTAATATTATCCATAATTTCATATATGCAAATCAGTGATCAATTTCGGTATGCAATTTTTGATTAATTTAAATTAATTCCAAATAATGCAAATGCCAATCAATTAAAGTTTACTGTAGCACCAAAAGGGGTTAAATATAGTAACTAACTATTATATCCGATACTGAGAATTGTATATTATATTTGTGTAATATTTCTACAAAGATATTGTGGGTTTTGGGCTAATTTCAAAAAGGAAACGTAATTAAAAATCGCTCCTGGATTGTGTCTATTAGTTAGAACCAGAGCAACAAGACCCAGGTCAGTGTTACCTATCCCCGTACAAAAGCCACTGCTGGAACCACAAAGGTCTAAGTATATAAGGCATTAAGGCCGGTTAAAAATGAATGGATCTCGCCCCAATTGCTGCCAGTTTCGGTTGAGTGGTTGCTTTGACTCTGATAGGGGCCTTCTCCTCTTTGGAGCCCGAAGACTCTTGGTTTTCCCCAGCTAAATCAAGAGCGACGGGACAAGGTCACCGCAATTTATTCCAGTAGCCGAGATAACTACGGACGGCTCAGAGTCCTGAGGAACTACAAAGGTTGGAAGGCAACACGGTCGAAACTAGAAAGGAGCTTCCGATCATGACCAGTTTGAGGCTAGCCTTTAACAATGTGACTTGCGGGATGAACGTTGAGTGCAGTCGTTTGAAATATCACATTGTGGGTGTTTCGCATCTATTTATATGGATACCTGGTTAACAAACATTCAACTATTCAATTATTCAACTAGACTCCCTTAGCAAAAGAGGTAGATGCTTGAGGTGTCAGAAGAGTGACCAACTTGACGACACACTGTTACGTTTAATATTATGGAGGGGCTATATATCGATTGATTTGTTGTGAATGGAGGTCCCTTGAGAAGTTCTGGATTTGTCATACATCTAGTACTTGAGTGTTTAAAGCAATTAGGATCAAATCCTCCCAGACAAAATTTTGAAATTGTTCTCATAACATCCAGATCTCAATCCATTAAAAAAATCAGAAGACTGTAAAAACCAGTAAAGATGATGTAATAGTCTAAACTAAACTATACAAAAACTTTCTGCCGTTACTGTCTAAAAATGAAAGCGATGGTGTAAAGAAGCATCAGAAAAGGAGTACCTCTTGGATTCTGCAGATGATCGTTTAATCATTACAGCAGAGATTAGAAACTATGACATATCAGAAAATTTAAATGTAGACAGAGAAACAAACTGAAAGACCTCTTCTGATAAGTAGAATACCAACAATTACCATCTGCTGTGATATTTTGACACATTGTTTCATAGAGTCGTTATTTATTGGGTGTTAAATGTTTTAAAAGTGTAACTTAGTAATGAAATACAATTTACTTTTATATCCAAAAACTCGTTTTTACTCATCTTTAAATCTTTGGCACTTATCACCTATATAAAATAAATACTTTCCGATTTTCAAATGCCGAACGGTTTCAACTAGCCGTGTTAACTGCCAGAAACTTTAAGATGAGTAAAAAGCGATGTTTTTTATGTAAAAGTAAATTGATTTTACAAATATTTGACGAAGGAGCATCCATTAAAACAACTCTCATTATCATCAACTATAACCTTTTTTAGAGCTCAAATTGCCAGACATGATTCGATAACGCCAAATCCATGTGCGCTGACTTTACGGTCGATATTATTTTCTGTGGAAAAGGATATTATCCTCTATTTTAGTCTTTGTTAGGCAATTGCTTACTATAATATTTGTTATAGGCCGCCTTTGTGTCTCTACACGTTATTTTGACTGAATCGTTCGTGTTTCAAACCAGTTTTCAGTTTAATTTGATTCAGTTAGTAAAGTAGAGGTTACCTTAATTTGTTGCTTTAACATTACTATTTTTAGCATGGCGATTAAAATCAATTTAGCAGTGTTAAAAATAACGAACATACTAAAGAAAAATTAGTAAATATAATTATTTGTCAAGAAATATCTGATTCTATTTGAGACAGTCCATAATGATAGTTTGTCGTGTGAGCCATCAATATTTCATAACGACCGAATTATAATTCTTAGGGTCAATTTATATATGCATGCATGTTATGCATATAAAAGAAGGATTAATGATTCTACGTGTACTATAAGTGTTATAAATATACCACTAAATGCAGCGTTTTAATCATTAATTATTGAGAAAAGATTAATCTATATATAATATTCGTTAAATCCAACAAAACATTTTTAAGAGTAAGTTTAATGAAAATATAATTAAATAATGAACTAAAGTTAAAACGTTGACAAAGATAATATTTTTACAAAAAAATGCATAATAAAATAATTTAAACAGCTCAACTTTGACTGAAGTAGAAGTTTACTGTAAATGTCAATATCTTTCTTTTTTATATAACAGGTCCCAGTTCTATTAAATCTGTGACCTTTACCCTTCTGTAGAGCTTTTTATTCGACTCTGAGCTTTAGCTTTCATACCATTTCTTGGGTGGTCCGCCTACCAGTTTTGGCGTGTTTGGTGTTAGCAGTTTGGTCTGCTTAATAAAGATATCTGTCGATACTACCAAGAGGAGGAGGAAACTGCATTTTATGTCCTAGACCTTGCAAGAACGCGGTATTTAGTATTGAGAGAGAAGAAACCGGCTGCTCCAAGTTACGTGGAAAGGTCACTGTCAAGGCTATTAAGCCTTATTAAGAGGGAAGGGCTAGACAAGGTGCTCTAATTCTATTCTAGAGATGATGATATTCAGGCTAACAGCCAACCCAATGTATAGGTACCTATCTATCTACCTATAGGTCTTAGGTAGGTATACTTTGTCAGCCTTACCTTGCTCTGCTTAACAGTGTTCCCGTATTTAGTTTTAACTACTAGACTCTCTTTCTTCTGGGCATTCTTTCCACGCATTCTCTTCAACATCGTTGGCATATTCCAACTCACCTTACCACATTCTGTATTCCTAGTGCTTTTCTGATATCCTGGCTTTATAGTTCATATACTATCCCTTGGTTGTCAATATTTTCATTTCTATTGTTCTCATTATTCGTTACGTTTTTAATGGGTCAACTTTAGCTTCTGTGGCATCGAGTAGATTTTTGAATACTATATTATCCTCATCTGGCTCTGTTAAACAGTGTTCAAATATTAAGTTTTCTATCTGATAACTTTATTTCTTGTTCTATTCCTTGATTGTTTTTAATTGTTTCCCTTCTATCGTTCTCATTATTTTCTATGTTAATTTTTGACCTTCTGTGACAATGTCAGTAAGTAAAGGTTTTTTAGTTGCTTTGTTAGCCTTTAAATTAATTATTTTATTTTGCTTTTTGATATATCTCGGATAACCACTGACTATTGTTGCTCTTTTGTATCTCTTCTAATAGATTTCTTTTGCTTGATACCTTAACTCCTAAGAAGTTAAACCTACTCACTTTATAATTTATTGCAACCATGTTGACATTTAATGTATTTCTCTTTCTTTATCTAATCCTCTCTAAGTAAAATTCTTTGATAATGCATTCTTCAGTTTTGAATTATCTTCATATAATGTTGAAGTATAGACTTCTTGACTCTATAATTTTTATATATCTATTAAAGACCGAATAGGTCAATACTAAATAAACTAATCACAAGTCTTTACTATAAATTGCTTTATGTTTTAACAAGTAATGTTATACATTTACATTCAAGTTAATATCGAACCATTAGAATCATGTTAATGCAGGACAAAAGAAAAGTGTGTATAAGTAACGAATATACCTAAAAAATTCATAGAATCAATTTCTTTTTTTTATATACATATTGATTTTTTAAATATAATTCAGACAGAATATTAGTCTAGTATAAATAAATTAGATACAAACGTCATTTTCTAATCTTTCCAAGGTTAAATTGCCATACTTAATTCTCTGTAAATTTGTCTTTGTAAACATATCATAAGTTTAATGGAAAAATTTGATATCTACCAGTAAAAACAGTTACACGTTTAAAACCACAAAAAAGGGCATTGAAGAAAATGGGAAAATTAGCAAAAAAATAGGCGGACATTAAAACATTAAAAAATGTTAAGAAACAAGAAAAAAGGTAAAGCAGGCAAAAAAAGGATGCTGAAAGGCAAGAATGTTAGAAATTTATAAAAAACAAAAAGTATTTCAATTGAATTTTATAGATCCAGATTCTAGTTGGATTAATTTCTTGGTTTAATAACGTATCATGACCCACACGCTCACCAAATTTACATCTGTAAGTTTTTTTGTAAAAAACATATTAAAGTTGATAAAGGGTTTTAATAAAATTAACAAAAAAGCAAGTTTAAAACAATAATAGTCGGAAAAATAAATACAAAACAATCAAACGTTATAGATTGTAGCGTTTTTAAAAAACCTGTTAACCTTTTTACATCAAAAGCCGACCCTGTCTCGGCCTTGCTCGAGAAATAACGAAAGTCCTGGCCTACGAGATAAAAAGCGCAGCCGGTACTTTTAAATCTAACGAACTTTTCAAAGCGAAGTTATAGATTTTTTTTTGACCCATCAGTGATCGCGTTAAAAATCAGGTGAGCTTCGCGTGGGTATCTTACGGCGTTTTGTTCTAACGGAATAGATTCGAGAGGAAAATGGCTAAGTAGTAGCATCTCGAGTCACTTTTAGCTCTAATTTTCCCGTTTTTTTATTATTTTATTTTAAAACTAGTTGTACTCGCGACGTCGTTCGCGTGGCGTGTGATTGTTGTATAATAATTTCTCCCCCCACCCCGTTAAAGAAATGGAAGATAATTTTTTATAAACCAGATGTTAAGTTGAAAGAAGACAAATACATCGGTGAAAACGGCATTCGAATCGGATTAGTTGTTTTCATGTGATGCGCGCACAAACATACAGACAGACAGACAAAAAAAATCTAAGCACATTTTTGGGTTCTATTTCGATGTACCTGCGACGTCTTTCGCGTGGCGTGTTGATTTTTGTATAAAAATTTCTTTCCTCAACCGTTAAAGGGGTGTGGGGAGAAATTTTTGTACGCCAGATGTTAAGTTGAAAGAAGTCAAATACATCTGTGAAAACCTCATTCGAATCGGATCAGTGGTTTTCATGTGATGCGCGCACAAACATTTTCATTTCTACAGTTTTATTATATTGTAACGGGATAACCGTAAAGGAAGGGACCTTAATTTGAAAGATTGTTATTGACAGTTGATTTTTAGAAGTTTCTAAAAATCAACTGACCATTTTAAATAATGTTTCTAGAAAATTCTAGAAAGATCTAAACACACTAACTAGATTAAATAAAGTTGTATATAAGGGGATGCATGGGCAGTTAACGTCAGTTCAAGTCAAGAGTTCATTGTATTGTCAAGTAGTTAGACGTTATCCAGCAGAGTTCAGTGTATCTTAACAATTTTGTAAATAAATTGTGTAAAAAGCCCCCATACGTGTTTCAATATGTATAGATTACAAAGCAATTAAGTGTTTCTAGTGCCTATTATCGTTTTTTCTTCCTGAAGGTTTATCTGAAGATTTCCAGACAGTGCTATCTTTAAGATTACTTCATATATCGTGTAATAAAGGCGGAAAATCAGTCAGAGTTACAGTATCTCTTTGATCGACAGCTATGAAGAGTAAGTTTATGGTTTATTCTCTAAATACCCATTAATCGAGACCAGAGTGGAGTCTAGATTATATCTTATTGTACCGATCTTTTACCGAGAGAATGAAGCCATCTGATCTCCAAACTATCTTAGAAACATTTAGAAGCTAACGTAAGTTTTTGTAATTTTTTTTATACCTTTACCGAATATAAGAGTACCGTTTATTTCTCTGGAAAATTTATTCTTAATTGTATTTACCATAACGAGATATCTTCAGCAATAAAAAGTGAGTGCCGTAATGAAATTAACCGGGGTGTGATTTTTTTCTTGTATTGCTTACCTGTATCTTTGTTGCTTCCATTTTTTTGTATCTCTTATCTGTAAAATTTTTTACTTGTATTTTTCTTACCTGCATTTCGTACCTATTTATTTAATATCTATACCTTCATATACGAGTACTCTTTTAACTCGAGTTAGTACAAAAAGCAAAAGGTAAATTTTAATAATTTTGTCTAGATTTCAATTGTTTTACTTTTCGGTACACAAAATAATATACTTAGCTGTTATTTTAAGTGTAAAAACAACTATGATTTTCTAATGATTACCAAGGTAATGGTGTAATATGTTTTTATTGTATTAACATAGGTATCGGTCTGTATGATTTTTTTATCTCTTTATTTATTTGTCTAGTTTATTATTTAACCAAATAATAAATGTTGTTTATTGTTTAAATAGATTATTATATTTTCTTTTCCTAGCTAGAGCATGTTACTCTGATCAATACTTTCAGCTAATCGAACAAGTTTTAGTAAAGTAACTAAATTTTGATTTATTAAAAATTATCTTATCTTACAAGTTCGAATTCTAACCATAAGGATAAGTAAGGAAAAGTGTAAGTATAATTATCTTTCTTGTTTTCTAAATAAAAGTGTGTAATTTTAATTCTAGCAAGAATATCCACCGGGTAATCCTATCTATTTTATATATATATATATATATATATATCTCTTATTCTACCTGGGTTTCTTATATTTTCCCATCCTTAGGATAAAAAACATAAGTGGCGCCCATTTTCCTTTCTCTTTCATTTCTTTCTTTTCCTCTCTTTTGTCCCTTTTAACTTTTATTATCCTATTAAATAATTTCCTTTTTATCTTTTCAATAATTTTTCATTGACCTCGTTCGAATCCACGCTCGCTCTCCACCAACCAACTGAGTACCGTTCGCACTAGTTAACCTTTTCAAACGAGCATTGACCACCTTCCGATAAAAAGAGGTTACTAAAATCTACATTGAACTAAATGACTGACAGAATTTCAGTTTAATTTTCTCATATCAAGAAGACGCTATTTGCTACTTAAATTGGTCTTGCAGTTTGTTAACGTTTCATGACCAACACGCTCACCAGATTTTTTTTCTAAATAAAGTGCTTTAAAAGAACCAGTTAAGTTCAAAAGAACAAAACAACCTAATGAGAAATTTTAAAACAAAAGAGAAGATCATTAAAGATAAGGAAAAGAGCTTTCATAAGAATCAATAAAGTTTAATAGGAAAAATAAAAATAAGACAAATGACTGTGTAAGATTAGGAAAGAATAATGATTCAAATTCACAAAGTAAATCAATTAACTAACTATTTTTTTTTAATTAACAGTTACTAACTAATCTTATCATGATATATTTAAAGCTTTTTTATATTTTCCTTTAAAGCTGTAATTCATTCTTATGTTTGTTATTTGAAACGATATTAAAATTTTCACTACAACAAGATAGACAATAAATCTAATAAATATAATGAAATAAATTCGAAGTGAATCTAATATTGAAGTATTCACACTTAAATCCTTTTTTCTCGGTAAAGCAATAAAATTGACTTATATTTTTTTTGTATAGGTAAAAGAAATTGAACAAAGCTCGACAACATATACTTACACAATACAATCAAAATAAAGCACATCTACTTCTAAGTAAAGAAACGTTACAATTCTCCAAGAAAACCCAAAGGTATTCGTGAGCAGAGCGCAAGTGGAGTAAAGCAGTTTTATGGGACATAAAAGTAGAATAAGTTGTAACCGCAACAAAAGAACCACATGCAAATATGTTGAAAAACTCACCTTGTAATAGAAAAGCTGGAAAAATCACCAGAGTCGATAGGGACGACCGCATTTTCTTCAGTTTCGTCGAAAGCACTCGAATAAATTTAATGATCACAATGTTTTCCAAAGAACGACCAGCCACTTTATTCGGTAAAATCGGAGCACATTTACGTCGACTGTCTTTATCAGTTTGTAATTTTAGTCCAGAAAGTTTGGCACATTTTGTTAAACCGCTTGAATTTCCACAGTTCTAATGGTGAATTATGTCGCTCTACCTGAAACCAAACGAAAATTCTTGTAAAACAGATTTCTTTGTTCTTTTAACTAACAAACTGATTTTTAAAATCGTGGTTTCTCTTTAAGTTCCCTTTTACGCTTCTAGTAGGTTTTTTTAATCAAAATTTAACACTGTTATAACCTTCATATAAATAACATTAGCTATAGACTGGATTAAACTAAATATAAATTTTTAACTATTTATAAGTAATAGAAGTATAATTTTCATGTACTTTTTGACGGTGCATTAAAATTTTATTCAGGTTATATTTCAAAACATTCCATCAAACTGAGATTGTAAGCTGTAAAGCTTCTGGGTCAAACCATAAAAATCAATTTGAAAAATCTGCTATGAACACAAGGGCTGATGAAAATAGAGTAAACCCAAATTATTTATCAATTTGTAAATAAAAAATTAATCTGGTATTGAGTGGTGAAAAATGTAAAAAAAAGTGAAGGATTGTATTTTTAACATAAAAACTTTTTAATAATTAACAGTTACTCAAAAAGTAGTCCAAACTAGGTATTACCTACATATTTCCTTTATAGATTATGAAGGAATTTCGTTTTAATAAAATTTTGTGTTAAAAAAAAAACATTTAAGGGATCATAATTTTTCATATAATAAACGATTAATATTAAAGAAAACTTTATATTCTTGTATTTTTTATAAAACTTGTTTAAAGACATTCGTGTTTATACTATATTTCCAATTTAATAAAGAAGCAACTTTATTGTTACACCTGTTCTCGAATATATTAGAAATTGTTCAGATGGTGCATTGTAAATTAGATCCAACAGCGTATCAAATATATATTTATACACATTCCCAGTGAGACTCATAAAAGTTCGTCATCTATTACCTGGCTCTTCTTATTCGAAAATAGTTTTCTATTCAACTCCGAGAATTTTATTCAACAATTTATTAGATTTTTCTCTCCCGCCCGTTGCGTCTGTCGACCCAACCTAATATTATTCCGACAGAAAATAAAATAAAACATTTTTTTTTAACCATCAGCATTAAAGCAGTTCTAAATAATTAGAGAGGTGAAGAAAAGTATACAAAAAAATTAATGTTAAATATTTTTTTCTGTCGACAGTCCATTTATGATGAATTTTAACACACTCAAAATCGTCTACAGCTCGTTATTTCATCCCAGCACTATATAAAGTTTTGGTGAGAGTGCTGTTTGATAAGGTCCACTACAGCGGACAATGTTAGTTTGGTAGATAAGCGAGAGCTAACAGATTTGTAGCCCACAGTCCATTTTGTTAAATTGTCCGCAATGCGGTTGCCTTTAGAGTTCCCATGTCTTTTGATCCAGCTCAGAGTTACCACGTTATTCTGGCTGGCCTTAGTTAGAGTTTGATGACATGGTCTATTCAAGATCAGTAGTGCTTGTCGCCTGTCTGTGATGTTTCCATTCGTCGATTCTCAGCAAGGTATGAGTTTTGACTGAACTACACTTAAGAAGCTATCCATAGCCCAATTAATTTTTGGGCTCAGGGATCTAGAGTATATTCCACCTCCCATATCCGTTTAGCCTTTAGAGCGTTCACTACGTTGAGATCTGCTGTCTTATCTGTTAATATTCTGTAAGGTTTGTCAAAGACAAATCTTGCTACGATAGGATCCGTGTCCGCCTGTAAGAGTGGTTGTGCCTAAAGCGATTCTCTCCACAGACTGTCTCTAGGGGTCATCAATGATACCTCATTAACAAATATGTCAAGAAAGTTAAGTCTAAGTATTACTTGTCTGGTCGGTGTGGTTCGCATGGCTCCTGTTACGAGAATTTGGTTTTATTTTCTGGTAGATGTAGTTTGTTGCACTTAAGGCCACCACACAGAGAGAAATAAGAATTATAGGATATGCTATCTCTCTCGGGCTGTTAGCTTGACTATTCTCATACGATAAGGGGGAGTAATCACCAGTATAATCTGCAATGTATTTCAGTTTAATTTTATTAGATATATACAACCAACCGGATTAATCTCTTGGTTCGATAAGGTGAAATGATTCTACTGTTTACCAGATCTAATTCTATAAAAATTGTAATTATACACATTGGCCCAAACTACCCGTACAGCCTTACAGAGTGGTAAAAAAATCCGACAATGAGGTATGATCTATCAATTGCCGACAAAATTACCTTTTGGACTGGTTTTTTGTGTTCAATTTATGTAAACGTGTATCTCAACTATTACTACTCTTCGAGCATCTACTCTTTTGGATGTTACTGATTCGAGATTGATGTATGATAAAAAAATATTAGTATATGGGTTCTCTCTTGCGCTGTTAGCTTGACTAGCCACAGAGATTGAAGAAATTACTCACCAGTATTTTTTTTCTCTTATACAACAGTTTCGCATTGGCAGCACAGAAGGCTATATCTAGAAGTCGAATAACGAAGCTAAACCCTATATTTTTGATTTATTTCCCAAACTAGGATACATTTGAAAACTATTATTTACGCTTTCTTTCACATTTCTCCAATTCCAATGCTAAAATTTATCGTATCATGTCAGTTTTTACCATCCTACTCTTTGAGCATATACTGCTTACAGTTCTGCCGATGCAAGACTGGTGTGTGAGAGAAAAAGAAGAATATTAGAATAAGCTATCTCTCTTGCGGTGTTAGCTTGACTAACTGGTAGGGTAGAGGAAGGTATTCACCAGCCTTCTTTTTTCTTATATACCAGTCTCGCATTGGTAGCACAGACAGCTACCTCTAGAAGTATATACTCGAATATCCACCCTATTTTTTTGGTTTATTTTCTGGACTAGTAGGTATTAAACAATAATTGTTTTTTTTTTAAGTTAATTTAAATAATAAATTTATCAAATTTATTGTTTAATTGTCAATTTTGCTAGTTAATATTTTATGTTTTAATAACTGACAAACAAATAAAAAATTTATAGTTTAATTTATTGAAAGATATCATTAGTATTGCTAACAATAAAAAACCTCGATGCATAAATAAATTGTTGCTTTTATATGTTTTTTACATTTAAAATATTTCATGCTGTTTTCACTCTAAAAGCCGGTATATAGATTTTTTGTAATGTAACGTTGCGTATTGCGATTATTTTAAAATTTAATAAACAGATTTGTAAACCTGCCACTTGCAATTATAATGTTAAAGAATTTTTATTTTTACAATTAGCCTGTCGAATACACGAACATCAACTACTTTAATTGTTTTCAGAATATATCAGGAGAAATGTTTTAATTATGATTTTCAACATCAAAGGGTATATATGGATAAATAAGCACAATTTACAAAAAGAACTTTTTATAATAGAAAGTTTTTTACTGATTTATAGGTCATATTTTGTGTCATCTCAACAATGCACAGCATCCCTGACATTGTAAAAATATTAAGTCATACAACGCTGTGATTGATCATAGAGAAGATTGTTTCCTTGTTAACAAAATCAAGGGTAGTTGTATCTAAAAACTTTCTAAAACAGTTTATTTTATTACCAGTTAAAATAATAATTACTGTTTTCACATGTAAGAAAAAAAAAAAAGAAAAAAAAACTTCTCTGTCGCGTAATCGATCCCATTATGATAACATAACAGAACTGTCACAAGTGGACTGATCCGCCGCCTAACCAACTACGCTACGAACGATTTATTTAATAACTTTCAAAATAATATTATCTATACACCTAGATCATGTTTAATATCAATTCGGTATAAATTTCGAAATCTATGTATATGCCTAAACACACTTGAAACATGCATTGTCATCCAGTTCTTAGCTATCCTAAAAATTTCAGAGCTCTAGGTAGTCGGGAAATAGGTTTAAATTCGATTACAAATTCCACGGAATGACACAGAGACACAGAACACGGCGAAAATATAAAAAACTTTCTAAAAATATAATAAAAATAGATAAAAATTCGTTTAATTTTAAATATGTTTTCTTTATATCAATGTTAATAAATTTATAACAAGAATAATTGCAAGTGGGTAGGTAAATTTTTAGTTTATTTTTAAATAGAAATAGGTTTATAAAGATATGAAAATTTCTGTGCGTATATATGTAAGTGATTTAATTCGTACCTAAAATTTTTTGTTGGTTTTCAAGTTGGTATAATCAAAAATATACTATTTAGTCTGCTCTAAAATGTTTTTTTAATTAATTATTTATAAAAGTGTGTTATTTTTTTTTAGTTCAACAAATCCCTTATAGAAGGCGCAGTGATGTAAGTCTCTAACACTGTTTGACATCTAAGTTGCATAGACACACGTTGGATAGCGGTGTTTCGAATTCTAGAATTTACAATTAGAAACGAGATAGTAAGATAACATCAAATAAAAACTTTTAAAAAAAAATTAAACCTCCTTCAAAAAAATGCACTTAAAAGCCAGAAATAAAATCTTTATTTTTTAAAAAAATTGAAAACAACTAGGCATCTGATTTCGATTTCCCTGAAGTCGGCTCCAATGGCAAATTACCCTTTATTTAAATCTTGGCTATTAAATCTAGATTTTGAATGTTAGGAACTCAAATCTTTTACAAAGATATAAACCATTGGAGCCGACTTCAGGGAAATCGAAATAAGATGCCTAGTTGTTTTCAATTTTTTTAAAAAATAAAGATTTTATTTCTGGCTTTTAAGTGCATTTTTTTGAAGGAGGTTTAATTTTTTTTAAAAAGTTTTTATTTTATCATTTTTAGTTGCTAGTTGATTCATGATGTACTACTTTTAAAACCTTTTAAATACCGTGCAAGAGTTACTGAGTTCAATCCCCAACAATCCCGACATGTACCAATGTAACTTTTTGCAGACATAACTAAATTGTCTAACACCTGGAAACACGAAGAACGTACGGTAAAGGAAAACATCGTGATGAAACGTGGATTTAATTGTCTGAAATCACCAACACGCAGTGAGTAAGAGAATTGGTTAAATGCTCATTCCTTCTCCTTATGGGAAGAAGTCTTTGGCTTAAGAGTGGGGCAGTAACGGGCTAATTATTATGTTTTTATGTTATACTTCATTTTTAACATATTAACTTAATTGCAGAGCTTATTTTATTCATTTTTGTGGTGTTTCTTAGAATATCTTCCACATTGATGATCAGACCTTAATCAAATTTCCATTGGGCCACACGGACACTAGACTCTTTTGAATGCAAAAAGATTTTTTTAAATCGGATTATAAATACCGGAGATATTCGCTAACATATATAAAAAATATGGTCAAACTGAGACTCTTCTCCTTATTTCCTGGAATATCTTTCACACTGATGACCAGACCTTAACTAAATTTCTATGGGACCAGACGGACACTCTACTCTATTAAATGCAAAAGGATTTTTGTAAATCAGATTATAAATGTCGGAGATATTCGGTAACATATATGAAAAAATATGGTCAAACTGAGACCCTACTCCTTATTTCCTGGAATATCTTTCACACTGATGACCAGACCTTAACCAAATTTCTATGGGACCAATGGGACACTCTACTCTTTTGAATGCAAAAAGATTTTTTTAAATCGGATTATAAATACCGAAGTTATTCGGTAACATCCATAAAAAAAAAATAAAAAAAAATATGGTCGAATTGATAACCTTCTCCTTTTTTGAAGTCGGTTAAAAACAGATGGTTAAATAGGAAAAAACGACAAAAAATTAGAAAAAAGTGTGTATCAATCAATACATAGCGTTGCTGAATTATTTCTAGTGTTATTGCAATTTTTTTGGACGCCCTCTACGTGGTTCATCTTTGACGCTTGTACGACCACGTTTAAACATTAAAACCCATCGATGCACATGTGGAAATGAAGGAGCAGATTCCTTTAAGGCTTTTACAATTTTTGTATAAATTTCTGTTGCTGATTAACATTCCAAAACAAAGAATTTTATCACTGCACGATATTCGGTTTTTCCATCGTAAAAATATACTTTCACACGTCAACTTTAAATGCTTAAAAACAAAGAATGAATTGACAAATCAAAATAGAATTTTTCGAAACATGTAGAGTAGTTTCGGGTATTATGGCACAGTCGGCCAATATGGCACACATTATTTTCTCCGAAACTAACTAACACTAGCGGCGATCGTATCTGTCATATGTCGTGGCTCTTCCCTCGACCTTCCAAGTCAATCGCTGCGTCACAGCAAGTGTTCGTGTCTCAAGATCGTGCGACGATCGAAATTTATAGAATTTGATGTTATTTTTTGGTAAGTTTAACTCTTTATATTTCATCAAATAATCTTTGTTTTTGTATTAATAGACTAACTATTAGTTTACAGTGTGGCTTCATTTTAGAAGCACATTATTTACTACTTTTTAGCTTAGTTTTATTTATACTAAATCCGTGCTTATGGCCAATATGGCCTACTAGGCCATATTGGCCGCCTGTAACATATTTTTGTACAAGTAATTTTTTCCTTCTAAGGCAATGGCTCCACGAAAACCAATTCAACAACGACAACGGCAAACTTGGTGCAAGGAGTCAATGAAAAAAGCCATCGAAGATGTGCGAAATATGAAAATGGAATCACTAAAAGCTTCCAAAGTGGACAAAGTACCCCGAACAACTTTAAGTCGTTTGACAGCTAAATTAGATGTATCAGCTGAAGATGCAACGTGTGCGAAGCTAGGACGAAAACCAACATTACCACAAGAACTAGAGAAACAATTAGTGCAATACGTTTTCGGGCAACAGGTCTGTATCCGATAGACAGAAATGTTTTTAAAGATTATGATTTTATTGATATAAATGTCCATGAATACAGAATCTCGAATCAAGAAAACATTACTCCAGAACCAACTACTTCGTCTACTCCCACAATTGAAAATAATACTTTCGAGGTAATACATTCCATAAATGAACCTCAAATGAGTAATGCGACAGCTTATAATGTAGCTTCTGTTGCGTCGCCACAGTCATCAACTTCAGAAGACAACAACTTTATAACGCCATTCCAATTATCTCCGATACCAGAAATAGTTCCTAGGAGAGCTAGTAACCGAGTAGAAGGGCTACGATGTCAACATTGCTTACTTCATCCTCGTACAAAAATAAATTGCTAGAAAAAGGAAACAAGAACAAACCGAAAAGACTATGAATAGAACCAAAAAAAGGAAAAGGCAAGGGCAAAAAGACAAAGTCCAAATCTAAGGAGGTACCAATGTCTAGCTCAGAGGATGAAAATGAACTTTTCTACGACGACAGTTGTGATGAAAGTCCTGATAGAAGCAATGTTTCTGATGCAAAGTGTCTGTATTGCGAGAGTCTTTAAAACAAAGTCGCTTTTTCTGTCCCTATTTCCCTTTGTATGCTTAAATCTTTAAAACTACGCAACGGATTTTGATGCGTTTTTTAACTTCCCGCTAAAAAAAATTAAATTTTTTTTTAAAATCGGGAAGTTATTGGTTTCACCCCGTTTTTCGAAAATTGAGTTTTCATCGGATCTCAACGTTTTGAGGTCTTAGGAACCTCCCCTGACCATTTTTACGAGGGTGTCTGTATGTCTGTATGTACGTGTGGATGTGTGTGTGTGTGTGTGGATGTATGTAAACCTCTTATAACTTTTGAACGGCTTGACCGATCGGAATGAAATAAAAAGCATTCCAAAGAGTTCCATCTAACTTAGATTCCCTGTAAGTTTGAACCGATTCGAGCCGGTAGATTTCGAGAAATTTCAAAATAACCGAAAAAAACAATTGGTAAAAATGATGTTTTTTGGGCATATCTTTTTGGCTATTGCATCGATCAATTTCATAACCTAATTAGCTCTCAAGCTTAAAAAACCACGTCGAATGCCGTTTTGCAAATTAAAATCGGTTGATTCGTTCGTGAGATATCGTTGTCGAAAAATTTCAAAAAAAGTGTTTTTTTTTCAATAACTTAGAGATTTTTTGACTAATCGATTTTGCACTCCCGGTAACGTTTTTAGGTCTCAAAAAACTGCGTCGAATGCCATCTTGAACATCAAAATCGAATAAGGGGTTAAAAAGTTATGGCTTTTTAAACATTTAAAAAAAAGTCAAAAACGTCAAAATACGTCACGTTAATATAGCTTTGCGGTTAAAACTAGCGGGAAGTTGCAAGGATGGCCTTAAAGGTCAACCTCTTTTCGAATTTTTTTAATAGATATAGTGATTCAAGAGGAAGGTTTATATGTATAATAACATCCATTAAATAGTGGAGAAATACTGTTATTTTTGAGGTTTCTAATGTGATGTCGTTAATTATCTATTTTTTTCCGCTTACATTGCAAACGCAGGCTGAACCCTACGAGATTTATCAAAATAATGTACTTATTATTTGTACACATTGAAAAGGTGTACAGAAACCTCCGCGATGGTATATGTCTATCTCTTATGGATATCCCACAATAACATTTTTTTGACATTTACTTTTTACGACAAATAATGGCTAATTTTCGAAGCGATTTTAACCAATACAGCATTAATCCTTATCCAATTAAAAAGCTTAAATACATTGTTGATTTAATATAGATCTATATGGTCCTTTACAGCACAAGATTTAAATGAATATTTTCGAAGATATTACAGATTTAAAATTGCGGGACGTAGCGCTTGCGGTGGTAGGTACTGGCCGGCCGGGGCGGCGGTAACGTGCCTATAAATAGCGCATCGGAGGCCGCGATTTTCCTTATAGCACTTTGAATTTTGCAGCGATCCGAAGCGTTTATTATGAAATTAATCATTATGACGCTACCCTAAGGTGGCGCAGTTGAAATCTTATATATTTATAAGAGCAAAACTTACTTACCTAAGAACTATGACGCCACCGTTAGGTGGCGCAGTTAATATATAATATACCTAACCGATAAATTACAAAGTACTATAAATAATAGTAAAAACTGGTAACTAACGAGAAATTATGATAAAAAATACAAAAAAATTAAGCGTAAAAATAAAAAAAATTGGAAAAAACATTAGGCGGTGCGAAGTTCGCCGGGTCCGCTAGTTATAAAATAAAACAAAAATTAAAAAAACGAACAGCCAAAATCAATGCAAAAACTGCTAGAATATGTAAGATAGGTAATAAACTAGAAACATAAAAAATAAGAAAAAATTAAACAAAAAAAAAACAAACTAAAAATATTTAAAAAAATAAAAAATAAGAAACAAAAACAAAACATACCAAAAACTTTAAAACAAAAAACACGGGCAAAAAAATGGAAACAAACAATGAAATAAAACCAAAAACGAAAGAAAAATCGTAAAAAATTGAAAAATGAGAAAAATTGAAAACGTTAGATAAAATGTTATTAAAGCATTTTAAATCCACTCATTTTTTAGTTGAAAAAATTTTTAATAACAAAGAAAATAATGAATTGTTAATTCAACACACATTAATATTTTGTCAAAACACCATATGTGAAAGTCAAAACGAAACAAAAAAAAAAGATTTAATATTATGGATGATATTAATATTCTAATAAAGGATTTTACCTGAGGTGTTTATTTTAGAATATTAATTAACTGGAATTTCGAAGGATCCCTGTGGCGCTTTTGAACTGAATCCATTTTGGGATATAGGTAGGCTTGTAGATTTTCAAAACAATATGTTTTGTATAAACATAACTACATTTGGTTATTATAAGATGGAACTATATATACTAACCACGGATATTCCTGAGAAGATGCACACATGTTAACGAACACTAAATCGACCTCAACAATAATATTTGATCAAAGAATCCGAAATTATATATTGTGGTACCTGGCTAAGAAGTGATATATAACATTTCCGGATTAAAGAATCGAGTTAGTCACAAAGTCAGTCAGTGTGGTGATTCAGGTCAACGTATATGGGTTAAAGAAATTACTGAATATTGTTAGTTCGTTTGATTTATATTTACCAACTATTATAGTTTTAATCAGTAATCAATACATTAAATAGTTAATAGAAGTGAAGTGTTTTATTTGTGCAGTGTTAGGTCAGCACACATACCAAAATATTTAATTCAATCGAAAAATGTCATAATCACCGTCTAATCCAACTAGGTCACTAAATACCGTGCGTAGTATCTGTGCCTAGATAGGACTCCCTAACATAGATGTCCTTTTCTCATTTACTATTTTTTTAAATTTTTACGATTTTGTCTTCTTTTTTTATTGTTTTCAATTCTTTTTTTGTATGTAGTCATTTTTAGTAATAGTTTGCTGGTTTAAATTTACGAGATACCAACCTTACGGTGGCGTAATAGTGTTTGTATGTATGTGTGATATGCTAGATAAAACACTAAGCACTAAGATTGGAGAGTTTCGAATGAACCGTCTCTCTCTGATTACAGATTAATCATGTTCAAACTAGAATGCAATCCTCCTAACCCTATACTCAGGAGAAACCCCAGGGAAACCAACTGGGAACATTATAAGACTTATAAGATTTGAACAGAAACCTTGCAGGCCTTCGAGCCACAGGGAAAGCCAAAAACCTCCTGGTACTGGAAAATGATCTCATAGAATTAAACGAGGCAATACTCGATGCCTATGAATCAAGCTGTCCTCTCCAAAGGACTAGAAAGTCAAACGACACAATATGGTGGAACAGTGATCTGTCAAACCTAAGATCCGAAACACAGAAGCTCTTCAACAGAGCCAAACGTAACGGAGATTGGCAGAGCTACACCGAGAAACTCACTACCTACAATGAAGAGATTAGGAAAGCTAAGAGAATTAGCTTCAGGAAATTCTGCGAAGAAATAGACTCTACACCTTCTGCTGCAAGACTACACAAAGTTTTAGCAAAAGGAAGAGTAGATACAGTACTGGCACTGCGAAATCCAGATGGACGCTTCACAGAAAACGAAAAAGAACGAGCAAAGCTCCTGTTAGAAACCCACTTTCCTTCAGGCAGAATCACCCCAGAAAATACGAGGTACAAAACTAAAAGACCAACCAGGAAAGACACTGCAATGGCAAAACACATATGCAGTGAAGAACGGCTGAGATAGGCTGTGAACACCTTTCAGTCATTCAAAACCCCTGGAACTGACGGAATATTTCCTGCCATACTGCAACAAGGGCAGGAGGAAATCATTCCTCATGTGATCCGAATCAGTCGGAGTGGTTTTGAACTGGTATATATAACAGAAATCACCTTCATCCCCAAGGCAGGGAAACGAGACATTACACACCCTAAATCCCTTAGACCAATCAGCCTTACATCGTTTGTTCTTAAGACGATGGAAAATGCTGTAGACAATTATATTAGAATAGAAGTCCTGGAGCAGGTGCCACTGCACCCTCGTCAACATGCATATCAAACGGGCAAATCCACGGAGACCCGTTGATACAATTGACTGACGAATTCCAAGACGCTCTAAACACAAGAAACGCTGTCGAACGAGATAATAGTTATTTGTGACACAAGGACGGAAAATGACATTTTGCAAGAGCACTTGCAAAATATTTTCCACACTAATTTTTGGTCCGACTAATTTTTAATATTTTAAAAAGTTCTGTTATGTTCAACAGTTGACCGTTTGCGCTTCCTATACTATACCCCATTTCGTCATTCGTTGGCAGTGTATAAAAGATAGGAATAGTGCTTAGTTGCCAGGTTTATCTTAGAAAGACTTACTATCTTTGTCTTATTAACGCGCAATAGAAAGAGATATGTTTACGTTAAATGGCAACCGGTGCCTAAAAACACGCCACTGAACGATCACTGGATGACAGAACGATTTACGCTGGCACCGGTTGCCATTTAACTTAAAAATATCTCTTTCTATTGCGCGTTAATAAGACAAAGATAGTAAGTCTTTCTAAGATAAACCTGGCAACTACGCATTATTCCTATCTTTCATACACTGCCAACAAATGACGAAATGGGGTATAAGACCCACAAATAACATACCCTCAGGTGGTTTGTGATAAGACCAGTGACTAGAAGATTGTCAGCTGGTATGACGTGATGTTAATATCATAGTATTTATAGTTGTATAATAACTTGTTTGATACTTAATATATGTACGTGTTTAGTAGTTATTAGTGGTTTAATTAACATATGTTGCAAACACAACAAGTTCAAAAACTTTTTACTGTGTGACACAAGATTAGATGTTTATATAAAGATGAGATAATGAACTATTTTCATAAATTGACATGAATGTCAAATTTTATAATACAAGTTGTGAGAGAAATTAAATGTAAATTAGAATCCTGCTTATCTTTAGAAAAAGTTATAGGTAAGTTTAGTATATTATATGCTGTTTTAAATAAATTTAATTAAAATTTGTATTATTCATAATGTATTTTTGATGACTTAAAATTTAAACTCATATCGCCATCTCTTTAGATAATCTAAAAGCTACTTTGCCGGCCTAGGCCGGAAAATGCCATTTTCCGGACGATTTTGAAGTAATTAATAGTATTGTTTCTGGACGGAGGACCAAAAAAAGTATTCTATGCCCGTCTCCTGGTTTTAAGCTACCTATCTATCAATTTTTCTTACGATTTTCTCCTAAACAGTTTGGGCTGTAAACTTTAGTGAATAAGAGAAAGCTTATTATGTAAGAAAGACAGGATCCAACTTCGTTCTCATTGGTGGTAGTAACAAAAATTTAGGGTTGTGTGTATTTTTTAATACCAAAGCATAAAAAAAATAAAACAAAAAATTTTGTCACAAAAAAATAGAAGTAAACCATCCTAAACATAATATTTTACGACCTATTTTCAGACCTACTTAACATGCATACATTCATGAGAATGGGTCGCGCCGTTTCGAATAAGTTTGGAAACTAACATTGAGACATGAGAATTTTATATATTTTATCAAAAAGTTCAGAATGATTTTTTTACTTATATAACGTTATACTAAAGGTACATTCAAAAACCTTCCACTATTTGTAAAACCAAGTAAATATGTATATATATGATAATAATTAAATTTCTTGATTTATTTAGCCCTAAGGAATCAAATCAAATATGTTCAATTATTATTTTAATGTATTCAAAATATTAACTCGTTTTAATTCAATTAACTTTACTGATCCATCTGCCAAAATGTTATTATTTCCGAAAATGAAACAATATATCACTATCAATTAAATTGATAATTAATTAGCCAATACTATTTAAATTATTCAACTTTAATTACTTGATTAGATTTTCAAATAATTAGAAATAATATGTAATGAGAAAAAGGATACATATAATCCATATTATGTATGTATATTTCATTGGATACTTCACATAATTGCAGTTTCAGTGCTCATCAATTAAATATTATTTTTGAAATTAAAACTTTTGGTGCGCCTGATACAAATTGGAATATAAGATAAATCGGTATAAGTTTTGTACGAAAAAACAGGGATAAATGTAAAATAGGTGTCTTTTGTGCTATATAGCAAAAGGTCAAATGCTCATAGATGTGAACTTTGTCAAGCTATGGGATTAGAGAATTTTTTCAATGAGAGAAGGTATTAAAACCAACTTGAACATTGTAATAATTTACTCTGAACAGTATTTTTTTGTAGTTGTTCTTCAAGTAGCCATGTTTATAATATCATGATAAAAAAAAAGGTTGTCAATGTAACTTAATATTTGGATATAAAAGTAATCCAATAAAAAAACTATTTTCACAATATAAAGTAGAGATCCATTTATTATTTCAACAAAAATTGATCATGAAATATGAGATATATAGTTAGGATCTAAAGTGTTAATTTATGATAAGGTTAGCGCAGTTTTTTTGGAGATGATGATTTTCTCTTTTATGCTTACACCTTATTTAATTAAGGTTTGACCTTGAGACTTATTATTAGTAAAAGCGAAAGATGTTTTGATAAGAAATTGAAGCGGTTTAAATAGATTTGGTAGATCAGTTGGGATCATCGGTATCCTCAGTGTATGAGCTAGTTGACCAGCTGGTGGTTCAGTTATATTGGTTGCTACAACTTAATTGTCCTTTTATTCCTTCATAAGTAGATTCGTCCCATTGCACATGCTAAATTTGTGATATCTGTCGTGATTATGAAATAAGTTATTTTGATAAGGATTAATACCAAGATAAAAACTTTTAAAAAATTAAAAATTAGTTATTGTGACGTAACTATAACAGTTAGACATATGGTGTCGCGGCATTTTTTGTAGATATTTATATATTCTTCAAAATCGTAGTACATTATTTTATTCTATAATTAATAGTATTCTCAGCGCACGCGATGTAAGGATTTTAAGGTCATTTTGGGTTACATTAATGGCATTTTAGTAAGGATCCCTATTTTTTTAAATGAAACATAGCCTATGTCACTCGGGAATAGTGTAGCTTGCCAACGGTAAAAGAATTTTTGAAATCGGTCCAGTAGTTTCGGAGCCTATTCTTTTCAAACAAACAAAAAATCAAACCTTTCCTCTTTATAATATTAGTATAGATAAAAAGTTTACTAGAAAATATTTACAGTACAAATTTTATTTTCTGTCAGCACTCCCGGAGTGATATTGTTATTTTTTTAAATAAAATATTAATTTTATACTATGGATATTTATAAAATCTATAATATATAAATAAGCAAGGAAATTCAGTTTTTAAAAAATATCCTTTTTTTTAAACCGGCCAGAAATTAATACTTTCCGGTTTATTTTTAGGTCAGAAAATCTCATTTTGTCGGACAAGGCCAGAAAATAAAAATTAGTCCGGTAAAAGCCTTTACCGGACTCATTTTTATTTACTTTCCGGCCTAAAAAAAACAATAAAATAGTTAGTCTAAGATAGCGGTCAATTGGTTTCTATGGTAACCGAGTTTTGTATATATTAAAACTATAAAATAACTTGACATATTTTGACGTTTAATTGAAAAGTGAAATTTATTATAAAATGGATATTTAAAATGATGCATTTGATTGTGAATTAATGGAAGATGAAATTATACCAGATGAAATTGTTAAGGCGGCCACCCAAGCAAGGTTTGTTTAAAAAAATGCTAAAATTAGTTAATAAAGAGTTCTTGTTATAAAAATGTAAACTAAATAATATGAAGTTTATGGTACAACAATGCCCGTTTTAAAAAAAATCTTGTACGTAACACGTCCCAAAAGTGCTTTTACTGGACTCGCAGGCTTGCAGTGCTCGCCTGTGGCTCGCCCTGCAATTTGCCCACTCGTCCAGTAAAATACCACTTTCGGGACTTGTTACGTAAACTACTATTATTTGACATTTTCAATTTGAATTGTTATTGGCTAGTCAGGAAAAATTACACGATATACAATTTTCTTTCGGTTTAAATGCTTATTGGCCATTGTGTATTTAATGTCATAAATAATTGTGTTTTAAAGGGAAATTTATTTAGTTTATATTCATAGTATGGTAAGTCATGCATGGAATTGACATGTTTTTAATTGGTCTGCATCATAGACCCATATTGAAGAACAAGAAAAAAATTCCCCTGCTGCTAAAGTCAATTTTATTGTTGTTACCACAAGAAGAAATTGGACATATTTGTTTCCCAAGTTAATGCTAGTTTGTAACGTTTACAACGTTATTTGTGAGCCTAGCTCCTCGACTATTTAACTTTAAAAATATATATTGTGAACCGCGCTGGCGCGAGGGTTATCAGATTTTGGTAGGAAATTTAGCTACATTTTGAGTTGCGATTCGGAATTGTTTTATTTCATTTTGATAGTTCAATAAGCTTAAGTTGAATCTTCACTTTCTGCTTCCCTCGTTTCGGGCTGATGCCACTTTGAAGAGGGTCCTAGAGAGGAGTTGAATGCACGACCCATCCATTTTTTTTGAAATCATCTTTACCAATTCAGGGTAATCGAGAAACTATTCCTGAAGTCACCGCTGATTAGAAAACATCTAATACTGTTTGTCCTGTGGTCATCAATATTTGAAATCAAGTTTCTACTCTCGCTACCAAAGGCTCCGACAGAAGACATTATTAAAAAACCAAAGATAAGAAATAAATTAATCACTATACTTTTGATTAACATCTAATCAATTTTTTAATTTGAATAAACAATTTTAAAACTGATTTATTCTCTTTAATTTGTATGTCTGTACTTGGCGCCCTTATTATTTGTTTGGGGAGAGTTAAAAAAGAAAGCCGGAAGGAAACCACGAACCCTGGAGCTAGCCTAGGGTATTTTCACGCTACAAGTTTTTGTGGTGCAACTAAACAAGTTATAAGTGGGCATACCATCAAAAAAAATTCACGTACGACCGTCGGTTAAAGAGGGAGTATCGTGCAAGCAAACATCATCACCATGATTGGAACAAAAGAAAAAATGGAGCTCTCGTCAATCACAAAAAAAAGTTACTAGGTGGTTAAATGTCTGATATAATATGGTGAATTTTGCATGCAATAAACATGTTTTTATTGAGTCTGCAACATACACCTATAGTGAAGAACAAGAAATAATTACCACTGCCGATCAAAACAGTTTTATTGTTGTTACTGCCAGAAAAATAGGACAAACTAATGCTTTTTTTTGTGCTGCAATTAATTAGTGGTTAAACCATATGAAGAAGAATACATGGAGATAATTTTTATGCAAGAAGACGCGCTACACAACTTCGATTAACGAGGGGTATCTTGAATACCTCACTTGGTCATTGAACATCGTGATAGGAACTTGGAAAACTAAAAGTCTTGTCTTGTTACTTATAAGTCAAGGTTTAGGTTACAGGGCAACGATGGTCGAATTAGGGTATAAAAAAGAGAAGACAACGATAAAATAAATACTACATGGTTCCGACCACTTCTTTTGGTGGAGAATCTGTTAGCGTTTGAACTGAAGTTTGCTTTGAAGAGCGCACAGATTAAGTCGTACTAATGAATGCCTTGAGACGTCTGGAAGATACTATGACATGATATTAGAATCCACTATTGTATCTTTTTCAAGCACAATTGTAGAAAGATTTGTTTTAATTGAAAATTCTGCTCGTCTGCATCCTGCTAGATTCGTTAACGAGCATAGGGAACGAATGGAGTCTCCAGCTTGCGCTTTGAACATGTCTGAGCAGAGGCACAAGTGTTTTTTTTTTATTGTTTATCAGAATATTTAAGATGGTCGACATAATACAACTGCAGTGCTAGGTATACGATGATGGTATAAAAATACTCTTAATCTAGATTTTTGGTTAGGACCGTTTAAATCCTTTTTTTCACAGAAGATCTAAAGTCTACATAAAATACAATTAAAAACGATTTCTAGCTGTCTTTTTCAGCTTCAAAAAGCAGTGGTCATGCAGTAATTAATTTTAGTGCGCCACCTTACGATGGCGTCATAGTACTTAATTGATTATGTATTTTTTTCGTTTTATTTTTGCATTTTTTATTTGTCTATTTTTCATTTTACTTTGGTTTCCTTGTTCATTTATTTATGTAAAAAACAAAATACGCATTTACCACGTTTATATGAAATGCTTGTACTTTGACGTAGCGCTATCTATTGAATAGTCAATTCAGTGAACAGATACCTCCATCTGTTAGAATTGTTTGAAATAAAAGATAATTGTGACTGTCATATAATAAACCAATAATTTGCAATAATATAATATTGCGACTAGAAATTAAGATATAAGCCTTTCAAATTGGATCAAACTGCACAAGTTGTGCAATTTTAATTAAAATAGGTTAAGTAGTATAGTTTTATATGTATTAAGATAACTAAATTATTTTTCTTTACAAAACCATATTCAATGGTTGACTCTTATGGATGGGAGGATTCGCTAACATCACTCCTACGAAGCGTTGAACAATGATAAACAGAATTATTACATAAAATACAACCATAACTGACCATAACAGATGCCCCAAATTGCAATTTGAAACAGCACCATAGTTAATTGTCAACCAGCCATTGCAGTTGGGATGAAATTCATACAGTAATGTCTTGTACAAGGCGGTAAATCATGAGCTTATTCATCTTTAATCCCTTTTAATTCATAGGGCGGGAATACGAATAGAAAGGGGTCGATGTTCGCGAAATGATATAGAGTTTAGGAAATTGGCGTTCTAAAATTTAAATTATTAACCTCTAACTACAAATGATCCTTAATGCATATTTAGCATTGAATCATACATTTATGGACTTGATGATAAAATATATAAATCCTGATTCACAGTATGCAATAAAATTTATGAGCCTGAAGTCTATCAATAGATACTAAAATTTGAATTCGATAAATAAAAAAATAATATAAAGTCACCAGAATGAAGTGCAAATATTTAAAAACTTGTTTCATAAGGATAAACTTTTTTTTGATTTTTTGCAATAGTTTTGTTTGGTGGGTGCAATATTAAAGATAGAAATCGAAAGTAGTAATTTTTGTATGTATATTACTTAGACTCTTTTAAAATCAGAAGGGTATAAAAATCAACTTTAAGCAAGGCGAAAATTATGTGATGTGTATGCAGAAGATCTGTTGACGATAGAACAATGTCAAAATTGGATTGCAAAAGTTCGTTCTAGTTATTTTCATGTTAAAGTTGCACCATGGTCTTATGGTTGCGGAGTAGTTAAACGTCTCGAATTCTACTGTTTATGATCATCTAAAGTGTATTGGTTTAATCTCAATAGATGAGTTTCACGTATTCTTCATTATCATCATCAAAGCTTTACGCTTCCGAAGAAGTAGTAGCTGTTTTTCACTTAAAAATCCTCTTTTGTGGGGATTGCTGTTGCCATTTTCCGTTTTTAGATTTATCTTTCTAGGGCCTTCTTCTGTTTGGTTCTTCCATCGTATCTTTGATCTGCCTCTAACTCTGTGTCCCGGTGGGATTTATTTGTTTTAATACTCCTAAAGGATTAGTTTTCTTGTTTATGTGGTGCCCCTATTTTCTTACTATATGTGCTTTCAATACTCTAGCTAAATTTGCGTTCTTTATCCATTTATTTATCTCCTTTATATGCATAGTTAATTATTTGTATGGTATCTCAACCACGTATTTTAACATAATAAAATTTACTTTATCTCATTAACAACAGTAATTTTCTTTTTAACGATTAAAAAATTATTCATTTTTTAAGCGAATTATCAATGAAGATAAGAAATGAATTATTCACAAAAAATTTTAAGCACAAGAACATGGAATTAAAAAGATAGATTAAAAATGCAATTCAAGCAAGATAAATAGGGAAGAAGTATTGATGTTGGATTGGACGGGGCGGATATCAGAATAATTGCAAATTTATACTGGGGCCAAACATCGACAGTCAGAGTGGAGGGAACGGATACACCAGAAGTAAACATCAAACGAGGAGTAAGACAGGGTTGTATCCTGTCCCTGTTACTCTTCAACGTATATTCAGAAAGAATTTTTAAAGATGCACTCTAGGAAATAGCGACGGGCATTATCATTAATGGCGAATCGGTAAATAACTTGCGATACGCTGATGACACGGTCTTGCTGGCCTCTAACCAGGATGATCTAGAATTGATTTTAAATAAAGTGGTGGAAAGATGCGATGCTGCGGGCTTAACGCTAAACATAAAAAAGACCAAAGTATTAGTGGTCAGCAAGCAACAAAATGTCAGAGCCGATATCAGAGTCAAGGGCGTGTGCTTAGAACAAGTGCGCCAATTTAGCTATCTAGGCAGTATAATAACAGAGAACGCAGACAGCCACACAGAAGTGAGATCACGAATAGAACAGGCACGAGCAGCTTTCAGGAAAATGAGTAACCTTCTAAGTAACAGAAATCTAAAAATAAACGAAGAGACACGTCTAGAAGCCTTTGAGATGTGGGCCTACAGAAGATTACTAAGAGTCACATGGACTAAAAGAATCACCAACACGACAATATTGCAGCGCTTGAATAAGACCACTGAGATCCTCTCCACTATAAAAAATAGAAAATTAGAGTACTTCGGCCATGTGATGAGGGGAACAAAATACCGGCTCCTACAAAACATCATTTAGGGCAAAATAGATGGCAGCCGAGGACCAGGCCGGAGAAAAACGTCATGGCTAAAAAACCTACGTGACTGGTACAAAATCAACTCATGTACACTTTTTAGAGTTGCCTTCGATAAAATACGACTAGCCTTGTTGGTAACCAACGTCCTGAAAGGACATGGTACATAAGAAGAAGAAGATTGATGTTTTCTTTAATCATTTAGAACAAATTTTTGTTAGTAAAAATCAGAAGTTTATGAGCGTGAAATTGATTTCTTGTCCAAAAGATAAGTATAATTTAAAAAAATGTTTATGCATATTTTAAAAAATCATTAAAAAAAGGAAAGACTTCCCAAGTACCCTAATAACCTAAGTTTCAAAACTGATAGACTGTCAGATAAACTTAAAAAAATAAACTTCTATTCTCCGATGAATGAATAAAAAAAAGAACTCAAAGAAAATTCTAAAAGTCCATACTTTTATTATTAAACCATTCCAAACCAACTTTCTGTTAAATTTTTTCGTATATTATTCAGTCTACCTATTACTCTCCACAAAAAATGTTTAGGTCTTGTCTCATTAAATTCTAATCCAGAAGTTAAACAGAGTATAAAACTTTTTTTAAAGCTTCTTTTAGCGTTGTACCGAAACACAGCTTGATGAAAGTTTTGGGTATTTTTTTTTTGTGGAAATTATATCGTTATTGTTGGTATGAAGTTTTTATAAGTAAAGTGCCAACTTTTTTAAAATTTGTAATAATAAGTTTAAAAAATTATGGTCCAACACTTATACACAAATTATTTCAGTGAAATGAATTAAGATTAAGTTTTTTGCATTCGTCAGAGCGTCAGGAAACTTTGCTAAAATATGTCAACATTTATGTACTTATGCACACTAAAACTGCATTGTTTAAGTGCATTTATAACAATTATTAAATGGAAACTGAACAAGTTGGTCATTATTGACAAAAATGAGTTCAATTATTTTGATCAGAGGTTTTTTGGTGGCTCTGAGAACAAATGTGACCAGGAAACCTATTTTCTGCATCGTCTTGTAGAGTTTTCTGTAAAATCATTATAAAATTGGATAAAACTCGTTATCAAATTTAAAATTGGACTTCAGACTTAAAAATAAGAAAAATTGTTGTATGTATAAATATTTGGAGACGCTATATGCTATTCTAAATTTGAGAGGCCAAATTAGTGATTTTTTATTTGTTTTCCTTTGAACCGAAAAGAGCTAAAAATATTAACTTTGGTTTGTACAAGTTGAAGCAATATTTTTTAATTATTTCCTAAAGGCTTAAATTTAGCAACCTTTACTTCGTTTTTTTACTAGATTTGTTTACCTGTTAAAATTAGGATGGGAATATTAATATTTAATTTTTTTACTAAAAACAATCAGTTTTATCAAAGGTAATACCACGAGTCCTTAAAATTTTATCGATAAAATTTTAGTTTCCACGAAAACTTTTTTATTTGGCAAAAATACGAAAACAAACTGAAATGTGATAAAATCACGAGTCCGTAGGACGAGTGATTTTATCACATTCGAGTGATTTTATCACATTCAGTTTGTTTGAGTAGTTTTGCCTAAAATAAAAAAGTTTGAGTCTGGAAAATAAAAATTTATCTAGTAAAATATTACAGGAGAAGATTATTTTTTGAATCATTCTGTACAAAAACTACTTTATTTAAAAAACTTCCTAGAACAACTTATATTTCATAATTAACACAAACGAAATGCCTTTACCCTTCCTATTAACTTATCCTGTACACTAGATAGTATTGACAGTTGTCAGTTGTCGTGAGCGTCATGAAAACAGGGTTATAATTTGAATAAATATTTATTTTTATACCTATTTATACAATTATATTATTAAAGAGAAAATTACCAAAATAAAAATTATTAGGTATATCTATTTAAAGTTTACCGACAAGACCACATTTGCCTGTAGGCATATAAAAGTTTTAAATGCATGCAGAACCAGGAAGCAGGTTAGTTTTAAAGTACCTACATATTTGATTTTTCATTATCGTTTAGTTGAATTGAATTGTGATAATAATAATAACAAAATATATTTCAGAATATTTAGATAATATAAATGAATGTTGATTTATAGTAAGGTACTTATAAACAAGAAAATTGATTGTTCAATATTGTTATTGAATTTTTGACAGTTCTATAATTTTATCAATACTAGTAACACCACTAGTGGTCTTATTTATATAGATTTAGCTTAAAACATTGAAGATTAAGCGTTTTCATTGGACGAAATCATAAAATTGTGATATTTTGACAGGTGAAAAAAATAATCAAAACAAATTAAAATTAAAAAAATATTGTTAATCTATTAGTTTAGGTAAAAAAATTGTATGAAAAAAAATAAAGTTAACAGTTGCTAATTTTACCTAAAAAATAGTGTTTTTACAAATAAAAAAATATTTCCCGAAGTTCATACTTTTTGTTTTATTTGGTTTTGGGAGAAAAATAGAAAAATAATTTTAGGCCCCCAAACTTAAGGGGGCATAACTGTTTATAAACATATTTTCAGTTCTTATTTTATAACAAATTTTTCACTTATTTTTGGCACTTGAATACCAATTTTTAACTTGAAAACAACTCTAAAACCCCCCTTATAATATTTTAATAAAATTAAGTATTTTAATTAAATAACAATGTATTATTTTCATAAAAATACATAAAACAATTTCAGGGATCATTTTTAAACTGTAAATAGTTGATTATTAAATAAACAAATATTAGAAAATTTTTTTTTTAACAATTTCTTATTTTATTTAATAACATAAAACGTACTTAAAATTTAACATCCAAACGGGTTATCCAATATTTTTTCAAACAAACAAACCGTACACTTTATAAAAGTCGCGAAAGTGCGCGCTTTTCGATCGTAAATCAAATTTATTTGGTAACGAGTCCCTCAGCCTTCTTCGCCGGTAATCGCGAAAGAACTGCCGCTCTGGCTGGTTTTCGAATTGTTTGGCGGGTGGGCGCGTGCGTAACTCCTTTTATCTACTCAGACCCCAGGACCAATGAATATTTAAACTTGTCAAATACTTCGGCCGTATTATGAGAGATGAATTGTATAACACCCCCAACTGACAAACCAAACGAGATATACATCATAAAAAATGATATGCTGCTTTGATATTCAGGGTTAGTTTAATCGAGAAAGGTTAAATATGTTACAAGAAGTATTGCCTTTTGATTAACATTTAATCCAATTTATATACCTGTATATACCTGTTGTATTGATAAAATCAAACTAAAATAATGAAATTTATCGATCAGTTTCTTTGTTTGTATAGGATAGAATATAAAACTTTCTTAATAAATTCTATATTCTCTCTAATAACCAATAAAGGGTAAAACTACAAAAAATTATATTATAACTCTTAACTTATTAAATCTACACAGCTTTGGTCGATAAAATTTACTATATTTCTACTTTCGTGAACCTGCCAAGAGCTTTTAATACTTTGTGGCCTAGAACATCTTCTGCAAAAATTTTATAGCTATGCTATTAGAGAGCTTTTTATAATTCATTTAAATTAGTCAATATTGACAAAATTTTAAACAGTGCAAGAAAATCACAAATGGAGTCACGCAAGGAACAGTTCTGGGACCGCTATTGTTGAGAATATACACAAACAGCTTAATTTCATTTATACCAATTAGGAAAATTATGTCACTGATTTGAATACACCTCTTCCACTTAACATGGAACTTTGGAAAATTGGGGATAGCAAACTTCTCACCTTTCCGTTTCCCTCCAATCCCCTTCTTTCTCTTAAACCCTTTTCTAGATAATACTATGATGGGTTCTCCAGAGGTTAAATGTTCCGGAAGTAAAATAGTTCCCCATTCGGATCTCCGGGGGGAGGGGGGGGGGAAATCTCGGGGAAGTCATGATGAAAATAACATAGCCATCGATCAATCTACTGGTAGACCAACCTCTAGTTCAGCCACTTTTACCCAGAAGCCAAAACGCAAAACAGACTGCATATTAACATTCACTAACATCTGCGGGTTAAATGCCAACATTAACGCAACCCATTACTATTTGCAGTCTATAAAACCTTGTTCTTACCAAAGAACAAAGGAAGAGCAAAGGTTTCTGGGAAAAATAGCATCTTAAATTTCCAGGTTACGAACTTTACCACAACATCAAACAGCACCATAGAATATGTGTTTACGTGAGAAGCATACTTTCCTTTTTTTTTAACAGAGGGCCAGGCTTAGAGGTAGTCCATGGGATTGCATCGCAGCTTTACAGCTTATTTTGCACCCTTATTCACAGGTCCTTATTCTCCGTCAAATCCCAGGTTCTTAATGAACCAAGAGATCCTTTTGACTATGGTTGCCCGTTTTTCCCTTTGATCTTCAGTCGGTAGGCCAAGGGATCTCACACGCAGACCTTGCAGGGCTGGGCACATGAATATCACGTGAAAGGCTGTTTCCTCCTCCTCCTCACCGCATTTTCTACATACTTTCCTGCTCTAGATTACCTACCTGGACTAGAAAACAACAGAGACAACATCCTATGGCTAAAATTAACACTAAAAGCCTTTAGCAAATTTATATGTTGTATTTATTGGCCATTAGACTGTAATTGTGACGAACTACCAGACTATTTATCGCAAAAGATCGACTACCTTAATAGTGAGTACCCTTCTGCTGAGATAATTGTGCTTGGGAACTTTAATGTTCACCACGAAAAGTGGCTTAAGTCCAACAAAACGGACACAGAAGGCGGGCTAAATGAAGAGTTTGCAATCAGCCATGAGCTGTCCCAACTAATCGACAAGCCTACTTACTTTCCCAGAGCTGCCAATCACAGTTCTAATACTCTGGATCTTTTTCTGACCACTTTCCCTGAGCAGTATAATGTAAATGTTCTGTCTCCCCAAGATAATTCTGATCATGCTGTAGTAGAAGTCAAATGTCCAATCGAACCTCACCTATTCGAGACACCACCCAAGAGAACTTTTTGGAAGTTAAAAAAAGCAGATTGGGAAGGCCTTCGAGACTACTTTGCAACTTTTCCCTGGAACCCAGTCTGCTTTATCAATGAATATCCATCCGCAGTTTGCAACAGTATAACTGAAATCATTCAGTGTGCCATGGAAGCTTACATTCCTTACTTTTCCAAACGCTTGAAAGCCAAACAGAAGCCATGGTTTAATAAAGATTGCGATGTAGCTCGGGAGGTGTAAAAAATGCAAAAAACTGGATAAATTGTGTAAAATCGAAATAAGCTGCAATAATGCAAAAAAAGTATAAAACATTAAAGAGTTTGTAAATAATTTGGAAAAATCGCAAAAATTGGAAAAGGTCATAAAATCATTGGGAAAAAGAAAAAATCGTAAAATATTTTTCTTTACATATTGTTATGGTATCACTGTGTCTATTGTGAAAATAAAATATCGTACTGTATAGTGTGACGACATAGACCAGTGACTATTAAATTTTTTATGAATAAAAAGCGGTGAAATGCCATAGAGAGGGATTATTGATTTTTGAATTTTGATTGATTAAAATTTTTGAAGAATTGTCATTGTTAAAATATTTTGAAAGTTAAAATAATAAATAGTTTAATTAGAAATTCAATTTTTAATTGAAATAAAAAAATAAATAAAAGAAAAGTATATATAAAACCAGAACCCAACCCATTAGAAGCCGGAGCCAAAGAGGAGAAACATAACAAATTTGTCGAACCAACGTGGGGCAGCCACTACAAAACCTACTACAAGCCACTACAAGACTTACTACAAGGGACTACAAGGCACTACAAGAACCACTGCAAGAACGAGAAAACCTGGAAAACGGAAAATTAAGAGAGAAGACAAGGACTTTGACAGACAGGACTGACAGATAGGTAAGGTATTTATATTTATATAATAGAGGCAGTGATTAATTGCGGGGAGAATTAAATTAAAATTATTAAATTTTTTAATATCAACATATAAATTAAATAAATATAACAAATTGACAATTTAAATTAAATATAAAATAATTAAAAATACTTAAATAAAATGGATACAAGACAAAATAGAAAAAATAGAAGGAGAGAAGATGAAACACAAAGTAATGATGTTATAAGACAGGATGTAGATGAAACAATAGAAAATATTGGTATAAGGGAAAAAGATGGATCTTCGGAAAGAGAAGAAAATACAACTATTCAGGAGGTAAATGTAAATGTGATAGGAGGTGCGACTAGTTCAAAACCACATCAAGAAACAGACATGGAGAGAATGTTTAAATTTTTGAAAAAAATGGAAAATAAAATGGATGAAAATAGTAGAAAAATGGATGAAAATACCAGGAATTTACAAGAAGAAATCAGGAGTAATAAAAATGAAATGAAAGCTGAAATGGACAAAGTAAATGGGAAAATATTAACTATGCAAGTGGATATTCAGAAATTGAAAGATGAAGTGAAAATAGATATTAACAATATGAAAGTAGATATTATAAATGAAATGAAAAATATTATTAAAGAAGAAAATATTAAAATACAAAAAGAAGTAGACCAATTGAAATATGGATTTAAGGAGCTAGATTATGATACAAATATAAATGAAAATAGAAATAAACCTACGGGAAAATATAAAGAATTTATTTGTCATGAAGACAATGTACAAGAAGAAAAAATTAAAAATAATGATTACCTATAAAGGATATGTTACTTATAAAGACAAAATGAAAAAAGAATATGAAAATATGAGTTTAAAATTAAATGATGAATATGACTATAATAAGAAGAATGATAAAGATAAATATTACAAAAATAAAGAAGCAAAATATGAAATTGAAATATATGAAATTGATGAAAAGAAATATAAAAATGAAGTATATTATTATATTAATAAAATTAAATATAAAACTGAAATTAATTATGATAATGAGAATAAAAGGAAATTTAAGAAGAAAACGTACGAAGATGAGGATATAAATTATTTTGAAATATGTAATAAGATTAAAGAAGATTTGGAAGGATATAATGTATAATTATAAAAAGAGAAAAAAAAATAAAATATAAAATAGTTAAATAAAAGTAAATAAGATTAAAATAAAATTAAAATTAAGATTAAAAATTATGGAAGAAAATAAATAATGGGGAAATATTTTAAAAGGGATGAGAAAAAAAATACAAAATAAATAAATAAAACTGTTCTAAGTTGTTTAAAACAAAATGTAAAGGAACACTGAATAAAAAGGAACAAAAAAAAAATTAAAAGTAAATTTAAAAAATTAAAATATGTCTTTGGAGAAAATTTTAATTTTTTTAATTGTGGGGATTTGTTATGGTATCACTGTGTCTATTGTGTAAATAAAATATCTTACTGCATAGTGTGACGACATAGACCAGTGACTATTAAATTTTTTATGAATATAAAGCGGTGAAATGCCATAGAGAGGGATTATTGATTTTTGAATTTTGATTGATTAGAATTTTTGAAGAATTGTCATTGTTAAAATATTTTGAAAGTTAAAATAATAAATAGTTTAATTAGAAATTTAATTTTTAATTGAAATAAAAAAATAAATAAAAGAAAAGTATATATAAAACAAGAACCCAACCCATTAGAAGCCGGAGCCAAAGAGGAGAATCATAACAATATATATAATTTTAGTAAAAACCGAAAATTGGAAATAAGAGAATAAATATAACAAAATCAAATAAAATAAAAATCCGTTTGAGAGCAATTTAAATAAATGTAATTAAAAAATTTTTAATAAAACTTGAAATATCGTAGTTGCATTGTAAAAATTCCTATAAATTACAAAGAAACGCAATCATCTTGTCTAATTTAAAGTTTTTCGAGGATTTTCTAGTAGTTCATAAATTGATTAATTGAACATCTACAGATCCTGAAAATAAGTTATCGAAAAAGTTTTGCAGAGTAAAGACACTCATCGTATTACTGGGAGTTACTACGTTACGTTTAATAAGCCCCTTATTAATAGTGACGTTGAAAAGTTAAAAGAAAAAGATCTTCTTTTCAAAGATTATTGGTTAATATTTCTTTGTAAATTTATATATGGTGTCAAATCAATGACGCAAATGTATTTTTTTTTAATATTAATAAAAGTTAAAAAAATTGATATATAAGATTTTTTATTTTACGAACAGTCAGGAGTTTCGATAGAAGTTGTAGCATTTTTAAAAAACTGACATTAATTTCTTTGGATAAATTCATTTTTTAAAAACGTGCTTTTCGAGTGCAACTCTGTAGTTGACCAATCATAGTTATTTCTCGTGGCGTCATTATCCCAGTAAGGTTCGTGATAATTTCCCTCTTAAATACCCTCTCCATAGCATTTTTGTTTTACTTTACTTTTTGTAGAGCTGGTGGTTTTTTCTGCCTTCCTAATGTTTGTATAAAAAAAAAGTGTGAGGTGTCAAGGGACACCCGGATGGAACGAAGTTCCTTTCGATTAATTAGTGAAGGAATTAGTAATTTGTAAACACAACAGAGTGTTTATACATACATAAGCATTTATTATTGTCTGTATAAAATCTCTACTTACCTAACGGAACTTGTGCAGAAACACTGTCAGGATACATTATTGTTATTATTTTCTATTATTTTAATATTTATTATCTACAAAAAACGTGTATAAACTTAACAAAATCGCGACACTACACTGTTCAAAGCAAAATAGATTATCACCATTTTCACCTGAATATCTTCAACAGTTCGTTTCTTTTAACAAAAGTGTCCATTTATACAATACCAGAGCTTTAGATAACACATCTTTTTAGAATTACTTTTTATAATTTAAAACAGGAATTAACAATTCAATATAAAATTTTAAAATTAAAATATTTGACAGTAACTGACAGTTAAGGTAATTTGACGTAGGTACATAACTAGTCAAGTTACGAACTATTTTTAAAATGTTTATGAATTTATTAATTTATAAAAACAGGATGAAATAAAATATAATACTATTATAGGTAATTATTTTTTTTTCTACAGTATTTTCTTTTTAATGTACATTTTCTTTTATTTTAAAATAGTGTCTTTTTAATTGTAATATATCTATCTATGAGAGAGAGTTATTTATTTTTTGGTCTGTGGGAGAGAGAAACATGCGTGTGTCGTGTCGTGTCGTGACAACTTTTGGTATGAATTTTTTTTGGCTAGCTCCTAGCGTCAGTCGTAACTGTTCGTAACGCCCGAAAGGGCACTTCGTTCCAATAACAGAATTTTAACATTTTTTTTTAATATGCTTTTTTCCCTGTTTTTTTATGGACGCCAATAACCAAGTTTTTACTTAAAGTACATTAAAACAAATAAGGTTTTTACATTGCGCCGTTTTTCCGACGTACAAAACCTGTATATTTATATTATATTCTATATTAGCTGTACTCGCAACGTCGTTCGCGTAGCGTGTGATTGTTGTATAAAAATTTCTTATCCCACCCCATTTAAGGAATGGGAGAGAAATTTTTATACACCAGATGTAAAGTTGAAAGAAGACAAATACATCTGTGAAAACCGCATTCGAATCGGATCAGTAGTTTTCATGTGATGCGCGCACAAACATACAGGGTCATTCAAAATGAGCGGAACACTTGATTTATGGCTTAACTATGAATTATACGATAATTTGACTTAGATAAAAGTTTTTGTACATTTAATGTACTATTTATTGATCTTTTCAGATTTTCCGAAAAAGTTATAGCTTTCAAGATATGACGTCAAAGGACAATATTTTAAATGGATCACCCTGTATTTATATATATTTTTTCGAGTTGGTATGACCTGCCTAAATTCATTAATGGTACATTTAGTGGGTCTGCGACTTATGGTTTTATAAATATCAATTAATTAAAAAAATTATTTGACACCAAATGAATCATAATAATTCGAACAACACCTACTTTAAATAAATGTGTTTTATTTAAGTTTAAATTATTATGGTTCATTTGGTTGTCAAATAATTTTTTTAATTAATTGATATTTATAAAACCATAAGTCTCAGACCCCCTAAATGTACCATTAATAAATTTAGACAGGTCATACCAACTCGAAAAAAAACATAAATACGTGATCCATTTAAAATATTGTCCTTTGACGTCATATCTTAAAAGCTATTACTTTTTCGGAAAATCTGAAAAGATCAATAAATAGTACATTAAGGAGGTACACCAGTAAAACTCGGAATATAAGAAATCAATGAAATTTTGACATAAGCTTCCATATGTAAAACAACCACTTCTTGAATTTTTTCAGATTTTTTTACTACGTAGTTTTAGAGAAATTGTACAAGAAAGTTTTTGATTTTTACATAGGTTCTTATGGCAGCTTGACTTCAAAGAAAAAATACTATTAGTTAGGAATATAAGAAAACTATATCTACGTCATAAAAATCTTTATTACACTTTAATTAACTTATTGAAGAAGTCTGGAAGAAATTCACAACCTCGTTCTTGAGTAATCACGGTAAATAAATCTTTTTTTCAAGAAGAATCATAATATTACACCCATTTTGTTTAAGCATCGGCAACGTCGCATAACGCGCGATAAGAATATAGTTTGAATATTAATTTCTTTTTATGATTTCATTTTATAAGATATATTATTTTCAATATACATATGTATTTAAAGAATAAAAATTGAATAAAACATTATAAAAAACAAACAATTTATTCAATTGATTATATAGGTATACAGATATAGAAATTTTATTTTATGAAAGGAAAACAATTATGATATACCTACATTATTAACATTATTTATATTAAATAAGACATAATATAATTACTATTACTTATTTATACCATTTGGCACACTTTAACAATTAGGCATAAAATTATAGTGAAAATATATCTAATTTTGCTCCATTTCTCGTTAATACTCTACAGGTTTTAAGGTTATGAAATTGTAAACAATTACGATATGAAACTTCATACTTGTACTTGATCACATGCGAGGTTGCCGAAGTTAAATAGGTTTTATGTTAAATAATTTTATACATAATAAATATAAAATTAAATTGTATAACTGTTTTATCAGACTTAAATTGTCGAAAAATTAATTTATAGGCATCATGTATTATTATTATGGTACATAATCTTATAGATTTCGTAGTTCATAATTAGAGTTTTTGAAGTTGCAAACTTGACGCCTTATACATTGAGTAAATGGGAGCATTCCCCTTACCCCGCTTCCTCACCAGTGAACCTCCCTAAATGTACAAAAACTTTTATCTAAGTCAAATTATCGTATAATTCATAGTTAAGCCATAAATCAAGTGTTCCGCTTATTTTGAATGACCCTGTATACATTCCTACAGTTTTATTATATGTATAGATCAGACGCGTCTTTTAACTTCCAAAAATTTTATTGATATTTAAATTTTTGTTCACTAAACGTAAATCTCTATTTCTAAAATTAAAAGTTTTCTAGCTTTCAGTTTTCGGGTATTTGGAGTCAGTTTTTATTCCAGGCATTAGAGTCACAAAGCGAAGTGCTCGAGTGAACGCTGAAAGAGCATTTGCACCAGGTGGAGGTTTCAAGCTGATGCCGCAGCAGAGGTTTCATTTCATATTTTATCAACGTTGTCAACTACGTTTCAATCACTGTTTCAGTGCATTATGCCGTATTTGAAACAGCTATTCTTTTGGAATGATTGATTTCATCATATTAGACTCGTTTAGACGTACATTTTTCATAATGTCGATTTTTATTCAAAGGTCTACAGGTGTAGAATCATATCGGGTTAGGTTAGTTATTATTCAGAATCTTGTGTTATAAAATATTAAATGTGCTAAACAGAGGTTTTGTATATTTGAAATGTGTCAATTTGTGGTGAAAACTATTTTGCTGTTTTATCATATTCAAATAGTAAGAAAATGAGTTTTTAAAATTATTTTTAAAAAGTACATTGGTTCATTAATTAAAAAGCATTTCAAAAACGTATTGATGTTAGTCATACTGGAGATCTTCTCGTCTTATACCGAATATAACAACCCAAAACACTTTTTTCGGCAAGATTCAAGAGCAAACACACTTTTTTTAGTAACATTTTTTCCAGAGTTGAGCTAAAACAAAGTCAATGTAAGAAGTATACAGATCTCGTAAACACGAGTTTCGGAAAACTATGAAATTTTTGGAACGAAGTTCCCTTTCGGTCGTTACGACCAGTTACGAGTGAGGCTAGAAGTTAGCCAAAAAAAATTCATACCAAAAGTTGTCACGACATGACACACGCATGTTTCTCTCTCACACAGACCAAAAAATAAATAACTCTCTCTCCCTCTCTCTCATAGATAGATAAATTACAATTAAAAAGACACTATTTTAAATTAAAAGAATATGTACATTAAAAAGAAAATACTGTAGAAAAAATAATAATTACCTATAATAGTATTATATTTTATTTCATCCTGTTTTTATAAATTAATAAATTCATAAACATTTTAAAAATAGTTCGTAACTTGACTAGTTAGGTACCTACGTCAAATTACCTTAACTGTCAGTTACTGTCAAATATTTTAATTTTAAAATTTTGTATTGAATTGTTAATTCCTGTTTTAAATTATAAAAAGTAATTCTAGATAGATTTGATATCTGGTAATGTATAAATGGACACTTTTGTTAAAAGAAACGAACTGTTGAAGATATTCAGGTGAAAATGGTGATAATCTATTTTGCTTTAAACAGTGTAGTGTCGCGACTTTGTTAAGTTTATACACGTTTTTTGTAGATAATAAATATTAAAATAATAAAAAATAATAACAATAATGTATCCTGACAGTGTTTCTGCACAAGTTCCGGATATTGCTGATAGAGTTAGGTAAGTAGAGATTTTATACAGACAATAATAAATGCTTATGTATGTATAAACACTCTGTTGTGTTTACAAATTACTAATTCCTTCACTAATTAATCGAAAGGAACTTGGCTCCATCCGGGTGTCCCTTGACACCTCACACTTTTTTTTATCAGAAAACAAAATGTTTGGAAATTCGCAACAATCGGCCAAATATGAGATCTGTTACTGTGCTTATTTTTTACTTTAAGGTTATCCGATCTGAGGCAAAATCAATAGGGTTCTTGTCCATGACATGAGGATTATATATACCAAATTGCATGACCTTCCATTCAACAGTTATAGCGCACATGGTCGGAGGAAAAGAGGGACACACAAGCCGATCTTATAAAATACCACGATGGTAAAATACGTAGATGTATAAATAAACAATGTTATATAAATAAATAAAACTAATTATTTAATGACTATTTTATAAAAATAACTCTTAATTATATTAACTAAATATTTATATACAAAATTTATAAAATATAATTATTGAAATATGTTATGCCACAAAAATTCAACACCTAAATATTTATTACTTCAATATAATTGTTTATTAAAAAAAAACGTGCTAAACTATATCAAACCGAACAAAATTTAACTCGATTTGAAAAATTTATGAGTTTATTTGTCGATACCATATGCATGTTTGTAAACAAATATAAAAATCACACTAATACAAGTTGTTATATACAGATAAAAAAGTTTTGATAAATAAATCATGAAATCATAAAATAGTATCTACCAACAGTTTTTACAAAAGACTATTTCACGAAAAAGGTCGTGAAAATACAATATAAATTGTTTTAGTTGTTGATAAAATTATCGTACAAATTGAACATTTTTTTTATAATTAAACACGTTTTATTTCCGTTACACGATTAATGTTTTATTAAGGAATTTTTGAAGATATTTTAATAACTTTTTGAATGATCAACTACCGGGTTAAACAATTAAACTATTACTAACTTCGCTTCGGATAAACCGATTATAACGGAAATGTCAAACTTAATGTGATGAAATGTCGTTATATTGTTTACAAAGCAGAAAATACTTTTAGGGTATGTAATAGGTCTCAGCTGCTACTACATGGAGATCTCTCTTCAGTGTTTACCTCCACAAAAGGTTTATGGTTATAGTTCGTACCCGCAAGGTTTAAAGATCCATAATGGATACAGCTTCTTCACCGGAGTTATTGAACAACTACGTTTACAAACCTTACTATGCTCCCATTACACCTCGATGTTCTGGAGTTGACAAGGCCCAAACAACTCACCTGGTTTATCGTCTGTGGGCTACACTCGTTTAGGAGATTTAAGCCCGACCACTTAAGGCTCTTTAAGTTCTTCCTGTAAGAATTAAGGCCTTCATCAGACGTACCAATGGGAGCATGAGTGAATTAAAGTACCTGTTACACCTGGCATTACCTCAATCTGGAGTTAAACTTGCCGACCTAGCAATTAAACCAAATGCCACTACGAGTTCTTACTCAAGATGAGACTAGAGCGCTAGGAGTCGTTTAGGGTTGAATCTAGTCTTACCGTATAACCGTTGTTAGTAATCGCCCTGAGCTCTCATAAGACACCAGTACCACACATCTATACTTAAAAGGGATGGTTATTGCTGATACCAGAGATAGGCCAGAGAACCTAAATAGTCTTTAGAATATACAGCGTATGGTTTGCAAAGGTCACTCATCTCAAATATTAGGCAGAAATTATAGTTAAAGTTGGTTACTCTTTGGGTATCTTACCCGACTGTCTTTTATTTTAAGGGAGTTTTGTCTCGGATACTAGCAGAGGGTTAAACGTGTCTTTATATTATTGGGGGCGCAACAACTACAGCCCGACATTTCAACGATTGCAACCACTATTCACCCGCACAGCTCCTAGTGTCTCAATCTTGACTGGTCAAGATCGGAAAGTTTTCCTCCAGTTTCGATCGCCGCCTCGCGCCCTTTGTCATTTCTCTAGCAATCTAAGACGTCCTTGACTACTGATATAAGTTCTGCTGACCAGGTCGCATTGACTCAACTGGTGGAACATCAAAAATGTTGGGGTTCTCTAGGACCAAAGTGTATATTTTTTCCCTTACCAGTCTTAGAGCATCCACTCAACCGAGACTGGTAACAATAAGCCTCATTCAGTTTTCCTCGCCTTAATACCTAATATACTTAAACTAAGTAGACTAAGTAGCAATGGTTTTTACCCGGCAAACCCTCGTTAGTTTGCATTAATCTGGTCCCGGCGCCCTGTGATCGAGACGACCCAGATTTTGAAGTTTAAATTTGTTTAGGGTATACGTCATCTCCTACAGCTTTGTGGTTGACAAGTTTTATACTACTTCAAAAGATAAGGTTTATACTGGAGATCGGGTACCTTGTACTTCATCACTGTCATGGTATTCTTATTCAGCGACCCCAATAACTTTTGAGTAGTAACATAGATTTTTTTAGCAATAATTTTTGTTTAACTTAAGATACCCTTTAGAAAATGGATTTCTATGTGTTCATTTTTATATAATCACTTAGGAGAAAAAGTTTTCTGAGGCTCTTATTAAAAGTTAAAAAGTTTTCTTACGCTCTTAGGAATCGAATGCACTTTTAACATAGAGATCGATCTTTCGACTAAAAATTGGCAAGTTTTTGGGGTTTTTAGTACTTTATTTCTTTGACTATTAGAAATTCTATAAGAGTAGCAGCGAGGTGTACTATTGGTTGCGCACAGACAAAGAAACGTAGCATTAGCAATTCAGAATTTCTATAACGGATCCAAATAAAGTAACTCACTAAATTTATAAATTGAGTTTTCAATAAGTTTATTATAAACTTTAGATAACATTAACTTTTTAGTACGTACATATTTGTGGTTGCTGTGCAGATATCAAAAACCTAGTCTGTTTTATAAATATAATTAACCGTTATCCAGCATCTTTTTTATCATTTTTTTATTTAAAAAACTTCATAAAATAGCTGGTAACTTGAATGGTGCTATGAACCACACATTATTTTTATTTGAGAAAATTAATCCTGGAACTCTTGGCTTTTATTTCAATTAAAATAGCCTTGATCTGGATAATGGAATTACGCTATTCTTGCTTTTCTGACAATTATATAAAACTATATTAAAAAGTTGTTTAATTTAATTTGTATTCTCAAACATTTGCAGAGGTTTCAATTTTAATTACTAACCAACATAGACTTCTGAAATTGTATGTTCGTTTTATATTTAATTCACATTGAATAAGTAGATTAGATAAAAAAGGTAGAAGGCAGTCATTAGGATTGCCGAGAGTGGTAAAATTTAAAACTGAATTTTAAAATTCATTAAACACCAAATTTTACCCAAATAATTCATGTTTGTTATCGTTTTTTTAAAAGAATTTTTCCTTTTTTACCTTCCGAACAGCAACGCTGTTAGAGGAAGGTATTGTGATCGCGAAAAATTTCGATCTCGGGTTTTTAGCGGAAATACGCGTTTTAGGGTTCCTTAAGCCTAAAAATCCAAAAATAAAAAATGTCTGTCTGTCTGTCTGTCTGTCTGTCTGTGTGTCTGTGAACACATTTGCGGCTAAACGGCTAATCGGATCGGAATGAAACTAGAAAACCTTACTTATAATCACCATCGGAGGAATCTGATAGAATTTGAGTAAAATCGGCCGACCGGAAGTGGACGTTTACTCTTATCAAAAAATGGAATTTTTTGAAAATATTGGGTTTTCATATAGTTATTGGCAAAATATTTATTTTTTGTGGAAAGAACATGTAATTTCCGACATTTTTGAAGGAATACATTTTTTTGATATTTTCATTAGTTTTCGAGATATTGACACTTTTATCAAAAACTGGAAATATGTGAAATAAAAATTGTGGATTCGCTCTTTCACTACTTGTTATTATACATGCTACTGTTCGGAAGGTCGTGTGGTGCCCACACCAGATTTTTTATGATTTTCTTACTATTTTTAGCATTTTTCGTACATTTTTAAATTTTTCTTTAATGCGTTCAATGTGTTTAAGTACATCTATATCTTAACTTAAAGCCTTAGATATACTTTAAACGCGAACCTATAAGATGTCCCGATACAGAAAATCGTTTAACGTGATTAAGAAAATTTTTACTTTAAAAATATCCCAGGAGTTATTATTTTTTTATTCCTTTGTAAGATAAACTGAATAGATAATCCTCTCAATGTAGTGAAATGACCGAATTTCTCTTTGTGATTAATGATGCTATAACGAATAAAACAATTCCAAAGGGACTCACAAACGAGAACGAATTCCGTTCGAAGCAAATATTATGTGCATATGAAATAACGAGCTGATGAAAGGTTGAAATTTTCAATTTTCAAAAACCGTAGCGGCGCTGTTTTAGATATTCTTATGTACGTTGAATATAATCACTCATGCAATGGATTCGACTTTCTTATCGAATCCTCCCCTAAATTCCCCGAAAATCATTTGAATACCCCAATTTCATTTCCGAACGTCGCTGTTTAATTTTACACTAAGAAAAAATTCATTGTTTAGAGTAGAAGAGGAGTTTAAGTATTATACAGATGCGCTTCGTTTCAGTCGTTTTTCTTATTAGTTTGGTAACAAATCGATATGTCTAGAACTCGTATTAGTAAAGTTTGAGCTAAATATGGAAAATATTGATTTATAGTATTAGGTATATAAACAGATTATTTGGAAAGATTGTAACTATGAAACTAAAAATATACCTTTATTCAGAAGTATTTGTACATTTTTTTAATTTGAATGAGGTAGGTGTGGGTAACAAGGCCTAGCTAAGACAAAAAAAAAACGAGTGTCAGTCAGTGGGACTGCCGGCAGAAGTTATAATTCTATGAATGCGCCCGGATTCATAAATTTGTATGCGAATGATTTAGTAAAATCATTATATGATATTCGTGTTCAGCGACCTCAATAACCTCCTAGTACCGAGTGCTCACTCATTTTGTATCGAATTTGCATAAAATTCCTGGAGACGAGGTCCGTCTTAAGCACCAGGTGTTTCGGACACCATCGCCATTATCATATTCGTATTCAGCGACCTAAAAACCGCCGAGTTCCAAGTGTGTACTGATTTTGTACAGAATGTACATAAAACCCCAGGAGAAGAGGTAAATACCCTAGGCACCAAGTGGCGCGGAGACTTTCGACATCATGTAATTCATGTTCAGCGACCCCAAAAACCCCGAGTACATAAATTGAACCCATTTAGAGTACTTACCGAGTTGTAATTTTTCTATCTATTGTCTGTTCGGAATGCACTTTTCAACTATTCTTAAAAACTCTGTTTATGTAGCCAAAAACCTCAAAAACATAGTGGATATAATGCAACCATGTGACGGTACTATGGACTACAATACAATACTCATTACTGAATATTATTATTAATATCCATAATATAAAATACTAAACGTTATATGTAGGTATACTAACGGGACAGAATTATCAAATAATCTGTCAAACACAATGTTATACGTCACTATGATATTCAAAACATTAGCTCAGACTGTTTTTTGTATATCTATCTCTTTTCAATGTACTTAAAGGACTTATAGTTATGACTAAACATGTGGTAAGTATTTTATCTTTGTTTTTACCGACCAATATACCTTATATGTGTTTCTGTCTTTCTCTTACTCACACCATTAAATATGTAATGATTTTTCTTATTTATCCCCACACAAATCCAGTGCATGAATAGAAGTATAACTTCAATAAAAAACTTAATAACCGAATCAACAAATTTTTAGACGTTTGTTTTTGTAGAAACTGTTTATAGTCTCTGTTAATTTTAGGTGTTTGAATTAATTCCTAGCATTTGATGAGGGATAGGGTGGTTATTACAGTGTTCTGTTTTTACCTTCAGTAACAAATTGATCGTATTAACACCTATTTCGACCAATGGCTCATAGTTTATTAGGGGAAAATGTGAAATCTTATGAAGATTGCCAAAATTGGATTGATTCATGGATTGCCTCCAAGGAGAAAGAGTTTTTCAACAGGGTACTACCTGAAAGATGGAAAAAGTAGTGACAAGCGATGGGCATTATTTTCAATAATGTAATTTTTTATTTTCATCTGAAATAAATTGTGATACATCTTTTGTTAGACTTGTCAATATCATACTTCTAAGTAGACTATCAAACGAGTCTATTTTAGTTTATTTTATAACAAGAAATGTTATTCTAGAACATTTTTTGTTATAGTAAATCGGTCTACTTGGTTTAAAACAGTATTCAAAAAACAGAAATTATATACAATTTTTATCAGTGTATGTATATTCATTTGAATTTCTACTTTCAGTTTTCAACCGTAGCCTAATGTTTAGATAACTGTCTTCATCAGCATCAATGATTTTATACATATATTTTTTTACCAGGGAAATAAATACAGATTACATATTAGATATTTTTGCAAATTACGAAAATCGAGTTTTGATGACTTCTGTTAATAAAGTAACCCAAGAAGGCCTTTTTACTAGATGTTTATTGTACTTAACACACCTACAATAAGAGGATTTCAAAAATAAGGGACAAAAAATATTAAAAAAAGTTGTAATCTTTATTAAATATAAAAGTTAGACCTGAATCAGGAAAGATAAGTGTGTTATTTAGACCGTAAGAGCATGACAGGTGGAAGTGTATGATTTTATTCCGCTTGCCTTTTTAATGGTCGATAGTCGGCCCCCAAGTGAGTCTGGAAAGGTGGGTCTGTAACTCCGGACGCTTAACGGCCATATTTAAAAACGCGTTTTTATTTGTAGACAATTTTTAAGTTTTTGCATCATCTTATACCGCTTGCCATTGTAAAATACGTTCATTTACATTCAATGGAGCGTGAATAATGAAAGGCAAGCAATTACAAGCGACCGGCATAGTTCAAAAGGTCACGAAAAACCGAAAAAAAAAATTGCAAAATTGCATGTTTTTAAACTGCTTGCCAATTGGAAAAATGAAAGTTCATATCAAAATAATACGCTAAAAAAATTGGCAAGCACCGGACATTAGATTAACGGTATAAAATTTTCGGGACAACTTGTAAAATTTTTGCGCATAATTTGCATGATCCGAAACTGCTTGCCATTTGAACAGAATGTCATTGGAGTCATTACTGGACAGTAAAACAAATGGCATGCATGTAGAGATGTCCGAAAATAGAGGCAAGCGGAAATAATGTTGTAAAAAAAATTTGCACATTTTGTATGATTTTCAACTGCTTGCCATTTCGTATTTAATTAAAGGGCTATCAGATAAGTACGTGATAAAAAAGGCAAGCATCGGAGTGCACTACAACATGAGAAAAAATCGATTTTAAAAAATTAATTATTTTTTAGAGATGATAGAAAAAATTCGCAAGTTTTGTACAATTTGAAACTGCTTGCCATTTCGCATTTAATTAAAGGGCGATCAGATAAGTATGTAGTAAAAAAGGCAAGCATTGATATGTAGCTGTGTTCCCCAAATTCAGACATGCGCTGTGAGGTATATATTTGCCGTATTCGCGCCACTACTTCGAGAACATTCTCGAGGACGCGTTATATTTTGGTTTGAAAATATATATTATTTACAGACCGATCGATATTTCCCTTTCTACGATGCTTCTCATCATATGGTGAGACAAGGTCATATGATGACCTTTGATCCCCACCTTAATTAACGTTTAGGGAAGGAGTCCAATGCTGAGACGCTTGTCGAGACAAACAATCACATTTATCCTAAACTTCCTATTCACATTAAATCCTACATATATAGTCTCTACCTGTATGTCTATTAAACTCCACTCATATACGCAGGAAAGATTCAAATGTTGTGCTACATATCAATGCTTGCCTTTTTTATTACATACTTATCTGATCGCCCTTTAATTAAATGCGAAATGGCAAGCAGTTTCAAATTATACAAAACTTGCGAATTTTTTCTATCATCTCTAGAAAATAATTAATTTTTTAAAATCGATTTTTTCTCATGTTGTAGTGCACTCCGATGCTTGTCTTTTTTATTACGTACTTACCTGACTGCCCTTTAATTAAATACGAAATGGCAAGCAGTTTCAAATTGTACAAAATTTGCGAATTTTTTTTACAACTTCATTTATTATTTATAATAAGATGGTTTTATTATACATGCTTGCCTTTCGAGTTGTGACATTATTTTATTACGAAATTAATGTTTCTCTTTGTTTGAAGCAGTTTCGGATCATGCAAATTATGCGCAAAAATTTTACAAGTTGTCCCGAAAATTTTATACCGTTAATCTAATGTCCGGTGCTTGCCAATTTTTTTAGCGTATTATTTTGATATGAACTTTCATTTTTCCAATTGGCAAGCAGTTTAAAAACATGCAATTTTGCAATTTTTTTTTTCGGTTTTTCGTGACCTTTTGAACTAAGCCGGTCGCTTGTAATTGCTTGCCTTTCATTATTCACGCTCCATTGAGTGTAAATGAACGTATTTTACAATGGCAAGCGGTATAAGATGATGCAAAAACTTAAAAATTGTCTACAAATAAAAACGCGTTTTTAAATATGGCCGTTAAGCGTTCGGAGTTACAGACCCACCTTTCCAGACTCACTTGGGGGCCGACTATCGACCATTAAAAAGGCAAGCGGCATAAAATCATACACTTCCACCTGTCATGCTCTTACGGTCTAATTCTTATACATAACTATAAATCAGGTAGTGTTGGATTTTTACCAGATATTCCTTTTACGAATTACGATTTAGAATATTACTATTCTGAGTAATAAACAAAAAGCAAAAATAAGTAAAAAATGTAAAAATGGTTTAAAAAGGTTAAATCTACATACAGTATAATAGATACGATGAAGAAAATTCTTAAAGTTTTTTTATTTGTTAAAAAGGAAATAAAATAAAATAAAAAATACGACTTGAATCAGGATAACTATATCCTGATAGTTTAGTGTGTTATCCTTATATAAATTTTTATTTTCGTAGATAGTTTTATATGAACACTCAATGGATATCTCAGTGCAAATAGGAAAAAGTTTTGTTGTTAGTCATGAAAAGTAGCAAGATCTCAAGTAATAAAACTTGGTTGGATGCGTTCTAATTCTAAGTAAGCGTATAGTAAAAACCACAAAAAGCCAGAAACTCGCATAAAAATGCAAATATTTACGATGCTCTTGTCTCAGCCCAAAATAAAAAACAAACATTATCATTTTTCTCGAAGGCACGACAAAAAATAATGAGACATCAGGCAACTTTTAACGCCTTTGTTACTTGTATTTTACCCCCCGTCGTAGTTGCTAGGAAATGTCGCTCTATATTAGCATTTCTAAATTAATGTTAGTCGGTTTTGATAAGCTCTTATCCTCAATAAACTTCTCCAAAATTTTCAAGTAGAAAAGGGAAAATGTATGTGCGACTGAATGATTCTGGAAACTTAGAACTCGAACAACAAAACTTGGCCTTAATTAAATGTTACTTGGTTTATTTTCACTCAACTTCATGTCATTTATTTACTTTCACGAAAACAAACAAATATCAAAAATATTAAATAATAAAATTGCAAAGGTTATCTACTAGTCTTAACCATAATTTTATAGTGTAACATATTTTTTTGGTGCTTTAAATCATAAAAATAATCAAAATTTCAAAATCCAGTCACTTAAACTCGATATGGCCACTTCTTGCTTTGATATTTGTTCTTCAAGCGGCCTATAAACGAATTATTTGCTGTCTAAATTTGATCGTAGTATTTTGTCCCTATCGTGTACGATCGCTTTCTACAGCGCATTTATAGTGTCGTATTTGGTAGTTGTTTTCAAAAATGGATTAGATAGAAAAATGAATCGGATTCGCATCTAGTGAATCCAATGCCGACAAAATTAGGCCTGGAACATAAATATTTAACCATTCTTAGTTAATTTTAGCTTTATGTGACAGTGCCGAAGCTTCCATGGTCTACGACCGGTATGTATGGGTTCCTACGGCTCTAAAGTAGGTTCCAAAAAAAAATTACGATATTAAATTGGATTTACTTGGACACTTAGCTCGATAAAAACGATTGGAGATTTGTAGACTTGCCAGCCTTGACATAACTGGAGTTTTTAGAAGCATTCCAACAATAGCAATAAAAGTCCTAAAACATCTTCCAAGTATCATGAAGCCGAATGAAAGTCTAGATCTGCGGACACCACAAATACTACTGAAAACACATCTCCGGACAATTAAAGAAAAAAATGTATATTGAACAGATGTGTGTCAGAAGAGCTGAAACATTGGTAAAAACAGCTATGAGTCATTACAGGTTCGTTATGGACGTTGCAGTTGTTAAAGAACACTTGCAAAACTATAGGGTTCGTTAATGAAAACACAATATGCAGATTATACAACAGGGACCTTGAAAAAGTTAAACAAATACTGTAACAGTGGATCACAGGAGACAGTCATTTCTTGGAGACTTCAGAGTGCCTCTACAAACACATGACAACCATCCTCTGTACCTTATAACTAGTGGAGGGTACCAAAATTGTTGAGTGGGTGACATACACCAATAAGGAAAGTACAATAAGTCTAACTAGGCTGCGGCTCGACCAGTGACTTGTGTCAGACGCCTTCCAGAGCTTTTTTATCAGAAAACTCAATGAAATTTGCTACGTTCAGCCAAGGATAACAACTCTTTTATTTTATCGAGCTGAACTTTTTTTGCTGTGCTGTAATAGCGTGCGCTTTTTGAAACTTGTAGGACTTGAAATAGAGCTCATTTTGTATTATTTGTCGTACGTTTTGCTTTGATATTTTCAGCTCTTTGGTCATTTGATTACCACTATGACGTAGATTTTGCTTAAATCACTTCCTCACTTTCGAAACGACTCAAATGACGTTTCCTTTTTTTTTAGTAGTTAGTAAGAGTTTAATTGGCTAACCCTGTAGTAAGTAAACATTGCAAATAATACAAAATTATACTAAATAACCAAAACATACAATTAACATTGCTTCAAGTCATTTGATTAAATTCCTTGCATCTAATAAATCCCCCTCTGTCCTAGGGATTTTGATTTTAATACCTTGGGCTGCATAATTACATAATAAACACTAAGACAACATAATTAAGAAGGTGTTGTGGCTTCTAATATAACTTCCGCTGTTGAACTAATCGCCACATAAATTATTACGTACAAAGCTAACAGGTAAGAACGCGCTTTACATACTCCTAACTTAAATAGAGATTATATTAAGGATGAAGATAACATTTTTAACTTCCCGCTAAAAAAAATTAAATTTTTTTTTAAAATCGGGAAGTTATTGGTTTCACCCCGTTTTTCGAAAATCGAGTTTTCATCGGATCTCAACGTTTTGAGGTCTTAGGAACCTCCCCTGACTATTTTTACGAGGGTGTCTGTATGTCTGTATGTACGTGTGGATGTGTGTGTGTGTGTGTGGATGTATGTAAACCTCTTATAACTTTTGAACGGCTTGACCGATCGGAATGAAATAAAAAGCATTCCAAAGAGTTTCATCGAACTTAGATTCCTTGTAAGTTTGAACCGATTCGAGCTGGTAGATTTCGAGAAATTTCAAAATAACCGAAAAAAACAATTGGTAAAAATGATGTTTTTTGGGCATATCTTTTTGGCTATTGCATTGATCAATTTCATAACCTAATCAGCTCTTAAGCTTAAAAAGCCACGTCGAATGCCGTTTTGCAAATTGAAATCGGTTGATTCGTTCGTGAGATATCGTTGTCGAAAAATTTCAAAAAAAGTGTTTTTTTTTTTTAATAACTTAGAGATTTTTTGACTAACCGATTTTGCACTCTGGGTAACGTTTTTAGGTCTCAAAAAACTGCGTCGAATGCCATCTTGAACATCAAAATTGAATAAGGCGTTAAAAAGTTATGGCTTTTTAAACATTTCAAAAAAAGTCAAAAACGTCAAAATACGTCACGTAACTATAGCTTTGCGGTTAAAACTAGCGGGAAGTTGCAAGGATGGCCTTTAAGGTCAACCTCTTTTCGAATTTTTTTTTATATATTGCTCTGTAATAAACTGCTCTATTGTTATATGCAAGTTGTCTAAGAAACTCTGACTAACAAATAAACAAAGGATTTTTTTTCTTATATACTTTCTAAATGAGGCAATTTTGTCTATTTAAAAATGGTGTTGAAATGTCAGGTCTGGATTTCTGATTCTAAAAAGGACACAGGGGTAGAAGTATTAGAATTTTTGTTCTGTGTAAGATTTAACATACCGACATTTGTATTTTTATTTAAAGAGTTCTTACTTTTGAATTACAATTCTTCTTCGTTATTGGATATCCTTTTAAGCACTTTTTTTTTATTAGAATATGTAATTAACTTTGGCTAATAAAATTCATCATTTCAAGAAATGCAAAATTTTTATAATAGCATTGCGAGTTTCTTTTTCCTTATTTTGGGTGCATTATTTAAATTCTCTAGAATGAGTTAAAGAATTATTTAAATTCGCATCAAAAGAGCATCCTAATCCTTATTATGAAGTTAATTTCAACCAAATTAATTAACTCAAGGTAGCCGTATAAGCGAAATAATCTTTTAAAGTTGAATTTGAATTATGTTAAAAGTTGGAATATTTTATAATCCTCGTCATTCGCATTTTCCTCTTGCAGAAACTCATTATTTCCTGGAAATTTGCCGAAAACCAGCACGGAAAAGAGGCCGGAAAATTTAAGTTTATTGTTCTATTTTTGCATAAAACTCTAATTTCATAAACATATTTACCGTAAAGTTTTACATTATCGCAACACTTACGCTAACGTCTTAACAAGTTTATTAGCAATTACATTTTCCTTTAAATAAATCCAGATTTAAAAAAATCTCAATTATAATGATATTTAGGCATATTAACATATTAAGATCACTAAGAAAACTGTGTTTTTGAAATTTTTGAAATTTAGAAATTAAACAAACAAGAAATTATTAAACTGACATTAAGGAGAAATTGAAAAAAATGTCACATCCAGTGGGACTCGACCCCACCATCACTGCCTTATACGCAGGGATGCTTTAACCACTTAAGCTATTGGATGATCAAGTGGTTAGGAAGCGAAACGTTATAATGAACTCAAATCCCATCAGATATGAGAGTTATCTCAAAAATAATAGTTTACTAAAAATCAATGGTTCCGGTCTCCTAACCGAATAAAATTATAAGACAGGGCACAAATAAAGTGACTTAGAGTTTGATGTTTCAATTGTCGATTTTACAAATCTTCTCTCTCATTAACGTCATGTAACATGTGCTTAAGGAGGAAGGGAGTGAATGTCATATCTGATGGGATTTGAGTTTATTATAACGTTTCGCTTCCTAACCACTTGATCATGCATTAGGTTAAGTGGTTAAAGCATGCCTGCGTATAAGGCAGTGATGGTGGGTTCGAGTCCCACTTTATGTGACATTTTTTCAATTTCTCCTTAATGTCAGTTTAATAATTTCTTGGTTGTTTAATTTCTAAATTTCAAAAATTTCAAAAATACGTTGAGAGTTATCTCAAAAATAATAGTTTACTAAGAAAACTGTGATCTTTATTCAAAAAAGAACAAAAATGAAGTAGTTTTTTTAGTTTCATAGGCTTCAGGCAACACTGGTATATTTTAAGGATGTCAAATAGACCTAACAGTTAGGATAAGAAAGTCATAGGCTAAAATTTAATTTTATTATTCAATATAGATAGTTGCTTTCTAGGGCTATAAAAGCTTTAGGTAACCACAAAAATGTATTCTAGACCTCTAGGCCCAACGGTCTGGCAGTGACGTAAATGCAAGTGGAACCAATGCGATCCCCACTCTGTTACAGGTAGATGGTGGTACCCACATGATGGAGGACTAGATACAAAAAAAAATGAGCCTTTGGCGAAGGTTTCTGTGGTTTCCTTCGTCCTCGCCAAATGGAAGACCTCACGACGGAAGGAGACACGCCACAACGTCAATCTCCCAACCCCTCATTGCACCACGTGAGTTACACTTTCACACACACCTACATTGACACCAAACAGGAATGACGTTGAGGCACTTTCAAGGAACTTTGGAATCAGAAGAATTCACAAGAGCTACGGAAGAAACAACACCAACTACACGTGGAGGAGTTTGTGAGCGCCGGGCCTGAAATGTCCTACACCAGTGTCCTTAAATCCAACACACCTTCTCTATGTACCTATTGCCTTATCTTATGTTATCTGGTATCTTCTATGCAAGGTTTGAATGAATGCTAGTTGCCATGTTTAAGTTAGAAAGACTTACCAGCTTTCTCTTATTAACGCGCAATAGAAAGAAATCCTTTTAAGATACTTTTATAGTAGGATATCCCTCTATGCAGCAATCTTTCTTCACAATGTGGAATATTTAATATTTCGAATTTTAATATTCCTATTTGTAAAGGGAAAATAATTATTTGAGTTCTATAGAATGTCGTCAAAGTTACACAAAAACATTTTCAATATAAGCTAATACAGGATACTTAAGAATATATTAAAAATCTTAGTAAGCGAGTACTTCAAGAATTTCCGTTTTGGTCAAACTCATAAAGTCCCGAAATAAACTTCGATCTATATTTTTACAAATTTAAGCAATATAGGCATTCGGACAAATAGGTAGTTTTCCAATACATACTACAATATTTCACGATTTTATTGCGAAATGAATCGACAAAAAAGTCACAATATAACAAATCTCTCGGAAGAGCATTTCAAGATTACTGAATTATGTTTTATTGGGTTCATTGCTTTTACCGAATCGTTGCGCTGTCGATGTATGGTTTAGAATTCTAGATACCTAGATGTGATTTTATTTCTTAGTTTTCTTATATTGTACACTTTTCTCTGGTGTTATAATTGCTTTTTATTTGTTTTCATATCTTCTATTTTTATTGCTTTACCTTCATTATTTTCGTTATTTATCTCATTCGATTTTTGGAACGAAGTTCCCTTTCGGGCGTTACGAACAGTTACGACTGACGCTAGGAGCTAGCCAAAAAAAATTCATACCAAAATTTGTCACGACACGACACGACATACGCATGTTGTCTCTCTCTCTCTCTCTTAGATAGATATACCTATCTTTATTTAAATAGGAAACCCTAATATAATAAATACTAATAAAAGTACAAGACACTAATTTAAATTAAAAGAAAATACTGTAGAAAAAAATAAGTACCTATAATAGTATTATATTTTATTTCATCCTGTTCATAAACATTTCAAAAATAGTTCTTAACTTGACTAGTTAGGTACCTACGTCAAATTACCTTAACTGTCAGTTACTGTCAAATATTTTAATTTTAAAATTTTGTATTAAATTGTTAATTCCTTTTTTAAATTAAATTGAAATAAAAAGTAATTCTAGGTAGATGTATATCCTCTAATCCTCTGGTATTGTATAAATGTACACTTTTGTTAAAAGAAACAAACAGTTGAAAATAATGGATTTACTATTTTTTTTCTATTTTGCTTTGAACAGTGTAGTAGTGTCGCGACTTTGTTAAGTTTATACAGGTTTTTTGTAGATAATAAATATTAAAATAATAGAAAATAAAAACAATAATGTATCCTGACAGTGTTTCGGCACAAGTTCCGGATATTGCTGATAGAGTTAGGTAAGTAGGGATTTTATACAGACGATAATATATGCTTATGTATGTACAAACTCTCTGTTGTGTTTACAAATTACAATTCCTTCACTAATTAATCGAAAGGAACTTCGTTCCATCCGGGTGTCCCTTGACACCTCTCACTTTTTTCTTGAGTCCCGTTTGAACCTGATTAGTCTAAAAATAAAAGTATGCATTTTCTACCAGAGTAAAACAGGGATAAGTTTTAATAATTGTTCATCTGTTTAAACACATTTAAGCCTGGAAGAGCCTAAAAACTTTCGTATTCAGACTAATAATTTATTTCGGGTATATTTTTTAACATAAGGATCACCCTAATATTGATCTAATTTTATTTTCATATCCTTACTTTCTATTGCTTTAAATTAATTGGCTTTTTTATTTGCGTGCGCAAAAATGGTAAATTTTTAAAAAATCGGGAAATTACTGATTTCACCTCGAATTTCAAAAATCGTGTTTTTACCAGATCTCCACGTTTTGAGGTCCTAGGAAGCCATCCTGACTATTCCGCGATGATGTCCGTATGTCTGTATGTATGTACGTGTATGTCTGTATGTATTATGTTACCCTCTTATAACTTTTAAACGATTTTACCGATCAAAACGAGACTTGTGGCGTTTGGAAGAGTTTCATTCAGCTTCGAACTCCAAATAATTTGAAGTCATTTGTTTAAGCAGATTCCGTAAAATTTCAAAATAACCGGAAAAAAAAACGAAAACGATGTTTTTTGAGAATAACTTTTTGGCGATTGCAACGATCAATTTCATAACGTGATTAGCTTTTAATCTCCAAAAATCACGTCGAATGCCGCTTTGGAAATCTAAATCGGTTGATTGGTTTATTACATATTGTTGTCAAAGCATTTTTTAACAATAACTTTGAGTTTTTTCCACTACTCAATTTTAACACTAAGGATAACATTTTTAGCAATCAAAAAAGCTGCGTTGAATCCCGCATCGAACATCAAAATTGCCCATTTTTTAAGGAGGTTGAAACAGGACAAAAATACCTGAAGTTAGCTGGAAGCTGCAAAGATAACCTGCAGAGTCAACCTCTTTTCAATTTTTTTATATTGTTCTTTTTATACCGGTATTACATCTACAATTTTATCGTTAATAATTTATAAAAAAATTTTGATTGTATGCATCTCATACAAACATGCTTATTTTAAAAGAGTCACGCTAGTAAATTTTTTTGAATTGTATTTTTACAGAATTTCCATTACCAAAATAAACATCAATTGTGTGTCTATTAACATAAACTTGTTAAAATGTAAACATTTTGTTCAAGTTTCTGTGGAATTTAATTATTTAGCAACTTTTTTATATTCTTGAACGTATGAGTGAATGAAAGAGGGATATATTTTTCATTTCATTTGAAACATAATGTCCATTTGTAGAACCGAAATTGTTTCGGGGCACTACTCATATATGACAAAACGTGTGTTCTGTTCAATTCGCTCTCTGTTATAACAACCATTTCCGCGGGTACATGATTGAAATCATAGTTCAAATTTACTCTGTCAACGTTGACACAGGTCGGGTGTGGTGGAACAATGTTTTAGTTTAGAAAAAACCTATTATGGAACAGGATCAATTTAGAACAGCCGCCGGTGTATAGAGTTAACATAGCAATTCTATCTACTAAGTTTATTATAGAAGGTGATAACAATATACAGAAATTACTTTTTTATATAGCTTAAATATTTTAATGTTAAAAAAATAATACAAAACGTATCTAGTGTCATGCTGTCAAAATATTCCAGATAGGATTTGTGCCTGGTTAGAATTCATAACTCTAGGACAGATCATGCTAGATATAAAAAAAAAAAATGTGAGCCGTCACGGGACGCCTGGCAGATCGACATTAACCCGTGCCTAAATCATAAGACATTTCCAATTTAAATAACATGGCATTTTTGCACTTTTTGTCGTTAATTTTTTTACTGAAACAAATGTAGCTAAAAATAATTAAATATCTATTTCTTGTAGGAAATTTGCAATAAATTTGTCATCAGAGTTAAATTCACGATTTTTTTTTGTAATTTTCACCATAATTTTTATTTATATCAAACTAAATACAAAATTTGGATACAAAATAAAGTATATTATCGCTTATAAATAATAGTATCACAATGGTATCACAATATTTATTGTACGTTTTCTCAGATTGCTCACAGATGTCGTTAGATTACAGAACGAAAATAAATTTTAAACGTGATTTCGTTTAGCTTTTTATTTAATTGCCTTAAATTCAATAATCTTAAAAAAGGAAATTATTAAAACACAAATTTATATAGAAGTACGTTACTATATTAATATAATTGTAGTTACTTCATAATTTTAGTACAGACAAAAAGCGATAGTAAATAAAAAATAGGAAAATTATGAATTTAACTATGAATACAACTTTATCGTTGAATAACTTTTAGACGGTATTTAAATGGGAAATGTATTATGATTTAGGCACGGGTTAATGTGAATATTAAGGGCTGGTTTGGGTCTGATAATTTTTGTTAGGTCATAATCTAAAAATTTGATGGGTGTTTGGAGAACAAAACCAAATTTGTATAGAGTAGGTAGGTACTCACTCATTTTTATTCAATATTTTTATATCACTTTCTTTATTAACACTTTGTTTATTCATATTTAAAACAAACACTTTATACACAAATTTTACAGGGACTATTCACCAACAATCTATTTTGATTAACAAGCTGTCAATTTTACAGGTCAGCAAAATATGTAGGTATATTATGTTGCCTATACAAACAAACATTTTTATATATACATATAGAATAGATAGTAGGCGGAATCGAGTTAGGTTTTTATGAAACAATTCATACCCTGTCCCGCCAAATTTTTGAATCGATGAGCTTCTTCTCCCTATTGTTGGCGCGCCACCGTCCGCGTCGCTCAAAACATGAGACCAATTTCATATAAGGTATCAGTACATCTCTTTATTATATATTATCGATGCGTTAGGTTTTTTACGTCATACGAATCATACGTCACCGTCGCCACGCGAGAAATCTGATTCACGTGCGGCTATAGATGTTTCACATTAATAATTAGTCTATACCAGGGTAAAACCCAATTGCAGACACGTATTTCGCTCTAGTTAGAGCTCGTCAGTACAGTAAAGGCTTGTCTCTTCAGTCAGTAATGAAAAACCATCCCTGGTATAGACTGGTCAAAATTTGTTGTAACGGTTTACAAAAGTATAAAACGATCGTAACTAGCGCCATCTCAAGTTTGGTTTTGCCCTTGTATAGGCTGATTGATTTTTATATCCATATCCCAGCATGTGTCCTAGAGTTAGGAATTCTAACCAGGCACAAATCCAGATTAGGTATCTGGAATATTCTGATAGCATGGCATTAGGTACGTTTTGTATCATTTTTTTTATCATTTTGTATAAAACTGTCAAAAAACGCTCCGTTTGTTTATTAAATAGTTTATACATTTTAACCTCAAATTAATAGAAAACAATATCAAAATGGAATTTAATAAAATCAAATTAAGATGTTCTAACCATAGACTTATTTGAAATGCAAAAAGATCTCTTAGGTGTTATTAAACTCCGCACACGTCTCAGGTATTAATCTGACAAACTTGCTAATGACTTTTTAAATATGTAAAGTACGAACACAATTTTTAAATGATCCTAATTTCCATAAAATAACTTAATCTTTATATTAAAATTTGAGAAAAACTTTCAGCTCATCTTGTTTAAACCATAGATTTACAGTAAGCGGCAAAATAAACAGTAAGTTTATAATATTACATGGTAGGTAGGTATGCTTTGACTATTACAAAGAGTTATAATTCTTTTGGCGCGTTAGTGAAAATAATAAGGGTAAATGTTAAAAACGCGCGCACACCGTCACGAAAAACCGACACTATTAAATTAGCTAGTCCAACATTTTAGTTTATTAAAGTTATACTTCTTTTGGCGAGTAGATAATAAGGGATCGCGATACAAAGCAAATATCTGTCTCCAACATTCTCCGTACAAGGGCCTAAAATTTGCAGTACCTAACTGCTAGGAGTTACCTATTTTTAATACCCTTTTAGATGTTATTACTCCTTATCTATGTTTTCTGTAAATCTGTTAATAGAGAAGTTTTATGCTAAATTTGTAAGTGGCTATTTAATGAGGATTCTTAACGCATTCTAAAGGAAGGTTCAAAGTTTTTGATCATATTTTAAATAAAGAATTTTAAAGATAAATTTAAGTATAATTTAATAATTATAACAAGTAAAAAACGTTTCTACAATTGCCTTTTAAGTATAATTTTCTTTGTTGAAATTTAACACAATATCAGTAAGTAATGTTCTTACCAGAGAATTCCTTGCGTAACAAAAGCTTTATTCTCAAAAACAAAATATCATCAGTACCAAACGTTTAATTACAATAAAGTTCAAAGCAGTTCAAAATTATTATGATACAAAGGCATTCAAAGCATTCCAAACAGGAAAGCGAATATAATTAACATATCGGGAGGTATTAAACCGATTTGTAACTGGAATGACAGTAAATGGATAATAGCTTATTAAATACAATTAAGAGTGATACTTCGAACAGTTAAATTAAAATATCACAATTTTATATTTTATAAATCTAATTAATTTAATTATTTTTATCGTGACAGATCGCATCACACAAAGAATATTTGTCCAAATTGGAATGGTTTTGTCAAAGAATGTTATTCAACTCTTGTTCGGTTGCAAGTGGGAGTTCCTGGAGGATGCTAGAAGAATAAAATCTGTTTATGATTGATTTTCCTCGAAATCTAACATGTGCTCAAAGTGGCTTATGCCTAGCTAGTTTGCTGGCCAAGGAAATCTATAAATACTCTTAATCTCCAGTGCCTTTTCTACTCTTCTTGTTTCGAAGATGATAAATAAGGTTTAATAATGTTTTCAACATGTTTATCCCATGTCACAGTGTCTGGAATGGAAATGAGTTGCGTACAACGACCATGCATTATGACTCCCCAAAACATTATTGATCCTCCTTGGTATGAAACAACAGATAGTCTTTCTTGTTGCCTTGGCCTTCTCCAAACTGTTTGTCGGCGACTGTCACAAACTAAACCAAAAAACCAAGTAGCTATTAAGCTTAAATTCAGTCTTTGTATTCCTGTGCCCACTGTGTCTGGTTATGTGTTTAGGAGGTAACTGTGGTAATCTTACTGGTCACCTAAATCGCAACTTCTCTCTCTGAAGTCTCCGCCTAGAAATTAATTGACCGTACGTCCTTCTTAAATGAGTTCAGACAGCTGAGACCCTTATGGTCCGTTCCAACGTACATCACTCAATGGATACCTATTTTCTCTTGCATTCAATACCCAGTTCCAAGTCTTTAGTCAACGCTGATAGTTTTCTGATACAAGTGTACTATTTAAATAACTGAAGAGTAGGGAATCCCTATTTTATCCGCGATTCGATGATTTGACAGACCCTCATCATGCAAAACCACCAGTCTTAAAACATGATAAATCGATATAAACCAATTTTTAACCATTGGTATCTAAAGTTTAAGAAAGATTAAATAGACGAATAATCAGCCATGATATTTTGTTTTAAAATTTACGAGGTGTGTTAAAAAACTGTAATTTTTCCCGTACTGTAAGTTATACAATACATAACAGTTATGTGTAAAGTACGGCTTACTATAATTGTTGACATATTTAGAGTCATAGTGGAAGATAAAATTAATTTAGAATATTTACATTGTTTAATTAAACATAAACCTGATCAGTGCAAACTGCAATTGGCGTTACAAAATTACATCAATACCTAATTGTGTATTACAATCCAATGCAATGCAGATATAAAATTTAACATGCAAATGTATATAAGTGCATCTCTATAAGCGCTGGATACTACGTTAATATGCATATCCGTATGCAAATTGGAAAAAGAATTGGGCATGATTTACAATATTAGAAGTACAATTTCCAATTGTGTATCGTGAAATTACTGGCACATTTGAAAGAACAGCGATCCAGTTTTTCATTTTGTTCGATTTTAGCACAGCGTGTGTTAAAACGAGATTGAATATTCAACTGGGCTAGCAGACACCTGGTAAAAGCTTTGTGATTTAACAATTTGTGTAGCGTGGATTGGGCTGTTACTGGAATATATACACAAAAGATGTTTCGAACCACTCCAGAATGTTTCTATTAAAAGTTCTTTTTTCTCAGAAAAATAGAGAACTCCATACACGATTTACGATTTATAAACTTTCAGTACTTTACTTAGCTTTTATGGCCTCAAGACTCACGTTGTCCTTTGTAACGACTAATCGAGTGACTATTAAGCTTTCAAAACATTGTAAAGATGATAGCGTTTTGTTTCACTAAATTATGGCATATCCAAAAGTTTATCTTTATTTTGCATATCGTTCTAAAACGCTTCTAAAGTTTTATTTAAAGAAGAGTGAAACTTAAACAGACAGCCATAATCTCTTTTACCAACACTTTACATGTTCCATTACTCGTTCATAAACTTCCAAAAGTTACTATCGTTATGTAATGATGAATTTATTTAAATTTATGCATTTATTCCTATAACAAATCCAAAAAAATTATGGAAGGAGAGATAATTAATATCCAAAACAACGATTTCTAAATTATTTTTGAAGATTTGAATTTATTCTTAACCCTAACCTGTAGTAAATTTTTTGTAAGCTCAAGAATAATTAAAAAATTTGTTTACCATATAATAGGTTTCTTATAAACAACTAAATAACTGAAATATCCAATCATTCCTCAACTACAATTTTATAAAAAAAGCGGCCAAGTCCGAGTCGGACTCGCCCGTAAAGGGTTCCCTAGCAGCAAGTAACATATAAAAGTTCTTGTAGTTCCTGGTAACTTTGGAAGTATTTTTTGCGCAAACCATTCAATTTAGAAAAAAATGATATTGAAAACCTAAATATCATTTTTAAAGTCCTATCCACACGTATGGGTTTAATGAAAAAAAATCTTGAGTATCAGTTTTAAGTATGGGGAAACTCCAAATTTTTTTCTATTTTTGTGTAAAATTTTAAGGCGGGTCATAGAATACCATCTACTCACCAAGTTTTAACAGTATAGTTCTAAAAGTTTGGAAAAAAAAGAGTCTGTGACATACGGACAGACAGACAGACATGACGAATCTATAAGGGTTCCGTTTTTTGCCATTTGATATATAAAATTTTTGACGTTTGTCATTTAAAGTTTTTAGCTTTTGTCATTTGACATTTTACAATTTACAATGAACAGGGGCGATCAGTAAAAATTACATTTCGTAAACACTTTTGACCTTTTCCATTTTTCAGATTTGACATTTAAAATTTCTGAAATTTGCCGTTTTTGACATTCGCCACTTTCGACATTTACTTTTTTGTAATTTTACATTCTTGTCTATTGGCAATTTTTAAATTTTAAATTCGACAGTTTTGACACTTGACATTAATATTTAAACATTTTTGACATTTGACATTGTTGACATGTGCGATTACTCGTCATGTGTCAAAAGGAAACTATGCCATTGAAACTTATAATAAAACCGAGCTATCTGTAAAAATTATATTCCACAAACTTTATGATATCCTATTTAAAACTTTTCAACTACTCTATTTAAAAGGTCAGTGTGCACAGTAATCTCCCAATTATTATTAGACAAAAGGATTACGAATCATTTCCATTTCCAACATGAGAATGATGCAGGAAAGTGATTATTAGTAGGATCAGAGAGAAATTGAACGGTATTTTAGCTCTAACAGTAATAGAACGATGTGACGGTCTTTGGTAGTGTAGCGTCCTCTTAATCCCGGACAAATTGTATCTAATATTTAGTATAATCGGCTTAAACACCCACGACTGTTATCGTTACGTTGAAAATATATCTAGGCTTTGGATAGTATTCGACACCATAACAGAAATCTACCCTCTTGAACGTTGGGACAGTCTAAATCCCGTAATTAATTCCAAAGAACGGACAATCTGAACTCCAAAATTTTAACAAATGTATAAGGTTTTTGCAAAGCTTTTTAAAGGTCAAAATAATTAAGAATGTTCTTTATATAAATATTGTTTATACATAATTTAAAAACCACTTTTTCCTAGACAGTAAAAGTTTTTTAGTTTAATATAAGTTTAAGAATATTTCTTCGATAATATTCATAAGATCTTTAAAATCCATTATCTCATACTGAATACCAAAGTATGTTTACTGGGGTGTTATTTGTCTTCAGTACTGTTCTAAAGAGTAGAAGCCACTAATAACCCGATACATGGTTTTGCAGATGACAGCAACCTACACTGTAGCAAAGCGCACAACCGTCCCATACCTCTAGATATATTCTGGAAGAGGACAGAAGATCCACAACGGCTTCTCTCAATCAAGATTTGAGAATTGTAGACGAGTGGGGAAGAAAGAATCTTGTTAATTTCAACGCTTCCAAGACAAAGACATGTTGCCTATCCAACAAGAGGCAAACATGCGACTCATCCATTACAATCAACGATCAGACACTAGTAGCGGGCGACTCCATTACGCTGGTTGGTATAACGATCTCCCAGGACTTACTCTGGAACGAGCATATTGCATCCATAGCAACTGCAGCAGGAAAGAAATTAGGCTTTCTGTTTAGAGCACGGAAATATTTTTCTCCATCCAACTTGGCTACTCTTTACAAAGCCCAAATACGGCCTAATCTTGAATACTGCTCGCATGTATGGGGTTCAGCGGCTCCGTCAAGGCTCGGAGTTCTGGATGCCATACAGAGAAGGGCAGTTCGACTAATAAACGACACCAGTATCACCAAAAACCTAGCCCCATTATCCCACCGAAGAGCAGTGGCTGATCTTTCCTTGTTTTACCGATACATAAACGGACTTTGCTCAGAAGAACTCCGCTCTATAATGCCTCCACTTGCCAGACCAGCCAGAGCAACGCGACGTGCCAACTCCATGCACCCTTATACTGTTCAATGCCAGACATCGAGAACGGATCGATTCGATCGTTCCTTCATCCCCAGGGTCTCCAGATTGTGGAACTCCTTACCTCCCCACGTCTTCCCCACTCGTCCTAACTTGCAGGCCTTTAAATCCCAAATTAATAAATTACCTCTTCTGCCCCAATAGATGTTCTCGGTACATTTGTATTTAGGTCTATACCTACGAGGACATCCTTAAAAAAAAAAAAAAGAAACACAGATATTTACAAAAGCCTCAGGCAGGAAGGTTGAAGCTTTTGAAATGTGGCTTTATAGATGAATATTACGTGTGTCATGGAAAGTCACGAACTTAGCAATTCTTCAAAGAATGAACAAGGATAAAGAGGAACTTGATACAGTCAGTGAAAGTGTGGAAGCTTTAATACCTAGGACACATGCATAATAAAGACAGATACTTATCTACCTACTACTACAAAAATTACTACAAGGGAAGGTGTATGGTGCTAGAGGTCCCGACAGAAGAAGAATTTTAACTTGAAAACATGGATACACCACTCGACGACCCAACTTGATAGCCAAAATCGGAACCAGATAGGCACTACAAGAAGAAGAAGAATTATATTTGTAGTTCTCTAATCGTAACGCTAGATGAAGAATATTTTAGCAATAAATACATTCTATTTATCGTTTTAAAATAATCAGTTTTTAAAAATACATTTATACCTTAACTATTATAAATTTAATCTAACGGAACCTCTATTTTTACTATTCGTGGCTAGACAGCTTGCGAAACAACCCTAACGTGTATATGCATATTTTTGAGTGGTTTACTCGGTTTCATGTTCGCACTTTGATGTCAGTTTTCCATCTCGAAAACAAACAATTTTCAATCTACCAAATATTTATTTTTTTAGTGATTTACCATTTTCTTAAGTTTTTTGAAGTTATACTTCTACTCGTGAACCCGGCGGTAAAAATTTGTATGGGAAACACGTATAAGGCATATTGGTCGGTAAATACAAAGATGAAATATTTATCACATGTTATAAGTCCTTTAAATACCGTTTAAACATTCAGTACATTAAAAAGAGATAGATATACAAGAAACAGTCTGAGCTAATGTATTAATATCATAGTGACGTGTTTGACAGATTATTTTATAAATCTGTCACGTAAGTATACATATAAAGTTTAGTATTTTATATTAATAATATTAATAATAATAATTTTAATTTTTCTACTAAGGACTTTTTTCTAGGACGCTGAACACGAATTTCATGACGACGATTGTCTCCGAACCATCTGGTGTCGAGGATGGACCTCCTCGCGTGGATTTTATGTAAAATTCATGCAAAATCATTACTCAAGAATTTTTGGAATCGCTGAGGACGAATTTCATAACGGTAATAATCTCCGAGAGACCTTGTTCCAGAGTGGACGTCGGTGCCAGAAGTTTTATGTTTTTGGAGTCACCGAACACGAATTTCATGAAGGCGGTGGTACCCTCTACTAATAAAGACTGATACAAATGCTTGAAGTTATTAAATAAATTGAATTCTCTTGTTCTATATCTTTTTTGTGTTTTTAGATATAATTTTCAACTTTCGTGCAATTACATCCAGCATAATATTGCACACCACACCTCAACTAAGACAAGTTTTCTGTATTCACATGAGGTTCAGCAATCTTTATTGCAACTTTAATCGACTGATTTTGAATGAGCTTAATATAAAACTAAGGCGACTGTACTTTGAGCACCAAGTACCTCGCTGTCATAAAATTCGTGCTCAGCAACCTCTAAAATCTTCTGGTAGAAAAATTTAACTCATTTTTGTCATAATATCTTGAGTCTCTACAGGACGCACCTTTAAAAAGCATTTCACAAACTTCACAAACTTTCCTGAAAGTTGAATGCCGATTTGTTTTGTTCCACCAAATTGGTAGATTTATTACTTCATTGCCTCGCCTAACAGTTGTCACTTCTGTTAGCACTCACCAAGTGCAACATTTTTTTTTTTTGATATTTAATACAAATTGTTTGAACACGAAACACGAATGTGAGTGTGAACAATTTCATAAAAGTGGACAGTTTCAAATGACTTTTATGGTCATATGCTCGCGCTTCGCTTGGTAAACCAATCAGATTAATTTTTTTGTTTGGCATCATATTAAAATGCACAAATTTTGCGCAGCTAATAAAAAAAATTTTGTAGCATAAAAATGAATCAAATTTTTAATGTCAGGACCGTCTAGCGCTTTAAAAAACCTTAAAAATTACTACTTGAACAATAACTAGTAAAAAAATATACAGATAATAATCAAATACGATTTTAATAGATATTGCCACATGTTGTTAACGTTAAAATGGCTAGTAGATTATTTCGAAGAAGTTTCCAAACTTTGGTATGACCTAATTTAAGACCGAAGGACAGATTTTCGCAAACACGAGAAGCAGATGAAAATGGCGATTGCACCAGTTTTGCCCAAGTTCACTACAGCAAACTAGTTTTCTCTTATAATTTCTAGGCAATTTAAATTTAGCAAGTATAAATTTAGTGTGTAATTGATATTCGGTTGGCAGTGTACGCTTCGAGCTAACTAACTTTATTAGCACGCTCTATGACACTAAGCTCGAGACCAATACCATTTTCAAGTTTCAGTTCATGTTATATCAAATTTCTACTTTTATCGTGTATCTAAACTATCTGCTTTGATCTACAATCATCGCATACATATCTGGCGGTATTTTAGAGTATCAGTTAAATTATTGAAATCTTTAATCTACTGAATAAGTTTCAGTTGGTAGAATATTACACAAAAAAATGTATACAAATCTAAACAATCAGGTACCTGTAGGTGATATGAAAATAAAAAATCCTACTTGGTCTTTCCTACATTTTTGTTAAATATGCTAGAGTTTATTGTCTTTTAATCAACAGAAAATATCAAGATTTCAGAACTTTATTTTTTTTTTGTATAAAAAATTACGATTGTGCAAAAAAATACAAAATAAATAAATAAATAAATAAATAAATAAAAATAAATTTATTGATGCATGTACATTATATAGGTACATCCGAGTACAAAAATAAAAATTAATCATATTTTTAATACGTTAAGGATGAGTACTTTCAACTAGAACATGCATTTCAAAAGGACATCATTGACTCCTGAAAATGAGGAATCAATCTTCCCGATGCCCCACAGAATTACTAAATTTAGTAGCAGCTGTAACCCAGTACAACAGGTTTCTACTCTCCTCAATACGTGAACTTCCAGCGACATCCAGACAGCACTAAGTAATAAATACAGATCAATGGATACTTAATAATGTAACATTTTAATATCACAGAGAGACGTGAAAGGGCCCACCCACTAGAAAAAAATCATGTATTTTTAAAAACCCATAAAGGATGAGAGGTATTGTTTATATTTTAATTTAAAACTTGGGATAGATACCTAACCTTTTAAAATCATTGGGTATAGCATTATACACAACAGCAACGTTATATGTAAAACTTCGTCTGAAAATTAAATTGTCTTAAAATACCTTGTGACTGTCAAGAGACCACGATGTCTTAAGTTCAAATGATGAACATCTGTTCGATAGCAGAGTTTTCTTGCCAGGTACGGAGGAGTTCTGAGTATGGAGATCTTGTGAAAGAACAAGGAAAGGTGGAGGAGGCGTCTATTTAACATATTTAACCATCTAATTAAAATCAGATATGCAGATATGCGGTGGCGTCTTCTTAAACCATATACAAAACGAACGCATGAGTTTTGTACTTTCTGTATCCTACGAGTCGTCACGGCATCTAAACAAGGACCATAGACCACGTCACAAAAATTAAACCTGCTCAATACCAAAGCGTCACATAAGGTTTTACGCGCTGGGACCGACATCAAGTATCTAAATGGATAAATGACCCTGAGCGCTCCATAAGCTTTACCCACCAGACCAGCAACATGTTCTCTAAATCTTAATTTAGTATCTAACTGTAGGCCCAAGTTTCTCGATACACTCGAAAACCTTAACACATCACGATCTATAGCTATAACCAGTTGCTGTTCAAGAAAGAGACGATGATATTTAGAACAAAATAATAATATAGAAGATTTAGTTGCGTTCAGTAGAAGTGAGTGATTTTTAGCTGTGGATGATAAAGCAGATAGATCATTATTAATATTAGCCTGAGCTGTAATAACATCTTTATTAGAAAAAGAATATAATAACTGTGTATCGTCAGCATATAAATAATATTTGCAGAATTTTAAACAAGAAAACAGTTTACTGGTATATATGGTAAATAACAGTGGCCCCAGTATTGAGCCCTGTGGAACTCCAGATCTCACAGGTAGAGGATTAGATAAAGCATCATTTAACTTTATCATCTGTGAACGATTATAGAGGTAATTATTAAAGAAAAGTAATGACCTATCACAGAACCCGTAATATTTCAAGATGGCTAGAAGCAATCCATGATCGATGGTGTCGAACGCTTTTGAGAAATCGAGTTAGATTAAAGCAGTATTAATATTAACATCCAGTGATCTTACGACATCATCAACCACGGCGGATAAAACTGTAGCACATCCATGGCCTTGCCTAAACCCGGACTGCACATCAGGCAAAATATTATTAGAATTTAAATAACTTCGAACTTGTTGGTTAACGATCTTCTCTAATACCTTGGAGATAGCACACAGAATACTTATTGGGCGAATATCACTTATTGTATTACAATTATTGCTTTTGGGAATGGGCAATACATAAGAGGTTTTCCACTGAGCAGGAAATTGCCCCTCAAACAAACAAAAATTGATTAAATGGGTAACTACTGGTATAATTTCGGGGCAACATATCTGCAACATTTGTACTGAAATCTCATCGAGACCCAATGACTTGGATGATATGCTAAATATTGCGTCTTTAACATCCTCAACAGAGGCAGTAGTGAGCGCAAATGGTTCAGTAAATCCATCAAATGTGTTATTTAAATAGTAATGCAAGGTCGTATCAGGAACAGGGATCAAGTTATTTGCAATTGAAACAAAATGATTATTTAATAAATTAATATCTTGCAAATGAGAAGATATTTTAGGCTTTCTACTATAGATACCCAGTTTTTTAATGTCTTTCCAGATTAAATTAGTATTACCAGTGTTAGAAGAGAGAGCATTGAAGTAGGCACGCTTTTCCCTACGAAGCGAACTAGATACAAGATCTAGCCTCAAGCGATTTTTTCGGTTTTCTAATCTCAAAATTGCGTTTGAAATACAGAGATATTCGTTTGAGAAAGTGGCAATCACCTTCGTAAACAACTATTGGCAAAGAAAAATGCGAGTACCTACTATTTAAACTGGCTACAAAGATTGGAGCATCGCTGGGAATCAGTGTAAAGTTAAATGTCGAATTAACAAATAAATTAGAAAATACATCTTGCACATTTTTTAGGTCTGCAACTTTTCAGACCACCCTCGTAAGCTGTGAATTTTAAAACACCTATAAAATTGTTAAAATTTTATTTATTATTAAAAATATAGAAGATTTTTGTAAAATTGTTATCCCCCGTTTCGCATGGAACAATTATTTAAAAATTTTACAAATATAAATTAAGAAATTAAGGACTTCAAAACATTTAAACCAGTGTTAAAAAATCAAGAACAATTTTCTATTTTCTTTTAATAATTTATTTATTCTTTCAAATCCATTTCGTCGCTTTTAGAATATTCCCCTCGCGACACAATACACTTATGCCAACGTTTTTTTCAATTCTCGAAACAGTTGTTAAAGTCAGTGGCCGGAATGGGTTTCGATTCACGCAACGATTCACGTTTAATCTCTTCTATCGACTCGAAACGATGTCTTCGAAGTGTTTTTTTTTTTATTTATTAAACAACCAAAATTCACACGGTGTTAAATCAGTTGAATACAGCGGTTATGGAACGATATAAGTTGAATTTTTGGACAAAATGTAGCAAAATACCAATCCGGTATACAGTAGTGCATTATCGTGATGCAAAAACCATGTTATGTCTTGCCTCAATTTCGACTATTTTGTACTCCAACACCCCAAAAAATCAAAGAAAACTGTCAACATATCCTTGATTTTTAAACAACTTTGACGTGATCTTTTTTAGCTTTTTTTCGACTTTACATTTGCTTGATTAATAAGTTGTTCCTGGAACGTAAGCATAGATTTATGTCTTATATCCGTAATAATGCATTCCATGACGTAGTGGTCAAAAATCATCTCTTTACATACATAACACTATGCTCTTTTTCTAGAAAATTCATTTTGCATCAATTTTTATAGCTGGGAAGAAGGTTTTAGACAGAGAAACAAGCGAAAGCATAAGAAATACATGTAAGGTCGAAAGTGTTAATGACAGGGTGCTAAAGAGAAAAAAGAGTGGAATGAGCATATTACTAGGAAGGACGATGGAAGAATTATTGTTAAAATAGATCGAGATAGAGAGGAAGGTGGATGAAAATCAAACAGGCGATTCGCCCAAATTAAAGAAGAAAGAAGAAAAAGAAAAGAAAAAGTTGAACCTATGGAATGATTTGTTAAACATCCTTGATTTCTAGATTTATAAAAATTTCTAAGAACAATTGGAATCTCTACTTTCGGTCTTTCTCGTATTTTTTTTAACGATTTTGTGAAATTTTGATATAAACGAAGTAAAAGCTCTAAACATACTTTACATTTTTAAAAATATATTACACTCGATAACATCCTCAGTTTTCTATTAATTCTAAATTAGAATAATAAGTTTATTTTATGTAGATATTAGTTTAAAAATCACCTATTCAGGAGTTCACATTCTTGTAAGTAGTCGACTTATCGCGACGCTCATCCTGATAATAAAAGACACAAATTTTTCGAAACTGCTTGCAAGCTGCAGACGAAAGTAAAATAAAAATGAAACGAAAAAAGACTCAATGAGCCGAAGGCAAAAAAGCACCGAGAACGTTTCTGCTGTAGAAAAGTAAAATGTTGGTCACAGTGACTCTCATTTCTCGTTTATCTTTGGAAATGTTGGCAGAAAACTTCTACAAGACGAGGTAATGGCGCCCTTTCTACGGCGTTCTAAAAGAAATTGATGTTTTCAAATTGGTCCGTATTTCCACTTATAAACAGTTTTAGCAGAGGTTTACCTTTTCGCTAAGTTTGCGCTATTTACATAATCAATTTTTGTACGATATCAGAAAAGGTTTCGTTCGAGATAAATATAAATTGTTTTTTGGTTAATTCGCATTTTAAAGCTTGTGATGTATTCAGTACACGTATTGCAAATAGTGCTGAAAAGTTTGTGGACTAACACACTTTTTTTGTGAAAATTCGATTTTATTCTCAATTTAGTTGCCTTTTTTTACTTCTTGTTATAATTTTTTTACTGTTTTATATTTTACCACAAATTTTGTTATAGTGCTGATTTGTGGCAAATTGATATCCACGAAAAGTAAAATTGTAAAATTTATACATTTTTAACAAGCAATTATCTTCTGAAACCAGTAGGTACTCATAAATACGTGGGTGTAGAAAAATAATCAGTCATTACTCCATCCAATTCAGATTATTTCTAATTAAATCTAACGGTCATTTTTATAACCTAAATATAAAATATAATTATTTTTTGACTGTGATGTTAAGATTAATATACTTTATGAAAATTTATTCATTTCCTTCCAGATTAAAACAAACCAGTATATCAAAATTTTCAGTAAACAAGGTCAAGACAATATGATAGTGACTTTGTGCCAATGAACGTGGGATTTTAATTGATTCATTAAGTGGACTTGTAATGAATAAGACGAGATAAAAAATTAGTGAATTAGTAAGGTGACTTAGAATAAGCCAGTAATATTTAAAAAAATTTAGGTTAAACGTGAGATGTAAGTTAATAAGTGATAAAATGGGGTTGAGTGTAAAAGAAATTTGTGGTATTTTAACAGGTACGTTTATGAAAAAAAATGTGTTTAAATATAGATAATTTTTTATAAAAACGTTAACTGGGGTAAAGTAAGATTTCTTATTTTTTAATAGCTGTAAAAAGTATGTATATGAAAACTAGCTACCTTTGTTTTCAGTTCTCCCTGTTTTTTGAAGTTATACTTCTATTCGTGCACTCGGCGGAAAAAAATTGTGTAGAGTTAAATGGGAAACATCATTACAGATGTAATGGTGTGAGTAAGAGAGAGACAGAAACACTTATAAGGTATATTGGTCGGTAAAAACAAAGATGAAATATTTACCACATGTTATTATTCATAACTATAAGTCATTTGAATACCGTTTCATCATTCAGTACATTGAAAAGGGATAGATATACAAAAAACAGTCTGAACTAATGTATAAATATCATAGTGACGGACCACATGATTATTTGACAGATTATTTTATAATTCTGTCATATAAGTATACATATAAAGTTTAGCATTTTATATTAATAATAATATTCAGTAATGAGTATTGTATTGTAGTCTAAAATGCCGTCACATGGTTGCATCAGTATATTCTGCTCTATGCTTTTAAGGTTGTTGGCTACATAAACAGAGTTTTTACAAATAGTCTATGAAATAAAGCACTAAGACCTCCGAATTTTGTAACGTAAGATGGATCGGAATGCGTTTTTTTGCATTGGATTTGTTAGAGTACAGGAAATTTGTCGCTATTTTTTATAATGTAAAAATGGGAAATTGCATTTCTGCATTCGAAAAGTGCATTCCGAACAGATAATAGAGAGAAAACTTACAACTCGGTATGTATTGCTGAAAATGGGTTCAATTTATATATTCGGGGTTTTTGGGGTCGCTGTACACGAATATCATGATGTCGAAAGTCTCCGCGGCACTTGGTGCCTAGGGTATTTACCTCTTCTCCTGGGGTTTTATGTAATTTCTGTACGAAATCAGTGCACACTTGGTACTCGGCGGTTTTTTGAGTCGCTAAATACGGTTATAATAATGGCGATGGTCTTCGAAACACTTGGTGCTTAAGACAGACCTCGTCTCCAGGAATTTTATGCAAATTCGACACAAAAGAGTGTGCACTCGGTACCTACTAGGAGGTTTTTGGGGTCACTAACCACGAATATCATATTATGATTTTGCTAAATCATTCGCATACAAATTTATGAATCCGGGAGCGTGCATAGAAGTATAACTTCTGCCGGCAGTCCCACTGACTGCCACACTCGTTTTTTTATGTATTTGTTTGTTGTTTGGTGTTATTTCGATTTTTACCTTTTTTCACGTTTTTCTTATTATTTGCTTTTCTTAGAATTGTAAGATTTTTTAGATTTATTTCCTTTTTTACTGTTAATTCGATTTTTAAATTTTTTTTTTCGATTTTTTCTCGTGTACATTTTTTCGTATTCTCAGTTTTTCTTTCTTTTTCCCTTCTGTTTTTTTTTATTTCGTCGTACTTGTTTGATTTCTTTATTTTGCGACTTTTCTCATTCTGGTATTTTGTGTAATTTTTTTTTTTTGATTTTTTCTCCAATTTCCTAACCATTTATTTATTTAATTTTTTTTTTATTTTTTCCAATTTGTTACTTTTACAATTTGTGTGGTTTTTTATTATCATTTTTTTTTATTTTTGCGTTTTATTTACCTTTTAATTTTATTCTGTTTTTTACGATAATTTTTTTTTTAATTTTTTCATTTTTTTTTCGTTTGTTTATATTTTTTCGGTTCTGTATTCTGTTCTTTTGATTTATCGTCACTTTTTTGATATTTTTTTGTATTTACACACTTTTTGTTTATTTTTTATAAATTTTATATTATTTTTCTCGTTTTTTATGTTCGCACTTTACAGTGTTTAATTTTTTGTACTTTTTTCTTTGTATATTTCATATATTTTGTTATTTTTTCCAATTTTTACGTTTTTTTCTAATTTTTTATTTTTGTTTTTTTACAAGGTTTTTGCTATTTGTTGTTTTTATTTATATTTGATAGTATTTTTTTCGGAACTTTTCCTTTTTTATTTTTCGCCTTTTTAACATTTTTTTAGTTTTTCTTATTTTTCGATTTCATTTGTTTTTTTCTGTTTTTTTACGGGTTTTTAAAATTATTGTTTATATTTTTTTGTTTCTTTTTGTGTTTTTTTATTTTATATTATTTTTTCTATTTTTTTCATTTTTTGCTGTTTTACGATTTGTGCAATTTTTCTCGGTTTTTAGATTCCTTACCGATTCTTTGCGTTTCTTTTAAAAATTCGTCGTTTTTTCAGTTTTTTAACCACTTTTTTCGTTTAATTTTTTAAATATCCTTATTATTTACATTTTTTTGTATTTTTTGCAAATAAGAAATTTTATTTTTTTTTTAATTTTTCATTTTTTTTCCTCTTTTTTTAATGTAATGTTTCTAGATTTTTTCCTGTTTTTACTCATTTTTTTATTGTTACTGTCGGGCCAAACTTTTTATTGATGTGCTCTTTAGATTATAACTTACATCAAAATCTGTCTAATCCCAACTTAAATTTGAAAAATTATTATAAATAATAATAATAAATTAATTTTATTTCAGGATACCTATTGATTGTATTATCAGCTGCGTCGTCTATTTGGATTTATGTTGGACTGAATGTGTTAAAAAGAATAACGCTTTTAGATGCTTCCAATATAAATTTGTTAAGAATTTTATTACCAACTGGATTAGTAGCAGGATGTATAATATTTAGCATATCAGGAGAGTTAGTGGGACGAAAAATAACTTTACTAGCTATATCAGTACCTTATGCGATAGCATTTTTAATGTTCCAATTTGCTAAGTCCGTACCAGTTATCTGTATAGCACGAGTTATGGCTGGATTAGCTGTAGGTGGCACTCATGTAGTATTTCCTATTTATATTGGAGAAATAGCACCTCCAAAATGCAGAGGATTTCTTGGTGCATTAATGATTGTTTTTTATTTTGTTGGATTGCAATTATTTCGTGTTTTGAGTGCTTATACTAATTATACAGTTTTTAATGTCACTTCTATTTGTATTGCGGCAATATTCTCTGTATTATTTGCTATAATTGGATCAGAAAGTCCTTTTTATCCAAAAAGAAAAGATATCATAATCGAGGAACAGAGAAACAGCGAAGATCCTCATGGTAGTCAATTGATGTTTATAGAAAAAATTATGCCTTTTTGCGGACGTACTGGCTGGATTAAATCTATAACTATGATGATGATATTAATTTGTGCTTATAGTTTATCTGGAGTTTTTTTGATACCGATGCTTTTACATCATGTGTATAATTATTTTGTACACATAAATGTTGAGATCAGCTTTGATGCCATACTAATATTGTCTAGTGAGTAATATTTCTTATCTATTTATAAAATATTTTAAAACTGTAAATTTAGTAAGAATTCTTAACGTACTGGGCGTTCTATCTCAAGAGTGGTGAGGAAATAAATGCTTCTTGAAACCATTTATTAATCACTATTTTTAGGATTTTGTAAAATGATTTTATTTTTTTTTTAATTTCTCAAATATTAAATTCTGGTAAATAACACAGAGTCGCAAAATAAATATGGGTGCAGTATTACTGAGTTCAATATATCTTTGTTTTTCCTCATCACAATGCTGATATCTTTGGATCCTCAGCACGTCTGTGTCAAAGTCAAATACAGCTGAAAAACTTGAGATAAAAAAAGATCAAAAACCAAAAAACTTGTGAAAATACTTGTTTTGGTGACTGATATTAAAAAAACAGTAAAGATAACCTACAGAGATCCTCTACAGGACAACTAAAAGTTGAATAGTAACCTAAAAACTTTTAACTGATTCTTCGACTAGAAGTGAATCGCAACCAAGCACACAAGTAACTGAGCCAGAGGTGAAAAGCATGTTATTATACTGGCAACGACTGAGTGTGAGGCCACAAAGGCTGGTCGTATGTGTGGCCACAAAGGTTTATTAAAGTTCAATTGAAAGTTTCGCTGACTTCTCCACTCTTCTCTACGGGCCGCTATTCGCCTTATGTGTGGCCTAAGTTGTCAGAAAGTTATGCGCTTCTTCTTCTTTGATTAGGAAAGTGTGTGGGAAGCTCATGCTGCAAGTATTGAGCGAGGAACAAAAAATGTCGCAGGTGGAAATTTTGCAGGAAATTTTGAAGTACGTCTAGGATAATGATTTTCTTGACAAACTTTTTAGTGAAAAATACCCGTGGGTGTTCCGGAAACAAAACATCAAAGTTCAGAATAGCATACGCAGGGGACATCAAGTCAGAAAAAAGCTTGGATCTAATCAAAACTATGTATGACTTGGAATTGTTTTCAAAAGAGTTAGTACCTACTGAAAGAACCGTAAATGTTGCATTTTACGTGCAAGTACTGTCTATTTCAGAATCAAGTAAAACACAAGTGTGACCAGTAATTGCAATGAATTGGAGACGATTTTTGTGCTGCTAAAATTTGATGAGGCAACGTTGCTTAACCCTTATACAGCTCAGAATTGGATCCACCAGACTTTTTCTTGTTTTCACAAAAGAAAAGGGAGCTCAAAGGAAGTGGGTTCGACCACATCAAGGAGGTTCAAGAGGCAACGAGATAATTCTAAACAGAATTAAATTTATGCATCTATGTCTATATTGAACCCTTTATCAAGCTTTCCACAAAAAGTTTTAACTTCAAAAATCTAACTTTTGGCGCTTTTTGTATACATAATACAACTTTTTTAAATCTCAAACTACAAAATCGTAAATAGTTATTAACATGTTTTTTTTTATAATTTTAGTTATATTCCAATTACTAGGAAGCCTATTATGTGCTGCACTTGTGGATAAAATTGGAAGAAAATTATGTCTAATGATCTCTACAGGAGGAATTGCTATATTAATCCTACCAATTGCTATATTTGCTGCAGTTAGAGAAAAAAACTTGTATATAGAACCATTACCGATCCTGAATATTATTTTTGTATGCTTATTTTTAGTGGTATTTAATTTTGGACTTAACCCGGTACCACAGATATTGTTAGGTGAATTATTTCCATTACGATTAAAAATGTCAGCAGCAGCAATATTAGTTAGTATTCATCAGGTTTTTACATTTTTTATTGGTACATATTTTAATGAAATCTCTTGGAGTATTGGTTATACAACAGTACTTTTTATATTTATGTCAGCAATGGTTATAGTAACACCTTTGATATATTTTACTGTTTTGGAAACTAAACAAAAATCTTTAAATGAGATACAAAAGGTATTAACAAATTGATTAATAAATAAATACATATTAAAGGTTTTTTAAATTTTTTTCATGATTAAGAAATACCAAAATCTTGCATATACGAGGTCTTTTTAGTCTTGCAAATAGCCATAAAAACTTTATTGCTTTTCAAAATATGTCCCACCAAAATCAATACACTTTTGCAGATGTTCAAACCAATTGGTAAAACAGTTATTCCAGTCTTCAGTTAACACCTTTTTAAAGGCATCAATCGGCTTCTTCTGGTGACTGGAATCGCTGCCCATTCATTGAGTTATTGATCTTTGGGAACGTAATTAATCTTTTAATTGTATCCACTTTTGTTTTACTTAAATTAAAAAATTGTTCAGAAGTTTTGTAACAGAAATAGTCAAAGATAAGTTATAACTTCATTCATTCATATTTTAGTTTTTTTCTGACAACATACAACTTTTTTAATGTCTGATATTTGATTGAAAAATGAAGTTCGGCCTTAAAAGTAGATAACTTCATGAAAGAGCCACATCGACTTTTGGTTTTCAATGTTTATATTACGAAACTCTCAAGAGGGAGAACTAAAGACAGCATCATTTTACTGTTTGACTATTTCTTTTCATCGGTCTGACAAGTTCACATATGGAAAGTTATTAAAAAATTTCATATTCAACTTTCGGTCTGACAGAGTTAGCGACAAACTTTTCAACTTTCTCATATGGAGACCGTACTCCGGATTTATTTCGAGAAGTAGAAGGAAATATGCTTTTAGAATCGTGCTCAGAAGGAAAATGGTGCAATACGAACAATGTAATTGTTAAAAGTTACATTTATTTAAATAGTTTTAAATGAATAAACTTTTGTTACAAAATAAATGGTTAGATATAAAGAATATTCAACCATTAAAAAATGAATTTAAATTTAAAAGTTTGATAAATAGTTAACCATCTATTCCATAAGTTTGCAAAGGAAGGATTATTAGGATCTTTGTTAATTTTTTTTTTAAAGCCAGTTGTCTTGTGCCAAACTTGGTAAAAACACTTTGGTCCAGGAGAGGTTAAAGTGTTTAAGGAGTTAATGTAGACCACAAAAAGGTGGATTTTTAGAAAGATTTGGAACAAATATCATTAGGCACTGAGGTGGAAGTTTTAGTAGAAGATAGTTCCTGAAAAGAAAAGCCGGAGTTTAGGACCTCTAGTTCAAAATTAATATCAGATGCCAGAGGATCACTAGAGATGCTTGGGATGTAAGGATTTTACTTTAAGATTCCTTTTAAGATTCCTTTTGGAAGAATAGATAGACGCTAAGATAGTACTGAAATTTTTGTAAAGGTCTTTTTTCCTTGCATTTATTTTGGTCCAGAACTGTTTTGAAGAAATAACAGAAGTTCCATATTCAAATATAATATATATGACAAAAATATTGTAAGGAATCTAAATACATCAAGATTTTTATACAGGGTGTCCCAGAATTAACTACGGAAACTTCGTATACGTATTCCTTGATGACAAATAAGTAGGGCCTTTCCTATAAAAAAAATTTTTTTAGAGACTCCTGTCAGAGTTAAAACCCTTTAAAGAGGGGTGGTAAAATGTGCGCTACTTGATCGAGATACACGATACGCAATTGACATGGTCCTACTTTTTATTTTTTTACTCCAATCCGAAACGATTTCGCAAAAAACGACAAAAAACAAAAAAGTTTCTAAATAATCAAAACTTCCTAAAATAATTTTTTGTTATTGCAAATATTAATTGCTAAGAAAGTTACAAAAAAAATATTAAGAGGGGTTCCTTGATTTGCACCCTTAGAATGGGGTAGGGCAGGTGAAAAGTGGCAGGAGAAATGCGTCTTTATAAAAATGATGTTCACCCAAATTTTTAATTTTTTATCTTGGACCAATCAGAAGATATTAAATTAAAACCGTATTTTACCACCCCTCTTTAAAGAGTTATAACTCTGACAGGACTCTCTAAAAAAATTTTTTTTATAGGAAAGACCCTACTTATTTGTCATCAAGGAATACGTATACGAAGTTTCCGTAGTTAATTCTGGGACACCCTGTATATTACTCAAAATATTGCAATCTATCAAATTTTATAAGTAGGTTAAATAAAAAATAGGACGCCACATGGTTAAAGTAATTTTTTGGTTAAATATAAATTACAATATTGATATAATCTTAGTGCATCACTGTAAAAAATTTGCAAAGCAGGATTCGTAAGTCTCTATTTAAAGATCGCGAAAGATATGCTGGGCTCAAGAGCTCTTATCTTTTATTTGGAAAGTTGTTCCATATCTCCCGCCTGTTTATGTCCAAAGAAACAGTGTCTGTATTTTATAGCTTGAAAATTGCTGCAACTCGAGAAATTTTTTATCGGTGTATATATCCATCGATATTCCTTCAATATAGATAAAACTTTATTTATTAGAGTATGTATGATTTTAATAGTAATTTAATATACCTATACATTTTATATTAAAAAATTTAAATCTAAATGAATTACAAATACGTTGCAATATTATGGCTCTTAAGATATCCTATAGAAAATTATTTAAATTACTTTATTTTCAGTTAAAACCTGAGGTAAATTATATGAAGCTGTTAGAAGGCTTCAAGCCTTGTTCGTCGAGGAAAGTGTTTTAAAAATAAACAGATTTTTACTTGTACAATTTCACAACGTAGGTATTCTTTAAAAATACACAAAACAATTTAATTAGGAAAAATGCTAACAGATTGAGCACCCCTGAACAAATTATTATCGATCCATTAAAAACAGCTTTTCATTTAATAAAAGTATATTTTTAACCCTATTGTTAAACAATATTGTTTTTATGCAAAATTAAAGTTATTATACAAATACTGTTATATTTTATTGAATGAAAATTATTACTTATTTTGAAACAAAATTGCAATATGTGATTGGGTTAAAATTATTGGTTTAATTTGCCAATTTTGAAATCAACTATAATAAATTTCCGCTTTGGCTGTGTGTGTGGTTAATGGTGGGTGGAGGAACCTCTTTGGAAGACACACGCGCGCATGCATATAACCGAGCCAGAGATGATGAGGATTTTCTAACAACGATTTACTTGTCTACACCACATGCTCTCTTTCTCCTTCCACGACACTCACTTACTTCGATTGGGGCTTCATCTACTTCTGCTCTTGCACTATATTTCTGGTGTCTGGCTATTTTTGCCTACTTTATTCTCTTTGTGCGTTATTTTTTATAGTGTGGTCTTTGGAACCGTCCTTTCTAGGCAACTCTTTGTCTTCTGGGTTTTATTTATTGTTTGAAAATGCATCTTTGGCCTCTTATGTTTCTAGGGCCTGTCGTCTAGGGCCGTACTTTCTTAATTATCTTTGTTTGCAATTTACATATTGCCTCTTGCCTTCGTTTTCTGGTGTCTGGCTAGTTTTGCCTGCTTTATTCTCTTTGTGCGCTATTTTTTATAGTGTGGTCTTTGGAACCGTTCTTTCTGGGCAACTCTTTGTCTTCTGGGTTTTATTTATTGTTTGAAACTGCATCTTTGGCCTCTTATGTTTCTAGGGCCCGTCGTCTAAGCCGTACTTTGTTGATTATCTTTGTTCGCAGTTTACATGTTGCCTCGTGTCTTCGTTTGGGTTTTTCTTTCCTACCTCAAAATCGCTGAATAAAATGTACCATGATACGTTCACCTTTTTCCTTAGACATTAATTTTATTGGACCTATACTATTATCATCGTAGTCTTGCATGTATGGTCCCATGACACCGGTATATACATCAGAATGGGCATGATAATTACTTGACGCAATCTCAGTTGTAATCTTTAGTTCAATTGTTTTTTTTTTTTCTATTAGTATTCCCTACATTGCTTCTTGGTTTCTTTTCTTTCTTTACTACGCTGTCGACATGTTCTTTGAAGCATAATAGATCAATTTTATGACTTGTTTTTCTGGCGAGTGTTGTGTGCAAAACTTTGTCAAAGGCCTTCTGGAAATCGATTAATATTGCAAATATTTTTTCTGCATATTTATGTTAACAAAACTAGTGAAAATTATTGACAATAAACAAAAAAATGCCTTACTTGCTTTATCCTGCTAAAGTCGTATACAATTACATATTTCGAAACAGACGGATACATAAAATGTTTAATAACACAATTACTACTCATTCTTTTTTCTGGCCGTTAATCTATATTAAAATCTTGGGATTAGCAATCTAAAGAATTGTGTAAAACTTTATATTAGGAAAGTGTGTGGACTAACCACGAAGTTAGTGAGAATTTATGACGGTAAACAAAAAAATTGCTCCCCGAGCAAAAACACACAAAGGGACGACTAAAGTAGAGACTTTTCATAATGCAAGATGACAATAGGGCCGGCGAAAATACGTCATAGAATAATTCCTTCTAGCGACGCTTCGAGATAAAGACGCGCCTTTTTCAGCGCGTCTTAGTCCTCGAATGGTCGGATTGCTGGATATGAGTTTTATTCATGAATTCTGAGAATACCTGGTCTTGCATTATGTATTTAAATGTTCTGAGTCACTTCACGATAGAGGATCCGACTCCATTGCCGCGTACTTTGCATGAAAAATATTACCCGTCGTTACCTTCGTTTTTAAGCCAATATTTTACAAATAGCCCTTACGCAAAAACGATAATTTATTATCGTTACGTGTAGTTTACTGAATATCAAACTTAAACTGTGTCACTTTAAATTTTAAATCGATTTATAAATATTTATCACATTCCTTTTTCACACACATTTATTATTAATAAAGCTTTTTAGAGTTATCCTAAAAATAAGTTTTATTTCTATGCGCTGGGTGCGAAGGATAGGGTGGGAGAACCACGAATCGATCGCAGCGCTCACCGTGGCTAAAAAAGGAACTTACGGCGGACGATTAATCACTTTTTACTAAGGATTTTACATCGATTTCACTTATCCATGCGTAGATTTAAAAAGTAAATAAACCTTCGTCACGAAACCTGCTGTACAGTCAACTGCAACAACAATGGCAAAAATAGTGATCAGAAATTCTATAAATTTCCACAAAAAGTTGGAAACGAGAACAACGTGTGAAGTAGTGGATAATCGCTATCAAGAGGAAAAAGCTAATAAGCTAACTTAAAAAGCAACATTTTAAATATTTGCCATATTTAGTAGATACCTATGTTGTAGGAAGCATCACGTTTTATTTTTACGTCTTGCACATGTTAAGCCAAAACTAATTCTGTACCTTTGTTGGTTGTTTGAGGTTGGAAAGTTATGTCGTGAGTAATTGCTTGAAAAACAGTTTTAATTATTAATTTGGCCATGTTTAACTAAAAATACAGAAAACGTCTGCGTTATTAACGGCATTATAATCATATTATTATCATCTATAATGCGATAATCGATTACATTTATTTATTTTTTTAATTACTTCACGTGAAGTCCGCCGTGATAAAGCCCATCTATACTACCTAAAATTTAATGATTTTGACATTTTAGACGAAAAATAAAAAAGATAAATATTATTATCGACGCTATAGATTTACATGATCAATACATTTGGGTAGAAAACTAATAAATTACGATGTTTCATTGGAAATAATTAATTGTTTACTTACTTTTCGTAATGACAGTTAGCCATTTGATATTTTAAAGTCCGCCGTAATTGTAAACGCAAGGTGCCGCTGTCATCGCGCACCCAGCGGATATCCGTAACTAGAAAAAAAATCTCACAGTTAAGTATATAAAGAGTAAAATGTACTTGAATCGACTTTTTTTGCTTAAAATCTGGTTCAAAATGATTAATCTGAAAACGAACGTTTGTAGGGTTTACCAGACTAAAAGGTAGCGTGTAGGTAATAGGCAATTTACTTCTTCTTTTGGTGCCTTTTCGTTTCGATTATTAGCGATCGGTTTGGGTTTAATTATTTTATTGATACTTTGAGTAGATTAGTTGTTATAACGAAGAACCATTTCTTAAGGTCTTTTTAACCACGATATTCTTCTTTTCCCAATTCGTCGTTTTCCGAATACTTTGCGTTGGAGGATTAGTTTTAAAAAACTAAATTTAGTGTCGTTTCTTATTTTGTGTCTTGTGGATATTACTTTATTTTTTCCTACTCTTTAAAGTAAGGTCTCGTTGGTTATCTTGTCCTTGGTATCCTTAGGATCCATCTGTACAGCTACATCTTAAATGTTTCAAGTTTCTTTTTCATCGCTTTAATAAGTATCCGAGATCTAACTCCATTTTATAATATGGAGAAAATATAACATCGTAAGAGCCTTACTTTAATGTTCAGTTTGGTGTTGTAATTTGTATAGAGTTTGGTCCCTTCTCTTACACCTACTTAAAGTGTTTTTAGAACCTTTTTTAACGTCTCGATGTACTTCTGACCACTGGATTGTTCTCATTAGGCTGTTTCTGAAGTAACTACTTCTCAAAAGTTTTATATAATCTTTCGTTTTTTTTTACCGAACTCCCCGTTTATTTCTTTTAGTTCTTTTAGGGCTTACATGTGTGTTATTCAAAAGCTTTTGCAGAGTCTTTTTCAACGTCTACGTGTACTTCATAATGTATATTTTTTTAAAAGCTCTTATAGTGTCTTTATAGCTTTTAAATGTTAATTTCTAAAAAGGTTTAACGATATAAAAATCGTCACTAAAATAACGAAAATTGTCCTGGACCATCTTAACTCCTTTTATATCTGCATTTTCAACTAAGTCAACAACTTGACTTTTTCATGCGCTACTGAGTAAAAGAAATATTATAAGAAGTTTAGCTTTCATTGAAATTCGTCCAGTATCACACATTTTTAGATATCTTTAGAGGCTTTATTAAACGTCTTCATGTACTATTTATATTTTGGACTTGTACTAGCGGATCTTGAGATTTTTTAGAAAGTTTTTATATTTTCGCCGTGTTCTTTGTCTCTGTGTCATTCCGTGGAATTTTGTACTCGAATATAAACCTATTTCCCGACTACCTAGAGCTCTGAAATTTTCAGGATAGCTAAGAACTGGATGACAATGCATGTTTCTAGTGTGTTTAGGCATATACATAGATTTTGAAATTTATACCGAATATACATATTATCATTTTGAAAGACTTCATGTAAGCTTGCGGTGGCCTATTTGGATAAGCGGTTGAAGCGGTTGATTGTGACAATTCTTTTGGGTTATCGTAATAGGATCGATCTCGCGAGAGAGAAGTTTTTTTTCTTTTTTTTTTTTTGTTCTTACATGTGAAAACAGTAATTATTATTTTAACTGGTAATAAAATAAACTGTTTTAGAAAGTTTTTAGATATAACTACCCTTGCTTTTGTTAACAAAAAAACAATCTTCTCTATGATCAATCACAGCGTTGTATGACTTAATATTTTTGCAATATCAGGGATGCTGTGCATTGTTGAGATGACACTTAAAATATGACCTATAAATCAGTAAAAAACTTTCTATTATAAAAAGTTCTTTTTATAAATTGTGCTTATTTTATTTTACACTTACTTCTTAAACTTGAAGTGTTTTCAGAAGCTTTTAATATCTCCATATACTTTTGAACCTTCAGATCTTTTGTGATTTGTAGCTTTTTCTGAACTGACTACATCTTTTTCCAATTTTTTCCAAACCCTATATTTATTTCTTAGACTTCTTCCAGCACCTACATGGCTCTATATATTCTTCAAAAGCTTTTACAAAGTCTGCAAAGGCTTTTTTACCGTCTCCATGTCCTTTCCACAGTTCAAACATTGTGTAATGTTCCAAAGTCTCTGTTTATTTATTAAAGCTCTTAAAGCGCCTTTTAAGTTTTTATAACATCAATAAAAGCTTCGGAATTGACCTATTTCCACATTGTTTTGTGTTAACTATTTAACATTTAACTATAAAAAATTATATCCATAATAAATGAATCTACTTTTTATAAAAATGTAGAAAAAGTATCATTTTTAGCAATGACATCTACCTACATGCATTTACCAATATAAATAAGATTTTATTACAATATGTCATTTTCGTAACTCGTCATAAAACTGATGTTGGCATACTTTAAGTTTATACTGCTATAATCCGGGGTTATTTTGACATTACTTTAAACTAGCTGAATAAAAGACAACCAATTATGTTTTATCATATTTTTAACGTAAATAGTGGCAAATTTTCATTATAGCGTAAAATAAAGGGTGTTAAAAAAGTTTAACAACGTAAAATGGTAAATAGTATATTCCAAAATAAACAGAAAAGTGTTATTAAACATAAATCCACAAATATGCAGTTTCTGAGATTTTTATTTGTAGAAAAAAAAAACATATTCTCAATTTCAATGTAGCTACGACATCTTCGCCGCAAGAACTATCGAAGCCTTTTCAAACCTTATTAGTTCAGAAAATGTCAAAATGTTTAAATCAGGTGATCCTATAGGTCAAACTACAGTTCAAAAAATCCTTCTAAACAGTCATTTACGGCAATAAAAAAATGTCACTACCGTGCTGAAACCATATTTAATGTTTGCGTGGTAATGGAATATCACACAATGTCAAAAAAAAAAGTGTGAGGTGTCAAGGGACACCCGGATGGAACGAAGTTCCTTTCGATTAATTAGTGAAGGAATTAGTAATTTGTAAACACAACAGAGTGTTTATACATACATAAGCATTTATTATTGTCTGTATAAAATCTCTACTTACCTAACGGAACTTGCGCGGAAACACTGTCAGGATACATTATTGTTTTTATTTTCTACAATTTTAATATTTATTATCTACAAAAAACCTGTATAAACTTAACAAAGTCGCGACACTACACTGTTCAAAGCAAAATAGATTATCACCATTTTCACCATTTTCACAAAAGTGTCCATTTATACAATACCAGAGCTTTAGATAACACATCTTTTTAGAATTACTTTTTATAATTTAAAACAGGAATTAACAATTCAATACAAAATTTTAAAATTAAAATATTTGACAGTAACTGACAGTTAAGGTAATTTGACGTAGGTACCTAACTAGTCAAGTTACGAACTATTTTTAAAATGTTTATGAATTTATTAATTTATAAAAACAGGATGAAATAAAATATAATACTATTATAGGTAATTATTTTTTTTCTACAGTATTTTCTTTTTAATGTACATTTTCTTTTAATTTAAAATAGTGTCTTTTTAATTGTAATATATCTATCTATGAGAGAGAGGGAGAGAGAGTTATTTATTTTTTGGTCTGTGAGAGAGAGAAACATGCGTGTGTCGTGTCGTGACAACTTTTGGTATGAATTTTTTTTTGGCTAGCTCCTAGCGTCAGTCGTAACTGTTCTAACGCCCGAAAACGAAAAATCACGCAAAAACACAACGAATCTATTAAGACCAGTATATTTTATATTTTTCTATCAATCAATTCATTTTGTTACACTTTTTTATAACACCCGGTACACTTTTTAAACACTACACAATAGTAAAAGGTATAAACTAGGTCAGTAATTCATAAAGTTTTATACCCTAAGGTAAAATATTCTGTATATGCCAGATGAGTTTAAAGTTGGCCCATATTTTGGAGAAATAAAGTAAGATGTTACGTTGTATGTATAATACAAGAACGTCACATATGTAATGCTGGAACAGCTGGATAATATTTCATACGGTCCTTGACGTGCGACAAAATTTCAAGTTGCTATGGTCCAACTCCCTGTCCCTTAATTTGACCAATTCTGGATAATGCTGACTAAGGAAATTCATATTGCAATTCGGAAACTGAGAACAAGCGAATTTCTCAATAATTGATGGGATTTTCCAAACGAGATCAAACGATTTTATTGTCAGTCTTAAAAGTAAATATCATGTGGTACATCCGGAAGGTTAAGAGAGGTGGATCTTGATTTTATATCTTGTTTTCAACTGTATTGATCGGGAATTGGAAATTTTTACAGTATTTTAAAAAAGAGATTTATTTAAAATCTAATCATCGATAATATTTTATATTTTTGTTATATTATAGAGAATCTTAGCTATGATTCTCTACAGAGTCTACTAAAAATTGCATTTTTTTATAACTTTGCCAATCTAATGTAATAAAGTGTTTAGTAAAGTGTGTATAAACTCGTAAATTTAAAGGTTTAAATCTATCTTTTTTTTGAGATTGAAAAGCTAAATTTTAATTGCATTTTTTTAAAGTCACCCTTTGAGAAACCTTAATTTTCAATTTCGTAGAAATTGAAACAAATATACAATTGGGAAATAAATGATATTGACCTACACCGAAAGCTCCTTGGCAAAGAAAGGTACGACGAGAGACAAAAGCTAAGAGCATCACACAGAATCTTATATATTTTCCACATGCCCCGCAGTTATTTTTTTATTTAAGATAACAAATGACAAGTAAAAAATATATAAGAAGAATTAGAGATATCCATATTATTACTTTTTTCAAGTGATCCTTTTTCTTCCATTTGTTCCATTTCCTCTTTAATTACCTTATCTTTTCTCTTCTTTATCATAACTCCTCGGAACTTTCGACTGAAACGAGATCTAGATCGCGATTTTTTTCCCTGTCCCTTTCTCTAGATCTAGTTTTTCGTTGTCTATATCGTTTATAGCTCTTTTTGCGGTATTTACCTTTGCTTCTACTCCGTGAACGTTCTTGAGAAACACGTGGAGGTGGTGAACGACGTCGAACTCCTCTAGATCTTTTTCTATCTCTTCTTTTCTCCCTGGATCTTAATCGTTGCTTAATTCAACTTCCGTTTCTCAACAACATTACTCTTTTTATTACTCTTCTTCTCCTTTTTCCTAAATTCTATTTTTTCTCAATATCCGTTGATTATCGCTCTTTCGACTTGTTATCCCTATCGACGAGATCTGGATCTCGAACGACGTTTCCCGCGAGATCTTAAACGTCTTCTACGATCTCTAGATCTAGATGATCTTCTTCGGGAAGTTGGCATTTAGAATACATTTTTCTGATATACAGCAAAGTTTTAGATCTTCATTGTAGTTTTTAAACTTTTTTATAAGAGTCTATTTCAGTGAAAAAATAATATTATCACTCACTTAAATAATCTATAATATAAAAAAAAAGTTATATCGATTTTATATCAGTAAGTCGTTAAAAAAATGTTGTGTTTACTTTCCCAGAATATATAATAAAAAATATCACTATTATCATCTAACTGCTATACTGATACTTTAGGCAAGTAGGTCAGGAATGGGTCAGAATTGAGAGATCCCCTTTATATATCGTATGTTTATATATAGGAATTTTATCTAACAATATCTAGCAGAAAAGCCAGCAGCGAGAGACCCGATCGAAACAAGCACACAATTTCCAATAATCGAAGGAGAAACATAAGGATCAGCGAAACCCCAGAATATCCATTCTACGCAGACATCAATTTCAATAAAAATGCCGATGGATAAGCCGCGTATGGGGCAAAGAACTTCTTCTAGGTATAAAAGTGGAATGTTCGTCTTTTTACTTCAACACTTCAAGTGTCGGTATCAATAACTGGCTCAATACACTCTATGCGGTATACTTTTTTCGTAAAAGGATCAGCGCCGCAGGTCGCAAACTCCGCGTTTTCTATTTAGTTTAATAAATTTATAGTATTTCTCCATCAGCTACCGCTTGTGACAAACATATCTTTCTTTTCAAAATACTTACGATATCAAAGTTTAATATATTGAAAAAGAAACTCTATATTGAAGTGTATCAGGAAATTCTTTTATCTCTACTACTTGCTACTATTCCCACGAATAATTCAAAACGCCTTGTCTTATACATACCTACATCGGTAAAGTGTAGGAATATTTTTACATCAGAATATATTTTTCCTTTAACTAGATTTAGGAAAAAAATAATTGTATAATAAACTAAATATATTAAGATATTAAATTTTTTAAATTTATAAAATATCATTAAGTATAAATCGAAAATTTGTCACATCCTGCAGGACTCGAACCTGCAATCTTTACCTATAGCCGGTGACTGAAAACGAAAATGAATCAACCGCGATCTCAGGAGTACCTGGTGCCCAAGAAACCTACTCTTTACGTCGTGTCCTGGAGATTTCTGTCGATTTGTTATGAAATAACCTAAAACTTAATACCCCGAGGGGGTGTCGTTTCATAGAAAAATTTTTTCATACATTACGAAGTGTAGCTGACGCGCCAAAGGAAGTTCCTCTTGCCTATGTTAAACTTTAAAATTCTTTGAAAATATATATTTATAATATAATTAAATTTAACATTTGCAAATAAGATCTTTATTCCTAATTTAAGTCTCACGAATGTTGTAGGTATATAGGCAGTATGTAGCAAAAAAAGCAGATAATGACCAATTTAAATGATGTTACCCGCAGGATAAGACCGTTAATGTAAATTGGTGACAATATTCATGAGAGAGAAAGCTAATTAGCCGAAGTCAATTTGAGGAAAGCTGGTTTCCAGTTATTTTCATCTGCTTGTGAGACTCAACAGAGAATCTCTTCTACGGAGTACCGTCTTTAATTAAATAATTTCAAGTTGCCAAGTTGCATAAATGTATTTACTCAACTTTAATAGTTAATTTGGCTACATGTTGGGAACATGTCAGGACTAAAGACATCAATATTTCAAAGTAACTTCATACAAGGAAGCTATCAAAACTATTGTTAAGAATACCGTTAGATTTTCGTTAGTGGTTTCTAGACTGCAGAATCTCTGCAATAATGAATTTTTAATAACAATTTTCAGTATTAGTTATTATAATATTTTAGGGTTATTAATAAAACTCACTCTAGATTATTGGTTACTCTACCTAACACCCAAAGTATTGTGTTTAGAAAGTGGAAAGTGAGGTATTGTTTTTAAAATTAGAATTTTTTTTAGCTTACAAAAGTTACGCTAAAATTTTTTCAAGTTAAAATTAGCTCAGACATCCCTTTACTGTGGATGTAAACAAGAAGATGAAACAGTAGTAATAGGGTCTTCTAAAGCCAGGAATATCCAAGAAAGTCACAACGTTCCAGATTTCGATTCTACGTAATTTTCTTTGTACTCAGCTGCCTCTGGTATATCTGTCTCTAGACAGTTAGCAACCAACACTAAACCACATTTGACCTACTGGGCATTGAACAACGTTTCAAATGAAGAACTAAGCTTTCTTTAAACCACACTTGAGTAGTAGCATATGCAATATAGTTTTAGCCATAATGTAAGATCAAAGAAATTGCCACAAAAATCAGTAACGGAACTTTCCCTTGTTGCTACAACTTTCTTGTAAACTTTCGCTGTTTACACTATTACACTTCTAAAAAAGCTACGCTTATAACACAATTCATTATCTTGAAATACTTTTGTCGTGTCCTTGACACTTCATTGCAAAGGTTATTTTTTAAATAGATTTAACCACATTGATTTTTTTTTCGTTAAATACATTTCCATTTGGACTTATCGGAAAGATTTTATTGAATTAATTGTTCCCTGTGCGCCGTCCTTAACCCAAATCTTCTAGAAGACGAAACAATCAGTTAAAGTGAATTCGCAGTGACACAATTATAATTAAGGAAACTCCTTCGAGTGTCAGTTATCTTAAAAGCAATTCACCTTGCAGCGATATCACAATAACTGCGCGAAAATAGTCAAGTTGTCTTGATGATTATGTTATGAAATATAAGCTTCTGCAAACATTCAAATTGAATTACCAAATTCGCAAGGCTATACTTTCAAAACTCGTCTCTAACTTTCTGCGGTTGACGAATTCAGTTTAAATTCTATTAAATTCTTTGAGTTCCATCAATGTCTCTCTTGTGCTACACAGTTTGTAGATATAAAACTTTAAGTGGATATTAATTACAATTTTCTGTTTATAACGACAAAATAATAACACATTATTCACAACAAAATATATTTTTAAAAAATTGTAATCTCGCCAAACATATCAACAACAATTTCACAACTAGTGCGTTCCCTCCACTCACATCAGATGACGGCTCAATAGTTACGTCCTCCACAGAAAAAGCAGAACTCTTTGCCAAAATATTCTCTTCGAACTCGACACTTAACCCACCGGACAACATAGAGCGACCTTCTATTCCACGGGCTCCCCACACAATGAAAAATATCATATTTAGGGTTAAGCGGGTGCAGAGAGTCCTTGCTACTTTAAATACCAACAAAGCAAGCGGCCTCGATGAAATACCTGCTTTACTCTTAAAATGTTGTGCTCCTGAACTAGCGCCAGTTTTCACTAAGCTATTTCAACTATCATATGATACTGGTATTTTTCCAGAATCCTGGAAAACTGCTCGAGTACAACCAGTCCCCAAGAAAGGCTCTAAAACCCAGCCTTCTAACTACAGACCCACAGCTCTTCTATCTGTTATTAGCAAAACTATGGAGAAATACGTCAATCACGAGATCCTGAGCTACCTCGAGACACACAACCTTTTAAGTGATAGGCAATATGGTTTTCGCCAACAAAGGTCAACAGCCGATTTGCTAGCATATGTAACTCATGTATGGAGTGATGCCATCCACCGCTATGGGGAGACTCAAATAGTACCACTAGATATCTCAAAAGCATTTGATCAAGTGTGGCATGCAGCTCTTTTGAACAAACTGCCTTCATACGGACTCTCACAAAACGTTTGCAGATGGATATCCAACTTTCTCTCCAACAGGCACATCCAAGTTTCTGTAGATGGACATTCTTCCAACCTCTACAAGATCAACACTGGAGTTCCCCAAGGATAGGCTCTAGCTCCTACTCTATTCTTACTACACATTAATGATCTACTAGAAGCCACTAATAACCCGATACATGGTTTTGCAGATGATAGCAACCTACACTGTAGCAAGGCGCACAACCGTCCCATACCTCTAGATAATCTGGAAGAGGACAGAATATCCACAACGGCTTCTCTCAATCAAGATTTAAGAATTGTAGACGAGTGGGGAAGAGAGAATCTTGTTAATTTCAACGCTTCCAAGACAAAGACATGTTGCCTATCCAACAAGAGGCAAACATGCGACTCATCTATTACAATCAACGATCAGACACTGGTAGCGGGCGACTCCATTACGCTGGTTGGTATCACGATCTCCCAAGACTTACTATGGAATGAACATATTGCATCCATAGCAACTGCAGCAGGAAAGAAATTAGGCTTTTTGTTTAGAGCACGGAAATATTTTTCTCCATCCAAGTTAGCTACTCTTTACAAGGCTCAAATACGGCCTAATCTTGAATACTGCTCGCATGTATGGGGATCGGCGGCTCCGTCAAGGCTCGGAGTTCTTGATGCAATACAGAGAAGGGCAGTTCGACTAATTAACGACACCAGTATCACCAAAAACCTAGCCCCATTATCCCACCGAAGAGCAGTGGCTGATCTTTCCTTGTTTTACCGATACATAAACGGATTTTGCTCAGAAGAACTCCGCTCTATAATGCCTCCACTTGCCAGACCAGCCAGAGCAACGCGACGTGCCAACTCCATGCACCCTTATACTGTTCAGTGCCCAGCATCGAGAACGGATCGATTCGATCGTTCCTTCATCCCCAGGGTCTCCAGATTGTGGAACTCCTTACCTCCCCACGTCTTCTCCACTCGTCCTAACTTGCAGGCCTTTAAATCCCAAATTAATAAATTACCTCTTCTGCCCCAATAGATGTTCTCGGTACATTTGTATTTAGGTTTATACCTACGAGGACATCCTTAATTAAAAAAAAAAATAGAATATTTTGTATAAAACTATTATTATTGTAAAAAAAAAGAGTCCAAAATGGAAAGGTGAATAATATGTCCCAAAATAATAAAAAAAGTCTGCAAATTAACGGTTTCTAAGATACGGACGGATGTGTGCAAAAAACAATAATATTATCAATTAACAAAAATATGAAGTCAAAAAAGATGTTCAGTGACCTCTTTTCATTCCAATGCAGCGACGACAGCTCCGTTGCAAAAATGTCAAAATTTTCCCAAAACAGCCTCTTTGGCTAGGATTCGATGATATCCTTGCTCTTTTTTTTGCTACAGATTTTTAAAGTTATTCACAGTGTAGCATTCTTAAAAAACCCGAATAATAAAATTTCTTTTTTTAACAGTTCTTTTCACTTAGGCCGACTATGTCCTAAATTTTATTCGAGATGTTTCCAGAACGTAGCAAATCTAACCGTTGTCTCTAAGCAGTTTATCGATTTTCCTAACTGACCAATGAGGTTACGAGTTTAAGATCAGGAGCGAAATTGTTAACCACCGTTTTTTTAACGTTCGACTCGGACTTGAAGGGTGTGTGACTCAAAGCGATAAGATCTCTGTTACCCAATTAAGCCACTTTTAGCGGATTTTATCTGTATGATGCATAAAAAGTAAAGTCTAATAAATGTTCCTAGTAGTGATAGAGTCAGTTAGTGTTTATCGTTAATAGTTTTAGTGAAAGTTACCGATAATTACCTATGGTTAAGGCTAGAAAGCAGCCAAATTTTGCCGTTTTTCCGAGATTAAGCTAAGAGCTAATCTAATTACCTAGGAGCCATTTTGTAAGTCTTTTTACTGCATAATTACTAATTTATATTAGTACAAGAAAAGAGTACTGTTTCTTTCATCGGATATTGGATATAAATGTGATCCATTTGATAAATATCTACTTATTAAGAGTTAACATAACAGTGACCGTAAATTCCAGAGTGTAACTCAGTTTCTTAAAGCCGGTAATGATAAATCTAAGTGTTAGATAATTACGTTTAATATCGCAACTACCTACATAATACTATATAAAATCTTCAGTGTTTGTGGCGCACCGAGTGTTATCAATTTTTTTGTAAAAAGTATTTTATTAATAAGTCTTGTTACTCTTTCTAGCTCTCATATGTAAGTTACTAAACTTAATTAGTTTGATAAGTACTCTTTTTTTTAACTCGAGTTAAAACCAAAGCAAAAGGTGATAGATTTTCTTTCATATAACGTTTTATTTTACCTTAATACCTTTTTTTCACTTTTCGTTTAACAGAGTATATAGTATTAACAGAGTAATATACTCAGCTGTCATCTGAGGCGTAGTAATAGTTAAATTTTTTTGATCAAACACAACTGTGTTTAATAATGTGATATGATATTTATGACACTAATATTTTTTTTATTATTTTTTCTATTTTATTCTACTTCTTGTATATCTCATTTATTACGACACTACGTAATAAATATTGTTTAGCGTTTAACTATATGTTTTCTTTTCCTGCCTGGTGTATGTTATTCTGATCAATCTTTATCAATAAAAAGAACGAGGCGTAACTGAGTACTAGATTTTGATTTACAAAAAACATCTCTATCGTACCTATATACTATAGCCATTGGGATAAGCAAAGGAAAGAGTAAGTATAACTATGTATTTTTAGCTTTACGAACCGAAGTGTGTAATTTTAACTTTAACTAAAACAACTGACTAATTATTTTATCCAACTTAAATATTTAATTTTTTTTTCATCTGGGTTTCTTATATTTTCCCATCCTCAGGACAAAAAACATAAGCGGCGCCCATTTTCGTTTCCTTTTTTTATTTTTCTTAGTTTCTCCTTTTTGTCCCTTTTAACTTTTTTTATCTATTATTATTCTATTAACTATATTCCTTTTTATCTTCTCAAAATTATTCATCTAGCTCGAACGAATTCACGCTCGCTCTCCTCCTACCCCCTGAGTGCCGTTCGCACATGTTAACCTCTCAAATCGAGCATTTAACTTCATTAGAAAAAAAAGAGGTTACAACAGGAGTACATGACATTTTTGGTTTCAATCGGCTTTGGTCCGTAATTTTTGGTGCCTTTAGAGCCAGATTTGAACCATAGAATATTGTGGCAGACCCTTTGCTTACAAGTTTTTCAGCCTTTTTATTGCCTCGTATTCCTTTATTATCTGGTGTCCAAACTAGTTTTACACTTTTTCCAGTTGTTCTTGTCTAGAGACCACTTTACGGCCACCTGACTATCTGTGATCCGCTTAGATTTGTAAGCCCACAAATTATTTTCTCTTGCGCATTAAAAGATTGCATAATACTTCTGTTTAAAATACAGATTTATGTATATACGATCCCCTTTCTTTATTTTTTTTTAACCCAGATATAGGCATTTTAAGGTTCTTTCTATATTTTAAGTCAACATTAATATAAATAAGAAATACGACAAATACAAAGCTTTAACTATTAAACATATTAAAACAAAATTAAAAAAAGTGAAAAATTTACCTTGACTAAGATTCGGACCCATATTCTCCTTCTTTTTCTATGCAGAAGCTTTGCGATGTAAAATCTGAAAACAAAGTAAATTTTGTAATTGCTTGGTTTCCATTTTTCCTTGTATTTACTTTAGAAGTTAATAGGTATAAAAATAAAATCGTATCAATGTAAAAGATCAAAAGAAACTTTAAATTTAAAGCAATAACAATATATTTTACAGATAAGAATGCACGTCTTCTTTTTCAACTCGAAACTTCTTACAAATTCAATAAAGAGACAAAAGAAAGTTATGCGTTTGTCACAAAGGTAATGTTTTTCTCCCATAATTCAATTCAAAAGTTTGGATTAAAGAAACGTATACACTCCAAAGTATTATTATGTATTTTGTGGTCTTGAAAATTTTATATTATTGACAACTGTATTTTAGTATTACAAATTAAATAAGTGTAGGTTACTATACAACAAAAAAAAATATATAAATCAATGGATTTCTTTTAGTAAACAACTTTTTTAAAACATCTCTCATGGGATTTAGGGTATTTAAAATGACATTAAGCGCAGATCAAAAAAAAAATCACATTCATCAGAACTCAAACCTGCAATATCTACCTTTAACCGGGAGCGCTTTTAACTATTTGGTCACATATAGGTACCTGGTTACCAGGCATTGATAAAATCTTAATTCAATTCATGTCGTCTTGTTGTCGTCTGCATACTCTTTAGTTCTTCTAGAAGTTTCTATTATTAGGTGTGGGGTTTGAAGATTATTTAAGATGCCTTGAAAGAAACTTAGTGAACTACTGGCAGTATAAAAGCGTAAGAAACATTGGATTTGTAAACATCTGGAACCAAAAGAGTTTTAGTTAGAAGGCTATGCGAACACCAAGTAAATCAAGGAATTGAATCCATCGAATTTAAAGATGTCTAAAGAGTTCTACATGCCCAATAGTACACGCTGATGAATGAGAAGATGACCAAGCTATCCAATGACTACGCTTTCTAAGGAATATCCAAGGAATATAAGAATGTTAAATAAGAAGATGACCGAGCTTTTCACAAAGATTTCTAACCACATAAATAAGAAGATTACCACGCTTTCTACCTAATTGACCACTTTTTCTACCGAGATGTTCTCACTGTCTAAAGAGTCGGATGAACAATTCTTTAATCAACCCACTGAGATGGCAACCCTAACTCGTGAAGTGTTTAGGTAAAAGAAAGTGCTCTAAAGATAACAAGAATAAGTGCGCTAACACTATCCATTCAGACCAGTTATAGGTATGTATAAAGAACAGGCCGCAGCAGATGATTGTAAATAAAATTGTATTGTTTATACTCCAAAGATGAAAAGCGTCCACAATTTGTACTTCCAGAGGATCTTAAAGCCAGAATAAAGTACTCCCACATCTGACACCGATTGTAACAAACACCAAATAAAAATAATAAAAACACTCAGCATGCAAATTTAAACTTACAGTGGTCACTTCCTTCTGGGGCAAGTCAACTTCACAATCACCAGAAAGCCAAAAGAAAACTGTCATCGTCGACCATTCGCTCCATAATACTATTTTGCTTTAAAAAAAACAAAATTCATCAAATCAATTCTTATTTTAATAAATAAATAAATAAAGTATATTATTTTAAAGAAATTTGTAAATAAAATTTTAGTTTTATTCATAAAACTGTTTATTCATTCCACATTTCCTTCGACTGACTTTTTATTCTTCAATCTTAGCTGTATTTAAATTGATTTATTACTCGATCTCCTTATATTCATCTCCCGCAGTTCATCGAATCCGTGATTTTACATTGATAACCGAATGAAATCCCCAAGAAATGGAAATTCTTTTTCAACAAATGAAATCTGAATATGCTACAAATTGAACTAATTTATGTCTCTCTTCCCTAACGTTCCAGCAAACCAATAAAAATATTTTCATTGGTCATTGTTCCAAAGAACGTGACTGTGGTCGATAATACCGTTCAAATATCTTCTGCCATTTGCGTCGTGAGGCATTTTCTAGACGACTAATTGTTTTATGCTCTCCTTTTTATCTGTCTCCAGATAAATTATACAGAGACGGACGTACAGTTTAAAACAAATTTTATTCATATTTTACATAAGAGAAACATTTTTATAAAAAAAATGTAAAATTCACGCTTAATACTACATCTTGTTTGCGAAATGCAAACCACAGGAAGGAGGAAAAAAATATTCATTCGCGTTTGCAAACCTGCGCGCTGAGAGTTTGAGAGTTTCATTCGCGTTTGCACAAAAAAGGAGTTCTTTGTCACAAGACTTCGGCAAAACACGTCAAGATCTAACGTTAAGTCGAGAAAATATCTACAATCTTATTCGCAGACCTTAGCGTTGAATATTTGCAATCAGTTTAATTTGCGTTTGCACGATAAAGAATTTTTGTCGCAGGACAGAAAATCCACTTTGGAAAACTAGTCTAAGAGCAAATGTGGACCTAAGGAAAATTTCCACGCTCGCATTTGCAGACCTCTTTGTCAGGCAACACGAAATTGACTTTGAAAAGCTACATTAAAAGCGAATAAAAAGTTGAGTTTTATTAACAGAATTTTGTGTAAAATTTAGATACCTCTGCATAGTTAAATTCGCATTTACACAATCATGATTCTGTGTTGCAGGATAAGAAATAAATCAGGGAATCATGCTAAGGGAAAATATAAAGCAGAGATATAATTTTCACTTGCATTTGCAGACCTTCGCGCTGCGAGTGAGCAGTTCGCTTTATAAGATAAATCCGCTAATGCCTCATCAGTTTTTTGTTCGTGTAATGAAGACGCTTTGTTGCAAAATAACAAATTATACAAATATCTATGCTCGAATTCGAACACATTTGCGATTAAAAGGTTAGAGTTTGTATTCTAGTGTTGCAAAATGAGAATTCTTTTCGCAGGACAAGAAATCGAATCCAGAAAACTACGCCTAGTGTAAATGTGAAGTCGAGAATATACCTATCCACATTCTCATTTGTAGACTTTCACGTAGAAATTTTTGAGTCTACTTTATGGTTCATTTTGCTTTTATATGACGATAATTTTTTATCACAGGTCAAGAAATCGACTTCAGACAATCATATAGAGTTAAGAAACCGAAAAACTATTCAACTCGCATTTCTAGGCCTTCACGTGGAATGTTTATTAATCGGCTGAATTTGCGATTAAACGACGAGAATTCTTTGTCGAAGGACACGAAATCGACTTTAAAAAACTACGCAAAAGCAAATGTAAACTTAAATTCGCAGTACTTTTACACTTAATTTCGCAGAACTTCACGCATAGTCTGGAACCGGTTCCACAGTTTAATGCGCGTTTACACAACAAGGATTCTTTGGCGCGGGACAAGAAATCGACACAGATGCAATGAGCAAATATGGGACAGAAAAAAACGTTTATACTCGTATTCGCAGACCTTCGCGCTGTCAGTGTGTATTCCGCTTTATAACTGTTTGTACAATAATGATCCTTTGTCCAGGAAATCGACTCTGACAGAAGAATCATGCAAAACGGATATACCTATATTTTAATTTGTATTTGGGCGTAGAGAATTATTTGTTGCAAGATAAGAAATTAACTAATGTGATATCTTTCCTTCTCCCAATTTCAAACCTCAGCGTTGCATGTCGAGTCAATTGAATGATTTAATTAGAAATCTCGCACCGGGAAAACTTGAGTGACTGTTTTCACCCCAAACGACTTCTATAGGTTATAATTTTTGAACCGGATGTAATAAACAACCCTTAATGACGTCTTTAGACACAGAGCTTTAATTTGACATCTCATTTGTGTTTTAAGCCCCTGTAGTGACAGAAAAAAACGATTTCTGCGTTTTAACTATTTGATGTTAGAGTAAAAACAAAAATATCTATTTATTTGTTACAAATGCTCCTATTGACAAGTTCTCTAGGATTTTCATTGTCAGTCAACTTCAACTTGGTTGTGGTAAGGCTAAGGTAACGTAAAATTTTCGTATTTGGGTGATTTCTTCTGGCTCTCCGGTCCTGATAGGGATACGAAAGGCATCCGATTTAATATCTGAAGGAGCGTAGGTGAGTGTAGTGGTACTAATGAGTAAATACCATGATACCCGTATTATGCCAGGTATGCGGGATTCCACGCCAAGTCTTCTTTGCCGCACCTACATATTTTAAACGCTCTACTTACGAGAAATGAATTTTATTTTCATGAAACTTTTACACGGGTTGTTTTTATATTAGAATCGAAGAGTTTTCATTTTAAAGAAAAAAATATTACACTTTTATGGCTGTTGTGTTATCCTTTATGGATAAAGTCACAACAGATTTATTTACTGTGGTTAAAAATGTAAAATTGTTCTACTACTAACATGATTAAGTAGCAGAAATATGCTTAGAAACCAAATGCAATTTCTACATTATAGCATTAAAAATTTTAGTCCATAAACAAAGTAGATACATAAATTAAAAATTATTTTTGAGTTAATCTTATTTTTAATCATATTTTAGTTTCAAATGCTCTGAGAGGCAAAAACTAGATTGATTTTAAAGTCTTACCCACAATTTATTTTACAAAATCTAAATGTAGTTAAGATAGACTCAGAGAAACGATATACCTACTGTTTAATTTTCTTGTTTCTATCTTGTTAAATTTGGGTTAAGAGACTAGTTATTCAGTTAATCAAAATAAAACGATAATTAAACTTTATGTTTGTTAAATATAATTATCTATACATCAAAGTGATTAATTTCAAATTACACAAATGTAATCTTATTTTATGTAACCTTTGTTGCAATTATTCGTAAATATTTTAGAGGGGAGTCGGCAGACGAATTTAATATAATTGAGTCTTCTGAGGTAGATGGTGACCTTTCACTTTGAAATACAAACTCGTTTACTTTGGAATGGCTGAGAACAAAAAAAGGACCGTGATAGTATTTCCATTATTGACAGAGTAGAATCGAGAAGATGTCTGTCGTTGCATTACTGTAAAAGTGCAGATAGACAAAGATTTGTTCTTTGAAAGTCAAATAAATTGTTGGTGTTTATTTTTGTAATTTGTCACCCTTGTTAACTTTTAGTCGTTCTGTACTTTATAAGGAGGTATTAATGCATTTTTGCCATAGACGCGAGACAGCCAAACAGGTAGCCCTTCCACTACTCCTTTTTCGTTTTAACGTTTCGAATTTGACAGTTTGACGTTTCTAAATTTAAAACTCCCTCTGGCCTGTATATCTAACTTTCGAGTGAGACAAAGTGTTCTGTCTCTGCATGCTGATTTTATTTTCAAGTATACCAGATATTATTAAAAGCTTTGCTTTTAACGAAAATCGTCGACTAACGGTGTTAATCATCTCTAAAGGCTTTTTAAACATCTTCATGTTCTTCTAATATTTTATTCTTCAAGTCGCTACTTTTTGTTTCTTAAGGTAACTGTCCTCTAAAGATAAAATCTTGAGGGAATAGATTGGTCTCAGGGTGTTGTCCTCTTAAGTTCACTTGGGGTCTCGAGATGGGCTTGGGAGACTCGCTGGTGACTGGTCTCGAGACTAAGTAAATTCCGTGTCCACTAGACCGTCTACTGTGTGACTTCATCGCGCGTATATTATACATTTTTTTATTCTTCAAAATGGATTAGCACCAGGCACTAACTGTGCTAATTGCGTATAGAATTTGTAACGTTAACGTATATTTTTTTATAATCTACACTTCATAGACTTCTTACATCGCCTTTACAGGCTTTTTTAAAAATTTCTACTTACTTCTTAAGACTTCTTGAAGTGTTCCCAAAGGCTTTTTTAACATTTGAGTGTAGGTACTACGGACCATTAGATTTTCTGTAGTTTCTCGTTAAGATTTTTTTATATGGCGGTTTTCAAAATTTTCAGAAGCTTTTTCAACGTTTTTGTGTACTTTATCTTCATAGCGTTTTGTAGCGTCTCCAGAAGCTTATCCAAGATCTTCATTTATTTCTTAGATGTGTTGTATCTGGATCTGGATCTGGATATGCTGAGATGGTCCACGATGACGGCTTTTGCAAAGGCTTTTGGGAATTTTTAGGTCCCCTCACCCTTTTTACGACCGATCAAGTTGCTCTCACCAACTCCCAACCGCCACCTGGAGACACGTCTGGTATGTAGCTTAACCCTTAGGTATAAACTACATTAAAAGCTTTACTTTTATCGTCAAAATAAACACGTTTTTTTAACATTTTCAAAAGTTTCTCAAACATCTGTATATATTTTTTATGTTTTAAAGTTCCAGTAACGACTCTTTGGTTCGTGGACATCTTGTTACACCTCTATAGTTTATTTAAACATCTACACTTTTTATGATAGTATCAGAGGCTTTTTTTAAACGAACAACAAGTTTTTAGTGTTCTACCAGACCAAAAGATTTCTTGTAAAATTCTTACTTATAAAATCTCTAGATGCTATTTTCAACGTATCATATTTTTTAGTCTTCTTTAGCATTTCAGGACTATTTTGGTGATTCTCAGACGGTATTTTAAATTTTTAGAAGTTTTTTTAAATTTCTTAAAGCTTTTTTCGTCTTTGGGGCCATCTCCAGACGCTTTTCCAAACACTTAATTTAGTTCTTAGAGTTGTTGTAACGTTATTATGTCTTCACCATCAAAAAAACTTCGTTTTCTTCTGATTCATTGAGATTTATACGTTTATAAACATCTTCATAAGTTTTTTTAACGTCTTTATGTACTTTCAGAGCTCTTGTAGAAACTCGTAGATTCTTAGACATCTTGTAACGCTCTGTAAGTTGTTTTTAACAGTTATACTTTTTAGACTTCTTATAGCGCCATCAAGGCTTTTTTATTTTTACTTGATTCTTAGACTTCTTGAAGTGATATCAAAGGCATTTTCAACATCTTTATTGGCAATTTTTTCCTAAGCTTTTTTTAAAGCAAAGACTTTTTAAATTTTTTTCAGAGTGTGTAAGTTATATCTCATGTCATACTTTTTTCTGTCGCTTTTTCTATGTTTACTCCGTTCGCCTTTTATTTTATAAGAAAAAAATGTATCACAAGTCAATATTATTTCTGTAAATCTTTAAAGCACTCTTTTTCATGTTTTGTTCCTTTTCTGTTTCTCTGTTTCTCTATCATTTTTATTTTGATACTTTTTTCTAGACCCATTATATAATGTACAATTTTTTGCCACTCTTTCTACGTTTACATCATCTGTCAAATCCTCTTATAAGAAAAAAAAGTTTTACGGGTCATTACTATTTAAAGCATTCTTCTCTATGGCGTACTCTTATTTTTTGCTATTTCTTTTATTCGCGGTGATAGATTGATTTGTTCTTTGTTATTTCATATAATTTTAGTTGGTATCATAAATCAAATGGGTTTTCGCCCACACTGTAAACAGTTAAAGAATTTATCAATACTAATAAATATTTCCCTGACCCCTCTAGTCATTATTCAATTATTTTGGCATTTAGGTACATCGAATTTTCGACAAAACACATTATATACACTTCGATACATTCACCCTGTTTCCTTCGTGTTGACTGAACAATATAAATAGGGGAGATTATCGCTGGTGTATTGGGATTCTTTTTTACTAAGAGGGTAAAGTTGTAAACTAAATAATGTTGTATTTAAATACTGCTAAGTTAACAAACGAGCTACTAAAATAATTTCTAATTTAAAGAGTAACTGTGCTATTTAAAAACGTGTAAGGTAGGATTATCTCGTTATTTTATGATGTTGATTTAACAATATTCGTGAAAAAAGCCAATAAATTCAAAGAAATATATGACTGATGAAAAAATAACTGGGTAGATAACGGCTCCGGTAGTTAAACACTGTTTATGAGAACTTTCAGCAAAAACTGGAAACTTTATGATGCTTCCTGAAAATTTATTGTGGATCGTCATATATACGAAATTTTTTCTCTTATTATAACTGGCCCGAATAGTAGAAAAATTCAACTGAATCAGTCTAGATATACGATTTTATTATACTAATGTTGAGAGGGTAGCGGGGTTGAATAGAATTTCTGACATTTATTACCAATAAAGATTGATATATTATCTATGTTCAAAATCTATAGCATTATTTTATTTATGTTTAGGGGACTTGGTCGCGGCTAATTTGATCTGATGGAGCTGAAACTTTGACAAATGGTGTTTTGATTCTAATGTTTTTTTGAACGGGAAATTTTGTCGTCTCTTGGATTTTATAAAGCTATTCGTTTTCATTTTCTTCTGTCTTTATAAATTCAAGAGATATGACAACGATCAGAACCTGAGGCATACAAAAAAATTTCAACAATATATTCAATAACATAACAACAATAAAGAAATCGAATAAGCAAACTATAATAATTAAACAGTGAGAACTTCTAGCGGTAGTATAATCTATCGAGCTTTTTACAAGTAGTATGACAGTCGATTTTGCTCAAAACTGATTATGTTAGTCTGAACTGGTTTCTTAGCTTCAAGAATTCCAAAATTCAAGTTAAAATATCTGCCACCTGCCACTAAATCCCCATTATAACAACAGTCTATAAAAAAATTATAGATTAGATCCAATATTAATTTTAAGCGTGAATGTGTAAAGAAAATTTAATGAAAAGATCTAATGAAGCAATATTTAATGAACTAATAGGCTAGGCAGCGTTTATCAATTAAGAACATATCAAATTTTCATAACATAACATGAGATGATAGGTTAGAACCATAAAACTGCTATCCAGAAAATGGAATTAGTTTTTGATGAATTATAGACTGAGAACGATCTAGTAACGGAAAGCAAGAACGCCAGGAAATAATTAGAGCCCTACAGGCTATCATTTCCGACCTCTTCTGCTTATTAAGCTACGGCGCCTATTACCAACATCCTTATATTCAGTTATAAATTTCATTTTAGGTAGAGGTGCTACTCCGGTTCAACTTGGATTTTCCATTTACCCCTGGAATTGACACAAAGAAAACTTAAATGAATCGACCGTGTAAATGATTTAAATTGCGGTTTTAAAATGAACATTTCCAAATCTAAATATTATTAAAATTTTAATTTTAAAATAACTTCTAAGATTAAAGACTTAATGAGGTAAAATCTATTTTACGTAGAAAACTATATAAGCATTTGTTAATTGTGTTGTGTTGTTAAAAGTAATCAATTTTTTATAATGACAATTTCGTAATGATTGCACTTTTTTAAAATTTTTCAATGATTTAAGATATTCTGCAGACTCTCTATCCTTTTATTTGTTTTTTATTTACAAAAAACGCATCAACCTGTAAAGGTTATTAGCGTACATGAGTTACAAAATGCACTATATTAGGTCTAATAGATTAATTTTGGACAAAAAATGTATAACATTTGAAACATGTGTCTTATTATTTAAAATGTCTTTCAGAGATAGAGGTAGTTCAAACTGGTTTCTTTCTTGGCGATACTTCTGGCACTGTATAACTAGATGAAAAACCGATAGAGGCAAGTTGCACTGGTCACATATAGGAGGATCACTTTTATTCAGTAGGTATTGATGAGTAAGAGCGGTATGCCCAAGTCGTAATCTGGAGATTATCACTTGGCGGCGTCTATCACTGAAGAAGGTTTTCCACTGGCCCAAGTCAGGTTTTATTTCCTTTAATTTAGAAGGTGTTGCTGTCCACTTTTGATTCCAATTGTTAAACAGTTTCGTCAGTAAAATATTTTTAATATCTGATGTTACTGATATATGCTCTCTAGATGCATTACGGTCAGTGATGGCGGATTTTGCGTTTAAGTCAGCTTTTTCGTTACCAGTGATTCCTATGTGAGATGGGGCCCAAAGAAACTCTATCTTGAAGTTTAGTTGTTCAAGAGCAAAAAGTTCTTTCTTAATTAAGACAACTAAAGGATGTTGGACATATTATGTTCTTTTGAACAGCTGCAAGGATGATAGCGAATATGAAATAACTAGTGCTCTTAGACAATTCGAGTTCTTAATATTTATAATTGCTTGTAGAATCGCATATAGTTCTCCTGTAAAAACTGAAGCTGTATTTGGTAGCTTATATCTTTTAGTGTCACTTTCTGTCACGATCGCTGCACCCACACCGTCATTTGTTTTGGATGCATTAGTATAAATTTTTGAAAAGGAAAGATAATTTGGCAGAATTCTTTTAAAATTTGAATTAATCAGGATGGTCTCAAAATGTTTGTCGAATTTAGATAAAAATGTGGTAATAAGTGGTGATTTTATTAGAACGAAGTTCCCTTTCGCGCGTTACGAACAGTTACGACTGACGCTAGGAGCTAGCCAAAAAAAAAAATCATACCAAAAGTTGCCACGACACTATGACACGACACACGCATGTTTCTCTCTCTCACAGACCAAAAAATAAATAACTCTCTCTCCCTCTCTCTCATAGATAGATATATTACAATTAAAAAGACACTATTTTAAATTAAAAGAAAATGTACATTAAAAAGAAAATACTGGAGAAAAAATAATAATTAACTATAATAGTATTACATTTTATTTTATCCTGTTTTTATAAATTAATAAATTCATAAACATTTTAAAAATAGTTCGTAACTTGACTATTTAGGTACCTACGTCAAATTACCTTAACTGTCAGTTACTGTCAAATATTTTAATTTTAAAATTTTGTATTGAATTGTTAATTCCTGTTTTAAATTATAAAAAGTAATTCTAAAAAGATGTGTTATCTGAAGCTCTGGTATTGTATAAATGGACACTTTTGTTAAAAGAAACGAACTGTTAGGTAAGTAGAGATTTTATACAGACAATAATAAATGCTTATGTATGTATAAACACTCTGTTGTGTTTACAAATTACTAATTCCTTCACTAATTAATCGAAAGGAACTTCGTTCCATCCGGGTGTCCCTTGACACCTCACACTTTTTATCCTTTTATTAAACTGTCTCCTCTTAATTATTTCTCTGGTTTTAGTTACAACTGTGTGAAATTGATTGTACCTAATCTTAATTCGCTACTTATTTGAAAAATATCGCTAAATCCAATCTCTTATTTTAATTTTATATTTATTTCTATCTTAAAAAAAATTATTTCAACCCTCGACTCGCTCTCCTCTAAAAAATCGTGAGCTTTCACAATGTATAAAAACAATGCAAACTAGAAACGTATAAGTTGCACTATTTTTCACAATTCTAATTTCAGTAAAGGGTCAATTTTAATTAGAGAATAAACTACTGACAACTAAACAGAATATAAAAAAAGAAATTGTCTTGTTTCTTGCAAGAGTGTTTAATGAGCAAACGTTGAAACATGGCTAAAAAATATTCTACAGACTCTGTTCTTTTATTAAATTGTCTCCTCTTAATTATTTCTCTGGTTCTGGTTCGTTTAAATTTTTATTTCTTTTTGTTCTATGGATTTTATCGAACTTCAGAACTAGTTAATTAATTTACAAATGCTGAGATGTTTTGTTTCACAAAAGTCTACATCATTATACTTCGCGATACTTAAATTGCAAAATATGCATTAATTTGTTTACTTTAAAGATTCTTACTTTTTCCAATTTATATTAAATCATTTTTATCACCAGGAATTTGCTAAATTGCACTAATTTAATAAAAAAATCAATGCCCAGTTTAAAATTCCATTTAAGCTGTAGCTTAAAATTAATATTAACTTAATTAAAATATTAATTAAACGAGATAAAGTTAATTTATGCATAATGTATAACCTTTATTTCAATTTATAATAAATGTAACTCTATTAAAAAATATTCAGAATTTTTATTGATAATAAATATTAATTTACATTAAATTAAATAGTTTTTTTTATGTTGACTTGATACTAATTTAATTTCTGATTTAATTCAATATTTTTTTATTATACATACGATTTCTCCCAATTTTTAACAATATTTTTTTATTTATTTTTAAGGGTTTTAAACTTTAAAGTTTGATTTTTTATTTTTTTTTTTTTGTTATGATTTCAATATAATAATGTTATCAGTTTTTATTAAATTTTTGTAATTTCAAATTTTTTACCAATTTACGTTGTTGTTTTTCTTTTCTTACGTTATTTTAATCTTATTTTCCTAACTTTTTACATTATCTCTCTCTCTCTCCCTCTTCAACAACCTTTTTGCATCCACTCCTGGACGTAGGTCGCCCCTTGTCGTTTCTATTCTATCCGCTCCTGTGCTATTTAAAGCAACTTTCTCCCTAAAGTATCAATGGTTTTTGGGCTGTTAGGCCGGCGTCGATTGTCATTTTGACGTTTCGCCAACACGAGCGGTTGGCATCTTCAGAAGTTGCTTTCTGGTTGACAGTCTGCGAACTATTGTATTTATACGTCGAGAAGGAAGTGGGCGGGGCTTCAGTTGCTTTCGATTCCAATCGGTTCTGGTCGGTGTTGTTCGTTAAGGGTAGAGTTTTCGCACCCTTAATTATGGGGACCCATGTTTTGTTGATCCTGACTGCTTCCTCTTTTTTATTAAAGTTGTTCGGGTGCTTCTCTATCTCGAACAACACCGACCAGAACCGCTTCACGCGCACGCTCAACTGGAAATCCGAAGTCCAACGCACCCTCGATAAAATGAGGAAACGAGCCTCTCTCCTTGGAGCGTTGTGTGGACGGTTTGGAAGATGTCAACCTAGCACTTTACTCCACACCTACAACGCATACATTCGACCTATAGTCAATTATAGGGCTGTACCATTCATTACCCTCTCTTCCCAACAGAAAAACCGTCTGGCCGCAACTGAGCGAAAAATCCTACGAAAGTGCCAATACCTCGCTCCTTGGCACCCTTCCCATCTCACATACATTCACACAAACCACAAAAATACTACACCAATTCCTCTTCGGTTACAGGAACTCCAACGGAGGTATGCCACCAGGACCCTGCAAGGCCTCAACACCCGAGCTCAGGATACTCTTCGAACCCCTTGGAACGGAGGTCGCAGAGCCATCCAGAGGAAACCTCGAAGGAAACTTCCGCTTCCCCAGCTGAGGCTACTCCAAGCTGCAGGGCAGCTACTTCCAGAGGAGCTCCAGGACCATATAGAAGAGACCCCACTAGCTCTAAGATAATTAATTCACTCTCAATATATATTATAATAATACAATACATACATTAGGAACTAATTGTACAGAAAGTAGGCCGAGGTTTTCTGTGGTTTCCCTCGACCTAAGTTCGACCTGTCTCAGTCTAGAAACAGACTGTTTGAGGAAGAACTTGCTAAATGGTCTTTCTTAAACAGGATAAAGTTGCCACGGACAACTCCTATAATTAAAAGCAGGAAACATTAGATTGTATGCACTACCCTGAAAAGGACACTAAGTCCTATAGCAGGGTTTAGGGAAATAAAATATAATACTTATTTAATTCTAAGAAAAAAAAATTTGTAAACAAAACAATAAAACATTTTTAAATTTGACGCAGAGTTCAATAGTTCGCAGACTGTCAACCAGAAAGCAACTTCTGAAGATGCCAACCGCTCGTGTTGGCGAAACGTCAAGTCAAAATGACAATCGACGCCGGCCTAACAGCCCCAAAAACCATTGATACATTAGACAATGGCCGCGAAAGCCTTTCACAGTTTATTTCTCCCTAAACTCTCTCTTAGGTCATCTATCCATCGCCTTTGTGGACGTCCTACACTTCTTTTGGTTTTTCTAGGTCTGTATTGCACAATTCGATTGTCCATCTTTCGTTTCCCTGTCTTGCCACATGTCCCACCCAATTCTATTTCTGACCTTGCAATATATTTTTTGACATCCTCCACCTTTGTCTTCTTTCTGATATCCTCATTTTTAATATGTTCTCTTTTACTTACTCCCAGCATACTTCTCTCAATTGCTCTTTAAGTTTTTCTTAATTTGTTGATAAGGATCTTGGGATATTTAAGCGTATTGTTTAACTTTACTACGGCTGCCCATGTAAGTCTGATTTAAGATTTTTATTTTTTATAATTGTTTAAAACCTTTTGCTTCTTGCATGTATAATTTGTAAATTTTAAAAATTCCAAAATCAACCATCAAGTCAGTTGGAAGCAAGCAATGATTCAAGCATGTTGCTGACGCGAACTAATGGGATTTTTCTTCTAAACATTGTCAAACGCGCCCATAGAACCAAAACATTTAAAATTTAAAGAAATACTTCCAAATGCGAATTTTAATCGATATAAAATCTATCTAGGTACACGATATCATATTAGTTAAGGAATTTCTGAGACACCCTGTATACTTTTTTACATTTCTTACATATCTCTTTCGTTGTTGGCAAATTTCGGTACTTAATAAAAAAAAATTAAGGCCACGACCCAAGCGCTCGTAACGACTATCATAAAAAAAGATTTTAGTGAAATAACTCTTGTGATTGTTCTCACTCCGGATTCTTCGTCGTTTCCCGTTCAATGTTATGAGTTTATAAGAACGATACATGCTTGCTAAAAATCGTAAAAACATTGATGCAACCATCCAGAGGTTCAAGTGCTTCAAGGGACTAGTAAATTATATACATTGCTTTTTATATTGATTAAATGTGGCCTTAGTTCCACCCACTGTATCAGTGTTTGTCTTTTATTGTTCTATGTAGAACTGTTACAAATATTGATGGTTGTCGCTTCGGGAAAACATTTATTTCGGAGTCGGATAAAGGGGATTTATCGCTACACAGAAGTAAAGCTGTAATATTTTCTACTAAAATTGTAAGACAAAGATAATTTGCTATGAAAACAGCTGTAAATTTAAAGAGATAAATTTTATTATCGACTACTGAATTCATCTTGTAAACAAGTTAGTTAATTGAATAACAAGGAGAACGTACCAAAATTTATTTAAATAGCTTTAAAGGTAACAAAAAAATATAGATTAATTTATATAGTACTACTTGGGCAAACCAAATTACACCCAGATTTGAAGACGCACACTATCATAAACCCCAATTTTTTTTCCAATAGTTTGTCAAGCTATTAGCTTTCTAAATTTTGTGTACTGATACAGTACAGTATTGTCAAATCAAGTACTCCAATAGTTAACATTATAAACAATGCAACTAATCTTAATATATATAAAATTAAGGAATAGGTACAATTTAGAAATATTTTCGTGATAAAAATATACTTCGACCTGATTTATACATTCTTGTTAAAATTAGACAAGTTTAAGTACAGAACAAAAAGCAATTGACCGTATAAGAAAAGAAAACGGAAACGGAGTTTTAACGCTTCCTACCATCCTGACTTTAATACAGTAAAACTTGTTTGGGCAGCTTTATGTTCATGTAACTCCACTCAAACACTGTTTTTTTTTAATTTTCAGTTATTCAGAGAGAAAGAAAGGTTACTTACAAAGTTATATACATCGAGAAAAAATGATTTTGAGTAAACCTTTAATAGATGCTTTGTAAGATGACCTTATTTTTAAATTAGGCGAATTCTATTCCGATACTATGACGATTACGAAAGTGAAACAGACACTAATTTGGGAGTAAGTAATAAACTTTCCACTAATGTGTCAAAACATCTTAAACTTACGTACGAGGATGGATTGATAGCCATTGACAGATGGCGTTACTTGATATCGAGTATTGTTCGGTGATTAAGTTCCTCCACAAAAAGGGGAAAATGAATGTGCGAATCAAAGCCGACCTAGACGAAGTATATGATGAGGCTGCACCTTCGTTAGCAACAGTAAAATTTTGGAAAGCTGAATTTGTTCGTGGTCGTACGAGTGTTTTTGATGATGAGCGTCTCGGGAGGCCAAATGAAGTCACCAGGCCGGAAATGATCAACAAAGTCCAGGCCATGATTAGGGCAGATCGTCGAATCAAACTCCGCGAGTTAGTAGATGCCCTAATAATTTCCTACGAACGCGTACACAACATTATTTACCATCATTTGGACATGAAAAACCTATCCGCGCGTTGGGTGCCAAGTTTGCTGACAATCGACCAAATGCGAAATTGTGTGACCACTTCGGAGACGCTTTTGGTGATGATACTGCGCGATCCGAAGGATTTTTTCACGGTTTTATCACCGTTGATAAAACCTGGGTGCATTATTACACACCGGAAACCGAAGAACAGTCGAAACAGTGGCGCAAACGCGGCAAAGGCGCGCCGAGGGAGGCAAAAAGTACACATTCGGCCGGCAAAGTGATGGCGACTATTTTCTGGGATGCGAATACATCGACTACTTGAAAAAAGGAAAAACAATCAATGGCGAGTACTACGCAGCATTATTGGATCGATTCGATGCCGAATTGCAAGCAAAAAGTGCTCTTTCAACAAGACAACGCACCGACCCACCGATCGGCCGTTGCCATGGCAAAATTACACGAATTGGGCTATTAATTGGTTGAACACCCACCGTATTCCCCAGGTGGTGCCGCCAACAACTTTTTCCTGTTCCCAAACCTAAAAAAAATGGCTCAGAGGATGCCGTTTCGCAACAAACAATGAAGTCGTCGCTGAAACTTTGGCCTATTTTGAAGAGCTCGAGCAAAAGTACTATTCGGATGGGATAAAAAAATTGGAACATCGTCTTACTAAGTGTATTAAGCTAAAAGGAGACTATGTTGAGAAATAAATCGATTTAATCCCTAAAAACTTGTTTTTTCTATCAAAGGCTAGTTTTATATCAATCCACCCTCGTAAAATCCAAACATGCTATAATACATGCAACATAGTACAATAAAGGGAATAGTAGGTAATTTTCCTTAGTTTATGCAATAAGGCAGTTGAGCATCACACGTCTTAATTTGATTTGGCTAAGTTGTATTTCTGTCAACCAGGAGAGTATAAAAAATTTATATAAGTATAGTATATAACATTACTAGCAAGGTAAGAGGGTTTTTACTGGCAAATGGAGGATATAACTGACGAGCCGCGGGCGAGTCAGTTACCTCCTTGAGCCAGTAAAACCCGTTACCTTGCGTGTATTGTTTTATATTTTAATTGTTTCTCATTTGTAAAAAGGTTAGATAAATTCCAAAAAAATCTCAATAATTTGTCGCAAATGTCGTAAGCTATGGAAGCGTTGCCATGAACATGTCTGTTTATTTTTCTTTACATTTGTTTTGGCGAAAGCGAAAATGAATGTACCAAAAGAAATTATTGAGGCAGCCAGCAGTGTAGCTTCAAGTTTATTACCTGCAAAATCAGCTTCAAGGTACGAGCGAGAATACGACGACTTCAAAAAGTGGCAAAACAAAAATAGTGTGATTGGGGTATAACTGAAGATGTTTTGTTGGTCTACTTGAATCAACTATCAGCTAGATTTAGCCCTAATACTTTATGGGCAAAATGGTCTATGCTGAAAAGCTGCTTGGAAAGGAAAGAAAATGCCCCTGTTCGCAGGTTTGTTTTCCTTAAAAAATTTATTGAAAAATATGACGTTTAGTTGTCATTTGCAGATTTCAAAAGGTAATAGCGTTTCTGAAACAAAATTTTCTAATGTAAATAATACTACTAACTTGTAAAAATTTTGCAAGTTAACTGTCAGTTTTACAAGTTAGTGACTTGATAAATAGTTATTATCCTAACAAGTGCGGAAAGTTATACTTTCCCGCACGCGAACTGCCGATGCCCGAACGACGCGAAGCGGAGTTCGGGCAAGCAGTTAAGTGCGGGAAAGTTAATTTCCGCAAGAGTTAGGATCAATATTTTTTCTACAAGCATAAAAAAGATACTTTATACATTTTTTAAATTTTATTTTAACTTCTAACAACGTAACAAAATTTGAAATTATTTATTATTAATATTAATATTAAAAGTACAATTTATAGCTTTTTGTAGGCTAATTGCCGAATTAAGTTGTTGCTCCACAGTTGGTCTACTGCTTTCACTGAAGGATATAGCTGGAGTCATGTTTAATTGGCACGCTTCCTGCGCTTCTGGTTGTGGTTCATTTAGTGTTAAAATTTTGTTGCATAGGTTCTTTTTCTTTATTTCGGAATCTTCTACGTATCCCTCCGCAACGGTGGTAGATTTCCAGCCGCCCAGTCTCTTAATATTTGTAATTTCTTCTCCAGAATCAGCCAAAAATGTCGCAGAAGAGCGTCTGAAGCTATGACCTGTATAGCACTGAGGATCCGGAAGCTTTAGGTAGGCCGCAATTTCAGAAGGCATTTTTCCAAATGAGTTGATTCCTACACATTGATTAGTGCATTTGCCTTGTTTAAATTGTACAGAAAAACGACGATGAGGTGTGTTTAAAGGTCTCAATGATGCATATTTTTTAATAAGCTTAAAATATCTACCGTTGTTTACTTCTTCCGAGATTACAAAAGCTCTGGATGTGTGATTTTTCGAATCAGTTATTTTTATTGTGATGTAGTTTTCTTTAACCTCGATGTTTTCTAAGGTTATATTTGTGAGTTCTACTCTTCTGCAAGCTCCTGCTAAACCGAAGATAGTGGCCACTTTAATTAATAAATAAACATCATCTGGAGCTTCGACCATAAATTTGGCAATATCTTCTTTATTGAAAACCTTGGCTTTTTTTGGGGAAAAGCCTACAGATTGTTTTTTTAAAAATGTAATTAATTTGTAGAAGTTGCCAATATCGAAATTTTCTCTTAGTTTCAGAACAGCCTTTACCATTGAGAATCGGGACCAAAGAGTATTGGGTCTTATAACTTTACTTAGTTCTAAAAAATAAGCCAGTAAAACTTCCTCTTTTTTTAGATTGTTGGTTCCCTTTTGACGAGCCCACTGAACAAAATGATCATACTGCCTTTCATACCTTTGTTTGGAAATCGCAGGAAGGAGTTCTAGGTTGGCCTCAGCAGCAGCCTCCAAAATACTGTGCGGAAGGTCTTCATCGCAATTATCCATTTAATTTTTTTGAATCAAAACTTTAAAAATCACCTGGATTACTATTCAGATACTTGAAAAGATGCAATTCTGACAATTAAATCTTTCATAGTGTCAATAAATACACGACTGCAGCTATAGCAACCCTACTTAAACAGGTGAATTTGTTGTTGCTTTGAATAAGGTTTACAGGGGTGATTTAATAAATTATGATTTTTTTTAAAAACAAACATTTTAAAAATCCCTATTTTCATGTAAAATAATCTTAATTTTTTTTACTATTTGTATGTAGTCCAACAAGATAAAGATAATAATACAATAATTTGTCAAAAAAGTTATCGAACAACATCTCTAATTAATAAAAAAAAATGCGTGCGGGAAAAAATCTTTCCCGCACGCCGTGCGGGAAAAAGTATTTCCCGCACTCCGTGCGGGAAAGAGATATTTTCTGAATTAAAATGCGTGCGGGAAAGTGTTGTTTTACGCATGCTTGTAGAAAAATAAACTTTCTTGATTAATATTGTGTTTTTGGAAACTGACGTTTACAAATGAGAAACAAATAAAAATAATAACAATGTTTTGAAAAAAATAACACTCTTAGGTTGTCGTAGAAAATAATGAGGGCGCCTATGAAATAGACGATATTCCTTTATTCGTTAGATCTAGGATATTTCCGATAACTCAGCAGTTTTCTTCGATATTATGAATAATTGTGAAAAACTTTGCTGAATACAAATTCACTTTTACGGTCTTTCAATCCCATTTCTGAAGTTATATCCATTTTATGATATAATAATGAATTCTCTCGTCTTCGGATCTAAATAAAGTTTTATGTTAACAAAAGAGGTCATCGAATGTAGGAAAAAATGGTTAAGTATTTTCATTAAAATCGGTTTTTATATGTTAATTAAATTAAAATATATATAATATGGTGAAAATGTGACATAATCACAATTAATTTGACAATGTTCTTCATATTAGGCGACGTAATTAATCAAACGCCCTCAGGTGTTAAAGGATTCTATGGATAGTTTCAGAAATGTAAAGATGGAAAGTGTGTCATGAATAACCGTTTCTAAGTCACTCGATATAGTAATTACAAGGTGAAGAGTAAAGTGGGTTCTAAAATGTAGTTTTGGGCTTTATAGATCTAAATCTGAAGATTATTCATCCCTAAAAGGCATCTAGAGGCCAAGACATGGCTTGTGATGCCTTAAAATATTTAGAATTGAAGGCTTTTAAGGTTGCAAAACCAGAACTCGACAAAACAAAGCAATTCAATCATGAAAACATGGATTCATTTCGTAGGTGATCATTTGAATAGGTGCCTTAAACGATTTTTGGTAGAAGAAAATATTATGAGTTCGCGAAAGCCAGATGTAATGAATCATTTGCTCCTTTCCAACTGAACTGTTGATTATTTTTGTTTGCTACACCAACAACAGTATTTTAATTTCCCGCTTTTTTAATCTTGTCCTTGTCCTTGTCCAATTTGGATAAAGTTCGACTCTGAACATGGTTTTGAATCAAAATTAGTCATTCATTAGATCAGGTAGTTACTTGTTAGCTTAAAAGTCGTTTGTTTTCTAAAGACTGTTGGAAAATCTGAGAAAAATAAGATACGTGGAAGGATATATTCTTGTTTGTCAAAAACAAACTTACCATAAACCCATAAAAAAAACACTTTCACAAAACGTTACTGCCTCATTACCGTAAAACCCTGAAAATCTATTTTCTGTAACAACCATTTATCTCGCGAAAGTATAGAGTACATAAAAAAGATGTACATTAAGATTTGTTTCAAAATTATTATGAGTAGGCATAGAGAATCTTTTATGGTCTGGTCCCACATTATTCTTTTCGAGTTATTATCATAAATTCCAAGCTAGTGAAGTGCCGCAAATTATAATCTTCATAACGGCTGTTTTCAATGGTGGTATCATCGCCCCTCAAGCCGTATTTTTAACCGTATCAGAAACATCGCGCGAATATTGCCACCCTCTGTAATTGAATCATTAATCTACCGACCCTTTTCAGAAGTAATCAGACATGCAGCTTGGGATTTAATTTTTATCATGCTAAAAATTAGTTCATTGTGATCGCGTATTAGCTGCGAAATATTTGGATTCTTTAACAAGTTGAATAGCTTTTTCATGAAAAGATTTAATAAGAGGAAAATCATCTATCACAAAGTATTCCCTAAAAGCGAAATGATACTTTACACATATATGAAGATGACTTTTGTGTTTTAGAATAGGTAGAGACGAGGCCATAAATCAAATAATAGTATTAAAAATTAAATCTCATCAACACTCTAAAGTTTTAGAGCGATACGTTTTGCCACGTATTTTAATGAATTTAAGACAAAATCGAATTTTGAAAACAAAAAAAAATTAATTAACAGAAATACAACTCCAGCTGAGTTCGGTAGTGGTCTCTCTACTGGCAAATTAGTGCCCAGCTCAGCCGTAGTAAAGTAAACAAATACTAGTGAGTCGCGCCACCGATTTAGACGGTCAAAATCGGAAACCCCTGTTGTTCCAGGCACTACTTTACCCACTGGAGATAATTAAATAAATTCAAAATTTTTTCCCCAGAACTATTTGAATTGTACAATAAAAAAAAACAATAAAGTGAGCTAAATAAAAATGTCAACTAGACCCTTCTTTAATGAAAATACTAAGAATTTACACAACTGTCAAGCCTCGTGCTTAACAACGCTATCAATATTTATATATAAAACAAAATGAATATATTAATAATATTAAATTTTAATTTACCAATCTGTGTGATCACACTCAATACAAAAAAAATATAAGAAAAAATAACTCTTAACTAACGAGTTAAATCCAGTTAGCTTATCTGTTAAACTAATAAGTTCCTGCAGTCCTTTGCTTGTCTAATACTTGGGTCGGTTCCAAAATCAAGCCTTATCCAAACCAAAAGGCTTGCTCCAATCACAATAACGTAAGCTCGAACCAAGTATCAGGCCTGCTCTCAACAGAAGCCTGTCTCTAGGACTATAGCCGGTAACAAGAACTTATGCCTGTATCTAGGACTTATGCCTGTATCTAGAACCCTATAAAGATGGGGTTATTCTACTTCGTTAAACTCGATATCCCAGCTGGTAGTTGGGTAACTTAAAAACAATTTTCTCGCTGCTAAATGCAATGTTGAGCAAATTCCGACCACGATTGTAGTCCAAGAGGTTTCAAAAATACCAATCTCCACTACTGTCAACAGAAAATTTTCCAAAAATCCGGACACAGCCGTATTTTCCACCGAATTTACCAAAATCCAGAAAAATACCTCCTACTCAATATTCGATGGAAACAGATTAAGCTTAATTACGCAAATCCAACCTGAGTTGTCCCCGATGTACAAGGATGCAAATTAAGCTCTCAAAAATTTTCTCGTTAACACGCGTTCACTACAAAAGCTAGAGGTGAAAAAAAAGGGTCTCTCAAAAATCATCCTTCACTCAATTTGACACACTTCAGAAGAAATTGATGGCCTCTACTACGATACGGACAATAACCATAGCTTATTCAGCCAACAAGTTATGAACAAACAGAGGTCATTTGATACGTTTAATCTTATTATTTAAATAGCTAACAATAAATATCCCAACATTACTTAGTTTCCCTATTTATTTTTGATTTCAATAATAAAGTTAAAAATATGACCGAACGTAGGCTGCAAAACACTATACGTCAGGCTATTGACAAAAAGAAAGAAGTAGCACTTACAGACAGATGAAAGTGAAATGTCAGTAATTTCAAAAATAAACACTACAAGGGTTCATTACCGGAACTAAATAAATTTTCGTTCAAAACAATATTAGCAACATTAGTTATGGCCAGAATATATTCACAAGTTGACGACTACCCATAAACGAACTTAAATCAACCGATTTCTTACTTGAATAAACACTACGATGATAACAAATTAAGGTAAGCAATTTAGTTATTTACTATAGTAAATTTTGACCCGTGACAGTTTACTATTTTAGTTAAAACGAAGGGATGTTGCTGTTTAAAAGAAGCAGAAAAGCAGAAAGTAAAAACCTTAAAAAAATTAAAAGCAGGACCTGGTTCACCCCATTAAGTTTGCCAATTTGAGTGAAAGGTTGCTGTTTCAAAGAAGAAAACAATCAGAAAGTAAATCAGTCTTAAATTGGAGTAAAATTATAAACGAGGTCTAAAGAGATCTAAGATCTAAAAAAATCTAAAAAGGCAATTCCAAATTTAAAATTTGTCTATAAAGACTATTCAAGTAATTACCTTTACAATATTACCATCGTGGTATGTTTGGAATTAAAATTCAGTGATTCTTTGTGCTTTATTCTTAATAAGATACCCTGTATGTTACAAAGTATCCTGTTGTGGATATAAAAAAATATCTACTGAAAGAAATAGTCGGTCTATAAATAATGGGTGGCTTTCATAGCTTCAGTAATATAAAGATACACTTTATATCACTCGATCGTCCTCAGCTCATTATTTGTTCTGTACTAGACGAAACTGGCAGCCATTACAGAAGGTCTACAGAGCAAAATCGTACAAAAGACAAAGAAAAACATATAATTGCCAGGAAGTGAGTGAAGACGAGGAAACGGAAGGACCAAGTGACTATCTGTCTGATCCTTTCTGTCTCCCTGTCGGCAATAGTTCTGCTTTTCTCCCCACATATTCGTTGGATAATAAGGGCCATCAATTGTACTTATTGATTTTTCATGAATGCAGCAAAAAAATTACTCGCTAAACGAGCTATTTAAAGGAAATATATACCATAAATTGCTACGTTAATGGAGAAGCTACCAGTTTTGAAAGTCTAATTCGGATAAAACAGATTCTCTATTTTGAAATAGAATAAATGTTTTAATTTAATGGATTGAATACATTAGGATAATACATAATTCGTATTTTTTACGAAAAGTTAATTATTTTTACAGTTGCAAGGGGCACTAAGATAAAATAAATATTCTAATTACCTTCATTCATCTTCACAGTGCAGTTTTATTTGCAATTATTTTTACAGAAGTTTCTGTGTTGAAACTTAGTTTGAATATGCAATAAAAAAAATAAATCGAAGAGGGAGCTACTTAGAAGATTTATATGAGAGTAATAATATTTTTTGCTTTATAATGAAATAGTAGTTTACGTAACAAGTCCCGAAAGTCCCGCAGGGCGAGCCACAGGCGAGCCCTGCAAGCCTGCGAGTCCAGTAAAAGCATTTTTGGGCCGTATTACGTAAAATATTTTTTTTAAAACGGGCATTGTTGTACCATAAACTTCATATTATTCAGTTTACATTTTTATAACAAGAACTCTTTATTAACTAATTTTAACATTTTTTTAACAAACCTTGTTTGGGTGGCTGCCTTAACAATTTCATCTGGTATAATTTCCATTAATTCACAATCAAATGCATCATTTTAAATATCCATTTTATAATAAATTTCACGTTTTCAACTAAACGTCAAAATATGTCAAGTTATTTTATAGTTTTAAATATATACAAAACTCGGTTACCATAGAAACCAATTGACCGCTATCTTAGACTAACTATTTTATTGTTTTTTCATTAAAGATAGGCCGGAAAGTAAATAAAAATGAGTCCGGTAAAAGCTTTTACCGGTCTCATTTTTATTTTCTGGCCTTGTCCGACAAAATGAGATTTTCTGACCGAAAAATAAACCGAAAAGTATTAATTTCTGGCCGGTTTAAAAAAAAAAGATGTTAACTTATAAATTAAAAAATCTACATAAAATCACGACTAATATGTGGAATCACCGTCAACAGACCTTATAGGAAAAAGCTATGTTTATTTTAGCAGAACAAATTGCTATAATTTAGATCAATCTGAATCTGCAATTGGTAAACCGCTATCGAATCAGTAAATTGGATAATTAATTAACAGACAAATTATATATTTACACAGCGTTGAACATATCATCGTAAAAATATTTGTTCAATTATTAGCTAATAGGCAAAATAACATATACGAGAATTTCGAACGATTAGACTACTAAAAGGTTGCTAATTTTAATCAAAAAATTTTCTCTATTTTGTAAAACAGTAATTTAAAATGTTAACATATAAATCTCACTTTGAACTGCTGTTAATTCATAAATAATTAATGTAAAATAATATTAGCTATACATACAGAAATAAGCGATGCTCGTATATTCATATGCAAATAAAAGTAGATCAAATGAACATTAAAACCGTGAATAACTAGAATAATAAACCAGCATTTTCTCTTGGGAAACTTAATATTTATTATATTATCAATATAATAAAATAGTTGGTTTTTAAACAAATTTGTTTTATAGGTATATATTTTAAAGTAGTTTTTATAACCAAGATTAATATTTTTTATTATTTTTTAAGAGTTGTTTATAAAATACATCACGCTAAAATTAGCATTTTTGACACCTCTTTCTCTCTGTGGTCACGCTGTGTCACAGCTTCTATAAACGCTTCGAAAATATTAGTACTGTAACGATTGTATCGTTGGTTTTCGAACATTCCGTCCGGACTATAAATATTTTTAATTTATCTATTGTTATCGCGTTGATACGAGAGGAGATAGGTAATTGGGAAGTACAGAATGGGTCTCGTCGTGAGTTTGTGATTTTATTTCGTTCACTTTATCGATGAATTTAAAGAAATTTAGAGCTTTTCCGTTTCTGGTGAGTACCATTTTGCCTTGGTTTTAATTTTACTAGTTAAAATAATCCAAAATGCGGTAAATATAATATCTTATCTATTTTACTAACATTTAAATTTTTCAAATACAATTGCTGTTGATTCAAGGTCAGTGTTTGTGGTATTTTAATATTTATACATGAAAGGTAATTAATTTTTTCTCGAAATTTGGGAAGACTTGTAGCGATAGTGTTTGAAAATTATTACTTGAAAGTCGGAGTTTTAATTCCAATTTTATTAATAGGGTTATTGCCAACTAGAAGAAGGGCCCTATTAAGGACCAACAAATTGCTATCTGAAAGAATTTCGCAGTTCGACGTCATTCTGTGAAGCCGACGCCATTTTGCTGTTCCGTTCCACGTCGATAGAAAATCTGACTAGAAGTCCTTGAAGAGTACTCCCTTCCGACAGCTCTTCCGTTCCACGACGTGTGAGATTCGGACAAGTAGTTTCTAGAGTGGGTATTCCATTCCGTTGCTGTTCCGATCCCCCGTCGTTAGAAAAATCCGACAAGAAGTTCCTAGAGGGGTATTCCATTCCGTTGCTGTTCCGATTCCACGTCGTAGAAAAATTGACAAGAAGTTCCTACAGGGGAATTCCATTCCGTTGCTGTTCCGTTTCCTCGTCGTTGGAAAAGCCGACAAGAAGTACCTACAGGGCAATTCCATTCCGTTGCTGTTCCGATTCCACGTCGTTAGAAAAATCCGACAAGAAGTTCATAGAGGGGAATTCCATTCCGTTACTGTTCCGTTTCCACGTCGTGTGAAAATCCGTCTAGAAGTCCCTAGGGAGGTACCCCATCCTTCCTACTGCTCCGCTCCACTGGATCAAAACTCAGTCAGAAGCCATCGGAACCAAACCAAGGTAAGAGAAATAATTAATTAAATATTTTTAATTAAATTACTAATGTCTTTTAAAGTTATAAACCATTTTAAACTGATCTTTCGAATTTTATTTGTGTGTCTGTACTTTGCGCCCTTTAATTAATGTTTGGAGAGAATCTAGTAGAACACAGAAGGAAGCCACGACCCACGGGAGCTAGCCTAGGGTACTTTTAAGGTTACAGTACAAAATGTAATAATTTACTTTTCAAAAATTGAATTGTCACAAAGTTAATTTTATAACAATTTTTCTAAAAATTTTAGATAGGTTTTTAATATTTAAAAAAAAATTATTTTTTTTTACTTTTTGTATATTTAAATCTATTTAATATTAATAGGATGATTTTAGTTTTTAATATTCTCTAATAAAAATATTTTAAATATTTCTATTTTTTTATTTTATTTTAATATTCTATAAAATTTTTAAATTTAATTTTAGTTTTAAATCTATTTTATATTTTTGTTTTATTTTTTTTTTAATGTTTTAAATTTTGTTTTAATTATATTAACCCTAGAACCACAACGTGGAGTAACTGAGACACCAACCACAACGTGGGGTCGCCGGTGACCCATTCTTAAAATCGTTTCAAATTTAATTTGGAAAAAAGTTGACTGTTTCAATTGAGTTTTTAAATAATTTATTATATATCTTGTACACTTTTTAAGAGATATAGGTAATTAAAACTATAACTAACAAATAAACGATGAAACAGAAAACAAACCTTTTTGATATATAAAAAACATAAAAACAAATGATGAATAAAAATGAAGGAAAAATTAAGATAGTTGCCATATTTCTTTCACATTTTTTGCATCTTTAGCTCTTCCTTTTGGACCAGGTAAATGCAAAACAATATTTTTTGAAGACGTTCTTGTTTTCTTCGTCACTAACGGCTGTGAGTACCTACCACTTAAAACCATTACGACCATAAAATCCGGGACGATTTTCTGTAGGTTTCTCGATAGGTTCTATGTCCATAACGTCCTCATTGGTTTCTATCCCCTCCTGTACTTCTTGTAATGTATATTCATCAGGTATAGAATCGTTGACTAAACAGTCATCCTCATCTTCACTATTTTCTTCATCTAAAGACTCCTGGCCACTAATATCTTCACTCGATTCATCTTTGTATAGCTCGTCCCAAAGTTCTTTTTCCGTAAGAGGGTGCCTTCTTTCATAAAATGTCCTTTTTTTAGCAAATTGTAGCTTCTTATCATCCATTTTCCTATAATAATAATAATTAGGACAAAAAAAAAACAAAATGAAAATCTAATCTTACTCTGAAAAAATTATAACGTAAACCACAACGTGGGGTCAAAAGACACGAAACGACTTATTTTCGACCGTTATGAAAATCTAGCCAAGAAACATGTACACGCACTATAAGCTATCAACCGGTACTGAAGCTACAAGGAACCACAGCCCGAGGTCTAGGCCGCCCGCAAGGGTATTCAATAAAAACGAAACGGCTGGGTCACGGGCGACCCCACGTTGTGGTTCTATATAGGGTTAAATATTTTCTTCTTTTTAATACTTTTTAATTGTTTATCGATTTAAATATTATTGTCTTTTAATTTTTTGTTAAAGTAACCGGTACTTACAAAACCGTTTATTAGAACCACTAAGTTTGGATTATATTTTTTACCATGTATATTTGCTTTTATCCTTTATGCAGTACAGCAAATACAAATATTCTCAAATCAAGGTACCGTTAACAGTATTAAGAGATCGTTGATTATTTTCCTACTCTGACAGCTATTTTATCCCTTTCTTTCGCATTGCACCATACTATTTTACTTATTAGCCAACGTCATTTTTAACCATGATAATAACCCAAAAAAACTACTTCCCCCTTTTTTTATCGTTTTTCTTACGTAGAAATAAGTGAAGATGCGCTTTACAAAAAAAGGTTAGGACAGGGAATCAATGACAACCAATAACGGAAAAATCATGCAAATTTCAAAAACCGATACGATAAAAACCCCGCCATTCGAAGGCTTGTGGTCACTTTTTAATATTTTCTTTACTAAGAAGTATTATTTTGGGGCTGATTCGTACAGAACCCGTATTTCTATCTTATAAGGAAACTAAAATTGTAGGTATTACTATGGTAAATTACAAAAAAATAACTAGATACTTTTCCTAAATTTCTGTTATTATTATTGTTTTTTTTTTTTTAATTAGATTTCGCCCTAATTAACACATTTTTTTTAAACATCTATTTAACTGAAGCATTTTATTTTAATTCACCACAATCAAACATATCTGACGTACACTCAATCTTCACTCAATTTCATTATAAATAGAATCCACGACTCGCTCTCTTCCTACCGCTTAATTACCTATCGCCCATGATACTGACTTTTTTTTGTCTTCTTTTAATTAAATTTAGCTGAGCTTTTAATTTTTTTTTTTATTTATCACTTTTTGAAAAAATTTCATGACCTCTCCAGCTGGTTTACGTATTAACCAAATATTCTTAGCAATTCCAAATATTATTAACGTGTTGTTTATAGGAATTTTTTCCTTTAAAAAACATTTTTCCATAAAAGCAGCTGTTGAAGCAAGTCTTGTTAAAAGCTTTTCTGGTAAAAAAAATCCTCATTAATATAATGTAGTATCCCTAATTAACTTAAGTTTGCATGTTCGAAAAAATTGATAAGGCTTAAATCTAATATTTTTATAGGAAGTTTGTGTGTGGTTGGTTTTTAATCAAAATCTGAAACGATTATTTCACTTCAAACATTGTTTTGAACACGCATTTCTTAAATTCTTTGCCGGTGATTAGTTTTTAGTTATATAACTACACGATATCTTTTTATAGTATTTAAATTTGCTGATTTGTTAACCTACTCTTCAAGATAAATTCCAGATTTTTGAGAAGGAACGTTTTTATTTTTTTACGATTTTTCCAATTTTCCAACATTTTATGAATTTTATAATTATAAAGGATTTTTCACACGATTAAGTTTTCCAATTAATAGTATAACGTTTTTTCATGTCGTTTTTTAACGTTCAGAAAATAGAAAATACTATTTGATGTAAAATCTATTTTATATCGTGGTCATAGTATAAGAAATGTTTCATTCATACGAGTGATTCATTTCAAAATAGTTGATAGGGCCGTTAAAGCAGACATTTCTAAAGTAAATCATCACTTTTCCTCAAGCGATGGGTTTATGAACCCGAAATATGAGAGACGTATTCAACGGTTTGCGCTCAAATATTTCGCCTATCTGTCGGCATTTCCAAACATATAACGGTTATATTCGTTTCACTAAACTTTTACTATTTTTGTTACTTATTTGATAGGCCTTTTCGACACAATGGAAACAAAGAATGAATGGAGTTTTATATTTATATATTGTAAAACATTTTACGAGTATATAAATTCGATTTTTTGTTCTTATCCATTAATGTATATAAAGGGAAACTGTGTTGTAGATTTATGTCCGAAAAATGTATTTGTTTTTAGTGTTTACCAACTATTTACTAATATCTGTCTGTATTTTTTGTTTACAGAACAATATCTGAATTTTAATAAATGTCGAATTTATTTAATTAAAAAATTTTATTCTAAAAAATGGTGAATGCGCCAGTCGCTTTCACCATTTATTCTAATAAATGGTGAATGTGCCAGCGCTTTCACCATTTATTTTAATAAATGGTGAATGTCCCAGTAGCTTTCACCATTTATTTTAATAAATGGTGAATGCGCCAGTCGCTTTCACCATTTTTTTAATATTGAAGGCTATGGTACGTATTGGTGATACTCAGAAGCTACTTATTTTTGAAGTCGGTTAAGATACCAAAACTTTTTCCTAAGTCTGACAAATACTATGCTAAAACCGGTTAAAAAAAGGTTGAGCCAAACGCGAGATAATCGCGCACAAACTGAGAACCAACTTTTTTTGGAAATCGGTTTTTTGTTATATTTTTTTAATTTTTAAGATATCAATACATGTTTTTTCTATCCTTAAATAATTTTAAATTAGGCAAGTAAAAGTGAGCATTCATTCAATAAAATCTACTACCTCTTTCAATAATTTAACAAAATGATTTATTTTTAGAAAATTACTGTTGCATCCTGTAAGAATTTAATTATTAAAGTCTTTTTCCAGCCATAATCATGAAATGTATTAAAAAATTCATACGAATTATCGTCGAACATTCTACTGAAAATAGAAAACTAGAGCATTTACCGATAACTACCTACACAAGAGAAAAAAATTAAATATCTAAAATCGCGGTAGAACTTTTTTCAATAAAGAGAATATAAGGAAGAAGCAGTATTTCTTTAGAAAAACATCGAGCGATCAAATAAGGATGCGAAAAAGCATTCAACTTTATTACGTCCCCAACTCACTTACTACCTAATAAAATAATAATGGCGATTGATTCTGTAGCAAAAGAGCTATCGATTTCGTTTTAATCCTTTTTTTGGGTCTATATATATTTATGGCTGCATATATTGTTATTGGTTTGTTTGTTTGTGAAAATTCGACCAAAACAATAAACTAAACAAACACATTTTCAAAACAAACAAAAATTTTGCATAAAATAAACGTGTCGAAATATTTACATTTTTTTTATAACGAGGCACTTGTTAACGGGAACTAAAAATATATTGAACCACCGATTTCATATATGAAGCTTTTACTATTAATTGACATTTTTAACTCCCACTTAAAAATGAATTCTATCAAAATTTAACTCTAAAGGGCTGAAATGAGGGTTAAAAGTTTCTATGGAAAAATCTTTAAATCGGTACCGATTTTTATAAAATTTCAGTCTTTTCATGATAGTTCATTGAACACGTGTTTTATGGTTTATTAAAATTTACACCCTTAAGGATTAAAAGTTAAGAAAACCAGGAAGCCAACACCGAATGATACCGACTACTGATACAAACTCTATCCATCACTGAAAAGGACACTAATACCTAAAACAAGGTCTTTAAACCCAAGCACATCACACTCCTGTAAACCAATTATTTCTTGTATTCTTGTATATGTATAGATAATTACCTACACTATGGTACGTTGACGTTAAAATTTTTATAAAAATTAATTGTGAATTTCGATGCATAACTGCGAATTCAGAGACTAAATTATTAATTTGAAGTTCTAATTGGGATTTTTGTCTTCCAATTATAAATTTTATGAAAGAGAGTATAAAAAAAAGCGTTATGAATAGTGATAATAATTTTTGCATAAACTTCCATAGTTTAATCAAACCCAGTTCAAATAATATTGGAAGTAAGCTACATTTATCACAATGACTCACACTAAAAATTGTTCCATTTCAAATAATATGAATAAATTTGCATTACGTCGGAAACTGTTCGTTATTGATAAAACACAATGAGCCAATGAAAACAGCAGGGTTACTGATGCTAAGAAGAATGTAATTTGTGCACTTTTGTTATGGTAATCTTTAAGAAAATATTCGTTGTCCCCTGAAATTGACAACCAGAGGGAAAACTCATGGATATGTAAATCCGTATAAAATCCTCATTTATTACGGAATAACATTTTTTTTTTCGATCTTTATTAAATTTTGCTGAAGAATAATTGACACTGAGATCAAAATTTCTATATTAAAAAAAAACGATTTTAATATCTAAGGTGAATTAAACATTAAACTTGTAGTAACATAAACTGAAAGAATTTTAATTATATTTATACCTCTGTTTATTGTAACTGTAATACTTTTCTTATAAAATCTTTTTTATTTTTTGTAGATTTTTTATAAAAAACAATTTTTTAGTTGGCAATAAATTATTTACAAGTGCAAATGCGACGAAATAAAATTGATAGTCATTGAAGAAAACGAAGTAAATAAAGTACAGGAGCGATTATAGTTTTTCTGCTTACACAGTACATATACAAGATAGAGTGACAAACAATATATTTCCCAGCTATCAATTTTTCACTGTGTTGTCTACTTCTGGTCCAGGTGTGTGGAAAACTGCTCCGTTAGATTCCATTGGGAAATTGAGGATCGGGATTGAGTCGGTGCCTTTAAACTCTTTCTCCTTTTTGCCTCGAGTAGCATATATATATTTGATGTATGCAATTTGCCGAAGGTACAATTTAGGAAATAGCCACTAATTAGATGTTTGAAATTGAATTGTGGTTTGTGTATAGTACAATTTGAACCTTTTACCGATTATTAAGAAAATAAATAAATTTTCTTATTAATATTTTAAAGAGTTTAAAAAAAGTAAAAAAAATATTATCAAATTTATGTGGAAATTAAAAAAAATATGAAAAATATAAATTGTTTATAAAAAATGCTGTAAAATAAAGAAAAAATGCCAACCATTACTTTTTTTTCTTAAAACGCCTTTTTTGCTATAATGTCTGGCCTATAAGCACTCATAGCTCATCGTTAATTTCATTTCACTGATGATTCTTAAGGATTTTTATTCAATATCGATTTATCAGAAATATTAATACAAAGTTCTAAGACCATTTAAACAACTTGAATTTTCTTAAATTTTAACATTGTTGCTATTTTGTTAACAAAATATTACCACCAATACAAGATTTTCAAATTATTTTTACTCACCGATTACTTTTCCATGTTAAAAAAGTATTATGAACACATTATTATCACATTTTTCACAAAGTTTAATTTATTCAACATTATGCTTAATAAAATATTGGTTACACAAAAACACATTTGACATATAATTTATCAATATCAATACATAGTATAAAACAAAGTCGCTTTTTCTGTCCCTATTTCCCTTTGTATGATGACATCTTTAAAACTACGCAACGAATTTTGATGCGGTTTTTTTTAATAGATAGAGTGATTGAAGAGGAAGGTTTATATGTATAATAACATTCATTACACAGTGGAGAAATACTGTTATTTTTGAGGTTTCTAATGTGATGTCGTTAATTATCAATTTTTTTCCGCTTACATTGCAAACGCGAGCTGTACCCTACGAGATTTATCAAAATAAGCACAAGATTTAAATGAATATTTTCGAAGATATTACAGATTTAAAATTGCGGGACGTAGCGCTTGCGGTGGTAGTGGCCGGCGGGGGCGGCGGTAACGTGCCTATAAATAGCGCATCGGAGGCCGCGATTTTCCTTAGAGCACTTTGAGTTTTGCAGCGATCGGACGCGTTTATTACAAAATTAATCATTATGACGCTACTCTAAGGTGGCGCAGTTGAGATGTTATAAATTTACACCTGTAATTCTTAAATAATTAAGTACTATGACGCCACCGTAAGATGGCGCAGTTGATATCTCATATATTTAAAAGAGCCAACCTTACTTACCTAAGAACTATGACGCCACCGTTAGGTGGCGCAGTTAGTATATAATATACCTAACCGATAAATTACAAAGTACTATAAATAATAGTAAAAACTGGTAACTAACGAGAAAATATGATAAAAAATACAAAAAATTAATCGTAAAAATAAAAAAAAAAATGGAAAAAACATTAGTGTTAGGCGGTGCGAAGTTCGCCGGGTCCGCTAGTTGGAAAATCAAATTATTCGGGATTTCTCCGATGATTTCCGAAACTTTTTTTACCCTCTTTTGTAAACATTACTAAAAACTCCTTAACCCCTTGAAAACCAATAGTAATTACTAAAATAAAAGCAATTTAAACTAATTTTATTAATAGAAACAATATAAACGCATTTATTAAGTAATATACCTAACATTATACCTATCGACAATGTATCTAAAACGATTTAGATATACAAACTATTTTCACTTACCGATTACTTTTCCATATTGAAAAATGATTAAAGACACATTATTACGAGTATCACATTTATTAATAGAGTTCAGTTTATTTAACATTATTTGTGATAAAGAATTGAGTATAAATATACGCGTTTGACACTTAATTTATTGCAATAAACTAATGACATTGCTCAGGTACTGACAAGAAGAAGAAATGAGCCTACTAGAAAAAAAGTGATGAAAAATTTAGATATTCCGATTTTACGATTAGTCTAGCAGTCAGGGCAATTTCGTGGCCGATCAAAGTTCACGGAGTTTTTAGGTACATTTTTATGTATTTTGAAGTAAATTTAGTGAAAAAATACTGCAAAATTACAGTATCTCGGAGATTTTTCGCATATAACTCGGCTTAATTTCAAGTAAAATAACTTTACAAGAGCTCAAAGTAAAGAAAAATCTAGCAACCAAACAATTTGGAGATAACTTTTTTTGTGATATTATTGTTTATAAGCTTTTTAAGACACTAAATCTTTAAGGTACAACCAAAAATTTTACATAATCTGTTTCTATAGTTTAAACCAAAGAATTTAATATATTATAAGTATGTCTAAATCTATTTTTGGGGGACGTAAGGCAGATTTGAAACGCATGAACGACGTTTTGTAAAACTTTCCAGCTTGATTTTCCTCCAAGAAAATTAGAAAAAAAACAAAAAAATTGTTATTTGTGACACAAGGACGAAAAATGACATCTTGCAAGAGCGAGTAAATTTGTGTAGCCGAGGTGCGTAGCACCGAGGCGAAACAATACGAGCACTTGCAAAACATTTCCCGGACGTGTAACACACACTATTTTTTGGTCCGACTAATTTTTAATATTTTCAAAAGTTCAAAAACTTTTTACTTTATGACATACAAGATTAGATGTTTATTGACATTTATTGCACGATTAAAAGAATTAGTAATAAGGAATGATTTTCTGATAATCGATTTCAAGATCCTTAATTTTTATAAGCAACACAGTAAAAATTGTTATATTGAAAATATTAACATTAAAATCTAAAAGTTTTATATAAAAATAGCAGAGACAATGAACTATTTTAGTTCAATTAGCAAAAATAAAATCGAGATATGTATTTTCATAATCTAATGATACGTAGTTGTAAATTAACATAAATGTCAAATTTAAAATAAAAGTTGTGAGAGAAATTAAATATAAATTAGAATCCTGCTAACCTTTAGAAAAAGTTATTAGTTTAGTATATTATACGCTGTTTTTAATTAAATTTAATTAAAGTTTGTATTATTCATTATGTATTTTTGATGACTCATAGCGCCATCTCTTTAGATAATCTAAAAGCTACTTTGCCGGCCTAGGCCGGAAAATGTCATTTTCCGGACGATTTTGAAGTAATTAATAGTATGGTTTCAGGACGGAGGATCAAAATAGTTATTTGTGACACAAGGACGGAAAATGACATTTTGCAAGAGCGAGTAAAGTTGTGTAGCCGAGGTGCGTAGCACCGAGGCGAAACAATACGAGCACTTGCAAAACATTTTCCGGACGTGTAACACACACTATTTTTTGGTCCGACTAATTTTTAATATTTTTAAAAGTTCTGTTATGTTCAAGACTTGACTGCTTGTGCTACCTGAACTAAGGCCACTGACTAGAAGAGAGCCGACAGATATAAGCGCCACATTGGATGTTTATATTATAGTTGTGTTGTTGTGTATTGTGTAATAACTTGTTTAATACTTAATATACGTGTTTAGCTTCTAGCAGTTATTAGTGTTTTAATTAACAGATGTTGCAAACACAACAAGTTCAAAAACTTTTTACTTTGTGACATATAAGATTAGATGTTTATATAAAGATGTTCATAAATTGACATAAATGTCAAATTTTAAAATACAAGTTGTAAGAGTAATTAAATCTAAATTAGAATCCTGCTTATCTTTAGAAAAAGTTATAGGTAAGTTTAGTATATTATACGCAGTTTTTAAATAAATTGAATTAAAATTTGTAATATTCATTATGTATTTTTGATGACTTAAAATTCAAACTCATAGCGCCATCTCTTTAGATAATCTAAAAGCTACTTTGCCGGCCTAGGCCGGAAAATGTCATTTTCCGGACGATTTTGAAGTAATTAATAGTATTGTTTCAGGACGGAGGATCAAAAAACAAATTTTTTTATTAATAACTTCGTTCCTCTTCAGATTGAGAAACTAATCTTGTGAGAAATATAGTTTATATTACTGCAGTTTAAATGTAGTCTTTCAGTCTCTTACTTTTCTACCGTCGATATTCATATACCTAACTTTGAGAAAATGTCGAAAAATCGTTCCAAAAGTCACTCCGAACGCGCAATTTTTATTTTTTTAGTAAAGTTGGTGTGAAAAGCCATACAATTTTCCAAACCAAAAAAACGTTTGCTGAGAAGATTAACAAAGATCATCGGACAAGAATTTTTTTTCATTGCATTTTTAATGTATTCAATCAGTCTGTTACTTTTCTATCTTCAATATCAGCAAAAAAATAACAAATAAAAATTAAAGTAACATAATAAGTTCATATTTTTTTCTATAACGATCGTTGTATTTCAATATTATCCGATTTTATGATCCTTTACTAAAATATGGATGATTATTTTTTATTACCACTGCGAAAGTAACTCAATTATTTTTTATGTATTTTTGTTCATTGACAACATCGTAATTTCCAGAATGATTAAATAAAGAAAAATGTCTCGAAAATAATTTTTATTATGCGAGAAATGATCGGATAAAACGAAAGATGGGAAGAGAACTGCGTATATTGTATTATCTACCTTTTTTAGAATACAAAAGGATATTAAGTTAGGCTTAGCAGACCTAATTTAAAACAAAAAAGTAGAAGTTACTATTGGATAGCAAATTAAGGGATAGGAGAAGATCGGGACGTGGATTTAAAGTTTTAAATTATAATGATAAAATTGAGTTTATTTAAGAGATATAATTTATAAAAACTAACACAAAAGTTACAGAATTTTTTTTTTTTTTCGGAAAAACTGGGGAAAACCGAAATTTAGAAAGTATTGCTTTGTTTACAATTGTTTCCAATAATGATAGCTACACACTTACCTTTTGTTTTTCTTAAATTTAAATTGTGATCCAGTTTCTTTAATATTTCCAAAATATCCTTATTTTAGTAGGGATATTTTACAGGGACAAGTTCGAGAATCTATTTTTTGTTTACCTGCTACTCTCGGGGACGAATTGATGTATGTTTCTACAGGTAGGAGATTAACCAAATTGGTAATTTTAATTCTGGGGACGAGTTGATGCACGTCCGACTGGATACGACCAGGGGGATGAATAATTCGCATAAATTGAGCTACTGTTCCAAAGCAGGATTATAACAGATTTTTGTCTTACTGTGGGTGCAAATAAAAAAAAGGGAAATATGCAGAAACTTAAAAGAAATGAGACATAGAAACCACGTTATAATAATTTCAAAACCTAAGGCTTATAAAAAATGATAAAAGGAAACATAAACTAATCGATAATTATTATTACAAATTTAATTTCTAAATGAATTTTTATAGCATTATAAATGCGTAAAACATCAAATTATTATTTTTTACGTTAATAAATGACCAGTTATTTTTTACGCAGTGAATATAACTGAATTAAATAAAAAAAAGCCGATTCAGCTTAAAATTAATTAAAAAATGGATTTGTAAGCTAAGCTTTCCTGTTTCGCCAGATAGAACGAGAACAATAACAATTAATAAAGGAAAGGGCTCGATTTATCAATAAGAAATAAATTGTATGAAAAAGCAAACTTTGGTTGTTTAATCGCTGAAAAAGATTTTTGGCAAAATTGGAATTCCTAAAGTAGATTTAATTTAAATATATTTTTTTAATTAATAACAAAGGCATTTTTTTAATAATAATATTTTTAAGTTCAAAGAGTATTAGAGGATTTTTTAATTTTCTACATAGTTGGATGTTTCAAAGGCAGTTCAAAAAGTTACAAAATCACTATCAAAAGAACTTGATGCTCAAATTTTTACTCTTACAGACAGACCAAAAAGATTCTGATTGATTGGTTTCTTAATTTTTGTTAAGATAAAAATCGTCTGTCATATAGTCTCTGGGAAAATTACAATTACCATTTTTTACGGTTTTGTATAATTTTAAGAATATTTTATAACGACGTCTACTAGAGCTCGATGACCTAAGTGGCATGCTTAAAGACAGATCAAAAATTTACAACAAGCTATTTTTTACAATTTAGTTATTTCTAGTAGATTATCCCAATGGTTTACTTGTTTAAATACAACATTGTTGGAAGCTACCCAATTTTTCAACGATTTTATTACAAGTTCTTAGGGTTTTTTTAACCACTGCTACAAGAACTTGATGCTCAAATTTTCACCCTTAAAGACAGTCCAAACAACTATATATATATTCAAGGGTAGGTAATATAACAAGACCTTGATTATAGTCGGCTATTTTTGTGGTATCTAGATTTTGAGAATATTTTAGTATCAATTTGTTGAGACATAATTTGACATTAATAATAGTCCAAGATCCCGATATAGGACGACCTTCACCGAGCTGGTTAATGGACCAAACATATTTTTTATGTAATTTAGTATATCAAAAAATATATTGCATATGAGTTGCCTATCGAATTTCAGTCAAGGATATTTTTAATTAATTTTTAAAAATAATTTGTGCGACTGAGAGGTCCCTACCTACCGTTTCATGCGATAGAAGGCGACACAACATAACAGCGTTTGAATTCCGGCCTTTTAAAGAGAGAGAGCTCTCTGCTCTCTGGTCTTGAAAACAAGAAGGATAGCGATAGACGCGTACAGTATATATCTATAGATACATTAATTATATAGAGCAAATTGCTTTAATTTATTTCAGTTAATATTTTTAAATAGGAAAAAAAAGAAATAAAATTTGTACGATAAGAATTATATATGTATTGCTATAACCTTCTTATTAACTAAAGATTTATATATACTTAAATGTAAAAAAATATATACACATATATATTTAATTGATTGAAAAAAAAATTAAAAACTAATCCTTTATTTTAATATGAAACTACTCCAAAATAATGCTCAGAATGTACGCGTCTATCGCTATCCTTCTTGTCTTCAAGAGCAGAGAGCTCTCTCTCTTTAAAAGGCCAGGATACAAACGCTGTTATGTTGTGTCCTCTTCTATCGCATGGGATGGTAGGTAGGGACCTCTCAGTCGCACAAAATATTTTTAAAAATTAATTAAAAATATCCTTGACTGAAATTCGATAGGCAACTCATATGCAATATATTTTTTGATATAATAAATTACATAAAAAATATGTTTGGTCCATTAACCAGCTCGGTGAAGGTCGTCCTATATCGGGATCTTAGACTATAATCTGATTAAAGCAAGAGAGCTTTAGCTCGAGGGCTTTAATCTTTGATTATTAATGTCAAATTATGTCGAAACAAATTGTAAAATATTCGACAAATTTAGCAACAACAAAAATAGCAGACTAATAATCACGGTCGCTTTATATTTAGGAAGATTATTTCCTGAGAAGACAAATTTTTGACAGTTATATTTGACGTGACTATTTCTCTAGTGCAATAGTCGCTGATATTGTTCTAGTGCAATAGTCGCTGATATTTGATTCTGATTGGTCCGATTTCAAAAAATTATGACATTCTATTGGTTAATTTGAATCGAAGGAAATAATCACTGATAGTACTGAACTCTAGTTAGGCTTATTGTACTTCTTCTATCCAGGATCTTTGTACCCTCTACTAGTTTGTACGGATTTAAAGGATGAGTGGCATATGTGTGTGGAGGCATTCTAAAGACTGTTTCGTATAATGCTGGTTTCTCTCAATGGTAGAGTTTGTGTTAAAAGAAGAAGAAAAGTGTTTTTTAAATATCCAATGGTACCTTACCAATAAAGTCCTAACAACTTAAAGTTTCCATCTTATATTGTGATTAAAAATCAAAAAATCGACCTATCTCGTTTTTACTAAAAGTAATAACTCTTTCTGTCTATTCTTTTTTAAGATTTACTTGCCAAGTTGTACAAATTATTATTAATATACGATAATTCTATAACTCGTTAAAATTAATTAATATTTTTTTACAGTTTTTCATAAGGTAAGAGGAATACGAAAATTTTAGATACCGTTAATTAAGCTTAAGACGAAAGAGGGAACATCTGACGAAATGAGCTGAAAACATTAGACTGTGACAACTCGACGAACACACCAAAAAATATGATTGTACTCTGCTAATTGTTCCAAATTTCTTAATAGTGTTGGCTAAGAAAGCTTGAGTTTCTGTATTTTAACCAGAGGCGTACATTTGTGTACTATATACAAGTATATCACTGTCTTTTGCTACCCACTAAATTAGTTAACGAATGTTAAGGATTTCTTGGACCAATTTGGTTTTTAATGAGGTTGGCATGGAGATAATAAGCGGAAAACGTAAGCTCTTTACGATAGTCGAAAAAGAATCAGCCTATAGGCTAGTTGACTCTCTTTTAAACTAGGTCCTAAATAGTTAATATTTGTGCTACTAAGGTAAAAAAAATATTACTATATTTGTTCAACACCTATGAAATCACAAAACTGTAATTTAAAATCCATCTCTTCATGTAGGTGCGAAAACGCTGTCCGCCATTTTATGACGTCATACGTATTGTAAACAATCATTTGACATATAAACACGGACAATTTTCCAGTTTACTTTACTTTAAAAACATGATTTTAACTAATTTCCATAAAAAATACAGTAATTATCGTTATTGCAACGTCCGAGAATGCAAAAACACATCAAGGAATGCAAATAGATGTTAGTTACATTATTCGGAGGTTACGATACTTATGACATAAATGAGTAGGTACTTTTGAATCCCTTCTGAAAAGAATAAATACACTCATTCTTCTTTTTTATGTTTACTATTTAACAACTGCACTGTACTTACAGAGAAGGCTTGACATTTCTTAGCTCGGCAGAGCAGAATTTTGGATTCAAGGCAAAGAAATTACGAACCATTAATGTATCAATTTTTGGCAAATTTGTGCTGTCTGCTTTTGTAAAACCAACGTCCATAATGAATTTATTATTGTTTTTCAATAAAGCAAATAAATTAAGAACGTGATAATGAATTTTTATCGAAATATTTATACTTTTAATAACACCACGTCAAATTACTCGTTTTGTTTACAATTTGTATGACGTCACAACATGGCCGACAGCGTTTTCGGCAAATTCAAATTAACACATTTTTTAAATTGAATTTTTAAATTAATCTTACGCATTTAGTTATTAAAATCGATATATTTCGTTTTCGTAAGCTAAATACTGTAAGAAATACTCATTTATTGTATGAAATTAGTTATGTGTCAAGTAGCCTATTAAGTTATCAAGGAAAAAATAAGGAATAGATGAGGTCTAGGTAGACAAAAACTGTCCTGGAAAAAATATCAGGAATTTGGACAGAATGAACACCCCAATCATCGGTCAGAGAAAGAGAGGGAAGAATTTGCAAACATTATCGTTTCGGATAGATGAAGGTACTAGATAATGAAGACTATAGGGTTCTCTGACTATTTATCATATGAGGTTCACATAGATATTAGGCATGTGGGTGCAAGAGTAGAAAAGGCCCAGAGGAACTTAAACGTTCCTAGAAAAAAAGTCACTATGCGTCTTTGGTATGGCGGCCAAAGATAACAAAACCCCTGATCAAGCTAAGCAAGGTTTCCTTGAAATAACTGAAGATTTAAGAGGTATTTCAACAGCAGCAATGGAAGTTTTTGAGATCTTTCTCCTCTTTATTTTATCTTGAATAAACAGGCAAAAAGTAAGGAAGTGGTTTCACATACACAGATAAACCTTAACTCGAACAGTTGAGGCAAGAGAAGAAAGAATAACAATGGTTTGCAGTGGTCAAACCTTAACTCAAACAGTTGAGGCAAGAAAAGAATAACAATGGTTTGCAATGATGATAGAAGGAGGTACTAAGCGAAAAGGGAGAAAATGGCTTTTCTCACTATTTAGCATTTAAGGCATATATGCATTTTAGACATTTGGGTGCAAATTCCAAAGTCTGAGAGTGAGGGTAGTGAGAGTCAGTTGGACGCTGATAGATGGTACAAACAGCTGTTTTTGTATAAAATTTGACTTTTTTATAGTCGGTAATATATTACGTACGTACCAATTGAAAGTTTTGTTGCGTTGTTTTTTGGCTTATTTGACACAATGACAATTATGTTGACCTTAACATTTGCGCATATAATTCTGTATGATTTTCCAGAAATCTTTTGCGAGTTTTTTTTGCCTTCTTAGGTATTCAGCGTTGCTTCTTTTTAAGGTTATTTTCTTAATTAATTTTCCTCAAAAACAAATTAGGTTTTGAAATTTTGGTGATGGTCATTTTTTGTAACTTTTCAAACTAGTAAAGTAAAATAGTGCGTTTAGTTATTATGTGATCCCGCCTCTGGTCAATGTCTTGTATTCTCCCTTTTGCCATTTTCTGGTCGCGCGTGCACGAGCACCATTAAAGTTCCTTTACCCATCCTTATTTCTTGAATTTACTACCAAATTAGTAAAATTACTGAGTCTGGCCGCGTTATTAACAATTTCTTGCAGAGATATTAGCGGTCTCTGAATTGATACAACTTTTCTTGTGTAGTTCTGTACTTTATACATCATAAACTCGTGGTTGGAAATATAGAAAGCTACAAAAAATAAATTGCTTTTACTTTAAGGCACTTGGTTCATCTATAAAGAACGGTAATAAATCTTCAGAGTATTACAGTTTTTTAATTGGTTAAGTTTTTTACTTTTCTTATAAATCCAAGTAGGTACTTATTACCTACGTATTTTAAATTTTAAATGAATACTATATATACAGCTTTTATTATTGTAGATATCACTTTGCTGGATTCTGTTGAATTAAATACTTCAGGTATGCAATATTTCGTATACGGATTTCATTCACAATCGCTCTCTACACTCTATGCGTTCGCTGATTAAAATTTTGGTTACCAAATTGATTTTTTACGGCACAATTGTGATTCTCTGGTCGGCTCTATTATTTTTGAATTGCTCTAAAAGCGCTATAGCCTCCTATTTCCGTTATATGTCTTTTCTTCTTTTTTATCAAATCCGGAACATCAAGCCTATATGCAGGGTATTTAATTTGTGAAATTCACAGTGAATATAGGTCAGTGTTGCAATGTCGATAAATAAGGTGTCAATAGGTCGAACGTGACTTTAACCCAAAGTCTCATCCATAACCAGAATGGAAATAATTTAATCCGGCATGACTGCATAGTTACCATATTGAAATCGTGATTTGATTCGATTAATCTAGTATAACTCGGTTTCAGAGAAATATGATGATCCTCTGAGTGTTTGCTGTTAGATACAAACTGAGCTACTGACTAGATTTTCACATGTTAAGCATAACAATTTATATTTATATAGGTAAAACCATAAAAGTAACTATCGGCACCAGAAGAAATAATTACAGCATAAAAAACATGTAATAAAAATATACAACCATTTGTTTAAAACTATGTAGATTTTTCATTTCTACCGGTATTTTTTGTTATTAATTGAAGTAACGAAAAATATTATGCAATGGAAACCACGATGTTAACAAAAAAAAAAAAGATGAAGAAAAGCTAAGAATAGTTTAAAGAAAAATAATGAGATCAATATTGGGACCAAAAATAACAAGTGATGGGGAAATAAGAATAAAGACTAACAAAGAAGTTGAACAAGAAATGGGAGGAGAGAACATAGCAAGATACATAAAAGCAAGGCGCCTAGAATGGACAGGCCACACAATGAGAAGAACAACTAAAGAAATGATAAAAAGAATAACGATCTGGACACCACTAGGACCAAGAAGAAGAGGAAGACCCAGGTTAAGATGGCTGAACCAGATAGAGCAAGACGTAAAAGTAATGAAAATAAAAAACTGGAAGATGAAATGAAGAAATAGAAGAGATTGGAAAAAGATAATTAACTATAAAGAAATAGACTAAACAGGAATAATCCATTTGGAAAATCGGATTACGATATGCCTCGGCATTGCCATAATCCACTAGGATGATGAACGGAAAATATGAACCATGAAAATATTATTTATTTAATTTTATAATGCAACAAGAAACCAACTAACCTTTATGAATAATTATTAAATTTAGGAGCTTAAAACATTAAGTACGCCAATAGGAAACCATTTTCTTTTCATATCTGTCTATTCCATAAGCAATACTTATGGAAATGGTAATAAATAGATTTATTTTTCTATTCCTCAAAATGTAATATATTTTATAATAAATTTGAAAATTTGCAATTTAGTGTATGAAAGGAATTTTTCTTTACTTTGGTTAAAAATCAATATGATGCTTTATTTAAAATTAGATTTCCCGTTTGAATAAAGCACCACTAAAGAATATTCAATCTGTGCAAAATTGATATCTCAGTGTATACACCGTTTTGAAATTCTAATGAAACATGCTATGGAAGACGAACTGCCTTCAGAATAATCGCATTTCTCCCTCGGATAACCTAATAATACGTAATAAGAGAACAATTCGTCATTAATTCGGTAGCTACAACATAAGATGATGCTCATAGACGCCTCTGAGATGGAAATATGCAAATGTTTAACGATGGAGACAAGCGCCTCATTTGGACACTCGGCTCAGAGCTTTCCTCGCACATTTTCACACATTGTGATAATTTTCATTACAGAAACTTCATATTTTACGGAAAATTTCCTTACATGTACATAAATCTACTTATAAAATTGTCTAACAGGTTTTAACACTAAAAATAATCCTTAATATTAATATTCTCTTACCTTGTAGCTCTTATGTAGAAAGAATCAAGGCTAAGGAAAGCACATCGAACAATCCAGAATATTATGACATACATTCTAGAAGATCCTAAAAAGAAACAGTTAAATTAATTAAAACAACATCTACATACACTTTTTTTATAATGAGACACTATTGGTAAGTCAAGAAGTGTATTAAAATTTCAATTAATTTGGTCATATTATAACCAATGCAAAATGGGCTAAATTAAATTTGAAGTAAACAAGGAAAAAATAGATATACGAAAAATGGTGCATTTTCTACTTTTCTTGTGTAATTGGACCTGGTATTATTTTCCATGAAAATAAAATTTTCACCAAATGTATTAAAACGTTAGAAATGAAAAAAGCTGCATAGGACGATCATACAATATGGCTCCCCAAAACATTACTAATCCTTGGTATGGAGTGACTTCTCTGGCAAAAGTTTTTCTTATCGCCCTGGCCCTTTCCAAACTCTTTGCTACTGACTATCATCAATTAAACTAAATCTGGTTTCGTCCGAAAATAGATCTAGCTAAAATTCAGTCACTGTGTTACTATGCCCACTGTAGACGAGCAGAAATAGATCCGAAAAGTAACCTGGTTACTCTGAATGTTCTCCTAGATCACAAATTTTCACAATAAAGTCTCCTCGGTATTGTGGTCTTTAAGACTTTCCCAAACTGTAGACAAAGACCTCCTCTCCTAAATGACGACGACAGGATACAAAAGAACTGTGCTCTCGACGAAAGTTTCTGTGGTACCCTTCGTCCTAAGTCTCACGCTGGAGGAGACACGCCATAGCGTCAATTTCCCAAACGCACATTGCACCACGTGGGATTACACACCTACACACACTCACACCAAAAGACACTTTTGACAGTTTAGGCACGTTCCAGGAACCAGGAAACACCGAAACATTCAGAAGAGCCAGCAGTCAAACACAAATAGCGTCGACCTCTGATCCCAAACTCCTCCATCCATCCCTGAAAAGGACACAAAGTCTATAACAAGGAGCCTAAACCAAATACCCTAAACCCACCAACTTCTGATATCCTCTTCTGTCTGTTCTGTGGTACACGAAATTAATCGATCGTACGTTCTTGTTAAATGATTTCAGACACCTAAGTGTTATGGTTCGATTCCGATGTAGATAAACTGCTATATATAAATCTACTCTTGCATTTATTACCTTATTTTGCCCAGTTCTACGTTCTCCAGTGAACATTGTTAGTTTCCTGGTACAAAGGACTTTTCTAATAACTGAAGCGCGGGAAATTCCTAATCGATTTGCGATTCGATGATCCGACAGACCCTCCATGTAGAGCCACAATTCTTGTTCTATTAAACACAGAAATTCCATTACCAGGGGTAATTGCAAAGAAGAACTCAACAATCACTTCAACACGTTTTTAAATCGATATGAACCTTTTTTTAAACATTTGTATCTAAAATTATAGGAAATTGTTTCAACAAACTTTTTTAAAAGCCTAACACTAATAAAATAAATGTACGAAAGATCGGGTATGATAAATAAAAATTTACGAGGGGTGTTTAAGAATTTTGGCGATATGAGAATTTAAAATTATAATTATGATTAAACAAAACATACTGACTGTCATATGACAGCAACCATCAAATTGTCAAAAATGACTGAATTTATCCAGAACCCCTATTTTAAATCCTTAGGAGTAAAATTTAAAAAAGTCATTTTTTAGTACACCACTACGTAATAAAAAAAAATATTCTCGAATTTTCAAGACTCTACGCATCTATCGACAGTGTCATGTCAGCTAGCAGCATCGTTCTACCGCCACACCGCTCCACACACCCCGCACATTAAAGCGCGAGTGGTATTAGACTATTATTATTTTAAAACTATAAAAACTTGCATGCTATATGCATGCAAAATCTCAGCTCGATCGGTTTAAAATTCACACAGTTTTATACAAACTTTCATCCCCTATTTTATCCCTTAGGGGTGGAATTTATCAAAATCCTTTCTTAAGGGATGCCTACGTCATAGTAACTATATGCACGAAAAATCTCAGCCCGATCGGTTTAAAATTGACAAAGTTTTATACAAACTTTCATCCCCTATTTTATCCCCTTAGGGGTGGAATTAATCAAAATCCTTTCTTAGGGGATGCCTACGACATAGTAGCTATATGCATGCAAAATGTCAGCCCGATCGGTTTAAAATTGACAAACTTTTATACAAACTTTCATCGCCTATTTTATCCCCTTAGGGGTGGAATTAATCAAAATCCTTTCTTAGCGGATGCCTACGTTATAACATCTATCTGCATGCCAAATTTCAGCCCCATCGGTCCAGCGGTTTGGGCTGTGCGCTGATAGATCACTATGTCAGTCAGTCAGTCAGTCACCTTTGAGTTTTATATATATATATAGATATGTTACAATAAACAAACTAGTACGAAATTGTTTAAGATTTAAGTGATATTTGTTTAATCAATATTAATAAGTAAAACTAAACTAGTGATCAAGTCATAAAACCGTCAAGATTACACCGAACTGTCTAAATCAGTTCATAAAAAGATCCTAAAAAAAGTCATTACTTTGGCATTTAAGTGACATTTAAGGAATTTCTATCATGTTCAGATATTTTCTCGTTTGTAAACGTTAACTGTTAAATCTTTAGAAGCTTTACTTTGCAAATGATGTTAAGTTTATCCCAATTAACTCCTTAACACTTTAGTGAAAATATATTATAGATAAAGTGGATTAGGAGGAAAATGTTAGGAAACTTGCATAATTTTTAAGTGCAAATACGATATGATTAGAGTTGGCCACACTCGACATTTGCATATGTGTATTTAACATAAAATCACCTTATCTTAGTGACTCTTTGGAGTTTTGGATATAACAAGACATTTATATGGATTTTGTGTACTTAAGGGCTCTTGGGCAAATCTTGAAAATGTCGTATCGCTTTATACCCCTCTGCCGTTCATACTCTTGTTTGAAGACTTCGCAAGCCGCGTGGTTCCCTCGAGTCACACCGGGTACACTGGGAACAGTATCAAAACAGAGTTTCTCGATATTCCCATGCTGGTGCACTCGCAGACTACGGGGAATGAAAAAATGTGGATCCAAGTACAAAAGAATCTTTTGTTTAATTTCTTGCTTGTCGGGAGACGGATTTCCATAAATGTAGTGTATTTTGTACGAAACGCCAGGGAAAATTGGAAATATTCAAGGCAATTTTATCAGACAATGAAAAATGAGGTTTATCTTAGTCTATTGTTAACATAACAAAAATTATAAGTAAGCACTTAGTAAATAAAAAAAAGTTTTAAACCTATTTCAGTATACAAGTAGATAAAGTATATTCACAAATATAGTGTTTCATTGTAAGAGTCATTTTGACACCACCTGTTAAAATAAATAATTCCTTTTAAATAATCTATTGTTGTGGAATTATCACAGTAACACAAGCTGCCAGGATCGGCTTATAGGAGAAGCACACCGACCAGCGCAATGGAAGTCATACTCGGTCTCACCCCCCTTGATATATTTGTTAAGGAGGTCGCATTGATGACCATGGTACGCTTTCGCACGGTTGGTATCGAACCCACTGTAGGGACTGGCACCTATAGGGATAGTCTGTGGAGGGAATCGATAAAAGTGATACCACTCTTAATATTAACAAACAGAACAGCAGACCCCAAAGTAGTGAACGCTCTAAGCGTATATACGGATGGATCAAAAACAAAGCAAGGTGTGGGATGTGGAATTTACTCTAGATCCTTAAGCCTAAAAATAAAATGGGCTATGGATGGCTTGTCAAGTGTGGTTCAGTCAGAACTCACAGGCATAACCATAGCTGCAAAAGAATTAATCAATAGAAACATCACAGGCAGGAATATAAATATATACACAGACTGCCGACAAGCACTACTGACCTTGAATAGACCACGTTTCACTTCAAGTTTAGCACTAGAATGTCACCAATCTCTAACTGAGTCCAGCCAGAATAACGAGGTCACTCTCAGCTGGATCAAAGGACATGGGACCTCTAAAGGCAACCGCATTGCGAACAATTTAGCAAGGGGGGCTGCGGGCTACAAATATGATAGCCCTCGCCCATCTACCAAGCTAAAATTGTCCGCAGTCGTGGACCTTATCAAACAGCACTCTCACCAAAAATTTATACAGTGCTGGGATGAAACTACGAACTGTGGACTGGCCAGAGAGTTATTACCACATCCTGGCGAGGAAACAGCAAAAAAATTTAAGGTATTGACCAGACAAAATCTCCGAACAGCTGTGGGAATCCTGACAGGTCACTGCCAATTGCGACAACATCTATTTAGGATGAAATTAACAGAATCGCCGCTATGCAGAGGCTGCGAACAAGAAGAGGAAACAGTAGAACACATTATGTATGACTGCTCTGCTTTTTCTGAAATCAGAAGATCCGTGTTGGGCGAGTATCGGCTTACACCAGCCGATGTCAGGGAGATCCCCCACGGGAGCCTCATCACCTATTTTAAATCAATAGGCCTGGTGACAGCCTGAGGTGAGGATATCCCTACATACGGGAGGATGCACAATGGGTCATATGTGGGCTCAGTGCTGGCTGAGCACTAGTTCGCCCCTCCCAAATTTCCAGATCCAGATCCAGATCGGCTTATAGGAGAGTCAACCGTAAGTAAAGAGGCAGATTAAGAAACTAACTATATTATTAACGTGGAAATTAATAAGTTTTGTAAAAAACTAAAAAAACAATTTGAATTTGGTTATTTTTAACAATAAAACTTAGAGGATATTTTTATTAGATTTCTTGACTTGGCATTCCCTCTTCGCACTTTTTTAAACATGGAAATGGAACCGACAAAAGAAAAATTAAATCCAAAAAATAAAAATTACTGTAACCTCAGGTAACATGTTATTTGTACACAAAAAGAATTAACAACTTCCATAATATTCTTTTTATTTCAATTATTTTAACGGTTGTGAATTTCGATTTTACTGAGAGAGCAGTTGTGAAATTTTTTCAAGTTATGCGGTAAGGCTATTTGTTCAGTTCAGAACGTCGGAGACATTTTTCCGATTTTTTTGTCAAAGAAAATAATAAAACGTATTATTTGTTAGCGTATATAGCTTAAGGATAGGAATCGGTGGGAATTAAATATAGGTGAGGTAAAAGAAGAAACCGGCAAGAATAGAAGTCGGTACATATCGCGAATTCAATTTCGATCACTGCCTCTGGCAAGTAGTTAGCTGGAACGTCTGTTCCATGCTTTACAAGACGATCACCGATATTGGTATTAGATTTTGTTTTATTTCATTGAATTGTATTGAGGCTTTACCGCAGGGCATAATCCAAAAATCTGGAAAAGAGATGTATATACTCAATATAAATGCAATTATTTTTTTAAGGTCTTTAGATATCTTTCTTAATACAAATTCTTATATTTTACAGAGTGTGATAAATTTACTATCTAGACACTGAGATAGTGTCTTCTATCAGATGATAAAAGTAACTATACAATTATTTGGATTAATGTTTGTTTGTAAGGTTTTCTATGAATTTAACTCATCAACGTTTTTAAGATACCTACTTTCTTATTGCAGTCAAAACCAAATCTACGATTGTAAAATCTTTTTTCTTTAATTTGTAGAAAACAGTATAGTGAGTAACACTGATAAAACAAGATCTATAAAAACAACTTGAGCTTTGATTTTCACCTGTTCCAGTTACAACAGTATATAGAGAATGATGAATGTAAATATTGGAGCAACATTGGTACATGTCTTTAAAAAGAAAATATATTGTTTTTTTTTTTGTTTAAAATTAATTTTGGTGGTACTACCGGTTGATCAAGCTTATTTTACAGTATTTGGGTATGGTACCTATTCAAAAATTCTGGTACCTTGTCCTATCTTTTGTTAAGATGGAAGCCACCTGTCACATAGTCACTGGTTGTACTGCATCCTATTTAGGCTTTTTGTACTTCTTATATTGAATCATGTCTTCCATTCCATGCAAGATCTTGATATTCTTTAGTAGTTTGTCCAGGTCTTAAGGATGGGTGCTATATGTTTGTAGAGATATTATAAAGTAACCAAAGATCTCCTGAGATCCAAATTCCAAAACACATCAATAAAAAGTAAACTTCTTCTTTATATGAAAAATCTCAAACCTCCTTTACAACATTGAGGATTTTTGCCACGTTTTATAGAATATTTAGTTACTGGAGTAGGCATTAAACAGTTGTTCAAGAACCAAGGTCGCACGATTCCTCTGTAAAACCAAAAATTTCAAAATCCACCAGTACAAATGAAACTTCTTCTTTACTTGGTAAATCTTTTCCTCTGTCGTCCCATTGATCTTCTTCCATTTGGCGATTTTTCTCTTGCTATTCGTACTGTTCTATTTTTTGTCATTCCATTATATTTTTCTTCTTTTGGCCCCTTTTATTTCCTCTATACCACATCTCGCTCTTACTCTGTCACTTAGAGTTTGGTGTGTTATTTTTTGTAAGAGTTTCTTTGCTGTTGTTTCCAGTAATCCTTGTAATTTTCCCGTATCTTTTTTCGCTGTGTACGTCATAATCGGTCTTATGGTTGATTTATTTTTAAGTCAGTAGTTATTAGAATTGTACATAAATCTACTTAAAATAAACTATTAAACTATATCTGTATTTCCATCCTGGTTAAATATACACCTTCAGGAAGATATGTAGGTAAACAAAATTGAGATAAATTTATGTATATTAGGTTACTGGATTTGCAGCTCGTTAGAAATTATAAATTAATCGCAACATGTAGTGAACATAAATAGCTAACATTCGAAAGTAAATTCGATCAACGATAACGTATGATTTACATCGTCGATGCAAAGAGACATTAGTCATGTGTGTTGGCCACGTGACGTTGGAGAGCGTGACCAGCATTTGTATTGGAAAAGTTAAAAAGACGTTTTTCCGAACGTTTCACAAACTGTTATGCGTTCGATTTATATTGCAAAAAAAAAACAAAAAAATAAATCGAATTTTCTATAAATGGGAACCGTTATTTATTCTCCTTGAAAACATGTCGAAAACTGAAGCAGAAAATGTCGGATAACTTTTCATCATCATTCTAAATTATTTAGATATTACTTGTTATTATCCATCAAAAAGATATTAGTTTGATGGTTTTTATTGAAATTTATGTCAAGTTTTTTTACATCTGGGGAAGCATTAACGTAATATTTTAAGGTTAAAAGTCTTCTGTTTTACCGAAAATAATATTTTACGAGGCCTACGTTTCATAATTCCATTCACGAAAAAATCATTAAAACAAAATTTTACAATTCCACATCTTTAGTATCTCGCTGGAAGTCCATAATGAACGAATTCCGATTCGATTAAATTTCCTTTTTCTGGAATAATCAAGTCCGATCGTAAATGTAATGATGTCTGTTTGGCATCAGCGCCATCGTGCAGAAAGAACTTGCGATAAGAAGTAATGATCTTTTTATGGAAATGGTTTCGATACCTTTCTAATTGAGTTCGGTAAGTGCCGATTAATATTCATCGAAGCACATTTTGACAGGTTTGTCTATATATACAGTTTTGCTACAAATAGAAAAAATCCCACTGATGCAAGAAAAATACTAAAATATGAGAAATAATAGAGCTCTAGACCACTCAAATTTTTGTCATTGTTTTTATCTGTCCTCTGCCTCAAATCAGCAAAAAATCATCTCTGCTATACTAATAGATGTTCAAAAGACGTTTGACAAGGTTTGGCACGCTGGCCTATCAGAAAGTACGCTAGCTATATTTCTTATCTTCAAAATAACAAACTATGCGTCGACTACACGGCCCTATACACCTCCACAACGTCGACTAAATTTTTCTCAAACTGGTGCAGCAGACATCCGAACCACAGCTGACGAGAAAATCTCATTTTCGACCATATCATCCTCTCACTAGGGGGAAACGCTCATTTCTCAAGACTACGTGACCTTGGAAGTGCTATTCACTCGAACGTTCAGGTGAAACACGAATTTCGAACTAAAATGAGAAGACAAGCTTCCCTCCTAGGTGTTTGGGTAGTGGACTCTAAAAGATGCAACTCCAATTCATACCCACAAAACTTTTATTCGACCTCTTGTCGATTATAAGCCCATGCCATACTCTGCTCTCTCTCAGAGACTTCTCCATTCGCCTCCATTATCTGCAAAGCTAAAAACCTACACCACCTTAACCCAAGCGATCTTATCTACCAAAATACAAAAAAATTACACTTTCTTCTCAATTTCAGACGCTAAAACAACGATACATCGCACGGACTCTACAGCGTACCAATATCACCGCACAGAGGAACCTCCTTACCCTCTGGAATAGAGGACTTCAAAGAACCCCAACATTCCGAAAATCAAGATCCCTCTACCCTCCCTAAGACTTCTCCAAACCGTAGACAGGAAACTTCTTGCAAAACTTAACGACCTCCTTGACAAACTCATCTCTCCTATAGGTAGACACTAAACGACAACAGAATACAAAAAAAAAGAAAAAAAACTGAGTCATTGACAAAGGTTTCTGTGGCTCCCTTTTTCCTTGTCATATGGAAGTTATTGAAGCTCCAAAACATCAAATTGTTAGACCATCCACCGTATAGTCCCGACCTAAGTACCAACGACTTCTTAACGTTACCGAAGATCAAGAATTTATTGCGAGGGCGATTTCAGTTGCCAGAAGAAGCCATCGATGTCTTTAAAACAGCAATTTGGAGGTGTCAACTGAAGAATGGAATAACTGTTTTAATAACTGGTATGAAGGTTCAAACATACATAGGTATGTAAAAGTGTATCAATCGCGGTGGGACATATTTTAAATAGCAACAATAGTATATTATTCAACGAGCGTATAATGGTAGCTATTATTCACGAAGATGAAGTTTACAACACGAGCCACAGGCGAGTGTTGTAAATCATCTGAGTGAATAATAGCCATTATACACGAATAGAATACTATACTTTGTCCACGACACAATTGCTATAATCACAACTTTACAATTCTAAATTTACGCTATAATTAATGTAATTGAAGTTTCAAATGTATATGACTTACACTAACTACGATCTAAATTTAAAGATTAAAGTGTGTAGCTTAGATGTAGTGGTAAAAGGTAGGTCGATTCTTTATACATGTGTTTTGTTTTTTTACATCATTGACATATAAATACGGATTGAAATGTCAAAGGTAAATATAAAATTTGTCTAATATGAGTTATTCTCTTATAAAGTTTGGACATACGTTCTGTTGTGACGTCATGCAGTGAATAATGAACCATTATTCACTAGTGAATAATAGGTACTATTATTCTTTATGAAGCACTAGTATAATGAACGTTTTGTAGAACAGTCGTGGACAAAGTACTATATTATATTTACTGTCTTTATGGCTATATGCAAAACTAAAAAGATAAACCTCGTATGTATTATAATGATGTCATTAAAAAATATCCTCCTTTTTCTCTTATCCTCTCAAGTTCTACATTTTTATTATAAAAATTTTTACAATTTTAATTTACCAAACATTTCTCAAATAATCTAATTGTTCTAGTGATTTCCATTATTAAAGTTTATCTTGAAGCTAGTAAAACTAAATTAATTAATTAGACCGAAGAGCAAACTTAACAACTCATTTTAAAATTACCAATTTAGATATGACTAATTTATCTTCTGCTTCATTAACAAATTCAACATTCGAGTCAAGTAAATAGTGAAAACCCAAGTCCCAACTATCAGGAGAATAATTAAAACATATATTTATGTAGGATCCTTACAGGTCCTTGTCTTCGTGACATTTTAATAAGGTATTATTGATTATATCTAACACTACGTAAAATAAGAGTATTTGACAAGGTTGGATTTATATATGTAAAGGTTAATAAATAACTAAATACCTGAACTAAAATTTAGTTAAATCAGGGCACAACAAAATAAAGCAGGAAATTGGAGAAATAAAATCATATCGCATGGTTTCCAAATACCTGCCTAAGAAAACATTTCAGATAGAAAAACATTAACGTAAGGATAAAATACAAGAATTTAACCCAACCTCTTGGAACATATACATCTATTTGTTATGCAGAAGTATATGATATCTTGCAATGTACAAAAGAAATTCATGTAAATGGCAATCAAGCGTTTGTGAAGGCTTGTGAATGCTTGCGGAGACTTGCCAAGCATGTAAACCTACCATTAGGATTTTTTCAAAAAATACTATCGATAAACTAAGATAAATGTAAAAAAGGACAATTCAATTTCAATTTTTTTTACGATCCGCCTACGAATGATTCTACTTTATTAAATTAAATATCAGATAAGCCATATATTTCCCTGAAGATTAGAAAAAGTTGATACATTTTTCTTGGGATTTAAAATAAATTCTAGGTCTGGTGTTATAAGAAAAAAAATTCCTAACAAGAGGTATAACCTACAAAAACATAAAAAGCCGTTCATCATCGGAAATTTGACCTGCCGCCTTTTTGCAAACTTTTACATTGGCGTCACTACAAAAATCTGCTCTTAAAATACCAAAATTTAATATATTTTCTACAAATTCACAATAACAGAAATTTAAATAATTCTCGGTATATTGATACGCTGTTTAATTGTGATACAATGTAAGTTTTGTAACATTGGAATGCACTGATAGATAACAACAGATTATAAAGCAAAGACGGATCCCAGAATTCATTGAATGAGCATTCCAACTTCATGTGCAAAAGAAAAAAATAAATCGAAGTAGTTGTTGCTTTTTTTTTATTGCAAATACAAAAAGCAAAACAAATGTCATTGCAACATCAAGATCACGTAGTTTGCATGATCCATCTATTAGAAGAAGAAGCCAACACTGCTCCGATCTATTTTCTGTCTCTCGCACTGGGAAAACGGGATTGAATCGGGAAGTGCATTTTAGATATTTTAAGTTTATAAAAATATTTGAGATAGCAGCATTTTTTATTAATGAAGAGGCTCCAGAGCGATCTCACCACTGCTATCGACTCCGCAGAAGAGATTCATTTCACAAAGACCATTCAGTTGTTTAATGACCATTCCGCTAATCGCCCACCTATCGACGACCCCCAGCAAATCTTGATAACAATACGACTTCACCAATTTTCCCACATCGTCAACTGCATACAAAGACCAATGGAAATACCAATAGGTACCATAACACAACCTACACCCCTTCCGGTATACTCAAGTGATCTCAGAAGTTTTATTGTGCAAAAAATTTAAAAACCCACACAAACCATTTCACCTCGTGAAATTTACCGTAGTCTAGATTAATCAAGAAAAAAATATAAATAAGACCAATAAAGTAAAGTTGATTATCCAATACAATGACCTTTTCCTATTACTATAAATTAAAATTCTCTAAAATCCATCTAAGAATATGAACATTTTGTTTTATTAAATCCTTGATCCCACTATCCTCTTTCCAAGTATTACATTTTTAGCATAAGAATTGGCTGTTGCAACGCCAATGCAATTCAGAACAGAGAAGAAATATGAAAACACGAACGTCACAAGTTGATAAGCGGTCCTCGAAACCTCAAAACGCCTGCCTCAATATTATTATATTCAATTCCTTTGGGAGTATTTCGTCCCTGCCGAGTTCTTATTTATTGGGCCAACGTGGTCCAACGGAACACATTGTGATAGAGTATTAGAAAGTTGCTTCGTAATATTTGGAAAGTTTAATAGAGCAAAGTCAGCGACGAAATAAATATCGACCGAAGCTTACCTTCGTACAATTATACATATTTCATCTTGAATTTCGAATACTTCGTGAAGAATTTTTTGGAAATATGTTTTACAGTTTTGAATAGATGTAGCGAGAGTTTTATATTGACTTAAAAAGTTTCATAGAGATTTTTAAAAGTAGTTATAATAAGCAGATGTTTCTTAAATGTGTATCTAAATATTGTACGTCTAGAAAGTATTCGAAAATTGCGGAATAAATATTGCCAATGAATATCTCCCCAACCACTACTCGGATTTATATTTCCTTAAGAGCAGCATGTGGTGCCATTTTCGCCGATAATTTTTTATTAGTGCACGATAAAGCCAGATCGCACACTGCAGCTATTATCCAAGCATACATTGAAGGGGTAGGTATTGCTTTGTTGGCTAATCCTCAAGAAGTCCCGACCTCAACCCGATAGAAAAAGTTTGAGACATTCTTGGAAGACTGGTAAAAGGACAAGACCCCGCTTCTGCAAATCTCATACAACTAAAGAATGCGCTTTTGCATTTATACCTGCCCAGACCATCAAAGAGCCTTCACCAAATGGAACTTTAGTTGAGAGGTTGCATGAAGCATACCTTTATGCAGGATGTCTCCACACCCTCTGTCTACCATCAGGAAAATGAAGAGCAAATTGGGACTTATCCAAAAACCAAACTTCACTTTAATCAGCAACAGTCCAATTGAGATAAAGTTGCGCATATTGCAACCTTGCGACACGATGTCCTCTGGTCAAAAGAGGACCAACTGCAGGTCGCCTAGCTCTTAAATTAACTTCACGAAGTCGTCCTCGAAAAGTACTAGTATAAACATATAAATTCCTAACTTCCCTTAACTGCAATTCAAGCTGAACGCTTGTTAGAAATCGCCTTCTTAACACCTCAAGTCGAATATAACAATCATCTCTATTTGCTGTTTTTCTAGGTCGGCTTTCTCTGTTCCTTCTACGATTGGTCACAGTTTCTGCAAATCGAGCAATAATTCTTGGAATTCTTTATGAATTTTTAAGTGATGCGTAAAGTTTAACGGACACTTTAAATACTAAATAATTACAATTAAGCTTTGATTTTTCCGGATACTTTCTAGAAGGACTATATTGTGTGTTTAAAATTATATTACATTAAATTTAATATATTTTCCGGAAATTAATTTTATAGAGAAAAATGTTAACCGTATACTATATTAACATCAATAGACATTGAATACTCGAATTTTCTTTCAATGTAGTTACAAAACTGTTTCTATATCCTGGAGTACAGCTTTTTTAAAAAGAAAGAGGTGAATTTTCTATTTCCTTCCGCACTATTGAAATTCTTTAATAAACTGCCTTTGAGGCTGGATATTTGCATTATAGAAATGGCATCTCTTTTGTACGACTACTTTTTATATGTTATATCCGTTTCAAGAATATCCTCAATTTATATTCATGGATATTGTCAGGGCTGAACTAGCCAGATATAAAAAATGAATTATTTTAACTACATCTACCCACTGCAAGTGCATTTAGAAAATTGGTAACTATAGAAACCCGAGTTCGCTTTTCTCTTTCGTTTCAATTATAAAGCCAATTTTCGTTGATGCTCAACTTCTAAGAGCTCTCCAACGTCTCAATTTGCAATATTAAGACAATTAAAACTCACACCAGTTTAAGCTACAAAATTGAGTTCGATGAATAGCAAGATGATAAACAATAATCAGAAGTTTCAAATTTGGTACCATTATTTATTAAAATTTTAATATAATTTTCAAGATTACAAAATTTGAAAATTAGACAAACAAAAGATAACATTAAAAAGAAATAAAAAAATGTAAGTAGGTATACCGATCTGGCTAGACAGCTAACGCCTCACGTAATCCAACTGGCTTGGAAAGCAGGTTGAACTGTTTAAACAGCTTTAAATAGCTTTTAAACAGCTTTAGACAGCTTTTAAGACAAAATTCACCTCAAGTAATACAATTGGCTTTGAAAACAAGTTAAACTGTTTTTTTTTAAAGCTGTTTAAAAGCTGTTTAAATCTGTTTTAAAGCTGGATAAAGCTGTTTCAAAGACAGTTCAACTTGTTTTTAAAACCAATTGTATGACGTGAGGCAAACTGTTGTTTTAAAAGCTGTCTGAAGCTTTTTAAAGCTGTTTGGTTTAAAGCTGTTTAAATCTGTTTGTTTTAAAGCTGTTTAAATTTGGTTGTTTTAAAGCTGTTTCAAGATCAGTTCAACCTGCTTTTAAAACCAGTTGGATTACGTGAGGCGTTAGTGTCATAGGGTGTATGGCACAAATGTCGGTATATCTACTAATGTCACTTACAACAGGACTCGAACCTGCAATATATACCTTTAGTCGGTAGTGCCTTTAACCAGTTGGCAACAGATGTCTTTATGGTTAGTTTTGATTTTGAACACATTAAGATTTTATGGTCGAGAACTATAGAAATTGAGAATCATAGAATTTTCACAAACTAAATGTGTAAGTTTATACATCTTGTATAGGACACAATTCTTTTGCTACGATAATCATTACGGACGAGTAATGAATAATTCTGTAAGAATGAGTATATTTTAAATTTTTCATTATTAATGAGTCCTGTTCTGTGTCCAATAAATCCGCTAGCGATTACTTTCCTCTTTTCTCATCAGTAGAGAAGGAATTCTGCGGAAACTTGATTTGATTTTCCTTTAAATATAGAGAGGCGAATCCAAAACCGCTGACCAGCCGGACTGCCTTTTAACAAAGTATAAAATTCGATTAATCCAAACAACATTTCTCGAACAACGGCACGGTGAAGGCAGAACGACGTCGGCCGTTGCATAAAAGCTCTGATCTCCGTCAATAACCCTCTTTGCCGTGGGTAACCCTCATCCCCTTACTTCCCCAGTATCGAGCCACCTTTTAGACCTTCACTTAACCCAATTAAATTAATGAATGTTCAAAATCTCCAAGCACCTTTATAGATTTCAGAAACTTACGCGATACGCTTTTCAAACGCCTTTGACTTTAAAGTATTTTGCATTTGTGTTTGTGTTACTATTTTATTTTACTATTTAACCTTCTGCATTGAATCAACTTGATAAATTTATTTATCGATTTACAGCTAACTGAGTACACGAAACAAATACGTTCGCTAAGAAATGAAAATAAGCATATTCTATAGTATTGTTTGTAAGCTACAGCCCAAATTAACAGCTGCAATAAAAGCAACGCGTCTGAAGTGCTTCAATCAATAGCAAGGCAAAGATGTAGACTTCTGGAGATCGGTAAGATATTGTAGTTTTGTCACAGTTGATAAATTTATTATTTTGTTCAGTGAAATAATGACGAAAGCAAATTCTAAATTTTGCAGAATAAAGCTCTCTATGTTCGTAGTCGTCATGGAGTCGTTCCAATTGTGAAAAACTCTACAAAAGTGATTTGCTCAATCATCAGCTATGTGGTACAAGGTATAATAAAGCAAGACCAGTATAAAGATGTCTTAAAAAATCGCAGCTCCAAAAATGGTTTTCAAATGAGGAACCCTTCATTTTTATACAAAATAGAGCTTCCTGCCTAACTGCTCGGTCTGCTAAAGCTTTTTTGATAGAATAAAATGGATTGGCCTGGTAATAAATACATTTCCAGAAGTTTTATAACAACATTAACAAGAATAAGAACAGACTGCTGCATACTCATTCACCTATTTAAAATAAAATGCAAAGAAAACGAACTTTGTGATTGCGGAGAAACAGGGGACATCATCTTAGGATGCAAATTAAGAAAGAAAATAAACCATAACCACTACGGGAAACTTTTACAATTATTTGATAATTTTCCATTAATTATTTACAATATAATTAAAAATCCATTACCCTCAGCATCCAGCTTATTATGCCAACATGTAGAAAATAACCATAATATTTAATGCGTGCAATTAAGTAAATCGTTTGCTTAGCAATATAGTAAATAATCACAAAGTCTAGCGTTAACCTTATTCTCCTTTATCCAGGTGCATACTTTGTGAAAAACTACAGGATAAGAAGTAAATCATATACAATTCCAAAAAAAAAAATACTCTGACACATCACAAGGTGATAAGTACATTATAGACCATTCCAAAAAAATCCTACTTCCCTAACCTATACATGAAGGGCATGGTCTAAACCAGACGCATCGCAAGATGCACCCTTCGTGTCAGATAGTACTAAATACTAATGGAAGAGAACAACAAAAATATGAAAGTTATAAAATCCATTAACGTATCAGGAAAAACAAAATAAAAAATAATTGTGCACCTGATGAGGATGAGATCACTAAAGAAATGCTTCAGTTAGGAGGCAGTACAACATTGGAGGCAATGAAATTTTTTTTAAATAAATGTTTATCAATTCCGGACAATTGGCAAAATGCTTGTTACATAAAAAGGGCAATAAATTTAATATTGGAAATTATCAGCCCATAAGCCTTTTACCCCATCCTTACAAAGTACTAACAAAAATCATTACCAATCTATTATCTAATAAATTTGATAGCTATCCACCTTCAGGACAAGCAGGCTTCCGAAAGGGTTATAGCACCACTGAACAAATTCAAAATATTAGTGGAGAAATTATGCAGATTACCCAGTGGAGACCTAAATTGCATAAAAAAAGTGTGGGTCGTCCTCCCAAGAGGTGGTTGGATGGGAAACGATAGGAAGACAATGGCATCAAGTAGCAAAAGACACGATAGAATGGAAACGTCAAGGGGTGGCTTACGTCTAGGAGTGGACAGTTAAGAAGAAGAAGAAAGACTAATGGGACCTGGCTGAATGCATCAAAGCAAGAGGTCACATACAAAGAAGATGAAGAATAAGAATTCGGCGTCTAAACCACCTCCAGTGGTTAGTTTGACACGACGTTTGTAAGATATTCAGACGTAAATTTTTTTGCTATTGTAGATCCCGTGGTCAAAAAAAGTATACAACCCCTTTCAAAGCATTTGCCCTTTATTTGATGTTATCATAAACGCGATAGGGACTAACAAACGTCGGCTTCTGATTAGCTCCATGAAAAACGTAAGAGTGTACTAAGCTCAGTTAGTAATGCTCGACTCCTCCTTCATTTTGTGGCCTTGTGTTATCAATACTATCATAACTTTTCCTAGGTTTCCTTCTCTTTATCTTTCCAATAATAATCGTTTTGTCTTTTACTTGCTTTATCTAAAAAAAAATATTCATCGTCCTTTGGTTTAATTATCTGGTCTACTTATTCTTGGTTTCTTTCTTCCATCAATATTTTTACTTTTCCATTAAGCATTCTTCTTCGGATTAAGTATATAAAATAAATACATATTGTATAAAGTGTAGGAAACGTCCTATATACCAAGAAAAATCGTATTTTTTATAAGAAAGTAACTAATTTAAAAGCGAGAAATTCATTTAATTTGTTTTGAATAAAACATTGCTTAAATAAAAGAATGGGAACAATAATTTAGAAAAAAATAAACTAAAAACGAGCTTGTGGAAATTTTCTTATGCAAATATGTATACTGTTGTAGTTTTTCAACAATTTCATCTCTGAAGCGTCTTATTAAAAAATCTGTTTGCTCGTTAGCAATGTAAAAAATATCTCTTTAAAGCTCGTAGCGCGCTAATGAAATGCAAAGATCGTGCCTTAATGTTTTCATTGCCTTCATAAAGCAGTTAGAGAACCCTCCAGGATTGCAGCCACTTTAATCCAACAAATATTATAATTTGTCGTTTTCAACACATTTTTAAGATGATTTATTAATATAATTTCGCTTTAATTGCTATTTAGAAGAGTAAAAATTTGCCGGATAATAATAAATTCATTTTATTTATTACCCCAGACGCAGAACTCTAATTAAATAGACGCTTTTTATAAAAGAGATTTATTTTTCATAAAAGAAAATATATTTGTCATATCTAATTTGAGTGAAAGTCAATATTTTTTACCCAACATACTTTATCGTAAATTTCGTTTATGTGAAGAGAATTTTTTAAATCGGGAAAGAAAATCGACTGCAATCGGGAGACGTAACGGAGCGCAAACATGTATCTGAATTCGATTACGAATAATACTGCCAAAAAATTTTTTGGTATAGATAGTAATACTGTTTCATTATTAGAAAATTACAAAAAGTAAAAGAATTAGTAATTAAAATCAGTTGATATACGACTCGTTGTAAACAAATTAGGTGTATTAAATAATACTGAAATGGAATTCCTCTTTGGGTCACCTTCCAACCAATCAAATTCTCTGGGTTGTGAATTCTAAACTTAAGGAAATCTGTTGCTATTAGCATATTTGAAAATACTACTTACGTCATTAATGAATAGTAGAAATAACAGTGGCCCCGAATGAGATCCCTGTGGAACACCGGAAGGAATCTCTATGTGGTCAGAAGTACTGCTGCCAATTTTAACTATCTGGATTCTGCCGATCAAATAACTATTAAACCATGCAATTAAGGAGTCTGGAAATCCTAACCGTATATTGTATAGCAATAATGCGTGGTTGACCCAGTCAAAGGCTTTACAGAAGTCAAAATATATAGAATCTACTTGCACATTGGCTCCAAAATGGGAAAGAATATCCTGTTGATAAACCATCAAATTAGTAACTGTTGATTTGCCTAGAAAAAACCCATATGCAAAACTAAAAAGACAACCTTTGTAAAAATTGTTTAGTTTTCGGTTTGTTATAAATAAGATCTCAACTATCATCGAGGTTACAAGTTTTAGTGTGCGACTCAATTTATTCGACAGATAAGAGCTAAAGAGCATTTTTTGTCCATATCCCAACTTATTTATATACAAAATTAAACAATTATATAAATTTTTCTTGAAATAAATAATATTTTTGTACAACTGTCATTAAAAGTGACACTTTTAATGATAGCAAACAATGTTAAAAACGATTTTTTACATAGCAGCGTGTTAAAAATACTTTTAACACGTTACCATGTAAACAAGTTTACTTTTAACACGGTTTAGTTTACTTTTAACACGGTTTGGTTTATTGTCATTGCAAATTCGCTCGTATCATTATCAAAATAGGGAAGTTGTACAAAAAACATTGTATGATATTTGTGTTAAAAGTGATTTTATTTTGTTCGTGAAATTGTTCAATTCGCTCCGCTCATTTCACAAACGTTTTCACTCACAAAATAAAACCTCACTTTTAACACTCATATCATAAATAACTATTCCTTACTGCAGATTTTAAAATAAGTTTTATCTCTTATCTCGTATTTCTAAATAGCGGTAACACGCTTTTAGTATACACTTGAATCATTTTCAGTTAGAAACTGCAGATGTAAAAAGACAGAGCAGTCGTGGGAACGAACCAGCTTCTGTCTGTTGAAGTGAAAATTCTTGTCGTTCTATAAATAGTTTCAATACTTTGTTATTTCCTATAAAACCTTTGTTGCGGAAGTGAGGAAGTTAGTTTTTTAGTTCAAGTAAACTGTTTTAGAGTTTAATGGTATTATTTCTGAAAGTTGCAATAAAAAATATATATAAAGGTTGTATGCCAGCTAGTATATCCAAAATTCAAGAATTTCCTTTTGGTTTTTAAATAGACACTTAAAAATTGGTAATTGTATTAAAAAATCATATCCATATCCCAAAATATGGAAAAAGTATTTAACAATATATGGTCAAAAATTAACCGTTTCTGAGATTTAATGACATTTCTACTCTTTGCTTCAGTTCTTTGTGGGTATTTATAGAAGTGGCGACCACAACCTGTTTTTAAAGCCCAAAAAAGTGATCTTCTTAAAGACCATCCAATGTGTCCTTTTAAAAGTCTAAGTAATCTTTTGCCTTAAGGGTGATAACTTACCTTGACCTCTCAAAATATATAATGTACCTAACTCCTTCTTAAATACCCTCATTGCCTAGGATTCGATGACATCTTTAGTGCTATAACTCCTCGAGGTGATTTACAATATTAGTGTTCACAAAATGATTTTAGTAGCTGAAATAAGTGAAATTTTAAATTTGGTGGTCTGGCTGGTCATTGTATAAATCCGCCTTTTCTATCCATCTTTGTCTATAAGATCCGTCTAAATGCTCTCTTACGGCAATTGAAAATTCACTGAGCACCATCGTGCTTGATTACCATCCAATGTGTTCTCTAAACAGTTTAGGTACCTAACTTCTTCCAAAACAACCTCAATGGTTAGGATTCGATGATCTTTTTACTCTTTGCTTCAGTTCCTCGTGGTTATTTACAGTACAAGAATTTTTTGACTTTGGAAGCCTTAAAAAAAGGTATTTAAATTGGACGATCTTGCAGGTCATGGTATAAATCTGCCTTTTTCTGTCTATCTTTATCTAAAGATTCGTCTAAATACTCTCTAATGCACCATCGTACTGGAAACATATTAGATACCATCTAATCTGTTTTGTAATACGTTTAAGTAATCTTCACCGACCTTGATCTCTCAATTACGAGATTGGTTCCAAAAGCTTTGGTGGAGTCTTAAAACATACGAACTGAATGCTTGTGGCGACTAAACCAAAAAGATACTTAGTAGTTAAAATCATACGTTTTGGAGGATGGAGGAGTTAAAAAAGATAAAATCTCTGTTTTTAGTAGTTTCGTAGACTTGATTTGGAAATCTGGGAAACCGATTGACATTGAAAGTTACAACGATCGGTATCCCAGATTTTCGATTCTAGTCCAACAGAAAATTAATTTAGAAGACGGAAGATTGTAGTTTCAATTGACGATTAATTTTTTTTTTGTTCACTTAAATTTCAACATTATCTCTGTTTAAATTTTGATTTTTTGTTTAATTTAAATCCTAAGGACGCAAGTAATCTTTCTTCTTAATATATATAAATTACGTGTCACGTTGTTTGTCCGCAATGGACTCCTAAACTACTTAACCGATTTTAATCAAATTTGCACACCGCGTGCAGTTTGATCCAACTTGAAAGATAGGATAGCTTACATTTTAATTTATAGTTGCAATATTATTTTATTGCAAATTATATGTTTATTGAATTTTTATTATATTAAATATGATATTATCATTTTGAAAGTATTCATGTAAGGTCTTAGTAGCTAATTTGGATCAGCGGCTGATTATGACATTTCGGCTGGGTTATCGTAATGGGATCGATTACGCCAGAGGGAAGTTTTTTTTTTTTGTTTTTACCTGTGAAAACCGTAATTATTATTTTAATTTTAACTGTTAAAACTAATTTAGAAAGTTTTTAGATACAACTACCGCACTACCCTTGATTTTTTAACAAGGAAACAATCCTCTCTATGATCAATCAAAGCGTTGTATGACTTAATATTTTTGCAATATCAAGAATGCTGTGCATTGTTGAGATGACACTTAAATTCACTTTAAATTATTGAAAAGTTTTAACATAAAAAGTTGTAAACATGCGCGTTCGATTGCAAAATGATCCATCAGCACAAATATTTTCCGAACAATTACTAGATATTGCGAACGGTAAAATAGAACTGCAACCAAATACGCAATTCATTAAACTGACAGACAATTTCTGCAGTGTTCTTCAGGAAAAAAATTGAACTGATCCAAAGTATTTTTCCGGATATACAGAATAATTACTTGAATCATGACTGGCTCAGTCATCGGGCGATTTTGGCAGCCAAAAATGTTGATGTTGACGAAATTAATTTCCAGATACAACAGTTGTTACCAGGCGATCTGATGTCTTTTAAATCAATCGATACAGTTGTTGATGAAAATCAAAGTGTAAATTTTCAAATTGAATTTTTAAATTCACTAGATATACCTGGAATGCCATCACATAATCTTCGATTAAAGATTGGTTCCCCTATTATTCTCCTACCTAATTTGAACTCACCTCAATTATGCAACAGTACGCGTTTGGTCATCAAAAAGATTACTGGAAATATTCTTGAAGCAACCATTTTAACTGGAAAGTTTAAAGGAAAAGTGGTCCTGTTGCCACCGTCAGATTTTACTATACCCTTTAGAAGGCTATAGTTTCCAATTCGTTTAGCTTTTGCCATGTCAATAAATAAGTCACAAGGTCAAACAATGTCCATTTGTGGTTTAGACTTGGACAATCCATGTTTTTCTCATGGGCAACTATATGTTGCATGTTCAAGTGTAGGGAAACCGTCGAATCTGTTTGTGTTAGCTAAAGACAGGTTAACCAAAATTATTGTGCACCGATTAGTGCTAAATTAAATTGAAAATAAAAAGTAATTATAATTTAAAATAATAAATATTATTGTTAAAGATTTAAGACTATCTGCCCTACCTACCTCATTCATAAGTTAAAGTGTTACATGTTATTTACTTTGTAATGTCACATAGGTGATAGGGTAGTTTTGCCCTACATATTAATTTATTAGTTTATATTATACTGTATTGTTATGTATTACATTTCACCAGGTAAAAGGCATTACGTTAGATCTTGTCACGTGTTTAGATAGTTTAATTTTTATTCTCACGTAGAATATGAATTGGCTATAAAAGCATGCAGGTTGTTGAGGTCAGACACCAGGAGTTTGTAGTCTGAGGTTGTCTGTAAGGATCACCCTTTAAGGTGCTCCTAAAACATACCCTTGGGTATGGGCCATTGTTACTCTTGACGTATTTTCGTGAGTAAGTGTGACATTCCACCATGTAGTTTATTTGGTAAGATTAGTAAAGATTATTGTATTCAGTTATTCCCTATTCATAATGTTTATTACACATTTGTATTGCTTATTTATTGGTTAATATATTTGTTGTTTGTTTTCTGTTGTTTTTCTCATCTTCCCCTGGGTTAGTTTTCTGCCTTCAGCAGGATACCCAACCGGGAGTGCCTTTAGTAAGCTACCCCTTATCCTATAACACTAAGGCACATTCTCCCAAATCTCTCCAGGCGTGACAGTATTATACTCATTTGTTAGAAACTATAATAATAATAAATTTGAAAATTCTTTTGTATTGATTTTTGCTTAATATCAATCCAGTGAATTTTTATACCAGCTTTAACGTTTCCGTCTTCATTCGTAAATAATAATTTCATTGTATTTAGGGGTTGCAGTATTGGAAAATCTGTCATGGAGTTCGCCATATTTTTTTACAAATGGCATCTATGTAAACAAGCATGGTGGTCTCCATGACTGATGTTCTCCTACTGTTCCTCTTAAATAGATTACTACAATGTAATATAACAAAAATCTTAGCCACAGCAAAGCGTGGCCGGGTCAGCTAGTATAATATAAAAATTAAATTTAAAATAATCCAGATATACGAGTTTCTAGTTAAAAATTTTCAAAATGGTATCAGTTAAGTAGCAGAGAATCCCTTGAACAAAAATTAAAACTTAAAATATAACCCGCATTTAAAAAGTTACATCAATGATGCGAAAGTTCTTAATTAAGTTGGTGTAAAAAGAAAACGAGCACTCAATTTTCCATTAAAACCACTCCAATTATGAGAGTTTATACTGTCTCTCTGTTAAGTAGTCAGAATCCAGAGAGTGCAATTTACCTTACCAAATACTAAAAGCAGATACTAACCATATATCTTTCCCTAAATTCAATGTCGCGTGTTATAATCCCAATTAAAAGAGCTTTACAGCTATTATTGGGATTTATAAATTGATAACATCTAATTGAATAGCAAGGATATAAATTCACATTGTTAGATATTTATGGCTAAATTTACCTAATAGAATAACAAAACCCGTAATTAATTTACCACAATAACAATTCTGACGTAATGATAATATAGTGGCAATGGAAGAATAATTGGGAATAATGATGATAAAATACTTAGGTAAATTATTTAGTAGAAGACTTCATTTCACTAAATACAAATCATAGGTATACAGTTGTATTATAAATTTGGATTTCAGAATAGAAATGTCATCCATCTTTACAGATAATTAAAAAAAAATTGTAGCATAATCTACTTGAGATGTGGTGGAATTGAATTTCTTTGCCATAAAATGTTTTACCCCGTTAAGAAACGACGCCGTTTTGGAGATCTTGAAAATTTATATCGTTGAGAGGCCAAAGAAGAACTGTGTTGTCCTGAAAACTTCTAGATCATTGTTCCAGAAGAATTCCTATGGTTTGGTGAAATATTTCACATATCTATGGACTTCTGGATTGGGCTAAATTTGCATTATTTTTACTCCTTAATTTTAGATTGTTTTTAGACTGTCTCACCATTATGTTTTTTATGTATTTTTTTTGCTTAATTTTTATTTATTTTTAAAATTTATAAATTACACAACAAAAAAATGCATAAAGGGGAAATCGAAAAATATTAAACCTGGCAGGATTTGAACGTTCTATGTTCACCTTGTAGCGTGTTTAAAAAACTTTAATAATAAAAATACTTTTTTATAATTCTTTCTTAACTATGCCGTCCCTGTACGCTTAGTACATCATACAGAACTTTCTCGAATAATAAAATTTAACGACTATCTCTAAGCAGCAATATCGACCCCTTAACTGACCAATAAGGTTCCGACTTTAACATCAGATGATGAGACGCGAAACACAGCGTCACCCCAGTTCTAACGACTTTTCGGCATTCTAGCTTGGGCCTTTGTACGATCAAGATCATACGTACAGCCGCTAGTTTCAGTTCCCGGCAAATTTTCTTAAGATATTTAAAAATTACTTGCTATTAAGTGTTTCTGTTATCGTTTACCGTTATCGTACCGAGGATTCACATAAAGGATTCCAGACAGCGCTTCCTTTATGCTTCCTGGGTTTTCTATGTAACAACGACACGTCCGCCATTGTTACGTTTATCGTTTTCGAAACCCACGCTTCGAAAAGTGAGTTTATGGTTTTCTCTAATTATCTATAAATCTAAACAAGAATGGGTTTAGATTATATCGTACCGTTAAGACCAATTACCGAGAGAAAGAAGCCATATACTAGAAATATATCTCAGAAATATTTGGAAGACAATGTAAGTTTTTAACAATATTTTTTTTACCTGTATCGAGCAATAACGTACCATTTATTTCTATGGAATATCTTACCTTAATTGTATTCACCTGTAATTAAGTGTGCAGTGCCGTAATAAAAAAATTCGGGATGTGTTTTTGTGTTTTTGCTTATCTGAAATTTTTTTACTCGTATTTTTTGTACCTGCTATCTGTAAACTGTTTTACATATATTTTTTTTATCTGTTAATTATTATCTCGCCTTATTTAATTAAGATCTATCTACACTTGTCTATATGAGTACGTTTTATCTCGAGATAATTGCAAAACCAAAAGTGATACTTTTTATTTTTTATCTAAATTTTTCTCTTTCACTTTTAGTTTTCAGTACGCCAAAAATAACAATAGAATTTACTTAGCTGTTGTTTTATGGTAGTAATAGTTATGTTTTTGAATTTAAACACAAATGTGTTTAATAATATGATTTACTGTTTATACCACTGATATTTTCTTTATTGTATTTTGTTTATTGTATCTCTTATTTATTATCAAACCAGATCATAAAGTCTGTTTAGTGTTAAAATAGATTTTCTTTTCCTAGCTAGAGCCTGCTACTCTGATCAATACCTTCAGTTTCTCTAATCTATACTTTACCAAAGTAATAGATTTTGATTCTTAAATATACCTTATTTTATTGAAGTAATAGATTTCGTTTCTTAAACATATATTATTTTATTAAAGCAATAGATTGTGCTTTTTTAAATCTATCTTTATCTTACCGATTAGATTGACAACCATAAGGATGAGTAAAAGAAAAGTGTAAGTATAATTTTTTTAGTATCTTAAATAAGAGTGTGTAATTTAAATTTTAGCAAGAACATCTGCCGGGTTATCTAATTTTACCTTATCTTATCTTATATCTCTTATATCTTTCTTATTTTATCTGGGTTTCTTATATTTTCCCATCCCTATGATAAAAAAATAAGTGGCGCCCATTTTCCTTTCCCTTTTCCATCATTTCTCTTATTTTCTCTTTAGTCCCTTTTAAATTCTTTTATCTTTTATTTTTCTAGTAATTATATTCCTTTATATCTTTCCAATACTGTATCATCTAGCTCGTTCGAATCCACGCTCGCTCTCCTCCTACCCCCTGAGTGCCGTTCGCATTGGTTAACCTCTATAAAACGAACATTTAACATCTTAAGAAAAAAGAGGTTACAACCTATAGCCTTTAACCATTCGGTTACAGATAGCTTACTGGTTGGTCGATATTTTTGATCATATACGCCTTTCATAGCATATTTCCTTAACGATTTCCAAGAGGTAACTTTTTGCATTTACATTTCTAGTTTGTACTTTTTAAGCTTCTCGACTTGAGGAAAGATGGTTGGTAATAGAAATAGATCAATTAAACAATATATTTTTTTAATAATTCTCTTATGTTTATTTGTCGCATGTCTGCAGCAGACAATTGTTTTTGTCTGATGATGTTAGTACCAACTATCCTCGTCCAGGTCATAGAGTTAAAATTAATTTGCACGGTTAGTTTTTATTTTTATTATTTTTTTATATAAAACAATTTCGCCAATAGCAGTACATATTCTATTATGTACCCAATGGGCACTTGAAAATTCTGTTTGATTATAGTGGAGTGCAACATCATGTGTACTTTGCTCGTTAGTAAAAACTACATGATGTACATCGAAATATCTTGTTTGTTATTACTAATAACACAAAATGTTGCTTTTACATGAATACTTTCTGACTTGTTTGTTCATTAGCTTAGTGCAAAAACGGGAACAAGTAGGTTCAATAATATCGCAGACTAAAATTTATTATTATTTGTTTATTTTGGAAAAGCATTATATTGCTAATGTAGATATACCTACCGGGTTTAATAATAAACATCATTTTCAAAATCAATATTTGGCAACCAGGTTTAGAAAATACATAAAGAAAATACAGTGAAAGAAATCAGAAAATACAACTAGAACATGTAATAGTTAGATATTTTTATTATATAACAAGTTACCTTCGCTAGCTGATATTTTATAGCAGTTAGAGACCATAGTTTAAACGTAAAGTAAAGAAATGTCAAATGTCAATACTACAATGACATTAATCAAATGTTAGTTGTCAGCGGTCAAATGTCAAACTTATTTGATAACAAATTTGAATTAGGGGTAAAACTTCCTTCATTACTCTTCAGTCTTTAGAAAAGAACGACAGAAAGAGCTAAATCTTTATATTTCTAAAGAGTCTTTAGCGTTGTTTTAAAGACTGAAAGGCGACAAAGCAGATTTATAACCGGATTTGTGATCGACGACAAAAATACTTCGGGTTTCATTTGTCGCATGACTGCAGCAGACAATTTTTTCTGTCTGATGATGTTAGTACCAAATATCCTCTTCCAGGTCATAAAACTTAAAAGGTAAACCCACGTTCCATTAATATAGACAATTTTGCTAGTAGAGAGATGATCATAGTGAAAAATGTGGGACACAAATGTCAAACTGTTGTTTATAGACAATTTTTTAAAATATTTTGATATTGTTCTCAAAGATGGCGTGTGACTGTGTTGAGGCCTTGACATATACCGCAATTCGGAACATTGGCATAGGTACCGGGACACTCAGAGTTTTAGGGCAATGAGAAGGTTGATGAATTGGCCCGAGCGGGAGCTAATATATCAATGATTGGCGAGGTTGCTGACACAGAAAGGTAGCCAGTGAAAAATGGAAACTAGAAAAGGCACAGGAGTGGTGGGAAAAATCACCGGGCAACCGACAAGCAACCGACACTCGGTGAAATTTACTGCAGAGCTAATATCACAAAAGAGAAACGATGTCAGAATGTTTGTCAATCTCTTAACAGGATACTATCAGCTCAGAAAACACCTGAGTCAGCTGAACTTGACAGATGAAGACATTAAGAGGACGCGGTATCTGGTTTTGGGAGAGAAGAAATCGGCTGCTCCAAGTTATGTGAAGATGCCACTGTCAAGGCTATTAATTCTCATTAGGAATGCAGGGCTCTAATCCTATTTAAGAGATGATAGTTGTTCACAATAGATCTGTATAGGTCGCAGTGATACAGCCAACCCAATCTGTCTATCTATCATAGAACAATTTTTATTGCGAGGAATACTTTCTTAACTTGAAGTAGTAGTCTTCTTCTTATTCTTTTATTAGATCTGTTGATCTGTTAATTTCGAACGTTACGCTGTAGTATTTCCTGTGATGTGAACTGTCCCTCCATCTCTTTGGATGTCTCCCCAGCGGTCGTTATCCTGCTGGTCTTCGAACTAAGGCTTTTTCGGTAACCTGTTTTCATCCATTTTTCTTACGTGGTTGTGCCACTGCCTTCTTCTTAATCTTCCCCATTTTACTACATCCTGTATTCCGCATTGATCTCTTACTTCTGTGTTCATGACTCGATCGCGTCTTGTTTTACCTACTATTGTTCTTAGTATGTTCATTTCAGCAACTCTCAATATACTTTTGGTCTTATTAGCGTCCTCCGCCCGCATGATCACTAAGTGGATTGAGTAGCTCAGGGTCATGTTGCCAGTCCCAAGCCCGGATAAAGGAGGGGGGTTCGGAGGACGGGTTAGCAACTCACGTGGTAAAAATTACCAGTAGCTCACAGACCGAACACAGCCTCGGAAAATAGACAGAACTTGAAGTAGTAAGCACAGCCGGACTTGACTATACAAGCCGTGAACAACCACTTGGCAACGCCGCAATCGACAATAGTTTCAGATCGGTTTCAAGCGAGCGCGTATTTTTAAATTCAGTTAAAGCTCGATTCAAAGATCGCGTAAATAAAATAGTATTGACATTTCGTTTAAAATAATTAAATCAGTATAATAATTGAAACAATAAATATTTATAAATAATATTTAAACTCTAAAACAAATTACTTTATGAATAAGAACATTTGAATCATTATTTAAATAGTACATAACTCATAATATGTTTATAAGAATTGTCTACAAATAATACTCATTTCGTCAGACAATCTTAAAAGATTGTCTGTCCAGCAAGGACCACGAGGAGGTATGAGCCTTCCTTGCCTGGAAAGGAAAGGGTTGGTTATGTTAGTAAGAATATAAAATTAGTTTGTTTTTGAAAACAAGTTTTCAAGACACATCACGATAGTTGTAAAGGAAATTGGTTAAAATGATTAACAAGAATTGTTAGAATTATTTATTAAATGTGTCTAGTTTCCTTTTTTTGTTTTTTGATTCAGCCATTTCCGATTTTTCTGTGGCATTTTTATTATTTCTTTTTTTAACATAATTATTTAAAAGAATGTTTGAAAATACAGAGCACATCATAATGAACATATTTTTGTTCTCGTTACCACAAATACATTGCGAGTATAAATCATTAAAGCTTTCATGTTGTCTAGTGCTTAAATTAGTTAGATTACACAGAATAGCTTTTTGATTTGTCATTTTTAGGAAGGCACTCTCAGTAGCAGGTCATTAATAATTTTTTCAAAAATCGCGCACATATGGAATAGAATGTCTTTAACAATTTCTGTAGGAACCTTTAAACCACCACGTTGTAGACAATCAAAGTATTGGAAAGGTGAAAACAGATACCGCTGGTTCTCCTGCATTAAGACAAGTTTTATAATAATTGGATTTGCACCCAGGCACACAACAAGGACTTGGCATGGTAAATTAATTAAATTGAGAGAATACAGAGGAGATTACCAGAAAAATAATAATAATAACAGTAACTAAATGGTATCTAATAAGCTGGCAGGCAGGTAGACCTACCTATGCAACGCAATAACAAAATAAAAAAGAAACAAAACGAACGAAAAAATTCCAAAATGTCAGATACTTACGCTAATTTCCAACGCTAATATTTGTTATTGTTTTTAAAAAATAACTAAAAAAATACCTACAAAATCAAAGCCAAAGACGATTCATTAAAACACACTTTCAATTATAATTATTTTTTAAAAAGCACAATCACAAAATATGTACCACCATTTGTCGCCACTTATAGGTTAAGCATTTTATAACACATAAACTTCACTCATAGATATTTTTGTTTTAACTCAATATCTGCGAAAAAAAAACTGTACTGGTCACTCACAAATCTCACACAGTAAAACCTTTTACAGGTTTAGTCTTTATCTTAACAATAATTTCGTTAAAAAAAGCTGATTTATTCTCAAAACAACAAGAACTAACTTGCCTTTCGAGCTTTCAACATGTAAGTCTAATGGCTGAACCCAGTTTATTAGATCTGAAGGCATAGTTGCCAGATTTCCTTGTTCACGGCTTGTTAAGTGGAGTAGGGCTGTGTAGTAAGATTAAAAAACTTAGAAGGGTAGTTGGTCATCGGACGCAAATGGATTATAACCAACCATTCTGTCCTAGATTAAGAAGCTTAAGGTAAGTCTCAAATGTTTTACAAATTTTTTCTTTTGTATTTATTCATAATTGGCGTATACCTATAAATATTATATTAATGTCTGTTTCCACATCATTCAACTTGGATGCATTTTATAGGGACAATCAAATGCGGCTCTAATTACATCCCTGCTCAAGTATAATACAGAATCAAAATAAAAGTTGATATTGGTATCTTGATAAGAAGGTGTAGGTATTTGTGATATTTTATTCAAACTTTGGTTTTATTCGTAAAAAATTAACATTCTTTTTCTCGAAAAAGAATATCCTGGTGAAATAATAAAAATAATCTAAAACAACACAAGCAGCTCCGGTAAGACGTATATCTCAAAAGGCTTGCCTACCGACTCACTTAAAGCCGGTAAAATGTATTTATTAGACAGTTAAGGTGTCTTGTAGCAAACGCGTATGTAAATGGTGCGGTGGAAGGCGCAGCCCAAGATAATGGAGTCCCTAATCCTTGGCACAGCCGGTCCAGAATAAACACTCCCAGATTTACAGTTGGAGAAATCGTTTCACTGTGAAATTCGTCATTATTTTCCAGGCAAATGACTTTAATGAAACAAGTATCCAATATAAGGATTATGTCGGATTAATATTCATAGCCGTTAAATAGAAAACGATACTAAGTTCAAGAGAACCACACCGCTTGCTCCGCTCTCAAGCATTCTTTTTGTTCACCGTTAATAAATTTTATTTAAAAAGTCTTAAGAAGTTAATTTAAACTGGAATACTAAAACAAATTTACTTTACTATAGTTTCTAAAAATAGTATTCTTCAACAGTATTCTTCAAGTGTATATTCTAATTTTAAACCGCGTTTAATATTCAATATCTTTAAGATAAATAGTTTTCATTAGGACGTGGCACTTGATTTTAGTATATACTTATAAAGAGAGTCAATTTTCCTACTATAATTTTAAAAGTGGCAATTTTCAGTTTTTAATATGAAGAGTCACATTCGCTTTCATATCAATATTATTTGTATGTATACATAAAATTTATTACAAAAATATAACTCTATAACTTTTTCTATAATTTATGGGCTATAAATTAGGTACCTTAAATTATTATAGAGATTATAATGGATAAAATAAACTTGCAATTGTAATTAACTAAATTTTCATTTATAGATTTTAGTAAAAGTTAAAAATGAATTTTCTTATCAAGAAAATGAGAAATAATCTGTTTAGACGATGTTTTTGTATTGTGCCGTCTTGAATTCATTTATTTAGACCGCTTTAGTTAAGGAAAGATATTACCAAATATGTAAATTTATTTCATCACCAAAGAATGGAACATTTCTCATTTTCCATTTTCTCCTGATGAACATTTTGAGAGTTTCCGGAATTCTAAAACTCGGGATATTATAAATGCAAAATAAGTTTCTTTCAACAAAGATTATCACTATGAAATATACAGTTTGTTTGTGTTATTAAAATTGAAGTAGTCGAATAATGTCTTAGTATTTCTACTAAAAAAAAAACAGAAATTTATAATAATCGAGGTCTGTCGCAAAGTAAACAGGACTTTTAAGATATATCAGATACTAGTAGCGCCATCTGTTATTAGGGCTAGTGTTCGATAGGTGCATCTTTCATTGATGTTCTGTTAAAATTTCATGATAATCGAACCACTTTACGCCGAGTTATCGCCCACAAAGTGATAGTACCTTTTCAACATCGGTCGAAAAATGAGAATCGGACAAAGAGTCAATAAAGTCCTTTTTCTACAAACGTCACTAAAAGTGGAATTTTTAACGCGTGTTGTCAGTGTCTAAAATGTCTTTTTACGACACTGGTGTTAAATGTCATTTACTTTTAGCACCAGTGCTAAAAGTGATTTACTTTTAGCACTGCTAAGAAAATAAAATCAGAAGAAGTTGTATTCAATTAAAAGTGCAATTAGCAAAACTACAATTAGTAAAAGAAAATCCATGACCAATCTCTCTGGTAGCTGTAACGGTATTTATTTTGGTAAAACTTGTACCAGAGCAGGAAACAGTGTTATCCGCCGAAGTGTTGGACAAAATTTGATCCGCAACGTTCTTTTTCTTTTGTAGCGAGTAGTCTATGTAACCCTCCGCTACTGTACTGGACTTCCATCCACCGTGTCTCTTGATTGTAGTAAGATTAGCACCAGAGCCCGCTAACAAACTAGCTGAGGAACGTCGAAAACAATGGCCAGTATAAAGATGGGAATCAGGCAAATTTAAAAATTTTGCAATTTGAGCAGGCATTTTACCAAATGTGTTGATTCTAACTGGAGATTTGCCACATTTTTTTTCATTTAAGAATTTCATAAAAAATCTTGAATGACCAATATCCACTGGACGAAGCGCTAAGTACTTTTTGTAACAGTTCATATACAATGTACCACTAATAACAAAGGTTCTTGGGGCATTGGTTTTTGTGTCTGGTATATGCACAACTAGCGAATTTCCCAAATCCTCGATGTTTTCCAAAGTTTAATTGCATAGTTCTTCTCGGCGACAGGCCCCAAAGAGACCAAAAATTGCAACAACTTTCTGCATAAGATATATTTCATCCGAGGCTTCTACGAGAAATTTGTTAATTTGCTCCCTACTCAATATTTTTGACTTTTTCGGTCGATACCCTTCACCTTTCCGTTTTAAAAATGCTACAAGCTTGTAATACCTGCTTATGTCCTGGTTATTTATATTCATCATCGCTTTCAACATAGAATAATTGGACCAAAGCGTCGATGATTTCCATATTTTAGACTTTTCTTCAAAGTAAGCGAGCAGCACTTTTTCACTGGTTTCTTTACCTATAACATTTTTTTGATCACACCACTTCAGAAAACGATCGTATGAAAACTCATACTGTCGCTTTGACTTATTAGGCAATAATTCAAAGGTAGCTTTATTAGCAGCTTCTTAAATTTCCACCGGGAGAAATTCATTTTCTTGATCACTTTCCATCATCGAATAAGAATTTATAACATTTGTTTGACGCAAGCTGTCAAAAACAAATCAACAATCGATTTTTTCTTCGTCCTAGCAACGTATTTCGTATAGGTAAGTTAGATGAAATTAGATACATTTTATCAATTTATTTATTAAAAATAATAATAAGCGTTAATTTGGACTATTACTAGCGTTCCTAGAAAAAATATTGTATGATATACGTGTTAAAAGGGATTTTGTTTTGTTCGAAGGGATGAGGCACTCCGCCTACGGCGTTGTGCCTCAAACTTCCCTTTTCACAAAATAAAATCTCACTTTTAGCACTTATATCATAAATAACTATTTTTGACTTTGTTACACATATACCAAAACGCATCGATTGTTAAAACAAGTTTATGGTGATAATTGTTTATCTCGTAGTTGAGTCCACGAGTGCAGTTACACGGTTTAAGGAGGGTTGTGAGTCGCTGGAAGACGACGAAACTGTTGGCCAGCCAAAATTTGCAATTACGCGAGAAACAGTCAACAGAGTGCGTCTATTTATTAAAAATGACCAAAAAATTTTCATTAAGATATAGGCAAATGGAATTAAATATCTCCAAAGAGTAGATTTATCGCTTTTTGACCGGGAATTTGGGCATGAAGAAGGTTTGTTCATGGTTTGTTCCGCAGAAGCTCACGGATTACCAAAAAATGTTTCAAATTCAACATTCGAGAGAAGAAGACGAAAGTGAAATTGTTGATTTGTTTTTGCGATTCGAGGAAAATTATTCACGAAGAATTCGTTCAAGCGAGCTAAATTTCAAAATTTATATACTTGAAGAACATTAAAAGACGCTTCTATCCAAAAAAAGATACATTCAGCTTACTGGTTGCCGAGATGTTGAGTGGCGCATATCCTGAAGTGATTCCATAAAAAAAAGCTTCCTATGGAATATGTCCATGATGATCTGCATTTCGACAGAAACCGACTTGTCTATAAAGGATTTTCAGTAATTACAGATTAATTTTAAAACTTCTTTATAAAGAAAAACAGAATTATGCTAGTATCAAATTTTTTTCATGAATAAGATCGTGAATTTATTCAAGATCACTATTTATCTTTTCGTTAAATTTTTATTTAAATTATTCGTCAAATATTATCATGAATTAAGGAGAGCCAACAGAAGAGATCACAAAAAATAAGATTATTGTCAATTTGTATAAATTTTTAATTAATATTTTATTCTTATTTAATAAGTTGCGTGTGTGCGAATTTTGACTATTGGTTTTGTGTTTATTTTACGTAATAGTAGAAGGTCAAAAATATAAAATAAAAGTTAAATTATGTAAATATTTGAAGATTAATCAATCTGCTTTTCTTTAAACAATTTAGTGAACTTTGATCCAAATATAAAACTAAAAACAACATTATTTAGGAATAAATTATACCTAGATTTTATACCAGGTATTAGGAGTATTTTTTTATTATACCTTATTTTATAATTAGGTAGTAACATGCTAAATATTGTACATTTGTCCTCGACTAAAGTTCGATAACAATTTTAAGCTGCATTTTCTTTGTTAGTTTTGTTATCTTTGAAAACTGGTGATTATTGTATAAACGAACGATTTATCGTATTGAATAAATATCAGAGAAATAGCTACAATTTTTATTTTATTGTTAGTTAGTGTTTAAGTGGGAAGTTGTAATCTCTTGTAGAGACAATGAATGGTAAGTTATTACACGCTTAATATATGCAGTTTTTAATTTTAAGAGGAATGTAAAAAAGGAAATAGAAGCTAATTTTGAACGTATGCTTTTTAGATATGCAAATCAGTAATACAGAAAGCTTGGGTGAATGGTTTTTTAAATCATTAAAAAAATATGGCAACAGAGTTTTACAGGTATAAATCTAATATATTTGAACATATATATGTAAATTGAGGGTAAATCAACAATCAAAAATACCATAACTACTTATATATTGATATAGATCTTTTCTACAAGCATGCGTAAAACAACACTTTCCCGCACGCATTTTAATTCAGAAAATATCTCTTTCCCGCACGGCGTGCAAGTCCTTAATTCGTTTTGACCAATTTATAACCAGAGGAATGTAATTCGAAGTAAAGTCATTAGAAGAAAAAGAATTTAATGGAAAATGGAAAGGTCAAGAATGGAAAGTAAAGAACTTGGTATAAATTAATTAAAAAACAGGTAAAGTTATTAGATAAAAAAAGAGAAACTGGAAGAAAAGACCTTGAAGGGTAAAAAATTGGCCACGAAACGATTGATAGCAAAAATTGTTCGGAAAGGAAATGAATGGAAGAAAGTCATGTCTGGTAAATATTTGAGATTATATAATAAAGAACTATTCTATAAAAATACATTTTAAAAAGTTCTACAATCTGGATACTATAAAAGGCAAGTAAAGAGATGTTAATGGTAAAGAGAAAATTAAAGTTACAGATTGTAGATTGAAGTTATTGAGTGAGGTCGATTAACCCAGGAAACCTAAGAGATCTTTTGTGTCTAGACTTTTAAGAAAGTTCATTATCCGTTTAGGTCAAACATTTGAAACCTCTTGAGGCTCTAAAAAGACATGACGAAGATATTTAGAACAGGCGAACAGTTACACTGTAGTTAACTCTTTTCATCTTCATACTCATAGAATTTGTATATTCTACTGCCCACATTGCTTATTTTACAAAGATGGTACTTGAGTAGACAGTGTCATGTAAGAATTACTGCGATTACTCTTGAGTTTAGGTTTCTAAAGCTCTAAGAGTACTTATAAGTAGAGCGGGGAAGGTCGTATAAAATCTTTTTGGTTGTCTTTGGCTTGCAGTGGTTTTCCCAATTACGAACTTTCTTCATGATGCGGCTTTATGAGATGCCACAAAATAGTTCAGGTTCGTTAAAGGAGTAATAGCTGCTTCTTTTGCGAGACTATCAGCTATCTCGTTTCCAAAAACCCCTTTAAGCCTTGATACCCACAACAAAGTAAATTTTTTGTATCTGGCCAATTGCTTAAGAAACTATTTGCAGTTCCAGGCAACTCGAACTTGGTGAATTGTAGATCCTCGAACGTGATAGATTGTAGAGCATTCAAAGTAGCTTGGCTATCGGAGGTAATAAATATTCTGGCTGAGTTGAGGCATTTTTTAATGTACTTTTGAGCACAGAAGTCTATTGCTAGAATTAAAAGTTGTAGGAGAGTTTTCTAGGATATTGAGAGCCTAACGTTAGGACCTCTATCCCCTATAGTTACCAACTTCTTCTGGAGTTTTAGACCCATCAGTATTATAAGTAAGAGCTCCTTTTGAAGGTCATGGAATATTAAAAAAAAATATTTATAAGGAAATGTACCAAATCTAAGGGTGCAATAAATTAACCTACACAGCTTTTTTAAAGTATAAAATATTGTGAAGGCCATATTATCCTCTTTGCTTGATGTGTGTTTTCAGTAGGCTACACTGAAATCCTTTTCCCAATTACGAACGTCATCCATAATGGGGCAGTTTAAGATGAAACATTAACGTTTGAATTAATGGAGTTCTAGCTCCTTTATTTTGTGAGGCTATCAACAATCTTGTTTGCGATAAGCACTTTATGTTTTAATACCCGCAATAAAGTAATTTTGATCTATTTAGCCAGTTTCTTAAAAACTTGTTTACAGTTCCAGGTAACTCGGACATAGTAAATTGTATAGCTTCGAACGTGGTAGATTGTAGAGCTTTGCTATTAGAGGCAATAAATATTTTGGCTGGTTTAAGGCGTTTTTTATGGACTCTTAAGCACAGAAGTGTTTCACAGGCTATTGAGAGCTTAATGTTAGGACCTCTAATCCCTATAGTTACTTCTTCTGGTGTTTTAGAACCATGAAAGTTTTAATAATATTAAGTAATTTATTTAAACAAAACTCATATATAATGCCATAACAATATAACTATAAATTGTTTGTAATCAGTTCATTAACCATTTAATATAACGCAAGTCACATTAATCTATATATATAAAAATGAAACCCGTTTTCCTTGGTCATGGCATCACGCGTGAATGGCTGGACCGATTTTTGTAATTCTTTTTGAGTTGTATTTGTTACCATTAGGAGAAGGTTCTTAGGGAAGAAAATATTAAGAAAATCTCTCAGAAATATTGAAAAATAGACATTTAATTTTGCATATTTTAAAAAACGCGCGTAACGAATGTCAATGTCGTTCACAGCCATAGACTATATTGAAAGAGCATCGTTTGTTCGGAAACGTGGTTACTTAATTAAATAAAGCTTCCATGTATCAAATTCAATATTGATTAATAGATATCTATACGATTTCATATAAATATAAGTTCGAAAAATATATTTTTGGTGCGATAAGTGAAACAAAACTATAAACTTTCTTTCCTTCTCTATCTCTTCATCTCTTTTATTTTTCTTAAATTTATTTTAGTTGTTGGCGTAGCAACGCGCGCCGGGTACAGCTATTTCATATATTTAAAAGAGTGATCCTTACTAAGACGCCACCGTAAGGTGGCGCAGTTAAGATAGTATAAATTTACATTAGCAATTCTTGCGTAACTAAGTACTATGACGCCACCATAAGGTGGCGCAGTTAATATATGATATATCTAATCGATTATTTACAAAACCGTAAAAATTTGGAAAAATGGTAAAAAAACATCAGTAGGCGGTACGAAGTTCGCCGGGTCAGCTAGTAAATAAATAATTATTGACATGCACTTTCGATCTACTTATTTATCTTGTCTTTATTTAGTTTTTAGATGATACAAACGAAATCAACACATTCTCAGATATTTTAATCTGGAGTATAAGAACAGCAATTAACCTAAAAAGATATGGTATAACTCAAGATGATATTATCAGTTCATGTTCACATAATCAAAAACACAGTTGGATTCCATTTTTTGCAAGTCAATTTTTGGGAGCAAAAACTGCATCATTTGATCCGAATTTGCCCGAATTGGATACAATACATTTATTGAAATTGATAGAACCTAAAATACTTTTCGTATCTGAGGAAGCATTAGAATTTATTGAAAGATGTTTAAAAAAAGCTGATATTAGTACAGAATTAGTTGTATTTGGTTATAGTAAAAGATATACACAATTTTCTGAATATATTGAACCATGCACTGAAGAGAAAGATTTCATTCCAGCTAAAATAAAGAATGTTAATGATACGGCTGTCATACTATTTAGTAGTGGTACAACTGGTTCTCCTAAAGGAATTTGTTTAAGTCATAAAGCACTGATTTCAATGGGATTAGGAGATGATACGAAATTTAATGTAACATGTCAAAATCCAACGGTAGTTTTATTATATACTACTATATATTGGGTCAGTGCTTTATGTATGTCTATTAGATGTACACTTAATGGTGAAAGTTATGTAATGGTAAATACATTTGATCCTCTTTCTACATGGAAACTTATTGAGAAGTATAAGGTAAGATATATGTTAATATTATAGACGCGAAAGTTTGTAAGTATGGATGGATGTTTGTTACTCTTTTACATAAAAACTACTAAATGGATTTTAATGAAATTTTACAATAATATAGCTTATATATCAGAATAACATATAGGCTACAATTTATAAGGATATTATGTGAATTGTCCAAACCATTAAAGTGGTTATATATGGTTCCAGGTTTGAATTTATATCACCCCTTGTATATTTGTTCTATAAAAGCTTACAGATATTTTGAGTGATGTTAATTTTCAACTATCATATGATACTAGTATTTCTCCAGAATCCTGGAAAACTGGAAAACTCAGCTTCTAACTACAGACCCATAGCTCTTCTATCTGTTATTAGCAAAACTATGGAGAAATACGTCAATCACGAGATCCTGAGCTACCTTGAGACACACAACCTTTTAAGTGACAGGCAATATGGTTTTCGCCAACAAAGATCAACAGCCGATCTACTAGCATATGTAACTCATGTCTGGAGTGATGCCATCCACCGCTATGGGGAGACTCAAATAGTATTACTAGACATCTCAAAAGCATTTGATCAAGTGTGGCATGCAGTTCTTTTGAACAAACTGCATTCATACGAACTCTCGCAAAACCTTTGCAGATGGATATCCAACTTTCTCTCCAACAGGCACATCCAAGTTGCTGTAGATGAACATTCTTCCAACCTCTATAAGATCAATGCTGGAGTTCCCCAAGGATCGGGTCTAGCTCCTACTCTATTCCTATTACATATTAATGATCTACTAGAAGCCACTAATAACCCGATACATGGTTTTGCAGATGATAGCAACCTACACTGTAGCAAAGCGCACAACCGTCCCATACCTCTAGATATTCTGGAAGAGGACAGAAGATCCACAACGGCTTCTCTCAATCAAGATTTGAGAATTGTAGACGAGTGGGGAAGAAAGAATCTCGTTAATTTTAACGCTTCCAAGACAAAGACATGTTGACTATCCAACAAGAGGCAAACATGCGACTCATCCATTACAATTAACGGTCAGACACTGGTAGCGGGCGACTCCATTACGCTGGTAGGTATAACAATCTCCCAGGACTTACTATGGAACGAACATATTGCATCCATAGCAACTGCAGCAGGAAAGAAATTAGGCTTTTTGTTTAGAGCACGGAAATATTTTTCTCCATCCAACTTAGATACTCTTTACAAAGCCCAAATACGACCTAATCTTGAATACTGCTCGCATGTATGGGGTTCAACGCCTCTGTCAAGGCTCGGAGTTCTTGATGCAATACAGAGAAGAGCAGTTCGACTAATAAACGACACCAGTGTCACCAAAAACCTAGCCCCAGTGTCCCATCGAAGAGCAGTGTCTGATCTTTCCTTGTTTTACCGATACATAAAAGGATTTTGCTCAGAAGAATTCCGCTCTATAATGCCTTCACTTGTCAGACCAGCCAGAGCAACGCGACGTGCCAACTCCATGCACCCTTATACTGTTCAATGCTGGACATCGAGAACGGATGGATTCGATCGTTCCTTCATCCCCAGGGTCTCCAGATTGTGGAACATCTTACCTTCCCACGTCTACTCCACTCGCCCTAACTTGCAGGCCTTTAAATTCCAAATTAATAAATTGTCTCTTCTGTCCCAATAGATGTTCTCGGTCCATTTGTATTTAGGTCTATACCTACGAGGACATCCTTAATTAAAAAAAAAAGTAGAGAAGTGTATTTCTGATCGAAAATATTTACATTATTTTTATTTTTTGTAGGTAACACTACTTTTTCTAGCACCTTATAACGCTATAGAATTTTTAAAATATAAAGCAGATAATGTCGATACTAGTAGTCTTGAACTATTTTTAACAGGAAGCTGTGCTGTACCCGAAAAATTGATGTTAGATCTAAGAGAAGCCTTACCAAATTCTAAAATTTTAAATGGATACGGGCAAAGTGAAGCTGCAGGTCTAATTGCCATGTTCGATCCAACTGATGAAGAGGAATACAAAATGCAAATTAAAAAACCTCTTTCAAGTGGGAAATTTAAAAATGGAATGCAATGGAAGGTAAAATTTATAAGTCTTGTAACTATTTTAAATAGTATTTGGTTATTTAGATCTTGGGAAATGTTTTTAGTGTATATCTACTGTTCTTCTCTATATTCGTTCGCAGCACTGTGTTAAATTTTTGTTTAGTCCATCTCCCATATGTTATATTTTTTAAAGTTTTTTTGTATTCACCAAATGCGTTAACCATCAAAGCGAAGGAAATGTATGCTCAGGCATCTCGACTTTGCGACGCCAGCGCTACTTCGTGGCGCAAGGCCGCATTAGGTTGAGTCAGGTGCTGTGTATTGCCTATTGTTTATCATGCAAAATCACTCTTCTGTAATGAGCGTTATTTAAAAACTTTAGTTGAAAAACCGCTAATTCTTGATTGTGAAAATGAACATCACGATCAAGAATCATTTTCAGGCCGTCAAACTAGTTTTATTCCGCTTTGTTAATCTCTCAGCACGACCTGATGTATTTGGTTGCTTCCGTTTGTAAATCTCAGGAAAAATGGTCGGGTTATATGCATTTTGTCGAGGATCTTCCGACTTCTTCCGTCCCTCGAAATGCAAACTGCATATAGTTGAATTTTTCGATGGTTCCCACAATTTACCATCGGTACTACAATTCATTTTCATTACTGTTAGTAGATCTGTAGGGAATTTCAAAGATGTTCTGAAGTGACTTTCATAAAAAGAGATTTCTTTAAGATTGATAACAAAATTTGGAAAAAATAGTTAGCTACTTTGTCACTCTATAACATTTTATTTGATAAACATTATTGGTACATACTCGACTCGACGGACTGCGACAATCCAATCCTTGCGACGAGCTACTTCCCACGATTTCGAGGGAAATCTATAATAACTTATTCCTGGGATAGTATAACCCCGGGAATTGCACCTAACAACACAACAAGTGTGACCACTAACTTTTTTCGCGGACATTTCACGACAATCGATTAAAATTTTAAATTTAAAAAAGCACACACTCCGCTGGAATTACATAGCATATGACACTTATGACAGCCGATTGACCCAACCGCATGTCGCGGCAGTCCGCTTGGTGGCGCCACTAGAGGTGCCTGAGAGGCGTATACTTATAACTGAAACTTTTTTGATGTTAGTAAATAATTATGACATTTTTCTTCTTATCTGTCTATTTTACTTCCGCTTAAGCTTGCTCTTCTATTTTTTTCTTTTGAAGTCAAAAAATTAAGAACTATAAAAAGAACTTGAGATGATAGAAAAAGTTCCATCAATGATCCTAAGAATTATACCCAAAAAAACTTAAAGACACCTCTGACTGTCAAAGAAATACAAGAAGAGACCAAGGATTTGTACCTGGAAGATGATATTATAAGGATCAACAACCACCAAAAAGAAGAATATAGTAAAATACATGCTTTTCTAGACAACAAAAGACAAAAAACTTTTGGTTATTGTCTACTTCTTTAACATACAATTTTTTTTATTCTTATACCTCCACTATTATCTTATGCTTATAAAAAAGAAGAAGAAAATGTATAGAAACATACAAAAACTCCTTAAACTCTAAATAAAGCTCTCAATTAAATTTCAATAAACTTCTTAACTATCTTTTTTCTCTTCTCCTGTTCTGGAACCAGACTTTAATAACACTTCCAGGTAATCCTGTGATTTGTGTGTGTAGATCAACAAATTGGTTCCTATAAAAAACATCTTGTACATTTTTAAACAATTACCTAATTTACTAAAAGAAGGCAAAAATTGACCATAAGAATCTGCAAGAATATCTTATATATACCAAAGGAAATGACATCAAGAGGATAAAATCTCCCAACTTGAAGACATCTTTGTCCGAAAAGCCTATGGATGTCAGTTACCACCAGATCTCTCAATAATGGAAAGATTTGAATCTTGATGACACTTTTGACGAAGATATTAAAACCAGAAAAAGGATTTAACAACTACATTTTAGTTCTTAATAAGTCTTTTAAAACTGGAGGAAACAATTAGATAGTTCAGCAATCAACAACAAGAAGATTCCAACAATAGAAGAAGTCAATGAAATGCAACAAGAGACCAAGGATCTGGATCTGGAAGATGAGATTATAAAAATCAACAAGCCACATTGCAAGAATTTCAATGAATGCTTTAAATGCCTTGTTCTCAGGACGTATCCTTTCTCGAAACAGAGATATCGATTGGCCCCCTCGATCTCTCGACTTAACTGCCTGCATCTTTTTTTCTGGAGATACTTGAAGACAAAAGTGTGTGCAGCTGATCCGCACAGGACAATCCCAGCCCTTAAAAACGAATTCATGACGAGTTATGCAAAACTTTCAGAATCGACTCCAAAAATGTATGAACAATAACGAAGGACATTTGGGAGATGTAGTTTTTAAACAGTATTTATGTAAAAAAAATTGCCAATTAAATTATTTATGAAATCTTCCGTTTGACTTCCGTACCCTGTATATAACTAAATATACTTTTTTAATTGCATATATTAGATTGTAGATGTTGATACTGAAGAAATTCTTGGTCCACACCAACAAGGAGAAATTCGGTACAAAGACAAGTACATGTTTAGTGGATATTACAAAATGGATTCAATTACTGGTTTTGACTCTGATGGATATTTTAAAACAGGTGATATAGGATATTATGATGAAGATAAATGTCTATACGTTATGGATCGTATTAAAGAAGTCTTTAAATATAGAGGATGGCATATTCTTCCAGCAATAATTGAATCAGTATTGCTGGGACATCCTGTTGTTAAAGAAGCTGTAGTTATTGGAATACCACATAAAATTGATATAGAGCATCCAATGGGTATAGTAGTGCTATTTGATGAAAATAAAAATACAAGTGAAGAGGAAATTAGAGCGTTTGTTGATAAAAGAGTATCTGAGCCACAAAAACTTAGAGGTGGAGTCAAAATCGTAGATAGTTTACCAAAAACTCCTACAGGAAAAGTTCGTAGAAAACTACTTAAAAATATGATATTGGCTTAAAGAAAAATAAATATAGTCTTTTCAATTTTAATGTAATTATATTTTTCCTAGCAATTCCCAACACGCTCTTAAAGTTTAATTAAAATCAAAATTCAAAATGAAATGGTTAAGAAATAGAAATTCGTGAGTCGTGAAAGTAAAAGCGTGAAATTGTGGAATGACCGGCAGGTCTGTGAAAATTCAAGCATGACAACCAAATGTATTTCGAGAAAATTTAGGTAAAGTTTTCACTGTTCGTTGTTTAGTTTCATTCGCATGAAATACTTAGAAACACAAAGCTCCATTAATGTAAATCATTCTAAATAGAATTAACTCTGCAAAATTTAATTTATTTAATAAATTGTTCGTTGATGCATTTTTGTTTATTTTTATTTGTTGTCAAAAATAAATAAATTATTTAGAATTTTTAATTATTAAAGTAGGTCATATAATAAAAAAGAAAAACATTCTAATAAAAATAAAGGTTTAATAAGTCATCATTTAGTAAAATATATCTAATTTAAATTATGAATTATATAAAAGAAAAAATATTAGAAAAAAATGTACGTTAGAAACCTCTACAAGGGAGAGCAAAAATAGTAGCTGGCCATCGGCTAGAAAATTGTATGACTACAATGTATAATTTTAAGATCCAGTCTTAAGAAAATTAAATGGTTCAATCTTAGGGATAGATGTACGTTCAATGGATTTCAACATAATCTTAAGTTTAAACAAATTAAGAAAACTGGTAACGCTGAGCAACGAGCTAGTAGGTACCAATGCCCACAGAAGCCAAATACCTGGGCCTGGTGTTTGACCAGAGGATATCGTGGAAGCAGCACACCCAGAAGGTCATACGCAAAGCTAGAATAGTTCTTGGTACGTGTAGACAAATGTGTGACAAGAACTGGGGCCTGAACCCCAAAATGAACCTCTGGTTGTACACACAGGACATTAGTACAATTTTAATCTATGGTTTGGTTGTGTGTTGGAGTAGAACGCAAGAGTCTGATGCGATCAGGCAACATTCAAAGGCCGGAATGTCACAGAGGCCATGGAGATCGCTCCAACGGACTCATTACAGATTTTGCTCAACTTACCACCAATGCATATCTATACATATATAGGTCGAAGCCATGGCAACTGCTCATAGGTTGCTACAAGGTCAGGCTCCTATAACCATATTGAGGGGATATACAGTAGAAGACAAGTCTAAATAAGTTTAGGTGTGTAGGCTGAAATAATGGGCATACAACACTGTGCAGAGGACTCTAAACTCTAAAAGCGATAGTATTAGCACAAATAATCTTACAGCTGGTGCGGGCCGTCGTTAGGGTCCTATCACATGCAGCCAGGCAGAATTCTCTAACTCTGGCTTGGGTACCAGGAGACTCAAGGATCGGGGCTATAAGAAGGTTGTTAAATTGGCCCGAGTGGAAGCTAATATTTCAATGATTGGCATGGAATCATTCGACGGGGTTGCTGACACGTTCAGACAGGCAGCCATTGAGAAAGGGAGGCTAGAGAAGGCCCAGGAGTGGTGGGAAGAACCTTCTAGTAAGCGGCAAGCCAAAGTCTTCATAAAAGAATACGAAATTTACTACAAAGATGATACCACGAAGGCGAAACGATATCAGAATGAATGTCTATATCTTGACAGGACAATTTCGGGTAAACTTGGCAGATGAAGACATCTGTCGATACTTACAAGAGGAGGAGGAAACCGCATTTCATGTTCTATGCTAATGTGAAGGCCTTGCAAGGATCTAGTATTGAGAGAAGAAGAACCGACTACTCCAAATTTTGTAGAGAGACCACTGTTAAGGTTATTAAGTCTCATTAAGTGGGCAGGGTTATACGAGGTGCTCTAATCCTAGTCTAGAGATGATGGATGTTAACTTTTCGAACAACTTTTTTATATGTAGGTAATTCTTCGTGTAAAATATGGAGTACTCGTTCATCTGAGATGCTTATGGTGTCAGCAATTTTACGTTTAGTCAAATTTGGATCTTGCTCTATGAATTCTGGTGTTGTTGCACTTTTTGGACGTCCACTAAGAGGTTCAACTTCGACGCTTGTACGACCAGGTTTAACCTCTAAAATCCATCGATGCACAGTTGCAAATGAAGTGAGAGATTTGTATGAATTTCTGTTGCTGATAAACCTTCCAAAACAAAGAGTTTTACCACTGCACGATATTCGTTTTTTTTTCATTGGAATAAAACTTTAAATGGCTTGTAAACAAAGAATAAATTGACAAATCAATTTTTTGTGTAAACCTTTTAAAAACACTTTATACACGATAGTTTTCGTGGCCAATTGTTTCAGCAGAGAATTATTAAACTGAAATTTGTTGAATTTTCGGAGCCAGTATGGTGTCTCACCAAAAACGAATCCATTAAGTCCTGTTTGTTGCCTTATCGAATTTAATTAATAATAGAAGCTTAATGATTACCACTGCCAGTAGGTATACGGGACTTAAGCTCCTTACACTCTAAAATGAGGAAACATTTGCTGAATTTGAAATAGGTGCTTCGTTGGACTGGACGGATTATGTATAAAGTTTATTTCACTCACAACTTTTTGTCACACTAATGAACATATTCTCTTTACCTAATTTACTATGTAAAATCATGAATAATAAAGTTGCTATTTAAGTAAAAACAAAGCAACTAGATTATACTGTAGGATTTGTTATTTTGGTTAATTTTTTTTAAGAAGTAAAAATGTACAAAGAGTACATGTTTGTAAAATTTGATGCTTCCTAAAGGTTCAAACCTAGGGCCACTTTTTTTTTTTTTTTAGATGTATTTTATTTTTTTTTTACTTCTTTGAGCTGTTAAAGTTATCCAATATTAATTTCTCCACCATCCACTACCTGAAAAGGACACTAAGTCCTTTAGGAGGGTCCTTAAACCCAACAATCAAAACCCACCAACATCACATTCCTGTAAACCAATAATTCCTTGAGTCTTTGTTTCCCTAATTGGAGAAAAAATCATATTTCGCTTCTTTCAAAAAGAGGGAAACTGTATTTTGAGCCCGGTGCCAGTAATTTAAAAATAAAAGCAGTCTATAAACATAACTATAATAATATTTACACAACTTATATGTCTTCCACAAGTGACGTAATTCAAATGTTGCACAACAAATTTTATGTTAAATTTCCATAGAATTCTATAATTAATTTATATATCAAAAACAGTGAAACTACAATAGGCCTAATTTCTGGTAGCATCGTTGAGAAATAATAATTTGATTTAACTCTAAAATTATATATCTCAAGTTGCTTTCCTAATTATAGCAACAAAGAACCAACGAAATCTTATACATTCATATAACTAGAAGCTGATGTTATTTAGAATAATAAAGGATTTGACGATGAACTCTACAAGTCTTAAACAGACATCTTGCATGCCTTTACTTTTATCTCAATGATATTCTAAAATAAACCGAAACTCATTCCACTTGCATATTTATCTTCTGACAATATCCAATTTAAAACAATTGGATTTATAGCTCCAAATATTGTATAAATTTAAATTGATCTTTTAAAAAAGAAAGATCTCTATCTCTTTCCTAAATGTCGTGTACGAGGGATGTCTTTAATGTTTTGCACACAAAGCTTTCTTTTTTTGACAAATGAAGATGAAATTACCCTCCTAAGGGTAGAGGTTCAACTAAATAACGATAACAACGAACCTAAAATAACAAGAAAAGAAGTTAAGCAACAAAACAGTAGTTGAAAAACTCAAAAACTCTTAAGTCGATGATATCATTAATAACCTTTTCATGTACGGGGAGTGAAAGTGCTCATTAACCTATTGAGAAGCATTACCTATACATTGAATAAAATCTCAAGAATAGAATCATGAAAAATTACCAAGGTCATAGGAAAAGTAAGGATGTAAGTGAAATAGATCAACGATAGACGCTACATTTTTAGTACAAGAACAAGCTCAACAAGACCATGTTTTCTTGATCAAGGTATTTGACGGAGTTTGAATAAATGATGCAATCAAATCTCTTGAAGAGAACAACATCGAACTAAAGAACTGAACAGCAGAAGTAAAACAAGAATAGAAACAAATGAAAGAATATGTGTCTATTAATGTGGGCATAAGACAAGGAGGCCTAATTAAAAAACCACAAACACATGCCATAAAACAACAAGAGTCAGCAGATATCGGAGAAATAATATGTGAAGAAATAAAAATATGGATCTAAAGAACAAGATGAGGATTTGCAAAGCATAAATAAGAACTTTACTAGCGTACGCCACAGTAACCAGTTCAAACATCATCAAGGAAACGAAAAATGAGGGCGACAGAAACGAAAATATTGAAAATCCTCAGGGATAGAGAAAGAAGACATTGAGGAACTAGAAATACCGGATGTGGTAAGATGACTTAGAAAAAACAAGCGGTGTTGGAGAGACCACATTGAAAAGATCAAACTGGAGAAATTTGCTAAAATAAAAACGCGAAAACCGGTGGGCAGAACCCAAAAGTTAGTATGAGAACTAAATCTTAGGTAACAGAAATAGATCCGAAACGTAACGAATTAAACAGGACTGGTAAAAATGTAGAAAAAGTGATGAGCAAAGTGGGATGATTCCCTGGAAAAACAAATACGCTAAAGCCGTTAGGCAGACCCGAAAGATGGTATGAGAACTAAAACTCAGATCACAGAAAAAGGTCCGAAGAAGGCTAAACGTAGGACCAGTAGCAATGCCTGAAAAGTTATGGGCAAAGTGGACCAAATCGCTGAAACAAATAGGCAAAATTTGTAGACAGACCCAAAAAATGGTATGAGAATAAAAGTTTAGATCACAGAAAGAAGAGCGAAGGAAGAAGAATAATAAGGGCTGGTAAAAATGCCAGAAGAGTGACGGATACAGTGGACCAATTTGATGAAACAATTACGCGAAAATCGGTAAACAGACTCAAAAGATGGTATGAGACCTAAAACGCTCAGATCACAGGAAGAGCTCAAAGACTGTATCGGATTAGACAGGATTTATAAAAATCTTAGAAGAGTGATGGACAAAGTAGGTTAATTCGCTGAAAAACATACGTAAAAATCGGTGAAGAGACCCAAAAGATGAATGAGATATGAAAACTAAAGCTCATATCACAGGAAGGAGTCCAAAGGAGGATAAACGTAACAGACTACACATGACTAGTAAAAATGTCAGAAGAGTGATAAAGTGGTTCAATTCAATGAAAAAACAAATCCGTGAAAACCGTTAGACAGACCAAAAGATGGAGTGAGAACTAAAGCTCAGATCACACGAAGAGCACCAAAGAAAAATAAACGTAACGGATTAAAGAGGACTGGTTCCTATTATCCAAAAAAAGATGAAATCAAAATTTTGTTAGTAAAACAGTATTAAATAAACTAACTAACTAACTTACCTACAAAATACGTTGCTAGGACGAAGAAAAAATCGATTGTTGATTTGTTTTTGACAGCTTGCGTCAAACAAATGTTATAAATTCTTATTCGATGATGGAAAGTGATCAAGAAAATGAATTTCTCCCGGTGGAAATTGAAGAAGCTGCCAATAAAGCTACCTTTGAATTATTGCCTAATAAGTCAAAGCGACAGTATGAGTTTTCATACGATCGTTTTCTGAAGTGGTGTGATCAAAAAAAATGTTAGAGGTAGAGAAACCAGTGAACAGGTCCTGCTCGCTTACTTCGTCATCGACGCTTTGGTCCAATTATTCTATGTTGAAAGCGATGATGAATATAAATAACCAGGACATAAGCAGGTATTACAAGCTTGTAGCATTTTTAAAACGGAAAGGTGAAGGGTATCGACCGAAAAAGTCGAAAATATTGACCAGGGAGCAAAATAACAAATTTCTCGTAGAAGCCTCGGATGAAATATATCTTATGCAGAAAGTTGTTGCAATTTTTGGTCTCTTTGGGGCCTGTCGCCGAGAAGAACTATGCAATTTAACTTTGGAAAACATCGAGGATTTGGGAAATTCGCTAGTTGTGCATATACCAGACACAAAAACCAATGGCCCGAGAGCCTTTGTTATTAGTGGTACATTGTATATGAACTGTTACAAAAAGTACTTAGCGCTTCGTCCAGTGGATATTGGTCATTCAAGATTTTTTATAAAATTCTTAAATGAAAAAAAATGTGGCAAATCTCCAGTTGGAATCAACACATTGTTTTTGACGTTCCTCAGCTAGTTTGTTAGCGGACTCTGGTGCTAATCTTACTACAATCAAGAGACACGGTGGATGGAAGTCCAGTACAGTAGCGGAGGGTTACATAGACGACTCGCTACAAAAGAAAAAGAACGTTTTACCAAAATAAATACCGTTACAGCTACCAGAGAGATTGGTCATGGATTTTATTTTCACTAATTGTAGTTTTGCTAATTGCTCTTTTAATTGAATACAACTTCTTCAGATTTTATTTTCTTAGCAGTGCTAAAAGTAAATCACTTTTAGCACTGGTGCTAAAAGTAAATGACATTTAACACCAGTGTCGTAAAAAGACATTTTAGACACTGACAGCATGCGTTAAAAATTCCGCTTTTAGTGACGTTTGTAGAAAAACGTTTTTATTTGCATTTTACTCGCAAGTAATGTTTTTTTTTTTTAATTCTGTAACAAACTACTTTTCTTTATATTTATTTTAGTAATCAATTAATTTCAGAAGATAAGATATATATTTCGTGATAAATAAACATATTTTAAGTAGAATTTGAAGATACGTTGAGCACTCTAGCTGGATAACTTTCCCATAAATTAAGTCCACAATTCGTCCTTTAAATAGAACACGTTCAACATGTTTCAATTTATTGTTCTGCTTTCAGTGTATATATTCTTAGACTGTAACTTTGTTTCTCTTATAGCAAAGCTAAGCAGAAACGTTCTTATCGTTTTGGGGATAAAAGAGCTCTTAGCTATTAGGGAACAGAAATAGTGTTTGTTTTATTTTCATGGAGTGCTTTATATGCGAATTCGTACAACCTTGGAAAGTGTGATGTACGATTTTCTTATCGATTCATATCAGAGTCTATACTTTTAATAAAATATTTATGGTTTAAAAAAGGAGTTTAATATAATTTATCATTTGGTATAAATTTCATATTTTATAATAACACTTAGTTGCTTATAGAAATAATCTATGTTTTGGGGATTATAAAGGACTAGCTAACACAAATTTTTACGACTTTACCTCTTTTTTGTTTTCATCATACCTACATATACAAGTAACATTTAAACAGTGATTACACCCGAAGTTATAATACCTTTTCCAAAAGCTCCAAATAGAAAAAACACCAACAGAGGACGGAAAAAGGGGAAGTACAAGAGTCTTAACTGATACTGATAAAAAAAAAAGTGAGAGGTGTCAAAGGACACCCGGATGGAACGAAGTTCCTTTCGATTAATTAGTGAAGGAATTGTAATTTGTAAACACAACAGAGAGTTTGTATATACATAAGCATTTATTATCGTCTGTATAAAATCTCTACTTACCTAACTCTATCAACAATATCCGGAACTTGTGCAGAAACATTGTCAGGATACATTATTGTTTTTATTTTCTATTATTTTAACATTTATTATCTACAAAAAACCTGTATTAACAAAGTCGCGACACTACTACACTGTTCAAAGCAAAATAGAAAAAAAAAGTAAAAAAATTGCAGTTTTTCTGCTCGCTATAATGTTTGCAATTGGGGACGAAACACATCACCATTTTTACTGCAACAGAATACTATTTAATAGTTAAAGAATACATAATTATTTACAAGATTACCATAATAAAATTTATAAACTTTGAAACAAAACATAACCTCAATTCCACTAAAATGCATATAAAATTTAAACACTTACACTAACTTTCAATGTTTATTCACTATCACAAATTCGATACAATAGGTCGTATGAAAAGTGTCCGGAAAACGTTAAGATTTTTGATTGGAAACCACTACAAGTAATAGAAAAATCTTTTATGGCATTTTCAATGCAAATATGTTTTGTAGTTTTGTGTTTTGTTTAGAAAAAGGAAGATTTGTAAGCTCCTCCCATAGCTGATGTCACACTTTTCTATGCATTGTATTATATCTATCTATGAGAGAGAGGGAGGGAGAGAGAGTTATTTATTTTTTGGTCTGTGAGAGAGAGAAAATGCGTGTGTCAGTGCATTGTGTCGGTGCATAGTGTCGTGACAAATTTTGGTATGAATTTTTTTAGGCTAGCTCCTAGCGTCAGCGTAACTGTTCGTAACGCGCGAAAGGGAACTTCGTTCCAAAAATTACTCAAAGAAGTAACGAAAGGTTAAGGAAGAAAAATATAACAAAAAAGATAGCAAAACAGTAAGGAAAATTTTCGAGGAATGTGACTCAGAATGAGAACATAGAATTGATAGGTACAGACGATGACATTTTGAAAAAATTTGGCATCAATGAGGCTTTCTCCTCAGATTTCAGTATTAAAAGAACGCCAGTTGTGAAAGAGAATTGATTGCTCTACTAAGACAAATAAACGATGTCATATAGGACGTATTCAATCAAAATTAGAAAATGAAGAACAGTAGTAAAAAAAAAGTAAAAACCTGGAAACTATCGAGAAAATATGTTGAAAATGCTGACACGAAACAATAAAACAATGAAAATAATAAAAAAGGGGAGATAAAATCGTAAAAATTTGAAAAAAGGAAAAGGAGAAAAGACATTAGTGTTAGGTGGTATAAAGTTAACCTATATTGAAGATTTATGTTATATGTATGTAAAGTGTTTGTAAAAAAAATTCTAAAATCATTTTCGTCCGATTTTTGATTATATACTTCCGTCCCTAAACAACATTTAATATCAATTTTAAGTTATGATCAATTTATAATGTATTTGCTTATAGTTCATCATTGATACAAGGTACATTTTGTTCCATCTAAAGACCTTAATATTTGTAATGGATTCCCATTGGAAACTCACCTCTACCTCATTAACTCACACGTACACATACACATAAACACCGAAACCAATAAATCTTTACCATTCAATACCTGATTGCAAGTTTCTGGATGTTATTGTAATTGTATGCACCCTCATATGAGTGATATTAGCTTCTAAAGTGCGATGGCTTTTATTTGTAATCAATGAAATGGGCAAGTGAATACACGAAAGGGGATGACTTGGATAGTTTCAATCCGGCTACTACCTCACTAACTATGCTAAGTTTCTAAGATTAAACAAGTTTCTCCATAGCAGTTGGGTCATCGTTTGTGTATAGTGTGTTAGCTTTGTGATATTACTTCCGTCTGATTTATTTTCGACAATTCCACGCGGAAATTAATTAAACTTATACCTTTGTTTACTCACATATGCCTGCTTGTTTTTTCACTCAAAGCTTTTAATATCTTATAGCTTGTTACATTTAAAATTAATAAGATAAGACTTCAAACTGTTTTTCTATTCGCTTAATAACTACACTGTCGGACAAAATTATTAGATCATCTAATAAATTCAAATTAATAATTTCTGTTGACAATTTTTTACAGGTGAATTGTTTGTTGTTTAAATCTGCAATAATCTTTGTTTTCCACACTTTGTTTCCAGTTCCATATCGTAGTTTTTTACTTGTAATAAAACAGAATCAGTTTGGATACTTTTCATTCGTTGTCAGTATCAGTGTATTAAACGGTTTAAAAGTGATTTTGTTTACACTATTTTTTCTTAGAACTTGAACATGAATGTGCATGGTCGAGTAAGAAATGGATTATCGTTAAAAAATTGTGTTAGGGCTGTAACATTCATGAAGAAAGGTCGTAGTCAGCGATATATCGCAGAAAGACTTAGTATGGCCCAATCTGCAGTTTCGTATGTTTTAAGAAGATATAGGGAAAGTGGGAATTATGAAAGAAGACCAGCTTAGGGTCATAGACGCATTACCAATGCTGTCCAGGATCGCTACAATGTCCAACAAGTCCTTCGCAATCGGACATTAACAGCTCCTGAGGTACAAAACATGGCTAGAGAGACTTATGGAATCCAAATAAGCCCAAGAAACGTAAGGAGACGCTTAAGGGAAAGAAACCTGACCCCACGAATTCCAGTTAGACGACCGCGTTTGACCGTAGAGCATCGGAGGAACCGACTTCAATTTGCGAGAATGCACGTCAATTGAGAACCAGCCGATTGGAGTCGAGTTTTGTTACCGACGGGTCAAGATTTTTCCTTTACCATTCAGATAGACGCGTACGAGTTTATTGACGGCCTGGAGAACAATACGCACAGTGTAACTTCGTTGAAAACATTCGCCATGGTGGTGGCAGTGTTATGTTTTGGGGAGGCATCTCTTTGGGAGGACGTACAGAGCTAGTGACACTTCGAAGGGGCCATGTTAATGCTGTTCGGTATATTGCGGACATTCTTGAACTGCATATAATGCCATATGCCGAAAACGTTGGTGTTGATTTCATTTTTATGCCTGATAATGCACGGCCGCAGACAGCTCGAATAACACAACATTTTCTTCGTCGTGAAAATATTGAGACTATGGATTGGCCAGCTAATAGTCCTGACCTAAACCCCATCGAATATGTACGGGACATGATAGGTAGGAGCTTTAGAGCGCTTCCAAATCCTCCGAACGACCTTGATGGGCTCACTGTGGTCATTTCTGAGATTTGGAACAACATTTATCAAGCAGACATAAGGAAACTTATTTTAAGCATGAGGCGACGGTATGAAGCTGTCATACAAGCTAGGGGTGGAAACACTCGATATTGACATTTTTGTTTGTCGATGGGTGTGTTAAATTTTTTGGAGTTTTTCTTATTTTTTAACTGAAAGTCTATTTTGTTATTCTTTTTGTAATAAATAGCGTCTAATAAAAAATTAGAGTTTTTTATGTTGCTTGCGCAAAACCAACAATATAACAAATCGTATTTAACAATTTATCTGAAATTATTGTGTGATCTAATAATTTTGTCCGACAGTGTAAAATATTGCTGAAAAATATGAAAAATAATTGGAATTACTGATAATGTTATAAATCCTAAAAAATTTGGAAAAAATTGTGAAACGTTGATGGAAATCATAAAAAATTGTTGGTATCTTCAAAAATTGTTGAAAATGGTGAAAAATTGTTAAAAATTATAAAAAATTCTTAATTACTTTGAAAAATTGGTGGAAATGTTAAAAAAATATCAAAAGTCATACATAAATCTTGATAAACGTAAAAAATTGTAAGAAAATTTTAACAATCTTAAAACATTGCTAAAAATGGTTAAAAAACTGTCAAAATCATAAAAAAAAAATTTAAACATTTTAAAAAATTGTTGACAATTGTGTAAAATAGTTGGACATCAAAAAAACAAAAAAAAATAAACAATTTCACAAAAATTGTAAGTAAAGGAAAAATGTAAAAATAATAAAAAAAAAGAGTGTGCGTGTAACCTTTACGCGCGATTGAAGTAAAACTTGTTGACGTACGTATCGGAAAATAAATATTTAATTACAATTCAATCATATTTATTGCCTATATACTTTACAAAAAAATGAGATGTTATATTTATATTATTCATTAGAAATAGGAATTTGAAAGTTATCATTATTTTTTTATATATGAAATAATAGGTTTATGATAACTAAAATGTGAAACATAGATTTTACTCTCTAAATACCATTAATGTATTTGAAATTTCGAAAATTTAAGCTCCTCCTATAGCTGAAATTACACAGTTACTTCCATCAGAATCTTCCGTTAGAATCTAACGTTAGAGTTACCCCTAGTCGCGCCTAAAGAAGTTTTGCTTCAATAATAAGTAAACAATATTAAAAATATACACACATTACGTTTAGAAGGTGTGATTTTGTAGCTGTATCTACCTTATTGTAATACAACACAAGAGTCTTCGATAGTTAGATAACCATTTCATTTTGTAGCATTTTGTAGCATATTCCATAAAATTTAAAATCCTGAGTTAAGTTTGTTTCCTTCACGTCTACGAAGGATCTGTTATTGCTGGTAAAAGATCAGCCATCCTGACCAGTGGTTTTATGGCCTTTATGGCTACCTAACCAAACCTAAAATAAGTATAAGAAGGTGTTAAAATATTATTATTTTATGAACAAAAACGTGCAACATGCTTCTTTACTTAACGTAAAGCTTCCTTATAAACAATTATTTACTATCATAATATGTATGTATGTATATAAACTTACTTAATCAAATCATAATGAATGTCGCTATCTCGTCATTTTTTCATTTTTGTCATTTTTCTTCAAATCTTTCTGGCGCTTATAATATGCCGTTTGACGTTCACAATTTCTTTTTCTTTTTAGCTCTTTAAGTCTATAAAACGAAAATAGCTAGGTATAAATAATAGGTATAAATAATTAGGTATAAATAGTGTAATTACACACCAAAAATAAAATGTATGCATATAGATTACTCACTCATTTTCATTCAATATTTTTTCATCACTTTCTTCATTAATAAATCCACTTTGTTTATTCATATTTAATACAAACACTTTATACACAAAAAACTATTTACCAGAAATGTATTTTGTTTGACAAGATAACAAGCTGTCAATTCATACAATTACAGATTTAATTTTATTTAATATAGTAGGCAGAATCGCATGAGCGCCGCCAGGATTATTTTCAGAGAGGTGCATCTGCATCTACACACAATAGGGAAGATGCAAATATGATATTTATGAAAATTTTATGATTAAAAGTTTAAAAAAATATAAAAGTAGGACTACTTTAACGTTTTTGTTTAATATAATGTTGATTTTTAACAATAATTACCAATTAAAATTACGTAAAACAAAACGCATTTCAAAACACCAATCAGCGTTTAGTGACGTCACTCCTGCTATGTCAACTTTTTAGTGGTTAACTTTGCGTGTAAAATTAATTATTAGCAGTCAATATTATTTACGTTTATAATAAAAATGAAAGTTGGGTTTATCAAAACAGACTCCAGGAATAATTTAAAGAGTTACTGTCGGCATGGTAGTAACTTTTTTTGGCGAGAGTCAAGAGTTTTCAAGTGTAGAAATGAAAGGGACTAAATTACTACGGTATGCATGAATCATAGTTTTTAAACTTTTATATCATTATAAAAATGTGAGTTTAAATGTTCGGTGTAAGAATAAAATAATCTGAAAGAATACATCAATATTATAGCTGCAGTATTTTCAATGCTCTCAAGAATTTCACGTTTTTTCCTTTTCATTATTACTGATCTAGGTTTTAGTGGTACCTATCATTATATTTTGGCATTCAAAAATATGAGGTACCACATCTTTTTTCAGATAAAGTTTCCTCCCAAACATTTTAAACTTCATCTAATTTTCAAAGTCGTTCTCCAAACTGTAAAATTAAAAATATGTTATTGAGAAGTTTTGTAAATACTTAGGTACAGTACGCAATAATAACAAATATTCGCCAAATTACGTCAAAGTGGTCTTCACAGCATCGAATAATAATCTTTGGAGAATAATAGTCATTCCTCTTTGCAGCTTAAAACCACTTTCTTCTCAATTTTGGGTCAGAAGGTCCAGTCAAAAACAATTTATTTGGAAATTTTGTTGAAGTAGATGGAAAAATTGGCAAAAAACATGAGTTAACACGACTTTTTTCGGAATTTTAGCGGTATTATTTTGATCACCTGATGTTGATGGATAGTACATTTTAAATTATTACAAAAAAATAAGTAGAAAGTCGAGAAAACTTGCAATTTGTTAAGCTAACGACGGCAAGCACAACCAGTGACAGACAGGAATGACGTCATCGGAACTACAGGTTCGTTTTGGCGCGAAAACTTAAACGGTCTATTTAAAACCGCATTTTTTACGTTAAATTAGATTGTTTTAATTTTTTAATATGTTTATGACCTATTTTACATGGAATTCTTTAAAATAAAAACAAAACTAAAAATACTGCATGTTCCCTATTATGATCCAATATATATAGAATGTAGAATGATTTGGACAGCAACCGCGACGCCTTTAGTTATTATTCAAACAATAATTTAATAAAAAAAATATATAATTTTCTGGTAAATTCAGGTATTTTCTTTCATAGCAGGGGGGTGCAAGCGCACCCTCTTGCCCCCTGCTGCCGGCGCCCATGCAGAATCGTGTTAGGTATTTTGTATTAGGTTTTGTTTCCGGTTTCTGTTATTAGAATGACGTCACGTCCGTTAGAATAACTTTTTTACTCCTAGTCTCGCTAAAGAAGTTTTACTTCAAAAAATACAACAAAAAAGAAGTAAAAAAAAATGTTATAAAAAATATATTAATACAAATATATCAAACATAAAAGCCTTTTTTTATAAAGTCATTACCTACTTTATAATAATAAATAATTTTATTTTAAGACCTAATGTTGATAAATTAAGTTATTCTTTTATACGTTTATCTAGCTACAGCAAAACTTTAATATAATTTAATTTATCCAACTACACTGTTTTGATTCCGAAATGCTTCTAAAAGAGAAATTGTTGAAATTTATATTTGACTGAATCTGTCTGCTTTTAAATGATAGATATCCACCTAATAAGAGGATTAAAGTTAATTCCATCTCTTTAATATGTTGATGAGGTTTATATTTATGTAATGAATTTCATATGAAATGGGTTTTTCTATAGAAGTAATTAAGTTGAAAGTCTGTACGTGGAAGATTATACATATTTGTCGAAGACAAATTATCCACTCGGCAAAACCTTATTAAGGAAAGCTGTTACATGAAGTGAAATCTGTATTCAAAGTCACACACGCCATCTTAGTTTGAATGAAGGTAATCAATTGCTCGATCACTTTATAGAATAAACCAAGCTTTAGCTGCTGAAACTACAAAGTTAATCACTGAACTGAACAAAATCGGATGATGGAGTTCGGCCTCTCGGAATTCCGCGCCGACAAAATACAAGATCAATCAGTAGTTTTTCCATATCTGTTTATACGGAAGAATGTTTCACTCCGACTTGTATCGATTGAAATAGATATGGTGCTATTCATGCATGAATTCATCAACTAAAACTTTCGTTGTAACTAAGTTTAAATTAAATAATCTTCCAGAAAGGAGTCGTAATAACGTATATTCCAGATCAATGAATAAATAAGTTCATAAGCAAACAGAAAGCACAAAATATAAAGCTTGATATTTGACGTATTTTATACATTATAATAATTGGGGTCGATTGGTTCAGATGACCTTACTTCACTGCAACCAAAATGATCTTTTGTGTATAAGTCCTTAAGATCTAGGCTTTTAAGCTTAGGAATGTGTGTTTATAACCTGATCAGGCTCTAAGAAGACCTATCCCAGATATTTATAGTGTTGGCGAGAAATTACTCTGCAGTTGGATACTCACAGAATCTGCATGAATTACCTTGTCTATTCTACAGAGATGATACCCCAGAGTATCCTGTGAGAGTTGTAACGATGAGGGATCGTTTTAGTTCCGAAATCCACCTGACTATTGGTAGATATTTATTTTATTGTTTTGTGCCACGATTATTAAGTGGGAGACGAGACTCTCGGATATCCGACGTTTCCTTGCGCGACGATTGTAATTTTGCGTTCATTTCAACTTCTTTCGTATTCCTGAAAAGAGCTCCTCAATAACGGTAAGTCATTCTATAGTTTTAATTATTAATTTTATTTGTATTAAATTGTCCAAATTGTGGGAAATTTTGTTTGTTGTAAAATATTACTAAAACTTAATTTCAAGTACAACCGCTATCGCAAACATCAGTTTTTTGTGATCATAGAGCATATAATACACGTGTATTTAAATTAATTATTTCTCGATAATATGGAGAAACCAGAAGCGATTCTATTTGATTGTAATTCATTAAGGGATGGAGTTTTGATTGTTGATTTCATTATTAGGTTTTTTTGCCACATCCAGAGGGGCCCTAGTAGGGGAAAGATATTTAATTTGAGGACGTGTCAAGCCATCAGCCATTTTGAAAACCGACTTAAGGATAGTTGATAATATTCCGTAGAGAGATCAATACCATCCCTGGAATGGAATATTGATAATATTCCGAAGAGAAATCAATACCATCTCTGGAAAGGAATATAGTTGATGATATACCGAAGAGTAATCAAACCCATCCCAATGAGAAGTTCCTTTATGGATACCGTTACGGCAAAAAGATAAGAAAATTAATTAATTTATAGTTTTTTATTAAATTTAGTATTGAAGATTTTTTTAATAAATCCTTTAAACTGGTGTTTGAGTGTTATTTGCTTTGTTTTGTACTCTGGCGCCCTGTAATTTGTGTTTGAAAAGGATTGATAAAACTCAGGAAAGAAGCTACGAACCCAATTGAGCTAGCCAAGGGTTATAATCCCCTAAAAGGGAAAATTAATTCAGCTACAGAGTTCCTGTGATAAGTTTAAGTTTAGGTCTCCAAAGCTCCAAGAGACTGGAATGTAGAAGCTTCAAAGCAGCCTGGTTACCAGAGGCAATGAATATTCTCGCTGAATTGAGGCGTATTTTACTTCACTCTTAAGCATAGAGGTCTATTGCTTCAAGCTCTGCTAGAAAGATGGTAGAATAAAGCAACCTAACAAAAAATCAAGACAAAAAGTATACAAGAACTGTCTTAAAAACCGCCTTCATTTGACATGAAGCTTTCCAGAATGACAGCAAACTCTCTGGATCATCCGCAACAGTTTTAGTATATTTTACAGAGGATTCTAGAAGGAAAAAAAATATATGTACTTTACTATCGGAAATTTAGTTTGACGTTACATTCTCGAACTATTATCTAGGTAAACATAGAAGGTATTTAAATGAACAACAGTATGAATCCATTTTTTGATCCTTAAACATTAACGACTCTTAGTATTAACACCGTTTTTTTTTAATTTCCAACATTTTTTCTGGATTTTCTGTTTTAGTCATTTCGAAACTACGCTTCATATAACATGTTTTGGAAATCGTATTGAACGTTAAAAAAAAACGACACCAAAAAGCGTTGCACTATTAATTTTAACAATAAATTATATGACAAACCTTGGAAGTGGAAAAATTGTCATGTAGAATGTAAAAACTTGAAAAACTTTCAAAAACAAATACAAACTATTAAAGTAACTGTTAATTCTTTAAAGGACATATTCGAAGCTTTTTCTTTCATTAAGTTATTATTGTTTGCTGAAACAAGTATGGAAAAATCATCTGCATATGCTACATAGTTGTTCCTACCAATTACTGTGTCTGCCCCATTAATATAAAGAATAAATAGTATGAGTCCAAAGACAGACCCCTGTGGCATACCCATTCTTTGGTTTAACAGACAAGATTCATATGTTTGCAATGTTTTCTTCTTCTCAAAATTGATTTTAACATTGATTTCGATTTTTGAGAAATGTTGAAACCCATTATAAAGCAACTTCTCTTATACCGTACGTCTCAAGAACAGTCAGCAAAGATTCATGATTGACACAATCAAATGCCCTGCTTAGATCGCATAGAATCGCAACGGGACACTCGCCAGCTTCAAGGCAATCGATTATTTGATTATAAAATGAAAGCATACTAAAACCGTGCTGATTTTCTGTAATGATTTTATATTTTTCACAGAGGAGTAAAAGACGATCCAAGAATGCGTATTCAAAAAAATTAGTCAACCGTACGCCTTTTTTTAAATTTTGATCCTGAAAGTAAACTCAAATGAGAGATAGTTCGAGTAAGAGTATATTAGTGAATCTAAACTTTAGTCAGTAAATTTCTCTATATAATGAACCAAATTTTCGTGCTCATTAGGTGATAAAAAACGGGCTAACATATTTCTAGGCATTCTGTATTTAGCATAGAGTGCTAATGAGCATAGTTGGCATGATAACATTGCCGGGTCACGGGTCACTTGATGTATGAAGGTGATAATGTGAGGCTGTCCGAAGCGGTTGTTAATCGTGACCATGGCATACTTGACCGTCGTGTTTGCGTCTTCCGGGCGAACTTCCGGAAAATGCCCTTAGGCCAGTACGAAGCATTTCTGCTATATCACGCTCAACTTCGGTTTGTTCACAAACTCAATACCATCTGGTTTTACACAATTTATATCATCTTGAACATGCACGAACTTTGTTGAGATGTTGTTATGTGGTCGCTTCTATTAACATACTGTTTCTATTATATATATTCAGTTCTGAAATTTGTTTGCTTGCTCATATTAGAAGTCACTCTTTAACTTAATTTAAACCATTAATTGTTCCAGTTGCATATTTCGTAAAACAAATCCTACTTTAGTGGTTAGAATTTACGAGTAGTAGGAATGTTGGAGTTTTTAAGGCTTTTTACTGATCTGTTAATTTAAAGACATATAAAAAATCAAAACAAAAGGTAAATCCCAAAAAACAGAAGCAATTGAAAAATCAAAGATATTTGGGTAAAAAAACAAAAAAAGAAGCAAACAAAGAAGCAAATATAATTTAAAAATTGAACTATAAAAAAAATGAAAAATAAAGAAAAATCCGAAAAAATGAGGCAAAATTGATTAAAAAATGTAAAATAAAAATAGGAAAATAGAAAATAAATTTGGAAAAGACAAATCGATAAAAATATGCAAATCTTGTAAAAATAATATAAATGTAAAAAAACAAAAAAAAAAAGTTAAAAACCTGAAAAATAATGAATAAAAGGAAATCCAAAAATGTAAAAAAAATAGATAAAAATATCGAAAATACAGAAAAATCGCAAAAATCAATAAGAAACGAAAATAAAGGTAAAAAAACAAATCGAAAAAGTAAGGCAAAACTAAGAAAATGTGAAAAAAAAAGGAAAGAGAAAAATAAAAGAATATCAAAAAAGTGTGGCAAAACCGAAAATAAAGCAGGTAAAACAGAAAATTAGAAAAAAGGAAAATGTGTGTAAATAATGAAAAAATAAAATGTGAAAAATCGGGGAAAAACGACAAATCGAAAATACAAAAATGAAATTATATAAATAAAAAACTGAAAATAGACAAAGAGTAACAGAAAAAAATAGAAAAATTGAAAAATTTAAAAAATCAGAAAACAACAAATATTGAAAAAACCATAAAACAGAAACGAAGAATTAAAAAATACAAAGAAGAAATGGATAAAAAACTGGAAATAAACAAGAAAATAAGGTAAAATTCAAATAAAAACCGAAAAATCAAATAATACGAAAACAAAACAAAACAAAGTTGGTAAAAAAAATTGATAAAGAGAACTTTAAGGTCTCTCAATGAATTGCCTGTAAAGAGCACAGAAACAAATAATAATATAATTGGTTTTAGTTGGAATATTTAACCAAAGTTTTTCGTATAAGGTTCGAAATATGTATTGTGACAGAAAAAACATCACAAAAATGAGTAACAAAACTTATCCTGGCGCAGTCCTCTGACTTTCGAGTAAGTTAACGCTAGTTCTACTTTTTCTTTCGTTTGTCAAAGAAGTATTGCTACAGAAAAAAACATCACAAAAATGAGTAACGGAACTTTTCCTGGCGCATTTCTTCCACTTTCGAGTAAGTTAATGCTCTTTCTACTTTTCTTTTCTTTGTCAAAGACGTATTGCTACAGAAAAAACATCACAAAAATGAGTAACTGAACTTTTCTTGGGCCATTGCTCCCACTTTCGATTAGGTTCGATTAACACACCTTCTACCTTTTCTTCCAACTCTTATTTGCTACTTCCACTTTAAAGTACCTCAATCATACGTTAACTATGACAACTTAAGGCGGAAACCTACTATCAAAACGTGACACGACGCCACGCATGTTAGTCCATATATTTATGTTGCGGCGTGTGGTCACATAGCGTGTTGTCTATGTGCTTCTAACTGTATTAAATATATGGAATTGAGAGGTACTAACATGCGTCGGGTGGCGTGGCGTCGTGTCACATTTTGATAGTATGTTTCCGCCTTTATATCTTACATATATAACTATTTGTATGCTTTTTGTTGTTTGATTGCATTATATTAAAATTTAAATAAGATATATTCAAGGGGCGAATACTGTTAAATAGAATGATCCAAAAACGTTCTTTTTCAGTTAAAATGTTATTAAAAGCTTCACTTCCATCGGAATTCAGTGAGTTCTACACATTTTTTTATTAAATTTATAAGACGGTTCCTGACAATCTGCCAAATATCTATATATAAGCAAAATTCTTGATAATAAATATGATATGATTTTATTTTAGCAGTAGCACGAACGATTAATGCTATAAATTAATAAGTAAAATATTCTCTGAGTAATTATTTTTTAACGATTTTTAAACATTTTTGTGTTTTTTACGTTTTAGACTCGTATTTTTTTTATTGTTTTTTTTTTGTTTTGTCGTTTTCATCATATTTATCGTTAGTTACCATGTTTTTACAATTTATTTTATTGTATTTTGTAATTTTTCGATTAAATATATTAGATATCCACTGCTCCACCTTATAGTGGCGTCATTGTACTTAATTTAGTAACAATTACCCGTTTAAATACACGGGATAAAAACTGCGCCACCTTACGGTGGTGTCATAGTACTATATTTAGTAGTTTTTCTGTTTCTTTTTTCGATTTTTTTCTATTTTACTTTGTAGCGTTTTAAAAAACCCGATTAATTAAAATTCTTTTTTATAATTTTTTTTTACCTATGCCAACCCTGTAGGCTTAACATATTAGATGGAACATTCCAGAACGTTGAAATATAACGAATTTTTCGAAGCGAAGTATTGATTTTTTTATTGACCAATCAAATTCCACGTTTAAGATCAGATGACTTAAGCGGGGATGCTTACCGGTCTTTTTTAGTACCAACGGCTTTTTTCATTCTAGATGTGGTAGGGTTGCTAATAACATCTCGGCGAGACGCCTAGTTTCAGTTTCCCGGTTTTTTCTTATTGTATCTTAAAAATTACAAGCAGTTAAGTGTTTCTAGTGCCTATTATCGTTTATTCTACCTGAAGGTTTATCTGAAGATTTCCAGACATTGCTATCTTTAAGATTACTTCGTATATCGTGTAATAATCGCGGCAAATTAGCCAGAATTACAATATCTCTTTGATCACCAGCTATGAAAAGTAAGTTTATGGTTTATTCTCTAAATACCTACCGATCTAGACAAGAATGGTGTCTAGATTATATCTTACCGTTCCGACCATTTACCGAGAGAATGAAGCCATATGCTATCCAAAATATCTTAGAAACATTTAGAAGCTAACGTAAGTTTTTACAATTTTTTATATACCTCTATCGAGTATGAGAGTACCATTTATTTCTATGGAGAATTTTATTTTAACTGTATTTACTGTATCAGCTATTAAAAAGTGCAGTGCGCAGTGCCGGACTGAAATTAATCGGAATGTGAATTTTTTCTGAGTATCGCTTACCTATATTTTTATTACTTATATTTTTTGTATCTCTTATCTGTAAAACTTTTTTATTTGTATTTTTTATTTTTATCTCGTACCTATTTAATTAAGATTTATACCTTCGTATATGAGTACTCTTTTAACTCGAGTTAATACAAAAGCAAAAGGTGATTTTTATAATTTTTTTTATCTAACTTTCATCTCTCTCACTTTTCGCTTATCAGAGTACACAAAAATAACAAAACAATATACCTAGCTGTTATTTTAAGTGTAGCAAAAGATATGTTTTTGAACTAAACACAAATGTGTTTAGTAATATGTATTTACTATCCCGTACATAGATGTTTTTTATTTTTCTATTTTTTTTTTATCTTTTTGTTGTGTTTCTCTTTTATTATTACAGCCAATAATAAATACTGTTACTGTTAAATAGATATTGTTTTTCCTAGCTAGAGCCTGTTACTCTGATCAATATTTTCAGTTTCTCCAATCTATATTTTATTAAAGTACTAGATTTTGTTTTTTGAATATATCTTTATCTTACAAATTTGATTTATAACCATAGGATAAGTAAAAGGAAAGTGTAAGTATAATTTTTCTTTTTGTTTCTTAAATAAAAGTGTGTAATTTAAATTTTAGCAAGAACAATCTGCCGGGTTATCTATTTTACCTTATCTTATCTTATATCTCTTATATCTTTCTTATTTTATCTGGGATTCTTATATTTCCCCATCCTCAGGATAAAAAACATAAGTGGCGCCCATTTCCCTTTCTCTTTCATTTCTTTCTTTTTCCTTTTTTATTTCTTTTAACTTTTAATATTCTATTAAATATATTCTTTTTTATCTTTCCAATAATTTATCATCTAGCTCGATCGAATCCACGCTCGCTCTCCCCTAACCCCCTGAGTGCCGTTCGCACTAGTTAACCTCCTCAATCGAGCATTTAACACCTTCAATCAAAAAAGAGGTTACAACTTTAGTTTCTCGTTATTCGAAATTCAATACCACCTACTGGTTTTCCCGCAACCTAAATGTTGAATAATCTAGAAATCGAAACACAACGCCATCTGCCAGATGTCTACCCAACCTAGATTCAAATATTTATCTACAGTTTATATCAATTAACTTACAGCGCCGACTATTAGGAATTTATGGAACTAAACAATAAATGTCACTTAGGCGGAATAGTCACTTTACCGTTAAAGTAAACAATTGAAAAATTAAAGAACCAAATAGTCAATTTTAAACATTCTCAAACCCATTAGAACACATAAAAAAATTTCATCAAAAGCGATCCATCTGTGCTTACGAAGGAATTAAGTGAGTTTCATATGAGACATGAGTTGAAAATGATCAAATAGCCGACTAACTACCTATGCATCTGTGGCTATAGGTGGAGGTTGCAAATTCGACTTCTACTAGATGTGACGTTTTTTTGATTTCTCCTTATTACCATTTTTTCTGTATTTTGTATAATTGTTAAATTTTAAAAATCACATAAAAGATATCTCAAAATAATTAGTTTAATAAAATAAACTTCAACCTAATAATCCAATTAACTTAACACTTTGATCCGACAACCTAGCAAGGTTTTGAGGCAATTAAAGGGTCGCAATAATATTTTGAATTCTGGAAATAACTTGATTATAGAGGTCCTGACTAAAATCAAGAATAATTTTGGATTTAGTTACCTTTCCCAAACCCCTTATTAGCTTCTATACAATTAATAAACCGAAAAGGCAAGATAAATAATGCATACATAATAAATTTAAAATGAAAGAAAACAAAACTTAGTTAGTTTGATGTGTAATTTATCGTGGGAATTAATGAAAACATTGACAGTGTTTGTATTATCTAAACTTGTCTACACAGACCAATTAAAAGTTTAATTACCCAAAATGTTTAATTAATAATAGTAGCCTAAATACTAAGCTAAAAATATGATCGAAAATTTAACAGGCAAAAAAATCCTCTTCAGTATAGTGAGATAGTACACTGTTGCTTAATCGCATTAATTGTTTTATTTATTAACTAGGTGTACCTGCGACGTCGTTCGCGTGACGTGTTGATTGTTGTTTAAAAATTTCTTCACTCACTTCGTTAAAATGTTATGTTGAAAGAAGACAAATAAATGTGTGAAAACCGCATTCGAATCGGATCAGTAGTTTTCATGTGATACCCGCACAAACATATAGATAGACAGACAGACGTACAAAAAAAATCTAACCACATTTTTGGGTTCTATATCGATGTACCCCTGACGTCGTTCGGGTCATGTATAGATTGTTGTATTAAAATTTCTTGCCCCCACACCGTAAAAGTGGTTTTCCCAACATTTCCCTTCACTGCTCTGCTCCTATTGATTGTAGCGTGATGTAAAGTATCCTATAACCTGCTCAGGAGTATGAAAAATAATTGTACCAAGTTTCGTTAAAATCCGTCGAGTAGTTTTTGTTTCTATAACGGTTATACAGACAGACATACAAAAATTTTACTGATTTCAGTTTTGGCATCAGTATCGATCCCTAATCACCCCCTGATAGTTATTTTGGAAATATATTTCATGTACAGAATTGACCTCTCTACAGATTTATTATAAGTATAGATAATAGACTCATCTATTAAAGATAATTCTTTCGAAAAACTATGTACACATTAAAGTTTAGCCCATTACATATTAAAGATTCTTCTTCTTAAGGTGCCTAATCCAATTAGTGGATATTGGCGACAATTCTGGCAAACTCCTCTCGATTTTGTGTGGCTCTAAAGAGTGGGTCATCGAGGTTTGTCCAATACTTTATGTTTTGTAACCATGAGTGTTTTTTCTTCCGATGTCCCATTATCCTTCTTCCCATCCATTATAAGCTTTAAGAACTGGTACTTGGAATTTCAGAATATATGTCCCAGATAAGCAGTTTTTCTTTATTTTACTATTGGCATCTCTGCCCATTCGATTTAATACTTCAACATTTGTTGTGTGATCTGTCCAGGGAATTTTAAGTAATCTTCTAAATACCCACATTTCAAAGGCCTCCAATCGCTTCATCACGTTGGCCTTTATGGTCCAGATTTTACACCATATAGCGATATCGAAGCGTTAAGTTGAGGCCACTGTTGCTTAGCAAGGTTCTCATATTAGTAAATGCTGTTCTGACTTGCTCAATCCTGCTACGGATCTTTATGTCTGGATCTAGATCTTCAGCTATCCAACTACCGAGATATCTGAACTCTGAGACATTTTGGATGTTCTTATTTTTTACTAACCACCATTACCTTTCTCTTGTCTATATTAATCTTCAATCCCAGTCGTTCTCCTTCAGTGTTTATTTTATCTATCATTTAAAGATTGCCCATACATAATTCTTATAATAGTCAGACATAGTCAGAAGCATGTGGACCTCATAATAATAATGGACCATTATCAGAACCAATTACGGTGGCAAATTTTTTATTTACCAATGATTATTTCCTTCGATTCAAATTAACCAATAGAATGTCATAGTTTTTTTAAATTGGACCAATCAGAATCAAATATCAGCGACTATTGCACTGGAGAAATAGTCACGTCAAACATAAATGTCAAAAATTTGTCTTCTCAGGAAATAATCTTCCTAAATATAACGCGACTTTGATTAATAGTCTGCTATTTTTGTTGTTGCTAAATTTCTCCAATGTTTTACCAAGATTAAATCCAATCCAAGATTAAAGCCCTCGTGCTAAAGCTTGTAACGTTTACAACGTTATTTGTGAGCCTAGCTCCTCGACTATTTAACTTTAAAAATATCTATTGTGAACCGCGCTGGCGCGAAGGTTATCAGATTTCGGTAGGAAATTTAGCTACCTTTTGAGTTGCGATTCGGAATTGTTTTATTTCATTTTGATAATTCAATAAGCTTAAGTTGAATCTTCACTTTCTGCTTCCCTCGTTTCGGTGAGTAAGAATTTAATTATTTCAATTTTAGTTTGTAATAATCCAAATTTGGTGAATATTTTATTTGATATTTTAGTTTATACCTTTACTAACATTTAATTTTTTCGTTCACAATCGCTTGTTAAGAATCAGTTTTTTATTGCGTTAAAATATATAAACATATTAAGTGATTAATTTTTTCTCGAACTTTGGAGAAAACCTTTAGCGATTGTGTACGAAATTAAGGAATTTATGGTCGGTGTTTGATTGCTTTTTTTTAATTTCATTAGGGCTGATGCCACTTTGAAGAGGGTCCTAGAGAGGAGTTGAATGCACGACCCATCCATTTTTTTTTTAAATCATCTTTACCAATTCAGGGTAATCGAGAAACTATTCCTGAAGTCACCGCTGGTTAGAAAACATCTAATACTGTTTGTCCTGTGGTCATCAATATTTGAAATCAAGTTTCTACTCTCGCTACCAAAGGCTCCGACAGAAGACAGCATTAAAAAACCAAAGATAAGAAATAAATTAATCACTAAACTTTTGATTAACATCTAATCATTTTTTTAATTTGAATAAACAATTTTAAAACTGATTTATTCTTTTTTATTTGAAAGTTTGTACTTGGCGCCCATTATTAATTGTTGGGGGGAAATTGATAAAAAATTCAGAAGGAATCCACGAATCTTGAAAGCTAGCTTAGGGTAATTTAAGGGCTACAAGCTCTCGGGCTTTAATCAGATTATTAATGTCAAATTATGTCTCAACAAATTGATAGTAAAATATTCTCGAAATCTAGATAACACAACAATAGACGACTATAATCAAGGTCTTGTTATATATTTTTTTTTAATTAAGGATGTCCTCGTAGGTATAGACCTAAATACAAATGTACCTAGAACATCTATTGGGGCAGAAGAGACAATTTATTAATTTGGGATTTAAAGGCCTTCAAGTTAGAACGAGTGGGGAAGACGTGGGAAGGTAAGGAGTTCCACAATCTGGAGACCCTGGGGATGAAGGAACGATCGAATCGATCCGTTCTCGATGTCGGGCATTGAACAGTATAAAGTATAAGGGTGCATGGAGTTGGCTCGTCGCGTTGCTCTGGCTGGTCTGGCAAGTGGAGGCATTATAGAGCGGAGTTCTTCTGAGCAAAATCTGTTTATGTATCGCTAAAACAAGGAAATATCAGCCACTGCTCTTAGGTGGGATAATGAGGCTAGGTTTTTGGTGATAGTGGTGTCGTTTATTAGTCGAACTGCTCTTCTCTGTATTGCATCAAGAACTTACCTCTGATAATAAAGCAAACTATCCGTGAGTATGCTCTCCAATATACAAAGTATACTCCTATTACTGGACTTCCTAAATCTTTATTCAACACCAGATTTCCTAGTGGACGATTTAGAGCTACTATTTTACCTGTTGATGTTAATGTGGAGAGGATCTAAGATAACTTCACAGAAACGGTGAGGGATCAGTGATGGATAATAAGGCATATATTTTGTAGCTACCACAGAGTTAAAGCTTATTGAAAATGGATCTCTCATAAATAGTATAAGAATATTTTTTATAAATTACAATTTAAAATCTCCAAATTTGAAAAAAGAACATTGTATGGCTCATTTTTCGTTAATTTTTGATTAAATTTACTTACTTTTTAACAGCAGAAGATAGTAAACCATAAAAATATTTCTTGATTGGCGTACACTACCCGATTTATCCCGATTTCGTTCACTACCGTTTCGCTCGAGTTTTCTTCTGGAATAATTTCCCAAACTTCCCCTACACAAATTTATACGATTTAAAAAAATCATATAACAGTGTACCTATAAATCCAAAATGTTTTTTCACAAAATGTTTAAAAACTTTTAAATGGATTCATGTCAATATCGAATATAATCAATCTTTATTGTATTCTGGGGAAATTGGTAAAATTATGCCCGCGAGTTACCGGATTAGAAAAATTACAAATAATGTATAACAAAAATTTTAATAAATTTATGTTATAAAAGTGTAATTTTTCCGGCAGTTGACACGATTTCAACGCCTGATAACGACGGTTTTTACTACGCCCGATTGCAAGTTGTATTGCAATTTTTCCCGATAATCGCACGATAAATAAATCGATATAAACGCACTGAATTTAGTCCAATCAAAACACACAGCAGTACCTGAAATCAAAGAAAAAAAGTAGGTATTAATTCTGTTGTAATTTTTAAAAGTAGCAATAACTAGAAAGTTTCTATAGCCGATAGCGCGTTAAACCATTTAGCCACGATTGATCCTAGCGGTTATTTGGCGTTATTTTATCATATTCAATTTATGTCTTATGGGACATTTACTGAATTCCTCTTTAGGCACATATTTGAGGTTAATGAAAGAGAATATTAGTCAAATTGGATTTGAAAGTATTGAAATATAAAAAATAAACAAATAAGAAATGGCATTAAAGAAGGAAGAAAATATATATATGGTTCCAGTCTCCTAAGCGTATAAAAATATAAGATAGGGCACAAAAAAATTGATTTAGTTTTAGATCATCTTACCTCTACCTTATTAACGTCATATATGTAATTACGGATTAATTGACTCTACTCTACTCTAGACGACATTAGTTAAATCAAGATTTGATCTGTGGCCCAAGACGCTATTGGCTATAGATAGAGATCGCAGGTTCGAATTCTGCCCGAGGTGTCATTTCACGTGTCTAATTTCTTCATTTCAAAAATCGCAGAAGAGATAACTAGCTTTTACCCGTGACTTTGTCCGCATTAGATAGTCCTTTAGATAAAGATTTTGTCATAGAGTTGCCCATTAGTTTTTGCTGGTGTACCGGCAGGGTCTGTCTAAAGTAACTAGCTAAAAGTACCACCATACCTCCCATGACATCCTGGTTGCTCTTGATGTCCTTCATTGCTAAAAGTACCACCATCTCTCCCATGATATACCGGTTGCTCTTCATTATGCAAGCTAGTGCTTTAATTGCTTTTTTGTGGAACATCGTACCTACGTTTATCCCAAAGCAACAATTTGTACTGCTCCAAGATTCTTTCGCGCTCACTGCTTTTGCTTATATTACAAACAAGCTTTTCCATATGAGCTAAGTTAAATGGTCATTTAAGAACCGAGTGCGCTGTTGGGGAAGATACTGCATACCAACTTGTTTATTTTTCTGAATTTGAGCTAACAATAGATTGAAACAAAAATGCAACTCATTGCATTATAATCGGACCAACCAAAAAGTAATTTTTTTAGGAATTCGTTGTTTTCTCGCGATAAAAACTAGCCTTTGTCCTCTCCCAGGACTCAAACTATGTCCATACCAAATTTTATCCAAATCGATTCAGTAGTTTAGGCGTAAAAACAGACAGTATTTATAGTATTAGTATGGATTTCTTCGGCTGATTTTAACTATAATTTTTATCTCTTCATTTCAATCGTTTCGCTTTTATCTTTTTTGTTTTACTCGCTTCACTTACTACTTCTCGCTTCGCTCATTTTCTACCTGTTTTTTATATAATAAATATAGGCCACGATTACTTTGTTAAATCTTCTAGTTTATAAGTTGCTTTAAAAATTGATTAATGAAGTCACTTTTCTTTCGAAATGTTTCTAAAATATTTAACGATATGATAATAATTTTACTTATGTTATAATAAAAACAATTTCTTGTTGAGTTTGCTTCTAGCTTCTTGCAGTTTATTATTATACAACGTGTATTTTAATAAAGGAACAAAAAGAGGAATGCTGTTTTGCAGTTAGACTCAAGTGAAGTCTTGTAGGGTTTAATTTCTACTTGTAAACTCTCAGCTGTTTTTCATATTTCTAACATAAATTGTATCAGACTTTTTGTTTTCTAATCTGACATTAGATTTGTTTAAAACTGTCTTGATCACAAAGGTCACTCACATCAAACAATAAATTAAAAATCTTTTTTTTTCAACCGGCCGGAAATTAATACTTTCCGGTTTGTTTTTAGGTCAGAAAATCGCATTTTGTCGGACAAGGCCAGAAAATAAAAATGAGTCCGGTAAAAGCTTTTACCTGACTATCACAATAATTTTCTGGCCCGGTCCGACAAAATGAGATTTTCTGACCCAAAAATAAAATGGAAATTACTAAATTCTGGCCGGTTTAAAAAAAATTGTACGTATACGTCCCAAAAGTGCTTTTACTGGGATCGCAGGCTTGCAGGTCTCGCCTGTGGCTCGCCCTGCAATTGCCCGCTCGCGCAGTAAAAGACCACTTTCGGGAAATGTTACGTAAACTACTATTACATTGAAAGGAAAAGATAACTTATTGTAAATGTCTGTATCTTTGAGGAAAACTGATCAAGTGAGCTTAGAAACTTTTTGTAGTTCCCCTGTAAAAGGAAGCTTTGAATATAAGATACAGAAGACGTGTTTTTATCAAAAAATTGTCACAAAAATAAGTAACGCAACTGTCCCTAGCCAGTTTTTCCGACTTTAAAATAATCAAACGCTTTTTCTATCTCTACTTGTCTCTCTCATTCGCTGCTCCCTTTTTAAGTAAGTACATAAAGCATATATAGGTATATAAATATTATAGAAAAATAGAAGAATTCGTTACATATTATTTAAGTAGCAAATATTGCTAAACAAAATTAGTTTCGCATTCTTTGAAATTCACAGTTTCACATGTTTTTCAATCTAAAATATTTTAAATACTAAATCTTGTAGACAGACTTTATAAAAATATCTTACATCCTACTACTCTTCGCAAACTTATATTTACATATAATTAACAGCTACAGAAAAATATATTTTTCACAAATAGACTACCTATATAGGTATAGAGGTTCAAAGAGAAATCTAGTGTTAATTTATTTGCATTTAAAACACGTAGAGCGTCATTTGGAAATGGATAAAAATTGTCACTAGATTAGCATTTTATATCCGGCTGCAAATGGCATAAATTATAAAGCGATACCGTCAAAAAGCGTGGATGTTAAAATAACGAAGTTGTCATTCATACGCATCCTGTTTATATTAACTCATCATTTCCACTAATATGTCAAAATTGCACAAAATTCTTCATATAGATATATAATGTAAATTATATGTTAATAAAATTTACACATGTTCATTTTATCGCTTTAGTAATATATAACGTGAAAAACTATTGCATATTTATTTATATATTTTTATTTATTTATTATATTACATTATATATTGTTAAAACTTTATAGTTAAAACTATAAGATTGTAACTTAGCTGTAGCTACAGAGTTTATTACCTCCTAGCGAAATATATAAATTATATCTTACCTTAACTATTAGTAATACTCCACTAGAATATTTCATTATGGGGCACAATAACACAATAAAGTTTTTTACGAGACGGTTTTCGAAAATTTCACGTAAAAAAATTAATTTATTTAAAACTGTCATTCTTTGTTAAAGATAGCGTCTCTAATTCCACAGCCTACTATATTATTAATTATTTTTATAAATTATTTAAAACATATTTTAATTTTATTCCCGCTATTAAAATTTTAAATTTTTATCCTAGTAAGCAACTACACTTTTTACATTTCTGTATTGATGATTGTATAGCTCGACCTTTCCACCGGTACAATTGACAGTAAGGAAAGAGGCCACTGGAGTTGTCATCTAATCAAAATAAAAGTTTAGGTTATAATTTACCCATTTTTTATAATTCTCTATAACAAGTTATAAAATATAGATTCTTGCAGTGTTATTGTAGTTTATTATCATTTAAAATGTTTAAAAGAATCAAAGATTTCCTGAAGTATTGGTATTTTAGATATCTATTGGTTACAGAATTGTACATGGTTGAGAAATGGGAAAGGGTGATAATTCGTATCCTTTTTTATTAATAACTAGAAATATATTATTTATAAACCAATTTTAGTATAATAAACACAAAGGTTAGTATTTTTTCTTAGATTTACTTAAATACTTTCATTCAATTTAATCCGCATTTAAACCACAGACGTGCGTAAATTGTAAAACCTAAACAGGCGTGACGTCTCTATTATCTATATCTTTAACCAAAAAAATAGTTAGAATTTTTGTGTTAGGTATATTTTAAGCTTTAGATTTAAAGTAATCGTCCTAAATTCCATTGGATCATTTCATATGTCATTGCCACCTTTCCTGCTCTCTCTATACTGTTTTATTTTGCATAATTTGTGTATTTCTCACACCAAAACAACAGTTATTTATTGCTTTTAAATTTGATGAAGCTAATAATCTGAATCATAATTACAACAAAAATTCTCAGCCAGCGGGCAAAGATTGGTATTGGTACTATTCTGTTATGTCCAGACGTCCTTCCATGAGGTTAAGAGCCCCGAAGCTTCTTCTTTAAATAGGATTACAGCTTTTAATGAAATCGAAGTCAAATCCTTTTAAACACAACATAATTTTCTATCTCTTCGTATCTACACCATTTATGAAGTTAGAAGAACTTCCTATATCCTTATTTCAATTACCCCTAAGGGGTTCGGGTAATTAGGAACAACAGTGTTTTTTATATTCCTTAAAAGTGATTTATGAAAATTTGGTTACTATTTTTGTTTTCATAGTTATTGTTTCAATAGAAACTGATTGCATTTGTACAGGAAAATCGGGTCTGAGAGACGTTATGTCTGTGGTTAAGGGTTAAAAGATAATTTATTGATTACCAAATAAACCTTTTTTTTATAATTCTTAGACATATATTTTTTCTTAACTATTCTTAGATATTATACTATTGGTTACCATTGGTATACTATATTGGTTCAATGCAACTGTTGTATTAGGATTAGTTAAATTAATTACTGGAATTACCTTTCAAAAGGAAATGATAAATCTTGATGAGAATATTCCCTCACAACCTATATCAAATTTGTAAATATTTTTTAAATGCCTTTTTAACGCATTTAGGGTCAGTGTATTATTCATTATTAATAGGAAAATGTATAGTATTTATTTAAAGTATGTATATTTAAATTTTGTAAAATTATAGGTGCTTTATAAATATATGATCATTAATTAATCATTGGTTTTAGTACTTTTCATATAATGAACATTTTTAGCTCTTGGTATTCTGGATCTAACTGCCTTCACATGAAATGCGGTTTCCTCCTCTTGGTAGAATCGACAGATGTCTTCATCTGCCAAGTTAAGCTTTTTTCTGAGCTAACAATGTCCTACTGACTGACAATCATTCTGACATTGTTTCTGCAGTAAACTTCGCCGAGTGTCCTTTTATGAAGACTTTGGCTTGTCGCTTGCCCGGTGATTTTTCCCACCACTCACGGGCCTTCTCTAGCCTCCATTTCTCAATGTCTGCCTGTCTGAACGTGTCAGCAACCCCGTCGAATGATTCCAGGCCAATCAGGCTCGGACCAATTCATCTTCCTTCTCATTGCCCCGAAACTCTTCAGTGTCCTGGTACCCATGCCAATGTTATACCCCTGCTTACAAGCTCCATTGCATATGCATCAAGACTTGATTGGACTTGTATCGTGTGTCTTCTAACTTGGCTACTATTAGTTATACCCTTAAAGATTCTAAAGTTGAAGGTTACATAATTATTAACCTAATCAGCTGATTACGTATAAGAGTGGAGGAAATAAGACATAGGTCGACTATATAATGAGTAAATGAAGATATCAGCAGGAAATAGGAATTGTTAGCTAATAAATGGAAAGAGTGTAACACTATAGCATAGATTCTTAGTTCTGTACTGTGACATAGACGTAACAGAAAAACCAAAGGAAAAGAGAAGAAACGAGCGACAGGAAGGCAAAGTGGTGAATGTTGAGAAAAGAGGAGTATGAGAGTAAGTTTAAGAAAAGAATGTTAAGAGAGATTAGTATGAAAGATAATGTGAAGGAATGGTGGATTAGCTATAGTAATGTTGTTAGGAAGATAGAAAAAGTAGTGTTGAGAAAGATGTACTAAAAGATAAAGAAACGTGGTCTTGAAATGAAGTAAAGAAAGTGGTCAAAGCGGAAAACGTGGCCAAGAAAAAGTGAGATTCATCGGGAAGTGCAAGTGATAAGAGAGAATATGAGGTAGAGGGTTGAGAGTGAGCAGGACGAAAATTTAGTATATGACAAAAAACGAATGGAGAGTTAAGAAGTGAGACGAATTAAGTGTGGACAGATGAACTAAGGAAAATTGAGCGTAAATTAGCGTTGATATATAAATCAGAAACCTGGTTAATAACGAAAAGAAAGAGAAAAATCCTAGAAGTAGCGGAGATGTAGGTGTTGCGTTGGATGTGTGTATTAACGAAGAGAGATAGAGTAAGAAAGTAAGAGGTACAGCTATGCAAGAAAATACTGGAAAATAGGTTGAGATATGTGAGTAAAAGAGTAAATAAACGTGAGATTGGGTCTAAGAAAAAGATTGAAGTTGGAAGGATAAAATAAATTTGGACCTGAGAGAGAAAATGGAGAAGAGAGGATGCATTAAATAGAGACAGATGGAAATGAATAATATGGAAGGCTAATGCCCACCCTAACAAAGCTTGGGATAAGATAAGAGAAAGAAGACTGCAAAATATCAATATATATTCTTTGACATATCCTCTCAGACCCTGCGCCTCGTTTAGCGTCACTTTATACAAATAAAATCAGATAAGTAAAATAAAAACAATTTATTACATTCCAAAATTCTGTTTACATGAAATCAACTCTTGCAACCTTCTCATTCAAGTAACTCTTCCTGTTGGTTGATTTGTCTTCTTTAAAATCGGAATACTGTGTGCATGCACTTGGTTTTGTTTTAAATAATTCACAAGCAGTTTTAACGAAATCATCTCTAGCCTTTTTTTCACGATCGTTGTTAAATTCGTCATTAAATCTGATATGAGGAACGTATTGTGGATAAGGAGGATTCAAACTTTTTTGAACAGTTGCATAGTGCAAAAGAAGTTGAGAATGACGAGGAGAGTTTAAACATTCGTAAAGTGGTCTCCAATCAATACCACTATCTTCGCAAGCCTGTAAAAAAACTTTATGGAAACCATTTAAATAAATTAATAAAACTTTACCTTTATAAGTTCTTCTGAAAGAGCTGTTGATGCTTCTTGAATCACAATATTAACAAACTTCATTAAATTTGCTTGAGTTTTATTTTGATCAATTGCACAAGCAATTGCCATATTTATATAACACTCCTGAATACCGTGTTGACAATCAAACCAAACTGAACCATCCTTCCTTACTGTACTCTAAAAAAATTATACAAAAACATTAACGAAAACGAATATAAATACAAGAATCTTAGTCGAGGAAATGTAGCATAAAAATATCGATTGTTTGAAGAGAAAACCGGATTTTATTGTATCTTTCTCTGGTGTATTAAAAAGTTTATTAAATATTTTATCCCAAAGTGTTTTTTGAGATAGATCAAGACGAATATGATAATAGTGAAAGTCTACGCAGTTCTGGTGTCCGGAAGTGGTGCTATTATAACGTCTTCCTCTGGAGTTTTATGAAATTTTTTTACATAATTAATATAAATTCGTTTAGAGTACCAATTATTCGCACTCAGTTACCCCAAAAACCTCCGAGTAACGAGTTTGTTTTAATGAAGAACTCCAGAAGAAGACTGATAGCACACATTTCAGACACAAGGTGTTCTGCACCACCTAATAAGTTTCCTACTGAGGATAACTCCGAGGTATTTTATTTCTGAGAATGAAAGTGTCACACCATTCATAACAGAAAATTGAGTTAGTTTCCGTTAACGAAAGTTAAAATAAGACAGAGATGTTGTATGACCATGACCATGTTTAATGGTCGCTTTATAGGCTTGCCAAGTCGCGGCAACCGGAACCATCAAGGTGATAGAAATGCAAACCTGCATTTGTAAGTCTTGAATTCGTCTAATAAGTAAGATGGTGAAGACACTATTGTGTTTGGTTTATCATATTTTTATTTAAAATAATCTCACTTTAGTCGTTTGACCATTAGTCAAAGAAAAAACCAACAGATCATCTAAAGCGAGATCACGAAATTTATTATTACTTTAATGGTAGGTTTACATGCTTGGCAAGTCTCGGCAAGCTTCCACAAACACAAGCGTGTAAAGGTAGTCACAGAGAAAACCAGCAGACTATCTAAAGGGAGATCACGAAATTTATTAATACTTTAATGGTAGGTTTACATGCTTGGCAAGTCTCGGCAAGCTTCCACAAACACAAGCGTGTAAAGGGGCTGTTTAACTTGGCTTGTGTGAAATAGGAAGACCTCGTTGCCGATCCAAGTCAGTGCCGGTTTTTGAACACAGATCAAAGAAAACTTGCGGCAAGCGCTTAAGCCGTATTTACACATTGGCGCATGTTTAGTGCCGCTCACGAGTTCACGTGTTAAACGCAAGTGCTGAAACAATTTCGAAGTCTACGTCGCCATGTTGGCTTGTCCGTAATACACTCGCAAGCGTGTAAATAGCATTTAAGTGTTTGTAGAGGCTTGGAGCTTGTAGGCGCTTGCGAATAGCGCGTAAACCTACCATAAAACATGAGACTGCAGCCAAGCTAAACACACGCTAACTTTGTAGACGCTTGTTGAGCTCTGGCATGTGTGTGAAGGTACTATAAAATTGTGTGAATTTAAAGTAGGTACTTACATTAGCGTTTCCATAAGGTACTAAATCAATTAATAAATTGTCTCCTAATTTTTGATATCCAGGATAAAGATGTTTTACTATAAATTCATTGCAAAATGGACATAAAGATTCAAAATACAGTGATACTTTCACCTGCTCCTAAAAATATATTAAAAATATGTAAAAAAATTATTTGCAAATACAAATCAAATTATTTAAACCTATTTGTTTTACCTACCCCTGCAGATACTGCTATACCTAACATGCAAACTAAAAAAGCGAATTTCAGCAACATTTTGCAATCAATTTTTTTGATTTTTCACAATGAATGTCCCTCCCGAAGCAGCTGGATTTTATATGGCAAGAACTATGTAAAACGAATTTATTTAATCAACAATATTTTTATGTTTTTTTATAGTTAAACTTAGAAATTACTTTTTTCTAGATAATCTAATGTACTCCATTACAATTTTGTATCAATATTATTATAACATTGTGATCTCTTATCGTTAAATTTATATTATAATGTTGGGGTCATCAACTTATAATATTCATTATTTCCAATATATATTTTTTTTTAATTATCTAGAAATACGATTAATATTTGCAAATAATTTGTTTATATCTATTAATCTAAAACAAACATGCTTCTTTATTAAACTAATTATTTTGAGATACGAAAGTAACGACCAGTTGATCTGGAAAATTACCCCAAAAATACTTCCAGCTGGTCCCAATATTTTTTTTTCAAAAACTCCAGTAATTGTTAATTAAATAAGTATCTTTAAGATAATACAAAATTTGAACTAAATATTTTATTTATTATATAAAAAAAAACTTGAAAATACACCGTTTATACCCGGAAGAAACGTATAGGCTTCTTGTTGATTTAAAAAAATGGTAGTGAATTTTGTTGTTGGCTGCTAACAGCTTCAGCGATGCACAGAGAGCCAGCAACAAAATAGAAACAAAAAATCGGCTAAACGTAGTGACCGGAAACGAAACACTAGAGTCTCTACAGTTTTGACATGGGGTTCTCGTTGACTTCATATGGTTGTTTCTTGTGTCACAGATAAATGAGCTGGTTGGAAAAAGGTATAAGAAGGTCTCCTTATCCCACAAGCTTGTAAAAAAGTATGGTTTGATTTTCCAAAGATCCTATCATCAGATCCTGACCAGGTGACCATGATCACCTTTGAAGTATACCCTTTCAAATAAAAGAATCATTTTCTAAATCGCTCCACGTGTCCTTTAAGTAAACAGTAAACATACAAAAAAAACTCAATGAATTGACATTATAAAGTCGGTTAATTCATAAATTTGACAAGGTTTCATTTATTTCTAAACTCTTTAATTAAGTTGTACGTTTTCAAGTACATAAAAATACTTTATTATCATTGAGAAAAATACTAACATACCTAATCTATAATCCACTAGTTCGAAATAACAATAAAATAATTTGATTTTCTTGGGTAACCATCTAAAGACAGGTATAACAAAACTACTCTTAAGTTTTACTCTTAGGCGAACCACACACGTAAAGGTGAGCCTCCTGCTTCCACACACCAGTTGCGGTCTGCTATTTCCTTGCGGTAGAAAATAGGACTTTTCATTTTTACCTGGCACATTACTATTGAAGTTTCGTTGCAAACATACGACCCATCCATCACAATGAACGATCAGACACTAGTAGCAAGGGAGTCCATTACGCTGGTTGGTATAACGATCTCCCAGGACTTACTCTAGAGTCTAGAACGAACATATTGCATCCATAGCAACTGCAGCAGGAAAGAAGTTCGGCTTTCTGTTTCCATTCAACTTGAATACTGCTCGCATGTATGGGGATCGGCGACTCCGTCAAGGATCAGAGTTCTTGATACAATACAGAAAAGAGCAGTTCGACTAATAAACGACACCAGTATCACCAAAAACCTAGCCCCATTGTCCCACTGAAGAGCATTGTCTGATCTTTCCTTGTTCTGCCGATACTTAAACGGATTTTGCTCAGCAGAACTTCGCTATATAAAGCCAGAGCAACGCGACGTGCCAACACCATGCACCCTTATACTGTTCAGTGCCAGACATCGAGAACGGATCGGTTCGATCGTTCCTTCGTCCCCAGGGTCTCCAGATTACCTTCCCACGTCTTCCCCACTCGTCCTTTAAATCCGAAATGAATAAATTGCCTCTTTTGCCCCAATAAATTTTCTCGGTACATTTTTATTTAGGTGTATACCTACGAGGACATTCTTAAATAAAAAAAAATATGTTGGCTTACACGACGCGATCAACCCCACGATACCGCTCGAGGGAAAAACAGCTCTGATACACAACTACGTATATGGCCGGCCTTAGAATAAACAAATGTTCGTTAAATAATTTTGTTTCAAGTGATTCTGCATATAAATTCCAGACGTTTCGAGTAAAAAAGTTAGATTTCTGTTATCAGTAAGACACGATGTTTATCCACAAATTATTATTTATAGCCATAGGTATTTCCTGCATATCTTACAGTACACAGGTAAACAATTAATACCCAAAAAATATATTATAATACTTTTTTATTTTTAGGAATCACTTTTAAAAGTTAGTCTGTTCTTTGAATCATACGATTGGGATTCTACGGGATTTTTTATGGGTCAATTATACCCAGGTTACACGAAATTAGGAGATTCTATCACAGTCGATTTAGTACCATTTGGTTACATGGTAATATTCTTCTTTTTAAATTAAAAACCAAATTCTTTTACTATATTTTTTTAGTTTGCAAATGAGACAGATGATGGCATTGATTGGATTTGCGAATACGGACATTCAGAATGTTTCCTAAATAAAGTGTACACTTGTGTTATTGAAAATAACACTCTGGACCAAGCAACTATTTTTTCTTATATTAATTGTAGCATGGGAAGTACACACCTTGTACCGGGAGAAAATGTCCGAAAGGTTTGTATATATTAAGTAAATGCACAAGCTAACTCAGTGTGTACTGGTTTAAAAAACTAGGAAGCTCAAAGGCTTTCCATATTTGGCGATCATTAGAGCATTCTACAAAAAACTTCTTTAGCTTTAGAGCTTTGTGAGGCACTGCAACAGCAGAAATCCTGTCAGAACTACCTCCTCTCAAATAATCTTAAAAAGGAAGACAAGGATGACCGTTTACCGTTACAGACAGCAAAATGTGCATTGTATAGACGTATACCAGAAAAGCTGAAGCTCTGTTTAATGGGAACCTAACCTGCAGATTTTGCGGCAGGGATACAGTTAAATACATATCTTACCATTGCAAGGTAAAGTGTGTCCACAAACATATGGCACCCGTCTCTTACTGTACAAACCATTGAAGGGTACCAAGATCCTGGAGTGGCTTAAATGAAACAATGGAAGAAGTATAATAAGCCTAACTAGGCTGCAGTTTGAGCCGTGACTATATATTAGAAGGATTCCTTCCTTAAAAAACAAATCATATTTATTGGTAAATGGCAAAGAACGGGTTAAGGCCGATATAAACTAAACTAAGATTATTCTCCTTTCTAATTTAAATAGATTATTATAAAAACTTTGAAATATACATTTATTATTTGTTTTCCAGTGTGCTAATGAAACCAATTTATCATGGGATGATATTAACAGATGTATAACTGATGGAACAGTTGATAAATTTTTATTTGCATTTGAAGCAAAGCAAAAAGCATTAGATCCACCATTAACATATGTGCCCCATATTATATTTAATGATAAATTTGATGAAGAACAAGAAAGTAATGCGAAATCAAATTTTTTATGGACAGCATGTAATTTGATTAACGGCACCAAACCAAGTGCTTGTGATGAATTTTAATTGGAAGTGTTATAATGATGATGTATGATATTAAAATTAAAAATAAAATTTAACCAAAACCATAACTATATTTTCTATTATTAATACCTATAATAAACTTTCATATACATTTAAACACTTCACCATTATCATTTAAAGCCTCAGATCCTGACCAGATAGCCATGGGATCACCGTTGAAGTATACTTTTTTAAATAAAAAAATCATTTTCCAAATCGCTCCACGTGTCCTTTACGTAGACAGTAAACATACATAAAAGTAACAATCAGAATTGACTTTTTAAAGTCGGTTAATTCATAAATTTGACAAGAAGGAATTTAGTTTTAAACTCTTGTATTAAGTTGTACGTTTTCAAGTGCATAAAAATTATTTATTATCATTGAGAAAAATACGAACATATCTAATCTATAATATACTAGATCGAAAAACAATGAAATATTTTTGATTATCTATAAGGTACTTAATCATCTAAAGACAGTTATAACAATACCACTCTTAAGTTTTACTCTTAGGCGAACCACACACGTACCGGTGCAAGGCAAATAAAATATATATATATTTAAAGGGACCCTCTTTCTCCAATGGTTTAATTACGACTGATTTTAGAACGTTGCGGTCTGCTATTTCCTTGCGGTAGAAAATATGACTTTTCATTTCTACCTGGTACATCGCTATTGAGGTTTCATTGCAAACATACGACTCATCCATCACAATGAACGATCAGACACTAGTAGCAAGCGACTCCATTACGCTGGTTGGTATAACGATCTCCCAGGACTTACTCTGGAACGAACATATTGCATCCATAGCAAGTGCAGCAGGAAAGAAGTTCGGCTTTCTGTTTAGGGCACGGAAATATTTCTCTCCATTCAACTTGAGTACTACTCGCATGTACGGGGATCGGCGGCTCCGTCAAGGATCAGAGTTTTTGATACAATACAGAGAAGAGCAGTTCGACTAATAAACGACACCAGTATCACCAAAAACCTAGCCCCTTTGTCCCACCGAAGAACAGTGTCTATGATCTTTCCCTGTTCTACCGATACTTAAACGGATTTTGCTCAGAAGAACTTCGCTCTATAATGCCTCCACTTGTCAGACAAGCCAGTGCAACGCGACGTGCCAACACCATGTACCCTTATACTGTTTAGTGCCAGACATCGAGAACGGATCGATTCGATCGTTCGTTCATCCCCGGGGTTTCCAGATTACCTTTCCAGGTCTTCCCCACTCGTCCTTGCAGTCCTTTAAATCCGAAATTATATAAATTGTCTCTTCTGCCCCAATAGATGTTCTCGGTACATTTGTATTTAGGTCTATACCTACGAGGACATCCTTAAATACACGCCTCGATCAACCCCACGATACCGCTCGAGGGGAAAAACCGCTACGATACACCGCTACGTATATGGCCGGCATTCGAATATACAAATGTTCTTTAAATAATTGTGTTTCAAGTTATTCTTAGCATATAAAGACCAGACGTTCCGAGTAACAAAATTAGTAAGATTTCTGTTATCACTAAGACAGGATGTTTATCCACAAATTATTTTTTATAGCCGTAGGGTTTTCCTGCATATCTTACAGTACACAGGTAAACAATTAATACCCAAAAAATATCTTATAATAATACTTTTTTATTCTTAGGAATCACTTTTAAAAGTCAGTCTGTTCTATGAATCATACTGTCCGTATTGTCATGATTTTTTTTTGAATCAATTATACCCAGGTTACACGAAATTAGGAGATTCTATCACAGTCGATTTAGTATCATTTGGTAAAATGGTAATATTTTTGTTTTTAAATTAAAAACCAAATTCTTTTACTATATTTTTTTAGTCCGCAAATGAGACAGATAATGGCATTGAATGGACTTGCCAACACGGACCTTTAGAATGTTACCTAAATAAAGTGCACGCTTGTGTTATTGAAAATAACAATCTGGACCAAGCAACTATACTTTCTTATATTAATTGTACACTGGCAAGTACACATAACCTAGCACCTGAAGACAATGCAAAACAGGTTTGTATATGTTAAGTTAATGCACGAGCTAACTAAGTGTGTACTGGTTTAATATACAAAAAACTTCTTAAGCTTTAGAGCTCTAATGAGAGGCATTGCAACAGCAGAAATCCTGTCAGAACTATCTCCTCTTAAATAGTCTTAAAAAGATGAGAGACAAAGATGACCTTTTACAGCTACAAGAAGATCTAAGCAACATTTTTGATAGATTAGGACACAACAAAATAAAACTAGAAGACATCTTGCAACAAGAAGCTTATAAACTTCCAAGAAAAGAATCAGCCACATTACACAGTCCAGACCCAGCTCTAGGGATACCAAAAGATACGATCCAGAGCCGAATGAAAGCCTGGGAAAACAACCCTGGCCAAACTGCAGATTTTACGGCAGGGAAACAGTTAAGCAAATACTGTATCATTGCGAGGTAAAGTGTGTCCACAAACATATGGCACCCGTCTCCTAGACCTGTACAAACTAATGGAGGGTACTAAAATCCTGGAATGGATGAGATGAAACAATGGAAGAAGTACAATAAGCCTAACTAGGCTAAAGTTTGAGCCGTGACTATATACTAGATAGCTTTCATCCTTAAAAAAGCAAGTCATAGTTATGGGTTAAGGACGCTATAAACTAAAGACCCTTCTGTAAATCTATACTTTTCTTAAGGGGTCTTGGAGCTATTTCCTTGCAACCGTGTTTCATGACACTGGTGAAAGATACATAAATGGAGACAATTTTCCTGCTTTAACAGAGTCGTTGATATTTCAGTTCTCACAATCTTTTGTAAGCTCTTATTTCACTTTTATTACCAATGCTGCACAAAACTTTCAGATACTCGGCCATTATCAAAGCATTCCCAAGCAAATGTTTACAGTGCTTTGGGGCCATTTCCTTGCCGCAAGGTTCAAGACACGAATGGAAACAACTTCCCTGCCTTTACCAGAGCCGCAGATATTTTAGTTTTCGCAAACTTTTTTAATCTCTCAATACACTTTTAATAACCACTGCTGCTCAAGACTTTTGGATACTCGGCCTTCATCAAAGCATTCTACAGTAAAATTGTAGCGATGTGTTTTATAGACTATAAAAAAGTCTTCGACAGAGTGCAACATCACAAACTCGTTCAAATACGAAAGCGACTTGACATAGATCAAAAAGATATATGCTGTATTGGAATCAATTAGCTGCGGTTGGATGTGGCAACGAAGTTACAAAGGCACAAAACATCCTTAGAGGCGTAAGACAAGGATGTGTTCTCTCCCCCCTCCTGTTTAACGTTTACTCTGAAAACATCTTCCAAGAAGCTCTCGAAGGACAAAAATTAGGTCTGCGGATGACACAGTCCTTATAGCAAACAACATATGAATGACCTACAAAGGCTCTTGGACATAATAGGAATATACAGTCGCCTTATGGGAATCAACATTAACACAAAAAGACAAAGTTTCTAATAATCACCCGTAAGCCAGATGAGGTCCAGAATGCAAAACTATTATACAATAGTGAGGACATAGAACGAGTAGACAAATTTAACTATCTGGGAACTTGGCTGTGTGAAGACTGTGGTCTTCAGACTTAGAAATCAAGTGCCGGATAGAAAAAGCGAGGAACTCATTTATGAAATTCAAAAACGTCTTTACGAACTCGGACTTTGACCACAACCTCAGAATAAGATTCACAAAATGTCACGTATGGTCCGTGCTATTGTACGGCATGAAAGGCTGGACACTGAAGGTTAATACCATGAATTAGCTTGAAGCATTTGTGATGTGGATCTACAGAAGAATACTGAAAGTTTCTTGTACAGCAAGGAAAACCAACGAGGAAATTCTGAGGAGGATAGGAAGAGAACGTGAATTGCACCTCACGATAAAACGCATGAAAGCATCGTATCTGGGACATGTGATACGCAACGAGAGGTACCATTTGCTCCAACTGTTAATTGAAGGAAAGATAGAGGGAAAAGGGGGACTGGGCAGAAAGAGGATTTCGTGGCTCCGAAATATCAAACATTGGACAAGGACGACTGGAGAATTAATCCACAGCATTAGAGACAGAGGTAAATGGTCAGAAATGATTGCAAACATCCAATAATGGATAGCAGCAAAAGGAGAAGATCCATAAATAAAGATAACTTCCTTGTCTTACCGGAGCTGCTGTTATTTCAGTTTTCGCAAGCCTTTCTAAACTCTCATTACATATAGATACTGGCATCCAGGCGGCAAACAGTCGCTCGTCTGTTGTAGATACAGAGGTTCTAGAAGTAAGGCTGAGCGGTATCCACTAACGAACCTGTACACAAAGAATTCAGAATTTTTGGCCATCTCTGGACGTTCCAAATGTAAATAAAAAGTACCGGTTCAACTACAATTAATTAGGGACCCACTACGAGTTTCTACTCTACTAGCCATCGTGCAAAGCTTGAACTAGCCTCCCCCTAGCACAGTTAGTAGGAAGGCTTCTTTTCAGCGTTGAACAATTGCTGCTCTGAGCTCTAAGGAGACACAAGTACCACGCATCAATACTAAAGAGGGATTTTCATTACTCTGATAACATAACAGAGATAGGTCAAAAAACCTAATTAATTTAAAGGGTAAACGGTGTATGCATGGTCTGCAGTGGTCGCTAATCTTGAGTACTGGTTCAACCTCATACGACTGCCCGCCTGCTTTCCTAAAGAAGGCTACTCTCCGACATAATAAATTACTATTATTAAAAACGTATACAAACATCGCCACAAAATATCCATTATGTATCCATGGTGTATTTAAGATATATCTACAAATTTTCCTTGTAAGTTTATGACCTAAAAGGTGCATCAGTCTCATGTATGATTTAGGTATAAGTATGCTATTATTGATAGAATTTTTTAAATTAGTAACCAAGAAATACTCGCTCACAATTTAGTACATGTAGGTATGCACACTGAGAGGTGCTAAGATTATTCTCCTTTCTAATTTAGATAGAGTATTATTAAAACTTTGAAATATACATTTTTTTTTCCAGTGTGCTAATGAAGCCAATTTATCATGGGATGATATCTACACATGTATAACTGATGGAACAGGTGATAAACTTTTATTTGCATTCGAAGCAAAGCAAAAAGCATTAGATCCACCCTTATCATATGTGCCCCATATTATATTTAATGATAAATTTGATGAAGAACAGGAAAGTAATGCAAGATTTAATTTTTTGTGGACAGCATGCAATTTGATTAACGGCACCAAACCAAGTGCTTGTGCTGAATTTTAATTGGATAATTGGAAGTTTTATAATGATATATGATATTAAAATTAAAAATAAAATGTAACCAAAACCATAAATATATTTTCTATTATTAATACCTATAATAAACTTTCATACATATACTATCTGGTCAAAAATAATTATAAATCTATATATATATATATAAATTGTTATGATTCTCCTTTTTGGCTCAGGCTTCTAATGGGTTGGGTTCTTCTCTTTTATTCAAATTATTTTAATTTAATTAAAATATTGTGGTTTTTAGAATTCTCTTTTATTTTTCACTTCAAAATATTTTTTATAAAATGACAATCTTTTAAAATAATATTAACAATCAAAATTCAAAATCTTAATAATCTCCACGGCATTTCACCGCTTTATATAAAATTGAAAAAAAAATAATAGTCACTGGTCTATGTCGTCACACTATACAGTAAGATATTTTATTTACATAATAGACACAGTGATATCATAACAATATATATATTGTTGAAATTCTTCTATATATATATATATATATATATATATATATATATATATATATATATATATATATATATATATATATATATATATATATATATATGTTATAGGTACGCATACTTGGCACCCTTTTTTGTTTTACATCCTGGGCTTGGAACGGCTCAAACACAATGAGTCCGTTTCGCCAACGCGGCGACGCTGTTCGTAGCCCCGAAATGTGGGCACAGCTGGCCGAAGCCACAAATGGCGATAGGACTCTTGTGTGAGTTTCGTTGTTTGTGTTTTTTGGTTTTTTAATACATGTTTCCCTACCATCCTTTGCTCCCAAGTACTCAACACTTTTGCTGGCCAAGTGCAATACCTTACTTGGTTATGCCGCACTGATGACGGCTAACGAGCCAGAAACATGCATGTCTGCGGTTACCATTCCCTATTCGTGACCCTATGATCCTTTTTGCGTACATGCCCATTAATTTTCCCCCTTTCGTTTGTTATAGGTACGCATACTTGGCACCCTTTTTTGTTTTACATCCTGGGCTTGGAACGGCTCAAACACAATGAGTCCGTTTCGCCAACGCGGCGACGCTGTTCGTAGCCCCGAAATGTGGGCACAGCTGGCCGAAGCCACAAATGGCGATAGGACTCTTGTGTGAGTTTCGTTGTTTGTGTTTTTTGGTTTTTTAATACATGTTTCCCTACCATCCTTTGCTCCCAAGTACTCAACACTTTTGCTGGCCAAGTGCAATACCTTACTTGGTTATGCCGCACTGATGACGGCTAACGAGCCAGAAACATGCATGTCTGCGGTTACCATTCCCTATTCGTGACCCTATGATCCTTTTTGCGTACATGCCCATTAATTTTCCCCCTTTCGTATATATATATATATATGAGCATCCTGCCTTCCACACACACGTTGCGGTCTGCTATTTCCTTGCGCTAGAAAATATGACTTTTCATTTCTACCTGGCACATCGCTATTCAGGTATCATTGCAAAAATATGACTCATCCATCACAATGAACGATCAGTTACTAGTAGCAAGCGACTCCATTACGCTGGTTGGTATAACGATCTTCCAGGACTTACTGCTCTGGAACGAACATATTGCATCCATAGCAACTGCAGCAGGAAAGAAGTTTGGCTTTCTGTTTAGGGCACCAAAATATTTCTTTCCGTTCAACTAAAATACTGTTCGCATATATGGGGATCGGCGACTCCGTCAAGGATCAGAGTTCTTGATACAATACAGCAAAGAACAGTTCGACTAATAAACGACACCAGTATGACCAACAACCCAGCCCCATTGTCCCACCGAAGAGCAGTGTCTGATCTTTCCTTGTTCTACCGATACTTAAACGGATTTTGCTCAGAAGAACTCCGCTCTATAATGCCACCACTTGTCAGACAAGCCAGTGCAACGCGACGTGCCAACACCATGCACCCTTATACTGTTTAGTGCCAAACATCGAGAACGGATCGATTCGATCGTTCCTTCATCCCCAGGGTCTCCAGATTACCTTCCCACGTCTTCCCCACTCGTCCTAACTTGCAGTCCTTTAAATCCGAAATTAATAAATTGTCTCTTCTGCCCCAATAATAGATGTTCTCGGTACATTTGTATTTAGGTCTATACCTACGAGGACATCGTTAAATAATAAAAAAATATATGTTAACTTACACGCCGCGATCGCAACCACACGATACCGCTCGATGAGAAAAGCTGCTACGTATATGGCTGGCATTAGAATGTACAAATGTTCTTTAAATAATTTTGTTTCAAGTGATTCTTAGCATATAAAGGCCAGACGTTCCGAGTAAAAAAATTAGAGAGTTTTCTGTTATCAGTAAGACAGGATGTTTTTCCACAAATTATTTTTTATAGCCGTAGGGTTTTCCTGCATATCTTACAGTACACAGGTAAACAATTAATACCCAAAAAATATCTTATAATAATACTTTTTTATTTTTAGGAATCACTTTTAAAAGTTAGTGTGTTCTATGAATCATACGGTCCGGATTGTCTTGATTTTTTTGTCTATCAATTTTACCCAGGTTGCAAGAAATTAGGAAATTCTATCACAGTCGATTTAGTATCATTTGGTAAAATGGTAATATTCTTGTTTTTAATTTAACCAAATTCTTTTACTATGTTTTTTTAGTCCGCAAATGTGACAGATGATGGCATTGAATGGACTTGTCAACACGGACCTTCAGAATGTTACCTAAATAAAGTGCACGCTTGTATTATTGAAAATAATCTGGACCAAGCAACTATACTTTCTTATATTACTTGTACCATGACAAATATATATAACTACGAACCTGAATATATGGCAAAACAGGTTTGTATATGTTAAGTAAATGCACAAGCTAACTAAGTGTGTACTAGTTTAATAAACAAAAAAACTTCTTAAGCGTAATAGCTGTGAGAGAGCTTGGAGATGCACTGCAACAGCAGAAATCCTGTCAGAACTACCTCCTCTCAAATAATCTTAAAAAGGGAGACAAGGATGACCTTTTACAGCTGCAAGAAGATCTAAGTTACATTTTTGTTAGATTAGGACACTACAAAATAAAACAGTAAATTGTAGAAGACATCTTGCAACAAGAAGCTTATAAACTTCCAAGAAAAGAATCAGCCACATTACACAGTCCAGACCCAGCTCTAGGGATACCAAAAGGTACGGTCCAGAGACGAATGAAAGCCTTGGAATACATCTCTAGTCAAACACACAGCAAAATGTGCATTGTATAGACGTTTACCAGAAAAGCTGAAGCACTGTTTAATGGAATTCCAACCTGCAGATTTTGCGGCAGGAAACAGTTACTGTACCATTGCGAGATAAAGTGTGACCACCACATATGGCATTCGTCTCCTAGACCTGTACAAATGAATGGAAGATCTGGAGTGAATGAGATGAAACAATGGAAGAAGTATAATAAGCCTATAACTAGGCTGCAATTTGAGCCGTGACTATATATTAGATGGCTTTCATCCTTACAAAGCAAGTCATAGTTATGGGTAAGAAATCCGTTAAGGCCGCTATAAATTAATTGTAAAACTTTACGTGGAGAAATCTTTCCTGCTTTAACAAAGTCGTTGATATTTCAGTTCTCGCAAACTTTTGTAAGCTCTTATTTCACTTTTATTATCAATGCTGCTCAAAATTTTCAGATACTTGACCATTATCAAAGCATTTCTAAGTAAATTAATTCTTAAGAGACTAATAGTTAAGGATTACTGCCTCTACTAAGGAGCCGCTGCCAATGTCTACAGTGCTTTGAGGCCATTCCTTTGCCGCAAGGTTCAAGACCTTCGTAAAAGATCCATAAATGGAAACAACTTCCCAGCCTTACCAGAGTCGCTGATATTTTAGTTTTCGCAAACTTTTCTAATCTCTCAATACACTTTTAATAACCACTGCTGCTCAAGACTTTTGGATACTCGGCCTTCATCAAAGCATTCTACAGTAAAATTCTTAAGTATGGAATACAGCCGTGACTAGCCAAGGAGACCCTGTCAATATTTACTCGTCTTGAGGTCACAGCGCTTTAAGGCCATTCCCTTGCCGCCAGATTCAATACACTGGTGGAAGATCCATAAATAAAGATAACTTCCTTGTCTTACCGGAGCTGCTGATTTTTGTTTTCGAAAGTCTTTCTAAGCTCTCATTACATATAGATAATGGCATCCAGGCGGCAAACAGTCGCTCGTCTGTTGTAGACACAGAGATTCTAGAAGTAAGGTCGAGCGATATCCTGTACCTGTACTCACAAAGAATTAGGGACCCACTACGAGTTTTTACTCTACTAGCCGTCGTGCAAAGCTTGAACTAGCCTCCCCCTAGCACAGTTAGTAGGAAGGCTTTTTTTCAGCGTTGAACAATTGCTGCCCTGAGCTCTAACCAGACACAAGTACCACAAATCAATACTAAAGAGGATTGTCGTTACACTGATAACAGAGATAGGTCAAAAAACCTAAATAATTTAAAGGATAAACGGTGTATGGTCTGCAGAGGTCGCTAATCTCGAGTACTGGTTCAACCTCATACGACTGCCTGCTTTTCTAAGGGAGGCTACTCTCGGAGATATTATCAAAAACGTATACAAACATCGCCACAAAATATCCATCATTAATATAATAAATTAAGCATATATTTCAAAACTATAGTGAGTATGGATTACTTTTTAAAATTTGACTATACCTGGATTTGCATTCGCACGGCAATGACGTCATTTTGACGTAAATGCAAGTGGGGTGCCGCTACAACCAATGAAAACGAACACTGAATAACATAATGAACTACGCTAACACCGCTTGCCATTTGTCTTAAAAGTCTCTCTGTCTATTGCGCGTTAATAAGACAAAGATAGTAAGTCTTTCTAAGTTAAACCTGGCAACTACGCTTCATTCAAACACCGCATTCGTTCCACTTGCATATACGTCACAATGACGTCAGTGACATGCGATTGCATATCCTGGTATAGTATGAACACGAGGCTAATTTAGTACCAAAACAGACACCAGCAAGTTTTATAATTCTAAAAATAAGTCCATGGTGTATTCAAGATATATCTACAGATTTTCCTTGTAAGTTTATGGCCTAAAAGATACATCAGCCTCATGTATGATTTAGGTCTATGCTATTATTGATAGAATTTTTTAAATTCGTAAACAAGAACTACTCGCTCACAATTAAGTTTATGTATGCACACTGAAATGTGCTAAGATTGTTCTCCTTTCTAATTTAAATAAAGTATTATTAAAACTTTGAAATATACATTTATTATTTGTTTTCCAGTGTGCTGAGTACGAAAATTTATCATGGGATGATATCTACAAATGTATAACTGATGGAACAGGTGATAAACTTTTATTTGCATTCGAAGCAAAGCAAAAAGCATTAGATCCACCCTTATCATATGTGCCTCATATTATATTTAATGATAAATTTGATGAAGAACAGGAAAGTAATGCAAGATTTAATTTTTTGTGGACAGCATGCAATTTGATTAACGGCACCAAACCAAGTGCTTGTGATTGGTGAATTTTAATTGGTAGTTTTATAATGATATATGATATTAAAAATAAAATATAACCAAAACCATAAATATATTTTCTATTATTAATAACTATAATAAACTTTCATATACATTAGCACTAAATGTTTGAAGTTTTTTATTAGATATTAATTGTTGTATAAACAATTGTGGAAATGATTGTTTGACTAATATTCCATTTAATAATGGTAACAACCTAGCCAAAGGTTTTTTTAAGTCAAATGGATTTTTAAACCCGTCACCATTATCATTTGAAGCAGTTGTGTCGCTTTTTGAATACAATTCAGCTAGGTGATCGCCGAGTAAAATAAATCCTTGATTAACCAGGTGTGTTGATAGAGTTTTCACTTCATCGCTATCCAAAAAATCTGCTGTATCCTTTAGCTAAAATATAAAAACAGTAATTAGGTTTGTATAATTTGAATTTCTAGTTGATTTCTGTGTCAAAGTATACTTACAATATTGTCATAAACATCAGTTGAATCAGAAATTGCTTCATCTGCAATAAAATATTTTCTAAATTGTTCAATTGGACCATCTTTATTGGACGACAGTGACACTTGAAGTGACCAATATATATTTTCTATATCACCCAATTTTAATTGTTTTGTTAAATCTAGTATACTAACATATTTTGTCATCTACAAAAATATTAATAAACTCTGTGGATTATTTAGCAAAAACTAAAAATACTTACTTCGGTTTCCATAACTTTAGCTAATCTTTTTACACCTTCATTAAGGAAATTTTGACATAACGATAAATATTTCTCCTGTATTTCTGTAGGGACAGTACTATCCGAGAATAGATAACCACCCATAACCATTAATTGCACATTTACGATAATAGCTAACATTACTGAAGAGTAAACTATTAATCCAACTTTGGTAAACACCAATAACTAAAATTTATAATATTTATACACATACAAGTTCGTACTTTAATTCCTACCTTTAGACTATTCCATAATTCTACTTTATTGTCAGGATTTGTTTTTAATCGTTCAATAATTTCTTCTGTATTGACTATCTCTGATATTAGATCTTGAAGAGCAGTTGAAAAATTTAACAAGGTTTGATTAGTTGTCCTTGTAATATTTTCATAATGTCCTAACTTGCGATTTCTATCAAAGAATTCAATGGTTTGTTTTTCTTGAAATTCTCTTAGTTTATATTGGGTATATTTTGCTAATCCAACTGTTCCTGCAGCTAAAATACCACCTACCAGAAATTTATTTTTATGTCTGGATAAAAATCCTTGAATTTTTGAAACTACAGACATATTGACAATAGAATAGCACACAATTGGTCTTATTTAGATAATCAATATTATTTAAAACTAAGAAATATTAAACATTCATGTTTTACAAAAACTTTAACCTATACTGACATTTACTTATATTGACAGCACAATTAGGTACAATGGAACTACTAAACCACATGAAGTTAGCTAAGAATTAAATTTTCTCTGTCAAGCCACTTTTTTTGGTTAGAAAATGTCAGCCTTGGCGTGTGTTGATTCATCTGAAAGTCCAGTTTTAAAGAAAATTAAATTAAATACAGAAGAAAATACAAATGTAATTGAAAGTATTCATGAACATTTATCAAGTCTCTCCGGTTTTAAGGTAATAAGTGTATTAGCTAATAATACAAATAGAAAAACAATATGTCTAAGAGGCAAATTTGATTCTAAAGAAGAAGATGCTGTGGTTATTTTAGAAAAAACAGCATTTGTGGAAGAAGATTTGAAAGCTAATTCTGATCATTTTGCAGAAAAAACTCACCTAGAAAAAGTTTTCCAGAACGATATATATGGAGACTATAAATACTTTCCTAATAAAGATTTGAGTGGTAAGTATACTGTTAACCTTACTCTAATTATATCGATTTTTATATTTATATTTTTAGTTATTAAGACTACTGTTATCCATCCTGCAACTGAGAAACATATTGTTAAATTTTCCGCACAAAAATCTTATTTAGTGGAAGAAACACCTGAAGTATACAAAGATATTGTTTTACCTCACTTGTCGAACGAACAGCTTCATTTACAGGTAAGTAATTATTGTTAGTGTTATATTTTTATTGTCATTTTAATCTTCATTCTCTTAATCTTATCCCACGCTTAGTCCATATCATTCGTCTCAACCTGTTTCTATTTAATATATCTTCCCTTTCAGGTCCTCATTGATTTTATCGTTCCACCTCAACTTCGTTCTTCCTCCCTTCCAATCACACATTCATCTAATCTTTTGCTCTCTACTCTCAAGTGTTTTTCTCCATTTTTTAAGTTTTTCTTCCAGTCTGTTTCACAAAATGTATAAACACAAGATTTCCTTCACATCATCTTGTATACTAATCTCTCTAACACCCTTTCCTTAACCTTACTTTGATACTATTTTCTCAACATCGGCCACTCTTATTTTCTTTCTGTGTTAAGTCTATCTCACACTCTTTATTCTAAAATTTTAATATTAGCACTACTTCTAGTGGGTTTACAACATTCTGGATCATAAATCGGAGGTGGAAAGAATAGTATTTGAAGATGTAGATCCTTTAAATGGATTTGTAATGGTTCCAGATTTGAAGTGGAATGGTGAAGTAGATACTCTATATTTATTGGCAATTATTAACAGACACGATATTAAATCTATACGGGATCTTACTGAAGAACATTTACCTTTATTACGTAATATAAAAACTAAAGGAGTTGTAAGTAAATGTTGATAATTAATTTATGACAATTTGATTAATATTGAATATTTTAGGAAGCTATAAAGTCGAAATATTCATTGGATGGTACAAGATTACGGGTATATTTTCACTATCGGCCAACTTTTTATCATTTACATGTGCATTTCTGTTATTTACAACATGAAGCTCCTGGAATTTTGACTGAAAAAGCACATTTGCTTTCTACAGTTATTAATAATATAGAATTAGTACCTGATTACTATCAGAAATCTACTATTCCGTTTATTATTAGAGAAAATGATAAACTGTTTGAAAAATTAGAACAGAAAGGGATTTTAAAAAGTTGCTAAAATGTCCGATGTATTCAAAACTGTTTTATTAGAAATTCGACCAAGGTTACAATGTGTTAATGCCTTTGTGTCGCTAATTCCTAAATATAATTCAATTGAAATAAGGCTTGATAATGATGGATTTTTACTAATTTTAGATAAAGATATTAAAAAGATAAATTGTAAAGGTGTAAAAATTTTGATCAATAGTTTATCTTCGGTAAAAATTACTGATAAATGTGTTAGTTTTAGATTTTTGACCAATAATTCACTTGATAATATTGGTACGTTTAAAACAGAATTTTTACAAAATACTGTTGCTAGTATAGAATCATTAAGTAATAAACCAAAATTATCGACAAATAAGGATTATGTTGTTAATTGTATTAATTGTAAAAATGCTTTATCAGCATTAATAAAATTTAATAGGGTTTTACCATTACCTTCTGAAGGATCAGATAGTAGTGATTGGTTTTGTCATAATCATGGTAATAATACAGAAATCAGTTTAGAACCAAAAGAAACTGATGTATTTTATTCACAATGTTATGTACATTTAAATTTAAATATTGTTAAAAATTTGAAACTATCTGATAAAGTTGTTGTGTGTAAATTTTGTCTACAATGGTTAGGAGTTAAACATTATAATAATACTATAAAACTATGGTTTAATACTGTTAGGTTTTATGGTGGTTATAGTGAAATATATACATCCAGTTTAGATGATATTTTCCAAACTATCAAAAGTTGTTTCAAATATTCATTTCATAACTCTTCTAAGTTACTTTTTTCATGTCAAACCTCATCTAATAGAACTGATACGCTTTTATTATGGATTTTAGAAAAAAAATTGCAAATACTGTTTGGTCATAGCGAAATTAACGAATATGAAGTAGCTAAAGTTTTATTTAAATTTGTTCAAATAAATGATCCACTTATTAAGCAATGGGAAAATGATTCATTAGTTAGTAGTGTTGATATATCTAAACCAATGATGTTGGAATTAATAACAAAATTGCATAAGTATAATAAGTTAATTCCAGATGAATATTCTAATTCTAATGATTTTAAAGTTTCATATTTGTTTCTTAATGATAAATTGTAAATAATTATAATAAATTGCAAAAATTTTTGGTGCTAAATTGGCAATTCATTAAAATTTAATTAGTTCATTATTCTTAATTTTGTAAAATTAAGTAATGATTACATTTATATATCCAAAATGTAATATTTTTCCAAAAATTTTTAAATTTCAGCAGAATTTAATGTTTTTAATAAATGTTTATCTGCCAGAGGTTGTTTGTTTTTCTTATTCTTTGATTCTTAAACACGAACATGTTTCTAACAAGCAATTGACCAGAAAATGGATGTTTGTGTTACGGGAAAGAAAAAGTGCAAATTGACATTGAAGCAAAATTACTTTAAATGGAAACGACTTGCTTACAAAAACTGGAGAGTCACAATTATAATAACAAGTGTTGCTTCCTCATGCTCGAATTAATGTCTGTATCCTCCTTGGAATGCTTAAAATCAATTGGCAATTGCCAACCTGGGGAATACCTTCCAATTTCTCTAAAAGATTGATTTAAAGAGATACCACTTCGCATTCTTCGACCAAATATTATCAATTCGGGTATGTATGTAGTTAGGGGTAACAGATACACCTGCGACCTATAAGATCTATTGTGTCCCCCTTTTCTTGCTATATTTCTGATGATTCCTCAGGCTTATAGCAGCTCTTCTAGTCCTATCTTTCTTAGAAAGTTTAGGATATCATTGGGTTTTAAATTAGGTAATTCTTCCCTTTCTATTTCGTATGACCCTAGGTATTTGACCCTAGAAGTACTAAACGCTATGCATTCTGAAAGTATGTGTATTGAGGTTTCATCCTCTACCTCACAGAATCTGCAGTTTGCTTCATCTACTAATCCTAGTTTCTTCATGTGTCCTTTTAATCGACAGTGACCGGTTAGTATTCCTGTTATAATTCGGAGGTTTTTCTTACTCAGGTTAAGACAGCTGTGAGATCTCTTCTGGTTATAGTTTCCCAGGAGCGTCTTCGATTGTCTTAGTCCTTCTAGATCATTCCAGTACTTGGATTTTTCGCTATCCATTTTTTTCCTTAGTTTTTCTAAGATTGTACTACTGCTGATTCCACAGGATGCTTCAGGTCCCAGGTATGGGGTGTCAGCTCCTTTTTTGCCAGCTTGTCTGCTGTTTCATTTCCTTCTATTCCTACGTGTCCTGGAACCCATAGGAGGGTTACAGTGTTATTCTGTCCTAGTTCATTTAATTTGCCTAGGCATTCCCAGACCATCTTTGAACTGATTGTATCTGAGTTCAGAGCTTTGATCGCTGCTTGACTATCTGACATGATTACAATCTTCTGTCTACGATAGTTCCTTTCAATATTAAATTCTATACATCTTTCGTTGGTACGAATTTCCGCTTGAAAGATGCTTTGGTACGCACCCAAGCTTTCTGAGTATTTGGTTCTAGGTCCAAACACCCCTGCTCCTGTTCCTTAATCTGTCTTGGAGCCGTCCGTATACCATTTTATGGCGTTTTGGCTTAGCCCCAATATGGTGTTTTCGTCCCATTCAGATTTACTTCCCAGTTTAGTGGTAAATTTCCTTACAAAGTTAAATTTCTTTGGCATGTCATCTTGGGGCATTTCCCAAGTTTGATCAAGTTGGAATGATCGAGGTTTTTCCTTGATTATTCCTTCTTTGATCATTCTATATATTGTTTTCTTCCTAGCATTTTCTACTTGAATATGCAGTGGCGAGAGATTTAGTATTATTTCCATTACAGCAGTGGGACATGTTCTCATTGTTCCAGTGATACATGCACAGGCTAGTCTCTGAATTTTTGAGAGGTTTGTTCTCGTAGTGATCAGATTAGCTCTCGTGCCCCAAGCTACTGCCCCATATGTGATGATAGGTCTCACTATTGCTGTGTACATCCATTGCAATGTCTTTGGGTTAGAGCCCCAATTTTTCCCAGCAATGTTTCTGCACACCATGAGGGGTTTTGTAGCTTTGTGTATTATTTCGTTTTCGTGTTTGTTCCAGAGTAACTTATTATCTAGGATTAGCCCTAGATATTTGACCCTTATTTTTATGGTTTTTAGTTTAGGTTTCTTTTTCCTTGTAAAGGCTACTAACGTGGTCTTGGTGGGGTTGATATTAAGTCCCACTGAATCACACCACTGCTTTGCTATGTTCAGTCCTCTTTGCACTATGTCGCAGAGGACGTTTATATTTCCCTCTTGCGAGGATAACTACATCATCGGAGTAACCTTGGCAAGGGGGGTTAAATCCTGACTTACAGAAATGTGTACATCATTTAAGGTCAACAAAATTTAGAAGAATTTTATCAATGTACCTGGCATGAGTTGGGGAACTCTTCGGAGGGATGTAGTTTTTTATGTGAATCTGTAGAGAAATTCCGGCTCCTATTATAACTGATTTTCCTTGGTAACCTACCAAGGACGAAAGCAACATTCTGAAACAAGCTTTTGTGGTTTTTATCACGACCATCAGGATGTGGCAGGTTAAATCTGGTCTCATTAGTAAACAAAACGTGTTTCCATGCGTTTTTACCATTATATCCTTATTTCTGACAAATTAAAGTTGCACACAAATTAAAGTTGCACAATACGATAACTCCTTAGAAGCTGCGGGTGTTTAGTATGTCTACGACTGGTAAAATTGGCTTCTGCGAGTCGTGTAATTGTTTGTTTACAGGATGAAATAAATTCGGTTCCTAATTTCAACAGTTGTAGCATGATGGTTTCGTATGGTGTGGCTTCTTAACATTCTTGATAGCCTACCAAAGGATTAAACGTAGGTATAATCCAAAAAACTCTTTTATGGTTTTTGTTATACTCCCTCACTACCACCTGCTGATCGAAAGCTAAATCTGGACTCATTTGTAAATAAAACGCATGTCCATTCATTTTCATCACAGTGCTCATGATTTCTCGCAAGCAATACGATAGATACTCTTAGAAACTGTGGGTTTGTTGAAGATCTACGACTGATAAAATTAGCTTCTGCGAGTCTTCGTCTAACTGTTTAGTTATGTTAATTTGCAGGAACAAATAAATTTGATTTCTGATTTTACAAGCTGTAGTATGTCAATTTGGCAAATGATAAAAAGTTCTTCATTCTAAACACCCTTGTTACCCTCATCAGTAAACAAAATGCGCATCCATCTATTGAGGGAAATTGAAGGAAAGCGGGGTATAGGTAGGAAGAAATATTCATGGCTCAAAAACATCAGGGACTGGACGAATCTAGACGCCCACGCACTATTTAGAGCCGCACAGAACCGAGAACAGTTCGCCGTAATTGTTGCCAACATTTATTGAAATGGATATGGCACTTTAAGAAGAAGAAGAAGATCCATCTATTTTCACTGCAGGGCATATGATTTCTGGTAAACTAAAGTTACACAATACGATGTCTTTTAAGAAGCTGCAGTTCTACGACTGGTAAGATTTAAGATTGCCTTTTGAGTGTCTTCTTCTATCTATTTACTATCATTGGTATGCCGGACATAATAAAGCTGCAAACTAAAGCCGCACAATACGAAGACTCCTAAGAGTCGTAAAAATCTTAAGCAGGTCTACTTCTGGTAAAATTGGCTACTGCAAGTCTTTTTGTCCGTTTACTTTTGTTGGTTTGAAGGACCAAATGAAATCGATTTTCAATTTAAACAGCTGTAGATAATGATTTCGCAGGTGATAAAAGAATTCGTCTTTGTGGACATTTTTCAGGCCATCTGAAACTCCATAAAATATTGTAAAAAATAGAATAAGTCTTAAGAAATCATAGGAACCATGAAAAATCGTAGAAAACCGTGAAAGATCCTAGAGATTGTAAAAAATCTAAGAAAACTATAGACTACCAGATCTAGTTTCTAAAAAACGTGTTAAAATATGATGTACCGTAGCTACTGAATATGTGATACAGTTGAGCAATATATCGCTCATAGCTCAATAGCAGCTGCTGTGTTGGGATTAATATATTTTTTTATACAATTTTAAAACGTGTTTAGATCTTTTAGTTTTCTTAAAACAATGAACACAAAATCATTGTTAGTGATAAGTTTATGGCCATAAGTATTAAGTATGTACTAGGAAGTGATACGATCTGTCCATTTTTAACTTCCCGCTAAAAAAAATTAAATTTTTTTTTAAAATCGGGAAGTTATTGGTTTCACCCCGTTTTTCGAAAATCGAGTTTTTATCGGATCTCAACGTTTTGAGGTCTTAGGAACCTCCCCTGACTATTTTTACGAGGGTGTCTGTATGTACATGTGGATGTGTGTGTGGATGTATGTAAACCTCTTATAACTTTTGAACGGCTTGACCGATCGGAATGAAATAAAAAGCATTCCAAAGAGTTCCATCTAACTTAGATTCCCTGTAAGTTTGAACCGATTCGAGCTGGTGTTTTTTTTTCAATAACTTAGAGATTTTTTGACTAACCGACTTTGCACTCCCGGTAACGTTTTTAGGTCTCAAAAAACTGCGTCGAATGCTATCTTGAACATCAAAATCGTAACGCGTTAAAAAGTTATGGCTTTTTAAACATTTCAAAAAAGTCAAAAACGTCAAAATACTTCACGTTACTATAGCTTTGCGGTTAAAACTAGCGGGAAGTTACAAGGATGGCCTTTAAGGTCAACCTCTTTTCGATTTTTTTTTTATTTAAAAACACTTGTCTCATGACATGTTCTGTTTAAACAAAATAGATACAGAGACAAAAAAATTAATCTGTGTCAAGGAGACAAAACAGACAAAAGAGACGAGGTAGAATAGGGAAGATCCATAGACCTACGTAACTTTGAAAGAGTGGAGCGTTTTATATATCTCGGAGTAACAATCACCACAGATAATAATATCACAGAAGAGATAAAAAAAGAAGAATTGAGGCAGCAAAAGATGTGTGTATGTCAGAGATAATAGAATTTGTCTATGGTGTATGTATAGCATAACACTATTAAATTCAAAAGCCTAACACGAATCTCATAAATCAGGGTATATAAAACAGTGATTAAATAGATGGTGTGAGAGGTGGGCACTGACACAAAAGCAATAACTAAGAGTATTAATACTAAGATGATTTAAAAGAAAAATTCTTAGAAGGATCTTCGAACCGTACCACGACACAAATGGAAGTAATGCCTAGGTCAAACAGACATATAACGATAACGACGTCGTCCCAGAAATAAGATCCCAACTTCATGTCCATAGGCTTGTTAATAAACATCTTACCAGGGCCCCGAAAATCAAGATCCCCTTTCTATCCTAAGACTCCTCCAAACAGTAAAACAGGGACCTTCCCGCAGATTTAAAAGCCCTCCTTGATGAAACTCCTCTCTCCTACAGATAGATGGTTCATGATGTGAACATGATGGACGGACCACCACTACCACACTGAATAAAAAAATGAGCCCTTGGCAAATAAGGTTTCTGTGGTTCCTTCGTCCTTGCCAAATGGGAGGTCTCACGACGGTGGAGACACTTCACTGCGTCAACCTCCTAAACCCCAATTGCACCACGTGGGTCACACTCCACACACACTTACACTGACACCTAAAAAAAAGAATGACGGTTTAGGCACGTTCGAGGAACTTTCGAACCAGAAAACACAGGAGCAACAGAGAAAACAACAACAACCTGCTACAAATGGAAAAATTTGTGAGAGCAGGGCCGACGACCGATGCTAACACCATCCAAATTTTCCCATTCACTCCCTGAAAAGAACATAAGTCCTACAACAGGGTACTTACATCCAACACACCCACCAATACCTCATTCCTTTGCATTTCCTCTCTATTCAGCATTCAGCTCCGACAGGAAGAAGATGCCTACAAATGCAGTTGATAGATCAAAGAACAATGGGGCTACCTACCAAGCCAACTATCATCCCTGGTTGCACTGTTACAAGAAGAAGGTCTTCATGAAATAATAATTTTTAACTTTCTTAGCAGACAATAAATTTACAGTTGTAAAAAAATCAATACAAGACGTAATATTTTTATTTGACAATTTTAAATGGTTTATGTACACAGCTACTTAAATCTTAAATTGATTATATAATGTATGCTTACAGCTTGATTAATGGTCAATTAATTTTCTTGGATTTTTTTCACGAAGGTAAAGGTAGTATTGTTTCACTGTTAATAACTAACTACATTCAAAACTAAACAATAGAAATTATAGCTTAAAACTAACAATGGTAAAAATTTTTAATATATATACAAGAAAAATTCGTTTTTCACTTATTCATTGATTACATTATTTGATACTTATAGATAAAATTTTAAAATTAATTTGTACAATTATATCTTATATCTATATAGATAGTTGACAAAATAAATCAGTGAACTACCGATTTTTTGTCCGGTAAGTAAGTGCGATTTTAATGCGATTTAGTGCGTTGGATTCGTGAAAATTTCAACAAACTTTATCTAATAATGATGAAATCCCAAATTTAAATTGTGCATATAAAAATTTATATCAAGAAGACATTTTAAAGTATTCAAATATATAAAAATTACATCTTAATAAAGAGCGTTGAAAATTAGTTACTTGGGGGTTGAACACGAAGTACTTGGTGTACAGAAAAAGTGTTAAATATCAACTTCTTCCTCTGGAATATTACCCAAAACTCGTTACTTTGAGTTTTTTGAAGATTCTGATTACGAAAATGACGATTGTAAGGGCCTGTGCAGTACCTAGTGCCTGGAAAGAGTCCTATCGATGTCTTCCTCTAAAGCTTTTGAAAATACTTACATATTTAACAAAAACACATTACTTAATGGCTTATGTGGTTGCTAAACACAAATATCGTGATTCTTAAAGTCCTCGAGGTACCTATTACTGCAAGCGGGTGTTTAAAACGTCTTCCTCTGGAGTACTCTGGATTTTTAAGCTTGTTGAACATGGACATGACAATGTTAAGTTTCTTTTCAGTATACCTGGTGCTTGCAAAGGGTTCTATCCCCTTATTTCTTACATAATGAACAAATCACATTTTTCAAAGGGTTTTAAGGTCTTAGAATACGCATATTGTGACGTTCCCGAAGTAGGTACCTACTGCTGGCTCGGGGGTTTTTAAAAGTCTTCCTCTAGAGTACTGAGAATACTGAGATTTGATCCAAATTCGGTACTTAAAAGATTTTTAAAGTTGAACATGAATAGGATAATGGTAACTGTCTATTCAGTAACTGGTACTCACAACGATTGATTCCCACATCTTTATTACATAATTAACAAAAACATACTTCTCAAAGGTTTTTAAGGTGGCAGCAGGTGTCTTAAACATCTTCCTCTGGAGGACTATAAAAAATTGATAAATATTTGCTACAAACTCCAAAAAAAGAAAACACCCTTTCTAGACACTAAATACTCCCTAGTTTCTCATCGACATCATATTTTCGTATTAAAACCATGGGTCAACAATATCAGAATTCTAAATTTTTTATAATTAAATATTTCAAAATGCACTTTTAAAAGGAGTTTTTTTATGGGATTTTGTAAGTAGACTAGTTCACGAAGTTTGTAAAGATTTTCAAGAATTCAACGTACCAAACTCCATAAAAATACAACTTCCCATTAAAAAACAAAACGATATTAAGAACTATTTTAACGCTTTATTTTCTCGACTAATATCAATAATTCTGATATTTTATGAGCTTCAAAGAATTTATTTATTATTTTACTAGAGATCCATTAAATCAAATGCAATAAAATATGCAACCGAAATCTAAATTTCCATATTAGAAAATTAATTTCAGTGAAAATAAAAAATTTCACATCAATCTTGAGGTAAATGATCCAAATCATGAATCGAATGAAATCGAACAATTCATTTTCAAGGTCTGTTTATCACTTACTCTCACAGCAGATAATTCAAATATTGTGGGTAAATATTTTATATAAAATTGAAAGCTATCACGAACAGGGTAAATATTTACATGATCAGTTGTTCGGTAGTTTTTTATTAATTCGCGTCAGCGACATGCTAAATATGAGAACCTTAAATGCAGTTAATGCCCGCGTTGCAAATAGTAAAAAAAACACAGAAAATTGAAAAAAAGGGTGTGGCAGTCAGTAGTACTGCCGGCAGAAGTTATACTTCTATATGCACTGTTAACTAATAAAACTTAATAACTACAAACACAGGCAAGTAGAAATAATATTTTTTTAAAAAATTAACTGTATTCAATTAAATAAATACTTAGAAAAATAAGACCAGTTGATGTGTGTCCTTACTTCAAACACGAAAACTAAACAGTAAAATGATCAATGTACAAAAAAAGTGTTTACAAAACCCCATACTGCAAAATAAGTATAATGCAAATTACTGAATACATATTATGATTAATATAAAATACTAAACTTTATATTATGTTTACTTACGTGACAGAATTATAAAGTAATCTGTCAAACACAATGTAATACGTTACTATGATACCTATTCCAAAACATTAGCTCAGATTGTTTTTTTGTATATCTATCTCTTTTCAATGTACCTACTGATACCTTATATGTGTTTCTGTCTCTCTCTTACTCACACCATTACATATGTAATGATTTTTCCCATTTAGCTACACACTAATTCATTCCACAGAGTGTCCGAATAGAAGTATAACTTCAAAAATCGTGACCAGTAAAAGTCGTGAAAAATAAGAAAAATTTACGAAAAAACTGGAAAAATCTTACAGGTTCGCGTCAGCAACATGCTCATATTTAAGGCATATCTATAGCTATAGCCATCTCCGATTTTTTTATTGATAAAAAGTTGTACAATTAAATAGCTTGATTAAAAAAATTATGGATCTTCTTAAAATTTATTTTTTTTATTTAAAAACTATCATGAATATTTATTTAATCAGTCATTTGTAAGTATTTTAAGAATTACATTGCAATTCTCTCAAAGAAACACAATTGTGTATTCAATTAGATAATTTGCAATTAAAAATTATCATATGTATACTTGCGAGAAGAGGTAAATTTACAACAAAATTATACCTTGTTTTAATCTAAGAAAAAACGCACTAATCACCACCTACTCGCTATAATTTGTTGAATTTTCATAAAATCTGGAAGGAATGATTACAGATGCTTGTTTTTGCATAAAGTAGATAGGTATCTACTCTTTTTCTGTTAATTTGTTGCTTTTTTTATGATGAGGATCTTTGCGCAGTTTACATTCACTTCTAATGCGAAGCTTTTTTGGATTTAAACAAGGTATAAAAAAACTCTCCTCTTAAATATTTCTATCTATTTTATGGATAAAATCACGGACGCAACTGAGTAACTCTATAAAATTAAATTAAGTACTACCACGGATCTTCTTAAAATTGATTTGAATCCGGGTTGGGTTGAGAGTTCATCTTCTTAAAAACGATGTTTTGTCTTCGTAACGGTCTTCCTGTTGACCTCTTCTTTCACACAGTCACAGTCGACTCCAATAAATAATTATAAAGCGCAATAAATACTAAGTAACCAGATACTGATTGTCATTCAATATTTTTATTCAGTACATCATTTCAGGATGCATACCGTTTCCTCTTTGAAAATACACGTTCGGATTGGTACTCAATGTTGTATACACGTTTCCGTCATCGGGTCGTAAAAATATGCCACCTGTAAAAAAATAAATTGTATTATTATTATTTTATTGATTTTAAGAAAATAAGAGGAAATTTTAATACAGTTAAAAATGGGTTAGTTTGTAGAAAGATTTTTTTATGATTAAAGCCATTTAGTCACCGATTGTATACAGTCTAGTTAGGCTTGTGGTACCTAACACATTTTCAAATCAACATCCGAGAAGGAATCGCTTGCGCGGTTTCAAATTAACGCACGAGAGGGCATCGCTTACGCTCCTTATCGTACCATATGAGATCAAGTATTAGATTACTCTAGACATGACCGTCCTCACTGATCCCTCTACGCCAGTTGAAACTAGTAATCTGTTATCTGCTTATCTTCTGGAGATATTGAGCGATCTGTCTATGGTGATCATACGTCCAGGGTATTGCAAGACAGTTTCAAATCCGAAGCTTCCATAATTCAAACGTTAAAGAGCACAATTCTCAGGAAACTCTTCAGAAGTACTCCTCCGCGAAGATCCGTGACACCACTGCTTAGTGTATAGTGTTTGTTACATTATCACCAGACCTTTTACGAAGACTTCTGACCCCATCACCAGAACTACGCCATGGAAGATCATACCAGTAACAGTCAGTGAACTCTATGAAGAGGTGGACCTGATTGGACCACACATCGAAGATCCACGATTTAATTTTAGTTAAATAGAATAAAAAAAACGTTTTTATATAAAATTATTTAAAGAATCGGCAAAAGGTTTATTCACCCACACCAAGATCTTGGTACTTTCTAATAGTTGGTACATTGCTATTAGCTTGTAGAGGCACCAAAGTCTCCAAAAATTGATTGACTAGGGCTATAAGATTGGTGCCATATGCTTGTGAAGGCACAAAAGTCTCCAAAAATTGCGATCCAAAATGATATAGTATGTTTAAGATTCTCTGCTGCATTAAACAGTCTCATGGTTTGTAGCTGTACCTTAATAATTAATCTTGTAATGAATCGTAAATGATTCCTGCTGGTTTTGCGCCTTATTACAGCTCTTCTGGCACACTTCTGCTTAATACACTTTTTTCTGTTTGCTTGGTCAAAGATCTGTACACAGTTTTGGTTTTGTTGTCTACGGTTCCAGAATTTGGACCGTACTTTTTGGTACCTGCAATGCTGGACCGTTTTCATTTAAGGTAAAGATCTGCACGTAGTTTTGGTTTTGTTGTCTACGGTTCCAGGCTTTGGACCGTACTTTTTGGTACCTCCAATGCTGGACCGTTTTCATTAAAGGTAACAGTTAGCAGCTATAAAACAGATACTCTTGGACAAGCTGATTCTAAGTCACAAACTAAGTCTTCATACTGTAACCTACAGACAAGGTTATCTTGTGCTAAGAAAGCTATATTTGGGTGGCTTAAAAAGCATAACTTAGGAGCTGCAGCCACAGGAAAATATCTTGCTTAGACTCAATATTTGACATTTTAATATTGTTCTTTCTATCAAAAACAAATATTTTGGTAAAAATCCACTTTTTATTCAATCGGTGTTGTTTTCTGTATTTTGATTAAATTTTTTCCTGAGGCATATTTATTATTGCTGATAGCAGTATTAAAAATTTTCTTACATTACCGCTACATCGTAACAAGATTATGTAGAAGAATTTTATTTGTAATTATGATTATGGAGAAAAACTTATTACAGCTACACCCATAAGTTTCAACAAGTTACCGTATATGATGTAATTTAAGCGTTTCTAGATATAAGTATTATAGGCACCACTCACGCTATATCCTTTTATGAAAAAACTTTTACGAGAGCCATCTAAATCTAAATTAGTAATTAATACCAAATAATCTTTTTCCTTTTTAGGTGCCGGTTAAATATAATAACTATAAAAACGACACTTATTACGACAACAAATTTTAAAAAAAATCTTATCACATCTTATAATGTGTACATTATGTATTATCAATAATTTTATAACGTTGTAAATATTTTTATTATATTTTTTTGTTGCACAAATTTTCAACGCGCGTGCACCTTCTTGTGGTCCTATAAACAACTACTGGAGATTTGTTTACAGATTTACTTTAAAGACGTAGTACTAACTAGAAACATATATTGTCTACTACTAAAACTGAATACAGTCATTCCTAACCCATTTTTGCATCTTTAGTATGTTGGCCAGAGATACAACAAAAACATACCATCATCAAGCTACTCAAGATCTAAAGATTTGCTTGCCTTGTCAATAGAAGCCTGTTAGACCTTCCTTTTATTCATATAATCTTAAAAGTGAAGCAAGGATGGACTTCTACAGGCTACAAGAGTCATATTTTTGTTAGATCAGGATACAACAAAATAAAGCAAGCATTTGGAGCAGACATTCTGGAGATGAAATCATACGGCATGGTTCCCAAATACCTGCCTAAGAAAACATTTCAGGTAGAACTACATCAACGTAAGGATTGGCAAAATGAGAGCACTCAATCCAAGCTTCAGGGATATACCTGGTATACAGACTAGTCAAAGTGTTCACCAGTATTGTTGGAAACATTAAAATTTCTGTCTTTCTGGGACCATATCGAAGTATCAGTTGTCTGTTTGTTTGTATTTTTTTTGACCAGCTAACGAGGAATTTAACCTATGGTAAAGGTTTGTCTTCGTCTCCATGAAAGTAGGTGCTGTCATAATGTGACTTTTATTCCTGTCGGTGTAAAGTTCTACATCCGCTATCGCTAATAAACTCTGGAACAGAAATGTACGTAACATTTTCTGAAAAGAACAGAGTTCCTCTTCCATGTATTGTTTGATAGTCTTTATAATCCTAGTGTTCTTAAATCGGTTAAATTTCTGCTAAAGCTACTGTTAAGCACACAAGTTGCAGCTTTTGTAAGTTGTGCATTCAATTGCTGTGTTTGTAACTATTTTAATGACATTTTTTGACCATCTGTTGATATCTTGTTGTTTTTTTCAGAAACATTTTTATTGGGTTTCTTTTTGTGGCTTTTTCCTTCGCCTGGTTTAAAAGTAGACACAGTTAAACCACTACCTTGGAAGGCATGGCTTCTGGATCTGGAAAATTGGAGAGGGGCGAGCAAGTGCTCTTCCGGCAGTGAGGCCACATATATCCCATTGTGCATCCTCTCGTCTGTAGGGATATCCACACCTCATGCTGTCATCAGGCCTAAAGATTTAAAATAGGTAATGAGAATCCCGAGGGGGATTTCCAAGACATCAGCTGGTGTAAGCCAGTACTCACACAACACGGATCTTCTGATTTCAGAAAAAGCAGGACAGTCATACATTATATGCTCTACTGTTTCCTTTTCTTGTTTGAAACCTCTGCATAGGGGTGATTCTGCTGATTTCATCTTAAAGAGATGTTGTCGCCATTGGTTGCTGTTTCCCCCTCATGCCAAATGTCACAAATATCAAATGTTAAATAAAACATTTTAAAAAATCTAATTAAAAAAAATTATAGTACTTACTCATACTCACAGAATCAAGCCTTTGTCTTATAATTTAAAAAATTATAAATAAGTTTTTTGTTAAATAACTTTATTGCTTATAATTCAAGATTTTTTAAAATTATAACACTAGATAATATGCTTGGTTCATAAATAACTTTTTACAGTCTAATTTTGTGCCATAAACTAAAATTTATTAAATTTTTTTATAAGATAATAATGACTGTCATTGAAGATCAAGGCATTATTGGTAATCCACCAGAAAATTTTTACCGAAGGTAACAATGCGTACGATACAAAAAAGAAATATGCAATAACAGATTACTATAATCATAAGTTAAACAAACTATACTATACTATAACTGGATAATTATATGGTCAAGGCGAAGAGTGAGCACGAGAAAATTCACCAAACATTATTCGTAAATGATAGGTTTCAAAAATGAAAACGTCGTAATATAAGTTAATAACCTTATATAAATTGGATATGGGCTTATTTCAGTCTACGGCTCAAGGAGTACATTAAAAAAAGACTATAAAATAAATTGGATATTAATAAAAAAAGAAGAGAGAACAATAAGTGGAATAAAAAAGTCAACAAGCAAAAATATTGTAATAAATTTAAGAAATTCCCGAACTTGGTCTCATTTGAATTATTATTAATATTGATACATCAAACAATTTTACCCACGACTCATAAGTAAATTGCGTATTTTTTAACCTATAACTCTGTCAGTAAGTGTCAAATTATTGAGTAGTTGTGTTATAGTTTCATTTACTAAACTAGTGGAGTAAGTAAATAGAAACCTGTATTATTATATAGATGTCAAAGATAATAATAGTATACCTAATACTATTATGACGTTTTACAGAGTCTTTGAAAATCAAAGAACATATAGACCGTTTACTAAGAACCAACAACTACTTCCCTGGCTATATGCCACGACGGACATTGAATTACAGTTCAAAGTTAAACGGGGTTAGTATATCTGCAAGATAGAACTAACCATTTTAGTTTGCAATTCGATAGGATATCACTTGTAGACCGGTTTCGACGTTTTTTGCGTCTCATCAGTACAAGGCAGATATCCATCCAGAAGCTCTAAGAGCAACTAGATTGGAGATATGTCTGAAATCACACAAATACATTATCTTTAGTAAAGAAAATGTTAAAAATGCGATAATAGCGACATCTCCATAACTAATTGCAAACTGAAATTCTATTTGACAAAAAACCTCTCGGCTTTGTAGGGTTAACTACTTGATTGCAGTTTCCTGCTAATCAATTGTCATTTCAGTAAAACGTTTATCAAAAAAACGTCGAAACCGGTCTACAAGTGATATCCTATCGAATTGCAAACTAAAATGGTTAGTTCTATCTTGCAGATATACTAACCCCGTTTAACTTTGAACTGTAATTCAATGTCCGTCGTGGCATATAGCCAGGGAAGTAGTTGTTGGTTCTTAGTAAACGGTCTATATGTTCTTTGATTTTCAAAGACTCTGTAAAACGTCATAATAGTATTAGGTATACTATTATTATCTTTGACATCTATTTGATAAACGTTTTACTGAAATGACAATTGATTAGCAGGAAACTGCAATCAAGTAGTTAACTGTATTATTATGTTCGTTACCCACAGTTTTCATTAAATTAAACTAACATTTGACATTTCTCAGACAGAACTGTCTGCGAAATCGAATATTTTTTATGCCAAAATTTAAATTTCATATTTGTTATTTTTAGTTTTATACAAAACCATTTTGGTAAAGCATAGTACTTCACTCGAGGAACAAATTGCATATTTAGCTCATTTCTTTAGCCCCTTCGCTCGCAAGCTCGCTCATGGGCCAAACACACTTGCTGTAATATGCATTTTACTCCACTCGTAAAATAATATACTATTATAATTGTATGCAAATGTTTATTTTATAAGATAATAAAAAACGAACGTAAAGTAAAATGTCGTACAATAAAAGATGTGAATTTGTAAGTTGTTGATAGTAAGATAAGGAAGATGCCGTTCCAAGATTCTACTACATACCTATAAAACTTTTATTTGACCTCTTGTCGATAATAAGGCCGTGCCATATAGATAGATATTAGATAGATATTTTTGGGTTGGCTGTTAGCCTATATCACTGCGACCTTTGCAGATCTATTGTGAACACCCATTATCTGTGGAATAGGATTAGAGCACCTTGTCCAGCTCTGCCCTCTTAATGAGACTTAATAGCCTTGACAGTGGCCACTCCGCATAACTTGGAGCAGCCGGTTTCTCCTCTCCCAGTACTAGATACCGCGTCCTTGCAAGGCCTTCACATTGGCATAGGACATGAAATGCGGTTTCCTCTTCCTCTTGGCAGTATCGACAAATGTCTTCATCTGCCAAGTTTAGCTGACTCATGTGTGGCCGTGCCATACTCTGCTCTTCCTCAGATACTCCTCCATTCGCTTCTTGCTAAAAAGAGAACCATTATCCGTAAATCCAAAAACCTACACAACCTTTACCCAAGGCGATACGTCGCTTGGACTTAACAGGATAACAACATCATCTCCCAGAGGACCCTCCCTATCTACTGGAATGGAGGACTCCAAAGAATCTCAAGAATTCCGAAAATCAAGATTACCCTTCCCTCGCTAAGACTTTTCCTAACCTTAGACATGGGCCTTCTTGCAGAACCTAAAGACCTCCTAGACGAAACCCCCCAGTATAGGTAGACAGTGGACAACAACAGGATACAAATTAAAAATGAGACCTTGGCGAAGGTTTCTGTTGTTTCCTTCGTCCTTGCTAAATGGGAGGCCTAACGCTGGAGGATACTTGCCTCAGTTTCAATCTCCCAAACCAACATTGCACCACTCCAACATACACTCACACCAAAAAGTATTCTTTTTTGACGGTTTAGGCACGTTCCAGGAACACCAGTAACCAGGTAACACCGGAACAACCAGAAATCAGGAAGCGAACACCGACTGCTGCTAACTCCATACGAACCCTACCATCCATTCCCCTGAAAAGGACACTAAGTCCTATAGCAGGATCCTTAAATACAATATTCAAATCCCACCAACACCACACTCCTGTGAAACAATTATTCCTTGTATCCTTGTATCTATGTTTAATTTTGCATTTTCTTTGTAAGGGCAGTTACTTCTGGAACTACTTTTGTATGCATACAAAACTTTATTCAAATCACATAAAAAACACATTTTAATTTATGTTATTAAAAGTACTTTTTTTGTCAATTCGAATGAAAATGAAACCGAAACTTAATATTCTGTGGTTAAAATAATCGTTAGTTGGAAAGTTGTGAGAGATTTTTAAATGGCATTTTTTTAGAGAACGAGTTACTGTTTTTATACACCAATAATTAAGTGGAACCACAGAACGTCATCTGCAAATTATTAAGATTTTGTTTATGTTTCGTTTAAAACGATAGTTCTACTGTAATTTCACACTTACTAACTTCAAATTGGTTTCAGTTTTGTAGTAGTTGAATCTAAATAATGTTAACAAACCTGCTCGGATAATTATTAATAGTTTTTAATATACAAATTACCGGCTTCCTTGGCTCCAACATAAAGGCAACGAACTTTTTATTAGATACTTTTTTTGCGTATAATATTGTATTAGATGTTATAATTTTTTGTATATTAGTTTTTCTTATAACGGGTTTTTTGTAAGGGGTACGTGAACTTGCAACGTTTCTGAAATATCTGCGCACAACAAAAGTTATATCGTAGTACGATGGTTGTCTTTTTAGTTTTGCATATAGCCATAAAGACAAAAATATGTCCCACCAAGATCGATACACTTTTGTATACGTTTAAACCAATTGGTAAAACAATTATTACAGTCTTCAGTTTACACCTGCAAAATCTCTGTTTTAAAGGCATCGATGGCTTCTTCTAGCGACTGGAATCACTGCCCAAGCTTTGAATTCTTGATCGTGAAGAATTCGTTGGGACTTAGGTCGGCACTATATAGTAGATGGTTTAACGATTCGCTGTTTTGAAACTCCAAAACTCGATTGTCTTTTGGGCAGTATGAGCACTTACATTGTTCTTGTAGGATAATTCGTCCTTGTGTGGTACTTTGTCGGAGTTTCGCGATAACTTCTGGTAACCAATCTTCTAAAACAATTATTGCCAAAGGACCAGATTTTGACAAAAATGACACAAAAGTTGCGACCATTTTCCTTGAGAGACTTCGAGAACGAATTAGTTTTGTTGGTTTTTCCTCATCGTGAAATACACACGCAGCGGATTGGTGTTTATTTTCCGGTTTGTAGGAGTAAATCCAGGTTCATCGCCACTAATAATACTATAAATGTTTTTTGTGCTTACTTTGTTAAAGCTTTTTGCTCTTCTGTAAGCAAAAGAGGGATCCAACGAAAAAACCAACTTCGTAACAGCCAGTTCTTCATGTAGGATTCTTTGGATCAAGGTCTTTGTAATGTTCAAAAATGCTTCTATCGCCCTAGCAATGCCTTCTCGTGTGTTGTTAGAAACCGTCTTGCCCGAAGTTAAAATTTATTGCTGTAATTCCGAGATAAATTGAAACTTAAACCTATTTTAGTTTGACAAAAAATTTAACCAAAAAAGAGTATTTTAAATAAAGTAAAAGTATATTTTTAGAAACAAATTTATCTAAACTTTTTTGTAATGAATGTCAAATCTATTTCCATTACTATAAATTTTAGTCTTTTAATTTTATCCTCGAATTGCACTCAAGAACATTTATAGAGAAGATTATGTTATTATGTGTGTTAGAACTCGGTTGTACAGTTTTTTGCTTCCTTTAAAGGAAATATAACTGTTTTTCAGATTGATAAGACATTATAATGTTAATTGAAAGAGTAGGTATGTAATCTAAAGAAGTTTTTTTGTAAAGGTCAAAAAGGGCAAAACAAACCTCTTCATTCCGACACAGTCATAGGTTAATAAATTTTTATCAAATGTAATTTAATGGTGACATGCATAAGATGTAATTTGTAATGTTTTGTCATTGAAATAGTTGCATATGTTTAACTTCTAACGGTACAATTCAATGGGTCAATGGTCATCTTACTGATAATTAGTCCTGTGTTAAATAGCCTCTGTCACGATGCATCAGTACCGACAATCTACATATGGGTACTTCCTTTTAAAATTTTCACGTTCTTCAAATGTGTTCTAAATTCCCAACTACCTAAATGGCAGTTATATTTATTTTATTAAAATAGATACCTAAATTGATTACAATTTAATGTGAAGTACAAAGGTTGATTCATAGATTAAGAATGTACGGTACGTGAAAATAAATTTAATCGACTTTAAATAATGCTTTTTAAATTTTGCGGGAATTACACAAATTCCTAAAGAAAAAGATAGTGAAACCGTGACAGAACTAATATATTAAAAGTTAACCAATATATTTTTATACCATTGACATAAAACCTAGCACAGGTGTTTTTTAATCCTGATCAGGCTACAAATGTACATCCTAAGCGGATAATAGACTTTCTTAAAAGTCTAGACCTTAAGCGAGTAAGCTGCTACTAACTGAAGTCTTCATTCTAGTGTCTATTTCCAAAAAAGGTTACAACGGTTTGTGTTTATAACTCTAATACTAGTTTAAAATCCAAATTAATATAGCTTCCATACCTTACCAGAGTTGCAGAGCCGCTGTCTTTATAAGCCTTAGGTAGGTACTATGATCTCATTACACCTTAATCTTCTAAAGGTGGCACGGTCCTAACAACTGACCTATTTTTTGCCTGTGGAGCCCCAGATGGCTGTAGTGGCCTAGGGGGATTTGAGCTATTGTGAACACCCATTATCTCTAAAATAGGATTAGAGCCCATGCAAGGCTTTCACATTGGCATAAGAGATAAAATGTAGTTTCATCCTCCTCTTGGCAGTATTGACAGATATGACAGTTAAGCTGACTTCATTTCTCCTTTGTGATAACATCTCTGCAGTGAATTTCACTTTATAAAGACTTTTGGCTTTTCTAGCCTTCATTTCTTAATGGCTGCTTTTCACTAACCTCGCCGAATAGTTTCGGACCAATTATTGGGGTGTTAGCTCCCGCTCTGGCCAATTCTGAAACACTGTATCATACGCAACTAGACTTAACTGGACTTGTATCCTGCCTCTTCTACTATATATACCCGACCCTGTGTCTTTCTTAGTCTTAATAAGGTTATGGCAGCCTGTCCATGTAGCAGCCTTTAAGCAGTTGCCATAGCCTCACCCTGTATATAGATATACAATGGTAGTAAGTTGAGCAGAACCTACAATGTGTCCAGAAAGGCGGTTCCCATGGATCCTGTGACATTTAGGAATATCTGCCTTTGTATGCTTCCCAGTTACCTGAACGCCTCAGATTGTTGCGTTTTACTTCATCACATATCCGATCCATAAGTTAACATTGGCCAAATGAACGGTGTGTACAACCAGAGGTGTATTTTGGGGTTCAGGCCCCAGTTCTTGTCGACACCTACCATTGTAGCTTTGCGTATGACCTTTTGGATGTACTGCTTCATTGATAGCCTCTCTTAAACAACAACTAGGTCTTTGTCTTCTGTGGCCATTGGTACCATAACGTTATTTAGCATTGTCAGTTTTAATCCTTGCAACGCTGTTTTTTTGGATTGACTGTTAGTAAAGTAACTCACAAATTTACCATCTTGAAAAAATTTTCTTATTGAGGATAATATTATTTATACAAAATTTACAATTGGTGCATAAAGATTTTTAGTAGATGAAATGCACTCGTATTTTATATATAAGTATAATAAAATTAAAAACAAAGCCTAACTGGTGTTTCCCATAAATACTATCTTTGACTAGCAATAGCGGATTCAGAATCTTTTTCAAGAAGCAGGAACTTGAGTTTACTCGACTAACCGTTTATATTAATAATACAGATGAACCACATAAATAGTTTATAGATACAAGAATGTCGGATTTTATCATCGCTAACGTTATTCTATCCATTTATTTCAGTTTAATTGGCAATTGAATTATGTTTTATTAATTTAAATACAAGTTTTACAAAGATACAGAAATTATCTACTTTGTTTATTATTAAACTCATATACTGTTCTCCTAGAAGAAGCTTTTAGTGAAAAAAAATTGGCAGAATGGTATTGAGAGATGAGAAGCAGGCTAATAAGTCTCATTAAGAGGCTGGATAAAGTGCTTTAACCCTATTCTTAAGATGATAGGTCGCAGTGATGCATGCAAACAGCGAACCCAATAGTCAGAAAGAGTCATATTTTTCAGTTTATTGTAGCTGAAGAAATTAAACTTAGCTAGACCGATTTATAGTCCTCGAAATTTTATGAAATTTGTTGGAGCCCTTAAAACCAACTTGATGGAGCGACGTAGACGAATCTCTTAATATCTTTTGAGGATAAGAACACTACTAGTTTCAACTGCCGTAGGCGGATCAGTGAAAACGTTCATGCCCGGTGTGTGTTAACCATGACTACTTGATCTCGTACAAAATACCGTCGATCAAGGTGAGTAAGGGATGACCTCTCGTGCGATAATTTGGAATCGCACTAGCAATGTCTTTTCGTGTGTTGATTTGAAATCGTGTTGATAAAGTTCTTAACAATGATTTTTTACTGTTTTAAATTGCTATATTTACTTTTATTCAGTCTTCATCCTTTCTTGTTAGATCTGTTATTTTTGTGTTGTTTTATTGGAAAAGAATATATAATTTTATATTCCCGTTAACATGGCCTAAAGCATATCAATCAAATAAGGTAAAAAAAATTAAATTATCTTAGCGGATATGAAGATATAATAAAGAATATGAATCAGGAAATTGTTGTATCAGAAATCGGACTTTGATACACGTAAATATTTTTTTATAACATTTATTTCAATTTAAAATTTATAGAGGTACTATAAAGTTATTTGAAACAGCATGCAGTTTAAGGTAGAGATGCAATTCTTTATTGAGTGGTATAGACCATAAAATGCGTCTATAATTGACAATTAAATCAATTACCTTAATTAGTGTGAAGTTACCGGAATCAGTCTTTATTTAATTGTGATATATTGACTTTTCATCTATGACAATCATCATTTAATAGTTATTGTGCTCTAAAAAAGGATTGTTTAGTTAGATATTAATTCTAGTTAAAAAAAACTAGTTATAGTACGAGGTCTGCAGGAAAGTAAACAGGACTTTTAAGAAATATACAATACTAGTAGCGTCATCTGTTATTAGAGGCTAGTGTTGTTTCATTGATGTTCTATCGCGCTCAAAGTGACAGTACCTTTTTAAAGTCGGTCGAAAAATGAGCATCGAACAAAGAGCCAATATTAATTTCAGTTTTTAACTTAAAACATTTACCGAAATGTATCGATTGTAAAATAATTAATTAAATAGAATTAAACTTATTTGATACGAGATACGATACCTGCCAAAGAGTACTCATACGAGTACAAGTATCGAATGAAAAGTATCGAGTACTAAAGTATCGCTATCGAAAGAAAAGTACTCGATACCAAAAGTATCGATGCTTTTTCGTGTCCTTAGACTGGGCATGAACGTTTTCACTAATCCGTGTACTAGTAGTTTTCTTATCCTCGGAGGATAATAAGCGTTTCATACGCCCAAGATATTTTAAGACTGACTCTAATTACAATCTTTCATGACACGAACGTGAACGAGCACAATTTTCATTCAATTCTTTACCGACAACCAAGATAATACTACAGACACCAAGGAAGCCTACTAAGTGTAGAGCGTCTATTAGACTAACACCAGACCTCCCATGAAGACTTCTGAATCCTGAACAGATCTACGCCCTGAAAACTCATACCAGTAACATCCAGCGAACTCTACAAATCGGCTTTAGGGGTCTTTATAGCCCCAATAGTCACCTGAACCTATAAAATTCATGATTGGGAACATAAGAAAACTAGTGTGGTGTGTGGTATACCAAACGCCGAAATCATTTTTCGTCAAGCCGAAGAACGAACCTTGTACATAATATGTTGTTATGGCATCACTGTTTCATGGACAAAGACCACTTGGGAGGCCTAGATTAAGATGGCGGGATAACATTTACAAAGGTGAGGGTCTTCTTTGGTGAGGGCCTTTAGGAGCTCTAATGTTTTTTGCTTTACCACTTCCATTTACTCAAATCGGTTCCCTTTCAAAGCAAATCTTATCTTCGGAAACAAAAAAAGTGCCCAGTGCCAAATCTGGTGAGTACGGCATGTGTTCGAGCACTAGAGTGCGTTTATTGGTCAAATACTGCCTCACAGAGAGCGCGTTGTCCTGGTGCAAAATGCACGAGTTGTTTTTTCACTCGTAATAATTTTGGAGGCGAAGGAAATTTTTTTTCTTTGCACTAGCATCAAATACTGGTCTTAGCTTTACTACATGTCTAAGAGGTAAGAAATGTCATCCTTTTTCTACAAGTTCAGTATCAGTCACTTCTTCTATTTAATTAAAATATATTTTTGAGAAAATTGTAAAACCAAAAATTTCGAACTTCTGTTTGCATTCTCCGAGTGATATTTTTTTAGAATCAATAGGGATGTGGACTATTTTTGGGAAAGTGTTTAAAACCATGCATAAGTACCAAATATAGCCTAAACTACTTGTTATTATTTTTTTACTACAACTAATAGCTTTAAAATAAGTTATTTAAATTCCATTTCAAATTTCGCGCCAAAACGAGGATATCTGTGAAACGCCCGCTGTGACATCACTTGTTCCTAAACATTGTCGAAGTTGTATGTAATAGAAAGTTATTTCGTAGTTTTGTGTTAATAAGATGGATTCTACATTTTATAAACATAAAGTTTAAAGTAAAAACAGTAATAATATTATCAAAATATCAACACACACCATATTACTTGACAGCGAAAATTCTTGTTTGGCAACAAGTGACGTCACACATTTTGTTTGGTGTTCATTGTCACGTGACTTGAGAGTGAAATATTTAATTACATTTTATTAAATAAAAAATTAATCCCCTGTTTATTGAAGAAAAAATTGTGTTTTTTATTATTTTTATTATAGAAACTAACTTTTCGTGGTAAAATTTTAAACTTATTTGAGTACAGTCCACATCCCTATTAAATAAATAAAATCAATTTTGATATTTACTCTGTATATAAACTTATTTATGTAATTATTTTTTTATATATTTGACCGAATTTGTCCGTATCCAGGTTAACACTCAGTATTGGTTCAGTAACTCCTTAAAAGTAAACCTACAATATTTATTTAATTAAATCACTAACCTATAAAGTACCGCTACCATAATTGCAAACTAAATTCCGTATAGTTATAGTGGTAATTGGTGGTACTAAATAGTTTCAAGTAATTATAATATTAAATAAATTATTATAAAAAAATACTATGTGTTATTAATAAATTTACGATAATTAAAGTTTATAAAATTAATTATATTAATAGCTGTGTTAAATTTTATTTACTACACATTATTTATTTAGAGTACTTTTTATCGTCATTATAAATATGTAGGTATATAATTACGAGGGTGGTCTGAAATGTTTCGAACCCAACCAATATAATTTTTGTTTTTTTATAATTTGAAAAGAACATTTTTCCTCCGCGAACACTTAAATTTTAGAGTAGGTACGCATGCAAATGCATTCAGAATGTACTATAGCTATTGTCGGTCACCAGCAGCGTTACCAACCTAAAAGTTCTGAATTAGGTAGATTGATACAAAAAAAAATAAGTAGAAATTGGTATATATGTATAATGCGTTATAATAATACAAATTGAAGTACTATAGGTAACCTAATGAAAAAAAAAATAAAAATCTAAAAATCGGTAGATTATTTCCTAAATCGGTAGATCCCCCAAAAAATAGTTAAGGTTAACTGCTCACCAGTTCTCACTTAACTGCAGAAAAAACGTCGGCAAACTGGAGCGAAATGTGGTACAAAGAAGATGTGGAGAATTTTTTATGTTAGTTTTGGCGAGAACCATGAATTGAAAAAAAGTGTCTGTGTATGTATGTACATACGTTACCTATTCCCTCTATCGCCCTCATGGCATATACGTGGCAGACTGAAGAAATATATTTTTCCGGCTTACTCCTTTGTAAAAGATCGCATAGAAAACTTCGTTTTATATCTGAACTCAGCAAGTTTCACAGGCCTATGTTTATTTTGCAACATAGCCTTCTTCTAACTCTATGCACTTGTTCCAGCGATTTTCCCATCTCTGTAACCCGTACTCGGATTTTTTTTCAAAATAATTGTTCAGGAAGCTGATTGTCTTTTGATTTGACGAAAATCTTTGTCGTCTCAACGCAATTTTTAGATGAGAAAACATAAAGAAGTCTCTTGAAACTAGATCTGGTGAGTAGGAAGCATTGTCAAGCTGTTCATTCGTGGCTTTCCACCAAGGACTGTATTTTTCTTTCGGGCATATAATGCTTTATCCAAGTGTCATCTACAGTAATTCATCAACGCTAAAATTCAAATTTATTGCGCCTTAAATGCACCAAAAGAGCTTTGGAAATGTTCTTTCGAACACGTTTTTGTTCTAACCTATACAAAGGCGGGATCCAACGGGCAGATCACTTTCTTTTTCTCAAATAGTAATAATATTGTTCATATCACTTTTACTTTGATTCTAGTACCATTTTGTAAGCTTTGGCGATGCTTTCGTTGGTAGCCGCAGTTTTGGACGATCATGTGGTTCATCGTCTTCCAAGCTCCTATGGTCTTTTTTAAATTTATCTGCCCAAAAAATTCTCTGTGGTGAATGCTAGTGCAGAGTATCCATTCACAGAATCCAACTCATTTTTGATTTGCTAAGACATAATGCCTTCAAAAACAAATATTTAATGACAGCTCGATTTTTGATTTTGTCCATTTTCACAAAAACACTCGGGTGACTGTTACACTATCATTTGTCATTCTGACATCTTGGATTGAAAATTCTATCATGCAGTGTAACTTCTTGTTATTACATTTTGGTGTAATATTAGTTAGCACAATTTCACTTGTCATTTTGAGATCGTGGTTTGACATTTCTAACGAACACTGTCACTTTGACATTTCTACCGTGCGCTGCCACTTGTCGTTTTAACATTCTGGTTTGATATTTCTTCCACACAGTCACTTGTCATTTAGACAATCTGGTTTAATATTTCCAACGCGCACATCAGATACCACATCTGGTACGTACTATTCTTTGTATTGGCTTTTTATTTTGTTTTCCTAAAACTTTGATTGTAAAATGAGATTATTCAAAATAATGCACTGCACCTTAAAAAAATATATTTTAATATGAAGAATTGCAAGTTTACCAAAAGCCATTTCAAACTTAGAGGGTCTTAAGAGAGGATTTTACCTTTACGACCCCCACGCCACTGTTAGCTTTACTATATACTCTTATCATTTTTATTTAAATATATGATTTATTTGAATACGTAGAAAGCATAGCGACTAGACTATTACTGAAGAACGCAAGTTGGTGAAAACGCTGCAAGTTATGTTAAAGTACGTACTACTATTTACAAATAGAGTTAAAGCGTGCAATATAACAAATGGTACTGATAAAAAGTAGGTGGTTCTCATGCATAACAATGGACATGCATATGTTACAGACCTGGTAGGTATCGTGTGGAGTAGTACCCTGGCGGGTAGCAGTGGTACTGATAGAGACGAGTATAGCTAGGCGGAGCCGGAGGATACATCGTCAGATCTGAAATATATACATACAGCATTGTGCAGACTATATACATTGTGAGAAAATATTAAATTTAACAATATCAAATTATTAATATTTTTATTTCAATAATAATTTCATCTTATTTTACATCCTAATTATGTTACATTTTATTATTAACAATATTATTGAAATATACAAAAAACATGTTAGAAGGAGAACAAATTTTTACAATTTTACTTCTTTTGGCTCATTATGAAAAATGAAGGGTAAATTTTTACGATACACGCACCTACCGTCACGTAAAACCGACATTTTCATTGATCAAGAGCACAATTTAAAAAACTGACAAATTAGATAAAACAAATAAAATTTCTACTAAAACTCGCACAGATTTCTACATTTGATGTACTGACTGTACTGACAGTACGGACAGTAAGCGTTTCTGCCCATCTGAACCGGTACTGGTACGACCAGAAACACCCATGCTCAGTCAATACCTGGATTAGAGCGTAATCCTTAGAACGGTGCTTACACTCCAACCGGTATGAGTGACTTCGTCCACTGAGACACATCTTCCTTTCACTTGCCCTGTCAACCCTGGTGAGGAGCCGTGTGTAAAAGTGAACCCCGGCCGTTTCGTGCCACACGGGATTTGCACACAAAATGATGGCTTGGGCCAACCAATTCTTGACATGATACCTCCGAGGGCCTTTGATCGTTCGTGAGCTTTCCAAGTGCTCCTCCATCTGCCATTTTCATGCAGAGTCACCTCTCAGATACTTTACGCATCGTTTGGGTGTAATCTGCATCTTATCTCCACTCTTTTTAGGGCCCTTGAGGACCTCGGTCTTATCTGCCGCTAGACCATTCTCTCTCATCCAATCTCCAATAAGACCACATGCATGACAGGTCCGATACATGAGCCTGTTCTTGTCCTCCGCTACTACTAGCACCCCGAGGTCATCGGCAAAGGTGATCAGAGTTAGCCCTTGTTGACAGTCTAACCTCACGACTTCGTTATATGCCAGGTTCCATAACGTAGGACCTAGTACGGACCCCTACGGGACCCCAGCCGTAACATCCACTATTACTCCTTTCTCGATTGAGAACTTTCTTTCTGACAGATAGTCCGCTACAATGTTCCTCAGGCAGTTCTTTACTGCCAAAGCTCTCATCACAACATTCCACTGGACCGTGTTGAAAGAATTTCGAACGTCCACAAGAAGCAGCGCTGTCCACCACGTGACAGTAGAAGTACCTCCAAAACCGCGTCCACTATCAACATTTCCTCTTTGAAAGTTTGTTTAGGGGAAAGCCCCCTAGAACTCTCAATCACTTCATTGATCCTCATTCGCTACTCGCGCACTACGTTCGCATGTTGCTGACGCGAACATATAAGATTATCTGCTACCAAAATTTTTCTAAGGCTATAAATTAAATAAATGTTTTCGGTTGATATCATTAAAAAAATATATAAAAAATCTAGAACTCAATCGTTTTTAAAAATACATAAAAATTGATGAAATATTAACAAAAAAAAAAAAGCTAAAATATAAACGTCTCATCATTCACTCTTATTGACACACATACACTTTCTAATTACTTCCAAATAATAACAAAAATCTTGTCTAATTAGAAATGGTAAATCAAATAATAACCATATCGGAATTGAAATCTTTTTAATAATTCCGCCTTCACCTTGATAAGCGTAACTGCTGATTTTTTTTACTTATTATTATAGTCTAATGCAATATGTTAATAACTTTGAAATATTCAGACGTCTGACCTTTATGAAACAACACAAATAGAAAGCATTAATTCATCGAGATAACATCCTAATTAAGTAATCAATTACAAATATGGTGAAATTTTAAAACTGTATATTGTGTACCTGTCATAACTTGAAAATTGATTAGAATGGTACCTATAATTTGAATGTTAATAGATTTACATATTTGATTATTACTTTCTATTATATAGATTGTTTATGAATACTAGAACAATTATTGAATACCTACCGCTTATAATTTTTTTTTTCGTAGGTATAGACCTAAATACAAATGTACCGAGAACATCTATTGGGGCAGAAGAGACAATTTATTAATTTGGGATTTAAAGGCCTGCAAGTTAGGAGGAGTGGGGAAGACGTGGGGAGGTAAGGAGTTCCACAATCTGGAGACCCTGGGGATGAAGGAACGATCGGATGAATCCGTTCTCGATGTCGGGCACTCAACAGTATAAGGGTGCATGGAGTTGGTACGTCGCGTTGCTCTGGCTGGTCTGGCAAGTGGAGGCATTATAGAGCGGAGTTCTTCTGAGCAAAATCCGTTTATGTATCGGTAGAACAAGAAAAAATCAGCCACTGCTCTTCGGTGGGATAATGGGGCTAGGTTTTTGGTGATAGTGGTGTCGTTTATTAGTCGAACTGCCCTTCTCTGTATTGCATCAAGAACTCCGAGCCTTGACGGAGCCGCCGATCCCCAAACATGCGAGCAGTATTCAAGATTAAGCCGTATTTGGGCTTTGTAAAGAGTAGCCAGGTTAGATGGAGAAAAATATTTCCGTGCTCTAAACAGAAAGCCTAATTTCTTTCCTGCTGCAGTTGCTATGGATGCAATATGTTCGTTCCAGAGTAAGTCTTGGGAGATCGTTATACCAACCAGCGTAATGGAGTCGCCCGCTACCAGTGTCTGATCGTTGATTGTAATGGATGAGTCGCATGTTTGCCTCTTGTTAGATAGACAACATGTCTTTGTATTGGAAGCGTTGAAATTAACAAGATTCTTTCTTCCCCACTCGTCTACAATTCTCAAATCTTGATTAAGAGAAGCCGTTGTGGATCTTCTGTCCTCTTCCAGAATATCTAGAGGTATGGGACGGTTGTGCGCTTTGCTACAGTGTAGGTTATTTACAGTTATTTAAAAATTGTTATCATTTTTTTTGAGAAAAGGGTCTAGGACATTTCGACGTAGAGTACCTACAGTTCAGGGCGACAAATCCAAAATTGATCTAATAAATATTTCTATCAATTCGTTAACGAACATTTTTACCACAGGTTTTCAATTCATTCCAAAAATTCTTTCAAAAAATATTTACTAATAATGTACATTTTAACAACTGAAGTTTGAAGTACAACAACGAAGCTGACTTTGTATTATATGCAAAAATGATTTTAAGTCTCGCCTCCCGATTCTGCACCTAGGTAAGGTAGTTGAAGAACTCTCTGAAGACCTTCCAAACGAATTATAAGATCTACTAAATTATGTCGGTAGGACCGGAAGAAGATAATAAAAGACAGTAACAATGTGGTATCTTCATCAAAGGGTTCTCGATGGAGTCGATCGTACCAACAATTATGCTAAAGACTTCAAAATCTTCATAAAGGGTTCTCGATGGAGTCGATCGTACCAACAATCATGCTGAAGACTTCAAAATCTTCACGAAAGGGTTCTCGATGGAGTCGATCGTAACAACATTCATGCTGAAGACTTCAAAATGTTCATCAAAGGGTTCTCGATGGAGTCGATCGTACCAACAATCATGCTGAAGACTTCAAAATCTTCATCAAAGGGTTCTCGATGGAGTCGATCCTACCAACAATCATGCTAAAGACTTCAAAATGAATGATAGACCATCCAACTATGGAGTTTCATTGAATCTCTCAAAAAGATTCAAAAGGGCCACAATTTATTTCAACAGCAATTTATTGCTGGTAATGAACCATGAAGCTTGATGATGAAAGAATTTTGCGGCTTGTTAGAGATTTTGATAATCGCTATGGACTTTTAACGGGGGATATCATTATGAGAAAGTATAATAATTTCTTACGTGTGTACCTATATAAGTAAATCCCCCTTTTGTTATTTCCGGATTTTCTAGTTTGTTATTCTTCGAGATATTGAGGCATAAATGGAATATACAAGTTGAAGCAAAAAAGCATATTTTTATTAAAATATGTGCTAATTGATTAGAAATTGCTTACACGATTTCTATGTAAAATTAATATAGAAATTTATAGAAATAAATAAAAACAAATTATTTAGGTCGTTTTGCAATTTCTCTAGAAATTTATACAAATTTAATTATATTCTTTTTACATTTGTATTAAATTTTTAATATTTTGTAAACGTTTCCAGTAATTCTACTTGAATCCCCAAATGCTATTAATTTTTTTCTTTAAATATTTTTAAAATAAACATACAGAAACATAATGAAGACCTTAGAAGTGTTTAACGAATAAATTAATATTAGTATTTATTTCTTCATTTGTATTCATGATGGACAAAACAACTCTATTAATATTAATAACGAGAAAATCCCTTCGCTGTTAATTTTCTCAAAAGTGATGGCTACTGCATATTTTATGTTTATTTGGGTAATAATATTGAGTAAAAAATTAGCAGCCGCCGCAAATTGTATGCGATTTTTATAAAACGTGTGCAGTAAACCATACTAGTTTATGGGCAATAATCCACTTCAATTTTAATAAAATTAACACTGAAAATACTTGCAAAGTAGCCAGTCATTTAAAGCAACATTGTTGGTATGTTATTTTTAAGTTTTCACTGCTTAACTTTATTTTTTATTTACAGTTATAGGAAGCTTTAAAAATAATTATGGGTTATTATCATCTATGGTTCTTGTATCTTTATTTCGTATTATAACTTTTTTTAATTTCTTTATTCATTAAAAATTTGTATGATTTTTTAAATTTTCTATAATTTGTAATGATTTTTTCCCATTTTCCTACGATGTTTTGGCAATTAAATACAGCCCTATACACCTCCGCAACGTCGACTGAAAAACTCAAAGACTGCTTGACCAGTTCTCCAACTGGTGCAGCATATGGAGAGTAGCCCTCAACCACACCCAAACCCAAACCATCACCTTCAGACATCCAAACCTCAGAGGACAAGAAAATTTCTTTTTTGACCATATCGGCTTCTCATTATAGGGAAACAGCTCTTTCCTCAAGACCAGATGGAGCGTGCGATTTCCTCGAACACTCAGGGACACCGATGTCGAACTTATTCATCGATATAATGAGAAGACGAGCGTCCCTCCTAGGTGCTCTGGGTGGTAGATTTGAGAGATGCCACTCATCCAAAACCTTACTTCATACCCACAAAACTTTTAAAGGCTGTGGCATACTCTGCTCTACCTCTGCAGCTCCTCCATCCACTTTTTGCCACAGAAAGAGCCATTATCCGTAAGGCTAAAAACCTACACCACCTTTACCCAAGCCGCCTTGTCTATGAAAATACAAAAATATTTCCTCTTCCTTCTTGATTTCAGACGCTACAACAACGATACGTTGCTCAGACTTTACAGGGTACCAACATCACCCCCCAGAGGACCCTCCCTACCCACTGGATTGAAAGACTACAAAGAATCTCAAAAATTCAGAGGATCAAGATCCCTTTTCCTCCCTAAGACTTCTCCAAACGGCAGACAGTTACCTTCCTGCAGAACTTGACGACCTCCTCTCCTACAGGTAGACACCGGACGACAACAGGACAAAAAAAAACAGACTTCCTGGCGAAGGTTTCTGTGGTTCTCTTCGTCCTTGCCAAATGGGAGACTTCACGCTGGAGAAGACACACCACATGGTATCACGTGGGCTTACACTTCTACACACAGACACACTCACACCAAAAAGTGTTTTTTTTTTAACACAGGTAGGAAGAATGGGTGTCATAGTGTAAGCAGCAAAATAAGAGATTTCGAACTAACAGGTACTAATATAAGAGGTAGGATCAAAAGAGTAAGTTGATTTGTAACTTTCGTGGGCTACATCCAGTACATCCATTTGGTCTTCGATTTTTAAAAATGTTATCTTGGTACTCCCGTTTCAAACATCTATACAGAGTTTCAAGTGTACTGCATTTTTTGTTTTTATGTGAAAGGCATAAAAGTAAGAAGAGTGGTGCGTACTCCACCAATTTATCCTGCAAAAAACATAGATCAAAGAAAATTGGATCAAATTTTTTGTGAAACAATAAATCAAGGGCTCCAAAACACTTGAAATGTTGATAGTTGCACACGTTGAGTCTTCTTTAAGTAAAAAAAAGCTCTTCCAAGAAGGCCGAGAAGACACCAATGACAATCCTCTCTCTGGACGCCCCACCACGTCAACAACAGATAAAAACTTTATAGAAGTGAAGAAAATAGTATTGGAAAATCGTCGAACTACCATTGAATAAACTGCTGAATGTTGATAGTTGCGCACGTTGAGTCTCTTTTAAGTAAAAAAAGAGCTCTTCCAAGAAGGCCGAGAAGACACCAATGACAATCCTCTCTCTGGACGCCCCACTACGTCAACAGCTGATGAAAACTTTATAGAAGTGAAGAAAATAGTATAGGAAAATCGTCGAACTACCATTGAATAAACTGCTAATGATATCGGCATCTGGTTTGGTTCCTGCCAAGCAATTTTAAAGGGTGTTTTGGGAATGAGAAATTTGTTCCGAAATTGCACAATATCCACCAAAAAAACTTTTGCATGAGCATCGCTGAAGAGGACCCAAAACTTAAAGGGTCATTAAGTACGTACATAAGTACTTACACACGTGTTTTTTTAAATTCACTTAATTTAGTTATATTAATTTAATTATAAAGTCGCAGTTTGATCTGGAACATTGTGACACTTTCTAAAGATAGACGTACCGACTATATGTTAGGTTTCAGCTTTCTCGTAATTTTTTTTAACGAGAACAAGCACTTATTAAATACATATATTTTTAAATAATACAATAAACAAATAATAAACCAATGTTGCGACTATCCTTATTGTATTGGTCATGAATATTGATGTTTAAACGGTCTATTTCACTCCTTCATTATTATTTATAAGCATATTAAAAATGTTGTCGCAATCAAGATCATATCGAAGATATTAATTAGGTTTTAGTTCAGTTGTGGTCATATGGAATATTAAGTGCAACAAATAAAGAGAATTATGCGCATATATATTCTAAATATTGTAATCCATCCTTAAACATTTCAAAAAATCAATTTTGTGATCTTGTTCTGCTCCTCCTTCGATGCCGTCTTTATCTCCTCAATCATTGCAAAACGCAGTCCTTCAAGGGTTTCTTTAGTTTGATAACAAGAAAAAGTCATAGGGAGACAGGTCTGGGGAATACGGTGTCTGCGGCATCATTATTCACGCAAAATGCACATAACTTGCAGGTAATATTTCTTATTGACCGTTCTACTCTGTGGTAAAAACTTATGATATAGCAAAGAAAACTTTAAGCAAAACCTTCACATTTAAATGGACTCTGCGTGCCTGTTTTGGCCTGAGTTTTTCTGGAGGATTGCTACGCGCAAATTTCACATAATTTGCAGGTAATATTGGCCATCCTACCGTGTGGCCAGAACTTATGATGCACCACGTTCCTGCAATCAAAGAAAACTTTAAGCAAAATGTTGTCCTTTTATGGGCCTCTTCAATTTTGGAGACAAGAAAAATTTATTTGATCGCACTTGGTGTGCTTTTTATGATCTTAGTCTTTCTGGTCGATTGCTTCGCGCCAATTGCGCATAACTTGCAGGTAAAATTCCGTATTGACGGAAACTTTATTCTTAAATCAATAAATCCTTCTGACTACACAAAAAAGGTAGGTTAAGTTCTTTTTTCGACTTCATTGCCTCGCCTATACAGCTTTGCAATATTCTTCTAGAAAACTCTCGATATTTATCTTAATGTAGGTCAGGTTTAACCTCTAATAATAGTAATCTAGTGCGTTTATAATAAAAACAAGTCCAGTATAAAATTATCATTAAAATTATTCTCTTATATTAATCCTATTTATAGAACAAGATGAGCTATTAGTAAAGTGTGATTAGAGTGGAAATAACCAACTAGCAAACCGGTCAGAGCAGTCAGTAAACTAATTAATTTGATCTGTATAAACACCGGAAGGAAATGTTCCGGTTCATAATAATTGTTTTCGTGAACATACTTAAGCTTCTTAGTGTTAAGATTATTTAATTTTGTATAAAAAAAGGTAAATTCGGTCATCGCGTTAATTACCACGCTTGGGACAGAGAGGTAGTTCACTTTTAAAAACCAGAAACGAGTCTGTTTTTATTATAAAATAATATTATTGCTGGTTAAAGTGCCTTAAAAGCAACACTCATTTCATTCACCAACAGAATGAAAACAATTATTTAACCTTTTGTTATGAATGGAGTGACACTTTCATTCACAGAAGAGCTAAAATACCTCGGAGTTATCCTCGACAGGAAACTTATTTGGAATGTATTCTTCGCAAATATAACCTCTAAAGCTACAAGGGTTATGTGGACCTCCCGTAGGTTTTTCGGTAAAATATGGAGTCTTAAACCTAAAATGATCTATTGGTGATGGTTAAAATAGGAACCATTACTTATAGAAAGGACCAGCAGAGCGTTCTGGATCTGGAAATTTGGGGAGGGGGGAGCTAGTGCTTAGCCAGCACTGAGGCCACATATGACCCACTGTGCATCCTCCCGTATTGTAGGGATATCCTCACCTTAGGCTGTCACCAGGCCTAGTGATTTAAAATAGGTGATGAGGCTCCCGAGGGGGATCTCCCTAACATCGGCTGGTGTAAGCCAATACTCGCCCAACACGGATCTTCTGATTTCAGAAAAAGCAGATCAGTCATACATAATGTGTTCTACTGTTTCCTCTTCTTGTTCGCAGCCTCTGCATAGCGGCGATTCTGTTAATTTCATCCTAAAGAGATGTTGTCGCAATTGGCAGTGACGTTAAGATTTGGGTAAAATCCCAATGTTGCAATTCACATGTGAACCAAATTAACATTTTCTTGGAGGAAAAATAAAGGCGAGACCGTTATTTTAATGTAAAAAAAGCTTCTTCTTAGTTCGGCTTATTAATTCTTCTCTTTTTTTTTGGTACTTTTAAAGGAATGTTCACTCACCCTTTTATAATAGTTGATAGAACCCGATTATATAGAACCAATACCACTGTTAGGAGGAACGGGTGTTATACGAAAAGCATTTATTGTTTTGTTGGTACACTCGTCCAGGTTTTCCAGGACACTAAACACGAAAACCACTATAGTGATGGTCACCAAAGCACCTGGTGACCAGGGTTGACATCCTCTACTAGAGTTTTATGAAAATTTGATACAATTCAGTCCAATTTTTGAGGTCGCTGAACACAAACGCCTCTATGGAGATGGTCACCGAGGCTTCTGATGACCAACGTTGACATCGTTTTCTGGAGTTTTCTAGGAATTTGATACAAAATCATCCCAAACTTGTTATTTGGGACTTTTTGAGGTCACTGAACATGAATATCACTGAAGCATCAGGATAGGGTTGAAATTATCTTTTGTCGCTGAAGAGAATATCACTATGATGATATATGACAGCGACGGCCATTGAAGCACCCGGAGTACACGTTGAACCTAATTTACTGGAGTTTGTAGAAAATTCGATACAATTTAATCCAATCCCTTACTTGGGAGTGCTCGAGGTCTCTGAACACTAATATCACTATGGTGATGGTAACCAAAGCACCTGGTGATCTGGGTTGACATTGTCTTCTGGAGTTCTATAGAAATTTCATACAAAATCAGTCAGAACTCGTTACTTATTAGTTGTTGGGGTCGCTGATTAAGAATATCGTTTACTGGAGTTTTAAGAAAATTCAGTCCAAACTCGTTCTTTGTGAATTTTCTGGGTGGCTAAAAACGAATGTCACTATGGCGATGATTACTGAGGCACCTGGTGACCATGGTTGACATCTTTTTCTGGAGGCACCCGGTGCCGAGGATAAACCTCTTCTACTTAAATTTAGTACAATTCGATGATTGAAGAGGAATTAAGGTTAATTGAGTGTTTCGACTAAGAATTTAGTCAACATATTTAGGTCTCTTAAAACATATAAATCCTTTTTCATTATGAACTAGTTTTATCATTTTTACTATTATTTAGCTTTCTCATGTATAGTTTATTAATCGAAAGTATTATTAATGCTCTTGTTTATAGAAGAAATAACTGGAGGCAGTATATGTATCCATAATTGCATTTTGAATCATTTCTTTTCCTACTTTCGGGTAAGTTTTTTGTGAATCGCATAAATAAAAGTAATACCAACTTTACTTCTGTTAATTTTACTGTTTTGGAAAGTTGATCAACCAGCAGATGTTCAATTATGAAGAACAACAAAATTTAGAATAGAAATGTAGGCAATATTAACGATTATATTGCGTTAACTTTTTTTTTTAAATATTAAATATAAGATAATAAAAATACTTTTATTGCTAATTTGTATTGTTTTTTAATTAAAAATAAGGAAATTATATAAATAGACTTGCAAAACTTTACATGTTATTATGAGTTGGTGTAAACATAAAATGATTAATTGTCATTTTCCTTTTTTTAAATTTCTCCAACATTTTTCTATATTATTACTACTCTAGTCAACATCTTCAAAAACGTGAAAAATTAAAATAAAGATTCTAAAAATATGAGCGATAGCTCATTGGATTCGTAATCACCTGTAGAAAAATGTTTTTGAAGGAAAAGTGTGCAGGCAAAAAATTGCAATTGTTATTAACAAAATAAGATAAAAAAAAACAGATGTTTATGTTTTTGTTAATAACTCGAAAAATATTAATATTTAAGCAATTTTGAAAAAAGCTCGTTAAAGAGGAGGAAATTTCCGAAAAAAAAGTCCGTCCTCCCGGAACTCTATCTCCATTATTTATAACTTTAATTTGACGTTGAAAATGGGGCTTTGAGCGGCTTTTACGGCATACGCGCGCTTCCGCTAAACGGTGTTTATCAGATAAAATATTTTTTTTATGACATAAAATGTTATTTTAAAAATTTGAAAAAATTCCAGTATTTTCCTAACACTTGAAGGAATCTAAATCAGTTGGAAAAAACATTTTATCACTGTTTTTCAAAAAGTTATTCAATTGTTAACTAACAAATTTTTTCCTAATATCTGTTGACATAAACAATGGGATAAAAGGTATACATAATTGGCCTAAAAATTTGAAACTTTGTGGAGCCCTTTTCATATGTATACTTTACAAGATTCTGTGATAAATGTTTATAAAAGTTTATTAATTTGTTAAATATGATTTTTCATAACTATTGCAAAATATTGCGAAAAAGTAAAAAAAAATATAGAATTTTTCCAAATAAATGCATGTAGTATCTAATAACAATAAATACGAATTTGGTCTTAGAATTATTTGAAAGAGAAACTTATTTTCTATAAAAAACTCCTAAATATCCTTTATCATATCTCCAATAGTTTAAAAGATATATAATTTTTTTAATTGGCAAGTTATTTGGAGCTACAGTTAACGTGACGTATGATATAAGAAAGTATTATTAACAAATTAATAAACTTTTATAAAGATTTATCGCAGGATCTTGTAAAGTATACATATGAAAAGGGCTCCACGAAGTTTCAAATTTTTAGGCCAATTATTTATACCTTTTATCCCATTGTTTATGTCAACAGAGATTAGGAAAAAATTTGTTAGTTAACCATTGAATAACTTTTTGAAAAACAGTGATAAAATGTTTTTTCCAACTGATTTAGATTCTTTCAAGTATTAGAAAAATACTGGAATTTCTTCAAATTTTTAAAATAACATTTTATGTCATAAAAAAAATATTTTATCTGATAAACACCGTTTAGCGTTAGCGCGCGTATGCCGTAAAAGCCGCTCAAAGCCCCATTTTCAACGTCAAATTAAAGTTATAAATAATAGAGATAGAGTTCAGAGAGAAGGGACTTTTTTTTCGGAAATTTCCTCCTCTTTAACGAGCTTTTTTCAAAATTGCTTAAATATTAATATTTTTCGAGTTATTAACAAAAACATAAACATCTGTTTTTTTTCATCTTATTTTGTTAATAACAATGGCAATTTTTTGCCTGCACACTTTTCCTTCAAAAACATTTTTCTACAGGTGATTCCGAATCCAATGAGCTATCGCTCATATTTTTAGGACCTTTATTTTAATTTTTCACGTTTTTGAAGATGTTGACAGAGTATACGTTTAATTATATGAGCTGAGAAAATAATTTAAAAAAATATGCTTTAAAAAGAATGTATTTTACAAATCTTGTATGTATTAAAAAGTGTATAAATTAGTGGAAAAAGAAATGATTTTTGTATGTTTGTGTAAATTTTCATTAAAATCAATATTATAAAAACATCAAAAATGCAAGAGATTTTTTTTTTGTTTAATTTTTTAATTTAACCTTGTATAAATTAAAAAGTATGAGAGATATTAAAAAAAATTGTAGATTATTGGAAAAAGTTATGATTTATGTATATATGTGCAAATTTTCATTAAAATAAATATAATAAAAACATCGAAAATTTAAGGGAGAGCCTGAAAATGTTTTTTTGTTGATTTTTTTTTTATTTTCCAGTTTAACCCTGTATAAATTAAAAATTATAAACGATATTATAAAAATTTGTAGATTTCTGAAAAAAGTGATAATTTTTGTAGTAATGTGCAAATTTTCATTTAAATGGATTCTAAAAAAACATCGAAAATTTAAGGGAGAGACTGAAAATGTTTTTTGTTGATTTACAATTTTATTCATTTCTTTAGTTTAAGCCTTTATATATTAAAAACCATAAGAGATATTTAAAAAGTTTTAAGATTTGGGAATAAAGTAATAATTTAACTTTACTTATCACCAACTTTGAATCGTTACAACTGACGTATCCGTGCGCACTGTACGCTAAATGGGTATGTAAACAGCAAACATGAAAAAATCAACAGTTATTGATTGACACATTGGTTGCAAACTGGAAATAATTCTACAGTATTAATAAATTTTAATGCATATCAAAGTAGATTTTACTTAACTTTCTGTTTCATTAAACCTTTTCATTTATTTGATCTCGTTTTGAATTCACTTATAATACAATTATCTTCACTATTATAAAATAAAGCGTAGAGCGTCATTAATTTGGTTGCAGAATTTCTATAGATTTTCTGGGTCAGCTAATACAGCATTTTCTTTGACTTTCTCCTTATCAACCTAAATTTATTATTTATTTTATGTAAACAACAATTTTTTTAAAACTATAATCTAACAAATATTATGTAAGTTTTAACAAAAAAATGCTGTTGTGATGATTAGGTAAGAAAATGTTTAGTGAATGTTTTTTCAGTAAAATTTTTCTCACGTTATTGTTATATTTGATAAAATTCTCAATTTTTATCGGATATTGCATATAGCCACTTAGAAGACGCTACCAATAGAACCTTCAGATACGAATCAAACCTCAATCTTTTGTTAACATAAATTCAGAGTTTCATTGCGAAGGTCGCACGTTTTGTTATATAAAGACTAAAAGGGTTAAAAGTAGAAAACAGAATTTATCTAAAACTAGAGGCACATCTGCCCTTATAGACACTCGAGCGCTTATTGTAGATTTAAACGAACAATTCTTACTTAACTAAGTATTATGACGCCACCGTAAGCTGGTGCAGTTCTTCCTAATGATATGTGACATTCCGTTATAGCGCACACGGATGAAAGGACACATGACCCGTCAATTATAAAATACACTTTTTTTTAAAACTGTCACCTTCATTGCGGTTGATCTATTAGAAGTTAATGAGAACTATTAAAAGAACGAAACTTCTTACGAAACAATTGCGGTATTGTATTAAACTTTTTCACATATTTATTACAGAAACAAAAAGATTGTTTTAGTTACTGGGTCGCGGTCAGAATCTGAAAATAATCATAACTATAATTATTTAAATAGAACTTTTTTCACATGCATATTTTGATGTTTTATCTTAAATGATTTGATATTACGAAACATTAACCTTCCAGTTTTGTCTTGTAATAACGTTCTACAAATTTGTTGCTTATAACGCATAAACTGTACCTAATATAGGAGTAGGTTTTTTACAAGGAAAAAAAATTTTTACAACAAAAAGTAAGAAATAAGTTTAACACATCATATAAGCTAAGCAAATATGTATTTTTTACGATAATACATACAAACAAAGTATCTTCTGTGCTATATAGTAAAAGGCCATACGCACATAGCGTCAGTTACTAAGAGATACTTATACCTCTGTACAATTATTGCTGCTGTTGGATTGCCTCTTTGAGTAAACCACTCCTTAGTTTGAATACCTTAATTAAGTACTATGACGCCATCGTAAGGTGGCGCAGTTAATATATCTTATATTTTTCCAACTTAAACAATTCTTACTTAATTAAGTACTATAACGCCACCGCAAGCTGGCGCAGTTGATATATCGTATATTTAAACGAGCAATTCTTACTTAAATAAGCACAATGACGACACCGTAAGTTGGCGCAGTTGATATTTAATTAAGTAGTAGGTACCTGAGCGACCGAGCTCCGCGGGCGGCGCCGCAATTATCGTACCCTAACAACCATCTTATGTGGGAAAATAATTTTGGATAAAAAAATGGAAAAAAAGAATTTTCTCAGACGTGGTACCCAGCTAGATCATTTTTTGCTCCCATGTGCACCTATATTTCAACGAAATCGTATGGCTCGTAAGGTGCAATTTTTTTAAAATTCTTACTTAATTAAGAGTTTAACGTCCCCATGAGGAGGCGCTGCTTATGTCTTATGTATTTACGCGAGCAATACTAGCTTAATTAGCTACTATGACGCCACCGTAAGGTGGCGCTGTGAATATCTAATCAAAAAATTACAAAATACAAGAAAAAAAACCTGTAAACTAACAAGAAAATATGATACATGCGATCAAACTAAATAAAAACATTAAAAACAATAAAAAGGAGATTGAATCGTAAAAAACTGAAAAAACGAAAATACACCAGTTCGCCGGTTTAGTTGGTATAATTTATATTGCTGAGATCTCAATTTATTTTATTTACTTTTACTATTAACTAAGTGCATTCGTGTTAAGAATGCACCACAGACTAAACATAAAAAAGCAGGTAATAAACCTCTCACAAAAAGGTGTTGAAAAGTGATATAAAAACCACAAACAAACAATAAAAATCACATTTGTTATTTTATATTGTTCGAAATTAAGTATATTAATTCTGTTCACGCCAGAGATACTCATAATGTATTTAACCATTAGAACGCATTTATACTAGAAAGGAAATCTCTTTTTATTCGTAGCTAATGGAGTGGTATTGACTTTTCATGGGTCGAGATATCCTCGCGAGTGTGTACAAATAGAGCAATTTACACGCGTCAACACGACTACAATTCAGAGCCGTTCTTATGAAATTTACCAACAGAAAAATATGTATGTATGATTAAAATTTACTGAAAAGGTGTATTTTTCCTTTCGAAAGTTATTATTTCAAATCATCTTCCTCATGCGTCTCAAATTTTTTCGGGCGAGTAAGTTTTTACAAGTTTGGAAACAAAAAGAAATCTTAAGGATCCTAATCTGGAGAATACAGTTCGCAGCCTAATTTGACCAAGATGATCGTGGTGACAGCGGAGGTCTAAGCCGGTGCCTTGTCCTAGTAGAAGACCGTTTTTTCTGCAGTTCAGTGTCAAATTAAAACAATAGTTTGGATATGATTGTTTTGCCCTTCTTCTGGTAGTCAATGTAGATCACATGTCTTGAATCCCAGACAATGGTAGCCATTACCTTTCGGGCTGATTTGACATTCTTCGCCTTTTTCGGAGCAATTTCGCTGGGTAAAGTCCACTATTTCTTGGTATCTGATATATACCAGTGGATAGATCTTGAAAAGACTCATAAATTCCTTTGTATTGCTTTTAAACAGCGTCAAACACTGTTCTTAAGTGGTCTCATGGTTCTACTTGTTGTCGACAGCTTTTTTTACACTTAAAATTTCATCTATTATATGACCAACTCAGTCTTTTGATATGCTTACTCTCTTAGCTATCTTGTGCACCTTTATTCGGCAGTCTGTTAATACAAGATAGCATTGAAGGCTGCCTCTAGTTAGTATATGCTCAAAGAGAGTACTTTGAAGTAAATAAAACATTAGGTTTATATAGAGCATAGAGCACTTAAAAGATAGGTCCTATCAATCGCCATGTTTTACCCAGTGTCAGTGAATTTCGTAGATTATCATTCACAAGAGAATTACATGGAGGATGATTAAATCTGTAGTGTCTTAAGATAAGTATGGTTGTAAAAAGTTACTGGAAACGGCTCTGAAAGTTCTATAGTAATAAAGCTAGTTAAAGTACTGTCTGGAATTTCAAACGAGCACCGAATGACATAATATCGAGTTTTTTTTACGATTTATCTCTCACCAATAGTCAATTAAACGTAACAAGGTCGGTGTGTGTTCAAACTTCGATTATATGTCATTGTGAAATGTCATTTTCTTAATTAATTACCCTTGTGCAGGAACGTGTGGAGAAAGTTTTACACTGAGAAATGGGTTTATGTTTATCTATATGTGTGTTATGTAATAATGTTCGATTAGCTCCGTTTTGGTCATTAATTTTCGAAACATATTTTACACTTAATAATACAAACAATAAATAATAATACAAAGTAATTAATCTAGGTAATCAAAGCTCAAGATAATTTTTTTATTTTTTCTTATAGATACGAGGGCGGTCCGTAAGTACTTAGCTTTATCGACCGATAGCACTTTTATCGCAAGAGAAATCTATTTTCTGGTAAGTAGGTACATTCTCATAGAAGACTAACTGTGAAAATTTCAATCGAATCGTAGTTTTGTGTAAGGAAGCGGGGATTTTAGAAAGATAGAAAAAGAGCAACATCGGTAGGTCATTTGATTCATATTTTTAGTACAAAAATAACAACCAATTGGAAGTAATTAAAGGTGATTAGTGGCGATCACAAGTGTTCACAACTGATTTTAAGTGATCACAAGTGTTACTTTAATGTAATTTTGTTGAATTAGCACCGATTTGGTCAGTAATTTGATCAACAGATATTAATAATACAAAGTAATTAATCTAGATAATCAAAACCATAAATCATCTCCTAATTTTTACTATAAAATTTCATAGTTGACAGAAGAGAAGAAGTTTTAAAGTGTAAAGTAATGTAACAAAATCAGATAAGATGTAACAACTAACACGTATTGAGCACAAACCAAGCACTTAATATTTATAAATATTTATTTATTTTAAATGTACTTGAAAATAATAAAAGTCACCAGAGTATGAAGAAATTATTTTATTACCTAAGAGCGAATAGGCTGAGAGTCTTCACATTTAGACATAGTTGAACAGCAAGGATAACGACATTCCTCAATGTCTTTTATGTCAAATTTGCATAACCTTATTATTCTCTCTGCTTTGTAAGGGTAACTTGAATTTTCACTTCATTTCACATATTACATAGTTTATTTTGCATACCTTCAAGGTATAAAGAGTGTCTCGTATAGATCATGTATGGTTTACGTTTAAAATACACCGAATAAGGTATAAGAAACAAAATAATAATATTAATAATATTTTTACACAATTTTTAATATTCTTTACGACCTTTTTTTTACATATTTTTGAAATCAGCAAAAAACGCACCTCGTATATTTTTAAATTACATTAGTTGTCGCAAATCCAAAGTTTGCCAAAAAAACAGTCTTTATGTACTTTCATTTTTTTATAATTTATATTTTTAATAAATTTAAAAAAAAATGTTTTATAAATTTTTAATTTCGTTAAAAACCGCTCCTCGTATATGTATTAAACTACATGACTTTCCGCAAAACTAAAATCTACCAAAAAAAAGAAGATAACTTTCTTTATCTAGACTAATTTTAATAAGGGAACCCCTCTATTAAAAATATTTTTAAATTATTTTTTAAATGAAACGTCTTTTTAAATATTTTTAAATTCAGCAAAAAGCGCTCCTCGTATATTTAATAAAGTAGATGAGTTGTCGCAAAACTAAAAGCTACCAAAAAAGAAGAAAACTTTCTTTATACACATTAATTTTTATACGGGAATAACTTTATTAAAAATACTTTTAAAGAATTTTTTAGAAGAAACGACTTTTCACATATTTTTAAATTCAGCAAAAAGCGCTCCTCGTATATTTAATAAAATACATGAGTTATCGCAAAACTAAAAGCTAACAAAAAAAAAGAAGAAAACTTTCTTGATATACATTAATTTTTATACGGGAATCCCTCTATTAAAAACACTTTTAAAGAATTTTTCAGATGAAATGTCTTTTTATATATTTTTAAATTCAGCAAAAGGCGCACCTCATATATTTAATAAAATAGATGAGTTATAGCAAAACTAAAAGCTACCAAAAAAAGAAGATAACTTTCTTTATGAACATTAATTTTTACATAGGAATCAGTTCATTAAAAATACTATTAAAGAATTTTTCAAAAAAAAATTACACTTTACATATTTTTAAATTCAGCAAAAAGCGCTCCTCGTATATTTAATAAAGTAGATGAGTTGTCGCAAAACTAAAAGCTACCAAAAAAGAAGAAAACTTACTTTATACACATTAATTTTTATACGGGAATATCTTTATTAAAAATACTTTTAAAGAATTTTTTAGAAGAAACGACTTTTCACATATTTTTAAATTAAGCAAAAAGCGCTCCTCGTATATTTAATTAAATACATGAGTTATCGCAAAACTAAAAGCTAACAAAAAAAAGAAGAAAACTTTCTTGATATACATTAATTTTTATACGGGAATCCCTCTATTAAAAACACTTTTAAAGAATTTTTCAGATGAAATGTCTTTTTATATATTTTTAAATTCAGCAAAAAGCGCATCTCATATATTTAATAAAATAGATGAGTTATCGCAAAACTAAAAGCTACCAAAAAAAGAAGATAACTTTCTTTATGAAAATTAATTTTAACATAGGAATCAGTTCATTAAAAATACTATTAAAGAATTTTTCAAAAAAAAAATGACTCTTTACATATTTTTAAATTCAGCAAAAAGCGCTTCTCGTATATTTAATAAAATGCATGAGTTATCGCAAAACTAAAAGCTACCAAAAAAAGAAGATAATTTTCTTTATGTACATTAATTTTTATACGAAAATATGTCTATTAAAAATACTTTTAAAGAATTTTTCAGAAGAAACGACTTTTTACATATTTTTAAATTCAGCAAAAAGCGCTTCTCGTATATTTAATAAAATGCATGAGTTAGTGCAAAACTAAAAGCTAGCAAAAATAGAAGACAACTTTCTTTATGTACATTAATTTTTATACGGGAATATGTCTATTAAAAATACTTTTATTGAATTTTTTAGAAAGATCGACTTTTTATATATTTTTAAATTCAGCAAAGAGCGCTTCTCGTATATTTCATAAACTACATGAGTTATCGCAAAACTAAAAGCTACCAAAAATAGAAGATAACTTTCTTTATGTACATTAATTTTATACGAGAATATCTCTATTAAAAATACTTTTGAAGAATTTTTTAGAAGAAATGACTTTTTACATATTTTTAAATTCAGCAAAAAAGCGCTCCTCGTATATTAAATAAAATACATGAGTTATCGCAAAACTAAAAGCTACCAAAAAAAGAAGATAACTTTCTTTATGAACATTAATTTTTACATAGGAATCAGTTCATTAAAAATACTATTAAAGAATTTTTCAAAAAAAAAAATGACGCTTTACATATTTTAAAATTCAGCAAAAAGCGCTTCTCGTATATTTAATAAAATGCATGAGTTATCGCAAAACTAAAAGCTACCAAAAAAAGAAGATAATTTTCCTTATGTACATTAATTTTTATACGAAAATATGTCCATTAAAAATACTTTTAAAGCATTTTTCAGAAGAAACGACTTTTTACATATTTTTAAATTCAGCAAAAAGCGCTCCTCGTATATTTAATAAAATTCATAAGTTATCGCAAAACTAAAAGCTACCAAAAAAAGAAGAAAACTTTCTTGATATACATTAATTTTTATACGGGAATCCCTCTATTAAAAACACTTTTAAAGAATTTTTCAGATGAAATGTCTTTTTATATATTTTTAAATTCAGCAAAAAGCGCACCTCATATATTTAATAAAATAGATGAGTTATCGCAAAACTAAAAGCTACCAAAAAAAGAAGATAATTTTCTTTATGTACATTTATTTTTATACGAAAATATGTCTATTAAAAATACTTTTAAAGAATTTTTCAGAAGAAACGACTCTTTACATATTTTTAAATTCAGCAAAAAGCGCTCCTCGTATATTTAATAAAATACATGAGTTGTCGCAAAACTAAAAGCTAACAAAAAAAGAAGAAACCCTTTTTTATGTACATTAATTTTTATACGTGCATATCTCTATTAAAAATAGTTTTAAAGAATTTTTTAGAAGGATCGACTTTTCATATATTTTTAATTTCAGCAAAAAGCGCTCCTCGTATATTTAATAAACTACATAGGTTATCGCAAAACTCAAAGCTACCAAAAAAAGAAGAAAACTTTCTTTATATACATTAATTTTTAGACGGGAATATCTCTATTAAAACTACTTTTAAATAATTTTTTGTACAACTGTCATTAAAAGTGACACTTTTAATGATAGCAAACAATGTTAAAAACGATTGTTTACATAGCAGCGTGTTAAAAATACTTTTAACACGTTGCCATGTAAACAAGTTTACTTTTAACACGGTTTAGTTTACTTTTAACACGGTTTGGTTTATTGTCATTGCAAATTCGCTCGTTTCATTATCAAAATAGGGAAGTTGTACAAAAAACATTGTATGGTATTTGTGTTAAAAGTGATTTTATTTTGTTCATGAAATTGTTCAATTCGCTCCGCTCATTTCACAAACGTTTTCACTCACAAAATAAAACCTCACTTTTAACACTCATATCATAAATAACTATTTCAGAAGAAACGACTTTTTACATATTTTTAATTCAGCAAAAAGCGCTCCTCGTATATTATAAATAGTTTTTTTGAACCAATATTACAAGAAAGAAATATTATGGCTTCTGGTACTGGATTTGTGTTTAGCAATAGATCAACGTTTCTGTAATATATATCACCATCCTCACGGTCACTACAAACGTATATAAATAACAATAAAAATAATAAAAGGTCCAATTACAAATTAATCTACCACACAAAAAGAGATTCGAACTTTTTGAACTGTACCTATATTAGATAAGCACCTATCGATTTAATTGTAAGATTTATCGTACAGGATTAGTGTACGCAGTGAATAAGAATATTTGTGCATGTAGCAGCAATAAAGAAATGTTGACGTGCAACGACAATACGCCGCTTTTGCTCACTTAGAAATGGGACTGTTATATATAACAGTATATAAATTGATCCAAGCAGAACAGTATAGAAATTATGGTGCTAGTTAAGACATGGGGGTAATCAGTGCTTTAAATAGCCAAACAAGAATTTGAATTCTTACAGTGCAATGTTTATAAAATTATTATTATTATTATTCAATATTGCTCACACCTTGCATTACAGGCATTTTAGAAAATATGCAGAAGAGATTGGGACCGTATAATTTGGGTTTCGAAGTGGTATGAAGGGCCCTTTTTAGCCCTAAAGTCTTATGTCAAAAATGTCCCACGATCAAGAAAAATTAAATTATTTACCAAAGTACCACAAATGAAACAAAATTATAAGACACTCAAGCTCTACCGATATGTATGCAAGTGAAACCTGGACGCTTACAAAAGAAAATGAAAGGAGACTAAGAATATTTGAGAGAAAAGTGCTACGCAAAATATTTGAACCGCTACGAATCCCACTATCAGAACAGTACCGAAGAAGAAATAACCAAAAAATAATGGAACTATATAGAGATCCAGACATTGTGAAGGAGATAAAAGCGAGGAGATTGCAATTGACGGGTCATGTACAGAGACAACGGGAAGAACGAATGTTAAAGAGAGCCTGGGAAAGAGTACCAATTGGACGAAGATCTCTAGGACGCCCTAAGAAGTATGGGTATTGAATATGACTTAACTCTAGTGGAAGATATGCGAAGATGGAGGCAAATAGTACAGTCAGCAAGACCCACTCCGGGTTGTAGAGCCAAGTAAAAAAAAGTGATACATTTTTACCTTAATATCTATTCATCTGTAACTAATGACTAAATCTGAACAATACATTACAAACGAGCTATTATTGCAGTTTAAATAGAAGTTATCCTTTTATATGAACTGACCGTACTGACCTAGTTAAGCTAATACGTTATCTAAAACTTCCTCCATACAAATTTCTTCGTTAAAGCTATTAGTTCATATATGCAAGGAATTCCGTATGTGTATAACCATATTAAATTCCGTCAAATTAATGCATAGTTTAGTAAAAGAATGTTCATGGTTGAAATGGTTTTGGTTTTAATCTTGGAACTTTTTGCCAATAACGACTAAGGTGTTAATATCACGCGATCTCTTTACTCTGATAGGATGTTAATAATTATCGTGTTCTGCGTATAGAAATAATATATTGTTAGAATTATTATAGGCATTAACAATTTAATCAGAGGATTTAATCATTTTTCTTTAAACTCAAAACTCGTTGGCTATTGATATTTTTTAGATAAGACAAGTCAACTTTTAGCGACAAAGGATCGATCTCCTGTTATTTTTTATGTATTTTATAACTGGTTCTTTTGCCGCCGATGCAATATACGAGGGAAGACGTTACCGAGGCATATAAAATAAAACGGTAAAGTAATAAACGTATTAAATAAACAAAAATTGTTTCCCAATTGGACAATGTAATGATTTAAAAATCATAATCATTAAAGTAAATGTTCAGACGAAAAATTAATAATTCAATAAATATACAGGATGTTAAAAAAGTGTCACAAAATAAAATCGGTGGTAGTATTGTCCAAAATGTGCAGAAAAGTCTTAATAAATATGTGTCCGCAAATTAACGGTTTCGGTATTTTTGTATCATATTTGGATAATCTCTTTTTTCATTCTTAAAAACTTGCTTTTCTTTACAAATTCGACCGATGTTCGTACCATGGCCTGCAAGATCGTCTGATTGAAACCCCCTTGACTTTTTGCTTTGGGGACACAAATTTCTTATACGCCATTCCTGTGAATCAACTCGAGGAGCTGCAGCAAAGAGTAGAGCAGCTGAGTTGTTTTTTATCTAGGAAAGTGCGTGGGATATCTCTTGAAGCGTTATTTTGGCATCTAGTTTTATGTTCTTTTTTATTAAGGATGTCCTCGTAGGTATAGACCTAAATACAAATGTACCGAGAACATCTATTGGGGCAGAAGAGGTAATTTATTAATTTGGGATTTAAAGGCCTACAAGTTAGGACGAGTGGGGAAGACGTGGGGAGGTAAGGAGTTCCACAATCTGGAGACCCTGGGGATGAAGGAACGATCTAATCGATCTGTTCTCGATGTCGGGCAGTGAACAGTATAAGGGTGCATGGAGTTGGCACGTCGCGTTGCTCTGGCTGGTCTGGCAAGTGGAGGTATTATAGAGCGGAGTTCTTCTGAGCAAAATCCGTTTATGTATCGGTAAAACAAGGAAAGATCAGCCACTGCTCTTCGGTGGGATAATGGGGCTAGGTTTTTGGTGATACTGGTGTCGTTTATTAGTCGAACTGCCCTTCTCTGTATTGCATCAAAAACTCCGAGCCTTGACGGAGCCGCCGATCCCCATACATGCGAGCAGTATTCAAGATTAGGCCGTATTTGGGCTTTGTAAAGAGTAGCTAAGTTGGATGGAGAAAAATATTTCCGTGCTCTAAACAGAAAGCCTAATTTCTTTCCTGCTGCAGTTGCTATGGATGCAATATGTTCGTTCCAGAGTAAGTCTTGGGAGATCGTGATACCAACCAGCGAGTTATAAGTTGATGACCTGTAATATCCGATACCCGATTTCCTTTCAATGCAGCGGACTTCCCAATAGCAAATTCTGCAATTCAACAGGATGTTACACTCGAGGAACCAAACTTGCAATTCTGCAAGTCTGACGTTTCGATTCCATTTAATCATCAATAATTTTAGTATAAATAGTTGTAAATTTATAATATCAAATCAGTTCTAATTATTTAGTAACCATAGTGCATTTTTGTGTAAAGTTCAGTATAAAGTTTGTTAGTGTAAATTTTGAAAATAAAGTTTTTAAAAAGTTATTTTTGTGAGAAGAAAATATTTCTGGCGCAGTCATAAGGATAGCGGGAGAGTCTTTGAAGATCCTCGTCGTTCTTAAACGTTTGCTCGCTAACCGACCTACTCAAGGGAACATTCAACTGTCAACCTGAGGGCCATCAAGAAAAACCATATTAAAAAAGAAAAATAGGAAGAGTATGCACTTCAGCATCATCTTTACCCTGTAAGTTACACATGTCTCAACCATCCACACCACAGAACCCCGTCCTTAGACCTCCTACATTAATTATATCCCAATCAATACAACAAACCTCAGAAAACCCAGAACCAATCATCGAAACAATCACCATGACACCACAATTTAACCTCAAGGATTTGTGCGTCCTCTCAGAATTCGATGGAAACCCCAACGAGCTCTACAGCTTCATCAATGTAGCTACAATGATCCTAAATCATCACTGGAACACAATCGATCCAAACCACTTTCAAAACCACATGCTTATACAAGGAATCCTTAGCAAACTCAAAGGAAAAGCAAGAGAAGTAATTTCTGTATTCGGATGCAAACAGTGGGTGGAAATAAAAAATACCTTAATCCAACACTTTGCCGACCAAAGAAACGAAAATTCATTAACTAGAGATTTAGTTAATCTACGGCAAGGGCCCAACGATTCTCCACAACAATTTCACGAGAAAGTAATGGGACTCCTAAGCACAATCACTAACTATATCGAACTACATGAAGAGAACGAAGCAATAAAGCGAAGTAAAGAGAATTTTTTCCAACAACAAGCCCTAACTACCTTTCTGGCAGGACTTCGCGAACCAATGGGTTCTACTATCAGAGCCATGAGACCGACGTCACTATCCATAGCTCTACAGTACATCCAAGAAGAAAATAATATAAGGTATCTGCAAAGGGGACTAAACCTTGTACCACCTACGAACAGAACACAAACCACCAACCCTACAGCGAGGCCGCTTCATTTCCCAAGCACCACTAACTTTTTACGGCCACAATGGCAGCAAACCAATACAGGACCACGACCATTCCCGCAATTCAAGGTTCCACAATTCCAACAGCATGTAAATAACAATTATACAAGACCACCCTTCCAACAACAACCTAGATTTCAAGGAAATAATCAATTTAGAACACCGTTCCAACAAAACTCGTTCAATAGACCAGGACCATCTCAACCCTATAAACCGACACCCATGAGCATAAGCACAAGAGCTACCAGCCAGAACAAGGCTCCAAATCAAGGAACATTCTTTAGAAACCAAGGACCTTCGGGATTTACATCCGAAGAACTGTTTAATATCGAGCAAATCGACGAAGCCTACGGGTACGATATGAATACGTATGGTCCCGACGAAGACCAAGATAACTACAACCATTATTGTGAACAACCATACTACACCCATGATAATCAAGAAGCAGAAAACCTACAATACGAGGAAGAAAATTTTCCAGAAGTTCCAAGAAAAAACACAGAAACGTAGTCGAACTTCATTCCTATGCCGACAAAAAGGAGCTACCATACATATCAATTGCTAATCCACCTCTCAAACTATTAATCGATACCGGTGCTACCAAATCTTTCCTTAATCCCGAAATTGCCTCAAAATTCTACTGTAACAATATCAAACGTGAACCTTTCATTGTCACATCTATATTCCAAAACCACAGTCAAGATTATTGCGCAGACATTCCAATGTTTCCTGAATTAAAAACGAACGGCAATTTCAAATTTTATCTTTTTAAATTTCATAAAACTTTTGACGGTCTTATAGGCCTAGACAATCTAAAACTTCTCAAAGCTCATGTCAATCTCCCAGATTCAAAACTCATTACTGAAAACTCGATTCTTCCAATTCATTATTACGAAAGTAATAAAACACAATTCTATACTATTCAACTTGAACCACAAACAATTACCAAAGTCCGTGTACCAGTCAACGAAGATACAGGAACCCTAATTCTTCCAAGACAAGAAGTTCAAGGCGCAGTTCTAAGAGAAAGTCTTACCACCGCTTGCGATCATCTGGCTTGGACAGAACTAATAAATGATACCGATGAGCCAATACAAATATCATTAATGGAAGCAGTAAAAAGTACAAAAATCAACCCTCAAGAATATCATCTCTATACTACAGACGTCCTCCCTCAAGAAGAATATCAATTAAACATCGACCCACAAATTAGAACAGACCACCTTAATACAGAAGAAGAGAAACATATCAGAAAACTGTGTAGAAGATATTCAGATATTTTCTATAACCCAGATGCTCCACTTACATTTACGAACCAAGTCAAACATAATATTCGTACCACCGATGAAGTTCCTGTTTACACCAAATCCTATAGATACCCTCACATCCATAAGGAGGAAGTTAAAAAACAGATATCATCTATGCTGGACCAAGGAATTATTAGACCCAGCCAATCTCCATGGTCATCTCCAATTTGGGTCGTCCCAAAAAAACCCGACGCCTCAGGAAAAATAAAATGGCGGATCGTGGTAGACTATAGAAAAATAAATGAAAAAACGATAGATGATAAATACCCGATTCCAAATATATCTGACATCTTAGACAAACTGGGAAGATGCCAGTATTTCTCAACGCTGGACTTAGCGAACGGATTCCACCAAATCGAAATGGCAAAAGAGGACATACAAAAAACTGCCTTCAACGTGGAAAATGGCCACTATGAATACGTTCGAATGCCATTTGGACTTAAGAACGCTCCTGCAACATTCCAACGGGTCATGGACAATGTTCTTAAGGGACTTCAGGGAGAAATCTGTCTCGTTTATATGGACGATATAGTAGTATTTTCCACATCCCTACACGAGCACATGGTGAACCTCGCAAAGATCTTTCAACGTTTACGAGAAACCAGGTTCAAAGTGCAAATCGATAAATGCGAATTCCTTAAAAAAGAAGTTGGATTCTTAGGTCACATTATAACTACAGATGGAATAAAACCTAATCCAAATAAAATACAAGCAATCCTAGATTATCCAATACCAAAAACAGCAAAGCAAATTAGAGGATTCCTGGGATTACTGGGATACTACAGAAAATTTATAAAGGACTTCGCAAAGATTACTAAGCCATTGACGCTATGTCTCAAGAAAGACGCAAAAATCAAGCACACACCAGAATTCTTAAAATGCGTAAAAACTTGCAAAAACTTGCTCACAAACGAACCACTTCTACAGTATCCCGATTTTTCGAAACCATTTAACTTAACGACAGATGCAAGCAACATCGCAATTGGCGCTGTGTTATCACAAGGTCCAGTTGGAAGCGATAAACCGATCGCCTATGCGTCTAGGACGTTAAATGAAACAGAGCTAAAATATTCCACTATCGAGAAAGAGATGCTAGCTATAGTATGGGCTACGAAGTATTTTCGCCCATATCTGTTTGGAAGAAAGTTCAAAATTCTCTCAGACCATCGCCCTCTCCAATGGCTCTTTTCTTTAAAGGATCCAAATTCAAAACTCGTCAGATGGCGCCTTAAGCTAGAAGAGTTTGATTACGAAGTCGTATACAAAAAGGGTAAATTAAATACAAACGCCGACGCTCTATCTAGAGTCGAAATAAACACCAACGAGACTCTCAAAATCCAAGATAGTGAACTAAAAGATAACGAAAAAGAATTCGATGAAATCTCCCTTTTCAACCATCCGGGATCAATATACGACCCAGTTGAAGACATAATAAACAACCCACTAGGCGAATTAAATGCAGAAGAACAAGATATCGTAAACGAGCTTCTTCGAAATGAAAAATCAAAAGAAGATAACAACATAGCAGACGACAATAGCGATATAACCAGACACACCGCTGAAGAGGACCCTATACTTGGTATACCCATAAGCGAACGAGCAATTAACCATTACAATAACCAAATTATCCTCAGACTCGTTAATTTCAACCCTGCTTCGCCAATTAAAGAAGAGATTTTTATTAACAAAAAACGATTTCACATACAAATTGGGAGAAACAATCTTGACAATGAAATCTTCAAATTTTTCAAAGACTTTATCGATCCCAAGAAGAAATACGCCTTGTTTTTCGAAGATGAAGAGCTCTACCCAATCCTTTGTAGGATTACAAGGGAAAAATTTAAGAACTCCGCATTCAGCTTAGTTAAATGCAATACAATTTTAGAAGATGTAAATTCCACCGAAAGACAAAAACAAATAATATTAGGATATCACGAAAGCAAGACGAATCACAGGGGAATAAATGAAGTAGAAGCAGAAATCCGAAAACTTTTCTACTGGCCAACTATAAAGAAGGACATAGAAGAGATTATAAGTTTATGTGAGATCTGCCAAGTTAGCAAGTATGATAGGAACCCACCAAAACCTAAGTTTATGCTAACCCCAACTCCAACTAAGCCTATGGAAATAATTCACCTAGATGTATTTCAAGCCAGCGGACAAAAATTCTTAACTATAGTTGATGCCTTTTCAAAGTACGGACAAGCCTACCCGATAGAAGGAGCAAATGCAATCAGTGTCCTAAATGCTCTCCTTGTGTTCATCACCCATCATGGACTTCCACACCTTATAGTGACAGACAGCGGAACCGAGTTAAAGAATGGTCTGATGCAAGAATTCGTCGATATACACAAGATCTCTATTCACTACACCACCCCGGATAGCCCGCAGTCCAACGGAATGATTGAAAGGTTTCACTCTACAATTCTTGAACACCTTAGAATTATTCGAGAGAAAAAGAAATCCTCAAATATAAAAGAACAGATGCTATATGCCATACTAGGGTACAACAACTCTATTCATTCAGTGACCCAACTTAAACCCATAGACGTTCTGAACGGCCATCTGGAAGCTAAAGATCCATTCGACATTGATATAAAAAAGACTCTGCTTAATAACTATACACAATGCCATCGAGATAAGACCAAAGAAATGTATAAGGAGATTAATAAGAAAATCCAGGGAATAAAAATCAAAAATATCGAAAAAAGAAACGAAAAACGAGATGTGCCAATAACATATAAACCCTTTTCAAAAGTATATTCCAAAAAAATAGTCAGAAGGAACAAACTCCTCCCACGATTTTCCCCAAAAGTCGTCCAAAACAATAATCCCGTCACCATCGAAACTGAAAAAGCAACAATACACAAAAAGAACATCAAACATAAACCACAAAATTTATTGCAGATGTACATTCAGCATGGGACAAGAAGTAAAAATGAAGAACTTACAAGACAACCCCGGAATACTACCTGTGAACCAGGGCCAAGCAAGAGTCCAAACAAGCACGCATGACTTTATACATTACCTACCACTTCAACCAATAGAAGAAGAAATTAAATCAGTAGAACAACAATACGAAGCCGTTACCACTGCGATTCAAAATGGGTTAAGCCACCCTTACTTCATTAGCTTACAAAACTTCGATCAAGCCCTGCGCTACCAACTGCAGAGCGTCAAAGAAAAATTTCGCTCCATTTCACCAGTCACCAGACCAAAAAGGGGACTTTTCAATGGCCTGGGAAGTATCATAAAAACCATATCCGGAAATCTCGATCAAGAAGACGCAAAATACTATAATAAAGCAATAGAAAAACTAAAAGAAAACGAACAAAATCTGACTTATCAAGTAAACCACCGCATCAGTCTAAATACAAGAATAATAGAAAAATTCAACGAATCAATATCACTCATCAGTCACAATCAGGAAATCGTCGCCTACGAGATCGAAACCATCAACTCCAGACTTAACAAATTGGCCTTCGACTACAACCACTATCTACAAACGAGAAACGTTTTAGATCAGCTAAACGTTATCCTCCAAATCATTCTTCAATTATTAAGTGACCTCGAAGAAGCAGTAACATTTGCTAAAATGAACATTCTTCATAATAGTCTTATTAAAGTAGAAGAAATTCAGTGGATAATGAAGTCAATCTTAAATATCCACCCGAAAGATCAACTGCTATATCCTAATGAAGAAGACTCTCATAAATATTACGACATCATCAACGTCGACGCCTACTTCGCCAACAACACCATTGTGTTTATCCTACATATCCCTATCTTTTTCCCAAGTTCATTTACATATTACCACTTATTTTCTATCCCAACACAGAATTTTTCAACTATTATTCCTCCTGCTCCCTATCTTCTTGTAAACATGGAACTATTCCAGTACAATGAGTTACCATGCAAGAAAATCGACCAAAACTATCTATGTCAAGAAAACCTTCTACAACAGAGAACAGGAAGCGAAGACTGCATTATCCAAATCCTTCAGATTGAAAACGAAGCAGCATCTTGTGAGAATATTCCCGTAACACTTAATAGCACAATAATCGAAGAAGTTTCAAACACTCACTATATTGGTATCTTTCCAACACTAACAAAAATTCATACTCGCTGCTCCACCTCGACAATAGCAGTCTTGCAGGGAACATATCTGATAGAAGTGCCCCCACGATGCGAATTCAGGACCAGCCAAGAGAGTTTCTCAAATTCCCAAACAACTGCCGCAACAATACCCTTAACACTACCCAAAATTAAGACTATCAATATCAAAGATGCCGTCAAACTGAAACCAGTAAAATTGGACAAAATCCACTTAGATAAGTTACACAAATTAATTAAAGAAGAAGAACATTTGGAACCCGTATCCATACAGGGATGGAATTCTGGAAATAATCATTATTGGATGACTCCAATCTACATCATCGTAACAATTCTTAGTTTTTTCACAGGTTACAAGATCTATTTGAAGAAGAAAAACGAAGCCACAACCACACAAAAACCAACCCATGATCAACCAGAGTCCAAAGTTTTGTTCGTCCCTTACAAAACTTCCCCAGGGGATGGACAAGTTATAAGTTGATGACCTGTAATATCCGATACCCGATTTCCTTTCAATGCAGCGGACTTCCCAATAGCAAATTCTGCAATTCAACAGGATGTTACACTCGAGGAACCAAACTTGCAATTCTGCAAGTCTGACGTTTCGATTCCATTTAATCATCAATAATTTTAGTATAAATAGTTGTAAATTTATAATATCAAATCAGTTCTAATTATTTAGTAACCATAGTGCATTTTTGTGTAAAGTTCAGTATAAAGTTTGTTAGTGTAAATTTTGAAAATAAAGTTTTTAAAAAGTTATTTTTGTGAGAAGAAAATATTTCTAGCGTAATGGAGTCGCCCGCTACCAGTGTCTGATCGTTGATTGTAATGGATGATTCGCATGTTTGCCTCTTGTTGGATAGGCAACATATCTTTGTCTTGGAAGCGTTGAAATTAACAAGATTCTCTCTTCCCCACTCGTCTACAATTCTCAAATCTTGATTGAGAGAAGCCGTTGTGGATCGTCTGTCCTCTTCCAGAATATCTAGAGGTATGGGACGGTTGTGCGCTTTGCTACAGTGTAGGTTGCTATCATCTGCAAAACCATGTATCGGGTTATTAGTGGCTTCTAGTAGATCATTAATGTGTAGTAAGAATAGAGTAGGAGCTAGAGCCGATCCTTGGGGAACTCCAGCGTTGATCTTGTAGAGGTAGGAAGAATGTCCATCTACAGCAACTTGGATGTGCCTGTTGGAGAGAAAGTTGGATATCCATCTGCAAAGGTTTTGCGAGAGTCCGTATGAAGGCAGTTTGTTCAAAAGAGCTGCATGTCACACTTGATCAAATGCTTTTGAGATATCTAGTGATACTATTTGAGTCTCCCCATAGCGGTGGATGGCATCACTCCAGGTATGAGTTACATATGCTAGCAGATCGGCTGTTGACCTTTGTTGGCGAAAACCATATTGCCTGTCACTTAAAAGGTTGTGTGTCTCAAGGTAGCTCAGGATTTCGTGATTGACGTATTTCTCCGTAGTTTTGCTAATCCAGTAAATTTTTATACCAGCTTTAACGTTTCCGTCTTCATTCGTAAATAATAATTTCATTGTATTAAGGGTTTACGGTAGTAAAAAATCTGTCATGGAGGTCACCATATTTTTTTACAAATGGCATCTATGTAAAAAAGCATTGTGGTCCCCATGACTGATTTTCTCCTACTGTTCCTCTTAAATAGTTTACTACAATGTAATATAACAAAAACCTTAGCCACAGCAACGCGTGGCCGGTTCAGCTAGTAACAGATAGAAGAGCTATAGGTCTGTAGTTAGAAGGCTGGGTTTTAGAGCCTTTCTTGGGGACTGGTTGTACTCGAGCAGTTTTCCGGGATTCTGGAAAAATACCAGTATTATATGATAGTTGAAATATGTAGCTTAGTGAAAACTGGCGCTAGTTCAGGAGCACAACATTTTAAGAGTAAAGCAGGTATTTCATCGAGGCCGCTTGCTTTGTTGGTATTCAGAGTAGCAAGGACTCTCTGCACCCGCTTAAACCTAAATATGATATTTTTCATTGTGTGGGGAGCCCGTGGAATAAAATGTAGCTCTATGTTGTCCGGTGGGTTAAGTGTCGAGTTTGAAGAGAATATTTTGGCAAAGGGTTCTGCTTTTTCTGTGGAGGACGTAACTATTGAGCCGTCATCTGGTGTGAGTGGAGGGAACGCACTAGTTGTGAAATTGTTGTTGATAGGTTTGGCGAGAGTCCAAAAGGACCGGCTTCCATTAGGGTTTGACATTACTTCCTCTCCGATTCGAGCGTCAAAGAGACTTTTGGAATTGACAATAGTGGTGTTGTATCTGTTTCTAGCGTTTATATCATCCTGTTTTGTTTCTTCTGATGGATTTTGTATAAATAATTTGTGGGACTTGATCTTAGCTTTCCGAGCTACATCGCAATCTTTATTAAACCATGTCTTCTGTTTGGCTTTTAAGCGTTTGGTAAAGTGAGGAATGTAAGCTTCCATGGCACACTAAATGATTTCAGTTATACTGTTGCAAACAGCTGATGGATCTTTGTTAATAAAGCAGACTGGATTCCAGGGAAAAGTTGCAAAGTAGTCTCGAAGGCCTTCCAAATCTGCTTTTTTTAAGTTCCAAAAAGTTCTCGTGGGAGGTGCCTCGAATGGGTGAGGTTCTATTGGACATTTAACTTCTACTACAGCATGATCAGAGTTACCTAGGGGAGACAGAACATTTACATTTACATCGTTTGGTATTGAGGAATTAGTTCAATAGCAGAGTTGTCATTGAAGTCTTCCTGGTTCCTCAAAATTTCCTGTTTCTCCCTGTTTGATTTTAAGTGAACACAGTTTTTTTGTGAATAATAGTCAACAGCTAGCAAACTATACAAGACATGAACCCAATTGGACCACACCCCGAAGATCAACGATGTTTCAAAATTTGCCGACAGGATCGCCTTTATCTTCTATTCTTTTTGTACCTACATTTTATAATTTGTAACTAATCATTTAATTTGAGTTAATTATGTAAATAAATTCATTCAACTTTAATCTAATTTCACGGTTTAAATATTTCATGTAACAATTCCTTTTTAATAAATAATGAATGATATATTATAATAACAACTTTGTATATAGATCTTTATTAATTTAATTGTTTGTAACTAAAAGAATACAATTATAGATAAAAACACATTTGAAATTGAAATAGAACCATGTAGATAGAATAATTAAATGCGATTTGCAAGAATTACAATAAATGTTTGCTTGAAAAGGCGTAATGTTCTGTCAATTTGTAAAAATAATGTCTTATGTAGGATTTAATTATTTTTATCGAATAAAGGGTAGAGTAAAATTGGTCATAAAATTCACTCTTTATGGATTAATAAAAGACGCCTTTCTGGTGGGATGTTTTATAATAAAAAAAAAAAATAAGACAATGTACGAAACCACCCAATGCTTTTAAAGTGTAAATATTATTGTTAATATTTAGTCAACCTTCTACTTTAATATTATTTATTCGCCCACATTTTTTTTCTATAGTCTGTGCTTTTAAAAAGCTTAGTAATCTATATTTTTTAACGCATTCTTAAACTTATACATTCTTTGGCGCCGTTAGGGAATAATAATGAGGGTAAATTTTTACCAGCCAGGTGCACACCGTCACGAAAAACCGACAGAACACTGGTCTGGGAACTAGGACAAAATAACACCCTCTTATGATTTCCTGGACACATAGAAGGAAACGAAACAGCAGATAAGCTGTCAAAAAAAGCCGAAACCTCATACTTGGCACCAGAACCACCTTGTGAAACCAGCAGTAGTACGCTCTTAGAAAAAAGGAAAGAAGTGGATAAAGAAAATTCCAAGTACCGGAACGATCTAAAAGGACTAATACAATCGAAGACGCTCCTGGAAACTATAAACAGAAGAGATCTTTTAGCTGTCTAAACCTTAGTAAAAAGAAGGGGAATATTAACCGGAAACTGCTGATTAAAAGGACTCATGAAGAAACTATGATTGGTAGATGAAGTAAAGTATAGATTCTGTGAGGTACAGGATAAAACCTCAATATACAGACTCTCAGAATCTAACCAACTTGAATCCGGACGATATCCCAAACTTTCTAAGAAAGACAGAAGTAGAAGAGCTGCTATAAGTATGAGGAAACTTAAGAATTATAGCAAGAAAAGGGGAGACTCAAGAGATCTTATAGATCGCAAGTGTATCTGTCACCTCTAATTTCGCTCATACATGAATGATTCTACTCTAAACGAAAGTTTCACCGCTGAATGGATACAAAAACAGTAAAAGGCCATAAATGTGAATAGTAAAGACTTAATAAAAGGTTAATAAAAATTTATAAAACTGACAAATGACTTTGACAGCTTGCCACGTATTTTTAGTGTAAATAAAATAAAATCAAATTTTGATAAATTAATCAAAAGGTTAATCAACTTCTTCCAATTGAAGTTCAACTCCAGCTGAGTTCGGTAGTGTTTTCTCTACTGGCAAATTGGTGCCCAGCTCAGCCGTAGAGGGTAAGTAAACAAATAATAGTGAGTCGCGCCACCGATTTAGACGGTTAAAATCGGAAACCCCTGTTGTTCCAGGCACTACCTTACCCACTGGAGATAATTAAATCAATTTTGAATATTAAACAGTACTAATTGAATTGCACAATAAAAAAAGATAACGATAAAGTGAGCTACATAAAACAAAATATCGACTAGACCCTTCTTTAATAAAAATCAAGAATTTACACAGTTGTCAAGCTCGCTCTTGACTATGTTATCAAAACAAATATAAAAAAAAATTAAGAGAATAATCTTAATAAAATTATCTGCTAAGTGTGATTACACGTATAAGAAGAAAAATAAATTTTAACTAAAACTATAGTCGCGTCTTAAATCTAGTTTGGCTTATCTGTTAACTAAATTCGAATCCTTGGCTTCTCCAATACTTAGGCCGGTACCAAAAATCAAGCCTGTTCCAAAACCAATAGGCTTGCACCAAACACAATAACTTAAGCTCGTACTAAGTATCAGGTCAGCAATCAAAATTCTGCCTATATCTAGGATTTCAGCCAATAACTAGGACTTAAACCCGTAACTAGGATTTACACCTTTATCTAGGATTTACACCTGCATCTAGGACCCTAAAATCGTAATTTGGAATTAACAATAGCTCAAACAAATTTTAATGACTTCTTGAATTAATTGATTTAATAACGTTACACTACTTTACTGGCTTTAATACAATTTGAACACATTAACCTATTTTTGCACAACAATGAAAGAATAAAAAAAATGAATTTAAATGAATTACACAAGATTTAAAAGCTGATAACTCTGAATTTTTACAAATACTCATCAAAACTAATGATTTAAATGCGCTTAACAAACTTAAATTTGACTTGCTAGTCACAACAAAATTATAGCAATAAACTACATTAAGATTTAACATAAAATCGATTAATAATAGCACAAAAGAACTAAAAGGAGTCTAGTTTCTCAAAAATAATACCTACATACAATACACAAAGAAATATACATGTAAAATCATGATATTAAAACTAAAATTGGGACTATATGGCGTTATTAATCTTATAAAAATATAATATCGTAACTCACCTATTAAGATAGGGTTTCTTTCATTAAACTCGTGACACCCTAGCTGGTAAACGGGTAAAACAATATCCTCGTTGCTAACTGCAATAATGGGGAATTCTGACCACGATTTGCTGCCTGAACGGTTTTGAATTACCAATTTTTCCACTGTCTGCTCTGTGGGCTACCTACACTTCATAGGGAACGAAAGAAAAGAGAAAAAAAAACCATAAGGATCGAACAACCACATGAATAAAGAAACATGCTACTCACCAATGAAGATTTTACTAAATATCCCTCCACGAGGATTTTTTCCAACAAATCTACCAAAATAACAGGAAAACTAACTTCAACAATATTCGATAGGAAAAACTGAGGTTTAGTTTCGTAAATCCAAAATTAATTGACTCCGATGCACAGAGATTACAAACTTAAACCAAAAAATCTTCTCAAAAGAAACCGCTCGAGTCGAAGGCTGACAATCAAAAAGGGACTCTCTACGTTTTACAATTCATGAGATTGACACACTTCAAATAAAAGGTGGCCTCTACTACTATAGGGACAATAACCGTAGGATCTTCAGCTACCAATTTACGAACAAACAGTGGTTGTTTGATACAACTAATCTTATTACTTATCAAGATAACAACGAAAATCACAACATTACTTAATCCTCATTCATTTTCAATTTTACTATACAAGATAGAAATATAACGAAACACTGGCTGTAGACCACACTACGTCAAGTTATCGACAACAGAAAGAAGATGTAACAGTCAGGTGTAAAGATAAACAACACCCCAAGAATTCATAATCTGAATTTAATGAATAAATTTTCCAAAACAATATTAGTAACAATTATGGACAGAATAATAAACAATAGTTGGCAATTAACTATAATCGAACTTAAATCAACCGGTTCCTGACTCGATTAAACCCTTAGTCATGACGAATTTATAAGGTAAGAATTTAGTTATACTAGAGCGAATTTTAACCCGTGACAAGCTGTCAAAGCGCCAGGGTTCTATATCTATCCAAAAAATCGAGACAATTTTAATCCAATAGAATTTTTTTGAATTAATACTGATTTCATCGCAGGCAAAGAAACACAAATATATTCTTGTAATGTTTTACTAATAGCTCCATATATAGCTTTTCAAACTACTAACAGTAAAAAATTAATTACTCAAAATAAAAATCGGGTTTTAATACACTTAAAAATAATTTGACGACATCCTTTCAATTGCTTTTAAATGCACGAAATGCAAAAAAATCGTTTTCGAGTTGTTCTTTTTGTTAATGTAGATTAAAAAATAATGTTTCTCGTAAAGTTGGCAGTAAAATTTAACCTTGTCTGAAACATTAAATTCAAAATGAGAAAATTTTATGAGCAACAGTCTCTCTTCTTCGAACAATGTTCACATGAAGAAATGTAGGTAATACACGAACTGGTGAACAAATAAAAAATTATTTAATACGAGGATGGTCTGAAAAGTTTCTGACCTCACGTGGTAATCTGCTAACAGTTACTCACCAAATGAACAATTATTTTGCATAGAAAAACTTGACTAGAGTATTATTTGGTCAGGTTACTGGGATTGGAGCATTGCTGGGAAGAAGTAGAAGACTATGTTTAAAACAAAAAAAAATTGTCTTGTATCTTTGTTAGATTGTAAGCTTTTTAGACTTCCTTGGAACAAGTTATACACGATCATTTGATACGAGAGTGGCGTGGAAAGTTTCTGACCTCAACATAAAGATGACAGCACTTGTAAAGCACTTTTGATCATCTGCTAAGAAATACTCACCAAATTATCAATTCATTGCATAAAAAAACTTGAAGACAAGTTACAGAAATTGAAGCATTGCTGGGAAGAAGACTAAGAAGACTATGTTAATAATAATAAAAAGTTTATCAGAAAAATGTCTTGTATTTTTGTTAGAATGAAATTTTTTCAGACCAACCCCCTTGTACAATTTATCTAAATATTTTACATTTTCATACTTAAAAAATCTACAAACAAGTGTTAGCAACAATTTTACATCGCATTAGGTACGTAAAAAATAAAAATGAGAAAAACAAACCACGCCTACCTATACATATATGAACATAAGTAATAACCAACAATAGAAAACAAAAAGACATAAATCAGTAAATAAAAAAAATTAATAAATAACCGAACAACAATAAGGCAAAGCAGGAAATTCGATAGATGGCTATTTTAACTTCATATTCTTGGTTTGATTTATAACTACAGGTAACTGTAGATTCCTTTTACAACCCAATCGACTAGTACGAATTTTACTTAACATTAATACGTATATCGAAAACAAATAATGACTAAAAAACTACCTGAGTCAATTTTTTTTTTGCTTAAACCCTGTTTTAATCTGAAAACGAACGGGCTAAAATGAGGAATCAATGAAACTAATTTCTGTTTTACCCTCGTAGAACTATTCTCGTTTTTATAGGTAACACAAACAGAAAACATGAAAGCAATGCTATTAAAATATTTACAGCGAAGTGTGATTAATAGAAGCTGATTTTAAGTAAAGAACAAAAAAGACGAGCCAAGATTATCTCTCGACTATCGCTGTCAAAGTTGTGAAATTGGTTTAAGCTTTTATTAAACTGTGAAACCAACTTTCGGCTATGTAGATTCACTTTTTAGCGATGCTCATAGTTAGCGATATGTCTTAGAGACTGACTAAACAATTAAAACATTATCACAGTTAAAAGAACAAAATACATAAAAAAAAACGAAGATACTAAAGCCAGTTTTACAGACTTTTTGTGATACTTCGCGAGATAAAGTTGTTGTCTAGTCTCGCAGTTATGTGAATTTGGTTTAAGACTTTATGAGACTGTGAAACCAAACTAATGCTTTATTTTTGGATCTCATTCAATATTTAGAAATAAAAACCATTTTTCCTTTGTTTATATTGTAGTTTTACTTTCGATTCCATAAAATATGCTCCCAGTTAAACAACACCGATACTAAAGCTAGTTTTACATCATATGCGCGATATTTCACGAGACCAAGTTGTTGTGTAGTCTTGCAAAGTTGTGAAATTGGTTTAAGCTTTTATTAGACTGTGAAACCAACTTTAGGCTATGTAGATTCACTTTTTAGCGATGCTCATAGTTAGCGATATGTCTTAGAGACTGACTAAGCAATTAAAACATTATCACAGTTAAAAGAACAAAATTCATAAAAAAAACGAAGATACTAAAGCCAATTTTACAGCCTTTTTGTGATACTTCGCGAGATAAAGTTGTTGTGTAGTCTCGCAGTTATGTGAATTTGGTTTAAGACTTTATGAGACTATGACACCAACCTTATGCTTTATAGATTAATTTTTTGGATCTTATTCAATATTTAGAAATTACCTCAAAAAGACAATATTTAGCTAAGAGCGATACTCAAGAGATAAAATATTATAAGACTTAGACTGACAATAAACTAAGTACTAAAAAAATATTTTTATTAAGCGAACAAAATCCATAAAAAAACGAAGATACTAAAGCCAGTTTTACAGCCTTTGTGTGATACTTCGCAAAATAAAGTTGTTGTGTAGTCTCACACTGGTATAAAACTGGTTTAAAAGTTTATGAGAGTGTGGAACCAACTTTAGGCCCTGTAGATTCACTTTTGGATCTAATTTAACATTCTCATACAAATAATACTTATTAGTAAGTTTAAACTTTAATTAGAAGAACGACTCATTAAAAAAACGGCAATACTAAAGCCGGTTCTACAGTCGATGTGCGATATTTCGCGAAACGAAATTGTTGCGTGGTGTCGCAATAATGTGAAATTAATTTAAGACATTATAAAACTGTGATACCAACTTTGTAGATTCAATTTTTGGATTAGAAATATACTCAAATATCCAATATTTCACTATAAGCGTTACTCATTATTATAAGACTTCGATTGACGATAAAAAAACATTATCACAGTTAAAAGAACAAACCTCCTTCAAAAACGGCGATATTAAAGCCAGTTTTATAGTCTTTGCGCGATATTGTGCGAGACAAAATCTTTGTGTAATCTCGAAGTGATGTGAAATTGGTTTAAGATTTTATCAGAGACAATATAATATTATTATATATTATCTCTGGATTTTATGAAACTGTGGAAACAACTTTAAGATCTGTAGATTCATTTTTTTGACCTGATTTAACGTTCTCCTATAAAAAAAAACTTATTATTATATAAGAGCGATACTTAAGAGATGACGCATTATAAAACAATATCTAAGTTAGAAGAACGAAACTCATAAAAACAATTATACTAAAGCCAGTTCTACAGTTTATGTGCGGTATTTCGAGATACAAAATTGTTGTGTAGTCTCGCAGTGAAACTGGTTTAAGAGTGTGGAACCAACTTTAGGCTTTGTAGATTCTTTTTTTGGATATATTTCAACATTATTATACCAAAAAACACTTATTAATAATGCTTTACCTGTTAAAATATTCAACAAGTCAATATTAAGCTCAAAAGAATCATGAATCATTCACAGTTTTTTATATTCATACAATAACAAACTAAAAAAACATGATTATTTAAAATCTAACAAAACACGAGTGTTGTTTTATATTATTTAATATGAATAATAACACCAACACAACCGTATAATTTAAATCCTTTTTTGATATAACAATACAACTTCTCCATCGGAGGTCAAAGAAGTTAAGTTTCAAAAAAAAATTCGGTTGTTAAATGAAACGATCTTGTGAGAACAATTCGTTTCATTCACTCTTACTTTTGTGGGAATCGCCATCAACAATAGACCCGTTTTTTTTGTAAACGAGAATTAATTATCATAAATAAAATATGTACATATGTTTGGATGTAATTAATTCTTAGAGAATTGGATGTTTAATGCGTAGTAACAATTAACAACGTTTTAGTTTTATACGCTTTGAACTTTATAATGAATAACTGTAAAAATTTTAAATTAAATGTTGTGTAACGTGTGTGGCATAATTATTGAAAATAAATACACAGTTGACAGTTATATATAGGTTAGTTTAGGTTAGAATTTATTATGTAAGTGCATATATAACACCCACGAGGAAAAATAGCACTCGGGGTGTGCCGGCAGAAGTTAAATAATTTTGCACAATTTCCTTGGTAAATATTTTCTAATTAAGAAAGATGTATGTATGAATATAAATCATAAAATTGTCATATATCTTTACTATTTATTAAATTACTTGCAATAACCTATTCAGAGACTAAATTTATTCTTTTATAAAACATATTTTAGGTCAGCGAAGATAGGCAAACAACTTTAAAACAACAAATGAGAAAACTTTTTATGACCAAAAAACCAACAAACGTTCCAAAAATTATTTTTATTATTTCTTAAATTTGCTACAATTTTAACCCAGCGGCAGTTCTCTAGGTTTTATAGACTCTGAGATATTTTCCTTTAAAAATTGGTCATTTTTTTATTAGAAGAGAATAGAGCATTTCTGGTAAGAACAACCTCTATTGCAGAAGTTGGAAATTAGTGTTAGCAAAGTCTTCGGTGCTTGGGATTGGTAGAAGGCGCACAACCGTCCCATACCACTAGATATTCTGGAAGAGGACAGAAGATCCACAACGACTTCTCCCAATCAAGATTTGAGAATTGTAGACAAGTGGGGAAGAAAGAATCTTGTTAATTTCAACGCTTCAAAGACAAAGACATGTTACCTGTCGAACAAGAGGCAAACATGCGACTCATCCATTACAATCAACGATCAGACACTGGTAGCGGGCGACTCCATTACGCTGGTTGGTATAACGATCTCCCAGGACTTACTATGAAACTAACATATTGCATCCATAGCAACTGCAGCAGGAAAGAAATTAGGCTTTCTGTTTAGAGCACGGAAATATTTTTCTCTATCCAACTTAGCTACTCTTTACAAAACCCAAATACGGCCTAATCTTGAATACTGCTCACATGTATGGGGTTCGGCGGCTCCGTCAAGGCTCGGAGTTCTTGATGCAATACAGAGAAGAGCAGTTCGACTAATAAACGACACCAGTATCACCAAAAACCTAGCCCCATTATCCCACCAAAGAGCAGTGGCTGATCTTTCCTTGTTTTACCGATACATAAACGGATTTTGCTCAGAAGAACTCCGCTCTATAATGCCTCCACTTGCCAGACCAGCCAGAGCAACGCGACGTGCCAACTCCATGCACCATTATACTGTTCAATGCCCGACATCGAGAACGGATCGATTCGATCGTTCCTTCATCCCCAGGGTCTCCAGATTGTGGAACTCCTTACCTTCCCACATTTTCCCCTCTCGTCCTAATTTGCAGGCCTTTAAATCCCAAATTAATAAATTGTCTCTTCTGTCCCAATAGATGTTCTCAGTACATTTGTATTTAGGTCTATACCTAAGAGGACATCCTTAATAAAAAAAAAGCTCCTGCTGGCTGTTTTTCTACCCTAATTTGGTGAGATCTGTGTCCATCCACACCACTTCTGCATCGGTAGGTCCTATAGAAGTGTTAAGCAGCAGCTTGGTGTGTTAAGGGTAGACGAGCCAGGTGTATCTTGGCACCAGCAAGAGACCTCATGAATATTGTTTAACAAACGTTGGAAGAGTCATTGTCGCCACCTTCATATAGCGCTGCCACTACTGCTTCTTCTTTACTAGGTGGTGTCACAACTGGTAAGGGCATAAAGGCACACTTCTACCTCAGAAGGGATAGCAGGTTCTCCTCTATCTTATGGAAAAATATATTGTTCTAGATTGACTACGATTCATTAAGGAGGACTAGCGGTTTAATAACCTCACTTCACTTTTTTAGAGCAGATCTGATAATAACGCTGTGAGCATCGTCTGGAGCTTGCTTGGAAAGGATCCTCTGGTACCCACGTTACAAAATTGTGGTACAATGACACCATCGATTCGTCAAATTTACTATAACTTCATTCCCCATAACTTTCATCGTAGGATCACTCAAACTGTCGACGTTCCTCACGAAATCGACCAAAACTTAAAATTTTTACTTATTGGAAAAATTGACCAATTTTCAAAGAAGCGCATCTGAAAATCTGGACTCAAATTGTATCAAATTAAATCTACTTTAAAAAACATACCAATTAAGAGAGGCAGGTCAAAAACCGAAAGAAATTCAAAAACTTGTATGCTCTTGAAACCTATCAAAAATGCAGCTCTCATCAGTTTTTTGGTAGCAGGTCGCTGGTCTATTTCAACTAGTTTAAATTATACGTTGACAAGTTTTCTTCTATGAATATTCATTATTTTATCTTCGTTTCAGGTTCACGCTGTTGTTTTTGGGTAATATATAAAAAAACTAATTTGTTTTTTTATAATATTCAATACCTGTTTGGTATGGTATCTAATCTTACGTTCTTATTTATCGAGTCCGTTATATAATATGACGTACCGGTATGACTTTCAATTTTGTTTATTTAATTGATTGGGCAATCGGAACAATGAGATGCTTTTTGTTTTATTTAATAGCAGTGGATACATTTAGTTTGCCCTGAAGAAAAATACAGAGGTTGAACAGGTGTGGTACTTTATTAAACAGGTGGAATTTAATCTTTTAATATTTTTTGTACACGTTTTATTAAACCATCGATCAAAGGATTACTCCAAACAGTACCAAATTTAAATTTTCAAATTCTATTAGGCGTAGATTTAGGGTAATGTAAATATAGTTGAAATTGTTCAATATCGTCACAAATATCATGCTCCAAACTTGCAAACTACACAACATTTTGTATAGTTTATCCAAAACCACTTGAATAGGCGCGGTCAACGCTTTTTTCGAATTTCCAAGAATTCTCTTCATGGGCGTACAGGTGTGAGTTGGGAAGTTAAAAGCAACATTAAATAGATATTTTACTAGGTTCGTTCATATAATGACGTTCTTTTAAGTTTCCCCTGGTAAAATCGTAAAAATAATTCCTATCCAAGTGGGTCTAGTTAAACTATAACACTCAACATTTGATCTTTAACAAATAGGTACCATTCTATTTCTCCCTATTTCTACGTTATTCATCATTGAAATTGAATTTAGTACTTGATTTGGAACTTCTGTTATTTATAGCTACTAATATCTAGGACTAGCGTCATTTACTTAACGCAATCGCGAATAACAGATCCCTTTTTCGAACTTCGACCATGACCGGAACAGAAAGGCATTTTCGCTGTAAACAAAATTAACAAAAACAAGACCAATTATACAAGACCAAGTCAAAGAATAAAAAGTAGTAAAATCCACGGTGCGTTCGGTATTGAAAGATCATAAAAATTAGAGTTGCGAAAGATTATAAAAATTAAACAAAAACATTATGATCCAGTAAGAAGTTTATAATGATAATAAAATATTGACAATCAAACAAAAAACGTTATTAAGACACAAAAATGATCACGTGGTAACTATAAACCATCTGTAGCTTTTGGTCATCAAAGTTTAGAATCGATAAACATTAAATTAATCTGCAGTCCGCAGATATAATCATTTGTTATTTTACTGCTAAGTGTAATACATAATAAATAATTACTACATACCGAAGGAGGTCCAAAAATTCATTGAATGGAGGAAATGGAGTGTGAATAGTGCTGCTTGCTTAGTGTTACACTTACATATCAGAGGAGTTCCAAAAGTTCATGGAATGGAGAAAATGAAGTCTGGATAGTGCTGCTTACTTAGTGTCATACTACTTAAGTACTCATTGTTAGTATATAAGATAAATTTAGCCCTATTGTGTCTAGAATCCTACGGACTTATTCGACTGTGTAACGTACTAGGTAAACTCTTCGAACTCATGCTTAAAAACAGAATTTGGTATCACCCTTGTACTAACAAGTTCCAACAAGGTTTTAGACCCAATCATTCCACTCAAAATCCCATAAATAAGCTGCAAACATTCGTAGCAACCACACTCAATCAAGTAAAACTACTTCTCGAGATTTAGGAAGCTTTTGATAAAGTCTAGCATGCTAAACTCAATCAAAAATTATATGAAATCAACTTCTTTATTTAAACAATAAGACTTTCCTACCTCTGCGACTTAACAATTCGCGTCAAAATAGGGTAATTCCATTCTTGTCTTGCTGATGACACAGCCTTATACACATCTCACAAAACTACAGCTGTCCTAAATGTCAAAATCCAATCTTTACTAGATCAGTTCACAAACTGGTGCAGAAAATTGAAATGAGCTTTAACCACACTCTTAACCTGCAATCACCTTCGATTAAAAGAGGAAACGAGGTTCTCCTAGTGGCGTTGTGTGGACAAATATGAAGACCAATTACAAGGCTGTTCCCTTCTGTACTCTTACACCCGAACAGACAATCTGCATAACCGCTACATTGAGAAGAATACTCAGAAAGAGCGAATATCTGGACTACTAGCACCCCTCTTATCAAATTTACAACAATTCAAATACTATACTCTTTCCTCTTCGTTTACAGGATCATCACCAGAACCCTGCAGGTTTCCATCACTTGGGCCCAGGAAACCCTAGGAACTCCTTGGAACAGATGACGCAAAACCGTCCAGAGAAAGACTAGAAGGAAGCTTCTGCTTCTTCATCATTTGAGGCTACTCCAAGCAGAAGATCAGCATCTTCCAGAGGAGCTCTGCACTATAAATAGGAACAAAATTGTACAAAAAGTAGTCCGAGGTTTTCTATGGTTTTCCTCGGCTCAAGTTCGACCTGTTTCAGCCTGGACACAGCTTGTTTTAGTAAGAACTTGCCAAACGGTCTTTCTTGAACAAGATACAAAGTTCATCCACTTTGCAGTGCAGATCTGGCTCCTAGGCCTTTTAATTTGTTTTTTAATATAAAAAAAGAACAGAACAAATAAATGTATTCAGTTTAAGGGTATATTAAAAGGAAAAATAGATGTATGGTTTAGTTATATTTACAATTCTTACATTCCACAAACTTTTATATTTCTCCTCGTAACACTCAACTTTAGTTATTGAACAAAATTTTTCTGCAGCTAATTAGAACTTGATGTAGCGGGACTTCGACATTTATTCGTATCCAATATAGACAGAAAATACCAATATTTCATTTTATATTAACTCTTCTAATGCACTAATTTAAGATAATACAGTTTCAGTCAAAAATTTCCGTTGTCTTTAGATTTAATGATAGCCAACGCTTCGTTCGTTACGGTCCAGGTGATAAATTTGATTAAACAAAAAAGTCAAGTGTTATTGACTTCATTTCTTCACTTATAACTCGATGGTTGTTTTTATTTTACCATAAATAATTTATAATAATTGTATTGTGTGGTCTAGATAACAACATATGCTTTTTAAGTCCACAAATTTATTTTAAAATTTAAATGGAATATCAATGTTTTACGAATGGTTACTCTCTGAAGAAATCAGAAAGATTCTATATCACAAGAAACCATAAAACATAATACTCATTAAGTATAGTCACAAAAATCGTCATTTTTAAGAGTGTTGAGCTAGAACATCGTATGTGTAAATTTAGGTGAAAGTCATAACTTTAATCCCAATTCATTTTGACTGGATTTTAATATTATTCAAAAAAAAATGTTTGCAGCTCAATTAAGATCGTCGAAAGCTCTATGTATTTTTTTCGATATATAAATTCATGATAAAAAGCTCTATAAAAATTGAAGACAGCAGCATTTTTGATATGTTATAATGGCGTGTATGACTCGTTTAAATCCAAGATAATAATCCCGAAAATTGGCAGAGGTGGAGCTAAAGATGAACGGTCCTATTCACCTTTGTTTTTTGCCATGCCTTCATTAGTTGTGACACCACCTCAGCCTTTTTTTGCAAAGTAAAAAAAAATTAGAGTAAGTGAGTAGCTACATTTCCTGAGAAGGGATGCTACTAAAGAAGAGACAACCTTTGCTGGTAGCAAACATCTTGTGTCCCTTTATGGGGGTGACAAAAAAAATTAACTTTGTGAGAAAATTTAGAGTAAGTGAGTAGCTACATTCCCTGACAAGGAATGCTACTAAAGAAGAGGCAGCCTTTGCTGGTAGCAAACATCTTGTGTCTCTTATGGGGATGACAAAAAAATTAACTTTGTGAGAAAATTCACCCCAAAATTGAATGGAACAAAGACACCAGATTGGGGCTAAGCCAAAATGACATAAAATGGTAGACTCAAACACCCTCAAATACTGGGCGCTATGTTACAATTTTAAGAAAACACTGGAAAAAAAGGGCAAGCAAATCACAAAACTTAAGATTAAATATTGTTTTATATATTTGGTTCACTACTTTTTTATCTAAAGTGCTTTTCCTACTCGCGATATCCAGAAAATGGGTTTTAAGTGTGATTTTTGGTCAATGGCGACGATTATGACAAGAAATCAACACTGGTAGTGCTTTTCAACGATTTAGGATCCACAAAAGCGTTTAGGAAATGTATTTTATAAGGTTATTTAAAAAAATTATCTTCAATTATACAAAAATAGAGCTACGGTTTCTTCAAAACAAAATTTTTATAATGGTACATAAATGTAAATCTGGTATTACTTACCGCCACCAAGAGTTGTGATAGTATTTTGATGTTTATGCGAGCTTCCATGTCCCAATCCATACTTAATCGGTTTAAAATGAAAGAAAGATGGAGAATACCCAGAAGCAGCGCGACTCAGTGTGCTAAAACGTTCTTCCCGGTCTTCTACATAAACGCCTTCTTTACCCATAGCGGCAAGTTGTCTTCCTTTGGGCATAAACATTATTAAAAATATCGCTGCTGAAGATAAAACGAGTCCGAAAGCAATACAAGCATCTTTATGTCGTTCGGTAACAACTAAACCACTCATGGTCCAAATCAACCACGTGGGAATGCTGCATCCTACAGATAAACCAATGTAAGTCGCTTCGCGATAATTGTCTCTAATTCCTCTCGATTTTACTGCTAATACTGTTACAAATAATATCAGAAATACTACATAAATCATCGAGAGAAGCATATCTATGTAAGGAGTACGACATAACGGTATAAGAATAGGGTTACTAATGTCTTCAGCAGTAAGTAAAAGTTTGTATTTATTTTGACTTACAACCATTTCAACAGCGACATCATCTACATTCGGTGGATTTGTCACTAACCACTGCACCCCTATCGCAACTTGTATTAAAATAGCGAAAAGTAATAACAATCCTTGATAAGGGGCTGGAAGATACACACCCCCGTTTAAACTAATCAGAAAAACGCACTTCACTAATAACGAAGCAAAAACGATTGCATAAGCAACCCCTGTACCGAAACGTACGATAGCACAGGTTAATTGTGTTGGGGATGCTGCGAAAACAGCGGAAAGTCCTGCACAGCAAAACAACCCCAACAGCAGCATTTGTCCAAGAAATAAATGTCTGCGACTAGGAGTTGTCCTCCACGCTTTACACAACACGAACACCTCAAACCCCAAAATAAACACCATCGTTATCGCCGCAAGTGCTAACACTGGTATGACCCATACTTCATTCCTAAATATACCTACTAATTTTTCGGTATCCAAAGGGCACCCTGCGCATGCAGTCTTAGATATATAATTTACAGTAGTTGTACTAGGGGTGCTAGTAGTTGGCACTAAAAAAAATTCTGTACTCATTTCTAACCGTCTTTCTAAGGCCATACTAGAATTATTATCCCTTAAATCACTATTAGTTCTTTCACCAAAAATCACAGATTTGAGCCCCATTTTCACGGACTCGATGTTTTCAACGAATACGCTACACTACGTTCATCTCGTTACCATCTGTACGGCGGTCTGGGCCATACTGAATATACTGGTGCTGGAGTCCGTGCTAAGCTTCGGCGACGACTTCGAGGACCCACCTCTTCTTTTTCTAGCACCTCTGCAACTTCGTCCTGTTAGTCCGGTTAAACATTTTAAATGTCTTCTGAAATTTATCTATATCGATAAATTTAAAATTCTTATAAACTAAGTAGTAAAAACAAATTGAAATTCCTGCAATGGGAAATAAAAATTAATTAACAAATTAGATTGTTGTCGTTTTTTGTGCCTTTTAAATAAATACAATTTTTGAAGTTATACTTCTATTCGTACACCCTGTAGAAAAAGATTGTGTAGAGTTAAATTTGAAAAATCATTACATATGTAATGGTGTGAGTAAGAGAGAGACTGAAACACTTATAAGGTATATTGGTCGGTAAAAACAAAGATAAAATATATACCACATGTTATTAGTCATAACTATAAGTCCTTTGAATACCGTTTAAACATTCAGTACATTGAAAAGGGATAGATATACAAAAAACAGTCTGAACTAATGTATGAATATCATAGTGACGGACCACATGATTATTTGACAGATTATTTTATAATTCTGTCACGTAAGTATACATATAAAGTTTAGCATTTTATATTAATAATAATATTCAGTAATGAGTATTGTATTGTAGTCTAAAATACCGTCACATGGTTGCAGTATATTTTGCTCCATGCTTTTAAGGTTGTTGGATACATAAACAGAGTTTTTACCAATAGTGGAGGAAATAAAGCACCAAAACCTCCGAATTTTGTAACGTAAGATGGATCGGAATGCGTTTTTTTTTGCATTGGATTCGTTAAAGTATCAGGAAATTTGTCGCTATATTTTATAATGTAAAAATGGAAATTGCATTTCTGCATTCGAAAAGTACATTCCGAACAGACAATAGAGAGAAAACTTACAACTCGGTAAGTATTGCTGAAAATGGGTTCAATTTATATACTCGGGGTTTTTGGAGTCGCTGAACACGAATATCACGATTCCGAAAGTCTCCGCGGCACTTGGTGTCTAGGGTATTTACCTCTTCTTCTGGGGTTTTATGTAAATTCTGTACGAAATCAGTGCACACTTGGTACTCGGTGGTTTTTTTGTTTCGCTAAATACGATTTTAATAATAGCGATGGTGTTCGAAACACCTGGTGCTTAAGACGGACCTCGTCTCCAGGAATTTTATGCAAATTCGATACAAAAAGAGTGTGCACACGGTACTAGGAGGTTTTTGAAGTCGCTTACCACGAATATCATATAGAAGTATAACTTCTGCCGGCAGTCTCACTTATTGCCACACTAGTTTTTTTTATATATTGTGTTGTTTATATATTAGAAAAACAAACAACTTGTTGATTTTTACAAGAAGGAATAGTTAGATCCTCACTTTAGCCCTCCTTCTTTCTCATCCTGGACTTGGGACCAGGCAATGGCGAAGTTTATTTAGAATTATCAGAATAAATCCAATAAACATGTTGACAGTTGATATTTACAGAGTCAACTTGTCACCAAACTAGTTTTTACATGTTTCAGGAATCTAATATCAACTATTTTTTCCAATAAGATGTAGGGTAAAAGGTTAAAAGATAAAATTATTTTTCTATGAATGATCAGCAACAAGCTTCCAAGTTTCTTTATGTTTTGTAAAAGTACCATTACCATAATTTCTGCAATTTAATGTACTTAAAATACACATTTAATAGCAAAATCATCAAGGCAATAAAATATATACTATAATGTTTTTGTAACTGATACCACAGACATTTAAATATTGTATGTAACATAAACGATTTTATCCTAACCAATTACAGTCCTTTAACTTTTTTTTGTATAAGATCAGGACCGGATTTCGATGTTTAGAAGCCCGAAAACAACGAGGTAGAGGAGACCCTTAATTGTTTTCCAGTGTTCTCACAAAAAAAAAATGAAAACAGTGCATATCACAGTTATTTTTCATTAGTGCCATCTCTTGGAAGAACATAGACCAAGTTTTAGCCAGATCGGTGTGTTTTTTGTGTTTGGCATTCTATGAATTTATTTTTTTTTTTAATGGACAGAAAAGAACTTTAAGTATTGATTTAAAATTAATTTTTAAAAGGTAAAACGCCACAGAGGACTAAAGAGAAACGTAATAAACATTATGGTGACTCCGCATCTTCAATTAGAAGAGTTTATAACTGGTTTCAAAATCTTTGGAGTGGCTATATGGGAAAAAGTGTCACTAAATGTTCTGGATGACCTGTTAAGGTTCATTATCATCATCGACAACCCATATGCGTCCACTCCTGGACATAAGACTCCCTCAGCTCCTTCCAACTATCTCTGTTTTGCGCGGTTTGCATCCAGGTCCTGCTTACTCGCTTTAGATTATCGGTCCCTCTGGTTGGTGGACGGCCTCTGCTCCGGTGTGCTTCTTATTGTGACCTCCACTCGACAATACGTCTTGTCCATCAGTTGTCTGATAATCTGGTAACGTGTCTTGTCCAATTTCAATTTGGATAGCGTCTGTTGCTTTTGTTCTAAGACGTATTTCTTCTTTTGAGACTCGGTCTCTAAGAAAGATACCCAACATCTGGTTTATAAACCTTTGTTTACCAGAAGTTACCGCGAAACTCCGACAATAACAACACACAACAGCGGATTATCTTACATCAGGACAATCAAGTGCTCATACTTCACAAAAGACAATCGAGTTTTTGGAGCTTTAAAACATCGAATTTTTAGACCATCCACCTTACAATTCCAATCTAAGTACCAAAGACTTCTTCCCGTTTCCAAAGATAATACTTGATTTTTATTTTTACCCGAACTATTATTTTTAACAAGGCATTAATAAAATGTATTAATTGTGTTCTGTAAAAAGACATTCTTTTTTTACGTTATCTTAATGAATACAAGAATGGATTAACTGTAAAAAAAATAATATATATGCAATTATGCAACAATATATACATTCTTTTTATCATTAAGGAAGTGAATCAAAAAATAATTAATTATAATGAAACCGTTACCGTCAAGACAATATACTAACCTTTTCGATTATCGATAATTTATCTGTAACCAACGAAACATCAGAACTGAACACTGTTACATTAATATTTTAATATTAATTTTTCTTTCGCTTGTGATGTGATAAAACGATAAAAGATTTCGTTCTAATATGTATATATTGATATGGATCCTCCTTCCGGAACACCCACTTTCAATAAAATTATCGGTCGTGGATTCCAAAATTTTTAAATTGATTGTCCTAAAATACATAAATTATAAATAAAAAAAATAATTTATCTTCTTTTGAATCTTTCTTCTTCCAATATTCAATTCTTACTCCATATCTTTCTCTTCCTACTACTTTCCAACTCCTTCTTGCTGCTGCCTTTCCATTTATCTATTACCTTTCTACTGCTCAGCTCTTTCTCTATACCTTCCTCTTCCTACAATTTTCCAACTCTCTGCTTTTCTGTATCTTTCAAGTTCTGGTTTATATTACTGTTTGCTCCTGCTTTATTTTTATCTTTCTAATTATTCTTATACTTTTTTATTTATCTTTCAAATAAAATTTCTTTCTATTAAATTTTTATTAATGACTGTTCTCCATTACAATTCTTTGACAAGCTAATCAATAATCATCTTAACAACGTAACAACCCAAAAACAAACTAATTTTTATTAAAAAACATCTACATAAAAATTATACTAAATCTAGACAACCAAATTAAAAATCATGTATCACGTTCCAACAGTTCATTGAAAGAACGTGCACCCATGAAGAAAAATCCATATCAATATATAAAAAAAAAAAATTATAGGAGCATTAAATACCTAGATATTTATTGGGAAATTCGTCTGTGTCGTCATCTTCATCATAATCCTAGTTGAGTTAGGGTCACATTATCCAAACTGGTGCTGTCTATACATGTCTTAATCTTCCCTTTGCCTTCCGTTTTTCCTTACCCGACCTTTTTCTTCTTGTTATTCATATTTAAACCTGCACCCCACTATATTCGCTAGTGTTCAAAACTTTTCTCTTGACAAAGTTTCCCTTAATTTGTTTCTTTTTATTAACTTTCTTCTCTGCAGCATTCTTTTCTTTTGCTATCATTCATTTGTCGTGTTCGTTCTTTTTCTGCTCCTTTAATCGTGTTGATGTGAGAACAATAGAGTGCCGTTTTTTAAAACGTCTCTGTATTTTTGAAGTTATACTTCTATTCGTACACTGTAGAAAAAGATTGTGTAGAGTTAAATGGGAAAAATAATTACATATGTAATGGTGTGAGTAAGAGAGAGACAGAAACACTTATAAGGTATATTGGTCGGTAAAAACAAAGATGAAATATTTACCACATGTTATTAGTCATAACTATAAGTCCTTTGAATACCGTTTTAACATTCAGTACATTGAAAAGGGATAGATATACAAAAAACAGTCTAAACTAATGTATGAATATCATAGTGACGGACCATTTGATTATTTGACAGATTATTTTATAATTCTGTCACGTAAGTGAAGTAAAGTTTAGCATTTTATATTAATAATAATATTCAGTAATGAGTATTGTATTGTAGTGCAAAGTACCATCACATGGTTGCATTTTGCATTATATCCTGCACTATGCTTTTAAGGTTGTTGGCTACATAAACAGAGTTTTTACGTTTAGTCGAGGAAATAATAAACTAAAACCTCTAAATTTTGTAACGTAAGATGGATCGGAATGCGTTTTTTTGCATTGGATTCGTTAAAGTATCAGGAAATTTCTCGCTATATTTTATAATGTAAAAATGGGAAATTGCATTTCTGCATTCGAAAAGTGCATTCCGAACAGACAATAGAGATAAAACTTACAATTCGGTAAGTATTGCTGAAAATGGGTTCAATTTATAAACTCGGGATTTTTGGGTTCGCTGTACACAAATATCACGATTCCGAAAGTCTCCGCGGTACTTGGTGCCTAGGGTATTTACCTCTTCTCCTAGTGTTTAATGTAAATTCTGTACGAAATCAGTGCACACCTGGTACTCGGTGGTTTTTTGAGTCGCTAAATACGATTATAATAATGACGATGGTCTTCGAAACACCTGGTGCTTAAGATGGACCTCGTCTCCAGGAATATTATGCAAATTAGATACAAAAAGAGTGTGCACTCGGTTTTTGTGGAGGTTTTTGAGGTCGCTAACCACGAATATCATATAAGGATTTTGCTTAATTATTCGCATACAAATTTATGAATCCGGGCGTGTACATAGAAGTATAACTTCTGCCGGCAGTCCCACTGACTGCCACACTCATTTTTCTTTTCTTTTGTGGTATAGGGCTCAAATCTTCTAAAATATCTCGTGAAGAGATATCTTTTGTAATATCATTACTTTATCGTTTAAACCAAACTTTTAACAGCTGTATATATTTTATTTAATCTTTTTCATCTATGTTTTATTACTTTGTCTAGTTAGTGCTGCTTAAATGGGCTTGTCCGTAAATAAATAAAAAACGAGAAAAATTGTATAATTACCTAAAAACTACAAACATAGCTTCTTTAAGTAAGTCTTACGACTACTGTTTCTTTTCTTTCTTTAAGACAGTTTTTGCTCATGAAATTAATATTATTGCAACATAAATCTTTTCTATATTTACATTACAAATTTTACTCTTATATGAAAGAAAACAATGTATTTACAGTTAAATTAACTTACTTAGAAAGTGGATCTATTATTTAACACAGTAATTTTGTATCTAAAACGGTGTCATCTAAAGTAAATATTTAAATAAAGACACTGATCTTTAACAGTTTTTTTTAATCGATTTAACCTTCATGAAATATGCATGATTTTTATACGTTACCTACAATTTTCAAATAGAGTAATAATAGCAGTTTAAACACAACAACGAATCATGGAATCAATGAAACATGAACTTAAATCAGATAGTCAGCAATTATGTTAGCAAAGAAATAAGAAGAAAATTGAAAATGTTTGGTTTTCAATTTACCGAAAATGATCTACACAGGGTGAACCAAATCAGACGAAAAAATATGCGAATGAGGAAAAATTAGATAATGAAACTAAAAATAAAAGATTCCGTCAGGTAATACTAAAAGGTGCAAAAAAGTAGTGCTGCTGCAAGTCTTCTTTGGTTAGAGCCTTTAGGAGCTCTGCACTTTTCTGCTTTACCGCTTCCATTTACTCAAATCGGGTCCCATTTCAATGCAGATTTTATGCTCGAAAACAAAAAAGTCGGACGGTGCCAAATCTGGCGCTCGTTTATTGGCCAAATACTACTTCACAGATAGCGCGTTTTGACCAGGTGCGTTGTCCTGGTGCAAAATCTACAAGTTGTTCTTCCACAACTCGGGCCATTTCTTACGACTTCGCTCTCGCAGTGTTGCCAAAACTGACGGATAGTAAGTCTGGTTGACAGTCTGACCCTCTGGAACTCATTCAGTCATGAACCGCTAGGTTTTTTAGCATCAACTTTGCACAGACTTTTGTCATGTGTATTTCCTTGTCTAAAATTTTTTCTAAATGTTTGTTTATTGGCGTTTACAGCCTCAGGAATCATCCGATCTGCATGCACAATTTGGTTGATTTTGGTCACTGTTTCCGGAGTTGAAAAAGTGACAGGGCGACCGGAATCATCTTCAGTGCTTTTTCGGCCCTCACTGAAGCGCATGTACTACTCAAAACCACGCGCATGAGAAAGAGAATTGTTCCCATAGACATCTTGCAACAATTTATAGAAAAATTTGAGATTGATACGTTGCCCCTGTTTTTCGTAATACATAGTGTCCTCTAGGGCACCATCTAGGCACGCAGTCTGGTTATTTACTAGCCAGACATCCTACTCTGACCAACATATTAAATTAAAACCAATATACGTGAAATCTGCAAAAGTCGATAATCTCCTTTTTTTAATTAAAATTGATTCACCATGTATTTAAACGAACAATGCTTATCTCAACTGGTTGAACCTCATTACGTATCCTGAGAGATTGCGTAACATCGAACTAATTAGAATGGGATGTGAGAGTGTAATTGTGGATAAGTCGATATGATTCAATGCAGTAGCGATTGCATACAATTTCAGAGTGACTGGTCACGAAGATACGTGGTTCTGTTTTATACACTGACTCCATCTATAAACAGCTAACTTTTAGCCCGCCCACATTATACTTACAGGGCCGTCGAAATAAATCAAAATAACTAACGATAAACTAAAATAATCAGTAATAAAAAATAAATGACAACTAGCGCCTTCTAATTGTATGAAAAGGAAATTGGCTGCTTAGCAAAAAATAAAAAACCATTAAAAAAATAAGAATTGGCGGCAAACCAATGTCAGCTGTCAGAGTAGCAAGAGCTCTGTCCTTGTAAAAGGGTTCTTCTTTGGAGTCTCTCATACCAATGGGTATGGAGGGTCCTCTGGGCTGTGATGTTCGTTCCTTGTAGTCTCCAAGTGACGTATCGTTGTTGTAGCGTCTGAATTCAAGAAGGAACAGGAAGTATTTGTGTTTTAGTAGACAAGGCGGCCTGGGTAAAGGTGGTGTAGGTTTTGTCTTTGCGTATAATTGCTCTATCTGTGGCAAGAAGAGAATGAAGAAGTTGCTGAGGAAGAGCGGAGTATGGCACGGCCTTAAAATCAAACAGAGGTCTAATAAAAGTTTTATAAGTATGGAGTAGGGTTTTGATATTACATCTTCCAAATCTACCACTTAGGGCACCTAGAAAAGACGCTCGTCTTCTTATTTTGTTGATAGTGAGTTCGACATCGGCGTCCCACCTGAGCGTTCGAGCAAATCGCACGCCCAAGTAGGTCACCTGATTCCGAGGAACTAGCTGTTTCCCCATAGTGAGAGGTTGATATGGTCAAAAGTGAGATTTTCTCGTCGGCTGTGGTTTGGATGTCTGAAGATGAAGATTTGGGTTTTGTTTAGTTTGAGAGCTACTCTCTATTTGCTGCATCAGTTGGAGAACTGCTCCAGCAGTCTTTTAGTTTTCTGGTTAAGAGTTTCATTTGACACTGCGGATGTGTACAAGGCCGTGTAGTCGGCGTATAATTGGATATTTTGCAGCTGAGGAATATCGCTAGCTTAGATAGTTCAAAAAAATGGGGAGGAAGAGCTTTAAGAAACTCAACTTCTCCAAGAAGTTCTGTTCAATCTTCAAATGTTTTTTAACATTTCATAGACTTCTTAAGAGGCTTTAAGATTATATCAATATTTCTTTCTAAACCTTAGGTTTTATAGATCTTCAAATTTTTTTAGGTGTTTAAAGTTTTCTTCTAATATATAAGAACGTTTTTTAGATGTTTTTATTATCTCCAGTGGTTCTTGGTCATCTAATCATATCGATAATTAACGAATTAAAAATGATAAAAAAGTAATAATAAAACAGACATATTTTATTAAAAAAAATGTCCACCGCCACTGTTTTTGTCTATATTCGATTCTGTTTTGTATCTTCTGATTTCGACAATTTCTTTGTACTTCCATATTTATGACTTCTTATCTTCCTCCTTAATCTACATTTTAGTCGTGACAGGTTTAATATATATATGCATTCTCTTTATTTGTAAATATGTAAAGTGTCTGAAAAATTATACCTTTTTTGCCTAGCCAGTATTTCTTTAATGTAAACTTTTAAAATGCTCACTAAATAGAAGAGAAAAACACCTAAAAAAAAGGGTGTGGCAGTCAGTGGGACTGCCGGCAGAAGTTATACTTCTATGCACTATTAACTAATAAAACTTAATAACTACAAACACAGGCAAGTAGAAATAATTTTTTTTTAAAAATTAACTGTATTCAATTAAATAAATACTTAGAAAAATAAGAACAGTTGATGTGTGTCCTTACTTCAAACACGAAAACTAAACAGTAAAACGATCAATGTACAAAAATAGTTATTTGTGACACAAGGACGGAAAATGACATTTTGCAAGAGCGAGTAAAGTTGTGTAGCCGAGGTGCGTAGCACCGAGGCGAAACAATACGAGCACTTGCAAAACATTTTCCGGACGTGTAACACACACTATTTTTTGGTCCGATCAATTTTTAATATTTTCAAAAGTTCAAAAACTGTTTACTTTGTGACATACAAGATTAGGTGTGTATTGACATTATTGACATCTATTGCACGATTAAAAGATTTAGTAATAAGGAATGATTTGCTGATAATCGATTTCACGATCCTTAATTTTTATACATACGAATACTGTGCTAATAAGCAGCACAGTAAAAATTGTTATATTGATAATATTAATATCTAATAATTTTATATAAAAATAGCAGAGACAATGAGCAATAATACAATCGAAATATGTATTTTCATAATCGAATTATAAGTAGTTGTAAATTGACATAAATGTCAAATTTAAAATAAAAGTTGTGAGAGAAATTAAATGTAAGTTTGAATCCTGCCTACCTTTAGAAAAAGTTATTAGTAGTATATTATACGCTGTTCTTAAATAAATTTAATTAAAATTTGTAGTATTCATTATGTATTTATGATGACTCATAGCGCCATCTCATTAGATAATCTAAAAGCTACTTTGCCGGCCTAGGCCGGAAAATGTCATTTTCCGGACGATTTTGAAGTAATTAATAGTATTGTTTCTGGACGGAGGACCAAAAAAGTGTTTACAAAACCCCATAGTGCAAAATATAATGCAACCATGTGACGGTAGTATGGACTACAATACAATACTCATTACTGAATATTATTATTAATATAAAATATATTATATGTTTACTTACGTGACAGAATTATAAAGTAATCTGTCAAACACAATGTGATACGTCACTATGATATTCCAAAACATTAGCTCAGATTGTTTTTTGTATATCTATCTCTTTTCAATGTACTGATACCTTATATGTGTTTCTGTCTCTCTCTTACTCACACCATTACATATGTAATGATTTTTTCCATTTAACCCCAAACAAATCAAGTCCATGATAAGAAGTATAACTTCAGTAATTAAAAAATTGATTTTTTCGACAATTTTTTCGATATTTCTAATAAGAATTAATAATGAACGAGAATGGGCAATACGAAAAACTGTTGCTAGTGTACAAGAATCTAAGTACTTGTAATATATAATAAATCAACCAATATGAATTTATAACCCCGTTCAAAGTTATTAGAAAAATTATATCTTTTATGCACTGGATATTGATTACCTACATATCGTATTGAAAATTAATAACTATCATTAAATAGAAATTAGATCCGCAGAGAACTATGTTTTTTCTTACTTAGGAGTTTATTACTATAATCGAAAACTATTTGTTACTAATGCATCGATATAAATAGAATAATAATCTGGTACAGTATATATTATTATTTACATGAAAAAATCGCTTCAAAACATAGAGAATCTTAAAAAAATAATTTATTGTATGCTGTAAAAAGTAAAAAGTATCACTATCGGACTCGGAGAGATGCAAATCTACTTGAAAAACTGGGAAATTTTAGCCTTCGAAGCAACTACAGGAAGGAAAAGAGATTGTGCTGATATTGCTGTTGAATATTTTAGGCATTTATATGATCCTCCAGTTGCAAAGAGTCTTAAGGTGGCAATTAACCTTTCCTATGCAGTCCTTATAACTGAAACTTAGTTCTGAAACCTACTTCTAATGAGAGCAGTTGTGGATATAAGGTCTGTTCCAACAGAACAAAAAACTATTCTAGAACCGTTACAAAACAACTCAGTACATCAAAGATATCGTAATTTCGTCTACTGCTCAGTTCCCAGACGGTTCTAGAATGATTCTTTGGTCTGTTGGAACAAACCTATAATGTTAAGTTACCCATTTGGGGGCTCAGAGAAACCCCAGAAAATCTGAGCCATAGCTAAATTGTCGGTCTTCTTGTAGTGTAATAGGGAGAAGCGTGGATTGAAGTGGTGGCGTCTGTATTTTTATTGTTTATTGTACACAAGATTTGATGGGTGGCAAAAATGAAGTTCGATAAATTGGACTGGTAGGTTTATATCACAGAGTTTTCGAATGAGATCTTGGTTCCATATTTTGTCGAAAGCTTTTACAACATTCTGAGACGTTGAGAAATGAAGATCCTTTGACGGAGGAGGGAAGGTGAAGAATAAGAAAAATTAAGAGATTGGCGGAGCTCTATGGCAGGCCAGTCGTGGTGGCCGAGATTCAGATGATTTGGTCATGTGGAAAGGATGCTGGCAGAGAGAGCAGCCATAGGGGAAAACCAGGTGGCAGACGGCTAAAGGGCGGCCCCGACTGAGGTGGATAGATGGCGTGGAACAGGAGTAAGGAGAACTTGGCCTGGGACCTTCAACTATGAAGGCAATTGGTAGTGTAGACTGTAGATCGGAGCTCTAGGGGAGATGTAGCGCACATGATGATGATGATGATGATTTTGTTAAGACATCGAGTAGCATTGATGAGGAGACATGTTTTTTATTAATAGCTATAGGGCCATGTATGTGAAGTTCTAGAAGGCAGTTTTTTGTAGATAAGAAGGGACGAAATGCGTAATGTTGTGAAGGGATTATGTTTTAAAAATCTAGAAATTCCTTAAGTAGGAGCTCTAGCTGGTTGGTTTACCGCAGTATTACCGCTACGCGTATAGCCGGCCTAAGGTAGGTCGAATACTATTCGGAAAGACCTCGTATGATGTAAATTTAATTCGACGTTTTGTATTTTAAATATCGAACTGTATGAAATAAAGGTTATAAAATTATGGGTACTTAGGAACTTAGAATGTAAATTTAAGAAACGTTATTTGATGAATCATTCATTTAAAAAATGTTCTGATACATTTAACCGATATAATATTATTTATTCAGGTTATAACGAGTCCAGATTATTATATGGATAATTGTATTATGCAAAACATTTGCAAAAGTTAACAGTATAGTAAAACGTATTAGGTAATCTTCCTGTTACATGGCCATCCAATTTAAATAACTATTAACGGTCTCAGTTTTATGGGCATGGCAATTTTTTTTTCGATTAAACAATAGTGTGATAGCTATTACATATTTGTAAAACACTATCACTGCTACCTATTAAAATTGTTAAAAAAAATTAATTTGCTTTAAAGCTTTGAAAGTTGGATTAATCAAAGTTTTATGTTGTTAATTGTTTAAATAGCGAGTTTTTTGTGCTGACAATGAGTTGTCTAGTGACATTTATGATGTTTTATAAATAATGTGTTGTTTGTGCAAATAAAACGCATTGTTCACGCAAGCGAATAACCTGTGTGTTCTCAAAGAAAATGTAATTTACCGTGGCCCATTGTAAGACACGCATATTGGCCTATTGCCATTTCCATGTGTGTTCACTCCTACGTACACTCAGGAACGGTCTTCAGGAAAAATCGCAATAATATAAAAAAAAAATAATCAGGATTGTATTTTAAAATGAACATAATTGCCAACACAACTGAATTAAAGAAACCAATAAGTTATCCCGGTTCTCTGATTTTAGGGAAAGGGTGCCAAGTACAAACCCGAATCAAATTTTTTGTGTTTCAATCTGATTAGTCTAAAAACGAACATATGTAGGCTCCATCAGGCTGAAACAGGGATTAGTTTCCACCAAAATATCTGCAATTTCAACCGAGATGTCCACACTGTCTTCTTAAAAACTAAACTTAGCAATTTTTGAAAGTAAGTCAAATGATGATGCAACTTTTTGTATAAAATTTCCTATTTCATGAGGAACTAATAAAAGTTGCATTAGGGATGGTTAAAAATGGATTCTCCAAAGTGCATCACAGAGTGATAAAAAGAGAAAAATCTACAATTCGGAAAATGGAAGTAAGTTCATTTTTTTTACTCAGAAGTTTTTGATTTTGCTGAATACAAATATCGGGTCGACAATCCTCCACGAGGTACCTGGTACTCGGTGTCCACATCTTCTTCTGGAGTTATATGAAACTTCTTTAAAAAAAATCGTTAAAATTTGTTATCCGGGGATTTCTGAGTTCGCTGATTATAAATATCATGTTGGCTATCCTCTACGAGATCCCAGTGCTCAGTGTCTACATCTTCTTCTAGAATTTTATTACAATTCCAATTTTGTGCGTTGTTTTATAACTATGGATGAGACTTAGATCTACCATCCTGATCCTAAAGTAAAACAAGAACGTTTACAGTGGAATGAAGCTAGTTCTTCAGCTCCAAAACAGGTGAAGTCAAAACGATCAGCAAAAAAGGTTATAACATCAGTTTTTTGATATGCAAAAGGGGTTTTGTTGGTTGATTATCTTGTAAAAGTTAAAACAATTAACCTTTTGGACTAGTTGGGACAAAAACACGTAAAAAAAGGGCCGGTTTACAGAAGAAAACAATCATTTTTCATCAAGACAATGCACTTGTTCACACAAGTTTGTTCACGATGCCTTAATTGAACGAATTAAAGTACACCCACTTTACACCAGATTTGGCTCCTTCCAACTATTACCTCTTTAGAAACTTGAAACAATTCCTTTGTGGAAAGCGCTTTTAATTAAATGAAGAAACTAATGCTGCTGAAGAGCAATATTTTGCAGAGCTTTCAGAAAATCATTACAAAGATGGTATAAAATTACTGCAGGATCATTGGAATATGTGTGTTTGTTCTATCAGAGGGAAATTATATTTTTATTACGTTTAAATGGATTTCCATCAAGTAAAGGCAACTACCGTTGAAAAATTATATTCAATCAAAAATAGACATTCTTTCATTGTTACTTTAAAACTTTTCAACCAATCTGTATTTTGTTGCGATATACTGTGTTAAAAGTTATTTTTTTGGTTTCTTGGCGAAACATTTTTCTAGTAGATTTTATTGTTTTAATAGGAACGGTCCTGTGTACATATATATATGACTAAGAGTACACACCAATATGTATAATTTATATAATAGCCCTTTGTCATAGGCAAGTTCAATGTCTGAATGCAGACATGCTAAATGTTTCTTGTACAAAGATATTGCATTCCTTTTAGTTAGCTTCTTTTGTTAAACAAGCATACGACGTGCATACGCACACAACACAAAAATCATCTGTAAATAAACGAAAAGTATTCAGTAATTTAGTAGCTATATACAATGCAGACATTTTTATTATGCAGACACTACCTCTGACAAAGATTACACAGCCGAGATTAAAATGTACGCGTAAGCCTGCTCGTACATAATATGCGTACTATAGCGTAAGTTGTAATGAATATATGTAGAATATCTGAATAATAAAACGTTTTGCCTTCTGTTTCGATAAACACTCACTTGAGAATTTCTTTGTCTTACAATTTGCCCTCCACATAATTCTAATCAGAAACAACAAGACAACAAAATATATACCTACCTACTGTCTTTACCGAAGGATATATTTAATTATTATACAAATTTCTATGTAATGTTATAAATGTTTATTTTTTTATCAATAAAGTTATCGGAAGAACTGAATTAAAACATTTTTGGAACGAAGTTCCCTTTCGCGCGTTACGAACAGTTACGCTGACGCTAGGAGCTAGCCTAAAAAAATTCATACCAAAATTTGTCACGACACTATGCACCGACACAATGCACCGACAACGCATGTTTCTCTCTCTCACAGACCAAAAAATAAATAACTCTCTCTTCCTCTCTCTCATAGATAGATATATTACAATGCATAGAAAAGTGTGACGTCAGCTATGGGAGGAGCTTACAAATCTTTCTAAACAAAACACAAAACTACAAAACATATTTGCATTGAAAATGCCATAAAAGATTTTTCTATTACTTGTAGTGGTTTCTAATCAAAAATCTTAACGTTTTCCGGATACTTTTCATACGACCTATTGTATCCAATTTGTGATAGTGAATAAACATTGAAAGTTAGTGTAAGTGTTTAAATTTTATATGCATTTTAGTGGAATTGAGGTTATGTTTTGTTTCAAAGTTTATAAATTTTATTATGGTAATCTCGTAATTAATTATGTATTCTTTAACTATTAAATAGTATTCTGTTGCAGTAAAAATGGTGATGTGTTTCGTCCCCAATTGCAAACATTATAGCGAGCAGAAAAACTGCAATTTTTTTACTTTTTTTTTTCTATTTTGCTTTGAACAGTGTAGTAGTGTCGCGACTTTGTTAAGTTTATACAGGTTTTTTGTAGATAATAAATGTTAAAATAATAGAAAATAAAAACAATAATGTATCCTGACAATGTTTCTGCACAAGTTCCGGATATTGTTGATAGAGTTAGGTAAGTAGAGATTTTATACAGACGATAATAAATGCTTATGTATATACAAACTCTCTGTTGTGTTTACAAATTACAATTCCTTCACTAATTAATCGAAAGGAACTTCGTTCCATCCGGGTGTCCTTTGACACCTCTCACTTTTTTTATATCTTTTATAGTTTTTAATATACGAGGGAATTATAAAATCTTTTTTGAAGTTGTAATTTACTCTAATGACTGGGCAACAAGTTTTTGGAGCGATTTACGTATAAATATAAAAATTATAAAATTGAGATAATTGTGGATTATATCTAAATTATCAATATTAAAGAGTGTTTCAAGTCACCGGTCTCTCTCTCTCTCTCTCTCTCTCATAGATGACTCATAGATGACTTATAGATGACTCATAGATGACTCATAGATGACTCATAGATGACTCATAGATGACTCATAGATGACTCATAGATGACATGACTCATAGATGACTCATAGATGACATGACTCATAGATGACATGACTCATAGATAACTCATAGATGACTCATAGATGACATGACTCATAGATGACTCATACATGACATGACTCATAGATGACTCATTGATTGACATGACTCATAGATGACTCATAGATGACTCATTGATGACTCATAGATGACTCATAGATGACTCATAGATGACTCATAGATGACTCATAGATGACTCATATATGACTCATAGATGACTCATAGATGACATGACTCATAGATGACTCATAGATGACTCATAGGTGACTCATAGATGACTCATAGATGACTAATAGATGACTCATAGATGACTCATAGATGACTCATAGATAACTCATAGATGACTCATAGATGACTAATAGATGACTCATAGATGACTCATAGATGACTCATAGATGACTCATAGATGACTCACAGGTGACTCATAGATGACTCATAGATGACTCATAGATGACTCAGAGATGACTCAGAGATGACTGTCAAATATTTTAATTTTAAAATTTTGTATTAAATTGTTAATTCCTGTTTTAAATTAAATTGAAATAAAAAGTAATTCTAGGTAGAATATACAATACCTCTGGTATTGTATAAATGGACACTTTTGTTAAAAGAAACGAACTGTTGAAAATAATGGATTTACTTTTTTTTTCTATTTTGCTTTGAACAGTGGAGTAGTGTCGCGACTTTGTTAAGTTTATACAGGTTTTTTGTAGATAATAAATATTAAAATAATAGAAAATAAAAACAATAATGTATCCTGACAGTGTTTCTGCACAAGTTCCGGATATTGCTGATAGAGTTAGGTAAGTAGAGAATTTATACAGACGATGATAAATGCTTATGTATGTACAAACTCTCTGTTGTGTTTACAAATTACAATTCCTTCACTAATTAATCGAAAGGAACTTCGTTCCATCCGGGTGTCCCTTGACACATCTCACTTTTTTTTTAAATTAAGTGTGTCAATACAGTGTAAACTTTATATAAGAAAATAAGAAATGAAATAATAAGACCTTGGGCTACAATAGTTTTACAAACGGTAAAAAATAATCAGCTGCGATGTTTTGGGCATATGATACGTATGCAAGGCACACGTATAGTCAAAAAAGTATAGAAAATGAGTGTGCCGGAAAAGACATACAGAGGGACGCCAAGAAAGAACTGGAGGTGCTAAACAAAAGAAATTTAAACTGGAGAGCCGCAAAGGCTTTGGCTGCAGACCGTAAACAATTGAAAAAAAATATAGAAATCCAACATAAACAGCCACTATCTCGACACCTGTATGGGTAACCTTTTAAAGAAATTCATGCTTTGGTGAACTATTTTATTTCACTTCCTTTTGTCAGTTGCTTTTTTTACCCAGTTCGTTACGTTAAGTTTCCTCACATCTTGGTCTTCCTCTTCGCCTTCTGCCTGCCACTGCACGAGATAGTATCATTCTAAGAATTCTAGATGGAACCATCCTCTGCACATGGCCTAACCATCTAAGTCTTTGCGCCTTAATTACCGCTAATATGTTAAGTTCTTGAGAGAGCTCAGTTAGGTCCTTATTTGTTCTTCTGATCTATTGGCCATTTAAGTTTTTCTCACCAAAGATTTTTCACAGTATTTCCCGCTTCCAAACAAGTAACAACTATTGGTATTTTTATGTTGTCAACCATGTTTCAGAAGCATATGTCACTATCGGCCTTATCATGGTCTTGTAGGTTCTTAGTTTTGCTCTACGACATATTTTTTGCTTCTAAACAACCCATTGAGCGGATAACTACAGGTGCTGCAGGATTTTTTAACATCACTGTACTTAAAATAACAAAACTCCATTTTTTTTAACAGTTTTAAATTAAATAACAGGAAGTAATACAAAAAGAACGAAAAAAGCAAGTTGTTAAAAATAACAATAAAAGTCTAAATAAATTGCTCGTGTTTATACCAAAGAAATAATTATTGCCGTCCACTGCAATTCTTAGAGTAATATTTCATTATTTTTTAGTACTCTTCATTAAAGGAAAACAATAATAGTTCGTACACTTTTACACAGCGGGAAGTCTTGTAAATGAGAAACTACATGGATATAAATATTCTAGTGTCATAATATTTAATCTATGATTTATATCTCATTGTGAAGTTAAACTGTCAGTTTAAGTTTCATTAATGAACAATTACTGTAATATATGCATGTATACTGTCATTTAAAAGATAAGGGTTGATTTTAAAATATTAAATTGATCATAAGATATTCATTTCAATTACATTTTCTTGTGGTAAGTTATACAGAAAGAAGTAATTTTCTTTGTGGTACTCGATGTGTTTTTAGAATAAAACAACTGTTATGACACAACAAAAAAAGGATTAAATTGTTAAATTTTAGTTTTAAAAACAGTTCCTGGTTAAAGCCGTTTCAAGCACCGAGACAGGACGGAGTTTATCTCATACTTTTGCAGAAGGGCACGGAACACCTGCACCACAAGAAATTTGCTAGGTTACTAAGAGCAAGTCTGGAACTTGGATACGTATCAAAATTCTGAAGATTAATTTGGGTAACATTCATACCTAAACCTGGAAGAATTGGACAAGATAAGGCAAAGTCCTATTTAGCCCATTAAGTCTTTCCTACAGGCTTTAAAAAACTGCTCAATAGGTACATTAAAGATGGTATATTGGCTAAAAATCCAACTCACCAAGATTAGTTTTATTATAGAACAGAAACATTTACTAAAACAGCTCCTTGTAAAAAGGGTAAAGTACCTATGTTCTGGAGTACAATAAAGTAATGAAGAAGTACTCATTTAAGAGCGGTCCTATGACTGCGGATGGCCTGGTCCATCGATAGAGACCATGCAATAGGATGGTCCCTTGTTCTTGCACAAGAAGTGCTCTAGTTTTGGCAAAGAAGTGCTTTGGTATCGGCAAAGAAGTAATCTGAAGATGTCCAAGTAGTGAAGACAATGACCAAAAGGTGTTTTTGCAGAAGAAGAAGTGCTATAGTTTCAGTGAAGGATTTCAACAAAGCAAAACAACATTTTCTGGTTATTGTCTTTAATTCATGGTTTTTTTAGATTATTTATGGCCGAAACTAGAGGACTTCTTCTGCAAGAATTCGGGATCCTCATATTGCATGGTCTTCCTTGATGGACATGGCCATCCGCAATCACAGAACTACATAACTACATGTAGGGCGTGTTTCCAGATATATAACAACAATTCTTTTAAAACAATCACAAAGATGCCCTCAAGGGAGAGTTTTATCACTTTTTTGTGTAATCTGGTTATGGACAAGCTAAGAATTCCATTCTATATCATTGTGAGACTTAACAAGGGAAGACACAATGTGGGTTGGCTATTCGGACAACCTGATCCCCTTAGCACACAGCCAATTTAACATTACAACAAAAGATACATTACAACAGACTATTAATGTAGTCTCGAAATGGACCTCGGCTGCTGGAATTAAAATAAGCACTCTAAAGAAACTTAAAAGGAACAGGTCCTCTAAGTCTTGAACACACATATATTTAAGTTAAGAAGTTAAGTATCTTCTAGTGGTATTAGACTTAAAACACACTTGGAACCATCTTCTTGAATTCATAACCAAATAGGCGATAACCACTCTAATGGTAGCCAAATGCTACCAAATCAAATTGAATGAGTGTTGTAGTAAACACCAAGACCCAATGTCATCATCGATGTCTTTAATCAGTGTTTAATAAATATTGCACATTTAGGAAACATTTGATTAAACATATTTGTAAAATATCATAAAATTAACATATTTTTATATTATTACTTAAACTTAATAGTCATATAATGACGCTTAAAATTGTTTGGTTCGGTCCTGCCTATACAAATGTCCAATCCATAGGGTTCGATCGATTTTTCCAAGGAGATTTTTTTCAGATATTGTGACGTTGAAAGGAGCACATGTATATCTGGTGATTTAATGAGGTAGAATCCCAGCTAAACGGCCAGATAAGTTGTTGATCAAAGAGATGAGACTCTTCGCGAACCATGTATCAACGTCTACTGCTTCTCAGAAACTGGCTCTAACATGCTTGGCTCTTAACACTGACTTAAATGGTACAGGGTGTTTTAAAGATCTGTATATTTTAATAGTTGTTTTAAGTAAAGTTTTGATATTTATCAACTAATAGAGCTAAATGAGGTAACAGTAAAAATATAGAAAAGGGTCATCAAAGGAACATCATTCTATCAACAAGATTTTGATTAAATTAAATTTTTATTACAAACATGGTTAACAGAAAAAACTGACAATTGACACTTTATGACAGCTTAGTCAGACATCAAAATTCGATACTGTCAAAAAGGATTCTTCTAATAAAGCTAAAACAGTCAGTAACAGATGTTAATAAACAGATGTTTTTAGGACAATTTATGATAAGCTCTCACTTATGCTCACTATATCTACATTTGACAACAGTAAAATGACAGTTTACTTACAAAAATGACAGAAATCTGATCCTATGAGTGTTAACAACATTTTCCATACTTTTCTTTTTCGAATCGTAACGACTTTCCAATTGTGAGGCAGTAAAGTCAACAAAACAACCCATCCGTCTGTATTTCACAAATTCCTATCAAACATTTTAATGAGATTATGAAGAAGTGGTTTCTTTTCCCATTCAACATATCAAACCTGGCGTTTCGTTGAATGGATAGCATTTCAAGTTTAAGACATTTATTTTTTTAGTACATTTTGTTGATCGTTACATCTAAGAGGTTTATTCTTTTGAAAAACAATTCACAAAAATACCTGTCCTCGTGCTTCTGTAGTCGTGCAATAACTCTAGAAGATATAGTCGGTTAGCTTAGTGGTTTTTACAGAACAAAGACTTGTTGTTCTTATAAGAAATAATGAAAAGTGAATCTGATTTCTAAAAAAACAACAATCAATGCTAACAACAGTTTACTTTTTTACTGCTAGAAATCACTACGTAGGTAATAGTCAGGTGTTAAGTTCCTCAATTAAGACCAGAATGACAATAAATGGACGATTGACAATTAGTGATAGTGAATACAAGATGGTGGGAGAGAAACTTTTACATTACACATCTGTAAATTCCTATCTCTTCAGTTTGAGACCCATCTGTGTTACTTTAAATCTTAGGTTGAATACTCGAATTTTGTTATTTCTCAAGTCAATATATGTCTACATGAAGTATCATTTTCACATTTCCTGCTTATTTTGTTTTTCCTGACCATCCTTAGCTCACCGTTAACTATGATGTAAAAATGAAGAACATCTCACAGAATTTACATTTTTACTATTAGAGTGCCTCTTAAAAACAGGTAAAGATCAGACAAAAATCGTTCAAAATTGGTAAAAACAATTAAAACTTAGTAAATATGCAAAAAAAATCTTCCGTTCAATCTTCACATGCAACGCGTTTTTCTGCTTTTCAATGCATGAAAACCTTCATTAAAATAAACAGGTTTCCAATAATCCCACACGGGCTACTAAAGTAAGATGCTTGCAAAACTTGACCTATGATTTAGATCAGCCTTTCAGGTACTTTTTCTTTTCTTAAATTAACGAATGTTGAATTGTATTTTATTTGTGCTGACTCTCTGACTATAAACAAGGACCACAAATTTAAACCGCCACTTTTTCCAGGAACCAAAACCTACACACGGCTTGTCAAGATGCGGTTGGCTCCATATTGATTTATTTTTTAATCGACGTGTAATTCTTTCGTCTTCCACTTCTTTGCATGACTAAAAAAATAAAATTGGTCGAAAGGATGAGAGCTTTTAAAGAGATATTTTTTTAACCGCAACACACATACACACAACTGAAAAAAATATATATACGATGAACAAAAAAAATGTATAAACTTGGAACAATCGAGAAAATATGATAAAATCAACAAAAAAAAAACGAAAAGCTGGAAAAGGAAATTAATGATTAATAGGCGGTACGAAGTTCGCCAGGTCAGTTAGTAAAAAAATAAATACTTAAATCCCTACATTTTAGGCATGTGTGTATTCTCAATATCTATTGTAAATGTTGAAAATGCGTTGATGTAGTGAGTAAGAAGAAAAAGAAACTGTATTGAAATAATGGTCCATAAAGAATAATCGTTACTGGATATAACATTAAATATTACTTATTTCTTTGTTCAGCCCACGTACCCATGGAAATGGGTTTATATATGAAGATAAAAAGAAGCAAACTTGTACGCCAGATGCGATGACATATAATTCTCTTGTAATCAATAGTTATTGCAAATAACAAATAATTTCTTGACACACCTTATGATTATACCAAATGATTTTTTACCCTCATATAATCAAGCTATTAATGCAGGCTATATTTAATGGAGTTTATCTTTTATTTTATGCAAACACATTTTTAGACCATTATCTTTTACGATGGATTGTATATGGCGTATGGTAGTACTGCGAACTGGGTACTTTAGATCGCCGGATTTAATTTCTTTAATAATATCACTCATTTTTTACTAACGATGTTGATGATAAAAATACAAATTGTTTAGTACCTGTTATATGTTCATTTAAAATTCAAAATTCTATGCAAGTTTGTTGCTAATTACTTATTTACATGCCAGTGCAATATTTTTTGTATCTTTTTTAATTGTGTGACTAACTTTTGATTTATTTCTTTATTTAAAAATCTCATAGGTACTCATACTCATAGCAGAGAACGAAGACCACCTACAACGTCTGCTATACAAGATGAAAGTGACAGCATATAAAATTAACATGAGTATCCCAACAGAAAAAACAAACTCAAAGGTTATCTCCAAAGAACCCATAAACTACCTGGGAGTGAGAAAAATCTGATTGAAGAAACAAGAACACAAGCTCTAAAAGAGACAGCCGATACCTGAGAGATATCATATGGTGAAACAAAATGATGACTGCAAACACCAAGATGAGAATATACAAAACATGCGTAATACCTATATTAACGTACACCACAGAAACCAGAGCTGAAACATTAAAACCGAAAAGAATAATGAAGGTCACCGAAATGAAAATATTAAGAACCATCTACCTCAAGGATCGAATAAGTATACAGGAAGAACTGAGAATACAGGATGTTGTAAGATGGGTTAGAACAAGCAAGATCATGTAGAAAGGATGCCAGAAGAAAGATAGGCAAAGTGTGCAAAGTTGCAAAAACCAAATACGCGAAGACCGGTAGGCAGACCACACAGATGGTACGAAAGTTGGAGCTCAATATCACAGGAAGAGCTCCAAAGGATGGACAATGGGCCATATGTTGCACTGACACTGACTGAGCACTTACTTGGCTCTCTCCAATATTCCAGATCCAGATCCAGAATAGTTTAAATTGATTTCCAGTCTGCGTGTAACCATTGATTATCCAGTTTGGGGATGTGCAGATTTACACAGCAAGAACTAAAATTCAGGTCCTAATGTAAGGTTATTTTTAGTCTTAAAATTATCTTAAATTTATATTAATATAATTTCAGGAATTAAAAATAAGGAATTTTGCTAATAAAATGTTTCCTATTATAGAAAACAAAGAATCTAAAAATAAATAAAATTATCTTTAAATAATAAAGCAAAAGCTTTTACGATCAGTGATTGTTGTCTAAATTGTACATGCGTTATGGACCATCATTCATGCAGCATTAAATGAACAACAAAACCTAAACTTGATTTATACTCTACGTTCGGTTTTTCTCAATATGTATGCAAAAGTTCCAACAAAATAAATTATGTTTTATGACTACCATACTTGCAGACTTTTATATGTTGGTGGTTTAATCATAAACCGCCTAGTGCCCAGCGCAGGGTTCAAGACCTTATAAATCACGGTTATCCAACTTTCTTTGTCACGTGCAATTCCAATTAGAACATTACGTTTATGATAACGGCGATTGATTTTATGTAAAACATATTAAACTGTGCATAAGTTTCTTCTGTATATGAAACTACTGTTTTTATTTCTTCCGCAATACGAGGGTGGTCTGAAAGGTTTCCAACCTAACACGACGTGTCGTGCAGATAAAGAAATTTTACACCAGGAATTACATATGACAAAAGTATGTGCAAAGTTGTTGCCAAAAAACCAGAATTCCTTAAAAGGTTAAACGAAGATCCCGGATTGATGAAAAACATTATTAATTGCGACGAAACGTGGATTTTTCAAATCGATGCATTGGAAGACGCCTGAATCACCCAGAATAAAAAAAATGATGTTCAAATCAAAATTGAAGGCAATGTCGATCGTTTTTTTTCGACATTAACGGTACCGTGATGACTGAATGCGTTCCAGAGGGTCAGACTGTCAACCAGACTTACTATTCGTCAGTTGTGGCAACACTGTGAAAGCGAGTTTTTAAGAAATGGCCCGAGTTGTGGAAGAACAACTCGTAGATTCTGCACCAGGACAACGCACCTGGTCATAACGCGCTATCTGTGAAGCAGTATTTGGCCAATAAAGATTTGACACCGTTCGACTTTTTTGGAACGAAGTTCCCTTTCGCGCGTTACGAACAGTTACGCTGACGCTAGGAGCTAGCCTAAAAAAATTCATACCAAAATTTGTCACGACACTATGCACCGACACAATGCACTGACACACAGACCAAAAAATAAATAACTCTCTCTCCCTCCCTCTCTCTCATAGATAGATATAATACAATGCATAGAAAAGTGTGACGTCAGCTATGGGAGGAGCTTACAAATATTTCTATTTCTAAACAAAACACAAAACTACAAAACATATTTGCATTGAAAATGCCATAAAAGATTTTTCTATTACTTGTAGTGGTTTCTAATCAAAAATCTTAACGTTTTCCGGACACTTTTCATACGACCTATTGTATCCAATTTGTGATAGTGAATAAACATTGAAAGTTAGTGTAAGTGTTTAAATTTTATATGCATTTTAGTGGAATTGAGGTTATGTTTTGTTTCAAAGTTTATAAATTTTATTATGGTAATCTCGTAATTAATTATGTATTCTTTAACTATTAAATAGTATTCTGTTGCAGTAAAAATGGTGATGTGTTTCGTCCCCAATTGCAAACATTATAGCGAGCAGAAAAACTGCAATTTTTTTACTTTTTTTTTCTATTTTGCTTTGAACAGTGTAGTAGTGTCGCGACTTTGTTAATACAGGTTTTTTGTAGATAATAAATGTTAAAATAATAGAAAATAAAAACAATAATGTATCCTGACAATGTTTCTGCACAAGTTTCGGATATTGTTGATAGAGTTAGGTAAGTAGAGATTTTATACAGACGATAATAAATGCTTATGTATATACAAACTCTCTGTTGTGTTTACAAATTACAATTCCTTCACTAATTAATCGAAAGGAACTTCGTTCCATCCGGGTGTCCTTTGACACCTCTCACTTTTTTTTATATTTTGGTTCAGAAGATAAAATCTGCTTTGAAACGGACTCGATTTGAGTCGATGGAAGCGGTAAAGCAAAAAACGACAGAGCTCTTAAAGACCCTCACCAAAGAATACTTCCAGCACTTCTTTGATCAATGGAAAATCGTATGGAAATGTGTGTGTGGCGTGAGAAGAGGTGTGTATTGAGGGGGGAACATTCAAAGGCACTTCTTTGATCAATCGAACATACGTATGGAAAGGTTTGTGGCGAGGAGAGGGGAGGGGAATATCTATATCTATATCTATATACATATAATAAAACTGTAGAAATGTATATGTTTGTGCGCGCATCACATGAAAACTACTGATCCTATTCGAATGTGGTTTTCAAAGACGTATTTGTCTTCTTTCAACTTAACATCTGGTGTATAAAACTTACCCCTCCCACCCTTTAACGGGGTGAGGAAAAAAATTTTTATACAAAAATTAACACGCCACGCGAACAATGTCGCAGGTACATCGAAATAAAACCCAAAAATGTGGTTAGATTTTTTTGTATCTTTGTCTGTATGTTTGTGCGCGCATCACATGAAAACTACTGATCCGATTCGAATGCGGTTTTTAAAGATGTATTTGTCTTCTTTCAACTTAACATCTGCTGTATAAACATTTCTCTCCCATTCCTTAAATGGGGTGGGGTAAGAAATTTTTATACAACAATCACACGTCACGCGAACGACGTTGCGAGTACAACTAGTATTAAATATAAGCTGAATTCTGTGTATGGGAACTCTGCACCATCATTTACCACACTGAAATTTTGGACATGTGACAACGAATGAATATTTTCAAAGCACGATTGGCGCAGTTTAGTAGCAATAAACTCTTTTTTATGTGTAATTCCTTGAGTAAAATGTTTCTCACTGTTTTTCCCCACCCCTGTAGGACGCCCTCTTCACTCGCAGTCTCGTTATTTAACAGACAGACCGCGTATTCTAATCTACTCCAATTATACCCATGGGACACAAGCTTTATTGGCTCTTCAAATTTAAGTATAACCAACAACATTCAAATTTTTATTTTGAGATTATCCAACATTTGTTCAGCCTTTTAAAATAAAATACAAAATCGTTCTACCAAAAAGTAAACTACTATTTTTTAAGCCTGATTTGTACAGGTATAGGTTTTAATAGAGTAGAGAAATTTAATCCTTAGTAAAATGTTAGTTGCAAATAGATGAATCTGCACTTTACACTATTGTGAACAAAGCTTTATAAGCTTTTCAAATTTAAGTGTATTCAAAAAAGAGAAACCGATCAATTTCTCCTCTTTTATAAAAGACAGTTTTATTACAGTGATTACAAATTTTTCTTTATGTTATGCCTTTATGTTTTTGATTACCAGCTTAATTAAATTTCCGCTTTAAGACTATTCTATAGTAATTGAGCCGTCAAAAAAATTCGAGCTCCACCTTAAATATTTCTAAGAGGCCCACACTCCTTTGAATATAAGCCACACTCCTTAGTAACACCACTGGTTCAAAGTTTTGTATAAGTATTATGTAGTATTGTTACTTCTTAGACACCGGCAACATAATACAACAGACTCTTGTCATTATTTATATAACAATTTACACTACGCGTGGTCGATGCAAATCTGCATATATTTCAATTGAAATTTCTCTAGATGCTTTCGACATTAGTCACATTAAATATCGTTCGAAGAACTCTACTTACTTACCATTGTGCAAGAAGTACTTATTGCAGTGGCGGATACTAATCTTTATTATGACATGTCAAGGATTTTAAGCCAGAGTTCTGAACAACAAACACATAATCATGTATAACAAATGTTCGGTAAATAATATCTTCCTTATTTAGAAGCAGTCTTTGTTTGAGCGTAAACTTCAATTTAAGATTGAAATAAAACCAGAGCTAGATTCAACTCTTTATATAATCAGAGGAATACTTTTAGGAAACTTACTTTTCCTTAGGGTCCTTACTTTAATCAGTAGACTACAAAGAAACTCTTTAGAGGGGTTCCAAGAGGCATCACTCTAACATATATCAAATAAAATATCTAAACACTACCCTGAAAACCTAAAAAAGACAGTAGCTCTGACAACAGTTAATACAAAAATTAATTAACCTTAAGAAATGTGTACCTTTTTTTAACATATATTTGATAAATGTAAATTATTGAGGAACAGAAGTATTTGATAGAAATAACACCAAACTCACTCTTTCTTGGTTAAAGCTACTTTAAACAAAAGACCTGCAACTTCTGGAAGAGCACCCAAATCATTTAAAAGAGGTACTATTGTAACTAAGATTATATGAAATAAAATATTTAAGAACTACCCTAAAAAGCAACGTGGGTAGGACTCTTCCTTACCTAAGGTTCCTTTAAGCAGCAGACTTTTGGCAAGTTACAGATTCTTCTTGTTTTTTGAGATAAGACAGGTTGAACTTGGATCTAGGAAAACTAAAAAACCTTAGCCCACTTCCTGTACAATTTTGTTCCTATGTATAGTAAGAACAGATATTTTTTTCAATAGATATATTGATTGTCTTAAGTAAGTAGGGCATCTTCGATTTCATTCTGTGGAGGATACAGTCCTACTGCTTGGAATAGCTTCAACTGAGGAAGCGAGAAGTTTCTTCGAGCCTTTTTATGGATAGCTTTGCATCCCCTGTTCCAAGGGGCTCGTAGGGTGTTAGGGTCCTACAGGAATACACCTCCCTTGAAAACCAAAATCATGAATTATTAGGCGGTTCAACTAGTGTGATTATATCGAAAAACAAAGGGTAACTGAAGAAAACTAAAGCATTTTTTGTTGCATAATTTTTTGCCTTATATAATCAATAGTTCCTATATATTCCTAAAAAAAATCTACGGGAACGTTAAAAAAGTATTGGTTTTCTCGGCTATAAAGTATCGTTACTTATAGTTGGTAATAACTGCAACTAATTTCACGGTTAATTAGGGTTATGGTTTTACTTTTACATATATGTACGTAATCTTCCATTACAAACAAAGAACTTAGTGAATCCTATTTTTTTAACTATTTTAATCTTGTATGTTATTCCTATGTTATCTATTAATTGTATTACTTTTTTTATTAGTAAGTAAATAATCAATTTCCGCGTTTCAAAAAAAAGTAATCAAAACTACGAAACATCTAGCGGTACTGTTTATGCAAAAATTATACCATGACCAAAGAACTTCATGTCAAACAAGGTATATATATAGTGAAAATATATTCCATAAATATACCGGAAGATTTCTGGTATACACGGCTTATAATGCATTTTAATCTACTTAGGATAATTCAAGTCTCAAGGATCAAAGTGAGAAGTTCTTTTTAATACATCTTAAGATTATTGTCGTGTTTCTAATGAATACGATACAGAATTAAATCCTTTGTCTGATACTCAATTTCTAATCGCTTATGCAGTGAGTTTATGTGTAATATCAAGACAGCTTGGATACTACTAAGTACCCAGAGGCGTCTATAATACTAAAATATTATTGTGGTACTAACTTCAGATAAAATTAAATCTTCAAATAAAAATTTAGGAACTATTTTTTAATGTTAATAATAAAAATAATAAAAAAACTAATGCTACCTAATGCTCTTTGAGCATTTACCTCATCTCGCTCTCCTTCTGCGCCCACCTCATATTGGTATTCCTCTGCGCTCACTTTATCTTGGTCTCCCTCGTGTCGTCCTCACTTTTTGTTGGTTTTTCAGGCGCGAGTCAGCATGAGGCAAGACGCGAGGTTAGTATACCGTATACACCTCGTTTTTATCATTTCCGAGAGTTTCCCACCGAAGCACACGCCAAAAGATTGCAGTAGAGGTAGCATTGCATTTAAAATTCCTCCCGTGCGCACTCTTATAGTACCTCTACACTCTCGAGAAGAATGTGCGAGACCAAGCGAGAGGGAGGGTGTAGTATGGGCGCTCACCTGGTCTGAGTCTTCATCGCGTCCTCCCTACTATTATTTGTCGGTTTTTCAGACGCGAGTCAAAGATAGCACGATGCGAAACGAGAGTTCTGAAGATGCGAACATGGCTTACATACTCTCATCTGCAGTAGCATTTGACCTTGTTCTATCGAAGTACAATTTTGCGGGTTTTTAATCCTTACTGAAGTACCGAGAGTATGAAGTTTGTTTCCGCTACCTCGCCACGCAAAATTTCTAACCGAGACACTCAGAGAAAGTGTAAAAGTAGCATTACATTTGAAACTCGTACCGTGCACACTGTTATGCTATAACTACATGTCCGCGAGACCCAGCGAGAACGAGAGTGTGGTTCCTTTGTGCCCTCACCTCATCTCGAATTTCTCCGTGTCAACTCGGCATTACTCTACTATTTGTCGGTTTTTTAAGCGCGAATCAAAAAGCACTAGGCAAGACAAGACAAGAGATCGGGAAACGCGATTGCCAATTTTTTTTTTTGTATAATTCAAGTATTTATTTTTTAATAAATTCTATGATTCTTGTGAATATAGAAATCTATAAATAAATATTTTTTTAATAAATATTGGTCTAAAAACTTTTTATTGTAAATGATTAAATGGCTTTCAATTTCATATCCTGTACATCAATGTTTTTATTTACAAATGAATCAATTTGTATTTTTCAGACAAACTTTCTCTAATTGATGAATAGGTTTTGATACAATGATAGAAATATAATTAAAAAAAATAATGCATAGAATCAGTTGTAAATTGTTCAAAATTAAGTGAAAGTAACAAGATTGAAGCGTTATCTATTATACAATTGATGAAATAATAGGTGCATTCTAATATTTAGTATCGGCATTGAGCAAATCATTGTGTATAAACTGATGACAGAAAAATTATTCACTTTCTTCTATACGGTTGCAACACTCATTTAAAGAGATGTATTGGCGTTTTAAATTACATCAATTCATACAGTAATGATATTATAAATTAGCTCTTTTAGAAGTGTTTTTAGATAGTTAATTCAGTAGAAATGGCGCAGTCTAACGGATTTTTGTTTCGCCAAAAAATGTTTTTTTAATTCTAGAAAATCTTAAAATTATATTTTTTCCAATCACGATGTATATAATGATGGTAGAAAAGTAATTCACTTTATTTATTTATTGTTTGAAGTTTTCTGACGTGCCTGATACAGACGTAGGTTTGTAAGGGAAAAAAATGTCGCCTATTCTGTCGCCCTTTCTACGTTTACTTCATCTATCAGATATTTAAAAATAGCAAATTACAAGGGTCAGAAAAAGAATAAAATTTGCTTAGTTTTTATATATACCTGATTTCATCATAAAGTTTATTAGAAATACGTTATAGTTATAGCAACACATAGGTACCCATGACAGACTCAAGTTTTTTTTCAATTTTTTTTTATGATTGATTCCGAAGAATACCCTGTATGAACAAGTGCAGGCGGCGGCTATTAAATTACAGGTTTTAAAAGTCGATGACCTCATTGGTGGCTGATTCTGTGATGGGTGGCGGATAACAGACAAAGAATTTGAGCCCAAAGGCCAATATATGCAGATATTCGGACTCCAACTTAAAAAAAATAGTTGCACTCCTCCATGAAGAGGGTATCTTAAAAATTCAAAATGATTCTTAGATATATACAACATATGTTAAATGTTGATTTTAGTTGATAAAAAAAATAAAAAAAAATAGATATTTTTTAAATCGAGATATAGGAAAAACGTGTACCTTTACATAAACTCAAACTCAGATTCTACCTACTTCTTCATAAACTAAATGCTTATCAGCAAATTCTTCACTGAAGAATAGAACTATTTTATAGTTAAATATTTCATTTTCCATCTCTTTGAGATGCACTTTGAAAGTGTATTTTTCTTAAAGAAGTATCGACAGATAAAAGCGTTACATTGATTGTAAATTTAATTGATGTTCGAAGGAAGGACTTTCTGCCAATCCTAACAAAACGACACTCATTTCATTCACCAACAAAAAGAAATCAATGGTATAAGTATCTTGGAGGTCATCTTCATCATGAAATTCGTGTTTGATAACCCCAAAATCTCCCAAGTAAGAATTACTGATGGACATGGCATACTTAAGCCCTAGGAGGACCTCTTCTGAATTGTGAAAGGCTTTCGCGGCCATTGTCTAATGTATCAATGGTTTTTGGGGGGCTGTTAGGCCGGCGTCGATTGTCATGTTGACTTGACGTTTCGCCAACACGAGCGGTTGGCATCTTCAGAAGTTGCTTTCTGGTTGACAGTCTGCGATCTACTGTCAACTGCAGACTGTCAACCAGAAAGCAACTTCTGAAGATGCCAACCGCTCGTGTTGGCGAAACGTCAAGTCAACATGACAATCGACGCCGGCCTAACAGCCCCCCAAAAACCATTGATACTCTTCTGAATTGTTAACAAGAGGTTAAATCGTTGATTTCCTTTTGTTGAATGATATAAATATCGTTTTGTTAGAACTGGCTGGAAGTTCTTCCTTCGAACATCAAGTAAATAAGCAACCAAATAAATAAAAAAACAATTTTATCCTTCACTGTTTCATTTAAAAGAAAAACCAATTTATAGTGATCAGACAATGTCTTAAGTTACTTAATTAAATGTACCTAATTAGTAATAGTTATCTATACATATAGAATAAAATTAGCTTTTATACTGTTATTAAGAATTCAAGAGCAGCAAGTAATTTTATTTAATTATTACAATACATTTGCACATACAAATTGAACGTGTTTCTTACATAAAATAACGTCTTTAAGAACAGTATAAAAAGTGTTAAACTAGATACATTTATTATTTGTTACCAACTGTGATGCTGATTAACTCAACAGAATTCCCATCTTAAATACTGATTAATGTTTGTAATTACTTCTTCGACTTAATCCGATATATATGTATACTTATGGAAATTCTTAAATCTCTAATAAACTGTTCATTAAGATACTTTGTAACTAATATAAACGTATTTCAAAAAAATTAGGATTAGAAACATGTTAGTTCTTTTAATCATTCGAAAAATATTCTTTTACGAACACACAAGTTTCTTCTTTTAAATAAATAGCGACAGAAAAAAGCGTTAGATACTTGATGTTCGAAGTAAGGTCCTCCTAGGGCTCAAGCATCTTGGAAGCCAAGTCCATCAGTAATTATTACTCGGGAGTTTTTGGGCTCAGTAAACACAAATTTCAGGATGGAGATGACCTCCAAGATACTTGTACACAGGGATATTTCATAACAGGAGGTTAAATCATTGATTTCCTTTTGTTGGTGAGTGCCCTTTTGTTAGGATTGGCAGAAAGTCCTTTCTTCGAACATCAATTGAATTTACAATCAATGTAACGCCTTTATCTGTGGTTATTTCTTTAAAGAAAATACACATTCAAAGAGCATCTCGAAGTGGTGGAAAATGGAATTTAGAACTCGGGATATATCGACGAAAATAAGTTAAACTTTTCAACTTGAAGGATTTTGAGGTCGCTGTATACGATGGTCCCCGGGGTATCTAGTTATAGCCACCACGAAAACTACCGAGGAACGAGTTTGGACTAAGTTTGTATCATTAATCTCCAGAATACTATAGTAACTCTGGTCACCAGGTGACTTGGTGACCATCACCATAGTAATATTTTTGTGCAGAGACCTCGAGTAACTAGTTTTGGACTGAATTGTATCGAATTTTCATAAAACTCCAGTAGATGAGGTTCATTATGGGCACCAGGTACTTAGTAGAACCGAAAATCCCCGAAAAACAAATTTGCACTAATTTTGTATCGAATTTCTCTTAAACTCCAGAAGACGATGTCAGCTTTGGTCAACAGGTGACTTAATGAACGTCACATTAGTAATATTTATTTTTAAAGAACTCGAATAACGAGTTTGGACTGAATTGTATCGAATTTTTATAAAACTCTAGTAAAACGAGGTTCATCGTGGGCACCAGGTACTTCGGAGACTGTTGCCGTTGTGATATTCGTATTCAGCTACTCCGAAAACACCCGGAAAACGAGTTTGGACTGATTTGGTATCGAATTGCTATTAAGCTCCAGATAAAACTCCAGTAGGCGAGATTTATCCTGGGCACCAGGTACTTCGGAGACCATCACCGTTGTATCCTTCGTGCTCATCGACTCCGGAATACATCGAACAACGAATTTGTACTAAATTTGATACATTTATTGGTTCATTAATTAATAGTAAAGAACCCAATGAAACCTTTTGTCGGCACTCATCGAGTGCATTTTTTTATGTCATCAAATCACTAAATCAGTTAAAAACAATAATAAATTGTTAGATAATAATCTTTGATTAATCCACAAATAAATTCTTCGGGTATTCATATAGTCTTGCATAAACATGTCATTAAAATTGATGACAAATAAAAAGAAAGTATATTTTGAAGCGAAATAATAAATCTTAAAACTGAATGGCACCCATATGGGTCGTATTTTAAATGCTGTTATAGATTTATGGTTAGAAAATTGTAACGCCTCGATATAAATGAAGCATCTGGTATAAATTGATAGCTTTTCTTCGGAATGTCTGTACGCAATTATTCATTGTCACCTATTGGAACAAGAAAAATTACTGTAACGGTTTTTTCAGAAAAAAATATCGAATGTATAACATTTCCATTGTTTGTTATTTGCACATATAATGTTCTCATGAAAAAGTAGAATTTGCTTTATAAATTTAGTAGAAATCCAACGTTTACTCAGTAAGTATAAAGATTCTCTTTAAGTAACACAGAATATAACAATAAAAGTAATAAAAGGTCTTCAAACATTTACAGAACAAATTTTATTTGGCAAATAAAGATCTAAGGGTAGATTTTTTCATATTTTAGGGCTGTAAATAATCTCTATATACCTCTTAAACAAATAAATATCTACATCTACAGATAATAAATACAATTTCCTTTTTAAGTATACGAGGTAAGTCCGAAAAGAAATCGTACTTACTTTCATATCTCTGTGCTAGTGTTATTTTTTGTCATAGGGCAAATGGCATCCTTCAAAGTAGTCCGTATTATATTGGATAAATCTCTTCCAGTAGTGTTTTTTGTTTCGATACAATCCTGAAAGTTGATTTTTGGTTCACTTTGGTCGCATTAACTTTTTGTCGGCAAACCGATGACATTTGGGCGTTTCAAATTTAATTTTAAATTTGAAAACAACCAAAAGCCACAAGGAGCTATGTCAGGACTGTTTGAAGGTAAAAAAAGCAGTACTATGTAGTGTCCAGATCTGATCAGAAACGCCCTTAGTTCTCCTTTGGACTAATTGATCCTGAAATCTTACAACGCCGAAAAAAATTGGAGATCAATTACTTATCTGGAGTACTAAGTTACCTGAGAAGGCTTTCCATAGTATTGCCTACCAAAAGGAAGACCTTTGACTAGACATCGAAATAAAAGTTCTTGATGACTTGTATTTCTATTTTACTGATTTTTTTAAATAAAACTACCTTAACTACATACTGAACTAGAGTTTAAGTTGTGAAATTTGTACTTGGAGCCTTTTTTTCTGAATCAGAGAACCTATAGTGCTAACACTAAGGTTAAAATTTGAACCATGACCTGGTTCAAGCCTTCCATAGTTGAGCCGACTAAGAGGAAGAACTTGGACATCCCTTTGTTGCTAAGAAAAAAACGGGCATTGAGAAAAGAGTACTTGATGACTTGGAGCCTTTTCTTTTGAATCAGAGAACCTGGAGTGATTGATACACATTCGTTGATATGATCTTTTAGTTATTTTTAACAATAACATAATCCGACGAAAACATGATCCATAGGCGAGCAACAGAGTTTTATGTATACGTTCATGGCGCAAAAATATAAAAGCAGGTTCGATACTCTGTAAATAGACCTCGTATACTGCTTTTTATGGCATAATAATAACCCTATTCAACAAATTCTTCGGTGCATAATTTTATTTATTAGAATTTTTTGTTTATAAATAAAAAGTTAACAATTACTCTCTATAAGGAAAATTGATAGAAAACCGTATTCACAGTGATTAATAGGATATTATTCCGTCATGTAAAGCGTATGGGATGGGTTTATGTATCAGCGCCATCAATAAAAAAATAGTTAATGTGAAGAAAACCGCTAGATTAAGTGTTTTATATAGTACGAGAATGAAATATACTTCCTAAAAAAGAGTAGTGATAATAATATTATTAATTTATTCTATTATTATTCTATAAATTCATTACATTTCCTTATTTTCTTTTTTGTTTTTATATTGGCTCAATTTATACGTTCATCTTTCTTAGATTTTACTTATTACACATATTTAAACTAGTAGAAGTAGAGGATATAAAGATCCTAGAATGGATGACATGAACCAATGAAAGATGTAAAATGAGCTTATATAATGCTTAAAAAAACAATATTTTTTAACCTTTACAAGTACCTATATTTGTAGTAACTATTTTTACTAAATAATCACGAAGGTTGCGTCGATTCGCAATGAAGGTGATGCTGTCGGCGAACGAAGAAACGTCGTGGATCTCCGGGGTGTGGTCTAATCGGGTCCACATCTTTGTAGAGTTCGCTGGCTGTTGCTGGTATGAGATTCCAGGGCGTAGGTGTGGTGAAAGTCAGGATTGATGATGTCAGAATTTTTCGTACTTTGTTTAACAGGCATTATATACTTAGCAGGCTTCCTGGATGAACGTAAAATAATGTCATGTGTCTAGGTGGAGAAGTCCTTCTAAAGAATTGGCTAAGGAGTGTGCTCTTTAACGTTCGTGTCGTGTAAGCTTGAAATTCAATACTTGTAATACCCTGGGGGAATAACGGCTGTAGACAGAAAGCTTTACATTGCACTAATTTGAAAATATCTCTGATTCTAATTAACGGATTTTTATTTTCTGAAGTTCATTTTGTACACTCTTCAAATTTGTAATCAGCAGGTCAAAATACATCAAAAACACTTCAACAGCCACGAAAACTCACCTGGCACCCGTACTAACAGGGCTATGTAGTGTTCACTCACGTTTTCTATTATTACTCAATTACAGAAAACATCATACATGATATTATAAAATTAGCTCACGCTTTACAAAGGACGGTATAAGAAATTTTCATTCAAAATTAATTTAATCGATGTATACCTATAAACATTCAAGTAGGAAGTGTAAGGAAGAAAACAATATATAGAATGGTCAAAGAAAATGGCCAATCTCTTCAATTTAATCAAACTTGTGGAATGTCCCAAGATGATATGCCAAAGAAATTTATCTTTGTGAGGAAATTCAACACAAAACTGGGACGTACATCTGAATAGGAAAAAGACACCATATTGAGTCTAAACCAAAATGTCATAAAGTGGTATACGGATGAAGCACTGGAGTAAGGTTTTTTGAACCTGTAGCCAAGTATTAAAAAAGCCTGGGATTTAATATCGAAAAGAATCATCGTAGACAAGAGAATATAATCATGCGAGATAGCTAATTAGCCACTGAATTCACACACAATCACTTCAAAGATAGGAATGCTTAGGCAAAAGAAGATTTTTACCATGAGTTCCAAGACACATAGGAATAGAAGGAAAAGATAAGCTCGTAAAAAAAAGGAGCTGAAACCCCAAATTTTGGACCAGAATCATCTTGTGGAATCAGCAGTAGTACAGTCTTATAAAAACTAAGAAGTGGAAGGAGAAAAAGGCAAGTACTGAAACGATCTTGAAAGACAAAGACAAGCGAAGACTCTCCTTGGAAACTATAACCAAAAGAGATCTATCAGTCATCTAAACCTCAGAAAAAACAACCTACGTATTGTTACAGAAATATTTACCGGGCTCAGGCAGGTTAAAAGAACACATGAATAAACTAGAATTAGTAGATGAAGCAAACTGCAGATTTTGTAATGAAGAGAAAGGAACCTCAATACAGATACTCTCAAAATGCACTGCCTTGTCTAACCAGAAAGAAACTTAGAATCATACGAAGTAAAAGAGAAGAAGAATTATAGAAAGAAAAAGGGGACACAAGAGATCTTATAGGTCGCAGGTGTACCTGATTGCACCTAAATATTTATCAGATTTTATCCCCTCAACAATTGAATGCATGATTTTTTTAAGTATTTAACAAATTTCACGGTGCTATGTATAAAATATTTGTTTAATACAATGTAAAACAGTGATGTCTCATACTATTACCGTATTTATTGAAATAATGAAAAAAAACAATAACAATTAATCAGATTCTTACGTTAAAGAACACCTGGTTATCGCCAAATATAAGCATAAGTGTGTCTTTACAAGAGTTACTTTAAAGAAGAAAGTAACTATGCTTTTGCACATCTTTGGTGTATTCCTTTTATCCCCCATAGTACATGGAGGTCCAGTGTATACTAGTAAGTACACATTTTACATATTTTATTAATTTCTTCATGTATTTTTTGTCGTACTTCAGAGATTAATATATAAGTTTGTGTTTAAGTTTAAGTGTTTTTCTCTTGCCCTTTTTTGGCATTGCTCAGGTTTGTAAGTTATACATCAACTTTCTTTTAGAGTCTATTTTTTATTTTTGCACTCACATTCCTTCACTCATTCTTCTCCAGTTCATTTATCCATATATTCATCTCACTCTTTAACATTACATTCTTTTAGATATTTGCAGTTTTGGACAGCATTTGGTCCTGCAGATTGATTTTAAGTCCATTTGTCATATCTGTTGTCAGATACTCAGTCTTCGTTCTACTCAACCTCAATCCTCTACTCTTAAAGGTTTTTCTCCATTTTTCGAGTTTTCCTTTCTTTTTCACAAAATCTACAATCACAATACCATCCGAAAACATCATATTCCTTGAGGCTTCACCTCTTATCCTTTCAATGATAAGGACTCAGCATCGACCTCTGGTAGAGCCCCACATGCACCACAAATCACTCCCACTGCTTTTTATTTCCATTGTTGTTCTCTCATAGATATCTTGCACGAAAAAAAATTCTCTTGTGATAGTTGCGCCATCGGTCGCTGAGGCTAAGTACCTATTGTACCCTCGTATTTTTATTAATTTCTTAGTAGCTTAAAATAACTAATCTACTATAAACTTTTCAGCTATGACTACATGTTTTGGATATGAATGTTCAAAAGATGCGGTACAATGTCAAAAAATCACACAAATTTCAGATGATAAGCAAACCATTAATACATCCATTACTTGTCTAAATAGGGAAGGTAAAATTTTAAACAAGGTTACATCCACACGACCAAATGATTTTGATGATATGGTTGTTCTTAATATAATTACAGATGCAAAAGTTTATAATCCTAACATTGGAAAATTGAGATTTCAGCCCAAGGTTATTTTTTCGGAATCATAAAAAAATATAACTATCTGTTTTCTTTTTATTATTATATAAATAAATGTTTTTATATAAATCGTTTTTTTAAATAGTGATATTTTAGAGTTTTTAGCTAACAATTAGCTAACAATTGAAATAAACTAGTTCACATCTATGAGTATTTGGCCTTTTGATATGCAGCACATAAGATATTTAGCTCGTAATTATGATATTTTTTCAAACGACATTTTTTTCTGTACAAAACCTATACCTGTATTTCTATGTCAGGTTTGCTTGAAGAAATTTTAACTTCAAAAATTAACAAGTACTGAATCATCATTTATTTTTGTTTAAACTATATATTTAATACTAAATATTAATGTTTTTGTTTGGTATTTGCAAATTTATCAATGAACTTGTGACCTATAGTGTTTATTTTCTAAAGAAAAAATTATATATATCAATTTACTTCGTAGAAAGAAGATTCGAGAATTTTCCAAGATTTAACGCAAATAAGTTTCTCGATTATCAGAACCGGAATGAAATAAAAATATGAAAATTGGATATATAACAACATTTATTTCGATGTGTATCTTCGCTTTTTCTTTAATAGCAATCCGGAGAAGTCATCTAGAGAACGATATCTTCTTTTTCTTTATCATTTCCAGGAGAATAATGGCCTTCGTTGCTCCGGGTTTCACCAACAATGAGCATAGTTTAATTAATGTAAAAGCTGCCAATTTGGTGTCTTATCGAGACAGCAACAACTAGAGGGACTTAAAAGTTGGTTTGAGTTGATATCGTCTTCCTGGAACCGACCCTTTTATGGTTTCTTCGCTGCTCTTTTCCACAAGTTTACCATATGTTTATATGGTATATTAACCAATTCTTGTAGACTTTGCTGACCCGTTACACCTCTTCGCTATTCTTAGTGGTAATGAGAAATCAAGAGCACAATCTGAAGTTGTTCATTTTTATTGGTACTTGTGTATTTGTTCAACTAGTTCTTAACATATTTCTGTAAAACCACATTTCAAAAACTTGCAGCTTTTTTATATCTTTTTGCTTCAGCGTCCAAGTTTCGCACCCATAAAGTGGTAAAGACCACACGTTCAAAGGTTCTTCCTTATTTTCTATCATAGAAACATTCTTGGGTTTCCATAAACCTGGAATTTCTTGTATTATTTGATGAAGTGTTCGCTTTTTGTGGTGTTCTGGTAGTTGTTATATACAACTGCATTTTTTGTTTATCCAATGTTCCTTGAGACGACTGCCAGGTGTAGAGGTGTCATTTAGGTTGATGTTAGTAACCACCAGATTGTTTTTTTGCAAAATTCCACAAGGTTTGGTCTTCCTGATACCCAACTTGTATGGATCTATCACATTTTCTGCTTCAACTTTCGAGTTCCAGTCTCCCATGAGAATGGTGATTGTTCTTTATGTTCTTTTTACTATTTTAGAATTCTTTTAGTTCTTCGAATTTAATAATCAAAATTCCGATTCCATCACCTATTTTTGAGTCCAGGCCTGATGAAAATTAAAATCAACATTCGCGAATTAAACAATTATGAAATTATTATCTCTAAGACCCATAACACCTACAGAGCGATATCTTCCAAAACACATTTATAAATTACAAACATTAAACCGTTTATATTTAGTTAGTCATTCATCTAACACAAGATTGTTTGAAATTTGAAACAGTTTAAAAATGTCACGATTAATCGCTCTTTATCTTCTCTTTGCTACTTTAGCAGTGATTTACAGTAAACCTGTTATTAAGTCACGTAAGTAACTAAAAAAAACAAAATTTTTGGAAAATTGTTGCATTTTTGACGTTTTTAGATACGAGAAGCTGCTTTACAGTAGATTGTCCAACTGATACTTTTGCTTGTGAGAAATTCACCAAAATTTCTGCTGATAAAAAAAATCTTGAAACAGAAATTCGCTGTCTTGGTGCAAACGGTAAGTAAACGTAAACTTATTTGAATAAATACTTACTTAAAACTTATTTCTTTTTCACAGACGTTTATAATTTTTTTTTATAAATTATTGATAAAGTTATAGAGTTAATAATTTAACAAGAACTCTCATATTTCACGATCTTCAACGATTTTTACGTTTTTCAACGATTTTTACGTTTTTTACGGTTTCAACGATTTTTACGATTTTTTACTATTTTTCAACAATTTATTGGCAAGTTCTATGATGCTTACGATTTTCAACAATTTTTACGATCTTTTACGATTTTCATAAATTTATTAATATGTTCTATAATCTTGCGGTTTTAAACGATTTTTACGATTTTCTGCAATTATTACGATATTTTTTAACAGGCGTATTTTTGTTTAGTATTATTATTGTTAGCTATTGAAATTATAAATTCTATAAAACTCACCTGCTGCAATTTTTACCTAAATATTATTTCGGAAATTAATCAGGTTCTGTCTTTTATTTTCCCATAATTTCATTTTACCTAATTTTAACTAGCGTCAGAGCTTGGAATGTTTTCGTATATTTATATTATGATTTAAGTGTGAATAATTCGATCATTAAAATATATTTCTTGCTAGCCAACAATGATTATTTATTTACGTCGATTCATCTTTTTTTTTTCCCTGTTCTCGACCTAAGGTTAAGTTTCCATACGGTTAACACTGTAATTAATTCAACTAGTATAACAGTAAAAGGCCTCTTCTGCGCAAGTTGCCATATGACAATCTGGGGGCTGTCAGTGTTCATTTTCATTTCAACCTGCTTTCGAATAAGAACTGATTGAGAAGATTTCTAACAGGTTTGTTTCATCGGAGTTCATCTTCGCCTTTTAATTTTGGATTTTGAGACAAACCTTTTATTTCCGACTGGTCCATCGAATCAATTTACGTTTTGCTTATATTTTTGGTTTATTTCGTGTCCAGTGGGAAAAACCACATTGTGGGATTTGTAAAGAGATTTTCTGTCGATTTAGCAGAAACACGCTATAAAGACGGCTTTTGGGACAAAATCAACGTCCCAGGTTATTAGAGCAACACAGAGTTGTAGTTTTTTTACCCTATTCCATCTTAGGGTTTTTTGGAACAGGCATCTAGTGCCTTGTTTTTTTTGGTACTGGCAGTTTAACGCTGAAGTTTATCCTTGGTACCGGCGTTTATTTTTTTTTTCTGAAACCGATCTGTAGTGGTGTAAAATTAACTATTAATGGTGATTGGAAGCCACCTCTGCCAGAACAGATAAGCTAATTTCATTACCTTGTATCTTGTATATTTTTTACTAATAGTAATTTTAGTGTTGTAATTCGCAAGTGTGATCACACCGAAACCGCTCATTTATAATTACTTGTTTTGTAACTAAGGCGCCAAAGTATATTTTGTAACAGCTCTAATTGTAATTCTTGTATTTGGGTCTATAATTTAATATTTATATTAAAGGAGGGTCTAGTTCATGAAACTGATTTGTTTTATTTAGCTCACTTTATCTTATTTTGTCGGATTGTGTAAGGGTTGTTAGTGCCTATTATATCTAGGGGTTTCCGGCTTGTACCGTCTAAGTCGGTGGCGCGGCTCACTTATTTATTATCCCTCTACGACTGAGCTCGGGCATAATTTGCTAGTAGAGTGACCACTAACAAATCTTGCGCAATTTGTTTAATTGTTGATATTAGATTTTTTTATTCTTAAAAATTGTCCTTAACCTTTTGTTAAATGAGATAAAGAAAAAAAACGTGGCAATTTTAAGATTATTTTAATGGTTTATGATTTTTAAGATTTTACGATTATTAACGACTTTTTTACGATATTCAACGATTCATTATAATTATATCTGATTTTCAACGATTTTTACGAATTCAAATGTTTTTCGAGATTTTCAACTTTTTATTTTCAACGAGTTTTACGGTTATAAACAATTTCTTACGTTTTTTACGATTTTTAACAATTCGTTTTAATTATTTCCGATTTCAATGATTTTCAACGATTTTCACAATTCACACTTTTCTCGAGATTTTCAATATTTTCTGTATAACTATTTTATAGAACATATTAATCAGTTATTATAAAACTTTAAATACAAATTTAGAATTATTGACTTTAGTTGACCTTAGAAATTATTAATATAAATTGTAATTACAGCTTTTCTCCACAATCATTTTATTGACAATTTCCTTAATTAAAGCAATTTAGATTTTAATTTATGTTGAATGAAACTATAATATTCTTAGTAGATATTGTAGAAAAAATCATTGGTTTTATACGTTTATTTTAAACTATTATTTTATGTATTTATTTTATGTTAATTTTCTTAGAATAATACATAAAGGTTTGTATTTATGTATTATGTAGGTAGTAAATGTTAAATCAAAAATATCCATGTAATTTCTTATTTGATATAATTATATTTAATATGTGGGAGAAATTGATTATTAGTTTGTTTTTTCAATGATTTTTTAAAATATTTTCTATGTTTTATACAAATTTTAAAGATTTTTACGATTTTTAGAAAGTTTTTATATTTTTGCCGTGTTCTTTGTCTCTGTGTCGTTCCGTGGAATTTTGTAATCGAATTTAAACCCATTTCCCGACTACCTAAAGCTCTGAAATTTTCAGGATAGCTAAGAACTGGATGACAATGCATGTTTCAAGTGTGTTTAGGCATATACATAGACTTCGAAATTTATACTGAATTGTTATTAAATTAAATATGTATACATATTACCATTTTGAAAGGCTTCATATTAGTTTTGCGTGGCTTATTTCGATAAGCGGCTGGTTGTGGCAATTCTGTTGGGAATGATAGGTTATCGTAATGGGATCGATCTCGCGAGAGAGAAGTTTTTTTATTTTTTTTTTGTTCTTACATGTGAAACTAGCGAAATAATTTATATAATAGTAATATGACCTATAAATCAGTAAAAAAATCTTTTTACTATAAAAAGTCCTTTTTATAAATTGTGATTATTTATTATTTTTACAATTTTCAAGGATTTTTGTGATTTCTTACGACTTTCAAAGATTTTTTTAAGATTAGCTTTGATTTTTAAAGTATTCAACGATTTTTTAAGATATATAATTTTGATTATTGGTTTCTGAAATACATTTTTTTTATAGTAACTACACTAGTATTATAATATAATTAATAAAATAATCTAAAAATTCTTATTTTAAATATTTTTTACTATTTTTTCACTTAATAAAATCATTTGAATACCCTATCTGTTGTATTTCACCCTTAAAATCAAATATTAACAATATTGGAATCTCCCTACTTTAAATTCTTAGAAATCCCGCTAAATTCTCAGAAAATATGTAGGTCAAATTCAATTCTAAGAGAATAGACGACCTAGAGTTTGTTTATGTTTTTCTATTGGCTGAAAGTCGGCCATCATGGATTGGGTTACTATGACAACCGCGAGAAACTGTCATTTATATAAACTCTATTAAAAAAAATACCTTGGAGTACTGATTTCGTGTAGTTTTTGTTTAAAAAATCAATCAAAGACAATAAATAATAATTGTTATAAATAAGAAAGTTCTTTTTAAAGAGTATCCATAGCTTATTTTAAGCCGCTAAGTGATTTTTAACAGGTCGATGTCTCCTGTTTGATATTCAATTTTAATTGCTGTTTAAAAGTTTATAGTTCGATAACAGTTGTTATTCAAACGGTATTTCTAGTTATTTTATACTAATTTGTAATTTTGCAATGGTTTTATCACTCCAGTATTGTTTTTCGAATAATTATTTGAGAAAATATCTAACTTTAGAGATGTCCTATAAATTAATGAAAATAATTGGTTTCTAAATGTATAATGTCTAAATTAAGTTGTAAGTTGTTTATTTAATTGGATTATTTACGCCTGTTAATAATATCAATCTTAAAATTATAATTTATTTATTATTAATTTAATATGGGTTTATACAGTAGCTGTATATCAATCATTTGGTAAAAGTTATATAATAACTCTAATAGCTTAATTAGACTAGCGTCTAGAAGTCACGCTCGCGTAGGTATCACTGTGTGTTCGAGTACGCACAAACTCACTTTTTTTTAATTTACTTATTAGATTTTTTCTTGTTTTATTTATTGTTTGTAATGTTTTTTATCGTTTTCATTATATTTTCTGGTTAATGTTTACATTTTTACTATATTTTACATTATCTTTTGTCACTTAAATATGTTAGATATCAACTGCACCATAGTATTTTTAGTAGTTTAGTAGGAATTACTCGTTTAAATATACGAGATGTTAACTGCACCACCTTACGGTGGCGTTATAGTACTTTGTATTTTCTTACTATTCTTTTTTCCGTACCTTTTTCAATATTTATTTCAAATATTTTCCAATTTCTTTATAAATCGAAGTATAACACCATCTACTGCGTTTTCCTAGAACCTAGATATTGAATAATCACAGCGCCACCTACTGGGTGTCGACCCTACCTAGATGTCAAACTTTGATAGAGAGATATATCAATTAACTTACACCGCCATCTATTAAGAATTCGTAGAACTGTACAGTAAATGTCACTTAGGAGGAGTAACCGGGCCATGATTTTATACGGCTTCATCAACGGTTTTTCCGAATTCTACAATTTTCAAAACTATTTTATTTTCACAATTTGTAACAATTTTCAATGATTTTTACAATTTACTAGTTTTTACGATCTACTGTCTATGGAACCCACTTATACGGAGATATAAAGCAAGTCTTATCTTTTTGAGCACACCTCGTATATATACCAAAAAAATAAGCGTAAACTTTTTTGTTCTAGGTGAGAAATTATTAAAAAAAAATATAACTTCTGAAAATCCTTATTATGGATCACAAGTAACTTTCCAAAGTTATTCTTATAGAAGTTTTCTTCAGTTTACCACAGATTCCAGCGATTCAGGAGAACCTGATGAAAACCCAAGGAACGAAGTTCATGGAAATGTTGATACAGAAATTATCGAAAAAGAAACTAAGGTGCATAATGATGAAAATTCCGAAGTGGAAGATTTGAATACAGTTTAATTTTAAATATTATATTCTAGCATTGTATAACAATAAAACGATTTAGATGTATTTTATTAAGTAATTTTCCTAACTGTGATGTAATAAAAATTTTAGTTAATTTATAAATTTTATACAATTATTTTAAGTAATATCTGAAGTAACCGTTTTTAAATAAAATTATTTCTATTATAAAAGTAATGAAAGCTAGCGCCAATCCAATAAATAATATTGTAAATGCTCCTTGTAGATGAATTAATCCCAGTTGAACAGGACTTAAGATACCAGGATCTTCGATAATAATTTTTTTTAGAAGAATTGATTGGTCATCTGTCCATTTTTCCAATAAGCCTGTTTGCCAAATTGTTTCAATCCAATAATTTAATTTTTCATTCAGGTGAAGCCCCCTTCTTGAAGCGATTTTATAATCGATTCCTGTAATCTAAAAAACATTAATATTTAATACTGTATGGAGGCACTGGGCTTGGAGGGACAGCAGAAGAACATAGGATTGTTTTTGTGGTGTGAATTTTCTAAAAATGAGTAAAATTTTCGGTTTTGCTTTAGACTTGAGCTCAGTGCAACGAAAACTCTTCAGGAAGCCTACGAAGATAGTGTTTTGTCCAATTTTTTCGGTGGTTTAAATCATTTCAGAAGGAAGATGAGTCACGAAGCAAAAGGCCTTCATCTTCAAAAACCGATGATGAAAATGTCGACAGAATCCGAGATATTGTGCCTTGACTATCAAAATAAAGAGTTAAATTAGACTAATACCTCCGTTTATCAGATGTTAACCAATTTGGATAGTAAAATCAGACCGAAAATAGTTCCAAAAACAAGATCAAAACAACATCAGGAAAGAAAGGTTATCAAATTCCATTAAAAATGACCCTCATTTGCTGGAACCTGTCTTGGGTGTTTGTGTACGATCCATAAACTAGGTGCCAGAACATGGAGTAGCACACTTCAACCTCTCCAAGGCATAAAAAAGGTTCGAAAACTTTTAAAAAAGGGTTATCCATGTGTGATCTAACATCAAGAACAAGTTGTTGTTATATCATGATAATACTCCAAGACAATAAAAAGCAAGGAATCGAAGTCGAAGATCAAATGCATACTAATATGTTTGTTCTTAAAAAGGTTTTTAACAAACTTCGAAAAAGGGCCATGCATGTGAGACAACATCAAGAACAGTAAAAACATTCCTCTAGCTCGTCAGATCTCTGAGCTCTTATTTCTTTTCAAAATATGAAAAATCTTTTTAAGTGAACTCATTTTGAGACACCTGATAATATTCAAACTTCTGGAACCGACCAGCTGAAGGAAATTCCAGTATTGGAGTTCCAGCACTGCTATAAGGTGTGGAAGAACCGTCTCCAGCGCTGTGTGGTTTCAGAAAGAAGTTATTTTTGAGAATGACAATATAGAATTTCATTTAGAGACCTCGTAGTAATGTTTGATGTATAAAAAATGTACCTATGCATTACATTTACTATACCAGGGGTAGGTACCAGAAGAACTTTAAAAATACTTAAACACCTAATTATACATACTCGTTCTTTTGAAGATATTTGTAGTCGTTCTAGATTGTCTTCAAAATCTTGAAAATGCATCATATGCCATTTATTAACATGCGAACCATTATCAAGAAAATCCTGCAAGTGATAATCAGGTCTAATGTCATTTTGAACCACAGCTAATAAATTATCTGATGTTCTTCCTAATGTTTCATTCAGACCAGTAAAAAATAGATATCTGCTAAGATTTTTGTCTATCTTTTCGTCTGAATTTAGTAACTCTATTTGATTAACTGCTCTTAGTTTTTTGACAGTTCCAGGTGAAGTTAGAACACTACTTAGGTGTGAATTATATTTAATGTTAATAAAAAAAACAAACAAGATTAGAGCTATAAAGAGTAACCTTAGAGAATTTTGTTTTTTTAAATTTGGTAGATTTAATTGAAATAGTACTCTGTATACAGTAAAAATTGACATTAAATAACTTTCTGGAGCTATAATTCGCCAAAGTATAACTATTAGAACCAACGCTGATAAAGTTGCTATTATCAAAAGGCCATCAAACATATTAAAATAAAAATTTAAAGGCAATTTATTTGTACTCGGAACCAAAAAATTATAGGATACGCTTTTAACTATATCCTGTAAGTTATCCAATTCTATTTGAAGACCATTGTCGGTACCATAAAGGATCAAATCTATATTTCTGTTTTCTACATCTTTTTTCGCTAAGTCGAACGAATTTGTTTCTAAAAACCTAAAATAGAATTTAAAATCGAGTTGTTAATGACTGAAAAATTTACACATAGTTATAATTAGAAAAATACTATATACAAGATAAGGCCTGCTATACACGTACGTTGTAACGCAGCTGTACACCGTAGGGATCTACGGCGAGACTGAGGGGGTACCTACACCCAGCGGTCTGTTAAAGAGACGTTTAGTTAAAGTCATGTCCTGCACAGTCGATGATCGCAGTTGTTACTTTGACATTAATCTATCTAAAATGGAAGTGTCAAAAAATATGGAGTGAAAAGTGGTTACTTTAGTTGGTTTGTAGGTACAGCTCACCGATACCTGCACCAGAATTCTGGAAAGCTTCGAATTTGTTTGTTTCCTTCCCGCAATTACTACGAAAGTTGTGAAACTTTTTTACTACTGTATCTTTAACAGCATCTTCTCTCGTCCTTCCACTACCTCCCTCACTTCAGAGGGGGTTTCTGTAACTTGAATGGGCATTAAGAAGAAGCTGTGGTTCTTAACTCCTTTTGCCAAGGTAGTGCGCTTTTCAATACATTTCTGGTGTCTTTCCATGATTGCGCACTCTTCTTATATGCGTTCTCTTTTAAACCATTCTGTCGTCTATGACGCTCTCTCTATGTGACTCTTTGATCAGTTTTTGCTCTTTTATCTTTGTATCCGTTTATTCCTGTTGGAGCTACATGCTTGGTAATTTTTTACCCCAAGTTCCATCATCTGGGTCGTATTTTGTTAGTTCCTTCAGTTCACGGTTTGCATAGTTCCTCGTGCTGCTTCCAGTTTTCCTTATCTTAATCCTAAAAAGTTCCAGCTACCGGCTTTGACATTGTTCTTGAAATAGCTGGATATGCCATTTTGTACAATAATTAGTCGTGCCACACTATCAACACTGTTCCAATGGATTGGTTTCTATTAAATTCTTTTGTAATATATTCTACTAGTCTCAGTACCTACTTGCAGCTCTGTGGAATGTCCTCTAGTCTAGGCAATCCGAGATGTTATCATCTACTCTAAAAACTTAGAATAGTGCTATAAAGAGTCTCAATAGGAGATGTAGACAGCACCATCTGGTTTTTATGTAGACAAAGTACGAATTATACTTGCTTAGTAGCACTGTAGCACTGTATAAAGTTTCTGTGAGCGATATACGTAGCGCCACCTTATCTTTATCTAAAAAACTTAACAGAGAACGAAGATAGGAAACGCTTCTAAGGAAGGTGTAAAGAATGAGTCTTAGAACGAAATGTAGAAAAAATAATACAGTTGATAACCAAAAGAAAAAAGCTTTAAACAAAATTTAAGAAAGTATGCATATTCGAAAATTTTAAATTTAGTTTATAATTTTCTCAAGCTCTCCTAGTGGCGCTGTACAGAGTCTAATTGCTGGAAAGTCTCAGTACGAAATGTAGAAAAACTTTACTAGCAAAAGTAATCTACTTCTTAAGTACAAAGTTAGTTCATATTATTCTCATGCTCACCTAGTAGCGCTGCAATAAGTCTCAATAGGAAATTTAAACAAAAACCCTTTGCCTTTTGTAGAAGAAGTAATTGGAAACGAAGGTTAAAACATTTTTCAAGGAAACTAAACAAAGCACACTTTTTAAAGAGAAATTGAAAAAATATCTTCAGCAAGCCGGAATCTTCGATCTGTATCTGTAGGCGATGGTGCCTTTTACCGTTCGATCACAGATACCCAGTAGTTACTTACTTACTTAGAGAGAGAGAGAGAGAGAGAGATTATTAAACAAATCGACATCAAACTCTAAGTCAGTTTTTTTGTGCCCATTTTTATATTTTTATTCAGTACGGGGTCCCAGAACCATAGATTTTTAGTAAATCTTTACTTGAGATATATCCTATGGGATAACCAAATTGGTTAATTAACAGAGACAAACTTTTAAGAAAATTAAAGAAAGTGGTGCTGCAAAGAGTCTTAGCGAGAGATATAGAGAGCACCACTTGGTCTTTATGTAGGAAGTCATCTACTCTTTAAGCATACATTTAGTTCATATTTGCGTCGTGTTCTCCTAGTGGCGCTGTAAAAAGTTTTCAACAGAAGATGTAAACCACACTATCTTATTTCTAAAAATTATTAGAAAATATATTTAAGGATGAATTTAGTCATATATGACATTTTTTCAATTTTTCCTTAATTTCATTTCTTGTTTGATATAATAAAGATGATAACTTACTCTATAAGAAAATCTGAATTTTCTTTCAAATAAACAGGTTGAAAATTCAATAATTTAGCAATAGTATTTAATGCAATAAACAAAACTCCTGGATAAGTGTTGTTAAATGGATCCCACATAAATATAGCGTACATATTCCAGCTTATAGTAAAAGGACACTGATTTAAATTCCATGGAATCCTTTGGCCAAAGGGATGATTGCAATTAATTGGACTAATATATACTGTTTTACCACATTTACTTTCAGGTTTATAAGGATACCAAGCCATGAATTCGTCTTCTATTGTATGAATGATGGTTTTATATAAATTTTTCCTCCATAAATAATGAAAAGTGTTGTGAATCTCTCGCATCTTTACAGAGATTTGGTAATTTATCAAAATTTTACCTCTATTATTAATTGTAGTAAATTTTTCTAGAAAGTTAAATGCTGTTTTTAATGCTTTTAAATTGTCAACAAATACGATATAATCTTCAGAACCGCTATAAACATATGTCGAAAAATCTACTGGTTTTTGTGCTGAAGGATTGATTAAATAAATTGATTTAAATAAATCAAAAACCCAATTATAAATTTCAGATTCATTATAATATATTACAACAATCTGTGGAGACATAAATTTTTCAATCATAGATTTAAGACCATCGCAGATTGTATTCGAAGTTGGTTCAATGTTAACAATTGTAAAAGAAGTAATTAAAAATAAAATTATTAAGGAAGTCATCATACTGTTACTGATTTTAGTGAGCTACTAAAGAGGAATACGTTTATCTGTGATTATTTTTTTTTTTAAATAATAATAACAGATATTATATTTCAATGAAAAATGAACAAATAGATATTACAGAACAGATTTATCATAATTTTATTGATATTATCTATCGAAATATTGAAGGGTGTATTTTGGTGTAGAAATTAATGATAAGTTACAACCAAAAATATCTCTTTTGGAATTTTGAAGGAAATGGTAAATTCTTCCCGTCCAGTTTCTTAGGGGAATTACCAAGTTCAGTTATATTAATCTGCACTGACCTCGTATAACAGATTCGGACTTGGCCTTCATCATAAATATAATTTTTGTTCTTATATGGTATAATTATAAAATTTAAATAAATGATTGGATCTGGATCTGGAAATTTGGGGAGGGGCGAGCTAGTGCTTAGCCAGCACTGAGGCCACATATGACCCATTGTGCATCCTCCCGTATTGTAGGGATATCCTCACCTCAGGCTGTCACCAGGCCTAGTGATTTAAAATAGGTGATAAGGATCCCGAGGGGGATCTCCCTGACATCGGCTGGTGTAAGCCAATACTCGCCCAACACGGATCTTCTGATTTCAGAAAAAACAGAGCAGTCATACATAATGTGTTCTACTGTTTCCTCTTCTTGTTCGCAGCTCTGCATAGCGGCGATTCTGTTAATTTCATCCTAAAGAGATGTTGTCGCAATTGGCAGTGACCTGTCAAGATTCCCACAGTTGTTCGGAGATTTTGTCTGGTCAATGCCTTAAATTTTTTTGCTGTTTCCTCGTCAGGATGAGGTAATAACTCTCTGGCCAGTCTACAGTTCGTAGTTTCATCCCAGCACTGTATAAATTTTTGGTGAGAGTGCTGTTTGATAAGGTCCACGACTGCGGACAATGTTAGCTTGGTAGATGGGCGAGGGCTAACATATTTGTAGCCCGCAGCCCTCCTTGCTAAATTGTTCGCAATGCGGTTGCCTTTAGAGTTCCCATGTCCTTTGATCCAGCTGAGAGTGACCACGTTATAAAAAAAATGATTTCAAATTTGTTGTTAAATAGCGCATTTCAAAATAAATTATTGAGATTTTTTATCATTTTTTTTATGATTATATTTAGTTTTTTAGTAGTCGGAATAAACAAAAATTCCTATTGTTTTTGCTTGATGTTTTATGATCCCTTAAAGCCTTTCGCAACTAGATAAATCCATGCCCTTTACGCTTACAAATTGCTCCATTTTAACCCCCCAAATTAATTAGCCAGGAAAGTTAACTAAAAAGCATAATTTTTCAACTTTTCCCAACTGACAGATTCATAATTAGTAACCAAAACAACCCTAGGGGACTTTTTTAGTCAGATCTAAAAAATTAGGAAAAGTTGATAGCAAATGGTGATATTTTCACGATGTATCGGTTTTTGGTTAACTTTTTTTGGCTATCCATACCCGGGGACAAAAAACATCCTAGGTGACATTTTTTTACCAAAAGTACAAAGGTGGCGGCAAAGTTAAAAAACAGTTGAGTTTTCACCATTTTTTGTTTTGTTTTAGCTTTTTGGTCAAATAACCTCAGATACGTAATCAACGACCAAAAAAGACCTATTTGACTATTTTGAGCCAAAAATAAAAAATTAGCAAAACTATTTTCACGAATTTCCATTTTTCAGTTAACTTTGGTGCTTGACTAAATTCGATTTCGTAATCAGGAGGCAAATAAACCTCTCAGGTACATTTTCCCACCTTCCAGTTAATTTTTCTAGATAATCAGCGATGCAAAAACTTTTTAGAAATCATTTTTGGTTCTTAATATCAAGTTTTTCAAATAAGTCGAGACAATGAAGAACTAAACTTCCAAAATTTAAACGGCAAGACTGATTTTAATATTTTGCATTCGATTCGTGAGAGGATCAGGAAACTTTGTGACCTTATATAACCATGAAATATAGAAAAACTGTATTTGTGTAGGTATACAAAAAAATGCATTTTTAAAGTGCATCTCAAACAGAACTCGTTATTTATTGAGCTGAAATAAGTTCAATTTTGTTACTCATGGGTTTGCGGCGTCGCTAAAAACAAATATATTGAAACTGATCTCCGGAGTATCTTGGTGCACAGGATACTTACTGTTTACCTCATCTCGTGGACCCAGGGGTTTGTGGGGTCGCTAAAAACGAATATCTCATTGAAAGTGATCTACGGAATACCTGGTGCCCAGGATACTTTCTGTTTACATCAAATCCTGGAGTTTTCGGTAATATCGTTATTAATTTGTTCAAAACTTAATACACGACGTAAAAAGTAGGTATCCTGGACACCAGGTACTCAGAAGATCGCTTTTAAAGTCAATTTTCAGTGAATCCAAAAATCTCCGAATAACAATATTAAGCTCATTTCCGCCAATAAATAATGGCTTTAAAATGACACCTAGGAGATTATTTTAGCGGAAGTTACGTGGGATTCATAATTTCTCACGATTAAAAGTGTAATCCTAAAAATAGGTACGAACTTAATCAATTTGTTGTTATCAGTATTTACTTATGGATTAATAATCATCCAATAAAAATGAAATATTTTTAGATTCGTGAATCATAACAGAAAAGCTACGTAGGAAACGAGTCGCGAACATGGAGTCGCAAATAATAAATACCGATAAAAAAACAAATACATCTGTTAAAATTGTTGAAGAAAATGATGAAAATCGTTTAACTAAATGTGAAAAATGGTTGGAACAGTGTTCTATTGATGATGATCGTTCGGTTTACTCAGACTCAGATAGTTCTGCATTTACTGAGACAACTACAAACAGTGCCATGGACTCAGGATTTGTATTTCCAAACAATGAAATTGCAATAGGAAACAGAGTTTTAAATAAACTTGATGTAAGTTTTTTTAATAATTTTTTATAAATTTTAATTAATTTATTGCATACTCGATAAGGTTAACTATGTATGATTTTATAGCTTAGTAAATATGGGATCGTATGTTTTATAGTTTTAAATTACTTTCCTTATCAGAACAGGATGCGGCAATTATTGCGATAGTAACAAACTAACATCTTAATATCTCGGTAACTGATCAAATGATGAACAAGTTATAGGAAAAGTTATAAAAAATTGGGCAAACAAAAAAAATGGAAAAATATGTAAACTCAAAAAACATTGTAAAACACTAAAAGAAATTTACACAAATTGTAAAAAAATGAAAAAAAGTTGAGACAAAGCATAGAATTAAAAAAATGTTGCCAGGTTATCTTGCAGCCTGCAGCAGCCCATCCTTGCTTCCTCTTCAAGACTATGTGAATAGAAGGAAGGTCTGACAGGCTTTCCATTGCTGCTGTTGGAGTGCCTCCCAAAGCTCCAGTTATGCAGCCGGTCTTTGGATCTTGTCTAGCTTGATGAAGACATTTTTTTGTTGTATCTTTGACCACCATATCAAAGATGCCTAAGTAACTGTTATTTTAACCACCATGTTATTGTGGTTTTCCATTGTTTCAAAGTGTCTTCCAGAAACACTTTAAACAAAGTTGGGGACTTGGGGCATCCTTGGAGAAGCCCTAATAACTCTCTTTATATCAAATTTATTTCGTAGCTTTGATACCAGCCTCCCACAAGCCCCCTGGATGAGGTAAACACGATGGCATCATTAAACCTACCTTTAAATAAACAAACAATTTTTTTTAACTGTTCCGCATTTTCAAAAAACGTTAGATTAGGAACTTTATGTTTTTACAGCTTAAAAGATGCTTCCGTCTAACTTTTAGGATACTGTTGGAAGCAAAATCATCTTTAGTGATACTGATCCAAAATATTCTAACGTTAACATTTACAAATCCAGAAAAGTCCATGTAGGTGATGTTACATATATAAATGGAACAGCAATTATTACTTCTGGTAATTCTGCCTTTAATGATAGATTGTTACCTTTAACATATGATGATTCAAGTGATTTAGACTCAATTTATCTGAAACGAATTAACTGGCTAGCACAACCTGCTCTTGGTGTGAAAGAATATTTGGAAGAGCCCGCTAAATATGTAATTATAGGTAAACATTTTATTATTATTTTGTATAACTTTTGCTTTCTAAATATTTTTTAGCTCACACAGCAACAGAGGAAGGGTTCACTCAAGCAGAAAACACTCTTCTTGTTCGTCTTGCTCAAAGCTTTCATATTGAAAGTAGAAAGTGGAAAGATATTTCATACAATTTCCTTATAGGCTCAGATGGTTTAGCATACGAAGGTAGAGGATGGGGTGTTGTGGGATCTCATACAAATGGCTACAATAAAATATCTGTTGGAATTTCATTTGTAGGATGTTTCTTAGATCATTTACCCCCGAAAAAATCTCTAGAAAAAGCGCAAGCTTTAATCGAGTTCGGTGTTCAAAAAGGATTTATAGCAAAAGATTATAGACTGTTAGGTCATTGTCAATGTAAAGCTATTGAAAGTCCAGGAAAACGTTTATTTGAAGAAATTAAGACTTGGAAACACTGGGATGCATCTTTACAAGTTCCAAAATCTTCATTTAGTGTTAATAACATTCAGGAAAACTCCTCAACGGAGGATTTTATAGCTTCAAATCAACCTTAAAACTCTCTCTTTATTTATATAAGTACCTATAGGTACTATTTTATATAGCTTTCAAGAAAATCTATATTTTAACCGATATTTATTGTTTTTAAGTAACAATTCCTTTATTTGGAGTTTTAAACAGTATTATAACGGTACAAAATGATATTATAAGACTTTTATTAAAATGTACTTATAAGTAAAAAGTGTATATATTGTGTGACAACTCTTAAATAATCGAATTTTTTCAGAGCTTATATATATGTACCTAAGTACTTACTTTGCGTTATCAATGTAGTTATAAATTCCTATTCAACGGGTATTCCCCAAATATTTTATTACCCTATCCGACCACTGAAAAAAGCAAACATATTTCTTGTGCGGCTCAATGTGGGGGATTCCAGGACAATTATGTTTAAAATCAAAGTTCCCTGGATAGAGGATGTCCATGGATAAAAAACCGTATTATGATGCTAAAGTCATTGGTTGAAATAGGAACAATTACGTGTGTAAAGGACCAGCGGGTAAAAGTAAATCTGGTAGCCAATCGAGTTAAAACAAAACATATAAAGTCACTTACAGTTCACAATTAGTGATCAGGTTGTGCCGTGCCTCACAGGTAAAGACCAAGAAAGACTAAGAATATTTGAGATGAAGACCATAAGGAGACTCGTGGGCGCAATAAAAATGGAAAAAGGGGAAATGAGAAGTAGAGTTATAGGAGAAGATATTGACAGAGTTATTAAAGCACAATGACTGAGATGGCGAGGACACAAAGAGAGAAGAAAAGTCATTAAATGGAAACCAGAAAGACCGAAAGAAAGATGGGAGGTCCAGTGCGATAGAGATATTAAAGCAATGAAATTGACAAACTGGAGGAAAATATGCACAAATAGAAATTAGTAAATCGGAGTTTGGAGCCATAAATAACTTATGTTGAAAAAGAAGATCTAAGACCAAAAACTATGAAAACTGTAAAGCTATAGACTTTGTACCTTGAGTCCATAATAGGCCAATACTAAAACAGAAGATTTGAGAAGGCACCAAGAACAATCCAAACGGTGGATTTTCAAAATCCAACGTTGGAATTAAAAGATTATAAAGAATGTAAAGCAATTTAAAGTTATTTTTGAAATTTAGAAATTAAACAAACAAGAAATTATTAAACTGACATTAAGGAGAAATTGAAAAAATGTCACATCCAGTGGGATTCGAACCCACCATCACTGCCTTATACGCAGGCATGCTTTAACCACTTAAGCTAAAAGACTCTCAAACAGAAGATCCAAGAAGGTCTCGACTGTTGTCATATACTCAGTCTTCGTCTTACTCTCAACCCTCTACTCTCAAGCGTCTTTCTCAATTTCTCAAGTTTTCCTTCCAGTCTTTCTTTCACAATATCATCAGCATTGTGAAAAGAACCATGAAGAATGCGGACTGATTCACCGCGTTAAAGAAGAAGAGTGGCAAACATCCCACTAGGAAATGAGACGCCTCTTGATGATGATAATGATACAGGGTGTAATAAAATATTACATTATAAATTTACGATTTGAGTACCTATACTTTTCAATTTCGATTACCACGCACAATGTTTTATATGCCATTTTTTGACAGAGGATCAACAATTTTTCAAAATATTTTATTTGATGTACAACTGAGATATTAAATAAAATAATAATACACTTTTGTTTCTATTACGCAACACCGAAAAGTAAAGTAGTTTCTGTTTCTATATCGGTTGTTTATCAGATATAAATTCCGGTCCTGCATATAATAAATTTAGTTTTGATTATTTTATGAAAGTGAATCATCACTCAAAAGCTACGAGTCGCGAAAATGGAGACGCAAATAATAAATACTGATAAAAATAAGAATACATCCGTTAAAATTGTTGAAGAAAATGATGAAAATCGTTTAACTAAATGTGAAAAATGGTTGGAACAGTGTTCTATTGATGATGATCGTTCGATTTACTCAGACTCAGATAGTTCTGCTTTTACTGAGTCAACAACAAACAGTGCAATGGACTCAGGATTGGTATTTCCAAACAATGGAATTGCGATAGGAAACAGAATTTTAAATAGGCTTGATGTAAGTTTTTTTTAATTAATTTTTTATGTTTAAGTTAATTTATTGCATACCTACTTAACAAGATTAACAATGTCTACTTTTATAGCTTATAGTCCGTGGCCCATTCTCCTCCTATTGGTGAAGAATGTTGTTTAACTTATTTTTCTCGCTGAATCCGAATCTGAAACTTGTTTTTCCGAAAAATGGTCGGGTAAATTGTCATTAACAATTTAATTGTTTAAACAATTATTACTAGAAAACTATGAGAAATAATTTAGAGACATTTTAAACCTGACCTAATGAAAAGTTGCGATAAACAAATTACATGTAATTTTGTTAACCTCGACAAATGTCGATTTAAAAATTAATCGATTTCGAATTTATTTTATTTCTGGGAATCCCAATTCCAACAAATATTTTATTGTCAATATTTTCTATTAAGTATGCTGTTTAAGTGTATAAAACATAATTCGTCTTTTTTTATATGGACTGTGTTTTGAAAATTTAACGGCAAGATAGATTTTAATAAATCTTTTTGCATTCGATTTGTGACAGCATCATGTTACTTTAAGTTTATTCCAACAGACCAAAGAACCATTCTAGAACCATCCAGAAACTGCGCAGTAAACGAAACCTCAATAACTTTAACGTACTGAGTTGTTTCGTAACGGTTCTAGAACTGTTTTTTGGTCTATTGGAACAGACCTTTTGTGACCTTATGCGATAATGTAAGATTGTGCATAAAAAAATGCATTTTTAAAGTGCATCACAGAACTTGGTATTCATTGGCTGCAATGAGTTCAATTTTGTTACTCATGGATTTCTGGAGTCGCTAAAAACGAATATGTTGTTGAAAGTGATCTCCGGAGTACCTTTACATCGCATCCTAGAGATTTCGGTAATAGCATTATAAAATTACTTAAAACTCAATACTCGCTTATTTTTGGACTCGCTGAAAATGAATATGACATTAAAAATGATCTGGGGAGTATCTGGTGTCCAGGATACTTAATTTTTACGTAGTTTCCTGGAGTTTTAGATAATATCGTTGATATAGTGTAAAGCTAAATTTATCATTCGACGTTCTTTGACAAAGTGTCGAAGTGAAGTTAGCTGGGGCAAGGAGTCTCACTACATACTCATTGAACTTCAAAAAAAATTATGCTTTAAAGATAGATAGACACTATACTATTCATACGTTCGAGCTAAGCTAGAATACTGCTCAATCATATGGTATTCCATCTATAATATCCATATGACTAATATTGAAGGTGTTCAAAGGAAATTTTTAAAATATTTATGTTTTAAGGTAAATGGTGTATATCCTGGGAGAGGCTTCGATTACCAGCTACCTACTTTTAGATAGCTTTAACATGGAAAGTCTTGAACTTCGAAGAATTCTTGCCTCTCTGACCAGTTTACGTAAAATTATGTTAGGAATGATTGATTGTCCTACTATTTTAGCAAAAATTAATATAAATGTTCCCCAATATAGTTACAGGAAACACCTAAATTTTTACTGTGCTAGGGTTAGAACTAACATACTGTTAAATTCACCTGTCAATGTTATGTGTAATAACTTCAATTTGTATTGTAATTCTGCTGACATTTTTACCGATAGTTTAAGTAATATAAAAGCAATCGCTGGTGCTAACTATGATTTTGCTTAATTATTTCTTTAAAAATTATTTTTCTTTAATTTACATTATCTATCACCTATACTAATTTAATATATAACATTTTTTTTTTGTACATTGCTCTATAAAGGGATTTAATCTGTTGGGCAATAAAGCTATTATTATTATTATTATTATTATTATTATTATTATTATTATTATTATTATTATTATAGATGAAGTGCAAGAGGATTTTTTCCTGTTACCACCGAGTCATCCTTTACACTTCGCACACTGCCAAAGACATCCATTAAACTGAATTTGCATAATGAAGTGTCACACTTCGTACTCAAACTTTGAGTCAACTTCGATCAACTTCGCGAGTAGTGTAGTAGCCCGAGGCGAAACGAAGATGTACGAAATGCTCCTCTACACTCTCATGCTCGGTCAATTCTGATCAACTTCGTGAGTAGTGTAGTGGCGGAAGTATGAAATTTTGACTAATTGCAAAAACAGGTCAAACTAGGGTCGAGGGAAACTACAGAAAACCTCGGCCTACTTTCGGTAAAATTAGTTCATAGCCATCTCTGAGGTAGGTAGTTAGTTGGAAAACGTATATGTTCTAGAAGTTTTTTTCACTTAGAGCGAAATTGTAAGTTCTCATTTGACCATCTAGCCCAAAAGTACTTTGCGTTACATATTCAAAATTAGTAAGTAGATTACTTGGAGTATGTATAAATTCTTAAAACGGTACTGAATCTAAGTAACAGCAGATAATATCTCTGTCAAAGGAGTTAAAGGTCTGGAATTGAGTATTATCTCTATCACCAAGCCTCTCACAAGCCCTATTTATGAGGTGAATACGATGGCATGAAGTGCCAATGATGTCTTCGCTCCAAACACTTGCCAGTAGAACTTAATTTAAGAAATTTACCAAGCTCTTTAAAACAGTTATTGGGGCCTACAAAGCTAGTACCGATATCAGTAAATATGTGGGATGGTCCGAGCCACAGATCGCTTAAAAGCTCCAAGAAATGCTGTTGTGGTTATTTTGGTAATATTTTTTTTGCAAAGCATATAAACAAGCATAATTAACCCTTGTATCACCTTGACTGACCTCGTGTCCTAGAAGATGCTCTCCACTGAAGATACTTACCACTGTATCTTCGCTGCAAACACTCGTAAAATTTATGTTCTAAAGGCTATGTACAAGCCAATAAAATTTCTTCACGTCAGAAATGCGTTTTATAAATGGTTGCCACCAAATGTGTGGATTTTTACATACAACACATCCTTACCTTCGCATCCGGCTCGAAGATCCACAAATTATGTTGAAGCGCAATGGAGCACAATTGGTCTTTTTGAATTTTCTCTTTGACATAAACTGATAAGACTCATCAATCTTTTTATAAACATAACTACCTATATACATATTTTATACAAAGAAAATTTGTTTTTTACAATGTTACATTATGAACTTTACACAGCTTAACATATGCTTCCTTTTAACTTTTTAGGAAACTGTTGGAACCAAAATCATCGTCAGTGATACTGATCCAAAATATTCTAGCGTTAACATTTACAAATCAAGAAAAGTCCATGTAGGTGATATTACTTATATAAATGGAACAGCAATTATTACTGCTGGTAATTCTGCCTTTAATGATAGACTGTTATCTTTAACATACGATGATTCAAGTGATTTAGACTCAATTTATTTGAAACGAATTAACTGGCTTGCACAACCCGCTCTTGGTGCGAAAGAATTTTTAAAAGAGCCCGCTAAATATGTAATTATAGGTAAACATTTTATTATTATTTTATATAACTTTTGCTTACTAAATATTTTTTAGCTCACACAGCAACAGAGGAAGGGTTCACTCAGGCAGAAAACACTCTTCTTGTACGTCTTGCTCAAACTTATCATATTGAAAGTAGAAAGTGGAAAGATATTGCGTACAATTTCCTTATAGGCTCAGATGGTTTAGCATACGAAGGTAGAGGATGGGGTGTTATAGGATCTCATACATATGGCTACAATAAAATATCTGTTGGAATTGCATTTGTTGGATGTTTTTTAGATCATTTACCCCCGAAAAAATCACTAGAAAAAGCGCAAGCTTTAATCGAGCTCGGTGTTGAAAAAGGATTTATAGCAAAAGATTATAGCTTGTTAGCTCATTGTCAATGTAGTGCTATTGAAAGTCCAGGAAAATGTTTATTTGAAGAGATTAAGACGTGGAAACACTGGGATGAATCTTTTAAAGTTCCTCCATCTTCATTTACTGTTAATAAAATTGAAGAAAACTCCTTAAAGGAGGATTTTATATTTCCAAATCAACCTTAACCAACTCTCTCTATTTTTATATACTCGTAGTATTTAATATACCTACTCTTCAAGAAAACAATCTATTTTTAACTGATACATATTGTTTTTAAGTAATATTTAGTTCCTTCATTAGGGATTTTGTAACAGTATTCTAAGGATACAAAATGATATTATAAGACTTTTATAAATATGTAGCTATTAGTAAAAAGTGTATATATTTTTTTCACAGCTTATATTTCAACTATTGTAATATACTTACTTTGACTTATCAATGTAGTTATGAATCCCTATTCAACGGTGATTCCCCAAAAATTTTATTACCTCATCCGACCACTGCAAACAGAGAGGCTAATATGGTCGAAAGTGAGATTTTCTTGTCGGCTAAGGTTCGGATGTCTGAAGATGATGGTTTAGGTTTTGGTGGAGTTAAGTGCTACTCTCCATATGCTGCACCATCAGGTGGAGAACTGGTCCAGAAGTCGCTGAATTTTTCGGTTAAGAAATTCAGTCGACGTTGCAGAGGTGTATAGGGCCGTGTCGTCGACGTATAGTTGGATATTTTGCAGATGAGGAATATCGCTGGCGTAGATAGTGTAAAGAATAGGGGCTAACATTGACCCTTGTGGAACTCCTGAAAGGGGTGTAAAGGGTTCTAAAATTACATTTCCATTTTTGATGGGTAATTGGATGCAATTCAACTTTCTGATAAGGCCATCGTGTCAAATCTAGTCGAAAGCCTTTTGAACATTTATTAGTATGGCAGAGACGAATTTTCTCTAATTTAGGGCAAAGAGCGGTAAAAGTTTGAAGTTCTAGAATCGAGTTGTGTACAGAGTGGTTTGGTCTGAATCCATGTTGGAAAGGGGGGATTATAGATTTGGTACCTAGAAAGTCCCTGATTCTGACTAGGAGCAGGAGTTCACCAATGACGTTTAGCAGAGAGATTGGCTTGAGTTTTGTGTTTGTGTGATTGTTCCAGGTTTGGGGGTTAAGATGGTGTTTGAGATTTTCATGATAGTGGGAAAGTATGCTTCGCTGAAACAAAAGTTGAAGAGAGTAAGAGAGGAGATATTCTAAGGGGTACAAATTATAATAAAAAAAGTAATTACAATAGAACAAACGTTTTTTGAATCGAACAATCAATAACTGATTATAATTAATAAACAGGTGTGTCTTGGGACGCCCGTAAGAAGTGATAACTTCAAAGTTGAACATGTTTAACTTTAGTAAAGCTTAGGTTATACTTAAGGAAAGAGGAAAGAAGAGTCTGTCCGAAATATGGCTAGCGCTGTGGGTTAGAGTAAGAGAAAAGTAGCCTCCTTTTCGCTTCTGTATGCATGAGAGAAGGGAAACCAGACAAACTGGCGCCGTAACGCGTTAAGTTACGAAGCGATTTGCTCTTCCATAGTAAGTTACCCCTTCAATAAAATTTCTTAAACGTTGTAGTGTAAACGAAGTTTTATTTTTTACAGACACATACTTTGAATAAATAATCAGTCTTTTAAAAATAGCATTACATGCTAAATGTAAAATAAAATCAATCAAGTATAAAATATAATTCATAAAATTAAACTGTATAGAATTACATTTACAATTTTATTAATCCAAATAATTTTTGAGGACATGCTGGCATCTGACACGCTTTTTCCTCCATTTCAGTTTCTGCTTCTTCGCAATTATCACGGCAATGCCTCCATCGAATATAACGACCTTTTCCACAACTAACACTACAACTTGACCAAGATGTCCATGGTTCCCAAGAAACTGATCTAACACTACTTGTAGAAATACTTCTACGAGTAGATTTATCTGTTTCGAAATTACTCTTTAATTTCCCTTAAAAAAATAAACAGTAATATCCATAGTATTTTATAACGCTTTTTCTTTAAAAAGTGTAGGGAGCGCTTTATATTATTTTACAAATTTAAAAAAATATAATCCTACGAGATTCGAGTGTACCACGGACCCAGACAACTTGGCGTGACTATCTCAGAGTGGTGCGGTCATCTCGGAGCGGCTATCTCGACGAGACATCTCGGCGAGGTCATTTTGGAGCGGCTATGTCGACGAGGTCATTTTGGAGCGGCTATCTCGACGAGGCAACCTGGTAAACCAAACCAGGCACGGACAATACCACGCAAAGACATTTCACCGACAATCAAGCAGAGGCTGTTTATTAAGTTGGAAATGGAGCATTCAACCATCTGAAAATTTGTTTAAAGGAGGACTAAAAAGTTCGAGACATATTTTTTAACACATGATTAAAAGTTATGAACCTCCAGCTAAAAACAGGGTTTATAAAAACATGGATAAAAGGTTGTTCTGTCTAGTTTAAAATTGTTTTTATATGTAGAGACGACGCGAGGATAACGAGACGACGCAAAGAAGACGAATGACGCGAGGAAGACGAAACGACGCGAGGAAGACTAAACGACGCAAGGAAGGCGAAACGACGTGAGGAAGACGAGACAACGCGAGAAAGACGAGACGAGCGGTTGGTCTTGCGGACACTTGCCGAGATTATGAAGATAGCATTAAATTACTGATTATACTTGATATAGTCACTTCCATCAATAAACTAAATTTTTAAATAAAGTTCATACTTACGCTACTCATATATACTTACTATCTCTTAATTCTCTTTTAATTAGTTTATTTGTGTCTTCAAAATCTGTTTCCAATGCAGACTTAATCGGTTGAATATTGTAATCAGAAGCAATTTTTTTACTATCATTTTGAACTGATCGTTCAGTGACATAACTAGTTGAAAACTTGTTTGAAATATCAAAAAAAGTTTCTGTAAATTGCTCTTCTTCGGCCCATATATCGTTGTTATTTGCGATAGCATTCATATCTTTATTATCTAACATATTCGAATTATTTTCTAGAGAAACAATTTCTGAATCTACAGGATCTATAACTGATTCTGCGTTATTCAGTGCGTCTGATATGCTATTGTTTAGGATTAAATATGGTTTGCTAATAGGTAGAGTTAGTATAAGAATGTAAATTATTGACCATTTGATGGACATTTTGAACATTTGACAATAAACGACAGATATGTTCTAGTTAAAGTACTAAAACGTAGGTATTATGGTTCTATTGTACCCGAAGTTGTATTGGTACTGCTCCGAGTTACTCTTTATATTTAAGCTAGAATATAACTCTTGCAGATTAAGCGAACGTGTCCACGGAATATAGAAAATGAAAAAAGGGCAAAATCGAGTGATACGATCCTTGTTTTTGGAAGGGAAATCATGCAGTGAAATCAAAGAACGCTAGAATGCTGTGTGCGGGACTCTTCTCCTTCGATGACAACCATCTAAAATTGGTTTCACGAGTTTCAACGTGGTCACACATCGGTTTTTTGATAAGCCACGCCAAGGGTATCCGAAAATGGGTACCACGGAGGAAAATGTGAGAAAAATCTGCGATCTCTTATTGAAAGACTACCGATTGAAGGTGCAAGAGATGGTTAAGACAGTAGGCATCTCAAAGGACGCATCGGTCATATTCTGCATGAAATTTTGGGCACGAGAAAGCTGTTAGCGTGAAGGGTGCCGCGTTTGCTTACTCCGGACAACAGGCGCAACTTCAGAATAGTATTTGATGCTGTTTAAGCGCAATCCGAAGAAGTATCTGGGTCGTTTCGTGACCATCGACGAAACATGGGTCCACTAGTACACACCGGGAACTAAGGAACAGTTGAAGACTGGACTTCACCCGGCAAACATGCTTCGAAGAAGATGAAGAGTGTCCTATCGGCCGGAAAGGTGATGGTCACCATTTTCTAGGATTCACGACGTGTGATTTTCATCGACCAGGAGAAAGTAAAACGGTCACAGTGCTCTGCTATGCCCAATTATTGAGACAATTCGACTCCGAATTGCAGAAAGAAAAACAGCCACATTTCAGAGCAGTATTTAACACGGTTTGAGCGCAATTTGAAGGAGTATCTGCATAGTTTCATGTTTCATGACCGAAAAATAAAGATCCACTACACCGGAGACCAAAGAATAGTCGAAACCCTTCACTTCAATGGGCGAATGTACTTCGAAGAAGGTGAATTCTGCCCCATTCGCCGGAAAGGTGACAGTCACCTTTTTCTAGAATTCACGATCTGTATCGACTACCTGGAGAAGGACAAAACGGTCACACAGCTCGACACCGAATTGCTCTTCCACCATAAAAAAGCACCAGTTCATACCGTCGTCGCGATGATTCGCCAACGACACAGCCAAATTGGGCTATGAAATGTTAAAGAAGCATGGCTAGATCAAGAGCATCGATCTAAAAGAAGACAAGACATCACACCTGCTAAATTGGGCTACCAACTGCTCGTCCATCCACCGTAGTCTCCACATTTGGCTCCATGCGACAAAAAAAGTTGTCCATCTTTTTGTTTCCGTTACTCGCCAGGCAGAAACTTAAGTCGAATGAGGAGGTTCGCGCCACCACGGAGGCCTATGTTGCAGACATAAAGAAAACGTATTTTTCAATCGGGTTTAAGAAGTTGGAGCACCGCTATATCATGTATCGATCTAAAAGGAGAAAAGACAACACACTTCCTCAAATTGGGCTACAAACTGTTGGTCCATCCACCGTAGTCTCCAGATTTGACCACATGCGACAAAAAAAAGTGGCATGAGGCCATCTTTTTGTTTCCGTAACTCACCGTGCAAAAATTTAAATCGAACGAAGAGGTTTGCGCCATCAAAGAGGCCTATTTTGCAGACCTCGAGAAAACCTATTTTTCAATCGGGTTTAAGAAGAAGTTGGAGCACAGCTAGATCAAATGTATCGATCTAAAAGAAGACAAGACAACACACCTGCTCAAATTGGGCTACGAACTGCTGGTCCATCCACCGTAGCCTCCAGATTTGACCCATGCAACACAAAAGTGACATGAGGTTATCTTTTTGTTTCAGTCACGCACCGTGCAAAAATTTGAAACGAACGAAGAGGTTTGGTTTGCGCCATCAAAGAGGCCTATTTTGCAGACCTTGAGAAAACCTATTTTTCAATTGGGTTTAAGAAGAAGTTGGAGCACAGCTAGATCAAATGTATCGATCTAAAAGAAGACAAGACAACACACCTGCTCAAATTGGGCTACAAACTGCTAGTATATCCACCGTAGTCTCCAGATTTGACGCCATGCGACAAAAAAAGTGGCATGAGGCTATATTTTTGTTTCCGTCACTCACCGGGCAAAAATTTGAATCGAACGAAAAGGTTCAGGCAGCCTAAGAGGCCTATTTTGTAGACCTCGAGAAAACCTATTTTTCAACCGGGTTTAAGAAGTTGGAGCACCGCTGGATCAAATGTATCGATCTAAAAGGAGACAAGACAACACCCTGCTCAAATTGGGCTACAAACTGCTGGTCCATCCACCGTAGTCTCCAGATTTGACCCCATGCGACAAAAAAGTGGCATGAGGCTATCTTTTTGTTTCCGTCACTCACCGGGCAAAAATTTGAATTGAACGAAGAGGTTCGCGCCTCCAAAGATGCCTATTTTGCAGACCTAGAGAAAACGTATTTTTCAACTGGGTTTAAGAAGTTGCAGCACCGTTGGATCAAGTGTATCGATCTAAAAGGAGACAAGACAACACCCTGCTCAAATTGGGCTACAAACTGCTGGTCCATCCACCGTAGTCTCCAGATTTGACCCCATGCGACAAAAAAGTGGTATGAGACGATCTTTTTGTTTCCGTCACTCACCGGGCAAAAATTTGAATCGAACGAGGAGGTTTAAGAGGCCTATTTTGCAGACCTCGAGAATACCTATTTTTCAATCGGGTTTAAGAAGTTGGAGCACCGCTGGCTCACGTTTATCGAGCTAAAAGGAAACTATGTTAAAAATTAAAACCACCACTTGTTTAAAATTTTCGTTTTTCTTGTAGGATGAATTATTAGCAAACAAATGAGGTATACGATTTTCTTTATTACAGTAAACATAACAATTGGTTTAAAAACAACAAATACATTAATTTTAATATTCATTCAGAAATCTTATTACGATTGACATGTAAAAAAATATAGATTCTTTTCACTAAAAACAACAGATAATTTTAATTATTATTATTAATTAGGGTTCTACAAAATACTGAAAAACTTATAATAATTGTCATTAATTGCCTAATATACAGGACAGAAAGAACTAAAGATGAAATTCACATTATATTTTGACTAGTTTATCTAAAAGGTAAGCCCGCAAAATTTATCCTCAACTAACCTGAATTTCTCAAAGTCCAGTCTTCTCCAAAAAAATTTCAAATGTCAGTCTTGATGTGATGTTTTAGGCCTGTAAGAGAAATCTAGGTATATTAAACAATTTGTTATATGGCTTTTAAATATTTTTATTGAATAATTCATAAAAGTTCTAGAGAAAATAGTAAATAATCACAATAAAGTTATTAATCGGCCGCGTAAAAAAAAATCTATAAAACCGATTGTCACAATAGTTTTGAATAAATAACAAAAAACTCAATGGATATTGTCAAAATGCAATTTTTTTTAATAGCAGATTGTGTAGGCACTTAAAAATTTGAACCTGTTAACTAATATTTAAAAAAATATATTTATAAATTATTAATATTAACTGTTGTAATCCTACCAAACATCCTGGATTCTCACCTTCAATTTTCAATATTAACATACTTAAAAGCAATTTTTAATTTTTCGGTAACACATTCAAATAAAACCGAGTTCTGTAAATAATAAATATAATCCAGGATTTTTTTTTAGATAATGACTTTTAAATTTCAATACCAAAGAAGATTTTGGTATAACTATTCAATTTAAAAGTGTTACCAAAAAATTTCAAATTGGTAACATTAATTTTTTTAAAATATAACGGTAAAAAAAAATAAAAAAAGAGCAATAATGGACTTAGGCTACGGTCACACAGGCGGGATTTCACGCCGCGTCAGTGTAAAAATAATCGGCCAGTTTTTTCATACGCGTAAAAACCCGCTCATCTCTTGTCATACACGTTGTTTTTCAGTTCTTGGCGTGTCAAATAGTTAAGTCTTTGCAAAAGTGAGCGAAATTACTTTAATTAAATATGCAGTTAATGTTCGAGATTTGGCAAATAAATAACGAAACTGCGAGCCTAGAGGGCGCCCTAGAGGGGTGAGAAAAAAAAAGAGTAAGTGTGTTGGGTATCTAGAAGTCTTTTCTTTGCACGTGCCAAACCACGTTTTCGTCACTATTATAGTATTTGTGCAGTGGCGGTTTATTTTTGTCGTGCCGAAAACCATGTGTGACGAAAAACAGGAGCAACGTATCAATCTCAAATTTCTCGTTAAATTGAAAAAACTCCGACTGAATGCTATAAATTGTTACAAGAGACTTACAATTCTCTATCTCGTGCGCGTGTTTTTGAGTAGTACAAGCGCTTCAGTGAGCACTGAAGATGACCAGGACTCCCGAAACAGAGAAATTGGGCGTGCAGATTGTCGAATGAGCATCCGGATGATTGCCGAGGCTGTAAACGCTGATAAAGAAACGGTAAGAAAAATTTTACACGAGGAATTACACATGACAAAAGTCTGCCCAAAGTTGGTGCCAAAAAAACCTGATTCCTGACCAAAAGCTCGTGCGTCAACAGGTTTGCTCAGTTTTCATTGAAAGGTTAAAAGAAGATCATGAAAAACATTATTACTTGCGACGAAACGTGAATTTTTGAATACGATTTTTGAAACAAATAGGCAATCGATGCATTGGAAGACGCCTGAATCGACTAGAATCAAAATTCAATATTCGTTTTTTTTTTCGACATTAATGGTATCGTGATGACTAAATGGGTTCCAGAGAATCAGACTGTCAAACAGAACGAGTTTGTAAGAAACGGCCTGAGTTGTGAAAGAACAATTCGTGGATTTTGCACCAGGACAACGCACCTGCCCATAACTCGCTATCTGTGAAATAGTATTTGAACAATAAACGAACTCCAGTGCTCGTACTCGCCATATTTGGCACCGTGCGACATTATTTTGTGTCCGAAGATAAAATCTGATTTAAAAGAGACCCGATGAAAGCGTAAAGCAAAAATGGAATAGTTCCTAAAGGCCCTCACCAAAGAAGACTTCCAGCACTGCTTTGATCGATGGAAAAAACGTATGGAAAGGTGAGCGGAGTATATTGAAGGAGAGCATTCGAGTTTAAAATTATTTTCGTAACCAGTCTCGTTATTTAATAGCCAGACCTCGTACTTTATGTCACGATTGTCGTTCATCGTCGTTGTCGCCTTTTTCGCTTGATATCTGACGCGTGTGGCAACCCAAGATAGAGTGAAAAGAAGCTCGAAAATAGAACCAGTCTTATTCGTGTCCGTCTTCCACCTTTCGGGCCGGGCCGTATTTGATGGACTATTTTTTGGCGCAAAGGCAGTGTGAAATCCTGCCCTTGTGACCGTAGCCTTACTATATCAATTTCTGATGCTTATACATTATAAATTCGTTAAATACCTACTTTTATAAATAGGTAACGAAAATAATATCCCATAGGCAATTTCAGAATGTTTTTTTTTATATTTTATAAAAAACAACATAAAACATACCAATAATAGCGAAAGTTTTACAGGAAAAAAAAATGCTGTTCTGTTAATGTAACTGAATTGTAAAAAGAAAAAGACATGAAAGAATTATTAAAAACACCAGAAACAATAAATAAGAACATTAAAATCAGACCACAGTACATACAATAAATCCTTAACAAATTAAAGCACAGAACTAGGCCCCAGGAATCCCAAATGAGTACTAAAATATGAGGGGGACAATCTATGCACAAAAATCAACAAATCATCTACCATATTATTCCAAATGATGGCGAATAAGCACCACCATACTGATGTTTAAAAACGGAGTCAAAAACTTACGATAAAGATTCTAACAAACAAAATTAACCCTAGAGGGCGTACAACAACGTTTCAGATCACGCACAGACGCCATCTTTGTTCTAAGACAAATAACAGAAAAATCAATGATTCATTGACTTAGTGAAGGCATGTGATCGTGTCCACTTGAAAATATATATCTCATCTATGATACACAAAAACTTACATCAGTTGGGAACGGCTTTTTTCAGAGGAATTCGGTAAGCTCTTCAACTTTATAATGAACTAAGTAAAAAGATAAAGAAGAAGAATGAGAAAACGACCTACAAAGACTGCTACTTCAATTTCACCTCACATCCACGTCACTTAACATGGTAATATTGGCTTCAAAACAAAAAACTATATGAAGACATCAAATATATATGTAAGATGTTAACCCAAGATGAATGAATCGACCTATGTGTCTCAAAAGGAAAGTCTTTGACCAGTGTATGTTGCCCGTTCTCACTTATGGAACCGAAACATTAACCCTCACAAACAAGATTTGCGTAGTACTCAGAAATCCATGGAGCGACGAATGTCGGGTATCTCTCTTAGAGACCGAATTCCAAATGAAGAAATGAGTCGCGACACAAAAACAACAGACGCTATCAAAAGAATCACGATGATGAAGGCAGGACACTTTTCCAGATTATAAGACAACCGATGTCGAGTGAAGACAAAAACAAGAAGCACAGCAGGGTAGAGGCCACTCACCAACCAGATGGACTGATGATCTAAAACGAGCTGGCGGAAACTGGATGCAAACCGCGCAAAAAGAGATAGATGGAAGGAGTTGGGGGAGACGCATGTCCAGCAGTGGGAGCATATCGGTTGTCGATGATGATGATGATGAGACAGAAGATGAGATTTAACTTAAATAAATACAAAATATAGAGTTTCAGTTGTCTTTTTTCTACAAAACTCTCCTCACAATACTGTGGTTCCAATGTTTCTAAAGATGTATTTTCTTGCAACAATCAGATTAGCATTGTTTGTGTAATATTGAAAAATATTCCAACCGATGGTAATAATCCAATAATGCTCTTAAGAATTATAGTTTAATAAAAAAAAAATGGCAAGAATAGCAACCCTACTGATAGCCATGCAAAAACATGCTATAAACTACGATAAACTGAAGCGATATATAAAATTTGACTAAACAAAACATCTAACACAAAATAAACCGAAAAAAACGAAAAATAATCTTGTAAAACCATCGGAAATTGATTTTAAGTGTTAAATTTCTTAATTTCGTAACAATTTAATAGAAATCTAGATACGAATAGTATCAATTAATCACAAAAGAGCGAATAAAAAAATTATTTTTCTTTTACATTTACTTACATTACAAGCGCCACCACATTTAGCTATTCAGTTCACATAAGTTTATTTATCTAAGAATAATGAAGATCTGATATAAAATTTTAGTCGCTGTATAGTGTAAACTAATGTGAACTCACGTATGCAAAATAAATCAATCTCAACTAACTTTTCACATCAAAAAAATTACATTAACTTGTATCGGTAAAATTTATATCTTTCTCGTGGACATATTCAAATGGAAGTTTTCACTTACAAATCTTCCATTAATTCTTTAAATAATCATCTCAATATTTTTGTAGAAATTTTTTATAAAATGGAAATTTGTCACCGACATTCTGTTTTAAGATAAATTTTATTTTCACCATAAACCGGACAATAAAAAAATAATAAATAATTTATAACCCTTTGTTAGTCGCGTTGTCGTAAATTTGAAGATTTTTTAAATAATTTAATAACCACGCAATCTTAGATCCCAAGCTAGGTCAAAATTTCGATGCCTTATTTGACCCCCTGGAGATCTCTTGATAAGTAAAGTTTTTAGAAAGACTTTAGAAGCTATGCCGAAACTTTTTTTAAATAATTTTGCAACCACACAATCTACAGATCTCTGTTCGATCACAAACCAGGTCTAAATGCCGAAGGATCATTTGACCCACATAGAAATGTCTTGAAAAGTAAAATTTAACATTACAGAAGGACTTTAGAAGCTGTCGTCATTTTTTAAATAATTTATGAGCCGCGCAATCTGCAGATCTTTATTGGATTCTAAACTAGGTAAAGATTTCGATGGCTCATTTGATCCACGTGGAGATTTCTTGTAAAGTAAAGTCTAACATTAAAGAAAGACTTTAGAAGCTATGTCATCACTTTTTTTAAATAATTTAGCAACCACGCAATCTGCAGATTTCTTTTAGATTCAAAGCCAGGTCGAAATTTTGATGCCACCTTTGACCCACATGGAGATCTCTTGTAAAGTAAAGTCTAACATAAAAGAAAGACTTTAGAAGCTATGTCGCAACTCTTTTCAAATAAATTAGCAACCGCGCAATCTACAGATCTCTATTGCATCCAAAGCTAGACTTTAGACACTATGCCGTCACTTTTTTTAAATAATTCACCATCAGACTGAATCTATAAAACTCTATTAGATCCCGAGCTATGTGAAATTTTCGATGGCTTCTTTGACTCAACCGAAAATCTCTTGAAACGTAAAAAGAAAGAAGTATTTTAGACGCTATCCCATCACTTTTTTTAAATAATTTAGCAACCGCACAATCTACAGACCTCTGTTAGTTCCCAAGCTAGGTCAAAATTTCGATCACTCATTTGACCCACCCAGAGACCTCTTGAAAAGTAAAGATCAACACTACAGAAAGACTTTAGAAAGTCACTTTTGAGTAGAACAACTGACACCAGCCCGCGAAAGCATTTAATTTGATCCGCAGACGGTCCCTCGACTTGGATGACAGTCCAGAAGTATAAAGTAGATTCTACTTAGAAGAATAATAGACGTAGAGGTAAACGAGTCATTGATATCGTAGGAAGGTCGCTCAGAGCTCTTAAGGAAAGTTATGTGGCCTTGAAAAGTCCAACATAGGATCTGGGAGTTGATATCAGCCAGAGTAAAACAGAGTACATGTTGATGTTGAGAAAGGAACTAAGAGAACCACTGGAGGAGGAACATCTAGATGAGGATAAATTCAAGAGAACCAACAAATTAAAATCCCTTGAATAATAAGAACGATATGGCTATGAAATAAGGAGCCGAATACCAGCAGGTAATCGCTGTTTTCGCCCTCATCCATGTTATGAAAAGCAGAGCCGTAAGCAGGGGGATCAAACGACGAATCTATGGGCCAGTGAGTGAGGAGGGAAGATAAAGAATAAAAAAAATGAGGAACTGGCGGAAATCTATGACAGGCCGAGTTCCGACGGGTAAGATTAAGATGACTTGGTCATGTGTAAAGGATGCCGGTAGAGAGAGAGCAGACAAACAGGTCCATAGTAAATCCAGGTGGCAGATGGCTAAAGGGGCAGCCCAGACTGATGTGGATATGTTGTGGAAGAGGACCTCAGTAGAATAGGAGTAAGGAGATGGAGGAACTTGGATCAGGATCGTCAACTATGGAGGCAATCGATAGTGCAGCTCCAGGCTCTACGGGAGCTGTAGCGCTGATGATGATGATGGAGAGGTAAAGGAGTCAGCTATTACAGTAAGTAAAAACAAACTGAATGAATTCAATGAGGCATAAACGAAACATCACAAAGAATTTGAAATTAAGGTTTTTAGATATTAAGAACATTCAGTCATCGTTAGATGTTTTCTTAATGTAGATCCGGAAAATTGTCTCTGCAGATTTGCTGTTGGAAATGATTCAAATGAAATGCAGAAGAATGTTTGTTCATGCTCAGAAAATTATGGCGATGTTTGCGTCGTCGTTTATTAGTGAACAGATTTTTCGACCTTGAAGTCAGAAAAACCAATCAGAAACCGATTTACTGATGAACACTTTTTTGTATAGCTGATGATAGTTACTTCCTCATAGCTGAACATTGGAAAATATTGCAAATCATATGCCTCACACGCTTTCCATGGCAGGGCCGTCAAATAAAAGTTAAAGTGTAATTTTTAACATTTGTGCAAGTGTGTAATGCTGTAATTAAAGTTTCAACCCAAATTAATTTTGGCCTTCCTTTGAAAACTTTCTGTCCCCGATTAAGAAAGTTTGCACTGGTTATAGGAATAGTTTGTTTTGGTTATAAAAAAAATAATATTTTGTAAGGGAAAATGAAGATATATAATGATTGGTGCAAAAAGTACGTTTAAGCGACTGATTACGTGTAATTATATCAAGCGCCTAACAAAGGGTTAATTAAATATTTAATTAGAATGTAATTTATTCTACAATTGTTTATTTTAGAAAATTTTATTTTAATATTCAAATTCGCAAATTCGGTGAAATTATCGAATAAAAGTGTTAACTTCAAATGAATTATGTCCACTTAACTTTTTTTTGTTTAATAGAAATTTTAAATTAGTACAAATACTGTAATGTATTTAAACGGGAGGAATTATTTTATTTATTTTTTTCAGTCTTTGACCTTTCTTCCGTTCTACCATAAGTAATTTCATTTATTTCATGTGTCACTTTCTTCCACTTAAAATTGTTGTAATATATAAAAATTCTATCACATTTTTCAATCATCATTTCCGTAAATGTTTAAATATAAAAATTTACACTTATTTCGTATTTTTGTTTATATAAAAAGTATTATCTAATGTTTACCTATTTGTTATTTTTATACAAAATAATATTAAAATATTAATTGGTAAAAACTAATCGATTAGAACAAGCAAGGAAGATGTAAGATGATTTTATTGGTATTTAACCCTACAGAACTCTTTTTTTAGCAATGGGAGATTATGAAAGGGAACAACTTGGCTTGAAAAATTAATGGAAGAGTCATTAAATGGATCAGTGGCATTTGATGAAATTTGTAAAGATTTTGATTAAGAAGTGTTAGAAACAAGAGAAAATGACTCGGAAACCGTGCAAGAAATTTCAGACCAGAAAGGGATAGTGAAATGGAGAAAGATATTTTCAACAGTCATATGGACAAAGTTGGGACCACTGTATGGACCAAATGGGTTCCAACAAAAAATTTAAGAACTTCTTCGAAAAATATTGTACAGCGATTACCTATTTCAAGACTTATAACCAAAGCACTAAAGAAATCATTGGAAATAATCGTCGATAACACTAAGAAATTTATATCATCCATAGCACCAAATTATTCTCGAGAAAGTGATGCTAAATCCACTACCAAAGACGAAATTCAGGCTTTGTTGGAGTTCTAAAGTTCAATCACTTGAATGCCATAAAGCTCTGGGAAACAAATGGTTCAGGTGTAGAAATTTTTCACCTGAATCGATTTCGTTTTCTGCTTAGTGGAACCTGGTCACAATATTCCCATAGGAAGCAGTGCTTAAAACATGGGGCTCCATAGGTGAGACCATGCCAGGTTACTTAGATTAGATTAGTGGAACTAACTAAGATTTAATGATAAAGCTACTGGCATACAAAGAAAAAAACAGATGAATTAATTCAAGAACCGAAACGGGTACTAGTGTCTAAATAGTATTATACGTTACAAGGTCGGTAGGTGACTTATTACAGTACGAGTTAGTTTACGGACGAGGCGACGTAGGAGCCAAGTCCGGAAATAAAAACGGGTACTGTAATAACACCTAACGACCATATATCGTATTAAATTTTATTTCATCCTGTTTTTATAAATTAATAAATTCATAAAAATTTTCACAGTAGTTCGTAACTTGACTAAAAATAGTTCGTAACTTGATTATTTAGGTCAAATTACCTTGAAAGCCATCTGTCACTGTCAAATATTTTTTTATTATTAAGATTTAATTGTTAATATACAATTAAATAACATTGACTTCTTTTTAAATATGGCAGTAAAAGTAAGTAATTAATTATTTTATTTTTATTTTATAGTCATTATAGTATTTTTAAATATCAAAAATTAAAAGTAATTGTCTTCCCTTAAGCAATCAGAGCAGCGTTGCTAGGCAACACATTACAGTACCTGATACCGTAATGTTTTACTTACCGGCGCCAAATTGATTATAGGGAAGTGTATTTACTGGACAGGATGAAATAAAATTACATACGGGTACTGTAGGGTTAAATCAATAATTCCTGGGTTGTAAAAAAAATTATCAGCATTATGTGCAAAATTTATGTTTGCAATGGGAAAAAACAGATTTTTGTAATCTATCATGATTTAAAATTATTAAACAACAATCATACCCTTATAACAAATTTTAAACATTTATCAATAATAAACGTAATGGAATGCAAATTTTGATAATTTGTAAACTCTATCCATCCAATTAAAAGTACACTTCAGGAATAAGCAAGGTTATTTTTAAATATATAAATAGTATTTTTAGTAACTGCTAATGAAAATTATTTACTAAATGTTAATAATGGTGAAAATAAAAAGCGTTTTATACATTATAAATAAATGCAACGATATTATAATACGAAGAGCAATTTTATGAAAAATTCATTTAGCTAAAGATTATATACAGTAGAACATCGATTATTCGTCATCTTACGTTATTCTTCACATATTGGACACAAATTTAATGTCTGACACGAAGTAAGGTAAAAAATTAAGTGCTAAGTAGAATAAGTTACCAAACTTGGGAAGAAATTTAAATATTGTGGTTTACAAAGAAATCAAGTTTAGAACTCCTTTAATTCGAAGACACTTTCTCAAACGACATTAGCTGCATCTTTAGAGACGTCAGCACCTGGATATAATGAGTAAAGAGATTTTTTTTATTGGTTTATGTCAAACTCTAATTGTCAATGTAAAGTCAAATGGCAATCTTGTCACTTTACATACTTAAATGTCAAACTCTAACTGTCAATACAACGTCAAATGTCAATCTTGTCACTTATACTTAAATGTCAAACTCTAACTGTCAATACAACGTCAATCTTGTCACTTTCCACACTCAAATATCAAACTCTAACTGTCAATATAACGTCAAATGTCAATCTTATCACTTTTCACACTCAAATGTCAAACTCTAGAGCTGGATTTATAAACTTGACGTTGCCGTTCGCTACAGTTTGCAGTTGCCGTTACCGTTCAAAGTTGAAAACAAGGTATTTCTAACTCGTATTTATAAAGTTCGTAGTCGTTGACGTTCGCAAGTTGGATTCCGTTCCGCTGACTTTCGGCGCCGTTCGAAGATGACCAAGTTTTATCTTTTGATGTTGCCGTTGCGGTGCTGTTCGGCAATGGGCCAATCAAATCTCGTTATTTTAAAAATAGACAACTGTCAACTATTTTAAGTTCGTAGGAATGGCAGTGTTGGTATTTGTTACTTGTTACTTTTATTATTCTATGTTTGGGATTGTCTCGTTTGCTGATCGTATTTTTATTTATAGTGTTTTACGGTATTATTATTATTATTATCATTACACTGTCAAATATATAAATGTCCAAATAACTTCAAAACTAACTAAATAAATGTCTGTAACAAATGTCTAATAACTAATATAACAAATAAAACCGAAAAAAGCTAAACCCAAAACAAATCCAAATAAGATAAACAAACAAAACTCAGTAAAGTCAGTTGTCAAGTCAAGCATTTTGACATTCGCACTAGACCACCGTTAGGTTTTTAAATACACCAACTTGAACTGTGAACAGCTAAATGCAAATGTAACGTCAACTGCAAACGGCAACGGGAACAGCAACGGCAAGTTTATAAATCCAGCTTAACTGTCAATATAACGTCAAATGTCAATCTTGTCTCTTTTCACACTCAAATATCAAACTTTAACTTTAACTGTCCATATAATGTCAAATGTCAATCTTGTCACTTTTTACATTTAAATGTTAAACTCTTACTGTCAATATAGCGTTAAATGTCAGTCTTGTGACTTTCACACTCAAATGTCAAACTCTAACTGTCAATATAACCTACATAAAAATAATCTTCCCTAAGAAGCTATGCTTCTAATGGATAATACGTCAATTCATCCTATTGAAGAGTTGTAGTCCGAAGATGATAAAATAACTTGGTCAATTTTTGCCTGCAAATATGACATCCTTGATTCAATCTACGGACCTAGGGATTATTGAAAGTTTCAAGAGAAGGTATTGAAAGATTTTATTTAGTTAAGAACTTATTTCCGAAACAGATGCAGACTTAAAACAGTATTGGAGAATGTTTACCATGAAAGAAACCGTAAGTGCAGAAACCTTAAATTAAATTTGGAATAAATTGTTGCCTATCGAAAACACAATTTGGATTAGAATAAAAATCCAACACCAAATATTTCATCTCACAAAATGACATTTTTAATCAGTTAAATATGTAGGATAGGATATAGCATAAATATGATCTTTTATCTGACGACGTTAAGCATCATAGAAAACCTTTAGGAGCCAATTTACATGAGGATTGTGAAAATGACTTAGTACCTCTTAGTACCTTTGGGCAATGAAATCGCGGACCTTCTGGCCAAGAAGGGAGCGGATACACGATTCATTGGTCCAGTATCTGCACTGGGACTGCCTAGAGCCTGGGTTAGAACCAAAGTCAGGAACTGGGTCTGGGAAACACTGGAGTAATACTGTAGGGCTGAGGCATTCGAAGCTGACGCTCAAAGACTACTCCAAAAAACTGACGTCTGACATACTGAATCTTGGTAGGAGTCAGATAAGAGTACTGGTGGGCCTGCTCACTGGGCATGGACCATTCAGACTACACCTTCGAAGGATGGGGATTCTGACACAGGAACCCACCTCGTGCCGACTATGCGCCATGGAAGATGAGACGGCAACTCACATTCTATTTGAGTGTGAAGCCTTGGACCATAAACGGTTCTTCATCTTCAGTGACACGAACCCTAGAACCTATCACTACCTTGAGGAATTAGTCACAGGACTCAGATCTCTTATAAAGGGAACTGCCATGTGGCAGCAGTAACTCAAGGATAGTCATCCAAATCCTCAAGAACTTGGGACACCTGGATCTATGCCTACCTGAAGATCAGCGGTGGTGACGATCTTCAGCTGAACAAACTAGAGTCCTGCACGCATGGGGTGCATGCAAGGACTCTTGGTGCCGAACCTGGTCACAATATTCCCATCGGAAGCAGTGTTTAAAACATGGAGCTCCACAAGAGAGACCATGCCAGATTTGTTTAGTTAGTTTTTAGTACCTCTTAATCCAGAAGATAGTATTAGCCATGGGGAAACTAAGGATATGGTAACAAAAATTTATACAATGATATAAAACTCAATAGGAAGCAAAACTAGTTCAACTAGTATTATTGAGGAAAATAAGCTACCTTGCAAGAAAAAAACATTCCCAAAAGATACAGCAAAAAAATTATGCTACTGTTTATAACACAGTGTGTTTTAATAAATTCCTCATTTCCGTCTTTTTGCCCATATTCGTCGCACCCTTGACGGATAATCGACGTTCTATTGTAAATAGAAATGATATTGAAAAAATATTAATGTAGTTGCGCTGTTTCAAAATGCGAAATAAATATTAAAATTCACCTAAATAATATGAAATTACTGATATGTTCGTTTCCTTTAACAAAACAAATATAGATAAAGTTGCCAGTGCTACCAAAAACAATTTGTGTTCACCTGATAGATACATTATAGAATATACAAAATAAGCCTTATTAGAGGCATTTTATGGAGTCATAGCACTCGTTCAGTCTTCTATTATTATTTTTTAAATAAATTACTTTTATTTTTGCCCCCTTTAAATCAGTATACTTAAAAATATTTTGATTCCATATACAACTTCGTGATTTCAAGACTGATTTCTTTAGTTTTGGAAAAAGTGACATATTATTTAACAAATTCTCACCTAAAAAATTCGTTCCCAACAAATAAATTCCTTAAAAACTTGTTATAATCAGAAGATTCATTTTGTGGACTAAGTCTAATATATTGTATCATTTCAATACTACTAATCATATCACCGGATTAATTTATTATTAAAAATTAATTATTAACTAATTGAAATAATAATTTCAACTCAATTAAACCCCTCCCTACGTAACGTATCCTTAACCAACCACGGTCACAAAATTTTCGTAATCAAATAATAAAACATTTTGAAGTTATCCACATTTACATTTAGGAAAGATAACTTATGATGATTTTTTAACATCAAAAACGAAATTTGACGCTGAAACACTCTCTAAATTGATAGTTAAGGAAGAAACACAACTTCACATTATGATTATCATTGATTCATTGATCAGATTATCATATAACTGTTGGAAAAGGCCATAAAAACTTAAAAAATGAAGGAAATGTTAAAATGAATGGACCTTGTCCTGCAGGAATATCTAAACAATTGAATATTGATAGGAGTTGCAATGTTCCATGTTTTGAATAGCATACAGGGCACCAGAACGAATTAAATTTTTCGAAGTGATAACTTCTTATGGGATGGTAAACTGCTTTGTAACGTAACGCGTTACGGTGCCATTATATCTAGAAGGCAGGCTACTCCTCTCTCACTTTAACCCACAGCGCTAGCCGTATTTCGGACAGACGCTTCCCCCTCTCTTTGAATTTTTCCTAATTTACAGGGGTTGGTTCCGACAAAACACTTTTTAATTTTGCTAATTGATTTTTGATTTTCTTTAAACTTTTTAGTTTAACCCTATATATCTCGAGAACCATAAAAGGTATTAAAAATGTAAAAAGTGTTATGGAAAATATAAAGATTTTTCTATAAATTTGCAATTTTTTATTAAAATTGATCAAAGAGAAATATTGAAAATTTAAGGACTATGTTATTTTTTTTGTTGATGATTTTTGATTTTCTTTAAACTTTTTAGTTTAACCCTGTATATCTCGAGAACCATAAAAGGTATTAAAAAAGTAAAAAGTGTTATGGAAAATATAAAGATTTTTCTATAAATCTGCAAATTTTTGTTAAAATTGATCAAAGAGAAAAATTTCAAAATTTTTAAACTTTTCAAGTTGGCAACAGCGCCAATCGAATTGTGACCGTGGCTATATTAGGTTTTATTCCCGACGTACCGTTTTGCCTGTGAGAGGGCAATAAACAAAAATAAAAATACTTAAGAAAGAAAAACAAATGCGATAACCCCCATTTTTTCTAAACTTAACAAATTAAATCAGCTGGTAAATAAATATAAAAAAATCGTTATTTTTTTTTGTTCAATCTTTCAAATAAATGTAAGCAATGAGACCCCCGCCTAAAAGCAGGGTGCCTCCTATAACTAAAGGTAAGTATAAAGACCTCTTCAGTTGTGTCCATTGCTCGTTAACTTGTTGGCGGCGTTTCATGTCTCGCACTTGCGCTTCCAATTTCGCTTTTCTATCATTTCTATTTCGTTGTCTCAATTCAGTAGGTGAACTGTAAAAAAAAAAAGTTTTTAATCAAAAATTATCTAAAATATTTTTTTTTATTAAAATTGAAACATAATTCGATTTACTCGTGGTTCCTCACGCTCGCTACGCTCGCGTTCGGAATTTTCCACTCGTTTCAAATTTTCATTCAAACCTTGTTACAGAATATACTATTCTATACCTTGACTTAGAATTCGTCAATTCTGAGTGATCAGATACAGAACTCTCAGACCTATCATCTTCTTCATCATCTTCTTCTTCAAGTTCATCTTCTTCACTAATCTCTTCATCTGCTGGTACTATCGGCAAGGGTCCACTAGGAATGTAATTCTACAAAAAAAAAAACGTATATTAACACTGCAATACTTCCAGTAAAGTCGTGTTTAATTACCTCTTCAACACCATCTTTATTTTGATAATTCCACTCGTGATCGGAAGTACTTTTTGGAATAAGAGGAAGAGGTCGATCAAGAGAAGTACCATTAGGTTTTTGAAGACTGTCTAATCTAGGAGGTGGCAATGGCGGTGGTCCATCTTCTTCCGAATCCGAATTTTCTTCTATATTATTTGATACGTTATTAACGTGGTTGTTTTCCTGCAAAAAATATTTTAATTTCGTGCCAAGCTATCTGAAATAAGTTACCTTTAGGGAAAAGTGAAAGGATAGGATTTTGGAATTCATGCAGGATCGGAGGGAACTAATAGTGATCTTCATCAAAACTTACCCCACTACCTACTTCTACATTCGATGGAGTTTTGGTGGCTTCAATAATCGCTTGATATGAAAATCTTAATTGTTCAGCAGTTTGTATTAATCCCATTCGGTAAGTCCTCATTTCTAATAATATTTTTTTAACGTCAACAGAATTGATACCATATTTGTTTATCTTGAAAAATAAATATGAAATTAGAAATATTTACACTATACAATTAACAATCACTATAAATTCATTGTCTATAATCTGATGAAATCAAAAAAAAAAAAAAACTGAGACAAAACTGTTCAGGATAGGAACAAGATATATAAACTAGCTATAGTTTATTCCATTGAAATAAATAAATAAATAATTTATTAGGTAATAACAGCACCGTCGAGGACGGGGGACCCGAGAAATAACCACGGCCTAAAGTTGCAACAAAGGATCCGGTAGATGGCCCTTGCGCCAAAAAAAAGTAATAGTACAGGATGGGGCATAGGTACCAAATGTTTTTAGATTGGATCTAAGAAGAAGGTGCAGTAAAATATTATACAAATTAAAACTGTGTGTCATTGAAAAAAACTAATACTTAGCGACGAATCTTTAAGGAATTTAACGAAATAAACAGAATAAACTATTTTATAATCATTATCAAACTTTCTGTGGGTGTGAATAAAATAAAATTACAACACGAGAATCTCTTTATGATTTCAACGAATGTAGACACAATTAACACCGAGATAAACATTCAATGAAATTTTGCGAATTTACTATTGTTTCTTTGTGTGATAAAATAATCAATGGTTCCCACGTATCCATACAAATGATTTATCAACAATTCTCTGAATTATTTCAAATAACTCTAAATATGCAATATGTGACGCAATTTTATTGGAAGGAAAATTTGTTTTTAACAAAGAGAAAATTTAGTTGTTGGTTTGTTTTTAAAATATTTGATGTATTTGAACTTACCAATATTAAACAAGAATCAACTAAGCAAAAAGTTCCTGATCTTCCAATTCCAGCAGAACAATGAACCACAGCAGGTCCCACGTCTGCTTCGAGTACTCCAGCATCCCTTACTTTACGTAGGAACTCTAAGAAAGCAGTAGGTGAACTAGGAACTCCAAAATCCGGCCATGTAGTATAATGAAATTGTAATATATCACGAGATGTTCCACTTTCAGTATCAGTCAATCTAAGAAGCCGTGTTAAATAGTAAGAATGGTCCTGTTGTTCTACGTATTCTACAGAAAGTCCAACATCTTCGAGTTGCATAGCAAACTCTGGACCTATTTTGGACGGCCAATATTGGTAACATTTGTCTTGCTTTTTTTCTACCAATTTATTCAACATTACTATCTATAACATCAAAACGAAAAACGTCAGATTAAGTGGTTAAAGTAACAACGGCACAATTAAAAAAACAGTCCAGTGGAGTTAGATCAACAAATTTAAAAATTAAATAACTGAAAGAACGAACATTTTGTACCATAAAAAACTACGAAAAATATTTTTTCTTAAATATACAAATAATGCTTCTTTTTATAATGTTCATCAAATGTAAAATAATAAAAAAAAATACTTACAGCTTTAGATTCCTGTTCCCAGATCATAAGCCAAAAATGACTGTATGTATTGCTTAAAGGGCCCTGGGTTAGTATATACTGTCTATTAGCTGTTTCTACCTTAATCAAATTGGCATTTATATAATCAGTTGAACCTCGTTTAAGAACTATTCTGCTATCATCATATGGATTTACATCTCGGTACCTGTTTAACAATTTATTTTGTGGTTTAATAGCCTCTAAACACATATTCTCTCTTTGACTCTGTGCACGTATTTTCTAAAAATAAAAGTTAGTGCATTACTTTTAAAATGTAAGAAATATTACTGATTCATTGAACAAATTTGAAAACATTTTATAATACTGTAGTAAAATGATGCAATAAACCGTAATTTTAAACATAAAAGTTATTATAGGCAAACTTAAAAATCTATTAATCATCATGAAGTACGCTCTTAAGAATTCACACATTTTACAGTTAGTATTCCGGTAAGTATAAAAGAAATAGTTTTATTACTCAAAGTTAATAAAATATTGGAAATAATACCTGATAAAGGATCTGCCACTCATTTTTAGAGTTCAACTCCAAATATTCGGATTCTATATTGTTGCCAGATGTCATTATAAATTTTAGGAAACTAACTCGAAACCAACCTAAAACGAAACCAAATATAGTTAATGATAATTATATCTTTAACGCTTTTGTTACCCTAATATTACAAGAAACGAAATAACATTATTTTTCGATGAAGAAAAGTATAAAAGCTCAAATTTGTAAAAAAATGAACAAAGAGTTCACAGCTACAAAACGCTGTATGTAAACGCAAGACAAGAGTCGCAAGACACAACTGACATTAGAAGTAAGTCAACTCAAAACAGGTTGATAAACTTATAGAAACAAAGTTACTAATAATTTGTTTTAATCTTTGGTGCTGCTGTCTAAAAATGTCATCGAAAACATTTGCGTTAGTTTCTTTCTAAAATACATAAGTATTCTATAAAAAATATTCTTACATCATTGTTTCTTTCTTATAGAAAAAAAAATTAATTAATTTGTACTTATCTTTTCCACTGACAGTTATCAATGATGACAATTGACATTTCAACTCGTCTCTCTTCCGTTCTGCTTAAAAAATACATATTCCGATTAAAAAAGTGAAGTAATAAACCAAGAACCTATTTTTTGTGTTTTTGAACTAAAACTATTAACTTTAATGCCATTGAGATACTGTTAAAAGTGTAATAATCTGAGGAGAAAATATTTGTATTCGGTATGTGAGTTATGATATCAAACAACTCATCCTACAAACTCAGGGCCTCTAAAAGCTCTAGAGAGGTTCATGAATATGAATATGGTAATTCCGATGACAATTACGACAATGTCGACGAAGAAATAAAAGGAACAACATTTTTAAAAGATTCGAGAAGTAAAGGAGGAATAGGCAGGACTAGGTCTACAGAATTCAGATCTAGTAAAATCACTGAAAGACGAGGGGGACCAAGAAGTAGGGGTTCTGGACTACCAGGTCGTAAGGGAGACCGTGATTACTCCGATAACTTTTATAACATTAGAAAATATGATTCCAGAAGCACTGATCTTCTTGGTAAGTTTATTTACATTGAACATACATATTATTTATCTTTATTACTTACAAAAAACATAGTTCTTGTAATGCTTTAAAGATTAAATTGATTAATAGAATTGACATGATTTTTAATATAAATAAAACATCAAACTATGTCGTAGTATATATTAAAAAAATATATAAATAAAACAATATTCTAATTTTGTATATTTGCTAATCTGTTTATATGTTGTTACTTGAGTTTTTAGTATAAAATTAATACAATTGGTATTATTTACATCAGAACATCATAAATAATTCAGATAACAAAAACAAGCACTTACCTAAATATGCATTTAAATTGTTTCAAAATAAGTTTATTATTATTTAAAAAAGGTAATAGAACATATCTAGGCGAAACCTTAAATTAAAAGTTGAAATATAATTTAAATTTTATTTTCTTGTTGATAAAAATATTTTTAAACAAAAATAATTAGTAATTTTTATATTATTTATTAAAATCGTTTAATTTTAATGCTAAATTTATATATTATATGAACTTGAATATACTAAAAACTTTGCTAAAAACTTAAGTTAAGTAATAATAAATTATTTTTATATTACTCCTTACAGGCAGAGGAAAATTTTATGAACCTGAGAAGAAAACTGAAATTAAATTAAATCTTCCTGAAGATACCAGAATTTCTAAACTATTACGACGACTAAACATAGAAACTGATCAAGATAATTCATTAGCGATTTCTAAAAAACTTCTAGAAGTCCTACTTTTGCCTGATAATGCTCATTACGTTCGTAAAGCATTTCATATCCTCGGAGAATCAATGTATGAAATTTTACATGTGTCTCCTGGCCCTATGGCAAAGAAACAAGCTGCAAGGGCATTGGGTCGCATGGGTTACATAATGGGCCAAGAAAATGATTTTGAGAGATACCAGCATTGGTTATTTAATAAAATGGCGAGTAGTTTTGAAGAAATGCAAATATTGTTAATGAGAAGTATTCACGAAACTTTAGCATTTGAGGAGAAAAAACCTGTTTTACAAAGCCATATTGAGAATCTTATTAATAATCTAGTAGCAGCTATTGAAACCACGGAAAATGCTGAAGTATTTAAAGCCATACTGGATGTACTGGTATCTGTGGTGGAAATGTACCAATCTGAGTTTCATGATCAATTTAGAGATACAATAGATTTATTATTTGGTTGGCATATAGATCATACTCAACCATTGTGTAATATACAATTTATTTCGACAAGTCTTCAGAGAATTTCACATCATTTTAAATATTATTTAGAATTTTCAGTGCAATTGATTGAAAATTTTTTAGAGGATATTGGAAATTATGCTACTCAGTTGAAGGAAACTGGTGATATGAGTACTTTGGATCATGTAACAGTGTTGATTTTAGCTATGAATACAGTTTTAAAATGTTTAGATAAATCATTCCATCCTAATACTAATAAAAACGTTACAGTTGAGTTCATAACTTCATCTCTTTCACGAATAATAAAGACTCTCACTGATAGCTTGGAATCTTATGTTCCGGATAATTTAACTATTGCTGGTAATGATTGCATTGGACTTTTACTAGTTTACCTTGACAACAAACCGCAGTTTCTCTGTAGTCAAATTTTTACACTGATAGACATGGAATTATCAATTTTTAACGATTTAAGAGACTCCACATCTATTTCACTTCTATTATTGATATCAGTAGTCATAAAGGAACTGTCAGCGAATTTACCAATAGAACTGATTGAAAAATTAATTGGACCAAATTCGGAAATACTGAAATTAAGATGTTCACCATTTGCAAAACTTCAACATGCTGTTGTTTCCGTATACAAAGCTTTACTAACTTTAAAAAACGTATCTCTACTACAAGAAGCATATAGATACGTATTAGGAGATCTAGAAGTAGCTTACAAGCAAATAGTACCCACCATTCATACGTTTACTCCTAATAACCCATTCTTGGATTATCCTGTGCAGGAACCACAAGAAACTATAACATTTTTACTAAGATGTTTATCACAATTAGCAAATGCGAGTTCAATTATAGTGATGTGGGCTCTTAAACCAAGTATACTGGAACTTGTTGGTGTTTATATGATCCCACACGATAAGAAATTATGCAACAATGCTCCAATTGTACAATACGCTATGCTGTATCTGCTGTTTTCTCACTGCAAATGCTATAATCATTTTATATCAAATAGTACACTGGTTAATAACACTCAGGAGGTTACAAATATTATGAATCGGTAAGTTTTAATATACATTCTTTCAATATTGAATAAGTCAGTAGGTTTTTAGATTTTAGATTGGGATCGTTTGTTCTAGGTGACCTTTTTTATAGATGGAATCCATTTCACATATTTCACCGATTGTACTGAGCCTAGTTTGGCTTATTGTACTTCTTACATTGTTTCATGACATCTTGGTACCCTCTACTAGTTTGTACATGTTTGTGAAGGCACTTTAAAGTCTCCTGTGATCCAGTGCCTCGCAATGAGACAGCATGTGTTTAACTATTTCGATTTCCCTGCTGTATAAATTGCAGATTGGGTCTCCATTTAACAGTCCAATGATTTGAAGATCCCTTGACAGGCGCACGGCCCGTAAAGAATCCTGTAATGAATCGTAGCTAATTAATACTTTTTTTAGTAGGCTGCACTGAATTACTTTGTTGTGTTTAACCAGTTGCTTATAGACTGTTGAACTGCTGTTTTGGACTCGAACGTAGTAAATTGTAGAGCCTTCAAAGCAGCTTGACTATCGAAGGCAGTAAATACTGAATTAGGTGTTTCTGAGCACAGAAGTCTATTGCGAATAGCTCCGCTTGGGAGATCCTAGGAATGTTTCCGAGGACTATTGAGAGTCTACCTTTAGAATCTGTAATCTCTAGGCTTTGTACTACTTTTGACACCATTTTTCTGACAGAACGAATACCGTGTCGGAAGGACGTTCGTCGTTAGGTGCAATCTACGAATCAACCCATTTTTGACAATCTTCGTAAGAAGTAAACTGCTAAATTAGAATGGAGTCTATTGCTAATAGCTCTGCTTGGAAGACACTAGGAGTGTTTCCGAGGGCTATTGAGAGTCTACCATTAGGATCTGTAACCTCTATGCGTTCTACTACTTTTGATACCATTTTTCTGACAGAGAATGAACACCGTGTTGGAAGAACGTTTCGTCTTTAAATTCATTTATCGACCCATTTTTGACAAGCTTCGTAAAAAGTGAACTTCTGCTAAATCAGAATGGAGTTGAAAATGAATTTCAACAACTCTTAATTTCGAATTGAGTGGTGTTTTCCATATAAATTTAATTATATAAAAAAAATCTTTCAAATGTATATACAGTTGTGGTAACTGCACGGTATTTGGATATTTGTATTTACTTTATACTATTAATGAAACACTCGATTTTCAATTATCAAACTTTTATCCGAATTTTACTATTTTTTACTATTATTTTGAAAATATCACTTTTTGTTTTAGGTTTGCTTTAACAGAAGGTTTAAATATTAACGATGTACCGAATAAGTCTCCAAATTCAGGAAATTTTGCTATTATATTGAACATAATTTACAATTGTTTAACAGCAGACCCATCCACACGTATTCTATTACTACTTTTGCAATGGCTAAATGACATTCTTAATAATTCTGAAATATATTTGGAAAATTTATACATTAATGAAAAATTTTTAAAAGTGGTTGATGCATTGGTAAAATGTGGTTATAGTTTTGATGCTAATGTTGTTCTTGTTGTACATGAAGATCTTGACAAATTATTGTCTAATAAACAACTCTCTTGGTCTTATAACATTTTATCTAATATAAGCGATTTGTGTAAATTACATATGAACTCAAATAGACCAGAGATTCGTAGTTGCTATTCAAAATTATCATCGAATATTCCATGGGATATAGCAGTAGTAGAACTAAATAAGATGAACTCGATTTACTCAATGAAACAGAAAAGCACATATCTTAAAGAATACAACAATTACATGGTCTATTTAGCACAACATTTACATTTGAACGGGTCAGTTGATGGAGAATTATACCCACTACATTTTACAACTTTAATGAAGTATCTTCTTCACAACGAAACTCTACCTTCCAATTGGATGGAAGAAATTTTTAAAAGTTGTTGGGTCATTGAATCTGAGTCCCAAATGAATATGGAATTGTTTTTTGAACTTGTCAATAATAATAGACAAATTTTGAACAATTGGATAACTTTAGAAGCAGCTGAATTTTGCGTTAATTATAAATTGAGAACCCCACTTGGAAAACCCAATGAAACATTCACTAAAATTGAAAGTGCCTTAAACAGTTTGGGAAATGAATTGATTGCTCTGAAAAAAACTCATGAATTGTAAGTATTTAATTTAATACATAAACCCAGGTCCCAATTGTAATTATCGCCATATTTTAATCTGCTTCCATATCTAGTATTCTCTTGCAATAGATAAAACTCATGACTTTGAAATGATTGCTTTTTATGAAAGTATTTTAATAGTAGGGTGGGCTTAAAAATTTATTTACCCTAATAAAAACACAGAAACTAAAGAAGCGAACTAAAACATCACTAATCACGCCTTTCTGAGCACGTCAACTTGACAAAGACCATACAGCCAAAACTGAACTAAAATTCGCCCTCGATCGTCTTTCAATATATATGCTTTTCAATTGTTCGGTTCGGGAAGTTTATTGAACATACTCTTTGGAGTATTCGGGAAATTACAGCTATAGGTGGGTTTATCAGATTGATGGCCTTGATCTTGATTATGCAATCATTACACTGACCCCTTTAGATGCATTCCTCCGGAATGCCCTCTGTTGGATATCGATTGCGATCGTCTACATTAAAGGATGTGAGTCGGTCGAAATGGTTAATTTTCCTCTGGTAGTTTTGGTGATTCGATAGACCTCATCATTAAGCTTATTCTTCACGACATATGCACCCTCCCAATTCTTCTGCTACTTCGGACACAGACCCGTTTTCTTCGAGAGTTGTACAACCATACAACAAGTTTCTTTTACTTGCACGTTCCATTCAATCACTTGCTAACTATTGATTGTTACGAACCTGCTCCATCTTCTTCTGTAAATTGGATACGTATTCTTCACCGGGTCGAGATCCAAACATTAAATCTAACGACAGTCTCATCTTTCTACCAAACAGAACTTTGGATGGAATTTGTCTTATAGATTCATGGACAGCGGATTGTTATACCGTTGGAAATAATGGAATATGTTCGCCTCAGTCTCTTTGATACTCAGAGACAATCTTTGATAGATAATTGACCAATTTTCGGTTTATTATTTTAACCATTTCATCAGCCTGAGAATGAAGGTGGAATAATTCTCATCTTACAAATTCCCAGTTGCTTACATACTTTTTAGAAAAACTAAATTTCTTCCTATGCCCGAGTGTAGTTCACGTGGCACAACTAATACGACTTACAAACTGATTCACCAAGATGTTAAGATGACAGCTTCCTAATTAGGAACTTCATAAGATTCTACCTATTTCCTAAAGTAAATCATTACGACGAAGATGTATTTAATTCCGGTAATATGCAATTCTTTTAAACGTACCTTTAAGATCTTCATATTGTAGACGCTTTTCATCTCTGGGAACTTGATGGGATAACCGATCTTCAATCATCTGCAGCAGCCTGATTTCAAAGGCCGTCACATCCATACGATTGGATGGTGGTTGTTCAACTTGTTTTTGTAATCTTCGGATTACTTCTTCTTGCACACTTAACAGGATAGGGTTGCTATTTCTTTAACCTGATTGGACAATTTCTTATCCATCTGATTGGGCATTCCGGTGGATAGCTTGGATATCTTCTCATTTAACTTCTCATCCATCTGATTGGAAATATCGGTGGATAGGTTGGATACCTTGTATATCTTCTCATTTAACTTATCATCCATCTGATTGGATATTTTGGTGAACAAGTTGGACATCCTGGATATTTTTTTATTCACCTGCGTTGACAGTGTGGACATCTCGTTGTAAGCGTGGTCATTTTCTCATTCATCTGATTGGATAGGTAACTCTGTGGAGATCATGGTCATCTTTATCTCGACGTAAAGTGTGAACATTTTCTTATTGATCTGATTGGATATCTCGGTGGAAAACATGCTCATCTTCTCATTCTGAGTGGACATATCGGGGGAAAGCGTGGTCATCTTCTTATTAATCGCATTAAGAGCTCTCTGTTGGATATCGATAGCGGTCATCTTCTGCAGCTTTGGACATAGACCCTGGTATACAACCAGACGAGATCATCATTTTGATTGGACATCTCGGTGGAAAGCGTGGTCATCTTCTCATTTATCGGATTAAGAGCTTTTTGGGTATCCTTAAATTTGATGGATTCGAAAATCCAGTTCTTGATTCATAGTATTAACGACATTTTTTTTCTCAGTTGTAACCAAAGTTAATTGTTCTAACTATTTTCTGAGTTCTGCTACCAATAGTTCACTAAGTTTCTTTGCAGGTAAATTCAATATTTTTTAAACCCCAAATGTATGATCTTTATATTATCGCTAATCTTGGTTTTAGTCTGAATTTATTAAACTCACAAATAATAACTTTTCTGTTTTTAGACAACCTGAAGCAACGCACAGTGACGGAAACCGAGTAAGAATGTTGCTGAGATTTGTAGAGAATTTAGAAAAAGCAATCTACAATGCTTCTGAAGGCTGTGCATTAGCTATGGCACCCGCTACTAAAGTTGTTCGATCTTTTTTTATCGCAAACACAAATACCTGTCATGAATGGTTTACTAGAATACGAATCGTCCTTATGCATATAGCATTACATTGTGGAGAAATAAACATAGCACTCAGAAATGGTCTGTCTTTTCTTAAGGATGTTGTCAGTTTGAATAAAAGTACCTCCGTAGAATTCGAACGTGTGGCTATGATAGTTACACTAGCTATGTTACATTTAAAAGAACCAGAGGCTTTATACGGATTGTATACCTGGTGTAAAATCGTTGTAGGTAAACGGTATTATTGGATGAAATGTGCAGCTGAACAATGCTCTAAGAAATACGAACTAGCAGTAGATGGATATAAAAAAATCCTACAAGAAATCGACGAATCAAATAAACTTGATAGTGATATTCACAATTTTATTATAGAACAAATTATCGTTTGTTATAAAGAAATGAGTAATTGGATTGATCTTTTTGAATGGCACAACCAACAAGATACTATAGAGAATGGACGTAAATATTGGTTTAATGTTACTGATTGGGATACAAATAAATTATTATTTGATGTAGAAACTAACAACCAAGCACTCGAAGAATTGGGTACGTGGAATTTAAAAAATAAAGAATCGTGGAGTATTTATGAAAATATTTGTAATATGGAAAGTAATTTGTATAATATTGCAATAAAATTAGCAACTGGAAAAGATAAGGATTATATAACAGAAATCGATAATATTTTGGTTAATGTTCAAGTTAATATTGAAGATCACTTACATTTAGCACCATCAGAGTTTTTACAAAATTTTTCATTGCTACATTATGTAGTAAACGGATTGAAGCATGTAGCTCAGGGTAATTATGCTCATACTGTATTTTTGGTATCTGAATCGTTTGAGAATGAAATTCAAAAGATAGATTCGTCAGTATTACGAAAAATTTTATGGTGGTCTGAATATTTTGGTAAAGTACAAAATCAAGGTTTTAACGTATTCTGTAGTAATTTACGATTAGATATTATAAAACGATCAAGAAAAGAGAAAAACTATAAAATGGCTATATCACAAATTAACAAATTCTTTAAAGATAAAGATCTATTGGTATCTGATGAACTTAATGTAAGAACTATAGCTAATAATTTCCTTCTAAAGATTCCAGAAGTTAACATTTGGACTGTCGATGTAGCTCGAGCAGTATTTGAAGTTATAAAATTATCGTACTCATATGAACAAAATCACCAACAAACATTTAATTTATGTGCTGCTGCTTCTACAGCAATATCTAAATATGCTGAATTATTTGGAGTTAATGAACTACGAAAAATTAGTAGCAAAATATTATTAAAACTTTCTAGTTGGTTACAAAATAATGATACTGTCTCATGGACCGAAATGAACAGTCCATTAGGAAAGTTAATCTTGGTTTTACCCGAAATTGGAATGGTGGAAAGTTCTACTTCTAGTATAATTCCATTAAATGAAATTGCAATTGGAAAGTTACTCCAATTTAGCGTACACCATTATGGAAGTTTAGCAAAAAGTTGGAACGCTTTTGGAACATGGTGTTATCGTTGGGGAAAGAAAATTGTAGATCACAGTTCCGATATAAAAAATAATTTAAGTGAAGAACATTGTTTGGAAATAAAAAAATTACTTCCTCCTGATACATCAGAAGAAGACTTAACTAAAATATTTTTAATTTTATCTCAAACACGTAATATTATAGATGAAGAAGATATTGATTCTAATGAAATTAAAACATCTGAAATGATACAATCTCAATTACAATGTGTTGGAGTATTAAAAAACGCAATAGAAAATCAACTACAAAGTCTTTTACAAATATGGAAAAGTACCCAAAAACGTATATATCATTATTATGCTCTTAGTGCAGAAGCTTATTTCAAGTATTTACAGTTAGTACTACAATCAGAAAACGTTACGAAGAACACCGAATGTAACACAATAACAGTAACTCTACGGTTACTTCGATTAATAGTAAAATACGCTTTAGAATTACAAAACATTCTAGAAGAAGGTCTTCAAACTACTCCTACACATCCGTGGAAAGTCATCATTCCTCAACTCTTCTCTCGACTGAACCATCCTGAAAGTTACGTGCGTCATAGAGTATCAGATTTATTATGTAGAGTTGCTGAAGATGCTCCTCATCTTATAACTTTCCCTGCAGTAGTCGGTGCTTTAGAAGGAGGATTAAAGTTCGATTTCTCAGAGATAACATTACCTAAAGACTGTTTGTCTCAGAATAATGATTCAGGTGAAGAAACTGAACTTAACGAAGAAGATGATAATTACGATAGCGATGATAATGAAGAAACCATCACAAATAATAGCTTGCAGACCTGTTTTAAAACTATGGTGGATACTTTGAGTAAACAGGATCCTGAAACAATAGCTCAGGTAAGTTATTTATTTATATATTGAATTTTATTTAAATATAGTGCAACGTTACTTCTTTTTCGTACCTTTCACACGCAGGCTTAACGCCACCCAGCGTCTTCGGTGAAAGAATAACAATTGCCGAGGAGGTAAAGTTCCATCTGGACAAGAGACTTACCTGGAATATAGACAAGTCTAAGCGTGTTTTAAACATGCTTAGGCAATCGGTGGGAAAGACGTGGGGACTTTCACTCAAGGTCGTCCGATGGATATACCTGGTGGTTGTCAGACCCATTGTCTCCTACGGAGCATGCGTATGGTGGAACAAGGTTGAGCCATCAACTGTTCAGAGGAAGTTGGACTCGCTTCAGAGGCTTGCATGCCTGCAGATCTCTGGGGCTATGAGGAGAGCTCCTACAGCGGCACTGGGAGTTATCATGGGCTTGCCACCCCTCAGTTTTTTCATTAAAGGGGAGGCGATGTCGGGAGCTCACAGGCTGAGAGTTAACGGGTGTAATGGTGCTGGCCTGCATCGGTATCGCTCCCTGTTCACTGGGGATTGTCAGGTCTTGTTGACAGATTTGCCAACTGACCATATGATCCCCAGCTTCAACTTTGAGAGTCGATACCAAGTCCGGCTTAGAGACAGAGCCGAGTGGACTGAGGACGGCTCTCAAAGAATTTTCGACGATGCAGGGATCAAGTACTTTACTGACGGATCTCGCACTTCAGAAGGAACCGGTGCAGGGGTCTGTGGTCCACGCAACCTTAGGCGGCACTTCAGCTTAGGAACGGAGTCATCCTTGTACCAGGCTGAGGAATACGCCTTACCAAAGACTGCCGACCACGCTTGAGGCCGTGGCTGGAGAGGGGAGAGGATAACTTTCTTCTCAGAGAGCCAGGCTGCACTGCTGGCCTTAAAACAGTTCCGGGTTAGTTCCAAGCTAATCTGGGAGTGCATACAAAACCTCAATGAACTGGCTAGATACAACAACGTCTTCTTGGAGTGGGTGCCAGAGCATAAGGGTTTTGAGGGCAATGAAATCGCGGACCTTCTGGCCAAGAATGGAGCGGTTCACGATTCATTGGTCCAGAACCTGTAGTGGGACTGCCTAGAGCTAGGTTAAGGGCCAAAGTCAGGAACTGGGCCTGGGAAGAGTCGACCAAAGACTGGAGTAATACTGTAGGGCTGAAGCATTCGAAGCTGACGCTCATAGGCTACTCCAAGAAACTGACGTCTGACATACTGAATATTGGCAGGAGTCAGATAATAGTACTGCTGGGCCTGCTCACTGGGCATGGACCATTCAGACTACACCTTCGAAGGATGGGGATTCTAACACAGGAACCCACTTTGTGCCGACTGTGTGCCATGGAAGATGAGACGGCAACTCACGTCCCATTTAAGTGTGAGGCCTTGGACCATAAACGGTTCCTCATCTTCGGTGACTCGAACCCTGAAACTTATCACCACCTTGAGGAATAAGTCACAGGACTCAGATCTCTGATAAAGGGAACTACCCTGTGGCAACAGTAACACAAGGATAGTCATCCAAATCCTCAAGAACTTGGGACACCTGGATTTATGCCTACCTGAAGATCAGATTTGGTGATGATCTTCAGCTGATCAAACTAGAGTCCTGCACGCATGGGGTGCATGCAAGGACTCTTGGTGCCGAACCTGGTCACAATATTCCCATAGGAAGCAGTGTTTAAAACATGGAGCTCTACAGGAGAGACCATGTCAGTTTTATTTAGATTAGATTAGATTACTTCTTTTTCAACAAATTCTAAATTCAACTTTTACAAAATGTACAAAAATCAGGTTGTGGGATATGACTTAATCAAGATAGATAGATAGATAGGTAGATAGATAGATTTATTGGTCTTTTTGTATCACATACATGACATAAGACAAGTCAAAGAAAATTATAGATACATTAACAGTAGTAATAATAAATAACAATTAGTGTACAAAGCCAAGTTAAGAATTAAAAGTTATCTTAATAGAAAAAAACAACAAAAATACAAAAGTAGACAAAATAGACACTAATGGTTTACAAGTACATACATAATATAATCTAACGACACTGCTAAGCTTAAAATATTCAAAGTTTATGTTTATTGTTCCAGCCAATAAATTCCTCTAAAGAATAGAAACAGTTTTGAGTTAGAAACGCCTTTAAGGAGGACTTAAATCTCTTATGCTGTTTTATTTCTTTAATTGAGTCAGGTAGCAAATTAAAAAACTTACCTCCAGCGTACATTGGAGACTTTTTTAGTTGGAATCGATTGAATTTGCTTAAGTCGATATCATGTTTATTTCTTGTGTTATATTCATGGACGTCGCTATTAATTTTGAACTTGTACTAAAGGATTTGCTCTCGAGGATTAATGAAATCAAGGGCGCCAAGTACAAACTGCACAAATTAAACTTCAACCTCAGGTTGCAGTCATTTATTTTTCTAAATAATAACATAATCTAATAAATCGAATGATGCTTAGTTCTTAAAATCAAACATAAACTCTTTAACTTTACGTTACTATACTACAATAGTCTATTTTTATATTTTTCAGGTTCAAACTTTGGTTAAAGAACTTCGAAGAATAACTTTACTTTGGGACGAATTATGGTTAGGTACGTTGGCGCAACATCAGTCCGAAATGAATAAACGACAACAACAATTAGAATACGAAATTGAAAAAGTGAATGATAATGTAAGTTTGGATAAAACAGAAAAAGCTTCACTGATAATAGAAAAACATAGAATTATAATTAAACCGATAATTTTCGTACTGGAGCAACTTCTAGATGTTACCGGAGTAGACGCTGAAACTCCACATGAAAAACAGTTCCAAGAGAAATATTTAGAAGATATTGTTAATGTTATTAAGAAACTAAAAGATCCTGATCATCCTGAAAATCCTCAAGAATCGTTATGGCCGCTTAAACAACTACAAAAGAAATTTCAACAAAAATTCCATAAAAGAGCTTCATATTCATTAAAAATGCAGGATATTAGTCCGGTACTATATAATATAAAAGATACTTTAATATCTATGCCAGGATTAGCTTCGATAGCTAAGAAAAATGTTACTATAGCTCACGTTTCAAATATTGTTTCTATTCTACCAACAAAAACTAAACCTAAAAAGCTTGTATTTTATGGTTCTGATGGACAAACGTACACCTATCTATTTAAAGGATTAGAAGATCTTCACTTAGATGAAAGAATAATGCAATTTTTAAGTATTGCTAATACAATGATGGCTCAAATAGCTGACCCTTCCGGTTCCAACTTCTACAAAGCACGGCATTATTCTGTTATACCGTTAGGTCCTAGATCAGGATTAATTTCTTGGGTTGATGGTACAACACCAGCTTTTGCTTTATATAAACGTTGGCAACAGAGAGAAATGGCCAAGAATAATTCAAAGAACTTTGGAACTGGAAACACAAATGTGCTACGACCATCTGAATTGTTTTATAACAAATTAAATCCTTTACTTCAAGAACATGGTATTAAAAATATCGATAATCGTAAAGAGTGGCCGTTAAGTATTTTAAAACAAGTTCTAACAGAATTAATGAACGAAACACCCAGTGATTTACTTTCTAAAGAATTTTGGTGTAATTCGGTGAGTCCCGATGTTTGGTGGCAAGTGATTAAACGTTATTCTTACTCTATAGCTGTTATGAGTATCATTGGATATATAATTGGATTAGGAGATAGACATTTAGATAACGTATTAGTGGATCTAACCAGTGGAGATGTTGTCCATATTGACTACAATGTTTGTTTCGAGAAAGGAAAGACTTTGAGAGTACCGGAAAAAGTACCATTTAGGCTCACTCCGAATATAAAGGACGCACTTGGTGTTACTGGAGTTGAGGTAAGTTTAATTTTATATTATTTTATTATACAGCTCTCGAAACGACTCATGACTTAAATAATAAGTAAAGGGAAATACTAAAAACGACAGTTTAACTTTCCAGTACAAACTGTGCATTTATTATTTAGTTCTATAAACAGATGGCAGTGTGAGTTAATTATTCGATACAAAACTATACTATCGTTTGATATCTAGATTGCGGAGACACTCGTTAGATGGCGTTGTAATACATTTTTATCAGTTTTAAGTCAAGACAGTTCCACTGTTGTAATCGAGAAGCTTACAGTTCGGAAATCTAAATTGTTGGATCTATTCTGTTTAGATCTGTAAATCACTACCTATTGTAAACGGATATAGCACCCCTCATATCTCAAAAACTAGAGTTACGTTTTCATAGTCGTTTCCGTCATTAGCGGTATCGATTTAATATAAAACAACTCGCTTTGTTTTTACTGTTTCTTTGTGTATTTTTTTTTTTTGGTTGCGTGTTAATAAAATTATACAAAACTAACGAAGATAAAAGAGGTGTGTGAACGTTATCTTATATTCATTAATGTGTACATTATATAACAACCAAAATAATTCTGTTTTAGCACAAAATTAAAATTACAAATTTATCCTTGTAAATTAATAACTTGCTGTCATAGCTAATGGTTTAGTGATTGAATAAATAAAGGTTGGGTAGGTGTCCATTAATAATACAGGGAAAATAGTTAAAAACAGATAACTTTTAGTAAAAATAAAAAAACGTGTCGCGCTATATATGAGAGTATAACTTAAGTAAATTAACTGATAGGAATCTATTAAATGCATAAGTAAGAGTACACAGGAAATGATTATAAACAAATTAGCTATTATATATGCTTTACAAGTAATTTTAACAGGCATTTATCCACTATTAAAAAATATTAATACGATATGGCACACTTTATTAATAAATTTTGTCATTAAGTTGTAATAATGAGAAATCTTAAACGAATTGATCGTGATTTGTTGAATAATTTTGTTATCGAACTATTAAACCTCCGCATTGACTGATAATATTCATTTAAAACAATTCTGTAGCTAAAACTTTTCCTTAATCTAGTAAATTCGTCCTTTTGTAATGGGACATTCTCAAATGTAATAAAAGTAGGAAAGATTGTACCCATACACAAAAGGCAAGAAACTGTTAAAGTTGAAAATTATAGACCGATTACAGTTCCATCTGTGTTCTCGAAGATTTTTAATATTGTTTTTTGTTTGAACATACTTTTTGTGTGTCTAAAATCTAGATAAACATAAGATACTATCAAAAAGCCAGCATGAATTTTGCATGGGAAAATCTTCACATGATCTTTGAGAAAGGATTGTTTATTGACGCTGGATAGATTTTCTGTGATCTCAGCAGAACGTTCAACTGTGTGAATCATAAAGTACTTATTGAAAAATTGAATAAATGAATTAGTGCCACAAGGTTCCGTACTAGGACCTGTGTTGCTTTTATTATATATAAATATTATAACTGAATCTATACCAGAATCAATTTATGCTGATGATACGTCCTTGATTTTGTCTGATAAGTCTGATTGTGGTTCTTTTGGACAAGTGTCGAAATGTTGTACTAAAGCTGAATATATGGTTTGGTAAAAATTCGCTGTCTTTAAGTGTCCCCCAACAGCTCAATTGTCGCTGTTCAATAAACTTGATAGAGGTTGTATGTCTAAGTCTTCTCTAATTTGTATGTTTCTTATTCTATCTCTCCTCGTCACTCCTTTAACTCTTCTAAGATATTTCTCTTGTAATTTGCTCTTCTGTCTTTGTGTTAAGGTCCAGGTTTTATATCCCATCGTCAATATTGCTCTGTATATGGGTTTGTATACATTTAATGTCGTTTTTTTTTATATTTCTCTCTTGCTGATAAAACTTTTATTTAGATACATTTTATTTAAAGAAAACTAAAGTTGTATCTGATAGATAAATAGATATCGCAAAATATTATTATTCTAACGCTTTACAAGATTTTGAAAAACATTTTCAAAGACATTGACCATTCAACTAAGAAGAAACAACTATTTCCCGGGCTATAGGCCCCGACGGATATTGGATTACACTTCAAAGTCAAACGGGGTTGGCATATCTACTAGATATGGTTTGCAGTTAGAAGGGACAACATAACTTGTAGACCGGTTTCGGCGTATTTGCGCCTCGTCAGTACAAGGTGTATGTTATCCGTCAGCGAGCTTAAAGCATTATTATTAAATACGACAATATTACAGTTTTCTGTAATAATACTTGATAGATAAATGTCTGTAGATGAATGTTTGGTGTTTGTTTATGAAACAATTTACAAGAATCTCTAAATTTCAAGTGAAAAACAAATTCTTTAAATATATGTAGGAACCACTATTACATATTTTATTTTGATTTGTAAATAAAAAATAGGTAATAAAAATACAAAATAATGATAGTAATTTTTATAACACATAATATCATAAAACTTATGTTTTTATCTATAAATACAATAAATACAACATTATAAATAATTTTTATCACATATTTTACTCAGTCTCTTTTACATACTTAATAGTATAAATTTATATAAGCGTACTCTCTTTCATTCTATGTATGTTATCAATTTTTTCTTCATGTGTTGACATTTCAGTGCCAGTTGTTAATTCCTCTAGTTGACAATTTACGTTCCAAATTGCATTTGCTGAGTTTCTTTTACTTGGTACGTGATTCGTTACGAAAGCCGCATTTGCATCAGGATGTCGACATCTCAATAAGTTTAAAAAAGCTTTTCTAAAATTTGTATTTTTCCATGAATATATTATTGGGTTCATAAATGAATTTGCCATTGCTAAGTTGAAGAAGATCTCATATAATGTTGCTGAGGCTACATTCTTCGTTGTTCTTATATAAATTACAATTACGAAATATGGTAACCAACATATTGTGAAACATCCCAATATTATCAGTGTTACCTGGAACAATGTTAAAATGTTTTTTTGAGAAATTTGCAAAATTTGTTATCTAGATCGTGTTTTGTTTTTGAAAAGAATCGCCGTATCTCGGTTGTGTATTAAGATTTTTTCAAAATTTAAACGAATTTGTGATCCAAATAGGATTATTTATAATTTAAAACAAACCGCAATTTGCTATCTTTATTTTTAAAAAAGTTGATCGTGTTTTGTTTTTTGAGAAAAACGCTGTATCTTGGTTGTTTTTTGAAATATTTACAAAATTTAAACGAATTTTTGATTAAGATAGGATTATCTATCATTTAAAACAAACCGCAAATCGCTATCTCAATTTTTTGAAAAAGTTGACCGTGTTTTGTGTTTTGAGAAAAATTGCTGAATCTTGGTTGTTGTTTTGAGATATTTGCAAAATTTAAACAGATTTGTGATCCAAAAAGGATTATCTGTTATTTAAAACAAACTGCAACTTGCTATCTCAATTTTTTGAAAAAGTTGATCATATTTTGTGTTTTTGAGAAAAATTGCTCAACTAAACACCCGATAGATGGTGCTCTTTCGATTTTTAGATTATACAGTTAGAAACGAGATTGTTGTTATCTAAAAAATTGTGAACAAAAAAAAAGAAAAACTGAAAAATAAATCAGAAAAAGGAAATAGAAAAAAAAACGGCAGATGTAGAAAACAAAAAAACAAAAATAATTGAAAAAGAATGAGTAAAAATGGGTATGAAACTAGAAATTAACGAGAATGGGATGATATCTAAAAAACACAAAAAAGTTGCCTAAAATCGGAAATACATCTAAAAAATTGGAAAAAAAGAAAAAAATAAAAAATCAGAAAAAGGTAACGAAAAAAAAAACGGCAAAGAATTCAAAAATCCACAAAAATCGCACAAATTGAAAAAAATAATTAAGAAATCGAGAAAGCAAGGCAAAATCGAAAAAACTAGGACGACATAAACAGCAAAAAAATTGAAATTACGGAAAATGTGAAAAATCAAGAAAAAATAATAAAATAATTTAAAAAGATTGGTTAAAAAAAAATAAAAAACATAAAAAACGGAATAAAATCAAAAACTAACGAGAAAAATCGCAAAAATAAAAAACAAAATATGAAAAATAGGAAAAAGCATAACAAACAGAAATAATTGAAAAAGAATGTGTAAAAATAGATGAGAAACTGGAGATAAACGCGAAAATAAAAAAGCGGCCTAAAATAGAGAATAAAAAAACATCGCTTAAATTGTGAGAAAGAGTAAAATGAGAGAAAAAAACATGAAAAAAGAAAAAAATATTAAAACTGACAATTATATCAGAAAATGAGAACAAAATCGAGAAATCAAGAAGCAATCCCATTTTTTTTAAATCGAAACAAAAATTGATTGTTATGCGATACAAAGTTCACAGAGTCACCTTTTTTAATACTGTTTATGGGTATTGTTAAAAATAAAATAAATATGCTATTCATACGTATGTTCGGTATCTATTTGAGAACGTTAAAAAAAGCTATGCTTTCCCACCTCTATCATTCCGGAAATGAATTAAAATTGAATCCCACAAAAAAAACTGTTTTGATACACTTGCTAAACAAAATATTGATAAAAACCTTTTACTCTAGTCAACATCTTCAAAAACGTGAAAAATTAAAATAAAGGTCCTAAAAATATGAGCGATAGCTCATTGGATTCGGAATCACCTGTAGAAAAATGTTTTTGAAGGAAAAGTGTGCAGGCAAAAAATTGCAATTGTTTTTAACAAAATAAGATGAAAAAAACAGATGTTTATGTTTTTGTTAATAACTCGAAAAATATTAATATTCAATCAATTTTGAAAAAAGCTTGTTAAAGACGAGGAAATTTCCGAAAAAAAGTCCGTCCTCCCGGAACTCTATCTCGATTATTTATAACTTTAATTTGACGTTGAAAATGGGGCTTTGAGCGGCTTTTACGGCATACGCGCGCTACTGCTAAACGGTGTTTATCAGATAAAATATTTTTTTTATGACATAAAATGTTATTTTAAAAATTTGAAAGAATTCCAGTATTTTCCTAACACTTGAAAGAATCTAAATCAGTTGGAAAAAACATTTTATCACTGTTTTTCAAAAAGTTATTCAATTGTTAACTAAAAAATTTTTTCCTAATATCTGTTGACATAAACAATGGGATAAAAGGTATACATAATTGGCCTAAAAATTTGAAACTTTGTGGAGCCCTTTTCATATGTATACTTTACAAGATTCTGTGATAAATGTTTATAAAAGTTTATTAATTTGTTAATTATGATTTTTCATAACTATTGTAAAATATTGCGAAAAAGTAAAAAAAAATATAGAATTTTTCCAAATAAATGCATGTAGTATCTAATAAACAATAAATACGAATTTGGTCTTAGAATTATTTGAAAGAGAAACTTATTTTCTATAAAAAACTCCTGAATATCCTTTATCATATCTCCAATAGTTTAAAAGATATATCATTTTTTTAATTGGCAAGTTATTTGGCGCTACAGTTAACGTGACGTATGATATTAGAAAGTATTATTAACAAATTAATAAACTTTTATGAACATTTATCGCAGGATCTTGTAAAGTATACATATGAAAAGGGCTCCACGAAGTTTCAAATTTTTAGGCCAATTATTTATACCTTTTATCCCATTGTTTATGCCAACAGAGATTAGGAAAAAATTTGTTAGTTAACAATTGAATAACTTTTTGAAAAACAGTGATAAAATGTTTTTTCCAACTGATTTAGATTCTTTTAAGTATTAGGAAAATACTGGAATTTTTTCAAATTTTTAAAATAACATTTTATGTCATAAAAAAAATATTTTATCTGATAAACACCGTTTAGCGGTAGCGCGCGCATGCCGTAAAAGCCGCTCAAAGCACCATTTCAACGTCAAATTAAAATTATAAATAATGGAGATAGAGTTCCGGGAGGACGGACTTTTTTTTCGGAAATTTCCTCCTCTTTAACGAGCTTTTTTCAAAATTGCTTAAATATTAATATTTTTCGAGTTATTAACAAAAACATAAACATCTGTTTTTTTTTTCATCTTATTTTGTTAATAACAATTGCAATTTTTTGCCTGCACACTTTTTCTTCAAAAACATTTTTCTACAGGTAATTCCGAATCCAATAAGCTATCGCTCATATTTTTAGGACCTTTATTTTAATTTTTCACGTTTTTGAAGATGTTGACTAGAGTATTTCAATAAACGTATATTTTACGAATGTTTCTTATTTTTCACACAAACTAAAAATATAAATGCATTACAATAAATATTCTGTTACAAAATATTTTCATTTAAAATTGGTTCGTTTATAGTCTGAATTAATTTGGCAAACGTAAATCAACTATTTCAACATAACAATAATTTATATAATGAGATTATTTTTAAAAAAAGAGAAGATTTTAATTGATTCTATGAATTTAAATTGGTTTCTGCTAACATTAAAATTATTAAAAATCTCGAATACATTAGTGATTCCTGTGTTTATTTTCAGCATTATATTTCCAAACTGGTGTACTTAAAAATGATTTAAAATATCTTAATGGCATAAAACATTAATCTGTATGTAAATGTTTACAGTTTACAGATATTTACAATTCGTGAAAAGAGATTTGCCCTTCAAATCAACATTTTGTGATTTTGTGTATTGATTAAAAAACCAGTTTTTTAATACGCTTTTTTTAGATTCGTCTTTATTTATCAATCTATCTATCTATCTATGTAACGGAAAATTTGAACGTGCTTTTTAGTCGTGGCAGTAAAGTACTAAAATTTAAACGGGACGAATTTTTGCATTCGATTCGTGAGAGCGTCAGGAAATTTTGTATCCCTATGTAATCAAGTAATACTTGTGCATACAAAAAATGCATTTTTAAAGTGCAACTCAAACAAAACTTGTTATTTATTGGCTGAAATAAGTTCAATTTTGTTACTAACTGGTTTCTGGGGTCGCTAAAAACGAATATGTCATTGAAACCGATCTACGGAGGTTTAGAGTTGCTTTCGAAATCCGATCTGGCTTCTTTTTTTTTATTCATACGTATAAATAACAATAATAAGACAATAAACAAGAATGGATGGTTCGATGAGGAGTGTAAAAAGAAAATAGAGGAAACTGATTCGACAGAAGTCAAGAGCAAAAAGATGGGCGCAATACTTCGAAGGAGTGCTAAATGGTCAAGAAAAAGAACCAGAGCAGGAACAAGAAGTAGAGGAGGAAAGAGAATATGTGGATCACGTGGAGGAACCAACAGATAAAGAAATCTTAAAACATATGGAAAATTTGAAGAACCATAAGAGTGCAGGAGAGAATGGGATCCCAGCAGAAATTGTTAAATACGGCGGGGAAGAGATACAGAAAAGAATATGCAAAATAATACGTAAAATATGGAACGAAGAAAAATGCCTGAGAGATGGAACAATGCAATAATATGTCCAATCTTCAAAAAAGGGGACAAAAGTATATGCGAGAATTATAGAGGGATATCACTTCTGGATGTGGTGTACAAAGTTCTGGCTAGAGTTTTGAGAAACAGATTGAATGTGTACCAAGAAAGAATAGTGGGAGAATACCAAGGAGGTTTCAAGAAAGGAAGAGGAACAACAGATCAAATATTTACCCTTAAGACAATAATGGATAAAAGCTATGAACGAAATTTAGGACTACATGTCATGTTTGTAGATTTTAAGCAGGCTTATGATACTTTATATAGAAACAAAATGTATAATGCCTTGAACTTACTAGGAATACCAATAAAAATCGTGAAGCTAATCAAGATGACATTAGACAATTCATACAGCAGAGAAACGAGCGAAGGAACTACTGTATCAGACAAATTTAGAGTCCAAAAAGGATTAAAGCAAGGAGATCCAATATCGACAACGGTTTTCAATCTAGTGTTGGAAAAAATTGTACGAGATAGCAATATACAAACAACAGGGCTTATTTATCACCACAAGCAACAGATAATTGCATATGCAGATGATATAGCTTTGCTAACCAGAACAAGGAAGGAACTGGAAAGAGCGTTCTGTAAGTTGGAAGAGGCTGCAAAAAATTACGGACTTAGTATAAATCAGAAGAAATCAAAATATATGGTGCTAAACCATCAGAATGTGGACGGTAGAAAAGAATATATAGAGATTAAAGCGGGGGAGCACAGAAAATATAAAATTGAAAAAGTCTGTGAATTCGAATACTTGGGTGCAACGCTGACAAATAAAAACGAAGAATGGAAAGAAATAAATAAAAGATTAGTGAAAGGAAGTAAAGCTGTGGGATCTTTAACTAAGTTAATAAGATCATAGGAGTTATCTAGAGAAGCCAAAATTAAAATTTATCGAACAATAATACGACCAACAGTGACATACGGAAGTGAAACATGGGTTTTAACAAAAGCGGAAGAAACAAAACTGGATATATGGGAAAGGAAGGTACTAAGGAAAATTCTGGGGGGAATAAAAACAGATGAAGGACTCTGGAGAAGAAGAACTAACCAAGAATTGAAAGATCTTTATAAATACCCATCAGTAACAAGCTTCATAAAAGCTCAAAGGGTGAGATGGTTCGGGCATACTAGGAGGATGCCAGAAGATAGATATGCAAAAAAGGTCATTAAAGAAGGGGAAGGAGGTAAAAGAAAAAGAGGGAGACCAAAGAAAAAATGGTTGGACGCGGTGTTGGAAGATATCAGAGAGGTTGAACCAAAGTGGGGTGCAAAAGTACAGAATCGCAACCTGTGGAGAGAAATTGTTAAGGCAGTTGAAGAACGATAAAGGAAAAAAAAAGAAAAAAAAGTCATGGGCCTCAAAGGCCTGCAGTACTGTACTATATATATATAAATAATGGTAATAAATCCTTCGTAAATGGATTAATCGTATAAGAACAAAATCAATTTAATAAATAATAGTTTAAAGAAACAAAAAAACGCGCTTTTGTGAAAAAATTAACTAGTTATTTTTTTTTCAATGTAAATTAAGAATAGTGCAAATAAAATTTGGAATGCACGTTGCCAATAGATTATTTAAAAAGCACCCAAGCTTTTTACATTGCATTACATTTTTTTTTTGTTACACTACTATTAATTCATTATTTTTAAGTTTTTTAAAGGTTATATAACACATATGTTATTTTTTTAAAACCTTCTAATGAGGTTCGTATTTAATTAATTCAGACATTTAAAAAGGTCAATTGATGAATGTTCTTTTTTTTATTTACATTCGTCTGTGGTTAATAAAATAAATTACTAACGTTCGAAATGAATTACAAAATTTAATTTATTTTTATTTGATTTTAATTAGCAATTTAAAAAAATAAAATTCTTCCATTCAGTTACCCATTAGAATAAAAATTGAAAATGAATCATTTCATAGTTACATGCTCGGTAGATGGCGTGAGATAAAATTGAAAAAAGAAGAGATTGAAAAAACAGAAAAAAATGAGGAAAATCGCAAAAACTGGACAAGGAAGAAAAATGTGATAAAATCGAAAAAAAAAATAGTAACAATTGAAACAAAATGAAAAAATTAAGAATGGTTTAAATCGAAAATCTATATATACTCAGTGACATTAGAAGTGTTACACCCAGAAGGAATAATTTCTTAATCTTAATTTTTTGGCAACATGGTAGATTTACATCGAGGATAAAACGATAACATTTTCAAGAATTTTTAATAACGTATAACAAAAAAAAATTAATGTGTTTGGCGACCCCGTAACTGAATACTCAATGTCTGCTTGTGGAGGATGGTGTAAATTGGAAAGTGTTCTTCCCATCATATCCCACACATGTTCGATGGTATTTAAATCTGGTGAACGGGGTGGCCACGGCAAAACGTTAACGCCAGCTTCTTGGAGAAAGTCCATAGTTCGACAATCAATATGGGGACGCGCGTTATTTTGCTGAAAAAGGACGTGTCGACGGCCGTCTAGATAAGTCAGTAAAGTGGTTTGTAAGACATCAACATAACGTGCAGCTGTCATACTGCCTCGAATGAACACAAGTGGTGATCGGCTACCATAGGCAATAGCCCCCCAAACCATTACTCCAACTGTCCTATGTACATGTCTGTCAAGAACAAACCTGGTATCTCATCGCTTTCAACGGCAGCGTCTTACCCTTCTACGGCCATCGTGCATGCCTAAACAAAATCGCGATTTATCGCTGAATGCTACATTATGCCATTCTTCCACCCATTGCTGCCGTTCTCTGCACCAATTCAAACGTTGATGGCAATGGTCCTGGGTCAAAGATAGCACTAGTCGTGGGCGGTATGAAAACAGTCCAAAAGCTCAAATGCGACGGTATAGTGTACGCATAGTAACAGGTCTACCTTCCTCTCCAAACCATTGATCAGCGATTTGACGCGTAGTAGCAAAACGATCTTGCAGATGCAGAGCAAGTAGTCTGAAGCGCCTATCTTGACGCTCTGTGGTACGCCTTAGTTGGCCAGTTGGTCTTCTTCGTGTTCCTCTACCTTCGTTTATCCACACACGACACACACGCATTACCGTCATTGCCGTACAATTAACACGAAGGGCAATTTGGCGATACGACAAACCCATATCTTTATAGGCAACAATTCTACCCCTGTCAAAATCGCTAACATGGTGGTAATTTTGATGTCCTCGAACTCGAGGCATTTTGTTACACTGACTACAATTAGACTGAAGAACAATAATTAGAAAATTTCTTTACTTCATAAATAGTTTTTTTTTTTAATTTAAGATAAAATTTTATTTTTACAAAAACTATTAAAGATAAAACATTGATATTGTTATCATAGCATTCTTTAAATATAATCATTCTGTTGTCAAAAAATTTAGATTAAGAAATTATTCCTTCTGGGTGTAACACTTCTAATGTCACTGAGTATATTATATAAAAGAAAGTAGTGTTATTTACACTAATTATAACTTAAGAACTGCTGTGGTAGGGAACAATGAGATGGACATAGGATGAAGTCACTATAAAACATGGTATAACAAAAACGCATCTGACATGGAATAACAAAACTTAGATGACAACTAATAAAATACTTATTAAATTAAGTACTGTGACGCCACCGTACGGTGGCGCAGTTGATGTCTTATATATTTAAACAAACAAATCTTACTTATAAGTACCTACTATGATGCCACCCTAAGAGGGCGCAGTTGATGTCTCATATATTTAAAGAAACAAATCTTACTTATGTACCTACTATCTCGCCACATTTGAAATATAAACAAAAGCAGACTTTCGATTTTTTTTTATTATTGCAATCTGAATTATCGTTTAAGAATGTTAGTTGTAAAAAATAAAACATTTGGAATACTTTGATAGTAAATTAAATAGTTTCCTGTCTGTGGTTTATTAATTTTTGGGTCACAAATCCGTTTAAAAGTTAATTTTTTTTATAGAAATAACTTACCTGAAATGATTTTGTTTGATGAATATTTGTAGATACCATAATTTTTTTGTTTTGTCCGGTAGCTTCATGACAAATTCTAGTATATAATAACAACATTGTTATCCAAACTAATGAAAACATAGGTATTAAAATATATTGTAAATAATTATGTGGAAATACTGTAACTATTTCACATGGTACACCATCTTTCCATTCGTTCCAAACTAATGGTACAAAAGCTGTAGAAAAAGCTGAAAGCCACCCAATTGTAATTAAAATAAATGCTGTTTTCTTCACCATACATTTCATGTAATGTAAAGGATAAATTATAGCTATATATCTATCTAAAGCTATGAATAGTAGATTACATATGGAACTCGAACATGCAAACGATGTAAGAACAAAACGTAACAAACAAGTATATTTTATAGTTCCAAAATTATCTAAAGTGTAGAATAACATATGATAGGGAATGGATAAACCAACCATAAGATCACTAACCGCTAAACTAAAAATGAAATAATTTGCCATAATAGAAGACAACTTTTTACTCATTAAAATAGCACATAGAGTCAATGTATTCCCTAAAATTGTCCCAAAAGTTGAACCGATACTTAAAATCATCCACAATGTGGTACCACAAAATTCACAATTTTGTATAGCCATAATAAACACACTTAACTCATCATCCTTTTTGGATAAAACTAGTTTTAATTTCTATTTCGATATCAATTAACAACTTTTAATTTTATTTGCACGCGATTTGTTGATTTAACTGCGTTCGTATCACATAACAGCAGTGTATACTAGAAATGAATGGAATCCGTCCGTTTGGTTTGCACATTTCACACGAATTCGATTCCGCCGGGGTATTCTGCTCTATTATCGCATTTCACGCAATATTTATTCTATCCAATGAGTAGTAAAATCGACGTCGAGTTAGTTACTGTTTAGGTTGTTCTGCACTTTTTATTTAATATAGGTCGAAATTTATCATTTATTTAAAATTTAATACCTATGACATAGAAATTCAAAACATATTTTTATTTTAGTAATATTTTGAATAATTGTTATTATTAATAATAATTATTATTTTAACGGACTCATTTTTATTTTCTGGCCTTGTCCGACAAAATAAGATTTTCTGACCTAAAAATAAACCGGAAAGTATTAATTTCTGGCCGGTTTAAAAAAAAATGTTTCTCTGGGAACATTACCACATAGTACCATTCACGAAAAAAGCAGTAACTCAACGAACTTACTCATATATGGCCCCAAAAATGTACAATACAATCCCCTACAACCTAAAAAACATTGTGTGCAAAAAACGATTCAAGAAACAGTTAGCAAAGTATATTCTCGAATCTCCAAGAGAAAATTTCACACAAATTGTAGAAATTAAAGATTAAGGCGTTAAATATATATATTTTTTTTTTATCCTGGCTGATTGTTACTTCTACTACTTTTAATAAGTTAAATTGGGCTAATCCATATAGATATGTATGTATATGTGTATGTATATGTATGTATGTATGTATATATTTGTATATGTGTATATATATTGAGATGATATAAGTTACTATGCTATATCAAATAAGTACATATAAAGAAAATTAATAAAAATAGAGAAAAGGAAAATATATTCTTATTCCAAGGCAGAGTGCAAATGCAGTAAATTTGGTATAATTCATTATCGTCTTCTTTACAATACCTAAAAAAGAAAAATAAAACAAAATAAGAAATCAAAATATACACAAGTACATCTAAGAGATATTTATTTCAAAGATTTAATATAATTTAATCTATAGTATATAAAATTTTAATGATCATGTATTAAATAGATAATAAGAGTAAATATTGAAAAAGTTTATAAATTTTACGAAACATTGGTAATTAAAACCGATTTTAAATAAGTTAAGATAAAATGAAATAAGAAAATTAAATGTTAAAACATAAACGTAAAACTTTACATAAATTTTATTATAAAATATTAGAAATCATAGAAGAAATATATAAAAATTTTACTTACTTTCAAAATATACAATGTTTGTTATCAAGCCATATTGTGATTTGTTATTAGTTTAATTTCCAAATGAAAAGTTCTGAAAATAGAAAGATATTAGATTATATTATAGATATGATATTATAAAATTAACAATTCATTAAAAGTATAGCAAATTTTAAAAGAATGATTATTGTATTAAATGTAAATAAGGAATTAAGTATTAGATTTTTAGTAATTTGATTTGACAAATAATTAGTAGGCGAATAGAGAATAATAATGTATAGTGTAAGTTTGTTTGGAGATTCAGTTGTTAAATTGTTTATTTCTGAATCGCTCTCTTGTTTTCTACCTTTTGAAGGGATAAGATGTAATAAATTTTGCTCTGTTAAAATTTCGATTTTTTTTTTAAATACTTATAAAAGAAAGTATAAAAGTAGTCAAAAGTGTTAACAGAACCGCAAGACAACTCCTGATAGTATCTGGTAAGACGTAAAGTTTATATTTATGGAGAAATGAATGTTAGAAATTGTATGCTGAGCAGTTCATTTATATAAATGCTTCCTGAGTTAATTTAACGAAAGTAAAACTAGTTTCTAATAAGAAAGAAAGTATTAGTTTACTTACCATTTGATGCAAGAGCTGATTATTTCCTGATTAGAAGCAATTTTATTCGTCTAAATCTCTAAAGTGTCCGTATATCATTGATGTCCTGGGAAATGGTGGATTCCAATTGAAAAGGATATCCTGTGCCTTAGCTGTCCCAAGAGAATACAAAATCTCCAGAACACGGTATCAATTTCCAATTTTTTTTAAATAAAGAACTTTCCTGTGTTTGATTTTTATGTATTTGATGAACATTTAATTTCACTTGTACACTGTTTCACTGTTTAAATAAGTTATTTTTCATTCTTAGATAAGTTTAATTTGATTTATTGGTTACAAAATTCAGAACTTTTCATAACACTTGATTTAACGATGTTTGGTTTTGAAAGTAATGTGTAAAAACGCACAAAACAATAAGAAAAAGTAAGGTTAAGGTCAAAATAGAATTATCGTTTAAAAAAAACATAATTTGGTATATGATTGTTGGATTTTATAATTGTTTTGTTGAAATTTTCAATATTAGTTAAATTTGAATCCATTTATTATTTGAAATTGTTGAACTCTGACCCTAAGAAAGAGAATAGCTAGGAGCACATGTTAAAATAATAATCGTTAAAATAAAAGAAATTAATTTGAATCTTACCTTCTTCACATCTATATTAAAATTTAAAAAATTCAAGGTAAGAAGTACTTTATAACCTGGTAACTTATAGAATACTTTAATAATAATAGAAAGAGTTATCATATGTTATAATATATATGTGTGTGTGTATGTGTATGTATGTATGCATGTATATGTATATGTTTATCTAAGTGTTAATTTTAGTTGTAATTGTATTATAGTTAAGTATAGTTTTATCCATTGTAATCTATTTTATTTATATCGAAACAAGTGTTGAAACACTTATCGATTATTGAACGTTTATTGTCATTTTTGATGTATCAATCTATTGTATAGTTACAAATAAACGTTATTATTATTATTATATACAAGAAAACTCTATGCATACCAATATAGGCACAGATAGTCAGAGGCTACTGTGGCTTTAAAGACCCCTAAAGCCTAGTACACGAATACCAACTTCTGTATGAACATAACAGTTTGAGTAGATTAATAAACTTGTAAGAAAAGGATCAGCCTCAATATGCCACGGTCCACGGTACAGAACCAGCAAGTACGGTCCTGAACCGAATTGGCTTGTGTGAATAGAAAAGATTCCTGTTGATTGAATCTCTGAAGATTCGATCTTAGAAAATGTTTAATAAAAGATAAAATATTGCATGAGATGAGCTACCTTAGTATTATTGATCTTGGTAATGTATCAAAGTCATTTCCAGTAACGAAGATGGTGTTTTGTTGCTTGTTAAAGCCTTCCATTATTAAAGAAATAAAAATAATATTATTACTCATTTTCTCTATCAATTTACATACTGAACATGTAAGAGGTATAAGTCTAAAAGTGGAAGGATTGTTTTCCTGACTATCAGGTTTCTTTATTGGAATGATAATTGATTTGCGTCATAAGCTAGGATATTCTTTATTTCTCTGAGTCACTTTGTAAAAGTTTAGCATTTTGGGAAGTCCATTGATATAAAATTTTTTTAAGAATAACTGTGTTTAAAACTCTTCTTAGTTATTCAATTATTCAATTAATTACATTGTAATACTCAAAATTGGTGGAAGAGCTAGAGAAACTTGGGATCCCAACAAAAATAAGGAAGATGATAGCACTGACTCTTTAGAATACCACCGCGAAAGTCAGATTCAATGGAACAATTTCCAAAGAAATAAAAATAAATAAAGGAGTGAAGCAAGGAGATGCTATGTCACCGACCATCTTTAACTTAATTTTAGAAGTAATAGTAAGGAAGGCAAAGGTAGAAAATAAAAATATCATCACAAATCGACTCCAAATAAAAGCTTACGCAGATGACCAGGCTATCATTGCAAACACAAGGACAACACTAATAAATGCAATTGAAAAACTAGACAAAGAGGCAAAACAAATGGGTTTAGAGATAAATGAAAATAAAACAAAATACATGAAGATAGGTAAGGAAGAGATAACTCCACAGGAAAAATTGATTACACAAAATTATAGGCTTGAAGCGGTACACAACTTTAATTATTTAGGAGTCACAATAGGAAAGACCGAGAAGGAGAGAATGGAAGAAAGAATCTTAAAAGGCAATGAGGCATTCGGTATGATCCGTTTCTGAGAAGTAAAGTATTGATCAAAAAAACGAAAATGAATGTGTACAAGACCCTAATACGACCAGTAGTTACATACGCATTGGAGACAATAACACTAAATAAAAAGAAGGAAAGAAGTCTACTGAAATTCGAAAGAAAAATAATGAGAACAATACTAGGCCCCGACACAACAAGCGAAACAGAAAAAAGACTTAAAACAAACATTACAATGGGCAAAAAACAAAATGGTGAAAACATAGTTAGATATACTAAATCACGCCGTCTAGAATGGATTGGACATATTCAGAAGGCCACACAAAGAAATGCTTCGAAGAATAACGAGCTGGATACCGTTATGGCCCAGATGCAGAGGAAGACCAAGAAAAAGATGGTAAGATGATGTGGAAGAGAACGCAGAAGCCATGAACATTACAGATTGGAAAGCTCAATGCAGGGACCGGAAACAATGGAAGAAAATCACACAACAAATTATGATAAATTAAAACGAAGATAGAGGAATAATCCACCTCTAAAAAATCGGATTGTTGAACGTTAGCCATAATCTTAGAGATTCTAAGGCTATGATGATGATGAATATCAGCAGATTGCGAGTGCCCTGAAAGCGAATAGCAGCATGGACGCCATTATACACGCCCAGCAGCCGCTCGTAATCCGCTAGTGTGATAAGACCCTAATAATCTTTTTCAATTTTATATGTAAGTTGTATTAAGCCTGTAGTTTGATCTTTTTTAATAACTTTTCATTAGAGCCTCATTATGTGGTGGTAAAAATGAACTTAATAAATAAATATATTATTTAAATAAAAATATAGACTAAATATTAACCATGAAATAAACCAAGCATAGTTTGTTCAACCGTAGCTCAATTTTTAGGAATAAAAAATAGGCGTTATAATTATCAATTCTATTTTACTATCGGTATATGACGTGCGTGGTTTCAGTTTTTTCGAAATTTATTAATGTCATAAATATTCATATATTCAATAATATTTTTATTATCAGTTAAATGAACAATCATAATGAGATTTTTATGAACATTTTGAATACCTATAATATTTCAACTTAAAAGGCGGTTATTATGCGAAGATAATCCTCATATATCTAATATTTCTTGATTGATCAATTTTTGTTTTGTTACGATAAAACTTCTTATCTTTATGAGACACCTTTATAGTTTATTAATTGATTTTTAAAACTTTCAATATTTTATTGTATTCGTTTTAAATAGCATTTATAGGATATAAAATATTCAATTAAGGTAGTTTTTATTTTTAATTGCAGTTTAAAGTATCCTCTGATTAATTAAAGATACTAAAATAGGTATTAAATTGACCTCACATGTTTGTACCCACTCAAAAGATATAAGTTGTGTCACGCAAGCTTTTTTCTAAGATAGAAGCCGTCTGATATATAATCACTGATCGTACTGTAACCTAATTAGACTTCTTTCACTTTCTCCATTAGTTCATATCACCTATAGCAGGGTCTTAATACCCTCTACTAGTTTGTAAAGGGTGTCGTATTTTTGTGGAGGCACTTTAAAAAATCCAAAAATTGATTATCTGTTGCCATCCAGTTCTTCGCAAAGATACAGTACGAGGAGGTACCCAAAAAACAGAAATTTTTCTGTAATTTCTTTATTTCTCAACTGAAGAGTGGAATAACTGTTTTAGCAATTGGTTTTGAACGTATGGAAAAGTGTATCGATGGTGAGACATATTTTAAAAAGCAATAAAGTGCTTTCAGTCTATATATTTTTGGCTTTATGGCTATATGCAACTAGAAAGAAATCCCTTGTACAGTGAACTTTTCCAAACAATGATTACATTGTTCGAAAAGTTTTGTAAATTCAATTATCGGCATGTCCTTCAGGCCTTCCAGTGATTTTTGTTTTACCTCCTCCAAAATGGCAAAACGCTTTCCTTTCACAATCCTTTTGAGACTGAAGAACAAAAAGAAGTCACACGGTGCTGTATCCAGTGACATGGAGAAATGATCTTATCTTCCTAATACTCTCCCAAAACCTCCAGATAGAATTTTTGATTGACAAAAAGAACTCCGAGTACAAAATACCTCTACAATCAAAAAAATAAATGAGCAAGCATTGTCTTGATTTTTGAATTCTTGTGGCGAGCTTTTTTGGGACGAGGAGAGTCAGATGTCTTCCACTGGCTTGATTGTTTCTTTTTTTCAGGATCGTAACCATAGCTCAAAGTTTTGTAAATTCAATTATCGGCATGTCCTTCAGGCCTTCCAGTGATTTTTGTTTTACCTCCAAAATGGCAAAACGCTTTCCTTTCACAAACCTTTTGAGACTGAAGAACAAAAAGAAGTCACACGGTGCTGTATCCAGTGACATGGAGAAAAAATCTTATCTTTTCTTCCTGATACTCCCCCAAAAACTCCAGATAGAATTTTTGATTGACAAAAAAAAATCCGAGTACAAAATACCTCTACAATCAAAAAAATAAATGAGCAAGCATTGTCTTGATTTTTGAATTCTTGTGGCGAGCTTTTTTGAGACAAGGAGAGTCAGCTGTCTTCCACTGGCTTGATTGTTTCTTTTTCTCAGGATCGTATCCATACCACCATGATTCATCACCAGTAATCACCTTGAAAAAAGATTCTGGTTCCTCTTCGAGCTGATTTTTAAGCTCTAAACATGCCTGAAGTCGACGCTACTTTTGATCGTCTGTAAGAGACGAATTTGTCTGAAACCCTTTTCATTTTCAAATCTTCAAATAAAATCCTCTAAATTGAACTTCATGATAATCCAAACATATCAAAATGGTCTGCGACGGTCTTTCACGAACGAGGGCATTGATTTTGTTGACGTTTTCGTCAGTTTTTGATTTCGAAGGCCGTCCTGAACTGGGTTGGTCTTCAATTGACATTTCTCCGTTTTTAAACCGAGTAAACCATTTGTAAACTTGGGTTTTATTTAGGACAGCTTCCCCATAAGCAGTGTTGAGCATAACAATAGTCTCCGTCGTTGATTTCTCTAGGAGGAAACAAAATTTCAAAGCAGCGCGTTGCTCTTGAGAATTCGCCATCACATTTTTCGCTGAAGTGGAAAAAGTTATTTTATTCTAACGGTTGAACCGATCCACTCACAGCAACACAGCTGGTCATGCTGACTCAGATGGTGTGATTCTGACGTACAGCCGGTCGAACAATGACTTCCCACACTCTAGCTCTCCACCACATCGTGATTTTCGGTTTTTTAACTGTTTCAAGTTCCCTGCTGAATCCACAGCTTAGGTCTCCACTAAACAGTCCATTGGTTTCAAGAGTCTCTTGACCGGTGCATGGACCGTAACGACTCAAAGCTGATTCCTGCTGGTTTTGGGCAGAGATTCAATCTTGTGGCACATGTCTGTGCAATACACATTCTGCTGTGTGCTGGGCCAGAGATTTGTTCCCAGTATTGGTTGTGTTGTCTACGGATTCAGGCTCAACACCGTACTTTTTGGTACCCTAGAGCTGGCTTTGGACCGTAGAATGTTCCCACTCAAGCTTAATTGTCGTGATTCGAATTTTAATTTGATTTATATTAAATCAGATTCTATGATTAAGGAAATAGGGCGCTTAATGCAAACTTCACAAAAAAATAAGGTTTAAATTTGGAAATTTGGAAAATTTAATATCTTTACTTAATTTGCTTCTTCACCAAGGATGACGAAGGTACGTCTTAAGGTAACTCCAAATAGCAGCGGCCGGGAATACCAATCGCGATTTGGTCTGATATTTTGATCTATTCAACCCGATGCTTTTAAAGGGTGTCAAGAAAGTGATCTAAAATTGAAGTAAAACTATCCGCATGATCTAAAGGGCTCTTCAGCAAATAAAACGATCGGAAAGGTATTGACATTGACCTTAGTGGTTCTGATAACTAATTATATTTTAAATAGATAATCTTTTTTTTCTAATTTATAGAACACTTTAACAATAACAAAAGATAACCTTGTGATAGTACACAACCAAAATTTGTTTGATTTATTCACATAATACATATTAAAAAATATATATGTATTCACCTGTTTATAGAGTAGCCCAATCAATAACTTGGTGTCTATCAAAATTCAATTAACCGTTTTATCTAGATATAGTGGTATTTAATTAGTAACTTTCTTATCTCCGTTTTTCGTTTTTCCCGTTATGAACTGATTAATATTGTTATTTTGATCAAAGTTAAATTTATCTGGCGAGTATTCTAATATTTAAGCTTCACCTATTTTTTTAATCAGAGATTTATGTATGACATTGTTAAATAACATGAAATCATAGTTGAAGCGAAGTCTGCATACAGTTGGTCGCAAAAATGCATAAAAAATTGCAAAAATAGTGTTTTGAAAAATTTTCTCGTTTGGAAAACTGAAAACGTTTCATGCTTTGAAAAGCGCAAGAAGAAAAAAATTAAGAGTCTAATATAATCTCTTTTTGTTTTGTCATAATAATTTTACAATTCGGAAAACTTGAAAATATTGCGAAGTAAAAAATACAGGTTTATGTTTATTGCTGATTTTTTTATGTAATTAATGGTTTGATAATTCTTGGATTTACTTTTACGAACCGGAAAATAAACGCCAATCCGCTGTATGGCTGTTTCACGATAAGGAAAGACCAACAAAAGTGATCCGTTCTCTAAGTTTGTCAAAGAAAATGGTCATCTGACAACAATTGCTTTAGAAGATCGAAGACCGCTTACTTCCGATTGGTATATGTATAAACGTTTGTTTACCAGAAGTTATCGCGACATCCGACAAAACATGGAATTGTTAGACCATCCACCGTATAGTCCCGACCTAAGTTCCAACGACTTCTTCACGTCCCCAAAGATCAAGAATTCAGCTATTCCAGTGGCCAGAAGAAGCCATCAATGTCTTTAAAACAGCGATTTTGCAGATGAGAACTGAAGAACTGTTTTACCAATTGGTTTGGACGGATGCAAAAGTGTATCGATCTTAGTGGGACACATTTTGAAAAGGAATATGCAAAACTTAAAAGACAACCCTCGTAAATACAAAGATTATTCAATTAACTAAACACTGAATTATCTCGCAAATCTGTATAAATAAATGTTGTTTTACTTGTGTAGGTATTTCAAAGATTTTTTTTAATTACATATTTCTAAGGGAGGATTAGTTTGTTGATACTGAAATTAACATACAGAACAGATTATATAGTTTTTTTTTGCTAACATTAACTAATTTATTATTTAATATCAATGTTTACATATTGACACGAGATACACCTACTTTAGATTTATTATAATTTCAAAACGAGTTCAAAATTTGTGCGACATATCAAGAAAAAAAATGTTAATTATAATTTAATTTCATTTGATACAATTAGTTAAGTAGTCATATTTGCTTACTTTCTTCTTACTGTTAAACATGTTTATTAATCATAATAAATTTAATTAATTACTCATATTTATTACATAATTTTAATTTCAATTAAACTTAATATAAAATAATCAGAATAATCAAGTGTAAGTAGATCTATTTTCTGTTATTGACTTTCAATTATTTTACAGGGTATATTCCGTTTAGCTTGCGAAAACGTATTAAAAGTAATGAGGAAAGGTAGAGAGACTTTATTAACATTATTAGAAGCATTTGTTTACGATCCACTCATCGATTGGACAGTTGGAGGTGAAGTATTGGCTGGAACTACTTTCGGAGCGTTAACTACCGATGTAAATTCGAAACAGAGTAAAAAGGAATTGGAAAAGGAAGTTACTTTGTCTATGTTTAATGTACGATGTACAGAAATGAGAGCCGAGTGGAATGAAAACAAGTAAATATTTTTTATAATTATTTGTTTATATTGCAGCTATTTATATTTATTCTTCTTTAGGTATTTGTTTCATATTTTTATAGTTAATCCATTTTTAAAATGACGCTTTTAAGATTAGGTTGAAAGAGGTGTTGCAACAGAAAAATGTTGTATCTTTACTTCTCGTTACTCCCAATTTCGAATATCACAACGTTTCTTACCTCTCCTTGCTTTTCTTATTTGTTGTCCCCACTTATCTTTTTCAGACCTCAAATTGCCAGCACGAACACCAAATCCATGTGCGCTGGCTCACGGTCTATAACTCTGCTATATCTTACGAACCAATTGTCCGACATAGCTGCAAGGGCTATGTGGACCTGTAGACTTTTTGAGAAAACATGAGGAAAATTTTAAAAATTTGTAAATTGAAGCTCCTCCCATAGCTGAAATCACACCATTACTTCCGTCAGAATTACTTCCGTCAGAAAATAAATCTGAGTTACCCCTAGTCGCGCCTAAAGAAGTTTTACTTCAAAAAATAAATGAGATAAAACTTGCAAATTAAACCAAAATAATTTTTTTCTTTTAAACAGTCTTATACAATTTTTAAATTTTTTATTTTATTTTTTATTTTTTTAGGGAAGAAATTCTTAACGAAATCCCGAATCTAATAAAGAATCTCGACGAATATCTGCAGCTAAATGTAAAAGTTGCAGATATCGAAGATAAATTACAAGATTTACATCAACAATTAGCATTAACTAAAGAAGCAGAAGCTCAAGGTGTTCATAACCATCCTTTATATTCTTTACCTCAACATTTCGATTCTTATCATAAATCTCAAATATCAGTAAACAATGCTAGAACGGAATTGTGTAATATAATAACTGAATGTGAAGAACATATCAAAGTATATCAAGATTTGCTAGAATTATATGATAAACAACAATTTTCTCAATGGTTAATTGATATTAAAGGATTATCAAACGAAGAAAGTATGCGAATTTTCGATTTGGTAAAAGAATTTTTACATAACGCTGGTAAAAACGATGTTATAACACAATGTGAACATTCAGAAGAAGAAGTATGTCGATTATTACAACATTTAAATTTATCTATCAGAAAATGTCTACAAGTATATCAAGATTATTTTTCTATATTAACACAATGTCCTAAATCGTATTTGGATTCGCATAGAGTTTATATGTATATAAAATGGTCAAATTTTTTATTGGAAAGTAATAGTTACACCAGTTGTGATTTGATATTTGAACAAATTCGTTCAATCTTAGATCCAGCTACTATATTACATCCTCAAATAATCAATGTTGCTTATAGTTTAGAAAATTTATATAAAGAAAATATAATACAAGTTAATAAACTATTCAGCGATTTAGAAGCATTGAGAAGTAAAGAATCTAATGAGACTTTAGAAAAAGTATACAATAACGCTAAATCTGGTGTTAATACTTTTATATCAATGGAAAAAGGAGCGATAAGTGCATTTGAGTTTGTTATCGCTAGTGAATTAGTTTTACTAAACAGAAATATGTTAACACTAGAAATAGCAGCACAACGTAGTGGTGATTGGTTAATAAAATTAACATCACGCGATGGTGATTGGTTCCTCGATGATCTACTTTTACACAGTACTAAAGCTGTAGAATTGATTAGTAATTTACCAGCAGCTAAACAAAATTACAACGAAAATTTCTGTAAAGTCTTAAATGGTATTAAAGTTGCTAGCAATATTTATAAAGGTTTATACGAATTGAATTTTAATTTTCATACGATTATTTTACCGGAATCTATGAAGAAAATACAATCAGAAGAGCCATCTGTTATTGAACTCGTTAATGATTTGAATCGATTGATTACTGATATCGGAGTTTCAATACCGGATTTAATTGGACAATTAGAGAAGCTTTTAACATGTGTGTTAATGCAAATGGATTACAATGTAAGTTTATCATACTTATCTGCAAAAATTCGTTATTTGTTTTGAGGTATATCCTTAGACTATCCAATTTCTTATACAAAAAATTTTACGATTTTTTGTAAAATTTTAGATATCAAAGAATATTATTATTCTAACGCTTTACAAGTTTTTGAAAAACATTTTCAAAGACAATGACCGTTCAACTAAGCAGAAACAACTACTTCCCGGGCTATATGCCCCGACGGATATTGGATTACACTTCAAAGTCAAACGGGGTTTGCATATCTAATAGATAATTTAAACCAACCATTCTGGCACGAAGTATAGATACCAGGAGTTTAAACGTAATGTTAAACAAATGGTCTCAGTTTAGGGGACAGAACTATTGCCGGTAGAGTGCGCCCGTGTTCAAGAGATACTCGTTTAAATCCTTACGCGGGAAGTTTTGTTGCTATTGACAGCTTTTATGACAACTAATTTTAAATAAATAAATTAATATTATATATTGAATTTAATTTCGCGACATTTAAATGTCATAATAATAAAAATATCGGTATCTCCTTATTACTTGCGCAGCCAGTGGCAAAAAATAGAACTATGATCTGGGTTGATTATTGTGACCAGAAATATTATGGAAAAGCCTACACCGTGTAGACTCCTGGTATCTATACTTCGTGCATTCTGGTTGGCAGTTAGACGGGACAACATAATAATATTCTTTGTTATCTATTGGTAACACGCTTTATTAAATACGAAAATGTTACAGTTTTCTGTTATAATAACTTTACAGTTTCGAGACCAACGTCTTGTGGTTAAAATTCGAATTTTGGTTTGCAGTTAGAGGTGAAGATGTCGCTACATCACATCGATTACACTTTCGTTACTGTGTAGACATATATCAATCGTGATTTTAGTTGGATCTTCAGTCAGCGATTATGCTTTAAGCTCGCTGACGGATAACATATACCTTGTACTGATGAGGCGCAAATACGCTGAAACCGGTCTACAAGTTATCCTACCTGCATGTCAAATTTCAGCCCCATCCGTCCAGCGGTTTCGGCTGTGCGCTGATAGATCACTATCTCAGTCAGTCAGTCATATTACACTTCAAAGTCAAACGGGGTTGGCATATCCAATATCCGTCGGGGCATATAGCCCGGGAAGTAGTTGTTTCTTCTTAGTTGAACGGTCATTGTCTTTGAAAATGTTTTTCAAAAACTTGTAAAGCGTTAGAATAATAATATTCTTTCATATCTATTGGTAACACGCTTTATTAAATCCGGCAATGTTACAGTTTTCTGTAATAATACTTTATAGATTATATATTAATTTTTTTCATTTTTTTTTTTCAGAACACAAACGAGTATATCCTCGAGCGCGTTTCGTTTGCTAAAAAACAGTTTCTATCATTAATACCCGGTCAGTCAGAATCATTGAGTCAAGGAAAAATGTTATTAATGGGTTTTAACGGTTTATTCGAGAAGTTATCTCAAGAAATAACAAATCTTACAAACACATTGGGACATTTGGACATACCAAAATCGTGGAAACGACTAGATCATGTTAAAGAAGCAAGGAATATAGCACCACATATTTTTAATACACAAGTGAGGAATATATTAGAAGATATATTTTTTTTGAAGCGATTAAAAACTATTGTAGATTTTTTTGGTTTGGTACAAGAAATGAGTCAATCTCTAAGAGGTGTTGGTTCTGGAATTATATTTAATGACGAACAACTTACCAAACCTGTAAAGCAGTTTATAGCAGAATTTATATCTCGACAACTATTAGGAATATTACCAGAAACATCTACATATGCAGTATGTTTTCTATTACAAAACTTAGGACTTGATGTTACTCATGAAATTGAACAAAAAGATATCGGAGCTGAAAGTAAAGTACCTTTAGACGAATTATATTCAAAAGCTTGGAATATTTTATTAAAAGACGGTACATTTTCACAAAACATACTTTCACAAGCCTCAAGTTTAGAAGCAAATCTAAAACTTGCATGGGAGAAAATACAAGAACCTAAAAAAATTGAACAAAAAGTTCAAGTATTACAATCCAGTACTATAAGATTACAAAGTCAATTAGCTGTACATAATTTGATGTTTGATGAAGTTTTACAACGTCAAAACTATTCATCAATAAGGACTAAATTTACATCTGATATTCAAAATGAAGTAAATAACTTACAAAATGTTTATCGCCAATTAATAGAAGCTAAAGGTAATCAAGAAAAATTAATCGAAAAAGCTGATCAAAGACTTAATTGGGCGAAAGGAGCTAATCCTAACGTAGGAGAAATTTCATCAGCATTCGAAGCAGCAGTTGAACAACGAAATAAACAACTAGATCGTGGACTTAACGTAGCTAATCACATTTTATCGTCTTATGGTACAATTTTAAAACATGAATTACTTCGTTTGTCGAATTCTGAAGTTACTAAAGAACACGATAAAATATTTTTGAAAGCATATGAAACTTGGAGATATACTTTTCAATTTACTGGTACTAGAACTGAAGCTCTTTCTCCAGCTGAAGAAAGTATTCTAAAAATGTTAACACCAGAATTGTTAAAAGATCCAAAATGGTTACAAAAAATATCTGAAATCTTAACAGATACAATTACAAACGCTCAAAAAGAATTAACTGACAGCAGAGAGGCTGGTTTTACAGATAATGATAATTTGATGTCGTTAATGGAGAATTTTAAAACCATATATAACATACACGGAAAATTAATATCTGATGTAAAAGGTTTAATGAAAATCATGACGAAAATAGAAGACTACAGTATTGCTACGCAATATTTTATTCAAGAATACCGACAATATATCGATCATTTCTCAGCATTATTTAATCATTTCAAAAAAGAATTAAATGCAACGGAAATTAAAGAACTGTTAAAGCATCTAAACTATATTCAAGACCACACCGAATCCATATACGAAAATTTACTAAACTTGGAATCAGCTCAGAAACGGGAGCAGCTCATCAAACAGAAAACTTTAAATGACAGCTTGGATAAGGCCGTTCCTCAGAAGCAGGAAACTACGACGAAAGGACAGCAACGAAACGCTTATGCGGTAAATGTTTGGCGTAGAGTTAAAATGAAATTGGAGGGAAGAGATCCGGATCCAGGCAGAAAGAGCTCTGTTCAAGAACAGGTCAGTAATTCATTTTCTTATACATATATCATTATTTGATCATCTTAAATTTTTATTTTGTTAATCGATTTTCTCATTATATGCCGAACTTTTAATCTAATATTAAGAGCGCTATTTTGACTTTGTCGTAAAAAACGTAATGTGAAGGATACCGTAAGAAACCATTCAGTAAGATAATATGAGGTTTGTACTAAAGGCCTTAGAAAAACTGCTTGATAGGTACATTAGGTATTGTAAATTGGCTGCTGAGAATCCAAAACACTAAGACCAGTTTGCTTTTAGAGCAGGAACCTTTAGAGAACAAGTTTTACATCATCTTGCACAAGAGGTAGCGTACGTTCTGGACGTCTTTCTAGACATAGAGAGAGCTTTTGACAACAATTTTTTAAGTAATCACTACATTGTAAAGAATAGTGTGATACATTCAACATTGCTAGGAGTCACATTATCAGCGCGGGTAATCAGATGATTCTTCCAGGGGGATAGTTTTATCACCCCTTCTATGGAATCTGGTCATAGACGAGCTGATAGTGAGGCAACTATGAAAGACATCATGTGGTGGGTTATGTGGATGACTTGGTCATTCTAGTTTACGGCAAATTTAATACTACAACAGGAGATGGAACGCAACAGGCTCTAAGCGTAGTCACGGAAATGGACCTTGATTGCAAGGCTTAACATAAGTCCTGTAACTCTAAGGTTGTAACATTTATCAGGAGAAGGAACTCTAGGTCCTCTAAGCCTTAATGTAAAAAAATATACAGGTAGTGAAAGAGTAGTACTTTCGGGTGTTATTAGACTCAAAACTTACCAACATGGAACCACCATCGTGAATACACAACCAAGAGGGCAATAACTACTTTAATGGTGGTCAAACACAATATGTGACTTTTATAACATATGTTCTAACTAATACTCTAATATGGTGGTTAAACCAACAAACAGTCACATATGCATCTTTGGTACAGTGGGCAAAGATTCAACATATAAATGCTACATCAAGCTAAGTAAAGTTCTTAGAGACTTACTCTACTGGTCGACCTATTCACTGTTGTAGACTTTTGTTTGTTTTTGTATAATTATAGTATGTGATTTGTTTAGGTGGAGTATGTAATCCACGAGGCTACAAATTTGGACAATCTGGCTTTACTTTACGAAGGCTGGACTCCATGGGTGTGAAGAGCAACAAGCGAGAAGGCAGTACTCCTGCCGCCTGGATCTCCTTCGGTTCTACTAGTAGAGCAACACGCATGAGTTGCGGCAAAATAAAAGTGGAAAAAGCAGCATCTCCATCTAATTATACTTGCTTAACCGGATCAAGTCGCTTTGTTTTATTATTCATGTAACAGATCGACGTGTCATCAATCTACTGAAAGAAATCAAAAATATTAATAAAAAAATTCCAATACCGGTAAAACTTTGCTCTCTTTACAAATATTGGCAAAGTTTTTTTTTAATAAATGCTGCTTTTTATTTTGTTGTCCAAGGTATTGTCAGAGTTGGCAAAAAAAAATAAAATAAAAATGTCTGTCATGATGGCAGATAAAGTGTCAATATGAAGTTATTTCATTAAAAAGTGGCGACGTTATTTGTCTATTTACAAATCTCGGATTTTAATTTATTACTTGTGTTCATCTTGCGTTTATTTTCTTATGGCATTATTATTACATATTTTTCTTTTAGTTTTTAAACTTAATTTTGTTAACAAATTTTAATTAACTTTGGTTTTTTATTATAATTTAAAAAAATTCTTTATGATTTTTAGAAATGAATTACCACTAATATTACCATATTAATTCTGTATATATCCATTTTTTTTGTAAATTTTTGATTTACGGTATTTAAATTAACCTTTTTTGACATACTCTTTGATTAGAATTTTATCTGATCTTTCTTTTTTTAAATATTCATTGAGGTGGTACAAATTAAATCGTTTTCTTTGCTGTTTTTACATTTACTAGATCGTACTATGTCGTCAAATGCTTTATTAGAAATTTTAGTAATATTAGGGTGGTTTATTTCAAAATATAAATTATACCAGTACTTATTAATCAAATGTATATAAACTAAGATAAATGTTCTTAAGATGAATGTAAGTAGTAAATGCAATGTATGTTAACATACGAAAACCAAAGTGAAATTAGTTACACAAAATAATGATTATATTTAGGTTGGTCTACGATTTAAAATTTGTTGCATCTCTTTTTTTTTGTTTTACATATCGTTTACAATACGAAACCTATTTATTTATATATATGTGCATATAATTTTATAAAGGGAGCACTCAAAATTACTGAAATTAAACAGTTTTCAACTTGAAATAAATAAATCCAGAAATCCACTTCTTGCAAATATGTTAAACCACAAATTTTGTTTTTCTACAAATTGATACATGGTGTGTCTACGGATGATACTGCTTCTCATTCTTTAACCAGGATCTTCATTTTATCATACTTTTCCAATAATTTTCATTAAGTCCTCTCTTTTACATAGACTCATCCACTTCATTTCTACAGGATCTACGTGGTCTTCCTCTTTTCCTTCTATACTCACCACACTCCATTCTGTAATCTTATTTATTCACTTGCTTTCCGCTCTTCTGACATGCTCATACCATAAAAGTATCTTTTTTTTTCAATTAACTATTGATATCATTCTTTAATTACATTCTTCTGCATATCTCCTCGTTCGTCATTTTATCCAATCTTGTAAAACTGCAGCATGTCTTTTAGAACTTCATTTCTGTTGCTAGAATTTTCCCTCTTGTTCTTCTTGTTTATTATCCATCTATGTGCAGTCAGTCATAATGCTTAGGGTTATGGAGTTCAATATCATTTGCTTAGTTTCCATCTTAAAATTCTTGTTCCAGATCACTGAATGTTAATTGTCTGATACCTATTCTAGCTTGTCCTATTCTACTTTTAATGTCTTCTTATGTTGTGATATTTAATTAATTTATAATTATCCTTCCAGGTTCTCTTTGGTAGTTGAAAATGCTGTTGAAAAGTTGATTTCAAGACAAACTTTTTGGTATTCTTCTTGTAGTTTCCTTGTCATGTAGCTGAGATCCTCATCTTGTACTACATATTATTACCTGGTCATCCGCAAAACATAAAGTATAAAAATGTTCGTTTCTGTTATTAATTCCCATTTCTTGGTACATTTCTTTCCATGGTCACAAGGTATCTTCTAGGAATAATTTAGAAAGGGTTGACGAAGTGGGGTGTGGGGTGGAGCAGTCCCTTTGATCTTTTAAATCTGCAGATAATTTTGTTTTCTGACTTTATGAGTACTGTATTGCTTTCGTATAGGTTTTTAACTGCTCTTACGAGATTTCTTGGTATTTTGAGTTTTCTCATAGCTTCCCAAATCGTTTTTTCTGGATACTATGGCATACGCTTTTTTCAGGTCTATAAATGCCAAACAAAATTCTCTATTCTTTGCCTTTTTCGTATCTATTAGCTGCTGGATGGTATGAATGTTATCTAAGCAAGACTGCTGTGCAGCCTGCTTGTTCTTCGCCTTTCTTTCTTTTCTTTTATATTATTTTTCCTCTTTATTCTACCATATATTCTTTGGTTTTTTGCCAGCGTGCTAATTCCTATACAGTTTTCACATTTGTTTTGATCTCTTTTATTTAAATATGGATGTCATTTGTGCTTCCTTCCATTCCCTAGAAATTTTTCCTTCATTTAGGACTGATCTACTAATCTCTTCTTTGTTACTGTTATCTTTTCTTATCTGCTCTGAACTCTGTCTTCTTTTGTGTTATCTATAAATTGATGCCTTTTCTCTGTTACCAGCTCTTTATAATATACTTCCCAAATCTAATCTTCTATTTATAAAATATGCGTATTTTCTTGTTTTGTTCATTCTGAGTGTTTTCTTAGCATCAGAGCTTCTTGTTCCACCTATATATTGGCCTATATTTGTACATGCTTACTCCCATCTTGTGTTATTTTCTTTAATAACTTTTCTTTTTACTTCTTTTTTGTTTTTATCTAATTTCTGAAATCGTCTGTATTTTTAGTACTTATCTTATCAAACAGTTGTTTTTTTGGTCTTAATTTGATACAAACCCCAAAATTAAGTGATTTAGGTGATTTAATCCACAGTTAGGTGATTCAATCAGTTGTATTTTCATTAGAATCAGACTAAATGAACTTGTAAACTCCTTTTAGCTCTTATTTTCAGGTGGCAAATTCAACGAATTAAAATATGCATTTAAATATATATACTTCCTAACTCTAGTCTTCTATTTGTAAAATATGCATCTTCTGAGTGTTTTCCAAGCATCAGAGCTTCTTGTTCCTCCTATATATTGCCCTATATATATTTTTACTTCATTTCTGTTTTTATCTGTATTTTCTGAAATCGTCTTCATTTTTAGTACTTATCCATTTATAAAACAGTTGTTTTTTGGCCAAAACTCATAAAATTAAGTTATTTAGGTGATTTAATCCACAGTTAGGTGATTCAATCAGTTGTATTTTCATTAGAATCAGACTAAATTAACTTGTAAACTCCTTTTAGCTCTTATTTTCAGGTGGCAAATTCAATGAATTAAAATTTGCATTTAAATATATATACTTCCTAACTCTAGTCTTCTATTTGTAAAATATACATCTTCTGAGTGTTTTCCAAGCATCATAGCTTCTTGTCTCTCCTATATATTGGTCCATATATATTTTTACTTCTTTTCTGTTTTTATCTGTAATTTCTGAAATCTTCTTCACTTCTAGTACTTATCCATTTATCAAACAATTGTTTTTTGGTCTTAATTTGATACAAACCTTATAAAATGAGTGATTTAGGTGATTTAATCCACAGTTAAGTGATTCAATCAGTTGTATTTTGATTAGAATCAGACTAAATGAATTTGTAATCTCCTTCTTCTAGTAGTAGGTCTTAGATTATTTTTTAAATATTACATATTCTGTTTTTTATACAGAATTTTGGGCGATGATGGCCTCCCTTACCATATAATCATTACATTTGTGTAACTTGATATAATTTTAACTTAATATTTAAAAAAACAATGGTGCACATGTCTAGTGTAAGTCTAGAACTGTTTCCAGATGTTCATCAACTATATTATCGTAACCGATAAATTAAAATAAATCATTTACTGGTTGTTTTTGTAGATGTTATTCTGGTATCAGAAATAAATTTTTGTGAAACGGTATTATTTATTAACTCACTAAATAATTCAAACTGTGAGAATTATTCTTTTTTAAATTTTTTTCTGAAACCGGATATTAGAATTATACTTGTAGAATATCATTAATGCTAGGCTATTTTTGTTTTTAGTAGATTGATTTTAGAAAAGAAATGTGATGAACATTCTACATACAAAGTCAGCGTAAATAACTATTTATCACTTTAAAATTCGCGCTTGATTTACTACAACTCACAACTGACGTGTAGGTTACTGTAAATGTTTATTACTATTTTGTTTTATTTCACTTTTCTTAAGAAACTTTCAGTTGTTCTTGGTATATCATTTCTTATTTCGAATAAATAATAAAATAATGTGTGGTTTTTAATGCAACCTAAGTGTTAGATTACACAGATCTCTAAGAAAAATGATGTTTGAATGTTTTTATTTAAATGTTCTGAAAGAAAAGATACTTTTCTTATAAAACAGGGGTTTTTGGGCGAACTTTGTTTGTTTGAAATAAAACGTAAATTCGTATTACATATAACGTTTATTTTCCAACGTAAATTGGTTTTTAAATTTTTAATAAATGTTTATAAATAAATTTAACCAATTACAGATATATATCAAAATTTTCACATATCACAGCTTAATAAACCTTACTACCTATCCAAGAAAATATTGAAAATGGAGTACAATGCTTATTTTAGAAATGTACAAAATATATGTTGATTAGAAGCTTAACAGTGCTTGTGCATCAAGATGGATTATAGTAATAATTCCTACACCTATTAAGCCGAATTAATCAATTTGTTTAAATTTAATAATAATAATATATTGATAACTGTATAAAAAAACAAATCCGTATATTTAATAATTAACTTTATCCCTTTTTGATTGTATTTAGGAAAAGATGATAATTGAATCTATTTTATAATTCAAGATCCCTTTTTTGAGTAAGTATAGCTTCTATTTTAACAAACGGATGAAAAAAGTAGTGTCAGATTAATAAAATACAAGTTAGAAAAAGTGAAACTGTTGTGAACCTGTTTTTAAAATATCGCCACAACACTAAAATGAAAACTGTCTTAATAGTTATTCTAAAATTTTAGCATTCTTAAATTGTTAAGCAAATAAGTAAAATCTGTAATTCTTTGCACATACACTGGGCCATCAATGAAATGAACTTCATGATTATAACTTTTTTAAAACCTATTCAGGTGGTTCCTTTTGACGAGTTTAGCTCAAATATTTAACCGCCTTATAACCCTTGCGCAACCCCCAAACATGTCATTTTTCAGCTCTCAGGGTTTGTGATAAAAGAACCCTTATGGTCCTTCAAAAAAAGTGACGCGTCCACCCAGTCTGACATCCGAAACAGCAATTTAGGGCTTTATGGTTTTATGACTTCTTACATTTCTGGAATGATGTTTAAAGATTGTATGAAAAACAGTGTGGTAGACTCGTCAAAAGGAACCCCCTGAGTGGGTTTTAAAAGGGTTGTAATCATGATGTCCATTTCATTTGCACTAATGACAATTTCTAAAAATGGCAACAATAGTTTATCATCAAAAAATCCTCTTTCCCACTCTGTAATAAAACCTTTTATACATTTTTTTCACAATATAAAGTACAATAATATTTTAAAAACAATATTCGTTTTGGTACCGTTAAAATAATTATTTAGACATTTGTTTTTGTTGCCTAAGTAGTTCATCTATCTGACTTTTATACATATCCTTAACGTCATCAAGATCCAATTTCAGTTCTTCATTTTGCTCAACTTTCTCTCCATATAGTTGACATAAAGTATCGTACTGCTGTTCCAATTCTGTAAATTTTGTTTGTAAACTTTCGTATTCCATGGTTTTCGTTTCCAAGTCTTCTACTTTCGTAAGTAAAATAGAAATTTCATTATTCAAAAGGGATCGTTCTTGTTCACGTCTGTTTAACTCCCATTGCAACTGTTGTAATTCGCCATCACGTTGTTTGAGACTAGATTGTAGCATCTGCATTTCAAACATATTTGTATAACGGGGGGTGGATCCAACATCAAAAGGTTCTTCCTGCAAAAATACATAATTTTTTAAATAGCAGTAATAGATGCAATATAAATATAAACTACCTGTGACCAAAATGACCCTGTCATAGAATCAGAAATTGAAACTTTTCCCAAACTGAGAGTAGGTGAATTGCTACCAGTTTGAGATGTTCTACGATCTCCACTTTGATTTTCTTGTTGATAAGTTGATTGTTCCTACAAGTATATACAAAAAAAATTAAATTTTATATTTGTTCCACAAAAATGATTTTATTTTTAAAGGGGTATTTTATTTGATTTTGCTACTGGTTCCTGTATTACTGTCTTTATCGAGTACAAACGGTAGAGTACGTTCTCGAAAACAAAGAAATGATGATGAGGGACTTTTTAGACACAGAAGGAGCTTTTTACAACACTTCTTTTGAAATAACCACAAGCATAGATGAAACAAGCTGCAGGTGGATACACTGCATGTTAAAAAGTCATGTGATACATTCAACATTGCTAGGATACACATTGTAAGCACGGGTAACCAGAGAATAGTCTCAAAGGAGCGTTTTATCTCCCCTTCTGTGAAATCTGGAAATGGACGGACTGATATTGAGACTTAACAACGAAAGATGTGATGATGAGAGACTTTTTAGACACAGAAGGAGCTTTTTACAACACTTTCTGAAATAACCACAAGCATAGAAGAAACAAGCTGCAGGTGGATACACTGCATGGTAAAAAATCATGTGATACATTCAACATTGCTAGCATACTCATTGTAAGCACGGGTAACCAGAGAATGGTCTCAGAGGAGCGTTTTATCTCACCTTCTGTGAAATCTGGAAATGGACGGACTGATAGTGAGACTTAACAATGAAATACACCACGTGATGATTTATGCGGATGGGTTAGCTCACGACAAATTTAATACTACAATCAGAAATAGAATGCAACAGTCTCTGAATGTAGTCACGGAATGGACCTTGACTACAGGCTTAACATAAACCTTCAAGAGTCTAAGGTTGTAACATTTACCAGGAGAAGCAAAAACTTTCTTGTCTTGGCATAACGAGAGCTCTGAGAGGCACTTCAACAGCAGCAATAAGCGCCCTGCTCTCTTCTATTCACATAATCTTGAAGATGGAAGCAAGGATAGGCTTCTACAAACTGCAACCTAAGCAACATTTCTATTAGATCATGACACAACAAAATAAAACATCTAGTAATATGAAATGAAACCGCATGTTTCCCAAACTCTTGCCTAAGAAAACATGTAGAAATAGATCAACATAAGGAATGGTAAAATGTGAGTACTCAACTCAAGCTTCAGAAATATACCTTGCAATTCTACGGTCCAGCTCTAGGGGTACCGAAAAGTAGGAGTTTTGTAGTTTTTGTGATTCTAATAGAATACAGATACAATTAAAAAATAGATAAATAAAATAATTTCATACAGAAACCCAATTAACCTCAAAAATTAAAAAATCTCAGTACTGTCCCTAATAATTTGGCAACCTACTATACCTGTGTCATAACACCCTGTCTTTTTTCCAACTCATAAGCAGCTTTTTCTAAACTAAACTGTTGTTGCAAATTAGAAATCTCTTTTTCCTTTTCACTAATTCTCTCCTTATAATCCTTTATCATATCATTAAAATTATCGATTCTATTATTTAATTCTTGTTCACTTATTAGTTTTTCCGTTTGTTTTTGCTGCAATTCCATTTCTAAAAGCTCTATTTTATGAAGACTACTACTCAATTGATTTTCCAATTCTGAAAACTTTGATCGCAATTGAACTGATTCTTCTTTAACTATTCTTTCGCTACTAGATGCTGATTGTAATTTAGTTTGGAGTTCAGCTAAAATAAATGTTTGTATTAAGAATCTAAATTTAAACAAAAATAGAACACTTACTTATTTTCAATGTCAGTTCTTCTTCAATCTTTTCAAAAGTTGCTAATTTCAATGAATGCGTTGCTTGGAGGGATTCTAATTGCCTTATTAGGGGTTTACTAACTTGTAAAACTGATTGTGATAATTCTTCATTCCTTGCTTCCGCTTCTTCTAACTTTCGTATCAGTCTATGCTTTTCTTCTCTAAATTTTTCTTCGTTTTTAATATTATCTTCTTCACATTGTCTTAACCGCTGTCGTAAATCTTCTAATTGGCCTACCAGCTATAAAAAAATAATCAATACTAATAAAAAGTGTATGACCAAGTGGAGACGTGTGGAGATGTATACGAGTAAAAAGTGTGCTGGAAATGAATGTCCAATAAGTACAAGAGATGTACAAAAACGGAAATAAGCACAATTTACAAAAAGAACTTTTTATAATAGAAAGTTTTTTACTGATTTATAGGTCATATTTTGTGTCATCTCAACAATGCACAGCATCCCTGACATTGTAAAAATATTAAGTCATACAACGCTGTGATTGATCATAGAGAAGATTGTTTCCTTGTTAACAAAATCAAGGGTAGTTGTATCTAAAAACTTTCTAAAACAGTTTATTTTATTACCAGCTAAAATAATAATTACTGTTTTCACATGTAAGAACAAAAAAAAAAAAGAAAAAAAAACTTCTCTGTCGCGTAATCGATCCCATTATGATAACATAACAGAACTGTCACAAGTGGACTGATCCGCCGCCTAACCAACTACGCTACGAACGATTTATTTAATAACTTTCAAAATAATATTATCTATACACAACTTAGATCATGTTTAATATCAATTCGGTATAAATTTCGAAATCTATGTATATGCCTAAACACACTTGAAACATGCATTATCATCCAGTTCTTAGCTATCCTGAAAATTTCAGAGCTCTAGGTAGTCGGGACATAGGTTTAAATTCGATTACAAATTCCACGGAATGACACAGAGACACAGAACACGGCGAAAATATAAAAAACTTTCTAATTAAAAGCAGTGTTGGGGTTACGACGGCATTTGTGGTGCATTTGAGGCTCCAGAGATACTGGAAACGAAAAAGGCCGCTTCAGAGTGAGTAGGACGAAGACTGAGTATATTACAACAGACTTGAGGAATGGACTTAAAATTAATCTGCAGGAATACGTGCCGCAAGCTGTCCAAAACTTCAAATATTTGGGGTATGTGCTAGAAGATAATAGAGTTAAAGAATGAGATGAATAATAGATTTAAGTGTGAATGGATGAATTGTAGAAGAATTAATAGAGTTTCGACAGGAATGTGGCTACAAAAACGAAATGAAAGACTGTACAACAGATTCGTAAGAATCGTGGTCAATAACGAAAAAGCAAGAGAGAAAATTAGAAGTAGTGGAGATGAAGACGTTGCGTTGGATGTCTGGATTAACGAATTAAAGAAAAAGAGAGGAAGATCGAAGTTGTGGTGGATGGATAAAATAAACGAGGAACTGAAAGAGAGAAAAATAGAGAAGAGAGGATGCATTAAATGGAGACAGGTGGAAACGAATGATGCAGAAGGCTAAAGCCGACCCCAGCTAGGCTTAGGATAAGGTTAAGAAAAAGAAGAGAATATTACATACTTCAGAATTTTGTGATTCAGTTAACTTTTTCTGATTTTCAAGTGAATCCAATAATTGTTCCCTGATTTGGAGTTCTGTACTAGTTCTGCTTTTTTCTTGAAGCTCCTTTTTAGCAGCTTCTAAAGATTTTTTTGAAGTATCATATTTTTGTGTTAAATCATCTAACTGTCCTTTTAATTTGTTAACTTCATTTTCTAGCTTTTTATTCTTCGATGTCAATTGATGTACAGCTTCTATTTGTGTTCTTTCAACATCTTCTTTTGCTGATAAAGACTTTTTTAATCGATCTGATTCTGTTGATAAACCCTCAACACTTTCTCTGAAAAAATATGTTGATAAATTAAATTTAAAATATTTTTTTATGGTTTTATTAACTGCTAATAATAAACATAACATTGTTACCTAATTACCTTAAATGTTTTATGGTGTTTTCATTTTCTTTTTCTTTTATTCTAAGCTTTTTAATAATATTGGAATGTTGTAATTGTTGTTTGGAAAGTTTTTCTCCTTCTTGTCGTAATTCTTTAATAGTTTCATCTTTTTCATTAATTAAACTATCCATTTCGCCTTTAGTCATTCTACAGGCAGCTTCTAATTTCATCTGATCGAGCTGTTTTCGTAGACTATCCTTTTCACGAATTGCTTGCTGGAATTTCTTCTCTAAAGCTGACATTCTTTGTGTATATTCTTCAGTAACTTGTGATAAATCAGCACTTTCTAACTGTTTATTCGTAATAGTATTGAGTTGAGAATTTAAGCTATTGTTTAGTTCTTGTAACTCAGCATTTCTTCGATTTAAATCAATAAGTTTTGATTCTCTTGATTCTAATATATCCGTTATTTCAGCTATTTTCTTCAAAAGTCTGTCTACTTCAGGTGGATGTAAATCATCACTTATACTGGAAGCTTCGGATAATTCTCTAGTATGGCCTTTAACTTTTTTCATTGTAACTTTACCTAATAAAGATTCTCCAACTGTATGTCCTGTTTTAGACCTGATTGCAATTGGTTTAGCGGGACTTTGTCTACTTTGAGTACTACTAGAATCACCATTGGGACTAGAAATAATTTCTATATCTGAAGATGTGGTAGTTTCTAATTCATCTCCTGATGTATGTCCAGATGTGTGATCAGATCCAATTTTAACCAAATCTGATCTACTTTCTGAACTAATAGGAGAATTTTCTCTAGGCGGTGGATCAACTGGACTTAAAGAAACACTTTCTAACATATCTTTTTGAGAATTTAAACTAGTCTTAGGTTGATCAGTAACTGATTTTTCAGACATTGCATCAGCAAGTAAATTTTTTAAATAAGCGGAATTATTACTCGTTTCCGTTGTCGTAGAAGTATCACTACTACTTTCCATAATATTATCACTACCAGTTATAGTTTTATCTGATTGAGAACTCTCATCAGTAGAAATATCCATTTGGTTCTCAATTACGGTACTGGTATCTTCTGTTTCTGCTGGGATATCAATAATATTAGTTTTCTGTAAAATATTAGGCAATTCTTGTTTAAGACTTTGTGGTTGAGTATCAATTAAGACTTGTGTTAAAGGTAATTGCATTGTGCTTCTACTCGGGGCTCTAGTAATGGCATCTACATACGTGAAATTTTTATCACTATCACTTTCTGTAACTTTTTCAGGTAGACCGAAAGTATCTTTAAGCATTTTTTGTGGTTTTAAGTGAGGATTAAATGCAGTATCCAAAACTGTGGCAGAAGTACTTTCGGAGATAGACGTATACGACATTGTATCTTCAGCGATACTATTTTCATCCTGATCTTCTGGAATTACTTCTACACTGTCAGGAGATAATTTATCTGGGGAACTAAAAAAGTATATTTGTATTAAAAAGTGTATTCATTGATTATTAAACGGTATACCTGTATTTTTCATCATCAGACCAAGAAGGTAGTGGTGAGACAACATCATCGGTATAACCTGACTGTTTTCTACTATTTGTACTACTTGTACCTATTATTTCTACAGAACTTGGACTTGTTAGACTGTCACCTATTACTTCTACTGAATCTGATGTAGGTTGACCACCACCTAAAAATTATATATTATTTACCTCGAAGCGTACCCCAATCACCCGTATCACAAGCGTACGTGAATCACCGAATAGACAGTCCCACTATTTACAACCGAACAAACAAGCGATTATTAATTAGTATAAAATAATAAAAAAACTACCTATTGCAGAACTAGATGAAGATATAGCAGCAGACATCATTTCTGACTCAGGTGTAGTAGTACAATCTGTACTACATGTTGCTATATCTACACTTTCCGAACTATTTTTCCCACTTTCAGCACTCAGAATTGATAACCTATTGATTTGTACCTGCGAATTTGTTTGTTTATCTCTTTTCTTAACAGTATATACATTACTTTGACCACCTGATTCATTTTCACCTGTAATGCAAATAAACGTAGTAGAAGTAATAGTTTAAAAAATACTGTAAACTTACCTAAATTTATTTCTATCAATTCATCAGGACTATTAGATACCATTTCGTTCCTGTCCCTTTCCTCTTCAGTACTAAGGTCAGATATATGATTATCCACATCATCTATATTTTGTACAACTAATTTACTTTGACTAAAATGTTCAATACCATCAAGTGTATCATCAAGACTAGCAATAGGATCTGCTTTATTTCCTTCGTTACTATTTTCAAAAAAAGATCCTGTGAATGATCCCCAAATACTAGATTTATTATCTTTGGAAACCCTAGACATAACTTCTTTCTTGTCATCTTGACCTGTACCTGTATGCGTTACTCCCCAAGTACCAAAAAAATCTTCTGAATTAGGATCTACGACCAGAGTGCTTGCAGGGGCAGCAGTGGGATCGTCTTTAATATCTAAGGCCTTATCTATAGTTCTTTGAGCCTCTTTTAATGCAGACTTTGCAATACTAGCTAAACCAGCAGCATCAAACCAACTCATTTTGATTCACATTATTTGGTTTTTGCTCTAAAGTTAAGATCCTCTGCATTATTTGCAAAAGTTTAGAGGAATACAACATGTAATTCTAACATAATAGATAAATTATTTCAAGTAGATCTAAAATTACCAGTTTAGAAGTGTTGACAAAATTGTTGACGTAAACTGACAGTGACGTTTCGTCTTTTCTATAAATTAAATTCGTAAACTTCATATGTGGATATACAGCGACTTTGTATAAAGTATATTGTAAAGTGCGTTTTATATAAATAAAAGAAGTTAAATTTTACTAATTTAATTTATTTACTGAATTCTGAGCTAATTTTGAATATTATTTTAATTATTAAAGAGTATACTACTTTTAACGAAGTAATCTATTTTGCGTGTTATAAAGATATTTATGACCTTGTAGAGTGTTAAACGGATAAAATAATTAAAAAGTTAGATTATTTTATTATCATAAGTCTTAGTTTCTATTGAATAATTTATTTATGATAAATATTTATCAGTGTTGATAAAACTCCGTATTCGGCATAAACATGTAATTTAGGAAATCTTATTCAACGCTCCAGTGGCGCAATTGGTTAGCGCACGGTACTTATAAGGCAGTAGCCGTGAGCAATGCCGGGGTTGTGAGTTCGAGCCTCACCTGGAGCAACTTTTTTTTTTATTTGTTACTTACATTGGCTAAAGAATCAGATAGTCTGTTTAAATGACAAATTCATTAAATCGAAATTAGAATTTTTTTAAATTATAGGATTGTCTGCAAAATAAAAACTGCTTATTTGAAAACAAGCATTTTTATTGAAATATGGGACCGCAAGGGTACTGGGAAGAGTGCAGATAAAAGTTAATGCTGTATAATAAAGAAATCCGAATAGGGGCAAGGTGCTCTAATCCTATTCTAGAGATGGTGGGTGTTCAGAATAGCTAAAGGTGCTAAAAGCCAACCCAATGAATGTCTATCTACCGCAAGGGTTACTAAATATAAAAATTCTGTTGATTTAATTAAAATTTTACTAATAAATAATTAAAAAAATCTTTGCGGTAATATGTTTATCTACAAATAAAGTTGTACAAAGACAAAATAAGAAATATATAAATAAATTAAAGGTACATATATCTCATAAAAAATTAAATATTTAAACCACATTATTTGGAACTTGTTGAGTACTACTTGAAGGAGTAGCAGCTGGTCTTGTAACTAAAGAAACTGCATTTTGAAAAACTTGTCTACGAATAAAATCAGATGTTATCGTTGACATACTGTCTTTACTTCCAACTTTGCACCTCACGTACCCATACAGATTGGAACCATTTAAAATCAAAGCAATTATAACCAGTAACTAAAAATTAAATATTTAATATCATAATTTATCATAATGTAAAAAACTCACCAACCACTTGAAGTTAAAAGAAAACAAACCTCCAATAAAGAATAAAGACCATAAAACTGGTGTTATAATTAGTGCAACCCAGAATATGCGAGCTTCTCGTTCATTAATTCTATTCTGAAACATAAATACAATAAATTATGAGGTTACTGAACAATAAAAAGAATTTACTTGTTGTGATTCGAATACCCAATGTGATTTTCCTTCATCATCAACATAGTTCCACCATCTGAGGCCAACCATTAACCGTCCAGTTATATTTTTAACAGTCCAAAAATCCATTGATAATAATAAAACTACACAGACAAAGCTTCCAATAAAACTTACTTGAAACCAACCACACATTAAATAAACCACCATAGCAGACACTCTAAATGCTAAATGACATATAGTAATGTATGGGTGCCTAAAAATATGTGTTATTTATTTATTTTTTTAAATAAAATATCTTCCGTTTCTTACGTATAAGATCCTTTAGAAGCACCTGGATCATTTTCATCTTCACCAAATGCAACAGTATCTTCTAAAAGTGGCATCTTAAATCGTGTATATGTATTAGTCTATGTAACCTCAATATGCTATGTTTATTTACTTACTGTTGCTGACGACATATCTTTCCAATAGATATATTGATAAGGACGATTAATAAAGGTAAACAATAATAAATATAAGAATGGATTAAAATTCCATTGTCTGTATTGTTTTTAAAAACAGAGAGCTGTCACTGTCAACTCGACATCAAATAATCTGGTCTTGTCTTTATACTCTGTTTGTTTAAAAAATATATTTTTATTTTTTAATATAGTGATAAGATATTTTGCAGATAGAAAGTAAAAATTTAATAAATTCTATATTTACTACAAAATACAATTGACAATAATTAGAATTTAAGAAATAGATACAATAAATTTGTATTGATTTAACTATCATCTAATATAAACAGAAGAAATATCCATATGATTGTCAAAATTTTAGATTTGATAAAATTTTTTGTATTTTATTATTGAATTTAATAGACAGACAGTGATTTGCAATAATTATGGCTGATTATAGTAACGAAAATTGTGGCGCAAAGATGTGTGAATGTAATTCAAATCGTTCTATAGATATGAAAACTCCTAGAAATGTACATCTTTCAGCTTTCTATCGAAGGTAAAAAGTGTTCAATTTTTTATTTTTTAACGTAATAAATTATCATTACTATTTAATTTCAGGAGCTTTGCATTTTATACTGTTAAAAACAGAATGCCTGTTATTTTAACAAATTTGATAGATAATTTAGTAAGGAATAAATCTTATATTTATGCAACTTTTGGAGAGGTAAATATGGGAGGTTAGTTAAAGGTCATGTAAACAAACCTCACATAGAAAATATTGTTTATTTATAGGTATAATATATTTCTTTTTTACAGCGAGCAAAAGAAGAGTTAAAAACGATTATTGGAGAAATTTCAGAATACAAATATGAAGTACAAACCAACAAACCATTAAAAATGCTAGTTGGTGATTCACCTGATATTCAAATTTATAATGAGTATATTAAAAAGAAAGCTATCGAAGAAGGACATACTACCCATTTTCATACTATTTGGCTTTTAACTGAGTGTTATATGTATAGAAGAATTAGTCAATTTTTTGAAACTAAGTTAGTTTATTCATTATCTACATTTAAATGTTTATCCTGCAAATTATTTTTTTTTCTGGGAATAATAAATATATATTAAATATTTATTTTTAATTTTAGGAAAATTCTTAAAAATTTTGATCCATTTGAGAACCAAAAACAGCAGTCATTTACAACTTCTCTACCATTAATAGAAAAATTAAGTTTTCTTATGTCAAGTATATTAAACAATGCTTTACCTGCTGAAAAAGATGAATTTATTCAATTAATTAAGGTATAATTATTCTTTTATTGTAATCTAACTTAATAACTTTCAAAAAACTTGATATATTTATTATATTTTATTAAATATACAAAATTTAAAATTGTCACGAAAAATATAGGTCACTCTGCGAAGGTGCTTAGGATATAAGTAATAATGTATTAATTTTTATACTCGTTTTATTTTATTTTTAGCTGAATCTGTGGGGTAACAAAAATGATCTCTCTTTATCCTTAGGACAAATTGGCGATAATACAACTCTTTTCGATACTGTATCATTGGATCCTTTTATATTAAGTGATCATTCTGCACAAGTATGGGAAGCTATAAGTGATGAATCTGCATCATCTGATATCATTGGTAGAATAATTGATACTTAGTTAGAATTCAAATTGATAGTATTTTACTTTTAGATATTGTATTTGATAATGCTGGTTATGAAGTTTTCACAGATCTTTGTATAGCAGATTATTTGCTCACCAAGGGATTAGCAAATACGATTCGTTTATACGTAAAAGCACTGCCATGGTTTATCTCCGATGTTGTGAAACATGATTTCGAATGGGTTTTAGAATATTTGAAAAATAGCAGTAATGAGGATCTAAAAAAATTAGGACACAGATGGTCGGAATACGTAGCCAACAACAAATTTATTATAATAATTTCAGATTTTTGGACTTTACCATTTGATTTTACATGTATGCCAAAGGTTGATCCTCAATTATATAAACAATTAGCTAAAGCTAAAGTAGCGATTTTTAAAGGGGATTTGAATTATAGAAAATTATTTGGTGAAAAAAATTGGGATCCAACAACCCCTGTGGATGAAGCGTTACAAAATTTTAATCCTACTAAACTTGTTATTATCCGAACAGTTAAAGCGGACATTATATGTGGTTTAGCTGAGGGTGTTGCAGAGAAAATTGAAGCCAAAGATGAAAAATGGATGGAAAAAGGCGATTATGGTCTGATACAATTCTGCAATAAAATTGTCAATATTGAATAATGTGTTTATATAAAAATAATTGATCTGAGAGTTATAAACATGCGTTTTATTTGAACACACTTGAATTTCCGCTTGGATTTTAATCCTTAGCTTGAACTTTCCATAAGTCGCTAATGGTACTTGCGTTGTTTTTGGGTTAACTTTCTATTTCCGGAACAAGTTGAGGATCTATTTGTTTTTAATTTATTCGAGGAGAAACTCCAAGGTGATGAAAAGGGGACGCGTTTGTATATTTTTTAGTACAAATTTGTATAACAGAAGACGCTACTTTTCCACCAAAAATATAGGCCGCTAATTCTGCAGACTTGTTAAGAACGATAAACTCTTGGGTGTCGTTCCATTCCAAGCTTAGAAAAAAGCAGTGCCTCACGCTATAATTTTTGCTTTTGTGGAAGCATTAAAGGCATTAATCTCTGTAAATAAACGAAAGAAAAGGAGAAGGTAAAATGGTGGATGTTTAGAAAAGAAGAGTATGAGTAAGTTTAAGGAGACTATAATTGTCCTTTTGTTGTAAAGAAATGGTTTTCCAATTAAAACCTCTACTGCTACTACCACCGTTCAATTAAAAGGTACTAAGTACTAACAAAAATATGTGTATGTTTCACATAGTTATTTATTTTATAAAAAGAAATGAATGCATATTACAAAAAAATATTTGTACTTAATTCTTAAACTAATAGTCTTTCAATTTCCTGTTGAATAGTTAGTATTTGAGGTTTCAACTGTGAACCTTCATTAATAGTAACACTGCAGGCAATCACAGATCTGGAAACACCACAAGCTCTTCCTAAAGCCTGTTTGGATCGGATAAAAACGTATGGTACGTTTTTATCTTCGCACAGAAGAGGCAAATGCAATAAAATTTCCAAAGGTTCAGCATCTGCTGCCATAACAATGAACTCTGCAATACCTCTATTCAGAGTCTTGGTAACTTCATTAGCACCTTTTCTCAACTGTTTGTAATTCATAGCTTGTTGTACAAGATTTAAAATTTTGGTGGTCAATGTAGCATCTGCTAATGGATAAGCTTTGGGGTTAATTTCTTCTGCCTAAGAAAATTATGTTTACATAAATTTTTTATACAATTTTATAGATTGACCAACTTACCATTTTTAATACACTTTAACAACAATGAAAAATGTAATACTCTGGCCTCTCGGCGAATTATATTTCGCTTCACTGAGGATTGAATATAAAAATAAAACTAGTGAACTAACAATCACGCTAGCCTTAACGCACGTTTTTAAGGTTATGTTATAAAATACAACACGTGCAAATTAAGTTGGTACAGTTGATTTAAAAAAGAAGAAGTGGTCCGTTACTGCCTACTTTGCTAATAAAAAAAGTCTAAAATTATCTCTTTTATTATTTACTCAAATAAGTACAACTTGAAACAGTTTTCAGAAAAATAAACATGATACTAGAGTAAAAATTAAAAAATATCACAATCCTAAACAAAAAAAAAAAAAATATGTTTTGTTACTTATTCCATATGTTCATGCTGAGCATGTACTTCACTTTCTCTCCAATTACTTTGTATACTCTCTATAATCCATTTCCACCACTTAGACTTAGTAAAGTAATAACTACCACATAAAATAATAAATAACCAACTTAAAACGAGGAACATATCATAATCTTTGGTAGGTACATTTGTAACTGGTCCTCCGAAATCTTTTGAAGTCACAGCTACGGTTTCTAGTGCAGGTATACCTGTATGCTTGTAGATAAACTGGGAAAATTTTTCTAAGGTGTATTCAGAACCATTAAATTTTCCTATAGATCTACCGTTATGGAAAAGTAGTAAAGATGGAACTCCCACTATACCATTTTGTGTATTAAATAAATGGTACATCATAGCATTAATAGCAACAAGTTTTATATCTGGAAATGCCCTAGGTAGAGCGTTATAATGGGGAGCTGCTAGTGTAGAAAATGGACAATGTTTTGAATAAAATAACACCACTACACATAATCCAGGAACGTCTTTATCGGTTACTTTTGGATCTGGTTGTAGTAATTTAATTAATTCTGTATCGTTGGTTAGTTGAACTTCACTACTACCCATACCTAGTAAACATTGGACGAACTTTTGAGTCTTATTAGATGTTTCTGTAAGATTTGTGATATTTGCTGTTCCTTCATCTACAACCAAAGTTTCATTAGATAACGTGATATTATCTAACGTTGATATTGGATCTACATATTCGGTTTCGATAGTATTTTGATCTACGTCCGTATTCGTTCCCAAAACAACAACTAAAATGTAAAATGTGTCTATAGTAAATAGTAAATAAATAATGAATAAACTTACCTAATATACAACATTTCACGAGTGAGATTTTACCCAACATATCAACTTAATTTGATTATATTTTCTTTTGAAATCCACAGTTTACATTCTTTTTAATTGACCTTTTTTAATATTTTATTTTGATTATTGAAGTTGATTGTCAAAAACAGTGAACATTGACATATGGCCTTTTACTTTTTTTATATAACCACATAACCAATAAAGAGTATACTAATATTTAATATTAGAAACAACTTATAGAATTTATATTATTTTTAAATTATAAATTAATCATTTTATTTTATATTTAACGATAAATCGTAAGCTGTCATTTTCATTATAATTTAATAATAAATATTTTGGTTGTTCGTCTACAGTTGCTTATGTCATCAGAGCAGCTGATTGTGATGTGGATGTGATATTGACAGATTCAAAACTAAAACAACTTAATTAATGTTTGTGTTAGCAATTTCTAAAAGTAAGTAAAAGTATAAAACTTTTTATATCAATTTTATTGTATAATTAAATAACTCAATTATTCTTAGTGTATTTCCAATTTTACCTCGTTTAAATCGCTGTATAAAATATATTTTAATAAACAAAATTGAACTCCGCTGGTATTAAAAATGGGTAAGATTTAATTTGCGGATCCTAGTGTTATGCGCATGACCACGTGAATTCAAAATGTATGTGCTATTTCGAGCGCTGTTGTCAAATCTCGCATTCAAATTTACAGTGGACTTGGACAACTTGCGAGTGTTTTAAACGAGCACTAATACCTGCTACCAGTTTTTATTCTCTTTCTTTGAATGATGTTTTATATTCAAAGTTCTCTTTGCATGTTTTAAAAAAAAATGCTTTATTATATATAGGTATATTTGTTCTGATGGTCATAAAATATTAGAATCGATGAAATATTCAGTAAAATATAGATCATATAGAACGAAGAACAATTTGATTATTGTGGCATAGATCATTCGTTCATATTTTAATATCCCATCAAATTTCTCTTTCTACCGGATACCGGATGCGGATAGTGATAGTTTTGACACTTATTGTGCCCTACCAAGGGCGCTAACATTTAAATGATTTAAATGTTGCGCTAACGTTATGATAGTTTATTTAATATAAATGATGTATAATAAATTAAAATATATAATATAAAAACGTGTATTTGTTGTCTCATAGCTAAACGGATAAAACAACTTGATAAAAATAACCCCTTTGTTATTCCCTCAGATCCTTGTGGCCTCGGTCTAAGTTAGTTGACAATACAATACATTTGGGTTTCAAAATTTTAAGTAAATCTTGATATCTATGTCAGATGGTATTCGAAATTTGTTATATTAGTTATTTTGGAAAAACATATTTTATGGAATAAGAATTGTAGACTGGAATAGTTTTAATTTCAATGTATCAAGTATAACAAATCTTTGATGAATTGTGAAATGTCTTGTATAATATGTACAAAAAAGATTTATTTTATGACTTTTTAATACGTTTATACAAAAAAAAAGTTTTACAAAATATGGTAAAAATAAAACGTTATATTTTTAATATTTTTAACTTTTATTTATTTTGTAAATTAAACATTGTTACATTCATTTTGTTTTTTATTTTTGGAAACTCTAATTATTAAATTTCAGTTACTATAACAGCCGTTGTAAATAGATTAATAAATTAAAGTTAGATTACTATTACAACAGATCACTTTTGAGTTCATTATAATTTCCGATATTCGTATTCATTTATAAGTAAACAAAAAAATCGCTTTTTTTAGACTATTGTAACGAGTCCTTTACTCTCAAGAATATACTCATTATTTTTTTCAAATAGCCACATTGATAAATCGCTGATTTTAATTTAATTAATTTTATTATAATATTGCTTTTTTTAAAGACTATAAACATGTTTTTAAATATTACACTTTACCTACGACATGGCTGACCATTATTGATCCAAAATAAAAAGTGAGATGTGTCAAGGGACACTCGGATGGAACGAAGTTCCTTTCGATTAATTAGTGAAGGAATTGTAATTTGTAAACACAACAGAGAGTTTGTACATACATAAGCATTTATCATCGTCTGTATAAAATCTCTACTTACCTAACTCTATCAGCAATATCCGGAACTTGTGCAGAAACACTGTCAGGATACATTATTGTTTTTATTTTCTATTATTTTAATATTTATTATCTACAAAAAACCTGTATAAACTTAACAAAGTCGCGACACTACTACACTGTTCAAAGCAAAATAGAAAAAAAAAGTAAATCCATTATTTTCAACAGTTCGTTTCTTTTAACAAAAGTGTCCATTTATACAATACCAGAGGTATTGTATATTCTACCTAGAATTACTTTTTATTTCAATTTAATTTAAAACAGGAATTAACAATTTAATACAAAATTTTAAAATTAAAATATTTGACAGTCATCTCTGAGTCATCTCTGAGTCATCTCTGAGTCATCTGTGAGTCATCTATGAGTCATCTATGAGTCATCTATGAGTCATCTATGAGTCATCTATGAGTCATCTATGAGTCATCTATGAGTCATCTACATGAGTCATCTATGAGTCATCTATGAGTCATCTATGAGTCATCTATAAGTCATCCATGAGTCATCTATGAGTTATCTATGAGTCATCTATGAGTCATCTATGAGTCATCTATGAGTCATCTATGAGTCATCTATGAGTCATCTCTGAGTCATCTCTGAGTCATCTCTGAGTCATCTGTGAGTCATCTGTGAGTCATCTGTGAGTCATCTGTGAGTCATCTATGAGTCATCTATGAGTCATCTATGAGTCATCTATGAGTTATCTATGAGTCATCTATGAGTCATCTATGAGTCATCTATATGAGTCATCTATATGAGTCATCTATGAGTCATCTATGAGTCATCTATGAGTCATCTATGAGTCATCTATGAGTCATATATAAGTCATCTATGAGTCATCTATGAGTCATCTATATGAGTCATCTATGAGTCATCTATGAGTGTGAGAGAGAGAGAGAGAGATCTCTTTTATTGACCGCCCGCTGGACGGTGACTTGAAACACTCTTTAATATTGATAATTTAGATAATCCACAATTATCTCAATTTTATAATTTTTATATTTATACGTAAATCGCTCCAAAAACTTGTTGCCCTGTCATTAGAGTAAATTACAACTTCAAAAAAGATTTTATAATTCCCTCGTGTATTAAAAACTGTAAAAGATATAAAAAAATTAATACAATTTGAGATTCCTAAAAAATGATAACATAAAACTATATAATTATATTCCTTTTTTCTGTTCCCGTGGGATGAAAAGTACCTAGCTTATGTGCTATTCCCAACTACCATCTATCCTTATTTCAATTTTCATCCTACACCGTTCAGCCGTTTTGGCGCGATTCAAGATCAAGATTCAATAACAACTGTAATGATTTGCTTATAATAAAACTAGGATAAATATAGATATATCCCGTTTATCTAGTTCCAGACCATAATCTACCCCTGTCCCCTGTACCAAATTTCATCCCGATCCTTCCAGCCTTTTACTTAGTGGTAAAAATTGAAGCTTATTTATTCCTATGTGTATAGAAATTTTGTACAAAATTAATGAGTCATACCAATTAAAACCAGAACAAAGGATTTATTTATTCCAAAATACTAAAGGAAAAATTCTAAGACCTATTCAATATAAAACTACATCAGTATTCACGAACTGTATTAATAAACAAATAAATTATCAAATCTTTGATTGCTGTCTTCAGGAGTTTTTAATTTGAACACATTATTTATTACAAATTATTTAAATTTGTAAACAATGGTCAATTGCAACAAAACAAAGGATTGGATTCATAATGAAATAATCACAATTTATTAAAGAACTTTTTATAGTAGATAGTATATTATGTTACTAGGAGTAGAAGGCCAACATTATTGTTGAGCCCAGATTCTTGCACTGCCGAGGCGCTAGCCGAGGCTGTGCAAACTGGGCGAAACATATAATGGGCCTTCTGCTCCGAGTAACATATACTATTTTTTCTTCAAGCGTAATAATAATATGCATTTTATAAAAAATATAGAAGGCTTTGTTTATATCTCAACTATTTAATTAATACAAACGAAAAATTACATAAAGTGTTACCTATTTATTAACAGTAATATTAAATGTGCAGTTTTGTATACTGCAGTTGTTTAAATTTAAGCCACTGCCACCGCTTTAAGCTTCGACATTTACAATTTTGTCATTGGTATACATCATATTATTAGTAAGTTGATTGTCGATTATTATGTCAGCGATTCCAGAACTATTACTTGGTTGTTCTTGCCAATTAAGTATTTTTTGTGCAGTTTGTGTTTTACTGGAAATGGAATCCTCTAAGTACCCTTCAGCAACACTGGTGGATTTCCATCCACCATGCCGCTTTAAAGCGGTAATATCACCTCCGTTGTCAACTAAAATAGTTGCGGAAGTCCTCCGAAGGCAATGTCCTGTATATTCATGAGGATTTGTTAATTTCAAAAACGTAGCAACGTCTTTTGGTACGTTTGATATTTTGTGGATACCCATTACCACACGGTGACATTTACCATTCTGGTATTTAATAAAAAATCGCTGCAGGCCAATATCATCCGGACGAAGAGCCGTATACTGTCTTACCAAATTCAAATAAAAATCGCCAATTATAGTAAACGACCGTTGTTTTTTGTTTTTTGTGTTTATGATTTTAACCAAAATTAAATTTCCCAAATCTTGGATTTCGCTAGACTTTAAATTAACAAGTTCATCGCATCTAAGGGCTCCTGTGACTCCAAATATTAATATAACCTAAAACAAACGTTGAAATAAATAAAAAAAAAAGCTGGTAGCACCGGGATTAGAACCGCTGACCTTTGCGACCGAAGACAAAAGCTCTGCCACTGAGCTACCGTCATTAAATGTTATAAGTAGGAAATGAGGTAATATTTGCTGTCAAGTTAAATATTGATCTGCTAGTAGATATTACTGTCAACGGTTTAATAAACGTAATAATGATTAAAAAGAAATAAGAAAGTACCTACCTTTGTTGCTAAATAAACATTATTTGGTGCATCCTTGAGAAATTTATCAAATTGATCTTGTGTTAATACTTTTGATTTTTTCGGTGTATAATTTTCCCCTTGGCGCTTTATAAATGCAATTAATTTGCTATATTTTTCTATTTTAACATTATGTTTAATGTTTAATTGACTTTTAATCATTGAATACTGTGCCCATAGAGTAGAACTTTTAAACTTTCTGGACAAATTCGTGAAGTATGCAAGCATAACGTTTTCCGTGTATTGCTGTACATTATATTCATTGCACCATTTTAGAAATTTTTCGTATGCAAAATCATACAGTTTACGCGACTTCGTTGGAATTAGAGTTTCAATACTGGAATTAGCTATTTCAACTAATTCCGGAGGCGTACATTGCAATTCTTGAGACATTTTTCACAAAATTTTCAAAACAGACAAACGTCAAATTAAATAAGTTTAAAAATGACAGTTCCTACCTACTTGATTACAACGCCCCATTATTTTATTAGTACAATAATGAAAATTCATTTTTGTACTAGTAAAATAATGGGATATTTCTACGGTCTGTGTTGCAAAAAGTAATATAGTTATTATTATACGCTTGAAGAAAAAAGTTTTTTTTTGGTGATTTATAAGTCATATTACTATTATTAAATTATTACTCCCTTGGCAAATAGCGCTTTACAAGATAGATTACGGCATAGTCCACAGTATAGTCTAAAATTTTTAAAAATTTTCTAAATTAGTTATTTTATTAACAGTTAAAATAATAATTACTGTTGTCACATGTAAAAAAAAAAAATCTCTCTCGCGTAGTCGATCCCATTATGATAACATAATAGAACTGTCACCTTGATTCATATCCGACGCTTAATCAACTAGGCTACGAACGACATATTTAAAAACTTTCAAAATGATAACATGTATACACAATTTATATCATATTTCATATCAATTCAGTATAAATTTCGAAATTAATGTATATGCCTAAACACCATTGACATATTAATACAAATGGACCAGCTGTGCAGCGAAATGATTGATTCCAGAGTGAGACGGATAAGAAGGATAGCGCTAGGTCGGGCAGAAAGCTCCTAATTTACATTTGATTTACGTTGATTTTTAATGTTTTTGGTGTTTATCTTATAAATTAAATATATTTGACTGTGTTTATAGTGATATTTATAAACTATGTAATATATCGCACACACTCTATAATATTTTATAGTTATTAACCTATTAAGTTGGTGTCTAGAGTCATTATAATTAATACTTGCCACTCTTAAATATTTTTGGATACATAAATATTTCATCAACAGATAATAATAAATAATTTCGAAGTTTATATTTCATATAATAATCAAGAAGAGTTATTTAATTATTTGTTTTATTATTATATATTAGGTGTAGAATTTTCAAATTTAATGTATCAGTCTCCTTATACAGGGTGTCCCAGGTTTTTTGATCAAGACTTTAACAGTGATTAGAAAAAGTTATTTTAAAGTAAGTTACCCTTATGACCATTGGTCGTGAAACTTTTTGTTTCTGAGATACAGGGCATCAAAGTTTTCCACAAAAAAAAGTTTTTATTTTTTAATATCCGAACTATTTAAAATATTTAAATCAAAATTGGTACAAACAATACTGGCATGAAGAGTCACAAACTTAAATAATATCAAACTTTTACATTGACCAGTGGCGGAGATATGACGAATTAATAATATTAATTCGGCTAAAAAAGTAGCACGGCACTGGATTAAGTTTTATAAGGTCATATTCAAATAGTACATTCCATTCTTAACAAAAGTGTCCTCTTGAGATTTGTTCGTAGGTAGCGTCGTTTGTCCTCAAATTAGGTTTTTGTAATTAGTAATTCATAAGGATGTAGATTAGACCCGAGTTTGATATCGCCAGACATCGCAGTTGCGATGGATGTGTTTGTTTAAGGTTTGCCGTTATGTCTATTTAGTTTTTTTGTATCTAAGCTTATGGCTCTTTATCCCAATATTGTTTGTACCAATTTTTATTTGAAAATCTTTAATAGTTCAGATATTAAAAAATAAAAACTTTTGTTTTGTGGAAAACTTTGACGCCCGGTATCTCAGAAACAAAAAGTTTCACGACCAATGTTCATACGAGTAACTTACTTTAAAATAACGTTTTCTAATCACTGTTAAAGTCCTGATCAAAAAACCTGGGACACCCTGTATATAGTGTGAACCATGATATAAAAAATTACGATATGATCTTCAGTTGTATTGACGTATTTTTCGATAGAAATATTAATGCATTTTTGAATTATCTATTTGAATTCAACAATTTTTTGTCACATTCACTGTTTAAAAAAAAATTGGTATTTATTGTATACAGGGTGTCCCAGAATTAACTACGGAAACTTCGTATACGTATTCCTTGATGACAAATAAGTAGGGTCTTTCCTATAAAAAAAAAATTTTTAGAGACTCCTGTCAGAGTTATAACCTACTTTGCAAATGTGCGCTACTTGATCGCGATACACGATACTCAATTGACATGGTCCTACTTTTTATTTTTTTACTCCAAACCGAAACGATTTCGCAAAAAACGACAAGGAACAAAAAAGTTTCTAAATAATCAAAACTTCCTAAAATAATTTTTTGTTATTGCAAATATTAATTGCTAAGAAAGTTACAAAAAAAATTAAGAGAGGTTCCTTGATTTGCACCCTTAGAATGGGGTAGGGCAGGTGAAAAGTGGCAGGAGAAATGCGTCTTTATTAAAATGATGTTCACCCAAATTTTTAATTTTTTATCTTGGACCAATCAGAAGATATTAAATTAAAACCGTATTTTACCACCCCTCTTTAAAGGGTTATAACTCTGACAGGAGTCTCTAAAAAAATTTTTTTTATAGGAAATACCCTACTTATTTGTCATCAAGGAACACGTATACGAAGTTTCCGTAGTTAATTCTGGGACACCCTGTATAAAATAATACAGTTTTTGAGCCTGCAATAATTGTTTTGTAAGTAATATATATTATTTTTGCTCAAATAAGTACACCTAAACATAAAACCAGAGTCTTTTCTCACTTATTTTGACTTAAGAAATTTTAACAAACTTAAGTTTCATCAAATACTTCGAACAACCACAAATGAAAAAGCTTTTTTTCACTACTAACCTGAGAAATTGCTATTATTTACTCCATTCCCCTAACGAGAATTAATATTTACAGTTCTATAATTTTTAAGATATTGACATAATAATAGCTCACTTCTCACTCTAAGTATATAATATACTATTTTTTACATAAAACGTTATAAAAAGATGTATTTCCCTTAAGCTCTCATTTAAACAATGTGCGTTTTGCCCGGCCTACCTCCGTCTCTCTCTCGGATCTCTCTTACTAATGTTGGCCGCAGAAGCAGCTGTTGCGAATATGGGAAGCGGCCGGTCCATTTGTATTAATATGTCAATGCTAAACACACTTGAAACATGCATTGTCATCCAGATCTTAGCTATCCTGAAAATTTCAGAGCTCTAGGTAGTCGGGTAATAGGTTTAAATTCGATTACAAAATTCCGCAGAGAGACAAAGAACACGGTGAAAATATAAAAAAAAAAAGTGTGAGGTGTCAAGGGACACCCGGATGGAACGAAGTTCCTTTCGATTAATTAGTGAAGGAATTAGTAATTTGTAAACATAACAGAGTGTTTATACATACATAAGCATTTATTATTGTCTGTATAAAATCTCTACTTACCTAACAGTTCGTTTCTTTTAACAAAAGTGTCCATTTATACAATACCAGAGCTTTAAATAACACATCTTTTTAAAATTACTTTTTATAATTTAAAACAGGAATTAACAATTCAATACAAAAAATTTAAAATTAAAATATTTGACAGTGACTGACAGTTAAGGTAATTTGACGTAGTCAAGTTACGAACTATTTTTAAAATGTTTATGAATTTATTAATTTATAAAAACAGGATGAAATAAAATATAATACTATTATAGGTAATTATGTTTTTTTCTACACTATTTTCTTTTCAATGTACATTTTCTTTTAATTTAAAATAGTGTCTTTTTAATTGTAATATATCTATCTATGAGAGAGAGGGAGAGAGAGTTATTTATTTTTTGGTCTGTGAGAGAGAGAAACATGCGTGTGACGGTGCATTGTGTCGGTTCATAGTGTCGTGACAACTTTTGGTATGAATTTTTTTGGGCTAGCTCCTAGCGTCAGTCGTAACTGTTCGTAACGCGCGAAAGGGAACTTCGTTCCAAAAATAGTTTTAAATATCTGACTATAATTTTAAAAATAGCTTTTAAATTTCATGATTAATTCGTAATTTATTTTATTTAATTTTATCCAATGAATAAAACGATCAACACACAATCAAAATCTTTGATAGTGATCACAAATTTTGTGTATGTATATTCGTTTTCTATCTAACATGATATTAATTAAACAAAGAGAACAAACAAAACTTTAACACTAAAATCAGAATATTTTTAAAAGTTTTCAACATACTTTCTCAGAATACAGAAATTCTAACCAACATGTTTGTTTACTACAAAACATTCTACCTAACACGTCAATTTAGAGTCATGGACAGAACAAGAAATAGTTATTATCCTAACAAGTGCGGAAAGTTATACTTTCCCGCACGCGAACTGCCGATGCCCGAACGACGCGAAGCGGAGTTCGGGCAAGCAGTTAAGTGCGGGAAAGTTAATTTCCGCAAGAGTTAGGATCAGTATTTTTTCTACAAGCAAAATCACCTCGAAAATTATTTAGATATTTGAAAAGATGCGATTGTGACAATTAAATCTTTCATAGTGTCAATAAATACACGACTGTAGCTATAGCAACCCTACTTAAACAGGTGAGTTTGTTGTTGCTTTGAGTAAGGTTTACAGGGGTGATTTAATAAATTATGATTTTTTTAAAATTTTTTAAAGCCAAACATTTTAAAAATCCCTATTTTCATGTAAAATAATCCTATTTTTTTTTACTATTTGTATGTAGTCCAACAAGATAAAGATAATAATACAATAATTTGTCAAAAAGGTTATCGGAAAACATATCTAATTAATAAAAAAAAATGCGTGCGGGAAAAAATCTTTCCCGCACGCCGTGCGGGAAAGAGATATTTTCTGAATTAAAATGCGTGCGGGAAAGTGTTGTTTTACGCATGCTTGTAGAAAAATCCGTTTTTATGCTTTACTATAACTTACTATAGAACAACATATTTTGTGATATTTCAGTATTTTTACAAGTTTCCGATTATTACAGATATACAATTAATCGGGCAACAATGCATGGAAATTTGAATTTCTCGCGCAGAAATGAGGTGAATTTGGGTTTTTATTTCAATGCGCAGAGACCTGCGCGGTCAGACGTTTTTAGAAGGATCCGCAAATAAAATCTAGCCTAGATGGGTTAGATGCAAAATATTAATTGATATGAATTTAAATGCTTTCCATTATTTAACTAAAAATGTGTTAGTCGTGATTATATAAAACTGTTAAACATGTTTTTCTCACTATATACATTTCGTGTTTCTAATACGTATGTTCGATAATATAATATAGTATATTAAAGCATTAAAAACATTAGCGTATATGTATAATACACAAGGTTTTTTCGAAATTCGATATATTCGCCTAAAGGACATAGACGAAACAAGCTGCAGGTGGATACACTTTATGCCCAAAGCTTACCTGAAACCACTATCTTGAATAGATAACCAACAGAACGGTAACCACTTTGATGGGCAAACGCACTTACGGATCTATTGGATCTATAACATATGCGTATTTGGTATGGTTACCAAAGACACAACAAAAAAAGTTCCATCATCAAGCTAAGCAAGGTTCAGAGACTTGCTGGCTTTGGCTTAGCTCTAACTCTGAGAAGCAATTCAACAGTAGTATTGGCAAACCTGTTATGGGGAAGCAAGGATGCGCTTCTAGCTGCAAGAAAGTGTGAGCAACATTTTTGTTAGGTCAGGACACAACAAAATAAATCAGGGGATGAAATCAGACCAGATACCTGCCCAAGAAAGCATTCCAGGCAGATATACATCAATGTAAAGAATGGCAAAATATGAACACTCAACACAAACTTTACGGTTGTTTTTAATTTTCTTAAGCCCCTCAGTATTGATAAAAAATTATGAAAAAATAATTTAAGCACTTTTTATTTATTAACAAATGAAATAAATATATAAATTATAATACTGTCCTAAGTAGATTATACTTAAATGTAAAATAGTACGAAGTAACTTTATAAAACCAGAAAAAACCCATTAAAAAAAATAATAAAAAAATTGTATTCGATTTATATATCTTCAGCTAATGCTTTTGCGGCTTTGAAAGTATTTGACATCAACATAGCTACTGTCATAGGACCAACTCCACCTGGCACTGGTGTAATATGTCCAGCAATCTTTTCACACCCTAAAAAAATAAATTATATTATTAAATGGTTTAGTTGTTTGTACAAAAAAACGTACCTGCAAAATCAACATCTCCAACAAGTTTAGTTTTCCCATCTTCAGTAGTAATTCTAGTAATACCGACATCAATAATACATGCACCAGGTTTTACCATTTCAGGTCTAATTAAATTTACAACACCAGTGGCACTAATGATTATATCTGCTCTTTTAGCAAAAAATTCTAATTCTTCAGGCGGTGTGTTTCTATGGCATAACGTAACAGTCGCTTCAAAACCTGGACATTCATTTCTAGCATCGGAATGTAATAGCAAAGCCATTGGAAGTCCTACATTTTTAGATCTACCACAGACAACCACGTTTTTACCAAAAGTCTTAATATGAGATCTAAAAAATAAATAAATAAAATTCCTTATTGTGTCCTTAAGTTCTGCTTTGTAAATATTACCGTTTGATCAGTTCCAACACACCTAAAGCAGTTGCTGGTACAAATGTATTCATATTATTAGTTAATTTTCCAATATTGTGTATGTGAAAACCATCAACATCCTTTCTAGGATCAACTGCATTACAAATATTTCTTTCAGATATATGTTCAGGAACAGGAAGTTGTACTAATATTCCATCCACTGAACTATCTTCGTTTAATTCGATAATTCTATTAATTAGCTCATCTTCTGATATTGTTTTATCTAAATTTAATGTATTGCTTGTGATACCTTAAAATTAATTGATATTTTAAAAATAATGGCAGAATACAACTTTATTTTAGGGGAAAAAGTAAATAAGTACGAAGATCAGTATCTATGGCAAACCAGTCGCCATCTGATTTTTCCTTTTGAAAGATTGATATTTTTAATAATAAATAAATTCTTACCAACTTTTTTAGCTGCTAACATTTTATTTTCAACATATTTTTTGCTAGCGGGATCTTCTCCTACGAGTATGGCAACCAAACGTGGAGCACGATGACCTTGATTTATCCATTCTGCAATTTCTGTATGAAGTTCTTTATGAATTTCTTCAGCGTATTTTTTTCCATTAATTATTTTAGCATTAGCTCGTCTGAAAATATAAATATTTTAACATTATAACTAATAATTTATTATTAAAAAATATATTTTACCTCCAACGCATTTTTTTGTACAAAATGAGTAACGTTATATTTACTGAAAGAGTTTCTATGTACTATACTGACCCGTATCTAAATGCTGGTATTTATACCAGAGAATTTCATCATTTTAATACCAAAATAGTTTTACATCAGAAGAGTTTAAGGAAAAAACAATTTTCAAAATGTTTATCGTCATAAATGTTGCAATTTTGTTATGAACAATACTGTTTCTTAATATATAAAAAAACAAGTCCGTTCATATTTTAATAAAATTTAACTTGAAACAGAAAATAAATGCTTGATTCTTTGGTTAAAATTATTTATTTTTATTGCAAATATTTTTTTCGGCAGGTTATTCTTGCTAGTACACAAAAATATACTTCTGGAAAGAAAACTTCAGTTGTTTCGAAATAAAGCACCAAAATAGTCCGAACCATTGATTTTTTAAACGGCAAGTCGGATTTTAATGCGGTTTGGTCCCTTTGATTCTTGAGAATTTTTATAAACTTTGTGAACTAGTCTGATAATGACGAAATTCCCAATTGCATTTATTTATAAGGAAATTTATAAAATAAGTATGTAAGTAAAGAATGATGAAAATGAGTCTGATTTTGTTACTCTGTGATGTTTGATACGAATATGTGTTCCCCCTCTGGACTATTATGAAAATTTATTAAATATTTGACCCAAACGCAATTCTCGGGAGTTTTGAGATTGCTAAAAACGCACTCACGTTAATAAGCCATAAATGAAGAGCATGTCATTCTTTCAAAGATATGGTAGTCTACACTGATTGGGTCCATTCGATATTTTTTGTCGTCTTCAAATTGGAGGTGGCGTAGTTCCTTAAATAATATAGCTTTTGACTTTTCTTGGTTATTTTCCTTCGTATGCATTATTCTTGTATTTCTCTCACGGATCTTTAGGCACCTATGATCATCCGTGGTTGCTACTCCTGGCTGCAACTGTAGTGTCGTCAGCATGCAAAGAAATCATGTTTAGAGGTTTCAGCACGTTTGCTGAGTAGATTATGTAAAGTAGTTCCTTATGGTACTTCTGCTTCCAGTCTTTCGTATCTTGATGATACTGGGCCAATTTTGATCTTAAAACTTCCATTTGCCTATCAGCTTTGTCATTACTCATGAAATTCCTAGATCCATATTGTGTAGATTAATCTATAGTATCACACTCAATCGAATCGATTGTTAAAGTCTATGAACACTGCTCCATGCAGTGAATTGGTTTCTATTTAATCCTTTTGTGATATTTTTCCACTTGTCCCAATACTTGTAGCTCTGTGCCCTTTTCGATACCCGAATTATTCGTCTGGGATATGTGTTGTTCGGGGGAAAGTAGGGTCCTTTCCTGGTGTCCTAATCACAATGACACGAATACTTATCGTATTCTTGTTCTTTTTTTTTAGTCTAATCTTTTTTATAATGATGGTTATCTTTGCAGAACTTGGTGTTCCAGTATTTCCGTAAATATTCTCTTCTGGGTATGTACTTAAGCTAAATTGTTTTTTTTTGGAGCTTTTTAGAAATGCTTCTGAAGTGTCTTCTGGTTTACTAACGAGTCCTTTTTCGCCATGTAGAGTTGGAAACTGATTTCTATTTTCTTTTAGGATCTTTTGGACATTCCATAGCCCTGGTTCCTGTGGATCTAAAGTATCCAAGTACTTGGTCCATTTATTCTAAACACGAGTATGAAAATTTCTTACATATAATTAATACAAACTCGTTACTAGGGAATGTTTGAAGTATCCGAATTCTTTTTAAATTTCTAATACTTATTTCCCAAAATTGATTACAGATTAGAATTTGTAAGTTTTAAAAATGAAAATTTTCTAGTTGAATCCAGAATAATTGAATTCATATATACATCCGTAAATTAAAATTGTTTTGATGTTTTAATATTCAATTACGATCTTCCTTAGTGATAGTTCAATATTTTTAATCTAATAATTTTCAAAGGCATGACGTCTGAAATTGCAAAATATTATTTTTATGACACACCTATTTTCTAGACTTTATCAGTAGTTATTATTAACAATAAAATGAGTTCAAATAATGTTAGTATTATAAAATCGCGTTTTATAGATATGCATGCTTATCTAAAAGAATAATGACGGCTTATTTATAGATTATTTTTACATTTTTAGAAAGAGTTATGAAATTAACATGACATTAAAACGTAAGAAATGAAAAAAAAAAGATTTCCATCATAATGGATAAATTTTACTCCTTATCACACCATTCGAATAGGTATGAGCTGAAAATCATTGGTCGGTCGGATTTTTTCTTAATGCAAATGATATTTCGCACGAAAATTTATAAGATTGGTCAAAATATCCTGATCATGATTGGTGCCTCCTGGACTATTATTACATTGTTATGGATATATTAAAAGATAAAAATAATTTTCTTATTTTTATAAGTTAAAATTCTTAACTAATACTTTTATTTTCAGATTGCTTTTCTAAACATGCATCAAGAAATTGGTAGAAAAGATTTCCCTGACTTTTTCAGAGAAAAAGGTCCACTCCAAATCACCGTAACTCCATTAAAATTTAATAACAATTCAACTTACTGGATGTCACATTTAGTATCAGAAGAAACAAATAATTTCCAACAACAATCTTATTTAAAACCTTACGATGATAATGATACTGGTTTAGTAGATTGTGAAGATATAGATGAAAATTACGATATTATATTAACAAAATCTGGAAAATTTATGACTTCTTTTTATGTTCCATCAAGTTTATTATCGTATATAGTCGGTGCTAAAGCTTATAGATTAAAAACTTTAGAAAGAAATACGAATACACAAATTAAAGTACCTAAACCTAATGAGAAAGGAAATGTAAAAATTACTGGAGATACTGAAAGGAAAGTAGCTTCAGCAAGAACACAAATATCTATTATAGTTTTACAACGTAAAGATAAATTACCTATAAGTCATTTTGTATCAATACCAATGGTTTCAAGTAGTATAAAAATGAAATTACAAGAATTTCAAATTGATATTTTAAAAAATCCTGCTCGAGGTGTTACTGAGTCTATATTTCAAAATCCTGCAAAGTTACATCTTACTATAAGTACTTTAATACTGGTAGATGATGATGAATTAGCAACTGCTAAACAAGTATTATCTAATTGCTATGATGAATATATTTCTAAAACTTTTAACCCCAATCAACAAGTTAATATACATCTTAAAGGATTAGAAATAATGAATGATGATCCTTCCAGTGTTAATGTTTTATATGGTAATGTTCATATGGATAGTTTGGAATTAGATGAAAATTTACAAAAAGTATCTGATACTATTGCTGATTATTTTTACAAAGCTGGTTTATCGAGGAAACAATATGATAAAGTCAAATTACATGTTACGCTTATGAATACCAGTTTCAGACGACCTGAGGAAAAACAGGAATCGTTTGATGCTGAAGATATTTTAAAAAAATATAAAGATTATTATTTTGGAAGTATACAATTTAAGGACATTCATTTATCTGTTAGGTTTACTGGTAGGGATGAGTATTATGAAGCTGCTCTAGTAGTAAATATTTCTAAATAAATATATATAATAAATAATTGCATTTTTTTTTATAAATACACCTTAAATGTTTCTAAGTGATAATTGATGGTACAAAATTTTATAGGGCGACATAACAGCATAAGGAATTATTTATTTAATACTTTCCTATACTGATTCGATAGTTTTTCTTGAAGGGTGCATCCAGATTTGGCGAGAAGGTCAAAAATTCACCGTATTAATGATCACTGTACCCACTTACACGGTTTCCTTCGAGAGGGTGCAAAAATCACTTGCGCCGAAAATATGTTGGATAAAAGATTGATCAAAGAGTGAATTTTTGTATTTTTTAAAGCTCGTGAAGTCTGCGTGAGAAAGCTATGCAACTTTGAAGATGGTATACAGTTTTTCAGGGTCATATTGAAAAATTCAAGTTTCGTTGCAAGTTATGACTCTTAACAAAAAGTTTGAGTCTCTTTTGATGCATTCTAGTGAGAGTGAGTCAGAACAAGTCTTTACGATGCATCTTCTGTTCCATCGTTAGGAGTCTCTGAAAAAGCTTAACACAGAATTTCTCAAGCAAATTTTGTCTCACACTTTCTTTCTCAACAGTCACATCTTCAGCGATAACCCTGATACTTAATTGACCATTTCGGTCACTTTATCAACGTTAAAGATGCTTTTTAAAGTCATAATATGAACCGAAACTCGTTACTTAGGGTTTTTCAGGTTGCTGAACACGAATATGAAAAGGCAAGGGTCTACAGTCTACACAATATCCACCTGGTGCCGGAAAGGGTGCTATCAACGTCTTCTTTTGTAGTTTTATGGAACTTTTCTTACACCATTTCCTCGACTCTATATAATTTAATAGCAACGTGTTCGTAATTCCTTTGGCCTGTCTCGACTTTTTTCTGATAGTACGCTTTTAATTCATCTTTTATCAAAAAATACCATCTACCTCAATTCCAATACAGAAGTACGTGGGATATCCAGGTATTATTTTGAATATTTATTTTATACTAATTGTTCCCAAATAAAATTTACTAATACGTGGCTATTTTTTTATATAGTTCTCATTATCAGTTATCTTGTAAATCAAATTCTATTCCATTTCCAATATAATATGTATAGGTTATATAACTACAAATATGGATTTAACGTGTATAAATAAATAACAATTAATCCTATTTACAAAAGATATCATATACTTTAAAAACGTATTTAATTTTCATTGATTTATAATTTAAACCTTGTGTAAATCTTTTAATGGGGGCACTTACCTATCTATAGTAAACTTAGTAAGATTTCTAGTCACATTCTGATTACAGTTAATTAATTTTACACCTATTTGTACCTTGAATAAATATCGAAAACTATTCATTATAATACTAACGAAATCATGTTGAAAAATTCTTTTTAAAGACGTTCATTATCTACTCATAAATATGTGCATTATTTTTAGGTTATGAACAGGTGTGGGAGTTATCATGTTTTATGGGGAGTTATTACTAATACACTTATATCTAATCAATAATTTTTAATGTTTATCCGATTATTATAGCAAAATACTTAAAAAAAACCTTGCATAAATGTTGTTTTTAACATTATACTGATAAACTTGGCTGGGGGTCCGTGTCCGTAATAAATTATCAACTTTTAGATAAGAGACGTAATAACAAATATTATTATTGATAAAACTACTAATTGAAAATTTAAAATAATATCTTTTAATTACTTACTCGGAATTTTCCATAACTGGTAAATGTTAATAGCAACAATAAAAATATGCACGTTTTAAAATGTGTTTTTGCAGACAGGTATAATAGGATAATAATAATAAATAGTTTATGCTCAATTTAGATAACTATGCATACTTTCAACTGGTTTAGGTGGGGTGTTCTATAAACCACAGATAATATTTTTTCTATGATTTTAAAATTCTAGTTTACTTTATTTATTTTGAAGAAAAATTATTAAGTAGAAGTAGAAACTGTCAAATACAAATCAACAAGTGGCAGCGATAATTTATAATGTTATTGCCAGTATTTAATGATTTAATTGTTTTAACATGATTTTGTATTGATTAATACTCTCAAAGACACTTTTTAATTGTATTAACGCAATAATGTATTTAAATATTTATTATTTATTTATTACCTTTATGGTAATTTTACAGTCGCAAGGGCTTGACAGCGATAACCTTGGACACAAAACAGGTTAAAACTCCTACGTGAGATCAGAAAATTGCTTACATTTTTATCAAAACTACCGTTTTTCACTAATTTCAAACAATTTATTCACTAATCTTATTCAAAGTTATATATTTGTTGTTTTTAAATTAAATGTCAAACTGACAGCTGTTTCTATTTTTATTAGTAAAGGTAAAGTGGTCTTTTACTTTTGTGGTTATTAGAAAATTATATTTTTTATACTTTTTTGTTAAATATTTAATTGTTTACATAAATTATAAATATTTTAATAGCGTTTACAAATTTTAAGAAATTGCATCTTTTAAGTACAAAATTAAAAAATTCAACAATTTCTTCTAAAATAGAGCTCATCAGGATTTCAGTTGCCATGGAAACCTTCGTTACTATGACAACCAATGAGACGTATCTCTAGTTGGAATTAATGAAAACAATTAAAATTGCAATTAAACTAATTGAAATAGATTAAATTTTATAAAAATAAACACTTTTTTTTTAATAAAAATATACAGTTTATTCATTACTAATAACAATAATAAAAAAACCAGTATTACAATAATTAAAATTAGACAATAAAAAGGGACATAGCGTTCATATATAATACATTTTATTACCCATAGTCTCTGAAAGGAAATGGCAGACTAATATCTAAAGTATTTCTCTTCCGTTTCATTTTTTTTCTAATCTGAAATTAAAAATTAACACTATGATCACTTTTTATATATTTGGAAACTTTTTTTATCGCTTCCTACGAAAAATAAAGCTAGTTACGGTTTCGAAGATGATGATTTTTGAGATGTTGAAGAATGTAGTCTCTAAAAAATATAGTTACGAAATTATTATAAAATTTATTAAAGTTGTTTATAGGAATAGCAACATTTATTTGTTTTCAAATTGTAGTAAAGCACTGGGTAAATAAATGAAAATTAAATGTACAAAAACCCTGATATGATAAAAATTTCGTTTTAAAATTTACGAGGGGTGTCCAAGAATTTTGGTGATATATGTGAATAATATTACAACTTGCTATAAAAATCTCTACACTCATATAGGTTTAAATAATTAACCTTGTTTTACTGGTGGAAAAAAATTATTTTTTTGATTAAATATTTGAAAAAAACAATACATAAAAGAAAAAAATAATAAGATACCTTTAATGTTCTGGTAAATAAATTTGATATAAAAACGTAGATATTCCAAGATTTTTACCATCATTTTTAGAAATCAACCTAACAAAATCTTCATTTTTATTCGAAAATAAATATCCTACAACAATTTTTTTATTTAATAACAAACAAAACTGTTATTAACCCACAATTATAAAATTGATATAATAGTTAAACAGGACGCTGATTTCTTAAAAAAATAGTAAAAATTTTGACACACAAAAAGGTTTAACTTCAATTATTGAAAATAAAACTCAGTTTAATGAATAAAATCTCAAAATAATCTTACCGGTGTAATCTCAGTAGAAAGTGGTAAAGCTTTTTCAGGCGATGTTCTTTTTTTAGCTCTGTTCATACCCATAGTAGCTACAGAAAATTAAACAAAGTTATATAACAAATTCTTACAAAAAAGAAGAAGCAAGTTCTGTTACTCATTTTTGTTACGATTTTTCCGTCGCAACATCTCTTCCTAATCGCTTTATAAAAAATAGATGAACTAACCTCCGGGTAGATTCGGTAGTACAAAATCATCATTTTTTATTTTGCCATCTTTCTTTTTATGAAGACTTGAGGTAAAACTGTTAAACCATGTAGGTGTATTATCAGAAATATTTACATGTTCTCCGGTATTAAAAATATTTTCCACAATAACATTCCTTTCCATTTTCTTCAAGAATTGATTTCTAGGATTCGTTAGTAATGGAACCTAATGGATATAATATTTCCTAAAGAATAAAATAAAGTTAACATATAATTTACATACCTGATTTGGTCGTACTGTGTTGTTAATATTTTGAAGAACATTTGGAGATTTCTTCAGTGGCTCTCTGGTGAAGCTTATGTTGTTTATAGTAGGGTGAAGTACTTGGTGAGAATTTGGGGAACGGTTGCTGTCATTTATTTCATAACGCGGGGAATCTTCCAGTTCTTCTTTTTGTTGATCCTAATAAAAAATAGAAGATGACTAAACTAGATTTTTTGACAATTGATCACCTACAATCAGATTGAATCAGATAAATCAGTACTGAAATAACCACACTATATCGGCTCGTTTTGGTTCAGAATTGCTCTCCGAACAAATCTATATCTCTCAAAAGAATTTAAGACAATTAAAATAGAAATAGAAAGTGACTTAACGAATTAAACCAATTCTTTTAACAGAGTGGATCTCCACCAATCAGATGGACTCAGATAAATGAGATGATCCAATCAGAAAGATTGAATTCTTCTAACAAATCGGTCTCTCTCAGAAGCATTTAAGACAATTCAAATAGAAAAAGAAAGTGACTTAAGGAATTAAAGCAATTTTTTTAACAGAATGGATCTCCACCAATCAGATCGATTCAGATAAATGAGTTGATCCAAACGAAACTGAAATAACGATAGGTACTAGTATTGGTCGTTTTGGTTCGGAATTGTTCTTCTAACAAATCTATCTCTCCCAGAAGCATTTAACACTACTGAGAAAGGAAAAATGTTATCAAATGAAGATATTTTTGACAGAAGCAGTCTACATAAATCAGGTTATCAATTCAGAATTGAAATAATGACACCAGATTGGCTTATTTCGTTTATTATTTGCTCCAGAATTTGTCTATGATTTGCTCTTCGAATAAATTTTATCTTCTCATTTAGAACAAATAAGAAAAAAGTAGAAAGTTACCGTAGAAACCAGTTTTAATTACAGAATCGATGTCCACCAATCATATTGTGACAGATAAATCAAATTTATTGACAGATTATTCGATCTTTACCAATCAGATTGTCTCAGATAGAATCAGTTTTATTGATCGAATCGATCTCCTCCAATCAGATTGTCTCACATAAATCAGTTGATCGATTCAGAACTAGAATAATAACTGATTTCGGTTCAGAACATTTAAAACGACCTGAAAAGCACAAAAATGGTATAAAACTAAACCCAACTTACTGATCGAGTGCTAAATTTAGCCAAACTTTCTAGTGATTTTTCCAACATTTGAATTTCTGAGTTATGAGTAATTTTATTGGCTTTATCTTTAGATAAAGGAGTTTGACCTTGACCTGATCTTTGTTTAAGCACATTTAACTTTTGAGTACTTTTATATAGTGTAATTAAATTTTTATCACCACTTGAAGCCATTGTATCTATTGTAGTAGCATCTTGACTTAGTTTTCGTTTCATTGTACCTTAAAAATAAACTTATTCGTTACGATATTCCGTCACATACAAATTTGACAAATGACGTTTTACACATCACGTTGTATGTCTAATTTGACGTGTGACATTTAAACTGTCATCAAGATGTGACAAACAAGGTGTGAAATGTCAATTGGTAACAATTATAATTGATAGATGACAAAACGTAAATTGACAGCGGTTCTCAATGACAGATGACTTATTCAGATTTGACAAATGACGATAAAAAGAAGCAAAGTACCTTCAGTGAGTGTAAATCTCCATTTAGAATCTCGACTCGGTTTCCGTCGCTGTTCGTCTTTTTTGTCAGTAGACATCAAAATTTCAGTCTTGTACTTCCTTAAAAGTGGATTATTTAATTCTATATTAACCTTTTCACGAAGCGCCGGTAAAAACCGTTGTGGAAACATATCATGCGAAAAAAAACTGTGTTTCAACAGTTCATCCGCTGATAATCTTTGATTTGGATCCATTTTCATACAACAATCCAAAAAATCAACCGTTATTGACGGCCACGTGGAAAAATGTTTATAAAAACCGATAGATTCCTCAGTTGGAAATTTAATAGATGTTTTAAATGGTTGGTTTTTAGACAAGAGTTGTTGATGACGAGAACAAGGCTTTCCTGAAAATATAATCAAATTTTATATTAATCTAGCATCAGAGGATAGGTGTCACAGCTATTATCTGACACCTATCATAGACCTGATGACAGCTGTCACAGCTATAATCTGACAGGTGTCATAGCTATAATCTGACAGATGTCACAGCTATAAACTGACAGCTATCACATCTATAATATGAGTGCTGTCACAGCTCTAATCTGATACCTATCTTAGGGTTATCTGAGTTTTTTCATTTACCTAAAAGTTTAATGATCAGATGAAACTGATCGATATCACTGTCTCCTGGAAAAAGGGGATCACCAGTCATCATTTCGGCAAAAAGGCACCCAATTGACCAAATATCTATTGGTGTACTATAATAGGGTTCTCCTACTAAAAGTTCGGGTGCTCGATACCATCTGGTTGCCACATATTCTGTACAAGCTTCACCTGTAGAGCTTATTAATCTAGCAAAACCAAAATCACAAAGTTTTACCACTCCTAGAGAGGAAACTAAGACATTTTCAGGTTTTACATCTCTGTGGATGATCTAGAAAAAAAATTATCGATAAATTACTGATTACTTGGTTTTTTATTAAATAAAACTTACATGATTGCTGTGACAGTAACTAATTCCTCTGGTGACTTGATAAATTCTTTCTCTGCATCTTTCCTCACCCAATCCACCTGGCATCTTGTCCAATTCATCTAGAACGGTGCCTTCCAAAAATTCAAAGACTAAATAAAACCTCTTTTTGTGTCGAAAGACCTCTATCATTGCCACTAAGTTTTCATGTTTCAGTCTCTGAAAAAACAACATTTTTTACTTCCCTAGAGATCATTTTGCATTTAAGACAAAAAATTGAAGATTGGAAAGAACTTTTTTTATCTTTAAAATGATACCAAAACGAATTTTGTGGGTTCGATGGTTTTGCAAATGTTGCCAAAAAAATAAAACTGTAAAATTGAAACAAATGTGAATAATTGAAAATGAAAAAATCTTAAATTACTTTGAGCATTCTAATTTCCCTAAGTGCCATTTTTCTGATGGTGGCGTCCTCTTCAGTCTCTAAAAATTTCTTAACAGCTACAATTTGATCCGTTTCTCGATGTCTGCATTTCATCACCAATCCGTACGAGCCTTCGCCAACAATTGACAATTGTTCGTATTTTTCCATTTTCTATCCTCCTCTCGTACTACTCATGGTTATCTGAAATTAACATTTTAGTATTTTAGCAACAAAATTGAACAATGAAAATCTGCAAAATAATAAAATGTTAAAAAAATTGTGTAAAAATAAAGATAAATTAAAAAAAAACTAGTGTAGCATTCAGTGGGATTGCCGGCAGAAGCTATACTTCTATGCACGCGCATGGATTCATAAATTTGTATGCGAATGATTTTGCAAACTCATTATATGATATTCGTGGTAAGCGACCCCAAAAACCTCCTAGTATCGTGTGCACACTCTTTTTGTATCGAATTTGCATAAAATTCCTGGAGACGAGGTCCGTCTTAAGCACCAGGTGTTTCGGACACCATCGCCATTATTATAATCGTATTTAGCGACTCAAAAAACCACCGAGTACCAAGTGTGCACTGATACCCCAGGAGAAGAGGTAAATACCCTAGACACCAAGTGCCGCGGAGACTTTCGGAATCGTGATATTCGTGTTCAGCGACTCCAAAAACCCCGAGTATATAAATTGAACCCATTTTCAGCAATACTTACAGAGTTGTAAGTTTTCTCTCTATTGTCTGTTCGGAATGTACTTTTTGAATGCAGAAATGCAATTACCATTTTTACATTATAAAATATAGCGACAAATTTCCTGATACTTTAACGAATCCAATGCAAAAAAAACGCATTACGATCCATCTTACGTTAAAAAATTCGGAGGTTTTGGTGCTTTGTTTCCTAGACTATTCGTAAAAATTCTGTTTATGTAGCCAACAACCTCAAAAGCATAGTGCAGGATATACTGCAACCATGTGACGGAATTTTAGACTACAATACAATACTTATTACTGAATATTATTATTAATATTATTAATATAAAATACTAAACTTAATATGTTAACTTACGTAACAGAATTATAAAATAATCTGTCAAATAATCATGTGGTCCGTCACTATGATATTTATACATTAGTTCAGACTGTTTTTTGTATATCTATCCCTTTTCAATGTACTGAATGTTGAAACTGTATTCAAAGGACTTATAGTTATGACTAATAACATGTGATAAATATTTCATCTTTGTTTTTACCGACCAATATACCTTATAAGTGTGTCTGTCTCTCTCTTACTCATACCATTACATATGTAATGATTTTTCCCATTTAACTGTACACAAATCTTTTCCACCGAGCGCATGAATAGAAGTATAACTTCAAAAAAAAAGAAAAATTGATGCAACATAAAAATTGAACTCTTTTTATATCAATAAACTATTGCGTGGGGGTTAACGATATAATCTAATAAAAAATTCATAATTTTTTGGGTAATTATAGATTAGAAATCGTATATTTTTCAGTGAGAAATTTTATAAAATACAATACTGCATTGCGTGTTTTGTTGGTCAGCCCAATGGTCAATATTAATGGTCAGTCTGAAGTGGAAAACGGCCAAACGGTTATTGACCCCGGAAAACTTCGGAAAATTGTCTGCCTCTAGAACTCACGAACTTACATAAATTCTCAATAATATCGGTGCTAAAGTTCAATAGAGAAATATTAAGGGTTAAAAAAATTCGTTAAAAAATTTAATTAAATCTTGAAAATTCGTAAAAAAAATATTGTCAAAAGGTTATCGACCCAGTAAAATTCTACAATTCACGAACTTATTAATTTTTTATAATATCAATGCAGATAGTAATCTTAAATGAATTCTATTCGAACCATTGAAAAAAAATGAATTTAAGATTTATCTATACCTACCAGCGAAGATACAATCAAGTTTGGCATAATTTCCTAAATATAGATATTAATCAATATTGGATTAATTTAATGAGGAACAGCCAGTATTTAATACGATTTCTTAAAAATTTTAGGAAAGTAGCAATAAACACGATATTGTTTATTAATAGAAATGCATTAATAATAATAATCAATGGGATACGATCAATTTAGAAGGATATCCTAAGGGAACCTCCTAGGCTGTTGTATCACAAAATTTTACCAACATACAAAACCTAAAGAAACTAGAAAGATAAGTAATTAATTGAATGCTGTTAGTTGTCTACATACAAGCAGTTACCGTTTTCAGTATTCCTAAACAGATTCCCACCCTTTTCATAAAATTAGAATTAGTTTGACACGTAGACACAATAACGCTCACGCAAAATCCAAAAAAAGAATCCCAAAACGAAAAATCCCTTATTATATTATTGACGAAAAAACCACAGTCATGATGTCGCAAAAATACAGTCAATATTTAAAAGTAACTATCATTAATAATAGCACGATATTCATATTTCAATCAATCATTTAATGTAAAAATGGATGAATGGGGGCAGACTAAAATAGAATCGAAACGATATATGCGTTTCTATTAATAAATAACAATTGAATTCTCCAATACTTTAACATTTCTGAGCTAAATATATCTCTGCTTTCGATTATATACTACTAGAGAAAGTCTTCCGTGCTGCCAAAGTGAGACAAAGAAAAAAGAATATCAAGATAAGCTATCTCTCTCGCGGCTTTAGCTCATATCCTACTGCTCCTTATCTTCACTTCAGAGCTTTCTAAAGCTTCTTTAACCTGTCCAGAAGCTGTTTAAACGTCTATAAAAGTTTGTCAATGTCTTATTTAACATTTTTATAGAAATTATTGAATATTTCGAAATAATTTCTTGTAGGTATATCTTTCAAAGTTACAATTTCTTGTAGACGAGTCACCAAAGGTTTTCAACATCCCAGCAACAAAAACTCTAAAAGCTTTAACGTCTCCAAAAAGCATTTTTTCTTATATTTAAAAGAATTTTAAAATCGCAATAGCTTCTTCAATGTCTTTAAAAGGGTCTTCCAAAAGCTTTTTTAATGCTTCCAAAAGCTTCTTCTCCAACATGTTTATTTGAAGTATCTAGAAGCAGATTAAAGGTGTCTAAAAGCTTTTAGAACATTGGTAAAAGCTTTAGGAAGCTTTTTTAATATCCCTAAGATCTTTCTGAATGCTTTTAATAGTGTTTTGATCATTTTCAACAGTTTCAACATCTTTAAAAGCTTAACGTCTTAAAAAAAAACTTTTTGAAAATCTTTTTTCGTAATAGCTTTTTCATTTCTTAATAAATAACAATTGAATTCTTCAATATTTCTGAGCTTAATATATCTTTGCTTTCAAGTATATACCTACTACTAGAATAAGTCTTCCGTGCTGTCAAAGTGAAACTGGAGTGAGACAAAGAAAAAAGAATATCAAGATATGCTATCTCTTTCGCGGCGTTAGCTCATATGCCACTGCTATTTATCTTCCCTTCAGAGCTTTCTAAAGCTTCTTCAACCTGTCCAGAAGCTGTTTAAACGTCTAGAAAAGTTTGTCAACGTCTTATTTTGTTTGAACATCTCTAAAAGCTTCAAAGTCTCCAAAAAGCATTTTTTCTTATATTTAAAAGCTCTTTAAATCGCAATAGCTTCTTCAATGCTTTTAAAAGGATCTTTAATAGCTCCAACAGCTTTTTTAATGCTTCCAAAAGTTTCTTCTCCAACATTTCTGTAGCTATTTAAAGTATCTAGAAGCAGATTAAAGGTGTCTAAAAGCTTTTAGAACGTCGGTAAAAGCTTTAGGAAGCTCTTTTAATATCCCTAAGATATTTCTCAATGCTGTTTTGATCATTATCAACAGGTTCAACCTCTCTAAAAGCTTTTTGAAAAGCATTTTCAAAGTCGTAATAGTTTCTTCAAAAATTTCTTTAATGTCTTAAAAGCTTTTTAAATGCTTCTAAAAACTTCTCCAACATAGCTGTTTGAAGTTTCTAAAATCTATTTGAAATTATCTAAAAGCCTTTTAAACGTGTGTAAAATCTACATCTTCAGGAAGATTTTAAATGTTTTCAAGATCTATCTCAATGCCTATAATGGTGTTGATGCAAAAAACGTACTAAAAAGCCTTCGGTTAGATCTTTTTCAATCATGTTATACAAGTTTATAATATTTTCCGTATTTTAAACTTTATAGTTCTTTGATTATTTCCTGTAGTAGTTAAATCGCTGTTAAAAGGCCAAAACAGATAATAAAATGACTAAAAATTGATCGAATTGAAATCGCATTTTCTGTAAAGATAAGGGGTAAACTCAAATATCCCCTATCGATCGTGCATATAATTTCGATTTGGGCCCAAGACGACACGCGGTGACATGATCATGATATTGTACAATACCTTTTAACAACTTTAATTCCGTACAAAATATCGTAGCAATTTTTATAGACAATGATTACATTATTTTGCTCTTTTATCAGTAATGGGAATGTAATTAGTTCGTGTTAAACTATTCATTTAAGTTCAATAAAGTGCCTTTTCTGGGTTATCATACCAGCATGTTCACCTTAACACTGAAAATATTAGCAAATTTTTCCTGTGTATATAGTTATTGATAAATTGTGTTTATATTCAGTAAAACAACTAATGCTACCAGCAGGATTTGTGTATATTAAATACAGTTATTCGAGCTTTAATCGAAATATTTTAAGTTGTTCTATTTGTTCTATTTGAATGCAAAGATCTCGCTTACACTTCTTTTATAGTTCTCCGGAGGCTTCTTCAATGTCTCCACTTCCTTTGTCCACATTATTGTAGAATCGAAACAATTTCCTGTAGATCTATTTTCTATTTTTCTAAACTGTTGAAACTTGATCTTTTTTTCTCTTTAACCCTCCTTGCATCCTCGGCCACTTCTTATACTTCTTGTAGAGACTTCGGAGACTTTTCCTTTGTAATTAAAACTATCTAAAGAACTCAATTATATGGTTAAAGCCTTAGTCTCGGTTGGTTCTCGATGCTTACACTTCTTCTAGAGTCCTTCTGAGGAATTTTTTAACGTCTTCACTTATTTCGACGACTTTATTAAAGATTTGAAACAATTTTCTGTAGTTTTACTTCTCTTAATTGTTGGAACTGCTCGTAAAAAAGATTCCTGGCCTTTTCAACTTTGTAGTAAGGATTGATTCACTTTCTTATATATTTTTTTGGGTTCAATCTCAATTCGATTTATATATTATAATCCTGGTAAAGCCTCAAACTGTTTGTTAAAGACTTCAAAGACATCTTCAACTTCTCCAAAGACTTCTTATACTCCTGGTAAAGCGCCAAACTGTTTGATAAAGACTCCACAAACATTTTTAACTTCTCCAAAGACTTCTACAACTCATCCAAAGGCTTCTTTAATTTCTTTAAAGGCCTTTTTAACTTTGTAGTAAGGATTGATTCACATTCTTTTGTCTTTTTTGGGTTCAATCTCAATTCGATTTATATATTATAATCCTGGTAAAGCCTCAAACTATTTGTTAAAGACTCCAAAGATATCTTCAACTTCTCCAAAGACTTCTACAACTCATCCAAAGGCTTCTTTAATTCCTCTAAAGGCTTAACGAACTCTTCCACAAGCTTCTTCAACGTATCAAAATCTTTTTGCACAACTCCACTTGCTTTATATAGATCAGCTGTTCTTTACACTCCTGGTAGATCTTCTAAGGTTTTTCAAAAACACCAAAGGCTTTTCCAACTCCTCCAAAGACTTCTTCACTTCCTACAAATGCTACTTTAACTTCTCCAAAGAAGAGATATGAGCAGCAAGAACCAAACCGAGATTCAGCGAGATAAACTGAAACAAGATTGGACCGAGATTGTACTTGCATGAGTTCTTTAGGAAGATTCTAATGATGTTAAAGAAACCTTTGAAGATTCATACAAACTAATACAAAGTTATGAAGACAAGAACTTCTTTTTATAAACATTTCAGTATGAATAACTATCTGAATTTGTTCTTAATTTAAATTAACAAAATAATAAATATATTGCTTTACTTTTACTACACAATTTGAATTTTAAATATTTATCATATACAAAAAAGCTATTGGAAAGCTTGCACAATTGAGACAAAAATAAATTCCAACAACACGCAATACAGCGCTTAAAAACTACCCTTAAATCCAAGTGAAACTTACAACTTACCCATATCTAAATACAAAAAAATTCATGTTCAACTCAATCTTTGGCTATAAAACAGAATATATCGTTCATCAATCATTTTTTTTTTTTGGAGGAACAAGTAATATCAACACTCACGCCGCGAAGGAGTTTTATACAAACTTCCAATCTGTGGAAATTTCGAACCCAAACTAAACTAAAAAGTATCGGGAGAGCCGGTCACGTTTGAAGGTTGCGCTTGTTGGAAAGTTGGAAACTGTTTGACGATGACTCGATGCGGCACGCGACTTTTCTATACATTTTACTATACTTATTTTACGAGGGTATTCCAATACGAGGTCACATAAAAAAGTAAGAATGATCCTGAAAAACTGTTGTTTATTGCACTTCCTTCAAAAGGGTACGTATTCCAATACGAGGTCATATTAAAAAGTAAGAATGATCCTGGAAACTCACTGTTTTTTGTTGCAGTTTCTACAAAAGGGATTCCTATACGAGGTCACTTTAAAAAGTAAGAATGATCCTGGAAAATAACTGTTTTTTGTTGCACTTCCTAGAAAAGGGTATTCCAATACGAGGTCACATTAAAAATTAAGAATGATCCTGGAATTGTTTTTTGTTGCACTTCCTACAATAGGGTATTCCAATACGAGGTCACATTAAAAAGTAAGAATGATCCTGGAAAAAAAACTGTTTTTTGTTGCACTTCCTACAAAAGTGTATTCCAATACGAGGTCACATTAAAAAGTAATAATGATCCTGGAAAATAATTGTTTTTTCTTGCACTTCCTACAAAAGGGTATTCCAATACGAGGTCACATTAAAAAGTAAGAGTTATGTTTATAGCTGTTTTTTTGTTGCCCTCATTACAAATAAGTTTTCTTGTTGTTAGTAGAATTAGATAATTTATTATACTTTATACATTTTACAATACTTATTTTACGAGGGTATTTTCTATATTTTTTTTTTATAACCGTGTAGCAGACCTATTTGATAAAAAATTACCCAAACATAGAATAACATATCTAATTTCCAAAAAAGTTTAAATATTAAAAATATTTCTAAAAATGTTAAAGATATAAAAAAAACTCTCATGTGTTTTACAGAACTTTTTTACGCTCGGTACCAACCTTGGAGACATAAAACTTACTGTATATGTCACTTTTCAAATTTTTTCTTTAGCATTTTAACTATACCTACCTTACATTTTCTAAATAAAAATCTGTTGTTAATTTGTTATTTTATTTAATACTTGTCTATTTTTGTAATTAATCTTTTAATGAGATATCCAAGGCCATTTCTAATAATATATCCGTCATACGTACTGCGTACTTAACACGTGTGTATGTAGGATTTCAATTAGGCTTTGAAGAAGTTCTGCATTGTAAGCATTTTTATAGTGGTCCGAAAAATATAATAAAATAAAAACTCAAACCGAATTTCTCGATCAGAAAGGAATGCAAATATACCTGAAAGAATTTTAGAATAAAAAATATCTTTGAAAAAAAAATTTAGCCCAATTGAATAACTAGGAAAATTCAATTAAATAAATGGACAGAAAGTTAAGAGCTATTTTAATTCCTTGTTGTCTTTTTTGAGTACGTGAAGCTGGCCTTTTGTTTTGTTTGTTTTACAATTTACGGTTCCTTGCTTTTCAAAACATTCAGGATAAAGTTCTAAATCACGATTCACTAAGTTAATAGTGACTAATAATAATTAGTTGCTAATTAGTTGCTTGCAGAAAGACCAAGAGGAGTTCTGCAGCTCTAAAAAAGTCTAGTTTTACAATTTGAAACTTGTAACGTTCGTTTTTGTGCCGAAATCTACCTGACTATAGGTTAGTAGTTATTGTATCTTTGTGCTACGATTGAAGTGGGAGACGAGTCCATTCGGTTTCCTTGAACGTAAATTATATCCGTTCGTTCATTTTCTCGCAGTTTCGAAAATCGTAAGTAATCTTAGCTTCACTTATAAATTTTATTTTTATTAAATTGTCCAAATTGCGGTGAATTTGTTATTTTAAAACTTTACTAACACTTAATTTCAAGTACAAACGCTATCGTAAAAGTCAGTTTTTTGTGATCATAAGGTGTTTAAACATGTGAATATAATTAATTTTTTTCGCGATAATACGGAGAACTAGATAGCGATTTTACTTGATTGTAAATTATAAGACTCGAGTTTTGATTATGTTTTCATTATTAGGGTTTTTGCCAAATCCAGAAGAGGAATATCTAATAAATTAGAGAACGTGAGAAGCCGTCAGCCATTTGGTTGCCGTAATTGAGAATCGCAAAGAAGACAAAAACCTACCATACCGGGATTGAGAATAGGAAGATTTATATAAGAGAATGCCGTACCATCCCTGAATTATTTGAATGAATGAAATCCTGAAGAGAATACTCAAAACTCCTCAGGAATAGAAGTCCTGGAACTAAAGATAAGAGAATTAATTAATTATTTAATTAAAAATTTTGACTACAACTCTTGAAACTTGATTTAATAAATCATCTTAAAACTGATTTTTGCGTATTATTTGCTTGACTGTACTTTTATGCGCCCTGAATTTATGTTTGGAGAGAATTGATAAAACTCAGAAGGAAGACACGAAGGAGCTAGCCTAGGGTTAATTAGGGTTAAAAACTTCCAGGATAAAGTTTGAGATAACTAAAAGTGATTAAGAATAAGTTGCTAATTAGTTGTTTGCAGAAAGAATAAGTGGATTTCTACAGCTTTAAAAAAAAGGTTATAGAATTTAAGGTTCTTTACATTTCAAAACCTCCAGGATAAAGTGCTAAATCGCGCTTGACACAACTAATTGCGATTGAGAATAAGTTGCTAATTAGTTGCTTGCAGAAAGACCAATTGGAGTTCTGTACCGCTACAAAAATGGTTTATTATACAATTTAATATTCCTTTTGCTTCTCAAAATCTTCAGGATGAAGTTCTCAATCACGATTGATTTAATTAATAGTGACTAATTAGTTGCTAATTAGATACTTGCAGATAAGAAAAAAGTTTTTTGAGCTCAACTAAACCGCATTTGATTTTTTTCTGCGAGTAACTAATTATCAATTAAATTCCAACTCCTTTTTACAAATTATCATTGTAATAGAGCATATGGCAAAACTTCAAAAAAAAGTTGGCACTGTCTAAAATTTTTGGGTTCAAAAAAATATTAATTACCTATAGCAACTAATTGGCATATAAAGAGCACTAAATTAATAGCTTCACGTACATTTTAGTTGGACTATAAATCTAATATTTTTCTCTAAAAATAATTTTTCTTATTATTTTATTTCTTCCTGGTACTATTTTTCTAATATTAGAACAATCATTAAAGTTCTACATATATTTGGTGTTTTAAATATAGATTATTGTTTTTCATTCTCTTATAGTTTATTAGAATGCTTTAACTATTCACATTCGCGTATCGTTTACTGTCATGACATTAGAAGTAAAACGTAGTATATTGATTAGAAAAAAATTGCCAAGGAACGCCCCTGAATTTCACCTATCACGCAATGGTTCATCGGGAAAGTAACTGGGGTGTGCAACACAGTGAAATTGTGGGTTTTCATTACCACAAATTCTAAAGTTCTTTCTTATACAAGTCTATTTCTGTTCTTAACTTTTAACTTAAATTTATACACCGAAGAATTTTCATTTTTCTCTTAATTTAATCCTACTTTATGGTACAGAATGTTAAAATATGGAATATGAAATTTATCGATAAATTTGTTTCGTACAATTATTTTTACGGCTCCAAGACAGATGAAGGAACTGCAGATGGAGTTTTGGACCTAGAGCCAAATACTCAAAAGCCTGGGTGCATACATACCCAAGCATTTTTCAAGCGAAATTCGCTCCATTGAAAGACGTGCAAAATTTAATATCGGAAGGACTAACGGAGACCAAAGATTGTAATCATGTCCAGTTCACACATAATCAGTTCAAAGATGATCTGGAAATGCCTAGGCAAACTAAATAAATGAGGCCTATCGTTTTCAGGACACCTAGGAATAAAAGGGAACGAAATAGCAGATAAACTGGCAAAACAGGAGCTGAAATCCTATATTTGGAACCAGAACCATCTTGTGGAGTCAGCAGTAGAACAGTCTTAGAAAAACGAGACAAGAACTGGATAGAAAAAGTCAAATGAACACTCTGTTACCCACTTATGGGTTCCAGGACATATAGGAATAAAAGGGAACGAAACAGCAGATAAGCTGACATAAAAAGAAAATAAAACCTTGAAACTATCTTGTGGAATCAGCAGTATTACAGAATTAGTAAAACTAAGGAAAGAAGTAGCTACAAGAAAAGCCAAATGAACACTATTACCTACCCTCCTATGGGTTGCAGAAAATATAGAAATAGAAGGAAACGAAACAGCAGATAATCTGTCAAAAAAGGACCTGAAAACTCATATTTGGGACCAGAACCATCTTGTGGAAAGCAGTATTACAGTCGTAGAAAAACTAAGAAGAGAAGTGGATAGAGAACCAAATGAACACTGTTATCCTCTTATGGGATCCAGGACACAGGAGTAGAAGGAAATGAGACAAAAAAACATATTTGGAACCAGAACAAAGTTGTGGATTCAGCTACAGTCTTAGAAAAACTAAGTGGAAAAAGAAAAAGCCAAGTATTGGAACGAACTAGAAGGACAAGCAAAGCCAGAAGAGATCTTTCAGGTGTCAAACTCAATAAAAATAACCTCCGTTTTATAACAGGTACTGCCAGTTAAGAGGATTCATGAAGAAACTAGGATTGGTAGAAGGGGTACCAGATTGCCATGAAACATTTTAAAGGACTTTGACAAACCTGCGAAATATCCACAAAAGAAAAGATAGAGGTAATCGCGAAAATCTTTCCAGTAACGCAAAAGGATAGCAAAAGTGAAACATCAGGGAAAACTTCTCGGTGAACGAACTTAGATGTCCAGTCCTCTGCAGGACTATTGGACTGGATATGGAGAGCCCAGAAAAGTGGAACGTGGGATAGTCAAAAACAAAATTCGGGAAAAAGAGGAGCAAGACAGGCTCCTATACAATTAGTATAGCAATTAAGGAGGTTTTTTTTAGTGGGTATTCGAGGGACAATTCTTTTGGGAGTCCCACACTACATGGTCTTGAATATCTAGAGACTACCTAGCCCTGTCCGAAGTAATTTTGAAAAGACGGTTTCAGGCAGGGCCACAACATGAAGAAAAGGGTAAAAAATGCCTGAATAAAATCGAGTTACAAACATATTCTGGTACTATCTTAAAGGTCATAAAATACTCTACAAAAATATGTTTTTATAATTTTTCTATAAAACGGAAAATTTTCAAAATATCAGCGCTTATGACGACAAGCTATAAACATGACTCACTCATTTTGAGTTTTTATTATTACATGCGGACCAATTTAAATCAATTACGTTTCTAAATTACATGAATTAAACCATATTTATATGTGGATTACAATTTTAACTCAACTTTTAATATCAGTATTTAAAAAATATATATTTTGATAGATATTTCTATAATGCCAAATGTCTATTTTCATAAAAATTTTAATATCAGATAAATTAAAAATTAAACTCACCACATTTATATCAATAAACAAATTCCATACGAAAAAATGTGAATCTGTTGTGATTTAAATGCGAACAACTCTTTCTTATGGTAAAATAACACTGACATTTAACCCTACATAAACATTTTTTCATGACATGTCTAATAAAAAAAAATAGATCAGTTCAATATAAAACAAATTTTCATACTTCATTGAAAATTTCAGTAAATACAAAAAAACTGATTGAATAATAATGCGCATGTTTACGGGAGGTGGTTAAAGCACCATTGTTATGGAAAGAATAATAATTTATACCCTGATATAGAAGTAGGTAGAATTATAGACACCATAAAAAAAGACCCAGAGAGATCAACCAGAGCAATACGTAACATGTAAACTGCAAACTGAGGAAACTAACACAATACGTTCCAGACAACGGGACCTGGAGATACAAAAGGCCAAGAGTGCTGCTCCAACAGAACAAAAGAAATATGAAAACAAAAGAGGATAAAGAAGTAGCTGATTAAGCCCAAAAAGGCACCAGGACCTTAAAGACTCTACCGTTAAAGGTGTTGATCTAGATTAGAACTGGAGGAATCAACAGAAAATGACCAAGATGAGAGGACCTGAAAACAAAAGACGCTAAAAATACTGCTCCAACAGGACTTACAAAATATGACGACAAAAAAGTAAATAGACTTCGATGAAGAAGTAGAAGATGCGGAAACAGAAAAAGAGAATACTTGAAGACAAAAGACCGTAAAATGGTCAAAGAGTCACCGAAAAAGAATGTTATAAGTGAAAGAAAAGTCTAAGGTAAAACGATGCTACTTTGTCAGAAACAGATGAGGACCGATCTTTTGTCCAACTGTCCACACAAGGGTACAAATTATGAACCAGCAAAAAAGAGACAATCGGCAGTTGAAAAGGACACTAAGTCCTAAAGCAGGGTATAGGGAAAAATTTAAATATTTCTATTTAATCTTAAGAAAACATGTAAACTTTATAAACATTTTTAAATTTGAAAAAAAAAAAAAAATTTGAGATCACAAGATTAGCACCTGGAGTAGTATCGATACTTAACCAAGAAAAGATGTAGCTATGGAGATGTTTTACTAGAAACAGATCAGCACCTCACTTCTTTCAAAATGTCCAAATTATGACCAGCGAAGAAGAGACAATCGGCGATGAAACCATAAAATCATCCAAACTGTTAACAGAGGGAATTAACAGAATACGGTTCATACAGCAGAATATGCAGACACTAGAGGTCAAGAATGCAGCACCAACAGGACTAAAGAAATATGAAGACAAAAGACAGAAATGTGGTCAAAGATTCACAGAGAAAGAACTTTACAGGCCACAGAAAAGTCTAAAGTAGAACGAACACAAACATGCACGCTACCATAGCCAAGATACTAGAAATATAAATCAAAGAGTGCTGCTTTGGCAGAAACAGATCAGAACAAAGCTTCTCTCTTTTCTGTCCATACAAGGGAGTAAAGGGGCTGCAAGAGAACGAGCACAAAATCGATCATTTTTACATGTAAATCTCCATAAGAAAATCTAAGGTTCATTCTGGTCATTTTTGGCTAATTTAGCCCCGCCCATGTAACGTGACCGCCGAGACCACGTGACACGATTTTAGTACCCACTTTCTCGATTGGGCCGTTGATAGCTTGGCCTCGTTTAACAATACACATAGCTTCGATTGCCAAAAGGGCATTAACGTTGTATCTCGTAAACGGCCAAACTGATTTCGACGTATGACGTATCATTGTAAAGGGGTTGCTGTATAGGGTAAAATAAAGCGTCAAAAATACCGTATTGATATTGCCAAAAGGGCATTAACGATGTATCTCTTAAACGGCCAAACTGATTTCGACGTATGACGTATCATTGTAAAGGGGTTGCTGTATAGGGTAAAATAAAGCGTCAAAAAGACCGTATTGATATTGCCAAAAGGGCATTAACGTTGTATCTCTTAAACGGCCAAACTGATTTCGACACCAACCCCTTTACAATGATATGTCACGTGACGAAATCCGTTCGGCCGTTTACGAGATACAGCTATAATGCCCTTTTGGCCTCATCAATCTGGTCTTTTTGACGCTTTATCTTACCCTATACACCAACCCCTTTACAATGATATGTCACGTGACGAAATCCGTTCGGCCGTTTACGAGATACACCGTTAATGCCCTTTTTGACGCTTTATTTTACCCTATACAGCAACCCCTTTACAATGATATTTCATACGTCGAAATCAGTTTGGCCGTTTAAGAGATACAACGTTAATGCCCTTTTGGCAATATCAATACGGTCTTTTTGACGCTTTATTTTACCCTATACAGCAACCCCTTTACAATGATACGTCATACGTCGAAATCAGTTTGGCCGTTTAAGAGATACAACGTTAATGCCCTTTTGGCAATATCAATACGGTCTTTTTGACGCTTTATTTTACCCTATACAGCAACCCCTTTACAATGATATTTCATACGTCGAAATCAGTTTGGCCGTTTAAGAGATACAACGTTAATGCCCTTTTGGCAATACCAATACGGTCTTTTTGACGCTTTATTTTACCCTATACAGCAACCCCTTTACAATGATACGTCATACGTCGAAGTCAGTTTGGCCGTTTAAGAGATACAACGTTAATGCCCTTTTGGCAATATCAATACGGTCTTTTTGACGCTTTATTTTACCCTATACAGCAACCCCTTTACAATGATACGTCATACGTCGAAATCAGTTTGGCCGTTTACGAGATACAACGTTAATGCCCTTTTGGCAATCGAAGCTATGTGTATTGTTAAACGAGGCCAAGCTATCAACGGCCCAATCGAGAAAGTGGGTACTAAAATCGTGTCACGTGGTCTCGGTGGTCACGTTACATGGGCGGGGCAAAATTAGCCAAAAATGACCAGAATGAACCTTAGATTTTCTTATGGAGATTTACATGTAAAAATGATCGATTTTGTGCTCGTTCTCTTGCAGCCCCTTTACTCAAGGGTCCAAATTATGAACCAGAGAAGAACTGTCAACCAACAGTGAGATCAGAAGATTTGTTAACACCAGGAGAAGTATGGATACTTGATCAAGAAAAGATCTAACTATGGAGATGTTCACATAATTCTAATTTTGACTTTACAAGAGTAGTTGAAGCAAGATTTTAATTTTAAAACAAAACGAATGGTTTAATATGAGTTATCAAAGAAAAGTCAATCAACAGCGGGACCAGAGGGTATTAACACCTGGAGCAGTACCCACAGTTGACGTAGAACAGATATATTTATGGAAAACAGAAGGTTTTGATAATATAGATTTTTAACCATTAAAGAAGAATTAATTAACAGTAGGAACAAAAGGTTTGTTAGCACTTGGTGGAATCTTGGGTGTTGACTTATTGAAATGTTGACATAATTTTTACTTTGAGTCTTCAAGAATAGTTGAAGCAAAAGTTTATTAGTTTTAGAACAACCTTTTAAAAACAGACGGTTTTAATACTGTAGATTTATGATCCATCGAAGAAGAGTCATCTGGACGGATAATATCGACAAAGATTTTTATAGAGTAAATTTATAAACCAGCGAACTGGAGGAGTATGGATAAAATTGACCAAGAAAAGATCTAACTATGAAAATGTTCACATAATTCTAATTTTGATTTTACATGAGTAGTTGAAGCAAGATTTTATTTTTAAAACAACCCCTCAAAAACAATAATTTATTATGAGCCATCGCAGCGGGCCAGAACGTTTGTTAAAACCTGAAGGAATGTTTTGGAGATATTTGTACATAGAAAACAATGTACAACTTCCCCTATCAAAATCCAATTTAAGCATAACTTTATCTCAAAAATTATAAAACACGTAAAAATTTTAAAGATAATTAAATTTTCTACAAAGAAGTCTTTTTTAAGAAACTGCTTCGTTTTCGAGATATTTGTACATAAATAAACAAAATACAACTCTCCCTATTAAAATCCATTTTATGACTGACTAGTTGTACTCGCAACGTCGTTTGCGTGGCGTGTGATTGTTGTATAAAAATATGTTACCCCACCCCATTTAAGGAATGGGAGAGAAATTTTTATACACCAGATGTTAAGTTAAAAGAAGACAAATACATCTGTGAAAACCGCATTCGAATCGGATCAGTAGTTTTTATGTGATGCGCGCACAAACATACAGACAGACAGACAGACAAAAAAATCTAACCACATTTTTGGGTTCTATTTCGATGTACCCGCGACGTCGTTCGCGTGGCGTGTTGATTTTTGTATAAAAATTTCTTTGCTCACCCCGTTAAAGGGGTAGGGGGAGAAAGTTTTATAGACCAGATGTTAAGTTGAAAGAAGACAAATGCGTCTTTGAAAACGGCATTCGAATAGGATCAGTAGTTTTCATCTGATGCGCGCACAAACATATACATTTCTACAGTTTTATTATATGTATAGATTTTAGGTTTTTGTAAATATCTAACAAACCATAAAACCTACAAAAATCATTTTGGTATCATTTTAAAGATGAGTAAATTCTTCATAAAAAACGACTCATATATATATTTTTAAAATCTCCTACTCCCCAAAATATTAGACTATAAATAAATAAAAATCTGTCTTTAGAATATTACATTGAAACTACGCCCTTTTTCACATAATACAGGAAGTATTTACATAAAAAAAAAGAAAAATAAATCAGTAAAAGAGCATCTAGCGTCTCCCTCGTCGATAAAAGATAAAACAGCACCACAGAAATCGTTTCGACTTATTTTAAGCATAGTAAGCTTAGCTAGTCTTCCCCTCCACTCCTGCTCACTGACGTATACGCAGCGATCCCGAATCTAATCCAGAGAGACAACTGGGCACATATACAAAATAATTAAGAAATGCATGCATAACACTGAACACTGAATCCCTCTATTAAGTCTTCTCATATGTGTGCCTCAAGATGTGATTCATATCAATTGTTTTGTTTAGTGACAATTACCGATCGCGATTGATGACCTGAGACAATATTTGGCGAGCGAGCAGGCTGGACTATTTTTTTTTCTAAGTGTGTAAAAACCGTGCTTTAATTGTTTTATTTTTCCTGTGCTAGAGGTAAGTTTATTGTTTATATACATATTTTTATATATAGATATACAACTGTATATATACTATAAAAGAGAAATATAGAGGCACGTGTGTATGTATATGAGGAAACTTTTTTTCTGTATCAAAGTGTTATGGATATTGTGCCAAATCATAAAAAAAAGCGTGTTACCGGAAATAACTTTGCGTTTGTAGGTTATCTGGAGCAAAATTTAAACTATGAATACTTTTCTATGGGATAAAAATTTGGGTGTCACATTTATACCTTTTAATTTTAAATAGTTGTTGCTCATTTTGTTACGCGATAATAATTGAACAGAATATTTTGTAGTTTAAACATTTTTTTAGTAAATTATCGTGGATAGCTATTTGGACAATTTTTTTCTGTTAAACAGTTTTAGTATTCTTTGGTTCCATTTTTGCATAGTTTTTCTTGACTTTTTTACCATTTCTTCATCTTATCTTGGAATTATATTTGTTATTTCTGCATCTCTTACTCTCTTGCGGTGCTCTTCGTGGTGTTTTTTACTTCGTTTGGAGCTTTTATGTTGTTTTGATATTTTTCTATCCTACTCATACTTTCTTTTCCCTTTCACATTTACTCTTCCACTTAAATTGTGACACTTGAATCTATTCTTGTATCATTTGATTTTCCGCTAGCAGAATCTTTTTTCCTGTATTCCTTGATTTCCTACTTTGTAAATAAATTTTTCCTTTTGTGGGGTTTTGCTTCTTTTATCTTTTGAGACTGTTTTTTATGGAACTCCTTCCACTTCTTTTTCGATGCTGTTCATGGGTTCTTTAAACTTAGAGTCAACTTTGTTTAGGCCTTTTTGGAGTTTCATGGACTTATGAATTATACTAATTGCTTATCTTAGGTATCATTGAATTATTTTTCCTTTTTTTAGTTTCTTGCAATTCTCTTGGTGAAGTTTTTGCAGATTGGCGTTATTCTATTTGGAACTTTTTCCCCCCTTAATATTTTCTCTTCATTTTCAATTTGGTACTTAAATCTATCCTCAATATTCCTTGCACCATTTTTCTTTAGTTTCCACTCAATGAATCCATTTTTCCTGTTTGTAATTTGTTCCTTTTATTCTTATATATAAAATAACTTTTCCTTGTCCTACTTCTTTCTTTCCAATATTGCCCTCCTTCTCATACTTTTTTTCTGTGCTTTTCTAGATCGTCTTCATGTTTTTTCTCTTGGATTTTCACGTCGTCCAAATTATTCTTTCCATTTCTTTCTAACATACATTCCATATTTTATTTTCCTTTTCATGCTTTCTCTCCAATTTTAGCGTAATATTGCTTGATTTCCTACTATGTAAATCAATTTTTCGTTTTCTAATTTGTTTCTTTTATCTTTGAATTCCTATCAATTTTAGTATTTTTTTTCTTTGGTTCCATCGTTGCATAGTGTTTCTTGACTTTTTTACCATTTCTTTATCTTATCTTGGTATTATATTTGTTATTTCTGCATCTCTTACTCCGGTGCTCTTCGTGGTGTTTTTTTACTTCGTTTGAAGCTTTTTTATGTTGTTTTGATATTTTTCTACCCTACTCATACTTTATTTCGCCTTTCATGTTTAATGTTCAAATTAAATTTTGGCACTTGAATCTATTCTTGCATCATTTGATTTTCCACTATCTGAACATTTTTTTCCTGTATTCCTTGATTTTCTACTTTGTAAATACTTTTTTTCTTTTGTAGTTTGCTCCTTTTATCTTTGAGTTCTTATGTTTTTTATGGAAATGTTTACTCCTTCTACTTCTTTTTCGATGCTTTTCTTGGGTTCTTTAGAATTAGAGCAAACTTTGTTTGGCCGTTTTTTGAGTTTTATGGACTTATTTGCTTATCTTATCATTGAATTATTTTTCCTTTTTTCAGTTTCTTGCAATGCTTGGTAAAGTTTTTCCAGATTCTATTTGGAACATTTATTTCCCTTTAATATTTTCTCTCCATCTTCAATTTTGGTACTTAAATCTATCCTTAATATTCCTTATACCAGTTTCTTAACTTTCCGCTCAATGAATCCATTTTTCCTGTTTCTCATTTGTTCCTTTTATTGTTATATATAAAAGAACTCCTCCTTGTCCTACTTCTTTCTTTCCAATATTGTCCTTCTTGTCTTACTTTTGTCCTGTGCTTTTATAAATCGTCTCCATGTTGTTTAGACACTTTTTCTCCTTGATTTTCATGTCGTCTATCATATTTCACATATTTCATTTTCCTTTACTTTCTCTCTGATTTTAGCGTAATATTGTTTGATTTCCTACAGTGTGAATCCATTTTTTTCCTGTTGTAATTTGTTCCTTTCATCTTTAAATTCTTCATTTCTTATGAGAATGTTTACTCCTACTTCTTTTTCTTGTGGTGCTCTTAGTTTTTTCAGATTTGCTTTACTTTCTCACTCTTTCCTCTTCATCTCCAATTTTGGTACTAAAATCTATCCATAATATCCTAGCAAACTTTTTTATCTTCCATTTTTTTTCTATGATTTTCATGTCGTTTAAATTATTCTTTCCATTTAATATTTCATTTCCCTTTTCATACTTTCTTTCTGATTTTAGCGTAATCTTGCTTGATTTCCTACTATGTGAATCCATTTTCCCTATTGTAATTTGTTCCTTTTATATTTGAATTCTTATTTTTTTTATGGAGATGTTCATTGGTTCTTCTGTTTCTACTTCTTTTTAGACTCAACTTGGACCTTTTCTGTATTTGATTTTCATAATTCTATTATCCTTCATTTTTTTAACCTTTCCTTAGTTCCTTTGATATTTTCTCTCCATCTCCAGTTTTGGTACTTTAATCATCTATCCATATTTCTTGCATCGTTTTTCTTGATTTTTCGCTCAATGAATAATTTTTTCCTGTTTAAATTAATATACTTCATTTAACTCCTCATTGTTCTAAGTAGGTATAGGTACTTCTTTTTCGTTTCTATTTTTAGGTGATCATCAATGGTTTCCTCTTTCTAAATTACGTCTATTATCCAATCTTATCTTATTTTAACATTTTTTTAAGTTCATGAATAAAGATTTCTCTTCTTCCTCCTCCATATTAAACGCATCAACAAATAATGAAGAAAAGTGAAGAAAATTGTATTTATTTTACAGCTATTCCATCATCAAAATGTCTCCAACAGCTACTTTAATATCTCCAACAAATAGTCTTACCTCTCCATTAACTCTCAACAGAAATACAGGTGCAGAGTATCCTTGTTCAGGCTCAATTAGTTCTTTGTTGGCCTCATTTCCAACTAATTGGTACCAATACCAAAGTAGTGAGCAATATCAAGTAAGTGAAAACAGAACCATTTCGGGATTCCCTTACAACTAGAGAGATTTTTATATCAAAACACGCCAAATAAATGTAAGGGAATCCCACAATATATATCTATAAATCGAATACAACTGCAAATATTACATTTTTTAGCCAAAACTACTGAGTCCAGCGTGGAACTCGTATTCGACCAATCAGCATTATTCCTTCAATCTTTACAGTCCTTCTTATTCAAACCAAAGTATCTGTGATCCTCTAGGAGACATAGTGGATCAATTTGCCGATTTATCAATGGATAGGAGACCGATAAAAAGACCACCACCCTCGTATATGTGTCATCTATGTTTCCAGAAAGGTCATTATATTAAAGATTGTCCACAGGTAAATATTATTTATAATTTTATAAGTGAGATGATATTTTCGTTAATAAATAACTAATTTATTATACGAGGGTTGGCTTTTTAGTTTTGCATATAGCCATAAAGACAAAAAATGTATAGACTTAAAGTAGTGTATTGCTTTTCAAAATACGTCCCACCAAGATTAATACACTTTTGCATACGTTCAAACCAATTGGAAAAACAGGTATTCTAGTCTTCCGTTGACACCTGCAAAATCGTTCTTTTTACAGGCATCGATGTGGCTTCTTCTAGCGACTGAAATCGCTGCCCACGCATTGTTTTCTTGATCTTTAGGAACGCGAAGAAGTCGTTGGGACTTAGGTCTATTAATTCGATGTTTTGAACCTCCAAAAACTCGATTGTCTTATGGGCAGTAAGAGCACTTGTATTTTCCTGATGTAGGATACCTCGCCGTTGTATCTTTCTTTGTCGGAGTTTTGTGATAACTTCTGGTAAAGAAACGTTTATATACCAATAGGAAGCAACCGTTCTTCCATCTTCTAATGCAATTGTTGCTACGTGACCAGGTTTTGACACAAAAGTTTTCTTTGATAAACTTCAAGAACGGATAACTTTTGTTGGTTTTTCTTCATCTTGAAACACCCACACAGCGGTTTGGCTTTTATTTCTGGTTCGTAGAAGTAAATCCAAGATTTATCGTCAGTAATAATACTATAAACGTTTTTTGAGCTTCCTTTGTTGAACCATTCCAATGTTTTTCAAAACCAATTGATTCAAACCGCTTTTTGCTCTTCTGTGAGTAGATGAAGTATCCAACTTCGTAACACTCAATTCTTCATGTAGGATCTTTTGGATCGAGGTCTTTGAAAGGTTAAAAGATGCCTCTATCTCTTGACTAATTGTGTCTCCAGGAGACTGGGTAAACAGTAGTATCCTGGGCCCCAGTTACTCCGGAGATCATTTTTGATGTCATATTCATTTTCAGCGATTCCAAAACCCACCGAGTATTGAGTTTTGACTTATACTGTGTAATGAAGTTACCGAAAACTCCAGGAGTCGAGGTAAACAGTAGGTATCGTGGCCTCGCCAGGTACTCCGGAAATTATTTTCGATGTCATATTCGTTATAATTAACAAGTTATGATTTTTTTGTCTATTGTCTGTTCATTGGTCACAAAATTTTCTGACGTCCTCCCGAATTCAATGCACTAAACCGCATTAAAATAAATCCATCTTGTCGATCAAATTTTGGACGTTTTATCGATTTTAGTGCTTTATAGCCTCCAGTATAAGTGTAGGTAAATGCTGTGTAGAGATTTGAAACTGTTTTCAGTGTTGTAAGAAATTTTGTGTCATTTTTGTGTGAATATTTTAAAATATTGCATAAATTTGTGACCATTTGAATCATGACTGTGGTTGGACAAATTTGAAACTGTTAAAAAGAGTGTGAGATGATTTTGTTGGTGGCTAAAGAGTGTTACATAGTTTTGGCAACTTTTATTAAGACTATTTTAAAGAATTTATTGGTAAACATCGACTAAAGTTTATCATATTTATTTTTGGTTTTAAAAAAATTGTGTTTATTATTTCAACAAAATAAAAATGACACTGTTTATACGATTAAATTCGTGGTTGTCGTATTTTAAAATGAATTATGTTACCTTAAAAGGCTTACTAAAACTACTTATCGTTTGTTTATTGTTTATAAAAGAACATCGTTATCGATACGTATAGGAAGAAATAAATTAAAAGAAGTTGTTTCAATAACATGGTGCAGCTGAGAATGGGACATTCATTGATTGTAATTCGATAACTGTTGAAATTTCAGCATTATTTCAGATAGCACTTGATAAAATTTGTTTATGTTTTGAATATATAAAGATTAGTTGCTGATTTTGCACTCGCTTTTTATAGACTACAATTATTGTTATGTAAAGTGAGAAGTATATAGAATTAAATATTATGCAATAAGAGTATTTTCTTTTTAAATGTTATTCTTTTATACAACTGCATTAAAAAACTTACTTAAATACTTAAATATCTTGAAAACCGTAGAAGGTAAAGGGATCTTAAAATACTACACCAATATTCATTCAAGAAAAAATACCCAATACTAATAATGTTCTAAAACCAATTTTGGTCCGAGAAGAAATACCACGAACGGGTCTTCTGAGACAGAATTTCTTTCTAGCCAGATAAGGTATGCCATCAAGACACTGAAGAGCCTTAATATACGAGCTCAGAAAACCCTACAGACCTACTGGGGGACTCAAACCAACCAGAGGCGCCTCAAAAGAAGCGCTCCCTTTCTCAGCTAAGGTCACTTTAAGCAATAGGCCAGCATCTTCCAAAGGAGCTCCAGGAACAACTATATTAAAAAACATTCTTAATCATACATACTAGAATCTCTCTCTAGAGAAGGTATACCGCCAAGACACTGCAGAGCCTTACAATACAAGCTCAGAAGATTCAGGGGGGGATTTAAATCAACCAGAGGAAGTGTAGGGATATCTACCTATACTACCCACTAGTCTTAATGGTTGTCAATTAGGATTAATAGAGAATAAACTATTGTCAAACATACATGGTATATTTAATACTATTTCTATAACTTATCATGGCGCAGTTAAGTTTTTAAAAACAAGGAACCTAGCATCGTAACGGTCAAAATGCCGAGAAAAAGAAATTCAAAATCTAAATCAGTTGATAGAGGTGACCTCACTGATGATAGACTAAATTCTCTTGAAGAAGGCATGAAATCCCTAAAAGAAATGTTACAGGTATTAGTTTCTAATCAAAACGAAGCATCAGTTTCCACTCAAATCAATAGTGAGTTAGAGCAAAGCCATCCAAGTACTATAAACGAAACGACCGAGATTAAAAACACCGTTCGCTTATCAAATGCCGTAGCCAGTCTTGAAAAAATAGTAGAAAGTTTATCATATGCTCAATTCAAAGACTGGAGACGTAAATATGAGAATTCCCAGCAAACATGTTACACGTGGGCCTCTAGAGGCACTTTAAAAACAACCGACGGACAACACAAGTGGGCCACAATCATAATACGTCGCTGGCCCGGCTAGCCCGTGTCGCGATGGCCACCAGTAGGCCTCCAGACTACCACCCGCTTCGTTACATAGCGGGACTTTAGCGGATTGACTAAGTTAGGGTGAACTGATATTGCATCGTACAGATTATGGTGCGATTGCGGGTATCCTACTAATCAACCGCCGGCATCCCACTGTTGGGGCTTAATCAATGATTTATCCAAATCTACAGGGTATATATATATACTTATAGGTTTAACAATGAAAAACATGATGACTAAAATAAAGACATATAATGAAAAATAAAAAAAATATTCCATAGGTATACAATATATATATATATATATATATATATATATATATATATATATATATATATATATATATATATAAAAAAATATGTTCATATTGTTTCATGAGCTATAACAATGAGACATCCTATTCTAAAACAAATATAATAAAAAATAAAAAAACATTCCATATATAAATAAAAAAAAAAATGTATTCTTTGGGTAGCAGGTACTGTTCAAATGAAGATCATATCATATCATTTTTGAGCATTTCTCTTTGCTCGACCTCCTTCGCGGTCACCAGCAGTTCTTAGCCATGCCTTGATAGTCGTTTCAACACTATTAATTGTACAATCCTTTGACAGGGGGGGATTCTTCCTAACTGACACTACAAGAATTTGTAATAAGTATATGAATTTTTATTGAAAGCAAATTCATGTTTCAAATATGAAATATGGCCCATGATTCGAAGAGAAACCCCAGGGCATTCCCATAATAATGTATTTGTGTACTTTCCAAAGACAGTCTATAACAAACCTGGAGATATATCAAGAGCCAAAAGAACTTACCATGTATCAATTGAATCAAGTTTTTGAGATCTTTGAAACCATTTTTCTCATTCCGCCCTGTCCAATTTGTCTGGATTGCCAATTTATTAGTAATTAAATTACAGAGAATTTTTCTGCATGTTTCGTTTTCATCCTTTCCTCCAATGTATTGTAGCATAGAACACTAAAATTAAAAATAATAGCAATAATAGACATAGGCAGTGAAGTAGAAGATTAAATGCAGCTGCTAATAATTTGAATTATTATATTGCCCATAAAGTTCTAATGGTGGTTTATTAATATTGCTACAACAAAAGGTGGTTCATTTTTATACTCAGCTACTTTACATAGTATGGGCCAAAATGATTCCTTAGTACTTTTATGGATAGGAAGCCCATCTATATTAAAATCTAGAACAAAATGAGTGCATTCATATTGATACTTATCGAAGAAAAAATTAATCCCCATTTCGATACCAAAATAATAAAAACTTCCATCACCCATCTGACTCAAACAGTTTTTAGACGGGGTTTTCAATAATGTTCTTGCATCAAGAGGAATATTCTTCAAGTTTGGTTCAGTTTTCAGCCATTTAAGAAGTTGTGAAACAGCACAATGAGTTACATTGTTTTCTAATGCCCATTTTCTGAGAAACACCAGCGAATCACAATTATTTTCATCAATTATTTCATGTTCAGAATGACTACTTTCATCAGAATGATAATGGATGAGACTCCTATTTTCACAATCAGATATTGCATTTTCTGTATCTTCAACATCAGACTCAGTGTCCATGAAGTTATCGTCAACAATATCAATTTTAATGCGTTTCGCTTTACTGGGTCCGGGCTCACTATCAACGCAAAGATTATTACTTCTACGAGATATATTGTCTATTATAACCTCAGCCTCTACAGTGGAGACTATATCCTCAACAGCATTTTTCGCAAGACGCTGTTTTTGACGAGTGCTCTTTGAGATATTATGCAAGGGTTTTCTAGAGGAAACATATATTATGATGGTATATGATGCAACAAATAATGTGTCTACTTACTTTTCTGTGTTTTCGGACATATTATCTGCTCGTTCCTTTGCTCCACCTTGCCACCACGAGACAAAACACACTATAAAATATTTCAGTATTTTATGCACAACACCAATCACAACACAACCATAAAATAGATGAACACAACTAGGTTAGGTTGATTATCAACACAACGGCTAGCAAATCAGCAGTAGTGCCAACTGCCAATGTGATATTCAGTGATGCCAATGTTTTATTTTCATTACAGGTCGCATGCCGGCATGCATACTGGTGTCAAAACGACATCGGCGCGACTATCGCAAATTTTCAACGGGTAATTTCTGGCTAAATTACAAACATCCACCATAAATATGCGTATGTTCAGCCAAGGTGGCAAAACTGATATCATTCCAATTATTTACCGACATCGCTGTACCGCTGCCGACATCTAACCGCAGTTAACAGCTATGGCCCGTCTATTTACCGCTCATTCATGTTTGCTGGGTTACATAGCATTTCAAAACCTAGAATGTGTTCCGGCAAAGCAGGGTCTTGCTCTTCTGGAGTCGTTTTTCAATCAGGATATTTCTGATGTGGTCCGGCTTGTTTTAAATTTTGAACATAATATACACAGAAAGCCTACAGACGTTCTTAACAAGTTGGAAGAATATTTCAAAAAGAGAGAAAATGGACGGCACAACTATAGACGGTGGCCCATTTAGATATCAAGTTGAGACATACCTCGTTTGAAAGCTTATGATGAGTGCTTTTCAACAAGGTATATCACAACCATACCACGCACATTCTAATCCTCAGATATTGATGAAATTTTGTAGAGTAATTTCGTGAAATTACAATGTTAAAGTAGGGTACATTGACATAACCTATCCAAAATCCAACCTTATCTAACCTAGGTTAGATTAGGTTAGGTTAGGTTAACCTGAGTGGAGGGTTTTTGAGGTTTTTTTTTTTTTTTTAATGTGGGTTTTAAGCATAATGCGTGGTATGGTTGTGACATACCTTGTTGAAAAGCACTCATCATAAGCTTTCAAACGAGGTATGTCTCAAATTGATATCTTAATGGGCCACCGTCTATAGCTCCGCCAAATGGACGCTTAAGAAGAAGTCAATTTATGTCGAGGAAACAGGAGCAAGGAGAATCGTTTATATCCTTTTACAGAGAAAAGCTTAAACTCTTCCAGTTGACCGACCCCTGCGTAACTTGTTATAACCGAAGTCTATCAGATCATATTATAGAATCTTTGTACGACATAAATTTACGGAAAAAATGTAGGACGCTTCCTGAAACGACGAGTATCGGAGATATTATCAAGTTATGCGAGGCTGAAGAAACAGCTACTATAGAAGAAAATGCCTTAAATAATAACGTTTCTAAAATTCATGCTACTAGCTCTAAAGGTATCACTAATAAGAAATGCCAAAGGTGTGGAAACTTGTGGCATTCTTCTTTAAAAGAATGTCCAGCAAATAAATCAGTTTGTGAAAAGTGTAAACGTAGAGGCCATTATACGAAGTGTTGTTTTAAGAAGGAAGTTAACGACTTACAGGTTGATGATGCAAGTATTGGAAGCTTAAAAATAACCTCAGTTAATAATAAGCAGTTCCAAAGAAAATAACAAATTAAAGTGCAGATTACACCAAGAACTAATCCCAGAGTAACGATTTTCTACATGGCAACACCAGATACAGGCGCTGAAGTTTGTGCAGCAGGCGAAAATTTTATTCAAAGTTTGAATTATTCAAAATATGATTTGAAGCAATCCAATATAGTATTGGAATCAGTCAAAGTTGAAAATCCTGGGGTACATTGAATGTGAGGTTAGCTATGAAAATCGAAGCACTCAAATAAAAGTTTATATATGCTTTGGTATTAAAGAATTACTAATACACAGAGCAACTATGATGGATTTAGGAATCATTCACCCAGAGTTTCCCAAGCCAATTTTTAAACTAAACCATAATTTTTTTGAAAATGTGCCGGAAAATCCTTCCATTAAGTTTCGTGAAGAAATAAAAAAAAATATTTTGGAAAAATTTAAAGATGTTTTTAATTCTAAAGATAATCTACAACCAATGGAAGGTAAACCAATGCACATTTTTTTGAAAGAAAAGGTGGAACCTTATGCAATAACTTGTCCTAGGAGAATTCCGTTCGCATGGAGAGAGGAAGTTAAATTAGAATTGGACGACTTAACGTCAAAAGAAATAATAAAACCAGTGGAGGACACTCCAACAGATTTTGTCAGTCCTCTTGTTATTGTCCAGAAGAAAAGCGGAAGGTTAAGAATAACAGTAGATTTTACTAAATTAAACAAATTTGTTAAAAGACCGGTTCATCCGTTTAAATACCCGTGGGAAGCTGTATCCAATATTACAGGTAGTACTAAATATTTTAGTACAATGGATACTACTAGTGGATACTGGCAGCTCATGTTGGACGAGGAAAGCCAAAAATTAACAACTTTTTTAACTCCACGGGGTCGCTATATGTTTCTAAGGGCTCCAATGGGTTTAGTTAGCTCAGGAGATGAGTTTTGCCGAAGAAGTGACGAAGCATTAGCCAACTTTAAAAATTTAGAGAAGGTGGTAGACGACGTTTTACTCTATGATCAAACTTTTCCTGCACATTTAAAAAGAATAATATCATTCCTAGAGAGGTGTCGAGAGAAAAGAATTACACTTAACCCAGAAAAATTTATATTCGCTCAACCAGAAGTGGAATATGTTGGCTATATTATAGGAGAAGATGGTATCAAAGCTAATCCTAAAAAAGTAGTTGCAATTCAGAAATTTCCAAGACCTAACTGTCTAAAAGAACTTCGATCTTTTATGGGTCTTGTTAACCAGTTAGGGAATTTTTCTAGAGAAATTGCAGAAATGGCAACTCCACTAAGAGAATTGTTAAAAACAAGAAATAAGTTTGTTTGGGGCATATCTCAAAATGAAGCTTTTAATAAAATTCGTAAAACTTTAGTTGACCCTTCCATTTTGGCCTATTATGATTATGATCCTTCACTTCCAACAGCACTGCATACCGATGCTTCAAAATTAAAAGGTTTGGGTTATGCTTTACTCCAACAACAAAAAGACGGAATATGGAAATTGGTTCAGTGTGGATCAAGGTTTCTTTCAGAAACAGAAACAAGATACTCTATGATAGAAATAGAACTTTTATCAATAGTTTGGGATGTTCACAAATGTAAATTATATCTTCTTGGACTAAATTCATTTAAAATTATTTGTGACCACAAGCCTTTGTTGCCAATTTTAAATTTTTATACTTTAGACATGGTAGAGAATCCACGAATACAGAGACTTAAAGAAAAATTATCTGGATTCAATTTTACGGTAAAATGGACCAAGGGGATGGACCATAAGATTGCAGATGCACTCTCCAGAGCACCAGTCGATATCCCGGAGGATGAAGACTTAATCTGAGAGGAATCCAGCACTCACATAAGGTCTTTTATCATCCAACAGATTTCTTTATTTGATAACCCTGATGAATTAACTAAAAATTCACATTTCGAAGACAAAATATTGTCGAAATTGCTTGATGATGCTAACAAAGATACGTCGTATCAGACATTGATCTGTAGGGATATCTACCTATACTACCCACTAGTCTTAATGGTTGTCAATTAGGATTAATAGAGAATAAACTATTGTCAAACATACATATGGTATATTTAATACTATTTCTATAACTTATCAGTAAGCTTTGAAAGAAGCGCTTCTTTCCTTAGCTGACCACAAACACTACACTTCTGCCTCTTTGGAAACGCAATTTTTCTCCGGAAAAAAATTGCCACCAAGACACTATAAAGCCTCTAGGCTCTTCGAACCTCCTGGGGGACTTAAACTATCCACAGAAAGACTCGAAAGAAGCGCTCCCTTCCTCATCTGAGGTTACTTTAATCAATAGCCCAGCAGCTTCCAGAGGACCTTCAGGAACTACGTACTTGTTTTAAGATTTTTCGATTCTTTTCCTTTTTTTCTTTTGCTTCTCTTTTTTTTCGATTTTAGCTTATTTTCTCGTTTGTTTCGAGTTTTTTACCATTTTTTATTTGTTATTCAATTTTTTGTGTTTTTTCCTCTTTGGAGACAGAATCTCTCTCTAGAAAGGTATACCAACAAGACACTGTAGAGCCTCAAAATACAAGCCCAAAAGACTCCATGAACCCCATATGGGGGATTAAAACCAACCAAAGCAAGCCTCGAAAAAAGCGTTGCCTTCCTCAGCCTAAGTTACTTTAAGTAACAGGTCAGCATCTTCCACAGGACCTCCAGGAACTTTGTTTGACCTAAGAACGAATACCAGAAAAAATACCACAAACACTACGCCTTTGCCTCTTCCAGTAAAAGTGTACCACCAAGAGCTTATAGGCATTTCAAACCTCCTGAAGAACTTAAACCATCCAGAGGAAGCCTCTAGAGAAGCGCTCCCTTCCTCAGTTGAGGTTACTTTATTGACCAGAATCTTCTGGAGGAGCTCCAGAAACTTCGTACTTGTTTTTAGATTTTTAGATTCCTTTTTTTTAATTTTATCTTATTTTCTCGTTTGTTTCGAGTTTTTTTAATGATATACAATATTCTCGGCAAAAAAAATGAATCTAAGAACTCTTATGCTTTTATGAGGCAAAATGTTTGTGTGGTTTAAAAAAATGAATTGTTTTTTCAGGCTAGACCAAAAGGGGAAGGTAAGACTCCATATCAAGGAAGAAAACGATGCTTTGGAGAGTATAAGTGTCCAAAATGCAAGAGAAAATGGATGTCTGGTAATTCCTGGTCTAATATGGGTCAGGAATGTATTAAATGTCGAATTAATGTCTTCCCACATAAACAAGTAAGTTATTTGATATTTTTTTTACTCGAAACTACCATCGAATTTCATGATTATTACGATTCCCAAAATTAAAACAAAATTCGAAAATTATTTTATCTTCTTTCTGCCCTATCATCATCTACATTTCTAAATATTTTTCTTTGCTAGTGCGGTAACATTCTTTCACGTTTATCGAGATTTTCTACTATGTTTACACATCTGAGTTTATGAGTTCTTCTCTTTGTTTATGAAGAAATACTGCTGGTTTCACGCAGTGTTTCAGCTCTTTTGGCACATATCTGTTCAATACACATTCTGCTTTGTGACTGTCACAAAAATGCATTCTCAGTGTTGATTATTTTGTCTATGGATCCAGGCTTTCATTCGACTCCAGACCATGGTTATATATTAGGAAAAAGTAGTGGTCCCAGGATGCTCCCTTGTGGAATACCCATGTTAAATTTTCCTCAGTTGCTATAAGGTTCTATAACCCTTTGTAAATTTTAAATTTTGCCAGATCAGATATTATAGCTTCCCGTGTCAAAAGTCAGAACCGGATCAATAATAACAGTTCAAACTGATTGACTCAAATCTGAATTTTTCTGCTTTTGGAAACCTACATTGAAGAGAAGTCTGTATCTTAAATTTATCAATGAAGATCTGTAAATTGATGGTAATTTTATACATGAAAAAGAACTAGTAGGTTTTCTTATTATAATACAATATTTTTTTAATAGAGACCCTTGGAAAAACCAGATGGATTGGATGTTTCGGATCAGTCAAAAGTTCATCCACAGGATTTGTGTCAAAAATGCAAAGAACTTGGGTATTACTGCAGGAGGGTGCAATAATAATACACACATCGAATATTTGTTGCTCTGTTTAATTTTTTTTTTGTTTTTTTATTATTTGTATCGTTTAGAATATAATATAATTATCTGTTTTTTATATATATGATTTTAATATAATACGTACCGAAATCGCAAAGAACTTGGTACCAAAATTATCGAAAAATTGTTGTTTTTGTTTATTTTATTTTAGAATATAATTGTCGTTTATATTTTAATTTAATTTTTTAATTTTTCACGTTTATTTAAATTTTTATTTTTTTACCAAAGTAAATTTTTAAAAAGTACTTAACAGTATGTATTTTAATCTATGTTATAATTATGTTATATAAATATTGATGTTTATTTTCCAATTTTTGTTTTCTTTTTCTATACCTATCCTATTTTTGGAATCACCAATATTATATTTTTTAAATATAAGTAATTTTTGAAATAATAAATACTTTTATCGATAATTCGGTAAAAACAATATTTCACACAAGTTAATTTGGTAGCGGTTTTGAGATTACAAGAATTTGTACCATCTTCCAAACAAAAAGCGATTAGTAATAGATTGTGCTGAAGATTTCATTAAAAAACGCTTCTATTCATCCAGAGAATGCTTCCGAAGCTGCTTTGAATGCTTTAAATCTACTAACTTCGAGTCTCTTAAGCAACTGCCTAATACAACAAAGTAACGTTGTTATGGGTACCAAGGAATAAAGTAATTGTCGGAAACAAGATCGCTAAAAGTTTTGTTAAAGAAGGAGCTAGTACTCCTTTTATTGGACATGAACCTTTCTATGGCATCTCGAAATGCCACATTATAGATGAAGTTTGAATTGGGAAAAGAAACTCAGTGCAGTCTACTGAAAAAATACTGTAAGCCAGAGACAAGAAAAAAGGTTAGTACGGCATTCTTTGTGCTCTTCTGGATGACTCTAAGAGCTTCAGAACTAAAAGCTATCGCAGAAATTCTCACAAGACACTGTCCACTGAGATATATACTATATCTGTAAAATCGTTGGTAGACCAACGTGCAAATTCTGTGAGTATGCATATGAAATGGCTGAATATTGTTCACCAACACCTTAAATATCTGGAATAGGTCTTCTTAGTGTCTGATAAGGTTAAAGAAGTACATCCTACGCGGATAATAGACTTTGTTAAAAGTCTACACTCATAAATAGATATAGGGTATGGGTATACACAAAAGATAAATTAGGTTACAGTATAGTAAGGTCATCTAGGCTAATCAATCCCATTTATAATCTACAACCTACAATACTTCAGCTACCACGTCAGCTCAAATAGTTGTATTGTTGAGATGAGGAGTCAATCAATGGGCCGTAGCAAATAGGCTAAGATTAAGCCAATCAGCTGTGTCGAGTTTATCCCGCCAACAAAGAACTAGATTTCCTGTCTAAATATCCCTTAGAAATCGATAGTTAACTGGCGCTCACCAAAAGGAAGAGCATAAAGAAGTCGCAGGTGTTGTCACAAGCATTTAGACCGTTAAAAGAAGGATGAAAGCAGCCAACCTGATGTTAAAAAGAGCAATCACCAATCACATGTCCTAAACTAATTGTAGCCCATAAAAAGATTACAATTTACTCGAGAACAGGATTAGGATGAAGATTATTAATGGACTCAGGTATTGTTCTCCAACGAGATATGCCTACATGGTAATAACGAGAAGGGTCGAGTCTATAGAAAGCCATCTGCTGAATGTTGTATCCGAAAAACTCTTCTTGTAGCCGTGGATGGGGAGGGGAGAGGATAACTTTCTTTTCAGATAGCCAGGCTGCATTGCTGGCCTTAAAACAATTCCGGGTTAGTTCCAAGCTGATCTGGGAGTGCATACAAAACCTCAATGAACTGGCTAGACACAACAGGGTCTTCTTGGAGTGAGTTCCAGGGCATAAGGGTTTTGAAGGTAATGAAACCACGGACCTTCTAGACAAGAAGGGAGCGGGTACACGATTCACTGGTCCAGAACCTGTATTGGGACTACCTAGAGCCTGGGTAAGGACCAAAGTCAAGAACTGGGTCTGGGAAGAGTCGACCAAACACTGTAGTAATACTGTAGGGCTGAGGCACTCGAAGATGATGCAAAAAGGCTATTCCAAAAAACTGACGTCTGACATACTGAATCTTGGCAGGAGTCAGATAAGAGTACTGGTGGGCCTGCTCACTGGGCGTGGACCATTCAGACTACAACTTCGAAGGATGGGGATTCTGACACAGGAACCCACCTCGTGCCGATTGTGCGCCATTGACGATGAGACGGCAACTCACATTCTATTCGACTATAAACGGTTCCTCATCTTCGGTGACACGAATCCTGAACCCTATTACCACCTTGAGGATCTAGTCACAGGACTCAAATCTCTTATAAAGGGAACTGCCCTGTGGCAAGAGTAACTCAAGGAATTTGGGATACCTGGATTCAAGCCTACCTGAAGATCAGCGTGGTGTTGATTTTTAGCTGAACAAACTAGAGTGCATGTAAGGACTCTTGGTGCCGATCCTGGTCACAATATTCCCATAGGAAGCAGTGCTCAAAACAAGGGGCACCACAGGAGAGACCATGACAGGTTTGCTTAGATTAGAACTCTTCTTGTATGTCCTAGACTTGCATTTCATTTAAATATTGCCAAAAGTACCGTCCATGATGTTTTACGAAGTATCGTCAGACTGGTGAATGCATTAGAAGACCAGGATCAGGTAGAAAAAGGTACTTTTCAATAAAAAGAAATTTTATAACTATATTCAAAACATTGTACAACTAAAAAAAAATATATCCAAACTTGAATTAAAACTAAAACATTTACTAAATTTTACATTCATAATTTTTTCATTTAATTTAGAACATAGTAAGTAAAAAGTTATTGTGCATAGATTTTTACATTTAAATATAATATAATAATGGCACAATTATTTAAAATTTTAATGTAGGTACGCTTTTTTTAAATACAAAACAACTTATTTACATTCCTAAAATTAAAACAACATTATTGTTCTTAAGTAATATAAAAAACCCTTTAAAATTAAGTTTTTATAAATTAAAAATTCAAATTTTCTGAATATATAACTTATTTTTAATGTATTCAATTAGAGTAGGGGAAATATTGGAATTTACGAAAGCTTCGCAGAAAACATTTTTATTTTCAACCAAGAGTCGCTCATATAGTACATTTCAATAGTTTACCATATCCATTCTAACCAATTAAAAATCGTATTTACAGTAAACCAATAACATTTCGAGATATATACATTATTTTAACGTTAATATTCATACCAAACAGACGCATTTTTATCAAGATATTTTTAAAGCTTCTACACGCCTTTGGACTTATTTATATTATAAATATAACACATCACAACATATGCAATTTTTATCACAATTAGGAACTACTAGCTACACTAATGTTGCTATTACTCGTAGCTCGACTACTCGATATTAGATTAGCATCTTTTTTAAATATAGCCAATCCGGATTTAACTAATTCTTGAGCTATATCGATATCGTGTTCTTCTATATCGTATAAATCGACACCAGGCACTGGTGAACCTTCTCGTTTTGCTCTAGTTTTTTCTCGGACACTATAACCATTCATTTTCGCTGAAAGTTTTTTCCATTGAGCTACGTGAGTCCATTCTTCAAACCGGTCTACTGCCTCTTCGGACCACGAATCACCACTTGGCTCTATAACACAAAAATCGATTTAATGATTTAATGCTTTCAACGGAAAAACAACGATGAATAAGAAACAACAGCTACCGATTATACTCAGAATATGTCAGAAAATAGATTTTTGAGAAAATCGTGGCATCTCAGGAACAAACTATACTGAATCAGGCTACACTTTAGCTCAAAAACATCCTAAACATCCTATTCTCTATGGAAGATTACGAAAAAATTTTAACAATCTCAATCATCCAACCCTCCCAGGCAAAATTATTTGACACAAACCTTCCAACTTTTTACTGTTAAATAAAATAATAAAAACTTTGGAGAATCCCTTCAAGAGTCTTTAGAATCACCATAACAGTTAGAACTAAAACAGGAAAAAGTATAAAAAGCGAATAAACAAGAAAACTTATAAAACAACTATCTGACTCAACTCAACAATGCAATCTTAACAACCATATCCCACTCCTCGCAAAAATAATTTTTATACCAAACCAGATAAATTACCAGAAGATGTTAAATTATATCTTCCCAAATCCAAAGATCAGCATGCCTTCTCATAACAGGAGCCATGCGAAGCACACCGACCAGCGCAATGGAAGTCATACTCTGTCTCACCCCCCTTGATATATTTGTTAAGGAGGTCGCATTGATGACCATGGTACACTTTCGCACGGTTGGTATCGAACCCACTGTATTGACAGTCTGTGGAGGGAATCAATAAAGGCGATACCACTCTTACAGGCAGACACGGATGCCGTCGCACCAAGATTTGTCTTTGACAAACCCTACGAAATATTAACAAACAAGACAGCAGACTCCAACGTAGTGAACGCTCTGAGCGCCTATACGGATGGATCAAAAACAAAGCAAGGTGTGGAATGTGGAATTTACTCCAAATCCTTGAACCTAAAAATAAAATGGGCTATGGATGGCTTGTCAAGTGTGGTTCAGTCAGAACTCACAGGCGTAACCATAGCTGCAAAAGAATTAATCAATAGGAACATCACAGGCAGGAATGTAAATATATACACAGACTGCCCAAGCACTACTGACCTTGAATAGACCACGTATCACTTCAAGTTTAGTACTAGAATGTCACCAATCGCTAACTGAGGCCAGCCAGAATAACGTGGTCACTCTTAGCTGGATCAAAGGACATGGGAACTCTAAAGGCAACCGCATTGCGAACAATTTAGCAAAGTGGGCTGCGGGCTACAAATATGTTAGCCCTCGCCCATCTACCAAGCTAACATTGTCCGCTGTCGTGGACCTTATCAAACAGAATTTAAGTATTCGTAGCAAATAGAATACACCTTTCAAGTTTTAATTACCAGAAACTTATTATTGCTTATTATAAACGCCTTTTTCTCAACACTTACCAACTCTAGCTAAAAAACATTCAATAGCTTGAAAATGTAATCTCAAAAAATCTGTACGTAACTCATACAAATCTTTAATTGGTATTGTATCAGTATCCCCATAATCTACATAATATAATTCTGCCATTTTTTCATTAGGATTATCTTCAATTACATTAAGAACCTCAGCTCTATACCTGAAATAACATTAATTATTCACAACAAATTTAAATATTTCTATAACAATATTACCATTTATTATCGTACATAAATGTAGCTGCAACTAAATCACCCTTTTTAACATCATCTAGTAAATGTATATTTCTATTTTCAATTTTATTATAGTACTCTGTCATTTCTTCTACCAGACAATCTAATTCTGTGGCTTTAGGACCTACGATTTGAACCCAAAATCTAGAAGGATCCACCATAGCAGATATATACACTTCGAATGGTGCTTCTGGTTGTCCTATATAAGAATAAATATAAATAATATACTAAACAATTAAAAATAAAAATACCTGGTAAAGGAGACATTCTTTCAACTTTCGGACTATCTATTTTTTTAGGAACTTCTGGTGATTTTGTTGGTATTCTAGGTTCTCTTTTAGCCAAAGAGGCGTCTAATTTTTGTTGTTGTTCCATTGCCTGTTCCACTACATCTTCAATCAATGATTTCGCTACATTTATTTGTTCTTTGGTACCTGAAATAAATTGATCAATTAAAAAACATATAGAAACCAATTCAATTATTTTTAAATACCTTTAATTGTTAACCTCTTTGAATTTAAAACCCTATCATCATCATTCACATTAACTTTAGCTCCCGATAAACTTCTAATTTCAGAAATTTTATCACCATTTCTACCAATAATTTTACCAACAGATCCCAGTGGTACCCACATATCTTCACTTTCAAGTACCGGTTGGTGATTAATAAATTCCTAAAATTCTTACAATTAATACACGTTTTAATAATTTGATTTTAAGTTATACCTGTATTAAATTCTCAGCGATATGGCATGCTTCTACAGAACCTCTAATAACACAAATTTTATCTTCATTTCCATCAAGATCTTTAAAATTAATCCGAGTACCAGATTGTTCTTGAATTTGTTTAATAGATTTTCCATTTCTACCGATAAGCGCACGTACCATATCTTTGGGAACTTTTATTTCATGATGTATAAATTTAGAAGCCTTTGCAAAGGTATCCATATAATCATCTTCATCATCTTTGTGAAAAAGAAGATAGAGAACGTATCCTGATACTCCAACGGCAGTAACGCCAAGAAATACTGTTAGAGATTTTGTAAGCACACTATAATAATAATAAAAAAAATGTATAAGAACAATATCGTTTGGTTTAACCAGTTTAAACAACAATTAAATTATCTATATATCTATTATGTATTAAAAAAATATGCTAAAAATAAACATGCGGCTAAAGATAGTTCCTCAAGAGTAATTTTAGAAAGAGCAACAATTAGAAAAATAGACTAATTTTAGTTGTTTTTTGCATCCATATACTTTTTTTTAAACCATTAATATGTAAAGAAATAATCATTATGTATTTATATGAAATATCGACTAGTTTAAAACTACAAAAATACAATTAAACTATACAAGTCTGAAAAAAACTAGTGAAAAAATATACAAATTATGTTAAAACAGGTGTTAACTAGTAAAATACATTTTTCTCAGTTATATAAAAGACCTTCACACTTCATATTATAGATGAAGATGATGTCATACTTTATAATATTAATACTTGATTGAATTTAAAAGATTAGCAAAAATCAAGATTAAAACACAAATGTTTTATACGAATTGAAACACAACAATGCACTTATAATTAATAATTATTAAACACTAAATTTTGTTTATTTCATTAGTAGTTAATTAAAACAGTTAGATAACTCCTTAAATATTAATTGTTTACCATATTTTAATTAAATACATAAAAATTAAAAAAGTATTGTCCGCTTAAAGTAAGGTTATCTTTCCAAAAACAAATAAGATGTAATTGTTACTTACCTCATTGTTGCATGAACATGTGTTTGAAAAATCTGTGCTATTTTCTTCTAACAGTATTCTAAAAGTAAACCACAAGTTACGATAAAAATAACAATACCACCACTTCAATACTTCAAATCAAACTTCAACCTTTCTCACCGTTGTCCTTGTTTCGTAACAAATACAAACGAACTAATTGTCTGTTTTTACGTAAACAACCAGTTAAACAGAAATTACAACAATTAAGTGTGCAAAATTAAATAATAGTTCAAATAATACAAATTTAAAATAAAAATGTTTTTTATTTTAAAAAAATTATATACAATGGCAAATTTAAAAAACCTGAATAAAAGTTGGTGATCCTGACATTTAAATATTGACACATATGTTTATTTCAAGGTTGGTATTGTGTAAAAATGGAGAAAAGTGGCAGAAATGTAAAAGGCGTCTGCAATAATTAAAGCTGTCATTTCTAAAATAAATAAATATAAGTGAATTTAAATACAAAAGTGGTTTATTTCCTTGACTTTTGTATATTAAAATGTTTTTATCAGAATGTTTTAATTAATTTAAGTGCATAGTGTGTCCTTGCTGCGATTTTCTTTTTATGACCTGTTTCTAGTAAAAGTATGGCTGATTTAAACGAATCTAAAGTGTTTCTTAACGACCCGGCTTTTATTAATCAATTATCAACAGAAGATCATGAAACAGAAAATCTTCTAAGTGATCCACTAGATGGTGATCCATTAATTGTGGATCCAATTCATACAGAACCACTTACAACTGATACGTTAGGAACTGAAAATGAATCTAGTGAAACTCTTACTCCTGCCCAAGAAATGATGATAGATCAGTTACTCTCAGAGTCGAATGAAAATATTGTAAGTGAAAATCAAAAAGAAATTTCAAAGGATTATACAAATCCAACTGAGGAGGTTGAAAGTCCTACAACTAGAGGGGAAACTTTCACATTTAAATGTATATTTTGTGATAGAGTGTTAAATGCAACAGATAATCCGAAGTTATTAGAATGTCTTCATAATTCTTGTTCCAGTTGCATAAGTAGCAGACTCTATGAACCTCATAATGAAGGTATGCCAGGTAAGTTTTGTAAACAAATTTTGTAAGAATAGTTAATAATTTTGTATACATTTTAGCACAAATAGAATGCCCATCGTGTGGGATGATTTGTAACCCTGCTTGTATTATAGAAAATCAATTTTTATTAGAATTAGCATCTAATAATGAAGATACAATTAAAAATGCTGATATGAAATGTAGTAATTGCACTGATGATGCAGTGGCTACGAGCTATTGCACTGATTGCTCAGAATTTATATGTGATAATTGTGTACAAGCCCATCAGAGGTAATAAATTTGTATTATAAGTTCTTAAATTCAATATTATTGTATTTATGTTTTAGATTGAAAATAACTAAAGATCATACTATAAAACCGAAAGAAGATGGATTGATAGAATTACATTCAGTTACAAGTGGTGCTCCATCAAATCTATTTTGTATGAATCATCCACATGAGAAATTATCCCTATTTTGTGAAACTTGTGATAAACTTACTTGCAGGGATTGTCAGTTAATAGAGCATAGGGAACATAAATATAAATTTACGAATGAAATTGCTTCAGAGGCAAAGAAATTTATTGCTGAGATGCTAAAAGATGTTGGGTAAGTTTTTATTTCATTTTGTGACACTTTTTTTAACTCTTATAAATGCTTGAAATAATTATCTTGTATTGTATCCGGTTAGAAATATTCATTCGTAGTAATTAAATAAAGCTTAGGGAAAATAGAATGATTTTTTGTAAATTTATCTTATTCTGGTATTTTATTTTAAGGATTTCGATGGTTTTAATTAAGTAATTACTGTTTATTTTGTAAGTTTCAAGTATGAATACAAAAATAAATAGTATTTGTTATAAAAATGTAAAAATATTTAAAATAATTTTTGTCTTAATCACTAAAATATTTACAAGATAATCGAAAGTGTTTCATTTATTAAGAAACATTTAAATACCAATGTTAAATAACGATTTGTGAACTAAAAAAAAAAATAGTTTATTACGACCCTAGGCCAGAAAGTTAGATTTTCTGGGAGGCATCTATATTCCACGCGTCAGAGCATCCAACTTTTTGGCTATAGGTTGTATACTATTTTTCTTGATCCCCATCCGAACATAGTCCGCCAGAGCGCGCTGTAATTCAAGCAAGCCATAAAAGTTGAACTTTCTGGAGCGGAGAGCTGCCAGAAAGTGCGTATTTTCAGGTAGGGGATCAAGAAAATCTTTAATTCAAGCAAGCCATAAAAGTTGGACTTTCTGGAGCGGAGAGCTGCCAGAAAGTGCGTATTTTCGGGTAGGGGATCAAGAAAATGTTATTTTTCAGCTACAAAAGAGCGTTACTTACTAGTGCAATGAAAGTTATAGATGATAGACAGAATTTGATAACTGATAAAAAAGGTGCACTTGTTAATGAAATTACACAATTAGTTGTCAAGTAAGTTGAATCTTTGACTACTGATGACTAGAAATTTATGTCAATTATGAATTTTCTAGATTAACAAATACTATCAATGTTCGAGGAAAACAGTTAATAGCAAAACTATCAGAAGTATGTGAATCAAAACAAAAAACTTTACAAGAAAAAAAATTGGCACTAGAACAACTCTCAAAAATGACTGATCATTGTATACAATTCACACAGCATGCTTTAGATAATGGAAGCGATATGGCACTATTGTATAGCAAAAAACAAATGACAGACCATCTTAAAAGAATAAAATGTAAAAGAGCTGATATACCCAATCCAGAGATACCAGTTAGGATACATTTAGCTTTAGATAAAGTTCCAGATCTGATTAAAGGTATACATATATAAATAAATACAGTAGAACCTCGATTATCCGTCAGGGTGCGATGGATTTAGGAAAGAAAGTGGATTTTATTAAAATAAACTAAAAACAAATTGCGAACATAACAAACATATATAAACATGAACCTAAATTATGTATATCACTTTGTTTTTTTGAAAAAGTCTGTGATTTTTTTGCTGTATCTTTTAGGGGCGTTTCTTTCTTGTTGTAGCATATTTTCTTTAATAATACTGTTTGAACGAGTTCTGCTTTTTCTTGATTTTCTGGATTATCAGGTAGTCATCTTCACAATCTTCATGAACATTAGCTTCTAAAGACTTTCAAATGTGATTAACTAATTTATTATCTGGTAAAATATATCCTACTTCCAGTTTGTCCAAATCTAACCAATGGGAAAGGTCATTTTTTGAGATTTCTTCCAAAAAGTGAAAAATTAGTAAAGTTAGTGAAATCTTCGCACTTCAACTCTTCAATAGGATGAGTTTTCGCATTATTCATTAATAGCGTAGCTTCTTCAGGAAGATTTTTAAATTTTTGGGTACTATTTTTCACAAGCAATAATCCCAAATCCATGCTTTTGAAAGCACGAGTTTTTTTTTTTGTTTTTCTAATGTCCAAGAGCGGAATTCTATGATCACCGCTAGCATTTGTACAAAAGATAACCGTTATATGTTCCTTTTCACATTTTTATTTAGGTGTTAACGATTCAGAAGATGAAGCTAATGCCGTTTGAGGAAGTAATTTCAAATTTAAGCCAGTTTCATAGCAATTTTAAATTTGATGTCGTTGTTTCATTTTCTTTAGTGCTGGGATATCGAAACAAAACATCGATGTTAACATCGGATGCAACTATCGATGTAGGTAAAATATCGATATGAAAACATCGATATTCAACAAGCATCGATGTTAATTTAAATAATTAAAAATATGGACGTAATATTAGGTATATGATTAGGAAATCGTTTGTTAAACATTGTCTTTTACGCGCTGGAAACTTGCATTCAAATTCGGAAAAAATGTCTGAGCTATCCTCTTCCTGATTCTGTATGTTTCTGCATTTTTTTGTTAAGTTACTTCTGCTTGTTGATGACATAGCAATTTCAGATTCACTAGGTCGTTTTTTTCTATGTAGTATCAATATTCTTACTCTAAATCCTCTTTATGCAATTCTTGAATATGGCATTTTAAATTTGTAGTATTGCCAGAAGTTTTTTTTTTAAACAAAATGTGCATATGGAAATGTTTTAATTATCACCATCGTTTCTAAAATACTGCCATAAATCACACATTTCCGTGCTGAGTGTGATTCCCCAAATCTCTTCCCATCTCACTCCATGTCAATGTAAAATATTAGATAAGAGACAGGCAACACAAAAAACATACAAACCAATCGACCCTTGCTAACTAATGCTAAACATCGACACAACATCGATCAGTAATCATCGATATACCTCGATGTTGGTCACGTTTGACATCGATGTTAAAATATCGACATCGTTTCCCAAAACGTTGATGTTTTTCAATCATCGCCCAGCACTAATTTCCTTCCGAAGCTTGTTAATATATTCTGCCATATTGGAACTATAAGTAATTAATTATTCACTTTTTTTCACTAATTTTAAATTTATCTCACGGGTGACGATTAAGGGAAGATGACGAATAATCGAGGTTTTACTCTAATTGATATTACTGTTAATATCAATATGTATTAATTATTTTAATGTTTTATTTTTGCTTACGTAAGGCTTATCCTCAGGTAATTTTCAAACATTGAAATATTTACTGTGTTTTTGTATGTATATTCTAATAATTTTAATTTTAGTGATGTCTACCATTGGTCAGATAGTAGTAGATGGCAGAGTCTACCCGTCTCAGGCTTCATCTCCTGCAACACCAATACCACCTCCACAAGCTTCTACAAGTCCTGGTCAAGTACGTCCACCACAGCAACCATCTCCTATTAGTCCGTTGCATCAATTATCATCTCCTACAAGTTTTCAACAACCTTCTAGAATGCCAGGACCACCTCCGTACTCGCAGTATCAAAGTACGTCACCTTATCCTTCTGGAATGAATAATGTTCAAAGTATGGCCCAGACTATGGGACAAAACATGAATCAGAATATGGGACAAAACATGAATCAGAATATGGGGCAAAACATGAATCAGAATATGGGACCTAATATTCAAAATCTAGCACAGGCAATGAGTAAGTTATGTGCTTAAAGTTGAATAGTTTGTATTTTTATTATATATAATTGATAAAACTAATTTCTATACAGATCAGAACCGCATTCAAGCAATGGGCCCACCTGGAATGAACAATATATCTCAACAATTGCAATTAAATATGAATAGAATGCCACGACCTCAAGTTCTTCAACGAGCTCTTATGCCTAGATTACCAATGGGACTTAATCAACAACAACAACAGGTTTGTATAATTATAATCCATAAAAATAATATATATAAAAAAAAGAACTAATAAACTAAATCTATACCTTAGGTATCATCTTCAACACATCCTCAAGGTATGATGGCAGACCGTAGTAATTTGCGACATTTATTGCAACCTAATAACGCTAATAATTCCAATAATGGTTTCAATCCTGTTTATATTCAAACAGGACCAGGTCAATATCAAGCTATCCAGCCTCATCTAGCACAACAATTTCAAAATAGATTTCCTGGGCAACAACAGTTAAGGTTTCAACAGAATAATCAAGTAAGAATGTTACTACCCAATCAACAAAATCGTATGCCAGTACAACAACAACAACAACAGCAGCAACAACAACAACATCAGCAACAACAACAACATCAGCAATCTCAGCTTTCTCAACAGATGCATCAACAGCAACAACAACGTTTACCACAATATCCAAACAGTGGTGGTGCAAAGTGGCATACTCCTCAACAAAGTGCACCAGGTATAATTATACTTTTAGAATACTAATAATAATCTTATTTAATGTTCTTTTCAAGGTTCAAGTAATGGTAATTCAAATCGTAACATGTCTTTACCAACAATTAATGATAATTTTAAAATCACATTGAGACAACAAACTCCAAATGATCCAAATAAAAATCTTCCAAGTGCAGTTACTTCTACGATCCCGAAAACACCCAGTCCTAATCATGTACAGGGTAAATCTGATACCGAAAGGAATCTTGATAAGTTTTGTGAAGATTCTGTTAAAGATCTTATGGCTACTATTGCAAAATTAGATTCAAATGGTGTTCAAGTCCTAGCTGAAGGAAGACAAAAGGTAAATATTCTCATTTGATTTACTAAAAATCTAATTACAGTAGGAACAGCAAAAAATTACCGTAAAAAGTAAGCTATGCAATTCAGAGGTATGGTCACTGATAGAAAATTACTAATTTTGTCGTATCACGGCTACAGTTGGTAAAATCTCTGACGACAAACAAGAAAACTTTAAAAAAAGAAGCAGCCCAATAGCCCATAGAATACGATTAACAGATAATTGTTCGAAGTATTTTTTTATGCATTGTAGTCATTGACGTATAAAAAAAGAGAGTCGTCTAATAGACCATATTTCGGCGGTCATTCATTAAACTTGTTAGTAAACAAGAGGTTTGTTGATATTACACCAGAAATTTACGCGGTTGCCGCATCGTTAAGACACGGCGCTCTCCACTGATAATTCTTTTTTGGTCATGAAAATATTAAAAATACCCCTTAATATGTTTGTTCTATTTTCATGATATTGTGTTTAAATAACCCCTATTTTTTAAATTTCACTTAAAAAACATTCACTCAAATCATTTTTTATTACTTTAAAGAGAAAAATTTATTTCTATATTAACCTACTCAAATATTTGAGAACGGACGTGACAATGGTGTTATAATATCGGACAGTCCCGTCTGCGTACGTCGTTACGAGCGAGAGTATTCATTCGCGTTGTTGCCAGGATTGGTTGAACATCGCCTACTTCATATATCTGCCGATCTTAGCTAGCGGTATTGCCACAACTGGTTGAACTTAAATTCTGAGATTTAAAGACTGACCGCCTTGGGTATATGGAATTGGCAATGCATTAGGTGTCTCTCTTTTTTTATACGTCAATGATTGTAGTAATGTATTTTTTATTATAAATAATTAACTTTTTAGGGTGGGTCGCCTCATGTGGATAGTTCAACTGGTGATACAGGTGTAGGAACGAAGATTAAATCAGAATTATCTGAAACTAGTAAAGATGATCCTAATGAAGATTGGTGTGCAGTTTGTATGGATGGAGGGGAATTAGTATGTTGTGACAAATGTCCTAAAGTATTCCACCAGTATTGTCACATTCCCAATCTTAGTGTTGAGTAAGTATTACTATTTTTTAAAGCATAGCTTTCTTATCGCAGGTTCCTTTGAATCAGTGTTGATAGAGCAGAGGTGTGAAGCAAAAAAAAAACAAACAAGCAACCTGAACATCGATATATACTAACACATCAAAATCACATCTTTTACAAAAGGCTACATTAAATACATCATAATACCGTGAATACCATACTTCTATATTCGTAGTTAGAAAATTGATGACATTACATTGCTCAAAAGTTCCCTTACTGAATACAACTAAGAGTGGATAGGGCACTGATATATTATATGATCGATTAAATCGCAATTACAACCGTTAGATTTAGGAAAGCTATGATTTCCCTTCCTCGGTCACTCCCGGACTGCCTCATTCTACCTATCCTTCTGGTCTGTTGTCGTTTTATAAATTATACGTCAGATTTGTTTTTAGGGAAAACGACACATGGCAGTGTTTGTTGTGTATGAATGTCTCAGATATCCCAGATAGTTTATTATCACTATCAGATAAGAAAGATGGTGAGCTCAGTTTAAAGGAGAGAAAAATTGCTGAGCGGTTAGTGTTGGAATTATATTGTCAATACGATCCTAGTTTACCATTTAGAGAGGTTATTGGACCAGATGTAAGTATATTGTTAATAATAAATAATATTTGTTTGGTATTCATTACAATTTTTTATAGACTAACAGATCGACAGTTAAGGTGAGTTAAAAAAAAACTGTCCAATTTTATTAATTTTTGTCGTCAATGTTTTAGTGTCTACAAATGTTATCGTAATTGTTTTTTTTATTTATTTATTAAGGATGTCCTCGTAGGTATAGACCTAAATACAAATGTACCAAGAACATCTATTGGGGCAGAAGAGATAATTTATTAATTTGGGATTTAAAGTGGGGAAGACGTGGGAAGGTAAGGAGTTCCACAATCTGGAGACCCTGGGGATGAAGGAACGATCGAATCGATCCGTTCTTGATGTCCAGCATTGAACAGTATAAGGGTGCATGGAGTTGGCACGTCGCGTTGCTCTGGCCGGTCTGACAAGTGGAGGCATTATAGAGCGGAGTTCTTCTGAGCAAAATCCGTTTATGTATCGGTAAAACAAGGAAAGATCAGACACTTCTCTTCGGATAATGGGGTTAGGTTTTTGGTGAGTCGAACTGCTCTTCTCTGTATTGCATCAAGAACTCTGAGCGTTGACGGAGCCGCCGAACCCCATACATGCGAGCAGTATTCAAGATTAGGTCGTATTTGGGCTTTGTAAAGAGTAGCTAAGTTGGATGGAGAAAAATATTTCCGTGCTCTAAACAGAAAGCCTAATTTCTTTCCTGCTGCAGTTGCTATGGATGAAATATGTTGGTTCCATAGTAAGTCCTGGAAGATCGTTATACCAACCAGCGTAATGGAGTCGCCCGCTACCAGTGTCTGATTGTTGATTGTAATGGATGAGTTGCATGTTTGCCTCTTGTTGGATAGGCAACATGTCTTTGTCTTGGAAGCGTTGAAATTAACAAAATTCTTTCTTCCCCACTTGTCTACAATTCTCAAATCTTGATTGATAGAAACCGTTGTGGATCTTCTGTCCTCTTCTAGAATATCTAGAGGTATGGGACGGTTGTGCGCCTTGTTACAGTGTAGGTTGCTATCATCTGCAAAACCATGTATCGGGTTATTGGTGGCCTCTAGTAGATCATTAATGTGTCATAAGAATAGAGTAGGAGCTAGAACCGACCCTTGGGGAACTCCAGCGTTGATCTGGTAGAGGTTGGAAGAATGTCCATCTACAGCAACTTGGATGTGCCTGTTGGAGAGAGAAAGTTGGATATCCATCTGCAAAGGTTTTGCGAGAGTACGTATGAAGGCAGTTTGTTCAAAAGAGCCGCATGCCATACTTGATCAAATGCTTTTGAGATGTCTAGTGATACTATTTGAGTCTCCCCATAGCGGTGGATGGCATCACTCCAGACATGAGTTACATATGCTAGTAGATCGGCTGTTGACCTTTGTTGGCGAAAACCATATTGCCTGTCACTTAAAAAGTTGTGTGTCTCAAGGTAGCTCAGGATCTCGTAATTGACGTATTTGTCCATAGTTTTGCTAATAACAGATAGAAGAGCTATGGGTCTGTAGTTAGAAGGCTGGGTTTTACAGCCTTTCTTGGAGACTGGTTGTATTCGAGCAGTTTTCCAGGATTCTAGAAAAATACCAGTATCATATGATAGTTGAAATACCTTAGTGAAAACTGGCGCTAGTTCAGGAGCACAAGCCTTTAAGAGTAAAGCAGGTATTTCATCAAGGCCGCTTGCTTTGTTGGTATTTAGAGTGGCAAGGACTTTCTGCACACGCTTAACCCTAAATATGATATTTTTCATTGTGTGGTGAGCCCGTGGAATAGAAGGTAGTTCCATGTTGCCTGGTGGGTTAAGTGTTGAGTTCGAAGAAAATATTTTGGCAAAGAGTTCTGCCTTTTCTGTTTAGGACGTAACTATTGAGCCGTTATCTGATGTGAGTGGAGGGAACGAACTATTTGTAAAATTGTTGTTGATATGGTTGGCGGGAGTCCAAAAGGACCGGCTTCCATTAGGGTTTCTCTCTCATTCGAGCGTCAAATAGACATTTGGAATTGGAAATAGTGGTGTTGTATCTGTTTCCAGAGTTTATATCATCCTGTTTTGTTTCTACTATTGATAAATTTGTTGTGTATTCAAACGTCATTAAATATTTACCATCCTTTTATTACTTTCTTATACGAAATTATTTGTTTCAGAATGAAGAATACCATGCAATTATCAAGCGCCCCATAGCTTTAGACACTATAAGACAAAAATTAAATTGGAATGTTGATACTCGTTATAGAAACATGGAAGAATTAGTTAGAGATGTTAGACTAATGTTCAAGAATGCCTATTTATACAATCCCGTAAGTATAATTTATTTTCAAAAAAACAAAACAAATAATAAGTTATGTTAGTTAAAGTACAATAAACTCTCGTTTATCCGAAATGATCAGGATGGCGTTCGGTTCACTTGTTCTCCTACTGAAGTCTCAAACTAAAATCGCGTAATAGTTCTTATTCAAAATGCTGTCCCCAATTTTGTTGAAAAACTCAGTACAAGTGAAATTTTTACTGTGTTTACCTCGACATGCATCTGTGGCTGAAGTGGTTAGAGGCTTTACCGGCTATTCTTAAAGATTACAGGTTATATACTCGGGGTTTTTGGAGTCGCTGAACACGAATATCACGATTCCGAAAGTCTCCGCGGCACTTGGTGTCTAGAGTATTTAGATTTACCTCTTCTCGTGGGGTTTTATGTAAATTCTGTACGAAATCAGTGCACACTTGGTACTCGGTCGTTTTTTGAGTCGCTTAATACGATTATAATAATGGCGATGGTGTTCGAAACACCTGGTGCTTAAGACGGACCTCGTCTCCAGGAATTTTATGCAAATTCGATACAAAAAGGAGGTTTTTAGGGTCGCTTACCACGAATATCATATAATGAGTTTGCTAAATCATTCGCATACAAATATATGAATCCATGCGCATGCATAGAATTATAACTTCTGCCGGCAGTCCCACAGACAGCCACACTAGTTTGTTATTATTATTATTTATGAAACAAGTGGACAAAATTGCAGAGTAATTGACTGAAATTAGTAATCCTACAGAAAATAATGGTCAGATTTTCAACCCAAAGCGTAGTTATTGCTTGAGAGTTTTGTTCTTGTTTGTATAACTTATTGAACATATTTTAATTAATTAATCTTTTATAAATTTTAGGTAGACTCACAAATTTACACTGATGCCAAAACTCTCGAAAAATTTTTCGATGAGCAGCTTGAAAAATTTTTACCTGAATACGCTTATGAAATGTTTGATGAGGATGAAATTCAACCTCCAAATAAAAAGTTCCGGAGGATAATATCAGACTGACAAATTGTTCATGGGGCGAATAATACAGTTTATTTCTCCCTATAACAGTAACTAACTTATATGTTAAAACAACCGTTTCAGCGTTATAAATACATAAAGTACGTTTCAAGATATTTCGTCTTGACTTCTGTTTCCAATATGATTTAACAATAATAAAATAATAAACCCTTAGTAAGGAGCCCTTATTTATTCCAAGTAGGCACTTAGGACGCAGGTAGATTTTGCATTAATGACACAAAATGGTTTTTCTTACGCGGGTAAAAGAATGTAAAATTATTTGTCAATGTAAAAATTTGTTGTTTCTTATTAAGAATTTTACTGTATGATTTTTCAATTCGTCATCTGCATCCATAAGTTCTTGTATTTTCTACAACCATTAATGCAAAATCTACCTTCGTTCTAAGTGCCTACTTGGAATAAATAAGGGCTCCTTACTAAGGGTTTATTATTTTATTATTGTTAAATCATATTGAAAACAGAAGTCAAGGCGAAATATCTTGAAACGTACTTTACAAAAAAATATAATCCGATAATTAATAGATAGGAATATATTTTTCTGTATGGCAACGCAAGTTTTTGTATACAATTAGATTATAAGACAAACCAGGTTTTTTTTTATGAAATTGTAGGTTTATTTATTATTATTTTTATTAGTTGTTATGTCATGTTTTAATGATGTTATTTAATAATTAGTACGAATTTTTTAGGATAATAATATATAAATATATATATATCATATTATCATTCACATACATGCAGTAGTAGAAATAAGTGCATATCCACTTAAGTAGGTTTTAATGATTTTATTTGAATTTCTGGACATAAGTTAACTGTAAAAAAGATTCTACAAGATTATTTAGGAAAAAAGTACTTTTTAAGTAATTTTTAACCTTCATAAGGCCAGGCTCGACTCACAGGATCTTTCAATTTCTTCAGTCATTAAAGATGTAAAGTATATTAAGTTATTTTTATAAAAATTTAATTATTTTGTATGAGTTTTAAAAATGTTAATGTAAATCAAAGCTAAACCCCGCTATGCGTTATGAAGGTTAAATGCTTTGCTATACTATATTTAATTATTTTTAAGTACTTCTCAAATTTGTTAAAATATTTTCAATTTTTTGCGTGACACATTTTTAATTCTGTCATATTTTGTGATTTCTTTATGGCATGTTATAAAAAAAACAAGAATTTTTAAATATGAAACATAAGATTAATATAATTATTATATTAATAATGACCAACCTATATAAATATATTTTTAATGTAGAATTTTTTGTTTTCTACTTTTATTCATTTTATTTGGGATTATGTTCATTTCTAAATTTATTAATAAAATAATTTTTTCCGCAAACGTCAAAAAAAGTAGACATTATTAACGTCAATTCATGATGTTGAAGTATGATTTCACAGACGCCACTTTTTTGTACGGCCGTGAGCGGACAAAAAAGTACTTTTTTGTACGCTGACGGCCGTACAAAAAAATAGAATTTTTAACATGGAAAATAATTATTAGTTGAACTTTTAAACTTTATTATCGATAATAATTATTAATAGTAAAATTACAGTTATTTAAGGTTGCACCGCACATATTTAATGCACTACCTGATTTATTCACTTCCAATTCAAGCGAATTTTGTGCAGAGTTGAAAGAGTTCATCGACAAAATTTCCTGTGACTCCTTACTTGTTGTTGCTTCTGTTACATCAACGTCGACATAATTTCGCTCATGAGAAGCTGCATTCAGGTACAGTGAAGAAGAATTCGACATCAAGATTTTTTCTGCAGTTTGTTTTTTATTAGACAAAGAGTCTTCAATGTATCCTTCAGCGACAGTGCTCGACCTCCAACCTCCATGCCGTTTCAAACAAGAAATATCAGCTCCTCCATCCACAAGCAAAGTAACTGAAGTTCTTCTTAACGCATGGCCGGTGTAATCTTTTGAATTCGGTAGTTTTAAATAAGTTGCTACTGTTTTGGGTACGTTACTAATTGTATGAATTCCCATGACCATGCGATAACATTTTCCCTTTTGAAATTTAAAAAAAAAATCGTCGGCTTTCCATAGCTTGTGGACGTAAAGAAGTATATTTTCTGTAAAGATTTATATATTTTTCTCCAATAATTGTGAACGATCGTGGCTTTTTAGATTTACTATCAGGAAAATTTATATGAATAACAGATCCTAAATCTTTTATATCGTCTATTGTCATGTTCACCATTTCATCGCATTTACATGCTCCAGATACGCCCATTATTAGAACAACCTAAAAGTAGTATGTATTTAAAAACTTGATTGTATTTATGCAGGTTAGAATATTATAACTAACCTTAATTCCTAGATATTGCTCATCAGGTGCATTATTTAAAAAATCTTCAAACTGGTCTTTTGTGAATACCTTTGACTTTTTGGGAGTATACCCTTCATTCTGCTTCTTCAGATAAGCACGTAGTTTCATATATTTGCTAATATCTAATCCATGTTTAATATTCAGTAATGATTTTATCATGGAATACTGACACCACATTGTTGAACTTTTCATTTTTAATTTAGTTGTCATTTCAAAAAAATAAGCTAGTAGCACATTTTCCGAATAGTTTGAAATGTTTTTATCATTGCACCATGTGAGAAATCTTTCGTAAGCATGATTATAAACTCTACTTGACTTAGTTGGAATTAAATCATTCGTAGCTGCCTTAGCAATGTCAACAACGTCGGGCGGTGTACAGTTGGGTTCTGAATCCGACATAATATAATCTAAAAAAAAATTTCAGTACACCTTACTACAACAAACGAAATTTTGATGCTCAAGTACTTACCAAAAATGCACAGTCCAATTGTTGCTTTAAATCACTTACAATATTTCTGACATTATAAAATATTATTAAACTGTCAAATTTGTTTTTGACTTGGCAATCACAAAACCAGTAACCACGGAAATGTAGTGCGCAGTTTTATAATTATTATTCTCTGAATTTATCAACTTCGTTGCAATCGTTTTGAATTTTTATTTAAATATTAATTAGTTCTATAGTCTGGATGCCGTTTGCGGAAAAAATAGCATGTTTCATTCGGAGCAAAAGCACTTTTTGTGGCTCGTCTGAAATTGTCGGCCTCACTAACGTTCGGCCATCAAACATTCAGACTCGCCACAAAAAACTATACTTTTACTCCTAATAAAACAATATACTATTTAGTTGATTAATGCAGAAGTAAATCATTTTTTTTATAAGTTCACATATTTTTGAAAGACATTGGCCTACATAGATAAAAACGAATAGAACGAGTACAGTTTCAAAACACAAATAAACGCAAAAAAATGAAGTCCCTGCTTTCTACTCCGATGGTTTTATATACCTAGATCTCAAAGAATCGATTATCAGTTTCTAGACGTGGTCCCCATATGTAGAAGCCCTTCGAATCTTCCAATAACTTTTAGTGGCGTACCAGAGTATTTATTTTCCATTCGTGAGCAAGGAATAATCTACATTTGGAATTTCACCTGACCACAGACTTGTGTGATCGCCCTTTTGGTTCGGGCGAGAAGTAAACGTGGAAAGCATCGTTATTGGATTCATCCATTAACAAATCAAAGGACAGTTTTACGAGTTATTTGAAGATTTATATGGGCATCCTGATAAACAATAGCCTTAGATTCGCGACTAAACAATCGCAAGTGAATGAATGTCTTGCTTGTCCGTATGTTTCATTGTGGTGGAGCGACTATCGCGTCGCGGTAAAAATAAGAGGTTGAGTTTTTTTTTAATTGCTGCGATTATTTAGCTCTTACTGCATTGACTTGTATTTGAACCAATGTGTTCAATCTTTGCGACTAAAAAATCGCAAGTGGATGCTAGACCTAACGGTTTGAGACTGAAAATGTAGATTTTCTTAAACAAATTGATTTAGTTTTTCCTTATTAATCGTTATTTTACGTTTTTTATACACTATTCTTCCATTTACCCATGTGTCTTTGTAGGTATCTGATAATTATCTTTTCTTGTGTACTTGGTGCTATTGCAGTACCGTCAGCGTATAAAGACAACAATGGATGTGGTGTATTAGGCTCATCTGCTGTATATAGGAGGATGGCAGTCTTCCTGCTTCTAGTCTTCCATACTTTGATATTACTGGGCCAATCTTGATCCTAAATTTCCTGTTTTTCAAAAATGACGCTGCCAGCTTCGTCATTGCTCTTAAAATCGCCATATCTGTTATTTTGTTTAGTAACCCTTCATGTCTTACTCTGTCAAACGCTTTACTGACATCTAAAAAGACTGCTTTAGTAAATTGTTTCCTGTTGAATCCCTCACTAGTCTAAAAAATTGCAGTTCTGTGGAGTGCTAAGTTCTTTATTTCATGGGGACTTGTGTGTGGCAGTGTTTTGTCTTCTTCGGTGTTTTTCATTTGTTCTGCTGTCTCTTCAATTTCTTGGTCAAAGTGTTTGTCCTCTTCTGGTTGCGTGTTTAGTCTAATCTGGCTTTCGAGGCTTCTTGCAAATGCTTCTCGTGCACTAACAAGTCCTCTTTCTCCATGTAAAGTTGGTAGCAGATTTCTATCGTTTGTAGATTACATCATAGGTTGTGGATCTAATTCGTTCCATTTTTCGTTTCTATATTCTTGTAGCCTGTTAGCTTCTTTTTTATCTTCTGTTCTTGCTGCCATGTTGGCTCTGTTTTTTGTTCGACTTTAGTCTGCAATTAGGTTTTTAAATCTATTGGGCTTCTCTGTTTTTATTGTCCCTGTCGTGTGGTCCAAGGTTTCCCTTATTGTTTGTTTTAGGTGCTCCAATGTGTTGTTTACTTTATCTTTGCTATTTAGCATATTGCTGTTCCAATTCCTCTTCTAAGGCGTTTCAGTTTGTTCTTTCGATGGTTCTATCTCCAATTTCTTTTCCTTCTTCTATGGGATTCTGTGCTCCATTTAGGTCATTCGTAGGCTTCCAAATGCATATTTACCTTCACATCCTGGACGGTTTTCTTCAAATTCCGTTAATTGACATTCTGCTTCCTTTTGTGTTCAGTATCCTGCTGTTCCGCACTGGGGTTTTGGCGTTGATTCTTTGATAAGATTTTTTTCTACAAGCATGCGTAAAACAACACTTTCCCGCACGCATTTTAATTCAGAAAATATCTCTTTCCCGCACGCATTTTTTTTTTATTAATTAGAGATGTTTTCCGATAACCTTTTTGACAAATTATTGTATTATTATCTTTATCTTGTTGGACTACATACAAATAGTAAAAAAAATTAGGATTATTTTACATGAAAATAGGGATTTTTAAAATGTTTGTTTTTAAAATTTTTTAAAAAAATCATAATTTATTAAATCACCCCTGTAAACCTTACTCAAAGCAACAACAAACTCACCTGTTTAAGTAGGGTTGCTATAGCTACAGTCGTGTATTTATTGACACTATGAAAGATTTAATTGTCACAATCGCATCTTTTCAAATATCTAAATAATTTTCGAGGTGATTTTGCTTGTAGAAAAAATACTGATCCTAACTCTTGCGGAAATTAACTTTCCCGCACTTAACTGCTTGCCCGAACTCCGCTTTGCGTCGTTCGGGCATCGGCAGTTCGCGTGCGGGAAAGTATAACTTTCCGCACTTGTTAGGATAATAACTATTTCCAAATGTATAAACTAGTAAAGTACACCTACTTGTTTTTATTTACCTGGTTCATTTAAATATTTAGTAGAGTACTGGAAAATGAATATCAGGATTAAATAGATAATTTTTTTAAAACTGTTATTACGTTTCAAATCTAAATGCACATAAAATTTAATACGATCAGTAGAAATAACGATATATAACTTTTTTTACGTTATAAAACTACTATAAATAGCAATACAACACTTTAGAGTGAATTAGTTCTATAAATAGATGAATTTTACTATAAAAAATCGTTCTTGTAGAAATAGTCTACCAGTACTAAATGTAAATAGATTTTAAAGTTATTAAATAGAGTATTATACAAAATATGTAAATTTTGTATACTTCTCTATAAACACACAATTATTCATAAAACATCCATACGTAAATAGTATTTTCAATATATTTATATATTTTATTAATTAAACTTCATTCTTAACGATTTGAATTTAATCAAATTGTTATTTAAATTAAAGTAAAAAATTATATTAATCACATTTGTTTTTAGTTTGTCCCAACACTTTTTTTGGTGAAAAAATGATGGTTTCTGTGAAAAAAATGATAGTTATTGGTAGAAATGTTTATTTTTAGTAACAGTCACTGTTTTTGGTGGAAAGATTATGATTTTTGAAGAAAAACTAATGTTTAGTTTAGTTTTTGGGGAAAAATGATAGTTTTTGGGGTAAAAATGATATTTTTTAATGGAAGAGTGGATTTTAGAGACAAAACACCTGTTTTGATAAAAAAAGTCGGGTGGGGCTGTGCTAGGGCACACAGCCGTTGGTTTTCACGTGAAACGTCTATGTTAGCGATATCGATGGTCTGTTCATTCGTTACGTCCTTAAGTACAGGTATTCCATTGGTAAAGGTGCTCGCGAGGTTGGCGGCAGCAGAAAAGTTCCTCGCGGCGTCTGCGTTTTCGTCGGCACCGGCTTTGCGATGTTCCCGAAACCGTCTCGCTCGCTCGGTGCCGGACATTGGGGTACCTGTGTGTGGCCCATAGCCTCCTTTTTCCAACGATAACCGTGATTTGTATTTCTGGCTGGCTCTTGCACGAGCTGAGGCCGACGTAGCAAATGTTTATATATTTTTTTATCACTTTCTGGTTATGTTTAATATAAATACTGTCCAAATTGGACTTATTTTTTATGAATCAATCGGTTTCAATAATCTTGATAAACACACAAAAGAATCACCGCGCTATCAAGTCGGAGTCACGAGTTACACTGAATAGAAACGAGCGAGAGCGCCGGTTTCGCACAGTTAACGCAGTACCCCTCCCCAGCCACCCCGCTCGACCCAGACCCGGACTCAAAGTCATAACAGCGAGCTGACTATATAAGTGAAATATTCACACCACATTTTTGTTTCTAGGACTAATAGTTTAACAATTATTAAGGTACGATTTTAAAGACGTTTCACGTCAAAAATAAGGTTTCTGCAATAAAACTAATGTTTAGTTCCAAAATTACTCTTTTTGTTGAAAAAATGATGTTTTCTGGTGGTGGAAATGATGGGTTTTGATGGAAAAGTTTAGTTTAGTGACAAAATCACTCTTCTTCCAAGTAGTTATCCATCAACGTGAAGAAATAACGTACATGCACAATACGTTGATTATAAACGATCAAATTTGAAATTGATAAGATTACGTCAATAAATAAAATCGACCGTAAAAGTATTGACATATAGATGACCTTAGTAGTTCCAATCGCTAGTGATATTGTGAAATAGATAATGAATTTCAAATTAGAAATAAAAATGATGTTAAAATCGTTACAAATTTTAAGTTAGTTTTCGTGCCGGTAAGTTGCAACGATCTATTGTATCGGTTTTCTTTTTCGCTACGATAGATTTTTACATTCATTTTTATATCTGTTTTCCTTGTGGTATTCTAACATTCTCCTCTTAAATACAAGTAAGTTAATTTTATTTCATTTAATTTTTTTATTTGTATTCTGAAATTAAGGTGATTTTATTAAATATTACTAACATCAAATTTCAAGTCGTTTCACTTTCGCCAAACATCAGTTTTTGTGATCTTGATTGAATTGTAGTCCTGTTTACACGAGTATTTAAAATTAATTTATTTTCAATAATATGGAAAAATAGAAAGTGATTCTACTTGATTGTAATTCATTAAGGGATGGAATTCTAATTATTAATTTCATTATTAGGGTTATTGCCACATTTGTGAGGAGACCTACGTAGGAGCTAATATTTTTTTTTTGAGGCGAGTTCGAGCCCTCCGCCATTTTGGTAAAAGAAAGCCGAATTTCGACTTACAGGTAGATCCCAGTTTGCATCCAATTTGATTTAACCGAAGAATATTCAATTTCGTACAAAAAGGCAACAGTTCATCCCAGGAAGAAATTTGTCCAAGGGAATCCTTTCCGAAGAAACAACAACAAAGATAAGAGATTAAATTAATTTACGAACTAAAATTTATTTTTTTTCTTAGTATGTACTGATATATTTTTTAAATAAATCATTTAAACTGGTGTTTGAGTGTTATTTGCTTGTTTGTACTCTGGCGCCCTTATATTTTATGTTTGGGAAGGACTGGTAAAACTCAGAAAAGAAGCAACGACTCAATTGAGCTAGCTAAGGGATATAATTCCTTTAGTGGGAATTTTTACAGTTATAGTTTAACTAATGTTAATGTGAAAAGACAACCACGCCTTCTAACCTCAACAAAGGAAGCGACTTTCGAATCTTGGTTGCCAGATGTATTTCCGAATATTCCTAAGTTTATATATTTTGAAAATTTTATCTCTACTTTACTATTCAATTGTTCGTCAATGACTCTTAGAAAGATAATATAAAAATATTCTTACAAAATATATATTTAAATTAATTAACTAGGTTCTTCATATTTAAACAGTTTTCACTTCTAATGATATCAATTTTGTATATATTACTTATACTTAAAGCAATTTTTAAATACCGGCAACATTGTGTATTTACTGTCCGGATTTTCAAGTCGGTTCGTAACCCATTGATCTTAACGTAAACAAATGCCGACGGCGCGCTGTTTATCAAACGAAACTTCAAAGAGGAAAATTGCAAAATGCGACAACAGTCAAATACCGCCTAGTCTTCTTCCCCATTACAGTACACAGTAGCGTGATTGATTTTTATTGATTTTTTATATTAGATATATTATATATTACGGTGGCTTGATAGTACTTAATATAGTAAGAATTTCTCGTTTAAATATAAGATAATAACTACGCCACCTTACGGTGGCGTTATATTATTTGATTTGGAAAGGTATTTTTTTTAGACTTTATTTTTTTCGCATTTTTTCTGTTTTTAATTTTCCACTTTCTTTTAGTTTTTCGTTTATTTATTTATTGATTTATTTATTTATGAATCGAAATTCAACACTATCTATTGGGTTTTCTTACAATTCAGTAATTGTTATGGACAATGCGTAGTATCATTTCCGCATATTAAACAAAATACCTAATACCACAAAAAAAGAATGAAATTTTAAGACTTATGGCAATCAAAAATATCGATGTTCCTAAAGAGGTTCTAGTAAAGAAGGAATTAATAAGAATAATCAAAAGTCAGAATTTTAAAAATGAATACGTCATTGACACCATTTGCAGCAGACATGGTCATACCCTTTTGCGTTTACCTCCTTACTACTGTATTTTTAATCCAATCGAAATGGTTTGGAGTACTGTAAAGAAACGTTTACGAAAATATAATCAGTCACCAACCTTAAGCGCAGTTGTTCTTGATAATATTCGAGAGGTAATTAGTGGCATTAATAGCGATGTATGGAAAAATTGCGAAACACATGTTATAAAAATAGAAAAGGAATATCCTGTTTTACCGCCAATAGCACCATTAGTAATTCAACCTGGAAACGATTCTACTTCAGAAGACTGACAATTCTTGTTAGTCATTCCAACCAATTTCCTTTACAGCTATCGTGATGTATCTTGAAAACTTGTTTTCAAAAACAAACTAATTTTATATTCTTACTAACATACCCAACCCTTTCCTTTCCAGGCAAGGAAGGCTCCTACCTCCTCGTGGTCCTTGCTGGACAGACAATCTTTTAAGATTGTCTGACAAAATGAGTATTATTTGTAGACAATTGTTATAAAATTATTATGAGTTATGTACTATTTGAATAATGAGTCAAATGTTCTTATTAATAACTAAAATTAACAAGTTTTAATTTGAAAGAATTAATTTGTTATTTGACAATTTTCAAATTGATACAAAATTTACAAATATATAAAAACCGTTTTTCTTTTGAAATTTAAAACAAAAATTAATAAAAATTTACGAACCCTTTTTATTTAATTCCACGCCAATGGTCGGCAATGCCATCAAAGGCATTTAAAAACCGCCAAAGAGCAAAAAATTTCACATTTAGATTGGAAAGAGTATACAAAGTATAGTTTGGTATATTAAATTAAAGTCAAAAAACTACAACGCCATATTTTATTGTGCATACAATAATACAGGTATATACATATACACTTTTGAACATACTTTTGGAAAGATTTATTGGACAGAATTCAACAATAAATATTTAAAAACAATAAAAACAAGTCTTACAATTAGTCACATAGTTATAGAAGTAGAAACCGAGTGTATTGAACGCATTTATTATTATTATTTTTTTAATATTATGCACCATACAGAGGTTTAGTTTTATTGCATTTATATTTTAATGTACAGGGTGAGAACACAAACTATATACAGGATACAAAGTACATTTGCAAGGTAGATTTAATTCTAGAATAATAACCTTTCGTTTACTGATTGGGGCATAGACTTATAATACCTAGACTGCGCGTCCCAATTCAAGCCCGTTTTCTTTTAATGTGACAGAGAAAAAAGGTCGTAGCAGTGTTCGCTTCTCTTTCTAAGGGCTCATCTTCAGCATACTTGGCTTTATTCGCCAACGATCGTCTATCATCGCCTTAAGGTGCTCATATACTTTCTGCTTCTCTTTCTAAAGGCCCCTCTTTAGTATACTTGGCTTCACTCGCTCATCATCGTCTATACTCATCTTCGACCCTTGAATTGTCCGTTTTTCCGGGACGCATCAAAGGGAATAGATAAATGATTGCGATAAGGTGCTCACACACGATCTGCTTCTCTTTTTAAAGGCCTCTCTTTACTATACTAGGCTTTACTCGTCGGTCATTGACTATGATCACTTTTGATCCTTGAATTGTCGGATTTTCGGGGACGCATCAAAGGGAATAGATGAATGATTGCGTTAAGGTGTTCACACACTTACTGCTTCTCTTGAATTGTCGGTTTTTCAGAGACGCATCAAAGGGAATAGATCAATGATTGCGTTAAGGTGCACACACACTTTCTGCTTCTCTTTCTAAAGGCCCGTCTTCAAGATACTTGGCTTCACTCGCCTATCATCGTCTATAATCACCTTCGACCCTTGAATTGTGTGTTTTTCGGGGAAGCATCAAAGGGAAGAGATGAATGATTGCGTTAAGGTGCTTACACACGATCTAAAGACTCCACTTTCTTATACTTGGTTGTAAAAATTAAAGCAAACACTGCTCCGATTTTTTTCTCTGAAAAAAAACAGACTTGAATCTGAACGACAATCTTGATGCTTGACTTGTGAAGCCCCGAAGGAAAACGATGATTGTACGACTCTGCCCGTTCGTTGTACAAACTACTACGGACGATCGTGTGGATGCTTGCGCGACGATTGTACTGATTATAAACGATCATCGCCGATAGTGAAATGAGAGCATAAAGGGCGGAATATACCAACCTTTGGTTTTGTTTTGTGAACAGGCGATTAGAAAGAGAAGCAAACACTACTCATTCTCCCAGTGCGGACAATTAACAGATCGAAGGCGATCATAGACAATTATCGGCGAGTACAGCAAGTGTGCTAAAGAAGAGCCTTTATAAAAAGACGCAAACACTGCTCCGATCTTTTTTTCCGACAATTCACGGTTCGAAGTCGATCATAGACAATGATCGGTGAGAACAGCTGAAGAGGAGCCTTTAGAAAGAGAAGCAAACACTGCTCCGATCTTTTTTCCGACGATTCATAGATTAAAGGCGATCATAGACGATAATAGGCGAGTACAGCAAATATGCTGAAGAGGAGCCTTTAGAAAGAGAAGCAAACACGGCTCTGATTTTTTTTCTCTCAGAACGGGTTTGAATCTGAACGTGCATTGAATATTAACTATTTAAATTTAAGGCCTTTATTTTTGTAAGAAGAGAGTTATAAATAAACAGTTCTTAAAAATATATTTTCGTTCATCTTAACAATAAAATTTATTATTAAATTGTAAGATGGATATGTATTTCTACTCTGTAATTTTATCTCCAAGTAGGCACTTATTACTATGGAGAATTTACGTGGAAATTTATAAAATTTTGTTATTTACATATACTTATTTATAAGAAATATTGGCCTTTAAAAAAATAATAGTAATGGTAGATTAATTTGTAATTCTCACCCTGTTTCACCAAAGGATTGTCTGCTACCTTGCCTGTTTAGTTTTTTTTTTATTCTAAATATTTTAGATAAGAACAAAATACAATTGCAATAAACGCATTTTATGAACACACTGTGTATATATGACATAGTCATAATAAAATTCTAAATATTTTACTCTGGAAAAAATATAATAGAAAAGTTTGAGCTACATTTATTGACATTTGATTAAAGATTTAAATTTTTGTATTATTATTGGTATAAAATGAGCACATATTTAATATTTAGACATCATAATTAATAGAATACATTTAATACTCAGGAATTAATAGTCCAGTCTTTCAAAAGATTTATATTTTAATAATTTATTTTTAAATCGCATTAGTAGTTAATTTTTTTTATGATTTTTATCTTTATACAAGCCTACGCCCCTGCTAACTTTTTTAACTAGAACGTACACAAATTGCTATGGTAGGTTTACACGTTGCAAGTCTTTGCAAGCATCCACAAGCCCTCACAAACATACGCCAACTTGTAAATACGTCGCAAGCTTTCATTGATCTGTGTTCAAAAACCGACACTGGTCTGGATCGACAACAAGCTCTTCCCATCTCACGCAAGCCAAGTCAAACACCACCTTTCCACGCTTGTGTTTGTGGAAGCTTGCCGAGACTTGCCAAGCATATAAACCTACTATTAGAAGTGCATCTCCAAGTGACGAAAATTAAAAAAAAATTCATCACCATGGCGATGGTTACTGAGGCACCTGGTGACCACGGTTGACTTCGTCTTCTGAAGTTTTGTAGAAATTCCATACAAGATCAGCACAAACTCGTTATTTGGTGTTGCTGAACACGAATATCTCTATGGCCATGGTCACTGAGGCACCTCGTACCTAGGATGAACATCGTTTACTGGAGTTTTATGAACAGAATAAAATCCAAACTCATTACTCAGAAACTGAACATGAATATCACTATGACGATGGTCACCAAGTCACCTAGTGACCAGGATTGACATCGTATTCTGAACTTTTATAGAAATTCGATACAGAATCAGCCCAAACTAGTTGCTCGGAGATTTTCGGGTTCACTGAATATCAAGACGGTGACGGTCACCGAAGCACCTGGTGCCCAGATAAGATGTTAAATTTTTGTTTCTTTAGATAGAATAAAATAGTTCAAGGAAGATGAAAATTGGATCGAATTGGCCTAGTGACACTCACAAATGTGTGTTGCGAGGGTTCACAGAAGGTTTTCACAATGATTGCTAAGTAATAAATTAAAGTTTTTAAGGCTGTAGAATTGAGGGAACATTTTGTTCATGGTGTTGTTAACTGGCAGAAACACAGACACATTTGTTACCTTGATGACACAATTTGTAACAGTCGAAAATGATCTTTCATCAAGATGAAGCACCGTAACATTCTGCAAAAGTTATTCGCACCTGGTTCTAGGAGAACATCTTCTAGTCCAGATTTGTCTTCTATGGTTACGTTTTGGTATAAAAAAGAACTCTGTAACATTGCTGGATATATAGGACTAAATTCTTTCAGAGAAGTGTATAAGACTTGTAAACACAATGTCTAACCTAGTTCCCAAATCTCTGCCTAAGAAAACATTCCTTAGGGTAAGAAAGCAAAGTTACATATCTAATCGGGTCTAATACTGAAGTAGGAGCAGAGATTTACAGAAGATTATCAAAACGTAAAAAATCTCTTTGGAGTATATACATCTGTGTTTTAGGCAAAAGTATATGCAAGCGAATTAACATCTGCATAAATAGTCAGGCAACTATTAGGGCTTTAAAGACCTCTAAAGTGGTCTTCAGACTAGAACATGTCCTGGCCGAACATAACAGGGTGTTAAACTAGTTTGAGTGCAAGGATAAAAATGAATACAAGGCAACGAGCGAAAACAGAATCAGACACAATAATCTACTGTCCATAACCAGTTCTAGGAGTATGATCTGAAAAGCCTGGAACCATAGACAACACAACCAACACTGGGAACACATCTCTGGCCAAGCACACACCAGAACGTGTATTGAACAGACATACACCAGAAGACTTGAAACATTGCGCAAAAAATAGAAATCAGGTACCAGTTTATACCGGTCAATGAACATCTACAAAACCAGGAGAATGGAAACCAAAGTTACAGATTATATGGCAAGTAACGAACAGGTTAATAATTTTACAAGAAAAGAATCATCAGCCACAATATTCTACGGTCCAGAGCCAGTTCTAGAGGTACCAAAAAGTACGGTCCAAAGTCGAATGAAAGATACAATCAGCACTGTAATATATTTCTAGTAACCCACAGGCAGAATGTGCCAGAAGAGCTGAAAACTAGCAGGAATCAGCTACGATTCAGTACAGGTTTCCATAGAAGCCATGCACCGGTAAGGGACACCTGTTAAATGGAGACGCAAGCTGCAGATTATGCGTTAGAAAACCTGAAATAGTTAAACGAGGCACCAATCGTAGGAGATTTTGAAGAGGTCACAAACTTATGGCACCCATGTTTAGAATGTATAATATAAAAAAATTGGAACCATTTTTTTAAATCCCAACTGTGTACGGTTGATAATAAAATAAGACATCTAGGACTTGAAAAAGTTAGCTCGTATATGATTTTTGTGATTAAGGATCTTTTGAAACAGTCACTATTAAAATACTTTTGTGATTATGATTTTGAACATGACTGGTCTATAAATATAATTTTTGGATATTGATTTCCAAAAATCAAAGCGGTTGCAAGCAAAATTCTATAAATTAACTGCATTGTTGTGAAAACTCGTCAAAATATATAAATATTTGTAGAGTTGTATTATTTCTTTTATTAGGAATATTAACAGATGATGATGGGGAATTCTTATAGCTAATGTATGGTATTCTAACAGTTAACAGGGTCACAGCCGCATTGATTTATTTAAATTATTGAAATGGAGTTAAATTTTGAATTTTTCAGGTACAGGTAGGGAACGATTTTTTTTTGTTGTATCAGGGAAGAAGCAGCCACGAAAATTGATTGGAAATAATCAGTTTAATGATTTTCTTTATTGTTACATAATTTTCTTATAATTGAACCAAGTGTAGGTGTTGATTTTTTTATTTTAATTTAAAAATTTCCAAACAATTTTCGTGTTTTATTAATCTTAACCAAACAACTACACGAATTTTTATATATTTCAATTTTGGACATAAACTGTTACTTTGAAGGATACTGAAGAAATATTTAGCGGAAAACACTTAACATTTATTGCGCGATAAGGGAAAGTTGTTTATTGTATCAGTTTATGTCCATTTTATTGCGTACAAAATTTTATAGATTACGAAATTAATTCATGTAGATGTAGGTAAAGATATTTTTGTTTGTAAAAAAAGGAAATTGAGAAGTAATTTTCCAGTATATTTTCCATATACATACTTTAGCTTATTGCAAACTACACGTCCCCATTTTTTTTTCAACGCAATGGCGATGTAGGGGTTAAACAATTTCTTTTTTTTTTGGCAAAATCTAACCATAAAACTTGAAACACTTAAAAAAATTTAGTTGACAATTATTATTAAAATATAATAATTGTCAAGACCTTGTATAATATATGCATTTTTGGTTTTGTAGCCTATTTACAAATATACAAGCTGAACTAAATATGTCACGTGACACTCTCTAATACTTGGCACAATTTTTTGGTTTGTTAAGTAGTGTAAAATTAGATTATTTTTTTATAATTCAGAGAATATTGATTTAGAATCGTTGTTTTAGATAAAATAAATACTGTAACAGTTACTTTTTAAAGTTATGTTCCAACTCTATTATTACGTTATAACTGTTAGGTATAATAGAGGTGGGAGCTGATGTAAAAAATAACAGTTACACATTTAAATGCTTTAATAAATAAAAATAAAAATAAGAAATCAAAGATTGTAAGATAAATAATAAAAAAAAATGAAAGCATGAATTGGAAAATATATTACAACACAGTAAAATAAAAAAAAAACAGTTATTTAGTGTATACTTTAAGACTTTTTCGTATAAATCTAGATATATCTCTGAATTTTCAAAAAATATATTTATTGTAAAAAAAATATTCTGTAGTGCAACAATTCATATATTAATTTCAGATTTGATATAAGACAAGGTAGAAAAAATTTGTATATTAATTCTGATAACTAATAATGGTATGTTGCACAATTTTATTATTTTTCTATAAAAAAAATTGACATAAGATTTGTGTCAAGTTACATATTAAATAACAAAACAGAGAAGAATGAAAACTAATTGAACTGATGGTAACTTTTTTACATTATAGAGTTTTTAATGAATTGTGTTAGTAATGAAATATTGTCTTATTGATTTAATATAAGGTACTTACCACTATAGAAATAATAATAGAGATTTTTGAAATATAAAACTTATATAAACAAGAAAATGCCTTTAACAAAAAATTGAAAAATATCGCAAGAATCGAACCTGCAATCTTTACCTATTAGAGGCGTTACTGGCTGTAGGTACAGATTGAAGGTTCGTTGACACTTTTTCGATTTCTCCTTAACATCATTTTTTGTTTATATAATTTCTAATTTTCAAAAATCGTATGGGAGATATCTCAAAATAATTAGTTTACTAATAATAAAAGAGAGTCAAAACAAAAAGGAATTGTAACTTTATTAAACAACAATAAAATCATTACAACTAGAAAATAAAGCAATTAAAAACAAACACATTTTTTTTACTAAAACAGATAAAACGTACCACATGCTAGATTTGGGAAAAAAATTGTTGAAATGCTTTTAAAATATATTTGGCACTGTATTTATTTATTTAAGTCTAATTTTCCATAATAAAAATTGGTATATGAGTATTTTTAAATGAGGGAAGTATACATGGTGTTTAGTTTTCTGGAGAATTGTTAATTGTTTGAATTTTAAATCTGCCATTTGAAAAAGTTAACTGTACAAACCTACCACACCAATATTATCAATAATGTCAAATTGCACTTTTGTTCTTTATACATTTTTTCACCACCTAAGCGATTTGTATTTAACGAAAATTTGGTGAATGATAGTTCTCAGTACGTAGATGGAAAAAGTCATTGAAAAGTAGATCTTATTCTCAAGCTTTCTAAATTTAGTAAATTCAGTTGCTCAGTAAACGAAATCACAATCAAGTGAATGAAAAGATTTTATTATATAAAGACCAAGACCCCTTTTATCTCTCTCTCTATCTGTCTCTTTCTTGTTTAATTTTTTTTTTTGCTTTCTCTTTCTCAATCTCTTTCTCTACTTGCTCTTCCGATGTTTGCTCTTTCACTATTTCACTCATTCCCCGTTATCCTCTTTCTTTTTCCCTTTCTCTCTTTGTCTCTTTTTCTCTCTTGATCGCTCTATCGTTACTCGTCTCATGTTGAGAGCATTGAAATCTGCCTCTAGTTGGTATATAAGAAAGGTTAGTACTGAATGATGAGATAAAATTAATTCGTGAAATTTAACGAAAGTTTGGTGAATGATAGTTCTCAGTTCATAGATAAAAAAGTCATTGAAGCGTAGGTAATTCTCTTTCTCATTTTTCCTCTTTCTCGTTCTCTGTTTGGTGTAGGTACTCAAAAGTGGGTGTAGCAAATAAGAGAGGAAGAAAGAGATATTATTTGGTGTACTCAAAATTGGAAGCATCTAATAAAAGAAGTCCTAGGCTTACTGGCATATGGGAGGATCGTATGCTGTTACTCATTTTCGTGACGATTTTTCTATTCTAACACCTCTTCCTGACCTTACAGCTTTTATTTCATATTAGTTTTATTACAGGATGTTCTGTTTTTTTTTTGGGTAAATTTCACACATTTCAAACAAGTGTTATATTGATGATTGAAGATTGTAACCAATAGAAAACATTTAATCTTACGTTCGCATGATTAGTTACAACCAAGAGAGTGGCCAGGTTTTTATGAAGAAGTTCTGATGAAAAAAGCATAGAGTATAAAAAAATTACGAACTGACAATTTCCATTCTCAACACGGACATTCCTAGAGCCATCTATTGAGAAAATCAACAGCTTTTTCAAGGAGGGATTACGCCCATATTTACAGTTATGAATTTTTATGTTTATTATTTTAATAAACCTAAATTCAGAAGAAAGCAAAGCTGCTTATGATATTTGGTGTACTCTGTAGGTACTCAAAAGTGAGAATAACGAATGAGTGACGTGGAAAGAGCATGAACCTGCTCGAAAATGGGAGGAATGAGTGATGATAGCCACTGGAAATGCCGTTACTCATTTATGTGACGATTTTTCTATTCTAACACCTCTTGGTCACCTTAAAACTTTGATTTAACCATAGTCTTGTTATATGAGGTACTGTTTTAGTTCCTCTGTTGTATTGATGGTTGAAGGTTGTAACCAATAGAAAATGAAATATAGACGTATAAATAAATTTTAGAAGGCCTAAAAGTCTATGGTTCAATTGATCTGTAGTAGTAGCACATATAATACCACAGGATAGATAACAAACAGTAGTGACACTATTATCGGTTTCTTTGATTCACCATTATTGTGTTAACCTGTCTTAATCATAGACTAAGCAAGTTGACAGTTTGAAACTTTACAAAAAGATTTCTTAACTAATTTTCCTTATCATTATCTAATTCGGACCATAAGAGATAGAGAGTAAAAAAGTTGTCTCATTTTATGTGTCTCCATTGTCTGTTATCCATACAGTGATCGCATTTAAAAAAATATATCCGAAAGGAAATTTTATCGATAAATTTCGTGATAAATGTTAAAAAAATTGCCATCAGTTCTGAAGAGATACATTCAATATAACAACAATTAATTGATAGATCTGAGCACCTGATACTTAGACTACCAAAATTCTGGCCCAGTCTGGGATTGGTCTGTGACAAGATCGAGCAGTGGCCTAATATAAATACTTAACCTACACATTCTAACACCTTATAATGAGCCAAGAAAACATACAGCATTGTTCAAAAACATTTAACAGTGATATTTCTAATATAAGCACTTAACCTAAGTTTAATGTCGACAAGGACATTGATACATAAATAAAATAACGTGGATTGTCATTTTTTTTAATGGAAAAACTGCGACCAACTCGAACTCGTCTCAGACCTCTAAATTTAAATCTAATATCATACATACAATAACATGTACAAATATCATTTTTATTATTATATCAAGTATTAATATAGATAGATTCATAGTAATAGACTTTTAAAAAGATCACAACACAGAGTTAATGGTACCGAATGGTGGCTTTTAGCGCATTTGGTACCGTTTTGAGTTAAAAAAATTATAAAACAATCAACTTGTCTCCAATTTTCTTTGTGGCACATATTTTTTAAATTCTACATTCATACAAATTTATTTAATTTATTTTACAATAATAATCTAAGAGTCAAATTTGGATCTCCTGTTATATTGTAACTACATTTAATAATTAATTCTAAAATTTACTAAGAGAAAAACATTCAGATATGTAAAGTAAATATTTATTTGTTTATTCATATTTAAATAAATTAATTTAAGGAATTTTATAAATACTTAGTTTTCGAGTAATTTTTGTTCAATTTTACGTCGTATCTCTCTCAATAACTTCCCTACATGGGCTGAAAAGTTCCGGAATTTTTCAATACGTGGCGCCACTGGAAAATTAACATAATTCATCTGAAGAGATTCATTAGTCTATAGTTTATGTAAAAACGTTCATTACATATTTTATTATTCTTTTAGCAACTACAGTATTATAAATAGAGCAGAGGAGCAAAGTTTTCAGATGTCCCTAGGTTGGAAAGAGAGAGAAGACAGCAGTACCCACTATATCTCCCTCTACTTCAGGATTATCGTGTGATTTATATTATAACTTTGTGCCATACTGTGTTACATATGTTTTATTATTCGAAAAACCAGTTATCCTTTACTGCACATGCGTCTGTATAGAGGAACAGATAGGGTACTGCGATCTTCTCTCTTTTTCTAACCGTCAGACTTTCCCATTTACAGACAGCCATATGTTTTACCTACTCTATTTATAAAATCTCTATGTTTTTAGTGTGGATCATAGAGGTATTGTAAATCGAATAGAGTAGCTAGGATTCATGCTGTTTCTCAGTTGGAAAGAAAGAGAAGACCGCAGTACCCAGTATATTTCTCTCCACTTGAGCATTATCGTATGATTTATATTATAACTTTGTGTCATACTGTGTTACATATGTTTTATTATTCGAAAAACAAGTTATCCTTTACTGCACATGCGTCTGTATAGAGGATCAAATAGGGTACTGCGATCTTCTCTCTTTTTCTAACCGTCAGACGTTTCCACTTACAGGCATATCAATATGTCTTACCTACTCTATCTATAAAATCTCATGTTTCAGTGTGGCTTATAGAGGAATGGTAAATATACTAGAGTAGCTAGGATTCGTGCTAATCCTCAGTTGGAAAGAGATAGAAGACCGCAGTACCCACTATATCTCCCTCTACTTGAGCATTATCGTGTGATTTATATTATAACTTTGTGCCATACTGTGTTACATATGTTTTATTATTCGAAAAACAAGTTATCCTTTACTGCACATGCGTCTGTATAGAGGAACAGATAAAGTACTGCGATCTTCTCTCTTTTTCTACCGTCAGATGTTTCCACTTACAGGCAGCCATATATGTCTTACTACTCTATTTATAAAATCTCTATGTTTCAGTGTGGCTCATAGAGGTATTGTAAATAGAATAGAGTAGCTAGGATTCGTGATGTTCCTCAATTGGAAAGAGAGAGAAGACCGCAGTACCCACTATATCTCCCTCTACTTGAGCATTATCGTGTGATGTATATTATAACTTCTATTTAGTCAAATTTCAACTTTGTGATATATTTTGTTACATATATTTTATTACAACTTCTTTCTTAGTTTCTGCACATGTGTCGGTATAGAAGGACAGGTAGGGTAAAACGATGCTCTCTCTTTTTCTAATCTTCGGACGTTTCCACTAACAGGCAGTCGTACTGTATCTATAAGATCTCTATGTTAAAGTTTGGCTCATAAAGGTATTCTAAATAGAATAGGGTAGCTAAGCTTCGTGCTGTTCCTGAGTTGAAAAGAGAGAGAACACCGCAGTACCCACTATATTTCTCTCTATTTGCGCATTATACCTTCTCTTTTAACAAATTTTAACTTTATGTGCTGTATTTTGTTACATATGTTGTATAATTCGAAACACAACTTGTCCGTTAGGTACTACACGCTACACGTGTCTCGGTATACAGGGACATATATAGGGTACTGCGATCTTCTCTCTTTTTCTAACCGTCAGACATTTCTACTTATAGGCAACCGTATGTCTTCGTGAAGGTATTATAAATAATGTGAAAAGCAGGCTATCATTCGGTTTTAAAGAGAGAAAAGTTCGCAGTACTCAGTCTATCTCTCTCTGCTTATGCATTATTGTGCGAGTTATAACTTATTCTTTTAAAAATTAATGTAAAAATTATTGATAAAAACCCCCTAAATTGATTTATTTTTATAAAAACACTTTTAACATATATAAATATGGAATGAATATATTAGTATTTTACTATATAAGAGGATATCCAATATATAACATTTCCTAATAAGTAGATATTAGTTAATATATAAATTCGTCTAAGTCCTAACTTAAAAACGATTGTTAATAAGAAAATAAGAGTAAGAAACACTCATTTTTGTTTTGAGCAAATCCACCAGGTTTTCATTTTGCAAGCAAAATCGAGACAAGTTTGAAGTTTTTCTTGACGTTATATAATACGTATTTTCATTAAGTATAATATATTTATTATTTATGGCCGTTTTGATATTTGATTAACATTTGAGTTCAGATCTATTGCTCAAAAATATCCGAAATGATATTGAGAAAGTTTATAATTAAAACAATTTAACAACTATTTTCTCTTTAATTAGGTTTTTCTTTATTACGGTTCTAGAAAAAGTATATTATTCAATATGTTAAAATTAACACTCGAACGTGTCCATTTTTTTTGTCATTGAGTTAAATTATCAACTACAATATATTTCTACTATATTTGACTAAAAAAATCATATTAGAACGAAATCAGTTTCATTTTATCCCCAAAATTGAATATTTATTGTTTTGGAATCCCCAAGCTTTACCATTCCCAGAAACACTAGTTGATTTCTGAGAATCCGAAGACTTCTTGTGAAGTGTGTTAGACGACCTTGACCCATTTTATGATTGGTTGAAAGCTGGCCATCTTGAATGAGGAGGAGTTAGTTTGGCAGTCTACAAGAACCTGTCATTTCTTTTGAGGTGTAAATATTTATTTAAAAAAACTTGTTTAAAATTGTGTTATATAGTATTGAATTTATGTAAAAATCACTTATAAAGGGTAGTTTTAGGTATAATAAAGATTTTCAAGAGTGTGTATTAATTGTTTTATTTGTTATGATGTGTTTTCGGATACCGAATGTTTGTTGTTGTTGTAGAAGGTACCTAACCTACATTGATAGGTAATTAAGTAAGTACAATTATAAGTTTATAAGTTGTTAAATATGTTTCTGAAACACTTATTTATCGTTTTACAATTACATTTTGCCTCAACTATTGTTTTAATATTAATTATTAATGAAAATATAAGTACTTGTCATATTCGAATAGGTCATATTTGACAACTGTCAAGTTTTTATTAAAATCGAATTTATTTTAATGGATCTATCGAATTATTAATACTATTTTTATATTAATTTTAGTATTATTTATCATTTTATTATCAGATTTAACAAAAAACAGTTATAAAATTAATTTTTACTCCCACGGAATAAAAGTGTCATTATAGTAAAAGGCCATTTATTTGAACTACTGTAAGGACACTAAAAATGAAATTTAAAAAAATTCACCTTTTATTTATAAAAAATACAATTATTGCAAGTTAAAAAATAAATTAAACAATATAAAAACTTATTTTGTTTATATAAAAACATTCTCCTTTATCAAAATACGTAAATTGGGATATTATTGTATGACGATTCAACCACGGCTAATTGCGATTTTTATATAAAAATTATAGATTGTTTAGTAAATTGTTTTAGTAGCTATCAAAACTTCAAAGGGGAAGGTGTGTTTTATTTTTACTGTGAAACTTGCTTGAAAGTGCTGTTTTTTGCGTGGAAACTAATTTTGAGACCAATTATTGTTGTATGCTGTTCCAATAAATCGTAAGTTTTCTAAATATTTGTTCAAAGTTCAAGTATTTTTAATGCGTAAATTGTATTTTGTGTGTAATTTTATATCAAATATTTGTTGTTATTGAGTTATATTACTGATGCTATCCGTGCGTTTGTACCTAAACGATTTTGAGTTTACTTTGTTTTTAAATATAAAATTGTAATGTCGATTATAAACTGGTAACGTTGATTTTTATAACATTTTTTGCAATCAAACAAATTTGTTAGTATGGTAACATACTCATCTAGGTAGATATATTTTAAAATTTAAAATTTATATTTAAAATGATAGTGGTTTAAAAAGTGGCCTTTTACTGCAGTGCTTATTGAGTTTACTAGCTTTTTAAAAAAGTAATGTCTATATTATAATAATAAAACATGGATTTTTAATGCCATTAAACAAATTTTGAATACATGTTAAAATACTGTTCCAGATAGATCAATTTTATAATTTTAGACTTATATTTTAAATGATAATGGTTTAAAAAGTGATCTTTTACTACATTGCTTATTGAATTGATATTGTATTTACATCCAACTTCAAGTTTGTTTATAAATATAAGAGAAAATAGTTGTTAAGTGTTATGAATGAGTATTTTGAGCACAATTTTTATACCAGATCTAATGGCGTGATGTTGATGATGAGTAGCATTGATGCTCTTTGGATAGTGTCTCACTCGACATTCGAAAGGCACTAACGTTACCGTTACGTAACGTAACACAACCCCTATTATAATATTAAATATAAATCTCTGTAATATGTGGTTTGTAATTTGTACACTACTATTCTATCTATAATTTTTTACCTACGGTATTATTTTTTCTCTAAAATTCTGAACAATAATTCTTGTTTTCTTTTATTTATATTTTTTTCGAAACATTTGAGTTGTTTTTATTTTCGATCTGACTCTTTTTTATTTTTTTAAATTTTTGATTGCCCTTTACCTGCTTTTGATTTATCTTTTTTACTTTATTTATTTAAAAATGAATTAAAATATCTTTATTTTGCTAAGACTAAGTACTATACGGGCTTGGCACGGAAAGTTCGTAGCTTGTTGAAGAAGGGGTTTCCTTTTCTTTTCTTTTAGCTGGTTCAGCGTCAGGAGGTCGATGCGATTTCATGTGGGCACTTCGACTTTTGATTTTTGAAAACACTCTGTTGATTATAATAGAAATTCATTAATTATTTTTATTTTTAAACACTTTCAAGTGGTCCATGAAGGAATTTATAGATTTTTTTGTATTCAGAAAACAAAGTTCTGATTTTAATAGTTCAATAGGATTCTGTATTGTTTTGCATGCGAAATAAAATTGTTTTTTTTATATGAATTTGCTTTTTCAAATTCTTATTTTATTAGGATTCGTCAATATTTTTCATTTTTTTTTAAATTGTAATGGTTTATTTGGTAATTATTAAAATTTATTTTTTTGCAGTTTTAAACATTATTTGGATTTTATTATTTAATATTTTATTTTTATTTTTTAGGTTTTTTAGATATCCAAATTTATTTTTCCCATTTTTTTTTTATTATTTTTATTTTTTAATTTTTGTAAATTTTATGAAGTTAAAAATAAATAAATAGTTTTTTTTTTATTTTCGAACAATTTTATGAATTCTTTAGATTTTATTATTTTTTAGGTTTTTTTAGATAAACAAATATTTAGAATAATAATAATAAGAAGAAAATAAATTAATAAATAAATAGTTTATTTTTTTATTTTTTTGATCCACAACTTTCAGATTTCCAAGATTTTTTCCCTTTCAGTTTTCTTTAATGTTCAATTTATCATTTTTTAATTATTTTAATTTTTTTTTATTTTAAAATAATCTTATATTCAACAAATTAAAAAATTGAAAAAAACATTATAAATCTAAACACAAATCTAATCTCTAAAATCTATTTAAAATAAAATCTTGTATGGACCACTTAAGTGTAAAAATTGGTGCATAAAAGTTAAGTTAAGAGGTAAGAATAAAATTCAAACTTAAAAATAAAAAGCAGCTTAAGAAATGAAGACAGGAGTTTTTGTTATGCAATAATGAATATACAGCCAATTTTTTTTTTTTTTTTGTATAAAAATCTAAATTAAATTTCTTTATCTGTACCGAATAACATTAAAATTGATGCCTTTTTGTATTTATTATTTCGGTATTAGGATCGGCAATTGTGACTTGCCCACGTGCATTTTTTTTTATTAAAATCAAAATCATCTGCTATGTTCAGTAGAATGTATAGACGATATATTTTTAACAAATTCAAGTACTATGAGTAAAATAAACAAAACAGAATAGGAAGAAAAACAGTCAAAAAAAAATTTGAAGAAAAAGTCTAAAAATACGCAAATGAAGAAGGACAAAGATAGATAAACTACGTGTCGTGATTAAAGCTCGTTCTCTGAGTGCGAGAGAGAAAAAAATATAGATGCAGTGTTTGCTTCTTTTTCTAATGAGTGGAGCATTTGAGAATAACAATAATAGGAACACCTCACAGTAGTTGGAAAGTTGGACCAATGAAGATAAATGTAGCAGAAAACAGTAAAATAGAAGGAGATAAAGATTCACTAAGAACCAAAATAATCAGAAGGGTGTTGCCGCATAGGGTTTGAAAATAGAAAAATGAAGATAATTGGATCAAAAGAGAGAGAGAAAAGAAAGATCAGGATATAAAAAAAAAGTTTTTGGTGTAGTAGTGGACTAAATAAAATATAATCGTCGTATGCAAAAGAGGAAGAGAAGTAAGGAAGTGAACAAAAAGGCAAAAATCGAGTAAGGTTCTCTAAAAGAGTAAATTGGAAACACAGGAATGGTACAAATGAAACAGAAAATACAATAAAGTTAATTGGACCAAAAGAGACAAGAAGAGCGGAGAAGAAATAAAGAAAGATTATGATAACAACAATAAAGTTTTTGGTGTGGTAGTAGACTCCTAAATAGAAGATAATCGACACATACGAAAGAAGAGGTAAGAGAATGAACAAAAAAGTCTAAAAATACTCAAGTGCAGAAGGAGGAAGATAGACTTATAAAATCTAAACTGCGTGTCGTGATTTAAGCGCAGAAGAAGTAAACATAAGTAATAGAGTAAGAATAAGAACCAAAAAGTAGTTGGAAAGTGCTTTTGCATATAGATCAATGAAGATAACTGTAGCAGAAAAGAGTAAAAGAGAAGGAGATAAAGATTCACTAAGAACCAAAATAATCACAAGGGTGTTGTCGCATAGGGTTTGAAAATAGAAAAATGAAGATAATTGGATCAAAATAGACGAGACAAGTTTTTGGTGTAGTAAATAAAATATAATCGTATATGCCAAAGGAGAGAAGTAAAGAAGTGAACAAAAAAGCAAACATCGAGTTAGGTGCTCTAAAAGAGTAGATTGGAAAAACATGGGAATGGTACAAATGAAAAAGAGAATACAATTAAAAGAAAAATAAAGTTAATTGGACCAAAAGGGACAAGAAGAGCGGAGAAGAAATAAAGAAAGATTAAGATAATAACAAAAAAGTCTTTGGTGTGGTAGGACACTCGTAAATAGAAGATAATCGACACATATGAAAGAAGAGGTAAGAGATTGAACAAAAATTGGGTTAGTTGCTCTAGAAGAATAGATTAGACACATGGGAATGGTACAAATAAAAAAGAGAATACAATACAATAGTTAAAAAACAAACACAGTTAATTTTGTAAAGGTTATATAATCGTATATGCAAAAGAAGAGGAGAAGTAAGGGAGTGAACAAAAAAGCAAAAATTGAGATAGGTGCTCTAAAAGAGTAGATTGGAAACATGGGAATGGTACAAATGGAAAAGAGAATACAATTAAAAGAAAAATAAAGTTAATTGGACCAAAAGAGACAAGAAGAGCGGAGAAGAAATAAAGAAAGATTAAGATAATAACAAAAAAGTCTTTGGTGTGGTAGGACACTCGTAAATAGAAGATAATCGACACATATGAAAGAAGAGGTAAGAGATTGAACAAAAATTGGGTTAGTTGCTCTAGAAGAATAGATTAGACACATGGGAATGGTACAAATAAAAAAGAGAATACAATACAATAGTTAAAAAACAAACACAGTTAATTTTGTAAAGGTTATATAATCGTATATGCAAAAGAAGAGGAGAAGTAAGGGAGTGAACAAAAAAGCAAAAATTGAGATAGGTGCTCTAAAAGAGTAGATTGGAAACATGGGAATGGTACAAATGGAAAAGAGAATACAATTAAAAGAAAAATAAAGTTAATTGGACCAAAAGAGACAAGAAGAGCGGAGAAGAAATAAAGAAAGATTAAGATAATAACAAAAAAGTCTTTGGTGTGGTAGTACACTCGTAAATAGAAGATAATCGACACATATGAAAGAAGAGGTAAGAAAGTGAACAAAAATTGGGTTAGAAGAGTAGATTAGACACACAGGAATGGTAAAAATGAAAAAGAGAATACAATACAATAGTTAAACACAAACACAGTTAATTTTGTAAAACCGGAGCCAAAGTTTATTTACAAATAGACAAACAAAAATGGGGTATACTGATCATGATTTAAATTGGAGAACTTCAAGTTTTATTCATTCTACTGTGTCACTGTTTTACAAAATCTAATTAATTAAATTAAATTTGTTATCGCAAACATTTTCTATAGAAATCTACTTATATTTATGAATTAATAAAATGTTTGTTGGAAGTAAAGTGAAATTTAATTACTCTACTGAACCTAGAAATGACAAAACTCCAGTAGTTGAAAGAAGTTTTGGCATTAAATAAACAAGAGAGGCATGCTCGAAAATAACAAAATAGACATTTATAAACAAAACAAAAATTAAACAAAAAAATATGTATTTCCCCATAAGTCGCTAAGGAAATACAATAAATGTGAAAAAGTAGTTGGTATTTTTTTGTTCAATGCTTTTAAATTATTAAAAAAAACAATTATAATTGGTTGATAAATAATAACTCAAAATCATCAAAAATGTTCTTCCTCATAAAGAGATTTTTTCCTCAAGTTGTAGCTACAATTATTGTCTACATTTTATTTTCAAGTTTTTTCCAAAATTCCGATCTACAAAGAAGATTCTTTTTTTATCAAGAACCATTTGTTCCTCTTGAAATGTTGCGCACTTCTTCGTTAGGAATTCCATACAATTTGGCCTACAAAATAACTGGATAGGTACAGATCCAGAAGCGTATCTTCCAGTTTAGCCAAAATGAGTCGTTCGATAGTTCCACCTGGCATGGTCTCTCCTGTAGAGCTTCATGTTTTAAAACACTGCTTCCTATGGGGATATTGTGACCAGGTTCGACACCAAGAGTCCTTGCATGCACCCCATGCGTGCAGGACTCTAGTTTGATCACCACCGCTGATCTTCAGGTAGGCATAAATCCAGGTGTCCCAAGTTTTTGAGGATTTGGATGACTATCCTTAAGTTACTGTTACCACAGGGCAGTTCCCTTTATAAGAGATCTGAGTCCTGTGACTAATTCCTCAAGGTGGTGAAAATGAGTCGTTCAGTCAAAGAAAAAATCTCAAAATTAGAACTGAATTGTACTGTTTTCATCGATCTTTTAAAATAACCAACCACTATTTCAGAAAAAAAAAAACTAAAAATACCTTTTCCGCACACTGGATGTTGTGTATTTTAGGAGTAAAATATGTATAATAAACGAATAGTATTAGCACGTAAGCAGAGGACGCAACACACCGATCATTTACCTTCGGTTGCTTTATGGCGAATGATGGTACACTTACTTCCCGCAAATCTTACAGGGATACTCTTCGGTTGAGTCTGGATGACACATGCTGGAAGAGGTTACGGGCATTGTTCGCCTTTCCAACGATGTTGTCGAGGAAGGTGTTGGAGAGTTTCTTGACGTACCTCCATGTATTCGTATATGCCCGTTGAGTGCCGCACGGGAATTAAAACTCTGCAACAAACAAAGAATATTAAAAAATCTACAAAAATAGTAAACGGAATTAAAATACTGAAATTAGAAGATTCGTGTTGGGCGAGTACTGGCTTACACCAGCCGATGTCAGGGAGATACTCCTCGGGAGCCTCATCACCTATTTTAAATCTCTGGGCCTGGTGACAGCCTAAAGTGAGGATATCCCTACACACGGGAGGATGCACAATGGGCCATATGTGGCCTCAGTGGTGACAGAGCACTAGCTCGCCCTCCAATAATTTCCAGATCCAGATCAGAAGATACTTAGTGTTCATCAAGTTTTGGGAATAGAAGAAATACAGAATACTGATTAAGGTATAAAAAAGCCTCTGGAATAAGAACCAGAAAATGTAGTTAGGTCTACAAGACAATGTGATCTGAATTCCAACTTTTCTTATACAGACATTGAAAGAGAAAGCTTTGGATTAAGGTTACCATATAGTTATTATGGTAAAAGGAATGCTAAAATTTTATGAAACTCTGCAAGAATCATAAAACTGTAAAAAAAGTTGTTAATCGGAGAATTCTATGAATAATGGTCATCAAACTTCAAGTGGTATAGATATGTGAAACACATTGAAGAATCTTCTGAAGAGGTAAACACTAGAAGTGGAAATCAAAAATTCAAAGTATCAGTTGTGGCAGAAAAGAGATGCTAAAATTTTATGGAACGATGCAGGAATCACAAAAGAGAATGTTGATATCCGGAAAATTACGTTGTATGAATAATGAGCATCCAGCTTTTACTGATAGATATGTAAAAGACATTGAAGGATCTTCGGAATTGATAATTGTTAGTATCAGCAAAGAAATGAGTTCCTAAACTCAGTCTTAACACTGAAGGATTATTCATTCTTATTCCAGTTTTCCCAAGCTTTACTTAGCTTTTATTACACTTGTATCTTTCATAAAAGACTAATTGACTAAACAGGGTTTTTGTTAACAATGCATCACCAATCGTTTGGTGGTATTGTTAAAAGAATCTTCTGAAGTCACCAAAAGAGACGAAGAACCAAACTAAGTTTCTTGAGGAATAATATTTTGATATGGTTGGGAAAACCTGCTTATTATTAATAATTCGAAGAGAGTTTTTTGTACGTTTACGAAAAGAACTTGATGGACAATGTCCAATTATAAAAATAAAGATAATATTATGAAAACTTACCGCGGAACAATCGGGGAATTCACAAACAAAATTCCTGGTGTCTGGTATTGATATCGGTGACCCACTATCTGCAATCTAATAATTAAAATAAATTCAACTGTCATTGAGAATAAAAGCTTTGAAAAATCCGATAAAAGGTTTCGTGTAAATGACGATCATAAAATATTTTTAGTGGTTTTACGTTTTATGAAATAACATGTTTTTGATTAATGCTTTTCTTATTATATCGTAATACAAAATCCGTAAAATTTTATTAGTCGCTATAAATTTGCAACTACATTTAGGATGTAAAAAATGTATTGTAATTTAAATTAGAAAATTATGTAAGCACAAAATAATATATATTCTTACCCCTAATAATTTAGCATCAACGTAAAGCTTTTCATCCAGATCTAGTTCAACAGTTTTATAATAATTTGCCCTCCTTTCCCGAAGGTGTTTCAACCTTCGGTATTCATCAGAACAAACCTTTTTCCATACATAATAAAATTGCACACATTGCTTGATACTTTTCGTCCGAATCTACAATTATTAAAAGAGAGGATATTATCACGAAAATCTCTAATATACAGTACAAATAAAACTCACCTCTTGAGCAATACTGCGGAAATCCTTATCGTACTTGAGCAGTGACCGATGGAAGATATCTGTTTCTGTCGTTGACCATTTGTCACTTTCACAATACTGATACGCTAGAAGAGGATGATCAGGTGGAAGATTCGGTGAAGGTTGCATTAACCGTAACATGGCATCCTAAAAGTTTATTTTATATTTCTTGGGTCTTGTGTGAGACACTACCATTTACTTACATGAATATTACCACCACACATATGAAGAAGATGCATGGCATATTCTTTATTCCTTCCACCACCTGGCACAGCAGCACAACAAGCGAAATCCAGGTACATTTCAACTGGAAAATAAATTCATTAATTAATCAAATATGTAGAATGCGTATAAAAACACATATAGTTTGGCGATTCAGTTGTTGATCTAAGTAAGGCACAAACATTAAGACTGTCTGTTGTCAATTTCCTGACAGTTAGAAAGCATACAAAAAGATGTAGATTGAGGTTGGCTATTAAGTTGACCTTAAGTCATTTTGACTCAACTTTTTACTTTCATTTGTCAATTTCGTAAAACTTTTTTCTTTTCTGACAGTAAAGGTAATGCTCGTTAGAAAGCAAACAAATAGACGAAGAGTTTGATTTAAGTAAAGTACTTAAGTCATTTTGACTCTACTGTCATTTACTGTCAGTTGTAAATTTCCTGAATGTTTTATCTTTTCTGACAATCAAGGCAATTCTCATTAGAATTCATAAAAAAAGACGAAGCTTTGGGCGATTCAGATGTCGATTACAGTAAGGCGCTTTGGTCATTTTGACTATACTATTATTGTCTGTCAGTTGTCTATTTCTTAAGAGTTTTATCGTTTCTAACAATAAAGGTAGTTTTAGTTAGAATTCAAACGAAAAGACGTATTGTTTGGCGATTTAGTTGTCGATCTAAGTAAGGCACTTAACTCATTTTGAATCCACTGCCATTGACTGTCAGTTGTCAATTTCTTGCCAGATTTGTCTTTTCTGACAGACAAGGTAATTATCGTTAAAATGCATACAAAAAGACGGACTATTCTGTTGTCGATTTAAGTAAGGCACTTAAGTCACTTGGACTCCACTGTTATTGACTGTCAGTTGTCAATTTCTAGTCAGTTTTGTCTATTCTGACAGACAAGGTAATTATCGTTAGAATGAATACAAACAGATGTAGACTTGGGCTATTCTGTTGTCGATTTAAGTAAGGCACTTAAGTGATTGGACTCCACTGTCATTGACTGTCAGTTGTCAATTTCTAGTCAGTTTTGTCTTTTCTGGCAGTCATGGTAATTCGATTTGTGATTGATTTATATCTAAAGTCATATATTTTTTGCAAATGGGCGTTGTAGCGCAAATTCACGTTCAATATGAGATATACCTAAGTATAGCATTTTTGTAAATTTAATTGGTACCTCTATGTTTTTAAAAAAACTCTTACCTTCACTATCTGTGCAACAATTTATACCAGGATCCCAAAGTAAATCTTCATGTGTTGGTTTTGGACTGTTTTTACTAACTGCAGGTGAAAAATTTGGAATTTTACATTGAAACTGAGGTCCTATATTAACGTGAGGAGTTGAATCACTCTCTGGGATTGGTTCGTTGCTCCAACTTATACCATCTTCAGCTTAGAGGAAATAATTATTTAGTTCAAAACTTTAAAATTATGATTTAGTTCGATTAAGTTGTACTTACTTTTAATTTTTAAATTTCCATAGAGCCCACTGCCTGGTCTGTGAGGATTGAGTATAGGTTGTGGAGTATACCTTGCTGAACCAGGAGGTTTACTTCTTGTTGCTCTAAGTTTAGATTGATGTAACACAGGTAATTGTAAGGGTTCGGTTCTAGGCCGTTTTCTGGATATTCTTACAGGACTAGCAGGTATCCTAAAGTTTATAAAATAACAAAATTAAATTAGTTTCATGTATGTATATTAAGTAAAGTTCAAGAAAGAAATTTAAAAATAAATCTATTGAATTCAGAAACATCCACTAAATTTAAGGGTATCCAAGGAGAAAATGCTTGAAAAAATGATTTTAGAAACCTCCAAGCCGTTTCAAGTAGAGGTTTTCATATTAAAATCAGAACAAATTAATAAATTTAATCATATCCAAGGGGAAAATCTTTTGAGGATGATTCTAGAGACCTCCCAGGAGATTCAAGTGGAGGTTTACATTCTATTAAGATCATAAACAACAAATAAATTAAATTTCTTTGAAGATGATTCTAAAGAACCCCCAGCAGTTTCAAGGAGAGGTTTCCAAATTTTTGGATTGGAGATCTATGAAAATCATAAACAACAAATAAATTTGAGCGTACCTAAGAAGAAACTTCTTGAGTGACGAATAGCATCTTGTAGAGGAATCCAACTTTTGGACCAGAAATTTAAACAGAAAAACATATACGAAAAAATTGCAGAAAAATATTGTAAAATTAATAGATGACAAAAATAGAAACACTGTAATGGAAAGACGAGTCAATTTTCATTAACAACTATGCAGCAAAAAAATTTACTTACAGAGTAGGACTTAAAAAAACATCGTTGTTTTCTTCTTTTTTAATTTCAATAATTTGTTTAGGCCTATTGATGAGTTGTTTCGTTGGAATAGAGCATTGTACCGTTTTTATCACTTTTTTATTTTTATCATCACTACCACTGTCTTGAGTGATTAAAGGAGCATTTGTTAACAAAATATTTTTTGCTTGAAAATTGTTGCCTCCTGCTTGTATGAATTTAATCTCGCCGTTTGCGTCCACTAAAATTCCGGCAAAGTTTGAGCTATTTATTTCAATTAGACCGTTGTTACTAATTAGCCTAAATGGAACTCCATTTAATTCTATTTTCTTTCTTGGTACGAAATCTTTCGGGCTGCTGGATAGTAGGGGATCGTCCGAATTAGGAAGCATAACACCGTTACACCAATTTCCAGACATTGAGAATGTGGAAGTATTTGGAGAAGATGCGAATGTAGTTGAAGGTTGGGAGTGATCTGTTGTCGTTGCTATATTTGATATTGGAGAAGGAACTGGAGTTAAACCTAATGGAGATTGTGGTGAAGGAGAATTTGTTAGAGGATAAATTGGTTCTCCTGGTAAAACTTCTTCTAATGCTTCTTCTACTGCCGCTGAACTCGACATTGTTGATGTGAAGAACGCTGCAGATAGTGGAGAAGATGCTTGTGGGGGTTCTTCGTAAACACCTATATTAAAAAAATATAATCTGTAAGATCTTAAAAGATAATTTAATTAAAATTAAGATTTAAAAAATAGAATATAATATATTACCTCTTTCTACTATTTGTCCAAATTCTTGAGAGTTTGGAGATACCATTGGAAGCATGGTGCTCTGTCCAAATCCTGGACTTTGTCCTTCATGACTTGCCGGTGGTGTTGGATAAGCAAATCCAGGTGAATCATGCCTTATTAGAGGACTTTGTAAGGGAGATTGCGCTGTAATTGTATGTGGTGATCGAGAATACTGCGCAGGTGATTGTGTTTGATAACTAGGAGAAGGCATATCAATACTATTAGTAGAATGATACGTGCTAAATTCAGCTAAACTTTCAGGTAAAGGAGAATCCAGAACTGCCTGTAACTCTTGGTTAACAGAATTAGGTTGATACGGTGCAGGTTGTTGTATTACAGGTTCCTCAATATCAATTTCTTCAATTTTAAATTGTTGTATTAGCTGTTCGTTTTTCTCTTGTAACATTTCAGCTTGGAACTGTAATGAAGCTAATTGGGAGGGATCAACACCTTGTAAAAGCATACTATCTTGTACTTGAGTAAAAACTCCTTCTTGTAAACTTGAAGATATAAACTCAGCTTCTTCCGATTGGTACGTAACGTTAGCCAATGTAAATGAATCATTTGATTGGAACTGTATAATAGGTGATGACTGACCTGGATCTGAGGTAGTTCTTTTAACTGTTGCTTTTTCTCGTTTAAGTATAAGATCAGCCAGTGCGTGTGCTTCTTGTTGCGTGGTCGAGCTACGGAAAGTTTCTGCATCGGAATGTCTTCGGGATTTATCGGTAGATTGGTGTGGAGGAGCCGGAACCACGAATGAAGATATCTTCGATTCTAGGTCAGTATTCGATGAAGAGGAATGCACGTTCAAAGGAAAAAGAGGTGGGGCATTGGATTTTTGATCATCAGATGATGTTTGAGGTGTGTTTGTTATTCTTTTATTAATTATCTTCTCTTCTATTAATGCTCGTACACTAAAACTCGCTGTTTGGAGGGGTGGACCCGCTACTTCTTTCTTTTCACATTTTTTGTTTTCAGAATCCTGAAAAAAAAATCGTAACTGATCTGTATTATGAAGAAGTCTACTATTTCGTTTGAAACACACTTTATCTGGTTTAAAAGCTACCATATTCTATAAAAACTAAATGCATTTTTTGAGCTTGTGGAGTTTGAATTCATTAGATAAAGTAACAGTCTAAATTCTAATTTTAAAATAAGTACCTAACTCATCAGAATTATAAATTTAAAGTCCTTCATTTGATATAAAACATAGTTTTATTTGATTTGACACTTAGATAATCACATATATACAAATTTGAATGTGGGTCAATATTGATAATTAACTGTCGATACATACATCCATAAAATGTTTAACTTCGAAATAATTCCTCCCCAGTGGTTTACCAAACACGCGTACAAATGTAGGTACATATGGATTCGGGAATTGAGCTCTTGCTTGCGGCGTATTAGGTAACGTTACATACGAATTGTACTACAACTGATTCCCAAACAACACCAGTTAAACTAAATTAACTGAACTTGATATGGCGGCTTAAACAATAGTCAAAGTGAAATTGTGCATTTTGCAGATAATTACGATTACATGACCATAAAGGTGTTAATATAAAGTTTGCAATTTAAACATGTGGTTGCATTATATACAAATTTTGTTATATATTTCTTATTCCAACTATCATAATTCTTAAACAGGAAACTCATCATTACTGCCGAGTACTGTAAAGGGTGTCTGGTGGCAGATTTATGTTTTCAAACTTGTAATATTTGACATATAGTTTTGAATAAAAAAACTAAACAGTATTAGAGAAATGTGGGTTTTATTTTTTGAAGATAATTTCATCCAAATATCTTCCGTTCAGTTGCACACACACCGTTCAAAGCAGAGCCTTGTTTTTCGTACCACACGCCGCAGTAAATCTGGTTCGATTGGGCTGGGCTGACTTCTCGGCGAAATTTTTTTTTTAAATCCACCATAGTTTCGAAAGTTGTTGCTATAAATTCTCTCTTTGAGGTAGTCCCAAGGAAAAAAAATCATTAGGGATGAGCCCCGAATGTCTTGAAGCATAGCCCTGGCTGTGTGTGCAGTCGCACCATACAGCTACAAGCTACAACCACGTGTGTGGTGAGTACGGTGGACGAGCTCGAAGATTCGGCAAAAGAAATCATGCGTTGATAATTCTCAGTGTTGACATTCGTCGCCTCTCCACATGTGTGGATAAGGCACACCAAACAGTTATTCTGGGACAATGCAATGGTTTTTGGTGTTTCATTCGAGGGTTGCTGGTTCTTGTAGCCCAATAACGACAATTTTTCTTATTGTCGTGGCCGTTCAAGTGAAAATCCTCGTTACTCCAAAATATTGGATTTGCAGTGCCAAAACGCGCCAACATCGTTTCACAATTTTTTTTGCGTGAAACAGTCACTTTTTTTCAATTCTTGAATGATTTGGATTTTTAAAATATGGTCCCAGTGAGGCCGCTCTTTTCCGAATTGAAAGTTGTAGATTTTCACGTAAGCTGTTTTTAACAAGTTTAATGTTCTCGGGGCACTGGCCGTGGAGTGTTCATACCCGAAATTCTGCACCCAGAAACGAATTAAATTTACACTCGATCCATCACTTAAACGTCAAATACCGAAATGTGAACAAAATTGTCGACGAGAAATTACGTAAGAATCATTACTTTTGAAAAATTCCTCGATGGCGAACGCAAGACGCTCACTCGACATCGTGACTAAGAAATCTGCACGATCAGCGATTCCAACAGCGCCAACCTCCCCTGCACAGTTTATTACTTTTCGAAATAATCGTATTTAAAAATATCCTGTGTAACTATTTTACGTAAATTTATGTACAAACTACCCACTGAAAAACTATTTACCCCACCCTTAATAACACACAGAAAAACCAAAATAACCATAAAAAAACAAAATGAATATAAATGGAAAGAAAATGTAAGAGGCTTATAAATTTACATATCTGTGATCTATTGAAAACTGTGCTGAATGCAGAAGGAATTATATAGTCGAGAATATCAACGATACAAAAAGCATTTATAGCATTAAATAAAATTTATCAAACAAGTGAAATATTGGAAATAACAAAAATTGAAATATTCAACAGCTGGTTCAGAAGAGTATTAGGTACTCTATGGAGCGCAAACTTGAAAATATAATAATTTGCAATAAGAAAATTATAAAATGTATGAATAGAACTTTCTAAAGATATAGGTACTGTTCCAATAAAATTATAAATAAGAGATAGAAAATAAAAGTGGATTTAACACACAATGAAAACTGACCACAAATAACAAACAAAGACAACTATCTGAACATCAGCGCGAAGAAGAAGACTAGACAATAGTTGGAGAAGAACAATAACTAGAGATTCGAGTTACTTAATCACAGAGCAAGAAAATGAGAAGATTAAAAGGAACCTGTTGGGAGATTAGCTCAAACCTAAAACCTGCGCAGATCTGGCCAATTAACCATCTAACATTACCGTGAAGAAACGCAGAAGTGCCCAATATTTAAAGGAACTTGTTGTGAGACTAGCTTAAAAATAAATCAGAACGATAATGGGCAGATCTAGCCAATCAGCCATACAACATTACCGGTCAAGAAACGCAGAAGGTGGTATAATACTGGATAAAGGATAACACTATTCAAATGAATTGTGGAAATAATCACAATTTATAAATAGAACTTTTTATAGTAGAAAGTTTTTTTTTGTGATTTATAAGTCATATTACTATTATTAAATTATTACTCCCTTGGCAAATAGCGCTTTACCGAGATAGATTACGGCATAGTCCACAGTATAGTCTAAAAAAATTTTTAAAATTTTTCTAAATTAGTTTATTTTATTAACAGTTAAAACAATAATTACTGTTGTCACATGTAGAACAAAAAAAAAACTTCTCTCTCGCGTAGTCGATCCCATTATGATAACATAATAGAACTGTCACCTTGATTCATATCCGACGCTACGAACGACATATTTAAAAACTTTTAAAATGATAACATGTATACACAATTTATATCATATTTCATATCAATTCAGTATAAATTTCGAAATTTATGTATATGCCTAAACACACTTGAAACATGCATTGTCATCCAGTTCTTAGCTATCCTGAAAATTTCAGAGCTCTAGGTAGCAGGGAAATAGGTTTAAATTCGATTACAAAATTCCGCGGAATGACACAGAGACAAAGAACACGGTGAATATATAAAAAACTTTCTAAAAAGAAGAATAAAGCAGCAAAAATTTATACAGAACAAGAAATAAAGGGGATTAAAAGGTACTCAAGAGAAAATGAGAAATCAAATGCACAGGTCTGGCAAATCAACCGTCAAACAGTACGTGAAGAAGTGCCCAATATTTAAATGACCTTGTTGTGAAACCAGCTCCAAAATAAGTCACTTAATCATCCAATGAAGACACTGTGTGTCGAAAGATGTTACAATAAATTATCGTTAATATAATGAAAATAAAAAATTTTGTCTTATATTTTATTAGTATATCCTACTTCTATACTCTATATACTCTATTTGAAATGTTTTTTTTCAGATAAGTGAAAGTGAGTGATTGTTATGGAATAGTTTGGCGTTCCTATGACGACAAAGTGAGAGGGTTGCAGAAAATAGGTAAACCGTGTATACAAGAGTGATCCGATAAGTACTTAGACTACACAAAAAAAATGGAAAAAGATTTATTTCTCAACTTTTTTTACACGTCTAAAAAATACGTTTTCTCGACGTCTACAGAAAAGGCTTCCGCGAAAGGCTTTTTCAGGTTTAAAAACAAAAGAAGGTGCACGGGAGCAAATCTAGAGAATACGGTGGATGGCAGCAATTTGGTCGGTGTGTTGTGATGGTGAAAGGTCATTTTTTCTTCGACAAATGAGGCTATTTTTCTGCGATTCTTTAACGAATTAGTGCAATAGTTCGGCAAAGTAAAGCCCTGTGACCATTTTGTCCTTTTCCAGATAATCTATAAAGATCACAATTCGTGAATCCGAAAAAATGCTGACCACTTATCACCTTTTCGGCCAATGGAACAGTCTTTGACTTCTTCGTAGTCGTTCGATATGTGAAGTTTATTGTTTCGACTGTTCCTGAACTCATCGAAAACGTGCGACCACGTTGTAACTCTTTAAATCAATTTTTAAACGTCATTTCGAAGGAAAAGAGTCCGCATCCAAGTGCTCTTTGATTTCACTACGAGATTTTCCTTTCAAAAACAAGGATTGAATGAGCGACCGATATTGCCCATTTCCATTTTTCTAAAATCCGTTTCCAAAACTAACCCATGAGCCCAAATCGAGGGAAATTTTTACGGTAGCTGTCTACATAAAAATAAAAATTTCTGTTGCGGTAGGGCGCCATCGGGAGGTGAGGATAAGTACTTATCGGACCGTCCTCGTACGTCTTTTTAATGTTTTTTTCTTTTTTTTTGTAGGTAGGTCCCGAACGAGATTAGCAAGGATTATAAGGTATTTGCCAACATTCCTGCCATTTTTTATTTACAAAAAAAATATATCATTTTTTAATTATATTTATGTTATAGGTCCATCCAGAACTCTCTTCATGGGATTTTACTACATTAATATTTTGATTAATACCTTAATTTTTTTCAGTAAAAATATCGTGCGTTTAATTTCGAAAAAATTGCTATACAACTTGCAATCGCGAATCGTGAAAAGTATTGTTTTTTTCAGTGTTTAAAATTCGAGTTATCGGGAGTGATCGAAATCTGGATATGGAAGTGTCTCTAATGGAGAATTACATAGTCAGCAATTAGAAAATATGAAATAGGTGAGTTTTAATTTAATTTTTGAAGTTATACTTCTATTCGGACACTCTGTGGAATGAATTAGTGTGTAGCTAAATGGGAAAAATCATTACATATTGTTATGGTATTCAATAGTTGGTCTTTATATGTAATATAAGTGTAATTAAGACTAACTAGATATTAGAATTGAATAATCAATTTATGCAAATTATCAAGGAATCATAAATAAAAAAAAATTTGGGTTGCGAGGTTTCTAGGGGGATAAAAAAAAAAATTATTGATAGAATGTCATAGAATTTTGGAGAGTAAAGTCAGAGAAAAAGTTTAGGGAATTATATAGAATTTTAAAAATTTAAAAACCATTATAAAGTAAATATAATAATAATAGAAATTGAAAATGAAGATAAATACTGAATGTTAATGAATATAAATATAAAAATTATAAAAGAAGATTAATGTATGAATAGAATGTTATAATAACTATATGGTAGAGGTAAATATGGAATAAAATGGATATATATAGAGAAGATTAATTGGATATTTGCATAGATTGGATTTTCAAAATAAAATAAGCATAGTTTATAAAGATAAGTATTTCTGGTATAATTTGTTATCAGCTGGTAATAGAGGTATATTAGAAATAGTTATTCGGGGATTTTAGGAAAAGAGGGCAAAATTTCATTTAAAATTAATTAGTGTTAAGTTTATGACAGGATAAATGATGAATGTTATATTGTTTTTTAAAGTGTTGTAAAGAATTAATATATTTATATATTAAATGATGTTAAAATTTAGATGGACTTTTTAGTTTAATATTATCGAAGAACCCAACCTTGAAGAGTCACAAGAATACAATTATATGAGTATAGAGATCATAACAATTATGGCGAGCCAACGTGGGGCGTGAATAAAACAAGAATCCAGTTTAAAATAGAACAGTATATTGAAATTGAGAGGGTGATATAGACAATTGAAGTGATTAGAAAATTAGAACAGTGAAGAATTGAAATAAAACATAAATACATTATAATAGAAATAAGAGGATTAGGTGAGAGTTTTAAGTATATTTATATTTATATATAAAGACCATAAAATTTTGAAAATTTTAAAACTAAATACAAATCGAATAAATATAATAAAGTAATATAATAAGTTAACATTATAAATTAAATAAATATATAAAATAATTAAAAGATTTGAATAAAATGAATACAAGACAAAATAGAAGAAATAGAAGGAGAGAAGATGGAATACAGGAATCTAATGAAAATATGCATGAAACAGAAAGTAATGATGGATCGTCGGAAGGAGAAGAAAAAACAATGTTTCAAGTGGTACAAGCTGATGTGATAGGAGATGCGACTAGTTCAAAACCACATCAAGAAACAGAGATGGAGAAAATGTTTAAATTTTTGGAAAATAAATTTGATGAAAATAATAGAAAAATGGATTCTATGGAAAAAGAAATAAGAGAAGATATAAAAAAAGAAATAAAAGATATGAACAAGAATATGGAAACATTTAAAGATGAAATGAAAAATATTATTAAAGAAGAAAATATCAAAATACAAAAAGAAGTCGATCAATTGAAAGATGGAATTAAGGCGATGGAGGAAATGGGTAATATACACCAGGAGAAGATTAATAATATAGAAAAAATTGTGAAGGAGCAGAAAAATGAAAATAAGAAAGAAAATGAAAGAATACTACAAACTATGGAAAGGAATGTAATGGAAGTAGCAAAGAAATTTGAAGATGAAACAAAAAAATTACAAGAAATGCAAAATGAAAGAACTGAGGATGGTTCCTATATGATAATACATGGAGGAGAAGGAGCAGTAAAATTTACAGGGAATATCAGTATATTACATCCATGCACGTATATGAATATGATTAAAACTAAGACTAGGAACAAAAGAGATTGGAAAGAAATTATAAGAAGTTCTTTGAAAGATAATGCTGCATTATGGTATGCAACACAGGAAAATGAAATATTAACCTTTAATGATTTTGAAAGGGAATTTCTTAAATATTTCTGGGGTGAATCAAAACAAGGGGTGAGTAGGGAAAAATTATATTTCGGAAAATTCAATTATAGATTAGGGAATAATTTAACTAATTATGCGTTACAATTATATAATGTTGCACAATATTTGGAACCTCCTATGAGAGAAGAGGAAATAATTTTATATATTTCTAGACATTATGATATAACAGTTTCTGAAACAATAGTTATACAAAATATTAAAAAAAAAGAACAATTGATTGAGTATTTAAATCGAGTTGAAAGAAATTTAAAGATTAATGAAAATAGATCACAAAATTATGAAAATGATAGATTTAGAAATTATCAAAACAGAAATGGATATAATAGAGTAAGAGAAGAAATGCGTAATAGAAACAATGGAAATTATAATTATGGATATAATGGGAGAGAAAATGGAAATAGTATAAACGGAAATACATATAGAAATGGAAATAATATGGATAATAATAATAATATAAGAAATGGAAATAACAGAAATGAAAATGGTTTTCAAAATGTAAATAATGGAAGATATGAAAGATCAAGATATAGAAATATAAATGAAATTCATAATAATAATAATAATAATCGAGAAGATAGAAATGGAAACAATAATGTACCTAGAAGAATAAATCAAATTAATATGCAAAGTAGAGAAATAGAAGAAAATGTAGAAAATGTTAGGGTAGAACCAGAACAAGAAAATTTTTAAATAAGCACCTACAAAATTTTAATGTTAAATGTTGTTATATACATCCTAGTGAATTTATAAAATTAGAAGAAAATAATAATAAATTAGAAGATAAAATTGGATTAGTAGTTGTTGAAGGAAATTTAGAAAATAAGAAAATTAGAATTTTAATAGATACCGGATCAGAAGCAACATTGATAAATGAAAAAATTATTGAGGATAATAAATTAGAAGAAATGATTAAAATTCCAAGAATTAAGTTAATAGGTGCTAATGGAAAAAAATTAGGGGAAATTAATAAGACTATAAATATTAGTATTAAAATTGGAAATAGTATATATAAAATACAAGGTTTGATTATAGGAAATATGGAGTATGATATAATATTAGGTACTGATGAATTAGATTTTATATTAAAAACAGATGCATCAATTAATAAGTTAGCAGGGGTTTTAATACAAGTACAAAATGGAATAGAAGTACCAATATGTTTTATGTCTAGAGTCACAAAAATGTATGAAAGAAATTATAGTGTATCAGAATTGGAATTTGCGAGTATAGTTTTTTGTGTGCAAAAATGTCGATTTTATTTAATTGGAAAAAAATTTATAATTGAAACCGATCACATGGCTTTGAAGAATGTAATGGTCAATCGATTTAATAATAATAGGATATATCGATGGAGTTTATTATTACAAGAATATGATTTTGAAATTAGATATTTATCAGGAAAGGAAAATATTATTGCAGATACATTATCAAGAGAAAGTAGTGAAAATAAGGATAAAGGAAGAATAATACAAATTGGAATGAACAAATTAATAGAAGATGAAGGTATGTTTTCGGAAGAAGAAATAATAAGAAGTCAACAAAATTTAACAGAAAAAGAAAAACAGAATACTTTAATTAAAGATGGATATTATATAAAGGAAATAGGAAATGAAGAAGTTTATGTAATTGAGAGTTATTTAGGAAAACAAATATTAAAAAATTTACATGTAACATATGGACATATAGGTTCAAGAAAATTATGGTTATTATTTAGAGAAAATTTTATCATGAAAAAAGATCAAAAGATAGCAAAAGGAATAACAAGAACATGTAAGATATGTCAATTGAATAAAAATAAGAATAAAGTGAATAAAAATATTGGGAAAAGTGTTACAGCAATGGAAAAATTGGAAATAATAGCAATAGATTTCATTAGTAATCTAATAAGAAGTAAAAATAATAATAAACATATATTGGTAATTGTTGATGTTTTTACAAAATTTATAAAATTACACCCATGTAGAAGGACAAATTATAAAAGTATTAAAAATTGTTTACAAAAATTTATAGAAGAAATAGGTAAACCAAGGACATGTGTAATGGATAATGCAACGTATTTTCAAGGACAGAATTTAGAAAAATTTTTAAAAAGGAAAGGAATCAAAAAGAAGTGTATTAGTATAAGACATCCTGCAGCAAATCCTGCAGAAAGATATATTAAAGAAGTGATAAAATTTTTACGAATAAGTTTAAATGGAAAGAAACATAAAGAATGGGAAAATTATATTAATAAAGTAGAAATGTATATCAATGATATTCCAAATGTAATAACAGAAGAAACACCAACATATTTAATGTTAGGTCAAAAACCAAAACGAAATTGGGAAGAAGAAGAAGAAAGAAAAAAATATGATGAAATTATAGAAAAAGTAAGAAAAAGGTTAATGGATGTGTGGGAAAAATATTATAAAAAAATTAAGAAAAAAGTGAAATATCCTGTAAGGTTTAAGAAAGGAGATTTGGTAATAATAAAAGCATATATAAGTGGAAATTTAAAGAAAAATGAATCAGGGAAATTAAAAGCTATATTTGAAGGACCATATAGAATAGTAAATGAGGAAGGTGTTAATAGTTATATTGTTGAAGATCCGATAACAAGAAATGTTAGAGGAGTATTTAATATTGAAAGCCTATATAGGTATTTTGAAGAAACTTAGAGTATTCAGAATTTGTGTTAATATGTTAATTGTTATATACTTTAAATTTTAAATTATTAAAATTTTTTTTCTAAAATTTATAAAATTTTAAATTTGGGAAATTGTTATGGTATTCAATAGTTGGTCTTTATATGTAATATAAGTGTAATTAAGACTAACTAGATATTAGAATTGAATAATCAATTTATGCAAATTATCAAGGAATCATAAATAAAAAAAAATTTGGGTTGCGAGGTTTCTAGGGGGATAAAAAAAAAAATTATTGATAGAATGTCATAGAATTTTGGAGAGTAAAGTCAGAGAAAAAGTTTAGGGAATTATATAGAATTTTAAAAATTTAAAAACCATTATAAAGTAAATATAATAATAATAGAAATTGAAAATGAAGATAAATACTGAATGTTAATGAATATAAATATAAAAATTATAAAAGAAGATTAATGTATGAATAGAATGTTATAATAACTATATGGTAGAGGTAAATATGGAATAAAATGGATATATATAGAGAAGATTAATTGGATATTTGCATAGATTGGATTTTCAAAATAAAATAAGCATAGTTTATAAAGATAAGTATTTCTGGTATAATTTGTTATCAGCTGGTAATAGAGGTATATTAGAAATAGTTATTCGGGGATTTTAGGAAAAGAGGGCAAAATTTCATTTAAAATTAATTAGTGTTAAGTTTATGACAGGATAAATGATGAATGTTATATTGTTTTTTAAAGTGTTGTAAAGAATTAATATATTTATATATTAAATGATGTTAAAATTTAGATGGACTTTTTAGTTTAATATTATCGAAGAACCCAACCTTGAAGAGTCACAAGAATACAATTATATGAGTATAGAGATCATAACAATATGTAATGGTGTGAGTAAGAGAGAGACAGAATCACATATAAGGTATATTGTTCGGTAAAAACAAAGATGAAATATTTACTACATGTTATTAGTCATCACTATAAGTCCTTTGAATACCGTTTAAACATTCATTGCATTGAAAAGAGATAGATATACAACAAACAGTATGAGCTATTGTTATTGTATTACATTGACGTATCGCATTATGTTTGACATTTTATTTTATAATTCTGTCCAGTAAGTATACATATTAAGTTTAGTATTTTATATTAATAATAATATTCAGTAATGAGTATTGTATTGTAGTCTAAAATACCGTCACATGGTTGCATTATATCCTTCACTATGCTTTTGAGTCGAAGACATGCGTGTGAGTTAAAATCTGTTCCTGCAAAGTTACTGAAAAGTGCAGTTCAAAGTGCGTTAAAATTTTGTAAAAGTGTGTACCTATATGTTGTTAGAAAATGTTTTGCATTGTTTTCTAGTGTTTTAAAATCTGTAATAGCCCACGGTAAGCAAATCGGGTTTTGTAAACACTTTTTTTGTACATTGATCGTTTTACTGTTTGGTTTTCGTGTTTGAAGTAAGGACACACATCAACTGGTCTTATTTTTCTTAGTATTTATTTAATTGAATACAGTTAATTTTTAAAAAAAAAATATTTTTACTTGCCTGTGTTTGTAGTTATTAAGTTTTATTAGTTAACAGTGCATAGAAGTATAACTTCTGCCGGCAGTCCCACTGACTGCCACACCCTTTTTTTTATATTGTTTGGGTTTAAATATTAAAATATTCGAGAAAGTAAAAGTTCTTAAATTAACCATAAATCCACACACCATATAAGAGACAGTAAATAAAGAAAATATGAGACCAAAGGATCAAAGGATCAAAAGGTCACTTTAAAAGGTACCTTTCACTAGTTTAGAATGTATTTGTAAAAATACAAACCTTTTTAAAATACCCTCCATGTAGCCTCATGTGTCCATTAAGCGCTGGTATATTTTTAAATTTTCTATGACACAAATTACATTCAACTGGTTTTGGTTCTGTTTTATTCGTTGTAGAATTTATTGGTGATGAAGGTGTGGATGTTGTAACCTTAGCTTGTGGACTCGAATTTCCTGTTGTTGAGGAGTTGTTACTGTTTTTATTTGTTGGTTGTTGTTGTTGTTGATTACTCTGTAACAAAAAAATTGAATTATGTAGAAGGATTATTAAAAGTGTTTGCTATAAAAGAATAATGAAAGATAATATTTTAATGCTGGTTTAGGAAACGTTGTTGCTACAGAAAAATCGTCACAAAAATGAGTAACGGAACTTCCTCTTTCAAGTACACCAATGCCTTCTGACTCTGTTTGCCATCCTTATTGCCTGTTTCCACTTTAAAGTACACCAGATATTATTAAAAACTCGCTTCCATCGAAATTCACGGAGTTTCATACGTTTTTTTAAGTGAATCTTTCTTCTTATACAGCTTCAAAGTTGTTGGCAACTATACTTAATACAATTCTTACAATTCCCTTTTTAAATATATAAGCAGCAATAAAGCTACTTTCCAGTATTGAGGTATTTTTTCCTTTATCCATGCATATTACCTAACCTCAGTAATAACAATGTTGCTTTCTTCATATATTTTTAATCATTTCTGTGATTTTCTTGTCATTTCCTGGAGCTTATCTCACTTTAAGCCAGTATTTTATTTTTTTCCTCTTCATTATTGTCTCTTTCTTCTGGTACCATTTGTTCATATATGTTCTATTCCTCATACTCTGTATATACCATTTAGAAGTTCCTTAAATATCTTTTCAATTATTCATTTTTTTTATTTCCTGTGTTAATATCACACCTTTTGCTTCTTTGATTCTGGCTTTATAATTTTTTTCAGTTCTTAAAGTCTTAGGAAAAGTTTTTGTTTACCTTTGCTACCTTCCTCAAAATTCTACCCAAAATCTTCAGAGCACTTTTTGTATATATCATATTTATTACGTTTTTATTTGTGGTTATTTTCTCTACGTTCGTTTTTTCTCTTCAGTTTTTATTTGTTTTGACCACCACGATGTTTGTTTTCTGCTGCTATTTGTTGTGCATGTGCCATTAGCAGACTACAATTTTTACCTTGAATATTTCCCAAAACTCTTTTAAATGATTTCCTTCTGTGTCTGTGTTTCCTGTTTTTCTTTATATTGTTTCAGTTACTTTTTGTATATATTTCACGATGATTTTCAGTGATTTTTCTTATATTTTCATTGCGTTAATGATATTAAATATATATTTTTAAATACAAACTTCAGTATCTACATTAAATTTCATAGCAAAATTAAAGTATATTATATAAGGTCTATTTCCATAACAAAGCTAATTCGATTAAAAAAATCGTAAAGGAAAATATAAAGTAAGAAAATTATTTTCTACCTGATAATGAGGATATCCATAATAATAATTCCAATAATTCATCGTATACACTAAACACTATATAATTAACAATTTAAAATTTCTTTATGTCGATCCTTATCGACTCAGCTGTTTTATAGAAGCTACTAAACTTTTCATATCAAATCTTAGATTAAAAGGGGATGAACTGATATATCATGACGTCATTTGGTCCAGATAACCGGATTTAAGTGACCATTGGCGTCACTGCATCTCATTCAAATTTTTATTAATATGAAGGGATCAATTCAACAGAAATATTTAGTTAACTATAAGATATATAGTGTATAAGAACAAGATTTAATCAATAAATTTAAAAATATTCTTATGTTTGGAACTTTCTGTTTCCAATGTACCAAATGAACAAAACCTTTTTTTATCACAGTCAACTGCAATTTAGTCGCTAATAAATTAGGAAAATATATTGGAATGTTAACGAGGAGAGTGGATCGTCTTAAATGTCGATATATACCTAAGTAAGTTTGCCAAATACTCTCAAACACAACTCCTTTGTATAAGAAAATTCTGTTCTCAAGTGAGGCGGGAACACTTTGCCAAAATATTTTAGTTAATGAAAAGTATTTCAATTTTATACGCATAATGTAGAGGAAAGCCCCGACCAACATAAAGCGAAATTCGAGATAAAAACCTTATTTTCTAACAGAGATGTATCCCGAACTTTTGTGGGAAGTGTCAGGGGTGAAGCTTTCAATAGCCAGACTTCTATTAATAACTGGCTTTCCAAGTTGTTTCAGCTTGCCCACGCACATCATGATATCATCTTTTGGTCAGACCTAGCATCAAACTTTTTTTTAATCAAGAGATACTCAAAACTGGCTCCATTTGGTTTTTAGTTAATAAAAAGGATTTCAATTTTATACAGACAACGTAGAGGAATACCCTGACCGTTATTATTTACATGAACTCAAACTAATCAAATGCAAACATGAAACTAATTTATTTTCTAAATTTTAATCCAATTTTAATATACGTACCTACAGAGAAACGTCGATACAGAAATTTGTTAAAATCGCTTGTTATAATTGATTAATGACTCCAAGACAGATAAAGAAACAGGAGATACAGCAAAATTCAAGATAAAATTCTTGTATGGTGTGCAATTTATAACAGGGAGATGTATCCCAAACTTTTGTTGAAAGAGGGGATCAAGCTTTCAATAGGCAGACTTTTATTGATAACTGCCTTTCCAAATTGCTTCAGTTTTCCCACGAACATCATGCTATTTACGATATTATTTTTTGGTCAGACCTAGCATCATACTTTTACTCAAAAGATACTAAAAACTGGTTTCGACAACACCACATACCTACCTTGCGTTCCCAAAAATGATAATCTTCCAAATTTTTCACTGGCTTGCCTAATAGAATATTTTTCGGCTTTACCATGTAGAAAGGTTATTCATGGAGGATGGGAAGGAAGTCCAATATGAAGAACCACTAAGGCAGCGAATTTATGAAAAACAGTAATTAATCAGAATGGGCCACCTTACATAATTTAATAGCATAGTTTAGTTAATTAGTTCATTAAAAGAAATCCAATAAATATTTAGTGAAACACCGCTAATTGATCCAATATTTTAATTGTATTACTGATATTACCATCATCCTTAAAAAAATCCTCAACACTGTATTTTTTTAACAATTAACGTAGAATAAAATCTCAAATGAATCAATCACCTGTTAACATTCGCTCTGACTGAATGTAAAATTCCCGCGTATTTCTAACGTACGGCAATGCCCCAATCTTCAAATGAAACTCATTGAAGGGATTCTGTGAGAACCAGCTGACCTTCGACCTTTATTCTTCTAGAAGAGAAAACCCAGTGGACAAGGGCGCCACTACACCGCTTCTTGGTTTTACCCCCTTCGCATTATACTTATACCACCCTTAATAGACAAGTTCATCCCAGGTGCGTAGCGCGAAATTCTTTTGCACTTGTATATCTTTGCATATTATGAAAGGGGAAACGATGTTAATAGATTTGAATGGGATGATATTTATTTTTATAGTCATGGGAGTTTTGATTGATATAAACTTTTTTATTTTGAAGGAGAGGAGAGTTATGAATTTACTAACGGGGATTTGGGTGTTTTTTGTATGTTAGATATTTAAAAACTTATATACCTAGTTGTTGTTAAAAATTTTATATTCAAAATGGAGAATTAGTTTATATTTTTTTACTATACACTATCCAGTGTTTTTTCCAATATTATCTTCCAGTTCTTGCAGTTATTTTGATCTTTAACTACCATCAGCTACGACTCTGTGGAGAAGGGAGACAAGCCAGAGTCTCTAAGGCGGCAAATTCAAACTTTATCGACGAATACACGACTAATTATTATAGACTAGGCAAGAAAGGCCTGAGAAAGTCGAAAAAAAAAGTGAAGACCAAATATGTATGAAAAAAAAAATTATTAAAGTTGCTGTTTTTTTCTCATTATCTTCTTCATTTGTAAATTTTTCTCCCATTACTATTTACTCATACTAGTCCTTGTCTTGTTTTTTGCAAACTTGTAATGTTGTGATATATTTAAAAAAGGGATTACGAATTGTAGAAACGCCACTGTATTTAAGTAAGTAAAAGGGGTCGCCTATGCAAGTTTCAATTACGGGATGATTAATTATTTAGTCTCATTTAATTTTCTAAGGCAGACAGCAAACCGGTTCGTGTCCTATCGACGTAAAATGTTTGCCAAGAAAATAAGCGGACGTAATATACACAGAAAATTCTGGAAATTTGTTTCTTAGCTTTTATCTTTCTTTCTAACTTTGCCATTACCAAATAACGATGTTGACTTAAGAGCTTCAGTAAATAAGTATTTATAGACGTACTTAGAAATAATTTAAAATGTATGTGACTTTTGAAAACAAGCTATTAGAAGGTATTTATTAAAATTTATGTTTGAATAGCTTTTAGATTCCTAAGTAGGTAGCAGATTCATTAAATATGTAGGTTTATAGGGGTGTTATTTGACATGCTATTTTAACGTTAAAACATTATGCAATCCCTTTTCTTAAGGGGTTACCTACCTCTTGAGGGTGAAAAACAGCAGATTTTTTTTATTATTTATTAAAATACTTTCTATTCTATTCAAACAAAAAAAATCGTTTAAAAATATTGGAAATTAAGTCCTTAAAAGCTGTTCGAAATACCCTCGAAAAAATTATCCTAACGGTAGTCGTGATTAGTCGACCTGAACAAATATACCATCTTTTTTACCAATATAAACGTTCTGCCTATGCTATGATACAAACGTGATGCACTAGATATTCTTTGGTTAATTTCTTGTTTCATTCTTCCTTCATTGTCGATTTCCACCCCTAGATAATGATACACACATACCTGTTGTATTCTTTGATCATTAAGTTTTATCGATATATTTTTGTTTTCATTCCCAATTACTATGACTTTGGTTCTTACTACATTTATCTTTGAGTTTCTGTTTTCTAATTTCTTGTTCCATGTATCTAGATACCACTGAAGATCATTTTCCTTGTCAGCCAAAATCATCAGGTCGTCAGCAAATGCACATTCAGATATTCCATAACCAAAATAAATAATGTTGGACTTTATTTATTTGGAACTCTTCGGATCTGGTGTTATTTTTTCTGATGAAACATTTGTTGTTCTTGTATAAACTTTGTATTGCTGTTTTCAGTCTTAGGTTGATATTTCTTTAATGTAAACTTCTCCAAATTTATTTTTACGACACTTTATCGAAAGCTTTTTCTAGATCAAGAAATGCAGCATATGTCTCGGAATTTCTTATTCTTGTTTTCAGTTATAATCTGCAAACCTATGTCTCCTAATTTTTTCAACTCTCAATTCTGTCATTTTTTAAACTTCATATAGCCCCTGTGACTTCATTTTTGGTAATACAATTCATTTCATCAAAGTTTTCGGGATTTTGGTGATTATGTGTAGGCGTATTTTGACTACTTGTTTTTGTATTGGAATTTAATAGTTTCTTAAAATGTTCTTTCCACCTATTCATAATTTTTACTTCATCGGTTATTATTTTGTTGTCGTTTCCCTAATCTCTCCTACAACGTAATGTTTCTTCCTTCTCAGAATAATTTTGTATTATCTTTTTGAATTCCTTCCATTTTTGTACCAAATTCCTTCCAACTAGTTTGTTTTGCTTTTGTTACTAATTCCTTAACTGTCTTTTGTTGTTCTTTATGCAATTTATATGAGTCTTGTGTTCCATTTTTGCAATATTTTTTCGGATTTTTTTATTGTGTACTATTTTATAGTGTTAATAGTATATTACGTAACAAGAGTGGTAAGTAGGACATTACGTACGAGTGGAAAAGTTACGCACGAAGCCGCGTAGCGGCTAGTGCGTAATTACACGAGTACGTAATACCTCTTACCACTCGAGTTACGTACTAGGCTTTATCTACGACTCAATATTTTAATTTCAATTCTAAATATTTGACATCTCTAAAAAATATATGACGTACGTATTGTACTGTTATCTACTCCTTTGACAGTAAATGTCATTTATACTCATTGTCACCATGCAGGGTAAGTAAGCTATAACGTACAGTTGTGCGTAATGAAACGTCATTCCAACATGACGTTTCATTACGCACGACTGTGCGTTATAGCTTACTTACCCTGCATGGTGACAATGAGTATAAATGACATTTACTATCAAAAGAGTAGATAAAAGCCTTTAACGTAGAAACATATACTCGACAAAACGAAATTTAATCAAGTGCTTCCAGGAACGTATACTAATTTTCTACCTTCTAAACAAAAGTTTTTTTTTAGCTTGTATGATACAGTTTTTTTTTCAAGGGATCCTAATAGAAAGTTGCAACAAAGAGATTATTAATAATTAATTTTAACCTGTTTATATTATACTTATTATTCTTTTGCGTATAATTACATCAAAATAACAATTTCGTTATTAACGTGCTCTTTAATAATTATCCCAGAAAGCAAACACGAGCTCAAGTTTTAATTAATTCAGTAAAAACTGATTTCAACAAACAATCTTTGAAGCTTACAAATAAATGAGAATTTTTAATTTGAAATTATTTTAAAAAATGCATACTTCAATGAATTATATTTATTGATTATAAGTTTTCATTTTATACGCTGGAACATTTGTATTAATCCTATTATATATAATCTTCCTCCAACTGAAAACAGATTAGCCTTATTGTATTCCGTGATGGAATTAAATAAATTGTATTCATATTGAAAAAGTTTTGTCAGTAATTTATTTCTCTTTCTATAAAGCGGGATAATAATAAATCAGTTCTTCTGAAAATTTCGAAATGAAATCCCCATACAACGATAAATATTTTCAATGTTGGGTTTAATTTTTCAATAAATACACAAACAAATAATAAAATAGCTGTATTTTCTCATATTATTTTAATTTAAAACTAAAACCGGTTATTTATGCAAATTTATATGGTTTTATACGGAAACATCAGTATGTGAAAAATTCATATTAAAAGAGAAAATGAGATATTATTTTTGAAATGTAGCGGTAAGTCGGCGTTTTTTATCATAATACGAGGTCTGTCCCAAAGTAAAGAGGACTTTTAAAAAATATCCGATACTAGTAGCGCCACCTGTTACCTATTAGGGCAAGCGTTCGATAGGTACATCTTTCATTGATGTCCTTTCAAAATTTTATGAAAATCAAATCACTTTACGCCTAGTTATTGCGCTTAAAGTGACAGTACCTTTTTAACATCGGTCGAAAAATAAGCATCGAACAAAGAGCCAATATTAAATAATAGGAAATTGCAGATATGATAAAATATGAAGAGTCAGGGGGAAAAAGCTTTTAGTCCATTTTAATAAATTTTTCGGGAGAGCAAAAAGAAAGTTTTTCTCTCTATATGTTCAAAAATTATGGTATATACTATGTAATATTGTAATAGTCGTAATCATCTGTTATAATTTTAATAGTGTTTGGTTAAAAATATACATATTTTTAAAAAATAAACCCTATTTGTTTAATTTTATCCGCAGTTAGCAGTAGGAAAATGTTCTTTTCGGCTATATCCTTCCCAAATAAAAAAGAGAAAATATGATACACATTATCAAGTGAGTAAACAATATAAAAATTATTAAATTATAATAGTTATTGTTGTGTAACTAATAAATGTTTGCTGTTATTTTACATTTAGTCATCATTGTCGGTTATTGAATCCAAGTACTCATCATCTTGATTAACAGCTTGTCCATCCCATTGCAAGTTATTATAAAAGATTTTGGTTTCTGGATTAACAAGAAACTTTGTCAAGGATTGCAGGTCTTAATATTTTGGTAAACAATAGGACAAAGAGTCATGGCGCGATGGGACAGGTGCATATCAACTTGACTAAGTGGCCTCCCCACTACACAAACTGGACCCTGAGCGTTTTTCCCACTGCGCGCTGTGACTGAAAGCGTTTTTTCCCCTTAGTGCCATTAGTTTTTATTAAATTACTGTGGACTGGTAGCGTTTTTCTCCCTTTTGCTTTGCGAGGTCAATAGAGACGGAATTGAACTACAATATTACGTGAAAACCTGAATTTCCAAATTTTTGGACTGAAAGCGTTTTTCATATGTAAAAAACAAAAACATAATTGAATTTCTTTTGAAATAAGATAAATATAAAAATTCTTACATTTGATAACCATGAGGATTTACTTTGATGAGACTTCGATGATTTGCTATTTCCCGGTGATTTCGCTGCTGGTTTTGTAGATTTATTTCCCGCCGCCGCTGCCGCCACGGCTTGCGATTGTCTCTGAGTTTGCTCCATTATTTGATGTATCAGATCTAGTTGTTGTTTAGTTAACCCATCATTATTGCCAGTGGTAGTGCTCTGTAACATTACAATAGAATTATGTCGACATAACAGTCAATACTTATTCAGCAAAATAGAGTACAATGATATTGAATAACAATTATTTTACAGCAAATAATACGGAAACAAAGAAGAATATTATAAAATCGTGATTTAGATTTTTATAGTGCAATTATTTTTAATCCATTGGTTTATCACGGTTATGGTCTGATTCTTCGAGGTGGATTATCACATATAGGGTGGGATTATCTTTTAACGTCATTATAGCATTTACCATTATTTGGGCTAGATAATTACAGTTATGGTCCTTCGAGTTAAATTATCACCTTTTTGGAATTATAAAATTGAAGGTTCTTTGAGCAGGATTGTCATAAATATGGTACTACGAATTGAAATAGACCGTTAAGGTTATCACATTTAAGGTACTACAATCGTATTTATAGTAGTTTTAGTGGTTCTTCGAGCTGGATTAAACTTTTATGGTTCTTTATTGCAGGTTATCAGTTTAAAGTATCCTTTAAGCTGGATAAGTATATTTGTAGTTATTAGAATTTTCAAGCGTAATTGTCACATATACAGTTTTTGTAGCTGAATTGTAACATTTTGATTCTACCATATGGATTATCTTTTTATATTTAGGGTGCTTCATGCTTGATTATTTATCAGTTTTATGGTTTTCCGAGCTGAATTCTTACATTTATAGTCCTTAGAGTTAAATTATTACATTGATTGTCCTTCTGTTGATGTCGAAATCATTAAACAGCAACAGGTATAAAGTCGAAAAAGTGGATATGTAAAAAATAGGATATTAGCTTAAGCAAAATGGAAAGCTGATGGACGACCTCCAAAGCCCAAGCCGAAGAAAACAAATATTCTCGATAGCTTCTTTGTGGCATAATAATGTCTATTTTGCTTTTTTATTCGGAGATCTTTTTTGCCACTAAAAAAAAAAAATAAAAAAAAAAAAAAATTAAAATCTAAACTGCATAAAGAAGTATAGACTAAAAGAAATTTTTATCTTTGAAAACGACAACCGATCTGGTTGTCGAAAGCTCAGAATTATTTTTAAACAAATCATTTTCATTTTTGTTAGGCACTTTCAGTTTTAAAAGACGACCCTTGACAAATTTGACATATCTATCAACATCAATAAGCAAGGGTCATTTTCAAAATATTGATTTATATTTTTTATAAGTTTGTTTTAGTGGCAAAAAGATCCCCGAATAAAGAAAGAAGCAAAATTACTTTAAACACTTTTATCTTTTGCAAGAGTTGAGTTTAAATATTCCTCTTGTAAGCTGAATTGTCACATTTTGATTCTTCGAGTTGAACTATCAGATTGTTGATCCTTTTCTAGCCTTCCGAGGTCCTTCGAGTTGGATTAATTCTTTATGGTTATCATAGTGCTACAACTTGGATTATGCTTGATTATTTATGGTTGATTAAGATGGTTTATCAAATTTATGATTCTTTACCCTGGGTTATGTTGCTTTTCGTTGGATTACCAATTTTTTTGTTTCTTCGATGTGGGTTACAAACTTTTGATGTTCTTCGAGTTGAATTATCATATTTATGGTCGTCTGAGAAGAGTTCTTCGAGCCGGATAATCTCATTTATAGTTTTATGAGTTGGATTTTCACTTTTTTACTTTTTGATTATAATATTTTAATAGCTTTATTTCAATTATCACCTTAGTCGCGTTTCAAGTTGTATTATCAACTTCAAATTGGATATAATTTAATATCTTTGTTGTGATTTCCCTTCTAATACAAAACTTTTACTGAATACTATTGAAATAACAACATTGTTGCTTGCTCGTCCTACTGAACATTTCTCGCTTGTTATTTGTAGTGTAGCTGTGTAACAGCAAAGATGTAGGTAATCTAACAAGCCCTTTGTACGCTTTGCATATAGGGATTTACTAGGGATATTCTATTAGCGAAGCCACTAAGAGCAAATATTGAATTCTGGATTAATTCTATCGATGTTTGTTTGGGCTCTAGACTAAACTTCGCCACCTACTACGTAAATTGGATTAAGATGCTTTCAGAAACATTTATAATATTCTTAAAATGAACAGGATCATAAAGCTCTGAATCTGAATTGATTTTATCAGCTATGAAAACAGTTTTCAGCAATATTGGAATTGTTTAAATATTAGTCTATTTAGATGGTATTTTCTAGTTTCCATTGTTTCCATTCATTTCCTATTAGATTTTCGCAATATAAAAAATTTGAAGTCAAAAATCGATCCCCAGGATATTCTATCTGTAAAAGTTTTTAAAAAATACACATTGGCTTCGTTATTTATTGCTTATATTAATTGAAATAGTTTCGCAAAGAACATCTTTTGTCCACAACAGTTTTTCAAATCATTTGGGTTTTCAAGTAAATATACCCACACAAAAAATATTAAAAAACACTTTGAGCACAATTTCGATGTAAAAACTCTTACAAATTACTGTTTTAAAAATGATCTTTTATCGGTATTAAACAGACTTTTGCATAGACTGCAAAAAAATGTCACTCAGTTTGAAATATCCATGTCGTCAATCAACTCTAAAATTAAAACGAAAAATAAGTGGATGAGTAAGTGTGAGCACCCCTTCGTACGAAAAATATCCTTACATTTATCTATGTTTTCTCGGAGATAACTTTTTCCTTGAAGAAAAATGCACCTGAGTCGGAATCCCTCGCTAGGGTCGCAATTTGTAATGCTTAAGAAAATAATGTCAGTGTTGGTTGAAATTCCTCCGGTAATCTCAGCTTTAATAATATTTAGAGTGAAAATTTGGTAATCTACACATAATTAATGAAAAAAAGCACCCTAAACAAATGAAATCATAAAATATAAATCAAATTAAAAAAAAAGGAAAAAATGCTGTTTTTTAGATAATTTGTTGTTTTATGAAATTTGATCAGCAGTTTGTTCTTAAATGAAGAAATTTGAGGTATTATAACTTACTTTAGATGGTTCAGATGCTAAGAGTTGTTGTAGTTGACTTTTTCCGCTTGAACCAGTCACTGTCGTGGTGGTAGGAGTTGTTGATGAGGTTGGAGGTGGTGCATATTGGATACAACTAGAACCATGTGGCGATGCAGCATCACCTGAAGCGGCGCCTTGAGCTGGTGATAATGTTGTTGTTGCTGTGTTTACTGTCGTTGCTGGAGAACTATGATGATTTTCAGTATGCCTTCTTAAAGATCTAGCATCACAGTAGCTTTTCCCGCAGCCATCTGCTTTGCATTCGTACGGTTTCTTGTTGCGGTGGGTTAACATGTGTCCATTTCTTTACAAATAAACAAAATATTTTATCACCTTTTCAACACTATCGGTGAATTGCATTTTATTACGAGAAGAAGCCAAAATTGAATTATTTAACCAGTGGCGTCGCAAGTATATTGTGAGGATTATGTCTATAATAAATTTTGGTAGAAGAAGCCAAACTTTAAATATTTTATCAGTAGGGTGTCAAAAGGGTTGGGAATTGTACGAAAACAAATTTGAAAGCATTAATTTTATACAACTAAAATTTTAAAATATAAAACGCTACGCTGAAAAGTTTCCGACCTTAACGTGAAGGCGGCAGCACTAGTTAATAATGGATTGCAAAGAACAACCGATTCCAAAAAAGAAATATATTTTAACAGATTATCTTCAAAAAGAAAAAACCATTACAGTAGCATAGATACATTTGCAAAAAAATCCTGTTTCGCCGTCCCGCACTTTACCGGTTGCCATGGCGAAAATCCATGAATTACGGTTTGAACTGCCTGACCTGCCACCTTACTAACAAAATCTAACCCCAAGCGAAATCTTTTGTTTCCTTACCTCTCACCTAAATTACGTTCAGAGAACAAAGAACTTTCTGTTATGAACAGACTATTTATCTTCGTAAACAATTATTTTGCCGAGAAAAACACCAAGTACTATTTGGAAGGAGCATCGCTAGAAGATATTGTTTAGCGTTACAAGGAGACTATATTTAAAAAAAGGAAAAAAAATCGGAAACTTCTTTTCAGACCATCCTCGTGGCTTTATTGTAGTAAAAAATAGAGCATTAACATCCTAAAAATATTTTATTTTGATTATAAATTGTCTGAAAAATTCAAATTGAGACGCCACTGTATTTAAAAGAGTTATACTTACAGGTGGTCCTGCCGTTTGAATGCTTTACCACACATGCTACACACATATTTTCTCTCATCACTATGAGTCAGTTTGTGTTTTGCCAAGGCAGAGGCGTTACCGAATACTTTGGCACAGACCTACAAAAAAATTCTTGTTAATGCGTTTGTGTTTTGGTCAAGATTTGACAATAATAATACTAAATAATTATCTTGTTGAAATGATTCAGAATTGTTATATTTAGATAACAAAACGACACTAGTATTTTAACGAAATAATGGATACAATTTACTACAAATAAACTTTAAGTTGTTTAAGAATTTTAAAATAAGTAATACTCTGTGGAAAATAACACTTGAGAGTAATTTTGATAGTTATTTATGTTAGATAATAAACATAAATTTATATTTAGAATTAAACAATGCTTTACATATGGTGCTTATTATTCTTGGTGTTCAACTAATTTTTGATGAGCTTTTTATTTTTTAGAACGTAGGTTAGTGGTTAGCTGATTGTATTCGGCACTTGTTGTGATACATTATTCTAAAATTTGATATTTATAAAAACTTCTATTTGTTATAAAAAAATCAAGAAAATTTCATGTGGTAAAAGGTGAGTAAAAGGTGAGTTCCTCGACAGCAAGCTGACGTGGAACTCACACATAGAAAACAGAGTTAAAAAAGCATTTATATCTTATGAGCAATGCCGCCGAACCATAGGACAGACCTGGGGATTATCCCCCAAGGTCACCATGTGGATCTACACGGCAATCATAAGACCTATGCTAACATATGGTGCTGTCGTGTGGTGGCCTAAAGTGAAACAAACGACAGCTATCAAGAAATTAAACCAAATTCAAAGATCAGCATGCCTTCTCGTAACAGGAGCCATGCGAAGCACACCGACCAGCGCAATGGAAGTCATACTTGGTCTTGATATATTTGTTAAGGAGGTCGCATTGATGACCATGGTACGCTTTCGCACGGTTGGTATCGAACCCACTGTAGGGACTGGCACCTATAGGGATAGTCTGTGGAGGGAATCGATAAAAGTGATACCACTCTTACAGGCAGTCACGGATGCCGTCGCACCAAGATTTGTCTTTGACAAACCCTACAAAATATTAACAAACAAGACAGCAGACCCCAACGTAGTGAACGCTCTGAGCGTATATACGGATGGATCAAAAACAAAGCAAGGTGTGGGATGTGGAATTTACTCTAGATCCTTAAGCCTAAAAACAAAATGGGCTATGGATGGCTTGTCAAGTGTGGTTCAATCAGAACTCACAGGCATAACCATAGCTGCAAAAGAATTAATCAATAGGAACATCACAGGCAGGAATATAAATATATATACAGACTGCCGACAAGCACTACTGACCTTGAATAGACCACGTTTCACTTCAAGTTTAGTACTAGAATGCCACCAATCTCTAACTGAGGCCAGCCAGAATAACGTGGTCATTTTCAGCTGGATCAAAGGACATGGGAACTCTAAAGGCAACCGCATTGCGAACAATTTAGCAAAGAGGGCTGCGGGCTACAGATATGTTAGCCCTCGCCCGTCTACCAAGCTAACATTGTCCGCAGTCGTGGACCTTATTAAACAGCACTCTCACCAAAAATTTATACAGTGCTGGGATGAAACTACGAACTGTAGACTGGCCAGAGAGTTATTACCTCATCCTGGCGAGGAAACAGCAAAAAAATTTAAGGCATTGACCAGACAAAATCTCCGAACAGCTGTGGGAATCCTGACAGGTCACTGCCAATTGCGACAACATCTCTTTAGGATGAAACTAACAGAATCGCCGCTATGCAGAGGCTGCGAACAAGAAGAGGAAACAGTAGAACACATTATGTATGACTGCTCTGCTTTTTCTGAAATCAGAAGATCCGTGTTGGGCGAGTATTGGCTTACACCAGCCGATGTCAGGGAGATCCCCCTCGGGAGCCTCATCACCTATTTTAAATCAATAGGCCTGGTGACATCCTGAGGTGAGGATATCCCTACACACGGGAGGATGCACAATGGGTTATATGTGGCCTCAGTGCTGGCTGAGCACTAGCTCGCCCCTCCCAAATTTCCAGATCCAGAAGGTAAGTTGGTCTCTTTTAAGTTTGTCTTTCGATGAAAGCAGTTCTTTAAGTAAGTCTTGTGAAAAGCCTTCGTTCTGTCTGATAAAGAATAATTACTCTTGAATTATTGGGTTTTGGTAATACAGCTACACAGAAATTGTACATAGATTTTAATTTTGCTGATTTATTTCGTTTGTGTATAAATTCTAGATTTCTTTGAAAAGGCTCTTAGACCCCTTAGATCTAATTATATCTCCTTATATATCCTTAAATCTCCTTAGATCCTCTAAAAATCTACTTGTATCACCTTAGATTTCTCTCGATTACCCTCTTGGAATCCTCTAAAACCATAAAGTTGAATAAACCTAAACGTCGGACGGTTCAAACCGGTTTGTATAAGTATTGACCAGCCGCTTTAATTGGAACTACCTTCGTTGACTTTGGCGAAGAAGATAATTAAAGTTTTACGAAATAGCATTGCAAGTTGTATTCAAACTACGTATTCTACGTCAACTTTAGAGGGCTCTAGATCCTAAACTATTGCCTCTGGAGCTTTGTGCACATAAGCACTTTTGATCTACTCTTCGAGAGCTATCACATACTTGAATTTGAAAAATTTTTGCCGAAAGCCATTTTCCATAAGGATCCTGCGGGGTCCTTTAGCGCCTGTAAAGAGCTAATTACCGAAACTAAGGCCTATTTTAAGGCTCAAGACAAATCGTACTAAAGATGATATTAAAAAATTGTGTGACCGCTATAATCGTTCTATCGCACTCAAAAGCAAAAAAATCCATGTTAGCCTCCAAACTTTGCAGCCCACTTGTTGCGTGCGGGGTACATATTTTATTTTATAATAATTTAGCTGTAGCTTTGTTTTAAAGTGTATCTCCAAAATGCTTTTACTCATTAAAAAAACGGTGTTTTAGATATTCTTAACAAACAACAAAAAGGTCCGAAATATCGACCAGTAGCACTTAATGAGGGAACGATAAAAGTTCCGAAATTACCATAGCAACCGATACTGGGACTTAAATTTAACAAACCCACCTTGAAAAATATTAATTATAAAATTATTCTCCCTGCTACTGATTTAACAAGATACGACGACCCATAACGAAGTATTTTAATTATAAAATTGCGTTAAGGCTCTTCGGGAACGGAGGAACAAATATGTAGTCCCGATTAGTTTACGTTATTAGGTATATATCTATAATCAATATAATTTACCACGGATAACTTCAGTTCTGATGGTAGAAAATTATTGTGTTTGAATAAAATGTTCATGATTTACAAAAACAATCATCTAGTTGATTAGGAACTTTAGTATAGTTTACATTTCTCGATAAAAGCAGTATTTAATTTTAAGTAAAATCCAGACTAGGAGAAATAAAGCAGTCGTCAAAACAATAGAAAAGCAATATGTTCCTACGAACTACCACAATAATGCCTCTCACGAACGAGAACAAACAATTTAATAACGTTGTAAACCCCCCCGTTAACAATAGTGTTGTTTCATGGTGAATGCATCGAGCGGCCAATTTCTTCTCACTAGCTTTGTACGACCAGATGCCACATTTCGAATGCTATGTATAGAACATTCCGCGAGTTCTCTCGTGCATATGATTTCATTTTAATAATTCTCAGGGACTATCCGAGGAGATAGAACCATTACCGTAACACAGCTTGATGTACGCATAGGACAATGGCAGAAGGAAGCAAAATGAAATATTACGAATAGAAGAGATTTTTAAAAATTTTATACAATAGTCTCATTTTTAACCACATTTGGTATATTACTGTCAATTTACTTGATATTGAAATGTTCAAATTTTGATTCTGACTTACCTAAGACAGCATATACTAAAATTTACATTAAAGTGATAATTTTAATGAAATGTATCAAATGATGGAAAAAATTTATGGTGATATGATTATTTATCGTGTAACGTAGTTGATGAGTAGTAAAAGAAGCATAAAGTAAAATATTAACAAGCAGAATAAATAAGGCAAAATCTTTATAAAGAATCAAACCTATTTGAAATATTTTTAGAATCTGCTCTTAAGATGTGGAAAAAGAAATGCCAGGGAATGGAATTACCCATCAAAAACAATCACCTATATATTCTATGCTTTGCGGACGATCAGGAAGTTATGGCTGAAGATAAAGAACACAAAAGCTTCATGGTAAGAAAACTAAAAGAAAAATATGAAAAAGCCAAACTTAAAATTAACCTAAAGAAAACACAGTATTTAGTAATAACAGAAGACAATATTAAAAACCTTAAACTAAACAATGGCATGGATAAATTCAAATATGACAAAAAATGTAAACAGATGAAGAAATAAAAAACAAACTCGGACAAATCAGAGCTTAATTAGACAATGTAATCTGAATAAAAAATATTAGCAATGAAATGAAAAGAATGATATACCAAACTATTCTCAAAGTATTGTGCTACTGTGGTCTGGGTAATAAATAAAAAAATCAAGAAAAATCCTGGCTACAGAATTAAAGTTTTGGAGAAGGTGCTGCGGTCTCACAAGAACGGATCGAGTATCCAATGAGGAAATTCGCAGAAGAATGGGGGTGGAAATAAATGTGTTGAAACATATAGAGAAGAAGCGTCTTATATGGTATGTTCATGTCCGAAGAGCCGAGGATGGGTACCCCATTGGCAAGAAACGCTTTTGGAGAGATAAGGTGGATGAAGCTATGCTACGAAGAGCAGGAGAAGATGGAAAAATTGGTTGACGGAAGGGGGATGACAGTGTCCGTAAAAAATAATAAATATATTGATATAAAACCTCTCCTGGGAACCTTCCAATCAATAATAATCTCCGAGTTGTGGATTCTGATGTCAACTCGAATGCGACTTTTCTATAAATCCGCCTTTTGGTGTCGTATTTTAACGTTCAGCCCGATCAATAGAATATCCCATCAAAACCATTGCTTTAAAAATTATTAAACTGTAATTCGATATATAACTATACATATACGTGCTTATAAAATAGTTACTTGTTCATATATAATAGTTGCTCTTTCTAGGTTTACCCATTTCGATAAAATGTGATATTAACCAACAGACAAATCAAAGAAATTAGAAAAAATCTTTCTGTTTGCTATAGAATGTATAAATAAATTATTCTATTGATTCATATTGTACGATTCTATTAAATTAATAAAAGCTGAATTTCTTTTATCGTTATATTATTTGATAATAAAACATTGAAAGAAAATTGAAAATTTTATGTAGTATATTGAAATATGAACAAAAGTGTTCTTTGTTTGCTAACAATATCCCAATTTCCATGCAATGAGAGTTTTAGATTCGAGAATATTTAATATTAAAAAAGTTAATGAATTAGATTTTCTCTATTTATTCATAAAAGTTTTCAAATAAATTGGTTTTCTACTCATAAAACAGAAATGCTAAGGTCTTTTTTAATAAACTAAGCACTGTTATTTATATACGTAACCATTGTTATTTTTGCTTTCGAGATTCAAAAATGTTCCCAACGTAAAACATTCAGTAAAATAATTACTCTAAAGAAGATTTCTTAAAGTATTTTTCAACCATTAAGAAGAAATTGACGACCTTATTTTTCAAATAGACAATTGACATCTATAAGCCATTTTTTGTGCCTTGTGTTCTGTTTTTATTCAGTTATAATCAAAAACTTCGAATAACGGCTATCAATAATGTATTTTTTTCAATTTCTAACATAAATATTTACCTGGCACTGTTGAGGACCTTGCCTAGTTGGCGATGTAGGTTTAGGTCTGGCACGTTTGGAGGACGCTTTAACCAACTCTGATGCACTAAGAGGTTTCTTATCATCTACAGTTGTTGTTGAAACTAAAAAAAATATTAAAGTATAATATTATGGAAAGAATTTGTAACTATAAAAGTTTATTTTCAACTATTACTTATATAACAAAAAGTTCATACAAGTTGATATTTGATAGTTGAAAAAACACACTTGGCAGTTGACATTAGATAGTTCTACATTTGACAAATGACATTTGGCTGTTGACAATTGGCAGTTGACTTTACATTTTTGGAACTTAACATTCGATCTAAGGCTTTTGGCACCTTTTAGGAAGTTATTAATTTTCTGGTCATAGAAAGTTTGAGTAAGAGTGTTAAACTAATTGCACCCGTAGTTCCCGATTTCTTCATTGCTTCTGAATTGCTGTCCTTTTAGCGATTTTTTCATATAGACACAAGCAAAATATATTCACAGGTAAATACGTCAAAACTGGCAAGTAAGAAGTGGAGATGAAAGAATAAAGGTAACCCAAAACTCGTCCCTCTGAAAGAGTCATTGCAACGATTTTTTTAACTCTAGGAAAATTTTACTGATCGATATTGGCACAGCTAATGTACGAGTAATGCAGCTTACTACGTACTGCCAGTTGTTACAGTTAGCAAAATTCCCTTTATGAAAAAAAAAGATGGGACATGCCCCACACTGGAACTTTGACAAAGGATGCCCTTAAAAAAATAGGCTGGAAAACCCCTTTTATATCCCTAACTTATCCTTCTTTGACAAGGGATACACTGGAAAAAATGAACTGAAGGACCCACGAACACCCTCCTTATAGCCCTGACTAACCCTCTGTGACTACTTTTTTTTTGCGTCTATGAAAGAATCGCTTCGGGGAAAACGATTTGGAAATAATGAAGAAGACGTGCAACTCGTACGCCACTGGCTTAATACCAGTCCTTAAACTTTCTGTGACTGGAAAATAGCTAAGTTCCTAATCGGGAGCAAAAGGGTTTAAATCATGAAGTAAACTATATGGAAAATGTGAAATCAATGAATTATGTATAAAGTTATTAAATAAACATTTTATGAAGTAGCGTTTATACCTGAGTTACCCTCGTATTAGAAAATAAAAATGTAATTATTTCAACTATAAAAAAGAAATTTCATAAAGAAACGTTTCATTATCATATTTTAGTTTCATATTTTAAAACATACTCTTTACCTTACAAAATGTACAGCCTGGTTAGATTTTTTTTAAAATTAATTAAAAACTTTTTATAATAGAAAGTTTTTTACTGATATTTTAAGTGTTATCTCAACAATGCACAGCATCCCTGATATTGCAAAAATATTAAGTCATACAACGCTGTGATTGATCATAGAGAAGATTGTTTCCTTGTTAACAAAATCAAGGGTAGTTGTATCTAAAAATTTTATAAAACAGTTTATTTTATTACCAGTTAAAATAATAATTACTGTTCTCACATGTAAGAACAAAAAAAAAAGAAAAAAAACTTCTCTCTCGCGAGATCGATCCTATTACGATAACCCAACAGAATTGTCACAATCAACCGCTTCAACCGCTTATCCAAATAGGCCACCGCAAGCTTCTATGAAGTCTTTCAAAATGATAATATGTATACATATTTAATTTAATAACAATTCAGTATAAATTTCGAAATCTATGTATATGCCTAAACACACTTGAAACATGCATTGTCATCCAGTTCTTAGCTATCCTGAAAATTTCAGAGCTCTAGGTTGTCGGGAAATAGGTTTAAATTCGATTACAAAATTCCACGGAATGACACAGCGACAAAGAACACGGCGAAAATATAAAAACTTTCTAAAAATAATAAAATTTATATCCATACCACTGCACTAATTAAATTTTGTTAAAAATAAAATTAATTTTAACTAACTACCTAAATACTTATTGATTTAAGCAGAATATAATTTTAATTTGTGTATGTACAATTATCAGAATATTTTAGTAAATATATTTATTTTTGTGAAATTTTCAATATTTACATTTCATTAGGTAGACCATGAATTTGGTTAGATATGTAGTATTTAATTTACCTTCCATTAAATTTGAATAAATATGTTTATTTTTTAGCGAACAAAATTTTAACATTTGTTCGTTTGATATTTGTCAAACATAAAAACCAGATGTAAATTGAATTAATTAGCTGAATTTAATTAAAAATTATTGTTGAAATTAAACGAGAAATAAAAAAAATAATTACTTCTCCCTATTTAATATGTTTATTTTTTTAATAAATAAAAAATTATCATAATTTTTTATTATCTTTTAAAAAAATAGGGTAGTTCCATATCAAAATAGCAGTCATAATATGTATGTCGTCGGTACGTGGATTACTGTACATCAGACGCGAATTTTTTAAGCAACTTTTTACGTATTATAAACTAAAATCAGAGGGTATGTTTTTCGGATATTAAGTGTTAAGGAAAAAATGCGGTTTTCCAATTTTCCTGCCTTTCTTACATATTAAGAAAAATTCAGTCGCCGCATACGGATTCGGCGGAGAATTTTACACCGGAAATTATATTTTAAACTTTTTATTTGTGAAATTTGAGCTTTTTTAAAGATGAAAAATTGAATTTAGACCTGAAAAAAACGGAAGTTAACTTAATACGAGAGTTGTCTTTTTAGTTTTGCATATAGCCATGAAGACAAAAAATATGGATTCGCTGTCCACGCATTCAATTCTTGATCATTGGAAACTTGAAGAAATCGTTGAGACTTAGGTCGGGACTATATGGTGGATGGTCTAACAATTCGATGTTTTGAAGCTCCAAAAAGTCGATTCTCCTTTGGGCATTGTGAACACTTGCATTTTCTTAATTTAGGATAATTTGCAATGGTGTGTTGCCTTGCCGGAGTTTCGCGATAATAAACGTTTATATGCCAATCGGAAGCAACCCTTCTTTGATTTTCTAAAGCAATTGTTGCCACATGACCAGATTTTGACACAAAAGTTGCGACCATTTTCTTTGACATACTTTGAGAACGATTTTTCCCCATCGTGAAAGACCTGCACAGCGAAGTGTCGTTTATTTTTTGGTTTGTAGGAGTGAATCCAAGATTTATCGTCACTAACAAAACTATAAACGTCTTTTGAACTTCCTTTGTTGAAACATTCCAATGTTTTCGACACCAATTGACGCGAACCGCTTTTTGCTCTTCTGTGAGCAAATGAGGGATGCAATGGAAAACCAACTTTGTAACACCCATTTCATCATGAAGGATTTTTTGGTTTGAGGTCTTTGAAATGTTAGATTTCTGTTTGAAGGTTTTAATGGTAGCGCCTCTTAAGCGGCTACATGCAAAACTAAAAAGTCAACCCTCGTATACCTTGCAAATCCAATATGTTCAAAATAAGAGCTAAACTTGCTAATCTTTATATTACAGGTTTCCAGGTTTGATTTCAGAAAAATAGTGATACTGACTTATATCTGACTACTATTTTGATATGGATTTAGCTAGATACAAAAATTACATATTTCACTAACAGTAAACAATATAATTTTCATCGATACTGAAAATTGCATTTTTTTTTTGAATAAATTTAAATGTTTTATAAACTATCAGGCTATTAAGCTTCCAGTTGCTTGCAGATCCTGAACTGGCGGCTTTGCATTTTTTACTTTTAAAATATTAATCATTTTCATGTACCTGCTATCCAGCTTATTAATATTTATTGGAAATATAAAAATCTGCATTTATGATCTACAAAAAGTATTAATTTACTAAATAAATAATAATAAAAAGCTTTTAGTATAAAATTTTAATAAGTATATTAAAATAGTAATTAAACAAGAATTTATGAAAGAATTGTTAATACGTTACTTAGGTGAGATTTTTACCAAGATAATCAGTAGATCGGTTTCGTGTATAAAGAAAATTTTGAGTTACAGCAACCAAGAATAATAACTAAATCAGAGTTTCGCAATAAAATTGGGAAACAAGATGTTGACCAAAATTGCGGAAATTAAAAATTTGGAAAATTGAGTCATCATTAAGCACCAGTACCTATTAAAGAGAGTTAACAGGTAAACAGATTTATGTTCAATATTTTTGGTGATTAATGTTCTTCATGAGCGATGGAGAAAAATTGGATTGCAAATTTTAAAAGGTGTAAATAGTCCAGTTTCGGTGTTACTGCTGTAAATATCGATTTGTTTCCACTTATCTCTATTTTTCTATTCCAGGTCCTCATTGATTCTATTGATCCTCTCAACTTCGGTCTTCCTCTCTTTCTCTTACTCCCCATGTTCAAGTTATCTATTCTTTTACTCACATAATTCCAAACACTCTAGTATACTTTCCTGGATTTTCCTGCTCAGTTGTCCCACTTTCACTGTACCTCTTACTCTCTCATTTTTTACTCTATCTCTCCTCGTTATTCCACACATTCAACGCAACATCTTCATATAGCTACGACCTTTTTGCACATACCCTTACCTTTATAGATTGACACAAGCACACTTTCCTCCACGGACTCGATATTTTCTTTTGATTCATTACTTTTCTCACCAGGTTCATCAGAATATCTAGTGCATCCTCACCAAGCACCTTCCGTACTTCTACTGGTATCCCATTCAACCCCTCCACCTTTCCATTTTTTAACTTCTTTCTATCTCATATTCTCTCTAGTCATTTACACTCTATGATGAATTCCATTTCTTCTTCACCTCATTTTTCGCTTTCACTACTTTCTGTACTTCCTCATTCCACCACCATTCTGTTACACTAAAGATTTCAAATAAACACGTTCATCATGTACTTAGTTTACTTCGATTCGGACATAAGAACGTTTTCGGTAGAATTGATCCCCAAATGTAAGTGTCGACCAAAACCTTGCAAAGAAAAAAGCATCGCGATCAATATTTGCTAAGTTTGAAGAAGATGCTAACTTCTTAACCCGTGTTGTTAAATTTTTACGACCCAGAGACAAATCAGCCATCTTTAAAATGGAAACAGTCTGATTCCTGGATTCCTAAGAAATTTCTTGTTAAAAAATGTACTGGAAAAGTTCTTGCAAGTTTTTGGGATTAACAATAACTGGATTTACTATTCGAACTTCCAACTATTCAAAGAGAAAATAATATGAGGTCGACTTTGCTTGCAAAGCACAGAAATTCTATGTTTTTATGCAAACAATTGGTAATTAAGGGTTAAAATGATTTGAACACCCTCCTTGTTGTACAGATCTTGCTCAATCTGACTATCATATAAATTTATTTCATTGAAAAGGTAATAGAGTCTTCGTTTGAGGAAGATAAAGATTTCTTTAAAAGTCTAGAAGCATTGTAGGTTTGTAGTTACAAATGTATCCCATTAATTAATCTCATAAGAAGGTATCTAGAACTTTTATTTATTAACTGTCAAAATAACTTAGCAATCACTATTCATTTAAAAAAAAATTCTTGAAAAATCAGTTATTTCTGGTTTGTATTTCAAGTGTTGAAAGTTAGATAAAACTGCCGAAGTTTCTAATGAGATTCTGATATATCCAAGCAACAATTTGAAATGTTCTAACAAACTCCGACGTCTTGCTTCACTGGTATACAAGTTGCAATATAATTTCACTGAAAGTTTTAAAGTAAACGCAACGGAAATTTGTCGTATTCTCTAAAATTGGATGGATGGCTTGGAGCTGTAGGTCTGTCTATCTACGTCTACGTATGTATATATTTAAGCCTCACGACTGTCGCAATATGATTTATGTTTTAGTCAGTCGGTTAAAAGCATTTCTATTTTAATGATAGCAATTATTGCATATTATCTATTTCCAACAGTTTAGACACAACAACGTCGGATATTTTATCATACAAGAAGATACAAAACAAATGACCTCATTAAATCGAAATTCTTCAAATGAACATATAATTATTCATAATATTTTTCGATAAAAGCCACTTTTCTACGTATTTTTTTATGTCAACTTGAACCAATTCTACCGTTGCGCGAAAGCTCGTGAGTGTGATCGATTTTCTTTCGATAATCATTGTTCCCCGACCTATATAGACCAGGGAAATAAAGATTTTCCCAAGACACTGATTGATATGAAGTACTGGCAATATTATACTCAAAAAGCTTAAAAATCCTTTAAAAAGAGCGTTAAAAAATTAGACCTAGACTAAAATCTGTTTTGGATCTGGAAATTTGGGAAGGGCCGAGCAAGTGCTCTACCAGCACTGATGCCACATATGGCCCATAGTGTATCCTCCCGTGTGAAGGGATACCTAAACCTCAGGCTGTCATAAGGCTTTAAAATAGACTACCGAGGGGAATCTCCCTGACATCGGCTGGAACCATTACTCGCCCAATACAGATCTTCTGATTTCAGAAAAAGCAGAGCAGTCATACATTATATGTTCTACTGTTTCCTCTTCTTGTTCGCAGCCTTTGATAAGCGGCGATTCTGATAATTTCATCCTAAAGAGTGACTTGTTAAGATTCCCACAGTTGTTTGTAGATTTTGTCTATAGTCAATGCCTTAATTTTTTTTGCTGTTTCATCGCCAGGATGAGGTAATAACTCTCTGGCCAGTCTACAGATCGTTGTTTCATCCCAGCACTGTATAAAGTTTTAATGAGAGTGCTGTTTGATAAGGTCCACTATAGCGGACATTGGTAGCTTGATAGATAGGCAAGGGCTAACATATTTGTAGCCCACAGCCCTCCTTGCTAAATTGTTCAGAATGCGGTAGCCTTTACAATTCCCATGTCCTTTGGTCCATCTCAGAGTGACCAGTAATAAGACAAATAAAATTTAACATTAAGGCTACAGTTGCCGAATGGTTAAGGGCGATACCGAGAGATCACAGGTTCGAGTAGTATCAGATATGACATTTTTTCGAATTCTTCTTAATGTCTTTTTTGTTTGTCTAATTTCTAAATTGTTTAAAATTGAAAGCTTCCATTCGTGTGTGTTGGATTATAGCGATGATATTTTGGACCGTCTCTGGGCCTTTTAGTTGGGTGAATTTTAGATTATCGTGATTCTGATTTGTCACAATTTAGGGTTCCACACGTTTTTCATACGCAAATATTGCGCTGAATATTCACGCGTGAATTCTAAAACCGCATACTATTGCTGTTTGATGTTAATTTGAAATTATTAACAAAATGTATGAGGTACTAGCAGTAATGAATAATATCGTTCATTATACGTCTACAAAGAAATGTGGTAATTGTGGAACTGAGCGACAAAATCAATGATTTTACTCTACATTTTGATTCTCATGAAATTTTAATTAAATAACATTTTTTTATGATTTTTTAAGACCTTTTATAATTTTTCATGATTGTTTAAATATTTTGTGATGTTTTCGAATTTTTCAACATTTTTATAGTTTTTGCGAGTTATGGATATATTTTTATTTTACAATTTTGGATGAAAAGAAATCCCGAAGTATGTTCGAAAGTAAAGAAACAATTTCAGTGAAATCCATGCCATAGTGGTAATCAAAGAGCTGAAAAAACACAGCGAATACTCTAAAATAAGCGCCAAAATAGGCTCAAAAAACGCGCACGATCTTACAGCACAGCAAAAAAGTTGGCCGAACATGGCGAATTGTGTTCTCTGAAGTGAAAAATTAAGCAATCCATATAAACTTCTTGTTTACTTGACCTACGAAAACTTGACCAAACAAACGACCACCCAAAGAAAGTTTCCATCTTAATTGATGATATGGGTAGCCGTAATTGCAGATGAGCGCTTTCTAATCATTTTCATCGAGCTTGGTGTGAAAGTGAAAGAGATTTACTAAAAAATGCGGTAAAAAAATAAAGTTGGACGATATTTGTCAGATGCAAATTCGTGGGACTTTTCTATCTCGTCCATTTTAAAGAGAATTGGTCGATAGAAAGCTATGGTCAAATCAAAAGGTAGCTAAAGCAAATACATAATTATGATGTTTTGTATAGATAACAGTTTAATAGCGTGTGTTCTCTGAAGAGAAACATTAAGCATTCCATAAAATGACAATGATCATGTTTATTGGCCTACGAGAATTTAACCCAAACAACAACCATCCGAAGTAAGTTCCAATCTTAATTGAAGAAATGAGCTTGGTGTAAAAGTTAATACGATTTACTAAAAAATGCTTTAAAAATCATGTTCCACCCTTTATTTTATACATTCACCAAACACAAATTTGTACGAGATTTTTAGAGAGAATGATATAGACTAAAAACTGTGCCAGCATGGTTGTGCTAAAAAAAGTAATTGTACCAGAATGGGCCAAAATACCACAAGATCATAATCGGGCAGCATGTATTCCCTTTATTGGCTAATGAAAGGCCATGGTCAAAGCGAAAAGGAGGCATAAAGGTCGGGACAGACATAACAGCACCGTACCCGAGCCGTATGTCGGCCGAGTGTTGACCATCACTCGGTGGAAGAGTTACGCAATGGTATGTTATACAAATAGTTCACACATCACCGTATTACGGCCGAGCGCTATCAACGCACCGAGCGTTTAACGGTGACGGTTCGGTACCAAAAGCTCTTGGTAAACACTTTCGTGTATGCTCTCAAAATATAATATACTAAAAACATATTATTCTTGTGTTTTTTATTTTATATTATATTTTTGTTGTTTCATCATCCATTAAATGAGGAAACAACGTATAAAACTCCCCTTCGACAGTTCTTGATTTTCAAGCATCATGTACCTATTTTCGGTTCTTTACTTGTTGATTTCTCCAAATCCTGTCCTCTTCTTCTAACGCTAGAGCAATAACTCCCAAATCACTGTTACTAAAATTTTTAAACATTGTTTCCGCAACTTACGTACTCAACATATTAAAACAGACTGAAACAGTTTTCAAACGTCGGTAGAAAATCGGATAAGCTGCGGACAAGTGTGGTCTCTACACGGACGAGCCGTATGTCGGCCGAGTTACGGCCGACATACGGCTCGGGTACGGTGCGGTTATGTCTGTCCCGACCTTTAGACTTAAAAAAAACATAACATTGACATTTGCCTGACGCAAATTCGTGTAAAATGTATACAGTATATTCTTTTTATATAAATCGTCCATGCTATTGATGTTTTTTTTTATTTCCAATAATATTTTTAGTTTTAATATTGGTTAAGTCATTTTAGGAAGGAACGTAACACAAAGTCTTTTGTGTTCTCAATAGTTATACATACTTGAAAAATTGTCCATATAGGAACAAAAGACAAACAATAGTGATGAAATATGTCGTCTCATTGTGGCTTTTATCGACGGACAGTCCGAACAAATGGTCAGACGTTTCTCGGTAATGAACAGATGAATTTGTGGTGGCGCAACTCCGCATTCATTGCTTTGTCGTTTATTGTGTATACGGTAGTCGTTCTATCTGTACCGTCAGTAATTAAATTTAAAAGCCGATGTGTTCTGATCAGGATTCCGAACAACTTCAGTCGCAATGGAACTTTGTTCGACGCTATTTGATTGATATGTCGGGCACGGTAAAACCTTGTTTCTTTAAAAATTCTGTATAAAAAAAAAGCGAAAAAAAAAGAAATGTTAAATCAATGTACAAAAAAGACTCTACAAACCTTTCAATTTAACAAAAGGGAAGTGTTTTTGTAAAAAAAATATCGTGAGGAGAATATATTTTTATTTTAAACAACAAAAAAATTGGTTCTGTATCTTGAAGAAAATATGCATTTAGAGTAAAATCTCCAGAAATATAATTCAGAAATTGTGTATTTCAAAGTTACATACCAACAACAACAGTTTATAGAATAGCACAATACATAATTTTAAAAATAGAAAAAAGACTTGCGGAACTGTCCAACTAAGCTTTGCTCCGACTAAGCATGTCAATGAGTTACCTATTAGAACACTTTTAAGTTTTTATAATAATTTTTCACCGTTCCATTTTTAATAGATTTTTTCAATTTTTTTCAAATTTCCTACATTTTTATGATCCTTTTCTTTGTTTTTCAACATAATTTTAAGTGATCAAATTTTTTAAATTAGTTTCGTATATTCTGGTTTTTATCCAGTTTCCAAGATTTTATGTAGAACCTGCATACGTTTGTTTTTAGACTACTCAGGGTAAAACTAGATTTAAACAAAAAAAGTTAAATCAAACCAAAAACCCTTTAGATGTTGGGTACGGTGAATCTTCTATTTCGATGGCGACCGTCAGAAATTGGTTTAACGAGTTTCAACGTCAGTTTTTGATCATCCACGCTTAAGATCCTTAAAAACGGCTACCATGGATGATAATGTATCAAAAATCCACGATCTCGGGTTGGCAATACGTGCACAAGATAAATGAGACAGTAGACATCTCAAAAGAACGCGTGGGTCATATTTTTGATAAAATGTTGGATATAAGAAAGTTCTCTGCGCGATGGGTGCCACGGTTGGTAAACAAGCTGAACCATGAAACTAGAGCAGTGTTTAATACTGTTTAAGAGCCATCCGAAAGAGCTTCTGTGTCGTTTTATGATAGTCCACGAAACGTGCTTTTACTGGTACACATAAGAGACCAAGGAACAGTCAAAACAGTAAATTTCACCAGGCGAATGTGCGCTCAAGAATGTGAAGACTGTCCTATCGACCGGGAATGTGATGGCATTTACGAGGTGTGATTTACAGTCGACGACACATGCTTTAACCGGTTCGCATCAGATACCAAAGAACAGTCAAAATTGTAAACTTTACCCGTCGAACGTGCTTCGAAGACGGAAACGTGATGGTTACCTTTTTTGGAATTCATAAGAAGTGATTTACATCGACTACCTAGAGACGTCGAATTTCAGAAAAAACGGCCAAATTGTTCGAATTGGGCTTTAAACTACTGTCCTATCAACCGTATTCTCTACATTTGGCCCCGTGCGACTTCTTTTTGTTTCTAAATCTGATTAACACATTTGCCAGTCACAAATTTGAGTCGAATGAGAAGACCATCGCTATCACGAAGGTAAGGTCTATTTTGCAAATCTCGAGAAAACGAATTTTTTAGAAGGGTTAGAAATTAAAGCATCGCGAGGTCAAATGTAAAGAACTAAAAAGAGACTTCCAAAATTTTCGTATTTTGGTTGTAGGCTAAGTACTTACTGGAGAACCCTCGTACACGTATATCGCTCCTATAAGAGAAGAACTGACGTAAGGGATATATTATTAAATGAATTCCTTTCAATAAAAAACACAGCTTTTAAACATTTCTCAAAACAAAAAAAACTGATGTGTTGATGTTAAAACTCTGTTGAACTAAACGATTTTTTTATAGAATTGATTTTAATGAAATATAAACCACTTTTTGGTTAAAGTTTTAATATTCATCTAAACGAACTAAAAAATACCCAAGGAACTGGAGTTTTGATGAGATCTCTTATTTTTATTATCATCCATGTAATTTTGAACCAAATGCTGTTCTTACAATTTTATGTACCTAGGGGATTTCAAGCGAGATTATCGGAAAAGGTCTCGAGAACGAAGTTTTTCTGGTTATTTTCATTCTCGAGAACAATCATCAATCTTGCTCCGGTGACGTTATTTAGAAAATAGAGAAACGGTTAAAGGAAAAATGCAACTAATGAGGCTACTTGAAATTCAATTTCAATAATGTTAACGTTTCATTTAGTTCAGTATTTTTTGTTAGAATGTTTTACATCTGCTGGGTTTATTTTTTTTTAACAAATCGTTTGTAAAAGTATTTTTTCTAGTTATGTATATGACGTGAACATCACATCGAAAAAAATTAGTAAAGTTAATATTCACTCAAGAAATGCGTAAAACAGCTTATTTTACACACAGTTGATTTTCGGCTTGGCTCCACTCATATTTAGATTGTTATCATATGTTATCTAGTTGCTTTTTATTATTAAATGTAGAAAAGTGTCTGCACATAAAATTTACATAACAGTTGAATATAGAATAAGAGAAATATTGATTTAACCTATTTTTGAAATTTGTACCAATAAAGTAAAATCCGCAAAATCTAATGACTCACTAATAAATCTGTTCTAGCGTGTATATCGTTAACAAGAATTGTTAATAAATGGTGACACAGATAAAGGGTGTGCAATTAAAATAGTTGTATGAAACGTACTAATTAGCGTTAATTTTTCATCCATTTCGTATATGTACCCTTAAATATTCATACATGCGTACAAATTGTTATTGAGCTTTGTTTAAAAATTTATTATTTGGTGATCTATTTCAAATTTAACAAATAATTTATGGGTTTATTAAAAACAATATAGGCTTCTATTTTTTGTACTAATTTGCTTTTAAAGTTACAGTAAACGTAACAGCTGCCTGATAAGAAAAATATCATTAAATCTACTCCCCAAAAATTCTTTCGTATCTATTTGGTAAAAATCGCTTCGCATGGTTTGATTGAATCAACAAGATTCTGCCAGCAGTCAATTTAATTATCCTATAAGAATTTAAAAAATAAAACTTCGTTCGTACGTTTTCACTTCTCTTTCTCTCCTTCGAAGTGGGTTTCATAATCCTATAATATATGCGACCCTCAGAGAGCACTTATTGATATTGACAAATGTCGTCACCTTGGCAACGGGTAATAGACTGACGAAGTTAGCACAAACAACTTATTTCCACTGGGAATTGTCAACATAAGACTTCATCTCATAACTCAATTTTTATTCGTGCGGTTATCATCTCTACAACCTGATGACTGCTGTTCGTTGACATGTTTATACTAGAAAAAATTTATTATATTTTGTTTTATAATATTTTAAAAATAATAACAAAATATTCACAATAAAATCATTTTGTGACCGTTTTAGATATTACGATCAGTTTTGACCATATTATTTTATTGGTGCTTATCTTCTTTGGCTGTTAAGATCCCTTTTGACTATATTTTTTATTTATCTCTAAACAAAAAAGTGTTACTGATGTTATTCTAGTCCATTGTCTCAGATTTTTGAGCCATGATATTCTTCTATGTCCAGGACCTCTATTACTGTGTAACTTATTTTCAAGGATTATTCATACTATTGCGCATATCGTGACCCAAGTAGCTTGCTTTTTGCTTTTCAGATCTTTATAATTGTTAATTTTTTTTTATTGCCACTCATCGTGTGGCTGTAGCACCACATTAAAATATCTATGTTAAAGTTCAGATTGCATATTGTATTTTTTTTAAACAGTCCCAGTTCGAATTTAGGTAACATCGTAAGTACGATAATCTATGTACGGTGTTATTGGCGTAAAAAGATGTTCTTGGGAATGTTGTTCTTACTTATGATAAGGATTTTTTGGAAATTTTATGACAGTGTCGCATGCAGTTGTTATTCTATCTTTCCAGTCCTTCGCACTAGAGTCCTCAAACTCATCAGCGTATCTTATATTATTAATGTTTTGATCGTTAATAGATATATCATCCTTTACATTGTATAGCGTCCCTTGGAGTATACATTAAAAAGCACTGGTGAGAGTATGCACCCTTATCTCACTGCCTTTCGCTGACGTCTCTTGGTCTAAGCGCACTATTGCTTGTTGTTCAGCATACAAATTTCTTATCAGTTGTATATTCTTATCATTAATACCAGCCACCATTAGTGTCTGTCAAACGTCTTCGCAAAATCTATGAAACCGTGTTTTATTAAGATTTGTTCATATAGAAACTACAGACATTTTAGTACAAAATACGAAGATTTAACCTAAAACATTTACCATTTTCATGGAGATCCAGAGTGTTTTATTGAAAATATTTTAAAACAATATGAGCCTAATGTTTTAATATGCGGGTACATGAAATAGAAATGGCAATTTTGCTATCTTTTTTTAATGCAGTTGAGTTAAATAGTTGTTTGGTTTATAAGGAGTCGAAAATCGACTAGGTATGCGTGCCGACTCTTATTTTATCGTTAGTACAACAATTACAAATTAAGAGGTAATTTCGTCTGTTCGATATACGTGGGTGAAAGAAAATGGGTTAAAAATGAAAGTCATAATCGACTTTCAGGCAGGAATTCTCGCTGTGTTTGCCAGCCTAACTGACAAAAACGTGGGTTATTTTTTTGACGTGTTTTAACGCCAAAACGCAGCGTGAAATCCCGCCCGTGTGGCCGTAGCCTTACGGTAAAATTTTTCCGTTTTTTAAACTCGTGTGAATAGTTCATATTTTCCTTTGTTTCTGTGGGCTATAACTCTTGAACGGAAGAACCCTACTGATTTTAGTCCAGATCGGATAACTTTAACGATAAAATTTTAAACCTCTATAAAGTTAGCACTACCACATGCGAACTAAAAGATGGCAGTATGTGATTAATTTGTCGCTTTTTTGTCGTGATTTTGTCGTGCAAACAAAAAATTTGTCGCGATTTTTTTTGTTTAAAAATCAATGGTAGTGCTAACTTGATATCAAGTTAGCACTACCACCTCTTGAAAACGATCTTCCAATGAACGGACAAATGTCTTATGTACTGTGTAATTTGTCGCTTTTTTGTCGTGCAAAAATAAAATTTGTCGCGAAATTTTTTTGTCTTAAATCGATGATAGTGCTAACATGGTATTAAGTTAGCACTACCAACCATCTTCTAATATTCCGATAAAAATCTCGGCTAGCGCATAATTTGTCGCTTTTTTGTCGTGATTTTGTCGTGCGAAAAAAAATTTTGTCGCAAAATTTTTTTCATCTTTATAGTAGTGCGACCTTGATCTTTAGTTGCACTTCCACCCATCTAGTAATATTCGGACGTATGTCTCGTCTCGTGCATAATTTAACGTTTTCTTTATCGTGGTTTTGTTGTGCGAAATTATAATTGTTGCAAATTTTTATTAAATTCCATTAGTAGTGCTAACTTGATATCAAGTTAGCACTACCACCTCTTGAAATAGATCTTTCAATGATCGGACAAATGTCTTATCTGGTGCATAATTTGTCGGATTTTGTCGTGTAGAAATAAAATTTGTCACAAAATTTTTTTGCCTTAAATCGATGATAGTGCTAACATAGCATCAAGTTAGCACTACCAACCATCTTCTGATACTCTGATAAAAATCTCGGCTAGCGCATAATTTGTCGCTTTTTTGTCGTGAAAAAATAAAATTTGTCATGTTATTTCAATGATAGTGCCAACTTAATATCAAGTTAGCACTTCACCACCTTTTGAAAACGGTCTTTCAATGATCGGACGAGTTTCGCATCTAGTGCATAATTTGTCGTTTGTTTTTTCATGATAATGTCTTGCGAAAAATATGTTTTGTGGTATTGAAAAAAATTAATATTAGTGCCAACTTTATATTAAATTAGTACAATCGCACATTGATAAATGTCTTTAAATATTCGGATGTAAATCTTGTACCCACATAATTGATTCCTTTTCTGCCGGGCGAAAACATTTTTTTGGCAAAAATATGTGTTTAAAAAATCATTAGTAGTGTTTACTCGATATTAAGTTAGCACCACTACACATTATATATGGAATCAACTCTTTCTGACTTATAAATTTATTATATCTATATACTACTACGAAGTGAACCTTGTCCAAAAAATTATACCTATTCGACACTGTTATTGAGTGCAGGGAAGTTGGTTTTAATTTGTTTCCCAATTCTGCCGCGATTTTCGCCCAAACATCGTTTTTAGCAGAAACAATCACATTTTGTTGTACGATATCTGCTTTATATTTGAGGATGCCTTCTTCATACTCTTTCTGGCCTACTAAACCGGGTCGTCCTCTCGTTTCCTGATCCCGGGTAGTCATTTTTTCACAGTAATAATTTTCACCATATGAGAATTTATTTTGCTTTAACCTCAGTCAGAAAGGTTTGACATTGGTACGTTGTGGCTGGGTGCTACTGAGTTCGCGACAATGATGGATATTGTTTGAGTACCTACCACTTGTAGTTAATGCATTGGCACCACTGAGTCTATTCTCCCCCGAAGAATTTAAACGTCTATTATTATGAAGACTCGGAACCTACTGTACTGCGGGACAGACGCGTAAAACAGAAACCGTCTATTGGGAAAGAGGATAAATAGATAATGTCTTCCAAATCATCTTAAATGACAGGTTGAACAGTGCTTGCGCGTGGAGCTAAAGCGCTTTATACCGGCAATTAAAATTTGTAACAAGACCAATTGCCAATAAAATCAGGACAAAAAGCGACAAATTATGCACTAGATGCGAAACTCGTCCGATCATTGAAAGACCGTTTTTAAAAGGTGGTGAGGTGCTAACTTGATATTAAGTTGGCGCTATCATTGAAATAACATAAAAATTTTGCGAAAAATTTTATTTTCGCACGACAAAAAAGCGACAAATTATGCGCTAGCCGAGATTTTTATCGGCATATCAGAAGATGGTTGGTAGTGCTAACTTGATACGATGTTAGAACTATCATCGATTTAAGGCAAAAAAAATCGCGACAAATTTTATTTTTGCACGACAAAATCACGACAAAAAAGCGACAAATTATGCACTACATAGGACATTTGTCCGATAATTGGAAGATCGTTTCTAAGAGGTGTTAGTGCTAACTTGATATAAAGTTAGCACTACCATTGATTTTTAAACAAAAAAAATCGCGACAATTTTTTTGTTGGCACGACAAAATCACGACAAAAAAGCGACAAATTAATCACATAATGCCATCTTTTATTTCGCATGTGGTAGTGCTAACTTTATAGAGGTAAATTTTAACGGTTTTCTAAAACTCGTGTATAGAATGCATATGTATAAATTCGATGGTTCTTTCTTCTTACTTCGTTGTTGTTTTGAATATAACACAAAAGGGACTTTTTTAGAATTTCAATATTTTGCAACGTTTAATTTTGAGAAAATAATGATTTCAAATAACAAAGGAAAAGTTGGAATAGTTTGTCTTTACAAATGTTCTCGAATTTAGTTTTACGAATTTTAATTTTCCAGTACGATAGCAGATAGAAAAGTATTCATTTATTAAAAACTAGAAAGATAATGTTTGAAACTTGAAACTAATAAATCATCCACATTTGTTGAAATATATGTATTATACCTATTTTAGAATAATATTTATGCACATCTATATTTCTAGAAAGCTTACATTATAAATTTTAAGTCAAAATACATATTTTATTTTCAGTAGGTAGTAAACTGAAATGAAAATTATTTCGAAATAAATTGAACCATGTGTAATAGTCTAAAAAACATAACGATTAATGACAGGTTTTTATACCCAGATCGTTTTAGTGAAAAAATGTACTTTTATATTTGGACGTAACTACAATTTATTTTACAATGCCAAAAATAAATGCGAATCGTAATAACGTACGTCTGCAACAAGATTTGATCGATGGGAATTCGTAACATACCTCGCAATAACTATAAAAACGACTACAAATCAAAGCATGATTGAATATTTTTCCGGAATATATCAAATAAAAACAGGCAAATATTTACACGCTAAAATAAAAATTGAATAAAAACAAAAATATGAGCGTAAAAATTTCGAAACCAAATACTTTGAATTATTTACTTAGGAAAATACTAAAGAGTGAATAACATAATAATACCGCTATTTGTAAATCAAACAGCACGCTTATTTTTTTTTACTTTCCTCAAAACCTTACAGCAGTCAAACTTTTTTTGTTGAAATTAAAAACTGGAAACATTTTAACAAAAAAGTTTATTTACTTGGCTGGGAAAGATCTTTCGTGCATGTTTTATTCCCGCTGAAATTTCCATGTTTTCATCATTTCATGCCTTAGGGATCTGAAATAATGTTTGTATGTGCGTACATCTATATAATGTCGGTGGGATCAAATAAAAAAATAAATTTGTCTCTTTTTAACGTTATAAAAAGTTCAGACTTTAAAATTATATTTTTACCAGAAAAATATTTCATTAAATTTTCTACTGAATATATGTCAGATTTATATTTAAATATTTTCTATAACTTCTTTGTGGCATAATTGTATATATATTTACTTCTTTAATTTTGTAAAGATAGTGGTTGTTTTTTAAGGATTAAAAATAAAAAAACAAGTTATAATGGTGTCGTGGGACACCAGGTAGGAACTAAGTTCCTTCGGCTAATGTAGAATCGACACTACTCGCTTGTGTATACGACTATAGCGCCTGCGCACGTCTCATTTAACGGTTTTATTCCACAGACTTTTTGTTACGGTTTTACTATTAATTTTTTTTCAGTTCGGTCGCGCAGCAAAATCCCTATCTCCTCCAAGCCTTGGATTATACTACGTTATAGATTAATAATTACATTTCTTTTGGTTGTACATATTTTCATAATTTGTACTTTTCGTCTGGGCAGCTGATATATCAATAAATTCTCTAAAGATATAATTTTTATAATGATAATGATCGGAATAGGATAATTGAATTAATTTTATTTAAAGTTAAAATATTATTTATAGTTTTTTGTTTAACACTAGAAAAACACTAAAAAAAATACCATCCCGCGTATTCGATCCTCCAACGATATCCAATCGTGAAGAGTTATCATATGCTAGTCAAATTATTTTTATGTACCTATTTACTGCATAAATTTTGATCATATTAATAATAATAATTTATTATAAATTTTGAGATTAACATTAGTAACAGGTGTAGATAATCCAATTAAATAAAATATTACAACATAATTTACACATTTTACATTTAAAAACCAATGATTTTCATTAAATCATAGGACATCATAAAAGTTGACATCGTTGGATATTTCTATATTGTTTACAATGTTTATATTATTTATATTATTAAACTTGACTTTGGTTAGGAGATTCTGTAATGAGAAGATCATCTTTTGCTTGATTCATTATAATTATTATATTATATATATTATAGTTTCGGTGACAGTTAAATATTATATCATAACTGTCAACATTATGTTTATCGTATACTGAACACTGAGTAGAGGCTAGCGTTGTGTGGAGGCTAGCGGTAACCTGCCTACTAGATATAGTGGCACTATTACAAGCGTTACGGTTTTATTGTTACGGTTTTTTACTATTACATTTTTTCAGTTCGGTCTCGCCGCAAAATCCCTATCTCATCCAAGCCTGCCGTAAGGAACATAGTTCCAACAAAAAATAACATTGACCCAAAATATCTCGATAAAATTTTATTATCAAAGGGGGTGGTTTATAATGGTGAACTTATTCAGCCAACTAACAATAATGTCTCAAAGTATGAGAAGACCTTTTTTAAATTCATCAAACGCTATTAAAACCTACAAAGTGCTTTGATTTACGTTACAACATTTTTTTATTTTTTTTGGCAATAAGGGGTAGTTTTCACCCCTAAAAAATGATAAGCATAGACCGGCATAGGCTAGACTTTGAATTAAAAGTCAATTAGAGCCTATTCCTATAATTTCATCAAAACCAATGCCTTAGGATAGAAATCAGTGGTAATATCCTATTTTTGCTGTTCCCATTTCCGAATATAAAATCTCTTATTTTATAATCTAACTTATAATAAATCTGTAAAGAGGTCAATTTTGTACATAAAATATATTTCCAAAATAACTATCAGGGGGTGATTAGGGATCGATACTGATGCCAAAAATGCAATCAGTAAAATTTTTGTCTGTCTGTCTGTCTGTCTGTCTGTCTGTCTGTCTGTCTGTATAACCGCTATAGAAACAAAAAGTACTCGACGGATTTTAACGAAACTTGGTACAATTATTTTTCATACTCCTGTGCTGGTTATAGTATACTTTTCATGACGCTATAATCAATAGGAGCAGAGCAGTGAAGGGAAATGTTGGGAAAACGGGAGAAGTTACTCCATTTTTTAAGCTTCCGTCGCGTGTGCAACCTTAATGGTTAAAAATATACAGAAATCATCTTATTTTTATAATTTGGAGGTCAACTGTGAACGGATTTTACAAAATTTCACCCACAAGGGGAGTTGCGGGGACGTGAAAAATAAAAAAAATTAAAATTTAAAATCTATAAGTCCTACAGGTTTAAAACTTTTCAAAATAGTTATTTTTATAATTTGGAGGTCAACTGTCAACGGATTTTACAAAATTTCACCAACAGGGGGGTCGTGGGAGCGTGAAAAATAAAAAAAATAAAATTAAAATCTATGAGTCCTCCAGGTTTGAAACTTTGCACAATAGTTATTTTTTGAGGTCAATTGTGAATGGATTTTACGAAATTCCACCCACATGGGGGGTTGCGGGGGCGTAAAAAAATAAAATTTATAAGTGCTACAGGTTTAAACCTCTGCAAAATAGTTATTTTTATAAATTTGAGGTCAATTGTGAACTGATTTTACGAAATTTCGACCACAGGGGCATGCGGGGGCGTGAAAAATAATCTATACATATAATAAATCTGTAGAAATGAAAATTCTGTACATTAAAGATATTAAAAAAATATTTTTTATAATTCACGTTCACAAAGTTTTTATTTCGACACTAAAAACAGTATCGAAATAGATTCATTGTAACACTGTTTTTGGTAAATTTTTGTTGTACACAATTGGTTGCACTGCACTGATTGTCAACGAAAGAGTTCAGGTAGTAAATCAAGAAGTATGTTGTAGTAAATTATTACTTATCATTATCAGCGTTATTGCTAAATTCGGAATATTTTATACAAATTTGACAAACATTCAAATTTAAAATCATTAAAACTGACAAGTGTCAAAAGTGTCAAGATTGCCAACATAAATAAATATTTCGAAAAACTCTCATTTTATATATTTTTTTATACTTTTAAAAGTTCATTATAAAAAATAGTATGTAACACTCGAATTACAATGACGGTTTGTAGTACTCGTTCTTTGCGAAACTCACCGCTTCGCGGTTCGTTTCACAAACTGAACTCGTACTACGAAACCTGTCATTGTAACACTTGTATTACAATATACTATTTTTTTTATCTGTATGTCTATATGTTTGTGCGCGCATCACATTAAATCTACTGATCCTATTCAAATGCGGTTTTCACAGATGTATTTGTCTTCTTTCAACTTAATATCTGGTGTATAAAAATTTTGCCCCCCACCTCTTTAACGAGGTCGGGGGAGAAATTTTTATATAACAATCAACACGCCAAGCGAACGACATCGCGGGTACAGCTAGTATTGAATAATTTTGATAAAAAAATTAAAAAAAGAGTATCAAACTGTCAACTTTAGAAAGCTTATTGTCTCCTATCGTTTGCATATAAATTCACGCTTAAATACCGTTTACTCTTGACCATAACATTACACCACACCATTAATAATCCTCTTAGTACCGAGAACTTGGACTCATATTTTCAATGAATACCCATATATTTAAACCCATTACTTGTATTAAATCCCAAAACTACATATATAAACGCGGCTTAATGTTTAAAGATTATTATTGAGATCTTTCAAAATCCGAAACTTACATGTAGAGTTGTTCATGCGAAACATAATTTATGAAATTTCTGTTCAAGTATAACTTCCTCAAAGTTAACATGTATGTAAATGCATTTACTCGTATAGTTGTTTCCTGTGTTAATAGTTTTTATTATAAGAATATTTAGTCCCTCTTTTGAGTCATATGTTTAGCTTGTTAAAATTTATTTTACTATATTATCAGTTATTTTTAAAAACTACATTTTATATAAGGGTATGAAGTAGACCTAAGTTTAACCAAAGGCTAATTAAATTTGGAGAATAGCAGTTTAAATTACCAAATATTTCTAAATTGGAATCTTTACTGTTAGAGCATAGACTGTGCTCATGAATGAAGTTCCAAATTGCGAATAAGGACTTGGTGCAGTCTACTGGAAAAAGCTCCAGGTCAAGGACAAGCAAAAATATTAATACGGCCTTCACTCCGCTACTCTAAATTGCTCTATGATCTTTAGAAACCTAGATTCAGAGTAATCACATGCATTCTCACAAAACAATGTTGACTCTGTAAAATGGGTGGAGTAGACAGTGACAGTAGACGATTAGAAGGTTTATTTTTTCGTAATGAGGAAGTACAGCTAAAATTGTCTGCAGTGAGTAAAGACTAGCAAAACTTGTGGCTAATAGAAGATGAGAAGGTAAATGTGTCCGTATTAAGAAAGTTGCAACTAAATTTGAGTAAAATAGGCTCCGAAAAGGTAAAATTTGTGGATAGTATGTATATTTGTATAAAATTTCGAGACTATCAGCAATCTCGTTTCAGAGTATCCCTAACTAGTTTTCTAGTACTCGCTTGTATTGGTATTGTCTCATTGTTCCTTCTACAATGTATAGGCACCCCTGGCTAAGATTACAGAACAAAACATCATACTTAGCACAACATTTTACGTTCCAGAGCCAGCTTTAGGAGTACTAAAAAGTACTGTTGGGAGCCGAATGAAAGCCTTGGTCTAAAGACAATACAACCAACACTTTGGTATCAGGTTGTTTTGGACTCGAAAGTGAAAGATTGTTAAGTCTTCAAAGAAGCTTGATTAACGAAGGCAATAAATATTCTGGCTTGATTGATGCTTTTTATAATGCACTCTTGACCACCGAAATCTATTGATAATATCTCCACTTGGAAGATCGTATAAATATTTTCCAGAGTCATTGAGAACCAATCTTTAGGACCTGTAACAGCTTTTGGTGTTTTAGACCCATCAGTATATTAAGTAAAGGCTCTAATTGTAAGTTGACTAATTTCGTTTTGTGTGAACTAAGACTAATATTTAGTGTAAGTTCAAAATCCCGTTTTACAGACGTAATTTCTGCTGACATCTTTATGCGTTGGGTTACTAGGACCCTTAGAATTTCAAGATGTCTTGTAAGATAGTATTTGTTACCCTGAAGGCACTTTTTAGAGTAAAGGCATGGGGAAAGGTCTAGAATTATCTCCAAGGCCTCAATAGGTCACAATTTTATTGCGCCAGTGATTCCTATACAAGCGAGTGTTTGCACCTTTCGCAACTCACTTATTACTTTTTGTTGCATTGTTTTGTTCCATCAAACCAGCGCTGCATAAATTATTTGGAGTCTAACAACTTTTAGATAATTTTAGGTTTAAGAATCCGTATTTTCCCAAAGAGCCTACGGCAGGTCCACATAGACGTTGTAGTTTCAGAGGATATATTTGCGAGATGTACATTTCACGTAAGTCTCTGTCGAGGATAATTCCAAGGTATTTTACCTCTTGTAGCAAGAATTAAAGGGTTACTCCATTTATAACAGGTTGTTAAATCATTGATTTCTTTCTATTGGTGAATAAAATAAGTGTCGTTTTTTGTTAAGATTAGCTGAAAATACTTCCTTCGAACACCAAGTAGTTATAAGTTAAAGGCACTTTGCATTCATTATCGGTAGTAAGAAGGGTTAAACTAAATTTTCGTAAATTAAACAATGAAAAGATAAATTTGTTCACACGGAGTAGAGGGTCATATACAATTAGCAATGAAAACCTAAATTATTTAGGTCAGTTAACATTCCAGCTAAATTTGTGATTACGTGAAGGTACATTTTCTGTGGAAAAGTAATGATCTTATCTGAAGAAGGCAATAAGAAAAAGTCAATTTGTTTGCAGTGATAAAAATTTGTTAAATAAATAAAGTTTTATGAGACAAGTTTAAAAGATGCCGCTTTTTGTATGTGGAAAACAATTTTGACACCATCTTCATTTTTCTTTATCTACAATTTTTCTTTATCTACAACCCCAACCTTTTTTTTAATATGCATAATATTGTTGCTTTGTAGAGAGAGTCGAATTGTTCAGTTAGTCAAATATATCGCTTAAGTAGGCTAATTTTGGTAAAAAGCATATTTCGGGAAAGTATTTATAAATTTGCATAACTTATTGTATATTTTGTAGCTATGAAGCCTAAGGTTAGTTTTCATAGAGTGCCTCACAATACCTCTCAATACTCTTTGTAGCGCACTAGAGCGCCGCAGCGCACATTTTAGAACCTCTGCTCTAAGCTATTACTTTCTTTTCTTATTACATATTCCATATCGTAAAATAAAGAGAGAGAATATTAAAAGACAGTTAAGTGACTAGAAGTTATAGTAGATGTTTTATATAAATCGTTAGAATTAATTAAATAAAACTTAATCCGAATTTGAATATATTCAACTACCTACCGAGTCAACGTTAATGACGTTATAACTATAAGGACTGCAATACATGTAATTTAACCAACTTTATGTGACTTTTATCTATGTGTCGTATAGAAAGTTATAAACAACATCTCTATAGAAGTTTTCATCACACTTAAGTGAATTTTCTCCATATCCCTTTTGAGTCCTGAATAAACATGGAATATTAAATTTAACTTTATGTCCGTTATAAAGCTGTGAAAGATTTTGTTTTCTCTGTTTTAACTCGCTTCTGAACTTTTTGATGAAATAAAAAAAAGATATAGGGTAGTCATCAGTAGGGATACAAAACTTTAATTGAGTTTAAGGACCAATTATTTCTTTAGAATAGTAATTTTCAGATATTTTTTCAATAAATCGTCAGTGAATAGAAATCATATTAAAAATAACTTACACGAATTTCATAAGAAACTTTCTTTTTCTTGACTTTTTATTAAAGATTTCAAACTATTAAAGTTCAAATTTCGCATCAGAAAATGTCGTAGTTGGTACAGTAAATTGATTTACTTCTATCAACAGAATGTCGTATTTTCTACAGTTAGAAGTCCCGGTCACATTTTTATTCTGGTTACGTTTTGCGGTCTTTCGGCGAAATTCTCTATGGGAATTTTCAAATGGATTGGCCGTCAACTAATATTTTGTAGGGAATGTTCAGTTTTATGTGTATTTTTCAAGTGCCAAATAGTCTCTAGAGAAAATTTACTTTCGGTACAAAGTGGTAGTTGAAATCCACTTCTACAGCACATTAATAAATAAAAAATTACTTTTAAACAAATTGTTGGTATTGTTAAGTTTTTGTTTAAAATGAGCCACTAAGGAGAAACTTTGTATTTATATCGCTGGAAATAGCTTTTTTATAATTCACGTTCACAAAGTTTCTATTTCGACACTAAAAACAGTATCGAAATAGATTCATTGTAACACTGTTTTTGGTAACTTTTTGTTTTACACAATTGGTTGCACTGCACTGATTTTCAACGAAAGAGTTCAGGTAGTAAATCAAAAAGTATGTTGTAGTAAATTATTAACTACATTATCAGCGTTATTGCTAAATTCGGAATATTTTATACAAATTTGACAAACATTCTAATTTAAAATCATTAAAACTGACAAGTGTCAAAACTGTCAAGATTGCCAACATAAATAAATATTTCGAAAAACTCTCATTTTATTTTTTTTTATACTTTTAAAAGTTCATTATAAAAAATAGTATGTAACACTCGAATTACAATGACGGTTTGTAGTACTCGTTCTTTGCGAAACTCACCGCTTCGCGGTTCGTTTCACAAACTGAACTCGTACTACGAAACCTCTGTCATTGTAACACTTGTATTACAATATACTATTGAGAAGTTATCGTTGGAACTCAGATCTACCAGGTTTATCTCCAATAATTAATTAACCATATATAATGCATGAAATAACTTTTAGTGGTTTTGAATTACATTATAATGAGTAAAATTATTGCATAAATTTGATTATCCTTGATTTATGGTTCATTATGCCGGGTTCTAATGTCTCTCTTTTACTGATTGCACCTTTAATACCTAATAGTTTTTGCTTTGTTCTAATTCCTCCAAGAACTTCTTGTTTACTTTTTCGTTATATATTACCCGTTATGGTTAAATGTTCAGATTTATTTTTTCTTTTTTATTTCCTGTTACTTCTTTTCGTCTGTAGTTGCTTTTTGTATTGTGTTGATACCTCTACCAACACCTGCGTCAGCTATACGAATATTTTCGGGTTTCAGATAAGTTTTAAGTCTAATATCACCTCAAGAAACTTAATCTCTCCTACTTGCATATTTTTATCTTTGCTTGCGACTTCTTAGTTCCTTCTCCCGGCAAATTTTACACATCCCGTGGCTACATTCAGAGCATGTTACATTCTATTTTTTGTTGTAGTATTAAATTTGCCTTAAGCTAGGATAACCAGGTCATCTGCATAACCCACCACATTGTGTCTTTTATTGTTAAGTATCAGTATCAGCTCGTGCATGACCAGATTCCACAGAAGGGAAGATACGAGGTGTGGCAAATAAGTTCCAAGACTATTGCAATAACATCTTTATTTCGCATTTTTTTAGAATTTTTCATTTCTTTCCTTCCTTATACCCTCCATCCTCATTCTGACATATCGCCATGCGAATCTCCCACTGTGCAAAGCAGTGCTGCAGGTCATCTTCCACTAGGCTGTTGAGTAATGGCACCGACTTCTCTTTTACGTCCTCTATAGACTCGTGGTGGGTTCCCTTCCAGCACAAATGGATTTTTGGGAACACGCAGAAGTCGCAGAATAGAGTGCGTGTTCCAAGACTGTGATCTAGATTTTAGCCAAATAGTTCTTGAGCGATAGCGCGCTATGAGCCAATGCGTTGTCTTTATGTAGGATCCTGCATTTTCCACATTTCGTGCTTTTTGCGATCTTTATTTCAGAGTTTTCGTAAAACGTCTATATAGCAGTATTAATTGACTGTCTGACCTTGTGGTACCCATTCTATGTGGAGTACATCCCTTGTATCAAAGAAAACAACGTCTTCAATTTGGACTTGCTTATCATCAATTTTTTGGCCCTCGAAGAGTGCATTGATTGCCTTTTGTTTTCATGGTCATATTAAAAAATCCAAATTACGTCGCAAGTTATGACCTTTGACAAAAAGTTTGAGTTGTTTTGAGGCATTCTAGGGAGTCAGAACAAACGTATTTCCAATGCATCTTCTTGTTTCGCTATTAGGAGTGTGAGCACAAGCTCAGTACACACTTTCCTCATGTAAAAGATGTCTTACATTTTCTTTGTTAATATTCACATCTTCAGCGATAGCCCTAATACCTAATCGAAGATCTTTTTTAAAAATCGGGATAGGCAATCATTGTCGTAAAGCCTCTGCAAAGTTTCAGAGTTTTTTGACGCAGACTTCCTGAGTTTTAACAATAATTTTTTATTTACTCTTTACCCTTTTTTTTTCGGCGCTACGGATTTTTGCACCATCTGTAATTTAACAATTACAACGGGACTGTTTGTTGTAGCTGCCTGAAACTTTAACCCAATGTCAAGAACAAAACATTACCAGCTTTGCTAATATTTTCGGGTTTATTGATGTGAAACATCTATAGCCGCACGTGAATCAGATTTCTCGCGTGGCGACGGTGACGTATGATTCGTATGACGTAAAAAACCTAACGCATCGATAATATAAAATAAAGAGATGTACTGATACCTTATATGAAATTGGTCTCATGTTTTGAGCGACGCCGACGGTGGCGCGCCAACAATAGGGGGAAGAAGCTCATCGATTCAAAAATTTGGCGGGACAGGGTATGAATTGTTTCATAAAAACCTAACTCGATTCCGCCTACTATCTATTCTATATATATAAAAATGTTTGTTTGTATAGGCAACATAATATACCTACATATTTTGCTGACCTGTAAAATTGACAGCTTGTTAATCAAAATAGATTGTTGGTGAATGGTCCCTGCAAAATTTGTGTATAAAGTGTTTGTTTTAAATATGAATAAACAAAGTGTTAATAAAGAAAGTGATGAAAAAATATTGAATAAAAATGAGTGAGTACCTACCTACCTACTCTATATAAATTAGGGTGTCCGTTATTTCCCAAATTTGGTTTTGTTCTCCAAACACCCATCAAATTTTTAGATTATGACCTAACAAAAATTATCAGACCCAAACCAGCCCTTAATATTCACATTAACCCGTGCCTAAATCATAATACATTTCCCATTTAAATACCGTTTAAAAGTTATTCAACGATAAAGTTGTATTCATAGTTAAATTCATCATTTTCCTATTTTTTATTTACTATCGCTTTTTGTTTGTACTAAAATTGTGAAGTAACTACAATTATATTAATATAGTAACGTACTTCTATATAAATTTGTGTTTTAATAATTTCCTTTTTTAAGATTATTGAATTTAAGGTAATTAAATAAAAAGCTAAACGAAATCACGTTTTAAATTTATTTTCGTTCTGTAATCTATCGACATCTGTGAGCAATCTGAGAAAACGTACAATAAATATTGTGATACCATTGTGATACTATTATTTATAAGCGATAATATACTTTATTTTGTATCCAAATTTTGTATTTGTTAATTTTATTACCTATATATATGTATTTAGTTTGATATAAATAAAAATTATGGTGAAAATTACAAAAAAAAATCGTGAATTTAACTCTGATGACAAATTTATTGCAAATTTCCTACCAGAAATAGATATTTAATTATTTTTAGCTACATTTGTTTCAGTAAAAAAATTAACGACAAAAAGTGCAAAAATGCCATGTTATTTAAATTGGCAATGTCTTATGATTTAGGCACGGGTTAATGTCAATGTTTCACATCTGCCAGGCGTCCCGTGACGGCTCACATTTTTTTTCTCTTGAATTCTTGGTTATTTTTTTTTAATTTCTTATAAAGAAACTCTGAATTAAAAGTTTAATTATTACTTGGGACATAGGTACTTTAATTAGTCCCATAATCTTATTTTTCTGTGATTACTACCATTATTTTTCATGCTATTCTGGTCTAGCATCCCTGTTGACTGTGGAGTTATAAAAATTATCCCATTTACATATTTCTGTTAGTATAATGAGAAAAAAATAAAAGTCTGGATTTACTCATGTAACACCACTGCAGGGATCTTACAATGGCTGTTATTCCAGTCAGGAAGTGACGTGGCTGGTGTTTTATTTCCGGGCAGCCTGAGTCATTAGCGGGGGCGCTGCTTCGAATCCGAAATCTCGGAGTTATTCAATTGCATTCCACTCCATACTCTAGAAGTTGCAGAGTCTGGTAAAAGAAACTTCACATCTCGCATGTGACTGATTCGTGAAATTGTTTTCACAACTGTGCGAAAGCACAGAGCTCAATAAAGCCAATTTTGATATAAAGTCGAAGAAATCTCGTTTGCTAACAGAACGGTTGTTTCATTTCAATTTTGGTTTTCATTAGATATACTTGGCTACTGCGGGAATTCTATTATTGCGAATTTTTCAGAACATCTTGGAAACTTGTTTAATAAAGCAGACATTTAGTTTTATAAGGAATACAGTCTAAAACTATCTGAAAAAGATACAGTACGTGTAATTATGATAGAAGTCTTACGACAAATAATAACAAATTTATATTTTGTGGCAACAAAAGGTGCGAATTCATCAAATTCTTGTAATCGATGTTAAACAAAAATGGATTAAGTTTGTTTCGATAGGTTGTAAAAGATATCTGTGGCAGAAATGTCTATACATTAAATTTGATTTACTCAAGAACTGTGTTAAAGCTGTGAACAAAGATAGTCCAGAGTTCTTTGGTTCTAGAGTTCTTGAGAGAAAAGTTTCTTTTTCTAAGTTAAGCTAAAATTAAAGAAGGAATATGTATAACTCCAGATATTAAGAAATAAATAAACGATCCAATCTTTACTTCTACAATAATGATTTGGAAAAAGATGTCTGAATATCGTTCGTTGCAGGTACTGAAAACTTTTTAGGAAATCACAATATATTGACCTCTTAGACAAATTTTTACTGGCTTTTCATAAAATGAAATCCATTTTGTCCCTAAAATAACATTTTTGGTCCTCCGTCCAGAAACAATACTATTAATTACTTCAAAATCGTCCGGAAAATGGCATTTTCCGGCCTAGGCCGGCAAAGTAGCTTTTAGATAACTAAAGAGATGGCGCTATGAGTTTAAATTTTAAGTCATCAAAAATACATAATGAATATTACAAATTTTAATTAAATTTATTTAAAAACTGATGCGTATAATATACTAAACTTACCTATAATTTTTTCTAAAGATAAGCAGGATTCTAATTTACATTTAATTACTCTTACAACTTGTATTTTAAAATTTGACATTTATGTCAATTTATGAACATCTTTATATAAACATCTAATCTTGTATGTCACAAAGTAAAAAGTTTTTGAACTTGTTGTGTTTGCATTGTTTGCAACATATGTTAATTAAAACACTAATAACTGCTGAAGCTAAACACGTATATTAAGTATTAAACAAGTTATTACACAATACACAACAACACAACGATAATATAAACATCCAATGTGGCGCTTATATCTGTCGGCTCTCTTCTAGTCAGTGGCGTTAGTTCCGGTAGCACAAGCAGTCAAGTCTTGAACATAACTGAACTTTTGAAAATATTAAAAATTAGTCGGACCAAAAAATAGTGTGTGTTACACGTCCGGAAAATGTTTTGCAAGTACTCGTATTGTTTCGCCTCGGTGCTACGCACCTCGGCTACACAACTTTACTCGCTCTTGCAAAATGTCATTTTCCGTCCTTGTGTCACAAATAACAAACTATTCCTGCACTCAGATTTAGGCTTTTTCCCGAAAATATCTGTGCTATGAGCGTTTTTTTATAGTTTTTTGGGGTTTTAGTTTTTACTCCTTTTTTCGGTTGTTTTATTCTTTTTTCGATTGTCCTATGTTTTTATAGATTTTAATTGTTTTCAGTTTTTAACTTTTTTTAGTTTTTAACGATTTTTTCAGTTTTTTTTTATTGTCATAAATTTTTGTTTTGTTTTATATTTAATGTTTCTTGATTTAAGTTCTGAATTATTATCTTTAAATAATAATAATAGCATAAAAAGTCTTAAAAAAAGTATTTTCACACTTTTAAATATTAAAGAAAATTATATAAACTTCTTGATGTCTAAGAAATAAAATTGTGACTTTAAAATTATTTAAATCCAGGATGAATTTGAGAACTGTCGCATCAAAAATTTACATCTAAAATTACACACTGTCGGCTGAAATAGAGATGAAATAATTCCAATTTTAAAATGAAATCACGATCTGTTATAACTTTTATCAATTTGCATTAATGAAGCGAGTGGACCGTTATTAAAATTTAAATCGATATAATGTTGGCGTTTTAATATTAAATTTTGCTGCATTGCATAAAGTCAAATTATTTTATTTCAATTTTAAACATGTTCAAAGCGATATTACAGAAGTTGTATTCAATAAAATATATGTAAAATAAAAAATTTGATGGATGAATCATTCGGTTAAACTGTGATTGATAAATAAACCATGAATTTAAAATAATTTTCACAGAGAAACCATTAGAGATTTTTGAATGTAGAAATATTTACTGAATTACCATATTAAAACTTTTAGCTCAAAGAAGAAAAAAATAAAATATGCTTGAAATTTCAAAATTCAATCGATTTTACAGTGAAAATCACTAGGAAGTTTCTAAAAAAGTGTATATTTTTCACTTGATCTTGCCAATGTTAAATTTCAGGTTAGAAAAATAGAAATAAAAAGTTTAAAAACTGCAATAGAGACCTAAAACTGGATTCTAAAGAAAAAAATGTTATGATTTCCAAGATATTTGCCAACCTAAACCGTATTGAAATTTTTTAAATGGCAAATTTTAAACTTGAAACATTAGAAATAAAAATTTTCCTAGCAAACAATTTCCATTGGATAATTTGAATCGAAAGGATGCGAGCTGTTATCAATTGTGTAATCGCAGAAAAACGTTGCTCGATTCAAATAAACATTTTAAACATTTCTTTTAGAACGTTGAAGGCGATCTCAGTCTTGATTTGTGCGATAAGTTTGACAATTTCTCATTGCCAACTGAGCTATTTCACGGACTGCTCCTCTTTACTCTTGTGTTTAATAAGCACAAAGTCGGCCCATACGGTGCTCTTTCCGTGTGATTTTTGGAATTAGAAAGTCAAAATCTATCAGTTGATACTAAAAAATCTAGAATCGGAGAGAGCCCATCTGATGTAGTCGTAGGTATCTCCAATTGCATTTCAATAAGAAAGATAAGATCTTATGTATTGTTTTAAAAATAAAACGTACTCAAAAACAAAGATTATAATCATACTTACACTACACTTAACAGACAATTCCATCGGTAACCTGTATATAAATTTTTAATTTTTTAATATGAGTTTGATAGGAATGAAAATTTGGTGAGTTTCAGATTGGACAGTTAATCTTCCCTTAATTAATTTTATATTTTTGTATTTTATTTTTTCAATATGTTATTCTGCTATTGGGAGCAGAGACGAATCCAGCAAATCACAATTCAAATCGTAAAAATCAATATAAATATAGATATTGAAATCGGTTTTAAGGCAATCACTTACTTCATGCAGAGAAATACAATGATTTATATATACCGACCTGCATCGTTATCCGTCGGGACACCTAGGCTGTTGGAGTTGTCGTTGATGAAGGCCTCGGCTGAATTGGTAAAGGTCTGCGGGGAAAGGGTGAGGTCTGGTCCGCTCGACGAGTCGAAGAGATCGAAGGTGGCTGTGACTGCATCGCTCCCACCTGAAATACAAAGAGGACTCTCTTGAGGGTCTGTGGAAATTCGCATGAGAGTTCGTCATGCTCTCTTGGGAATCGTGTGTCAAAGTTTCTCGTGAGATTTAGGTATGCTTTTGGGACATGAAAACTGACAATTATTGCCCTTATCTGCGGTTCAACTCTAAACACCTGATTCCGTCTTGTTATTTCTTACGTTTGTGATTGTATGCATTGTAATTTGCATTTAATTAATATGCTTATTGTTAACTGTAGTAATAAAATGTTAAATTATACTTATAAAGGTTCTTTATTTATTACTTTTTTTTTTTAATTAGAAAGGATAATCTATCTAGAATGTCTACCATTATGAATAGGTCTAAAACACAATTCATTTTTCTTCGCTTACATTAGTTACTCAATTAACCAAATATTAAAAACAATAAAATCTTAAACATAATACAGAAACATATTAAAAAAACTTATTTAATTCATCTATTTGCTAGGAACAAACAAAAAATCCAGCTCCCGAAGGGTGCTTTGTTTACACTGCAAGAAAAAGAGATAAAGATTAAATATAATAATGAAAATTCTCTCAGTCGAATATCTTCAACATTCTATGAAGATTTTTTAGGTCTGGTTTAACAAGCATTTTTTCAGTAATTATTTTTAAGAAAATACTGGATCGAAAAATTTGAATAACTTTAGGTAAAAACACTTTCATGTTACTTTATTTTAAATTTTTTAATGGTATCTAAATATGATATAAACATATGTCATTAAATATGATAGCGATTCATTATTGCATTTTTTTAATTGATGCTAAATTTGAAAAAATTCTTAAAACCGTATTTTCATACCAGTTTACTCCTTTTGGTGCTCCTTAACTTAAATAAAAGTAAGTGATCCCTCATCATGTCTGCATTTTTTTAGATTTTCTGGTTATAATTCTTTTTTCTACGAGGAGTGTTCAAAGCCATCGTATTATTATACCAATCCTATTTAACAACATTTTTTGCTGCTGTGTTAAGAATCCATATTTTACTTCGTCCGACTAAAAACGATAACTTTTGTGGCTCTTTTCAGTGGTCCAAAGATGTGAAAATCACAAGGCGATAAATCGGGACTATAGGGTGGGTGCTCTAATATCATCTATTTTGTTGTATACTTTCTTTAATTACTTTTGCATTATTGTAGAGTAGAATTATGCCATTAGTCGTTATTATCAAACATGAACTTGGTTGAACTTGAAACTTCTTTGGTGGCGGAGAATTTGCCATAGCATCGATGGTTTAAATAATAACATCAAAATTTGCTATCACCAATTATTGACAAAAGAAAATCATTCCTATTTGGCTTGTATTACGTGAAATGTTAAAAAGATAAACCCATCCGCAAGCTTTTTGGGCTAAACATTTAGTCAGCGTTACCCTGGTGTGAATTGTGAAATCACCCTTAATACGTTTTAAACTGGCAACAATTCGCTTTGGCGGTAATCTGGTTGGAAGTTTTTCCAAATGTCTTCAATTCAGAAATTGTACGAACTTGTTTAGTTTGAAATGCTTTTTTCATCTGATGATAGATAAGATCTGTTTGAAGGCGATTTTAAAACTCATTTTTTACTCATTTCTCGCAACCATGATTTCATTTCGCACTATGGCAGGATGGGTCATCTTGTTTTAATATAAATCCTTCATCGGACAATTAAAAGTCATTAATGAAAGGCAATAATTCTTCTTTTTTTGTACAGCACTGACAGTGCCACCAATAAAAAGGGGATGCCCAGCTCCTTGTGCTGCCCTAAATCATCACAGATACGTGAGATACATGTTGCTTGTAAAATCTCATCTTATAGAATCTATACTCCAGTTTTTTTATTATTCTCCTCTCTTGAAATTTGCCTACCAACTTTTACAGTCAATTCTCGATAAGAAGCTCGGCGATCCTGTTTAATAAGTTTCCGAAGAGCACCTTCATCTCTTTTGGTAATCTTTGAAGTAACATTTTCCGTTTTTTTATATTTTAAAATTGTATTTCTTAACTTCTTTGAGGAACATTTCAAGTTTGAACAGTTGTCAGTTTCGAGAGCCCTTTGTTGATTGGCAAAACCACATATTAAATAAAGTGAATCATAATTGGTATTTATGATAGTTAAATAAAATTTACTTCAAAAAGAAAATTTTGCTACTTATGTATTTATATTGGTCCAATTCATATCCGCCTGGACTCGTAATAGCTAAAAATTGCATTGTTAGCCAACCTGCATGTTAAATATTAATTTACATTGGGTTTGTCTCATAGAGATATTATAAAAAAATTTCCATGAAAAATTGAGTATTCGAGTAAGCGTATTAATGGATCATAGGTACCCTTTGTTGATATTATGAAACAGTAACCTAAATTTCATGTGAATACCTTTGTGTAGCTTACAGGAAAATTTATTTTTCTACAAAGATACCAAAAGTTTTTTTCATTTTTTTTAATAGTGTACAGTACCTAGTTTTCGTTGACTAGCTAAATCAGAATGGAAAAGGAAACTGCTAGCAGACGTGCAAGAAATGCCTCGTGGGAACACTTTATCATAGTCGTTCTGGACTGGTCCAAATTACCCACATACATCACGCTATCCGTCTCTCACACTGGCTCCTCAGAATACTTATATTTCTGATCATTGGCGTTTCTTACTTTTCTTTGTTCTATAATATTCATTATTTAAAATTTATTTATTGTTTAAACCATACTTTTGGTTAGGTTCATTTATGCAGTAAAGTCACAAAATTATATATTTCATGGTTGATTCCATTTAGCTCTTATCAAATGTGTGGGACACATTTATGTGCATATTTTTAAAAAACTTTTTGCATTGTGTTCGGGATGACGTCAGCAAAAAAGTCTGCAATAGAAAATTAGGTAAAAATGCAATATTGCATATACAGTACATAAAATTTATTCAAAACCATTGAGCCAATATCGAATTTTATAAACACATGTCAGAACCGACCCCCGAAGGATCTGATGCCCAGTGTTACTGCTAAGGCACATCATCTTCTGGAGTTTCGAGGGTTCTCGGCACTAAATTAATGCAGACAGGTCACTCGGGGGTTTTTGGGGTTGCTAAACACAAATATGACATGAGTACCGATCGTCGGAGTACCTAGTATTAAGGGTGACAGCTGTGCAAATCATCTTCTGATATTAAATAATGCAAACAGAGTATTCGGGTGTTTTCGGTTTTGCTGAACACGAATATAACATCAGAACCGATCCTCAGCTTTACTGCAATGCACGTCATCATCTGGAGTTTCGAGGGTTTTCGGCACTAAATTGATGTACTCAGGAGTTTTCGAGGTTGTTTTTTCATTGTCTACAAACATAGATAAAACGAAATTTTCTAAAACTAAGATCCATGTATCATGAAATTTTCTTGGAGCTTTTTACGAGATTATGAAATTATTTTCTGAAAAAAGGCATTTTGAGCATCATTTTGATTAATTCACAAAATAACAAAAAATTGGTAGAATAGTTTTACTTAATTAAAAAAAGTTTATAAACTAGCAATAACTTATAGATATAATTAATATTAATTGCACATTTTATTTTCAGAAAAATTGGTCAGTTTTGGTAAGTACATACATATTCTATATATTCTAACTATAGATAGATATAACTTAAAAAATCTGCTCACGTTTTATAAAAAAACGCCACTGTTCAAATGAAGCTTCTACTTGGTGCTCTTACTCAGCACTTTCGAGAACTTTCTGAAAGCCCTGCAGGAATCCGTAATGAGCGCCTGAACGATTCGATAATTTTACTTACTGCGAAAACTTTTGCTTTGGCATGCAAAACTTTTTCGATTATCGATTCAACGGCCTTCTCATGTGGGGAGTCTTTTACAGAACAGAAAAATATTTCTTCACGGTTTATATTCGGAATTTATGCGTTATCCATTTAAACGAGAGTAGATTTGCTGAATATTGCATCAAAATAGTATAATGGAAATTTTGTGCGTTTTATAAATACGGGTGATAGCCGTCTACACGAAACCTCAAAAAAGTGTACGTTTTTGTCGGTTTTTAAATTTTATAATAATCTTTATTTTCAGTAGTAATAACCCAAGGAAAAATTTTATAACAGATTTCGAAAGCTTGTTGCTTGGAAACAGACCGAATCCGTAGGCGGAGGTCTGTTGCCTGTAAGCAACAAGCTTGAGAAAGTTGTTAAAATTTTTTTGAGCATTTATCAATGTTCGAGGGTTATTCGGATAGAAATTTTTTTGCCAGCCCAATCCTTTAAAATCGACGCCAATTCTTCCACCGTCCGATTTCCATCTAATTCATATTTTCTATCATTGCAAAAGTCCATAAACGCTTTCCATACAAATTTTTTACTGTAAACAGTATTCTTTGGTATATTTGATTCGATAATTTCATTAATATTCTCATCAGTATTACAACCAAATCGTGACATTTTGAAATATTGAATATTTGAAATGTCAAAATCGAAATGAAACGAAATGTAGGTATCCATAGCTACATGATTGAGTGAAAACAGCCCATGGGATCTGTTTTCAGTATAATGTTGGTTTTATTGGTTGTATTCAATCAGATGACCACAAATTAATTGATTTCATTGGATTTCTAATTGAGAAAAAAATTTTCAAGCTAATAAGGCGCCAAGTACAAACATTCCAAGATCAAAAACAAATCTGAATGCAACTGATTTATTGCTTTAAGTTAAATTTAATTGAATTAAGTTGAGTTTAAAATGTTAAGATTTTAATTTGAAAAATTTCGTAAAATTAAATAATTCTACGAAAATGATCTATAAAACTTTATTTGGTTCGTTCAGGAAAGCTTTAATCCAAACTAGCCTGAGTTCAATATATTCTACCTAATGTTCAGAGGGTACCAAAAAGATGACCCAAATATGGGGCAGAGCCCTTCACACGTATTAAATTTGCTGTCTAGAAATTTGACAAATTTATATAAAGCAGTTATTCAAAAGTAAAGAATCTATCGGAAATTCGTGCTTGTTTGGTTTCATTATTTGACAAATTTTAAAATTCTTTTCATGTTATGTTGCAGCTTTCAATTTTAACATACAGTTATCGCAATCTTTACGTAATTGATTCATCGTGACAAAAATAAATATTTCAAATATAGCCGTTGTTCTCAACGAGCTGTGCGCTTTCCGAAATACGCCAGGGGACGATAATTTAAAAACAATCGTGATATTTCTCCATTCCCGCGTAATAATACAACAAAAGTCCATTATCACCATCACAAATCACTACTGTTCGATGGAATTTGGTCTGTTTTTGGCACCAAAATCCCTGAATATTTTAATTCGCGAACGGCCAGAAAAATGCATTAAAGACAATTTAAGGCTTAGAAGAAGATTTCTGACTTTGCGATCTATGGAACCTATATCTGGACTCTTTATTCCGATCATAACTCAGATGAAGCGGAAATTTGCATTTTCCTATCTTTGCCAAACTTTTAATGGAATTAAAATGGTAATTTTATTGGAGAAACGCTGGCTATTAATTTTAGAGTGCAGATAGGGATAAGTAAGGCTAATGCCGGAAAAATGAGTGAGTAAATATTGTAGGAGTTAGTTGCATTTACTAGTCGGAAATGCTCCACTATATTATTGAAATACTGTAATTTTGCATGCAAGAGAAAATTTCATTTAGAAATTATCTTTTTACTTTAAACGATTAAATTATAATAAATCTTAGTAGAAAAGAGATTATGTACCACTTTATTAGATTTTTTTTATTTTTTAAATTATTATAAATACTAGACAACATTATTAAGTGCGCTAGTTCTGCTTGACATTTTTCTTAAAAGTATCTCTTTCTATTGAGCGTTAATCAGACAAAGATAGTAAGTCTTTCTAAGTTAAACGTGGCAACTAGCATTCATTCGAATCTCGCATTGGTTCCACTTATATTTACGTCACAATGACGTCACTGACAGACAAGTGGTCCTTGAGGTATAGTCAAATTACCAGTTTCTAATATCTAGTTTTTGACATTTGACATACTACATCTGTCAAGGATAAATTACCGTACCCTTTATAATTTAGTATAACAATCCTTTCTTTAATGTATTGTTTGTTGACATATTCTTAGTACAATAAATAACGAAATTATTACATATTTATATTCAGGTACATCCTAGATTCTAGATAAAAGCATAATTTGTAAACTACGATTGTTAGAATTTTTTTAACATGGAACATCCTTATCTACATTTCAAATCTCTTGATTTTCTTGGGATGTACGGTTGAGCGAAACATCAGAAAACGGAATTCAGTTAACAAGTTAGCAGTAGTTTTCGCCATCAGACTTGCCAACAATATAAATTGAAATTGTTCTAGGTTAGCAAATTCATCAGTGGGTTCGACCTGCGCCGCTAACGAGTTGGCTATTAATTGGAATGGTAGACGTGAGGGCCAAAAGCAGTACAGCGCCACCTAGTTGGATAATTGCAAGTAGTCAGAGGCGTCTCTCAGACTACATTTTAATATAAACTCTAAAACAGTTCCTGCTGCTTTTGATACAAGTTAGATATACTAATTTCCACCTACATAGTGATAAACGTCTTTAGTGCTGTCTAGTGTTAATTACTTTGAAAATGTTTAAACTTTGAATATTCTACGATCTACGAACTGTTACGAACTTAAAAAAAAACTTCATTTTTAACTGAAGAGCAAATAACTTTAAAGATACTTTCAAAAAATGCAACATATGTCAGCTCTTAGTATACTATAACCATGTAAATCTCATCCTAAGATAAGATATCAATTTCCGTGTAATCGGATATCATACGTAGATAACACCTTTAATTTCCGTTGTGCTACGAGGAATTTAACTTTACAAAAAGTGGATATTAGATTAAAAGTGGATCGATGAATTTTGAAAAGGGTTAAGTAAGCAACAGTTTCATTTTGTTTTTCCTGACATTCCGATCATTCATCATTTTAAGTTTCTTCGTTTTAAAATCTTGTTTTTCTATATATACCTACACATGTAAATTTGTGATCCACATCTTAGTACCTACATTGTTTGGGGTCGTTTTTAATGCTCAAATGTTTTGATTAAAACTCTCATAATCGAGGTCTAATTTGAAAATATATTTTATATTTTTTAGACAAAACTTATATAGCCATTTTAAGCACTCTAAAACAGCACTGAAATAAAAGCTTTTGTGTATTCGTTCTATCTTCACTTACCTTTGTGTATTCAGGAAATAATTTCAACTTTTGAAGTACTTCCGGTCACCGAAACTCCTCGTCGCACAGCTGAGGTTTATTAATACTATTAACCCGCTCTGTGGTAGTCTGTATTCATATAAACTTTTCAAATATAATTAAGCTTGTTTTTAACTGAATAGGTAAATATAAAGTTGCTTGCAGTTGGTGCAGAAACGTTAAGATACAGTTGTTGATATTTACCATAGAAAGAATGGTTTGAAAGTCAATCTGGAAAGCTTTCAATTAAAGGGAGTTTTTTCTTTACATCACTGCCAATTGTTCCAAATGATAAATGATTCTTTATTAAATATACAAAATTTTAAACTACTTAAAAACCCACTCCAGCTCAGGGTCGTGAATTAAAATTTAATCGGGTGTTGGATTCTCAAGTTTTCTGAAATCAAGGATAGGACGCCGAGTAGGTACCTATTAACTGCACAAATTAAACTTAGATCTCAGTTTGCGGTCGTATACTTTTCTAAATAAAAACAATCTATAGCTCAAATTTTGGTAAGTTCTCAAAGCTCTTCCACTGTTCTTAGAATCAGGAACGGTGTCTACAGAACCAAATGTGATCCTTGGAATTTTGATTAAAAGTAAGCGTTAGATTTTCAATCAAAGCTGAACTTTGGATAAATGGGAAATACCAAAGGAACTACTTCCAATACGAAATAGAGTGGACCACTCCTCCGCATTTGGCTTTCACGAAGGCTGTGCTTTGGTGTCCTGTTGTCCGGAAAAAACAAGAGTATACTAGTTTTATCCACATTCCAATTAATCATTAATATAAATGAGTCTACTGATGATAAAAATCAAGCTGAGTTGAGCAGCCAGAAGCTAGAACCGGATCCCGAGGAAGATGTTATGTATGTGGAAGGGTCCAGGATAAAACCACCAGAAAATTCTGTTCCAAATGTGGAAAATGGGTTTGTGGTGGTCACTTGAAAGAAATCTGTATAAACTGCCATCAAAATTATTATAGAAATTTGGTACAGCGGAATTCATATAGATCCAAAAAAAAATGTGGAATGTAATAAAAGAGGCCACTAGTGGCCAGGAAGGTAGAACAACTGTAAAATCACTAATAACGAGCGAAAACATAGAAATTACAGACTCTAAGCAGATTGCCAATGAATTTAATTCTTATTTTACTTCAATAGGAAAAAAGCTTGCTGAAAAAATTATAAAAACCAATCAGGGTGAGAGTGTAGGGGGTGTAGTTAGTGCAGATTCTTTTTTCTTGAGTACGGTCTCTGATTGCGATATTCTCAGGGAGATAATGAGCCTAAAAAATAACATTAAGGCAAAAGATGGTATCAGTTCTGAAGTAATAAAAAAATATAAAGAGAAATTATTGATACCCTTAAAACATATTATCAACTTAAGCTTCAGTGCTGGAGTTTTTCCAGATATTTTAAAAAATACAATAATTATACCAATATATAAACAGGATGACAAAAAATCAACTAACAACTACAGAGCAATAGCACTTACAAGTAAAATTAGTAAAATTATAGAAAAATGCTTTAAATTTAAGTTGTTGCAGTTTCTGGAAAAAAATAAGTTATTAAACACAAATCAGTTTGGTTTCAGTACTGAAAATGCACTCTGTCGGATAACAGAAATGATTTTATAAAATTTAGACAATGGTAGAAAGGTGATAGGGATTTTTCTAGATCTAAGAAAAGCATTTGACACTGTAGACCACCAAATTCTTCTTAAACGTCTTGAAAACATAGGAGTAAGAGACGTTCCCAACAACTTTTTAAATCCTATTTAAGTAATAGAAAACAAAGCACTATATTATTAGGGGAAGAAAGTGAGAAACTAGAGGTGGAGTTTGGTGTGCCACAGGGAACAGTGCTGGCAACATTACTATTTATCATTTACATCAATGGACTAATGACTCAATTGGAAGGGGATTCTGTCTTTTGTTTTGCTGATGACACGGGGATTATTATTAGTGGGGAAAATTGGAACTTAACAAAGCAAAATGCTGAAATGGCTCTACAAAAAATAAAAAAGTGGTTGGATGCTTACTTTCATTAAACATTGAAAAAACAAAATTTATGGCTTTTTCACTCTCTACACGCTCATTACCGGAATTTCAGATGCTAAAAATACATGACTCTCAGTGCGACAGAAGAGTACCATGCTACTGTTTAGATTTTTAGATCATATAGAAAGAAAGCCAGCGCTGAAGTACTTGGGAATAATAATAGATGAAAACTTGAACTGGAAAGAGCATTTAAAATATGTTAGACAAAAGATAAGAAAATTAATTTTTAAGTTTTATGAGTTAAGGAACATATTGACATTCAAAACACTTAGAATGATTTACTATGCACTTGTTGAGTCTGTAATTTCTTATGGGATTGTGGTTTGGAGTAATGCAGGACCTACAACAATTTCCAAATTACAAGTTGTACAAAAGTGGATTATTAAAATAATGCTTTTCAAAAGCAAAAGGTATTCATCTGAACTACTGTGAAAGTAATTTATTAAATATTAACCAACTATACATAAAATCAGTAGTCAGATTTATGTTGAAATCCAATTACTATAAGGAAAATTTGAGCCATTCCAGAAACACAAGAAATACGGCTCAAAAAAAAGTTGCTCTGCAAAATCCCAAGCACGCTCTTTATCAGAATCATATTTACTGTGTAGGGCCAAAAGTATTTAATGATATCCCAACTTATATTAAGACCAAAAAATACTATAAAGTAAAAAAAGAAATAGATAAGTGGATAATTGACAATAACTATAAAATTTTCTATCTTTATATATATATATATATATATATATATATATATATATATATATATATATATATATATATATACTAGCTGACCCGGCCACGCGTTGCTGTGGCTAAGGTTTTTGTTATATTACATTGTAGTAATCTATTTAAGAGGAACAGTAGGAGAACATCAGTCATGGGGACCACCATGCTTGTTTACATAGATGCCATTTACAAAAAATATGGCGACCTTCATGACAGATTTTCTACTACTGCAACCTCTTAATACAATGAAATTATTATTTACGAATGAAGACGGAAACGTTAAAGCGGGTATAAAAATTCACTGGATTGATATTAAGCAAAAATCAATATAAAAGAATTTTAAAATTTTTATTCAAGTTTCTAACAAATGAGTATATTACTGTCACGCCTGGAGATATTTGGGAGAATGTTCCTTAGTATTATAGGATGAGGGGTAGCTTACTAAAAGCACTCCCGGCTAGGTATCCTGCTGAAGGCAGAAAAAACTAACCAAGGGGAAGATGAGATAAACAACAGGAAACAAACAACAAATATATTAACGAATAAATAAGCAATAAGAATGAGTAACAAACATTACGAATACTTAGGGAATAACTGAATACAATAATCTTTACTAATCTTACCAAATAAACTACATGGTGGCATGTCACACTTTCTCACGAAAATACGTCAAGAGGCACAATGGCCCTGACCCAAGGGTCTGTTTTAGGGACACCCCAAAGGGCGACCCTTACAGACAACCTCAGACTACAAACTCCTGGTGTCTGACCTCAACAACCAGCTTTTATAGCCAATTTATATTCTACTTGAGAATAAAAATTAAACTATTTAAACACGTGCCGAGATCTAACGTAATGACTTTGACCTAGTAAAATGTAATACATAACAATACAGTAAAATATAAACTAATAAATTAATATGTAGGGCAAAACTACCCTATCACCTATGTGACATTACAAAGTAAATAACATGTAACACTTTAACTTATGAATGAGGGCAGATAGTCTTAAATAGTCTTAGATAGTCTTAAGTCTTTAACAATAATATTTACTATTTAAAATTATAATTACTTTTATTTTCAATTTAATTTAGCACTAATCGGTGCACAATATTTTTGGTTAACCTGTCTTTAGCTAACACAAACAAATTCGACGGTTTCCCTACACGTGAACATGCAACATATAGTTGCCCATGAGAAAAACATTGATTGTCCAAGTCTAAACCACAAATGGACATTGTTTGATCTTGTGACTTATTTATCGACATGGTAAAAGCTAAACGAATTGGAAACTGTAGCCTTCTAAAGGGTATAGTAGAATCTGACGGTATATACGGAATATAGGTACGTGGCAACAGGACCACTTTTCCTTTAAACTTCCCAGTTAAAATGGTTGCTTTAAGAATATTTCCGGTGATCTTTTTGATGACCAAACGCGTACCGTTACATAATGGAGGTGGGTTCAAATTACGTAGGAAAATAATAGGGGAACCAATCTTTAATCGAAGATTATGTGGTGGCATTTCAGGTATATCTAGTGAATTTAAAAATTCAATTAGAAAATTTACACTTTGATTTTCATCAACAACAGTATCGATTGAATTAAAAGACATCAGATCGCCTGGTAACAACTGTTGTAACTGGAAATTAATTTCGTCAACATCAACACTTTTGGCTGCCAAAATCGCCCGATGACTGAGCCAGTCATGATTCAAGTAATTATTCTGTATTTTCGGAAAAATACTCTGAATCAGTTCATTTTTTTCCTGAAGAACAGTGCAGAAATTGTCTGGCAGTTTAATGAATTGCGTATTTGGTTGCAGTTCTATTTTACCGTTCCCAATATCTAATAATTGTTCAGAAAATATTTGTGCTGATGGATCATTTTGCAATCGTACGCGCATGTTTACAACTTTTTATGTTAAAACTTTTCAATAATTTAAACTGAATTTATATAAGTGTCATCTCAACAATGCACAGCAACCTTGATATTGCAAAAATATTAAGTCATACAACGCTGTGAGAGAGGATTGTTTCCTTGTTAACAAAATCAAGGGTAGTTGTATCTAAAAACTTTCTAAAATAGTTAATTTTATTAACAGTTAAAATTAAAATAATATTTACTGTTTTGACATGCAAAAACAAAAAAAAAATAACAAAAAAAAAACTTCCCTCTGGCGTAATCGATCCCATTACAATAACCCAAGCGAAATGTCATAATCAGCCGCTGATCCAAATTAGCTACTAAGACCTTACATGAAACCTTTCAAAATGATAATGTCATATTTAATATAACAACAATTCAATAAACAATTAATTTTCAATAAAATAATATTGCAACTATAAATTAAAATGTAAGCTATCCTATTTTTCAAGTTGGATCAAACTGCACACGGTGTGCAAATTTGATTAAAATCGGTTAAGTAGTTTAGGAGTCCATTGCGGACAAACAACGTGACACGTAATTTATATATATATATATATATATATATATATATATATATATATATATATATATAAAATGAATGTTTGTCTGTATGTATGTATGTCTGTATGTACTCAATGAACTCAAAAACTACTGGACCGATTATTATGAAAATTGGTATGTATATGTATTTTTCCACGGAGAAGGTTTGTATGATATGCTCATTGATGCCACTCGCCACCAGGTGGCGCTGCAGACTAGCAACTTCTGTCCCGTTTAACCGATTGTCATGAAAATTGGTATGTATATGTATTTTTCCACGGAAAAGGTTTGCATGATATGCTCACTGATGCCACTCGCCACCAGGTGGCGCTACAGACTAGCAACTGCTGTCCCGTTCAACCGATTGTCATGAAAATTGGTATGTATATGTATTTTTCCACGGAAAAGGTTTATATGATATGCTCATTGATGCCACTCGCCACCAGGTGGCGCTGCAGACTAGCAACTTCTGTCCCGTTCAACCTATTGTCAGGAAAATCAGTATGATAATGTATTTTTAACGGGTAAGATGAATTTGATATTCGTCTTAATGGAAGTTACCACCAGATGGCGCTTCCATGTATCAAATTCAATACTGATTAATAGATATCTACACGAATTCGTATAAATATAAGTTCGAAAAATATATCTTTGGTGCGATAAGTAAAACAAAACTATAAACTTTCTTTCCTTCTCTATCTCTTCTTCTCTTTTATTTTTCTTGAATTTATTTTAGGTGCTGGCGTAGCAACGCGCGCCGGTTACAGCTAGTTATTTATATATAGCATTATTAAATAATTGATATTTCTGCCACTGGTCGTGCTTATAGTTAAAAAAGCAATGTTGACACCTTGAATAGAGCTAATTTAATACTAAAAAAAATAGGAAATAATTTCCGCCGAATGTAAGCTTTCTGTTTGCAAATCCATTTCAGCAAAAGTGAATAGGGTTAAACTAGATTAAGGGCAGGCTAAATATAATTGCTCGTTAATCCGCACAGCCCTACGGAATATTCCGCACTAACAGCTGGAAATTACCTTATTCGAATTATTTCGAATCAACGCGTAAACATATTTAATCCTTTCAACCGTCACACCAAAATTGATATGGGGCGGATTTAAATTGTAGCGAAGAAAACTTTGTGTTTACAAAATCTGTTGTCAGTTGCAGGTGGATAGGTGAATGAGAATTCTTTGTAATGGTATAAATTTAATATGATTATTCGAAATTTCTTAAAAATGTACAGGTGTTAAAAATTTCTGAAATTGAACAGCTTTAGTAAACAAATAAAAAAATTGCCTATTATTTTTATTTTCAGAATGTTTGCTGTATGAAATTGAAGGATATTTGTCGAAAAACACTGTTAAAAACGAACTGATAAAAAATTTCGCTGAACAAACAAAAAGCTTTCCATCCGAGTAATATTCTTCGGCAGACAAACAAGAAAAGTTTAATCCCGAATTGATTTTAGCTGCTCAGGCAATAGACGAGGGAAAAAAGTTCAGTTCTAACGATGACCAACGGAAAACTCAGTCGGAGACTAATTCGGGGCGTAGTTACCATTAGTATGCGGGTAGGTTGGCGGGGGGCAGCACCTGCTGCTAATTAGGGCCGGATGTTTGTTGGTTTTTGTTCCCACAGGGCAGAATCTAACCACCAGAAACATGATTGTGCTTGCTTTTTATATTCTTTATCTTTCAATATTTGTTTTTACATAACTTGATCTATGAAATGTTCTCTCTTTAGCATAGATTTAGAGAATTATCAGATTTATTCGGAAAATCCTCGTATTAGTTGTCGTATGATGGATTACCATCCAATAGCCTCTCTCTAGCGAGTGCAAAGCCGATTAGTCTGGGTATTGAATTAAAGCAAGTTCAAGTTTTAATTTAAGTTAGAGTAAGTTTTGCGGAGAGCCAAACTATTCGAGATAACTGAAGCTTTTGACTAGTTAGCGGTTAAAATTCTAACTTAGAGAATGTGGGCCGCGTTTGATAAATTGTTTCATCAATCAACAAGTATGTGGATTATTTCTTACTTGAAAAGGAATCTTTTTATCGATAAAGTTGGTTACACCCATTTTAAAAAAATTATAAAACTATATTTAGAGGTGCCTTACTAGGAAAATTGATTTTGTAAATTTAACTTGTCTGTCTTAAAAAAAAGATCATCAACTGCGAATAAATACTTAAAAGAAAGGAAATTTTATCAAGGTTTCAAATATCCCAACGAATTATTTTTATCTTCTGCGGTTTTTTTTACATTCAAGTAAGGAAACTTTATTAAAATTTCAAATATTTAAGCAGATTTTTACTACTTTTTCAACTGTTGTAACTCAAAGAGTTCAATTCGCTATGATGAAGACCAGATAACAATATAAGAAACATTCTAAGTGATTTGTATGGGGAAAACATTATTTTTTATTATTTCTTTTTTCACTTTGTTTGTGGATCAAAGAGGTATTGCATTATCGATTTACTTCTATTTTCGTTTTTTAAGTTAACTAAACACATTTTTAACAGATGGGTTAAAACCGAAAGAAGTTCATGGGAAGAAGTTTATAGATAGCAATGATGGAAATCTAAAAATTTTTGTTTCACTGAAAACATCCTCCTGCGTGTTTCAGGCAGAGGTCTATGCGCAAAAGATGTATGCACAGATAGTTAGACGGCTACTGGAGTCTTAAAAAACCCAATGTGGATTCCACATTGGGTGAAAGGAGTCAATATTCTTAAAACAGCAAGCTAAGAAACTCACAGGGATAGATCAGTCACAAAATTCTATGGTGCAGAGTTAGTTTTAGGATTCGTAGACAACACAAACATCACTGACAAAACATTTTTGGTCAAGCACACAAAAGGGCAGTTTAACGTTGCAGATTATGCAATAAAGACCTATAACAGTACACGTAAATGTTTGGAGACTTCACAGTTTCTTTCCAAACAGATAACACCTATACAAATTAGTAGGTACAGAGCTCTTAAGATCCTGAAAAACAGTACAATAAACCTAATGAGGCAGTAGTATGGCCTGAGATTGTGTCAGATAGTTTCCAAAGGCAAAAAGTATTGTTCTTGTTGCTGTACTAATATTTAAATTAGTATTAACAAATTGACCTAAATATAGGATTATAATTTAGTTAAAGTCTTTCTAAAACACATTTTTACGGTATCATGTTCAGTTGTACAAACACACTGTTTTTACAGAATATGGTATTTTATGTTCCTTTGCTGTTGTCGCCATAAACCGAGTTAATCACAAGTAATGTCCAATAAAACCGAAGATCAGTGGAAATTTAACTCCAGAAATGCACTGTCGGAATGTTATGCCGTTGTAGTCAAATAGTTATACATTGAAATACTTGCTATTTAGTTGTGACAAAGTATGTATTTGACTGAAGTTTGTCGTTCTATTTACTAAAACAACAATTTTCATGATTAGTTAATACTCTGTATTGAAACGTACCTTTTGCATTAGTAAATTTATTTTGTCGTTAGGTTTTGCCAGACAGATTTTGTTTCTCATGATTTATGTTTTGTTTTTTTGATGCATATTTACTTTTTAAGGAATTTGTTTAAGAATATATATAGACAAGGCATAGTGGAGGAATACAAAATTAAATAAAGAGAAATAAATCAAAAAAATACAGGCGGCTCAAGAGATGTGGTTGGAGGATAGATGTTCAAAAATGAAACACTTTGAAACGTGTTAAATATGTTCAAGAAATTTCAAGAAGTTACTGGCTTGAATAACTAGAAGACGACTTATATTTTAGTGAAAGATATAGGAATTCCTGATGGCAGAGAAATTTTTTAAGTGTGGATTAACTATCTAAGCAATAGGTCAAACACACAGAAAAATGTAAATCAGGAAGAATGCCCAAAAATTATAAATCTGAAATTAATTTCGCAGAAGCCAATCTTTCCAGTCGTGATGATCACTTTGTACTGTTACAAAGTTAGGAAATCGTCATGCTACAGTTGTTGAAACCAGAAATCTACCTCATCAAGTTCAGGAAACCAATGTAAGTAACGAAGAGTTAGATGAAAACTCGTAGAAGACAATCTTTATCTTACAAAGTCTGCGAAATCGTCATGCTACATCTGTAGAAATCAGAAATCCTTCTCATCACGTCCGGCTAACCAATGTTAGTAAGGTGAAGATTCGCAGAAGTCAATCTCGTCATTCATAGATCTCTAACAGGCCAACTGCTTCTTGCACCATTGTGTTTTAAGACTTCATTTTGCCAAAAATCGTAAGCACTGCAGTGAAAATGAATGACGATGATGAAACAATTGTTTTCAAGAACATATCTTCAGTCCTAGTGTAGGATATTTAGAGAAATTCTTTGGACACTCACACAAAATTCTACTCTGTTTCTAGGTACATTGATGAAATTTTCCATGATTTTGTTAACTTTGTTGGAAATGATTTTCTTCTGCTGCATGTAATCTTACAAGTTATAAACTTCTATCACACCCACAAGCATCATGCTATTGCGCGAGTTTTCCAGAAATCATAATCACTGAATGAAAATGAATTTTGTTTTACCGATGAGTCTAGAGTTTTGCAGAATATACATTCAATCCAAGGGTAGACTATCAAGGAAAATCGGTCAAAACCAAAAGAGGAATTAGACCAAATAGCAGCAGAACAGAACTTGGAAATGCTGTATAGAAGAATGTGTTAGATAGAGCAGAGTTAAGGATGACAAAGATAGTATACCTAGGACATGTTCTTAGAAGAAACCGGTAAAAAATCCTCCAGCTTATGAAGAAAGGTAAAATCGAGAGTGGTAGGGGAATTGAATGAAACCAAGAAACCTGAAGAACATTCGCGACTGGATAGGTATAAGAAGTGCAGAACAACTATTTAGATTATCCAAAAACCGTGAACAACTCGCCAATGTAATTTTCGACATTAGAGGGACCTGATCTGGCACTAAAAAAAGAATAGATATAATTTACTGTTTAAAGTAATAAATAATAATAAATGTAATCGTATTTTTGTTAATATAGCGATATAACAGATTTGTTTTTTTAGATTCAGCTATAAACGCTTAATTGTTTAGAAATTTCTGACTTACGTTGTAAGGAAAAAAAATTGATTTTAGATCCACTTCAAGTAAATTTTAAGTCATACTGCAATAAATAGTAAATATAGTAGAAAATATAATCGTAATGAATAACACATTACAAATTTTGATTAGTAAGTACAATTGGTGTTAAAATTAATATCCCCAAAGGAAAGACGCATTTTACTCTATCATATTATACTCGAAATGAAGTTGGAACCCGCTCAAAGGCAGAAACTCCCAAATTACCAATTCCATCAAAATTAGCTTCCAGTACACGGTTTGCCCATATAAACCTCAAAGGTGCTTGTTTATGAGCCACTAAAGAATGATTACACGTTTTGCATTTTTACGGCCGAAATGAAAATATTTCAAGAATTATTGGTCGATATAACCCACAAACTTCGCAAGGCCCCAATAAAATCTAATTCCAGCCTGAAATATGTATGAGGTATCTCGCTGTATTAAACATGTTTGACCGTTACTGATCATCATCTAGAGGGAATTAACTTTTACGATGGATGGAATTTGTAATTCAAACAGTGATCTTTACCTTTTCATTTTTTACTTATTTTTTTGTGTTGAATTTGCAATTTACCTTTTTAAAAACCTTACTTATCTGCATATAAAACTGTCGATGAATATATATATTGCGAATGGAAAAAGTTTAATACAGATCCTAATTTTTAATGGTTCTATTTTAAATATCAACTAATATATAAAGAAAGAATTAGCGATGGTAAAAAGCGAAATCTCAATTGCCCATTAGTTGCTGAATAGCAATTAGAAACACCCTTTTTTACTTTAACTGATAAATAATTTCCATGCCTAGAAGCCATTCGAAGTGCGCCTTTTGTCTCTCTAAATATTTTTTTTATGTATTGTCTCGAAACTGTAAAAAGGGAAGCTTCTGTTCTATTTATTCATTCTTCTAGAATTATCGGTACATTTTTGTTGATTTTTTGCAAAGCGATTAAAGAGTTCAGTTCTTTGTTTGCTCTCAACGTGTACGTCAGATTTGAACAATTAAACTCTAATGAAAGCTGAAATGATGCTCAAGATTGCTCGATGTTGAAGATTATTGATAAAGAGAATTATTTGTTTTTCTTAATTTTATTATGTATTCTTTTAACTTAAGAAGAATATTAGAATATTGTAATCATTTAAATTCAATTATTTACTTTTAAACTATCAAAGAAAATCAAGCATCCGTGAACTAAATTTTCCCGTTTTATGAAGAGAAATTTTTATGCTATAAAAGAGTGGATTGTTGTGGATATACGCAAATTATGTGTTTATATAATAAACAAAGTAAATGTAAGAAGTAAGAAAATGCAATCGAATTTATACGTATGCATTATGTACACAATTTTTGGAAAACCGTTAAAATTTTACCATAAATCTAATCCGATCTGGATCAAAATGAATAGAAAGAAAATATGTAGTATTATTGGCACGAGTTTAGAGAAATCTTTAGGGTTATACGATCTAGACTAAAATCAATAGAGTTCTTCTTTGTGGCATAAGGATTTTATATACCAAATTTCACGACTCTGTGATTTTCTGTTCAAGAGTTATAGTGTACATAAACGGAGAAAAATATGAATTATGTCGTAGTCACTTGGCGATTCAGGCACATAGCTATGTGACTGGTCTATTTTAGGCACATAGCTATGTGGCCGTCACTTAGAAACGCACCCAGTATAGATCCATTACATCTCTATGTGACTGATTTTAGCCCGTAGTCACATAGCGATTCCGGCACATAGCTATGTGCGGAGAACAAGTCAGTCACTAAGAGATTTATCAAATTCAAGACCATCGCATCTCGATGTGACATGTGACTGATTTTAGTCCGTAGTCACATAGCGATTTCAGCACATAGCTATGCGCGGAGAGAAAGTCAGTCACTTAGGATCTACCAAGTTGAGGGCTATTGTATCTCTATGTTATTGAATTTTAGCCGCAATCACATAGCGATCCAGGCACATAGCACGGGGAAACTTGGAGAGATTCGGAAAAGTTCATTTATAAATTAAAATTAATTTTTTTTTATATATTTTTTAATGCGTACCTACTTTTTATTAAGAAATACTTTTTTCTGTTAAATAAATTTAAATAGAAAATTATTATTGACATATTTTGTGTAATAATTTATATTATACGATAAATTTATGAAAAAAATTCTTTGCATGACGTATACAAATTCAATGATAATATGGGCGCACCCGAATTCCGGTACGGTCAGACCTTTTTATTTTTAGGGGCTGGGGATAATTAATCCCTTTCTCGAACTCCGGTACGGTAAGAAATTAGCGGATTTAAATAAAATTGAAGCAATTCTATGAAAAATATTAAACAGATAATTCCGATATGGTACCAGTAGATACGAATACTTTAGTGATAACTACTAAATTATTAAAATTATGAAATTATTATAGACCCAAATTTTAGGGAAACAACATTTAGGTAATTACAAAAATACATATATTATCTAAATCTAAACTACAACTAATTACAACTGTTAAACAAACATCGATGAAAATTTGCCAGAGACACATTTAACAAAATGTAAACGAGAAATTTTCTCACTCTTGTATTTTATCAACTTGGTAGATCCTAAGTGACTGACTTTCTCTCCGCACATAGCTATGTGCTGAAATCGCTATGTGACTACGGACTAAAATCAGTCACATAGAGATGCGATGGTCTTGAATTTGATAAATCTCTAAGTGACTGACTTGTCCTCCGCACATAGCTATGTGCCGGAATCGCTATGTGACTACGAGCTAAAATCAGTCACATAGAGATGTGATGGATCTATACTCGGCGCGTTTCTAAGTGACGGGCACATAGCTATGTGCCTAAAATAGCCCAGTCATATAGCTATGTGCCTGAATCGCCAAGTGACTACGACATATACACAACTTTCGAAAAACCGTTGAAATTTTACCGTTAAGATCATCCCATGTGGACCAAAATAAATAAGGTTCTTTACCATGACATGGGGATTCTATATACCAAATTTTCAATTTCCAGGTTCCAATTTCAAAATTTTCATGAAATTTGTCTTTCGATGTATGAGTCTTGTGATAAGTCTTCCGGATATAATAAATATCCAAATCTGTTCGAAAAGGAACTGTTTAGATTTTCTTTGATTTCTAGTTAGAGCAACACAGATACCTTTAGACTATGAGAAGCTTTTACCCAGTCTTGGATTGCTTTTAGAACAGGTTCCTATTTCAAAATTTGGATGTATAGTTTAAGGAAAACACAAAATTGTATATGAAATAGTAACCTTTAATTAATTTATGATATTCACCACAAAATAGATACCTGTATAATGCATTCATTGATCTTGCAGGAATATATAAAATATATAAAAGTAGATCGGATACTTTTCAAACAGACTTCGTAAGTGTGAAATTGGTAACAATAGAATGAGTTCATAGCCATGTAAAAACACAAGTTGGCAATAACACATGCTAGAAAATACTTAAAAAGGTAAACGAGTTCAATGGTCAACTACAAAGAAAAGAGTTGACTTCTAATTGAAATATGACAGCCGCAAAAGGAAGTTAGTTTGCTTTTTTATTCGTGTAATCAACAAATAGAAAGACGTGTTTATTTGCCTGTCATTTATATATTTCTCGTTGGCTGAGAGTTTTTTCATTTGAAAATCATAATTTATTTCGACGTAGCACATTAAACTGTATAATTCATTCTAAAGGAAGGAAAATATCTCGCCGGCTGTAGATGGAAGAATGAAGTCGGTAAAGTTTAATTTCCTTTTCATAAATATGAGGCATTAACCAAACGCCGCACTTTGCATGCATATTGGGGATTCCCTGCACCTTAATATAAATATATATTAGCATAGAAGGCTCGTCCTCTCTATAAGTAACCTTAAAATGGCAATTTAAAAGAAAAATGCTTCACTAAAATCTTTAGATTGGCTAGGTTTATGGCAACGGTTTTATGTTTGTTCTTGATGAAGAAAAAACTGTTATTTTACATACCCTAAAGTATAAAGTTTAATGAAAATTTTTAATTTTATCGTTGTAAAATGTGTAGTAAATAAATAAGCTAAACAATTTATTCAAGAATTCCCATAATACCTTCGAAACTTTTCTTATTTATATAATAATCAATGTACCTCTACAGAAACACAGTGATGTGTGAAATAAAACGAGAAGTCCTTTAGTATAAAAAAAGAACAAAGGTGCCCGAAACACACATCGATTTGTTTCCATTATTATGGAGTTGCAATCTCGGTTTTCGCTTCGAAAACATGCGATTTAGAATGAGTTTGGAAATAGCCCAAGTTTGGTCGTTCACCAAAAAATTAACGAACTCGAAAAACAAAGTCGAGTTTTCATGTACTATAACAAAGACCCTTGACATTGTTATCCTTAACGGTGCTCTGAGTACCAATTTCAAATTAACTTATTATTTTCGTATTCCTGTGCTTGTTTCTGTTGTGTAAACTCAATTATGAGTTTCGTTAAGTGGATAATTCTGATTATAAGTTTGTTTTCATAGTTGAATGCTATTCGGTTAAATAGTATGAAATGGTTTTATTTAATTATTATATTTTATCTCAAATCTAAAATTGTTCCACTTCAGCAACCTTAAAGTTTCTAAATCTCCAAATTGCCGCATTTATAGGAATATTGCTCTGAAAGTAGCGGTTCTGTCGATTATGGTTTTACTTAACAGTTCTTATTGTTTATATAATTCTGCTTTAAGCCTTGTAACTGTGGCAAAACTAAAATATAAAAAAAAACTTGATATAATTCCTTCTTAATCTTAATATTTCTTGTCCACGGATTATAAATTTCGTTTAAGGTAGCTTTTAGCCATATCGGTTAACCATTCCACGAGTGGGCAAAACCTCCTCATAGTCTCAGGGTATCTAAGTAGCTCTAACAAGATCTAGCAAAGAAGATCTAAGAGTTTTTCTGAACAGATCTGGATTTTTTTTTATATCGGGAAGACTTACCACATCGAAAGACCCAAAGAAAATTATGTCTCGTTTCGTGACCATCAACGTAACATGGATCAACTGGTACACACTAAAGACCAAGAAATAGTCGAAAAAGTAAATTTCACCAAGCGAACGTATTCTGAAAACTGCCCTATTTTCCCAAAAGTGATGAGGTTACCGTTTTCTGGAGTTCACGAGGTCTGATCTATAACGACATCTTGGAGAAGGGTAAAACATTCACACGACTCTGCTATGTCGAATTATTGTACCGTTTCGATGCCAAATTGCAGGAAAAAAGTTTCCGTTTGGACAAAAAAAGGCTCATCCACCATGACAACGCAACTTTCACCACAGCCAAATTGGGATACAATTTTCTGCCCAATCCACCGTATTCTCCAGATTTGGCGCCCAGCGACATCTTTATGCTAACACCATCCAAACACTCCCATTCACTCTCTGAAAAGGACATAAGTCCTACAACAGGGTCCTCATACCTAACTTACTCCTATAAATCTATCCTATTTACCTACCTATCTTTTCTTTATTCATTCATTGTTTAGTTTTTAGCAATTCATTTAAAAATTACCATCGTGCTACAGTTGCGTCCTCTTAATTTAATGCGTTCAGTCACTTTTTCGTACTCATTACCTATATATACTTTCTATGCCATAGGGAACAACCAGTGAAACTTTTTATTCCGCTAAAAAACATCCTTTAGTAAAGAATAGAGACTATCCTTATTGATGCAAATAATATTGATTTCCTTAATTTCGAAGGTTGGAGTAAAAAGCATAATTCGAGAAGAAAATTAGAAATATCTTTCGTTTCTTTTAGCATTCCGGAGATTAATTACGTAGTCGTTTATTGTTTTTCTTGCAACACTTGTGAACCGTAAATAATGGACGTTAGCAGCAGGCTGGCTGTAAGGAACGAGAGTAACGAGCAAATGCCCAAATAGCATCGTGGCGCAACTAAAAGACGCATGGTGGTTTGAATCGCATTAGTACAGCGTGCCGCCAGCACTTGATAAAGCCACATGACTATAAAATGAAACTTTGTCACGCGTAAATTTCATTCCAGAACCGGGTCGTTACTAAAGAGCAGAAACTTTTTTATCGAAATTTCGATTCGCTCTACACGTACAACTTGCTTCCCAAAGTTTAGCAGATTTACTGATATCAGATATCATTATTTTATAGTGTAACAAAATTTAATATTTCTCTACTGATAGATAGATAGATAGAGATCCCTAAAGAGATGCAATAATGTAATCCAATGTGTGAAAAATTAGTTATAAAAAATCTGTCATTGCGTGCGCTGCGGAAACTATTGATAATAGAACACAAAAAATGTTCTACAGTATTATAAACCGTATCAATATATAAAAAACTATTGTAGTCATGCCACTATCTACTTTTTTACATTTTAAAAGATAAATAAGCAAGGGTCATTTTCAAAATATTGATTTATTATTTTATTATTTTGTTGTTAGAGGCAAAAGTTCCCCGATAAAAAAAGTAAATTATGACACAAAGAAGTTATAGACAATTTTTATATATGTATATGTATATATTTACAGAATTTATTATACATTTCGTTCATGTAAGATACTGATTTTATTTCAATCATGAAGTCAACATTTCAGGTGTCAAAAGGAGACCACCATTTTAATAAAGTGTATATTGATAGCATGTGCCTTTATTATAGCACTGTCATTTATCTGGTTGCGGGTTATTGGGTTTTTGTCAAGATTGAAAGATTTCGGAACTCGATCCTTATTACAATTTCATTTTTTTTGACAAGGGCTTGAAAGGAACGTCGGAAAAGGATAATGGAATACTTAACGAGAAAGTCGAATAAATTACGGTTAGTGGGGCAATCAGTTATCTTAAATTAAAACAATTTTTCATTCTTAATGTGATAGAAACTAATAATAATAACTTATATGGATTTAACTAATAGAATAAATTAAAAATATGAGAGTGGATAACGAAAAAAAATATTGTAATTTGTGGAAACCTGTGAGTCTAATGATATTTTTTAACTCCATAGATGTTTTTGTCTACACTTTTGATCATAATTGCACAAAAAAATTGTCGCAAAAAGGGACAGTATTAAAAAAATGATATGCTTGGATTTAAAAAAAAATAAAAAGAATGTGCGTGTAACCTTTACGCGCGATTGAAGTAAAACTTGTTGACGTACGTATCGGAAAATAAATATTTAATTACAATTCAATCATATTTATTGCCTATATACTTTACAAAAAAATGAGATGTTATATTTATATTATTCATTAGAAATAGGAATTTGAAAGTTATCATTATTTTTTTTATATATGAAATAATAGGTTTATGATAACTAAAATGTGAAACATGGATTTTACTCTCTAAATACCATTAATGTATTTGAAACCGTTTGAAAATTTCATAAACAAATTTCGAAAATTTAAGCTCCTCCCATAGCTGAAATTACACAGTTACTTCCATCAGAATCTTCCGTTAGAATCTAACGTTAGAGTTACCCCTAGTCGCGCCTAAAGAAGTTTTGCTTCAATAATAGGTAAACAATATTAAAAATATACACACATTACGTTTAGAATGTGTGATTTTGTAGCTGTATCTACCTTATTGTAATACAACACAAGAGCCTTCGATAGTTAGATAACCATTTCATTTTGTAGCATTTTATAGCATATTCCATAAAATTTAAAATCCTGAGTTAAGTTTGTTTCCTTCGCGTCTACGAAGGATCTGTTATTGCTGGTAAAAGATCAGCCATCCTGACTAGTGGTTTTATGGCCTTTATGGCTACCTAACCAAACCTAAAATAAGTATAAGAAAGTGTTAAAACATTTCGAATATTATTATTTTATGAACAAAAACGTGCAACATGCTTCTTTACTTAACGTAAAGCTTCCGTATAAACAATTATTTACTATCATAATATGTATGTACGTATGTATATAAACTTACTTAATCAAATCATAATGAATGTCGCTGTCTCGTCCTTTTTTCATTTTTGTCATTTTTCTTCAAATCTTTCTGGCGCTTATAATATGCCCTTTGACGTTCACAATTTCTTTTTCTTTTTAGCTCTTTAAGTCTATAAAACGAAAATAGCTAGGTATAAATAATAGGTATAAATAATAAGTATAAATAGTGTAATTACACACCAAAAATAAAATGTATGCATCTAGAGTATAGGTACTCACTATTTTTATTCAATATTTTTTCATCACTTTCTTCATTAATAAATCCACTTTGTTTATTCATATTTAATACAAACACTTTATACACAAAAAACTAGTTACCAGCAATGTATTTTGGTTGACAAGATGACAAGCTGTCAATTCATACAATTAAAGATTTAAATTTATTTAATATAGTAGGCAGAATCGCATGAGCGCCGCCAGGATTATTTTCAGGGAGGTGCATCTGCATCTACACACTATTATGATCTAATATATATATATATATATATTGTGATATTATCCTATTATATGTTATAAATTAAAGAACAGATCAAATTAAGTTATTAATAAATTCATTAAAAAAAAAGGAATATTCTTGATCCTGGGCAGAATACAAAGTTTAGGTTGTATATAAATAGTATTAATTTTCTTCAAGTTCCATAGTTTTAGTGTTGTTTTAATTTTTTCTTCGTTCCTAAAAAAGGAAACATAAATTTAAAAATAAAATATAAGGAGTACCATGATATATTCATAATTATAAATAAAAGGAATCATGTAATTTTCTTTCTATAAAACAAGAAATTTGTCTGAGAAAGTATGCTAGAAATAATATTTTTTTTTATGCAAAGAATAAGTTCAAATATAAATTAAATGTAGAATTACATGCTGTATTAACTAATGCATATGAGTATTTAAAAGCTATTATTATGGTTTAAATTTTAAATGAAAAAATTTATTAAAAGAATGAAATGAAAAGTTTTAATATTAATAGTAATAAATAAAAAACATAAATTTGTATAAGAATCCTAGGTATAAGATAAATTGTAAATAGAAATTAATCAAGTGCACGGATGTCATAAATTAAGTTATTATCAAGTAGGCATCAGATAGATACTAATAAGAATTGTTAGGATAGTTGTTTTTTGTTATTTTTGTTTTGGAAGTTGTTGATTTTAAACGACTCTCTCTTGTTTTTTGTTCAGAAAGAGAAAAGACGTGTTAAATTTGCTCTTGTAATTTTTTACGATTTTTATTAAAAAATTTCAATATAAATCAGTCTTGAGTAATTAAATATTATTATAAACGTCTGTAAGAAGAAAACTAAAGTATATTGGTAAACAGAAAGTTAATTTTTATATAAATAAAAGAAATCAGAAGATGAGAACGTGATAGCAAATGGTGCTATGAATGTAATCTTGAATTTCCAAGTACGTGTTAAATAGAAAGAAGGAATAAGTACATACCAGCGTTGCAGAGTTCATTAAGCAGTTAGAAGACCTTTTTCTTGAACGAGTTTATGGTTTCTTTTGATAATCCTGTAGCAGACTAGCTGAGAGAATTCATAGATCCTGGAGTCACGGTATTAATATTGCACTATTCACCTTAATAAAGAACTTTCTTGTGTTTTATATATATAATTGGATGAACAATTAATTTCCTCATTTTCACTTTTACTCTATTCACATATTTTATTAGTTTTAAGAATTTTTTGATATGTATAATACCACCATTTATTAATCTTTTCATATCATTTTACTCACATAATTAGTAATCATAGAATCTCACATTGACGAGAAGATAGGTTACAGATCTTCTTCTTTTTAATTTAAACATCCATAGGTATCATTTGGTACATAATAGTTATTATGCATATAATTTCAAGACAATATCAAATTAATAAAATAAAACATTGAATTCTGCCCTGAGATAGAGTCGTTGATAAAAAAATTTATAAACAATAATTCAATTCACATCAAATTTTAAAGTTAAATATAATTATTTTAAATTTACATCATTTTAAATATAACATATAATCAGATAAACAACACAAAATTATAAACAATTAATAATATACATTTACATTTTCATATATGTTATAATATATATATATATATATATATATATATATATATATATATATATATATATATATTGAGATGATATTAGTTACTATGTTATATTAAATAAGAATGTAGAACGAAAATCTAATGGAAAGTAGAGAAAGGAGATTTTCTTATTTCGAGTCAGAGCGCAAATTTAGTAACATTGGGATTGATTATCATCATCTTCTTCATAATTCCTAAAAAAGGAAAAAGAAAATAGAATAATAAGAAAAAAAAAATACAAATACATTTCAAAGATTTTTATTTAAAGATAAAAAAATGATTAATCTACATTATATAAAGTTTTGATAATTATGAAATTGATAAATGGGTAAAGTAGATAATTAAAAGTTTATAAAATTGCCAATACGTTAGTAATCAAACATTAATTTTAAATGAATTAGGGGTGTAAGTAAATGAGAAAATTAAATTATAAAAAAAAAGACATCACAAATAGTTAAAATACATGTTAAAAAACTTCTACTTACTTTTAAATTATACGTATTTACCAACCATATTCTAATTTATAAATAGTTCAAATGCCAAATGAAATATTCTGAAAAAGAGAAAATTATTAGTTTGTAGTGCTAGTAAATTTCATAAGAATATAAAAAAAAGAATGATCATTGTTTTAAATTGTAATATTGAATCAAGAATTAGATTTTGTTAAAAATTTTATTTGAATAAGAAATTAGTAGGCGATTAGATGGAAAAGATGTATAGATTTAAGTTTGTTGAATTTGTCATTTGTTTTTTTGTTGATTCTGATAGAATCTCTCTTGTTTTCGACCTTCTGAAGAGGAAGGATGTAAAAAGTTTCGATGAAGATTTTTGTAAAAATTATGATGTTAAAAGAAAGTTAAAAGGAGATTAGTAAGATTTATATTATAAATAATTAGTTAAGAAGTTTGTAGAAGATATGTCTCTCTTGTTTTCTGGTTGTTGAAAGGGAAGTTGTATTAAAAATTTGCTCCGTAGAAATTTTGAGTTTTTTTTGAAAGTATTGATGATAGAAAGTATTAAAACAGTTTAAAGTATAAAGATTATTCCAAGGTAACCAGAGAAAGCAATTGGTAAGAGAAATTTAGATGATTTTATGAAGAAATAGATATTTCAATTTATGGGGCTGAGCATTTTATGGTATAACTGTATTTTAATTGAGTTAAAGAAGATTAAATTAATATTTAACAAGAAAGAAAGTCATAATTACACTTACCAGAGTAGATAGTAGTCATCCATCGCTTGGTTTTGAAGAGGAAGTGATTATTTGATCTTCATAAAGTTTCCTGAAATCTTTGCTGTATTGGAGGAAGAAAGTAGATTGTCCTAAGAACAGAATCCTGATTCCAGAAGAGGGTGAAGCTTCACACAAATGGTAACAACTTTGCACTCGTTATAATAAAGAGTTTTATATGTGTTTGATTTTTGAAATTTTGATGAACATTTTTATTTCACTGTTTTATGTATTTAACTAAATTATTATTATTATTATTCACCTTTTTGATAAGTTTAATCCAAATTGTTTAGTAACTCAAGTCAGAATATTTCATTTTATATATTTGATGCATATTTGGGTTTATCAACGGTATCTTTGAAGTTTGACACATTTTGAATTAGAAAGGTTAGAAATTTATATGCAATTCACGCCTAGAAAATATTGTTGGTCTAGGATAGTGCGGTTATACAGTCATTTTATTGCAAATTTGTGTATTAATTGATTTTGAATCTAGTTTGGTTGAATATTTGAACTCTGACCTTGACATAAGGGAATAGCCGGTAGCATATTTAATTAATCATATTGGAATATAATTACACTGAGTTAATTCTTACCTATTCACTATTTATATTTAAAATTTAAAATTAATTAAAGGTAAGGAATATTTTATAACATAGTGATTGATATTATCAAAACATATCATTATTATTCATACATGTTATAATATATATATATATATATATATATATATATATATATATATATATATATATATATATATATATATAGAATGTAGAATGATTTGGACAGCAACCGCGACGCCTTTAGTTTTTATTCAAACAATAATTTAATAAAAAAATTAAAAAAATATATAATTTTCTGGCAAATTCAGGTATTTTCTTTCATAGCAGGGGGGTGCAAGCGCACCCTCTTGCACCCTGCTGCCGGCGCCCATGCAGAATCGTGTTAGGTATTTTGTATTAGGTTTTGTTTCCGGTTTCTGTTATTAGAATGACGTCACGTCCGTTAGAATAACTTTTTTACTCCTAGTCTCGCTAAAGAAGTTTTACTTCAAAAATAAAGAATTGCTCGCGGATTAGTCCTCAAGGGAGTACTTTGATGTAATTTTTCTCTACTTTATTATCAAACATCTCTATGTATTTTTAAAAATATTTACTGAATTTGTAATTACTTACTTTTAGATCAACAGCTTTTTAAACAAACTTTCATCCCTTATATTACCCTAGATGTTCGTCTAGAATGTCTCAATTTTTTCGTACACAGAATTTTTAGCTCAGAACATACAGGAATGGTTCATATGCGACAATTTCTTGTTTGGTATAAATAGAATCCTTATGTCATTGAGAAAAGCCTTATTGATTTTGGTCCAGATCGAATAACCCTAGAATTTCTGTTTATAATCATATTTTCTTTGGTTTATGTGCACTAACTCTTGAACGGATAATCACAGGGCTATTAAATTTGGTATATAGAAACACTGGATCAGATAACCTTAGCAGTAAAATTTTAACAGTTTTCCGAACCTCTTGTATACAATAAAAATGTATAAATTTGATGGAACTTTCTTACTTCTTACATTGACATTGTTTTTAACATAATATACCTACTTGTTTAGATAACTTTTCCAAATAGTTTATGATTTTAATTCTTTTTGCTTAAAAAACAAATAAGTTCCATAGAAGTAAACGTGGGTCGATGCATTTGATAAATTAATTTAACAAGATAATAAAATTTTAATGAGACATTTAAAATTTCTTTGTTAAAAAAAAGAGCATTACCCTTGACAAATAATGGTTCACAGCAAGAATAGGGTAATAAGGAAGAAGCGAAAGTGAGATAGCTAGATAATGTTAACTTTTAAACTGCCGGTTGAGCACGTCTTTTCAATGAAGTCTCTTGAAATTTATGTAAAAAAGTTATCTGAACAAAGGCGACATTTATACACTCGAATTCAGACTTTAAATAGTGTTACAGCAAGTGCTATCTTTTAATCTTTCGCTTTTATTTAGATAATGAAAGAGCACTTCTGGAAATAGCATCAGTTCAGTTTTGGTATCTTTCGAATTCGAATTTTGGTTAAAGAAAATTTACTGCTTTTTGATGTCTGTTCAAGCGTATATTATCTACAACAAAAATTACAGTTGCCTGTATATTTAGTGTCAGTAAAATAAATAATTTTCTTGTTTAATGGTGACTTTTTTTAATTTAGATTTATTTTGTAATATTTTTATGTTAGAAATTGATGTGCTACGGTGCCATCTATTAGCTATCGGTAGTTACCGTTAAGCATAAACTATATGCTTTTGTATTATAAATTGTATCTAATAAGCTATCCGTATACAACAAACTGATTTTCTTTTCGGTTCAGCTATGATATAATTATTTTAAGGCCTTGATGCAGCTGGCTTCAAAGATAATCTAATAAAATGTTTACTAGTTTTGTTGGCTAGAAAGTTTCGGATGCTGGAATCGATAGGAACTCATTAGAGAAGTTTGGGAGGCATTGACAGGACCGTCCCTGGTGGCTAGACCTCTATATCTGGAACTAGTTAATTTTAGTTATTCATTAATTTGTATGGGAGTTATGTGCCAGTTATCTTTGTAAACGAAATTTACACTAAAATCATGAAGAATAAATTTTCTAAAGTAAAAATAAATAAAAATTTAACATTCGTTATTTTCATATATTTATAATCAGATTATCAACTAAATTCTATAAAACAATACAATAATGGGACACTCAAACATCCATAAAGACCGAGAAAAGCGGTTACGACTGCCCATACTAACACTTGAGGTAGCAACAGACTTTAAGTTATTTAAATTGTCATTTCTAGTCCTTTAGTTTACCAGCAAGAAACTTACAAAGCAGAAACTGGTGATGGTCCATGTCTTCCTTGTCCTCCATTTTCACAAGGGACTGAACGAGGTTTAACAGAGTGTAGATTTATTCCGGGGTATTTACGTGCTAATACTGATCTTGAATGACGATTCGATACGGTAGGTATATCGGATGCGATGCGTGTAGACTTGGTCTGGGTGCACTAGGAAGATAAGCATAAAGAAACCTACTGGGTTAATTGAACTATTATTTTGATTTGGTTTCGCATAGAATCCAGTAGGTAGCGATACCCAGCACTACCCACAGCGTATATCAGAACAAGTTTGACGTATCTGTCATTATCGGTTTGTCAGATTAACCGGTTTGAACTTAATAGGTCAACTACCAAACTCTGCAGTACAGATCGTACTGATATTTAGTTTAATTTGCTAGATAACAATTTAAATTCAAATTATATATCTTTATGGAGCTTACTCAAGGTCTGATTTCAAAAAAAAAAGATTCATGTATATAATATATTGAAGAAAACACTTTAATTGCAAAAGTCTTATAAAACACAGGCTTGAGACGTAAATATCTGTGTTATCATTATTTCTTAACCATCTGCTTAAGTTACATAGTTGTTCCCACCAATAACTCCTACCAATTACTGTGTGTGTCCCATTAACGTAAAGAATAAATAGTATGGGTCCGAAAATAGACCCCTGTGGGACACTCATGCTTTGGTTCAATAGAGAAGATTCATACGTTTTCAATATTTTCTTTTTCTCGAAATTGACTGCAACATATTAATTTTCATTTTTGAGGAATATTGAGACCCATTCCAATGCAACTCCTGTTATACCATACATCTTAAGAAGAGAGATTCATGATTGATACAATCAAAAGCTCTGCTAGAATCACATAGAATCACAACTGGACACTCCTCAGCCTCAAGGTAATCGATTATATTATTTTAAAATGATAGCATACACACAACGCATTTTAAGGTGGTTTAGTTTTGACAAGGTGAAGGGATCAGAAATTAAAAAATGTAAAATATAAGTTAATAAACAGGCTAATACATATGTTGTTATTTTCAACTCATCTATACAAATGTCTTTGCCTTGATATTCCTGTAGATTAACAGAGTTTCTATAAAAACTGGCAATTTTAAAGAAAATCCAATATAAGTTTTTCCATTTTGTCGAATGCAATTTCTGTGTAGAAAGAGCTTTCTTAAGCAAATTTAAAACAGCAAATAATACGGTTTTTGATGTCTTTCGAATCTTATAAGACTGAAGTAATAAAAAAGTCTAGTTAAGTTTTCATTGGCAGATACCATTAGTGCCTTGACAAGTAATATAAACTTGAAGGAAATTTAAAGTTAAAACTTAATTAAACATTATCGTGAATGAGGTTCGGATTATTTTAAACTAATCTACATCAACGTCATTTCGAAGTAAATTTGTTTCAAAAAAGTAAGATATTTTATATTGGAAACTGGTAACAAAGAAATTATACTGTTCTCTTTTAGTTTCATTTCGTATATCAAAAGCAAGGATTGTAGTTAACGTAAAAAGATGACCGGAGAAGTTGCAATATTGTCAAAGACTTTATCCTGAAAGTAAGCAGTGGCAAAACCACAACTTTATTTATATAGCACACTTCAGCGGACGACTAAGTTTATTTCCTTTTTTATCTTCGCAATTTCTCTCAAGGAGTTATATTGCGCTTTAGTAAACTTTGACTTGTTTATATATCTTGTAGTCGAGAAACACCTTAAACAACCCCCTAACATGCTCAGAATGAAATGGAAGATATCATAAACAACTTTTCGCGGTTTTAGGTTTTTAGCCTCTTCTCCCTTGCCCTCGGCTTCATGCAAACTCTCGGAAAAGGGCTCTCTTGTTGACCGAACTTTAATAAAGTTTCTATCAGAAGTTCTTTCAGTGTTCGTCGGTTCTTCATTGTCGTATCATTCGTTTGGTAAACACACTATTTTATCATATCAAACACTTTTGAATGATCCTTTCTGCTCCAGATTACCATACATGACTTTGTATGATGATTTAATTTTGCTTTAGATTTATCCAGTTAGTTTTTATATTGATAGTTTATGGAACCAAATACTTATTGTTCTACATATCTATTTTTTTATTAAAATATAATTTAACTTTTTAGAGACGGATTTGAAACTTATTTGTGATTTAAAAAAATTGCTTTTTTGCGCCACCCCAATATGGATCCTACTGTTCTAAACACGTGTATCAAGAAATTTTTTTATAATCTGCTATTATTACATTAACTCTTCTATTTTCCATCATCATATAAATTTTCTAATAAGAACTTAGTTCACACTTACATCTTAAATTAAAAAACAATGTTTCTACCTCTTAACCTAAGTTGTAAATCCTATTTTGTACTAATTTTAATTGCCATTTACTTTTAGTGCAAGCTCTAAGCACAGCGTAAATCGCAGCATGAATATTCTAAATAATTTTCACACTTAATATACGCGAAGTGCACCTGTATCCACATTCACAAACATATAGCGCGAATGGAAAACTGAGAAAACGACTTATAACCACGTTCGTATCAGTTCATAATTTCTTGCTCATATAAAAAATATCTCCGTTATACGGTTTTTAAACAGTATAATAAATAGTTATATCTGAATTAAGAGCAGAAAGTGCCTCTTTGGCTTTCTGTTCGAATTGCACACAAAATTTTTTCTACGATTTAATAATTTATTATAGTATTTGTATTTTGTATTACCTATATTGGCAGTCAAACTAGGTTGACGTTTTCAGTCACAGATTTAATATTTTTAAATTCTAGTTTTTTAATTAATTATTATTAAAATTAGCTATCGAAAAATTAACAACTTTCTACTCTAGAGCAGAAAGAGACAGATGGTGGCAAATGCCAATTTTCTATTAGGGATTTGGATGTGGAAAAGCAAATTTTCAATTGTGATCATAAACAAAATAATATCCAATACTATATGTTAAGATGTTAATGCAAAATTTAACTCCCTGTTTTATCTTTTTTAATTTATAGTTGTAAGCTTAGATAAAGTATAGCATATAACTCGAGTGGTAATGCGTCTTTTACACTCGTAAAATTAAAAACTCGCCGCTACGCCACTCGTGCCTCCTTTTTCCACTCGTATGTAAAGCTACTTACCACTAATATACTATTTCGTTTGTATATTAGGTACAACTTTTCTGAATTTCTTATATCCTTTTGAAGGAAACTTTTTCGTATTATTCAAATCGAATTATTGTAGCAAAAAAAACCTTGCTGTTGTAAAAAATCCTGTTAAGAACCGACACTGTTTACCATAATGTTTATTTTTGTCTGTTATCATTTCGGGAAGTTGAAGTAGCTTCGAGGGTTGCGATAACAACTTCAGCTTCGAACTTCATTAAGTATACGGAACTCTTCTTATAACTTCGAGCGTCAACACGTTGTCCACTGCTTGCGAAAGTTTTATAAAGAAAATTGATATAGAGGACGGTTGAGTTCATAAAGTTTTTTGTCTAGAGGGGTATCCTACGTACGTACATCTAAAAACATTTTCAATTTAAAGGAAAAGTTTTTAGGTAGATTTGAGTAAGAAGTTTCTCTGTTTCAACCAGATTTAATTTAACTTTTTTTTTTAAATAAATGTCTGTGGAAATCTAATTTCTTTGGGTAATAGAAAAGAGAAACTTTCTGTGTATTCTGAAACAAATCCATTTTATTTAGTTTACTTATACTATATAACATACCTTTCTCGCTTTTATGTGATTATACTCTTATATCGGAGATCTAACTTTAACTGGAAATTTAATATACACTATGAAAGTTATTTTCAAATTTAATATCAATTCCACTTGCACAAACTATGTCAATATAATTTAAATCCGGATTAATTATTCGCCTACATACCTATAGAAGCAGACAAAGTTCTTCGCTGAAAACTTCTATTTAAGTTTAAAATTTTCGCTAACAGTTCAAAATAGGTAACTATGACAAAACTCCTGAGTACTGGTGTATAGATTCTCAAACATTCTAAATAATTCTCAAAACAAACTACAACAAACACATTTACGAGATAACTCAAATTTCAATAGAAGTTTACAAAATTTCACTCTGTTGTCAAAAGGGATTATTTCGATTTGAGTTTAATATAATTATATGAATAATTGTTTTAAATATAATCACAACATATTCGTAATTTAGTTTTAATATATTGTAAGAGTAAACAGTTTTCCTATCTTGATTATTATTAATCCAAAAAGAAAATTACATTAAACCGTGAGAAGAATCTTTTGTCCTCGAACCATTTCCTTTCTATATTAAATAGTATCTTTCAATACCGCGGATTTCCGTTTGAAAAATGCTTGGGTATGCAGTCAGGCTTTCTGTGAATTTGGCTCTAGGTCCAAAAACCCCTGATCTTCTTTTTTTATTTGTCTTGGAGTCATCCATGTACCATTTTATGGCATTTTGGCTTAGCCCCATGCAGATTTACTACCCAGTTTTGTGGTGGATTTTCTCTCAAAATTAAATTTCTTTGGCATGCCATCATGGGGCATTTCTCAAGTTTGATCAAATTGAAGTGATTGGTTTTCAAAAGATTATAGACTAGATTTTTATTCAGCCCAAGATGCTACATGGTAACCAAGCAAATCTTTAGCATAAAAAGTGATTCTTTAAGATGGAAGCGCTCTGAAGTCTTCTAAAATTGATTGTATTTGGAGATCCAGTGCCTCACAATGGTACAATCTGTCGGTTGCCTTGGTTACTATGCTTAATTGTTATCATCTTCAGTAGTAGTGGATGGATAAACGGATCTGTAAGGAAGGCAACCATTACTTTGTAACTAAGAAACTCTCCACGAATTCTTCAACCATATTATTATAATAGCTCCAATCACCATGTTCATTCAATAGTTATGAAAACATTATTATTTAATATATTTATGGATCAATTTATGTTTAGATATTATTAAAAATAATGTTAATTGTTAAATTATTTGCATTAATCAATTATAACAAGCGATTTTAACAAATTTCTGTATCGGACATACTGTTTCTCTATACGTATATTAAAATTGGATTAAAATTTACAAAATTAATTAGTTTCATGTTTGCATTTGATTAGTTTGAGTTGATGCAAATTACAAATAGTTAAACGAAACAATCAACAAACGAGTTAATAACTGATATGAATTATGTTTTTAGAATTATTTTACTTTTTTACCTTCTTGTTTCTCTTCAAAATTGTTTGGTTAAATGCCTCATAAATTGATTGTCAATTTTTTTAATTCGTGCAGGTTTATTTTTAAGCGCGTAAAACTTCAGAGGACATTAAATTGTTCCAGAAATAAATGGCGTCCCACGCAATCTGATTTTTATCCGGAAAACTCTCCAATATCCACTCAGAAATTCCTTTCGGTTCGCAAAATGCTTGACTACGAAACAATTTTTCATAAAAAGACTATTTTTCCGAGCACGTGGAAACAAGTGCGCGTTACTTTCAGATGAGAATAATATAGGAGGCGATACAAGTGCCTCTTTATTCAATGGTTTAATGGGTCTCTTCAGTTTTATAACCTAAATAAGCAAGGAAATGGAAATTTTGGAGTTTTGTCTTAATAGATAGCAAAACACATAAATTTTACTTCCTTCCTGTTATGGTATTTGATAAATAAGCGTAACATATATTAAAAGAAACAAAGTGACAATAACTGTCCCAGTTAGAAACAAACAACTGTAAAAAATAATCTCGATGGCCTAATAACTCACAGGAATGTTTACCCATAAATTTTAAGTTTGAAAAAAGGTGTTTGTCATTTTTTTTTTGTGTCACAACAGTGAGTGGCTGTTATAATACAAAATAGAAACATTCGTAATATTGAACATAATTTTACATTGTCAAAGATGATTACCCTCAATAAATAATGAATTTATTCTTCGATCAGTTATGAGTACGTATGTCATTGATTGATTAGAATTCGAGAAGGAGGGCATTTATTGGATTTATGATTGAAGGAGGATAATAAAAACCGAACGTAAATAACATTTTCAGTCAGGAGCGTGGTTACAGTAATTTATTATTAAACAATTATGTCAACATTAATTAGATTATGAACAACAAAATTAAGGATAATGGTATAAAATTTAATACAAAATACTGTTAACGCGAAAATTATACGGCAACACGGAAATAGAGTTGAAAATTATATATATTAATTATATTATTTTGATAAATGTATTTATCAGTGCTATAACGTTTGCTTTTATAAAGATTTGTCTAGTGTTTACTATCAAGGTGTTATGATTTTAAATATTTTCTTGTAAATCATACTAGTCGAGACTATACAGCACTAAAATCGGCCTTACTTCCAAAATTTAAACGACAAGACAGATTTTAATGATTTTTTTTGCATTCGATTCGTGAGAGCGTCAGGAAACTTTATGGACCCTATGGGATCATGTAATATTGGAAAAATGCATTAAAGTCAGAATTCCATAGGGTGATTTTTGGGTTAATAAATAACAAAGTTTCCTGGCGCTCTCACTAATCGAATGCAAAAAGAATCATTAAAATCCGTCGTCTTGCTATTTAAATTTCAGAACTTTAGTGCTTTGCCTAAATGGTTTGTAAGGTCCAAATTCAAGACTGCTCGTTGTTAATTTAAAGCGTAGTTAATTTTTTAACGACAAGAAAGCGCGAATGTGATGCCGAAGTATCCACACTCGATTTCGTGATTTTTCGCACTAGAAGAATCCTTTTATAATCAACGAGCACAAATGTAAAACCGAAGTATCCAATTTCGCTTTTGGGTTCTTTCGCATGACGAAAATTCTTTGTTTAACTTGCTGACGTATATTAAGTCGTTTTTGCGTTTTTTTTTTAAGTCAGAACAAAAATTTCGTACCATATATGTACTGAGGAAATGCCGAAACAAGACCATATAATAAAAGAGAAGTAGATAGTATCGGCATATCACGAAAAAACAAAGCTAGAGACAGACCGAAAAAATTATTTAAGGACCAAGCCAAAGAAGTTTTTAAAAAATATCGTTAAAAAAAAGCAACCCAGAAGAAAGTGGAGAAACATAGTTGAAAACGTTAAATCACACCAGCAATTGTAGAAGCAAGAATGGAATGGGCTGATCCTCAACCGAAAGAGGATTTTTTAATGAAAAACAGCAACAGTGTCCTCAGGAGAGTAAAGGTTTGATGATAATGTAATGAGAATAAAGTTGGAGCTTACTGTTTCTTACAATGTAACGAAAAATTTCGAGAAAAAGAAAAAGTGAAAAGTGTTTGTGACTTATACTTTAAACAGAAAGGGGAATAAAATAGAATAAATTTTTGTAGGTATGGCCCATACTCAATAACAAAGAAGAACTTTCTTAACTCTACCATTCATGAAATGTGGATGATTTTCTCTACTACGGTTCACACGACAAATTAATGATTCTGGTGGTAAAAGATGCGAAATTAAATATAAGTTTACTTAGTGTTAATCCTGTTGTACATACAGTGAAACCTGGTTAAGTGAGACATCAAGGGACCTGCAATGTCGTTTCACTTATAGAGGTATTCCACTTACCCAGTGTCTCAGATATACAGGTATAAATAAATATCTGTCTCATTTACAGAGGGTTCCATTAATAGAGGTGAGAATACAGGTTATTTCATTTATACAGGTGCGATCATTAAATAAAATAACGTGTTATGTATGTAAATGAGTTTTAATAAAAAAAATAGGTACATACTAATCATACAAATGTAATCAACAAAAATATTCAAGCACGTTTTTACACGTAATATGTACGAATATGGAAACAGAATGTATCAATTATAAAAATCTGTCTTTACGAAGTTGCTTAACCCATGTTAGCAAACACTGTTCAAGTTCAGGATAATCTGATAAACGTACACGTTTTAGTTTTCCTTGTCCTTTCGAACATTGTGATTCAATTTTATGTTTACTCTGAATTATTCTACAAAGAGTAGATTTTGGCACATTAAATTCGGCACAAACTTCTTCGCGTGTCTTCCCACTTTCATAAACAGATATTAACTTCAGTTTTTCACGTAATGATAACGATTGTAGCTTTCGTTTTGACATTTTTCAAATAAACATCTGTATGATAGTAAAGCAAAAGATTTCGACAAAAAGAAAAAGTGAAAAGTGTTTGTGACTTATACGTTAAACAGAAAGGGGAATAAAATAGAATAAATTTTTGTAGGTATGGCCCATACTCAATAACGAAGAAGAACTTTCTTAACTCTACCATTCATGAAATGTGGATGATTTTCTCTACTACGGTTCACACGACAAATTAATGATTCTGGTGGTAAAAAATGCGAAATTAAATATAAGTTTACTTAGTGTTAATCCTGTTGTTCATATTTGTAATTTTAAGTAGACAGGTTTGTGTTGAGAATGAAAAATAAAAAAATGGAACAGAACAAACAAGAATAACAGCTTCATAAAGGTAGGTACTCGGTATATTGAAGACTATTTTTATTTATGGTGTTAACATAATTTGCAAGATTAATGTAATTCGTTATAAATATAACAAGTTTTGAACCCCCGTGTTTACGCTGCTGTAGCCGTATTGATTCATTCGAATATCATTCTGAGTTATTAAGTATAATGAAAAATGAAGGTGAATCCACGACAACGTATTTTTCATTAATCGTATCATTCTGAACAATTTATAACTATACTAACTCAATTTAGTAACTGACATTTTTCATTATCAACCCTCTCGAGGAAGGTGTACGGATTGGTAATTTTGAAATATTTTCTCAGTATTAGCAGTCTCGACGGGTTAAAATGGATTCTCGCCACGTGAAGATGTATTTATTTTATCTCGATCACGATTTTCATATCCTGATTTGATCCGCTTTACAATCTCAATGACAAATTACTTTTAAATTTCATTTAAATTTATGAGGGAAATTGTTTATGAAAAAAGTCACTTTTAAAAATAGTTTTTATGCGGTATAACTCATGATTGTTTTATGTTAAACAAAAGCAACAAGGATTTCTTTAGTTTATAGTATAAATATGGATCTGAACGATAAAATTCACCAGATTTGGCTCTTTCCGAATATTACCCCTTTAGAAACTTGAAACAGTTTCTTCGTGCAAAGCATTTTTTGTCGAATGAAGAAGCTATTGTAGCCATGGAACAATATTTTGCAGAGGTTTCAGAAGATCATTACAGAGATAAAATTACTGGATGATCATTGGAATAAGTCTGTTCAAGCTGGGGGATCTTATATTGAATAAAAAAAAAGTGAGAGGTGTCAAGGGACACCCGGATGGGACAAAGTTCCTTTCGATTAATTAGTAAAGGAATTGTAATTTGCAAACACAACAGATAGTTTGTACATACATAAGCATTTATTATCGTCTGTATAAAATCTCTACTTACCTAACTCTATCAGCAATATCCAGAACTTGTGCAGAAACACTGTCAGGATACATTATTGTTTTTATTTTCTATTATTTGAATATTTATTATCTACAAAAAACCTGTATAAACTTAACAAAGTCGCGACACTACTACACTGTTCAAAGCAAAATGAAAAAAAAAATAGTAAATCCATTATTTTCAACAGTTCGTTTCTTTTAACAAAAGTGTCCATTTATACAATACCAGAGGATTAGAGGATATACATTTACCTAGAATTACTTTTTATTTCAATTTAATTTAAAACAGGAATTAACAATTTAATACAAAATTTTAAAATTAAAATATTTGACAGTAACTGACAGTTAAGGTAATTTGACGTAGCTACCTAACTAGTCAAGATAAGAACTATTTTTGAAATGTTTATGAATTTATTGATTTATAAAAACAGAATAAAATAAAATATAATACTATTATAGGTACTTATTTTTTTCTACAATATTTTTTTTTTAATTTAAATTAGTGTCTTTATAATTGTACTTTTATTAGTATTTATTATATTAGGGTTTCCTATTTAAATATAGATAGGTATATCTATCTATGAGAGAGAGAGAGAGAGAGACAACATGCGTATGTCGTGTCGTGTCGTGACAAATTTTGGTATGAATTTTTTTTGGCTAGCTCCTAGCGTCAGTCGTAACTGTTCGTAACGCCCGAAAGGGAACTTCGTTCCAACAATTTCATTAAAAAATACACATTCTATCATTTTTGCTTCCAAAACTTTTTAACTAACCTGTAGACTGATTTAGAATGTTATAAAAAAAAACTCCTTTTTAGAAAGTTTTTATATTTTCGCCGTGTTCTTTGTCTCTGTGTCATTCCGTGGAATTTTGTAATCGAATTTAAACCTATTTCCCGACTACCTAGAGCTCTGAAATTTTCAGGATAGCTAAGAACTGGATGACAATGCATGTTTCAAGTGTGTTTAGGCATATACATAGATTTCGAAATTTATACTGAATTGTTATTAAATTAAATATGTATACATATTATCATTTTGAAAGACTTCATATAAGTTTGGCGTGGCCTATTTGGATAAGCGGCTGGTTGTGACAATTCTGTTGGGAATGTTGGGTTATCGTAATGGGATCGATCTCGCGAGAGAGAAGTTTTTTTCTTTTTTTTTGTTCTTACATGTGAAAGTAGCGAAATAATTTATATAATAGTAATATGACCTATAAATCAGTAAAAAAACTTTCTACTATAAAAAGTCCTTTGTATAAATTGTGATTATTTATAATACGATTAAATATTTCTATTTATCATAAATTAAATAAAGTTTTTGATTTTTAAATATCTCTTCATCGTATTCTACCCGAAGAAATTAAAATTCCTTAAACTCACTTCTAAGTGTGCGGTTTGAATTGCTTATCGTACTAAAAGCAATTATTGCGAATGGTAACATGTGTGTACTAAGAAATTGGAATCCAATAAGTATTAATGGAATAGTTTTGCGACCTGTATTCTAAAACCGTTAATACTCCGTCATTTGGCAATAATGCGGTACTGAGAGATATTTTGTGTAAAGTTGTGGTCCCGAGAACTATAAAGCGCAGAAGTCTTCGTCATGTATAGCTACTGCATAGTCAAAACTCTTCCGACTTAGTTTCCAACTCTAGCTACAATTATGCAAATTTCCCTTAAACGGCACACCAGTTTTCGATGCAGATAATAGAATTGCGAATAGGATGTAGTTGGTTTCATCATCTTGCAACGTTTCGACTACACTTTAATCCATTCATTGTTGAGTAAATACATAACAATTGTCAGTATCTAACTTTATTGAAAATCTTTGGCTATAAAGTGGATTGTTGCATGTAAAATAAAATACTTTTTAAAAACAGTTATTGTTTATCTCTTTATTGGTCGTGAGAATAAGCGTTGTAATACTAGAAATAGTTTAACTTTATATACTTCTACAGAAAAGTTATTTTCATCTAAACTATGCTATCATTTTTATTAAAACTCACTTTAAGCTGTCCAAAAAGAATAATGACTCAATTCCCATTGCTGAGTTTCTTACCTTAAAAATTGTATTTTGAACATGAGAGACTACGCAGTAAATTATCGCTAAATGGAAGTTGTGAAGTTAGAACTTCTATGAAAGCAACGCCTGCAGGACAAATAGTAACTACTTTTATGGTAATTTGTCATTTTGATGCTTGTCTAGTTGCGAAGTTCAAAACCGCGAACTTAGGGTCGAGCATTATTAAGATTAATATTAGATAACATTGGATGCTTTACATTTTCCTCACTCATTATGATGTGGATGACTAATGAACCGACACTTCTCTGAAGAGAGTTAATGAAGGCTAGTTGATGCCTTATTTTATACAACTACAAGCTATATAATATACTAGCGGCCGCCTGCGACTTGATCCGCGTGGACTTTAGTTTTTTGCCACCGAGTTTCATACAAATTTGCAACCCCTATTTTAAATCCTTAGGGATGGAATTTAAAAAAGTAATTTTTTAGTACACCACTACGTAATAAAACAAATTTATTCTCGAATTTTCAAGACTCTACGCGTCTATCGACAGTGTCATGTCGGCCAGCAGCAGCGTGCTACCGTCTCACCGCTCCACACACCCCGCTCAGTAAAGCGCGAGTGGTATTAGACCATTATTATTTTAAAACTTTAAAAACTTGCATGCTATAAGCATGCAAAATCTCAGCCCGATCGGTTTGAAATTGACAAAGTTTCATACAAACTTTCATCCCTATTTTATCCCTTAGGGGTATAGTTTATTAAAATCCTTTCTTAGGGGATGCCTAAGTCATAGTAGCTATATGCATGCAAAATCTCAGCACGATCGGTTTAAAACTGACACAGTTTCATACCAACTTTTATCCCCTATTTGATCCCTTTTTGGGTGGAATTTATCAAAATCCTTTCTTATGGGTTGCCTTCGTCATAGTAACTATATGCATGCAAAGTTTCAGCCCGAATGGTTTAAAATTGACAAAGTTTCATACAAACTTTCATCCTCTATTTTATGCCCTTGGGGTTGGAATTTATCAAAATCCTTTCTTAGCGGATGCCTACGTCATAACATCTACCTGCATGCCAAATTTCAGCCCCATCCGTCCAGCGGTTTGAGCTGTGCGTTGATAGATCATACAAACTTTCATCCCCTATTTTATCCCGTTGGGGGTGGAATTAATCAGAATCCTTTCTTAGCGGATGCCTACCTTATAACATCTACCTGCATGCCAAATTTCAGCCCCATCCGTCCAGCAGTTTGGGCTCTGCGTTGATAGATCACTATATCAGTCAGTCAATCAGTCAGTCAGTCAGTCACCTTTCAGTTTTATATATAGAGATATACAGATATACTGGCTGACCCGGCGAATTTCGTTTTTTCCTCATTATCTCTTTTTTCAAATTTTTACGGTTTTGTCTCATTTTTTATTATTGTTTTTAAGTTTTTTTTTGTTTTGTCGTTTTTATCATTAGATATCAACTGCGCATCCTTACTGTGGCGTCATTATACTTAATTAAGTATCTAGAAATCAAAACACAGCGCTATCTACCCGGTGTCTACCCAACCTAGATGTCAAACGTTGATAGAGAGTTATATAAATTAACTTACATAGCCGTCTACTAGGAATCCGTAGAAATAAACACAAATAACTAAAAAATTTATTTAAAAAACAGTAAAAATAGTAAATCTAAACCATTCTCGAATCTATTTAAACACATACAAAAAGATTCATTAAAATCGGTCCACTCGTTTAGGAGTGACATACACAAGCACAGAAAAATTATATATATATATATATATATATAAATAGAAAGTGTGCCGTTTAATAACCGAACAATAAATGTATTAAAAAGCTAGGGCAGGTCTTCTTCTTTCTCTTAACTTTATCACAAGCCTAGTTAGGGTCGAAGCCTTCAACAATAGAACCTTAATAACGTTTAAATTCAAAAGAATTACAGTCGAATTTCGACATCTAGTTCTAATAAAATAATAAAAGCTTATACATATCATATTTCTACATCAAAGTAGTTGATTATAAGTAACTTTTATGTATTTGAATTGAAATCCACCACGTTGATTTTGTTGCCAGATAAGATTACGAAATATGATATTTTGATTTTTGAAAGATTTAGTCGAGCATCAAATCGTGTGATCGTCTTATAACTTTATGCTGACTTATCTCTCAACGGAACGTATTTGATACTGAATGTAGGATGTAGCGATGTAGGTGAGTGTAGGACTAGAGATCAATTCAGAAAATTTTATGTCGAAGTTAGCGAATTTCTCTGTCATTAAACAAGTAAGTTAAAGTTGTTGGTGTTTTCACCACAATCAATACCATTGTCATTTTTAATTTAAATAATATTATAATAATATTTATATTTTTTTTACCATTTCTGGTATCTCTTTTAGCACTGTGATCCTTTATTTTAAATTTTATTTCATGCGTTTTGGTTATTGAATGTTGATTTCTAGGTGTTCAATTTTCTCTGGTTTATCGACTTAAACATTACTCCAAAGAAAATGATCCAATGGCGTTAAATTACCCGATTTTGATGGCCAATCTATTAGACCTTTCTGTAAATTTTCTTTTTACCCAAAAGTAGAAGGGCACAATCCCAGTTACTGAGAAGCTCGACGAATTGATTCATTTGAATCTTCTTCAATGCATTCCTGTACAGCTTCCTCAGTGTGCACTGTACAGCTTCTGACGTGGTCCGAAAACGATTCAAGATCATGTCGTAAAAACTTCCATAGAGTGGAAGGGCACAATCCCAGTTACTGAGAAGTTCGACGAATTGATACATTTGAATCTTCTTCAATGCTTTTCTGTGCAGTTTCCTCAGTGCGCACTGTTCGGTGTTTCACGTGGTCCGAAAATGATCCATTGTTATTCGCATTAGTCGCTCTGAAGGGTAATTAGTAATTATATACGCATAAAATTAACAAAGTGCCAAAAAGAACCATTATTTTCATACAAAACATTATATCAATTTTCTAATGTTGTTCTGGTGTAATCCTATCCACAACCAAACCAATAGAAAATCAACTATCAGTTGTTTAATGGGTTGATAAATAAAGAAGTTTTGAACCTTTATAGAAAACAACCTTTACCTTTGATCAATTTTTGTTACAATTTTTCTTTAATTACTAATCTAATAATATTCCTTATTTTTTCGACATTTTATGTTACCAATTGTTAACATTTTTATTTTTCTACCAGATATTATATATACTTAGGTTTTATATTTTTAATTTGAAACCATCTGAACATTTCCTATTATTATTTGCTTTCTTCTTCTGCCTTTAATTTATTAAGACTCTTTATTAGTATTGAAACACTTATGGGGACTTTTACACAATTTATTTACAAAATTGTTAAGATACACAGAACTCTGCTGGATAACGTCTAACTACTTGACAATACAATGAACTCTTGTTAATATTTGAACTTGAACTGACGTTAACTGCCTATGCATCTCCTTATATACAACTTTATTTAATCTAGTTAGTGTGTTTAGATCTTTCTAGAACTTTCTAGAAACATTATTTAATCTAGTCAGTGTGTTTAGAAGTTTCTAGAAACATTATTTAAAATGGTCAGTTGATTTTTAGAAACTTCCTTTACGGTTAACCCGTTACAGTATATTAAATTTACCTTTACTTACTTAAAATGCATTTTCTGTAATGCTTCTCCATCGACAACCAATACTCCTAATGGTGTTGACTGAACAAGTCCAGAAATAAATAAAATACAAAACCGACAGATCATTCTGTATTTCGCTATCTGAAATGGCCAAGAACAAAGAAATCAAGGAACGTGAATGATTTGATGCACCTCCAAATGGAACTCAATCACCCAAAACAATACATTTCCCGCAAAAGCGCTGCTGCAAAACATCCTAGAATATAAATTCCGCTTTATGGGTGTAAAAGAACGTTTCAATGACAGAGACGGAAACTAGAAAAAGGGACGCGGCAAAGGTTTTAGAGAGAATGTCAGGCAAAGAAATTAAAAAAAAATCACAGCGGATACAGGTTTTAATAAGTTTATTATTATAATTATTTCATGATTTTACTTATTATTTTCCAGTCGTGAAAGATATTGTTTAGATTTGTTCCCATATTTGAATATTTTCATAAATTGGTAGTTTTTTCCCTTTTAGTTTTGCAAGATTTTCTTATTTTTTACGTATCCGTCTCCAATTTCACCATTTTTTTTTATTTTTTAGGTTTTTCTCTAATTTTTAGAATCCTGCATAATTTTATTTTTCAGTTTTTTATTATTGATTCTGATTTTTTACAATATTTGAAAACTTCATAAAAAATAATCTAATATAATTTTTTATTGAATCTCTCATTTATCAAACAATTATTTCTATATTTATTTGTTGTATGCATTCCGGTCTCTGGTCATCAATTCATAATTACCTAAGCGACGGTTAAGGTAAGCATAACGAATAAAGATAACAGAATAATGAAAATTACAGAGACGCCTCTGCAAACTTGATACAATACAAAGACGATAGTAGTTATAAAATAACATTTTAACACAGCTCACGGTCTTACTTTCGGCCATTTAAGTTTGCGCTTGGTGGTGCGGAATATTTAGTTTTGGATTGTCTTTCTTCCGAGTTTCGGTGCCTTTTGCTAATCGATTACAGCGTGCGTACGTGTTGGTTGATGCGTGAACCAAATCGAAAATAGGGATGGTCATGCCGATTCGAGCGTGACAATTGAGCTGGCCACAAAACGCGACGAAATTAAGAAAAAAAACTGTTGATTGCTTTGATATCTCCCTCGATGTGTTTATTTGATTTACTGTAGCAATTTTTTTTATTAGATTATAGAATGTAATCAATTTTCTGAGGTAAATGGTGACCAATAATGACGTAATATATATGTATATCTTTAAAATTACCTGAATTTGATGTTCCCGTTCCTAATAGTACATCAATACCTTCCGACAAGATATCCGTATCTTGGTAAGATATTGAGAAAGTTGCATCATCCTGAAGCTTTGCTAACATTGCAGCCAAACTATTTCGATCAAGATCGTCAGGTTCTTTAAGCTGTAATGTAACATTGCCATCGGAAGCTGTACTGTACATAAAAACTGCATGACCTCCTGGGTATGGTTGTAAAGGAAGACGGACACCTGTTAGTTCGTGAATGCCCTAGAACAAAAGTAGAAATTTAGTTTAGAATTAATTTTTAAATTAATTCCTAACAGATTGCAAGATTATCTTTCATATTTTGCATATAAAATTGTAATAAAATAGTATTAACTATTAAATTTTATTCGAATTATTCCACATGAAGATAAATACATGTTTGCATTCGGTTAAAGAACCTTGGAAACAAATCCCACTCGTTTGTGAATACGTTTTTGAAAGCATCGACTACATTTTTTATTTAATGGAACGTTCTTGAATAAAATAATAATAGTAATACTAAATCATTGATGATCTTACGCTGGCCACACAGGTTGGTTTTAGTAGATTTATATCTACTATTCAGCTGGTTCGCATGTCACGACTTCGGGAAAATTTCACTACAGTTTTTCGCTTTGGGCCCCCCTGACCTCAAAAACACCTTCTGTTCAAAAGTTTATATATATATATATATATATATGTATGAACAGTAGTGGTGTTCCGGGTTTCAATCCGTTGGTTGTTTGTGTCTTCACTGCGGCTGCTAAACTTCCAAGTTTAGCAGCCGCAAAGGAAGCATCACTTGAAAATGCCAGCTGAGATGTTGGCGAAACGTCGTGAAGACACAAACAACCAACGGATTGAAACCCGGAACACCACTACTGTTCATTCTACCATCCGTGAAACACTACATCATAACATATATATGTATATATATATATATATATATGTATAGTTCCGATATAACAAAATCTGTGGACACGATAGCGGTCGCATTTCTTAACGGATCGAAATGAAATTTGGTACAAAAATCAATCGTCCAAAAATCTCGGTCGAGTTCGTTAATGGGCCAAATCGGTAAGGCCGTTTGGGCGTGACATTAAATCAAAATGAAAAAAAATTCGTAACTTTTTTACTTCACCCTGTACAAAAAAATGTTACAGGACTTTTTTGTTTGTCTTAAAGAGACGTACAACTTTTATTTAAAACATTTTTTTCTAAAACGTATACTTTTAATATATTCAATTAATATAAATCTACTGATGCGCCTGGCTTACCAAGGGCCATTTTTTTAATTCTTCGCGTATCGAAAAGCTATAAGCGTTTGCAAAAATGAACACAATAACTCTTAATAAATATGCAGTTAATGAACTTTGTGTCACTGTGGTCGTTTATCGTCGTCGCCTTCTTCTTTAGCATGGAAAATGCTGGATTCATTCCGTACTGACTGATCGACCATCGAAAGGGAAACACGTACTTCTTCAAACCATACTGCTGTTGAAATAGATAACCAGGATTACCTCTTCAACTCCCAGTTTTTGTATTCACTAAGATGTATATATTAAATGCAAGCAAATTTCTGCACCTTCGCTATCAACGTTAATGACAACTGGCATTTTGTCGTGTTTTTACGTTGAAACGCCTGTATAGCCTTAGCCTAATCCATGTAGGAATCACCATAGTTGAATGATGGGACCAAGCCTGGTCTAGTACTGGCGTGCCCACCTTTGGCGCCCCGATATTGGCCATACTTGAGCCAAGACGGTGTAATCAAACCAATGAAAAACCATTTTAAAAGGACCCCTCAGAATCCTTATGGGAAATGGTCTTCGATGAATTTTTTGAAATAGAATCCACCGAAAACAGTTTCTTACAAGGATTCTGCGGAGTCCTTTACAGTGTAGTTGGTTGTATCTTATAAACAATGAAAAAATTTAACCAGACACTATTGGTCGCCTCCTTCGTCCCGCCTGACCTCTGTAATTATTAGAAAACCGCTGATTTTTTACAGGTAGCTTATTAATAAACTAGACACTCTAGGAACCAGCTCTCTGTCGATAATTTTAAAGATATGCCTCATTCATAGTACAAACGTCACTTATTGCTGGAAACTTTTCTCCTAAATACTAAAACCAAGTGAGGAGGATCAATCAATGGTGTTCGTATAACATTTTTAAAACCTGGATCGAAATTTGTTCTAGCTGGCCATATTTATTTCACATAATGCTGTTTTTTTATCTCGACTAACGTATAAACATAACAACAAGGATACTCCGTAAAACCGTAAACTCTGATTGTTGGCCTCAAAACTCAATGCTGATGAAGCAAAACGGACTCCGTATTAGAGTATAAAAAAGTTGGTCTGGTCAAAAATACTGATCATTTTCTTTTATATGCCGGTGTAATTTAAGTAGAAAACAGATAAAATTTGAAAGTAGAAATCAATATAAGTATAATTCTGTGTAAGATGAGTTATCGGGTTACAAACACGATTTTCAGAGAGGTCGTTTTGAAAGTGCTCAGCTATTACTATTGATTTTTAATAAAACGTGTTTAATATAGAAGACAATTTCCAAAATTTATGATTTTATAGACTGAATTGATTTTATAGTCCATTTAATTTATTATTAAAAAAATATTGTTTCGAACCAACAATATAATCTATTTGATGACTGTATATTATTACCGTTGTAAAAGCGCTAACAACCCAAATTTATTAACCCATATCATTCTATAATATTGTTATTATACAATTTTATATTTATTTACTCAGATACATATATTAAAATAGTTTGTATATAGAAATTAATCAAATTGTATATTATATTATGTATAGAATTGGATCACGTGGACTCCTATGAAATATATAGGTTCTGATGATATGATATCCTAAAACAAAGCAGAAACACAAGTCGATAGACAGTTTAATCGGAAATATAAAAAGCTATGTAATGACATTGGGTAACGTTTGAAGAAGCGATCGTAAAAGTTGTTTTACTGCCCTTTGGTATAAAATACAGTCCTATTACGATTCAGACATCGCGAGAGATGCTATAAAACGTTCATTTTGTCTGGCCAATTATGGTAAAGTTTCACAATAGCAAAAACAGAAAAGATGATTTACTCTTTCGCTGATATTAACTTTACAATACATTAAATATATTTTTGGTCTATTTAGATACTCTTTTATGTGTTTTTACTGTTTATTATATTCATTATTTTTTATATTTCTGTTCACTATTTCTAGTTGAGGAAATAAGGCAATGTACCGTCAACTAAGATGAATTAAGATGCGGTTTTATGTATTAGAATCGTCAGAGCGTCAGATACTTCAGCAATTGACGTAAAGAGTAGGTTTTCTGTGAATCAGGTACTTCGAAGATCGCAGTTGATATCATTTTCGTTATTAGGGATACCAAAACCCCAGAGTTTTGACTTTTAGTTAATTTTATGACGAATTTACAGAAAACTTTAGATAAAGACGTAAAAAGCGGGTTTCCTGTGCAAAACGTATTTCGAGGATCACTGTCGACATCATATTCGTTCTCAACGACTCCAAAAAGTATCAATTTTTTGTTTATTTCTAGACGAATTCACAGAAGACTCTAGGAGACGTTTCCTGGCACCAGATACACTGGAGATCGCTGTCGATGTTGTATTCGATTTAAAAAGTCGGCTTTCTGTGCACCAGGTACTTTGGATACCGCATTCGTCATTGTCGTTTTAAAGAACACCAAAAACCCACAGAGTACCTATAGAGTTTTAGCTAATTTTATGACGAATTTACAAAAAACTGTAGATGACTACGTAAAAAGCTTTTCTTGTACAAAAAGTACTTCGAAGTTCACAGTCAATTTCATATTCGTTCTCAGCGTCCCCGAATAGTATCAAATATTCTTTTTTTATCTGACAAATTTACAGAAAACTCTAGAAGACCAGATACCAGGTACCCTCTGGAGATCGCTGCCGATGTTTTATTCGATTATTTATTATTATTTATTTATAACAGAAAACTTAAAATGACAACGTAAAAAGCTGGTATCTTGTACTCTGGAGATCGCAATCGATATCATATTTGTTCTCAACAACCTTAAAAATTATTAAGTTTTAGTTTATCTCCTGACAAATTCACAGAAAACTCTAGGAGACGTTTCCTGGGCACCAGGTACTATGGAAATTGCTATCGATGTTATATTCGGTGTAAAAAGTTAGTTTTCTGTGCATTAGGTACTCCGGAAATAGTAATCTATACTATATTCGTTCTTTGTTCCCAAAAAGGTCTGAGTAACAAGTTTTAACTAATTTTAAAACAATTTTCAGATAACTTTAGGAAACGACGTAAAAAGTAGGTTTTCTGGGCACCAACTACTCTGGAGATCGCTCTCGATGTTGTTTTATTTTCAGCGCCCATAAAAGCTCTTGAGTAACAGAATTGTCTTCATTTTCATATCCGACCTAAGATAGAGTAAATACAGTTTGAAAATGAGCGCGTGGTTTTGAAGACGGTTCTGCTTTTTACCTTTCTATCAGGAATTCCCGCCGCAATTGGCCGGTCCAACTGGCAACAGTGTGAACTATTTTTTAGCGTCTTTTCAGGTCGAGATTTCGCCTGTGTGACCTTACCCTAAGGGGTCTTTTAGTGCTTTATTTCCTGGCCTAATCTCAGATGAAGTTTTTGTAATTAAACTGAATATTTTTTCGGGTCCAAGCTTATTATATCGTTACTTATCATTATTTTTTTAAAACCAACTTTTTATTCAACAACATATTAACTTCGTATTTATCAGTTAGAAACTTTTTTATTAATTTAATCTGATCAAAGCTTTAGATTAGTAACTTTCTAACTTTTTCAATATAAACTCTGCTGCAGTACCTATTAGGTAGGTAATATTGTAAATTATGTTACATTGTCATTAAAATTATGATTATGACTACTTCTTCAACCGAAACAGGATTTATACTTGAATCTAAAAAAAAACTATTTAAACATGTGAGTTTAGTACTGCTAAAACTTTTAGAACTTGTTTTTACATTCAATAAAATCCAATTATGATTTAAGTTTTTGATCACAAATAAAAACTTTTTAATCTTATAATGTAAATTCCAGTCAAATCAACTTTCTTGGGACCAAATGTTGCCCATATATTTTAGAAACTAACACAAAGAATATTATTGAAAGCACCATAAAACTTTATATAAAAATCGTATATTCCCGTTCTATATTATTAAAGTTTCTGGTGCACCACGGTTCTATGACAGATTAAAAGTGCCGTTTTTCAAGCTGAATATTAAAATTTAAAGAGACCACAGCAGACATTTAGATTTATGAAAGTTTTATGCCATTTCTTTTCCTAACTTATCGCTCGAAGATAAAAATAAATAGTTCACCGGAGAATCGTGGGGAAATATATGTCTGACAGATATTAAGCAACTTTGTATTTTATTGATGTTTAAAGCTAATGTTCTCTTTTGATAACAATCTTTAAAGTTTTTAATTAATAAAGCTCAGAAAAATATGTATTTCATAACTAAATTCCAAAAAAGCGACTTCCAATTACATTCATTTCGGATAAAGCGAAGTTTATAATGTTCAGAGTAAAACAGGTTTCTCGACAGAAAAATCGTCACAAAAATGAGTAACAGAACTTCCACTGGTTTCTCTATCTCTTATTGCTTACACTATCAAGTAATTTTCAGTTGACCCTTTTGCACCAAAGATATTAAAACACTTATTAGTGAAGAGAAATATTATTAACACTATTGTTTTAAAAAATCTTTTAATAAATGATCCTCAGAAATTACTACACTTACTTATTGATTATTGTACTAATACAAACTTTGTGTATAACTCTATTTTTCTGTGGGTATAATTATCGTTTTTGGCTTCTAACTGTGTTTAATGTAGCGTAATCTTATCGCTTATACTAGTTTAGTTTCCGTGATTGTTTATTTGGCGTTCTAATTGAGGGAGATAGTAATAACGTGGCGTCGGTATTAATGGTAATGGTTGCAATAGTAGTCGCCGTTCCAGGCATTTGCTCGAGAATGTCACGCGAACTTCGTTTAATATGCAATCAGCTCATTAGGACACTTGACGGCCCGTCACGATGGAACCGTAGAACACGCGACAATTTTACCACTTGTTGCATTCACAAATGAGAACTTTTTTATTTTCTTTTTACACCTCGAAGTAAAATCAAAATGACGTGAAAACATTTTAAGTCAGAACCGTATTCAAAATATTAAAACGAATTTAATGTTCGAAAAACAAAAATAGAAAGATATATTTAAAAAATGTTTAATATACTTAATCAAGTAAAACTGTAGCTAATTTTGACTTCGTCAATAACAAAATCATCGGTTTTCTACCTTCAACTCTTGGAGGAACCCCTTTAAAACAACAAAGATAGATAGATAGATAGATAGATAGATAGATATTTTTTTGGGTTGGCTGTTAGCTTGTATCACTGCGACCTTTGCAGATCTATTGTGAACACCCATTATCTGTGGAATAGGATTAGAGCACCTTGTCCAGCTCTGCCCTCTTAATGAGACTTAATAGCCTTGACAGTGGCCATTCCGCATAACTTGGAGAAGCCGGTTTCTCCTCTCCCAGTACTAGATACCGCGTCCATTGGCATAGGACATAAAAGGCGGTTTCCTCTTCCTCTTGGCAGTATCGACAAATGTCTTCATCTGCTAAGTTCAGCTGACTCATGTGTTTTCTGAGCCAACAATGTCTTGTCAAGAGACTGACAATCATTCTGACATCGTTTTGCCTTTGTGATAGCAGCTCTGAGCGAGATGATAGATCGAGAGGCGCGAGCATAGCGTAAACACTCTCTTTTATATCATCTACCACCCTATTTAACGTAGTTCTGACTTTTGCCAGTGGATATTTTAAAAGAAATTTCCCAAATGAACTAATCTTTAAAGGCGGAAACATACTATTAAAACGTGACACGACGCCACGCATGTTAGTCCATATCTTTATGTTGCGGCGTGTGGTCACATAGCGTGTTGTCTATGTGCTTCTAACTGTTTTAAATATATGGAATTGAGAGGTACTAACATGCGTCGGGTGGCGTGGCGTCGTGTCACGTTTTGGTAGTATGTTTCCGCCTTTATTCGTAGTAAAGTGCCAAAAGTGTGTATGCTCGTTTTCACTACATCGCTTCTTAAAATTAAATATCTCGCCGAAATACTTGCTAAGAAGTCTCGATGACAGTGTGGAGGTAGCATAAGGAATAATATTTTTACTGTAAATCCAAAAATTCTTTAGTGACACAATCGCAACAAAATATTTTCGGTATAAATTTTGTTTTTTGTTCTATTTGATTCAATACCACTACAACCCTCATGATTTCTATTCTCACCTCACAGAGAAACATGATTTATCTCGGTTTGAAAAATATGTTGATGAAACTTTAATTAAAAAAAATCTACGTAGCATGACCAAAGGTGTATATAGTAGCATTAAATTTAAATGAAAGTCAGGAAGTAAAGCAGATCGTTGATCAAGTTGTAATTTGGTAAAAGCACAATCTACGAAGACGTAAATAAAGATTAATAAGCGTATGGTCGGCAATGGAAATCCAGCTTTAATTGGACGCAGATATTCCCCAATCCGGTTTATATCTACATATCTTGGTATTAGGTACTGACCGGATCAAGATATCGCTTTACCAATTACAGCGTTGCAATTAGAGAATGGTATATAATAATTTAATCCAATGTGGCTTAGTTATCTCTGTTTTCAGTTATTTTTAGAAGCTAGAGTATAAAAAATAGTGTGTAGGTAGGTATACCTAAATCGATTGCGATATAATAAATATTCTAACTTAATGTATCAAGATTAATAGTTATGATGTTTGTGATGTCTATTAACTGTAATTAAAAACAGATTAGTAGAATTATTAAAAAACGGGTATCCAAAACTGCTCAAGCGATTAACACAAATTAACTGGTCAGTGCACTTGCGAATACTTTCGCTTGGTTTTCTCGTTTTTATACTCTCGCTATTTATGAGTGCAAAATGAGCTGTAGGGTTTGTGAGCAGCTTTAAGCAAACAAATTTTATAGGAGAATGTAGAAGATGTTATAACAACATCCAAAGATTTTTTATGGTTTCACTTTGGTTGGCTGTTTAGTGGAAATTATGACCACTTGTGTACTAAAAGTACATTCGTTTACCTGTTGCAGTATATCTGGTATTTTAATCTGTTAGTGAACATATGGCAATTTTTTAATACATTTAACTCTTAAACGACATTTAACGCTCGTTAACAAACGGTATGAAGGCGAATGTAGGTATAATTAGTTATGTCCATTTTGCATGTTCTTTGCGCAGAAAGCTTGAGAAAGCTCATGCAATGATTCGCACTGCGAATCTAAAACGGGAAAAGAGCATCGGAGCCACTGTTGTCAGGAACTCCTTCACCTTCATCGTCTCTCAAAGAATCTAACATCAGGGTAAATCGTATTTAAAGCCAGTTTTTTCTCATACAAGGTAAGGATTTGGATTTAAAGAATCTTCCATTCTTGTTTTTATTGTCGCAACTAAGACGACAATGTACGAACCATTGGCAACATATTCATTGGTGATAAAAATCTTAGAACTTTTTTCGATAGGACAATCTAGTGAAATTTCATCCAAAGTCAGTCGTTTTTACTGCGATATATAACCAATTCCTTTCGGAGAATAGCATCGGGTCCTCTGTTGTCCAGGAACTCCTTCATCTTTATCGCGACTCAAAAAATTTTACATTTGGGCAAGATCAAATTTTAAACCAGTCTTTTTACCCATACCAGATATGCTTGGTTCTGGATCAAAAGAATCTTTCATTCTTCTTTAGTAAACGATTATTTGAGATATCTCTCATGGGAGCTGAAGGTTGCGAGTTCGAGTCTCGCTGGATGCGACATTTTTCTCCTTAATGTAATTTAATATATTCTTGTTTGTATACTTTCTAAAAAACTTTCAAATACTTCAAAAATTTTCATTCTTCTTGTTTGTGCTTTTCCCAAATTTGACGTCAATGTATAAATCATTGGCAACTGAATCATTTTTATCTTTCAAATAAAATCTTTAGTTTAAACTTTTTGGTAGCTGGTTCGAAAGATTTATGCTTATAGCATAAAGCATATAAATTTTTATCTTTAAAGAAGAAAATTTTGTGGAAAATTGTGTTGTCAGATTTAGCAGCAACAGTTGCTATTTGGTCGTGGTGCCATTTTCTCTCCGTATCCGTAAATAACTCCATATTGATTGTTGCGAATAATTGCGGTTGGGATGAGATTATTCGTAGCATCCTTGGTGTGGACTTTTCCGCTTTACTTGTTTTTTAAAATCCAAAATTCATGCAGCGATTCGCTCTGCGAGTTTGAAACCCGTATAAAATAAACAAAACAGATACTTTTATGTGGGTATATTTAATGAAAGAGTTTCTAAATTCAACATTTTCTGTATATGTAGGTAATTTAGTTCTTTGATCATAAAGTTCTACTAACTGTAGTCGGTATTGATAACAGAAGTTTCTAATATAGTCATAAATATAAAATTAATTCCAACTGCTACAAAGTTAGTGCATTCTAAATATTGATTTATGTTACATATATAAACTATACGCATATATTACATGATTGTTTCACCGAACTTAAGGCAGTGTCCATTTACATTTGATTTGAATTTAACATTTCATGGAACAAGTAGTTACCTTTAGCTAATTTAATCAAGTGAAATGCATACCTACATAGATATGGCACTTAACTAATTTCACTTGACATTATAAAACATTCTATATACACAACCAAAACTTTAAAATGTAAAAACTTTCTAAAGTAAAAAATTTCATCGGTTGTTCTGATAATAAAAAATCCTTAATTGCTATTTGATTACTTTAATGTTGACTAGCAGCCCGGCCGGGCTTTGCACGGGGATTAAAGAAAAATAACAAAAGCCATTAAATTTATTGGACCAACGCTCTCTGTAAACAATATATATATATATATATATATATATATATATATATATATATATATATATATATATATATATATATATATATAAAACGAACAGAGCGTTTTGTGACAGTCTAAAAATGTCCAAAGATGATACATAAAGTATCTAATGCCATACTGTCAATAGTAATAATTATAATAATTATTACTATTGACAGTATGGCATTAGATACTTTATGTATCATCTTTGGACATATATATATATATATATATATATATATATATATATATATATATATATATATTGAAAGATACGAATTTTTTAAATATTTAACGCCCCCGCTCAACCCTCTGGGGGTGGAAAATCATAAAAATTAGTTATTAGTGAATTCAAACATTACAAAAGAAATATTCTGGCCAAGTTTCAGAGTTCTAAAAGCTATGAGTGGGAATTTTTTTTTTTTTTTTAATTTTTAACCCCCCCGCACAGCCCTCTGGGGTTGAAATATCATAAAATTAGTTTTTAGTAAATTCAAACATGCTAAAAAGAATATCCTGGCTAAGTTTTATACCTAAACATAGCAAAAGTAATATTCCTACCAAATTTCAAGTCTCTAAGTCCTATGGTTCCCGAGATGGGCGTTCATAAATTGGACGCTAAGGTGAAAGTTAATCCGCAAAGAGTTCTGTTTACCTGTGAGGGACGCCATAAATTGGACGCTGCTAATCTCTACTACAAAATTTGACGCTACGCCCACCTGCTGGTAATGGGTCATTAGATTTGGAGTGAAAGTTGAAATAAATTACACATTGCTTCAAGTTTAGCTGTTTATTTACGTTTTCCAAAAGGCATTTATAGTAACTATGTTTAAAAGTATATTTGTTTATTCGTTTGAAAGTTTTACATAAAAGATAATATATTATACACGAACCTCATTATATTTACAATTATATTTCTAAGCATGAATACATATATTTACACATTTACATATTTACATTGGAGTATATATAAGATGCACATTTTACGAAATTTATCCTCGAAATTTCACCTAAGTTGTATCGGTTTATGTTAGCACGTAGTATTTCGGTACGCTTACGTACTGTAACATCTCGAATTCTCACTTCTTCTGTTAAACTTTGAAGTTTTATGTATGTTTCAGTTTGGAACTGTTTCAACACTTCAATAAACAGAAATATGTTGGGGTGTGGAAAATAAAAATGTGAGTTAAACTTAGAGTGAAAAGACTCGCACGCATTTGTCGTCCTTTCAATGCTGTCGCTGCACTCTGCCCACAGCTCTGGCGGAAAATTGGCGTCTTCTGATATATAGTTTTCCACTAAATAGTCAGCGTATTTCGAAAGTCTTTCATCTTGAGGTTGAATTTCCGCAAATTCAAATGCGAAGCAATCGCCTACATCCGTGGGGTTCAGAAAAGGCAAGCCAAAGGTATATTTAAGCCACCTGCCTATCTCACTTTCTTGGTTTTTAAAGTCTGGGGTTAGTCCATGATTTTGTATTTTGCGAAACCAAGCTTGTCCAAGATGAAAGCGACACCCAATCAATTCTGATTCTTGCCAGACTGTTCGCACAGCATTATGGATTGACTTTTCAAAATCTACCACAACTTTTTTAGGATTTAAATCCAAACCGACACTTTCGCACCTAGACTTTAACAGTAGAAAAACAGTTTCGTAAGTTGCCTGCCGTTTATCGGGAAGTAAACAGAATACTAGGGGAATGTAATGTCCATTTTCCAAAGTATGAATAGTAAATAATTGGAAAAAATATTGTGCACAATAACTAAATGTCCCATCCATGTAGATTTTTTCTTTGCTGCACAAATAGGAAATGTTTGATAAGCACGAAAACACAACAATATTTGCCGTTTGGTCACTAATGAATAAAAAATCTTCTTCTCTAATTGTTCTTATGTTCATTTTCTCCAACATACTCATAGACTCTTTGGCAGTCTTTGGTAAAGGTGGTTGAAGTTTCCGCCTGTTGTTATACAAATTATTCCGAATGTAGCACATATCACGAACGGACAGTGTAGTCAGTTGTTCACTATGTTTTTTTAAAACAGAATGTATTATTTTCGATGGCCTTTCTGCTGGATCCTCTGTAGCCTTTCGTTTCACACTATTACTTATAATTTGACGATTTAATTTTTTAGTGTTTTTAACGTGATTATGTTGTAAATCACAACGCGAAATTATATTTTCTGCCCCCACCGTGAAAATCTTCGCCTTACAAGAACGTATGGCACATCTCCAATAAGTTTCACCACTCTTCAACACTTTGTCTTTTGTAAATTTGGCGGACCCTACAATTAGCACTTCTTTTCCACGTTCACTAATAACTTTGAAAGTTTCCATAACTATAACAAGCAGGCACAACGAACAAAAAGAAAATAAAACAAAATGCAAATTTCATTACCTTAAATAGCAAAATTTAATATATTTAATTTATACTTTACCTGAATCGAAATTCCCGAAAAATTGTTATCAAATATAAGCTTAATCCTTAAAGGAGATAATCCTTCCGGCAGCGTCCAATTTAAGGGTGTCTCTTCGGAGCTACAGGTAGTTAGCGTCCAATTCGAGACCGCCCCCCGAGATATCATGATGAGTGAGTATATACGTGGAAATCTCCTTCATATATATATATATATATATATATATATATATATATAATATAAACAAAGTGCCAAGAAAATGCGTATTAATATAAACAAAAGGGGAAAATTATTGGGCATGTACGCAAAAAGGATCAATAATTTTCCCCTTTTGTATATATATATATATATATATATATATATATATATATATATATATATATAGATAGATAAAACAAGTAACAGTGTATTGGTGGTTGATTAAGAATTTAAAAATTTCTTTTTAAGTAGTTGCAGAAATATTATATTAAGTTAACAATAACAAAAAAACAAAGTACATGTAATGATCTAATGACAGCAGGAAAATTTAAAATAGAAGTAAAGAAAACATAATCTAATGAGATCTAAGGAGGTCTACAAATATCTAAGGAGATCTAAGGGTCTTTCTTAGATATAAGAATATCTGGACATCTGAGAGGATCTAAGGAGATCTAAGGAGATCTGAAATCCTACACACTTTACTTTCAGTACAGCCCTACTTTAACATTGATTTTAAACATATATACATACCTAATTAAACAATTATTTTGCTTGTGAGAATTTAATTGTGGTAAATGAAATAATATTCGAATTTTTTGCATACATATCCTAAATTAACTCTCTGATAGTATATTAGGATTCTCTTTAAATTTTTGTGAATGTCCTGGTTTCCCCTACAGGAAGACACCGTGGTTTTAATTAAATTACATGGTATGCTTTGAAAATTTATTTGTAAAATGAATAAACATTTTCGTACCCATTTCCGGAAATTAATTAAAGCAGTTTCTGTACATATTTCATAAATATGCGTCAGAACCTCCAAAAACAAACTTCATACATCTTGCTAACAGAGGCGCCAACGAGGGAAGATAGAGTGTATCTAATTTTTGTTAATCGGTTTATGAAATTTCATTAAATTTTTTAGTTAAGGCCACATTTGGGGTAAAAAATATAACGAATTAGAAAGACAGACAGATTATCTGTTTTTTTGTACACTTTACAACTTATTTTGTTGAAATAACAGAGGGAGAAATGCGTTTTGGATCAGTATCAAATATTTACTCAGCATCTCATATATTTTTCAAACATTTGTATTGTCTGTCTCAGTTCTATTAAGTTTACTCATAAAATTGTCTATTTTTGCACATTTTACAAGGATGTAAGCAAAAATCATAAAAATATATATGTATTATCAAATTAATCGTAGGCATAGATTTTATTTTTTTTTTTCAATTTTGAAAGTCGAATTTTGATATCATATCGATCTGCATTTTCAAGTTTAAAACTCTAGGGTTATGCATTGAGAACTGTTCTTATACTATACGTAATTTATTTAAAGGATTATTTCGACCCTTAAATAAATAAAAGGGAAATCGTTGCCTTTCTACATTTTTTACGACGATGATTTTGATATCCCAAATATATTTTTAGGATTTTTTTTATGTGCTTGTGAAATGTACAAAAACAGTATTTTGTGCGGTTACTCTTTGGGATTTTTATGGTTTACTTTACTATTCTGTTATTTGACTTGTCAGTTTATTTCCTTTTGTATCCTTTGTTGCATTACCATCATTTAATAAATATTTATTAAACAAAGAAAAAAGTTTCAAGATAATTTACTTTAAATTATTCAGTAGAATAATTGTTATTGACATGATTTGTCTCATTATAGAAGTGGTCTTTATTAACAATTTATTTAATTGTATTGTTTCAGAATCTTCAGATATTTCATGAGTCTTCTCCAGATATTTTACGACTCTTCTTCAAATATTTCACAACTCGTCTTCAGATATTGACTCTTCTTCAGAAATAAGGTAATGTTATTGTTTTTTAAATAATTTATCATAATCATAGAATAAATTGTTATAACACAAATTATTTATTATTGATTTATTTATCTATTAACTGCATAAGAAGAAACCCAATTTGTACGCTTATGTTTAGCTTTATTTGCTACGCCGTAAAGAGCGTGCCTTACTGTAGTATGTTTACATAACGTCATAATAATATTAACACCACTCTTTACTTCGTTTCAAAACTTTTGACATCAGTCTTAACAATTTTAAAAGTTACGAGAGAATTTTGCAAGTCCTAATGGAAGTTATGGAATCATTCATATTACGACAGATTAATACTAAAACAAAGTTACCGTATGTAATAAACAGTTATGAGTATGATTAACAATTTTTGTACTTAGACAAAAAATTTATGTTTTGCTGTTAATTGGTGCTAAGATATACAAAATTTAGAGCGTCGATTAACCTCCAAAAATTAATTTATAATCTGAATACGTATTATTTAATAACCAAGTTAAAATGTGTCGTGGGACACCAGGTAGGAACTAAGTTCCTTCGGCTAATGCCGCCTCTACACATAGGCCAACGCGTTGGCAAGTGCGCTGGCGCATTGGTGGTAGGTATTTGAACGTTGGCCGGCGCGCTAGCGAGCTTGCCGCGCGGTGTCGGTAACATCAAAGGACACTTGTCGCAAGCTTGGCGCACCATCCACACATTGGCCGCACGATCAGTTTAGATGTATTGATAACATTCACCACCTTCTTCTTTGCCATTTCTTTTTTATCGCCCTTTTCTTGTACACATCTACGTAGTAATTATACGCTGTGAATAAATATACAGCTGCAGCTGTTACCGACTCAACATCCATTTTGAATCCGTCCGCACATTGGCCCGAACCAAAGCATACTGAACGACCCTCCAATGTGTGGATTAACTCACAAGCGCGTTGGCAAGCGCACCGCCAGCGCGTTGGCGAATCCGCTAGCCTATGTGTAGAGGCGGCATAATGTAGAATCAACACATAACACTACTCGCTTCTCGCTTGTGTATACGACTGTAGCGCCTGCGCACGTCTCATTTAACGGTCAGTATATCAAAATCAGTGAAATCTTGGCATTAAGAAAGAAGCTTCTTTAAAATTCTAGGTGAGCTTTAAAGAGTAATGTATACATTTAATTTTTCTCACCTTTCCTAACTACTTTCAACTATCAAGATTTTTAAAAATTATATCTCATATTACTTTAACAAAAAAAAGGTAAATGTTAAAAGATATATACAAAAAATAAAAATGCATCGACCGGGAATCGAACCCAGCTCATTTAACGGTTTTTCGTTACGGTTTTTTACTATTACATTTTTTTCAGTTCGGTCACGCAGCAAAATCCCTATCTCATCCAAGCCTGCCGTAAGGAACTTAGTTCTAAAAAAAATATAACGTAACACAGAATGTATAATGGAATACGGGATGGATAATAAAAGGATCAATCTGTAAGAATATAATAGAATGGAAAATTTTAAAACCCAAATATGACAATGAAACTTAATGTGATCAAAAGAAACTTAATACTTCTATTAAATACATAATGATTAAATTTCGTGTAGACTAAATAATGTTATTTTTATCCCTCAATATTGGTTGTAGATTGCAGATTGTAAATTATAAATGGGCATAATTTGTCATTTAATTGTTGACAAGGAAAAAATTGTAAAAGCAAAACCTATTTGATAAGCGTGAAAAGTAAAAGAAAAACCGTAACAATGCGAATTTTGATAAGAAATTTAGACCAAAATAAGATACGACGTCTTGTAAAATTGGGCTGACTAGATACATTATTGCGAAGCTATCCAACGAAGCCAGATAAATGAAATCGTGTTCTATCCATAATGGAAATGGAAAATTTAGTTTTTTTAATGCATGATCTGCTATACCAGAGAAGAAGGAATCAGATCCATGGAAAGATGTCAAACAGATTTATTTTTAAAATACTGTTGATTAAATAGACTTGTTAATGCATTGTTAGCTATAAACATATTAACAAAATATGCTTTATGGATAATAAACATAAACTAAATAAATTATAGCCATATGGATTAATTGGCAGTGTGTTAGATTTTGCGATTCTAACTGACCCACGTATTGTAATTCCCCATCAACTTCCAAACGCCATAAATGTCGTAATAAATGTACATAATTTAGTAGATGTGATCAAATTTCATTTCCGGAAATTAATCGCGAAATATTCGGAATAATCATAAAACTAACTTGATACCAGAGACCAAACGTAACATAGATTTTAATAATAGCAATCCATAGCATCGTGTTGCAATTAGATGTAGGAACTAAATTCAAAACATATTGGCAAACAGTAGATTGGAATTTCGCACGAAATATTACATTTATTTCAATTTTCATTCAGAGTTGAAATTTGATTATTTAACCACATTGAACATTTCATACAAATTGATAAACATTGTTTGAATTCACCAGAGGGGAATTGAAAATAAACTTTAAATTAAGTTAAAATTAAAAATTTTATTATTAAATTTAAACGGTTTCTTTACAACAACGATTTCTCGCGTTGCTAAATTACAAAATACTTTGATTGTAATTATTCTAGGTTTTATTTCTATGAGTCGGTAGTTATTCGTCGTGCTGTACGGTTGTGTGTATGTTGTGTTGTGGAAGGCCGGCTATTACTGAAATGTTTGTTTTGTTTTTGGAGCACGGTGTCCTACTTTGTGTTTGTTAATAAGTGTACACTGTATTGTTATTGTTTTTTTTTTGTTCTTTCTTGACCCACTTAAATTATTGCAAATTGTTGATCGATCATGGCTTACAAATGCGATAACTGCTACACGGAATTTGCAGAAAAAGATAAATACAACAAATTGAGGTGCAGTGGTGAATGTCGTCGAAATTTCTGCATGAAATGTACAGGTTTAGATAAATCCACCACGAAAATTTTGTTGGTTCAAAAATCTCATCATTTGAGATTTTTTTGCACGCTTTGTGATTCGCCGAATTTGAAGTACCTTAATGAAAAAATAACTAATTTAACCAAAAATCAGCTACCCCTTAAGAACCTTGAAACCTTAATAGATACAACTAAGAAAATTACAAATACCTTGCCTATTTTTAATGAAACCTATGACATGCTGGTCGAAAATGAGAAAAAACTAGATCACCTCACGAAAAAAATTGATGAATTCCATAAAATTTGTGATCTGTTTAAACCAGATGTGATTTTAAAATCATTCAGACAGATGGAACAAGACATCTTTAATATTTCATCCATCTTTTTTAACAGTTCTGATGACACAATTAAGGTTCAGATTCATGACTCAAGCGCGTCAGAGATAAAAACGGGTTTAAATAAGCTATCTTCAAATATCGACCATATCAACAAACGGATTTGTGACTTAAATGAGACGATATCTAAACCCACTTCCAGAAAGATTTCGAAGAAGAGTGTAGCTTATGTCACATCGGCCACCCAAACGGATGAACCCAAGACTCTACAAATAACACCCCAAATTCCGAAGAACCAGAAAGTTTTGAAAGATAAGTGGCACTATATTATCATTAATAATCTTTCCCCGAACTATACGCCCATCCAAATAGTTCACTTTATTAAAGAGAAATTAGGTTTATCGAATTATATAAGATGCTACCCCTTATTGAGAGAAACTGGTACCGACAAGAGATCATGCTTTAAAATAGGTATGACATCTAGAACATCTCTTAAATTATTATTTAATGAAGAGATTTGGCCTCCTGATATTACAATCAATTGGTCAATTGACTCCAAAGAACCCTCCGACGATTCTTTGAAAATTACTTTTTTTCGTCTGGACCACAACTGAGCAAAAAAGAAATCGTAGGCAGTTCTGATCACTCAAGCAACTCTTTCAACACAACCAACAACGAGAAGAAGATAACCATCTGTTCAGACAAACAAGCCATTGAGATCTGCAAGTCAAAAATAAATCCATTTAGTAATGACTCACATTTGAACTTCGTTAAAGATTTTACCACTGATTCATCCATATCGATCGATCCTATGACTCCACCAACAGTGAAATTAACGAATAACTCAGACTCTCTGGATAACCGTTATCTTCTGGCAAGACTAAGAGAACCCGCTATCCTAAAAGCAGTCAAGTTACATCTCGCCTATCTTCACGATCGACCAGCCTCAGTATGTTTTGATGGATTCACCAATACCAGTATTAAACTCTTTTTGGCTTCTGAAGGTCTTCCCATTCATACAGAAGCCCTTCGCAAGATTTTTTATGGATACCACGATGCCTACGGAATTAATGCTGCAGAAGTGGATGCTGACTTAGTTACATATGGGTCATTTATCGCATCAGAAAGAATGATTCATCTTCAGAAATCTAGGGAAAGTCATCATAATTACTTCTCAGCTGTCTCACCAAGACGAAATTTTTAAAAAATTTGACGCGTGTTGAGGAACTAGAATCCTCAAGTACTTTTAGCATGGTACTCATAAATATTAGATCTCTTAGAAATAAAACTGATGAGCTTTTTTTGTTTTTGGAGGAGTTAGGATTTCCTCCATTAGTTGCAATTACGGAACACTGGCTGGAAGTAAACGAGCCCTTTCTTGTTGAAAAATATACCACAATAGCTAGGTACGACCGTACTAGTTCAGCTCATGGAGGTACCCTCATTCTTTCTAGAGCAAATGATTTCTCCTCAGTAACTAAATACGATTTTCTATTAAGCGAAGATTTCTTTGAATTTTCCCTAGTTTATAATAATGAGATGAACCTTTACATTATTTGTATTTATAGATCACCTAGTTCAAACATCGATCTATTTTTCCAGAACCTGTTAAATTTACTCGATTATCTGCCCATCAAGAGCAGAAAAATTTTATGCGGCGATCTAAATATTGACTATGCTACTGCTTGTGCTTCCCAACTGTCTTTGGTAACTATTTTTGAATCTTATGGTCTCTCAATGCACGTTGACTCCCCAACTAGGATCACGAAAACCTCTGCCACCATTATAGACTACGTTGTTTCCGACTTTTCGCCTCCTGATGTCGATTCTTTGGTTATCAGCGCAGGGCTTTCTGATCATGAAGCGGTTTTCACCAAGTTCTCTATTCCATCTAAAACTTCAATTAAATCTCGGCGTTTGGGTAGGATTTTCTGTGCCAAAAACTTTGAAAAGTTTTATAATTTATGTCTATCTACCGACTGGAACTTTCTGTCCAATGATATCAACTCAAACTACAGTAAATTTTTAAACAAAATTGTTAACGCTTTTAACAAAGCCTTTCCTCTTAAACCCATTAAATCCAAACGTCATAAACCTTGGACTACTAAAGGTATACGTAATTCTGCCAAGAATATGCGCTCCTTATTATACATCAAGAAATTTACTGCTAACATCCATGTCACCGAATATATAAAAAAATATAGGAATGTTTATTTAAAAATAATAAAAATAGCTAAACAACGGTATTACCAACATAAACTAGATAGTTCCAAAAATGTTTCTAAAGAGACTTGGTCCATTATTAATGATCTTCGTAATAAAACTAACTCAGTGGATCAAAAATTCCCCTTTCCCAGTTCCGATGATTTAAACGAATACTTTGTTAATGTCAGTAATAATCTGACTGCAAACATCTCGCCTAAGTTCGATCCTATCTCTTTTCTTCCCGCCTCTAAAAATGTTGCAAACACCTTCTTTTTAAATCCAGTGAATTGTTCAGAACTTAAACAAACAATCAACAATATTAAAAGTAAATCTTCTTGTAGTACAGACGGCTTATCTATCAAAATCTTCATAAACCTTCCTGATAATGTGATAGAAATACTATCATCTCTAATTAATAGATCTTTTGAAAACGGAGTATTTCCTGAATGCTTGAAAACGGCTATAGTCATTCCTCTTCACAAAGGTGGTGAACAATCAATTACCGGTAATTACCGACCTATTGCTTTGTTACCGGCCCTTTCCAAAATTATCGAAAGATTAATAAAAGTCCGACTCATGCCTTTTCTCCTTAAGCACAATATTCTATCACAAAATCAGTTTGGATTTCTGTCAAATAAGTGCACAAACGATGCCATGTTTTCAGTGCTCAATGAAGTTTACTCATCTCTTAATAATAATCATTCCACCGCTACAGTTTTCTGTGACTACGCCAAGGCATTTGATTGTGTAAATCATAATATTTTATTAAAAAAATTAGAGTTCTACGGTATTCGTGGCATTTCACTGAACTGGTTCAAGTCTTACTTGGAAAATAGGAAACAACTAGTCAGAACAAACGGTAAAGATTCTAGCTGCAGATTAATTACTAGTGGAGTACCTCAAGGTTCCGTGTTAGGTCCCATACTTTTTTTACTCTTTATTAATGACATCACTAATTTAAAAATTAAAGGAAAAATCTTTCTATTTGCTGATGATACTAGTATCACCTGGAGCAACATCGATAATCCATCTTTACATGCCGACATTTCTAATGATCTTATTACAATCAAAAACTGGTCCGATTGTAACTTGCTTTGCTTCAATGTCGAGAAGACAGTTGCATTATCCTATAAAGAAGCCTTTCATCCAATACTTCTTGAAAGCAATTCCGTCAGTGTCGTTGAGTCTGTAAAATTTCTAGGTCTTTTCATTGACAGCAGTCTAAAGTGGTCTCTTCACACAGATTCACTAACGAAGAAACTAGCATCAGCATGCTTTGCGATTAGATCGGTTTCTAAAGAACTAAATCTCCACTCTGCCAAAATAACTTATTTCTCTCTCTTTGAATCTCATCTTCGCTACGGACTTCCCTTTTGGGGTTCTAGTAGCCTTGCACAATTCAACGCTATTTTTAAATTACAAAAGAGAGCAATTCGTTATCTCCTTGGACTTAGCTCAAGAACCCACTGCAAGCCATACTTTCAAAGGAACGGAATCCTAACACTCCCTTCATTATTTATTCTAGAAACTGTATGTCTGATTCGAAAGCATTTACATATTTTTCCTACGAGACCCAACCATGGCTACTCCACTAGAAACTCGAGTTATGATGTTTATTTGCCAATCCCATCCACCGAATTAGTAAGAAAGTCAATAATTTATCACGCAAAAAAATTGTACAATCACCTCCCTGTGCAAATTAAATCGGCGACTTCTTTTACTAAATTTAGAAAAATGACTAAAGAGTATCTCATTGAGAGATCATATTATTTAGTGGATGAGTTCCTAAATGAATAATTAAAACGTCTTGAATATCACTTCCAGTAGCTGCAAGTCTTATTTTAAATTCCGTAAATTTTTTGTATTTTATTGATTTTTTCATATTATGTATTGCAGTTTGTATTTTTTTTAAACTTTTGCAATTATTTTAGGTAACAAATTTGTTCTTTTTTTTTTAAATTTTTTTATATTTTCTAACATTTTAATAACCATTGATGATATATTTATTTATATCAATCAGTAATTGTTTTTGTATATATTTGTGTTATATATTTCCCTAGTGTGTTTTAATCTTATCCTGCTTTGTCCATAAAAATTGTATTTTTTTTAGTGACAATAAAGCATACGTATTATTATTATTATTATTATTAACCACTATAATACACTGCCGAGCATAAAATTAGGGTCACCTCGTAATTTGCATTTATTTTGAAAAATTTTTAGTATTTTCGAATTTTTTTACGGTTGTAACATAGTCTACTGACTTTACAAAATGATTGTGTTATGTTTGCTTGAATAAAAAAAAAATTGTTGTGTTGTTCAAAGTTTTTGGCAAAAAGGGCCTCCTACCCAAATTCCTGATAACGATTATCGGCATATGTTTTGTTTCCATGGTTTTTTTTTTGCAAACATTTTTGATTGATTATTCTGCTGTCATTGAAATTGAATTAAAATGGTCATAAATCCTGTTGTTGCGGCACGAATTGTGGCGGCTCTAGAAGAAGGCGGCGGTCAGCGCGAAACTGCAAGAAACTTTGGTGTAAGTCTCTCCAGTGTGCAACGAGTGTTTCAGCGGTATGAACAGACTGGTCTGCTCACTCGAAGACCCGGTTCAGGACGAGGAAGGACTACAACAGCTAGAGACGACCGCTTCCTATTTTCAACTGCTTTGAGAAACCGAACTGAGACGGCAGTTTCCCTTCGAAATCATCTGCAAGAAGTGAGAAATGTAAACGTAAGTGAGTGGACAGTTAGGAGGCGACTTCATGCTGCTGGATTATCATCTAGGACTAGGGCTACAGGGCCGCCGCTTTCCCGTGAACACCGAATTGCTAGGTTGATTTTTGCACGAGAACACTTGCCTTGGACAATAGAGGATTGGAAGCGCGTATTGTTTTCAGATGAATCGCGATTTTGTCTTACGGGATCCGACAGACATGTAAGAGTGTGGCGACGACCAGGCGAGAGATATGCTTAAGCGTGTATTGCCGAGCGACTTCCATTTGGTGGAGGCTCAATTATGGCATGGGGAGGCATATCTTTCGAAGCTCGGACAGAGTTAGTATTCATCCAGAATGGGACTTTGACTGCACATAGGTACTTGACAGAGGTTCTAGAAGACCATGTCGTACCGTTTATGATTACGCTTGGAGAAGACGCAACCTTTATGCATGACAATGCACGGCCCCACACTGCTCGGATAGTTACTGATTATCTTGACGAGGTTCAAATCACGCGATTTAATTGGCCTGCTCGAAGTCCAGATTTAAATCCGATAGAGCATATTTGGGATGAGATGGGGATACGTCTACGGAGACATGTGCCGGCTCCCAGAAATTCTAGAGAGCTTCGCGACATACTGGTGCAGGAATGGGACAATCTTCCGCAGGATGTTATCCAAAATCTAATTGAAAGCATGCCTCGTCGTTTGCAAGCTGTAATCACTGCCAGAGGAGGGAACACTCGCTACTGAAGCCGTTAATTTTTTTTTGTTTCATCTAAGTAAAATTTTTCTATTTTCATTATTTTCAATAAACTTTGAACAAAAGAACAAAAACTTTCTTTTATTCAAGCAAACACAACAAAATCATTTTATAAAGTCAGTATACTATGTTACAACAAAAAAAAATCCAAAAATACTAAAAGATTTCAAAATAAATGCAAATTACGAGGTGACCCTAATTTTATGCTCGGCAGTGTATTTAAACAATCATTTTTAAGGTAACCTCCATTATACAAGGGTAGTCCTGGAAGTAAGCTATAGCGGTTGATGTTTAAAAAAATCACTATGGCCGAGAGCATAAGTTAGTTCACTCCAAACAATCTCAAAAGTGAGCTAGATTTTACTCTAGGGTAGTCTGCTTCCCTAAGAGCAGCCAAGAGGCTCTAAGAGCTGCCAAGAAGAACTTTTCAGTGTTTGACCAAATGATATGATCACACCAAAAATGGTTTGGAAAATCAACAAAATGCTATTGAATGACCGTCGACATATATAAAAGCGACCAAAAAAATTTGGACATAAAAAAAACTGTGGGCACGATGGGTACCTCTTTGCTTACAATTAATTAAAAAGTGCTTCTTAAGGATATTTTAATCAAGTGTTTGGCGATGTTTCTAATCTTACACTACATCATTGGTTATCGTGGTTTTTCTTGATTTTATTTCTATGAACCACTGCAATATTTAAACAAATAATTTCAAGGTGCCCTTCATTATAGATGGCGGTTGGTGTTAAAAAAAACACTATTGCCGAAAGTATCCAACAACCTTATGAAGCTGTCTTAAGTAAATTTGTATACATGGAGAATATTAGTTATTATTATAGATTTCAACATTTTTATTTGAAAGATCTCACTCCAAACAATCATCGCGAGTATTATACAAACTTATTGCTGCCCTTAAGTGAAGAAATTTAGACTAAACGTCATCACTTAGCAAAGAAAAAACTATGGTTACAAAACAGCATCTTGAGTGTCTAGCAATATTTCGTAGTAATAATGCCAAGTTTTTGCTTTGATTTATAATCATGAAAGAAATATGGGTTTATCATTTCACACTTCAGATGAAAGAACAGTCGAAACAAAGGGCTGAAAGGGAGAATCGGCTTCATCTCCGTCGGTTGCCAAGGTTATGCCGTCAGTTATTTGGGATCTGTGAGGGATAATTTTCATTGATTATCTTTCAAAAAAAAAAAACAATCAACAACGGGTATTATGCGAACTTATTGCAATCTTTCCATGATGAAATCCAGAAAAAAACGTCCGTATTTGGTGAAAAGGAATATATTGTTAAATCATGCTTATACATCGGCTCCAAAGCAGCATCGTGAAGATGTTTCAATTGAGTATTTTGTGATGTTTCGTAAAATTAGGGCAACGTTTTTTCGCCAATACCCATGAATGAAACAGGGGTTCATAATTTCACTCCTGTGACGAAAGAACAATCGAATTAATGGACTAAAAGGGAAAAATTGTTTCCAAAACAGGAAAAAACAACCCTATCGGCTGGCAAGGTTAAACATTTAGTGGGAATGTTTCAATCGACTGTTTTTTGGTAATAAGGATAAGATATTAAGGCAATAAAAATATGGGTTCATCATTGCACACATGAGACGATAGAACAGTCGAAGCAATGGGTTAAAAAAAAAAGATAAAAAACGAAGTCAACATCATCAGCAGGCAATGTTAAAGGTTGTAGCAACAGTTTTTTGTGATGTGCATGGGATACTTTTTATCAATTATCTTCGGAAGCATTTGAGTAATAAAATAAAGAAAAAATAACTGCATTTGGCGAAAAAGTATTGTTTGCATTATTGCGATGGTCAAAAATAAGTTACTGTTTGAATTGCTTTCTCAAGCAACTTGCTTCCAGATTTGGTCCTTAAAGATTATTATCTATTTCCAAACTGGAAAAATGACGTGGTGGTAAAATCTTTGCTACCAATGAAGAGGTAGAGACGGAAAAAAGTCTAAGTTAAAAAGAAGATATTTGTTGTTTTTAGATTTTTGAGTACTTCTATGAGTATATAAAAAATTTTGATATAAAGGAAAGTGCTTTTGTGGTATTTCATTTATTTTCCAAAAGTAAACATTTTCCTGTTTTTATTGTATTAGCAATAAAAACATTTTCTCTCTGCATTTAATTTATATAAATTAGAGAATTTCACGATGTTTCGTGTAAGGTATTTTAGTATTCCCGTATAATTATCCTCTTTAGTTAATCAGATAGGCATTTCAAGCATTTGCTTTAACTTGAGTATAAGGCAAAAGCTTTTCTATATAACCTATATAATGAGTTTCTCAATACCTGAAAAGCCTTACCTCAACATCTTCTCATGTTTCTGTCTATTTCAATTATAATAACCCTAGAGGGTTTTGCGTCCTTTTAGTTCTTGCAGTGTTACTGTTAATTAGTAAAATGAATGAGAAGAATTTGCAATGAATTTACTCAAAGATAGTAATTAACTACATAAATAATTCTGTAGCCAGTATTGAAAATAGCTCTAAGAGATTTAAGGAAAGAATTTTTGAAAAATATTAAAAAAATTCTAATTAAAAATAATTATCTCCTAACCGAAAGAAAATATAAAACAGGCTGCTGAAAACAGACTTAGAGTTTGATGTTTCAATTGTTGATTAGACAAAATCTCTTTGTCATTAACGTCATACTATATGTGCTTAGGGAGAAAGTGAGTAAGTCTCACATGTGACATGAGTTGAATTTAACGACCAAAATAACTAAACTTTCATAGCTTAGTTATTAGAGCGTTTCCGCGTAGAGGCAAAGGTTGCGGGTTCCAGTCCTACTGGATGCGACATTTTTTCAATTTTTCCTTCATGTTATTTAATTTATTCTTGTTTGTATACTTTCATAAATTTTAAAAGTTTGCGATTGTTTAGAAATTTTGTATTATAAAGTAGGGATGGAAATTTATAGCATATTTTAAAATATAATAATACACAAAGAAAAGTTACTGCTGAAAGGTACCGTCGACCGTAATCATGCAGATTTTTTTATTATAAATCGAATATGAAAATATATATACAAAGAAAAATAATAAAGTAGATAGGAATCAAATAATACAATACAAATTTTTTATTTCGGTATCAGAAAAAATCCTTATTGTAGAGAGATCACATTTTTTGTTGTTTTCTCTAGATTCTGATATACGCACGCCAGAAGGCCTATGTAAATTTTATTCCCTACGGACAAATTCGCATGTTAACAAGACTTGGCCATATATACAAGGAATTCAAATATTGTATGCTTCAAGCTATGTTTCCTTGGATACAGTCTTGTGTAGGTCTTTGTTTTCGGATGGGAATCGATTTTGTATCCTTTCTTACTTGGCTTTCACGTTTGAATGTGAATCCTTTTGCGTGAGGAGTATTAATATTCATTATCTTTCCTCTGTTCAACAAGTGATTTTTTCAATTCAAATGAATAGATATTAGTTGCCAATAATTAATCCTACAAAAATTACGAGTGTGGTATGAAAAGTTTCAGACTCTCAAATAAAAACTAGCGAATTTCGTTGTTCAGTTACTAACTGAAGTCATACAGTTGTTGTGTAACTGTCCTTTGAGTCATAAAGTGTTTTTTTGTGGAAATGCAGAAAATCAACTATCGTAAAATATTTGTCTTTGAATGGTAATGCGCCTACTCAAATAAAAGGATTCTGTTTACGGTGAGTCTGTACCATCATTTTTCTTAGCTGAATTTAAAGTCACCGCAAGAGCTTTGACGATGATAAACATTCAGGAAATCCCAAAACCCCAACCATCGACAAAAACATCGCCAAAGCTCACCAATTGTGCTAGACAATGGCCGCATTATATAGAGTGAGAGAGATATCAGAGTAGGTATATGGGAAATGTCAAAAGAACGTGTTTGTTTCATTTTAAACCAAAATTTATGTACGGGAAAGATATCTGTGTGTTGGATGCTGCTTTTGCTGACGTTATACCGAAAACTTGTTCATATGAATATTTCCAAAGCTTTGTTGACGCCGTTTAGGTGCAATAAGTCTAAGTTTTGGCACCAATTAGTTACTGTAAGCGAAACTTCAATACTTTATTACACGCCCAACACAAAAATCCAGTGAAAAACAGTAGACTGCTAAGGGAGAACCGGCTCCAAAAAAGCAGACACTGTTTTTTCGGCTTGGAAAGCGGATTTTTCAAATAGTCAAAAAGTTAATTTAATAGATTATTTTCAAACAGGTAAATCATTACTCGTATCATTAATTGCAAGCTAAAGGATAAAACGGCCACATTTGTAGAAAAAGAAAATCCTGTTTCATTAGGACATCGCATCGTCTCGCTGTTGCCATGGCGAAAATCCACGAATTAAGGTTTTAACTGTTTGACAATCCATCTTTCTCACCAGATCTAGCTCCATTTTTTTTGTTCTCTCATCGAAAAATTGCAATCAGAAAACAAACATTTTCGTCAAATAAAGAGGCAATCACCTTCGTAACCAATTATTCTGCAGAGAAAAACGTTGAGTACGATTTGGACGAGTTACACAGATGATAAAAATGTGTAAAGTTAAATGAGCCTATATTTAAAAAAATGAGAAAATGTTTTGTATCTTTGTTAGGTTGGAAACTTTTCAGACCACCCTCATAGAATTAGTTTAGGGCTTTGATTATTCACTAACTACAAGCAGTCGTGAATGCTGTGAAGGCGAAATGAGAACATTAAAGAGATAAAAGGATCTTTTTATCATACGTTGCTCTGAGTGTGAGATAGTTTTGCGCATCAAATAATAGTGTAATTATTCTTATTAAAGAGAGTATATAGTTTTATTTTAGCTTTTTCTGATTGTGTTTAGAGCTTGAAAGCCACCTTTAGTTAGTTAAGTAGAAGGTTCAAAGAGTGCAAATTATACCTTGGGAAGACCGTAATTTGCTTCTATAAAAATTATTATAACCACCAAAAAGATTCGTAGCAGAAATTTTGAAAGTACCAGCAAATAATTGAATTTATCCCTCTACAAGAATATACTTTAAGTATAGAAATCTCACAGAAAAATAGGATATGCAGTTTTCATTATTACTCATTGGTAAATTAGAAAATATTGCGAAATGAAGTTAAAAATTCGTTTACGGTGTAGATGAGTGGTCGTTTTTTTGTGTTAAACGCTGGCTAATATAGGATAAAAATACTCCTACAGACGTATACACTCAATCCCGATCTGATCTGACAACTTTTAAAAACAGTTTATGTAAAAAGAGAAAAAATACATGATGGGAAATGAAGAAAACTGTATAAAATGAAAAGATACAGGTTAGCAGTATTTTCAAAATAAAAAAAAAATAATTGAACCCAAGGAAGAAGATTTGTCACCAATATATATGGAGCTATTATCTCGTGTCTTTTTATAATAAAATCAGAATTAGAAACAAAATTTATACATCATCATTGTGAGAATATACAAGATGTTTAAAACTTAACATTTATGAAGATTCATCATCCATGAAGTGAGGCAATTTGTATACAACCGATTTGCATATTTCAAAATACAGTTGCAGTAGAATCCCTACTTAAAAATGTATTAATACAAAACTCGCATTTTAAACAACATTTTTGCGTTGAGTTTCCTAAATTGTAGAATTTTCATAAAACGTCTTGGAAATAATTCAGAGACAAACGTGCCGACTTAGGTAATGTTAACAGGACCGACTTCAATTTAATCCTGTATTGGTTTTAATGCAAACTAAAGTTAGTGAATGCTAGTTTTTTAGTTGTATATAATATAATGTGGAATATGTTAAAAGTTGTAACTCATTCGAAAACTGTTGTGTCAACAAAACAGTGCAAAAAAAAGTAGATGTTTATATCGAAAATTGTACCAGAAAAGATTGCTTTGAAGCTAGAACTCTTGTAAGGTCTTCATTAAACAGCCTCATGGTTTGCAGATATCCTTGTCCGATGCATGGTTCGTTAAGAATTTTGTAATATCTGGTAGCTGATTCTGTTGGTTTTTCGCAGTGTTTCAACTATTTTGGTAATTCACATTCTGCTGTGTTCTTGGTCAGAGATGTGTTCCAAGTGTTGGTTGTGTTGTCTTTAAATCCAGGCTTTTATTTCTCTTCAGACCGTACTTTTTGGTACCTCTAGAGGTGGCTATGGACCGTAGAATATTGGACTCATCATTTTCTTGTATTCCTTAAACTAGTTTGAGACAGCTTTGTTTCGCTAGGATATCAAATTATAGTCTGCATTAGTCTGGAGAGCACTTTATTGCTCTTTAAAGCACCAATAGCCACCTGACTATCTGTTCATGTGTTAATCCGATTAGATGTACGAGGTCTGCCCCAAGAGTATTCGACTTGCATTTTTACCTTCGCACCAAAGTGTTCTAGCGACCCCTTCCGGGGCGTAAAGCCTCACAAATTCATTGTTTACTTGCTGATACCTGCCGAAAAAGTTGAGCAGCAGGTTTGCATCAAGTTTTGCTTTAAATACAAAAAAATGTACAGAAGCTATTCGAATGTTGCCAAAAACGCCTTTGGACACGATTATACGGGCAAAATTCAAATAAAAGAGTAGTTCAAAGGGTTTCAAAACGGACGCACGTCTGTTGACAATCCTTTGCGTTCTGGTCAACCTTCTAAAGGAAAAACATTGGATAATGTTAACTTTCAAGACTGCTTGGGGAAGTGGAAGCATCGATATAAGAGTGTTGTTCAGTCAAATGAGAACTACTTCGAAGGATGCCACCATCCAGATGACGAAGAACATACCTCGTATAAGCACTGAAATTTTCTTTTTTGTACATTGCAAGACTGCATATACTTCTAATTTAAAAACAGGTCTGCTTTCACGTTGATGTATTTCTACCTGAAATGTTTTCTTATGCTTTCTGATTTGATTTCCTCGATGTCTTCACCAATTATCCTAATTTAACAAAATTGTTGCTTAGATTTTCTTGCAGCCTGTAAACGTTCATCCTTGCCTCCTTCTTTCAGAGGAGGAGAATCAGATAGGATTTAGATATATTTAAAAACGAGTTTATATATTTATAGTTCTATTCTAAATATAAAAAATACATTTCGAATTAGTAAATTTTTTCAGTGCTAGGTAATCAAAATGATGACTGGTACTCAAAATAACAAAATTAAAAATGTATAGCTTATTCTCCATAGAGTATGTATATGCGATTATCTATCTAATATATTTAATGTATGTTTTTACGTCAACCATACGTATCCATTTATTAATCCTACATACACATAGCTACTAATGGTTTTTTACAGCTTGATTAATTACGCTTATTTGAATAATTAAAAAGCACCGCATCATTTATGAACTATTTTTCGATATTTGAAATTTCCCCAGATTCGTCTCAAGACCGTCCCTGCGGTATACAACCCGAGTAAACCATAAAGAATAATAAATTAATATGCAAACAGTGTGCACAGCTGGATAAGCCGAATGCTCCAGTTTTAATTTTAACCTTAACATATGTCAGCTGTTTCGGTCATATACTTTAGGGAATTTTCATATTTAGAGCATTTTCATGACAGTCAGAATGTGTACGCTGAAATCATCCTGTTCACTATAATCATCACCTTAATGTGATGCGCTACATGCGGACTGTCTAATAACGAAATTTGTGTCAACATTGTTTCATTCTCTATTTCAATTTTGTTAAAAGGGGAAACTAAAATAAATAAAATCAGATTTTAAATATTTTCATTATTTTTAAACATGTATATGTATAAGTAGACCAGAAAGTTTTACAACTTGGTTAAACCCAATTGAACCATAATTATAAAATGCGCACTGGTATAAACCCTGATTTAAAAGCCATGTCAAATATTGGATATGGATCAAATATGGTACTTGAAGTTTATGAATGATGAAGATGGAGAAATTTTTTATTTGGTATTAAAATTAACCCAACAAGAGGCAAGAGTAAAATAAATTTAATCGAATTAAAGTTTAGCAGCGAGTTGCTACGTTAATTCTATGTCAAGTCAAATAAATGATAAGACTAAATCAGAAGATGTATTTAATCAAGTATTAAAAGAATTAATCAAGAAGGAAAACAAGAAAACAAGTAAAGTTCCTCAGGGATTTATTGCTCGTAAAACATGAAAAGAATGAACTTTTAATATTGCGGTAAATCAATTCGTTTTACGTGTATATAATTATAGGTAGGTATAGGTATACCAAAAAATTCATGAATAGTTATGGATACCAAAGATTTATAAAGGTAATAAAAGAAAATTGTAAATAGAACATCTTACGCTAATTTATCTAAGGCAAAAATATTTTAAGACCAATGTAGTTGTAGCCAAAAGGCTTTTTCTAAATTTCCATTGCTCCACCTTTTACTGCCATATAGTAAAATTGGCCTTAACACAGTTTTGTATATCACCATCTTTGTCTTCCTACTGACTTCTTTTTTACCAATAAACGTTCTGCCTATGATATGAACAAACGTAATGCGCTAGATATTCTTTGGTTAATTTCTTCTTCCATTCTTCCTTTATTGTCGATCTTTACTCCTAGATAATTATACACACGTACCTATTGTACTCTTTGATCATTAACTTCTATCGATATATTTTGGTTTTTATTTCCATTAACTATGATTTTCTGTACATTTATCTTTAGATTTTTGTTTTCTAATTATAATGTTAGACTTAGTGCTTCTCCTTGCCTTAAGTCTTCATTTATTTGAAACTTTTTGGATCTGGTGTTACCTTTTTCAGGTAACATTTGTTATTCTTGTATAAACTCTGTATTGCTCTTTTTAGTCTTGGGTTAATGTTTCTTTGCTCTAAACTTTTGCAAATTTCTTTTTGCGACACTTTATCGAGCCCCTTTTCAAGGTTAAGAAATGCAGCGTATATCTCAGTATTTCTTAGTCTTGTTTTCTCAATAAGCTGTTTAATCGTAAATATATGATCCTGATTCAGTCATGATCAGCCGATTTGCTATTTTTAAACTGGATATGGCCGCTGTGACTTCATTTTTGGCAATGCAATCCATTTGATCAAATTTTTTGATATTTTGGTGGTTATTTGTAGGTGTATTTTGACTATTTGTTTTTGTATTGGAATTTAAAATGTTCCTTCCACCTATCTGATTTTCTACTTCATCGGTTATTATTTTGTCTTTTTCTTTAATCTGGCCTAGATCGTGATGTTTTTATGGAATAATCTTGTTTTACCTTTTCGATTTTCTTCCAATAATAAATGATGTTAATTATTCTAACATTCAAATTTTGGTTTAAAATTCTCTTTAAACATTTACTTTGTTTAAAGGCTTATCTTCAATATGTACATTCTTTAATGTTAACGGTAACTTGTTCTAGAAAAAGTAAATTTTTCATCTCACGTTTCACGATTTTCATTTCAAGCACAATTTAATGTGATAATATTTGTTTTATAACAGAACCTTAATTAAACAAAATTATATTTAATAAAAATATTTAAATAAAACACAGAAAACGTAGGTGCATATTTTTGTTAATTGAAATACAGATAATAAATTTTATTGAATATTTAAATTAGCTGAACAATTTTTAGAGATTAAACAACAAATAAAACCAGATAAAAAATTAATTTAAATTTTTTTAAATCGAATAAAAATGAATCCGGGACCATAATAATAAACAAATCCAAATGCTGATTTATTTTTCATTTTTTCAGCTTTGTATGAAGTTTTAGTTAAATTAATGACCTGAATTCATCAAAATACGTATGACTGATTGTACATGCTATAAAATGCAATCGAGCATAATTTTACATGCTGATGTGAAATATAAAAATAACTGTGTTTTGGGATAAAATAGACTTGTAAATTTTGCAGGGCTGCTAATTTCATTACGTGCATGCAATTCAATTTTTGGTCGGTATGTGTATATAATGAACACTATTTGTGATGACAACTGAATTTATTTTTTTCTTTTTACAAAATTGGATTTTATATGTTCATTTATTCAAAAAACAATACAGAATATTTATTGAGGAAATTAATATGTTGGTTAAAACAATAAAGAAATGTTTTTTTTTTAATTTTATGTTTTATAGAATTTATGAAACTATACTTTTGTTCACTTTGTATCAGATAACATTTAATCAATCAATGATTTTTTCATTTTAAAAATATATTTTTTTTGGCGTATTAGGGGAAAATGATGAGAAGGTGGATTCGGAAATTTTGAAAAGGGGCGAGCAAGTGCTCTGTCGGCAATTAGGCCACATATAGCCCATTGTGTATGCTCCCGTCTGTAGGAATATTCACACCTCAAGCTAGAGATTTAAAATAGGTGATGAGACTCCCGAGGGGCATCTCCCTAACATCGGCTGGTGTAAGCAAGTACTTGTCCAACAGGGATCTTCTGATTTAAAAAAAAATATACATTATATGCTCTACTGTTTCCTCTTCTGGTTCCCAACCCCTGCATAGGGGGGATTCTGCTAATTTCATCCTAAAGAGATGTTTTCGCAGTTGGCAACAACCTGTTAAGATTCCCACAGCTATTCGGAGATTTTGTCTGGTCAATGCCTTAAATTTTCTTGCTATTTCTTCGCCAGGAAGAAGTAATAACAGTTCGTTGTTTCATCCCAGTACTGTATAAAGTTTTGGTAAGAGTGCTGTTTGATAAAGTCCACGACAGCGAACATTGTAGATGGGCGAGGGCTAACCTAACATGTTTGTAGCCCGCAGCCCTCCTCTCTAAATTGCCCTCAATGCGGTTGCCCTTAAAGTTCCCACGTCCTTTGATCCAGCTCAGAATGACTAAGTAATTCTACATTTGATTTACTGTGGAATATGTCAAAATATTCTTGCTATGAGTTTCTTGACACGCTGTATAAAATTCTGAATGCGAAAATGGCAAATATTCAATTTGATTTTATTACGTACATGTAAAAAACAGAATTCCACACACGAACAAAACAACTAAAAGTATTCCGGTTCAGAGAATTTGTTCCATTGAAAAGTTTAGAACAAAAATTTCCAACTAAATAGCCGGCAGTGTAGAGTTTACCTGTTTTATCTCATTTAGGAAGTTGAGCTAATTAATTTGTTTGAGATACGTACCTGAAACAAGAGAAATACAAAAGTTAGTACATAGTACTAAATAAATAAACTTTCTAACAATAAAGTATTAAAATATTTATTTACTCTAGGTAATACACTCTATAAGGTACTTACGCCTAATAAGGCCCAGTTCTTAAGATGGCCCACTTTCAATATTTTGTACGTCTAAAAGTTCAAATGAATTTAAATTTTGCGCCCATGTTCGGTTGGTGCCATAGACAAAATTGCAACTTCATAAATAAGGAAGACAGTCGTCATTTTTGCAGTGGTTGCCAGTTTTTTAGTGTCGTTGCAAAGTGCTGACGATTTATAATCTTCTAATTTAAACCTTTTTAGTATTTTCTTAAGAAAACAAGAAGTTTTCGTGTTTTTTTTAAATATAGCGTTACTTGGGTTTATGGGCACTTGACTCAACGTAAGAGTTGTTTATATTATTTGTTAATTTTCATTTATAAAAAATAGTTCTTGTGGCGAGGTAAATTACCCTATAAAGGCCCATCACATCCTATGATGGCTCGGGCCAATCGAAGATATGAGACAATTCAGATGTTTTTGAAAAAAATATTTGGTCTTTAAATAAACATGTTTTTTCCAAAAGTGATTATTAGAATAACGCCACAACATTGTTATTTGTTGAGTCTATGTAGAGCTTTTGTTTATTAGGTAAATTAAATTTTGCTAAGTCGAAGATGGCCCACCGTCCAATTTGTGACCAAAAAAAACTTTTGTATCAGACTGATTACCTAAGAATATCATATAATATTAGGTCAAGTTTTACATAAATACTTATTTTTTGTTTTGATAGGGTTTATTGATTACATTATTAATATCGGGCTATGATAGGTGCCTATGTTCCTAAAAAAGCCCACATTGAAGGTTTTAAAAAACAATTATTATCTTAACGAATTGTTTCCAAACATGTTGATTTGTATGATTACTTTATTCACAAATAAATGAACTATGTTGTGATAAAGGCAGTTTTCACAAATTTATATTTCTTTTCCAGCTATTAAAATTTAGCAAAAAGTGGGCCTTACAGGGCGCATGTACCTTATTTATGAATTTTGGGAGGTACCATTCAAGATGAACAACTTTACTAGATATATTTTTTATATCGTTGAATGTTGTGATCATGTTGTGATTTAAAATACATACGATTGAACTTTTCAATTTCATACTTAACTGTCAAATGTCATACTTGTGGGATATTATTCATCGTCAACTCATTATCCGTTAAAATTATGTTGACAGAAGTTCGGGATGCATTAATGATCAAAATCAAATACGACGCTTAACTTTAAGCATGCCTAGTCTTTGTGAAGAAGTAATTAGAAATAGAGGCGGAATTACTCGTTATTAAGTAATTTTAAGAGAGAAAACTTGTTAGTTTTAGTTGTTCTAAGTCAATAAAGTTTAAGTAAACAGTGTTTTCCATGCTTTCGTTTGCTTAAAATGTTCATAAAAACTCGTTTCATTAAAACTTTTGTATAATCTTTATAATAAAAATATCGAGAAGAAATTTTTGTTAAAATGGTTAGAAAAGAAAATGTATTTCGCAAGTCTCCAATAAATTTCTTTGGGTATGGGAAAATAAGATGAAATACACACTATCTAAACTTACTAATACATAATTCTTTTCTTAGTGGAAAAAATACTAAAGCAAGAATAATTATGGTTGTAGGGTTGAAATAGAGTTTTATATTTTTATATCCAGTAAATTCTTTGTATTAAACTTTTTGGAAAAATAAACTTAGCGTAATAATCATAATAATAACCGTATACACCTTGTATAATCCAATATTGAGCAAAAACGTTGCTTACTTAAAAAGAAATTACCCATTGTCTCGAGGATCGTGCAGATTTCAAATAGAGATTCTTATTAGCACAAGTAACGTTCCGCTATTAACCGTTTTGTAGAAGACATCTGTTTGATGTCATCTAAAGCCGGCTCAGATAATCACCGAGCGTTGAGTTGCATCGACAATAAGAACAAGATGAAATTGTGTGGTTTTTTGATGTTAAATTTGTGAAAAAACTATTCGAAATGTAAGTATTCATTTCTATATTACTGTTGATAGTACCTACTAAAGTATTATTATCATATTTCTAAGCACATACAGAGTATCTTGAATATAAGTCAAATAAATCCTAGGGCTCAATGGAATAAATATTGTTTTAGAATCAGTTAATAAAATTATACATTTATAGTTTTATAGTTTACGATATTTGATAATATATACCTTCTATTAGGAAACACATTTAAGATTAATTTTGTGTCTCGGGTATTTTTAAACTGTTAATTACAAACAACATCTACAAAGATCACCATGGTACCTGGTGCTCATAAAGCATTTTTTTTTTAAGTTTTGCAGTGTTTTCGGTAAATTTACCATAAAATTAATTGATTTCCTATTATGCACCCGGTATCTACTCTTAAGAACGCAGTCGATATCATATTCGTTTTCAGCAATCCCCAAAACCTTAGGCTTAAAATATCAAAACTTAGCTTATTTCATGCTAAATTGACAAAACTGCCCTACCGACGACCTAAAAAGTCGTGTTCGGCGACCCCAAAAACCTTTGAGTGTCGAGTTTTAGATTATTTCGTTATAAATTTATAGAAAACTCTAGGAGACGACGTAAAAAATACGTTTTCACTTTTTGTGAAGAGTGTTGAGACTGTTGAGGCATGTCGTAGCGAGAGTACACACACTCGTTTTTTCGCTGTATGACTTTTGTAAAATCATGAAATTTTGATATATTTTTTTAGGTTGTGGTTTATTATACTAGCAATTAGTTCATTTCTATGTATGACCACTGCAAAACCCAAATATTGCAGATGTTGGGAAGGTTATCGTATTGATATAAGTAACAATGGACCTCAATGTGTAGCAATTAATCAATTTCATATAATGCCATGCAATATGGTCAAAGCACCAAAATGTCAATGTTCAGGAAGGGTCAGTAGTATCCTGAAAGATCAAACAGGTGTGTTTAACGATAAACTAATGTAATTTACATATTTTAATAATATTAGTTGTTGTTTATTATAAATCATTTAAAATCATAAAGCAATTAGCTTAGATATAGTTAGTTTCCGTTAAATAAAGTGAGGCAACCCGCCATTGATTTAAAGTTTAGTTGTTTAAATTCTGATTTCATTTTTTTAATTTTAGGTACTTGGTGTACAACATATAAAAAAGGACATGAATTCATGAGATGGCCATGTGAGAATATAAAGGAATGGGACGATTTTTTTAGGAAACATCCCGATTTTATATAAGATAGTCAAATAATTAGCAGTTTCTTCTATTAAAATAATAACAAATTAACAATGTATTAAAGTAATAGTTAATACAAAAAAATAAGTAGAACAAGTTTTTTAGTGAAGTTTAAATTAATTATGTAAATGTGTACAATATTCTTTTTTTATAAAATAGAGTAACTCATTTTTAATACTTTTTATACTCTCGCTCGTATAAAATGAATAACCAGCTATCACAACTCTAAAAATTTTCGTATAAGTGAACATAGAGGCCGAATAAAGATCTCTTTTAGTAATATTAACTAGCAGGTCAACTAGTCGAGCCTGGAGTTGGTCGACAGAATCTGGAGAATGTACGATGGGTGGTCATAAAAACAATACAAGGACGCTTCTATGGTTTGTAAGCAAAATAAAATAGGAATTTCACTTGGTTCGTTTATATACTATTATTCTTTTAAAGTTGCCCTGGGTTGGAAAAAATACAGATATAATAAAAATTTAAACAATTAATTATATATTAATTTTATTAATTTCTACCATGGTTCAACAATTAATTTTCTATGTGGGTGATTCTTAAAATATGCATCCCATTCTGATTTCGGATCACAAAACAGACTCTTATAAGTTACTTCAGTTCCAGTACAACTTGTTTCACCAAGATCTAAAGTAACATCTTTTCCATCAGCAGAATGGCAAATACAACGTGGTGGTTTTTCTTCACCACATGCAAATATCCGATAATGTTTGTCACCTCTACAAATCCAGTTGTTACCTTCTTTTTCTGGGTGAAATTCTTCGAAACATTTACATTCCTCTTTGCTGTTAACACTGTATCCAATAGCGAAACATAATGCGAAGACAAAAATTGTAAACATCTTCCTACACAAAAAAAACAAAAATTAAAAACAACTAACCAAATTCTGATTCAATAACAAATATTACAAATAATATAAAAATGACAGTACAATAATGAGTTTTAGATCAAATTGATGCAGAATTCTCTCAGCTTTCCAATGATGTTACGAAAAAGTATACCTTAACGTAGAAATTTTCGGAGAAATTGAACATTTTGACTTACGACTGCACCCTCCCGATGTGAATTAAGGAACTTAAAAACAATTTCCAAGATTTTTTCATGGTCGCTTTCATAATACTATTTTTTCTCAGCTTTCTATTCAGTAGTTTATGAGATATGGCCGTTGTTCGGCCTTAATAAAATAACCTGTATAATTTGAAACTAATGCAAAATTAAACTTTAGAATTATTGAAACAAAATGCATATGATTATTGTTAAAACGGGTAAAACGTAATAAAATTAAATATATTTATATTATTTCTAAGTATACAAAACAACATTAAATAATAAATAATAGGTATACTTACATTTTGAAAATATAAATACAACTTTACAAATAGGAATTTCTTAACCGTTTATATATATGCATTAAGAGGTTAAAGTGTTAAAGGTTATTCAAAACAACAACATTATCAAGTATTGAACGTGATTTAATTCTCAATCAAAACATCAATAAACTTAATAGGAAAATATAAACACGATTTTTTTTGTTACCATCAGTATTTTATAAGATCGGCTTGTGGGTCCCTTTGTGTGCGCTATAACTCTTGAACGAATGTCACTGCATCATGAAATTTGGTATGTACACTCCAATAAATTAACGCACCACCAACAACAAAACCAAAGGAACAAAAGCAAAAATAGATGGTAGACGAATATCTCAGTAAGCGAGTATTTTTGCCTCTGGCACGAATAAATTCTTGACAGCACCGGCCCATATTTCATGTTGGTCCGTTTTTTAACATATTTGACTCTATCTCCGCTCAACGTCTTTCAACGTGTTTAATTGAGTAGGTTTCTCTCGTAGTCTTGTTCCAAAAGTATCCCAGGTGGTTCTCTATGGGATACAAATCCGGCCTTCGATTTGACCATGCCATGGTATAAGGATAATTCCATAACTATATATAACGCAAATGACACTTTATGGTGTTCTTAAACCTTCAGCTGTAAGGCTTTCATTATTAATGACCACACGTTCCGTGCAACCAGTCAAAGAAATAAGTTCTCATACCATCACAGATTCTCCTCCAAATAATGTGGTATTTGAAAAAATACACTGACCAATCCGTTCGTTAGGGCGTCAACATACACGCATACGCCTGTCATTATTGTACAAACAAAAATATGACTCCTTAGTAAATAATACCTGCTGCCATTTAGCCGCTAACCAGTTATGGAGCTCCCTGGCAAAATTTTGCCTCACTCTCCAATGATCTCTAGTTAAAGCTGGAACTTGAGAAGCAATTCTAAGGCTCAAAATATGTACCCTTAGTCGACTACAAATAGTTTCTCTACTGGCATCTCGTAACTGAGTTTTAAGGGTACGGGTTGTTACAAAACGCTGTCTTAGGGCTGAAAGTCTTAAAAATCAGCCAGCATTTCCAGTCTCTCTGTTTCTTTCTATAACCTCTGAAATGGTTGTGCGCCAATTTTTTGGTTACTCCAACCTTTCTCAAACAGAACTAATACGTGAGTACATTATTCTCGAGTAAGATTTCGTGTTTCACGTTGCATATTAGCAAATTTAAAGATTAAAGAAACACTTCTAAAAACTGCTTTTTGACAGCTTCAGTTACCCGATAACACTTACTGTTTTTACTATTTTTCCATAGGCTGCTACTTACTCTAGTACTTTTATTGAAAATTAAAGACAATAAAAACATGTTATGCTATAAAATAGTGTTTTTCTCCAAATGACATTAAAAGCGGCCTTTTAGTGACACTTGGCAGGCTTAGAAGTTGTACTTTTAATGCCTAGGCAGAAAAAGTCCACTTTTACTGCCTAGGCAGATATATTTATGGTGAATTGTGAACAATTATTCAATACAATTGAACTTGAATTGAATTTAAATATGAAAAAGTTGATTTTCCGTGGAATTGGAACAAATTTGAAGAAAAAATTGTATGTTTCACACGGCAGAAAAGCAGATTTAATGCCTAGTAAAACAAATAACTATTCTCAGGCAATAGCTAAGATAAGAGAGTAAATGTGAATAGAGTACCTATAAAAACTTTTTGAAAGAGACAACTTGTCAATAAAAAAAAAACGTCCAAAGTGGTTTCGACAAAAATTACCTTTAAACTTTTGATTTCTTTTTAGTGGTGCGTTAATTTACTGGAGAAGTGTAGAATCCCCACGTCATGGGAAAAAACTAAATTAAATTTGATCCAGGTCGGATAACCCTAACCCCTAACGGTAAAATTTTAACGGTTTTTTGAAACTTGTGTTTATCTATACTTATAATAAATCTGTAGAGAGGTCAATTCTGTACATGAAATATATTTCTAAAATAACTATCAGGGGGTGATTAGGGATTGATACTGAAGCCAAAAATGAAATCAGTAAAATTTTTGTCTGTCTGTCTGTCTGTCTGTCTGTATAACCGTTATAGAAACAAAAACTACTCGACAGATTTTAACGAAACTTGGTACAATTCTTTTTCATACTCCTGGGCTGGTTATAGGATACTTTACATCACGCTACAATCAATAGGAGCAGAGCAGTGAAGGGAAATGTTGGGAAAACCACTTTTACGGTGTGGGGGAGAAATTTTTATACAACAATCTATATGTCAAGCGAACGACGTCGCGTGTACATCGATATAGAACCCAAAAATGTGGTTAGATTTTTTTGTTGTACGTCTGTCTATCTATATGTTTGTGCGCGCATCACATGAAAACTACTGATCCGATTCGAATGCGGTTTTCACAGATGTATTTATCTTCTTTTAACTTAACATTTGGTGTATAAAAATTTCTCCTCCCACTCCTTTAACGGGTGAAGGGAGAAATTTTTATACAACAATTAACACGCCACGCAAACAACGTCGGGGGTAGGTACACCTAGTAGTACATATTATGTCCCTTCGTCCGGGTACGCTATAACTATTGATCAAAAGGTCCCGTTGTTATGAAATTTGGTATATAGAAGCCCCATGTTATGGAATAGAACTTTATTAAATTTGGTTTAGATCGGAAAACCCTATCGATAAAATTTTAACATTTTCCGAAATTCGTGTATATAAGGCATATTTATTTAAACCCGAAAATACTTTCTTACTCATTACATTAACGTTGTTTTATAATTTTTAGCATTGGAAGCAGGTTTATGTAGTAAAACTTAGATCAATTTTTTTTTTATTTTGACTTAACTAGTTGTTTAAGTGAGTCTTTTGATATAAACAAAAATATTCAGAAAGGCTTCTTGAATGACGTTTAGATGACATAAGTGGGTTTACTTAAAATTTTGGATTACCTTCTATCACCGTACACAAATAATCAAAATTTAATTGAAAAAATAAATGGATGTGTTTTCTTCCAGTTTTTTGAATACCCCTTAAAAAAACAAAAGCTTTTGATGTGGAAGGTGAGGTCAGGCTCAAAATTAAATTTTTAGAAAAATTTCTGCTGTTAAGTATAAATCAATCAACTTTCTAAACGAATCAGGCCTACTGATTTCCCATTCTAGTTTATTGCCATATTTTTTATCAGCAGTAACAAGGCTATTAATAGTTAAAAATGATAACGATATTAAAGTAATAGAATGTGCATTCATTTTTTTCAATTTTCAATGAGAACAGTATTTTATGTAAACTATTTTTATACACATACTGAATTAACAATTTTATGTTGAATAATAAAAAGGTTCTAAATAACTTTAATTGACAAAATCGTTAAATCTGAATAGTATAATAAACACTATAACAAAAAAATACTTTTTTTACTATATATTTATTTACCAGGGTTCAACAATTAATCTCTTTTCTAAGTGGTTTTTAAAGTAAGCATCCCATTCGGGTTTTGGATCACAAAACAGCTTTTTATAACGTTCTTCACTATTTGCACAATATGTTTCTCCAAGAGCCAAAGTAACAACAACTCCATCGACACGTTGACAAATACAACGTGGTGGTTTTTCTTCACCGCAAAATACGCTGGTTTTTAACTCTACGACACCACCAACCGTTTGTTTTGTCGTACTCTGGTTCAAACTCTTCAAAACATTTGCAGTCCTCTTTTTTCTTGACTGTGCATATTGCAATTGAGATGCAAGCAGCAAGGAAAAATAATGTTAATTTGTTTCTACAAATTATTTACAATATTTGAATAGTCATTAAATGAAATATATTTTAAAAATAAAACATACGAGGTCTGGTAATTAAGAGACGGATTTTTTTTAAAGCGACAAAAATGGAAGGGTAGAGAGTATTGTTCTAAATATATCCCTTAACCTCGGGTAAAAGTTCCAGGCTGCTGCAACAGACAGACCCGTTGTAATTATCAAATAAAGAGGGTCCAAAAATCGATCACGCTAAAAAATGTGAAAATTTAAAATTTTTATTAAAACTAGGGATGTTTGCGTCGGAAAGGCCTGAAACTTTGCAAAGGTTTTACGGGGATGATTGCATATCCAATGCCCGAATTTTTATGTGCGGTACAAACGTTTTAAACAGAGAAAGAGGAATGTTGAAGATGATGAACGCGTCGGGTTGGCCTGTGACTTCAAAAAGCGACTTGAAGGTTCAGAAGGTGACTGAAATGGTTAGAAAAAATTTCGTATTAAATATCAGAGCTATTGCTGTAGATGTGAATTTTAACAAAGAAACTATGAAATATATTTTGCATAACTAACGAACTTAACATGACTAAAGTCGGTGAAACGTAAGATGCATCGTGAGACCCTAGACAAAGACTCAAACTTCTTGTCAAGGATTATAACTTCCAACAAAACTTATATTTTTTAACGTGATCCTGAAACCAAAAGGCAATCAATGAACTGAAAGTCTCCAAACATACCGAGAACCAGAAAAACGAGGATGAGCAAATCCAAATTCAAGATGACGTTGATTGTTTTCTTTGATATACAGGGTGGAGTCTACATGAAATGAGTACCACAAGGTCAGATAGTCAAACAATACTACTATATAGATAGACTTTGTACGAAGACTCCTAGAAAAAATTCGCAAAAACGGCCCAAATTGTGGAAAGAAAACTGTTGAATCATACATCAAGACAACGCGCTGTCTGTCAAGGACAAACACCAGGTCACAGTTTTGGAACACTGGCTCTATTCGCCAAATTTAGCACCCTGTGACTTCTGCCTGTTCCCAAAAATTAGTTTCTACTTGAAGGGAATGCGCCACAAGTATATAGAGGACGTAAAACAAAAATCGGTACAGCTACTCAATAGTCTGTCGGAAAATGACCCATAGCACTGTTTCGCACAGTGGAAGATTCGCGTAGAGAGGTGCCGGGATGGGGATGGAAAGGATATTGAAGGACAATGAAAAATTGTAAAAAAGTGAAAAATAGAGATTTTATTGCAATAGTCTCGTATATAGGGCGTTTTATTAGCAATGAGAAATCCGAGGACTGGATTTACTAGGAGTCAAATAATGTTCATTATTCCCAACATGTTCTATCCTGATGTCAAACGTTTTTGTTAATACAGGGTGTTGAAATTTAAAATTAGTAACTCGAAGAGATGATAAAATAAGATTGATAAAATACTTACATTATAGATAGTTAGCAATACTGACAATAGTTAATATTATTTATACTATTTTTTTTATATCAAATAAGTTAAATGTTATCAAAAAATTATAAAAATATTTGAAAATTTTATTTTTGTAGATAAACAAATTATACAAGCTCGCCTTTTGTCGAATTCCTTTGTCAAAAAATTCGAACTTTAATCAATTAATTAATGATAAAATTAATATATGCTATAATTTAATTAATAATGTTTTTAATTATTTGATAGAATTCTTTAAATAAAATTGGACCAAATTTAAATTAAAAAAAAAAAAACATTAAAATTATTACACAAACAATTCTATTACCCAATTGTTTATATTTACTTAATCTTTTCTTTAATTTTGTTTTTTTGTTAATATATTTCGGTTTGTTTTGATATGATTCAAATGCTCAACTTAAAGAATACGTAATGGAAATTAAATACAAGGTCCAGCAACTCTGCTTCCAAAATAACACCCTATATACTAGTGGTATTTTTATGTCGATTTAACCCAAATTATCTTAATATTATCTTCGAATCTGCAGTTAATACACATCTTTCGATTTTTTTAGCCCTTCCTTGCTAGCCTTTAATAGTGGGTTGTGTATTCGTGGGCCAAATTTAAATTTTTCACCCTCTGAATTTGTAGCCAAGTACAGGAACCCAGGCTTTCCCTTCACAGATCCGGAGATGAAAACTGGTGTGAATTGAACTTTGACGAAAAATCTTAGATGATAATTTTTCTAGAGTAGTTCTACAAAACTAAAGTTTGCACATTTTATAATGATTGTTTGCTAACGAGTTCTAAAATTCATAGGAAGAAAAGAAATTTTAATATTTTTATATGTTTAACGGTACAGTTTACGAAAAAATTATAAGAGACTTTTATTTTTACCCCAACATCAAATAGTGAAAACGTAGAAATTGTTTTGTCTGTCTGGTCGTCTGTCTTTAATCAAATCTTCTCCGTTATTAGAAGCACTAGAGACACAAATGAGATGTCAAATTAAAGCTCTTTGTCTAAAGACGCCATTAGAGGTGAGAATTTTTTTATCACGTCCAATTTAAAAGTTATAACCGGAAGAAGTAGTGTAAAGTCGTTTAGAGTTAAAACAGTAAAATCACTTGACTTTTCGCTGCGAGATATTTGTAAAGCGTTCGATTTTCTACAAGTATAGGTACGATAAGTAATATTTTAAACGCGTAGTCAATAGATAGGTATATGTAAGTTTTTGGAACGAAGTTCCCTTTCGCGCGTTACGAACAGTTACGACTGACGCTAGGAGCTAACCAAAAAAAATTCATACCAAAAGTTGTCACGACACTATGACACGACACACGCATGTTTCTCTCTCTTACAGACCAAAAAATAAATAACTCTCTCTCCCTCTCTCTCATAGATAGATATATTACAATTAAAAAGACACTATTTTAAATTAAAAGAAAATACTGTAGAAAAAATAATAATTAACTATAATAGTATTACATTTTATTTCATCCTGTTTTTATAAATTAATAAATTCATAAACATTTTAAAAATAGTTCGTAACTTGTCTATTTAGGTACCTACGTCAAATTACCTAAACTGTCAGTTACTGTCAAATATTTTAATTTTAAAATTTTGTATTGAATTGTTAATTCCTGTTTTAAATTATAAAAAGTAATTCTAAAAAGATGTGTTATCTAAAGCTCTCGTATTGTATAAATGGACACTTTTGTTAAAAGAAACGAACTGTTAGGTAAGTAGAGATTTTATACAGACAATAATAAATGCTTATGTATGTATAAACACTCTGTTGTGTTTACAAATAACTAATTCCTTCACTAATTAATCGAAAGGAACTTCGTTCCATCCGGGTGTCCCTTGACACCTCACACTTTTTTTTTTCTAATACTAAGAAAAAATGAAAAAGTGTAAGACGAAGCAGCTTTCTATTAAAAATTAAGGGCTCAAATGTGTAGAGAATTTTCTAGAGGTGTCTAGAAACGTCTTTTTTAGAGTTTAAATTTAAAAAAATCGTTCTTTAAACATCCTAAGTTATTTATAGTTCGTTTTCCATTGTTTATCTTCCACGTGTCATCTTCAGAATGTTAGATAACCACGATCTGGTTAAGAGTGCTTGTAAAAGAGCTACCACCCATACCAACATATTATCAGTCGTGACAGTATTTTATAAAAATCATTTTATTATCAAGTTATTCAAGTAATGTAAAAATAAACAAAAAAATATACAAGAATAGATTTAATTTGCAATAAAAATTATATAAAACATAATAATTCTTATTTTCTTAAAATTATTAAGCGTTTTAATTCAATACAGACTAAATTGTATAAGTACAACAATTTAATGTCTAGGCATTTTGTTTGGATGATTATAATAGTATTGATTCCATACATCTTGTGGTCCACACATAATATTTTTATAAGCATGACCTCTTCCTACACACATAGTCTGTCCTAATTCTCTTGTAACCACTCCTACTCCTTCTTCTATACATTCACATAACGGTGGTTGTTCTTCACCACATAAGAAAATATTGGTGTATCCCGGATGACGACATACATATTTGTTAATGTATTTTGCTGGTTTATAGCCTCCAAAACATTTACAATCACTAGGATTTAAAACAATAGCAGCATAGGATACTGCCAGGATTACGGCAAAGGTTACAAGTGATAAAAAATTCCTAAAAATATAAAAAAATACTTTAAAAAAATAACCCACGACCTATAATGTAATCATGGTATTTAAATAAAAATGTTTAAATATAAAGGAAAAATCATAAAACCTACTAGAATGTAGTTCGTGCTTTAATAATATTTATTAATAAATTTAAATAAAAATTTACTATTCGTAAACTTATATCAATGCATAGAGATGAGTTGTAAAATTAAATAAATAAAGATGTGTTTTACGGATTTCTATCAGTAAAATCCTACGAACAAAAATGGAGGAGAATCAAATATTATTTTCATTACAAAAACCATATAGTATTGAATTTTTTTGAATAAAGTAATTAAGGTTACTAAAAATATCCAACAGACCGAAAATATATAAAGAAAGGGTTTCTAAAATAGTAGATAAAAAGAGTCTAATGCAGTCAGATTTAGCATAAAACATTAACGGGAAATTTTCCTTTAGCTTGTAGAGCGAGTAATCGTTTGCGATGAGTTCTGGAATGTTAAACATCTTGTGGTAAAAAATTATATCCGAAACTAGTTTTTTCGTTTGTCAGTAAATGTTCTTTATCTTTAACAATGTTTTTGTGTTTATAACAACTTTTAAATTCAATTATGGGTCGAAGTTTGGACAAAGGTAGTTTTTTTTCAAGAGGTATCATTCATACGCTGAAAGTTAAAATCATCCTAAAGAGTGTTAAGCAAAGTCCTTGTATCTAGTGAGGCAAATTTGATATAACACTTTCCTTACTAGATCTTTTTTTTAATACTCGAAAAATCAGATAATGGTGGTTACTACACTCTTCAATTCAACAAACTACTTTTTCTTAAAAGTCCGAAACAGATTTTATATAACATACTCTAGAAACTCTTTTTCCAGTTTTGTATCGTCATACATCTGATCTGAAAATGCTTGCATAGACAAATGCTTCTCTAAGCTAGTTGTAAGGTTTTAAGATATTTTTATATTTGTTGTAATCAGTTTCTGACTCTAAAAAAGTAAAGCGAAAATCTCTATCCCCATTAATATTTGACACAAAATCTGATTCTGTTACTAGATTTTTTTTTTTTTTTTTTTTTTTAAGAAGCCCAGGCTTAGAGGTAGTCTATGGGATTGCATCGCAGCTAGTACAGCTTATTGTGCACCCTCATTCACAGGTCCTCATTCTCCGTCAAATCCCAGGTTCTTAATGAACCAAGAGATTCTTTTGACTATGGTTGCCCGTTCTTCCCTTTGATCTCCAGTCGGTAGGCCAAGGGATCTCACACGCAGACCTTGCAGGGCTGGGCACATGAATATCACGTGGAAGGCTGTTTCCTCCTCCTCACCGCATTTTCTACATAGGAGGTTTTCAACTTGAATTCCCATCTTATGTAGGTGTCCGCGAAATACCCAGTGGCCGCTGATAAAGCCAACCACTTTCCGCAGGGTCTTCCTCCTCAGCCCAAGGGCATCTGCCGCTATAGCACCAGTAGGTGTCTGCAGCATTCTCTTTGACTGTATTTTACCTTCTGTTCTTTCCCAGCTCTTTCGATGTTCTATGCCCATCCACTGGCGAACAGCTCTTCGTGCTGTATTGTAAGCAGTACCACACGTCGGCTCTGGGCCAATGAGCGGGCTTTCAGCTCCTTTGTTTGCCCACTTGTCTGCTCCCTCATTGCCAGCGATACCTTTGTGCCTCGGAACCCAACTAAGGATAACCTTGTTGTACTCTCCCAGGGTTTTAATGGCCTGATGACAGTCCCATACTGCTTTAGAGGTAAAGTCAAAACTGTCAAGTGCCATTAGCGCTGCTCTACTATCCGAGTTTATGTATATGGTGTGGTCTGTCATACCACTCTCCAAACACACTCTTGCACACTCTGATAGGGCAACAACTTCAGCCTGGAAAACAGTAGCCAGCTTACCCAGGCTTACGCAAAGCTGCGCCTTGGGTCTGACTCCATATATTCCCGCCCCAGTGCCTGTTGGCTTCTTCGAGCCATCCGTATACCAACTGATCCCCCTTTTCATATATTCAGGTTCACCTTTCTCCCAGGCAGCCCTGTTAATAATATTGACATTGTATGGCTTTTCTAGATCTGTGAACTTCACCATCCTGTCTGGTAGCATTTCCAAGGTGTCCATCTGTACAGTGTCCACAATCCTTGTATGCCCACTGGAGGCATTATACTTCCAGTTGCCACTGCAACCCATTCTGTAGGCTGCCATCCTTGCCTCCCCTTTCACAATAATGTCGAGAGGTGGGAGGTTTAGCACTACTTCCAGGGTTGCAGTTGGAGTACCTCTCATGGCTCCTGTGATGCCAAGACACGCTACTCGCTGGATCTTTTGTAGTCTCTTTATAGCGGTAGTTTGCATCACCTAGACTTGGACAAAATACCTAAAATTGCTTATCTAAAATTATAATAAACACAGCTTTATATTTTTTTATTTTTAATTTGCTTACAAAATGATACAAAATGTAAATTAAAATTAAGACAGTAACCAATATATAGATTCTTTAAATTGATCAATGACGAGGTCTTCTTGAGGGATATTGTGCATAATAATCAGTCCATACGTCTGCTGGTGAACAATCAACATTTTTATAAGGATGTCCTGTACCAACACAGGAAGTACGACCAAGTTCTACTTCTTTAAATTCTCCATTTTCATGACATTGGCATGTTGGTGGAGGTGATTCACCACATAAATAGATTTGTTGAACAGTTGGACTACGACATATGTATTTATTCATGTACAGAACTGGACGAAGGCTTCCAAAACAATCACATTCTTCTTCATTACGCACAATAGCAGCATAAGCTTGTGCTAGTACTACAGCAAAGACAACAATGACTAGGTTTTTCCTATAATTAAAAATATGTGCTTTTAGACTTACTGATTATAATAATTATACCGCAAATATGAAGACCACTGAATGAACAACATCAAGAAGTAGCATTGATTGACAGTCAGCAAATAAAAATTGAGCCATTTTGCCAAGATAAAAGTTACAGTGTAAAATTGTCTTAAATACCGTATCTATGGTGCATTTTTTCACACAAACACTAGTAGTACTTAAGTATCATTGATGGACAAGATTGGAAATTTGGTCACTTCAGTAAGAATCTATCTAAGTTAGAATGTCTTCTTAGTGGTCTATTTACAACTGACGTCGTAAATTCGACGCAGGAATATTCCTTCTTTTCCAGACGACTACAGTGGAAATAATTACATTCAAAAGCTCTGGTAGTCTTCAATAGGTATTACATTTTTTTAAGATGTTAACTTGTGACGATGTTTTCGTGGTATTGTACAGTGTAGCTTTTACAATTTTTAAAACTTTGCAACCACTTCCAGCACGAATCTTCTTATGTATAATTTTCTATCGAACTTCATCAAGTTCTTGAGTTAATTTCTGTCTTAATGATTCTATATAGATCGTAAGACAAGAATTGTTGTCGTCGATTCATGTCTGGCAATTTGGGGTCTGAAAAAGGTAAGTTAATTTATGAAAATAAGAGTAGTTTTATTGGCTGCCCTTGTTTAAAAATTTTAATATTTTCATTTACCACCTTCTCTTTTTCAAACCTCAAATTGCCACATGAATCGATGATGCGAAATACCTACTTGTGCCTCTAATAGACACTTAATAAAAGGATAACCAAAAAAATTAGAATAATAAGAACAAAGGTCCTGAAAACTACACAATTAAAACTTCTTGAATTCTCTTAATCCTTTTTGGTATTTAGATTGTTGACTGTCATTCTTAGGTGACTTCTGGACATTGTCACTTCCATGGCTTTGACTTTTGCTAGCATAATCTTTGCAGAGTTGTGTTACTGTGTTAAAAATTAATGAGAAAATGTTGTTAAACACGTTTAAGAAAGACACGCCTCACTTTGAAGTGATACAAAGCAGATGGTGGTGAAGAAGTTTGTACACTTTGCAAAAATTTAAGTTTTTTTCTTGATACATATAGATTTTTTTAATTATTGTTAATAAATTAACATATTTTTAAAAAGCATTTAGAATTATGATTAGACCAATCGTTTTTTATCAATATATACATACATATCTCTGCAAGTATTATCCTCTACCTATGTCATTTCTTAAAGGAATATTTTTATATAAAGTCTCTGGTTGACATTGACCTCTTCAACAGATTTTAAAACTGGTTATCATTTATATTATAAATTTAATTAATGATATCTGTTGTTACCAAAGCAAATAAAAAAATGTGGCAATCGTAAAATAAAAAAATATATATTCGACAAGTGGACCAGAGATGTGGTAAAAATTGTATCTTCCAAAAAAACAATCTAGGGCTTTCTTAAAACTTACATCTATTTGCAAATGCTCTCTGCCATTTTGAATACTCCGTTTTAAACTTTGAAAATCTAACACAGTTTTTGAGTAAATGGCCCTAAAACCCCTTATATCTACCAAAGGTACAAAAAGCTTGATTTTGAAAAATTTGGACACCAAGTGGGATTTTGGAGAACTATATTGGGTTAACCATGTTTGATTTTTTTATCCAACTGCACCATTTCGAAAGAGATGTTCATTAAGTTTAAATACAGTCAGGTCGCTTGCATTTTTTTTCTTTTTTGTCAAATTATCCATTTTTCGTCCATTTTTGATATTTATATTGGCTTTTCAAAGGCGTATGCGGTATTTACAACGAAAATGTGTGGATCTTTTACTGTGGCCTAAACTCTGATCCACTTCATTTAAATTATCCGATATATATATATATATATATATATATATATATATATATATATATATATATGATCTAATTTAAACAAAATATTTTTTGCAAAAGCATGGCGGTTAGATTATTGTTTATTTTTAATATATTTCTTGAAATATTTCTTACCTGCATAACTAAAAAATAATGGTTATGAAAGATATGAAAAAGAAAATCGGTCTATAGAATTACCTGTTAATAAAGGAAAACTAAAAAAAAAAGGTTTAGAATTTTAGTATTTTTTTTTTTGTAAAATATCGAGAGGAAGTTTGCAGACTGAATTGACTGAATACATAAGATTTTAATTCTGTTAAGTACAAAAACTATTTTTGATATAATGCATATATATATATATTTTTGCACTTCCGGGACTAAAGTGACAACTTTAGTCCCGTATAACAGGGACTAAAGTGTATCTTTTAGTCCCTAGGGAGATAAAGTTGCATTTCAAATCCCTAGGGACATAAACTTTACCGCACATGTCAGCTGCCTTATCTATATCAAAATATGTATTTTCATTCATTCCTTGATTCATTTTCTTCATATTCTGTTAGTTAAGTTGCGATTCGTTTTAAATGTCAGCATTAATTGAAATGTCACTGAATTGAAAAATTTTGTTGTAACTGTTGCTATAACGTTACCTACTGAGTAATCCAAGTACCGTGTTTATATAACTCATCAAAATTATTAATTGTATCAAAGTTAAAAGTTATAATACTGGGAAGTGCAAAAAATAGCGTATATGCCTCAGGACTAAAGACATATTTTATCCCTTACGTGATTATTGGCCCTCGGGCTCTACGAGCCCTCAGGCAATAAACATCACGTGCGGGATTAAAACATTCACTTTAGTCCCTTGGTATATAATATACTATTTAATTCTACTTTATTGTGATTTTTTGAGTAGTAACATTAAAATGTCAGTAGAATTTTTTTTGTCTAAAACAGTCTTTATAACAGGTCTACAAAAAAATTTGCTTCTCAATGATTTTCTGGTAAAATATGCTCCAAAATGATGAAAATACCTATATTCTAAATCAAGTTTGCTTTTGTGAGAGTGGGAGTAATGTTAATTATTTCTATTTATAGTAAAGGGCGTATATTTAGTTTATTAGTAGCTTTACGAAGCAAGCAGCATGAAAGCGGTTTTATTATTTATACAACATAAATGATTTTCGATCTTGTCCAATCACTCACGAAGTATATTTAAAAGAAAATTAATATTAAAATCTTACTAAAATCTGTAAACTATAACGAATATAACTGAAATGTAATTAGAAGATTTTGAATGTTCCAACGTGGTAAATATAAAAAATATGCTTATTTCCCTATCCTCTATCTATGGGATAGCAGAGCGGATGTTCATCCTTATATTCGAGGATCGTAATCTATAAGAACAGATTTCTGTGTTGGGAAATAAACTGTAAAATTTGTCTTGATTGTTGAAGCGGAAAAAGTATTAATGCTGTTTTTGCATATTAAATTAGGGCTGATAAAACAATTTGAAAAAAAAATGTGAATAAAAAAGGCGTGTGTAACTCAGGGGAATTTCGATGAAAGCAAAGAAGAGTAAACCTGAAAAATATATTTTTTAGATAAAAAATTCATAAAATAAAAGTAAAAAATTCAATTCATGTACGTACGCTGACACTTCTTTTCGATTCACTGCTTTCGCCAAATTGATTCTCTTGACCAGTCGCTGAAGCCGACATAAAAAGCTTCGCTTTAAAATCAGAAGCTTTTGGATATTTAAACAACTTTTTCCCGAAGGTGTCAGAAGCCAAAATTAGTTCATCACTTTTTCCAAGCTTCCTTAGTAGGAGTTATAAAGCAAGTTGGAATAGTTTTAATGGATTTTAAATAAATAATAAAGCTGCAAGCTATGAAGACCTAGTTAAAAACACATATTAAACAATTTTAAAGGCATAAGTTGCAGAATGTCTTTAAAAGCACGAATGCTTCATACTTATATACCTATAATAGATAGCGTACGACAAGCAAACTAATACTGTGCACTTGTTAATTTATTTTCCTTTTTAAAAGCTCATTTTTGGAGTAAAATCAATCTGTCCAAATAAGTCCAAAAGTTCAAATATTTAGGGTATGTGCTAAGAAAGAGTGAAACGAATCATAACTAGGTGTAGATAGATAAACTGAAAAAGAATGAATGTGACAGGAATGTGAATGTGAATACAAAATTAAAAGAAAGTTGTAAGACCAGCGTTGATATATATCTAATAGGCAATAACAAAAGAGCAAGAGAGAAAGTTAGAAGAAGCGGAGATGAAGATGTGCTGGATGTATGGATTAAATAGAAGAGATAGAGTAAGAAATGCAAGAGTGAGAGGTACAGTGAAAATGGGACAGCTAAGCAAGAAAATCCAGTAAAATAGGTTGAGGTGTAGTCATGTAGAAAAGAGGAATGAGAATTATGTGAGAAAAAGAGTAGATGAATGTGAGATCAGGTGTAAAAGGAATAGAGGAAGACTGAAAATAAGATGGATGGATAGAATATATGAAGAGATATCAAAGATCAAAGAGTATTATTATTCTAACGCTTTATAAGTTTTTGAAAAAACATTTTCAAAGACAATGACCGTTTAACTAAGAAGAAACAACTACTTCCCGGGCTATATGCCCCGACGGATATTGGATTAAACTTCGAAGTCAAACGGGGTTGGCATATCTAATAGATAATTTAAACCAACCATTCTGGTTTGCACTTAGAAGGGACAACATAACTTGTAGACCGTTAGAATAATAATATTCTTTGATCTTTGATATCTATTGATAACACGCTTTATTAAATACGACAATGATACAGTTTTCTGTAATAATACTTTTGAATATATGAAGGTTTAAAAGAGAAAAATGATGCATTGAATAGAGACAGATGAAGCAAATGGCGACCCCAACTAGGCTTGATTGATATAAACCTAAGAGAAAATCACACTTTTCAAAAGCGAACTTTCTTGTGCCGTATATTTTTTGATTCAACTATAATTCAATTTATCACAACTTGATATATAAATGACAAAGTCAAATTTTATGTTGACCCATGTTATCAGTAAAGCAGAAATAGTTCTAAATTTAAAACTTTAGAGCTGAAGATGGTCTTTATATCAAAACTACAATAAAAATAGATTACAAACTTTAACTTTAGTTTCGAAAACTTAGAAACGATATCAAGAAATATATGTTAATTGAATTTTAGAAAATATCAACACATTCGTATTCATTGAATATTTATAGAATTTAAGTAATATCATTTTCCATTCATAACCAGCAATTCGTTGCATAGATTGTGATGTAAGCTAAGCATTTATAAATTATATTTTTATGTTTTTGGCCTTCACCTTAAATAAGCAGAAACACCACCACCGAATATAAAAAAATGGAACTTACTTTTGTATTAAATTTTGCTTTTTATAACACTTTACAATACTTTACACAATTTTGTATATTCAACACTAATTTAAAATTTATAACCCTAGACGAATTAGAACAAAAATGGAAAATTGGTAGAATTGAAAGTATTTTTAGAAGGAATATCAAATTTGATATTGATCAACTTAAATGTAGATTTTATATGACAATAAAGCCAATTACACATGAATAATTTTTTCAACAAAAACAATTTGTAAATCACTAAAAAGTACAAATTTAAATAAATATTTGACCTCCTACACGACATTTATCTCACAGCATTCTAAACGAGTTAAAAAACTAGTTTTGAAAACAAACAAGAAAATCTTTCTTTCGACTATAATCGCGGTAAACAAATTTTATTTTTCCGTACACATTCACTAATACGTTATATTATAGATACATATATACATATATACAGGTAATCACTTTGGTATTCAGAGATAAATATCATGAATTTATTTATATGCCACGAACTATTAAAAATAAACAAATGTAGATAAAATTAACGAACTAAAATGATTTTGAATTCAACTTACATGTTCGAGCGTTTCTGTTCACAATGACTTGTTGCCGGACAGATTTTGTTAAATATATATATATCCGAAGTTATCTGAAGATTGCAGAAAGGGTAACTCCGTCGCATAACATGAATAATACTCAGACAAAATTGATTATTCATTGTGATTAATACTAATTAGTTTTAGTTTTAAGAAACGGAATCGTTTGATGATAAAATTTTATTGTGTTAATGTTGTTTTAATATGCACGGAAGTAGAACACAATTGAAAAGATAAATTAATTAATGAATTAGATTACGAAATAAAATATTCCTGTATTATTATGATTTTTTTTGGATTTAATAATAATATAGTTTATATGAATGATTGTTTTAGTTCATTGATCTTTTATTTGCATTATTTGTTGTGATTTATGTAAATTACCCAACCAAACACAGAACTGTTAACAATATACTAACGCGCCAGAAAAAGACAAGTGACTTTACCCTTTCACTTCTTCTGGTTATAACTATTGAACCGAAAGTGCTAATAAAAAATTCTCACATTTATTGATGTCTTCACACAAACATCTTTAATATGACATCTCATTTGTGTCAGTTGTCTATGTAATAAGGAAGGAGATGTGTTTACAGACAGACGGACCGACGGACAGACACACAGGCAAAACAATGTTTACGTTTTCCCTATTTAATGTTGGGGTGAAAACAAAAAGCCAAACTAAGTGTTACGTACTATACAAGGTTTTGAAAATCGTCTTAGGTCACTAAGTTTGTTGTCATTTTTATTTTTGTTATTTATTTACTTAAATAATCCAAAACTAAAATTTCTAATTTACGAATCCACCAAAAATGTCATTTTGAGCAATATGACGACACTAAGTAGTGAACACAGTACTTAATTGGACATTTTTGTATTTGTATATTGGTTATTCCATTATTAGTACGTATTCCGTTGATTTGGCAGGGAATCCACCCCATAAAAAGGGGCCCCATTTTACTGTCTGAAGCCCACTTTCGCACTCTCCCAGGGGTCCTTGCATTCCCTCAATTCAGCGCCCATGGCTTCCGAAGCTCCTGTTTAAAACTGCAAAAGCTGTTTAAAATCTATTCAAAGCTGTTTAAAGACATTTTAAGGCTATGTATAGACAGATCTGTTTAAAGCTGTTTAAAACTGTTTATATACCTGTTTAAAGCTGTTGAAAGTGGTTTAAACTTGTTTGTAGACCTGTTTAAAGCTGTTTATAGACCTGTTAAAAAAACAGTTTTACTACAGTACTAAACTGCCAAAGAGTTCCAAATTTGTGTGATTTTTGCCTTTAATGCTAGAACGTTGAGGATCGTTAAGTATAGACTTCTTTATCTGATGCCATAAAGTTTCAATGACATTCAAGTCTGGACTACTCGAAGGCCTCGATCAAACTTTTACATTATGGTCACCAAACCACTTTTTCGTTGTTTTTATAGTTTGATAGAGTGCACCGTCTTGTTGACAGACAAAATTTTCATTTTCAAAACATTGTTCTTCTGTTGTAATTAAAATTTTGTTGATACTGCAGTACCATCACTAAACTAATATTTACCAACCTCTTTACTAATCATAATCCCTAGGAAAATTTTACTGTAAAACTCTTTGGCAATATTTGAATTATGAAAAGCTCAAAAACTCGAGCAACAAAACTTTCAAATAATAGTATATTGTAATACAAGTGTTGCAATAACAGAGGTTTCGTAGTACGAGTTCAGTTTGTGAAACGAACCGCGAAGCGGTGAGTTTCGCAAAGAACGAGTAGTACAAACCGTTATTGTAATTCGAGTGTTACATACTATTTTTTATAATGAACTTTAAAAAGTATAAAAAAAAAAATGAGAGTTTTTCGAAATATTTATTTATGTTGGCAATCTTGACAGTTTTAACACTTGTCAGTTTTAATGATTTTAAATTAGAATGTTTGTCAAATTTGTATAAAATATTCCGAATTTAGCAATAACGCTGATAATATAGTTAATAATTTACTACAACATACTTCTTGATTTACTACCTGAACTCTTTCGTTGAAAATCAGTGCAGTGCAACCAATTGTGTAAAACAAAAAGTTACCAAAAACAGTGTTACAATGATACTGTTTTTAGTGTCGAAATAGAAACTTTGTGAACGTGAATTATAAAAAGAAATTTTGATCCAAAAAGAAAGTATAGAAGCAGAAATAAGCAGCGAATAGGAAGAAATCAGAAATTTGAAGGTATAGAGAAAAGGTTGAAGAACAGAAAAAGGAAGTGGAGCAGAAAGAAGAGGAAGAAAATAATTTTTGTATATTTTTTAATTTGTTTTTAAGACAACGAATTTGGAAATCTTGAATCCACGACTGATAATTTTATTGAAGAAGGGTGTTCCGGAAGGAGGATCCATTTCAATATATATATATATATATATATATATATATATATATATATATATATATATTTATAACTAATTTATAATGACTTAAAACATCCTAAAAAGTGGAGAAAATATTAAACATAACTCTTTATATATTAAGCAAATTCCTGTAAAATCAAAGAGATTTAAAAATGATTGAAATTCTTAACAAATAACAAAATTACGATAAATTCCTTCTTTAGAATAACTTGCAAAAATGTCAGTTTAAATATCAAGAAAATTAAAAAATATAACCCAACAAAGCTGTTACTAAAATTAATTTAAAATTTTGTCCATACATTTTCTCTTATTTTTTTCATCAATGTAGGTAACACGACTACCACTTTTGTAAAAGCAGTCGAAAAATTTGTCGAGTTTTAAATAAATATCCATATTTTATAGTTATCGAATACTATTTAATGAATTTGCAATTAAAATTTAAGAAAATTTTGCGTAAAACTGATAGCACATATCATGTTTACAAACAAAAAAGTCGTCATATTTAACGTAATAGTAATTTAAATAATTTAAGATATCTATCTATCTATATATATATAAATGAATGTTTGTCTGTATGTATGTATGTACTCAATGGACTCAAAAACTACTGGACCGATTATTATGAAAATTGGTATGTATATGTATTTTTCCACGGAGAAGGTTTGTATGATATGCTCATTGATGCCACTCGCCACCAGGTGGCGCTGCAGAGTAGCAACTTCTGTCCCGTTCAACTGATTGTCATGAAAATTGGTATATATATGTATTTTTCCACGGAGAAGGTTTGTATGATATGCTCATTGATGCCACTCATCACCAGGTGGCGCTGCAGAGTAGCAACTTCTGTCCCGTTCAACCGATTGTCATGAAAATTGGTATATATATGTATTTTTCCACGGAGAAGGTTTGTATGATATGCTCATTGATGCCACTCGCCACCAGGTGGCGCTGCACAGTAGCAACTTCTGTTCCATTCAACCGATTGTCATGAAAATTGGTATGTATATGTATTTTTCCACAGAGATGTTTTGTATGATATGCTCATTGATGCCACTCGCCAATAAGTAGCGCTGCAGAGTAGCAACTTCTGTCCCGTTCAACCGATTGTCATGAAAATTGGTATGTATATGTATTTTTCCACAGAGAAGGTTTGTATGATATGCTCATTGATGCCGCTCGCCACCAGGTGGCGCTACAGAGTAGCAACTTCTGCCCCGTTTAACCGAGTGTCATGAAAATACCAGTATGATGATGTTTTTTAAATAGGTAAGATGAATATGATATTCGCATTAATGGAAGTTACCACCAGATGGCGCTTCCATGTATCAAATTCAATACTGATTAATAGATATCTATACGAATTCGTATAAATATAAGTTCGAAAAATATATTTTTGGTGCGATAAGTATAACAAAACTATAAACTTTCTTTCCTTCTCTATCTCTTCTTCTCTTTTATTTTTCTTAAATTTATTTTAGTTGTTGGTGTAGCAACGCGCGCCGGGTACAGCTAGTATCTGATAAAAATGTTGAAATGTAGACTTGAACATGCTATGTCTATAGCTGATTAGGTCAATGTAAAAGGAATCAAATCTTCATAAAATTTAGGAAGCGTAAACGAGAAAGGGACATTTATGTTTTCGACCCTCAGAAATACCAATCTGAAGTTATTTTTTTGTAAATATTGAGAAATTTTATTAAATTCAATTTAATTGCGTTCTTTGTTTTTGTAAATTGTAAGCTCAACATAACAGTGAAATACTTTACTGTAGACTTAAAAAAATTGTATAAAAAATAAGGGATATACATATACCTATTGCTGAAAATTTAGGTGAACTGTTTCTATAAACTGATTTAACAGAATATTGTTCCAGTCAAATAAAATCTGAATGTTTACAACAGATTCTGCAGGTATATAAAAGTGACCCTTACTTGAAAATGCCAAATTGGAAACCAGGCAAAACACATCCAATTTGCATTTGAAATCTCGCAGAACCTCTGTAAATGTCAAGTCAATTTATGGCAATACCGAAAGAAGTTATATTCTGAATTCCGTCCTTGTGGAAAAGGAAGTTCTGTTAGGGTGTGACCCGCACAATAATTCATAATTCAATAATGGCTGCGTGCCCTGCGGGAGATTCATTTTCAGAATGTGAGATATATACGAAAGTTTTGCCAGTTAACTAAGGGCTCCAGGAGTGACGGAGGCTGAGTAGGGCGTGGAATTTTCTTGCTTTAATAAAGGATTGTTGAGGAACGGATTTATCTTATTTCCTTGTTAACTGCAACCCAATTTGTTGTTATATGAAATTTTCAACTAAGTATCTACTAATAACTATGTATCCCAGTATTAATCAATTTCCTATTAAAATGAAATTAACACCAAGAAGGAATCAAATAGTGCTAAGCTTTTGTATTTGATGGAATTTTTGGTGATCTAGCTTTTGGGTAGTGTTAAAACGATTTTTGGTCTATTTTTATAGCGTTTTTATATCGTTTTCTTTAGAATCGACATAAGAGATGTGAAGGTTTTTTAGTAGTTGTGTTTGGTTAAACAGCTCTTCGATATTACCTAGTTAGTCGTTATTGGTGCCTCCTTTACAGTACCTTTTCGTTATTTAATGTTTAATTTTTCTTATTGTATTTTTACGAAGTTTTCTTTGTCTATATTAGTTACGATTCATTTTTGTCTAGTTGGTGCAATTTTATCTCATTCATGTACTTTTTAAATCCTTAATTTTGACATGACACGGAGGAGAAAAAACCTTTGCTTTGTTGCTCTATGTACCTATATAAAAAAGGGTATTGTAAGAATTGTGCTAAACAGAAACTTACTCTGTTGTCATCACTATATAAAAAGATATGAAATGAAAAATCCAAACAATTACAAAACAACAGCTCAATGAAGCACTAGGTGGTTTCAAAAAAGCACAAGGACGCAAGATCTTATTTTTTCCATTAAACAAGTAATAAAGACGAACTCCCAGCTGTCCTCTCTTACTTTCATAAATCTTGGAAAAGCTTTTAAAAGAATCCCAAGAAAAAAAAGTATGGAAGGTTTTTCAGAATAAATCTATTAACAAAAAATGTATATACGAGCAATCAAAAGTCTATAAGTAGGTATGCAAGAAATACATGCACTGAAAAGGTTATAAAACTGTATATTGGAAATATAGAAACTTAGAGGTGATAAGATATCAGAACGGGCATTTGCAGAAGACATAGTAGTAAAAAACAAAAACAACTGGAACAGGAAATCAACAAAAATTGAACAGCAAAAAATATACGAAACAAAAATTCATTTTAAGAAAATATCAGAACAGAATCATTAACAAGATGTGAAATAGATGAAAACAAGCAAGAACAAAAATCAGGGTGTTTTCTTGTTTCGTACACTCTCGTTTCGTACACGGCCAATATTTTACCTGAATAATTCTCGTTTCGTACACTGGATAAATTATGTATATTTCTGCTTCTCGTTTCGTACACTGACCATATTATCAAATAATAATTTGATTCCTTTTACTTTAATTTACAATTTTTCATAATTAAATTTGTTTAAAGTGAGTTATTTTAGTAATATTCATATAATATAAAATTCCCGCAAAAAAGAAAGCCTAAAAGTAAATCCATTGACAATCAGCTTAATGAATTATTCCCAATTCTAATAATAAATAAGAATTAACTATCTAGATACGATTTTATGAATAAGGCCCTTTTGTTAAAAATATATATTATTACTTCTAACCTAATCGCCTTTAAATGAAGACAGTGGGTTTACCGTAACAAAATATTAGAAATCAAATAATATTATATGTACCTGTAGAGTAATATTGGCAAAGGATTATCTCCTCTCTGCATAAATCAGTATACCTGCAAGTCATATTTGATTTTAATGTTATTTATTTGTTTTCTATTCAGCATTTTGATTGGAGGACTTAATGGTCTCACCTAGCGTATACATCTAAATATAAAGGGAGGTATTTTTATTTTTGTTATTATATTGTGAATACTCTCTGTGACATTGTGACTAAGTTGTACTTCATCATGGACATTTAAATTGTGGAAACGAAGAGAGGCAAACCAGCCATTTTGCATTTAGGACATCGTTATACGAAGAAACGAATATTCCAGAATACCAACATTCTGTGGACGTGCACAAACAGGTCATGTCCTGGAACGTTGACAACCTGCAAAAACTACAATTTTCTAGATAAAAAGTCCAATCACACATGTGTTCCTGATATTGCGAAAAATGAAATTGAGGTATGCTTGCAGAAAGTCAAAAAACGTGCACGAGAAGAGCTGGTTCCAATACCACAGATCTATAGAGATGAAATGATGGTTGCAAAAGATGCTGGACTCGACTTTATAGTTAACATTCCCGAATTGTCTTCCGTTAAAGATAGATTCTACAGAGAACGACATAAGGCATTAGGCATAGACATTCTGCCAAAGAAGCCAGAAGATATAACTCTAACAGACGAAATGAAAACTCATTTGTTGGCAGACGATGGACAAGATGACAGAATAATGGTTTTTGCGGGTACCGATGGACAATTACTTACAGAAGCAACAGAATTTTTTATGGATGGGACTTTTAAAAGTTGCTGCCCTCTGTTTGACCAACTCTACACGATTCATGTAGACTTGGGAAGTACTCCGGAAGCAACTTGCATTGTTCCAGCTGTCTACGCATTGCTACCAAAGCGCAGAGAGGCTACTTACAAAAGGCTTTTTAAATTAATTCAAGAGAAAATACCGAAATTTTGTCGAAAAAAGGTACATATATCGAAATTGAGCGTGCTGCAATCAATGCCCTAAAAGATGTTTTTCCGAAAATTGTTATCAAAGGATGCAATTTTCATTTTAATCAAGCCCTGTGGAGAAAAGTTCAAGAAATTGGGCTTACTACACAGTACAGAGATAATGAAGAAGTTCGAAATCACATACGCAAATGTGCTGCATTAGCATACCTACCACCTGATTATATCAGCAACGCATGGATACAAATAATGGAAAATGCACCAAACGAAGAAGCCGTTGTTAAATTCAATGATTATTTTGTAGAACAATGGATGGAAAATGAATGGTTATGGATATGCTACAACGAGCGACATCGGACTACAAACTCCGTAGAAGGGTGGCATAACAGATTAAACCGACTAATTGGAAAGTGTCATCCTAATATATTTGAACTCGTCAAAGTATTGACTAAAGAAATTAATTATTATAGTATCATACAACAGCGTTGTGATTTGTATATGCCTACACCGAAGCGTACTAAAAAATATGTGTTAAAATAAAAACCATATATAAAAAACACACAAATAAAAAAGGAAATTGAAGACACATTAAAATTCAATCATTTACAGACAAACCTCCAAAATAACAAAATAATAAGTTTTATGGTGTAAATGTATATATTTTTATGTATTTTAATAGTGATGTACCTGAATTTTAAAATGTTTTATTAGTGTAATGTTGTCAAACGGAATTCGTCGCTTTTCTTATAACCTCACGATTAGTAAGTCATCACATTTGTAACAATATTTCTTTATTTTATAAAAATTGTTCTTCACCACAGATGTCCTGAAGAAGAATTGAATAAATTCGAAAGCTTGACTGAAATCAAAGAGTTTTCTTTACTTACCTTGGCCAAACGTTGACTGCAACTCCACGATTGACTTCACGTTATATATATATATATATATATATATATATATATATATATATATATGTCTTGTAATAATAATTTGAAGAATAAAAATTATATTTGAATTCGTATATTTTAATGATTAAAAAAATAAATAAGATAAAATATGAAAATATATCTAGACTTTATAACCATATAGATTATCGGAATGGTCGGTGTACGAAACGAGAAACATAAATCTATTAGATTTCTCCAGTGTACGAAACGAGAATTTTTCAGGTAAAATTTTGGCAGTGTACGGAACGAGAGTGTACGAAACAATAGTCTAGTCGAGAAGTGAGTTTCCTGCCAATAATAGTTAGAATAAATTTAAAAATATGGGGTTTGGTTTATCGGATTCAGAATTAAATTCTGAGAATAGGGAATTTTTGAATTTTTTTGCCATTAAAAATTTCAATTATTATTAACAAAAAACGAAGAGACAAAAAGATGGTCTCCGTTTTTTTGCAATAACTATGGAACTATTAAAGATATCGCCAATATTAAAAAAGATCCTAAAAGAGGAGAAAATTTCACAAAAAAAAGTCCCGATTCCCGGAGTTGTAGCTCCATTATTTATAATTTTAATTTTACGTTGAAAATAGGGTTCCGCGCGGCCGTTGTGGCGCCGTCGCGTCGTCACCGAGCAAAGTGGACGTAAGAAAATAATTTTTTTTTAATATTTAATATAAATTTAAAAATCTGAAAAAATTATAGTCTAATTATAATTATAGTAATTTTTTTATATCGGCGTTATATTCCTTCAAGTGTCTAGATGAGACTATAATTTTTTCAGATTTTTAAATTTATATTAAATATTAAAAAAAAAATTATTTTCTTACGTCCACTTTGCTCGGTGACGACGCGACGGCGCCACAACGGCCGCGCGGAACCCTATTTTCAACGTAAAATTAAAATTATAAATAATGGAGCTACAACTCCGGGAATCCGGACTTTTTTTTGTGAAATTTTCTCCTCTTTTAGGATCTTTTTTAATATTGGCGATATCTTTAATAGTTCCATAGTTATTGCAAAAAAACGGAGACCATCTTTTTGTCTCTTCGTTTTTTGTTAATAATAATTGAAATTTTTAATGGCAAAAAAATTCAAAAATTCCCTATTCTCAGAATTTAATTCTGAATCCGATAAACCAAACCCCATATTTTTAAATTTATTCTAACTATTATTGGCAGGAAACTCACTTCTCGACTAGACTACAAGACTAAATCAAAATCAGAAACAAGAATAAAACCTTTAAGGTTAAAATAAGGTTTAGATAAGCTATTTTTGCATGCTGTACTGTTGTTTTTCTCTTTTTAATAGAATATAACAATAAATTTTACTAAGTGTTTCAAATTTTTATTACTGCTTTAATTTACCACATTTTGATCCATTTTATCTTTATACATCAATACTTTCCTTAATTAAAGTACTGTAAATTAACTTGTGGAAACAAAAAATGTTTCGTTTTGACACTCATCTTTTATCATAATACTTTTACAAGAATAAAATCATAAAATTTATTTTTTTCAATTCAGCACTGTCACCTTACCGAGGTTGTAAATTCCCCAGGCAACTACTTTCAACCACAAAGTATCTTCAAGACTCCCATAAAACTTGAAATATACAAAAATAGCATCTACATAGTATAATTTATACCCCAGTAGAAAACTTAGGTAATTTTTCACAAGCGCATGACAAATGTTACTTTTCTATTCTATTTTACTGGAAATGTTTGTTCTGTATCACAGGATATGTGTGTACTCCAAAGAATGATGAGCCCCTATTAGTTATTTTTATGACATGTGCTGTTTTGTTCAAAAAATCGTTTCCTATGCACAAATATCCCTATATTTCATTTATTATCTCTGGAATTTCCAATTACTCAAGTAACAAAGATTTTGTTTGTATGCATCATAACTATCAATGAATCCTATATTGTTTTTGATCTTTAACCCAATTAGTAAGAAACCACTATTTTTCCGCATATCAGGTTTTCTTAAAATTATTACGGAAGTCTAAAATCACGTAACTTTTTTATATCAATTTTTATAATGACTCGTTATATAAGTTTGTGGTATTATTTTTTTTATAGATGCACTTTTTTATCATTGGCAGAGATTACGCATAAATGTAGAAGAAAATTGATATCCCACCAAAAACATTTTCATGTAAAATGTTGCCAAGACGAGCCCATATGACTCGCACTGTCAAAAAGTTATCAGATCTCATGTAGAGCCAAGCTTCTAACACTACACGCCCTAACTCTACAAGGCCTAACTTCACAAACTCTACACCTTAGTCAAAATATGTGGCTTGGCCATTTCGCTACATTCACATCGGCGTAAGGTGAAAAATCAATTCACTGTTCATTACTTTTGTGTTATACAATAGTTCTTGTAGTAACGAACGGCCAAGCCACATATTTTGACTAAGGTGTAGAGTTTGTGAAGTTAGGACTTGTAGAGTTAGGGCGTGTAGTGTTAGAAGCTTGGCTCTACATGAGATCTGATAACTTTTTGACAGTGCGAGTCATATGGGCTCGTCTTGGCAACATTTTACAAGAAAATGTTTTTGGTGGGATTTCATTTCTTTTTGTAAGTTGTTTGTAACAAAATTTTTTTTTATTTATGTCTAAGACAATCGACAATCAACAAAACAAGACAATCGACAATCGACGCGCTCGCTGTCAAGGACAATTTTTTTTTATTTTTAGCTACTGTGTGGACGTAAGAGGCAGGAGACGTTCGCACACTTCTATTCATTCATATTTATATGATCTGATCTGAAGTATATGTCTCTCAATATATGTCGATATGTCTCAATATATGTCGATTAATTTTTTTTTTGTTTTTTTTTTAACAAGGAGTACCTATACATATACATATATATCTGGGAGCACCAAGTTTTAGATTAGATTATTAGATTAGACCTCTAGCGTCATCAAAATTTAATTTAAAATTACAGGTCTCATACAAACTCCCATCCCCTAGTTTAAGGGGTTGGGGGATGAAAGTTACAAGTTTTATATTTTTTTTGTTGTTTGTGTGCTAATACTAGCTTACATAGAAAATTTCAGCTTTCTAGGACATTAGGAAATACCTTAATAATTTTGATGATCATCAGTGAGTCAGTGACGAAATCAGCGTTTTTTAGATATAAATAAAATCTGAAGTATAAAAGCTAATGTAATTAAAACTTAATATGTTCAATAAGTCCGCTATTGACAATATATCCCGAAAATTTTGTTGATCTAGCATAATCCAAACCCACGTTATGAGGGTTCAAAAAAAAACGACGAAGCGCTTCGAGAAAAGGTAGGTAGTGCCCGTGCGCTTCGCTTGGCTCGTCTTGGCGGGGGCACTAACGTGCCCCCAGATAAAATCTGAAATTGAGCAAAAGAAGATTAAAATGTGTTATAATAAAACCAGTTTGCACAAAAATGTCTACAAAAAAAAAATTGTCAAATTTCAACTGTCCAATCTCAACTGTCAAATTTTAACTGTCTAATGTCTAATTTTAAAAGTAAAAAATATCCACAACTGTCCAATTTTAATTGTTGAAATGTAACGTAGAAATTTACAGTAGACCCAAATATGTCTAATTTCTCAGGTGTCAAAAATAACAAATATCCACAATTGTCAACTGTTAAATGTCAACTGTCAAATAAAACTATTAACTGTCAAATGTCATAAACGTCCTACAGTACCTACTCTATACCTACTTTATACCACTGCGTGTATAATACCAATAGCTTGTAAAAGCTGTGTTTCACTATCAATATGATTTCTTGGATATTAACTTTAGTTAAAAGCACAATAACAACAAATTCTATCTTTACTGGTAGCAAACATTGTACTGAATATATTTTTCAGTTGAACAGATAAACAAAAAAATTATCGTTTTGTTAAGATCCACATAAAGATAAGCCGATCTAGAAAATGTAAGAAGATATATCCAACCAATAATAAATACATCTTGGTAGAAAAATATTGCTTTTTGTTGTCCCTTAAACCGTTTTGATGTGTGTATCTCTGCAAAACTATCTACAAAAGAAAAAAAAATTAAGTAAAACCTACAATAAGACTTGATGAAAAATAGAGAATACAAAACGCTACAAAAGAGGTTTTCACAAATATGGTTTAAAAGGAAAATCTACTTGACGATATAAACAGAAGTTACGATGAAACATATCAATAACAATAACAAACTAATTCGTTAAACATTTTTTATTATAACAAAAAAGTATATAATTTTATCTAAATATGTATAACAAAAGAAATGTGGGGATAAAAGTTCAATTAAATTAAATCAAATAACACTGTAAATTTTCAAACCATTAGGGTGGCGTTGTCATGGAGGGGTGCCGGAAAATCAATTAGGTTAATTTTGAAATCAGGGAAATGTAAACTGGCGAATATTCAGGAAGAGTTTCGCGATTTTGAATGCACTCGACTGTTACTAACAATGGAAATTGCGTTAATTTTTCAACGGTTCCATTTCTGTCCTCATACCCAACGACTATTAAATTAATTATTACACTTAGGTGCATTTATGTAAATGTGGAGTAATTTAAAACAGTTTTTTTTTTTAATATTTTAATTGTCTTCCTAGAGATACACGAATAAATATTAAATAATTTACTGCATTTTATGCGTATTCTGAAATATCTTACACGTAAAAATTGATTTGGTGTGTAATACATATCCATAAATAAAACAGGACAATTTCAGTAGAGATTGGAATGAAACCGGAATGGAAAATGTCGCAAAAGTTGGTCGAATATGGCTTTCATATTGGAGAATCCGTTTTCAACTGAGTACGTCTGAATAAATATATAAAACGACACAGGAAACATGAAAAATTTTAACAGTTTTCTAAATCTTTTGAACGGACGAATGATTTTGAATAGAAGTCGGTCAGTTTTTATATCTCTGCCTATCCAGTCGTACCTACTTCATGGAGAAAGTCGACGAATAATCAATGAAAAGAGAATTTTTAGATTAGGGGTATAGAAAATTTATTTCTATACATATATTTCTTTATTAGCATAAGAAGCATGGAATTTTGCAAATATTTTCTATTCAACCCTAATATACACTGCCGAGCAAAAAATTTAGGTCACTTTAAATAATTTAAGAAATGGCAAATAATCTTAAAAATAAAACTAATCAGGGCATAGTAGGCGATGAAATTTATATTGTTGGATATGGATGCTATTTGTCATAGTTGGCGTCTGTCACATTCTGACACCTTATTTGCAACCCTTGTTAACAACAAAATTTAGCACTAATTACGAATTCATATTGCATTGATAATTTTTCAATTTTATTCTCTAAAACCGATCCGTTGTATGGTTTATTGTGTAAAGTAACGTTTCATTGATATTTATTGTTTATGTACTGGTCCAAACTGCCTCTAGATCCTATTATTGTGGCACGAATTGTAGCGTTCATACAAGATGGTAGAGGACAACGTGAAACCGCCAGAATTGTTGGTTAGAGCCTCTGTGCTGTACAAAATGTGTACCAACGTTACCAGGAGAATGGTCTTATAATCAGACGGCCCGGATCTGGCCGAAAAAGAGCCACTAGTCAAAAAGATGATAGATTTTTTTTAATGTCAAGTTTGCGGAATAGAACAGCTTCTGCAGTTTCGCTACGTAATCAGCTTCAAGAGGTTAGAAACGTTAATGTTAGCGAATGGACAGTTAGAAGAAGGCTTCGTGCTAGTGGATTGTCTTGCAGAAGGATGGCTACAGGGCCAACATTGAACCGCCAGCATCGAATTGCAAGATTGAATTTTGCTCGAAATCACGTGTTATGGAACGATGACGACTGGAGCAAGGTACTCTTTACAGACGAGTCTCGTTTTTGCCTCAATGGACCAGACGGACGTCGAAGAGTATGGAGAAGACCTGGAGAAAGATACGCCCACGCTTGTATTGACCATAGACGTAAATTTGGTGGTGGGTCTATTATGGTTTGGGGAGGTATTACTTCAGAAGCACGTACAGAGTTGGTTGTAATAGAGAATGGCTCTCTAACAGCTTACAGATATGTAACAGAGGTCCTGGAAGATTATGTTGTACCTTTTATGGTCACTATGAACGAGCAAGGCATTTTTATGCACGATAATGCAAGGCCACACGCTGCCAGGATTGTCAGTGAATATCTAGATGAGGTAGGAATTAGGCGGTTTGATTGGCCAGCATGTAGTCCAGATATGAACCCCATCGAACATGTCTGGGATGAGTTAGGAAAGCGTATTCGAAGGCATACACCAGCCCCAACAACTACCCAGGAGCTAAGAGAGTTCCTATTGCAGGAGTGGAATAACATGGATCAGAATGTAATCCTTAATTTAATTCAGATAATGCGTCGTCGAATGCAAGCGGTCATTAATGCAAGAGGGGGTAATACACGTTATTGGTTATATTGTTATCATTTATTGTTATCAATTTTTTAATAATGTTAAGTTTTATTCCTTTATTTCGTTCCCAATAACAATATTCGAACTTCGTTTAAAATGTAAAGTCACGGTTTTTCAAGAATAAATCATAAAAAAAGTGAATTATGTTGTCTGATTCCATGTTTAAAAGCTACAAAAATGCAGTAAATAAATTTACAATTTGCAAATATAAGGTGATACATTTAATTTTTTAAATTTTTTGCAATTTTTTAAATAATTTAAAGTGACCTAAATTTTTTGCACGGCAGTGTATTTTTAATAGTTACGGGTTGAATTGAACATTTTCTCACTAAACAGTACCAAACTATACTTTTTTACTTCACTTTTAATTGGATTGTAAAAAAATGACATATCGTTATAATGTTTCATTAAGAACATTTTAAAGACCTTAACAAGTATAAAAATTGGTCTTTAAAGCATATCTCATACATACTCGATGGGATTAAAATCTGGTTATTGTGCTGGTCATAGCTAAAGGAAATATCCTTATTGTTAAACCAATCTCTTACTGTTGCTGCAATATGTATAGCCTTGCATGATCCTGCATGGAATGGAAATCAGGACTTGCAGCAGTGTTGTAAGGACAAAAGGTTCTAAACCCAGATTAATATATTTAATATTGATTTAAAGTGCGTTCCATAAAAATAGGAACAGTTCGATTATGAATAATTATTCCAGCTCACATCATATACACGTCTGATTGTTTCTTTTCGTCCAGGTATTTTTAAAACTCTCTTTTTTCTTGAATCAGGGTAGATAAATCCTAGCTTTATATGTCAATAACACAGAACTCCATTCTTATGAGCCCTCATGCACATTGTTAATCTCAGTTCGCGATTACCATAACGTGACATTAAAAGTCTCAATGGACGTCTAGCGTGCACGCTAGGTTCATATAAACTATAACTCAAAGTTTAAAGCATTTAATCGTACGAGTTTGAGGTGCTGTCACTTTTGTGTTGATAAAACAGTGCAATTGACAGATTAATTTTTGATTTATATAGAAGAAGTTTTTTTTTAAAGAATGGTTTATATTAACAGAAAAGTTAATCAAAAAAATTGTAATAACAGTATTACCCATTTGCGATTTGTGTAGTTTAAGTGCAAGGCAATAAAGCAATGCTATTAGCCTGATAAACTATGAGTCATAACATTCTACGGTCTAAAACCAGTTCTAAAGGAATGAAAAAGTACGATCCTGAATCAGGGCAAAATAAATTATCACTGACATCCTTTGCCAAGCATACAGCAACTTTTATATTGAACAGATCTCTGGTAGAAGAGCTAAAGCACTGCGTAGATTAAACAGGAATCAACTAACACTAATATCATAATTACTTTTCATCATAAAAGTCAAACACATACTGTGCTATTTGAGGCACTAGATCGCAAACGAAATCAATTTTTGGAGACTGTAGAGGACTCTGTAAGTATATGGCACTCATCCTCTAGATTTTGGTACAAATTAGTATAGGGTAGCAAGATTCTGATCTATTGGAAAAAATTCAATAATATTAATTAGACTTTGTAAGACCGTTTCAAAATTTACTAAATGACAAATGTCAACAGTCTATTTGAACCTTAAAGTTGTCTCTAAAACAGATCTTTATATCCAGAAAGGAGAAGATTTAAGAATGTTTACTTTAAAAGATTAAAATAGATTTTTTTAAGTGATATAATTTGTAGAAATGCAGTGTTTCTACTGCCATCCATTTTCTCCAAGATTTTTAGAAGTTTTCATTTTTATCATATTAATAAATAATAATAATAATACTTATAATATTCTACATTCTTTATTTAAACAATAATTGTAACAACATAAATATGATATTCTGACTTATAATTTAACCATTTTTTTGTTTGTTACAGGAAGGCGTCAAATTTGTTTGGAGGTATGTAAACCTGTCCAATAAACGTAAGTTAGTGTAGAAATTAAATTGATAACTCTCTTTATTTATTCTCTAAAACGAAAGTGCGTGCAATAAAAAAACATTAGAGAATAAAAGCGGAACATTTTGATTAAAGAAGTTGGGTCGCCGGAGGTACACTAATACCGGCAAGATATCACTTGAAATAGTCGCTGGCCGACCGTAGGGCGCAATGATAAAAGGGATTAAAGTCCTTTGGGGAGCTCTAACGCCATCCTTAAGGCGTTTAGTGTCTCTGCATCTTATGTAAAGATTTATGGAAGGAGTTCCTTTGCTCCAATTTGGTCAGTTTTAGTGATTTCGACAGACAAGCCGGTCTGCTCGTAACTTGGAACTTATTGATTTTGTCCTTTATGGCTTATCGTAAATTACAGAACGTTCAAATTTGAGACAGATAATATTCTCAGTTTCAGATTTATTAAATATTTAAACATTAGTCATATAGGTACATGTAGTTTGAAAAAATTAAAATAGAAGTAAATGTATCTAGAAAACTTATTGCTGGTTCGCATCTGACGTTTTTTAACAGCTGTAATTCTATTTAAAACGTATATTTTTAAGTGTGATAAGTGTAACAGATTATTATAATCTAAGTTTAGTGACAGCTGTCAATCTCATAATAACACATCTCTTCTTCTGTGAGTAACTGAACGCATTCTCATAATTTGACATTTCATGTCATCTTTTGTGTAAAAACTTATTTCTATCACCTAGAATGTTACGATAACTCTCAGTTTCATGTCAGGATGACCACACTCCTTTTCTGTATGTTTCAGAACTTGTCGTTTCCTGTAAACTTGTTCCTATTATCCGAAGTTTTTCACTTTTTGACAGCTATCAATCAATCTTTATTACATGAAGTTTCTGGACAACTGTCACTCAACTTTTGTGTCAGCTACCAATCTCAGAACAATAGAGACTCTTCTTCTGTGAGTAACAGAACGAATTCTTATAAATTGACGTTTTGTGTCTGCTATTATTCGGAGAACGTATCTCTTTCAGCTGCAGTTTCGAAATAGCTGTCATTCTCAGGACCCATTCCTGTAACCCATTTTCATAATTTGACGTTTCGTGTCTACTAATATTAAGAAAATTTATGCCTTTTATCTGAAGTGTCGTAACACCTGTTACTTTAAATTTTGTTACAGCTGTCAATCTAAAGAAAAGACATTTGACGTCTTAGTGTCACTTCTTATTAGAAACACTTATCCCTATTGTTCGAAATTTCTGGAGAACCTTACCTTTACTTTTGTGATGCATTATCATAATTTGAAGTTTCGTGTCTTGAGACAGCTGTCAATCTCAGGCAAAGACATTTTACGTTTTGGTGTCAATTATATTACAAAAAACTTATCCTTAACATCTAAAGTTTCGTGAGAACTGCTACTTTTACTTTTGTGACAGCTATCAATCTCTGGACAACAGACGCTCTTCTTCTGTCACTTCCAGTTTCGTGACAAATGTCATTCTTAGAGATTTGACGTTTAGTGTCAACAATTATTAGAAACGGAGAATATCATCCATGTCTCAAATGTGGTCAAAATGGTAATAACCAAAAGAAAACACGAAGTCTAGTACCACACAAACAAAGTTTGTGTGGTACTAGACTTCGTGTTTTCTTTTGGTTATTAATTATTAGAAAAACTTATTCCTATCATTAGAAATTTAGTGACAACTCTGACTATTGGTGTAAAGTAAACTTCTAACTATAATTTGTGAAACTGTTCCTATAATCTGACGTTTTGTGACAACTTTCATTGTTATCGTAGCATTTCTGGTTGGTGGAACCCTGATGTGTCGTGTCATCTATCCGGTATGTATTATTAATGTTTTGTACGAAATAAGAACACAGATAGTTTTTACCTTGTGGATAATAGTGAATCAGATTATAGTTATTTAAATATACCGGAAAATTTACGGAATTCTCAACTATTATTAAAGAATTTTAATTATCCAATGATATATATTTAAAATTCATAGCTAATGGGTTCATATTTCTTGGTAATCGCTTGAGCCTTGTTGTCTTATTTAATTAACTGATGTTTATACAAAGAACCGGATTTTCAGTGAAATTAATCAATAACAAGAATAAACTTGTTTGTTGTTGCAAATTTATTTCTTTCTTTGTGATACAAACTTCCAAAACTGGAAGGACCGTCGTAAATCAGAGAATGAAAGTAGGGATATACAGCATTTTAGGAAATTCCGTCATAAAACCAGAATAACTCGACGTTCGCGAAGTAAAAAAGTGAGTAGCGATACACTCTACTACCCATTTCTGAGATTGACATTCTATGCATCAATTTATTTACGTCGACTAGGAAAATTTAAGAGTCCTTATTTTATGACCAGCTTGTTTACGCCTTCAGAATCGAAATCTCTTAACTCGAACATAAAACCAGACCAGCATTATCGGTGTCACCAGCAGCTGATTTTTATAGTAAAATCGTTAAAGATAACAATGTCGGTTAAAGGTAAGAAGGGATCCTCTTAATAAACAGAAACTACTTATAACATATATCAATTTTGTGGTTTTTATATCATGTTCATCGTGGTTAATTTTATACTACGAATTTTGATGAGATGCATTTCGTTCATATTAATAACTAGGAAAAGATTAGATTCCTGGTTTTAGTATATAATATTTCCTTGAAATACTTTAAGTTTTGATTTATATCTCATTGTATTATTAAAGATTTTTTGCTTATTTTTTATCCTATATACAAGTGGAATATTAAATTGTCATTTTCTTCTCTTTGGTTTGTTTTATTATAGCTAGACATCCTTGTCTTTTGGAAGGCTTGTATAGATTAAGTAATCTTAGATTTTCCAATATTTGTCTACCACTTTCTATTTCCGTCTTCTTGTTCTAGTTTTCGCAGTTTTATTTCTTCTTATGCGCTCCCTCTAGGTCTATCATCATCAAGGCGTCTTATTCCCTAGTGGGATGTTTGCCGTTCTTCTACATAGAGCTATTTGATTCGTTTAACGCGGTGAATCATCAAGTTATTATGCGACTTGGCTTTCTCTACGATTTTTTCTACTCTTTTTGTTTGTTTCTCACTTTCATGGCTTTAATATCTCTATCGACCTGGTCCTTCCATCTTTCTTTGGGCCTTCCTCTCGGTCTTTCTTTTTCAGGTTTCTATTTAATGACATTTTTGTTTCGAAAGTAGTTTTTTTCTTCTCTCTATGTGTCCTCGCCATATCAGTCTTTGCGCTTTAATAAATCTGACAATATATTTTCCTATTATTGTATCTCTAATTTCATGATTCATTCTAGTTCTCATTTCTCCGTTTTCCATTTTTATTTGGTCCGCGATTCTCCTTATGATCTTCCTCTGAAATATTCTTAGTCTTTGTTTGTCTTTACTTGTAAGGCACATTGTCTAAGCTGCGTATGTAGTTACAGCTTTCTTTGCCACTTTGTATACGTTCAGCTTAGCCTCTAGGTCTATTATGCGCTCTTTATTTTAACTTTTAACATCCTTTTCTGTACTGGTGATGGCCTCATAATCATTAAGTTGTAGTATCTACCCTTGTTTTATCCTGCATGGAATACAAATCAGGACCTGACAAATGGAAGGATAACGTGTTTTAAGATACGATCGGCACATTAATATTGATTCAAAATGCATACCAAAAAACAGAAGCAGTTCAATGGTAACAAATTATTCCAGTCCACATCATAACTTGTGGACCATTACATGGATGAAGAGCAAATATTTATGAGCTTGTCTTTTCGATCAGGTCCTCTCCATTATCGTACTTTTCTTGAATAAGGGTGGAGACAAAACTTAGCTTTATCTTAAGTAACACAAAACTTCATCTTATTAAACTTAATTCATAACTAATCCACAATTTTAATGACGTACCATTGCACCCCTCAATAAAAACATCATACCACAATTGACATCTCTCTGATTTTTTGTCATAATTGGGCCATAAAACTAATGCAACCATTAGTTTAATATTTTATCATTTTTATTCTATTCAATTCTATATTATTGTAACCAGAGACACTAGAAATAAAATATATTTAAATTTATTCCGTTCTAGTTTGTATTTAATAGAAAAAAATTCTTATTACAATTCTAAGTGCTTCTCCAGCTTGTATGTTGATTTCTTGAAAACATCTAGGAAATGGCAGCTTTAAAAAAGGAATCCAAAATGTCTACCTCGATTCTCGTCGCATAATGTTGACTCAAATTGAATAGAATTTTCTCATTTCAGAATATTAAATAAATATAGAAAATTTTCCGACTAGCTCGTTGCGCTTTTAGAAATACGCTCAAGTATATAAATGACTGCATTACGGTAACTGGATGACATTTGATACTTATTTTCTTAGTGAAACTTCCACCAGGTTACGATTCAATATCTATCGCTCTTTTTTTTTTTGAAGCTCTTGTAGAAGTAGATACATTATTTTTAATATTCACTTAGGTACATTATAAAAATAAAATGATACTATTTATTATAATATCTTGAATGAAGCATTAAATTTTGCAGCAACAATTGCAGGCCAGTATCAACATTTGAGTTATGCTGTTAACAAGTGCGGCTCTTATTAGACCTTCTGCTATTTTTGGTACAAATTATAGATTTTAGATTTATAATAAGTAATTAAAGGTGTATCTTTAAAAAATTTGATTATAAATAGTTTCTATTTTAAGAGTTTGAAAGGCACAGAAAATTAATAAAACGATTATTTTTAGTGATGAGCAAAGGAAGACCAAGGCCATGACTCGGTCATATTGGTCTTGTTGATCTAGTTTTGGTCTTGTTCTTGGTAAAATATGTCTGGTATTGGTCTTGGTTTTGCTCAAATATGTTTGGTCTTGGCTTTGGGTATCAAGTTTTGGTCTTGGTCTTGAGTATCAAGTTTTGCTCTTGTTCATTTTATGACTTCCTCCAACACACAAATTGACCTTTTAGCGAAAACAAAAATTCCTTGAGAAACGTGAAAATATTGAAATTTAAATTAATCCGGAAGTTGGGACAAAGTTCATCGATCTTGGGGGGACATATGCAAAACTAGAAAGACAACCTTCGTAGAGTCCCATCCTTGATTTTTTTTGGAGCCGCGTCTGGTTTATTATGTTTAGGTATATATAAATAGAAGAACTATATTATAACTTTCAGTATTTAAAGTTTATATAATTAGCTCTACCTATATGTTTCAAGATATAATTTTAAGCAGACTTCAAACCAAATTAGTGTTAACAAGTTGTTAATGTATAAAATGTGGTTTGCTTTACTTGCAAACTCAACGAAATATATTAATGAGTGTATAATGAACGTACATCCTATATTCAGTTCCTATTTGCTACCTTGTTATGGATAAATGTATCAAGTTTACTGATTATACCGAGAAAGTTAATAAAGCTAATTTATGTCAATTATCTAAAATAGTTCTCTTTGTAACGTCATTTGATATACCATCATAATTGTTATTAAGTATACGAATTATTGTTATTTCATGAATCCCATGAGAGATGTCTCAAATGACATTATTTACTAAAAATTGATGTTTTTGGTCCAATAATCGAAGAAAAACGTAAAAAAGTGACTTAGAGAGAGTGTTTGATGTTGCAATTGTCAATTTGACACATAATTTCTTTCTCTGTTTCTCTTATTAATGTCGTATACATGCTTGAGGAGGAATTAAGAAAAAGTCATATGGTAAATATAGATGCAGAACTCATATCTGCGATCTCTGTTTATAGGCAATAGACGATTAATCTCATAGATCACCGTGGCCAAATCCTTTTGGATGTGTCATTTTTGTAACCTTTGTACAGTGCTATCAAACTAACACACATTTAAATTAGAGATATATAAGGATGTCAATATAAAAAATAAACAATCAAATACATATTAACCCAAATCTAAATATTATTATTTTAAGTAAAAAAAAATAATGTGCCTAAAGTGGGCTATAAATAGAATACATTAGAGGAAACTAGAACAGTTATTTCCAATTATATGACCCACATATATTACATTAGTTATTATTATCCTGTTGAACGTACATTTAATTATCCTGTATACCAAATGAGGACGACATAATTTAGATTAAGCACCTAACTTATGGAAGTGTGATAACTTTTGTGTTAAAGGTTATCGTAACATTAGGTGTTTTCGGTTATAAATATAGTTCTAGTTTTAACTGGCGTAGATTTGAGGTCATAATGAGATATGAATCAATAAAAGTCTGAAGAGTTTATGTAAAATTAATTTTACGATATAACCAAGAAGCTTCTCTTTTCTGGATGAGTATTTATTGAAAATGCTTCGAAAATGTTTAATACTTGGCACGATATAACCCAGAATTAAATTATAAGATACTTGAAAATTGGGATATTAAACGGATCTACATAAAAATATGGTAAAAAATAATCAATCAGGTTTATACAAATGGGCAACGAAAAGTCAAAGCCCAAAAACAAAAACTTGATGGACAAAAAAAAACGTAACATTCGCATGTTGAAACGGACGAAAAATCAAAAAGATCGTTTAATAGGCGGTTCGAAAACAAATAGAAGGAAAAATAGTATATTGTGTGGCAAGGGGTGAAACAAGACGATTTCTGACTAGGGCGAGAGTTGACTGCCCGAGCGAAGCGATGGCTGTCTTCGCCCGGTCAGAAATCGTCTTTGTTTCATTCCGTGCCACACACTATATTTTTCATATCACCTGTATTGAAACAGCGAGTTTTGGGCCCGTTTCAGAAAGGACCGATGATCAGTGCTGATAATCGGTCGTCGCCTATCATCGGTAACCTTCTTTGTTTTCACATATACACGTATCATCAGTTGTCAATATGAAATTGAGAAGCACAGAGCATTGCGTTGTTGTCGCTTTATGCGTAAAAAGATTAATTGAAAGAAATAAAAAGAAAGGAAAATCAAACAGGATATGGGTGCATCCAATATGTCTAGAAAGACCAATAAAAGGCGCGTTCGTCACCCTTTACTCAGATTTAAGGGAAGACCCACGCAAATTCTTTATGTATTTTCGGATGTCCATTTCTTCTTTTGAAGAATTACACCACAAGCTAGAAAACGATTTGATATTTTCAGACTCTATTAGACATTCAATTTCTTCAATGGAAAGATTGAGTGTAGCCTTAGTACCTACTTTTTTAATTTTTATACTGTTCTGAAGATGTATCCCAAATACTTATATGGTTTTTGTTCAATTGCAGTAATTTATAATTCTGTAGACGCTGTAACAGTTATCGAAGAAAAACAATTACGGTGGTACGGACACGCAAGAAGAGCCAGTAATTACAGTTGGATTCACAAAATAACAGAATGGAGCCCATTGGGAAAAAGAAAAAGAGGCCGCCCAAGAAGATCTTGGCGAGATGACGTGGACGAAGCCATGGAAAAGAGAGGATTGGAGGAAAACGATTGGAACAACAAAGAAGAATGGAAACTATGGTTGAAGGAAGGGAAACAGTGACAACTGTAAAACCCTTTAATATATATATAATTCTGTGTCAATACGGTATTTTTCTTTACCACTGACTGCCATTTTGCTTATTAATATTTCTTGCAACAAAAACCGTAAAAAAATAGCATAAACTTGCTAAAATGCAACACTGTATCGAAACTACAACTGATGATATGCTTGCATGTGAAAATCTCCGTTTACCCAATGGCCCTTACTTCGACCGATGATCTGCGAACGCCACGGGCTAGACCGATGCCTGCGCGTTTTTAAACGGCCAGCCGATTATACGCGGACATGTGAACGAAACATATAAAACAATGAATAGGACGGATCGTCAGCACTGTTCATCGGTCCTTTCTAAAACGGGCCTAAATCTCTGTAGCCAGTTGAAGTAAGACTACTTCAGACAAATAGCGTAGTAATATCTTGACAACGATTTGACGACAGCTGTCAGACGATTATGATTTTATTCGTTTTTGTTTATTACAAATGCGATTCTGACAGACTTGAAATAAAGACATAAATAATAAATAAATGAATGTGCCTGGCAGAAATAACGTTGTTTCTCCCCTAGGGTAGAAAAATCTGTCAGTTTCTGACTGACAGTTGCATTGGTCTGAAATTGTCTTGTTTCGATTGACAAAACAAGGATCAAAACAAGCTATTTCAATGCATGTGATATGAAAAATAAGTTATTAGCAAAATCTGGTTATTGGAGTGGTTAAAAAATCGGTGTTTCATCTCCCTGTTCTGAAATGTTTATCAAGGCATGACATTCAAAAATGCATAAATTTTCCAAGTTTAGCTTTTTTCCAGACCATATCTTCTCTCTAGTTGTATTCTGAGCTGCTAAAGTGTTACTCAGAGCCCAATTACTTACATATAAAGACATCGTTACTGCTTTTGCCTAAAAGTTCTTTTCCAGCTTAGCATTCTTTTCCATTAATCAGTATACACCTTGTGTGAAGGAAAATTTTAAAATTTTTCAGTTCTCTTTTAAAATCATTATTTGCGTATTTTTTTAAACCTCTCATGAAATTTCTGAAACTAATTTATTTTATAGTTATATTCAATGTTTTCTATAACAAGAACCATGTCATACATAATCTAATGTCATGCTATGATTACATTTTCGTTTTAATTTCTAAGAAGATTACATGCCTGGCAAAATTTGACGATGGCAACTTAACAACTTTGTTACAATATCAATATATAATCTTACTAGACATTTTTAAAATGATGTATTTTAAATAGTAATTTTAATCGTGTTTTCAACTTGTCATCAACAAATTTTATTCATAAAATGCAATTTTAATACGAGTTCAGATTTTATATAATGCATTTGAGTTCATTTCTTAAGAAAATATACTTATAGCAAGCTTGTAAAAACATAACCAGTAAATAAAATTTGCATAAATATGCCTACATGACAATAAAAAAACATTAATAAGAAAGGTGGGCATGTTAATTTTTATAGAAAAACTAGCTGATGTCTTTCTCATTTTTCTAAAGATAAATAATTCTTTAAAATGAGGAATAAGCCTCTTAAAAGGTCAAGTTAGCCTTTAAAACGTTAAAAAAGTTTTAAAATCCCAACAGGTTGTAAAATGTTTAGAAACTCGTCTAGATGTAAATGAAAAATGTGAGTCGTAAACACCTTTGGAGAGAAGAAATTAAGTTATAGATTAGATGGAGACGTAAAGAGACTGTAAAAAAGTAAAATATATATATAATAAAAAATTATAGTGTGGCAGTCAGTGGGACTGACGGCAGAAGTTATACTTCTATGCACGCGCATGGATTCATAAATTTGTATGCGAATGATTTAGCAAACTCATTATATGATATTCGTGGTAAGCGACCCCAAAAACCTCCTCCACACTCTTTTTGTATCGAATTTGCATAAAATTCCTGGAGACGAGGTCCGTCTTAAGCACCAGGTGTTTCGAACACCATCGCCATTATTATAATCGTATTTAGCGACTCAAAAAACTACCGAGTACCAAGTGTGCACTGATTTCGTACAGAATCTACATAAAACCCCAGGAGAAGAGGTAAATACCCTAGACACCAAGTGCCGCGGAGACTTTCGGAATCGTGATATTCGTGTTCAGCGACTCCAAAAACCCCAAATATATAAATTGAACCCATTTTCAGCAATACTTACCGAGTTGTAAGTTTTCTCTCTATTGTCCGTTCGGAATGTACTTTTTGAATGCAGAAATGCAATTCCCCTTTTTACATTATAAAATATAGCGATAAATTTCCTGATACTTTAACGAATCCAGGGCAAAAAACGCATTCCGATCCATCTTACGTTACAAAATTCGGAGGTTTTGGTGCTTTATTTCCTCGACTATTCGTAAAAACTCTGTTTATGTAGCCAACAACCTCAAAAGCATAGTGCAGGATATACTGCAACCATGTGACGGTATTTTAGACTACAAAACAATACTCATTACTGAATATTATTATTAATATTATTAATATAAAATACTAAACTTAATATGTTAACTTACGTGACAGAATTATAAAATAATCTGTCAAATAATCATGTGGTCCGTCACTATGATATTCATACATTAGTTCAGACTGTTTTTTGTATATATATCCCTGAATGTTGAAACGATATTCAAAGGACTTATAGTACCTATAGTTATGACTAATAACATGTGATAAATATTTCATCTTTGTTTTTACCGACCAATATACCTTATAAGTGTGTCTCTCTCTCTCTTACTCACTCCATTACATATGTAATGATTTTTCCCATTTAACTGTACACAAATCTTTTCCACCGAGTGCATGAATAGAAGTATAACTTCAAAAATATTAAATAAACGTAAATAAAGTTAAAGGAGTGTTTGGAAACTGATTCAAACTTAGAATAGGCTGTGAAAAAATTGAATACATTTGTAGTAACTCTTGTACGAAATCTAAGCTAAAGGTTAACAAAGCCTTTGAAAATTCTTCTGGAGGTTCTATAAAAATTCTATGAAGTAGGTACGTCGAGACCCAAAGAATCCTTTGTGATGGCTTTTGAAGCTAATGAAAATTATGAAAATGTAAAAAATAGGGGTGGTAACATTTTCATGTTTGATGAATCGATCGAATTTTTTTAAAGAATTTTTTATTAACTCTATAAATAAACTAAATAGAGTGTCCGATCATCTATCTACTGAAATGAAATGTAAAAATATTTATTGAAATTTTTAAAAATGAATCTTTTTTCAAAATTTTACTACACAAAAGCATTTTATAATCTCTTTTAATTTCTTAACAAGGACGGAAAATGACATTTTGCAAGAGCGAGTAAAGTTGTGTAGCCGAGGTGCGTAGCACCGAGGCGAAACAATACGAGCACTTGCAAAATATTTTTCGGACGTGTAACACACACTCTTTTTTGGTCCGACTAATTTTTAATATTTTCAAAAGTTCGGTTATGTTCAAGACTTGACTGATTGTGCTACCTGAACTAAGACCACTGACTAGGAGACAGCCGACAGATATAAGCGCCACATTGGATGTTAAATAATATTATAGTTGTGTTGTTGTGTATTGTGTAATAACTTGTTTAATACTTAATATACGTGTTTAGCTTCAGCAGTTATTAGTGTTTTAGTTAACATATGTTGCTAACACAACAAGTTCAAAAACTTTTTACTTTGTGACATACAAGACTAGATGTTTATATAAAGATGAGAGAATGAACTATTTTCATAAATTGACATAAATGTCAAATTTTAAAATACAAGTTGTGAGAGAAATTAAATGTAAATTAGAATCCTGCTTATCTTTAGAAAAAGTTATAGGTAAGTTTAGTATATTATACGCAGTTTTTAAATAAATTTAATTAAAATTTGTATTATTCATTATGTATTTTTGATGACTTAAAATTTAAACTCATAGCGCCATCTCTTTAGATAAATCTAAAAGCTACTTTGCCGGCCTAGGCCCGAAAATGCCATTTTCCTGACGATTTTGAAGTAATTAATAGTATTATTTCTGGACGGAGGACCAAATAATCTTAAATATTTTAATTGCCATAAATTAAGGTAAAAATTTACAAATATTCTCATCAGTAAACAGAATATTAATCAACATTAAGTGCTCAAATAATTTGATTACTTTTTTAACAAAAAAATATAAAAGACTATAATTCTTAAGCTTACCCTTCAGGTTGAAGGCTTCTTTAATCACGAACACTAATCTTCAAGGGTGAAAAATGGCTCCATCAGTGCTTACAAATTGCTAGTCAATCTCCCCGAGTACACTTTATTTCGAGATGTTTTCAATCAGGAAGATTTTTAACCATTCGAGCTTGCAAAATCAAGTAGCCTGTTGCAAATTGTCACAAAAAGAGAGAAAGGATTATCTTATTTGAATATAAATCGAAATAGAATGACGCTATTTCCATTCAACTTTCGAAATCTTGTGCTATTAATATAATTAAACTCTATAGATGATTAACAGCCTATTATAATCAGTTTTAAAAGTATTTGTTTGTTGATTGTTTTTAAAGAGATATGGTATAAATAATGGGAATTTCCCTTTTGTTTACTGTTTTAAATTGTAATAATACTACGAAGAATGAGTTTGTTATTTTGAAAATCCAATTCATTATTAAATGATTTATCAGATGGCACGTAATTTTAAAAGGTTTAAAATAAATGATGCTATTGAACTGTCTAGTCTAGTAATATGGCAGAAAAGATTTTGCAATTTTTTTTTATTATAGAACGCTTACTAAAATAAAAATCTCTTCTTTTGGCAACATCGTTACGTGAGGAGATCTCAAACTACTACTTGCACGTATTTAACTGGGACGTGCATCAATTCGTCTCCGGGATTAAAATTACCAATTTGGTTTATCTACTACAAAAGTTTGCATTACCTATTCTGCTCAACTTACCACCATTGCCCATCTATATACAGGGCAAGGCTATAGCAACTGCTCACAGGCTGCTACAAGGCCAACTTCCATAACCCTATTAAGGGAAAAAGAACAAGCAGAGCTATATAATAGGGTTAAGGGTTAGTTACTCTTAGTTGATTCTTTGAGAAGAAATGGAACTCGAACTAGTATACCTTTATGTTTTTTGGGTCACTGATCACGAAGCAGATGTCTGTTGGTCTCCAGTACATCTGAATCAAAGTCAAATGTAGGTCCAAAGCTTTAGATGGTGGTTCATTTTTTTTAACCGTGAATTCTATAAGATTAGAAATTTTTACGTTCACCTATACTTTGGCTTTCACGCTATAGTGACCTTTAATTGAAAAAGAGTATCCAGGGAACTATATTGATGAACTCTGAATAAAAGTTATTTCTTTAGGTTTCTTTATTTATTTCCAAAACACATACAACACTCTGCAATTGTTTAAGACATTTTGCTGTCATTTTCGAAAGTTAATCTAAAAGTATGGTAAAATATAATTTCAGTTAGGTCTACAAATCCAAAAAATCTTGAAGACCAAAAACGATAATTTAATGAAAGGTTACCAAAACACCGTTGATGAAGAGTGATGAATAAAAAACATGAACTTTTTAGTTACGTTTGAGGACCAATGACTGTAATTGCATCCAGAACAGAAGATGAAACTTTTTAAAATGAATGAAAAACCATTAAGTTTAATTATTGTATGTTTGAATGCATCCAATCAAAAACGCAACTCAAATGATATCGTAATGAAATATTTTGTCAGTGTCAAAAAAACTTTCACGATATCTTTGGTCGATTCTATACCTTCTTTATCTATTTCTGAAAGACCCTACTGAACACCGGATTGTTTCAGACGTTTTACTAAAGCTAGTTATATTTATTATTAGTTTTCTTTTTGAGTATATCAATTTTTCTTAAGGTACAAAATATTACTAAAATCCAATTAGTCTTTGTATACGTTTCAAATAAGCAGTTTATGTAAAAATACCCACCGCTACAAGAAATGAAATATTATTGTCTCTAGTTAAAACTCCCCAACAGAATCTAATAAAAACTTATCACAATTTTTTAAAAGATTCTACTACCTTTTCTTTTGTGTAATCTCCAAATGAAGTCATTTTTTCACCGTGGGGCTTACATACTGTTGGAAGTTGCTACAATAAATTTTCGTAATTGTTGGAATGCTCATTAAAGTAAACGGTTTCTCTGTTACTTTTGAATGAGTCAAAAAAGACAAAAACACAAAGCACCTAAAATGTTGGCGAAAGTCGCATAGCGATAAACTTTTAGCAGTTTTCCAGCTCAGATAAATCGCCTTCACTGTATAAAAAGACCAAGGATTGCCTAAGGACTTATCTTGTGTTTTATTTTACTTCAGTTGTTACTTTTAACATATAAATACAAGTTGAATAAGTTGAATTTTTCTGTTTAAATGATAACAAATCCCATTGCATTATAAATCAGTGTTCTTTTATTATACTTTTTTTACATATTTACATTTTTATAAAGTAACGAAAAAACGAAAATTTAATATTTCAATACAAAGTATGTATTTAGTATATTGGTTCTATAAATTTCTATTAGATGGCGCTGTAAGTGAATTTGTTTGATATCTATAGGTTACAGATACTCGGTAGATGGCGTTGTATTTCAGTTTCTTAATAAATAGATAAACGAGAAACTACAATAATATTTAGTATATAGCGTCACCGTAAGGAAAATGAAAAAAAGACATCAGTGTTGGGCCAGATTTATTTTCTTGTAACCCATCGTCAAAAGAATTCGTGATCTCGACGCTATCGTCTTTCCTGTCTGATCTCGTCTCGAGAAAATTTGCTGCAATTGTCTAATTTTCGTGATTTCGATGCGAGAAATATTCGCCTTCGTGATTTCGCCCCGAGAATGATTCGTAGTCATTGTTGACGTAATTGTCTTTCTGTAATTTTTCTATCTATAAAATAAAAACAACAGACTGTTGAGTGATGTTATTGTACTTTCTTGCCACATCATAGCATTAAATTGAATTAACATTTATTACCGTTTTAAGTTTTAACAGGTGCGTTAACGAAGCATGAAGTTGTCTTGAACAACAAACTTTATAATTAGGTTGTTAGGTCGGAAAATCGACCTTTGCCGTTCATACAGGCGACATGTCGGGACGACACAAATACAATAATAATAAATTTGTTTTGGGCCGTTGCCAGGAAATTACTTCACTGTGCGTGAAGCCAAAAATACATTTAGAAAGACCCAAGGACGAATTAGGATTTAAAAAAAAAATTTTGCAAACGAAAATGCGAATATAATTGTGTTTTAAATGAATGGAAATTTTATGCTAGGTTGAGTTTTTCTGTTTTTCTCGCCTACATTGGAAGTTTTATTTGTTTTGCAAAAATATTTTTGAGAATAATTTAAATATGTACATAAAATGCCTTTTTATATAGTATAATTGGGTTTTTGAAAAAAAAAATTTTTTTGTGATAAATGGAAAGATCATCTGTAGGTAAGTTTTAGAGAAAAACTATTTTTTAATTTTTTTTTTTTGCAATAATTCAAAAGTTATTTCAAAATAAAAATTATTTTTTGAATCCGGTACCGAAGACACGCCGACAGCTCCCGAACAAACCTGAGCGCATTTGACGTCATAATGTTAGTTTTCACTCATTGCAGTTGATATAGAAATAATAAGTACAGTGTTTTGATCTATTTAATTTTGTTGTCATTGTTAATTATTCAAATTTATATTGAAAATGTCGAACCTCAAAAGTTATCGTTCTTGTTTTGTACCATTCTGTACGAATATTACAACTCCTGACAAAATGTTCCCCAAGATGACAAATAAATGGTTTCAAGCAGTGCACCGTAATAATCCCAAAACAAAATCGAATTTTTTTGTTGTGAAGATCATTTCGATGTAAGTATTTCTTAACACCATTGTTATTTATCTAAGTATACAAAGACTGGACTCCAAACCATAACCTTTAAAATCAAACTTTGTCGCCGTAACTCTTACGCGATGCTCTATAATTTATGAAATAAATAATTATATCTAGTATAATGGAGAATAAATAGGTACTTAAATATTTTCATTTATTATATTATTTTTTAACAGACTTAACTTGTTGCCTTGGCACCTCGAAATTCAGCAGAATTAAACTGAACGTTACTTTTAAAAAAATTAGTTATCATAAATATATCAACATCAGGAATATTATCAGACTTTGCCTTAATAAATCCTTTATCACACATAGCTATTTGGAACAACTCGTTTTTTAGCAATAAATTTTAAATATTATTAACCAGTTACGAAGTTACGTCTAATAGCCGTAAATACTGTACTGTTATTAAATTAAATAGCAATAACATTATGACGTCACACCTATGGTGAATCATCATGGCGCGTTTATCGTCACGTGATTGTTTTTTAAATTATTTTATTAATTTTTAATTTGTTATAATTAATTGAAAAATTTTTTTTTAAAGTTTTTTGCATCAAATATCAATATTATTAATAATAAAGTTTTAAAATACATAAAAAAAATCAATAATTTTTTTTTATTCAAAATCCCCATTATAAGAAAATAAAATAGATGATAATGAAAATAATGTTTAATTAAGTCTTTTTTTCCAATTTTGGCGATTTTTTAATTTTTATTTTTTGCCTTTTTTGTTTTCGTGATTTGTTTTTTTTTTGTATTTTTTACTGTTTCTATTTTTTCCCGTTTTCTATTATTTTCTTATCTTTTTTGATTGATTTAATGAATTATTCGTTGTTTCGTATTTTTTACATTTTTTAAAATAATTTTTATCAACTTTTCTAATATTATATCAATGGTTTTTGGGCTATTAGGCCGGCGTCGATTGTCTTGCTGACTTGACGTTTCGCCAACACGAGCGGTTGGCATCTTCAGAAGTTGCTTCCTGGTTGACAGTCTGCGAACTACTAAGCTCTGCGTGATCGGAGCCCGTATTTATACGTCGGGAAGGAAGTGGGCGGAGCCTCAGTTGCTTTCGATTCCAATCGGTTATAGTCGGTGTTGCTCGTTAAGGGTAGAGTTTTCGCACCCTTTATTATCGGGACCCATGTTTTGTTAATCTTGACTGCTTCCTCTTTTTATTAAAGTTGTTCGGGTGCTTCTCTATCTCTATGACTTCTCTATGGGGTCTGGAATGGTATGCTGATGTAGTAGCGAGGACTTGGGTCTCCTCAAACTTAATCCGATGGTCTATAGTGAGGGTATGTTCCGCTACGGAGGATTTGTCTGTCTGCCCCAGGCGACAATTGGCCTTTTGCTCTTTAATCCTGGTGTTGATCGAGCGTTTGGTGGTTCCTATGTACACGCTTCCACATGTGCACGGAATGCGGTAAATTCCCGAAGCCGACAGTGGATCTCTTCTGTCTTTTGCCGATCGAAGACATTCTTTGATTTTTCTCGTTGGTTTGAAAATAGTTTTCACATTTTTCTTTCTTAGCAATCGACCAATTCTGTCTGTCACTCCCGGAATAAAAGGCAGAAATGCTTTTTCCACTGGTTGGATTTGCTCATTTTCCTTGGGTCTACGATTTGTTGGTCCAATCGATCTTTTGATTTCCCGTTCTAAATAACCATTGGCCCTTAAAGCATCATGAATATGAGTTAGCACTGCGTTTAGTGCCTCGGGTTCGCAAATCCTTCTTCCCCTTTCTGCTAAGGTTTTGATGACTCCATATTTCTGACATGGGTGGTGGTTGGAATCCCTATGTAAATACCGATCCGTATGTGTAGGTTTTCTGTACACTGTGTGGCTCAATGATCTTCCTTTTCGTGATAATAACACATCAAGGAACGCCAGCTTGTTGTTGTCTTCGATTTCCATCGTAAACTCCGATTTATCCGATTTTTCGATTTTTTTTATATAACGTATTTTTTTTATTTTGAGTCATTTTTCTTTTATCTAATTTTGGTTAGTGTCTCATGTTTTTTATAAATTCAATTAAACTTTTTTTTGTTTTATTTTTATTCTTTCCATTTTCTTAGTATTTTTTCGTTATTTTTTTCGGTTTTTTACCAATTGCTTGTTTTTCCCGTTTTTGAATTTTTCTTTTTTCTCATTTTTTCTAATTTCAATGGATGTTTTAAAGGATGCGCTTTCTTTATTTCCATCTATTTTTAAATTATTCAACAACATTTTCCTAATCAATAAATGTTTAATGAAAACATAAGTACAAAAAATAGTATAAGTAATGCTGTATTTTGAGTCGATAATAACATTAAACCATAATGCGTTGTCTACCACCGTAAATCTTCTTAGGAAAATTTCGCTCTGTTCATGATTAAAATAAATTCCGTACCTAATCCTAAAATGTTGGACTTTAAACCTCTTTGAAAATGGAAAATACATCATAAAATGCGATGGTTTTAGTAAAATAGGATAGAGTTATTTTCATTGTATTACATGCTGAAACTACCTAAATATTACTTTTTAATTAATAATTACATATATAATTTAAATAGAAACATAGAAAGTGCCACGTATTTTTAATAAAAATAAAACAAAATCAAATTTTGAAAAATTAATAAAAAGGTTAATCAATTTATTCCAATCTAAATCCAACTCCAGCTGAGATCGGTAGTGGTTTCTCTACTGGCAAATTGTGCCCAGCTCAGCCGTAGAGGGTAAGTACCAAAATAAAGTGAGTGCGCCACCGATTTGTACGGTTAAAATCGGAAACTACTACTTCACCCACTGGAGATAATTAAATAAATTTTGAATATTAAACAGTTCTAATTGAATTACACAATAAAAGAAAACGACGATAAAGTGAGCTAAATAAAACAAAATCTCAACTAGACCCTCCTTTAATAAAAATATTAAGAATTACAAAACTGTCAAGCCTCGTGCTTGACAACGCTGTTGATATTTATATAAAAAAAAGAATATATGAATAATATTGAAAGGAAAATAAACCAATCTGTGTGATCACACTCAATACAAAAAAAAAGACAAGAAAAATAGATCTTAACTAAAACTATAGTTGCGCCTTAAATCTAATTAGCTTATCTGATAATCTAGATTAGATACAATTCCTCGTCGTCCTAGGCTTCTCCAATACCTAGGCCGGTACCAAATTCAAGCCTGTTCCCAGAACCAATAGGCTTGCACCAATCTCAAATAACTTAAGCTCGACTAAGTATCAGGTCAGCAATCAAATATCAACCAATAACTAGGACTTAAACCCTTAACTAGGATTTACACCCGTATCTCTGATTTACACCTGTATCTAGGATTTCAGCCTATAACTAGGATTTCAGCCTATAACTAGGACCCTAAAATCGTAATTTGGAATTAATAATAGCTCAAACAAATTTAAATGACTCCTCGAATTAATTGACTTTACTGACTTTAATACAATTTGAACACATTAGCTTATTTTTGCACAACAATGAAAGAATAAAAATGAATTTAAATGAATACCTAATACAATATTTAGAAGCTGACTTCTCTGAATTTACAATTAATGATCAAACATAATGATTTAAATGTACTTAACAACTTAAATTTGACTTGCTAGTCACGACAAAATTATAACAATAAATTAAATCAAGATTTAACATAAAATTAATTTATAATAGTAAAAAAAAACTAAAAGGAGTCCAGTTTCACATAAATAAACCGACATACAAGACACAAAGAAATACAAGTAAAATAAAGATATTACAACTAAAATTGCGACCATATGACGTTATTAATCTTATAAAAATAAAATATCGTAACTCACCTATTAAGATAGGGTTTCTTTCATTAAACTCGTGACACCCCTAGCTGGTAAACGGGTAAAACAATTTCCTCGTTGCTAACTGCAATAATGGGGAATCCTGACCACGATTTGCTGTCTGAACGGTTTTAAATTACCAATTTTCCCTACTGTCTGCTCTATGGGCTACCTACACTTCATGGGGAACAAAAGAACCATAAGAATCGAACAACCACATGAATAAATAACGTTTTACTTACCACAGAAGATTTCCTAAATATCCCTTCACGAGGAATTTTTCCAACGAATCCACCAAGATAACGGAAAATCTCACTCCAATACTATTCGATAGGAAAAACTGAGGTTTAATTTCGTAAATCCAAAATTAATTGTCTCCGATGAACAGAGATTACAACTTAAACACAGAAAATCTTCAGAAGCATCTGCTCGAGACTAAGGTTGACAGTCAAAAGAAAGTTTCTACGTTTCAAAATTCATGAGATTGACACACCTCAAAATAAATTGCCTTTACTACTATAAGGACAATACCCGTAGGATCTTCAGCTACCAATTTACTAACAAACAGTGGTCGTTTGATACGACTAATCTTATTATTTATCAAGGTATCATCAAAAATCTCAACATTACTTAATTTCCTCGTTTATTTTAAATCTTATTACGCAAGTAACTATTCCACGAAACAGCAGGCTGTAGAACCGCAATATCAATAGTTATCGACAAAAAGAAAGAGATAGTACTTCAGTCAGATGAAAGTGAAAGATGACAGTAATTTAAAAAAAAATAAACAGCTACATGAAATTTTCTTCCAAAACAATATTAGCAACATTAGGAATAATTTATGGCCAGAATATATTTATAAGTTGACGATTATCTATTACCGAACCAGATCAACCGGTTCCCGACCCAAGTAAACCTTTAATAATGGGAAATTTCAAGGTAGGAAGACACTTATGTTTACAAATTAAAATATTTATCACTTACGAGAATTTAACCCGTGACAAAAGTATGGAATTTATTTATATGTGTTTTCATAAATCAATATTTAACGTTTTTTTTTTTACAATTTACAACAATTTTTTTGGATTTTTAACAATTTTTTATGATTTTCAACAACTTGTGTGAGCTACTATACCTCAGTTAGTAGGAACTTCTTTTATATAAATTCATATTAACTGCGAAACCTTCCGATGGCGATATGGTACTTAAGTTAGAATTGCTCGTTTAAGTTTATGTGATATTAACAGCGCCACCTTCGGTGGCTTCGTAGAACTTAATTAATTAGGAATTGCTTGTTTAAATATAAAAGAGATTAACTACGCTACCTTACGATGGCGTTATTTTACTTAATTTAGGAAGGTATTTTCTTGGTTTTCTCGTTTCCGCAATTTTTTCAGCTTTTTTTACTATTTCCCATTTTAGTAACTATGTTTATATTCCAATACAAAGTATGTATTTATTACATAGTTCCATTAATTTTCAATAGATAGCAGTGTAAATCAGTTTGTTTGACATCTATAATACTTCATACTCAAGCCACCGACGATGTAAACAAATCAACGTGCGAAAAAAAGAAAATAATACCAAATTAAGTACTATAACGACACCGTAAGGTGGCGCAGTTGATATTCAATATATTTAAACAAGTGATTCTTACTTAAATATGAAAACTAACGAAACAAATTAAAAACAAGGAGACAAAATTTTAAAAACAGATAATACGAAAAATCTTTAGTGTTAGTATGAAGTTCGCCGGATCAGCTGATTAGGTATAACAAAAAAATTTAGTTCTTTATTACCGTGCTTGAAAAAATTAAGATTAATTTATATTCGATTACCCATACAAATAGCAAAAAATGGTAAAAACAAGCTTTTGAACGAATTTCAACAATCAGAAGCTGTTATCTCCGTTATCCCGTTAACCGCTTCCAAACCCTTGCCTAATGGGCCCATTAAATTATACAGTTAGTAGAATCAAAAGGAAATGGTGGAAGGTAGTAATTCAGAATTTTGCCGAGTGCCATCAGGCACTGAAATCGCACAATCCAGAATTTCAATAGGCGGCGTTGAAACAATTGAAGAAACAATTGAACGCTGCAGTTACAACTCTGACTTGGTGCTCGGTAGGCGGGAGAAATGCCCCAGTTGAATGTGAATTTTCCACTGTGACGATAACGGTTGGTTAGTCGAGGCGGTTTTACCAAATAAATTAGAACTTTTACGAATCGATGCACAAATGATGTTTAATCAACCTGAAATTCCACAAAGGACACAAAGGACAAAAAAAAAACACTATTTGTTTTCTTTGATCCTCACACAAATTACTATTTGATTATAAAAGTCGGTTTAAATTAGATTAGAAGTCATTCACTGTCAAACTTCTTTTTATGTATAGTTCAAAAATCATAATAAAATTAGGTATTAGTTATTATTTAGTTCTATGGATTTCTAATAGATGGCGGTGTGAGTTAATTTGTCAATATAAACCATCATTTGACATGTAGGTTTCGGAGACAGCCGGTAGATGGTGTTGTATTTTTATTTTTACAGTTAGAAAGATTGTTTGAATTTATCTTCATTCGGAATAGAATCACGAGTGTTAAAACTTGATAAAAAAAAGTATAGACACAAAATTAAGAATATTAAAAGAAACTTGAAATAAATAACAGGGTCATTCGAAAAATGATACAGATAGTAAAAAAAGGTTTAAAAAAATCGAAAAAAAAATAGATAGATCGTATCTTTAGGGCTTTATAAAGATCGTGCTCCATGTCAAAAGAGATTTTTTTCCGAAGATCCGTTTAATTTATTGTATTCGATTATTTTTTATAATTTGTACTAATCGTAGGTTATTTGTAGTGTTAATTTTTATTGATCTAAATCTTTTATAGATAACTAAAAGTTCGATTTATATACATACAAGTTCATATCTATGAATATGTGGCCTTTTACTAGATAGCACATAAAATGTTTTGTAAGTTCGTATTTATTATTCTACTAGTTGTACTCGCAACGTCGTTCGCGTGACGTGTGATTGTTGTATAAAAATTTCTTACCCCACCCCATTTAAGGAATGGGAGAGAAATTTTTATACACCAGATGTTAAGTTGAAAGAAGACAAATACATCTGTGAAAACTGCATTCGAATCGGATCAGCAGTTTTCACGTGATGCGCGCACAAACATACAGACAGACAGACAAAAAAATCTAACCACATTTTTGGGTTCTATTTCGATGTAGGTAGGTACTCGCGACGTCGTTCGCGTGGCGTGTTGATTTTTGTATAAAAATTTCTTTCCTCACCCCGTTAAAGGGGTGGAGGGAGAAAGTTTTATACACCAGATGTTAAGTTGAAAGAGGACAAATACGTCTTTGAAAACCGCATTCGAATAGGATCAGTAGTTTTCATGTGATGCGCAAACAAACATATACATTTCTACAGTTTTATTATATGTATTGATATAGATAACATAAAAAATTTACATAGATTTATAGACATGCTTGATTGATAATACTTAATATATAGTTGACGTTGAAATGCCTTAGAATTATTTTAATTTAACAATAAGATTAAATGTTAATTGTGTGTATATTTTGATACTAATATATTTTTTAAATTGTTACGCATTTGACATTTGGTGATTTGGCCTTAATTTCTTCCACAATGAATATGGAATATTGTTCCAATCACAAAATACTTTTTAAATTGCTTAAAATTACACGTATTCATCCATAATTCGTTGAAAGGTTATAGACCGGAGAATTACTGACCCAAAATAACATTCAATGATTACAGTCTTTCAGAAAACGTGCTTTACCCTTCGAAATCAATTTGCTATGGTTGTCAATATTAGGTCCTAAACTTTGTAAGACTGGTCCTTACTTTTAAAGAGACCGCAATATCCCTAAGGGTTTTTTCCCGACAACCTCAGCGGAATTCCCAAAATAACAATATCTCCTATTCTTCTGTAATTGAAAAATTCTCGAAAGACTGGTTAAGTCCACTCCCATCAGAGTCAAAGGGTTGCTAGTAGAACTTTAATGCATTTTATATAAATGTAAACCTGAATGAAAATACATATTAAATCACTTTCTAGAATAAGTTTAACTAAGTGATTGTGTTTATATAATGTAATTGAAATATATTATAAATGCACAAAATAAAACTCCACTAATTTCAGAAAATCCTTTCTTGAAAACTCTTACAATCGAAGTTCTTTATTGTGAAATAAGTAAAAGAGTCTTAAAATAAATTGAGTCCTCCAGAAAATTGTACGTTTAAAAAGGATTACTCGACCGGTGGCATTACTCTCCCTACTTTTTCTTTTAAAGAACATCTCCGGGATTATCCCTGCGTTCACTATTAAATAAATTTAATTTCACGATCGCCGTTCCGTTAGATATATAGCCAAATAAAGATCAAAAAGGCTCTTACAGAAAAAAGGAATATTCCGAATATAATTAATAATTTTAGAAAGGCCTTTATAAAGCTAGTAAATATTACGATGGTTATTGGATCAAAAATTTTACTAGAGATATTAAAAAAATTAAAAATAATATTAAACAATAACGCACAAATTTTGTATAAAAGATACAGAAGTGATTCTGCTCTTAAGATAAGATATTATCTTATTATGAATCTCATTTTTGAAGGCTAAAAATGATTAACAACCTTACAAGATGAAGGATCGAATTCAAGAAGATTCCTAAATCTTTTGATAGCTTATCGCATCTCCTTCTTTACTTTTTATTCCATGCTATATAGATTAAAGTGCAAAATGAACCGGATATGTACATTTTTGAAGTTATGCACTGGATTTGTGTGGGGTCAAATGGCAAAAATCATTACATATGTAATGGTGTGAGTAAGAGAGAGACAGAAACACATATAAGGTATCAGTACATTAAAAAGAGATAGATATACAAAAAACAATCTGAGCTAATGTTTTGGAATATCATAGTGACGTATTACATTGTGTTTGACAGATTACTTTATAATTCTGTCACGTAAGTAAACATATAAAGTTTAGTATTTTATATTAATAATATTAATCATAATATGTATTCAGTAATTTGCATTATATTTTGCACTATGGGGTATGGGGTTTGTAAACACTTTTTTTGTACATTGATCGTTTTACTGTTTAGTTTTCGTGTTTGAAGTACGGACACACATCAACTGGTCTTATTTTTCTAAGTATTTATTTAATTGAATACAGTTAATTTTTAAAAAAAAAATATTTCTGCTTGCCTGTGTTTGTAGTTATTAAGTTTTATTAGTTAACAGTGATGCCATTAATATATATTTGATGGCGCCGATTGATGATGATATAAATGTGAAAATTACATGCGCGAGTTGTAAACGATCTCTAAAAGGCGAATTAAAATGTACCAAATGTGAAAAACAGTATCATCCTACTTGCCTAGTTTGTCTAAGAGGCGCAAAAGTGGTTGGTCAAAATTTAATCATCTGTCCATCATGAGCTGAAACTGAAAATGATGGCGACCATGCGTCATAAAATAAAATACAGTGTTATTTGTTTGGTCGAGCACTTTCTTTTAACAGAAGAGGTTCAGCATCTAAGTGTCTTTGGTTATGACCCGAGCTCTTATTTTTGTCGTGTACAGAATAAACGTGGTGGAGCTATGATTTTGGCAAAACATGGTATGGAGGTAAATCCTTTAAAAATGATCGAAAACTTATCAGTTGAAGGACGAAACACCTGCTACTTAAGACGGACCTCGTCTCCAGGAAATGTTATGCAAATTTGATACAAAATCAGTGTGTACTCGGTACTAGGAGGTTTTTGAGGTCGCTGAACACGAATATCATATAATGATTTTGCTAAATTATTTGCATAAGAATTTATGAATCCAGACGCGTGCATAGAACTTCTGCCGGCAGTCCCACTGACTGCCACACCCTTTTTTATTTTCTTTAATTATTAATGAACAAATAATACGTGACAAATCGGAGCAAGTCTCTACAGAAGATGTTGCTTTCTTAATTCGATGTATACCTGATCGAATTTACAATAAAAATCATTAAAATTTTCGTTTCTTTGCAGATTACTTTTTTCTTTGAAAATTTTTGGTTAGTTATAATTTTTACCTTTTATTTTTGTATATTATAAAATAGTCAACTGGAAACATCCGTTAGTTTTTAGGAAAAATCTGTTTGCCGGGTAAATTTTGCACTGAGTGTATAAAAGCTTAACAAGCACTTCAGAGTAAAAAAAGGACAACTTAACAATAAAATCTTTCACAAAGGAAGGTTCGACTAGATTTAGTCTTCTTTTAAAACTTTTGCTTGACAAGAGTTAAAACCTAATAGGAAATCGAAAAACTCATTAAATAGAGAATCGTCTTTAAGAAGATCCTTACAAAATTTTTACAAACAAAATGGGATCTTCTGTGTTCCAAAATAACACAAGTGAAAAATGTAAAAAACAAACAATAAAACCAACTAATCTATACTAATATTATAAAGAGGAAAGGTTTGTTTGTTTGAAATGAATAGGCTCCAAAACTACTGGACCGATTTCAATAGTTATTTGTGACACAAGGACGGAAAATGACATTTTGCAAGAGCGAGTAAAGTTGTGTAGCCGAGGTGCGTAGCACCGAGGCGAAACAATACGAGCACTTACAAAACATTTTCCGGACGTGTAACACACACTATTTTTTGGTCCGACTAATTTTTAATATTTTTAAAAGTTCAAGACTTGACTGCTTGTGCTACCTGAACTAAGGCCACTGACTAGAAGAGGGCCGACAGATATAAGCGCCACATTGGATGTTTATATTATAGTTGTGTTGTTGTGTATTGTGTAATAACTTGTTTAATACTTAATATAAGTGTTTAGCTTCAGCAGTTATTAGTGTTTTAATTAACATATGTTGCAAACACAATAAGTTCAAAAACTTTTTACTTTGTGACATACAAGATTAGATGTTTATATACAGATGTTCATAAATTGACATAAATGTCAAATTTTAAAATACAAGTTGTAAGAGTAATTAAATGTAAATTAAAATCCTGCTTATCTTTAGAAAAAGTTATAGGTAAGTTTAGTATATTATACGCAGTTTTTAAATAAATTTAATTAAAATTTGTAATATTCATTATGTATTTTTGATGACTTAAAAATTCAAACTCATAGCGCCATCTCTTTAGATAATCTAAAAGCTACTTTGCCGGCCTAGGCCGGAAAATGCCATTTTCCGGACGATTTTGAAGTTATTAATAGTATTGTTTCTGGACGGAGGACCAAAAAAATTCTTTTACCGTTGGCAAGCTACTCTATTCCCGAGTGACATAGGCTATGTTTCATTTAAAAAAAATGGCCCTTTTGGTAAGTCAGGCGCATCAGTAGGTTTATATTAATTGAATATATTAAAAGTATACGTTTCAGAAAAAAATGTTTTAGATAAAAGTTGTAGGTCTCTTTAAGACAAACAAAAAAGTCCTGTAAGATTTTTTTGTACAGGGTGAAGTAAAAAAGTTACGAATTTTTTTCCATTTTGATTTGATGTCACGCCCAAACGGCCGTCCCGATTTGGCCCATTAACGAACTCGAGCGAGATTTTGGGACGATTGATTTTTGTACCAAATTTCATTTCGATCTGTTAAGAAATGCGACCGCTATCATGTCCACAGATTTCGTTATATCGGATCTATACATACATACATATCATAATCACGACAGATATCACAAATTTAGCATGTGCAATGGGGCGAGGCTACTTGATCCCAAGTGATCTATCAAATCTATTTAAACCGCTTCAATTTCCTATCAAAACATCTTTCGCTTTTACTAATAATAAGTCTCAAGGTCAAACCTTCCAAATAGTAGGGATCGGTTTTCCTCATGGCCAACCGCCTAAGGCGGGTCGGAGCACCTGAAAATCAATTTGTTTTGCTGCCAGAAAATAAAACAACATGTAATATTGTTTACAGGGAAGCGTTGACCCAATAAATGTAATGGCTTTTGTTATTTTTCTTTAATCCCCGTGCAAAGCCGAGGCGGGCTGCTAGTCTTGTAATAAATGCAAATGGGAAATCTCTGTCTTAAGATTGGATTTTAACTTTTTTAAATCTGTTACTTGTTAAGGGTTTAAATCGAATGGAATATCCAGCACTTCATTAAATGTATGACTGAATTTAAAAAGAATTCTTTGACAATCTTTTTATGTTCGGCTTTACAGAGCAGTTTAGACTCAACAAAAGATAAAATAAATACCAGAAAATACAAGAAAAACAGTAATAACAGGAAAATTGTATATTAAAAATTTTCGACTTTTAATTGGGTTTATAATCTAACTGACCGGCACAAAAAATGAGCACTTTGAAATTTGTGATTAAATTTAAAGTTTGATAATCCCGTTTTTCGTGTCGGTAAGTGTACTAATTACGTATATTACTAACAAATTTTTCTCCCTTGAATTTTCAGCAACTACAAAAAATCTTTTGACTTTGATTTTATACATATACAATTCCCATTCCCATTTATCATTTTTTTGATTCAGTGAAGAGAATTATACTCAAACACGTAGGAATATAATATCAATATGAACAGTCTAAATGAACTACATAGTTTCGTGACACAAAATTGAGCTGACAAATTGACAAATATACATGAATCGATGATTGTGTTTGTCGTCGAATAATTAATTTTACTTCGGTTTGATATCGAACCAAAACTTAGTCGATACAATATTATAAACACACACGCTATATTATATTAGATTTTTTCCACATTTTTTATTGATTATCGACATTTTTATAACCATTTTCATAATTTTTTGCGATTGTCAAGAATTTCTTACAATTATCAACAATTTTATACGTTTTACAAGATTTCTTTATGCTTTTTGACTTTGTTTCACCAATCTTAACAATTTTTTAAGATTGTCATTAAAATTTCTCACTAAACCTCCGTATTTTAATAAAAACGCAAATTTTTATGAGTTTTTCCACTTTACAGTAACATCTTAATTTCTAAACTACCTACAATAAAAATATTCTTGCAAAGGATTTATGTTAGTTGAGTAAAGATTATATGTCGTAAGTAAGTTTGGAAGTCAGTGCGAATTTGTTGGTATCTTGCGGGTAACTATTAAGTTCCTAAAGTCAGGGCATTAGAGTTTGTACGCGCAATCAAACACACCAACCCATATTTGGCCTTCGCTCTTCGCTCTCGATGAGATAACAAGAATCAGACTTCGTCTCGAAATTCTTATTGATCTTGTTTTACTTTCTCTTTGTAAGGAAGAATTTTCGGGGTAGATTTATCGAATGGCCTTAATTGGTAGGGGATATCGGCTTATTAAACGGATCTCTGGTTTTTCTGCAAAATATGTTTGTCTTTGATTTAGGCGAACAGATGTTCGAGAAAGTTTTAAACGATGTTGTTGATAGCTTAATTCAATCAGCCAGTAAATACTAACTTATCCTCGAGTACACATTGGATAAGTTTGATTAAAATAAATATCCATCAGCTATTAATAAATGGGTTTTGCCCAAATTTATTCGCATTAAAATGAGATTTCTTAAAATTAGTTTTAGACAGAATGATATCAATTTGTTCGATTTACTTAAATATGTGCATACTTATTCTTGTTAACTTTTAATTGAAGTGAAAACTTCTATGGAATCTAATAAGCTCGCGTCAGCAACATCTATGTGTTCTGTGGACGCTTTTTGGATAAGTAAAGTTTTTCAGTTCGCCTCAGCGACATGCTGTGACGATAGCAACATATTTGTAGTTTTAATTACTTTTGTCAGATTTTTTTAATCTTATTAATTAATTCATCTTCAGGTTTTTACAAGAAGGTATAGATGCTGTAATTTTACAGGGTTTAATTGTATTCTTCTTTTTTTTATTCTCTCCACTTTATCCCAAGCATAGTTGGGTCTTTAACGCATATTCTCTTCTCCATTTTTACTCTTTCAGACCCTCATTTATTCTATCCATATACTTCAATCTTCGTTTGTTCCTCTTACCCCCAATCTTACATTTATCTACTCTTTTACCCTCCTCTTTACGTGACCAAACAATCTGAACCTATTTTTCTGGATTTTCTTACTCAACTGTTCCACTTTTACTGTATAAGTAGGTATACCGACAATTGAACCAGACATCATTAAAGACAGCTGTTTAAGCTGTTTAAAAACTGGTTAAAGGTATTTAAAAGCTGTTTAAAGCTGTCTGGGGCTGTTTAAAAGTTTTTCAAAAGCTGTTCAAGAGTTGCTCAAAGCTATTTTAAAGTTATTTAAAAGCTGGCTAAAGCTGTTTAAAAGCTGTGCAAAAGCTGTTTACAGCTGTTAAAAAGCAGTCTAAAGCTGTTTAAATAATAGTTCAACCTGTTTTTAAATACAGTTGGATTACGTAAGGCGCTAGCTGTCTAAGAGTGTCTGGCCCAAGTGTCGGTTACTTACTTTCTCATTTTTTACTCTGTCTCTCCTCGTTAATCCACACATCCACCGCAACATCTTCAACTCCTCCATTTTTAACGTTTTTCTTGCTCTTTCGTTATTGACCAACATCTTAGGCACAAGAGAATCCACCATCCTGTGAATGTAACTCAACGTCGCCATCACCAGTTAGAAGAGGATTACAAAAAGATTCTAAGCTTACATGATTAGTTTTTTAAACTTCAGAATTTCCTTAAAGACATAGACATTTACAATAAGTTATATAATATAACCCTTGCTTTATCAAACAGAGGTAGGTTTTGTTTACCTTTTCTTTAAAAATTTAATACTGAAATACTAAGTTCTCTAGACCTCTCGCAACCCCCTAGAAACTGCCACGTATTTTAGTGTAAATAAAATAAAATCAGATTTCGAAAAATTAATAAAAAGGTTAATCAAATTTACCCAATTAAAATTCAACTCCAGCTGAGTTCGGTAGTGGTTTCTCTACTGGCAAATTAGTGCCCAGCTCAGCCGTAGAGGGTAAGTAAACAAATAATAGTGAGTCGCGCCACCGATTTAAACGGTTAAAATTGGAAACCCCTGTTGTTCCAGGCACTACCTTTCCCACTGGAGATAATTAAATAAATTAAGAATATTAAACAGTACTATTTGAATTGCACAATAAAAAAAAATAACGATAAAGTGAGCTAAATAAAACAAGATATCAACTAGACCCTTCTTAAATAAAAATTAAGAATTTACACAACTGTCAAGCCTCGTGCTTGACAACGCTATCGATATTTATAAAAAAAAAAAATATGTGAGTAATATTAAAAAGAATATTATCTAATATGTGTGATCACACGCAATACAAAAACAAGAAAAATAGATTTTTAACTAAAAACTAAAGTCACGACTTAAGTCTAATATAGCTTATCTGTTAACAAAATACGATTCCTCGCTATCCTTGGCTTCTCCAATACTTAGACCGGTACCAAAAATCAAGCCAAATAGGCTTGCACCAATCACAATTAACTTAAGCTCGTACTAAGTATCAGGTCAGCAATCAAAATTCAGCCTGTAACTAGAACTTAAGCCCGTAACTAGGACTTAAACCCGTAACTAGGATTTACACCTGTATCTAGGACCCTATTAAGATAGGGTTGTTTTGTTTCTTTAAACTCGTAGCACCCCTGGCTGGTAAACGGGTGGAACAATATTCTCGTTGCTAATTGCAATAATGGGGAATTCTGACCACGATTTGCTGCCTGAACGGTTTTGAATTACCAATTTTTCCACTGTCTGCTCTGTGAGCTACCTACACAATGAAGATTTTACTAAATATCCCTTCACGAGGATTTTTTCCAACGAATCTACCAAAATAACAGGAAAACTAACTCCAACACAATTCGATAGGAAAAACTGAGGTTTAGTTTCGTAAATCCAATATTAATTGACTCGGATGCACCGAAATTACAAACTTAAACCAAAAAATCTTCTCAAGAACACTATTCGAGTCGATGGCTGACAGTCAAAAGGAAGGAATTCTTTACGCTTTACAATTCATGAGATTGACATACTTCAAAAATACATGGCCTCTACTACTATAGGGACAATAACCGTAGGATCTTCAGCTACCAATTTACGAACAAACAGTGGTCGTTTGATACAACTAATCTTATTACTTATCAAGATAATAACGAAAATCACAACATTACTTAATTCCTCATTCATTTTCAATTTTACTATATAAGATAGAAATATAACGAAACACTGGCTGTAGACCACACTACGTCAAGTTATCGACAACAGAAAGAAGATGTAACAGTCAGGTGTAAAGATAAACATCACCCGAAGAATTCATAATCTGAATTTAATGAATAAATTTTCAAAACAATATTAGTAACAATTATGGACAGAATAATAAACAATAGTTGGCGATTAACTATAATCGAACTTAAATCAACCGGTTCCTGACTCGATTAAACCCTACAATAATGAAGAATTATAAGGTAAGAAAACAATTTTGTTTACAAAATAAGATATCTAACGCTTAAGAAAAATTAGCCCGTGACAAAACACATCGCGACCCCTAGGGGGTCGCTACCCACAAGTCGAGAGGTATAATTTAAAGTTTTTTGTACCAATGACCTTTGTTGTTGAAACACTTTTTTAAATAAATAAAACTACATTTTTTAATTCTCGAAATAAAAAGAAAAAACTTGAATTATCACAAATTATCACATTTTCCTACAAATACTATAAAATATTCAAAAAGTTTAATTAAAGCCAATAAAACAATTAATACTATTGTTACATAGAAAAAAATTAATCAGCATATTTCATTTTGCATAATTGACAATCGGTACATGGTTGTTATAATTAATTAATTTCGAATTTCTATTAAATATATATTTATTTTAAATTCTTCAAATTACAGGATTTGCTTTGATAATAAATTTATACGTAATATAAAACACAAATAAACGATTAAATTGCAGAACATATGGTTGTTAATTGAAAAGAATTTTTTAATTAATTATTTGATATAAAAAATTTAGTACTTATATAAAATATAAAATGTTTTTAATTGTGTTATGCGTTTATTACAACAAAAATTACATATTGGATTTTATTTCTCTAAGCAGGATTATATTGGTGTTTGGTTTCAAATCCATTACAAACGACCACAAAACAAAACAATCAAAATCTCATTTGGAATCAGACAAAACAAACAAATATTATATTTCTTTTATGTGGTTTCTTATCAAAAATTTTTGTATCGACATTGAATGAAAGAAAAACATAACAGTTGTTGCAAACGATTCATTTTCCTGCTAAAAACAAATATGAAGTAATGTTTCTGTTTCATTAGTCAACCAACGGGAATAAATACATGGTTTTTCTTTAACAACGGGTAAATTCGCGAACTGAATATACAAGGTGGTCAAATAATGATCATTGACCTCAACTTGGCCTATGATAAAATGATCTATTGGTCAAATCTGACATCTGTCAGTTGTGTTGCGCTGGTTTAGTGGAACTAAACAAGGCAACGAAAGGCAATAATATATTTGCAAAATGTACAAAGAATTGCTTGTATAGGGATTACTGGAGCAATGAGATAGTATCCTCGTGCAGTCTTGGAGGTAATTATTAATCTAGTAAACTAATATTTTTGAGATAACTCTCAACGTATTTTTGAAATTTAGAAATTAAACAAACAAGAAATTATTAAACTGACATTAAGGAGAAATTGAAAAAATGTCACATCCAGTGGGACTCGAACCCACCATCACTGCCTTATACGCAGGCACGCTTTAACCACTTAATTTAATTTCTTGTTTGTTTAATTTCTAATTTTCAAAAATACGTTGAGAGTTATCTCAAAAATATAAGTTTACTAAAAATCAATGGTTCCGGTCTCCTAACCGAATAAAAATATAAGACAGGGCACAAATAAAGTGACTTGAGTTTGAAGTATCAATTGTCGATTTGACAAAAACTTCTCTCTCATTAACGTCATGTAACATGTGCTTAAGGAGGAAGTGAGTGAATGTCATATCTGATGGGATTTGAATTCATTATAACGTTTCGCTTCCTAACCACTTGATCATCCAATAGCTTAAGTGGTTAAAGCGTGCCTGCGTATAAGGCAGTGATGGTGGGTTCGAGTCCCACTGGATGTGACATTTTTTCAATTTCTCCTTAATGTCAGTTTAATAATTTCTTGTTTGTTTAATTTCTAAATTTCAAAAATTATTAATCTTTCTACCTTGTATTCAGGTAGGGATGGTTGCTGTAGAATGTTCCTATAGGTTAACAAGGTCTAATTTTTGAAACGATTTTAAACGAAATCTTGGAATTCTAAAATTTTTTGGAGTATAGTGGCATTGTAAAATCTATGATTTCTCGTCAGATTAGAAGGACAGTCGTTCATCGTTTCGCTTTTATTGAGAATTCTCATTAATCTATAATGAATAATTAATCTATAATCATCATCATATTAAATAATTATTTGGTCGTTTAGTATTACTGTGGGTATTCAATAACGCGCTATAATCTAGATTTGAAACTGCGGTTTCTATCCCTGCCCGGTGATACTTTTGAGCTAATAAACTTTTACATAAACTCCTTTACATTAAGCTGGTAATTAATTACCAATAACTTCTTAGTATGCTGGTTGTGTGGGTATTATCAAATTTAAGTTTGGTAGTTTCAAAACTTTATTAACAGAGAGATTATATAAATTTATTTAAGTTGTTTAATTTACATCACATTCCCGCATAGTGTACGAAAATAGTTAGGTTTTCTTGCACAGAATGCTTAATTGTCATCCATTTTATGCTTAAATATGAGTTAAGAATGACCTTATTCTATTATATTAGCAGAAAAAAGATGCGTTATGAAGAACCCTGATACGAAGCTTGTTCAATTGAAACGTATTTTGCTGCTGCTCGCGAAGAATTCTTTGACTTCTTTTCGTACTTCTTTGCCGACAAAAGTAGTATTGGGAATAAGATCCCTTTTTTTTTATTGTATTGTGGCAAATTTAAATTACATGCGAGCTTCAGGTTTCGTCTTATTGCTTGATAAAGCTCTATACTGGTACCAACATTTTCCGAAATTACGCTGATTGAAATTTAACGATTTGATACATAAAGGTCTTCCAAACTGCCATATTTCTGTCTGTCGACGCTGTGTTCATCTGGACGTGGTTTATAACTCGCCTTCTCTTTTCCATTCTTAAATTTTCGACACCATTCCTTAACAGATGGATACACAAAACAAACGTTTGTAAATATTTAGAGGAAAATTGTTTGTACGCTGAGTATAACGTATAAGCTTTGAGAAAAAAATTGCCCTAAAATATTTACCAGATTTTGATGTCTGATAATTACCATGAACTAGGCAACGATCGATTTTACACCTCTGATTATAACAATCGTTCTAATGAAGTAAAAGTAAAGTTTGAAGCAAAGGTGATATTTACTAAGAAACTTTTAATTCAGCACCCCATGTTGGTCGAGTTCGAGGAGAAACTGTGGACCCAAAGATACTTACCAAAACATGCCATAATGCCAGGTGAACTCAAAGATACAAATGTACCACAAGCTCAGCCAATCGAAGAATTTTGTTCATAACTCGTCGAAAAGTTTATGATAACGGATGGGAAGCCCAAAATGAACAATTATGAGAGCGCATTTTTAGAAAAATTCAGGAAGTGGACCTGAACATCGTCCAACGAAAGAGAAGACTAGACTTATCCAAATTGCGGGCTATTGAAGACCATGGTCCCCTACCGCTTTGATAGATTCGTTTTCACATTTAAAAATATGTATCTTTACTAATAATCTTAGGATTAAAATAAAATGTTGTTATTTCGTTAATAAACCCATATATTATTTGAACGAATTGTTAAGACATTATTATTTGACCAAAAATTTAATTCTAATAGTCTTTGAAACCGAAATCCTTGAGTCTCGATATCCAAAGGAAAAACAATCGAGACTAATTTAAGAGATGCAATTTTCAAAAACAATACGGTATTTCTTTAGCAGCAAAAATAAGACAATCGAAATGACAATGAATTTAAAAGTTCTTAGGCCATCATTTCCGATTCATTAATCATCCAAGGCTGACGGGATCAGGTCGATAGAACTGTCTTGCACGCACGTCAGCATTTCTCTCATTACATTCGTTTTTTGTGCCTCTCCGTGTCAGAAAAGGAATAACGAGGGATGAAAATCACAAAAGGTCCGTTCTTCGTTCGATATTATGGCTTTTCTCTGTGAAAGAAAAAAAGTTGGTATTGTATTTCAGGATGTAGAGCTAAAATTTTTAGGATTACAATGGAAGTTTCGGTTTCGAAAGTTTTTGAATTTAATGTTTATGGATTTTTTTTAAAGCTAATGATTTATAGATCTACAAACACATTAAGTATGTTAATCAGAATAATTCTATCTATCAAATAAATTTACCATAAAATTTATTAAAAAAAAAAGTAGGTATCTGCTACACTGCTCAGGATGGTCTAGAGAACAAGGCTTTAGTAGCAATAAATAAAAAAATAAAAGTAGAAAAAACTAAAAAAACACGCAATCTATATATATATATATATATAAAAGAAAGTCGTGTTAGTTACACCACTTATAACTCAAGAACGGCAGAACAGATTTGGCTGAAAATTGGTAGAGAGGTAGCTTAGAGCCAGGAGATGGACATAGGATACTGCTCATTGTTGCCACTCACCACCAGGTGGCGCTGCAGAGTAGCAACTTCTGTCCTGTTCAACCGATTGTCATGAAAATTGGTATGTATATGTATTTTTTCACGGAGAAAACGAATATGCTATGCTCATTGATGCCACTCGCCACCAGGTGGCGCTGCAGAGTAGCAACTTCTGTCCTGTTCAACCGATTGTCATGAAAATCAGTAGGATGCTGTATTTTTAATGGTTAATATGAATGTGATATTCGTATTAATGGAAGTTACCACCAGATGGCGCTTCCATTAAACGAGCAACCACTACTCATTTGATTACTTTATATCACGCCACCGTAAGGTGGCGCAGTTAATATCACATATATTTAAACGAGCAATCCTTACTTACCTATATATAAATATAAAAAAGGATGTTTGTATGTATGAAATCGATAGACTCAGAAACTATTTGACCGATCAATATTAAAATTGGTATGTACATATATTTTTCCACGAAGAAACTTTATATGCTATGCCCATTGATGTAACTTGCTACCAGGCGGCGCTGTAAAGTATCGACTTCCGCCCCGTTTAACCGATTGTCATGAAAATCAGTACGATGATGTATTTTTAATGGGAAAGATAAATATGATATTCGTATTAATGGAAGTTACTAGCAGATGGCGCTTCCATTAAACGAGCAACCACTACTTATTTGATTACTTTATATCACGCCACCGTAAGGTGGCGCATTTAATATCACATACATTTAAACGATCAATCCTTACTTAAGTATTGTGACGCCACCGGAAGGTGGCGCAGTTAATATCACTTATATTTAAACGAGAAATTCTTACTAAATTACCTAAGTATTGTTATGCATCTTATATATTTTACCGATAAACTACAAAATAAAACGAAAACAAAATGGTATAAACCTGATACCCAACGAAAAAATATGATGAAAATGATAAAATCAAAATAAATTAAAAAAAAAGAAAAATTGAAGAATGACATAAATGATTTGCGGTACGAAGTCCGACGGGTCAGCTAGTTTTAAATAAAAGTATAATTATAATAAAATTAATCAAATACATAATATTAATTAGCGTAATCGTTAAATTATGGTTTTAGTTAATCATCATAATTAGCAGGAACTAATTATATCACACCTATAATTAGAAATGTGTAGGTAGTTAATATCAATTATATTTCTACTATAATAACATTATTATGACTGATAGTAATTTTCAATATAAGGCACTTGACTTCCCAATTAATAGGAACTACATTTCTAATAATAGCAAATCCAATTTAATCAAGTGCATAAATAAAAGTTTAACAAACAAGTGAATTTTGAATAGAATATATATAAATAAAATAGGGCGGCCATGAATTGGGCACTAGGTACCTGTTTTAATCCATGCTACATGGATTGGGCACCGGGCAGGGAACAGGTAGTGTTCAGCAACATAAATTAGGCACTCGCACCGTCGCGTTACCCATGACAATTAAATAAAGAAGATGAAATAAAATTCAATAATTAAGGAACATATTTATTGAAGTAAAAATTTTACATCTTTACAAATACGAGTCATTTTTGTTTATAAAAATAACCTAAGCATTTAACATATATATGTTGTTCTGTCAATTTTTCTGTTAATTAGTTCCTTCATTTTGTCTTCCAAATATTGCTGCCTTATTCTTGTTTTGGGATCCTTAATTCTTTGTGGTTCGTTAATACTTTGTATTTTAGTATAAGTTTCTGTTTGACAATCTTCTAACCCGTCTATAAATTTAAACAAAGGAGGTTTAGATTTGTAAAATTTTTCATTGAATTTGGAATGGAAGGATTCGCAACAATTTGTTGTTCTATCCAAACTGTTCGAAAAACTCGCCCAAATATATGGCGGAAACGAAGAGTTTTCTTCAATATAGGTTGAAACTAAGTAATCAGAAAAATTGCTGACTCGATGGTCTTCAGGGTGAATAGACATAAAATCAAACACAAAACAATCAGAAACTTCATCCGGATGCAGAAATGGTAATCCAAAAACATAATTTAACCATTTCCCAGCATCAGTTTCGGCTCTGCGATATTCGGTGACTAGTCCCAGCTCTTGAATTTTTCGAAACCAACTTTGAGTTAAATGGAAACAGCACCCCAATTATGTCTATGCTCGGCCAAACTAGCTTAATTGCAGTATGTATTGCTTTCTCAAAATCCACCGCAACATAGTTTGGATTGAAGTGCACCCCAATTTCTGAGCATTTTTCTTTAATCAGCACAAATGCGTCTCTGTACGTTATCATTAATTTATTTGTTAACACACAAAAAGCCAGTGGAATGTAGTGTCCATTTGCCAAAATATGCAGAGTGAATAATTGTCCAAAATAATTAAGACAGTATTCGAAAGTTCCATCTACATAGATCTTCTCCGAATCACATAAAGCGCGCAAATTTGTCTCACGCGAGAATACAATGATTTTCTTGTCACCAGAACATTTTGAAACAAACTTTTCACCTTTTATGGTACAGGGATTTTCCAAACTTTGTACAATTTCAATAGTTTCCTCGAGACTTTTGGGTAAAGTAGGTTGCATCTTCTTTCTTTTGGAGTAGAATCAGATGTTGTTTCTTATATAGTTCATGTCTTTTACGGATAACTAATAACATCTTTGTGTTCTCGGAGGACCGAATGAATAATTTTTGAAGGCTTCTCAGTAAGGTCGTCTTCGGCTTTTCGTTTTGCAGCAACGCTTACTACTGTAAAGAAAAGGATACTTATTAATATTCATTTTTTTAAATCCTTTACTTTTAAAAGACAAGTCAAAATTAAATTTTCGTTGAAATATTAACATTGCAATTCTTCATAAACTCAACTCACTACATCTGACCTAGATAAATAAAATGGCATGTTTGTTTTATACCTATATGACGATTTATTTTCTTTTCGTCCTTCTCGTGGTTATGCGACAGTTCACTTCTGGAAATTATGTTTTCTGGACCTAGAGTCCACACTTTTGCACTACACTTCCTGTTTGTACATCGCCAGAACAACTCGTCGGTACTTTTCAAAGTCTTGGAAAATGAAAACAGTCGGTTATCTACAAGTAGAACTCTTTTTCCTTTCTCATTAACGGTAACTTGCACTTCCATTTTTTCGCACTCAATCGGTTATGCACTGCTGCTCACGGTTAAATGAACACCAATCTTGAAGATTTGTCTCAAAATGAAGATTTGTCTTAAAATTACCAAAATGTCTAATGGTCAAAATATTGATAGTTGGACCAATGAATAGCATGTCGTAAAAACCATCAATTAATTAGGTAATTACAGTAGATATTCTGAGAAAGCAATTAGGAGAAAGTAGCAATCGGAAAAGGTGGGGCCCAATTCATGTTTGCATAAACAGGTAAAAAGGGATAAGGGTTAGAACCCATTACGTAGTGCCCAACTCATGCACGCTCATAAAATATTAATCTTTTAAAATTCTAAACAAATAAAAATTTTGGTAAATTTAAAATTTTAATTAAGTATTTTTGCACACACCATATAAGAATTTATATACTTATTTTGGAATATGTGGTGAAAACTTTGATACTTTAGTCAACTATTAAGATAAAACAAAAATTGCTCTAAAACATCATTTGTTCATTTAATTTTATTTTAAAACAATAAACGCCTGTGGCCTCTTGAAATATTATGAATGAAGTTTTAACTTGAGAAAAGTGCAGTCTACTGGAAAAATACTTCAGGCTAAAGACAACAAAAAACGTTAATACGGCCTTCACTGCGCTACTCTAATTTACTCTTAGAGCTTCAGAAACCCGAACTCAGGGTAATCACAGGAATTCTCACAGGACACTGTCCACTGAGGCACCATTTTTCTAAAATAGAGATTTTTAAGATTCTGTTAGCTAAAAAGGCTAAACATATTCTGTAACTGCAGAGTAATTGTTCGCTAATGACATAATTATCTGGGTCAGGTCTTCTTGAGCCTAATCAGATTAAAAACGTACATCCTAAGCGGTTAATAGACCTTATGGACTCATAATTAGATGTAGATCTGTTAGATCGCAGTATAGTAGGGTTACCTGGACTAATTGACTCCACTTATAATCTACAATCTGCATTTAGAAGTAACGTCCATCGGTACCGCATATTTTCGAATCTATATATATATATGGATCAGCGCTACAGGCCTAGTGGCCCAAGGCTTCGAGGTCTTTCACTCTTCTTTTCCACTTCTTTCTATCCCTCGCTTCATTTTGCCAGTCCCGCATCCCTACTGTTTTTAAATCATTGGTTACTTCTTCTAACCATTTTTTCCGGGGTCGTCCTTGTCGTCTTCTTCCGCCTTCACCACTTTTTAGAACTCGTTTTACACACCTATCTTCGTCCATCCTGCCAATATGCCCCAGCCATCTTGCTCTTTGTGCCCGTACTATTCTTGTAATAATTGGCTTTTTATACAGTTCTATTAATTCTCTATTAGTCCTTCTTCTATATTCACCCTCGACTTTGATTCCCCCATAAATTTTCCTTAAAATTTTCCTCTCCCATATTTCTAATTTGTTCTTTTCTTTTTTGTTCATCGTCCAAGTTTCGCAGGCATAAGTAACCGTAGGCCTTATTACCGTTTGATATATTCTTAGTTTTGTTGATCTGCCTAGAATTTTTGATTTTAGAATTTTTGATAGCATCCCTGCAGCTCTGCTTCCTTTGGCTATCCTCTTATCTATTTCTCTTTCTTCTTCTCCTTTATTCGTTATTGTGACTAACAGATATTCTATTTTATCCACCTTTTCTATTTTGTACTGTCTGCCTCCATTGCAATTTATTATCACGTCAGATGTATCTTGGTCTTTCATTACCATGTATTTTGTTTTTTGTTCATTTATGGTAAGGCCATACTCTTTTGCTTTCTGTTCTAATAGTTTAAATATATTTTTTAACTCTTTTTTCGATCTTGCTATTAATACTATATCGTCGGCATATGCTATGCACTGATGTTTATTGCCATAAATTAAGCCTTTAGTTTTTATGCCACTTTCCGTCAATATGACCTCTTGAACTAAATCAAAAAAAGTCGTAGATAAGGGATCCCCTTGCCGTAGTCCATTTGTTACCGTGAATTCTCTAGATACAGATCCTTCTAGTATTATCTTATTCTCCGTTTTTTGGGTCGTCATTTCTACCAATTTCCTTAGCTTAGCTGGGATATTTAATTTTTTCATCGCTTCATACATTTTATGTCTTTTAATAGAATCATAAGCTTGCTTGTAATCAATGAACATCATGTGTAGACTGAGATTTTGTTCGTATGTGTTTTGCTGTAATTGTTTCATGATGAAAATTTGGTCTATTGTAGATCTCCACACTTTAAATCCCCCTTGGTATTCCCCCACGTTCTTCTTATGATATTTTTCTAGTTGCCGTTTAATCAGTTTTGCCAATACTTTGTAAGTTACGTCTAAAAGTGCTATTCCCCGATAATTATTACAATCCTCCTTGTCGCCTTTTTTATAAATAGGTGCAATCAGGGCTTTATTCCAGTTTTCAGGTTATCTTTCTTCCTCCCAGATTTTTATCGCCGCCTTGTTTTAAAATTTCTGCTGGTATATTGTTCTCTCCCGCACTCTTATTATTCTTTAGCTGTTTTATGCACTCCGTCACTTCCTCTTTGTTTGGTGTTGTTACGGTTCCTTCTATTTCCTCTTCAATATTTTCGAATCTAGTCTAAGCAATTATTGTCGCTACTTATCTCATGCATTATTTTTCCACTCGTGTGTAACCGCTACTTTCCATTGTTTTTATGCCATATACCGACTATTATTTGAGGATATATTATTAATAATAGTTTTACTCGAATATTTGTTCGTATAAAAATATTACCATTATTTAAAAAAAATACAGGTACATATATAATTATTTAAAAAGCGTATATATTCAATTATAATCATTAATAGTTCCTAAACTCTATTATATCTTAAAAGCAATTCAATTTATAACACGGGTGTATGAACCCCAGACTTAAAAAGAAAAACTTTTTCAATGTTTTATTCATCCATTTAATTACTCGACTGGGATTAAAACCGAGAAGAAGTAATCGAACAAACAGTGACAAAAACAAACCTTATTTACGTCACTCCTGATTCTCTTCCCAATCCTATGGCCTAAATTTCAAGTTACGACTTTGTTTTGGAACCGTTTCACAAATAAATTCACTGGAAAGGAAGACGAAGAAGCGTAAGAAAAGAAAACCATCATTCATGAGCTCTCTCCCCTTATCCTAAAGAATTCGAGGTCAGTGGCTCACGATCGTTCCGCTTTTTCGTTCGATAAAATCCAAAATAACGACAATTTCGAACATTTAATGTGATACACTCCGCTGACTTGTTTTCACTTTATACCGAGATCGCCCTACTTCAAATTAAAAACACCCTTTTATTATCCTGTGAAAACAACTTCAGAAGATATATGATATTAGCTTCATTTAAATATAATCTCCTTTAAAATGTTTTACAATAAAACGGTTTTGACAAGATTATGATTTTTTTTAATAGGACGACTAAATTTATTTAAAAATGCGATGGTGACTTCGAGAGAAATGACAACAATTTTAATAAATTTTGTGTTGACAATCATTTACTTATAAAAATCCGCCATCTATTTAAAGTAATTTATGTTAAAAGGACGGAAACTGATTAATTACGGTACGAGCCGAGGCTGGAATTTCTAAAAAAGTAACGCAATGAGAGTTTGGTAACCTTATTTTTAGTTAAAATTTAAAAAACGAACTCTGTACGAATTACAAGATCTTTATAATTTTGCTCTGTGCTCGTATAATTGATTTGGTGTTACAGTCAACAAAAATTCGTTTAACTTAAAAAAAGATTTATTCTATTAGTAGCTGAATGTTGCCATAAAATTCAATTTAAAATATTTTCGTTTACATGCCTTTTTTAAAAGTAATCTATACTTATAATAAATCTGTAGAGAGGTCAATTCTGTACATGAAATATATTTCCAAAATAACTATCAGGGGGTGATTAGGAATTGCCACGTATTTTAATGTAAGTAAAAAAAAAAAAATCAAATTTAGAAAAATAAATAAATTAACTAATTGAAATTCAACTCCAGCTGAGTTCGGTGGTGGTTTCTCTACTGGCAAATTATGCCCAGCTCAGCCGTAGAGGGTGCCAAAATAAAGTGAGCGCGCCACCGATTTGTACGGTTAAAATCGGAAACCCCTGATGTTCCAGGCACCACTTCACCCACTGGAGATAATTAAATAAATTCAAAATTTTAACCAGTACTATTTGAATTGCACAATAAAAAAAAACGATAAAGTGAGCTAAATAAAACAAAATATCAACTAGACCCTTCTTTAATAAAAAATTGAGAATTTACACAACTGTCAAGCCTCGTGCTTGACAACGCTATTGAGATTTATATAAAAACAAAGAATTAATGAATGATTTTAAAAATTGAATTTATCGATATGTGTGATCACACTCAATACAAAAAAATAAACAAGAAAAATAAATCTTAACTAACTAATTACGACTTAATCTAATATAGCTTATCTGTTAATCTAAATAAGTTTCCGCAGTCCTTGGCTTCTCCAATACTTAGGCCGGTACCAAAAATCAAGCCTGTTCTAGAACCAATAGGCTTGCACCAATCACAATAACTTAAACTCGTACTAAGTATAGGGTCAGCAATCAAAATTCTGCCTATCTCTAGGGCTTAAGCCCGTAACTAGAATTTATGCCTGTATCTAGGACTTATGCCTGTATCTAGGACTTATGCCCGTATCTAGGACCCTAAAATCGTAATTTAGTATTAACATTAGCTTAAACAGATTTTAATGACTCCTTGAATTAATTTGATTTAATAACTTTAATACAATTTGAACACATTAACTTAAATTTGTACTACAATGAAAGAATAAAAATGAACTCAAATGAAATACAACATTTAGAAGTTGACTTCTCTGAATTTACAATTAATGAGCAAAACTAATGATTTAAATGTACTCAACAAACCTAAATTTGACTTGCTAGTCACAACAAAATTATAACAATGAATTAAATCAAAATTTAACATAAAATTAATTAATAATAGTAAAAAAAAAATAAGCAAAAAGGAGTCTAGTTTCACATTAATAACCTACATAAGACACAAAGAAATACATATGCAAAATAAAGATATTACAACCAAGATTGTGACCATATGGCGTTAATAATCTTATAAAAATAAAATTTCGTAACTCACCTATTAAGATAGGGGTTCTTTCATTAAACTAGTGACACCCTAGCTGGTAAATTAATCTCCTCGTTGCTAATTGCGGAAATTCTACCACAGCTCACCGTCTGAACGGTTTTAAATCTCCAAATCTACCTACTGTCTGTTTCTTGATCTGTCTACGTTTCGTCCGAAATAAAACAAGAAAAGAGAAAACCATAAGGATTGAACAAACCACATGAATAAAAGGCGGTTTACTTACCACAGAAGATTACACAAAAATCCGACACGCGGCTTTTTCCAATGAATCTGTCCAAAAATAACAACAGAATCTAACTTCAACAACGATTTAAATGGAAAATGAGGTTTAGTTTCAAAAATCCAAAATTAATTGTTACGGATTCACCGCGATTTAAAACTTAAACCAAAAATCTTCTGGATTGTATTCGACAACCTTCTTATTCAAAAGCAGATAACGGAAAGACGGAGAAATCATTTACTTTCGATAAAATCTGTCAGACACGAAAATGGCCTGTATTATTGTAAGGACAATAAACGTAGGATCACAGCTACCAACTTACAAACAAACAGTAATCGTTTAATAACAACTGATCTTATTACTTAACAAGGTAACACCAAAATCTCAACATTACTTAATTCCCTCGTTTATTTTCAATCTTGTTACGCAAAACAACAATTCCACGAAACAACTGGCCGTAGAACACAATACTAATAGTTATCGACAAAAAGAAAGAAGTAGTACTTCAGTCAGATGAAAGCGAAAATGACAGTAATTTCAAAAATAAACACTACAAGAATTCATAACCTGGATTAAATAAATTTACTTTCAAAACAATATTAGCAACATTAGTTATGGCCAGAATATATTTATAAGTTGATGATTAACTATAATCGATCTAAATCAACTGGAACTTGTCACGATTTACTCCTTAATAACGGAGAATTCATAAGGTAAGAAATAGTTATTTGTGACACAAGGACGGAAAATGACATTTTGCAAGAGCGAGTAAAGTTGTGTAGCCGAGGTGCGTAGCACCGAGGCGAAACAATACGAGCACTTGCAATAGTATATTGTAATACAAGTGTTACAATGACAGAGGTTTCGTAGTACGAGTTCAGTTTGTGAAACGAACCGCGAAGCGGTGAGTTTCGCAAAGAACGAGTACTACAAACCGTCATTGTAATTCGAGTGTTACATACTATTTTTTATAATGAACTTTTAAAAGTATAAAAAAAATAAAATGAGAGTTTTTCGAAATATTTATTTATGTTGGCAATCTTGACAGTTTTGACACTTGTCAGTTTTAATGATTTTAAATTAGAATGTTTGTCAAATTTGTATAAAATATTCCAAATTTAGCAATAACGCTGATAATGTAGTTAATAATTTACTACAACATACTTTTTGATTTACTACCTTAACTCTTTCGTTGAAAATCATTGCAGTGCAACCAATTGTGTAAAACAAAAAGTTACCAAAAACAGTGTTACAATGAATCTATTTCGATACTGTTTTTAGTGTCGAAATAGAAACTTTGTGAACGTGAATTATAAAAAATATTTTCCGGACGTGTAACACACACTATTTTTTGGTTCGACTAATTTTTAATATTTTCAAAAGTTCTGTTATGTTCAAGACTTGACTGCTTGTGCTAACTGAACTAAGACCACTGACTAGAAGATAGCCGACAAAATGTCAGCTGGTAATTAATTTTTATACATACAAATACTGTGCTAATAACATAGACAAATTAATTAATTAATTCTATTATCTCTGGCTAATAAGCAGCACAGAGAAAATTGTTATATTGAAAATATTAAGATCAATATCTAATAATTTTATATAAAAATAGCAGAGACAATGAACTATATCCATAATCGAATGATAAGTAGTTGTAAATTGACATAAATGTCAAATTTTATAATACAAGTTGTGAGAGAAATTAAATGTAAATTATAATCCTGCTTACATTTAGAAAAAGTTATAGGTAAGTTTAGTATATTGTACGTTGTTTTTAATTAAATTTAATTAAAAGTTATATTTATTATGTATTTTTGGTGACTTAAAATTTAAACTCATAGCGCCATCTCTTTAGATAATCTAAAAGCTACTTTGCCGGCCTAGGCCGGAAAATGCCATTTTCCGGACGATTTTGAAGTAATTAATAGTATTGTTTCTGGACGGAGGACCAAAAACAATTTTGTTTACAAATAAAGATATCTATCGCTAACGCGAAATTAGCCCGTGACAGGATCGATACTGATGCCAAGAATGCAATCAGTAAAATTTTTGTCTGTCTGTCTGTCTGTCTGTCTGTCTGTATAACCGCTATAGAAACAAAAACTACTCGACGGATTTTAACGAAACTTGGTACAATTATTTTTCATACTCCTGTGCTGGTTATAGTATACTTTTCATCACGCTACAATCAATAGGAGCAGAGCAGTGAAGGGAAATGTTGGGAAAACGGGAGAAGTTACTCCATTTTTTAAGCTTCCGTCGCGTGTGCATCCTTGATGGTTAAAGCTATACAGAAATCATCTTATTTTTATAATTTGGAGGTCAACTGTGAACGGATTTTACAAAATTTCACCCACAAGGGGAGTTGCGGGGGCGTGAACAATAAAAAAAAAAAATTTTAAATCTATAAGTCCTACAGGTTTAAAACTTTGCAAAATAGTTATTTTTATAATTTGGAGGTCAACTGACAACATATTTTACAAAATTTCACCTACAGGGAGCGGGGTTGCGGGGACGTGAAAAATAAAAAAAAAATTAAAATCTATGAGTCCCACAGGTTTGATACTTTGCAAAATAGTTATTTTTATAATTTTGAGGTCAATTCTGAACGAATTTTACGAAATTCCACCCACAAGGGGGGTTACGGGGGCGTGAAAAATAAAAATTAACATTTAAAATCTATAAGTCCTACAGGTTTGAAACTTTGCACAGTAGTTATTTTTATAATTATGAGGTCAATTGTGAACGGATTTTAGAAAATTCCTCCCACAATGGGGCATGCGGGGGCGTGAAAAATAATCTATACATATAATAAATCTGTAGAAATGAAAATTCTGTACATTAAAGATATTTAAAAAATAATTAGCGGGAAGTGTTACTACATCGATGTAGAACCCAAAAATGTGGTTAGATTTTTTTGTCTGTATGTTTGTGCGCGCATCCCATTAAAACTACTGATCCGATTCGGATGCGGTTTTCACAGATGTATTTGTCTTCTTTCAACTTAACATCTGGTATACAAAAATTCCCCCCTTTAACGAATTCGGGGGAGAAATTTTTATAGAACAATCAACACGCCACGCGAACTACGTCGCGGGTACAGCTAGTTTAAAATAGTTCAGGATATATACAAATGTGTATATTGTTTATGTAGCATCCATCTTTTGTGCAAATTTCAATATATTTCGGTACTGTTATGGTTAATAATTAAATACAACAGAAGTATATTTTCCACAAAGGTATCTCTATTCGTTTGATGTTTAAAACTAAATTAATATTTCATTACCGCTAATGGAATTTTTAATTTGGTGACGGTTGTTCAAAATTAATGTGCGTATTTTCGTGTTGTTCATAAATATTACATTAATGTTTACTATAATTATGGTTAAATATCTGAGAATATGTATTGAATTGGAAATCGAAATTCAATCGACTAATGAATATTTTGCTGATATATACCATAATACATTACAATGCAAATTTATTAAAAGATTTATTGCATTTTGAAGGTATATATTTACATTGTTATTTGAAATATCTCAACTACTAAATTCATTTAGAAAAAATAATAGTTAGGTACACGTATCAAACTAAAATTAACTTTATTTGAAATCAACATTTTCAAAATTGTTTAAAATTTATAATTAATCAATACCAACTGTATTTTGTTATCTTATCTACTAAAGTTTGTGTCCTGTTATTTGATAATTCTGTCAGTTTAAAAAACTTTAATAGTATATTGTGTATCTAGTAGGAAAAGCGATACATTCCCGGACGACAATGTAAATTATTGGCCGAGGCGTCTAGCCGAGGCATACAAACATTGAAAGTCCGGGAAGTTGCTTTTCCTACGAGGTACACATACTATTTTTTCTGAAATCGCATTAAATATAATCGTAAATTAAAAAAGTTTTATGAATGCATAACTGTTTTTGATATCATCTTATTTTCTATGAAACCGTTTCGTTGACATTGTTTATCATTGTCACAAAACTGTCAGTTCGGATAGTTACATATTGCTTAAAATATTTTTTCTACAAGCATGCGTAAAACAACACTTTCCCGCACGCATTTTAATTCAGAAAATATCTCTTTCCCGCACGCATTTTTTTTTATTAATTAAAGATGTTTGCCGATAACCTTTTTGACAAATTATTGTATTATTATCTTTATCTTGTTAAACTACATACAAATAGTAAAAAAAATTAAGATTATTTTACATGAAAATAGGGATTTTTAAAATGTTTGTTTTTAAATTTTTTTTAAAAAATCATAATTTATTAAATCACCCCTGTAAACCTTACTCAAAGCAATAACAAACTCACCTGTTTAAGTAGGGTTGCTATAGCTACAGTCGTGTATTTATTGACACTATGAAAGATTTAATTGTCACAATCGCATCTTTTCAAATATCTAAATAATTTTCGAGGTGATTTTGCTTGTAGAAAAAATATTGATCCTAACTCTTACGGAAATTAACTTTCCCGCACTTAACTGCTTGCCCGAACTCCGCTTCGCGTCGTTCGGGCATCGGCAGTTCGCGTGCGGGAAAGTATAACTTTCCGCACTTGTTAGGATAATAAGTATTGAATTATATTTAAAATGGAAAGTGACGCCTCCAGAGTTACTAACACACTACTACTAATGTGGTTTAAAATTTATTGCCAAATAAAATCAAGACGCTAAATATGAATTTGCTTATATACGTTTTATGCATCATTCCCGTACACAGGTACGGAAAAAATATTCCCGTATAGTGTGTTGCCCAGTAACGGACTAAAATACAAGAATAGTGTATTTTGCGGCTCGAATTTGATCCGAGAAACTAGACATTTCCAAAAAAGGGTTTTTCTTAAAACTTTTTTAAGTCGGTGAACAAAATTTATCGATTTGTGGACGGATTGTGTTTAAACTTCCCACGTTTTTTGAAACATACTTAATTCTTGTTTCTGAACAAAGGATTATTTTTTTAATATCAACTTATATTTTAATTAAACAAAAAGGGCAATTTTAGGCGAAAAAAAAAATTCTTCGTATCTTTACAAAAAATAATAAAATTAATTTTTTGTAAATTACGTTTTTAAGATCCAAGATATACGAGGATTGTCGCAGGGAAAGCAGACCAAAAAAAAATTAACATAAATTATTTCGGCAGATGTAAATTTATAATAATTTTTTTATTCCTTCTTAGGAATTTGAAACCTTGGCTACGAAGTCAAAAAGTTTTTTCTTAAGCCCACAAAATTGTTACTGACACTTCACAATTTATTTAGGATTATTTAGTTATAATTAAATTATTGAATTTAAAAAATTAAATATCTCCTTAAAAAAAACTTACGGTTTATTTCCAAAAGAAATACTTGATGTTAAGTTCAAGTCGTATATTTTTCTACTATTTAGATATACTTGTATAAACAGTAAAAGTTATTATTGTAAACTTTAATGAAACTTGAACGTGTTATGTGGAAACAAATCTACTTTAACGATGGAAAAATCCGTTGGTAAAGTTTTTAAAACAACAGAAAACAACAAGAAATACCCGAGTTGAAACCTCTAAATGAAAGAAGCACAGGAAGGAAAACTAACAAACCCTCTAAATGAAGTTTAAGAATGTGAAATCCCTTTTTATTTTATAGCAAAACTTTGCTCAGATCTTTCTCGAGAGCTCGGTGTTTTTAAATTCAGTGCGTACAGTCTACAAAGTTAGCGCCCTAAAATAATAAAGAAGAAATGGTCTTTTGTTTGAAATTTATTCAGTTATTCTCGGCACGAAGAGATGCTGAATCTCTGTCTTGTACTTTTGTCTCTCTGTCGAGTTTTTTTTAATATATCTACGTAAGACGCAGATTTAAGAAAATGCCCTAGTTGGATATTAAATTATTAATCAAGAGAAAAGAACTTCCAGAAAAGATAAAATTCCTAAGGCTTTAGGCAAATCTGACAAAAAAAAATATCTTCATTATGCTTTACAGTTATTTGTAAAATTGCTTAGAATTTAGACTACAAAAATCTCGACTTGCTTATAATCATATTTTTTAATTTCATGAAAACGGCTTTAAGTTAGCTACAAGTTAACTTGTTTGAACAATATAACCCAAAATAGAAAAGAAAAATAAATCGACCCACATTTATCATTATTTTATTCAAATCGAATTTTCATTTATTTAAAGTACGGTTCTGATCGTATAAATCCCCTTTCGTTGTATGAGGGTATATTCGGAATTTTCTCTCAAATTCAAACGCATGGCTTTGACTTTAAACTGAGTGTAAGTTATTTGAGAAATGCCTCACGTACATTTACGCGTTCTTGTTAACTCTTCAAACTTCAACGCAAATGAGTTTATTTCAGAGTTTATTTACTAAACATTGTTACCTATTCAGAATCAAGTAGGTAGCTCTACTTTAACTTACGTTTATAGGTAGATGTTTACGTTGTTTACATTTCAATTTATACTGTTTTTAAACAAAAATTATCGTATAATGTTTGCAAACTAATTAAAGAAGATATAAAAGTTCTGTCGACCGGGGAATCACTATTGTCTCTTTAATTTACAGTTGTTTTCATATACTTTATGAGTTTAATCCACAGAAAGCGATTTGTTTGAGTACAAGTTTTTCCACACGTTGATAAAGTTGTTGCAAGATTTTTTTTAACAATTTCGGACTAAATTCTACATAAAAAAAATATGGTTAGATTCGTCTAAATAAAAGAAACACTTGGGACTTTACATGACTGTGCATATGTCAATGTAAGAGTGTGCATCGGACATTTATAAACGCAATAATGATAAAGACACCCAAAAATGACCATCTAAAATGAATCAATACGACTTCTTCGGCACACAAAACTAAATTAGGGATTTATAAGAAATCAACGAAAAGGAAAGGTAAAATTAAAGGAAAACATTGACATATTAGTAAAAGAATCGTTAAGGTTACCCAATTCAAAAATTTACTTTTATAGGTCAACCAGAAGGAACTTGTGAAATAAAAATAATCTTTTACTAAAATCTCCCCTACAAAACATAATAGATACAAAAATAGTAAATCCGTATAAATCCGGACCTGATGTGTAGACGACTAAGACAAATTACCTTCGCGATGTACATCCTTTTGCTCAAGGAAACTAGCTATTTATCAGACGAACCATTATTCTGAAGAGATGTCCGTTCTCAGTTAACCAAATGCAAACATTTTCTCGGCGAAATTGGCTCAGACAACAATGAAAATTTGATGTTGCTACATTGTACGATATCTTGGAAGTTTAAAAAAAGTAACAAAGTAAGCAAGATAAATAAATCTGTTTTAACAAAAGCCACTTTTAAACAAAACACTACACTACTATTATAAATTATAGCATAAATATACAATTTTTAAAATGCTAAATAAAATAATTTATATAAATTTTCAAGAGTCGTAAACTAAATATTTTGTGGAGAATCTTTGTGTCACTAAAAGTTGGGCTTGTCTCAAAATTGATATTATTTAAAAATTCCGGAAAAGGAAAAAGCTCTTCCGCTGCACTTGCGACAAAAGCTCGTTATTTTTAACGACCCTTCCTATCTAACCTTATTACATTACATTGTCATGATGATGAAACTGTTGATTAAATTTACCTACCTATCCAAAAAACCAACACTTACTCTTATACTAGTACCATTCACATTTCGTCGATGCAGAAGGGCTGTATTCGATAGTATATGAGCCTGAGCAAATATAGAAAATTACATTTATGTAAAATTCTTACATCGCTCCAGTAATTTAGTAGGTATCTTTTCGAAGATTTGCAGGATATATTTTTCTAACAAAAACACACTGCAGAAAAAACTAGCCACCAAGAGAAAGCTTAAAAACGACTTACATTCAGTGGAGGTTTAAGCAATAGATATGAACTAACACTAGAGCTTAAGTCTCCTTAAAAGTATATAATCAAACGGCAAAAGCGAGATTTCGTTTTCACGACTATTTATAATCTTACTCCCTATAGATAAAGCGTGAGTTTTCTGGCGCGCAATCGATGTTCATCCTGATCGATAATTGGTTAAAACAGTAACCAAAATTTGTTAGAATTTTTTTCTTCCTTTGGCTGGTCTCCTTTCTTTTCACTCCTCTACTTTCCACCTCTTTCTTTCTGCTGTTCTACTTTTATCTCCTTCTCTCTCTGTACCGGCTTCTTAAATCATGAAGTTTTTTAATTTTATCTATAAATAATTTATTACCATTTACTTCTTTATGTTATTCGTTTCATTTTATAATTTGTTTTTATAATATTTTTAACAGTTAATTTTTGGAGACTTTAGAAACATAGGGCACCAGTCCTTTAGATCTGTTTATACTAGTAGAGAGTTCCAAAATCACGGAGTGGGTGACAAAAACCAATGGAAGAAGTACAGTAAATGTCAAAAGACTTCAATTTTATTTTCAGGATTTTTGAAGAATCTTTGATGTCTATCTGTTGTTTATAATTTTTCTGAAATGTCTCCGTGAACATAAGCTTTGTTTTCATTTTAGAAACTATTTTATAATAATTAGTAGTGTAGGAGAAATATTATAGTGTGTAAATTATCCTTAAAAATATTTCTGTTTTTGTTGTTGCATTTTTTTAACACAGTTTTTTATACAGTTCGCTGACTCTTGTACTATAACATCATTTCGTCTTCTTGTTGACCTCGTTAGCTCTCATTCTTTTTCAAAGCAAAATTAATGCTTTTTATATAAGAAAAAATCAATTTAATCTCTTTACCTTCTATTGGCTTGTTTTCCTGTTATACCTTTTAAGAAGGAATATTAGATAAAAAAAAATTCAACTACTTACGTATCGTATTTTCGAACAAAGGTGTTATTCTGTCTTTTTTTTAAATTTATTTATTTTGAGTAATTTCTAAACCAAACAATTTGTGTATACATTGTATTTCTCAATATAATTGTATAAATAAAATAAATGCTTTTCAAATGGTAAAGGTAATCAATTAAATTCGTGTGGTTTCGGACAGAAAAATATAGATTTTTACTGAGATAATATTTAAGTAATTACCGTCACAATCAATGACCTTTTGCCAACGTGGAAACAATTTTTGTATGCCGGTATTGTAGATCTTCTTGGATTTGGAGTCAAAAAATAAGCGGACTTTATTTATAATACCATTCCTAGTCGATGCCACAGTTGTCAAGAGACAAAAAAGGGTAAAAATCACTTGGTAAAATGTCCCAAGAATATGGCAGGTGCCGTAACGATTTTCAGCCGAGTTCAGAATTTTTTTTATCGGGTCACTCTTGCGATATGAGGCTTGGTATTATCCTGCAAGAATATCACCTTCTTCTGATTGATCAGAGTGTTTCTGAATAAGTGCTGCTTGTTAGCAGTGATGGTTTGACCCCTTTCCAAAAACTCATAATGAACAATTCCATAAAACCTTGTTTGGGTGAAAGGAAACCCTGGACGTGTGTAGTACCGAATCAGTAGGCGACAACCCTTAGAGTTTGAATGCAAGATCCATTTTTCTTAACTTTCACGTCTTTCCTAGCTGATGAAGGTATAAAGGAATTGTTTAATGACTCACTGAACATTTCTGCAAGTTTTTAGCACGTTGTCCTGTAATTTTCGACCAGAACCTGTCGAAGATCCTTGTTGTTCATAATTTTTGGACTCCCTGAGACAACTTCTGTTTGGTTACCTGATATAACTTTGATTGTGATAATCTCTCAATTGACTTTTCTTAAGTTAAATTCTAAATATGGTAGAAAAATTCAAAAATATATCTAACGATCCTTAAATGAGCTGTAATGGCAAACTATTTGTGTCTAAACTGCTTTAGCTTTATTTTAAAATAAAAAAACATGAACATGTATTGATATAAAATTTAGCGTTATTAAGCTACCGTATAGGGAGTAAAAAACACATTATTTATTAATGATGTGAAAACTCAATAAACATTAATTGCGGTCACGTTATTGACTACTGCCCTTTCAGGGTGTACACAGTAAACAAAAGGCTTTCATCAGAAATTTTGTATATCGACATTGAAGCGTCGTTCACTCGATATGCCTGAAGCACGTATCGGCAACACGATACATCATGTGTGTAAGCAAACTGTGAGCATCACTATATTTATTAAAATGTAATTGAATCTTCAGACTTGAAGTTTGATAACATCGTGACATGAATAACCATTCTGGGGTCCGTTTGTTGTCTAGTTTATCATACAGGAAACGGGAAGGGATAAAATCTAAACGGAAGATTTTAGAACAATCATTTGTAACGTAATTGTTAATTTTGTATGTCACATAGCTTATTTTATCATATATACAGACCTTGCCACTTATCTTAATGTTTTTTTAGATCCTATAATTTTTTTCTGTTTTTCCGAAATTCATTGTAATTATATAGGTGTTCCTTTGTTGTATGTGATTTTTTACCCTTTTTTCTACAGTGGCTAACCTTTGGCTCAGTTCTTACACGGAATATTTCAAAACAAACTATAATCTTATTGTAATTTTGTAAGTCATCACTCATTACTTACCACTGTATCAACAATAATTTAGAGACATTTCTATAAACAAAAAGTTATCCAGGATTATAGTATTATAAACTATCAATAGATGCAAAAAAATAATCAGTATTGAACAAAATCTTATTACAAATAATGTTATTCACTCATGGCCGTGAATTATTCCGTGTAATAAGGGTTATGACAGTGGCATGTTGAACCTTCTATCCCTTTTCATAGTAAGGCGAAAATCTCGATGCTACATGGCAGCAGTGGGAATTCAATTCTCACTCTAAGAACGAAAATTGAATTCCAGCATTTCACAGATCTATGTACACATGGTGCTACTGCTAACCAGCTTGGGTAAACATCGGATAGATAGAATATAAAATCAGAATTATGCTAAAAGCTCCGTAGATAAGTATATATACACAAAATATAAATACGAATAATATATACAAAAGTATCTGCTATATAAAACGAAACACTAATTATCCGGACTGGGTATTAAATTAAGCTTCAACTGGATTGTATATACATTTAAATTGACATAAGGATTATGAATTTAATTGTGATTAATATAGATTTGCAAAGAAAAAGTGTAATCAATTATATTATTTGGACAGGCTAAGCTGCGAATCAATTAGAAAGAGAGACACACGAGGTAATTTTGAAGTGAAGTAAATCTCTGCATTAAAATAAAAACGACTGTGGCAGTCAGTGGGACTGCCGGCAGAAGTTATACTTCTATGAATGCGCCCGGATTCATAAATTTGTATGCGAATGATTTAGTAAAATCATTATATGATATTCGTGTTCAGCGACCTCAATAACCTCCTAGTACATTTTGTATCGAATTTGCATAAAATTCCTGGAGACGTGGTCCGTCTTAAGCACCAGGTGTTTCGGACACCATCGCCATTATCATATTCGTATTCAGCGACCCAAAAACCGCCGAGTTCCAAGTGTGCACTGATTTTGTACAGAATGTACATAAAACCCCAGGAGAAGAGGTAAATATCCTAGGCACCAAGTGGCGCGAAGACTTTCGACATCATGTTCAGCGACGCCAAAAACCCCAAGTACATAAATTGAACCCATTTGGAGTACTTACCGAGTTGTAATTTTTCTGTCTATTGTCTGTTCGGAATGCACTTTTCGACTATTCTTAAAAACTCTGTTTATGTAGACAAAAACCTCAAAAACATAGAGCAGGATATAATGCAACCATGTGACGGTACTATGAACTACAATACAATACTCATTACTGAATATTATTATTAATATCAATAATATAAAATACTAAACTTTATATGTATACTAACGTGACAGAATTATAAAATAATCTGTCAAACACAATGTTATACGTCACTATGATATTCAAAACATTAGCTCAGACTGTTTTTTTGTATATCTATCTCTTTTCAATGTACTGAATATTTAAACGGTATTTAAAGGACTTATAGTTATGACTCATGATACAATAAATTACAAGATATGATATTATGAAGCGCCAATTTCGTTCATTCCTGCGCATGACGTCACGCGGTTAGTAAAAGTTCGTATTATAGGAACAAATAAGCATGAATATATTTATTTTATTTAAAAATTATTGATTGTATAATAACTAGGAGCTTTTTCTTGACTTTTATTCTCAAAAGAATAGCAAATCTTTATTTTCCTATGAAAATTCAGTTTTTATTTTTTACATAACCGACCTACTGAATTGGTTTTATTTATAAAATTATGTACTAGGTATATAAGAAAAAACTCAGAAAATCCTTGTTTTAAAGTGAATGTTTCATTTACCGGTTAAGAGTATTAGGTTTGAAAAAAATTGGAAGATCAAGAGGAAAAGACAGAAATAAATACTAAAATTATTATTATTAAATAAATTTTATTTTACAATTTTTTGTAACTTCCTTTTCCTGCTAATGAAATTATTATTTAATTCTTTATTTAATTGTCTCAACCTAAAAAACATACGAGACCTAAAAAATAATTTTTTTTATCGTCAGTACAATCTACATTACAACTTTTGTCTAGTAAATTTTTACAATAATTTGTACATATTAAAATACCCTTGTTATTAACATTATTAAAAATTGTTTCCAGTTGCTCCATTTTTAACATGAAATCTGGTGAAGGTTTACTTAAGCCACCTTCACTTAAATGGTCAACCCAAGAATAAGACGACATGTTGGTGTTTGTAATTGACTTTTTTGGCTGTTTGATTTTATGATAAATAAAACCAGCCAAATTTTCCAACCGTCTAAGCAAGAACACCACAAGCGTCATCACTATTTAAAAAAATATATATTTAATTTGCTCATGTGCTAAATAATATTTTAAGGTTTCTAAATTTTTGATAGGTATACTTAGGTATATAATAAACTAATATACTAGGTTTTAAGAAATTATCACATGCATTATGAATAAACATTAATTGGTAATCTTGCAAACGGGGTTCATACTTAAAACGGTTCGCGGTCAATCTGACGTTGCTAATTCTAGCTCCATATTCTAGCGAAACATATGTCATTATAATTAAAAACCTATTTTAGTAAACTGTTCATGCATTTATCATAATTACTTACATTGTTTCAGTATTTATTTCCTTTAAAATAATATTTACTAAATTAGTCCGATTTCTTTGAGCTACCCGCTCTTGTCTTTTAAAAATACTAGATCCAGCATCAGTATGAAAGGAAGATCGTTTCGGGACATTTTCACTAGGAATTGCTTCTGGTTTAAGCAGTCGACAATTGTTTGGACCACTAAATTTCAAAAGTTCATATTTTAAATTACGTTTGTAATCATTCTCATTGAAATGTTTAGAACAAACTCTAGAATTTTTCACGATGAAATCGTCTTTGCGACCGCAAGCATTTATCCAAGCTTTGCAAATTGTATTTTCAGTCGGAAACCGAAAAAACAAACAACAAAACTTGATAAAACCTCTCACAAACACGTTCAAGTTGTTGTTTACTAACCGCGTGACGTAGCAACATGGCGGCTAACCTGCGCAATATCATATCTTGTAATTCTTTGTATCATGGTTATGACTGTTATGACTAAACATGTGGTAAATATTTCATCTTTGTTTTTACCGACCAATTTACCTTATATGTGTTTCTGTCTCTCTCTTACTTACACCATTACATATGTAATGATTTTTCCCATTTAACCCCACACAAATCCAGTGCATGAATAAAAGTATAACTTTAAAAAAATGGATGCCTTTTTTCTCTATAGTATAATTACTTTTCTCATTACAATTTCTGTTTTTCCTTTCTTTTCAAAATCATTTTTAGGGTCGTTTTTGATTTTTTTTATTCACACAAGTTATAAGCTGATGTTTTATGGTAACCTTCATCATCTATTAAATGAAACCAATTTTTTTTAAGTTAAACAGGGACACGCTTTGTTGTTTTTGCTGTTATCATTAATGTTTTATGGATATATAAATCTAAAATTACTAAAAAAACAATCCGTAGAATATGTATGGGATTTTAAAATGTTTATAGCGTATTGTTTACTATTAGTTCAAATTTCTTACCTAAACGATAAGGAAACATAAATTTTACACTACCTACATACTTTACAAGTTCTTTATAATCTATACATACAATAAAACTGTAATAGATCGCTGCGCGCTGTCTGTACATAGCAAATATATTTAAAAATACATTATGGGGGCCTTTATCTACGCAAAAGAACCCAAAATAAAGTTTCGTCTGTATGTCTGTATTTCTGTATGCCTTTATGTCTTTTCGTCAGTATGCTAATAAGTAAAAAAAATTATGTCATTCACAGAATATGTGCCAGTAAAATAAAGCTCAGATATATATGATTAATCTATCTAATATATTTAAATGAGCAATTCTTGTATATAAATATATATGGAATCTCGGAATCGGCTCCAACGATTTTCATGAAATTTAGTATACAGGGGGTTTTGGTGGCGATAAATCGATCTAGCTAGGAATCATTTGTAGAAAATGTCGTGTTTTATAGATAATTAACTTAAACATAAACTTATTTTTTTTTATTGGAAGAAAAATAACAAAAAGGTGGCGTTTGAGTAGTCCCAATTTAAACTGAAAAATATAACTCTTCCTGACATCTATTGGCGAATAGTAACACTTTTTTTTAATTGTGAGCAACTAATTGCTTTAACGACACAACAACAGCTAAAGCTATTCCAGCAGATGGCGTTGTTAAGAAACACGAAGTCAATGAGTGTTTGCTTTGAGGTTAGACTAAGAAAATCAATTGTTTATTTATATTATTTGTGACTTCTTAATGCACGTGTTAACTTAAAAATGCCTAAACGATCTTGGAAAAAAAACGCTTATAAACAATCTAACTTCACGAAGCCGCAACTCGTCTCAAGAACACCTAGAAGAGCATCGTCATCAAACTGATCAGGATTCTCAAACTTCTTACAGTGGAGACTCATTTCAAGGATACCGTCATGAAAATAATCAGGTTTTTGATCGTTCCACACGTGCTGCTAAAGTAAGATGCTTGCAAAATTTGACTGACATTACACGAGCAAAGCTCGGTCATCCAGGTACTTATATTAAATATTGTTCAGCTTAGACTAGAAGCGTGTCAGTGAAACGCGACGTGACCCCGGGGCACGGAGTGGGGGAGGCGCTCGGACAATTCGTGGAGTGTCGATTTTGTGCGAATTATTATTTGCTTAATGTAGAAATGTAAAATGTATTATTTAAGTCGTAAGATCAGGCAATATTCTCAACGAAATTTTAACCTGAACAATGTCGTGTCAATAATAAATACCTAAAAATTGTTTGATTATCAAAATCTTAAGAAATCCAATAAAATATATGACAATACATTTATTTTACAATCAACTGGTATTTGCCATATAAAAAGTTTAGCATTTGTGTCCTAAATAAATTAGTTTGTTTTTTTATTCTTAACATCGGTCTTTCTCCAAATTGTTTTCATCGTATAACTAGAAATTTAGGAAAATACTTTATGTAACAAAAGAGGAAAACTAATCCCAGAAATCGAGAAAAGAACGATTTAGCGCTGAACGACAGCTTTGACACAAATAACCTCCCCTTCCGCGATGTAACTCGATACTCGGGACCCCTTCTTTCCTTTATTTCAGCAACATTATCTTGTTTCGGTAAATAGGCTTTGGAAAGATAAGGCGTCCCAGATGAGTCAGTGTAACAGAGACAGAATATACAGAAAGATAACAAAGGTTAACTGTATTCCCACCCTTTGGGAATGTGTTGTCTGTCCTACAGGACGGTTCTACTCATATTTAATTTAATACTAAATCAATAGGAATAACGTTTTAAAAGATTACTTTTGAATTTAGTATTTTTCTAAGAAATATTAATTTTCTTAAAGAAATCTAAGGTAATTTTGAAGTTGAGTGGCCCGAGCTTGACGGTCAAAACCTTAAGCCCAATTTCATTAAAGATTTAATTATTTACAATTAAAGAAGTTTTCAAGTTCAGATCAAAGTAGATTTTTACTGACAAAAAAAACATTCACAACTCTTTTTGAGAATATACCTACATGTTAAGTGAATCTGAATCTCCTTGTATAAAACGTTATCTATATAATGTCTGTCAAACTAACCAAAAGAGATTAATTTTAGGAAGATATGGAGCAAAGTTAGCGGACAAAGTGTCGTATCGTAAAAGTTTGTTTGTAGATATTAAAACAAACAATTCCCGTCTGTGATATACAAATGAAAGGACACTAATTCAATCTAAGTAGAAAGATAGAAACCTGATACACGATCAGAAAAGCACTTAAATGATTATATGGGTTAATGATTTTTTACTTGGTTTATTTACTTGGTGATAGAATTAAGTAAAATTAGATCGATTTATACTGTTATAAAAAAAATCGTTTTTTATGTATGAAAAAGTTCGGTAAGCATAAATTTGATTAAATCAACGTAAATTATTCATGGTTTCAATTACGTTAACGGTATTGGTATTGATATAAAAAAACTGAAACAACATTTTGAAGACCTTTTATATAAAACTTTTAGTTGATTGAAAACAAACAATTTTGATCACACATCTGCTGTTACTGTCACTTTTTATTAGCAGGAGTTTTCACAATTCTATTTAGTAAATAATATAATATTAAAAAAACAATAATCTCTATCATTCACTCTGTGATTTGATTTATTTGATTAGAATAGAAAAAAACTCTCCTCATTTACGTTTTTTTAATTTTAATAGGGAACATGCAATATTTTTAGTTTTGTTTTCATTTTAAAGAATTCCGTGTAAAATAGGTCATAAACAAATTAAAAAATTAAAACAATCTAATTTAACGTGAAAAATGCGGTTTTAAACAGACTGTTTAAATTTTCGCGCTAAAACGGACCTGTAATTCCGATGACGTCATTTCTGTCTGTCACTGGTCGTACTTGCCGTCGTTGGCTGTAGCAAATTGCAAATTTCCTCGACTTTCTACTTATTTTTTTGTAATAATTTAAAATGGACTATCCGTCAACATCAGGTGATCACAATAATACCCCTAAAATTCCGAAAAAAAGTCGTGTTGACTCATGTTTTGTGCCAATTCGTCCATCTACTTCAACAAAGTTTCCAAATAAATTATTTTTGACTGGACCTTCTGCCCAAAACTGAGAAGAAATTGGTTTCAAGCTTTAAAGAGGAATGACTATCATTCTCCACTGACTAGTATTCGATGCTGTGAAGACCACTTTGACCTAAGTTGGCGAATACTTGTTATTAATTGCGTACTGCACCTAAGTATTTACAAAACTTCTCAATAACATATTTTTAATTTTACAGTTGGAGAACGACGTCGAAAATTGGATGAAGTTTAAAATGTTTGGGGGGAAACTGTATCTGAAAAAAGATGTGGTACCTCATATGTTTGAAACCAAAATAGAATGATACTACTGAAACCTAGATCAGTAATAATAAAAAGGAAAACACGTGAAATTATTGGGAGCATTGAAAATACTGCAGCTATAATATTGATATATTCTTTCAGATTATTTTATTCTCACACCGAACATTTAAACTCAAATTTTTATAATGATATAAAAGGTAAAAGTTTAAAAACTATGATTCAAGCATACCGTAGTAATTTAGTCCCTTTCATTATATTCACCGCTAATAATCAATTTTACACGCAAAGTTAACCACTAAAAAGTTGACATAGCAGGAGTGACGTCACTAAACGCTGATTGGTGTTTTGAAATGTGTTTTGTTTTACGTAATTTTAATTCGTAATTATTGTTAAAAATCAACATAATATTTAATAAAAACGTTGAAGTAGTCCTTCTTTTATATTTTTTTATCATTTTAATCATAAAATTTTCATAAATAACATATTTGCATCTTCCCTATTGTGGGAGCATGTGGAGCAATATAAATTTTAAAAAGAGATACATCACAAAAAACTGACATAAACACTTAAAAATGTATATCTTTCGCATTTGCATATTAAATTTAAACATGAATTTAATTTTACTGAAACATATATTTTAAAAATGGAATAAAATGAACATAAAAGGTTATTTTATTAAAAATGATACACATTTAACGAAATTCTAAATGGGTAAATAAGAAGTGAATATCTATCAAAGATACCACTTTAAACGAGGAAAACTTTGTCTATCAACCTGGTAAATCTACAAAAAATGCCTTGCATTATCCCGTAATCTATACAAATATTATAAAGCCGAAGAGTTTGTTTGTTTGTTTGAACGCGCTAATCTCAGGAACTACTGGTTCGAATAGAAAAATTCTTTTTGTGTTGAATCGACCATTTATTGAGGAAGGCTTTAGGCTATATAACATCACGATGCAACTATTAGGAACGAAGAAGTAATAGAAAATGTGAAAAAAACGGGGAACATTATTGATCCTTGCAGGCTTCCATTGCGTGCGCTGCGAAAACGGTTCAAGATACCAAAAATATATGTAGGAAAGAATTATTCCTCTTAAAATGATCTAAAAATATGTCCGCGACAGTATATGTCTATCTTTTAAGATTAACTCACTAGAACCGTTTTTATGGTAATCACATTTGGTCGAAATTAATGCATTATTTGTTAAGAGTTGTATCAACATAATAATGAATTATACGGATATAAAAATCAAGTTACCTAGAATGTAGAGGATTGAAAATGACTACTTTCGACTACGGTTAACAATTGTACTCATCACGATATCTCTGGAACCTGGAACTATAGGGCCGATCGACTTGAAATTTGGTAGGAGTATTCCTTACGGGAGGTAGAGGTCAGCTAAGAACGAATTTTACGAAATTCCACCCACAAGGTAGATTGCGGGGGCGTGAAAGATAAAAAAAATTAAAATTTAAAATCTCTAAGTTCTACAGGTTTGAAACTTTGCAAAATAGTTATTTTTATAATTTTGTGGTCAATTGTAAACGGATTTTACAAAATTCCACCCACAAGGAGGGTTGCGAGGGCGTGAAAAATAAAATAAAATTAAAATCTATACGTCCTACAGGTTTGATACTTTGCAAAATAGTTATTTTTATTATTTTGAGGTCAATTGTGAACGGATTTTACGAAATTTCACCGATAGGAGGGGTTGCAGGGGCGTGAAAAAAAAAATGAAAACTATAAGTCCTACAGGTTTTAAATTTTGCAAAGTAGTTTTTTTATCATTTTGAGGTCAATTGTAAACGGATTTTACAAAATTCCACCCACAAGGGGGATTGCGGGGTGTAAGAAATAATCTATACATATAGCAAACTGTAGAAATGAAAATTCTTTACATTAAAGATATTTAAAAAATAATTAGCGGCTGTTACTACATCGATATAGAACCCAGAAATTTGGTTAGATTTTTTTGTCTGTCTGTATGTTTGTGGGCGCATCACATTAAAACTACTGATCCGATTCGACTGCGGTTTTCACAGATGTATTTGTCTTCTTTCAACTTAACTCCTTTAATGAAGTCGGGCAGAAATTTTTATATAACGATCAACACGCCACGCGAACGACGTCGCGAGTACAGCTAGTGTGTTTATAGACAAAATCTAGTTTATACTAACAAAATTACTGTTTTTTGGGTGAAAAAAGATGGTTTCTGGGGGAGGGCAGAAATTGAGTTTTTTTAGGACAATAATGACTTCTTTCGGTAAAACGTCTTGTAAGAATTAGTTCAATAAATAGTAATGACATTACGAGTTTAATTTAACCTTATTTAAAAAAATAATAATATAAGGTATGAATGAGAGGTGCATTATTGTATACTTTATAAATCTATATTAGATATACACGTTTTACTAAAAAATAAATAAAAAACCAACTTTAATGCATAGAGGAATATTTTTCAGGAAAGGAATGTGCTTCTGTTACTTCAATTAATGAAGTTGCAGAACTGAAAATATTTCGCTCTTGACTCGAACTCGTATCTCGAATAGAAACCGCGTTCTTTCGGATGTAAAATTGTTAAGGAATTTTCTATGAATGACCTATTTTTGGTAATGAAACTTCAAGCCTGCAAGTTACAGTTATATAAGGTAAAATGAAATTTTAAATGTAATATCACATGCAGTAGTCAAAGAACTGCAAATAAAGTACTGAAAAATATGTTTTTTATTGTCGTTTTGTAAAAAAAAATAATTAAAAATTATATTTTCTATATTTAACTTTCTGATTAAATGAATGTTAAAAAACTAATTATATTAATGTGACAGTTTTTTAATTTATAAACAGAAAAATTCTAGCAGGAATTTATATAAGTGTATGTGGCATTACAAACATAAAGGGAAATATTTTTATTAACTTTTTACCTTTCAAATAAAACTTTTGCTGTTTCATATTTCTCATTTTCATCACAACAAGTACAAAATAATTTAAATATAACTGGTTTATATTAAACATTCAATTAATTGTTGTAAAACATTTTATAAAAAAATGGCCCTTGGTAAGCCAGGCGCATCAGTAGATTTATATTAATTCAATATATTAAAAGTATAGGTTTCAGAAAAAAATGTTTTAGATAAAAGTTGTAGGTCTCTTTAAGACAAACAAAAAAGTCCTGTAACATTTTTTTGTACAGGGTGAAGTAAAAAAGTTTCGAATTTTTTTCCATTTTGATTTGATGTCACGCCCAAACAGCCGTTCCGATTTGGCCCATTAACGAACTCGACCGAAATTTTCAGACGATTGATTTTTGTAGCAAATTTCATTTCGATCCGTTAAGAAATGCGACCGCTATCGTGTCCACAGATTTCGTTATATCGGAACTATACATATATATATATATATATATTGAAATGGATCCTCCTTCCGGAACACCCTCTCTCAATGAAGTTATCGGTCGTGGATTCCAAAATTTTTAAATTGATTGTCCTAAAATAAATTAAAAAAATATAAATGTAAATCTTCTTCCGTAGTTCCACTCTTTCTCTATATCTTTTTTTTTTTTCAAAATTCAAACATTTATTTCTTAAAATCAATTCTAATTTAAGTTTACCATTATTAAACATTCAATATCAAAAAAATACTTAATCCAGACAACCGATTTAAAAATCATGACCACGTTCCAACACTTCACATCAAATTACATGTAGTACTATTAGTATTGGACATCCATCAGGAAATCCTGCTGAAAGGTAAATTAAAGAAGTAAATAAGTTTTTAAGAATTTTAGTAAATCAAAATAATAGGAAATGGGGAGAAAAATTAAATGAGGTAGAATGTTATTTGAATGAAGTGCCAAATACTACAATGAATGAATGTCCAGTATATATTTTAAAAGGAGAGAATCCACAAAGGAAATGGATAAGGGAAAGGGGAATTGAATATGAAAAGGTATTAGAAGAAGTTAGGATAAGGGAAAATAAGAATGCTCAAAAATATGTAAGAAGAATGGTAAAGAGAAGGAAAAATAAAACAACATTTAAAAAAGGGGATTTTGTAATAGTTAAAGCGTTGAGAGTAACAAGTAAAAAAAATAATATTTGTGCTAAATTACAATTTCCTTTTGAGGGACTATATGAAATTGTTAATGAGAATGAGGGAAATAGTTTTATAGTTAAATTTATTGGAAGCGAAGAAATTCGTGGAATGTTTAATGTTAATGATTTATTTTTTGTATGAAAGTTAAAATTGAAATATTTAAAGTTAAAGCTTGACAACTGGTGGTGAAGAAAAATTTCCTACTGAAAGGAAATTTGATTTGGCAAGGTGAAGTAATTCACCAAGTCAAATCAAATTTGGGGAAAATTGATATAGATTTTTCTTCATGGTGCACGTTCTTTCCATGAAGTGTTGGAACGTGGTCATGATTTTTAAATCGGTTGTCTGGATTAAGTATTTTTTTGATATTGAATTTGTTTTTGTTTAGTTTATAAGTTGTTTTGCAAATTTTTGTTATTATAGATTAGATTGTCATGAAGTTAATTTTGAAAAATGTCAGAAAATAAAATGATTGTTAATGAAAGAATTTGAATGTAAATTGAAATAAAAACATAATAATAAATAATTAAAGGAATAATAAAATACAAAGAAACCAGAACTTGAAAGATATAGAAAAGCAGAGAGTTGGAAAATTGTAGGAAGAGAAAGGTATAGAGAAAGAGCTGAGCAGTAAAAAGGTATTAGATAAATGGAAAGGCAGCAGCAAGGAGGAGTTGGAAAGTATTAGGAAGAGGAAGATATAGAGAAAGAGTGGAACTACGGAAGAAGATTTACATTTATATTTTTTTAATTTATTTTAGGACAATCAATTTAAAAATTTTGGAATCCACGACCGATAACTTTATTGAGAGAGGGAGTTCCGGAAGGAGGATCCATTACAATATATATATATATATATATATATATATATATATATATATATATATATATATATATATATATATATATATATATATATATATATATATATATATATATAAACAAAAGGGGAAAATTATTGGGCATGTACGCAAAAAGGATCAATAAGGCCACGAGTAGGAATGGTAACCGCAGACATGCATGTTTCTGGCTCATTAGCCGTCATCAGTGCGGCATAACCAAGTAGGGTATTGCACTTGGCTAGCAAAAGTGTTGGGTACTTGGGAGCAAAGGATGTTGGGGAAACATGTGTAAAGAAACATAAAAACACAACAACAACGAAAGCTCACACAGGAGTCCTATCGCCATTTTGTGCTTTCGGCCAGCTGTGCCAATGGGTTTTAGGCTAGCAACCAGCGTCGCAACGTTGGCGAAACGGACTCATTGTGTTTGAGTCGTTCTAAGCCCAACACTTTTGCTAGCCAAGTGCAATACCCTACTTGGTTATGCCGCACTGATGACGGCTAATGAGCCAGAAACATGCATGTCTGCGGTTACCATTCCTACTCGTGGCCTTATTGATCCTTTTTGCGTACATGCCCAATAATTTTCCCCTTTTGTTTATATTAATACGCATTTTCTTGGCACTTTGTTTATTTCATATCCTGGGCTTAGAACGACTCAAACACAATGAGTCCGTTTCGCCAACGTTGCGACGCTGGTTGCTAGCCTAAAACCCATTGGCACAGCTGGCCGAAAGCACAAAATGGCGATAGGACTCCTGTGTGAGCTTTCGTTGTTGTTGTGTTTTTATGTTTCTTTACACATGTTTCCCCAACATCCTTTGCTCCCAAGTACCCAACACTTTTGCTAGCCAAGTGCAATACCCTACTTGGTTATGCCGCACTGATGACGGCTAATGAGCCAGAAACATGCATGTCTGCGGTTACCATTCCTACTCGTGGCCTTATTGATCCTTTTTGCGTACATGCCCAATAATTTTCCCCTTTTGTTTATATTAATACGCATTTTCTTGGCACTTTGTTTATATATATATATATATATATATATATATAAAACTTTTGAACGGAAGGTGTTTTTGAGGTCAGGGGGGCCCAAAACGAAAAACTGTAGTGAAATTTTCCCGAAGTCGTGACCTTAGATATAAATCTAATAAAATTTCTAATACAGAACGTGTATGATTTATGTTTTTGACATATCCTATTACAAACATTAATGTCGACCTGATTTTATCCTTTTTCTCTTTGAAATAGTTGCAAAGTCTGAGTTTCTCTTCGGCATTGACAATGTACATCAGACAAATGTTTTCAAAAACCAAAAAGGTCGATTCTTTTGATACGTTACGTGCTTCGTTCGCTTTGCAAACCTGACGTAAATAGGTCGACTGTGACAAATTTCTCTGTTTGTACTCACAAAAAAGTCCGTTACAGTATAGCCACGTCGAAAAAAAACTACCACTTTTATAATACACAACTTATATTTCCACTATTTGTTAGTTGCTAAAAAAATATTGACTTTAAGTTTGTAAAAAATCCGTTTTCTTATATAATAATATTTGTTTTTTGTTGTTTCAGGCATTTCTTCTATTAACTTCAGTATTTGGTAAGTCATATTAAATTTAAGATTCTAATTTCAATCATATTATCCAAAAAGGTATTTAAATATGCAGATTTAATGCATAGGTTTAGTAAACTTGGATATGCATATTTATATCCATTGCTGGTATACAGGTACAGTTAACTTAAAAAAAACCGTAGACCAACATTGTAAAACACATTTTTTAGAATAAAAATCGATTTTATTATGCAATATTGTTAACGTCAAGGTGTAAACACAGTTTATAGAATTTTTTGATACGAGTTTTATAATATGACTTTTCTTCAAAATCAATAGAGTGGTTACCTCTTAATTAAAGCTGAATTTTTTGTCAGCAAGACTTCTTTTAAGGTTTGTGAACAGGAAATGTCACTTGATTTGTGATACAGTGCATTGTCTTCAGGACAAAAAATACTTTTTTTTCTTTAAATGCGGCAGTTCTTTTGTAATTTTATGCTGTAAAACTATATTGATGGTCTGTCTCTTTTTGAGGTAATCGATGCGTATTCCAAAATAATCTTGATAGCCGAATGTTGCGTTTTCTTACCCTTTGGGTTCATCGTGTTAAGTCCACTCGGTTGTAAATAGTAGATTGTAAATTATAATTGTGGTAAATGAGCTCAGGTGACCTTACTACACTGTGACCTAAAAGATCCTTTGTGTATACTAGTTTTCTGAAGTTCTAAGAGTGTTTGTCTTTGGCCTGGGCCCTGGAGTATCTACACTCTACAGTAGTCTGTGTTCAGCTTGCAGTTGGAGGTAAGGATGTCACTACTATCGTGTCCTTTAAACTTTCTTTATTGAAAGATATATAAGGATTATGATTTTAGTTCAATCTTTAGTCAGTGATAATGCTTTAAGCTCGCTGACGGATAACATATACCTTATACTGACGAGGTGCAAATACACCGAAACCGGTCTATAAGTTATGTTGTCCCTTCTAACTGCAAACTGGAATGGTTGGTTTAAGTTATCTTGTAGATATTCCAACCCCGTTTGACTTTGAAGTATAATCCAATATCCGTTGGGGCATATAGCCCAGGAGGTAGTTGTTTCTTCTTAGTTGAACAGTCATTGTCTTTGAAAATGTTTTTTCAAAAACTTGTAAAGCGTTCAGAATGATTTTATATTATTTTTTGCGATCTATTGTGTTCAGCTAGTTGCTTAAGAAACTGTTTTGTGTTAACTCACACTGGTTAGTACTAACATTTACTGTAACATCACAGAGTTTCAGAGCCTTAGTCCTTGTTAACCTACAGGCATTTACCAGAGCAATCCTTTCTAACTAAATGCAAGGAAGGTCTAGAATTACCTCCAAGGCCGAACTAGGACACGATCTGTTTGCGCCAGTGATTTCTACACAAGCGAGTCTGTGCACATTTTTCTACTCTATTTTGGCCCAAGGTTGTGTTTTGATTACTTCACCAAACCAGCGCACTGTAGATTATTGTAGGTCTTACAACCGTTAAAAATCACCAATAGATCAATTTAGGTGTAAACCTGTATGTTTGGTCAGAGAGCCTACGATCAGTTCACATAATACTTCTAGCTTTAGAGGTTTAAGGCCCTATGTTTGTCCAAAAAGCCTCTTTTAGAAGTCCATTGGATGCATCGTTTTTGATGCTCATTTTACTTTCCTAATGGTTGATTTTTATGATTAAGAGTCCTAATAATGTTTATCAGAATAAACTTTGGCTTCAATAATATTTTTTTCTTCAAACACACGCAATTATTATTTTTCATCACTTTTTTTACAATAACAAAAGTTGCCTTACGTATAATTTAATATTTTACAAGCTACATAATTTTCAAAAACCTTTCAAATTTATATACGTACTGTTCATTAAAATACATAATTATAGTAACGCCATCTATGTGTCAGCCTACAAAGTATTCATCTCCTATTCAAAGTTTGAAAATAACATCGGTTTTGGTTTAAAAATTAGATCTGTCCATCACGATAAATAAAATTGGGTTGGCAGTTTTAATTTATGAATCAGTATACTTTTTTGGGAATTTATGATTTATTGAGGTAAGTTCTGAACTCTTGGCACGTATCCCATAGAGCCAATTGAAATTAATTTTTCTGGAAATTTCCTGTTCTCCTATATAACATAAAGTTTGACGATAATAATCTCCATACCACTTTTAAGCAACATAATGATTAGCATAGCCATAATCTTATAATCTCTTCCCATTTACAGTGTTCCCCCAATGACCTAAATATCCTTTTGTATTAAAAGTAACACGAAAACTTTTCGAAGCTTTTCCGATTATGCTGCTGAAAGCCCGCGTCGACTAGTAAAAGTTTTCCAACCCCAAAGATGTGCTTTGTTAATATTTAAATAGTTTGCTGGTTTATTGTGTGATATCTACTTGCTTTTTGTACTTCTGCTGAATACATTTCTGTCGAATACAATGAGTAAAGACACTAAATATTATTCACACTTAGTTTTGTACAAAAAAACAAACTTATACAATGGAAATAATAGCGTAGGGACGTCAAACGCAACCGTCAATAACTTTATTTGACTGCATCACAATAATTTTTATATCAAAATCTTAGGAAATAAAATAAACACGAGAATAAAAAAGCAATTAAAATATCACGCAAAAATCTTTATTGAAATATCAAATATCTGTCGCCTACAGCGAATCAAATTAAAATTTTATAAAATATTTGATTAGGGCCTAATTAAAATTTCAATAAACGTCTTCTGAAAATGTTTTGAATGTAAAGTGTCCATGCGGATTAACATTCCCTGAATATTATTATAATTCGATTTCAACCCTATCAGCTTCTGCTTAAAGTTTAACATCACCAACTGAAAATTAACATAAGCAAATGTAATAATATGTATGTATTTAGGTTTTCGTGTAACACAGTTTTCAGTTGCTAAATTTAATTTTTATCATATTAATCTTGATTAAAATTAACTTTTTTTATTAGTCTTTACTGTCTTTAGTCCTACTAATATTATATAGGCGAAAGTTTGTTTGGATGGATGTATGGATGTTTGTTCCTCTTTCACGCAAAAACTACTAAACGGATTTTAATGAAACTTTACAGTAATGTAGCTTATAGATCAGAATAACATATAGGCTATAATTTATAAAGATATTGTGTGAATTGTCCAAAATATAACGATAAATGTCATTTAAGTCTGAAAAAATTCTGCAATCTGCGAGCTACTCAGGCGTGTGCTTACATAAAGACCTTGATTTTATTCGAATTACACGCAGACGACGTCGCGGGCAACAGCTAGTAATATATAAAATCAAAAGTTATATTAGTAATATCATATATTCGTAGTTGCGTAGTTATTGAAACAATTTGATCAATTTTTAATGTATTTCCCACAGTTTAATATTCTATAAAAGCTGAAAAAAATGTTTCTATCCCGAAAAAATACAATACGGAACAGTAATATTTTATTCATATATTTAAAAGCTTTAACACTAAGTTTGAAAAGTCGCATACCACACTTTAAAAATAAAAATGTTTAGTGAAATTTTGTGTTAGCAGGGTAGGTTATTTTTTCTTTAAAACATAAGCGAACCTAACAGTCTTTATCACTTTTGTGAACCAAAACATGTACTTTTGTAATTGTTGTTTAAGTATAGATCGTGTTAAAAAAATGGATTCAAAGATGATTGGTAATCCGCTTAGTAATGAACTACGATTGCAAGTAATGAAGAAGGGCTCTTACATCAATAAAGAGCTGATGAATTAGGCAAGTATCACAGTACGGTCACTCTGGCCATGGGCCATTCGAAAGCGCTTTGAGACGTGTTCTGTGGAAAGTAGACCTCTATGTGGACGTTTAGGGTATGGACACAATGGGGACCATCGACCCTAGACCATAGCTTTGACCCTCGCTCCGACCCACGCACACATGTGGTCTAATCAAGGCTTGGAGCATCGCACTTTTGCGCCAGTTAAAGCGTGAACGATCATCTATAAACATGGTTTTTTCGACATCCTCTTCTTCGGACGAGGAAGATATTACTTTAATTTCAAGTGCTAAAACGTGGTACCTACATAAAGGATCTCAAAAGACGAAAGTGCATCCTTTAAACAAAAAACGTATGTTGTATGGAGAATTTCATCATCTATATAAAGATTGAAGAAAAGATCCGGATCTTTTTTTGATTACATGAGAATAAAAAATGAAACTTTTGATTATATTTTAAAAGAGTACCCTGGTCGAGGGTCAAAAAAATACTTAAGGGTATGGACACAACGGGGACCATCGACCCTAGACCATAGCATAATACCCAGGACCTTTGCTCTGACCATCGCTCTGACCCAGGCGCACCCGTGGTCACATCGACGCTTGGAGCATCGCACTTTTGCGCCAGTTAAAGCGTGAACGATCCTCTATAAACATGGATTTTTTGACATCCTCTTCTTCGGACGAGGAAGATATTATTTTGAATTCAAGTGCTAAAAGTGGTACCTATATAAAGGATTTCAAAAGACGAAAGTGCATCCCTTAAACAAAAAACGTATGTTGTATGGAGAATTTCATCATCTATATTAAGATTTAAGAAAAGATCCGCATATTTTTTTAACTACATGAGAATGAAAAAAGAAACTTATGATTATATTTTAAAAAAGTACCTTGGTCGAGGGTCAAAAAAATACTAAGCTCAGTTTTTACCCTGGTACCAAGTATCAGATCTTAGCTCCAACCTATGCACGGAGCGATGGTCGATGCTCCGACGTAACCACATAGATCTAATATTATGTGTTTATTTTTTTTGGTGAGCGGAGCTATGGTGCGATGCTATGGTCGAAGCGATGGTTGGCGCTCCGTTGTGGCCGCACACTAAAGAGTTACAACGAAAGGCAAGATCGATTTGTAGATCAAGTGGCTCGAAAAACTAGGTTTTTATTGGTCAGCTATCTTCAAACTTAATTTACTATCAATATTCTTTTATAAAGAAGGCCTTTTACATCCACAAACACTGTAGTTTCTTTTTACGTTCACTCCTTCTCAAAAGTATAGCATTAAAAAACGAGTTGTTCTGTTGTCTTAGTCTAAATAAAACAAAATTGTAAATTGGGAATATTCAACCATATCAATACCATATTGGAACTTCTGTATATCTATCAATATTTTCCTGTATAATATTGAATCATCCCAGGCCAATTCAGTATTCCAAATTTTAATTTAATAAAGCAGCGTTTGAACGATCTGCGCACAAATCAATTATTTAAATCTATGTATATCAATTCTATTTGCAATTCCTTAAAATAACAAACTATGTAAACATACCATCCATTTGTGTTCCTTGTCGGGTTGAACACAGACCAGATATGAATATGTTAATTTTTTTGAGTGCTTTGCTAGCGGGGAATCGAAAGGGTTTGACATACACTCATTGATTAATTTAAAAGCAAATTATTATTGGAATACCATTTATTTATTAACTGTTTATATTGAGTTCTGTTTTGTTAAGGGGATTATTATATAAAATTTGTGTTTGTAAAGTACATTTATTCAAAAAATACTGATAATTAGTGATAACATGTTGTTTGTTTATTAAAATATACTAAAAAGTTGAGCTTTTGAAAAGTCCACAAAAATACCATTGAATTAGACTGTCATTTTGTACAATTAGTTGAACTCCTTTAATTATGTACCGGTTTGATATCTCTAGAAATTCTAAGTGAATATTTTGCAAAAAAGGTTTAAAGTTTTAAATGTGACATGAAGTTAAATTTATTTGGCAGATACTTGTCACAAGAATAGAGAGTACACAAGGTCTAAACAGAGAAATCTTGTGCTAGTCTATCAACTTAGACCTACCTACAAGAGCAGAAGGAGTATAGAAAAGGTAAGTAAAAAATCACTAGAGGAAAGTATGCTTAGACCTATTCGCTCCGAGTGAAGCCATGGTGGGGGAAATTAAATCGACTGAAGCGTTCGCAGTGGTTACTTTCGGCGTTACGGGAGGCTATTATTACTAAAATTGTAAGCAAGTACATGTCAAAGTATTTATTTTAATTTAATTTTTATAAATTAAATAAAAAATGAGACACCAGAGTTGTTGTGTTGTAAATTGTAAAAATACTAGCATAAAAAAGTAAGTGCAAATTTTATAAATTTCCGACTGCTGCATGGAAAATAAATCAACGGAATCAGGGGATACCTGCAGTTAGAAGGCTAAAGTAAGTCGTACTATACATAACCGTAATTTTATCAATAACAATAATTCAAAGAATTGAAAACCTTTTCAAAAATTTTAAGTTTAATAAAAGTTAATAATTTTGTAGGGATTCTGTGATGAAAAAAATATAATATATAATAAATGCTTGAATTTAAATTAAAAAAAAAAGATTACACATACTGTTCTAACATTTTGTAGGTATACACGTGATTTTTTAGCGCTGATGGATCACAGTGGGTTCCCAAGCCATACAATTGTATTTGTAGTGATCATTTTATTGGAGGCAAGAAATCATATTTTTTATAGCTGTTTTTTTACTATTATTTATAATATTTATTTATTTTTGTGTTACTTGCGATTGACATATGTATTAAAAACAATGTGACAGCCTCCCGTAGTTCAGATTTTGTGAGGCGCTGCAGTCACACTCGGAGCGAATAGGAAAACCTTTGGGTCCAAGATTACAGAATAGCGATGTTGTCGTTAAAACCAAAATGACTCCCCTTTACTGTGACTGTTGGAAAGAGAGCTTGAAAAAGCTAGACACCTCTTCCTAAAGAGATGATTTGCTCATCCTAGGCAAAGGGTGACAACTTAAACGCTCTTTAACATGAAAGAGCTACGCATAGCTTTGGGAAAAATCCAGCTAGTGGAACCTCCTGGCCTGGACAAGATCTCATTTGAAGTCAAAAACGAAACCTTTAAATGCAACCCTTACTTGTTACTTAGCATGTAAAATAAAGCACTTGGTACCCAAGAAATGCCTCTACAGGTAGATTGGAAAGTAGCACGACTGGTGATTATCCACAACTCAGCTAAGCTGTATAAGTTTTTAAACGGCTTTAAAAGCTTAGTTTGCCTCATGTAATCCAACTGGTCGAACTGTTTTTTAAAGCAATACAGCAAAAAAATAATACTTAACATAGCTTTTTTGTATTATAGCATAATAAATAGATAGTAATAGACAAATATTTGATTCAAAACCGTAACAATTTTTATAATTTGTGTGGGTATGTATATTTACATGTTGGAAATCCTCGTAAAAAATGCACATCAAATATTGAACTTATATATTGCAGCAAACATGAAAATTTCATTTCGATAATAATGCTTGTTTCAATCACAACAAGGGGATATTTTTGTTGTCAATGGTAACGTGCAATGAATTGTTTTGAAGTGGAAACTTTAGTTTTATATGACGATGACGAATTCAAGCGAGCATTTGATATTCAAAATAGCTACTATGAAATTTCCGTTCAAAGGTTTTATCATACATAAAAAAAATGTAGTGGATTATCAAAATTAAAATTGGAAATTGTGTTCGATGTAAAACGTCAAGTATTAGTATTTTCTCTGAAAATAGTGATTAAATTTTCATGCATCAGTTATTTAAAATTTAGTCAAATGTCCACAAAGCCTCAGGCTTTTTTATTTTTATTCTAATTTTAGAATTATTATCCATAAAATTTACTTAAAAGTGAAAATCATGTTCAATAAAGTTCAGCTTTTTATACACACCACCAAATCTGTACAGAATAATTTATTATTATTCTTAATTTTTGACATGAATGTTTTTTATTAATGTTGTCATCTAAAAATATTAAATTGTCCAGTTTTTTTGTTAAAAGCACCAATTTAGTTAGTCAATTTTATTTTGCTTAGATTTTGTGGGTCCTGTAGCTCTATACTTATTTTATAGTTTTAACTCAATGTTTTATTCCTGGAGCTTCCAAAAATTGACGTTCAAGCTCTGAGTGGGAAATACTAAGATTTCTTGTAACAATTTAGCACACAAAGCGGTCCTAATGTTTAACTGTAACTCTTTGTATCAGTTTGACTGGATCTTTTATTGACAGTTTCTAGTTCAAAGTACCTGGGTAACGTGTATTACATCTTGAGGTGTTCCTTGTTTACTGAGAGCATTTATTCTTTCTTTCCATTTATAGATCGCTTAGTCTTCTTTATTATCAAGTATGTTTACAACAAAAAGCCTTAAGCCTTATCTAAAACTTTTTCATAATTCTAAAACGCTACATAAATGTAGATAACACGTCTGATATATGCAATAAACGACAGACACAATGATGATCATTTACAATGACATTTATATCAGTGTTATAAAACAAGGCAAAAATACGAGACGGGATATTTCTAAATTCATCTCAACATCTGCACATTCCAACTTCAGAATGCATTTGAAACTTTCCATGTAAAACACGAAAGAACTTCACTAAAACTCGAATACAAAAGTGGGTAGCCAACAACAATAGAACTTGCAGGAAGTTTAGTATAAAACGTCTAAAGCAATTAAACCAGTTATGTTTACCATTTATTTAGATTACGTACTTAAACAATAGATATTTATAACTAAGTAAGATATACAGTAGTTGCGGGTAATAAGGCCTAGCTAAGGGAAAATTGATATAAAATATGCATTAATTATTTTTTTGTTTAACAGCCATCAGGACACTTAAAATCATCTAAATCATTTTTTGTCAAACCGACACATTTGCCGGATTTTTAAACTTGTCATTGAATGCATGCAACCACCAACTAAATTATTAACAATAAAATAATACACATAATTTCACAATGAATAATAATTTTTTAATTATTTTATTAAAATCTTTTTTTAAATGAATAAGAAACTACAGAAATATTTTTCAAATGAAACGCTTTATCTAAAATGGATGGAATGTAATATAGCTGATGTCACCTCATGCTGTTTATTAGATTTTCGGAAATTACTTTTTGCCACCAAGCATTTTTTTATATTCAAATACAACCCATATTTTGTATGAAAGTCTCCTGCATGGAAAAATTCAATATCGTGCACCATCTTGCGATAACTAATTTAAAGCCGTTTTCCTTTCATAATTGCCTGTGCCAGCTTAGGATAGCCCGGAAACAAAATTGCGACAGAAACAATTTTGAAGTTTTCCACACTTTTGTAGGGTTAATTCCTAACGTTTTACGACTATATAAAATTTAACTTCTAAATTTATTCAGTAACGGAGAAAAGGTCTAATAACTCGCCAATGTTTAACTCGCCCGTAGCCCCATGTTTGGGAATTTTGATAAGTTATAAATTTTTGTTCGGACTAATTAAGCTGTTAGTGGCATTAAAGGATGTAAAATAACTTTTTCTCATTATACAATGTATTTCTTTGATTTAAATAGTTGATTAAACCTTTTTGTTTGTTTTTTGAGGAACATTTGATTGATGTTTATTCTATTAATGAAAATATTTAAACATAAAAAATAACGTTTGTTTTCAAAAAATTATAAATATTTTTATAAATGTATATTTGGATAACTGTCTTCTATGTCTTGCCCATAGTTTTCAATATCACAATATGTTAATATAGGTAGAGTGCCCGTCTGGAAAAAAGTTGTGATAGATCCTCTCTCCAAACTTCTTGTATTGCTTCATTAGACCGAGTCTGACGCCGTTTACCTTTACGACTTTGTTTGGTTTTGGGGCGTTCGTTTGCAAAAATTTTCCGTTTTTACGACACATAGAAAATTTATAAGAACAACACATCTAAAATTAAGAGAAAACCCTTCTTTAACCCTTCAGAAACTGGTTACAGCCGCCCAAAAGGCATTGGAAATCATGGATCAAGCTACTATTGACAATCTAATTCGCGGTAAAAAAAAAATGTTTTCTGTTCTGCATTTAATTTTTTCGGTAAATTTTATATTTTATTAAATATAGGAGGAGCGCTTGTTATTAAGTTGAAAGCATGTAAAAAACATTTCATTTTAAAAATTGTTAAAATTATTTTCATTAATAGAATACTTTTATAAAAAATGTAAGAAAGTTATCTGCTTGATTTTGCTTAACTTACAAGTTTTTATTTAAGCATTTTAATAACCAAGGATTTGAATTAACAAAAGAATGCTTGTCGGTCGTTCGCAATCTTTACAATCTAAATTTTTTCCACAAAAAATTTTAATACTCTACAACAAGCTTAAACAGACAGCTTGCGGACAAAAACTGGTATAGAAGAAAAAAAACGCTTTAAATATTTCTAATTATTTGTCCTAAAATAAAATCCTTAGACTTCGTTCTATCAAGTAAGCACATGTACCCACTTTAATTAGTCTTTTTGAATATTTAATAAATACGCTTTCAGCTAAAACTTCGACTAAATATATCTGCAATTAAGATTCTTACGAAGGCTATAATCAGAAACTGCTCTTAAGAAGACCGCCTACACATTTAAGTGGCTTGGAATAATACATGAAGATGGTTAATATGGGTTTTAAGCAGCTTTTGGGAGCACTACATTAGGCGATGGGAGACGTCAGCTGTGTCCTTCGGTTACAGCGTAACCAGAATGGTTTTTACTCTTTAGTCGAGTATTAATTTTTAACAAAATGAATGTAAACATATTTTTCTGTTAAGTCAAGGAGAAAATTAAAGTTTAATGAGAATTTATAAAGTTACGAAAGTGGAATATTTTAGTTATTATACCAACAGTGTAGAATAAATATTAAACTTTCCTGTTTTAGTAAATGAATATTTTTGTACTACAGGTGAAAAAAGTTTAAAACTAAATTTAATATGCTTCACTAATATTCCTTTGAAATTTAGTTGGTAAATTTATTATACGTAGAACGTTTAAAGTTCTTGTTTCCTTGTTTTGGGATGTATTCTGAAGATTAAAGTCAAAATCATATTCGCTCTCAGACCCACAGGTATCGAGTTTTATTTAGTTTTTTAAAACATTTATAAAAAACTACAGGAGAAGCCATAAAAAGAAGGTTTTCTGTGTACCAGTTACTCAGAAGATCGTAATTGGTATCAAAATCGTTCTCAGCGATCTTAAAATCTGTGGAGTATCGAGCTTAAGCTAATTTCATAACGAGTTTACCGAAAAATTCAGAAGACGTGGTAACAGTAAGTTATCTGGCCATTAAGTAGTCGATTGTCGTTTTTAACGACCCCAAACTATCGAAAACACAAAACTCAAGAATTCGACGTCAGAAGTAGGTTTTCTCTTAACCAAGTAGTCCCAAGATTGCAGTCGATATCAGGTTTGTCCTCAGCGATGCCAAAAACCTTCATAAATATCAAATTTGAACTAATTTCCTGACCAATTTACATAAATTAATGGGCACAAAGGATCTTAACGCTGAGGCGAATCGAATGCAAAAAACTGCATCTTAATCGACGGTAAGACATATTTCAGAGCGTTTTTTTCTCGTCTATTAGTCAAGAGTTGAATTGCTAGGAGGTTATGAAAATTCTTAAATTGCTTAATAAACGATAACGAGTGTTGCTGACTAAGTGACCAACTAAACACAAATAAAATTGGATATACGAAGATAATTATGGAATCTTCTCCTGCAGTTAGCGAATCCGCAAACGGGTTGTTTGAAATTGCATATCGTTCTTACGTCAGGTTCGTCGTATACGATAGCTGTGACTCGAGCCTTTGCCCTCCGCACATTTTTCGATTCAGTTTGATCGCATCTCGCTACATAGCCAATTCTATATGTGAAAAAATCAACGATTTCACGTAAAAATCGGGATACTTAAAAAAAACTTTAAAACACCATAAAACGTAGTCTCGCTCGAAGTTTCCCGTTCGCTGCAGATCCCAATTGACGAGGATCACACAAAAAGAGGGTTCTTGCGAGTCTAAATGACCATAAAACACCCCGGAGATCAATGACTTAACGAAGGAACGTGACTTGAGAGGAGAGACGTACGCAACTAAAATCGAGTTGAACACAACGAGCGTCGACCCGTGTGCGCTTAATCTTTGACAAAAATTTTTCTTTGATATAAAAACATCATGTTTTGGACAAAAATTTAGTATACTTTGACATCAGTGTAAAATATTATATGTTTTCAGAATACCCATCGTATTAAAGTATATATTTTGATCCTACACCGGTTTTGTGAATGTCCAATCAGTGCTGCCTAGTGTAGAACAATAGTGTTTTAATCAACGGTGATGACCATTAACAAATTCGAGCGAGTTTGAATAAAAGATAGGAATAAAAACAAAACTTTTGAAAAAAGTCACGAAGGTACTGCAAGCGTAAACCCATTTATTTGGGACGAGAAATGTAAAAGTCATTAGCAACAGCTATATTTTTAATTGTATCGGGTGTATTTTATTTGCTTTACAAGAGTTTCATTACTTCTCGCTTGTAAATTATGTTTGCTGACGGTTAATGAATCTGTCCGCTAATAGCAGGGGTTGAATCAATAAAACGCAAACACGTTAAAATGTTTGCTTTTTCTGTTACTTTGAACTAAATACACAAAAATCGTAAATTATTGATTTTTGAAAAAAAAAATCCACTTTTTATAATCAATTTTTATTTAAACCACAAATAAGTATTATAAAAAAATTTAAAATTCTTACACATGTAAACCTATATTAATACGAGGGGTGTTATTTTAGGTTTGCATGTAGCCATAAAGACAAAACGACATCGATATCTTCTTCTAGCGACTACTACGGTAGCCCACGTATTGAATTCTTGATCTTTGGATGTTCTAAAAATTCGATGTTTTAAACCTACAAAAACCCGTTTGTCTTTTGGGCAGTGTGAGCACTTGCATTGTCCTTCTGATAAACAAACGGAAGTAACGGTTCTTGGGTCTTTTAAAGCAATTATTGCCATAAGACCAGACTTTTGTCTTTGACACACTTCGAGAACGAATCACTTTAATTAGTTTGGTTTGGCGGTTTGGCGTTTATTTTCCGGTTCGTAGATGTAAATTAAAGATTCATCGCCACCAACAATATCATAAATGTTTTTTAAGTTTCCTTTGTTTAACCTTTCCAATTTTTTCGTCACCAATTGACACGAACCGCTTCTTGCTCTTCTGTGAGCAAATGAGCGATCCAACTGGAAACCAAATTCGTAACCTTTTTTTGGATTGATGTCTTTGAAATGCTTCTATCTCTTGGTATGTTACACGGTGGTCATCCTTAATTAGCTGACAAACCGCATTAATACTAGCAGCGGAAAATAGTTGACTGGTGCGGTGCTTCATTCATTTTTTTAGGTTTTAAGATTAGATTTTTTGATATAAATATCTTGAAGATTGTATTAATTTTCTTCAGGTTACCTCAACTTTTTAGAAAGTTTTTTATATTTTCGCTGTGTTCTGTGTCTCTGTGTTATTCCGTGGAATTTGTAATCGAATTCAAACCTATTTCCCGACTACCTAGAGCTCTGAAATTTTCAGGATAGCTAAGAACTGGATGACAATGCATGTTTCAAGTGTGTTTAGGCATATACATAGATTTCGAAATTTATACCGAATTGATATTAAACATGATCTAAGTTGTGTATAGATAATATTATTTTGAAAGTTATTAAATAAATCGTTCGTAGCGTAGTTGGTTAGGCGGCGGATCAGTCCACTTGTGAGAGTTCTGTTATGTTATCATAATGGGATCGATTACGCGACAGAGAAGTTTTTTTTCTTTTTTTTTTGTTCTTACATGTGAAAACAGTAATTATTATTTTAACTGGTAATAAAATAAACTGTTTTAGAAAGTTTTTAGATACAACTACCCTTGATTTTGTTAACAAGGAAACAATCTTCTCTATGATCAATCACAGCGTTGTATGACTTAATATTTTTGCAAAATCAGGGATGCTGTGCATTGTTGAGATGACACAAAATATGACCTATAAATCAGTAAAAATCTTTCTATTATAAAAAGTTCTTTTTGTAAATTGTGCTTATTCAATGTTACTTTATATTTTTATCACCCATTACTAACTGTTACCGTTAAAAAAAAAACAGTTTCTTATGGTAATCGCCTTTTCTTTTCCCCTAGGCCTATCTAGTAATTTTTCTTAAATTGAGTGTAAATTTCTTGTCTACACCACTGTGAGAAAAATCAACATAAACTACTTAAGTGTGGATGATGACCCTAAGAGTGCACAATTTCACGAGGGGTTGTCTCTACTGTCGCTATCCACACTGCTTCCAACTCAAGGGAATTTCTATGAAGTGCTTGATCGCCTTCTGAAATTACACCCTATCGTTTTAACGGTTAGGTTAGTGTGTCACAGGGAAAGTAATTTTAGTTTGCTGAGCAGATGCGGCAGAGAAAAGAGGTGTTTGGTATTAGGTAGGAAAGTTCAACTAAGTATAATAGTTCTGCAACTTTGTGTCAACGTACTAAAGTTATGCTTAAAGCTGTATAAAATTACAAGGATCCAAAACAATGATAAATGTGTAAACAGTAGCATATGATGAATAATTTAAGAAAACATAACAGTTTAACAAATCTACTTTTTGTTATAAATTAATAATATGTTACTGTTAGAAACACATTACACGCAAAAGTTAAATTATAAATCAAGACCCGTACGAAAGTTTCAGTTTTAATACGCCAACATTCAAAAGTCCCGACACGACATCCAAACTCTCGCATAAAAATTTATGACGGTTCTTTATAGTAGAGAGCCACACCACCATTGCGTCGAGAGGTTACGGAAGATTCACGAATCAATCTTTTAAATTTTTTCCCTAATAGGTCTTTTCACATTCCGATTGGTAGCCCCCTACAAAGAGTCTGTTTGGTGACCTGAATAAGGATCGTAAAATTGCGGATCCAGTTGCTTCTGACGAGATGAAACACGCCACGTGGAGGGATCATCCATCTATGTAAAATTTAATTCTGATTCCTGCATTTGATTGATAACAGCCTCGTTAAAAGTTTTACTTGCACTCACACAGATGGATGCAGTTTTCTAATACGTGTTTTTTTACGTGTGGCAGATACCAGTAAATTAAAAAAAGTTATAGTAGTAATGAAAAAGTATAATATCAACAAATCCATCATATAATTCGCGTTGAATAAAGTAATTAAAAAAAATAAAAATATTAAAACTTACCGCATTGACTGCTGTCATGTCTTTCGAAGCGGGTTCAGATTCAGCTATACTATCATTCTGAAAAATAAAGGCAAATATTTGTATTTTAAAAATTATATCAATTAAACAGTATTTTAAAATACAGCATAGTACCTAATATTTAAAATTTATTTTTATACTAGCTGTACCCGGCGCGCGTTGCTACGCCAATAACTAAAATAAATTTAAGAAAAAAAAAAGAGGAGAAGAGATAGAGAAGGAAAGAAAGTGTATAGTTTTGTTTTACTTATCGCACCAAAAATATATTTTTCGAATTTATATTTATACGAATTTGTATAGATATCTATTAATCACTATTGAATTTGATACATGGAAGCGCCATCTAGTGGTAACTACAATTAATACGAATATCATATTTATCTTACCCATTAAAAATACATCATCATACCGATTTTCATGACAATCGGTTGAACAGGGCAGAAGTTATTACTCTGCAACGCCACCTGGTGGCTAGTGGCATCAATGAGCATATTATACAAATCTTCTCCGTGAAAAAATACATATACATACCAATTTTCAAGACAATCGGTTGAACGGGACAGAAGCTGCTACTCTGCAGTGCCACCTGGTGGCGAGTGACATCAATGAGCATATCATACAAACCTTCTCCGTGGAAAAATACATGTACATACCAATTTTCATGACAATCGGTTGAACGGGGCAGAAGTTGCTACTCTGCAGCGCCACCTGGTGGCGAGTGACATCAATGTACATATCACACAAACCTTCTCCGTGGAAAATTACATATGTATACCAATTTTCATAATAATCGGTCCAGTAGTTTTTGAGTTCATTGAGTACATACAGCCGTACATACATTCATTTATATATATATATATATATATATATATATATATATATATATATATATATATATATATATATATAGAAGATAAGACATAGTACAACTTGGCCAAACTAAATTATGTCGTAGAATGCGCTGTGACTTATTGAAGAAGGGATGCGAAAACGAATGAGTAAAGGATAGGTAGATAAAGGATATTTTTATAGCAGCATGGTGAGTAAGAGGACCCTGCTGTAGAACTTATGTCCTTTTCAGGGAATGGATGGGAGTGTTTGGATGGTGTTAATATCTGTCGTTGGACCCGCTCTCACAAACTTTCCCATTTGCATTTCCCTCTGCAGAAGGATGGATTGCCCTTGAGTCTTCTCTTCATCCATGGTGCTTGAACGTACCTAAACAGTCTTCTTTCTTTGGTGTAATTGTAGGTGTTGTGTGGTAGTGTGACCCACGTGGTGCAATATGGGTTTGGGAGATTAACGCTGTGGCGTGTCTCCTCCGTTGTGGAGCCCTTCCATTTGGCAAGGGCGAAGGGAAATACAGATAACTTCGCCGAGGCACCATTTTTTTTCAGTGTATCCAGTGGTGGAGTGGTGGGCGCCATCTAGCGGTAGGAAAGGGGGGTTTCGTTAAGCAGGGTTTCCAGGTCTTTAGGAAGGTCCATGTCTACGGATTGGGGAAGTCTCAGGTTAGGAAGGGAGCATAAACTAAAGAGGTATTTTCTATTACTTGAATCATTGTACTTTGTTAAAGGATCTTATCAAATGGTTCGATTTTAATTAATTTTAAGATGGTTATAGCAGTTGTCGAAAGTAAAATCATTATTGTAGGTAGTTGAAACAAAAGTTTATAATATTTTATAAGTATTTTAGCTAGTATTTGGCATTAGAATGGTTTTGTGTTGTTAAAATATGTTTTTTCTATGTACCTACATAATTAAGTTTAATTAACAGATTTGGCAATACATTACTATCTCAGAGTTCAATTTGGTTTAGTCATGTTGTATTTTTCTATAAATAAACATTTTTTGTCATATTAAAAAAAATTAAAAAGCATTATTGGTTTAAACAGCTTTATCCTCTACCATTCACGAAATTTCTATTGTTCTTCAAATGACGAAATAGTATATTGTAATACAAGTGTTACAATGACAGGTTTCGTAGTACGAGTGCAGTTTGTGAAACGAACCGCGAAGCGGTGAGTTTCGCAAAGAACGAGTACTACAAACCGTCATTGTAATTCGAGTGTTACATACTATTTTTTATAATGGACTTTTAAAAGTATAGAAAAATAAATAAAATAAGAGTTTTTCGAAATATTTATTTATGTTGGCAATCTTGACACTTTTGACACTTGACAGTTTTAATGATTTTAAAGTTGAATGTTTGTCAAATTTGTATAAAATATTCCGAATTTAGCAATAACGCTGATAATGTAGTTAATAATTTCCTACAACATACATCTTGATAACTCTTTCGTTTACAATCAGTGCAGTGCAACCAATTGTGTAAAACAAAAAGTTACCAAAAACAGTGTTACAATGAATCTATTTCGATACTGTTTTTATAGGATCGAAATAGAAACTTTGTGAACGTGAATTATAAAAAATTACTGTTAACCTTTTTATATAATATCACATAATTTTAATTTTTAATAGTTCTAAAATTAAGATTTTATTAGCTCTTTATTAGCCAATCAATTTTTCAGTAAAGCTTTACCCAATATGATGATAATAAATTTTCATCACATTATTATTTATTAATACAGTAATTGGGGTTAGTGGTAGCATTAAGTGACCACCAATTTATGGTTTATAGATCTAATAAAGCTTTGTATTAACCTTGCGGTGAGTTAGTCAATAATTAACAAAGTATTAAATATTATATGATTATATTTAGGGACACACATAATCTATATTGCGGTTTTAAGTCTGTGATTAAATTAAAATTACGTTTAATAACGTTTAATAAATATAGAAAAATGAGAATAAATATAAAATTTAAAAACATGAAAATATAACATAAAATCTCCTAAAACAGTTTTTTGATGTTTTAGATCTATTAAAATTTTTATACTACTACTAGCTGACCCCGCGGACTTCGTACCGCATATAACGGATGTATTTTTTGGTTTTTTCAAATTTTTACGATTTTATTTTGGGTTCAATTTTTTTTTTTGATTTTATCGTTTTTATCATATTTTCTCGTAAATTTTTAGCTGTATACTATTTTTTGATTATATTTTGTAATTTATCGATTAAATATATTAGGTAGCAACTGCGGCACCTTACGTCATATTATTTAATTTAGCAAGAATTTGTTGAAATATATGAGATATTATGCAAAATAAACCTTAAGTAAGAATTGCTCGTTTAAATATATGTGATATTAACTGCGCCACCTTACGGTGGCGCCATAGTACTTTATTAAGTCGTAATTGCTACTTTAAATATATAAGATATTAACTGCGACACCTCACGGTGGCATACTCAGGCTTTGAACTTCATTACTGAACCGCTAGATGGCGTTGAAGAAGCTAGTTTTTGTGATTTTTTTAATAAAAAGTATCCTATGTTAATTCTAGCACCTCCAAGAATATGTGTACAAATTTTCATGATGATCGGTTAAGTAGTTTTTGCGTGAAAGCGTAACAAACAAACTTACATTCACATTTATAATATATAGGGATAGGGATATACATTTTATATCACTACTAAGCTGTTAAAAGCTGTTTAAAGACCTTTATAAGGTTGTTTTAAGAGCTGTTAAGACCTTTAAACAGATTTTACCAGCTTCAGAGAGCTTTTAACAGCTTTGGACAGCTTTTAACAGCTTTAGAGAGCTTTTAACAGCTTTAGACAGCTTTTAAAAGGTTTAGACAGCTTTTAACAGCTTTAGCCTGTAAATTTTTTAAATTTGCAAGTCAATCTAAAAATGGATCTTACCAGAGAACATTGTCGAGCAATAAGTTTTTACAATTTTTTGAGAGGAATATTTACCAATGATATCATTAAATTTTATCAAATTAATAGTATTTTAATTATGAATTTATAGTTTCTATCATTCATCTAGAACACTATTAAGTAAGCTATAGATTGATCAGTTAGAAAAATATTTTAACCGTCACGAAAATCTAATTATCTTAAAACCGAGTCTTAGTGAGATAACTGCAAAAAGAATAGGAATCTAATTAATTTCAGATTGAAAACCGTAAAGCTCTTACTATCGCTTCGTCAGCATTAAATCAAATCTTTCAGTTCTTCGGGTTTTCACCTACATCTCTACGATAGCTGCGAAGCCTTCCAGAAAATAAATTGTCCCACACTAACAGGGTTGGTGTTATTTTTTATTTATTTATTTAAGTAGCTAATGTAACGTTTAATTTGTGAGTTTCATACCAAAATTATTATTAAATATTAGCTTATGTAAAAATAAAACCTTATCTATTCAGTCATTACCTAAATTAGATTTAGATAAAATTGTTACAATTGAACGTAGGTATCTATTATTATACAGGTTTTAAATTAAGTACCACTTGGACTAACTAAATATAAACTATTATTATATTTAAATTTGCATTATATGTATATTTTTGTTTAAAAATTCATCATTCGGTGGAAAAATTGATTTACTAGCACCGGTCCTGATTTTATAGAAAGAAAATAAATCGACCCTTCTTAAAGTGAAGCGATACGATAGGATTCCAGACCTGAATGCCAAATATTGTTTTGGGAAACAATGCGGAAAAAACGAGGCGAGAATATTCGTTTTTCTAATGGTCTGTGGTCGATTGTTCTGTCCAAATTGTTTGATACAGTGCCAACTGTATAATTTCGGGAAAATGTGTTTACTCAGTTAATAAAATCGTTCAATTTTCCTTATAGTTTATTAAATATAATTCTCCAAACGTGCAGAACGTATATATTACCTTAATTTTCCTTTCTATATCATTTTAACCATATTCTTTTTCATAAAGAAAAACTGTGTCGGTAAACCTATCTTATCCTCTTTGAAAAGTAGTCCTAAAATATTAAAATCTTTGTTTTTTATGGGTATTGCACTTCTTTAATTTGTTCATGGTACCTATTTCAGGATTTTGCTGCCCTGTAATAATTTGCACAAGTCTACCAAATTGGTGCGATATAATTTCGGAATTATTTTAAAGTGCCCAAAAATATCTCCTGTGAATGTGTTTCAGGTTTTCTGAAGGGTCTCTTTTAGGTGTACCTTAACTGAACATGACTCGTAACGAATTTTATCATATAACAGAAATGTTTTTTGAAAGCCTGTGTAAGACCACGCTTGCCCCTTCCTTCAAAATTATGTGAGTAGGAGGAGGGTCAAACAGGACTTTGAGCAATTTACTTCATTTTTTTTTGTTTACTTTTAAATTTTTCATGTTACAATGTTTCTATATAAGATTAAACTAGTTTTAGATTTAAGCATCACATTAATTTAATCTTCTAAGCAAAAGAGTATATACTTATTGAAGTCAAATTAGGAAAGTTAGTTTTTTATCGCTCCTTTTGGTTTTTTTCTTATTTTTCGATTTTGTGCCTTCTTTATTGTTTTCAATGTTTTGGTTCATGATATTTTTCCGTTAGTTTCCAGGTATTTACTATTTTTTTGTTGTTGAATGTTGTAATTTATCGATTAAATATATTAGATATCAACTGCCCCACCTTAATTAACTGAAACCATTAACATCACCAAGAAGTGGCAGTGAATAAAACCTAAGAAGATTCTGACCGTAGTTTCGAAGATTTGATAAAGAAAAATGACATAAAAGAGAAATTTTATAAAATGTGACATCTTACAAAACCAAAAATTACTCTCTCCATTTATATTTGTCAGATTAAATGTTATAAATGACTCTTGTTATCATAAAAAGTGTAAAACTACAATTTAGTATTTCCGAATCTCATCTTCTGTTTAGTTAGAATCAGCAAGAATCATATTGGAAAGCACAAATCAAACACTGAACTTCTGCAATATAGTGATTAATGGTTTCAAATATTTGAGCAAACATAATCAAAACGAGATTGACTTAACTGGAAACCGGGAAACTAAATGAAAGAAATGAAATTAATTCCTACAAAAAAAAAAGATAAATAGAAAGCAGGATAAAATATTGGCTGACTTCTCTCTTATACATGAATTAATTGAACAAAAAATTCGTATATTAAATAGCAATTTTTTTACAATATTTAAACTTATTATTGAATATATCTATAAAATGAAGAGGATTCAAAATCAAGAGTATTATGGAAACAATTCCGAGTGGGTAATTTTGAAAGGTTTTAGATTTCCAATAACTAACATATCTAATTTCACTTTATTTAGGTAATTAATTCGACTTTAGTTTTTCTGAAAATGGTTTTAAATGGAAACTTTCGCTTGGAAACTAAATATTCTCTAAAGTAAATGGAAGTTCACTTAACTTGATTCCACTAGTCTAAATATAAGCTCCTTTTTATATAAACAATTAAATTAGCTTTCTAAAATTTCTGATCAAGATCTGCTTTGTCTGTTTATTAATTAGTCGTATCATAACTTCAATCACAAAACTCCAATTGCAGCCGCCGAGTAGGTATTCATGTTACTTTTTAGTTGTTACTGTAATTAATTACCGAAATAAATCTTTGTACACTTTTCTAGTTTGTACTGGTCTAAAAGGTGGGTGGCATATGATTGTGAAGGCACTGTAAAGTTTCTAAAAATTAACTTTCTCATGCAATCCAGTGCTAGGTTTTGCGCAGCATTACATTCTGCTATGTATTTGGACTTTTTGTTACCTTAAGAGATGGTTCTGGGCCATATAATATCGTGGCTTTTCCTATTTTTGTAAGATTTTTTTGTCTGTCTGTATTTGTCTTCTTTTAACTTAACATTTGGTGTATAAAAATTTCTACCCCAGCCCTATAACTGGAACGCAAACACGCCGCAGGTACAGCTAGTTTTAAATAACATTGTATTTATTGTAAAGATAAATACAATTTTTTTTATAATTCATGTTCACAAAGTTTCTATTTCGACACTAAAAACAGTATCGAAATAGGTTCATTGTAACACTGTTTTTGATAACTTTTTGTTTTACACAATTGGTTGCACTGCACTGATTATATCAACGAAAGATGAAAGAGTTTAGGTAGTAAATCAAGAATTATGTTATTAACTACATTATCAGCGATATTGCGAAATTGAGAATATTTTATTCAAATTTGACAAACATTCAAATTTAAAATCAATAAAACTGTCAAGTGTCAAAAGTGTCAAGATCGCCAACATTAATAAATATTTCGAAAAACTCTCATTTTATTTATTTTTTTATACTTTTAAAAGTTCATTATAAAAAACAGTATGTAAAACTCGAATTACAATGACGGTTTGTATTACTTGTTCTTTGCGAAACTCACCGCTTCGCGGTTCGTTTCACAAACTTCACTCGTACTACGAAACCTGTCATTGCAACACTTGTATTATAATATACTATTGTGATAGAACTAAAAACACGACTAGTATCTGTTGAAAAAAGCTTGAAGTAGATGTTTATATGAATCAATTTTTATGAATATAAACCCTAAAAAAGCCGATATAAATATGGAAATAGTAATAATTCATTTTGGTTACAATGCAGGGAGACTAGCGTCAACTTTTCCTATTATCCATGTTTTGTCGAGAACAACATCAGTAAGGATTATCCAGGACGTAAGCATGATGAATGCATATTTTCTAGGACGACACAGGCTGCGGTGCTTTAGTTGATGCGGAAATAATGGCCAAATCTCCAGCACTAATTTTTTATGACTCGTTATATACCTACTCACAGGCGCTGGAAATGTAAAATAATTTTATTTTCAAAGACAGTTTCGCTGTATTAACGTTTTACGAGGTGTATACAACAATTTGATATTAGTACAGTTATTTTGTAGAATCCTTTTATAAATTTCCAAAACTATTTTATTTCAGTTAAATGCTAATTGATATTACTTTTGTAATATTAATAAGAAATGTAAAACAATATCGATTTCTATTGAACCAACAGTTAATTTATACAAAAAACTTTTTTAATTCTAAATTACGATTAAAAAAAATATATATGGAAAAATTGTTGAATTTTCTTAAAATTGGGTTAAGGACGCCTATGTTCAATAACTTTGAAAAACTAATCGTCGTAGTCCAGTAAATGCACAAGCGAAACTGTACTTCATATAAGCTATAACAATATAAAAGTTTAGTAGTTCAAAAGTTCAGTAGTTCGATGTCGCAGTAATCATAGAATCTTGACGGTTCCCGCTGGATTTCTACTTTTAGATGCCATAAACGTCTGTGGAAAACGTTGAGAAAAGTATAGGAATAAGACGTGAATTTCTGAGCAGAATAACTTTTCACTCTTTAGCTATATGATTGCTTTTTTTTATTAGAATATACTTACATTAACTCACTTGGAAAAATTCAGTTTTCTAATAAAAACATTTCCATTTTCTCCGATCGTAGAAGATTGTGACAATTTAGGTTAATGGTAAAACTATAATTAATAACACATCGATAGACACTTTTGTCCGATTTTTTAACAAAAAATGGCATTTTAACCATCAACCACCCCATTTTCTCCGTATATGGCACCATGCTACTTTTTTCTGTACTACATTTGCCCATGAAGGGACTACTACTGACCCTTCATGGGCCGACGTAGATGCCATACAAAAGGTGTCGAAGACCATTTTGACGAACATAAGCTAACATTTTTTTCCTTGCTTGTTTTTTTTTAGACAGATCTCGTATATTATATACTTTATACGTTCGTTTTCAGGCAAATTTTGTGTAAGGAAAAAAAGACTTGGGATATTATATAAATTGGTTTCAAATTATGTCTAAATTAAGGTAAAATATACTCATATTCCGTTAATGTTAGAATTAATGTTCACATCTTTACCATTATCGCTTTTTTTTTCTTGGTCACGACCCTTTGGCTGTCATAATGGATGAAATTGATTGTGTTTAGCACGCAAAAAAACTGAGAAGGTAAATCGCGTGTTACTAAAGATGAATTACATACCGTATGGTTTACTGAAAATATCCAGCTGATGTTCAGAAATAATTGATTGGTGTTATGGTACATTTCCTAAAAAAAGTAGACAAATATTTTTAGCTACTCTACCTCATATTATGTATCAATTTTTAGTTCGTGAAAACTGTCATTATAGACTGCAGTGCATGAAGGATTGAAAGTGTGCGTGAAGTAACAATGTATTTTAAATGGGATTTACTTTTTCGCACTGTTTTTGACACACCTTCATATAATCAAATATCCTTAGCATTCGCGTTGCCATGGTGTTGCTATGAGAGCATTTTTTGTTTTGTTAGTATCTTGTTAATGAATTGAAAATAAATTGCTTTCTTGTAATTATTTTTTATTTGATTATCGTAGATAAAATATTGTATGAAACTGTGCGTGAAGTGCTTTTTGCGCACTTACGCGATATATAGCACTCGCTTCGCTCGTGCTATAAACATCGCGTGCGTGCGCAAAAAGCATACTTCACGAACTGTTTCATAAATAACTATTATCTATATATATAAAAAAGGATGTGTTTTTATGTACGAAATCGATGAACTCAAAAACTACTGGACCGATTATTATGAAAATTGGTATATATATGTATTTTTCTACGGAGAAGGTTTATATGATATGCTCATTGATGCCACTCGCCACCGGGTGGCGCTGCAAAGTAGCAACTTCTGCCCGGTTCAACCGATTGTCATGAAAATTGGTATGCGTATGTATTTTTTCACGGAGAAAACGAATATGCTATGCTCATTGATGCCACTCACCACCAGGTGGCGCTGCAGAGTAGCAACTTCTGCCCCGTTCAACCGATTGTCATGAAAATTGGTATGTATATGTATTTTTTCACAGAGAAAACAAATATGCTATGCACATTGATGTAACTCGCCACAAGGTGGCGCTGCAGAGTGATAACTTCTGCCCCGTTCAACCGATTGTCATGAAAATTGGTATCCATATGTATTTTTCCACGGAGAAGGTTTGTATGATATGCTCATTGATTTCACTCGCCACCAGGTGGCGCTGCAGAGTAACAACTTCTGCCCTGTTTAACCGATTGTCATGAAAATCAGTAGGATGCTGTATTTTTAATGGTTAATATGCATATGATATTCGTATTAATGGAAGTTACCACCAAATGGCGCTTCCATTAAACGAGCAACCACTACTCATTTGATTACTTTATATAACGCCACCGTAAGGTGGCGCCGTTAATATCACATATATTTAAACGAGCAATCCTTATCTATCTATATATATAAAAAAGGATGTTAGTATGTATGAAATCGATAGACTCAAAAACTATTTGACCGATCAATATTAAAATTGGTATGTACATGTATTTTTCCACGGAGAAGCTTTATATGCTATGCCCATTGATGTAACTCGCTACCAGGCGGCGCTGTAAAGTATCGACTTCCGCCCCGTTCAACCGATTGTCATGAAAATCAGTATGATGATGTATTTTTAATGAGTAAGATGAATATGATATTCGTATTAATGAAAGTTACTACCAGATGGCGCTTCCATTAAACGAGCAACCACTACTTATTTGATTACTTTATATCACGCCACCGTAAGGTGGCGCAGTTAATATCACATATATTTAAACGAGCAATCCTTACTTAAGTATTGTGACGCCAACGGAAGGTGGCGCAGTTAATATCACTTATATTTAAACGAGAAATTCTTACTAAATTAAGTATTGTTATGCATCTAATATATTTTATCGATAAACTAGAAAATATAACGGAAAAAAATAGTATAAACCCTATAAGTAACGAGAAAATATGATGAAAACGATAAAATCAAAATAAATTCAAAAAACGAAAAATTGAAGAATGACAAATGATTTGCGGTACGAAGTCCGCCGGGTCAGCTAGTACACCTATAAAAAAAACGTTCTATTCTTTATATATATTTTTTTAATTTTATGATGATAAATGTTGATTTAAAACGTCAGAAGATTCCAACTAACAAATTTTTAAAATGTATTAAATCATTACTGACGCAATCACTCATATATCATCAGAACTTACGACTTTAGTTAGAATCTTTTGCCAAAAATCGTGTTCTACCAACCGTTTGCGTTTAGTGTTGTGCTTTGTTAAATTTCCGGTAATTCTCAATTCTCATACGTTTATTTATGTGTAGGATGTGTGCCAACAGAACAAATGAAAGTCAAATTTTTCTCTGATATTCATAAATTTTATTATAAAATTAATGGTTTGTAGATTTGGAGATAATTCAAATAAAAATGAATCTTATATTATTAAAGGTGCAACTGTCTACATGTATTGCTATAGGTTCTCGAAAACGACTCTAACGATTTCATTGAAATTTGAAATATAGTAGGCAAAAAATCTATCTAGCTGAAAACCACGCCAGGGAAAAATATAAGCTGTTTTTGGATAAAATGTATAAAATTAGACTTTTAAAACGATGGTATGTCATTTTAAATGTTTTTCAACAAAAATGGTAAAAAATGGTAAAAAACAACACCTCTTAAGGAACTCAAGATTTTCCGATTGTATTGCAAAACTACTCTAAGTCAAAATTTAATTTGAAAGTTGAACTATTCATAGTTTTTGACCAAAATTATCAATTAAATTTTAAGAAGTTTACATTTCTTATTTTAATACAAATTTTCTTTGCGGGAATGTTTTTTGGATCTTTTTTATTCTATTGAATAGATTACTATCTATGCTTTTAATTAATGTTTTCTTTTTTAATTTCACACAAAATTTGAACCTCTTAAAAACTCTTCATACCATATTTTATCTATTTTCTGTCGTAAATTAATATGGTTTCTAGTTTCATATTTTCATCCTATTTCGTAGAAGTTTTCAATTTAATTTATATTTGATTAAATTACCTATTAATAAAATGTTATTGAAATTTTAGCATGGAGTTCACTCAATGAAGTTTAATGTTTCGCTTTTAGATTCTACTGCATAATTTATTTCAATTTAGAAAGACTAAACTTATACAAGATAGGAAGATATGCTATTAGTAAACAGATATTGCGTGTAACGAAAGTTACTGCTACCACAATATTAAGTGCAAATGCATGTTTTGAACATATAAGAAATTGAATACAGATAGGGAGAAATAAAATTTCGTTCTCGTGACTCTATACAATTTTAAATGACATGAAAAATCGACATTAAAATTCGGCTTGGTGTCAAAATTACACTTTAATGATAGTCCAATTTTGGTTTAATACACTTCTTCAAGTCATTAATGTACACATGAACAAAGACCTCTTTTTTGATAATTAAAAAATTACAGCATAATCTATACCCAAGGACTAATAGCTATGTAATAAAAAAAAATTGTGTTCAATCCTGACAATACACATACTCTTCTACAGTTTGAATTGTCACTTAAAGCACCTAAAAGATATTAAATGTTTCCTATAATAAACGAACATGATATTTCTTCGCAGAATATAAAACTTAGAATTGTTTAACTGTCTGTTAATTCATTATTTGAATAATGATATTCAGAATATCAAATTTGTATTCTTACTTAGACAGTATTTGGTTATGTTAATTACTGGCATAATTTGAAAATTGCCTGCGCTATATAAAAAGCACGAAGCCCGTTAACATTAACGATCGATTAAATATTACTCACGGAAAGCTGATGACTGTCGTTATAAGCAGTACACTAGCAGTAATTTCTGCTAAATTCTCGGAAAACGTTCGAAATTAAATGCAGATGTCGGCCATGGCAAACAGTGGCTGAGAGCTGCAGTAATAATAGCCTAAAAAAGAATAAGTTCCAGTTGGTTTAGTCGAAATTGACCAACAAAATGGAACATTGCGTTGAAAATGGTTTCGTTTTAAAAATGGCAATGCACGGTGAGATAATCGGGATATTGGGATAACGCCAAATGGAAGATAAACGCTTTAACGATGGAAATCAGATTGGATAGTTTTTCCCGATAAGATGACTAATAGCTCACTAAAAATGATTTATTAAGGATAATATTCTATGCTAACACACGATTTTATACTTTGTGAAAAGTAAAGAGTATTTCTATATTAATGTGTGAAAAGTAAAGAGTATTTCTAGGCAATTAATTCATCAGATTAGATATAAAAGTATATTATTTTTATTAATGTTTTTGTTTTATTCTAATTTTTTTCTTGTGTCAAAGTTTTTGTTTGGTTTTTTGCTTTCATCATATTTTCTTGTTAAATTTTTTTGATTGTATTTTGTAATTTACTGATTAATGATTAAATATCTTGGATATCAAAAGCGCCACCTAACGGTGGCGTCATGGTACTTAATTAAGCAAGAATTGCCCTTCAAAATATTTAAGGTATCAAATGCGCCACTTTACGGTGGAGACATTGTCCTTAATTTAGTGAATATTTTTATTACCTAGTTTTCTTCTGTCCGCATATTCTTTTGTTTTGTTTTTTTACGATTCTTTTCCATTTTACTTTAATTTCTCGGTTTTAAATTCGTTAAAAACACAACGTAATCTACCAGGTTCTCTCCAACCAGTATGTTAAACTATGGTTTAGATATTTTCATCGAAAAATTATCTTACATTGATATCTATTAGGAATTTATAAATTCAAATAATATACATACACACTTTGCATTGAGTTCGTACCGCTAAACAATTTTTTTTTTATTGAATTGATATTTTATCTTATTCATTAATTATATTAATTTTACATAGTAGTTGTAAAACTTAAATTTGGCTAAAAACAAAATGGGTAGCTAAGTGTTTGTTATAAGACAAGTTTATTTTTCTTGAAAATAAATATAAATATCATTTATCACATTTTCTGTAGTAGAGAGTAAAAAATAAACTTGACAAATCTTCAAAAAACCCTCGGGTATTAATAGCTGTTCAGAATCCATACAAAATACGGATCACGTCTACCGATCGTCCTAGTTCAAAGAGAATGATTTATCTTCGATAGAGCATACCTACTCTCCGTTTCGAATATAGGTGAAACCCCGAATATTGAAGAGTATGATACATTGCCTTTCACGTTGGAGGTAACACACGGTTTCTGTCCATCGTTAAGGGTTTCCCTGTACATCATTCGAAATGCCGTCATTTTTTATGAAAAGATGTTTGGTGAGGAAATAGAATTTTCTTATATATCTTCTTTATTTTTGATTAAATAAACAAAATATTGATTTAATAGTTTCTGGGTAAAAAAGGGGCCTACGTGTGTGTGATATATATACTAAATACTATTTAAACACTGATATAATTTTAAATTACCATTAGATAGACTCGAAAATTTACGATATGTAATCCTGTTAAACCCAAGAATTATTTATTTGCAAAAACATTATCATGTGGCTTGTTACGGTATTATTACCTAGTTGCAAACATACCAATAACCACAACATTGGTAAGCTATGAATAGGAATGGAAGTGATTTATTAATTTAACAATTTAGTGAATTCTAATTGAAGGTTTCAGAGAGTAATCCAAAAGTGAGTCAAAGCCAAGGTTTAAGGATGTTCAACGGGGTCTAAGGAGATTTAAGAAGATCTAAGAATAAAATTAATTGTATCGACCCTTACTACTTGAAAGTTCATTTTTATTGGGAATAATAAAAATAATAAAAAACGTTAGTTTTTTATATAAAACTTTCACTTTAAATGTATTTTAAAAAATGACATATGTTTCGCATTTAAGCATCGTCAGATTGACATATAAAGTTATATTTTGTTTATAGCTAACTATCTGATGTTGAATAGGTAATATTAAGGCTAGATTAAGTATGGAAGTAATAATATATAACAATATTAAAGCCTAGATGTTATTAGCCCTAAGGGATTATCCTGGATGTATCTCCCTCTAAGATCAGTATAACTGTGCAATGATATAGAAAAACCAGGAAAAAACTATATCTGCTGATCTTTACAATAACTTAATATATTTGTATTACAATTATATCTTATTTATGTATAAAATGAAGACTCAATCAAAGTAAACAGTTTAATAGTGGAGAATTTCTAAGATTTATTTGTTCATTAACAACTTTAAATTGTGGATCTGCTAGATGTCTTTTTATTTCAAGTTCTTCAAGAAAATCTAAATTTTGTTTTTTATTACAAATGTGTAGAATTTGGATGTCATTGTTGTGTAAGAGTGAGGTTGGATGTTCAAGTAGGTGTTTTGCATAATTTGACTTATCTGGTTGTTTTAATCTATATGTTCTTAAGTGTTCATTAAATCTTATTTCAAATTTTCTTTGTGTTTGACCTATATATATCGCATTACATTTTGGACAATTAATTTTGTAAACACCAGATTTTTTTTAAATTGGGTAATTTAGTTTTTACATTTAATAATTTTGTACCAACATTATTTAGTGTTTTAAATGACATTAATGTTGATGTTGCCGAAGATATTATTTTTGAAATTGTATTTGAAATACTTCCACAGTATGTAATATTTTTATAACTTTTAATTTCTTTAGTTTGTTTAGGAAATATTAGTTGTAGTGATATTTTTTGTTCTTTTTTATTAATTAATTTATTTATTAAATAAATTGGATAGCCATTAGATGTAGCTATTTGTTTTATTATATTAATTTCTTTATCATTTAATATTGTTATATCTTATTACTTCCATACTTAATCTAGCCTTAATATTACCTATTCAACATCAGATAGTTAGCTATAAACAAAATATAACTTTATATGTCAATCTGACGATGCTTAAATGCGAAACATATGTCATTTTTTAAAATACATTTAAAGTGAAAGTTTTATATAAAAAACTAACGTTTTTTTTTTATTTTTATTATTCCCAATAAGATCTAAGAATATCTTAAATGATCTATGCATATCAAAAAGAATTTAAAGGCCTTTCCAAACGATATATATAATAAAAATAATTTTTCTTTCGTTTTAGAAATTATTTAAAAAACCCGATAACAAATCCTATTAATAGGTTATTATAAAAAATGGTGAATGCGCTCGCCGCGCATTCACCAAAATTTCAATTAAAAATCAATTAACGAATTATTTACATATCCAAATAATACAAAATCTAAATATAATTAGAATACATGATCTCGTTATTTTAGAGTAATATTATTAAATATATTGGAATTTCTCCCCAAAACGTCTCTCATTAAAATCAGATAAGCATTGGTTAGCAGGATTCGAAATGATATCGGAAACTGATATAAAATGGTTTTAGGTATTTGGGACACGTGCTGTTTGCCAAGAAACACTAAATTATTTTCTGCGTTGCTACGTAGAAGAGAGATCCTAGATTTTAAACCCTTGATAATATGGCAACGTAAAATTTTGTTGGTTGAATATCCCGCAATATCGCCCGGGGCCAAAGTACTCCCGGATTTAGATGTTGTTTCCTGATGGAACGAAAAGATAAACGCGAACCTTCTTCTTAAATCTAAAAACATCAGTGCTGGGAAAGTTAGATTTATACAGTGGCGGGACATATAAAAAGATTTTTCATATTTATAGCTTTGTGCGAAAAAAGTTCAATAGTTGAAAAATTAAAATTGTCTAAAACCGTTTTAAATTTAAAAATGGATACTTACGTTACTCTTAACTGTTTTTAATCATTTTAATAACAAAATGTTGTTTAAATATATATTTTGCATAACATTTAAATAGGTATATTCGATAATTGAGACGAGATGTCTCATTTAATAATCACTTTAATATTATTCCACATTCTAACTAAACAGTTTCAAGTTTAATTTTGTTTTATAGGATATAATTGCTATATTTACTTGGTTATTTATTGCAAGTTTCACAATACAGTTCAAACTTGATGATAGTTTTAACACAGTTAATAGTTTTATTAAGTTAAATATGATTTATAAGTAACTTAATATAACTGTTAGTAGAGGTATTAACATTATTTAAAAGTTTGGAAATTTAGTGTGAAAAATAAGTTATTATAAATCATTCCATTAATGATTAATGTATATGCTTAATAATGATAATTTAATGTATCAAAGTTATAAATTTATCGTTAAAATTTTAATTAAAACTGCACTTCGTATAAACTATTGACACATAAATAAATAAAAAAAATGTTAAAATTCTTGTTCTTAACTTAATAAAACTACGTGCGATTTATGGCAACAAATGTAAATGAAGTGCCAAGAAAAACAAAAAATTCTATGATAGTCTAGTTCAGAGGTTCCCAAACTTTTTTCTCTCTTTTAAAATGATAATCGTATCGGTGAACTGCTCTTAGGACGTTTCTATCATATTTCAAACTCGGTAAATAATTTAAAAATTAGACCAAGTTTGTGTTTGACTAAGTTTAAACCCTAAGTTCGAAGCAAAAAAGTTGCATAATTTTGTGTATTAAAATTCTGCGTTACAAAGCTGTTTACCTTCCCATAAGAAGTTATCTACATCTGATTTGATTTTTATCCTATGATAACTGCAAGAGAAAACACTAGAGCATCAGAACAACACATATGTACGTTGCCTTTATCGATCTTAAGAAGGCATTCGATTTTGTAAACAGAGAGGCTCTGTAGGATAAGAAAAACTAAGTCACCATTTTTGTTTTTTAATATCAAAACCACTTATATATTGTGAACCCTTATTGTTTATACGCTAACATAGACGCCCTTTAAGTCTTTTGGGAATCACTGGTATAGATAGAAATAACTTATAAGTGTAAAATGAGAAAACGGTGGCATATTAAACAACAGTTGTAAGTTTTTAATATAAATGTACTTTGAAATATAAAAAAATAAGTTTATATTCTACTTGTATTTTAAGTTCGGTGTAGATTAGTTAATATTAAAAATAAAATAGAAAAATGTTACTGGAAGCACTTTAAACTTCTGAAAAATATTTTTAAAGAAAATAGAAATCTACAGCAAGTTGAAATGATGTCGACTAACTTGTATGTTATGAAATTTCCGGAAGAACGACTTTTCTGTATGAATAATGAATTGTGTTTTGAAGTCACTTGAAGGGTGGAAAAATAGTTTTCTATAAAACTAAGTAGTTGAGTGTATTTTAACAATTTCTAATACTCTTTTTTTAATTACTGATATCTAAAAATATTTTTATATAACAACAAAAGCTGTGAAATGGACGAGAAAAAAATTGCAATTGTCCACTTCGTCCTTTTTTACGTAAGTAAATTTTATATTTTAATTAGTTATCTCTGGCTATAATGTCAAATCAACAAACATTGCATAAAAAAAGCTATCGCTATCATGAAGCGACACTGATGTCAAGAAAAACAAATTTCTTTGACAGTATTAAACAGAAATTCTTCAAATGAAAAGCTTATTAAGAATATAAGCATTACAAAATGAGATAAAAGAGAAAAGTTTACAAAGGAATCCTATTTTTGTATATCTAATTAAAAGTAACATGATATCAAAGAGAGGAATATTTTAACGTTGTACTGGTAAAAATCAATGTTGAATAAATTTTAATATTTTTTTTTTATTTTAAACATTAGCATGCATAAATTATATAATTAAATCAGGATATGATTAAAAACACCAAATAACCTCTAGGATCATCCGTGGCCAAGCGGTTGATGCTACTATTAGCTAAACAAAGAGATCGTAAGTTTGCTTCCTAGCAATGTTTGTATCAAGAATATTATATTGAAATAATACTGTAAAAAAAAAGGTTGAAAAATATACTTTACAAGTTTTTAGTAACTATATCTAAGCCCATAAGCTTTTGATTTACATTTAGTTTGTATAATAAATTAAGTACATTTTTAATGAATTATTTTTAATACTTGGCCTAGAATACGCTTTGAATATTTAAAAATAAAAATTCTTTCCAAGTCGAGTAACAATAACAGCGGGTTTAATTAATAAGTGTCACTTTTAATTGTAATCTAAATGATGCACATGTTGAATAGCAGCCAGAAAACTAAAAGGAATAAAAATAGAGTATTGTTAAAATTTAATCTTATAAATTGTTTTCGTAGATTTAAAAAGTTATTTTTTAGAAAAAAATCTATGTGATTAGAGTAAAACAATGATTGATTAATTATCACAAAAAAAATAATTGCAATATTAAAAATTAGACAAGATAGTGATTCGTTTTGTATTTCGACTACACGTGTTTCACAGCTTCACATTTATGGTTAAATGAAGCAATAATAAAAATGATTTTATATCGAATACAGTTTATGAAACAATTTAGAAATATCTACTTTTAATCATCTTTAATGCGTTTTGAAAGTAAATATAAAAATAAAACACTAAGAAACTCTATTCGCTATATAATAAATGTCTAAAACTACGTCTTTGTTTTTTTTTCCTTTACTGATATAGCATTGTGTGCATTCTTGGCGTCCACGTCCGCACTCGTGTATGAAGTAATGTTTTGTGATTTAGAAATTAATTATTACGAGACGAACAAAGTACATTGTGCAATCTTAAGATTTATAGCTTTTTTCGCTGCTTTGCGCGAGTCTTGTCCAATTAAACAAACCATTTTTAAATTAAACCAATTTAACTCCACACAGAATGAATTGTTTTAATTATATCTCACACTTTCAATAAATTTGCATAAAAGTATGCTAAACCGGCATATTTTTATCTATATCTATACTTATAATAAATCTGTAGAGAGGTCAATTCTGTACATGAAATATATTTCCCAAAATAACTATTAGGGGGTGATTAGGGATCGATACTGATGCCAAAAATGAAATCAGTAAATTTTTTGTCTGTCTGTCTGTCTGTCTGTCTGTCTGTCTGTCTGTATAACCGTTATAGAAACAAAAACTACTCGACTGATTTTAACGAAACTTGGTACAATTATTTTTCATACTCCTGAGCAGGTTATAGGATACTTTACATCACGCTACAATCAATAGGAGTAGAGCGGCGAAGGGAAATGTTGGGAAAAACACTTTTACGGTGTGGGGGAGGAATTTTTATACAACAATCGAAAGACGTCGCGGGTACATCGATATAGAACCCAAAAATGTGGTTAGATTTTTTGTTGCATGTCTGTCTGTCTGTCTATCTTTATGTCTGTGCGCGCATAACATGAAAACTATTGATCCGATTTGAATGCGGTTTGCACATATATATTTGTCTTCTTTTAACTTAACATCTGGTGTATAAAAATTTCTTTCCCAACTCTTTTACGGTGTGGGGGGAAGAAATTTTGATACAACAATCTATCCATCACGCGAACGACGTCACGGGTACATCGATTTAGAACCAAAAAATGTGGTTAGATTTTTTTTGTACATCTGTCTGTCTATCTATATGTTTGTGCGCGTATCACATGAAAACTACTGATCCGATTCGAATGCGGTTTTCACAGATGTATTTGTGTTTTTTCAACATAACATTTTAACGGGGTAAGTAGGGAATTTTTTAAATATCAATCAACACGCCACGCGAACGACGTCGCAGGTACACCTAGTATAAAATAAAATGCATAAATATATCAGATAGAACTTAAGTCATCACTTTTCTCGTGCAAATATTATTAGATTTTTAGTTTTTTTAAAATTTTGTAGACGAATGGAGATAAAAATGATCTTTCAGTAGTAAAATAATTAAAAGAATTAAGGTCGGGACTATACGGTAGATAGTCTAACAATCCGATGTTTTGAAGTTCAAAAAACTCGATTTGTATCTGAAGGTTCTATTGGTGGCGCTACTAAACGGCTTTATGCAAAATTAAAAAAACAACCCTGATATTATGGATAATTGCCCTTGTATGGACTGATTAATACTTATATCTATGTCGCAGAATTCAGTGCTTAGAGTTAGGAATTGTAACCAGGCACAAATCCAGTTTATGTATCTGAAATATATTGACAGCATGGCGCAAGATACGTTTGTATCATTTTTTTTTCATCATTTAATGTATGAGACTGACAAAACACGATCCGTTCGTTTGTATAGATTTTCGTCAGGGAAGCACTCTGTCGATGACTCTCCAGGAGTACAAATCTCTCTTAAGGAAATCGGTTGTTAAGATGAGTTTGTTTTGTTAGGTTGTTATTTCTTTTCAAAGATAATGAATTTTGAATTTTAAATATATATCAATAAAAGAAATATGTGTAAATTATATGTTGAAATAACTCTTCCTTCACTATTGTCGTTTTTTTCTTTTATTCCCTTCTATTTCTAATCGTAATAAGATCCTAGGTACTTTCCTTTGCTGTATTCTTGCTACGTGTCCTAGCCATTTAGATGAACCTAAATTTGCCCAATTATAAAATGAGTGTTGTACATCCCCATTTACTCATTTTTTGTTTTTCTTTTCGTAAATTTTACGTAATATTTTTTTGCTACCATATTTGTAGCTTTTTTCTGATTCCTTTAGCACCTTCACTTCTACATTTCTTATTTATTTGGTTCTGATTTTTCTTAAATTCGTCATTTTTATGAAGAAGATTTACCCTTTCAAAAAGTTTTTTAGTGTTAAATTCTTATCTGCGCACTTTTTGCCACTTCTCATTATCTTCCCATTTATTTATAGATATTTTTTCATCCTTCTAAATATATCTTTTAATCTCTTTCTTCGAGCTTGTTAGAAGTATTAGATCCTTTGCGAAAGCTATGCACTAGTGTCTTATATTATGTATTATGCCCTTTTTGTGTATGTTGCTTTCTCTTAGTACTGTTTCTAAAACTGAATAGGAAAAGAAAGTTTAGTAATAGTACTTAAATATCTGAAGGAGGCTATTCTTTTCTATCCACTCTCAATCTCTATCTTTGTTAGCAGTCAATTGTTCTTTTTTCAGTGAATTTTGTTCTATCGCACACTTGTTATCTGTTAATATAGTTTGTTGTACAAATTATAAAAATAAATCTTGATAATAAATTATATCACGTTTTAACATTGTGAAAAAATAAATAAAAGAAACTAAAAAACATTGTCGCTAATTAACTTACGTATCCATTAAAAATTAGTTAAGCTTTGATCTAAGTCTGTTAAAATAAAACAATTCACTCAAGCTTAACAGTTGATATTTTTAAAAAAGTTGCGTCATACCTTGAACTCTCTCGAGTGAAATTTAACAATAAATCACGATTTTATTCATTTACTAGAAAAAGAATTGGCCAATAACTGTAAAATTTATAATGTGTTTTCTGCCAAAAAGTTTGAAATAATTCCATTAACTAAATCATAGAGTTTTTTAAGTTTTGTTTTCAAAGTATTAATAACACTGCATGACGTTGACCTTTCTTACCATTTGCTGCTATAACTTTAAAGGAACGGGACAACTAACCTAAAACAAAAAAAAAGGTATAAATCTTATTTTTCTATTTATAGAAAGTTTTTTTTTTATTGCCTATTAACAAAATTATATTTAAGTATATAAATTATTTCAGAGATGTCGTTGACTTCAAAAATATATATTCTTAGATTATTTACTAGACTTCACATGTTATGGAAGTCCTTTTAACTTGATCTGTATTTTATATACAAAGTTTACCAAATAAACGTTTAGCTAATCCTAACAAAACCACACCTATTTCATTCACTAACAGAAGAAAATCAATGATTCAACCTCTTTTTATGAATGCAGTGATACTTTATTTTCTACAGGAAAACTTACGTGGAGTGCTATGAGGGCTATGTGGACCTGTCGTTGTTTTTTACGGATATCTAACGTTTGCAGACCCCAAGCACCTATGTTGGGCTAGTATCGTTGAACAAAAGGCGATAATTGCATGTATAGAAAACACTGGTGCAATAAGATCGTATTCTATTGCAGCCTTGGAGGTAATTCTAGACCTTCCTCCCTTGCATTTACGGGAAGAAGGCATTTTTACTCTCCTGAAAGTGCCTATAAGTTTCTAAGGCCTATAAGTCGATTTTACAGGATATCTTGGAGATATAAAGGACGGAAGTCAAATCTATAAAGATGTCTACTGACCTTATGTTTCCATACGCAATTTTGAACACATACTAAATGTAAAGTGTTAATAAGTATGAATTTTCACAAAACGAAATCGCTTAAGTTACAATAGAAGCCTTTACTGATGGATCTACACTAGAAGGAGAAGGGGGGTTACAGTTCTTAATAGCGTCAAGAAATACTCTCACGATCTTATCAAACGATTAGCAAAATACTTTTGCATTCAAGAGTGCATAAAAAACGCCTCAAATTCACCAGAATAATCTGCTTTAAAGCTTTACAAACTTAAACAGTTGGAGAACCAACTAACATTTGATAAAACCACCGGTTTATTTGTTTAAATAGTATAATCTAGAAATAAAACTTGTTTGAAATCTGACACAAAAATTTCCACTAGTAGAAGTCATCGTGTGTAATATCTCAAACAATTTCGTGTTGAGTTTGCCATTTCAAAATCCTCTTCGTCAACAAAAACAAGCATTGTAACGTATGCTGTCAGCTTCTTTTTATAGAGTTTGATCCAATGCCAAGTCTACATATTGTCTATCTATATGAATGTATCTTATTGTGGACATTACGCGAATATGTCTCTTACTCTCTCTACCGACATTTTATTTTATTTTTGAAATCATTTCTCAAGGGCAAAATCTTATTTTTAACAGAATGATAAACTAATAGAGAATCGTCAAATTCCAACTCTTGACAGTGATTACACATTTTAAAAAGAATGCCTTTCGATGTGACTCATTGCAATATTTATTTTTAACTGCATTACTTACATCAGTAAATGCAATGTTCACAAACTTATATCTACATTCTACAATATAGGTGTTTTATGCTATAAAACTTATCTTATATTTATTTAGGTAATAAATTTTTAAAAAAACAAATTATTATGTTAAGCAGCTCTGACAGAAAATGGTAATTGTGTATTTTAAAGATAAAGGAACAACGAGTACATTTTTAGTACCTTGTTTATTATTTTACCAGATACAAGATGGATGTTGGCAAGTAGAAATTTTTCCTGCAGATAAAGAGAAGGCAACGTTTAGGTACTAGTGATACTGAGTTTAAAATCTTCCCATTTAGTATATGTAATGGAAAACATCCTAAGGATTTTGTTCTGGAAAACATATCCCAATGACCTTTGATGTTCCTTAAACAGATTTTCAAGAGATAAGAGATAACGTCAAAAATTGTCTCAGTAATACCTTAAGAAAGTTTTTAACCTAAAACAAAAAATCACCAGTCAGGTATCGCTTTAGACTACCGTAACTGTAAACCATAATGAATCACTTAATAAAAAATTATTAAAAGATTTTTAATCAGGAAGTTGTTACTTATCCAGCATTTTGTTGATTTGGTGTACATTTTGAATTATTTTCGGATTAAGAAAGAAATGAGAATACGTAAGACAAAAAATACTCCACTTTATCCTCAATCTTAAAAATTGTTGAGAGAATGCACCCACCATTGGTTTTCATAGGTTTTCTCTGTATATCAAAGAGACTGGAAAGAACCTATTTCATTATTTCTAATGGCATTATTTCTAATGAATCAGCTGATTAGAATCTACAAGACAAACTCCATCCAAAGTCCTGTTCAGTGGAGAGATAAGATTTACGTGCGATTTGCTGTTTGGATTTCAAACTAGTAAAGATGTGTCTGGTGAGGACTTTAGTTTGATGGAGTAGGGTATTTATATTTATATAAAAAAGAATTTTACAATATTAGAGAATTGTATTAACTTATGTAAACGTTTTACACTAAAACAATACAACAGATGAAATAATGTACAAGTATTACAAATTGTGATTTTATTTACATACCATACTTATCTGAAATTATTAGAAAAATGAGTCGTACAATAATTTCCATGATTATATTTGCCTAAAAAACTTTGTAGGTATCTGTTTATATTCAAAATTTACTGCAGCTATTATTCCTTTTGATATGTAACATAATAAACAACTTTATTTGATGTTAACAAAATAAACGTTTATATTGTACATAAAATATGTAATCAAAAGAATATAAAATCCATAACAAAGAATTTACATCGCTAGAAGAACCGCAGTCTGTATAAAATTCCGTATGATTATGTAATAAAATGCGAAAAATATGTGAAAAACATTATTCATAACGTTGGTATGCTGATATTATAGCAAGAATTTTTTGTGATGTTCCGAAATACTGAAAAATATTTTTTATAATTCACGTTCACAAAGTTTCTATTTCGACATCAAAAACAGTATCGAAATAGATTCATTGTAACACTGTTTTTGGTAACTTTTTGTTTTACACAATTGGTTGCACTGCACTGATTTTCAACGAAAGAGTTCAGGTAGTAAATCAAGAAGTATGTTGTAGTAAATTATTAACTACATTATCAGCGTTACTGCTAAATTCGGAATATTTTATACAAATTTGACAAACATTCTAATTTAAAATCATTAAAACTGACAAGTGTCAAAACTGTCAAGATTGCCAACATAAATAAATATTTCGAAAAACACTCATTTTACTTTTTTTTATACTTTTAAAAGTTCATTATAAAAAATAGTATGTAACACTCGAGTTACAATGACGGTTTGTAGTACTCGTTCTTTGCGAAACTCACCGCTTCGCGGTTCGTTTCACAAACTGAACTCGTACTACGAAACCTCTGTCATTGTAACACTTGTATTACAATATACTATTTTCTTTCTACAAATATTAACTAAATATTACTTACTGTAAATCTCAGTTACAAATTGAAACCTCTCAAAACATCAACATAGTTGACACTAACTTTACACAAACCAAAATTTATAGACTTATTAAAAATTACATCCATTTTTTGATTTAGTATCACCGAGCCTTACTCGAACGGAAATTTAATTATTTTCATGAAGTTCTGCGTGAAGTTTGAGAAACCTGATCTGTGAGATTTTATGTCAATTTTTTTAAAGTGTTCGTGAGACGAGAAGCGGATTTGCAAAGTTATATTTTATAAGCGTTTATCGAGGTGTTTTTGATAAACATTTAGTTAAAAAAGACACATATTTATAAGGAAACAATTGATTTTCTTAGTCTACTCAAGTAGCTTTAGTGTTTCATAGTCTATAAGAAAGTTAAGTTGCTCCCAATTGAAAAAATAATAAAATAATGTTACTACTCGTCAACAAACGTCAATAGATAGAAAAAATTAACAAAAAACAACTGTCTAACAAAAACTAAATTCAAAAAAACGTAATCTAAGCAACCGATTTCCTTAAGGACGTTTCATACTCCCGGAAAGTCATTTTAACTATGTGCGCCCGAAGTAAACCCATATTTAGTTAGTTTCCAGTTTTTTTACTATTTATTTCAATGTATTTTGTAATTTATTGATTAGCAAAAGGAAAACTAAGAAAATACTTACTAAATTAAGTACTATAACGAACAACTCTAACTTAATAAAGTACTAAGACGCCACCGTAAGGTGGCGTAAGTGATATCTCAAATATTGAAACGAGCAATTCTTATTGGAACTATGTTACTTGCGGCAGGCTTGGATAAGATAGGGATTTTGCGGCGTGACCGAACTGAAAAAATGTAATACAGTCGAGTCGCGTTATGAACCCGCTCACAGGGGTGTAGGGGAATATAATTCTAAGAATTTGTGTACCCCCACACTTTAGCACAGGCAACGGCCGTCATTTGAATTTCCCCTACTTTTTAAGCGTGTACCTACCTAAATTAAAAAATAAATAGCATTTATATGATAAATTAACGCTGAATTTATACTAAAAACGATGCGGTCTCATATCGAGAGACTTAAATATATTTTTTTCACCTTATGAAGGAGGAAGGTCTTCTGTGAAGTCTTAGTCGACGGACTCATAACGAGCGGGCTTATAACGAGACTCGACTGTAGTAAAAAACCGTAAAAATAAAACCGTAACGCTTGTAATAGTGCCACTATATCTGGTAGGCAGGTTACCGCTAGTCTCCACACAACGCTAGCCTCTACTCAGAGTTCAATATACTTACGATAGACATAATGTTGACAGTTATGATATAATATTTAACTGTCACCGAAACTTTCTTTAAAGTGTTTACAAAAAATATAATAGTTATAATGAATTAAGCAAAAGATGATCTTCTCATTACAGAATCTCCTAACGAAAGGTAAGTTTAATAATATTGTTGTGTATGTAATGTGTATAACTATTTTGAATTAAGTCGCAATGGGAAATTGTAGTAATTATTTTATTTGTGACATAATTTTACATAAAGTCATAATTAATTTCCTTACAAAATTGTATCCATAACAACACCAAATACCAATGTCTACTGAGAAAACCCAACACTCTTTCTCATGTCAACTATTCAAATTAACGAAGATTAAAAAAAAATTAACAATCTATATATAAATACTTAATTACTACTTTAGCGCATTTGATTAATATGCCTCTTCCAAACTCTACCATCATTAAGTTTAACCAAATAATGTAATTTCCCTAATTTATCTTTCACCTTACCAGCAACCCATCTATTGTGACCTGTATAATTTCTAACCATAACTGGTTCATTTACTAAGAAATTACGAATATTTTCACTGTTTGTACTAAATGAAACATTTGGAGACTTCTCTAATTTTGGTTTAATATTATCAATTCGCGATCTAATCTCCCTTTTAAACATTAAATTAGAAGGAGATTGTTTAGTTACTGAATGAGGCATTTTTCGATACTGTAATAAAAATTCTTGTAGTTGTACGTCCACATCTTTATCACTAACAAAAGGATTTAGTGTTTTTAGATGTTTCTTTACTGTTTGCACACATCTCTCCACTAACCCATTAGTTGCAGGATGATATGGAGCTATTAATTTATGTTTAATTCCATTTGATTTAAGAAAATTTTGAAATTTATAAGATTTAAATTGTTGTGCATTATCGCTAACTAAACACCGAGGAATACCAAATGTGGAGAATATTTTTCTGCAGATAAATATAGTTGTAACACTAGATTTGTCTTTAGTTATATAAACTTCTAACCAACGCGAATAAGCGTCAACTAAGATAAAATAATTTCTTCCACCAAATTCCATATAATCTATATGTACCCTATCAAATGGCTCTGAACTTTGTTCCCAAGGATGCACTGGCACTTTTATTGGGTTATTTTGCAGTTGTCTACATTCTATACAATTTCTAACAATAGTTTCAATATCTTTGTCCATATTATTCCACCAACAATAATTTCTAGCTAAACTTTTCATTTTATTCATTCCAAAATGTGAACAGTGTAGTTCTTGTAAAATTTTTGATTGTAACTTGATAACGCATTGTAACGCATAATACATCCCTGTTGTAATGCAAATTCCGTTTGTGGAATACTAAATCTTAAGTTAGATGTAATTTCTTTACCTGTTTCTAAGGCACGTAATAAAGGTTTAAGAGAATCATCCTTTTGTGTTTCATATGCAATTTCAGAGCTTGAAACTGGAAGTGTTTCAATTTGACTCAGCTCAAAAATATCAGGTTCATCGTATATTGTAAAAGATTCTGACTTTATTGGTAATCTAGATAAGAAGTCAGCATTTGCATGATCTTTTGTATTTTTATAACGAATATCATATTTAAAACTTTGTAAATAAATAGCATAATGTTGCATTCGTGTAGCACTTAACGTCGGTAAACTTTTACCTGGATTAAAAATCTGAAGTAAGGGTTTATGATCTGTGTACAAAATAAATCGATTGCCGTACAAATATTGATAAAATTTTCTTATTCCAAAAATGATACTATACGCTTCTTTATCAATCTGTGAATATTTCTTTTGAGTATCAGTGAGAGTTTGAGATGCAAATTGTAAAGGTCTTTCTGAACCATCTGGATATAGGTGAGATAATACTGCGCCTACTCCGTAAGGAGAGGCGTCAGTTGCTAAAATCAACGGTAATTTTGGGTCAAAATGTACTAGAAAATCTTCTGAACAAATTTGTTCTTTCACTGAAAGAAATGCATTTTCACAATCTAAATTCCAATTAAACTTATTATGTTTATGTAATAATTTATTTAAAGGATAAAGAATAGTGCTTAAATTTTTTAGAAATTTACCATAATAATTTACTAACCCAATAAACGAACGAAGTTGTGTTTTATCAGTTGGTGTAGGTGCATTTATAATACTATCAACCTTATTTTTAATTTTATGAATTCCCTGAGTATTTATCAAATATCCACAATATTCAATATTGTCAGCAAAGAATATGGATTTTTCTTGATTAATATGTAAATTATGTTTTGATAATCTTTTTAAAACTTCATTCAACCGATCTAGATGTACCGAATCATCCTCCCCCGTAATTTTTATATCATCTAAATACACTGAAACTCCAGGTATTCCCTGTAAAACTTTCTCCATTTCTCTTTGAAAAATTGCAGGTGCCGAAGAAATACCAAACATCAACCGATTACAAGCATAAAGTCCTTTATGTGTGTTTAATGTTAGTAAGTGGCGATCTTCTGGTCGTACTTCAATATGTAAATATGCTTGACTTAAATCAAGTTTAGTAAATCGTTTCCCACCTGCCATCGAACTGAAAAGTTCATCAACGGTTGGTAGTGGGTGATTATCAACTATAATGTTAGAATTTAACGTTAGTCGAAAATCTCCGCAAATTCGTATATTACCATTACTTTTTACTACTGGTACAATAGGAGTAGCCCACTCTGATCTATCAACCTTAGTTAATATCCCCTCTGAAACTAATTTCTCTATTTCTTGTTCAACTTTTGGAATAAGAGAAAAAGGTAATGGTCGTGCTTTATAAAAAATAGGTTTAGTATTTGGTTTTAACGAAATTGAAGCATACATTCCCTCCATTTTACCTATATTAGGAGTAAACACGTTAGAATATTTCTGTATTAATTCCTGTACTAACTTATTTGTATTTAGAATATTTATTTGATCAAAGGAATTTGGAAATAAATTTAAATGTATTTTTCTAATCCATTCTCTACCTAGTAATGGTTCACGATCAATAGAAACAATGTACAAATTTAAATTAAAAATTTGGTTTTTGAATAAAACTCTACAAGATATAAATCCTAAAACGTTAAGTGGCGTTTTACAGTACGAAATAAGTTTAAGATTTGTTATATTGATGGTAGTATTTGGAAAAAGTATATCAAACTGACGCTTACTTATCACTGTCACTGCAGCCCCACTATCTACTTCAAACATGATATTCTTCTCATTAACATTTAAATTTAGATAAAACTTCTCCCTATATCTGAGTTGTTCGGATTCTATAGCAATGATCTCTTCAGAATTTTCATTTTGTGAATCAACTTGATTTGTTCTGTTGAATAATTTCTTCCTACAAACACTTTGAAGATGACCCCTCTTTTTACAAAAGGAGCAAATTAAGTCAGTTTTATTACAAGTAGAAGCAATATGTGTTTTATCACCACATCTAAAGCAATAAACATTTCGGTCTGAAGTTGTATTTGTATATTTTTGAAACTTGCTAAAATTTTGATTTGATTTTGATCTTAAATCCACTTTATCGATACCTTTACTATTCTGCATCTCAGCAGTGTCTTTTGCTGAAAGTTCCATCCCAACAGCTATTTCAATGGCACTATCAAATGTTAAATCTTTTTGTTCTAGTAATCGATTTTGTATTCGTTCATTACGTAAACCCCACACAAACTGATTACGCAACGCTTTCTTCAAATAGTTACCAAAATTACAATAAATTGACATTTTCTGTAAAGCTGTAACGTATTGTTGTATGCTCTCAGTTTCCTGTTGTTTTCGTTGGTGTAATCGATAGATTTCTGCAATTTCTAAAGGTATAGGACTAACATATTCTTGCAAGATTTGAACTAATTCATTAAAATTTTTACTATTAGGCTGATCTGGAGTTAATCTGTCACATAAAATATCGTACGTTTCAGGTCCCATAAAATGTAAAAAATAAGAAACTTTACTTATTTCCGATATTCCATATATTTCGCAAGCACCTTCAAATCTCTGTACCCATCTCTGCCATTGTAATTTTGTAAAATCAAATTGTTCAATTGAAAAACTATTGTGAATTATTGTAGATGTACTAGGTGTCGTCTCCAAATTTGAATTTATCCTATTTCGATTTGTTCTAGGCATGTTATTCATAGGTTCTTCGAATCCTCGTCGCCAAACTGTTGTGTATGTAATGTGTATAACTATTTTGAATTAAGTCGCAATGGGAAATTGTAGTAATTATTTTATTTGTGACATAATTTTACATAAAGTCATAATTAATTTCCTTACAAAATTGTATCCATAACAACACCAAATACCAATGTCTACTGAGAAAACCCAACAAATATAATATAAACATTGTAGACAATATAGAAATATCCAACGATGTCAACTTTTGTGATGTCCTATAAATTAATGAAAATCATTGGTTTTTAAATGTAAAATGTGTAAATGATGTTGTAAAATTTTATTTAATTTGATTATCTACACCTGTTACTAATGTTAAGCTCAAAATTTATAATAAATTATTATTATTAATATGATCAAAATTTATGTAGTAAATACATAAAAATAATTTGACTAGCATATGATAACTCTTTACGATTGGATATCGTTGGAGGATCGAATACGCGGGATGGTAACTTTTTTTTTAGTTTTTTTCCAGTGTTAAACAAAAAACTATAGATATTATTTTAACTTTAAATAAAATTAATTCAATTATCTTATTCCGATCATTATCATTATAAAAATTATATCTTTAGAGAATTTATTGATATATAAGCTGCCCAGACGAAAAGTACAAATTATGAAAATATGTACAACCAAAAGAAATGTAATTATTAATCTATAACGTAGTATAATCCAAGGCTTGGAGGAGATAGGGATTTTGCTGCGCGACGGAACTGAAAAAAAGTAATAGTAAAACCGTAACAAAAAGTCTATGGAATAAAACCGTTAAATGAGACGTGCGCAGGCGCTACAGTCGTATACACAAGCGAGTAGTGTCGATTCTACATTAGCCGAAGGAACTTAGTTCCTACCTGGTGTCCCACGACACCATTATAACTTGTTTATATAAATACTAGGATGGCACCGTAGTTGATATCTCATACACTTAACCTGGCAAAACTTACTTAATCATTTACTATGACGCCACCGTTAGGTGGCGTAGTTAATATTTAATTGCAGAATATAACGAAAAAAAAAATAGTAAAAACCTGGAAACTAATGAGAAAATATGATAAAACTGACAAAACAAAAATAGCATTAAAAACTATTATAAACGAGACAAAATCATAAAAAATTAAAAATAAAAACGGGTGGTACCAAGTTTTTGGGGTCAGCTAGTATATAGGTACATACATGTATATAAAAAATGTCGTCTAAAGTTATCAGATATTTGAAGATAAAAAAAGAGTGGTAATACATATTTGGACACCACAGTGTTTCGTAAATAAACCATTTTGTTTTCGTAAAAGAAAACTCATTTTTTAATTCGTCATGTATTTTGTTCAACACGGCGTAAAATTTAATATTTCATTTACTACTTTCCGTGGGCGGAAGACTGGAAAATTTTGGTTTATTTTCGATTTCGCATATACTAACTGCTATGTTACACCTGACAACTTTTATCAAGCAGTAAATATTAGTTTAACGACTTCTATTTCTTTCATAGAATTGTTTAGATTGTGGTTGACTGTTATTGCTCGTGAAAATAATTTTTGTCGTTAAGTAAATTTAATTTGCCCAGTTGCTTACAGTTTTTTTAAGAAATAAAGATTTTATTTTTTGCTTTTTACTACATTTTTCTGTTTGAAGGTCGTTGAATTAAAAAAAAAAGCTTTTATACTTTTTAGTTGCTACTTGGCTTTGTCAGATGTAGGCGCAAATTCAAAACCTGCTGAATACCATAACGAATGTTTAAAAACCAACAAAAATCGTTATTTACTCCGTTAAAAGCTCCCAATATTGATGTTGAACTTTATCGCAAAAAATACTGTTTTGAAAACCGCATCTAAATTGATTCTGTTAATTGTGAGATAACCGCGGACAAACATACATACATACATACATACATACAGGTCAAATTGAGAACCTCCCGTTTTTTGAAGACGGTTATAAATAAAAATTTAACCCGCCATCTCTATCTAAAGCCGATAGTGTCTTAAACCGCTTGGCCACTCAAACTCCTACCATTTAATCGACTCAGGTACACATTTTACAAATTATTTTATAGTTTATATTATAATAAACATTACGTCGTCATAACAGCACTACAGGCTAGAAAATCATATATTTTTAAGGGATTGTAAATAAAAAATGTTTCTACTAAAATATAGAAATGCATACCTACAACATTTTTGTCAATTTAAAGTCGACTATCGACTCTTTCTCTAACCGTCAATTTTTTGTATTAGGCATAATCATATTTCAAACTATTACAAAAAGCGTGCGTTGGTGAATTTTATCAATAGAAGCATCAATGTCATAATGCAGCTTTTCTGTGGAGGGCTTACTGAATTAATTTCTAGTAATTATAGTTAAAATCTATTATTGTCGATTTTGTTTGGAACAAAGACAAAAGGTGTAATTGTTTTATGCGAAGCCAGTACCTATTATTCAGAAACAATATAATACCTATTGATATACAGTACATGTAATAATCCGAGTAATGACATAAATGAAATTGAGCATTATATCGTAATATAATCATATTTAATTTTCCGTTTTATTTATATCTAGGTGGATAATAGTATATTGTAATACAAGTGTTACAATGACAGAGGTTTCGTAGTACGAGTTCAGTTTGTGAAGCGAACCGCGAAGCGGTGAGTTTCGCAAAGAACGAGTACTACAAACCGTCATTGTAATTCGAGTGTTACATACTATTTTTTATAATGAACTTTAAAAAGTATAAAAAAAATAAAATGAGAGTTTTTCGAAATATTTATTTATGTTGGCAATCTTGACAGTTTTAACACTTGTCAGTTTTAATGATTTTAAATTAGAATGTTTGTCAAATTTGTATAAAATATTCCGAATTTAGCAATAACGCTGATAATGTAGTTAATAATTTACTACAACATACTTCTTGATTTACTACCTGAACTCTTTCGTTGAAAATTAGTGCAGTGCAACCAATTGTGTAAAACAAAAAGTTACCAAAAACAGTGTTACAATGAATCTATTTCGATACTGTTTTTAGTGTCGAAATAGAAACTTTGTGAACGTGAATTATAAAAAATCTATTTGAAACATTAAATAAGTAGGTACAGGAAACAATTTCAACGATGTTTAATAAGTATTCAAATTAGTGCCAAAAACTATAATTAAAATTTAATTGAGTATATGTGAAGTGTGAAAACTTTATCCCCACTTCGTACAATGATTGAGTTCCTAATGACTAATTGGCTATTCCCATAAAAAAAATTATATTTAATTTAATTTAAAAAAAGTATTTTCAGATTTTACGAGTTATTTTTTTTTAATTGCCAATAACTTGATATGTAAGTAATAAAATTTTAAAATATTTAATCGAATACCAGCGCATAATTAAACAGTTGTTTTCAATTTTTACGTAAATTGTATTAAAATATAAAGTTTTTAATCCAAAATTCCTGTTCTTTTTCGATGCGGACATTTTGTGGTAGCAAATTGGTCATTAGTGGCATAATCATTGCACGAACTTATAACTTGAAGTCAGTGATTTCTTTTTGAGATATCAATCATTTGTGTATCTATATATATAAAACTCAAAGGTGACTGACTGACTGATATAGTGATCTATCAACGCAGAGCCCAAACCGCTGGAGGGATGGGGCTGAAATTTGGCATGCAGGTAGATGTTATAACGTAGGCGTCCGCTAAGAAATGATTTTGATTAATTCCACCCCCAACAGGATAACATAGGGGATGAAAGTTTTTATGATCTATCATCTCACAGCTCAAACCGCTGGACAAATGGGGCTGAAATTTGGCATGCAGGTAGATGTTATGACGTAGGCATCCGCTAAGAAATGACTTTAATTAATTCCACCCCCAAGGGCATAAAATAGGGGATGAAAGTTTGTATGAAACTTTGTCAATTTTAAACCGTTCGGGCTAAAACTTTGCATGCATATAGTTACTATGACGAAGGCATCCCCTAAGAAAGGATTTTGATTAATTCCACCCCTAAGGGGATAAAATAGGGGATGAAAGTTTTTATAAAACTCTGTCAATTTTAAACCAATCAGGCTAAGATTTTGCATGCAGATAGTTACTATAACGTAGGCATCCCTTAAGAAAGGATTTTGATAAATTCCACCCATAAGGGGATAAAATAGGGGATGAAAGTTGGTATGAAACTGTGTCAGTTTTAAACCGATCGGGCTGAGATTTTGCATGCATATAGCTACTATGACTTAGGCATCCCCTAAGAAAGGATTTTGATAAACTCCACCCCTAAGGGATGAAATAGGGATGAAAGTTTGTATGAAAATTTGTCAATTTCAAACCGATCGGGCTAAGATTTTGCATGCATATAGCAAGTTTTTAAAGTTTTAAGATAATAATAGTTTAATACCACTCGCGCTTTACTGAGCGGGTGTGTGGAGCGGTGAGACGGTAGCACGCTGCTGCTGGCCGACATGAAACTGTCTTTAGACGCGTAGAGTCTTGAAAATTCGAGAATAAATTTGTTTTATTACGTAGTGGTGTACTAAGAAATTACTTTTTTAAATTCCATCCCTGAGGATTTAAAACAGGGGTTGCAAATTTGTATGAAACTCGGTGGCAAAAAACTAAAGTCCAGGCGGATGAAGTCGCGGGCGGCCGCTAGTTTAGTATAAAGCGTTTTAGTTTGGCAGGAAAATTTCTGTTCACTCAGTACACCCAAAAATTACAGAAATATTTAAAATAATCTACGATGCAACAGTTTTTTTGAAGTGAATACTTGATTCATCATCACGCGACGCTTTAATATAGCGCTAAAGAAAGAATTAGGCAAAGAAGTGTTAGAAAGAAAGGAAGAATAGCTGAGGGATGAGTAGGGATCAGGTTTACTTTTTAGTATATAAGTACCATCTAAATCATGACATTTCTTCTCGTATGACGTTAGTCAAATTTACAAACAACTTACTTTAGCAGCACGTGTATAGCCTATAAATAAATCTTCTTCTATACTTATAATAAATCTGTAGAGAGGTTAATTCTGTACATGAAATATATATCCAAAATAACTATCAGGGGGTGATTAGGGATCGATACTGGTACCAAAAATGCAATCAGTAAAATTTTTGTCTGTCTGTCTGTCTGTATAACCGCTATAGAAACAAAAACTACTCGACGGATTTTAACGAAACTTGGTACAATTATTTATCATACTCCTGTGCTGGTTATAGTATACTTTTCATCACGCTAGAATTAATAGCAGAGCAGTGGAGTGGAAATGTTGGGAAAACGGGAAAAGTTACTCTCTTTTTTAAGCTTCCGTCGCGTGTGCAACATTAATGGTTAAAGCTATACAGAAATCATCTTATTTTTATAATTTGGAGGTTAACTGTTAACGGATTTTACAATATTTCACCCACAAGGGGTGTTGCGGGGGCGTGAAAAATAAAAAATAAAATAAAATTTAAAATCTATAAGTCCTACAGGTTTAAAACTTTGCAAGATAGTTATTTTTATAATTTGTAGGTCAACTGTCAACGGATTTTACAAAATTTCACACACAGGGTGGGTTGCGGGAGCGTGAAAAATAAAAAAAAAAATAAAAATTAAAATCTATAAGTCCTACAGGTTGGACACTTTTGCAAATTAGTTATTTTTATAATTTTGAGGTCAACTGTGAACTGATTTTACGAAATTTCACCCTAAGGGGGGTTGCGGGGGCGTGAAAAATAAAAATTTAAAATCTATAAGTCCTACAGGTTTAAAACTTTGCACAAGAGCTATATTTATAATTTTGAGGTCAATTGTGAACGGATTTTAGAAAATGCCACCCACGAGGGGCCATGCGGGGGCGTGAAAAATAATCTATACATATAATCAATCTGTAGAAATGAAAATTCTGTACATTAAGAATATTTAAAAAATAATTAGCGGGGGGTGTTACTATATCGATTTAGAACCCACAAATGTGGTTAGATTTTTTTGTCTGTCTGTATGTTTGTGCGTTAAAATTACTGATCCGATTCAAATGCGGTTTTCACAGATATATTTGTCTTCTTTCAAATTAACATCTGGTATATAAAAATTTCTCCCCCCCACCCCTTTAACGAATTCGGGGGAGAAATTTTTATATAACAATCAACACGCCACGCGAACTACGTCGCGGGTACAGCTAGTATTAAATAAATTTATGCACTTGTTCTTTGTTAAAAACTTTTGATATATTTTAAACATATCCAGTTTTCTTCTTTTTAATAAACGTAATTAGTTTATTATATTTACTGATATCGACATTTGTATTAATATTAAAAGTTGTTCTTAGCATCGAATATTTTGGTCATAAACTGGCTATTAAGCCTTTTTCAGCAAGGTATGAGAAATGTGCTAGTACCTACTGATTCTGAATAATGAGTAATATTTTTTGTATTACACCATAAAATAAACTCTGCGTATGTTTTATTAGATAAAGATTTGCTTTGATCAGGCCACGAAGACTAGATACCAGGAGTTTAAACGTAATGTTAAAAAAATGGTCTCAATTTAGGGGACAGAACTATTGCCGGTAGAGTGCGCTTGTGTTCCTAAGATTTAAATACAATATTTCAGAAAATAAATGAAAATGCACAAAAATTTTCAAATATTAGTTAAAAACTACACAAATTTACAAATTAATTATTGATGTCCTTGTTTGTTATATGGCTCTGCTACTTGGCAATCGCCAGATAAATTAAACAGATATTATTTTGATGTTACTCACTTTTGGTGCTTTGAATATACCCACTTTTTTTACACTGTCATCTGACTTTCGGCCACTAACACAACCGTGAACAGCACAATACTTTCCCATTTCTTTTTATTAATTTTATTACAAGTAATTTTAAATAAATTAATATCATATATTTAATTTAATTTCGTGAAATTTTAATGTCATAAACATTGGTTTGGTTCTTACTGCTCCTCGCGCCACCAGTGGCAAAAAATAGAACTATGATCTGGCCCGATAATTGAGACCAGAAATATTATGAAAAAGCCTATACCGTGTAGACTCCTGGTATCTAGTCTTCGTAGATCAGGCAATAAATTTAATGACGTTTCAAATAAAATGGCATGATAAAAAAAAACGCGACTGATCAAAAATATTGACATTGACAGATCTAAACATTAATAGCCTGTAAACGACTTATTAATGATCAATTTTGGACAATAGTTAGTACATTAACATTGTTATTAATGTAAAGTCGACGGAAAAAAGTATTTAAAATCGAGCCTTGTTAGCGATGTCTCAAAACAAAAAACTCTAGACGTCGCGTCGGCGGTTACCAGGGTGAAAAAAAGTGGGGTGGGAAGGTGCGTACGTAGAAACTGAATAAAAATCGATCCCTAAAAAATGTTTTCATTACGAAATTGTGCCAATTTTCATCTAACTAATAAGTAGGTAGATTTTTAATATCTTTGTAATTTGTATAGTTGTTTTAAAAATCAATGTTCATTATTTTGTTTTTTGTTACAGGTCTCAGAACGAGTTTAGCGAGAGAGGACTCGATATTTAAAATATCTCGACAAGAAATCCAATAGCAAGTTAGAGGTTTTTTTTTGGTAAATATTTTTATTTGTTTATATAAGTTTGATTTTGTTATATTAAAATTAAATTTTATTTGCAGGTTTCTACGTAGAAGTGGAAAGTGTTTTTTTAATGCGAGTTTTAAAAATATTTTTGCAATACAACTTGCAATCGGGTAAAATTTTGTCAAAATAAACACCGGCAAGTAAATTCAGTGCGTTTAATAAACCGAATTTATCGTAAGAAGTAAATCGCGCGATAATAAAATTTATAATAACGATAAAATAATAATTATACCAATTTCCGTACAATACCTTAGACAGGTAGGTATATTCAATATTTATATGAATTCAATTTGTTATTTGGATTTATAGAGTTAAGAGGTATATCTGGACAAGGCATAGGGGAAATTTGGGTAATTATTTTACAAGAAAATTCGTACAAAACGAGAGTGAATGTAAACCGGGAAAATTCGGGAAATTTTTCTTATAAATTTGTGATTTTTCGAATTCGGAAAATCGCGGCGATAATTATACCAGTCTTCTCACAATACCTTAAAGACAGGTATATTCGATATTTATATGAATCCAATTCATTATTTGGATTTATAGATTTATTGGGTATATTTGGACAAAGCTGAGATACGCTGTTATATGATTTTTTAAATCGTATAACTTTGGCGTAGGGGAAATTTGGGAAATTATTCTAGAAGAAAATTCGTACGAAACGGAGTGAACGTAAACCGGGAAAATTCGGAAGTGTACGCGAATGATAACTATGGAGAAAACTAGAAATTATGATTATGGAGGAGCCAGCATTAGGGAAGGAGAAAATAGGTAATTTATTAACATTATTCTTCTTCTTTCTTTCACCAGCCCTTAACTGTCCATTCCTAGACGTAAGCATCTTCTTGATGTTTATATTCTGTCGCGTCTTTTGCTATCTAATACCATTTGCTTGATATTATCCAACTATCTCTTGCGAGGTCAATCCAGACTTCTTTTATGCTATCTCGGTCTCCACTTCAAAATGTGTTTAGTCCATCTTGCATCCTCTGGTCTGGCGAAATGTCCTATCCAGTTCCATTGTATTCTGTCTTCAACTTTGCGTATTTCATGCTTGCAGAAGTAATCTTTCAAAGTTATTCTTTTCTATTGCGCGCTTTGTGATTCCAAATTTTTTGGCGGCTTTTATAGTCATTGTAGTTGTCTTCAGACCAAAGTCATCACTGAGAGGGTGCAAGAATTAAAAACCTTGGTTTTTAGGTTGATGGGAATGTTAGTGTTACTAAGGACATTTTTAAGTTTCATTGACTTTCAGTGTCTTTAAACGTATTCTTAACTTCTTTATCAACTTTATGCAAAGTCTCCAAAGTTGTTTTCAATGTCTATATGCATTTGCTCTTTTAACATTTCACTATCTTTCTGTCACTTATCCAGTTGTTGACGATACTTCTAGAAGAGTATGTAGTTGAATCTTCATCAACTTTCTAGTCGTGTAATGTCTTCATAGTTTCTTTTAGCTAATTCACCTGCTTTTTGGCGAGTCTTACAAATCTTCTTTATTTCTGTTTTATCACTCACATTGTTATTAGACTTTTAGACGATGGTTTTGAGTCTTCTGCCACGTATTTTATTAAATTTAAAAAAAAAGAAAAAAAAATGAAATTTTGAAAAATTAATAAAAGGGTTAATCAATTTACTCCAATCCAAATTCAACTCCAGCTGAGTTTGGTAGTGGTCTCTCTACTGGCAAATTAGTGCCCAGCTCAGCCGTAGAGGGTAAGTAAACAAATATTAGTGAGTCGCGCCACCGATTTAGACGGTCAAAATCGGAAACCCCTGTTGTTCCAGGCACTACTTTACCCACTGGAGATAATTAAATAAATTTTGAATATTTAACAGTTCCAATTGAATTACACAATAACAGAAAATAACGATAAAGTGAGCTAAATAAAACCAAAATATCAACTAGACCCTTCTTTAATAAACAAATTTAAGAATTACAGACTGTCAAGCCTCGTGCTTGACAACGCAATTGATATTTATATAAAAAAAAAGATTATGCGAACAATATAGAAAGAAAATTTATCAATAAGTGTGATCACACGCAATACAAAAAAACAAGAAGAATAAATTTTAACTAAAACTATAACCGCGACTTAAATCTAGTTAGCTTATCTGAAACGCTAGATACAGTTCCTCGTCGTCTTAGGCTTCTCCAATACTTAGGCCGGTACCAAATTCAAGCCTGTTACCAGAACCAATAGGCTTACATCAATCTCAAATAACTAAAGCTCGACTAAGTATCAGGTCAGCAATCAAACTTCAACCAAATAACTAGGACTTAAACCCTTAACTAGGATTTACACCTGTATCTAGGATTTAAGCCTGTATCTAGGATTTACGCCTGTATCTAGGACCCTAAAATCGTAATTTAAAATTTTATACATAGGAATACTGTGCTAATAAGCAGCACAGTAAAAATTGTTATATTGATAATATTAATATCTAAAAATTTTATATAAAAATAGCAGAGACAATGAACTATTATAGTTCAATGAGCAATAATAAAATCGAAATATGTATTTTCATAATGGAATGATAAGTAGTTGTAAATTGACATAAATGTCAAATTTAAAATAAAAGTTGTGAGAGAAATTAAATGTAAGTTTGAATCCTGCTTACCTTTAGAAAAAGTTATTAGTTTAGTATATTATACGCTGTTTTTAAATAAATTTAATTAAAATTTGTAGTTTTCATTATGTAGTTTTGATGACTCATAGCGCCATCTCTTTAGATAATCTAAAAGCTACTTTGCCGGCCTAGGCCGGAAAATGTCATTTTCCGGACGATTTTGAAGTAATTAATAGTACTGTTTCTGGACGGAGGACCAAAAAATTAATAATTAAATAATAAACTGACAAAAAACTGTTTGCTAGTTTAATTGTCAGAATTTTATTTGTAAAAATACAAAGTATGCTAATAACCCATTTCGTAGTAATTTACATGTTTAATGAGGCATAAATAGGCATAAATCACAGAGTACGCAATAAGTGTCGGTAACGTCACCGTGGCAGCGGACAAATTATACCATAAAGCTTATTTTGGTGGCCAAATCCAATCACGGTATCGAATACTTGATATATTAGTACTTTACGTGACCTTTCATTTCCGATTCACTCATAAAACGTAATTGCCTTATTGTGGTTTATGGACTCTTCCGTCGAGTCAGCAATACACGATCGTTTTCGATTAATAACGTTTTTTAATTGTGGTAGTAGTAGTTTTATGATCTATTATTCTCCGATTTAGTATAACATTTAAAAGTGCGAATATAGTCAAAGTACGATAAAATTTATAATAAGTTTTATAATATCAATTTAACAATCTACTGATGATTTGTTAATATATATTTAATTTATTTACTAACTAGCTTAAATATGTTAAGTAAAAAAGGTAGAAACTGTTGTATAAAGAAATCGTTAAATCTTTTATAAGACAGTTTTGATGTGAACTACCACCGGAAACGCGAAAAATTTTGATTAATTTTCATTTAACGACTTTTTTGTGCTTTATTCCCCACATCGAGCTAAACAAAAGAATCTTACGGAAATAATTTCCCAACTTTGAAACGAGGGCATTTGGCTTACTTAGAGCGTATAACTCAACTGTTCAAGAACAACAGTAGTAAAATTAGAAGCCGCAACAAACGTGCTTTGCAAATGGACTCTGAATGGTTAATTATTACTAGACAGTTAAATCATCAGGGTTTCTTTTTAGATCTATAATGAAAATAAAATCCATTTAGTAACAGGTGCATTATCTTTTTTTATGCAGACGTTAACCCAATTTGTGTTTGCCAAATATTTCAGACAGGCGCAGTTCTATAATTTTTCTATAACTCAGTGGCGTTCATTCAAACTGCATTTCATGCAATTAAATAGTTTCAATATAGATGTCCAATCTTTATACTATTGCCATGACTTTTTTAATAGAATTTAGCATCTAAATTGCACAATCGAGGCTGAGAGAAATTGAGCTGAATTTTCTGCTTGGTAACAACATTTTTAAATACACGTGTAGGGGACAAAACTGCTTTTAACTAGATTTAATACGCAAAGGAATCATGTTAATCGTGAAACATAACTACGAGCTATTGGTATGGACATCTGCAACTTTTAAAAACTTTGCCTTCTTCCAAGAGTACCTTAGGATGTTTGTAGCAGCATTTTCAAGAAACTAGTGTTATATGGGGAAGACACAATGTCTTTCAGGAATTTTTTTGCGTTGGGCTTATGTATTGGAGATGTAAAGTGCATTTTGCGCATAAACAAGGAGATAAGATTAAGCTTATGCACCAGGTGCCTCGAAGGACATCATGTAACTCTTAATGTATGAGACATTAAACAACATGGTACAAATATACATCTTAATTACTTTCTGGTGATTGTTACTAACGGTAATTGTGTGCCAATTTAACTAAACAAAACTTTCAGCTAAAACGTAAAATATTTTGAAACCTGAACTGTCAATTCTTGTTACTTAAATATAACATCCATATATGATTCGACTACATAAATTTGCATGAAAGGATGAAAAATTTTCATTCAAATCTCTCCATCTACGTAAATTTCGCTTTCGGTATTACACTGAAATCTTCACGTATTTAAACGTACCTCACCCCTGATTCCGTTCCATTATGTTGGAAGAATCATCTGTTGGGAATTGAAACGGTAGTGTATTACTTACATTTGCCCTATATTTATATTCATCCGTTAGAGTGAGCCCTTTCCCTTTGGGGTTCATGCAATATTGAAAAGAAACACGGGATCGCCTTTGGTGTAAATGTATGTTAATGGAAACAAACCGATATGGCAGAAGAAAGAGAAATTTGAGTGTAGTCAAGAGTTTTTTATTCTTGAGATGTTTCAGAACATTGATAAAATGTTTCACTTTCTTATTCAATCAATAATGTAGCTTTTAGGGTTATTTCATTTTTTTTTCTTTTTCAATAATTAGATTTACTTAAAAACTAAATATATGTTAGTGGTACATCTTAGTCATTATAAATCTGGTGTTCAGTGTAATCTTAATTTCGTTTCCTTTTTTATACTATGTAGATTGTACGTGGTCTGAGCAGTGTGTGTTTTTCTTCAAAGTGATTTTCAAGTTAGTCGGATTTTTAAGTAGCTAAAATGACCGAAAAAAAATGAGCTATGAATTTGCATCAAGTATGCTTGAGTATACACCTAGGCTGTCTGAGTATTTGGCTTTAGGTCCAAAAACCCCTGCTCCAGTTCCTTCATCTGTCTTAAGTATATACTTTGCTTTTGATGTGAATTTTTAAACAATTTTGCAGATTTCCCTTTACTTCTTTAACTCTTTTTACATCTTCTTAGGGTGGCCTTAAAAGTTTTTCAAAGAACACTATATATTCAACTAAAAAACACAATGGAATCAGTTCCTCCTACTTAAATTTTACCGTTTCTAGACATAATCCTATATTTATATTAATCATTTTTCTTTAAAATTATTTCCTCCTCATTTAAGCTTTAATTTACTTCTTCTGTTAACCATATGGTATTTTTTTGTGATTTTGCAGATGCAACATCAAAATTTGTTGCCAAAAAATATATCATTAATATTAATTCAAAGCTACATATGTTTACAAATCTAGTTTTCCTTAATACACAAAAATAAATTATCCACTGTGTCAACACTATCTGCTTTAAATTCCGCAGGAACAAATTGAAAATGTCGGGAAAACTGCTACGAGTTAAAGTGTCAAGTTTTTAGCAAGAAATTAGATTTATATGGGATACTCCCAGCAAATATATCGTCGTAACTGTAAAAAATCCGCGCTTACAACGGATGAAGTTATTGTTTTTATCAAATTGTAATCCTCTAAACGCAATTGCTTTTTCTTTTGTATTCTCTCGTGAAAGCTAGAAATTTAAAATGTGAAAAGAAAAAAAATCATTTACATTGTTTCATATTCTTTTGATTTTATATTTAAACTTTCATATAGGAACAAAGTAAAGCTGTTGAAACAGAAAAATGCTTATAAATGATAACTGTTAAATGACAACTGTTTAATAATAAAAAATCTACACAACTGTATAACGTGACATCAATTGTAAACTTTTATAAAAATATAGCAAATATTCACAACCATTTCAAAACTCTCTTTAGTTTCTAGAAGAATCCCCAATTATCAAAAGCTTTATATACATACAATTTCATAACGTACTTAAAATAAACACTTTCAAGTTAAATCTTTCAGCATATATTGTATAGTTTCCATTTTTGGTGAATAATAGGGTCATTTAGTCCCAATATTTGTCTGACACCAAATTATAGAGCATTGTCATTCCACCAGCTTACAATTTAATAACTATACCTATTGCTAAAACAATATGGATCTCAGGATAATTATCTAGAGAAATTTGCTTATCTTGTGTTGAATACCAACTAATATATCAACTCTGATGACACTAATGCATACAATAATGATTCGTTGTATGTGCACCACATCCTCTCTATTTATAGCTTGGTAATTATATTCCTAGTTGGACTATAAACTAAAGTTTAGCTTTATGTTAAAATTGGTATTTAATCATTGAACCAATAAACAACACTTAACTTCTTTATCAAGAAATATTGACTTCTGAATAATGGGATTTTTACAAGTTTAAAAAATAACCTTTTGTTTCTTTAATCATCCCCTCGTTTAAGTGAAAGCTCTTGTCTATCAGCCTTTTCTTTAGATTCAGGAACAAATATTTATGCAAGGGAGTTAAGTCTGGAGAATATGAAACGAGTTGTAATCTTGCCACGTATTTTAATGAGTTTAAAACAAAATCGAATTTGAAAACAAATAAATTAATTAACGGAAATACAACTCCAGCTGAGTTTGGTAGTGGTCTCTCTACTGGCAAATTAGTGCCCAGCTCAGCCGTAGAGGTAAGTAAACAAATACTAGTGAGTCGCGCCACCGATTTAGACGGTCAAAATCGGAAACCCCTGTTGTTCCAGGCACTACTTTACCCACTGGAGATAATTAAATAAATTCTAAATTTTTCCCAGAACTATGTGAATTGTACAATAAAAAAAAACGATAAAGTGAGCTAAATAAAACCAAAATGTCAACTAGACCCTTCTTTAATGAAAATATTAAGAATTTACACAACTGTCAAGCCTCGTGCTTAACAACGCTATCAATATTTATATATAAAACAAAGAATTAATAAATGAATAACTTTAAAGATAAATTTATCAATATATGTGTGATCACACGCAATACAAAAAAACATAAATAAGAAAAATAAATTTTAACTAATTACTATAAGCGCGTCTTAAATCTAGTTAGCTTATCTGTTAATGCTAGTAAGTTTCTGCAGTCCTTTGCTTGTCTAATACTTGGGTCGGTTCCAAAATCAAGCCTTCTCCAAAACCAAAAGGCTTACACCAAACACAAAACGTATGCTTGAACCAAGTATTAGGCCTGCTCACAAAAGAATCCTGTATCTAGGACTAATGCCTGTATCTAGGACTAATGCCTGTATCTAGGACTAATGCCTGTATCTAGGACCCTAAAATCGTAATATAAAATCAACGATAGCTTAAACAGATTTAAATGACTCCTTGAATTAGTTTGACTTGATTACTTTAATACAACTTGAATACATTAACTTAAATTTATACTGCAATGAAAGAACAAAGTGAATTTACTTGAATAATACAACATTTAGCAAATGGCTTCTCTGAATTTACATTTAATAGGCAAAACTAATGATTAAAATGTACTCAACGAAACTAAATTAAGTCAAAATTTAACATAAAATTAATTTGTAATAGTACAAAAATATCAATTTATAATAGTTAAAAAAAAAACTAATCTAGTTATACAAAAATAAAACCTACATACAATACATAAAGAAATACACATGTAAAATAAAAATATTAACCAAGATTGCGATTAAATGGCGTTATTAATCTTATAGAAATAAAATTACGTGACTCACCTATCAAGATAGGGTTATTTTACTTCGTTAACTCGATACCCCAGCTGGTAGTTGGGTAAAAACAATTTCCTCGTTGCTAACTGCAATGTTGAGCAAATTCCTACCACGATTGCTGTCTAAGTGGTTTCTAAAATACCAGTCTCCCCTACTGTCTGTTTCATAAGGAACAAAAGGACCATAAAAATCGAATAATTACATGGATAAAGAAGCATGTACTCACCAACAGAAAATTTTACCAAAAATCCGGACACAAAGCCGTATTTTCCACCGAATTTACCAAAATCCAGAATAAAATCTCCTCCTCAAAATTCGATGGAAACAAATTAAGCTTAATTACGCAAATCCAACCTGAGTTGACCCCGATGTACAGGGATGCAAATTAAACTCTCAAAAATTTTCTCGTTAACACGCGTTCACTACAAAAGCTCGAGGTGAAAAGAAAGAATCTCCCTCAATTATTAACCTTCACTTAATTTGACAACTTTAAAAGAAAAAAGATGGCCTCTACTACGATACGGACAATAACCATAGCTTATTCAGCCAACAACTTACGAACAAACAGAGGTCATTTGATATGACTAATCTTGTTATTTATATAGAAGACAACAAAAATCCCTACATTAACTAACTTCCCCATTTATTTTCGATTTTAATAATAAAGTTATAAATATAACGCAACGCTGGCTGCAAAACACTATACGTCAAGCTATTAACAAAAAGAAAGAAGTAGCACTTTCAGTCAGATGAAAGCGAAATGTCAGTAATTTCAAAAATAAACACTACTAGAGTTCATAACCAGAATTAAATAAATTTTCGTTCAAAACAATATTAGCAACATTAGTTATGGCCAGAATATATTTATAAATTGATGATTAACTATAATCAATCTAAATCAACTGGGACTTGTCACGATTTACTCCTTAATAACGGAGAGTTCATAAGGTAAGCCAACGATTTTGTTTACAAATTAAGATCTATCGCGAAATTAGCCCGTGACAATCTTATCACAATGTCGTGGCGGACTTATTATAGCATTTTTTAAGTTATTAGATAATAATAGATATTTTTTTAAATTAAAAATCCTTGTAAAGAAATACTAGTTTGGGATGCTGCCTCTGAAGGTTACTCTACACTTTTTTTACTCTTTATCTGCTCTAATTTTAAGACAGTACTGTTCTTGATAAATTACCACTTTTAAAGCTCTTTTGCTCTTTATGTTCCTCTACTCTTAAGGCTGCTTTACATTTGATGCTGTAAACACTCTTTAATTCTTTTTCTTTCTTTTTTATTATGAAATTTACAATTTAACTATCTCTACTTTTTACTATTTTATTCTATTTAAATTTCAAAAAAGTAAAGTAAAATGAATGTATATTTGCATATAATAATACTAACATAATCATAAATATATTCTAGGTTTTTTCAATTCAGTTCTATTCTTATACGGTTATTGGTGCTCCGCTTTAACAAAACTGAAATTTAACAGGAATTTATATTGAAGCAGCAGCTGCTTCAATTGTATTATCGTAGATTTGCGTTGCAAATTCCTTCTTCTGCATTTTTGTTTTATTACAGGAACATATTCGTTTATAATGTACTCATAAAAAACCTATATATATCCAGGCATACAAATACCGAAAAAGAGTTTATAGAACAAAGGATTAGTTTCGATAAAATTGCTGTTAAATAACTCAGTTGTAACATCGAATCACAGCAAATTAATTACCGCTCTAACTCTATTCGAAGTCATATTGATTTTAACATTGCAGAACAAGCAATACAGAATGTTAAAATAATAGCTTCGTAAATTAATATAATAAAAAATTAATTTGATGGACTAATTAGTTGTGATTTGGACTAATTAAAGGATTATATTTTGTGTAAATTGTAGATTATACTATACCTAAATAGTACAGGTGCCCTAACTACACTGCAATCCTATATCTATTGATGAGTCCATGAGTTCCCTTATATAGAAGACCTGTGCCATATATTTATGAGAGATTTTTTCGATTACCTACTCTAATTTCAGATTTCTGAAGCGTCTAGAGTAGAGCAGTAATTGCTGTATTAACTTTTTGCTTGTGTTTTTCTAATAGACAGTACTGATTTCCGTTTCCCCTTTCTTCTTGTCTTTTAGATCCATTAGCATTAGAAGTGAGGGACCACTTTGAGAGAATATCATTTTACTATCTATTTTCTATCAACCTTATCCCAAACCTAGTTGGGGTCGGTGTTAGCCTTTCTTAGCATTTGTTTCCATTTACCTCTATTTAAAACATCCTCTCTTCTCCATTTTTTTTCTTTCAGGTCCTCCTTCTATCCGTTTACCTTGACTGCAGTCTTCTTTTCTTCCTGTTACCCCCCAATCCACATATTCATCTACACTTTTACTTACATAATTCTCATTCCTCCTCTGTACAAGACCAAACCAACTGTTTTAATAGATTGTACTGTCCCCATTTGAAATTATTAGCTTTCGTATCTAGGCAAAATCTGCCGCAACCTTAAGATGACAAATTGCGTAAAACACATAGAAGTAGAAAAACTATTTATTTTATTTTTCGAAACATGCCTCTGTTTGCAAATAAAATTATTATTCAAGATCCCGCAACGTAGCTGATTTGCATGGAACGAAAAATATATTTTAGTTTACGCTTTACATCATAATGGCGTTTTATTGGCTGTACATGGACAAATCCAAAGGATTAGGAATGTAAAGAAAATCTATCATCCGGCAAAAACTTTTATGGCTTTAGACAAAACATATTGTTAAATTATGAGGTTAGGTTTGTGTATCTGGGAAATAAATTCGTTGTACGCTACGCTACGGCTCGAGAGATTTACTGATGGCGTTTGTTATGTTCAGACGCCAGAAAATGGGTTATCTCAGTTGTTTCTGTATATATTGGAAATTTTTTCAGCGGACCTTATGGTTATTGATGTTCTAGTTTTGAGTTACAGTTGATTTATTTCGACAAAGACATAACAATAGATACTTGATTGAAACATAATTTTTTACGTGTATTAAAAAATCAGAAAAACCGGAAAAGTTATTGTGTACAAAGTATACAAACAGGAAAATGATTTTGAGCTTTTTGTATTTACATTTTTTTTTGAGTTTTTTACTTTTTTTTGTTTTTATTTTTAAACTTTTTTAAGTGTTTTTAAGTTCATCACTTAGTTAAAATGATATTTCTGTCATCCATTATCTAAGAAAATATCATTATGCTTTATTGTGTAGGAAGAACGCTTTTTAAAAATAAAGTAACTTTGTGTTGCATTGAATGTGGCGTTACATCCGAGATCACTTGGGAAACAGCTGTTGGCTAGATTTAAAGTTATCTGGTGAAGAGCCATATCGTCATAAGACACAAGATCCTATGCGAGAGCGACATAAAATGTCGACCAAATAAAGTTACTTGTCTATTCGGTATGTCGAGGAATATTTTTAGAGAGAAGTGCTTCTACGTTAAAGTTACGGTCAGGTTGCGGTCGAACGAAATGAATAATTCAGTAGAAAAGGATATGGCAACGAGATGCTAGCGGGTAAAGGGTAGAAAAAGGTTTTTCTTGGAATAAAACGACGGAATATATTTTTGCGATAGCTTGCTGAACACTGAGTTTCAAGTTTTTGTGCGCCGTTGGCGTTGTTATTGTTGTTTAAGCGAAAGAACGAAAGGATCTGTAGAAACTTAGCATTAAGTGAGGTATTTGATTTTTTTTGTAGTATATACGTAAAAATTCACTTTGTTCATTTTAACTTTTAGTCATCTTTGGTGTCTCAAAAATATTTCAATGAAACTACAATTAAAACACAAAAAATCCTTGCAAGACTCTCTTTCCAACTTCCGCTAATCTCAGACATCAAAAATGTATTTTCTCTGCTGCTTTCAGCTCCTGGAGCTCAAAAAAGGATTTTCAATCTTCCAATCTTCTTGATAAAAAAAAATTCTAAAATCGTGGTGAACTTCCAGATTTTTAAGTTTTCAATTTTTAACGTTGGAAATTAAAATCTAAGATTTTTAAAGGTAATTAGATTAACAAATAATGAATTGATAAAAATAATGAGGAACAAAACGATAGCCATTAAAATCAATCATTACCAATAACACGTTATTGCTTTCTAAAATTCTTTAATTCCGCTAATAAATTGAATAAATTGGAACAAGTCCAATAAAAATCGATATGTACCTACTTTTATTTCCAGTGAAAACACTTAAATAAATTCGCGCATTTTTACTCGAACGATATTCAGATTTAATAACCGTAACCAAAAATTGTTGGAAGATTTAACATTTTTGGCACACGCTGTCTATCATATTTTATGTGTTTATAAAATGCTTTCATTCACAAAATGATGGTGATGTTAATTTAGATAATTTTTACGTTGTTATCATTATCGGTCAATTATATTTATATGTATATTGTATTAAAAATGGAGAAGGTATAAAGTAAGCCTAATAATATTACTTATCAAAGTTTATAAATGTTGTATTTGATTTTTTAAAGTAAATATTTCTGCTTCAATAATAGAAATCTAAGAGATCTGGATGTGTAAAATTGGGCGAGCAAGTGCTCTGCCGGAACTGAGACCACATATGGTCTATTGTGCATTCTTTCCTGTGTATGGATATCCACACGTCAGGCTATCATCAGGCCTAAAGATTTTAAAATAGATGATAAGACTCCCGAGGGTGTAAGCCAGTACTCGCCCAACCTGGATCTTCTGATTTCAGAAAAAGCAGAGAAATCAAACAGTATATGCTCTACTGTTTTCTCTTCTTGTTTCATGATTTCTGATGGGTCATGCACTGCTCAAGGAACACCTCCACACTATCAGGCACTACTTTGCAGAAAACAGTCAAGTTTTGAAGAACTTTAGATGGCTTCCAAAAATTTATGGCACCCATAATTATAAAAACTAGTAGAGGATACCAACATATTGGTGTAAGTGAAATGAACCAATGGAAGAAGTGCAATAGGCCTAAAACAAAAAGAATATTTGCAGTCTTTTGTACAGCAAAAAAGAGAAATAGAAGACCGTACGGTAAAGGGTACAGAGCAAAAGTATTATTTAGTGTTTTTAGAGACACAAAATAACAGCTAAAGAATTAATGTCTCAAAAACAATTGAAAAAAACTGTCGACACTCATCAAGTGCCATTTGATATTTTTTTATAATAAATAAATCAAATTAATTACAATAGTGCAACAAACAGCGCGGAACAGGACAAGATACCAAAAGAAAAACGTTGCTAAATTTATTTGAGTAAAGAGTTTTAATTTTAACTTATGAAAACCTTTTATAAAACACTATACAGTTAAAGAAACTAACACGTTTTCAACGGTTCTCTTGTAATATTTTTAACTCAGAAAAAGATTACTGTGTAACAACCAAACAACCTGTCAAAACAGGAATACCATGCCATTGTCACCCACACTTCCACGACGACCCATTCTGTTTGTCTGCAAACAAATAAAAGTCTCAGTTGGCGTTGTTCCAGTAGAGCAAAATGCCACCGATAAAAAATATCAAGTGGCAGACACGAGGGCACAACACAAAAGGATGAAAAAAGTATACTAAAATGTGTTTACCCTTACATTGAACTAACGATTTTTAGAAGTTACGTTGACGTTTTATTAGAAGAAAATAGCTTGAAGTCAATGGCGTGCCTACGTCAAGAAAACCTTAATATTATAAGTTAAACAAGAAAATTTAAAATCTGTGACTGCTAATACATATCTTGAAATCAAAATTGTGTTTCATCATGTAAAAAATTTATCACCAGATATATTTGCAAAGTAAAAAAGCAAATTGTTCCTTGTAAGGTATCAATAATAGATATTCACTTATTATTTGTGACTCAAGTACATATTTACTGTTTAGTAGAAAGAAGGGTAAGGCTTTGAGATCTATATGACTTTGGTTCCTTTGTAGGACATTTGCCTTTTTTACAAATAAAGCAGACCTTTACTTTTCGCCATCCTTTTGAAATATCTGTTGATATCATGCAAATTTTATACGGAGCACTAATATGAATATTTTCAAATTGGCATCATAACAGATGACATAACTAAAATTTTAGTAGTTTTAAAGATAACAATACTTATTATTGTAGTTAAATTGTATTCTAGCTAATATTTTTAATAGCAACTTTATGTTTAAGATAACAAACTATATACAAAGTACCTAACATTTACCGATAACAAAAAACTAATTAAAAAACTTCTCCTGCCTTTTCCTTGTTTTCACTTTCTCCCATTGTTCACATCTAGTTTCGAAAACTTTACCACCGAGTCGATTTAATTTTCACGAAAGGCCTTATTTATACTTCTGGCAGGTTTTGCCGTAACCGTAGAGTTGTAGTCGTAATACGCCAAACGTGCCGTACGAGTTTTCCATCGGTGTTAGGTCAACGGCCTTTCACCAAAGAGCTTCCATTAATTCTAGGCTGAAAGGATTTCAATTCTATTTTTATATTCGTCGAAATGGCCATAACATTAATGATCGTTGCCGGTTTAGTAAAGCATTTTCATGCCCTTTTCGATTACCTATTCATACCTTTTAGACAATAGATGTTTGAAGGTTCCACAGTTACATTCAAAAACGTTTTAGCACATTTGTTTTCATTCCCATATTTAAAATAATTGTTTTCTATTATTTTGTACGCATATGATATAAAAGTTCCAATAATAGTTATTTATGAAACAGTTCGTGAAGTATGCTTTTTGCGCACGCACGCGATGTTTAGAGCACGAGCGAAGCGAGTGCTATATATCGCGTAAGTGCGCAAAAAGCACTTCACGCACAGTTTCAAACAATATTTTATCTACGATAAACAAATAAAAAAAATTACAAATTCAAATTTGAAAATTTAAACTACAAAACCACGAAGACTAGATACCAGGAGTCTACACGGTATAGGCTTTTTCATAATATTTCTGGTCTCAATAATCGGGCCAGATCATAGTTCTATTTTTGCCACTGGCGGCGCTAGGAACCATAAGAACTTATTAGAGCCTTATAAGAACCGATGTTTATGGCATTTAAATTTCGCGAAATTAAATTCAATAAATAATATTAATTTATTTAATAAAAATTAGTTGTCATAAAAGCTGTCAATAGTAACAAAACTTCCCGCGTAAGGATTTAAACCAGTAGCTTAGGAACACGAGCGCACTCTACCGGCAATAGTTCTGTCCCCTAAATTGAGACCATTTTTTTAACATTACGTTTAAACTCCTGGTATCTATACTTCGTGCTACAAAACTGTCAGAATAACTTTTGTTGAAATTTAATGCTCTCAAGCCGGCTCCACACATGCGTATACGAATATTCGATAATTGTACGAATATTTGGGACAAATAATCGTGTGCGAATATTTGCTTTTGTCTACCATCCACACAATTACTTTAAAAAGCGAATATTTGTATGCGAATAAAAATACGGAAAATATTCGGATTCGGCATTCGTAATGGATGACTCTATCATTACTGCAGGTGCTTAATTTTTTATGTCATTATAATTTAAATATCACTTTTTCACGCTATTTTTAACAATTTTATCAACACACGAAACTAATCTAACCTAAAAATAATGTGTTAACATTCAAGACGAAAGTGTGGATGGTAGTGCGAACACGGACAGTACGAATATTCGGGTGCTTTGATGTGTATTAAGTACCGACTCAAGACGGAAAACATTCGTATTCGGAGAAGTACGCTGAATATTCGCCAACGAACACAAATATTGTATCCACATATGCGGTATTTTCCGCAAACACCGATTATTCGTTGACGAATAACGCAAGTGTGGAGCCGGGGTCATAGCAACACCATGACAACGCGAATGCTAAGGATATTTGATTATATGAAGGTGTGTCAAAAACAGTGCGAAAAAGTAAATCCCTTTTAAAATACATTGTTACTTCACGCACACTTTTAATCCTTCACGCACTGCTGTCTATAATGACAGTTTTCACGAACTAAAAATTGATACATAATATGAGGTAGAGTAGATAATAGTTATTTATGATATGAGTGTTAAAAGTGAGGTTTTATTTTGTGAGTGAAAACGTTTGTGAAATGAGCGGAGCGAATTGAACAATTTCACGAACAAAATAAAATCACTTTTAACACAAATACCATACAATGTTTTTTGTACAACTTCCCTATTTTGATAATGAAACGAGCGAATTTGCAATGACAATAAACCAAACCGTGTTAAAAGTAAACTAAACCGTGTTAAAAGTAAACTTGTTTACATGGCAACGTGTTAAAAGTATTTTTAACACGCTGTTATGTAAACAATCGTTTTTAACATTGTTTGCTATCATTAAAAGTGTCACTTTTAATGACAGTTGTACAAACACTATTTTTATATTAAAATTAACATGCTAAAAAACTTACGGTAGAATTATTAAATACCAGGGATAAATTACAACTGTTGTCAATAAACTTTATATGTGGACAGTAAATTTCCATCTTTAGAATCAATGCAACTATGTAAGGTGTCGTTTGATCTAATAAAAGTTTTATATTGTGTAACTTTTTTTAGAATTATTTTCTACTCATAAAACTTCATTTTACTGTCAATTATATTCGAATGCCGAAAGGTAGGAAATAGTCGTAAAAAATTGACACATTTACATTGCTTACAAAATACTGTTGTTAAAAGTAACAAATTGTTTGTATTGCCACATTCTGTAAGTGTATTTAGTTTCACACATAAAAATTTGTCACGTTGGTATTTTGGAAATCAGTCCAAGATAAATTGACATCTTTATTTAGTAGCTATTTTTGTATTGCTATTTACAGCAAAATAATGTGCGTAATTATTATGTTTGCAATTATCAAATAACATGAATGATTTTATTTGTTTTCGCATAAAACTGGCCTAAGTTAAACAAAAATTTAAGTAAAAACATAACAGTTGTTGGCAACGTAATGGTGTCGAGAAAAGGATTTTAAAAAATGTCGGAAACATACGACATTGCAAGTACACTTATAAATAGCCATAATACATGTTATGACTCACCATTTTTCTCAACAGAAAACCTCGGCGAAAATAACTGTGTCGTCCAAATGTCATTTTTCTATTTTTCGGACCGTTTTTATCGACCATCCGGATCCATTTTTTGAAACATCTACAAATTTTTATTTTATACGATATACACTCAGAAAAGGTTTTCATTAAAGCACTGTTCAGTTTCTTTTTGATTCCGTTCTAAAAATTCATAGACAAAGTAGAATGTAATAAAATAGAATTTATATATATATATATATATATATATATATATATATATATATATATATATATAATGGCTATACACCCCTATGTGGGGCTAAGCAGCACAAGCTTTCTAGATCCTATTTCTTGGGTGGATCAGTCCCTTTTACTTATTTTATCGTCTGGAAAATTTCTCTCCATTTTTTTCTATCTCTAGTTTTTCCCTGCCATTCTCTTACTCCGGCCCTGTGTAGATCTATCTCAACTTCCTGTAGCCACCTCGATCTTGGTCTTCCCCTTTTCCTTCTCCCTCCTGGATTTCATTGTACCATTGCATACGTCACTGCTTCATTTCCTGCTCTCCAAATATGACCTAGCCATCTGACTCTATATTGCTTTATTTTGGTTACAATATCTTCTTTCAGTTCTTTTTTAATCTCGGCGTTTGTTCTGCTTCTATATTCACCTTGTTCTGTTTTGATTGGTCCTAATATAGTTCTCATAATCTTTCTCTCAGCTATTCGTAGGTCTTCCTCATCTTTTTTAACCATTGTCATTGTCTCAGCTGCATGCAAAAATATTGGCCTGATTATTGTTTTATATATATTCATCTTCGTTTTCTTGGTTAGTATTTTGCTTTTCAGTAATCTTTTATTTGCGAAATAGGCTTTATTGACAGCTAGTATTTTTTCTTTTATTTCTGGCTTTCTTTCTCCGGTTTTGTTTATTGTTACTCCCAGGTATTTGAAATGTTCTACTTCTTCAAACTCTGTATTTCCTATTTTAATTTTATCTTTTATTGGTTTTTCCCTAATCTTAAAATTTTTGTCTTTTCTTGATTTATTTTTAGCCCCATTGTCTCTCCTTTCTCTATTAATTCTTCTAGCATTTCCTTCATTAATTTTCTGTTCTTTGTGATTAAAACAATATCATCTGCAAAGGCAACTATTTGTCCACCCTTTGTTCTCAAGTTTCCTTTGTTTATGGTTCTTAGAACATATTCTAAGGCTAGATTAAATAGCGTAGTTGATAAAGCAACTCCTTGTTTTACTCCTTTATTTATATTGAGTTCATCTGTCTCTCCTCTTTGCGTCTTTATGCTAATTTTGGTCTTACTCATTGTCATTTTTATTAATTTCCTCAGTTTTAGTGGAATTTTTAGTTTTTTCAGTGCTATCATTAACTGTTTTCTTTTGATAGAGTCAAATGCCTGTTTGAAATCAATAAAAAGCATTTCCAATTCTATTTTATTCTCGTTTGCTTTTTCCATTATTTGCTTTATCGTGTGTATAGCGTCTGTAGTAGATTTTTCTTCTGTAAATCCAAATTGGTATTGCCTTCTTAGTGATCTTCGATAATCTTCTCCTTATTATTGATGTCAGTATTTTATACGTTGTACTAAGTAGCGTTATTCCTCTATAATTTTTACAGATTTGTTGGTCTTCTTTTTTATGTATAGTTATTATCTGCCCTGTCTCCCATTCCTCTGGCATTTTCTCTTCTTTCCAAATCTTTTTCATTAGCGTGAGTATTTTTTCTCTCAGCTCCTCCCCTCCGTATTTTATGAGTTCCATATTAATATCATCTTTACCAGGTGCTTTTCCATTCTTGCTTCCCTGTATTACTTCCTCTAATTTCTCTCTTGTTGGCTCTTTTGAGATATCAATATTTTCTTCGTCTGCTTCTTCTTCCTCTTCCTCATTCATTTCTTCCTCTGGATACTCATCTGTCAAGAGTTTCCTATAGTATTCTACCCATGCTTGTTTGTATTTTTTCTCCTCCGTTATTACTGTTCCTTCTTCATTTTTTATTCCGTTTGATTTACCTTTGTATTTTTTATTTTGTTCTTTAATGTTTTTATAGAAGTTTTTCGTATTCCTTTTTTGAATATAAATTAGAAGAATATAAAGTAATCGGAGATTTCTTAACTCTTAAAAAATAACCCTTTATTCTACTTAGGTACGAAAGTCTTTTTCTTAAGCTTTACTATTACATTCTAACATATCCTACTTTTTTGATCTTCCACTAAAATCGCCAAACTTTTCACTGTTGCGTTTAAAATGTTAGTATATCCAGTAGAAATTTTATATTTTAGATTTTATATAACATTACTTCAATAGTAAGTTCGTTTAGGACCTATTCACAGACTCTTTTCCCTTTTACTAAATGATACATTTCTACAATCTGCCAGTCTATAATATTCCTGCCACATATCCGTCCACCTGCTGCCTGCAGGAACGCTATTTCCATATCCAGTGTCCATCTTTGTCCAATAATGACCGCTATGGAACAAATTAGCAGTAAGGAACAATACATTCAAAGTGCTACATGAAATTTCATAGCCTCGCTTTGGTCGCATGTAATGGAGTTTTTAATGGAAAGACCAAGCTATAATTTTCCTAGAAATTTAGACATTTTTAGTAATATAAGCAAATATGTTACGGAAAAAAGGGACGAGTTATTAGTTCACTGAATTATTCGAGTGAAAATTAAAAGCATTTGTTGTGTTTTTCATTTTATTGTCACGCTCGAAAAATACCTATTAAATGCACAATTCATTTTCACGTATAAAGGTTATTTTTCATTGTAGAATGGTTCTATAGTTGTCAACGCGAATACCTATCTATTTCTTTTGTATTATAAATTTTTTGTCCAATCAAAATGTACAGATCAGAAAAACTATAGTACGTTTATCGAAGACAAGTTAGTTTGTGTTACCATTTTATAACCTGATTTAATTTATCGATAAACAGAAAAGTAAGAGATGTAGCATCGCTAGTAGAACTGTGTAGAGTTTAGAAGAAGACAAGATAAAGAAAAAATGCCTTGTATCTGTTTGGTGGGAAACTTTTCTGACCAAAATTGTTGATCGTTGATTAAAGATTCTTTTCACCTGTTAATCCCATGGTACGTAGATTTAATATTGCCTGTCCTGGTATACCATTCCTTCATCTTAAAGCCTCAAGAGTCAGTTAATTTGAAATTGCCTTTCCTGGGTTACCTACTTGATTTGGGTTTGGTAACTTTTTTTTAAATTACCTGTAAAAATGTTCTTTAACAAAGAACAGGTTTGGAGTGGTATTTTTACAAAGAGCTAGCTTTGCTGCCATAAAAACTTCAATTGTAACGTTTAAAAATCGTTTAAAATAACTTCTCATCCCTGACAGATTATCATTGCTCACTTGTTAAAGCTGGTAGAAAAAGGTCACAAAAAATTGTTTGCCTGTTTTTAGCTTTAAAAAAAAACTATGTTTTGAGAACATAAGCTTGAATATCTGGAAATCCTGACTTGATGAACAAATTTCGACAACAGATTGGAATTTTACGGAAAAAAGCATGGAAAATTACTTTTCGCTGACCCACAAATCGGTTTAACTTATAATAGATAGAGCAAAAATAATATTTAACCTTTACAATTTCTAACATTCACGATACCGATACCAGCAGAACATAAATTAATATGTTTACTGTTAAATTTATTTTTGTCGTTTGTTTTTACAGACGTTATGTATACATTTGCAGGTATACAATGTTATTTGAATAAATGTTATGGTTGGTAGGCACTTACAAAACGAAGCGCTGTTCAGTATATTAGTTAATTGTGTTTAATTTTCCGGCTAAAATAAAAAACGTTGACGTTGTTAAGTAAATAAACTTTCGGTAAGGCCAGAAGGAACTGAATGAAAACATGTAAATTTCGTTTTAAATTAAATATTGTTTTAAATTACTAATCGATAGTAACATTTTTTGAATGAAAACATCTATAAATAGCTACAAGGTTTCTACTCTCGTATTTAACGTGCTATTATTTCTAACGATCAATGTTGTTCTCAATACATATTTAATGGAACTAAATCTCCTCAAGCCATTTTCCTTTATCTCGGAAATTTTCACTAAAATATCATGTTCATAAGTGTGCTTGAATTTAACGGAACGGTTATTTTATTTTACAAAAATAATATTTTAAAATAAAATTATGGATTAAAATAATATAAGGCAAAATGGAGTTCACCGAGTCAGATAGTATACCATAAGTAGATATATAGTTGATTCAAATAGAAGTGTCATCAAGTAGTCTCTGGAAAATTCAAATTTGTAGTGTGCCACGTATTTTAATGAATTTAAAAACAAAATCAAATTTAGAAAAATAAATAAATTAATTAATTGAAATTCAACTCCAGCTGAGTTCGGTGGTGGTTTCTCTACTGGCAAATTATGCCCAGCTCAGCCGTAGAGGGTAAGTGCCAAAATAAAGTGAGTGCGCCACCGATTTGTACGGTTAAAATCGGAAACCCCTAATGTTCCAGGCACCACTTCACCCACTGGAGATAATTAAATAAATTCAAAATATTAAACAGTACTATTTGAATTGCACAATAAAAAAAAAAACGATAAAGTGAGCTAAATAAAACAAAATATCAACTAGAACCTTCTTTCATAAAATTTAAGAATTTACACAACTGTCAAGCCTCGTGCTTGACAACGCTATTGATATTTATATAAAATAAGAATATGTGAATAATATTAAAAGTTAAATTTATCAATATATGTGTGATCACACTCAATACAAAAAAAAACAAGAAAAATAGATCTTAACTAACTATAGTTACGACTTAATCTAATTAGGCTTATCTGTTAGTCCTCGGCGTCTCTAATACTTAGGTCGGTTCCAAAACCCAAGCCTGTTCCAAAACCAATAGGCTTGCACCAACCACAATAACTTAAGCTCGAACTAAGTATCAGGTCTAGGATTTCAGCCTATAACTAGGACTTAAGCCCGTAACTAGGACTTGAGCCCGTAACTAGAATTTATGCCTGTATCTAGGACTTATGCCTGTATCTAGGACCCTAAAATCGTAATTTAGTATTAACATTAGCTTAAACAGATTTTAATGACTCCTTGAATTAATTTGATTTAATAACTTTAATACAATTTGAACACATTAACTTAAATTTGTACTACAATGAAAGAATAAAAATGAATTTAAATGAATAATACAACATTTAGAAGTTGACTTCTCTGAATTTACAATTAATAAGCAAAACTAATGATTTAAATGTACTCAACAAACCTAAATTTGACTTGCTAGTCACAACAAAATTATAACAATAAATTAAATCAAAATTTAACATAAAATTAATTAATAATAGTAAAAGAATAAGCAAAAAGGAGTCTAGTTTCACATTAATAACCTACATACAAGACACAAAGAAATACATACAACCAAAATTGTGACCATATGGCGTTATTAATCTTATAAAAATAAAATTTCGTAACTCACCTATTAAGATAGGGTTTCTTTCATTAAACTAGTGACACCCTAGCTGGTAGACGGGTAAATCAATCTCCTCGTTGCTAATTGCGGGAATTCTACCACAGTTCACCGTCTGAACGGTTTTAAATCTCCAAATCTACCTACTGTCCGTTCTATGGGCTACCTACACTCATAGGAAACGGAAGAACCATAAGAATCGAACAACCACATGAATAAATAACGTGTACTCACCACAGAAGACTTCCTAAAATCCGCTAAAAAAGCGATTTCCTTACGAATCCAACAAAACTACTAAAAAATCTCACTCCAACACAATTCGATAGGAAGACTGAGGTTTAATTTCGTAAATCCAAAATGAATTGTCTCCGATTAATAGAGATTACAACTTAAACCCCGAAAATCTTCTGAAGCATCTGCTCGAGACTAAGGTTGACAGTCAAAAGGAAGTTTCTAGTTTCTACGTTTCACAATTCATGAGATTGACACACCTCAAAATAAATGGCCTCTACTACTATAAGGACAATAACCGTAGGATCAACAGCTACCAACTTACGAGCAAACAGTAATCGTTTAATAACAACAGATCTTATACTTAACAGGGTAACACCAAAATCTCAACATTACTTAATTTCTCGTTCATATACAATCTTTAGATGTCGGATGCTAAAATAACGAACTGCAGACGACAATATTCTAAGTTTTACGACGGAAAAAAGGAAAAGAAGATTTCTTCGGTCCTTGACAGTAGTTCAAACGTCCTAACCCAACATTTGTTCTGAATTTTAATAAATAAACTTTCAAAACAATATTAGTAGCAATTAGGCAATCCAACGACCTGTCAAATAAATTCCAATATGGCGTCCCAGGGCAAACATTGAAAGTAAATTACGTTTATTTGTATATGACCGTGGCTGTCTGTAATAGATAAATTGTTTGATTTTACGGCAAAGGTGTGTTTTCGTGTTTATTGAAGGTGTTTAAGTGTTTGATAAACGATAAAAGCTTAGCTTTTATTAACTTTTTGACTTTATTTGTGTGTTTTGTTTAGTAGAAAATGCCTACAACTTGTATTGTAGTTGGTTGTGGAAGCCGTTCAAACCGCGATCAATTAAGCTTTTTTGCGGTGCCAGCTATTCAAAAGAACAAGTTTTTGTTGTACAAAAACGAGTTAAGTAAAAAACGAAGAGAAAGGTGGTTAGCAGCCATTAAAAGAGATGATCTTACAGAATCAAAGCTTAAATATCAGGGTGTGTGTAGCAAGCACTTCGTTACAGGTAAGCTTTCAATAGTACTTATGTTTTTGTAAAAATGTATGCAACAATATTAAAAGTTCCTTGTACAGTCTGATTCAATTATTACAAGGTATAAGATTTGCACAAAAAATAAAATAATGTATAAATAATACAAAATCTTTCTGATATACGATAATTAAACTTAACCCCATCACTAAATGTATTTTCTTTAAGAGGAAGTTTGAATGATTTTAGGTAAACCAGCAGATTTGGAGGATGAGAACCATCCTGATTGGGTTCCTTCACAATTTATGGGACACAAGTCCCAAGCAGTTCGAAGAAATCATGGAGATGTTGACAGAAAGGAAAGGTTGGAGAAAAGGAGAAGACTACAATTTTCTAATGTGAGTGTTTACATTGTGTAATAAAAACATTTGTATAAATATTCAAAAAATAAATTTGTTAATGCATTCACTTGCTTACTCCAATGCATGAGTTAGAAATCAGTTTCAAAACTAACATTTGCATAAAAAATAAGCTAATCATTAACTTTTTTTACTATTACTTTTGCCAATGTGTCACAAGCAATATAATTTGTGATAGTTTAATTTTGTTAACAGGAAACAAATTCTGAAATTGATGAAAGTACCAGTACTTGTGTCCAAGAAGAGGATCAATCATCTGGAACATCTGTTCAGACAGATTTGACCATGGATCAACTGGCTGTACTCTTTGAACAGATGAATTTTGCAGCCAAAAAAATTGAAGATTTAAAGAAAAAGATAGAGAATTCACCATATGGTTTAATGGATGCAACTTCAAATATAAACAAATGGAAATATTATACTGGTTTTGAGTATAATATTGTCCATTTAGTAATATTTGAAAACATCGAAGAATATATTTCTGTCACAAGTACCACAGCTTTAAGTGCTTTCAATCAGCTGATCCTTACCCTTATAAAGTTACGATTGGATTCGAATTTCAAAGATTTGGCATATCACTTCAAAATTTCCCCAAGTACGGCATCTAGCTATTTTGAAAACATAATACACATTATTTATAAAAGATTTCAATCCTTGATCTATTGGCCTGAACGTTCACTATTAAGAAAAAATATACCTGGTTGTTTTAAAGAAGTTTTTCATGAAAAAACAACAATAATTGTGGATTGCTTCGAGATCTTTATTGAAAAACCTCCTGTTTTAATAACCCAACAACAATGCTGGTCAAACTACAAACACCACAATACCGTAAAATTTTTAATTGGTATTACACCCCAAGGTTTAATTTGTTTTATAAGTAATGCATGGGGAGGGAGGGCTTCTGATAAACAAATTGTGGAAAATACGAATTTTTTAAATCATATTTCACCAGGGGATGTTGTATTAGCTGATAGAGGTTTTCTAATTAAAGAGCCTTTGGCTGTACTTCAAGCCAAACTATTGATTCCTGCATTCACAAAGGGTAAGGATCAGTTACATCCAATAGATCTGGAAGAAACACGACACTTAGCCCATGTAAGAATACATATTGAAAGAGTAATTGGACTCATAAAAAATAAATTTCGTATTTTGAATGGTACTATTCCAATAAGTATGTTGAAAAAAAATGATGGTGATGGAGAACATAATTTATTGGACAAGATTCTAATATCATGCTGTGCACTTGTTAATTTGTCTCCGCCAATAATAAGTCTTTAAATTAGTTTAATTTAGACAATATCTTTTCATTTTAATTATGTGGATATGATTATTATATAAATCTTTTTATTTAAGAATTTTAGAAAATAACTTTTTAAGAATTATTTTTTTAACAATTAGTGTTTGTGAAAGCGTATTAGGTTTATCAATTTTGATTATTATAGTTCGAGTTCACGGTAATGATTATATTATAACGTTTTCTAATTTCTGATAAAATTTTTAATTAGATTATGTTGATCCCATCAGTTTATTATACATATTGATTTTTTCAATGATTATTTTTAATTTTTAGATTTATAAATTTTAGGAGTTTAATTTATTCTTAAAGTAGTATAAATTTTGGGTTGGATTTAATATCTTTTAGATTAGTATTATTAAGGTTTTGAATTTGTTCTTTAATAATTATAGCAAGATTTATAGATGATAAAGTAGATATTTTGTACAATGATTTTTAATTAAAAGTGAAAAATAAAACAAAATTGTTTTATTAAAAAAAGTCTTTATTTAATATTACCTAGATATCTTTTAGATTACTATTATTAAGGTTTTGAATTTGTTCTTCAATATTTATAGCAAGACTTATAGATGATAATGTAGATATTTTGTACAATGATTTTTAATTAAAAGTGAAAAATAAAACAAAATTGTGTTATCAGAAAAAGTGTTTATTTAATATTACACAGTCATTGCTTTGGTGCAATTATTACAATACCAAGGTTCATTGGGAACAGTGTCTAAATTGATACACTCAAAATGAAACCATTTTGTTTCACATTCATCTTGATCACATTGGATCATGGGCCTACCATCATCAATTCCATTACAAATACAATAATAGCTTATTTCTGCAGCACCCATTTCCCTTGTAAAGAATTTACCCAAGAGTTCCGGCATTATAATTTCAGCATGATAATTTATTGCAATTTCTGAATTTTCAAGCCAAAACTCCCAATTTGGATAAATTCTTTGTTTAAAAAATATATTGGGAGACCATACAACAAAATCGCAATATAATAAATTTGATACAAATATTTGCATTTGCACTTGGAAATAATACGTATGGTCAGTTTTCAAATAAATTTGTTCATTATCTTTGTAAAGACATGAACTTTTCAGTTCAAGGTAATCATTGATATCTACCATGTCTTTTAATAAATATGGGCATTTCACTTCCAAACACCCTCCCATACAACACTCACAAAACACTAGTCTGTCAGGTGATGCACCTAGCTGAGGCCACTTTTGACTTACTAAAAAGCCGACCTCATTTATAACCAAAGACTGGTGTGTTTCCTCTTCCTCCATATATTTTTCATACCTGTTAACTGCAACATGTTCATGAGATAATCCCCACATTGTTGCTTTTGTGCTAAATAACACCTTTGTTGGATAACAAATTGCCTTTAGTAAAGACAACGATGGTTTCATCTTATTTGTTCTACAAACCAATTTAAATTTGGATGCAGTGATTCTGCCAGCTCTTTGGGCATACCAGATTTTATTTTCACTCTGCTGCCTAGAAGCCTTCTCTATTTCTGAAATTTCTTCCTTTGTAACAGAAAAATCTATGCCTTTTGCAACTGAAATTAATTCAGAGTATGTTTTTGTTAAATATATCTCATTAAAAATATCAAACTTGGATATTACAGTTTTGGGAATTTTTTTCTCAATTTCTGAGGCAAAAGGATCAATAACATACATTAGTGGTGTCATACGTCCTAAATCAGAGCATGTTTTTAATAATTTGCCCACGTCCATAGCTGATAATGCTGGTATCTCCCTTTTATTTTGTGTAATATTGGAGCATTTGCCCCAATTCATGTCAGAAACAGGAACAACAGGAACCTTTGTGGATAATGTTGGCATGGGCCATACTGCTTGCAGATCCGTACATGACATTGATTCCTTTTTATTATTCGCATACTCAGCTGCGAAAAGTAGTGCTCCAACATGACTACATACTTCACCGATCCCAGCCATGCAGGTACAATGTGCTGTAGAAATCGATCCATCCTTTTGGATTAAACACCACACATCCAGAGGTTTCAAGGAAGTTTTTTGGGAATGTCTTACCTAAAACAATAAACTAATATAATAATAATAATAATAAAGGTCTTTATTTGCACTTTTGTATACAAACATGTGTCTGATTAGGGCGAGACTTAGCTTAGAGCTATTCTTACATCTAACCCATTGAAGACAAAAAAAAATTATAATAAAATATATAAATGAAGTACAAAAACATAATAAATTATAAATCACAGTGTAATTATCTGAATACTTAAAATAAAAATTAAACTAATAGTAAAATTAGAAACAATAATAAAATAGAAAATAATAAAAAAAGACAAAATAAAAGTTTATGAAAATTCAATATTCAAATTTAATATGAAAATAGAAAATTATAATGTAAAGACTGAGTTTAAAAAATATTGTCACCAAAACAAAAACTTGCCAATAAAAGTAATTATGAAATGTTCAACCAAAATATTACCTTGCCTACTAAAACATAAAAACCATTCCTAACAGTAGTCCCCACTTTCAACACAAAGCCAGATTCAAAATATTTGTATGCTTGTAAACTTTTAAAAGCCTTCATCTGCTCTTTAGTGTAAAAACTATGGGAAAACACCAAATAACTGATTATATCCATGTTGGTAACTGGCGGAACTCCATCAAGGCTATAAATTAGGGTGTCCATATCTAAAGTAAATGGATCTAAACCACCAACCAACTTTAGTTTCATTTGATACCTGCAAAAAAAGAAAACATTGATAAGTAAACAAAATATTTTGCAATTTTTCATCATTACCTTTCTCCAATATCGGGATGTTCTTGTAATAACTTCTTAAAATAACTGCTCTTCATCTTAAAATAAACAATAAATCTCAACAAACGCACACAAAAACTACAAAAATTGATCTAAACACAGCAAAAGCTTTCGACACAATGGTTTTCTACCTGAACTGTCACAAATATTTGCCCTGGACGGCCATATTGGGTCACGTGGTTTGGATTGCCTAATTTATGGCCAGAATATATTTATAAGTTGATGATTAACTATAACTGAACTAAAATCAACCTGAACCTGTCACGATTTACTCCTTAATAACGGAGAATTCATAAGGTAAGCAATTAGTTATAACTATTGTGAATTTAAACCCGTGACAAGTGGCAGCACCCACGTTTAGTGAAATTTGAATCGCAATATTAGCCAGCTTGTGATCAGATTGCTACATATGCTCAATATAACTATAAACATTTTGACACATCGCAATGACATATAATTCCCTAACTAAAGTTCTGTTTCCATTGAATCTAGTAATAAAGTTAAAGATGATCTCACACGTACCCAGCCCACTTGATGACACTTCTATCTGAATCGACTATATAAAGATATATCTACCACCCTTACTTTTTTTGATATACCAATGTTATCAAATATGCGAGGGGATTTAAAAATCTCCAAAAATAGTTCATTTTTAACAATAATTAAAATATTTTTCTTAAGGCATTATTTTATAAAAATTAATGTAGATTAAACAATGCAGTTTTTTAAAAATAGATAAAACTAAATAGAATAATAACTAAGAAAGGAATAAAGAAGAGTATAAATTATGATACTGAAAATGAAATTTGAAAGGTTATTTCTTTTTTTAGGAAGCTCACAGACGGTTCGCATGAAACTTTTAATTCTAATACAGAAAACTAATGGAACAAGTTTTTTCTGCTTGTCAAAGAAAATTAACGACAGCTATTTTATTGGGCATTTTTGTAGTTGGAAAACTCATAAATCATATGCGTTTTACTTCCCTAAAGATTAAAGAAAAACAATTATTTCTAGGTGACAAAAAGTAGTTTAAAATAGTAAAACATGTTTCAAATTCAACCAAATTCGAAAATAGAATTACTCTGTGATCTTTCTCTTCCATTTAGTCATACGTTATGATTAGTAAACATTTTCTTTTGAAATATTATTTATTATAATCAGATTAACTGCTATATGAATCCAAAACTAAACCACACATATATGCAGGTTTATTATGTTTAATGTATAAATGTAAAATGTAATGGGTATACGTAATGCTGTACTCCAAAATCCACAAGAGATGTACCGACTCGGCTAGTCTCTCCAATTTATGTTTGTATTTACATTTGCATGTATAACAACTAGAAAGGTAGACGAGAATATTTAACAAGCCACCATATATATATTTTCAATGCATACTAATTTTTATGTTAGTGGAAAATAAAATCCGTTAATAATAATCCCACCAAAAACATAAATGTAAAAAAGGAGAGCCAAGTTCAATACAAAAATTATGCTTGGCTGTGGGCTTCGCCGCAAAAAGAATGGAGATCTTAATGAGTGCCAAGTTATATGCAAAATCCAAATATGTATTTATAGAAACAAAATGACATTATGAACAAATATTAAACTCTATTTATTTGCTTTATTGAATACCTATAATAATTGTTGTTATTTAAAAATGTGAGATCTTAAAGAAGGTTAGATTTGACTTAGCCAGTTTTCATTAAATCAGTCATATTATAAAGTTATTCAACATATATTTTTTAATTCTGATAAAAACAGGCCAAGTCAAATCTAACCTTCTTTAAGATCTCACATTTTTAAATAACAACAATTATTATAGGTATTCAATAAAGCAAAGAAATAGAGTTTAATATTTGTTCATAACGTTATTTTGTTCCTATAAATACATATTTGGATTTTGCATATAACTTGGCACTCATTAAAATCTCCATTCTTTTTGCGGCGAAGCCCACAGCCAAGCATAATTTTTGTATTGAACTTGGCTCTCCTTTTTTACATTTATGTTTTTGGTGGGATATCATTACTTTTTGTAAAGAAAACTAGGCAGGTATTGAGATTTAATGTTTTTTCTTGCGTTTCCGCTGCATGGTTATATTTTTTAAGCTTTTGTCTATATTCTCTTGAATGTTAGAGACAATAGTGCGCATTGCCCATTCATTATCTGCTTCTTGTTTATAATTAAATTAGCTAAGTTCGGGCGATATAACGATCTCAGGCGGTTATATTCTACTATTGAACTATCTTGTGTCTTAATTTGACTAGGGTCTAGATAAATAAGGTGTACTCCGTCTAGTGTTTTAACTCTGGAGAGCGCAACGTAGGCCTGTCCTCTGTTATATAAAAATCAAAGTGTCTATGTCAAGAAGAGCGCTGTCCAGACTAAGTCCTTGTGATTTGTGGATGGTAATAGCGTAAGCCAAGCAAATAGGGAACTGTTCCCGGTAAACATATACATTATTTAATATCTGAAACCTAGTCTTGACACGTTCTAGTTCGTAAGTTAAATTATTGAATTTGATAATAATTTTACGTGCACTATTGTTTCTATTGACATCCTAGTTTATTTTCTCTATAACTCCAATAGAGCCGTTCACTATCCCTTTACTAATATGTATATTCCTACGCAACATAACTCGTGCACCCAATTTGATCGTGATAACGTCTTCTAATCCAGCGGTTAATGATGAACCATCCTCGTTCTTTTTCAGCACTTTCTTTGCTCGCTTGTTTAAATACCGTCGACAGTCTATTTCATCGATTGAATTCAATTTAATTTGCGCGCCGCTTACGACACACCGTTTGTGTAACGCGTATTTAAGTTTTTTGAATGGGGACACCACTTATTTTTTGACTTAACTTTATTTTTATATTTCTGTTATATAGCTAATACTTATAGCAATACAAATACATATATTGGGATAGTTTCAAATATCTGCTTGTAACGGTTCCAACGCTACAATTAAAAAAATTGTTTTGTATGGGGACACACCCTATTTTTTAACTTTTTTTTTATTTTTAGACTTTTTCCTACGCTTACATACAATTACTGAGCTGGATTCCAAATATCACCCTTCTAGGTCATCTGGAAGTAAGTTAGGTTTAGGTACATACTTATGTCAGTCAGTCAGTCAGTGCTAAAATTTAAGACTTTTTGACCTACATATCTTTATAACCGTTTGAGCTAGCTTCATGAAATTTGGGCTCCTAGATGTCCTTATGGATATAATTAAACACACGTAGTTTTATGTGTTTACGTTAAAGAGGTTTTGAGTTATAGAAGAGTCAAAAGTGGCACCAAGTGGTTCGTGTAATATTACACTTGGCGCTGGCTAGCCAGTTCCTTTGCTTGAACTTGGCTTGACACGCTGCCGCGTGTCTAGATACTTTAAAAAAAGGAACAATAAAAGTTGGTCTACATAGATATATTTACACAGCAAAACATTGATGAGGTTCGTTAGCTAATTAAGGATGACCACCGTGTAACATACTGGGAGATAGGCATCTTTGGGCAATTTATAGACCTCGCTCTAAAAGATCCTACATGGAGAATTGGGAGCTACAAAGTTGGTTTTCCGTTGGATCCCTCATTTGCTCACAGAAGAGCAATTTATGTTGAAAAATATTGGAACCAAAAAGGAATCTCAAAAAAACGTTTATAGTATTGTAAGTGGTGATGATCACACCACCCAAAAATCAAGAATTCAATGCGTAGGCACCGATTTCAGTCGCCAGAAAAAGCCATCGATGCCTTTGAAACAGCAATTTAGCAAATGAAGACTGCAATAACTATAACTATTAAAATGTAGATATTAAATAGATGCAAACCTTGCTTTGCAAAAATCTTATTTTTAATTGAAATTTCGTACCTAACTCTGTTGAGAACTACGAATGTGTACGCTTAAAAAATCTACTAACTTTGACATAAATTTAATCAGCCCTTTCTAGGAAAGTTCGATGCGGGTTGGGTGTAGTACGCTGAATATTTAATTTATAGGGAAGTTTTAATTTTGTTTCGATTCTGAATGGACGTTTGAGAGTTCATGCTAGTTACGTGACTTCCTAACTTTTACGTTTGAAGCTTAAAAGGAGCACGATTAGAGTGAATATTGATTCAGTGTTTAATAATATATTTATAGTGAGCTATTAGAGCTGAGTAGACTAAGAATGACAACAGTAAAATTTATCGTCTCTAGCAGTGATGTTCTTTTAAGTTAAAGCTTTATATTTTAAATCTAATAGCAAAGTAAAAAGAGAAGAAAACAACCAAAAGACTTTTATGTGATTAATTGGATTTAATCTATACTAATATTATAAACAGGAAAGGTTTGTTTGTTTGTTTGAAATGAATAGGCTCAGAAACTACTGGACCGATTTCAAAAATTCTTTTACCGTTGGCAAGGTACACTATTCCCAAATGACATAGGCTATGTTTTATTTTCAAAAAAAATAGGGATCCTTACAAAAATGCCATTAATGTAACCAAAAATGACCTTAAAACCCTTACATCGCGTGCGCTGAGAATACTAGCCTCAAGGTCAAACCTTCCAATTAGTAGGGATCAGTTTTTCTCATGGCCAACCGCTTAAGGCGGGTCGAGAACCTGAAAATCAATTTATTATATTGCCAGAAAATAAAACAACATGTAATATTGTTTACAGGGAAGCGTTGACCCAATATATTTAGTGGCTTTTGGTATTTTTCTTTAATCCCCGTGCAAAGCCGGGGCGGGCTGCTAGTTATTAATAACATTAAACTGCATTTAAATATTTAAAAGATTTTAATTACAAATGTACCTGCACTTCAAAAATAGTAATTTTCTGGTCAATAAAATTGAGTAATAAAAACAAAATGTGTTGTTCTCATTTAAACACACAGTTCAAATGGTCCATTAAAGCGTTGCACATATCTAAGTTTCCCTATAAAACGGTAAAAACAAACACTGTTTAAAAATAGAACAAGATTAACTTCTAACTATTAATAATTCCAAGTTGTTTACAAATTTACGAGCAGAAACTCATATAAGGATTCTGTTAGCGAAAAGAGTTTTATACATATCCGTAATGGATTACGTACCAGTTTATTTCAAAGAAACCTTGAAACATAATTTATAGTAACACAAACAACTAGATAGATCGAAGAATGATGGATGGATCAATGGGTAGATGTGATATTGATGGATGGATAGATGTATGAATGGGTTTAAAGATGATAAGTGATATGGGTGGTAAATGAATGGAGCCACATAGAACCTGCAATTCTGCAAAAGAATGCGAACCATCTATAAAAAGTTTGGAATAGCAGGATATTGGTTTGTAGGTATTGTGTCATACGCTGAAGTCAAGTGAACTAAGGTCACTACAGTAATATGACCTCTCTCTAAGGTCACTCCAGTAATCTTTAATCTTTTTGTCAAAACCTGCAGAATAATTGCGGGATGTCGTAGACCAACCCCAATAATAAAAAAGATGAAAATCAATTAGACTCATTCATTATATGGGCACCAGCCACCCAGAAGGTGTCTAAAAAAGCGCAGGAAGGATAGGCTAGGACCCTTCTCACAACAAAACCACCCAACAGAGGCCTTACTACCCAGCGGAGTCCTGAGCGGAAAAAAGCTTAAATAGATTCAGAAGCGGAGTGGGTAGCACTAAGGATAACCTGGCTTAAAGAACTACCTCGAAGAACTGCCCATCCTTTGCTAATGTAGAGAATCAGAGAACGTTTATACAGCTACTTTATACTGAATTATCTCCTGTCGGCTAAGGAAAGAAAACTTCATTAAGGTTGTCCAATTTTGGTCCGATAAAGTTTAAACCATATAAATTTTCTAATTGTTTGCGATTATTAAAGCCTCCTATGTCTCTTATTTGGTTCTGTGCATTTCATATAATAACTTATATTTTATATGTTTATTGTCGTTTACCTTTTTTATACCTCTAACTAAATTTACAAAGAGAAGGCAAACTATTCAAAAAAATAACTACGGACCAAATTGTTATATGTTGAAGAAGTGAAATTTGTTTAATCCAAAAAGAAGTAAGTGAAAAATTGAATTGAACAGACTCGGAGCTATGCTAAGCCAATAAAACATTGATCCAGGTCGACTGTTGATGAATTTCATTCGGATGGTTGTCGGCAGGACTTTAAATTTTGCGACACAAGACATTCAAGATATTTTAATTACGAGCTAGACAGTTCCTTTGATATTCTTCCTGTGCGTTTGATGTCGTAATACTTTTCATCTTTCGGGTGACTGGTAAATTGGTAAAAGGAGAGGATTACTCAAAAAGGGCACATTTTTATTGTTGGGCGAATCGGGTAGGTTTTTTGCTGAATATTCAATAGAACGAATGAATATTTCATAAATTAATTTCAGTCTGTTTCTCGTCTAATGCACAAGGACTTTAACTCTTCGGTAAAACGTCCACTTCGGGAAAGATAATAAAAAAAAGGTCAATTGATTAAGTCAATTAATCTTTATATACTGAAAATAAAAGTATTTTATTAACAAAAGAGAGCTACCTATATATATGGTATTTTGTTTATATTACATTCATTCTTTTACAACGTGCTTCTGTTTTATATTTCAACTTGCTTGAAAATTTTCTGCGCAAACAGAGAAAATGTTTTAATTAGGTTTTGTATACACGTTACGATTTAATGAGTAATATGCTAAAAATAAAATTTACAAATAAATTTCATACGTAAATGTCTCCTACATTATATGAAATTTTTAACTTTTAAATGAACTCTTTGATAGTTCAATGAAAATTTGCAAAACTGAAATGTGGTTAAATTTAGATATGTCGGTTTAATTCAGAAAGTTTGTATGTCTGTATTCAATTTTCATTAATTTCAGTTGAAGTCTTGTACAAAATATTTTAATTGAGGCCTAAATTTTGTGATATTTAATTAATTTTTAATTTTGATTAGAGATTAAATTTCATATAGTTTAACTAATATTAATGTGAAAACATAACCACGCCCTTTAACCCCAACAAAGGAACCGACTTTCGAATCTAGGTTGTCAGATATATTTGCGAATATTCCTAAGTTTATACATTTTGAAAATTTTCTCTCTACTTTACTATTCAATTGTTCGTCAATGACGCTTAGAAAGATAATATAAAAATATTCTTACAAAATATATACTTAAATTAATTAACTAGGTTCTTCATATTTAAACAGTTTTCACTTCTAATGATATCAATTTTGTATATATTACTTATACTTAAAGAAATTTTTAAATACCGGTAACATTGGGTATTTACTGTCCGGATTTTCAAGTCGGTTCGTAACGCATTGATCTTAACGCAAACAAAGGCCGACGGTGCGCTGTTTATCAAAAGAAACTTCAAAGAGGAAAATTGCAAAATGCGACAACAGTCAAATACCGCCAATAGTCTTCTTCCCCATTACAGTACACAGTAGCGTGATTGATTTTTATTGATTTTTTATATTAGATATATTATATATTACGGTGGCTTGATAGTACTTAATATAGTAAGAATTTCTCGTTTAAATATATAAGATACTAACTACGCCACCTTACGGTGGCGTTATATTATTTGATTTAGAAAGGTATTTTTTTTAGACTTTATTTTTTTCGCATTTTTTCTGTTTTTAATTTTCCACTTTCTCTTAGTTTTTCGTTTATTTATTTATTTATTTATTTATTTATGAATCGAAATTCAACACTATTTATTGGGTTTTCTTACAATTCAGTAATTGTTATGGACAATGTGTCGTATCATTTCCGCATATTAAACAAAATACCTAATAACACAAAAAAAAGAATGAAATTTTAAGACTTATGGCAATCAAAAATATCGATGTTCCTAAAAAGGTTCCAGTAAAGAAGGAATTAATAAGAATGATCAAAAGTCAGAATTTTAAAAATGAATACGTCATTGACACCATTTGCAGCAGACATGGTCATACCCTCTTGCGTTTACCTCCTTACTACTGTATTTTTAATCCAATCGAAATGGTTTGGAGTACTGTAAAGAAACGTTTACGAAAATATAATCAGTCACCAACTTTAAGCGCAGTTGTTCTTGATAATAATTAGTGGCTTTAATAGCGATGTATGGAAAAATTGCGAAACACATGTTATAAAAATAGAAAAGGAATATCCTGTTTTACCGCCAATAGCACCATTAGTAATTCAACCTGGAAACGATTCTACTTCAGAAGACTCTGACAATTCTTGTTAGTCATTCCAACCAATTTCCTTTACAGCTATCGTGATGTATCTTGAAAACTTGTTTTCAAAAACAAACTAATTTATATTCTTACTAACATACCCAACCCTTTCCTTTCCAGGCAAGGAAGGCTCATCCCTCCTCGTGTTCCTTGCTGGACAGACAATCTTTTAAGATTGTCAGACAAAATGAGTATTATTTGTAGACAATTGTTTTAAAATCTTATGAGTTATGTACTATTTGAATAATGAGTCAAATGTTCTTATTAATAACTAAAATTAACAAGTTTTAATTTGAAAGAATTAATTTGTTATTTGACAATTTTCAAATTGATACAAAATTTACAAATATACAAAAACCGTTTTTCTTTTGAAATTTAAAACAAAAATTAATAATAAATTAATCAGCTTTTCTATTTTTTTTAAATTGTTTTTTAACATTTATTTCAATTTAAAATCATATATGAGTAAATCTAAGAACTTCATATTAAATTATGTTTATAACATTTTCTTACATTTTAATATCTCTATTATTTTATAAAATGCATAAGTTAGCCTAAAGCGGTGTTATACGTTTACTTAAAAACAAAAATTCTGTATATATTAAAAAAGTTATAGCTAAGCTCTTTTGTTGATATTTCTTGAATTATTTTTCTGATTTTATTAAAAATTCTTTATTTTGTATTATCGATTTAAATTCCGATCAACTTCTTTTCGTTACATACTTTGTTCTAAAGTGATTTTATTAAAAAAAATTAAAAACCTTTTAAGATAAAGAAATAAAAATCTTTAATATAAAAATATCGATTCTAAAAGAATCCGTTAGGCAAAAAAACATTGAAAAGTAATTTCAGAAATTAATAAGGCATTTCTTTTACTTAGTGTAAAAAGAATGTCTCAAGAAAGTTTAAAATTCATTAAAAAGCTCTCAGCTTTCAAATTTGCAGACAAAGTTTGCGTGAAATTTTAATTGTACCGTTTCTTTTAATGAAAAACGTTTTAAAGATAATTATTCTAATGTGAAATTAAAAGTAAGCAAAAGTTTTAATGTACAGAAAGTTTATTTTCAATCTGTTACCATTTGTACTCTCAAAACTAGTGCATTTCAGTAAGTAACAATCTGAATAAGTAATGTTTTAAAATTATCTTCAGTGTTCAACTGAATGGTCTTCTAGTTTATTTTTAAACGAAAGAAAATTGTACACTGAAAATTGGTTAAGAAAAGTTTCTAAATCTAAAGATAAAGTTTTTGATATATCTGTTAGATTTTAAGTGAAATACGCTCTCTTACACAATAAAAACAAAGTTTCTTTGTGAAAATAGCATTTTTTCGGCTTAGTACGGGAAGTTCGTAGGTACTTCCACCAAACCTTTTAATGAATAACGTTTTTGACATAGTTGTTAGATTTTATATTAAATACACTTACACAACAAAAACAAGGATCAAAATATCATTGTTAATAATACAAAAAATATCAGATTTTCTCTTTAGCTACATTTGTCTTATACAATGTCTTAATATAGCGTAGTTAAATTTTTGTTCAAAAGACCTCTTTTGAATCAGTAACACCAAAAAGGATCTTTAACTCAATATATCTCCCTAAATGTCGATAGTTATTAGCCTTTTAATACATTTAATATCGGCTTAGTTATTACTCTAAATAATGAAAAGTTTGAAACTCCTAGACGTCTTCCTAAATTCCCAAATTTCGAAACAGCAAATTTAGGATGATCTCTTTGTAACTTTGTATAGAAAGTTAACTACCACTTCAAAATTTATATCTGTTACTCTATATACCTTTAAAATTGGGTATTATAAAAGCTCAAAGGATCCTTAGTTCGATAGTAAATTGATTAAGGAATTTTCGAAGTTAGTTTTAGTTTCTAAATATAAATTTAAAGGTTTCGTGGAGCAAAATAAACTTATTTCTGTGTGCTATTTTTCAGTCTCAGTTGTCGTTGTTTGTAATTCGTTAGTAAAACAAATTACATACTGTTTGTAAAGTATTAGTCAAATTACCCGCAGCGAACCTTATTTTTTGTAGTTTACTCCATTTTAATTATAAATGTAAACCTAAAGTAAACTTATATCCGCTAGCACCTTTAACCAATTGGCAACGGGTTAAACTAGCTATTAATTAGTGTTACCAGTTTATATAGTAATAGCCAATTTGCTTTCTGTTAGATGCTTAAAGCAAATACTTCTAAAGATTTGCGTAAATCGTGATATATATTGAAAAGAGATAGCAATAAAGAGAACAACTGTCATCTCACTGTACACGCATGTAATTTGCTGCCGCATCCTCTTAGCAAATGGTCTTAAAGGAGGAGTTTTATTACCTTTATAGTGGTCAATGGTAATTAACAACTTTATAACAAAGCTACTTTGGGAGAACATTTAGCCAATCCTAACAAAACAACACTCATTTTATTCGCCAACATAAGGAAAGACATCATTCAAACTCCTGTTAAGAGTAGAGTTATTGAGAAAACATGGAGTCTTAAACCAAAAATGATCTATTGGTAATATGTCAAAGCCCTAATTTCCTATCCCGTTCTGGTTTAATGCTTGTATTGGGATCACTAGCTTAATAAGATCATATCTAGTACGGCTTTAAAGGTAATTCTAAAACTTGTATTTACGTGTAAAGAGAATTGCTCTGGAAAGTACCAATGGGTTACCAAGGAAAAAATCTCTAAATTCAGACGATCTTACAGGACATCTTGGGATTCTAAAGGTTCGAGCAACCCAAACCTTGAAGATGCATACAGACATTATGTCCTCAACCCTAGATTTTGAACTCACACTAAATGTTAGTTTTAGCGAATGTAAATTAACAAAAAATGAAATCGCCCCCCCACTAACAAGTAAAAGCCCTCAATTATACTGATCGGTCTAAAACACAAGTAGGAGTAGGTATAGGGTTTAAAGGTATTAATATTATTAGGCTCTGTAAGGAAGAAAACAATACATGGAATGGTCAAAGAACTAACAATCAAGTTGACAATGGAACATGCAAATTATGTGAGTATGCAGATAAAGCGGATGAAGATATTATCTGTATCTGTTTGCCAACGAAAAAAAAATTTTGGACATGTCTTAAAGCCTGATCAGGTTTCAAACCTACATCCCAAGCGATTAATAGACTTTCTGAAAAGTCTAGACCTTTTGGACTCATAAATTGGTGTAGGTTATATCCAAAGTATCTTATACATCGCAGTTAAGCAAAGGTCATCTGAACCAATCGACTTCACTTATAATCTACAATCTACAATTTATTCTCCTAGCCAATTACGTGAATGTACGAGTTAGAGTTTTTCATTTTTTTCACGTCTAATTTTTAGATTTCTTTAAAAATTAAATTACCAGAGTCAACTTATTCGGAAAACCAGGGAAATAAATAAATTTATCTTTGTGAGTCGATTTTCATTGACATCTGTCACTGTTTGTAACTGGTCGGGACTATTGATGATATACTTATAACGTATTTTTTCATACGTCAGATTTCCTACAACAACATTATGCTTTTATACTTCTAATAGAGATCTGTCAACTTTTTTACGGTAAAAAATAAAAATGCTTTTCATATTATCTGATTTCATCGTATTTTTGAGTAAACGTGATATTATGTCTACAATGATCTAATATATAATTTTATATGTATATTTTATGTAAGTATATAAACAATTCATCATACTTAGAAAAACAAAGTGATATGTTTTTTACTTAAAAAAGAAGCTTTCCACACAGAATCATGATATATTATTTTAATAACATCTCCAGATTATAGACGGTAAGAATTCGTACAGCAATATTTCAGCATTAAAAATGCGAAGCATGATTTTGACATGATTATTAAATTTTTAATATAAACCTGAGATGATTTATGAAGGACCTCTCGTTTGTGAATCAAATGTTGCGTAGGTAATTGACATTAATTTTAGGTAAACTTCTCAAGTAAAAGCAATTAATTAATTAATATTTTAAATAGATTTTAAAAGTATGCCAAAATACTGAAAAAAATCAAAAAGATTTCCTCGAGCTCAAGAAGGTTGTTGTGCGGTTCAATTTTTTTAGGCTGAAAAAAATGGAAATATTTGAAAAGCTATAACTTAGTAACGCGTTGATTTTGATGTTTGAGGCAGCAATAGACGCAGTTTTTTGGGTGCTAAAATCTTAGTGCAAAATTAATTAGTCACAAATCTCAAAATTTGCATAGAATGCAATTAGAAAAATAAACAAATTTTGAAACGCTACTGACCTTTCAGTATACTACGATATGGAGCGGCATGTGTCGTGCTATTTTATTATTGTGTGTGGCGCAAGCGAAACACATCATGAACATTTGCGTCTAATTATAACTCTAGAATCTCGTAATGGGTATCAGACCGAACGCTTTAAGCAAGTCTAGCGGGAATTCTGGAATCAAATAGGCAAAATCAGGAACGGACTCATGCGAGAATAACAGCTGGACAAACATCCATCATTCTATTTGAATCTGCTACAAAAAAATATTTCTACAATGATAAAGAGAAAAAACTTTATAATGAGACTTTTTTATTTATTTTTAAATAGCAAGATATCCATAGTTTGAATTATTATTTTTATAATACAAAAATGAAATCAGATAACACCTACATCAGTTAAATAAGTTATTGGGAAAACGAACGCAGTGTAGCCTATTGGAAGGAACCTGAACTAAGTGTAATCGCTGGAATTCTTAGAGGACACTGTCCATTGGAGTACCATCTCGATAACATGGGCAAAGTAGACAATGGAATGTGATTCAGTTAAAACGAAAGAACATATTAACTGTAACTATAGAGTAATTGTTCGTGGACGACATAATTATTTGGGACACATCTTCTTAAAACCTGATTAGGATTCAAACGTACATTCTAAAAGGATAATGGACTTGTTTTTATGGAATCATAGACATATTGACAGTTTTTGGTAAATTATCATATGTATTGAAAAACAAAAACTTTAGAACCAGAGTATACAATACAGGCATTGTACCAGTACTTACCTATAGTTCTTAAACATTGACCTTTACAAAACAAAATAGACAGACAGACAGCTATGAAGAGACAGATGTTGGGAATACCCTTTAAAGACAAAAAAAAAAAGTTAGATCAGGGACCAAACGAAAGTAATTGATATAGCTGAGCAAACAGCTATGGAAGAAGAGGAAGGGGAAGACCTCAGAAGAGATAGGGAGATGACTTCAAGAGAGATGCAGTATTGATGTGGAGAAGATCCGCATACGAGAGGAGTAGATCAAAACAATTAGGGAAGGCCTATATCCAATCATGGTCAACTAAAGGGCAAAAAAATGCAGATTCCATATCATTTATGGTAACTTGTCTGTATTTGTTTGTATCTTAACTGCCATTAATCAAATAATGTTTTACACCAGCATCACTTGTAATTACTGTCATACGTCTATCACTTGTCACCCTGTACGTCTGAACGAGTTCAAAATATCTTAAAAAAAAGTAACTGAATTAAAATTATATTTATTAAAGTTAAAATGTGTAGTAGCGTGTTTGAAACGATCTCAAAATATCATTTGGTGCTACATGTTGGCTTTAACACAAGTTAAATTTATTTTTTGATACTACTAAACAAATAATCATTCTGTTTTTACAAGATATGTCCGTTAACATTATTTAAGTTACAATTTTTTGGAACATGGTTATACGTTGCCAACATAAATATGTTTTACCTAAAAAACTGTAGAATAACCAGACCATTGATTGTTAAAGTAATTAGAATAGAAGTTACTACTCCACCTCTATATAAAAGCATTTGAACAATTGGATCTCCCAAAAGAATACAGGTTCACATTTATTGTCGCTGTTAAAGAATTTAATTGTGTTAGAGTAGTAACCTAATTCTTTAGCCAGTCCAATTAAATTACCAATAAAACCCTTTGGTCTATGATAATGTCATTATCTCCATTAGGAGACGTTTTGCATAATTAAATTTTATATGATTCTTTTAAACTATTTATTAGTTAAATAAAAAACCCACCGGTATGGAGGCTTTTTCCTCGGTGGTGGCCTCCCCATTGGGCGGCACATGTCCAGCTTTTGTCACAAGCCCCGCTGGCACACGCACTGTGAGGCAGTCTTTGACCCCCCACTCACACGTGGTCGTTTACTACAACAACACTCAGTACATCACCTCGCACTACTCTCTCACCACGTTGCTACCACTCGCACGCGACAAATCACCGATCCGCGACACATAACCATGAAAGTTTTAAACGTTTCAGTACGTATCTGGTCCTTCTTCAGGCACGTGAGTCCTGATTTTTCTATGGTTATTTTTTATATGTATATGTGTATGTTTATCGCGTGTTACTTAGTTTCTGGATCAGCTGAGCACCAAACAAGACGCCGGGACAGTTTGTGCGGCACTAGCAACGATGCCGCTATCGAACGACGCTGGCGTCACGGCGCAAGTTTGCGCGCCGACGCCCCATGTCCTACTACCTGCTGCTTGTCGCGTCGTTTGCGCGCACTTGAAATCTCGCATGCTAATAAATTATTGCGATTTCGGCTGTTTTATCATATATTATCGACAGGGCTGGTCTACGGGGTTTGTTACATGCTGATGCAGGGATTTTCGTTAATGTTCACAGATAAACGCCTGTCGACAGATGCGATTTTCTATTGGTTAAAATTATATATTAATATTTTATCTTTTCTCGTCTAGTATCTTTTAAAAGTTCGGTCGTAGGTATAAAAACAAATCTTGCAAGATAAGCTGTGATGATCAAATCTACAGATGATATTAAAATTGTAATTAAGTATGTGGAAATGTCTGAAAGGATTAGCAAAAGCAAAAATATATTGGTATATTGTTCAAGAAGATTCTCAGCATCTTTTTAAAATGTGGATAAGATTTTTAGGCAAATCTCTCGTGACATTTTTAAAATTTAGAAAACATACAAACAAGAAAATGATAGAAAGTGTGTCCCATTCGGCAGGACTTGAAAGTAGTAAAAAAAAACGGTCCTGTTACACTTTGATCTTTTGATTAAACCGATTGGAGACAACTTTTTAGTGGATATTTGCCTTTGGCTGTTTTGACCTATAAAAAAAGCAGGATATTTGCATTTGGATGTTTTGCCCTCTAAAGAAAGCTGTTTGTTTCTGTTACACTTTGGCATTTTTTGACCCGGTTACAAACAATTAAAGATATTTGCCTTTTGGATTTTCAACGCTTTTTTTGATCTGGGCACCTTTGAGAGTTTATTTACCTTTGGTTTTTTGACCTTTCTTCCATATTTGTTGTTATTAATCATTAGCCTTTGAAACATTTTTTTTACCTTTATAGGATGCCCTTTAATTAAGAAAGAATACTTTAGTAATACATAGCCTACCTATCCAAAGAGAAGTATTGGAAAACGAGTATGTATTATCCTGTAAGATTATTTTACGGTCAGGATCTACAGTCGTTGGTCAGTTATATTACTTTCTAAAAGCTTGGTTTCTTGATGCTACAATTTCTACCTATAGCCTATAGCCGATATGATTCAGCCACAGAAGTCTTATTAATTGTTCAGCTTGTTAACCGTCCTAATTCAACTCACTTCCTTGCAAAGCACATGTATGCATGATGTTAATACGAAAGAGATTTGTCAAATCGACGATTAAATATCAACGTCTAAGTCAATTTTTTGTGCCCTATCTTATATTTTTATTCAGTTAGGAGACGAGAACCATAGACTTCTGAGTAACCTAATTATTTTAAGATAACTCTTAAGGAATTTCTCAGGTTTGAGTTTTCTCGGATGTGACATTTTTTCGATTTCTTTTTAATGACATTTTCTTGGTATGATTTATAAATTTTGTATATGAGATATTGAGGTTGCCTTAAGCAATTGATGAGCTTAATGGATCGTATATAAAATGTGGAATTAAGGTTATAGCAAATCAGAAAAAGTAAGAAATAAGTTTAGAGACTGTAGTTATTTCTAAAACCCTAAAACCCCATATAAAAATTCTATCAGATGTTAAAATACCTCTTATACATATGTAAATTATCTAACATCTAGAAACACCATGCACGCACGGGGAAGGAAAATATCGTGATAAAACTCTACTCTTTTGAATGCAAAAAAGATTTTTCAAATTGGATTATAAATACCGGATATATTCCGTAACATACATAAAAAAATATGGTCGAATTGAGAACTCCCTCCTTTTTTGAAGTCGGTTAAAAAGGCACCTATTCAAAAATATTATTCATTCATTCGATTGTAAAAACACTGCCGGATGCTATTGTTTACTTCAGAAAAATTAAGCTGGAACGAAATTTGCAGATTTCAAAGAACAAACAACACGATCAGCGGTATCTTTTGACTGAATTGGCAATGTTCCAAAACGAATGCACGAAGATCTGTTCTTTTTTACTTTTCCGAATATGACCGTGCAGTATTGTGATATAAAATATAAAGTTTAGCAATCACGGTTACGAAATCAGTAGAGGAAACAGGAAATTATGTTATTGTGCAACTTTTATGTTCGCTGTAGACCCTAACGTAGTTTGAAATATGTATTAATTTAGTAAATAAACTAATGAGAGCTGGAACTAAATAATTATATACAGAAATATGTTCAACATATTTTAAAATATTATATCTCAGATTACATTTTAAACAATTTCTATTTCCATTGCTAGAAGGAAGGCGATTAGAACTGGAAGAAAGGTAGAGATTCAAATGCAAACAAAATTCGAACAAAAGTTTATCTTTGATCCATTTTCCAGATGATTTGCGTTTACCTATCGTGGTATTACAAAACCAAATGATACGGATGAATGGAAAAAGTTTTAAAGTTAGATTCTACTTCTCGTATTCTTGAAATTTGAATGTTTTATTTGTATTTGATATTTAAATGGATAGATTTAATGTTAAACAGGTTGTTAAAATGTATAAATTTGGATACTTTCGATGTTGGTATTAAACAGATCGGAACCCTAGAAATAATTTACGAATTTGTAAAAACTTTGTAGAAGCTTTTGGAGAGACGGTAGGAATTTAAATAGGGGTCTTTCAGATATATTGACATGTATTATGTTAAAATGATTTTTATGAAAAAATACATGCGTTTTCTCTGTTTTGCCATTTAGTTAGCATACAGTACAAGATCTGGCTATTAAATAACGGGACTGTTTACGAAAAAGGGATTTATTATAAAAATTATTCTACATTCGAATGCTCCCCGGTACGTGCATACAGAAGACTACTAGATTCACAACGCACTACTCGCCTTTTCCCCATCCTTCTAGGGCGCCATCTAGGCTTGCAATCTCGTTATTTAATAACCAGCCTTCGTAAGCTATGGAATTGAAACTTTTTTTATTTCCATTACTCTAACACCAGCTCATTTGATAGAACTAATTTATTAACGCTCTAAGGCACATTATAGTACACTTTGTTTTAGTGAATAATAATAATCTTTATATATATACTAGCTGACCCGGTGGACTTCGTACCGCAAATCATTTATGTCATTGTTCCATTTTTCGTTTTTTCAATTTATTTTGATTTTATCGTTTTCATCATATTTTCTCGGTTTATACTATTTTTTTTTTTCGTTATATTTTGTAGTTTATCGATAAAATATATTAGATGCATAACAATACTTAATTTAGTAGGAATTTCTCGTTTAAATATAAGTGATATTACCTGCGCCACCTTTCGGTGGCGTCACAATACTTAAGTAAGGATTGCTCGTTTAAATATATGTGATATTAACTGCGCCACTTTACGGTGGCGTTATATAAAGTAATCAAATAAGTAGTGGTTGTAACTTCCATTAATACGAATATCATATTCATCTTACCCATTAAAAGTACATCATCATACTGATTTTCATGACAATCGGTTGAACGGGGCGGACGTCGATACTTTACAGCGCCGCCTGGTAGCGAGTTACATCAATGGGCATAGCATATAAAGCTTCTCCGTAGAAAAATACATGAACATACCAATTTTTATAATGATTGGTCAAATAGTTTCTGAGTCTATCAATTTAATAAATACAAACATCCTTTTTTATATATATAGATAGAAGATAGATAAGGATTGCTCGTTAAAATAGCTGTGATATTAACTGCGCCACCTTACGGTGGCGTGATTAAAGTGATCAAATAAGTAGTGGTTGCTCGTTTAATGGAAGCGTTATCTGGTGGTCACTTCCATTAATACGAATATCATATTCATATTAACCATTAAAAATACAGCATCCTACTGATTTTCACGACAATTGGTTGAACAGGGCAGAAGTTGTTACTCTGCAGCGCCACCTCAAACCTTTTCCGTGGAAAAATACATATGCATACCAATTTTTATGACAATCGGTTGAACGGGGCAGAAGTTGCTACTCTGCAGCGCCACCTGGTGGCGAGTGGCATCAATGAGCATAGCATATTCGTTTTCTCCGTGAAAAAATACATATACATACCAATTTTCATTACAATCGGTTGAACGGGGCAGAAGTTGCTACTTTGCAGCGCTATCTGGTGGCGAGTGGCATCAATGATCATATCATATAAACCTTCTCTGTGGAAAAATAAATATATACCAATTTTCATAATAATCGGTCCAGTAGTTTTTGAGTTCATCGATTTCGTACATAAAAACACATCCTTTTTTATATATATAGATTTCTTGTGTTCGTGTGTATGTTAGTGAACTCCTTCTAAACGGCTGGACCGAATTTCATAATTTTTTTTGTATATATTTAAATGGATTCGAGAATGGTTTAGATTTACTATTTGGTCCACTATAAAATGTTTTTTAATAGTTTTTTTACTTTTTTGTATATTTCGACGGTAAAGTGACAATATCCCCTAAGTGACATTTATTGTTTAGTTCTACGAATTCCTATTAGATGACAGTTTAAGTTAATTGAAGAAACTCTATAAACCTTTGACATCTAGGTTAGAGAGACACCCGGTAGATGGCACTGTATTTTCATTTTTAGATTATTGAACAGTTACGTTGTGAGAAAACACAATAGATAATGTTGATTTTTGATTTATAAATAAATAAACGAAAAACTAAAAGAAAAGGGAAAATACTAAAAAAATAAAGCCAAAAAATATCTTTCTAAAATAAATGATAATAGTTAATATCTCAAATATTTAAACAAGCAATTTTTACTAAATCAAATACTATGACGCCACCGTAAGGTGGCGCAGTTATTATCTCACACATGTAAACGAGAAATTCTTACTAAATTAAGTACTATGAAGCCACCGTAAGGTAGCGCAGTGGATATCTAATATATTTAATCGATAAATTTTAAAATACAGTGTTATGTGGTAGAAGTCCGCCGGGACAGCTAGTATTCAGCTAAAATTTCTATTTCTCCTCTATTATCCAGTTTCGACTAATAACTTTATAAAACAGAGGTGCATGCGAAAATATTATATGTATATAAAACTCAAATTTAAATTCCACTTGTAAAAGTGCAGTAACAGTATCAGCAAAAATAAATACAAGAGGAAATATTCGTATTAAAACAAATAAATAGTCATTGAATTGTAGTTGAAACATTTTTGAAGTGGCACTTTACTGAATGTAGAACAGAATTTTAAATCATATTCGATACGAATCCAGTATTTTTTGATTTTGCATAACTCGCTGGAATCTAAATCATACAACAAACAATGAAAAAGTTAACCGTCCTCTCAAATTGCCGATATGTTAAATGATGCGCAATGCCGATTGCATATCAAGCAGATAATGAAATATAGTTGTCCGTGAATGGTCCAAAAGTTATTTCGATTTGTGTATACACGGTCTCTGGATTTGTAATAAACTAATTAATTATCTGGGGTAATATACTGGGGGCAATGCAATGCAAGTATTAGTTAATCAATTTATGACCATAATATCAGGGATGCATGTTTAGAATTGATCTTAATATATATTGTAACGATTGCGCACTCAAATCGATGCTATCTATCTGATAAATAAACACAACTATAGCTGTCATGGACTGATCGAGAATATTCCATAAAAATTTTAAAAGTTCCTCATCTTTACCCAAGTCAGGAAACTAAAAGGGTTAAACCAGATCTCATTTTTGATTAAATACAAATAGTTTTGTTAGTAGAGAAATGACTGTAAAAATGTGAGACCCAAGTGACCTACAGATATTTTTTCTTATCACAACTTGGGACACTCGCTCTTAGATAACGCCACTTCTTTTAATTTATTTCTTCTCGCTACTTTGTAGTGCCTTTAATTGTTGGCTCTTGATGTTCAATTGTATGTAGTTACTACTTTGATATAAACCAAAGTAAAAGAATTTTAATAAATTTATTCATGATGATTAAAAAAACTTTATTTTTTGCTAAAAACTTATTTTTTATTCAGTAATAACACTAATAACCTAACAAAGTACATACTTACAAAACAATATTTTATCCTTCATCTGAAGACATTACGCTCAATCGCTCCCAGAAAGTTCCAATTAGAAGGACTTAGCTGGGACTCGAACTGGGCAATAAGAAAAAACACTGAATGATTCTGGAGTAATCCTTCGTTACGAACGCTTGTGAAATTTTAAAATTATTAGACTTTATGGAATTTGTCTCGAAGTTTTGCAATTAGTCCTACAACTTCAAAGAAACGATCTTCCTTTTAAACAGGGAAACTTACATTTACATTCAGCAAAAGAAAATAACAAATTTACATCAACAAAGTTTTTTTAGATTTCTAGTTACCTTAAAAAAATTTGTAAAACGAAATTCTTACCGTCACGAAATATGCATTTGAAAAAGTTAATCTAAACATTTTTGCTTTAAATGTGCCCCACTATCAATTTGTGGAGTTAATTTTTAATATAAAAGTGCTAATTTTCGAAAAGGGGTGGGATGTATCGACAGGGAAAAAGCACACATCAGCATAGGGTAGGTAGATTTTGCTTTTTGAGGTATTTCCTGGTTGCTGTTAAAATTTTAAGAAAATCGATGCGTCAACAAAGAATTCGGAGGAGAGAACCTTGGTAGACTGGACTGCATGGTATTTTTGAAAATTACAAAATTGTACAGGGTACAAAAAAAAGCGAATTACATTGTTTGTAATAAAAAATAACAAATATTCTAGAAACTACCAAAAATACTTTGAACATCTATTCTCAACCTTCTTAAGATTTTATTTTTAAGCCCTCACAAATTTTATTATACATTTATTAGGTTACTTATCCGTAAGTTACATTCTTATTAAATGAATAAAGTTTAGAAGATCCAATGTTCCTGAAAATTTATTTGATGATTTGTTCTTCTAATGGCTGCTTTACGACGATTCAGGAAAATTCTCGAGGAACCATGGGAAAGGAATGGAAATGACAACAGGCACACGTTATATACTCTTTTATCTGAAAACATCGTCGGAGCGGTAATGGCCGGCATTGTGTCGACTAATTTATGGCTCAATATCGCAGCAAGAGGCCCGATCGAACGGTAACGTAATGTTGATAATCTGTAGTGAACCAGAATGGAACGTACCTCACCCCCTTTGCTCGATTGAAGATTTCCCGCTATTCTACCAGAAAACTTTCCTCAAATATGATAAACGATTTAGATAAAATTGATTTTGAGAAGTCGTTTAACAAACCTACGATTACAGCGCCAGCGGTTTGTTAGGAAATTAAATTTAAATTTTGTTAGATTTGTATGTATTGGTTCCTATTTACAATGACCAACAGTAAATGTCAAAACAAAGAAACAGTACGTACTGAAATTTGAAATTATTAAGTAGTGCACACTAGCAAAATTGCAAACCATATATGAAAAGCCCAAGAAACATATAAGACGTCCAGTACTAATCTAAGGACCAATTAAAGAATGGTAGATAGTTGATAAAACACATGCAAAAAAATACAATAATGTAACGGCCATACTTGTTGACTCAGAAAAAAAGTACATGTTTATCTTCATTATTAAAAATAAGATGAAATGTTTATTTTATTAAGAAATTTATTTTTCGTCATACTGTAACTATAAGTACTCGAATAGTAGTTTTATTTTAATTTTCATAGTTAAGCACACATTGATGCACAATACACAAATGATGACGTAAAGAAGATGGCACTAATTGTAGTTTTAATAGCCTCCAGGGCCTAAGAAACTTCTAAACGACGTCAGCGCAAAATTAATATCATTTTAATTCACTGGAAGTGACATTATGCAGATGCGGGCATTTTGCAGAAATGTTTTGCTTCGCTATCACTTTTATGCGACTCTAATTTGGATTTTATGAGTTACACTGTCCAATTTTCGTCAATTACGGATGCAAATTTGTAGGGAAACTCCGGAGTTATGTCTAGTTTAGCTGGATGATGAAAACTAATTGGTCTTTCAAAACCCGACAGGTAAAAAAGTGTTAAAGACAACTTTAAAACGAGTTTCTTTCATTTTAGTTATTTTTGCTTAATTTAAATTATAAGAGATTTTAAGATTCTCTACCAAGCAAAATGAATTAAGGACCAGACAAAAATCAAAATCATCTTGTATAAAGCTATATGTTTTTATACGATTATTTTTATTAAAATAGTTTGTGTTACCACCAAACCCAAATTAATATCCAATTTTAATGATTTAAAGATTAAAATATGATAAAGTTTTTTAAAAATAGTTTGTTTCTTACATTAGCTGTAAGCTAATACAAAAGCCTGTTTGGTGATACGATAACAAAAAAATTTTTAGAGTGTATTATTATTTAAATTGTAAGTTCGCCAATTGCAAATCCCCCAACAGTTCTGATTATGGGAGAAACATTTTTGCTGGGAAACGGAGTTAATTAATTACAGTTTTTAATTAATTTAAAATTTAGTATAAAGTTCCAATATTTATTTAAGACTTTTATAATTAATTACTTGAGAACAAAATTTTCGTTATCTTATTATTTGTTTTAAAAGTATAAATATAGTCTTGCATTAAAACTTTCTACAATAATTAATTTTAAAATCAATATGATTATATTTACTGTCATTAAAATATAATTACTTAGTTATCAAAAATTATCTAAGAATAGACAAATGTCAAAATACGAGGTATGTTAAAACAAACGAGAATTTTTTAATAAATCATAAAATCTAGTGCTTGTCCCAGCGCTTCTTTCAATCTTCGACACACTTGTGGAACTCGATTTTGGATATGACCATCCGCTCTTTCTTCATCTTATCATTTGTGGCAAAAAGTCGTCCTTTCACCGGTCTCTTTAGTTTTGAGAATAGGAAAAAGTTGCCTGTTGACCGTAAGATCCTGTGGCAGACACTCATGATTGTAATCAAAGAAAACAGTGACCAAAACCTCCACATTTAACTGAACTTGACGTGCCTTTTTGGTTCTTGGCTTCTCTGGCCGCTTCCATTGGGATGATTGGGTTTTGATGTCATAGCTATATACCCATTTTTAATCACCAGTCATGATCCTTTTGAGGAAATCTGGATCCTCGTTGGCATTAAACAGCTTCTGAGTAATATTCATGCAACGTTGTCTTTGGTCAAAATTCATGCCCAAAACATCCAATACAATCTTGATCCAGTTGATATGCCAATATCGTCATCAATGTTTCCTCGGCCTTCTTTGCAGCGTTTATACCATACATACTCATTGGTTTACTTATAGTAGATTTACCAAATGCCACAGTCATCATTTTGAGTGCATTGACACCCTTATTTCATTTTTAACGCAAAATTTAATGCAGATTCTTTGATCCATTTTGTTTGATAGTTGAAAATGGAAGAGATTAACAAAATACATCTAACCTCAAACTAAACGGTTGATATTGTCAACATCTATTAGGGACATGTGTACCAAATTAAGGAAAAAAACCGAGAATCGAATGAAATTCAAAATTCTTGTATCGTATTGTAAATGCGAGTTCGTAAAGTAAGTAAATATCTTTTTTTAATATCCGTTAGTACAAAAATATTTATAGAAAGTTTTATTTCTGTATATTTCACATTGCAAATAGGAAAAGTTGATTTGTATACATGCTTTAATTCATTTTAAGTTTTACGTTCATATTAAACAATAAAAATTTGAATCTGAAAACATACGTAAGTATGCTTACAAATGAATCAATTCTTTATTTACATTTCAAGCAATTCAACATTAATAAACTAAGTATTTTTAGGATTTATAAATTCAATTGTCAAGAATTTTTAAGCAAATACTTTATTTTTTTAACTGATGCCTCTGCATAAAATTTCTGTATATCATTAAGTAAATATTCTTTATTTTTCTCGTTTTCACTAATAGAAGGTTGTCGTTGAACTTTTATACCTCTTTTAGTCATGGAAGCTGGAACGAAAGGTTAAGAGGGCTTAGTGTAAGGAAAAGAATGGAAATTAAAGTTATTCTTTGGTAACAATCGAATGGACAAAGATTTTGTTTATTTAAGGATGTCCTCGTAGGTATAGACCTAAATATAAATGCACCGAGAACATCTATAGGGGCAGAAGAGGCAATTTATGAATTTGGGTTTTTAAGGACTGCAAGTTAGGACGAGTGGGGAAAACGTAGGAAGGTAAGAAGTTCCACAATCTGGACACCCTGGGGATGAATTGAATGGAAGTAGTGCAACAAAAGGGCAGCTCTTGGTTAAAAAAATTAAAGTTTGATTGAATGAATAGAATGGAAGTTGAAGGACAAGGGTAAAAGTTGAATGAAATTAAAACTGAATGTACAAGGGCATAAAGAAAATAGTTTTTATTATAGGTATTCCGGCAATCTTAAAGTATATATTCTTTTTTTTTTAGATCTCTATTCAAAGAAGGTTCTTCTTTACCTTTTATACCTTTTATATTTGTCATGTAAGACTGGAACAAGAGTTTAAGAGAGCAGTGTCTAAGGAATGGAAACTGAACTGATTAGGTAAGAATCGATTGAATAAATATTGTATGGGGTAGCATGGTATGTCAAAAGAGTGGAAATTGAATTTATTAGATAAGAATCGAATGAACAAAGATTCTGTGAAGTTTGATTTTATCTTGAATGAATAGAATGGAAATAATGTAACAAAAGGGTAGCGTTTAATTAAGAGAAAAAAGATTGTAGTTTGATTTGGATGAATAGAATGGAAGTTGTAAGAAGGAAAAGAGCAAAGGTTTAAAAAAATTAAAATAGTTCTGAATTCTAGGATTTCATCCAGGAGTTTTTGAGTGGTGAAGGAAACCCCCATGATTTGATCGATGCTTGTTACCATCAGATGTCGCTACTGTGTATTTGTATCCAGTGCGCGTTTGGTTTTGACAAACGTATGATCAAAAACACAACTTTATGGCAAAAACCATTTTTGATATATAACCCAATCTATCGGATGGTAGCTGAATTTGGAAGTTAAGAAAAAAGAAATCTATTTTTTTTACTCCTGATTCTTCTTACTAAATAAAACACATTAGGAAAGTAAAAGGAATTTTATTAAAACAAAAATGATTTTTGATTCATATGATGCCATCTACCAAATAGTATCCCAAATTGTGATAAAGCAAAAGAAGAATTCTGTCAGTTACACTTGCGTTCAACAATATCTAATTGTCTATTTTTTTATCAAAAATTAGACCAAAAATAAATTTTAATTCATAAGACGCCATCTACCAATGGGTGTCCCAAGTTGTGATAAAGCAAAAGAAGAAATCTGTCACCCACACTTGCGTTCAACAATATCTAAATATCATCTCTCTACTCTACTACCTAACAAAATTGTCTATTTTTAATCAAAAATGGGACCTGGTTTTACCCCTGAAGCTTCTTAACTTGGGGGAGGAACGCAGGAATAGGCCATCCCGAGCCCCAACCAACCGCCCCATAGCGCGTCATTACTTATATACTTTTTGGGTAAGTAAATTACCATTGTACATAAGTGACTCCATCTATGGATACCAATGTAAACTTCGAAATTTTTCAAAAACAAACCAAACATTAAGAAAAATTCACTCAATAATTCAGAAATTTCTTTGCAAATTTTTGGTTGCGCATAAAACAAAAATTCATAAGTGACTCCATCTATGGGTAAGAACCAGAAACTAATATTAAAAAAATATAAAAATATCTATTGACTGGAAGTTTCTTGCCATGAAGGAGGAATGCTGAAATTTTACAAAAATTAAACCAAAAATTATTCTGTGATATCTATTTTATATATTTACTTTCCTGTTTCATTTCATGTTTTTTTGTTGATTTTATAACCATGCATTTGTTAAAACCAAATGCGCACTGAATACAAATTTACAGTAGCGACATCCAGTGGTAACAAACAATGATCAAATACTTCTACTGTATCTTCCAGTCGAGACACCACTTCCTCTTTCTAATCAAAATCAAAATCAAAATCAAAATCAAAATCAAAATCAAAATCAAAATCAAAATCAAAATCAAAATCAAAATCAAAATCAAAATCAAAATCAAAATCAAAATCAAAATCAAAATCAAAATCAAAATCAAAATCAAAATCAAAATCAAAATCAAAATCAAAATCAAAATCAAAATCAAAATCAAAATCAAAATCAAAATCAAAATCAAAATCAAAATCAAAATCGAAATCATAGAACTCGTGTAAGTAAAAATGCTACGCTCCTTTGAACGAAAGAGAATATTAGAAGAACCGCTCTAGTTGCTTCTGGCTCTACACATTCCTCACAGTCAAATTAGGAACGAGTAGACAGTGACAGAAAAAGGTTCTTTCAATTCTCTTTTTTTTTATCAAATAATGTGCCACCAATGGGAACAAAACTGACAAATTGGAATGCTTCACCTAAAAAAATATAATTTAATTTGTTTTCTTCACTTAAAAATATTAATTAATAACGTACCAGTAAATCTCTTTCTAATCTTCTCTTAGCAAGTGGTACACCTTGAGAATTGTGTACACATGCTAACTCTGGAGTATTACCGATAGCCCAATCCTTATTATCAGGACTCATCCCTTGAGTATGAGCTTTAAGCCTTGTTAAATTATCTCCTTTCGGACGTGATCGACTTTCTTCTACAAAACTAAATAAAAAAATAAGACCATAAAGGTCTATCCAAGGGTTTGTTTAGATCATAAAATTACAGCTCTAGCTTCTACTCTATTCCTCTTAGACATTAATGATCTACTAGAAGCCACTAATAACCCGGTACACGGTTTTGCAGATGAAAGTAACCTACACCAAATGCCACAGTCAACATTTTGTTGATTTTATAACCATTATTAACGCAAAATTTAATGCAGATTCTTTGATCTATTTTGTTCGATAGTAGAAAATGGAAGAGATTACGAAAATACATCTAACATCTAACCTCTATGTTTGTCCAACACAAACTAAATGGTTGATATTGTCAACATCTATTAGGGATATGTGTACCAAATTAAGGAAAAAAACCGAGAATCGAATGAAATTCAAAATTCTCGTTTCTTTCTGAACAAACCTCGTATATCAAACAAAAAGTTTACTGCTTAATTTTTGTAGGATTAAAAAAATTAGGAATTACTCTAATAGATTTGATTTTTAAAAACTACGAACTATAAAATATTTAAATCTAGCTATAATTATTTTCGGGTCAAATTACAAAATCTTGTTAGTGATTAGATATTACAGTTCATAATAAATTGATTATTACCAGTGGATTGTAACAAAGAAGAAAATTTCCTAATGAAACCAATAACTAAGGTTATCAGTGACTCATTACCAAAATATTGATACAAAAAAAAAAGTATATAATTGTGAATATATTTACAAGAAATCAGTACTGATATTGGTGTAGAAAATTATGGAATATAAACGTATAATATACATTGTTTTGTCACTCTGGATAACAGGTCTGTATTAAAAAAACTAAATTTTTATTATTTTCTTAATATATCTATTAATTAGCTCTTATATATACACACTGTGTGGAAAAACTAGGCGAGAAACTATTTAATAATTGTCTTTGCCATATTCTTAGTCTTTGCATTCCCAATATTTTTCTTCCAATTTTTGTTTTTGCTTTGATTATTTACTGCGTATTTCTCGCTAGTATTGCTATATCATCAACAAACTTTTTGTAATATGTAAGTCCTGTTCTATGGATATTGCCTTCTTGTAGCAACCTTTCTTAAAGGAAACTGAAGAAAATAGATGAAAAAGGGTCTTTTTTTCATTTACCAGACATTTTTTCCAGAATTCATGCTTATTTTTACTTGGTTTTCTATTCTTTCTGAAGTTAGTTGAATCATTCTACATATCAAATTAAAATCAGAATATCTAGTTATATTTTTGACAATTAATGCTTTTTCGAAGCAACAAAATATTATTTATCATTAAAAACAAAGTAAAAAAACTAAAGATGTTCAATTTGGAAGCAGCGAAATCAACTTTTGGTAACATTTTACAAAAATTTCGTTAAATTTTTCATTGTAATATAATTTGCCTAAAAATAACTATTAAGAAAATAATGCTTTTTTCATATTTAATAAATATTTAAAAAAACTCTTATAGGTGCTACATGTCTCACAAAAAGCATTGTCGTAACTGGTCCCAACAGAAAAGTTTTTGGTGGACAAAAAGTTAATTTTCAGTGCAGTTTGCTAAATATTGATCCTGACGAAGTACGCTCAGTAGCATGGGATAAAGACGGAAAAATAATATATAAATTTAATCACATTGACCAAAAATTTGTATACAAAAATATAATTAGCAACTCTGATGTTGAAGTTGTAAGTAACATTTTATGATACAAAAGTGTGTGATTTGGCTTAAGTCAAGTTTAAAATGATTTAAACAAACTAAAAAAGTATTTGTTAATTAACTTTCTGTTGATTTATTTTTAGAATTTATCACCAAATACAACAGAACTAACAATAAATTATTATAACCAAGCATCAGTAGGTACATACTCGTGTACTGTAGAAACTAAAAGTGGAACTACTTTCACACAATCAAAAAATGTTGCAAGTAAATATATATTTAATAATATTAACTTTTTTAAAATATCAGAAACACCTAAATAATAGTTTCATCTGAATTTCTTAATATTTTTAGTTAAAAGTAATGAAGGACATCAAATTTCAATTATTGTACCTAACGAAGTAAAAGTTGAGGATACTGTTAAACTATTTTGTCAATACAACAGCAGTGAAGGTCTATACATCATTAAATGGTACAAAGGAAACCACGAAGTCTTTAGATTTATGCCAGACGAGGATCCTAAACGTAAATCGTTTTATGTACAAGGTATTACTATTGATGTAAGTACCAACTTTATCATTGATGATAAAGAAGTTAATTTGTACAAAACATTACTCCAAGAAAAATTAAATCTATCTATTCTATATTTAAAGCATCGTTGTGCTAAAGAAAAAAAATTGTAAAAACAGGGTTCTTTTGCGATTTTTTCAATAACAAGTTGATGAAAAAAATCGTAAAAACTCTGAAATGACATTTTTTGAGTGCTACGTAGGAAAGAAAGTATAAAGTTGTAATAAATCTTTAAAATTAAGAAATGACATTTTTAGTTCGATGGAAGTGATGACCACAATATTGTACTGAAAAATGTTACTTATGAAGCATCTGGAAAATACACATGTGAAGTAACTGATAAATCTTTAGATACATATTTTGCATCTACAGAAATACGAGTTAAAGGTAAGATTTCAAAAAATATATCCTAGATCACTTAATTATGACAGAAACAAACATTCAAATACTACAGAGATGAGTTGGTTCCTATTCAAAATATAATAGCTCATAATAAATATTAGAATTTTAATTGCAAATAATGAATTAAAAAATTGACTAATTACTGGAGCAATTGCGGATTCTGAGAGAGCATTTAGGGAGCCATTTTTTTATGTATGAACTAGGTGTACCCACGACGTTGTTCGCGTGGGGTGTTAATTGTTGTATAAAATTTTCTTCCCTCACTCCGTTAAAGGGGTGGGAAAAGAAATTTTTATAAACCAGATGTTAAGTTAAAAGAAGACAAATACATCTGTGAAAACCGCATTCGAATCGGATCAGTAGTTTTCATGTGGTACGCGCACAAACATATAGATAGACAGACAGACGTACAAAAAAAATAACCACATTTTTGGGTTTTATATCGATGTACCCGCGAGGTCGTTCGCGTGATGTATAGATTGTTGCATAAAAATTTCTTCCCCCCACACCGTAAAAGAGATGGGGGAGAAATTTTTATACAGAAGACAAATACATATGTGAAAACCGCATTCAAATCGGATCAGTAGTTTTCATGTGATGCGCGCACAAACATATAGATAGACAGACAGACGTACAACAAAAAATCTAACCACATTTTTGGGTTCTATATCGATGTACCCGCGACGTCGTTCGCGTGACGTATAGATGGTTGTATAAAAATTTCTCCCCCCACACCGTAAAAGTAGTTTTCCCAACATTTCCCTTCTATGCTCTGCTCCTATTGATTGTAGCGTGATGAAAAGAATACTATAACCTGCTCAGGAGTATGAAAAATAATTGTACCAAGTTTCGTTAAAATCCGTCGAGTAGTTTTTGTTTCTATAACGGTTATACAGACAGACAGACAGACAGACAAAAATTTTACTAATTGCATTTTTGGCATCAGTATCGATCCCTAATCACCCCCTGATACTTATTTTGGAAATAAATTTAATGTACAGAATTGTCTTCTTTACAGATTTATTATAAGTATAGAAGATTAATTGTGATGATTTTTAATTAAAAAAAAAGAATAGACTAATCAATTCACGAAAAGGCTCGGCGAGATTGTAGAGTAGCATTTGGTTTAAAATCGAATTTATATTCAGAAGCAGCGAAGTGATAAGAAATTATAAAACAAAGTTAAAGCAAAACAAACTAATTTATATACATTTTTTTATTTCTTTTATTAGTTCCACCAAAAGGAGAACCGACCGTTTTTGTAGATAATGACTATCCAAAATATAGAGATATAGTTCATGCTGAATGTGCATCACCACCATCTGCTCCCCCCGCTACTATTAAATGGTTATTAAATGGCATGTCGGTATGAAATGTTTTTAAATAATTCACACATTAGTCTAAATATTTAAGTTGAAAGCCTTATATTAGTACCACTAATATAAATCAGAAGAATGACCAACATATACTTCTAGTTCTAGTAACATCAGTATTTATAATATTACTTTTCGTTACAACACTCAATTTTACGTGTTTAATATTCATAAAAGATTAGTGTATATATTTATTTTTAATTTTAAATAGTTATTTATGCAACTAGTGCGTAAAGTGACCTTTTTTAACGAATGTGAATGTTGTCGCAGGAGCCGCAGGCGAATGCGACAATCACATGAGTCAAAAAAGGAACATTTACGCACGAGTTGCATACAATATTTTTTCTACAACCGAATTTCTTTACAAGAAATACAAGTATAGGCCTGATTTTTTTTACGCTTTACTGAAAAAAAAATTATATTTAAAACATATTTTAGATAACAAAATATTTATTTTCTAAATTAATCTCACCTTATCATACCGGTACGTAGAAACGCGAAATGTTTGAATTATAAATTAATTGAAATGTCAATCAGTCATTTAAATAAAAATACTTACCCTTATTCATGAATTGATATTTCTGTCATATTAAAAATCAAATTAAAAATTACTGAATATAATATCTAGTTTTGTATGTATTAAACTGCAATAATTTAACAATTAAATATATTTACACAAATTTACACAATTAAATAATAATAAAAAAAAGTTTCCTTACCCGGAATTGAACCCGAGTCATCTGGGTAGAAGCTATATACCTTACAACCTCGGCCACTAACACACATAAAAGTATTTGCATAATCTTATACAAAACAGTGCTTATTTTACTTTTTTTCACTAGTGAAAAAAAAACCTTTTTTTTCACTAGTGAAAAAAAGTTAAACTTTACGAACCTTAAACCGTGCGTAAAGGTAATACTTTACGCACGGTTGTAGAAAAAAGGTTTTTAAGTAATACATTAATCCTGTTAAAATGTTTGTAATTATCTGTAGAGACCATCAATTTATATGTTCCAGTATCTCTACCTTCTTTAGTAAGTTAATTGCAATTTGTTTTTTAATTAGAATCTAATTTAATTCGATTTTTTTATATTTCAATGCAAAAATTGTTAATGTGCATTGAGAAATTTAATTAATTAATTAATATGGCGAGTACCTAATGGAAATTGCAATTTTGTAACGTTGAGTAGAAATCGTATTTAAATTTTCAAAAGTTGGAAATAGATCTCGAGCATATAAAATATTTAATATTCACTTAAAAGTTTTACTATAAAAGCTTTACATACATATCTGCACTTCGAAAAACACTGGTTTTAACATTATTACACTGTCATATGTCATCTTTATGTCACTTAGGTCATGCGTTATAGCGAATCTACTTCGTAGGTACTTCATATGGTACCTCCGTATGACATCATTGACAGCATACTTCTAAGCCACTATACTACTGTCAAATCGTCATGTCCCATAAAAATTTTACAATTTTTTAGATTCGTGGAAGTACTTCAGATCAATTACACAGTTATTCTGGATTTCCTTTACCATCCCATTCATCTGTAAGAGTACCTGCCTTTAATGTTTTTAAAGGAAATGAGGCAGAATTAACATGCATTATTGAATTTGATTATGAAGATGTATCAAAAAAAACAATTAAATTACAGAAAAGTGAGTCTTTTAATCCTGACAACGAATCTTTTGACTCAGACTACAGATATATGACCGTATTAAAAATGAGTGGTATGTAGAATTTCTCGTTTTTTCTAAATTTAGTGTAAAGGGTCTTCCAACAGGAACTTGCAAACTCTGACAGTTGATGGTCATCTTTTTAAAGCTAGATCTGTTAAAGTAGTTGTCATTTATGGTCAGTTTTGCCAAATCAAGATGAACTGATATAGAATTCAATAACAAGTGCAAATAATAAAATTGTTTTATCGCCTAATCGACCTATCGAGAAGGCTATTCGCAATGTGGTGGATCAATTTAAAAGTATTTGATTCCAATAAACGATCGAATATACCTTTAAGTCAACGAAATGCAAGATCTGCCGAAAACATCATCTGTGAGGGTGTGCAGACCAGAACTTGGCAAATTTTGCGTTGTGTTTTGTGCCCCCACTGTTACAAAATTCAACTCATCCAGAAATTGAAGGTAAATAAACCAATGAAAACGACTTGTGTTTGCTGAATGGGCTCTGGAGAAGTTAGCAACTGATAATTTTCATCGAGAAATCATCTTTACTGATAGGGCCTATTTCTGCAAAAATGCTTTAATGAACAAACACAATTGTCGAATTTGGGACGATAACAGTCCACATAAGATCAAAGAGCGTCCAGGTCATCCCGAGTTACTTTGTGGTGTCAATTTGGGTCTGGCAGCCTCATCGGTCCATATTTGTTTGAGAACGATTTTGTTCAGGCCATCAGTGTCAACGACGAGCACTATAGGTCGATAATTAATAATTTTTTTTGGCCTAAATCGGATGATCTCAGGTCTGAACACCAACGACATATGTAGTTTTAAAAACATGGCGCCAAATTTAAAAAGCTGATTAAAAGACCCTTTATATGTGTAATTTTAAGGGTACATTTTTTTTAAATATATTTAATTTTGTTTAGGTTCTACAGTTGCCAGTCCATTAGTTGCATTGGTATCGATAGGAACTGTGTTACTTCTAAAATTGATCAATTAATATAATAAAATGTAAGTGTTATTAAAAAGAGTTTAATAAATATATAATATTTATCTAGTTTTCTCTTTATAAACATTCTCTTATAACTATCGAAAACAAAAATTTAATTCTGCTTAATATAATTGTATCTCGTAACAATTAACAATGGTAATAATTAAAAAAAAATAGCTAAGCCATGTATCATTCCGCGTCAGCTATCAAGATATGTCATCAGGAGGTCCCCTCTTCAGCAGCAGGATTCTCCTATCCTGGTATTGTCTCGAGGACGAGATGGTCCTGCGAGTTATGACACTCACTGTCCCGACAGAAATTTATGAGGCCGAATATCCGACCCTGTAAGCTTGTTTTCCTTGCTGGATACGCTCTTAGTTCAGCTAAATTTGGTTTAGATTTAATGGATTCGTATTTTATACATTTTTTCCATTGATTTCAAATGCTAAATTATAAATCTGATGTAAAAGTAATTAAAATATTTTGCTATTACATAATAGGCTAATAATAGTTTTTTGGGTTTTCTTTTAACAGAAAATTTTGGAATCTAGAAAACGAAAATATTGTGAACTATTGTTATCTCGTAGAAGTGTTTCCAAGGGCTCTTGAATGCCTAACATTAAGACTTGTAACTCCTTTTGGTGATTTAGACCCATCAGTGTAATAAATAAGCGCTTCTAGTTGTTAGGTGAGCGATTTGTTTTCATCAATAAAACTATAAAATAAAACACAATGCACTCTAATTTGTCCAATTCTGAGATTAGTTTTGTGTTTCGCTTTATTTTGATAGTGTTGATAAATATGTCATATTCAAATTGTACTGGAATAGATAAAAGTTTGTTCAATACAAAAACTCGATAGATAATTACGAATAAAATTTCTCGTTCAATATTCAACCGATGAAATAACTGGAAAATTTTTGTTTTAAAATATCGCAATCCCCCTGGGCTGATCCCTTTGACTTTGATCACAAGGGCGAATTACCTTACTGTCACAAAAGGGCAGATTCACAAAGCTGTCGCCGAAACATTTTTCATTGGTTCATTTGCATGAGTGCCACAGACAAGGATAATTTCATGGTCGGGCACGCATGGGACCTCAAATATCGAAAATTAAAGCGGAAAATTAAATTATGTTACACGAAAATGAAGAAGCATTTTTTATAATAATACAAGCAGCGAATTTTCAAACTGTTGTTATGACAACGTTGATGAAGTCTTATGAATAAATATTTATATATAAATTATTTAGTTAATCTAATTTCTGTGTTTCTAGTACATCATAAAATATCTTTAACCATATCCTTAGTTATTCGTTCTTAAAAACAAAACTTTAAATATTTTAATAATTAGTTGTATATTGTTTTGGTTTAAATTTTAGTTAACAATATTTTATTCCATTGGAAAATAAACTTTTTTCAAGAAAAGCTCATCAAAATCTTGGTTATATTTTAAAGTTCATTAGTGCGATTTATATCTCCATGTTTGCAAATTATCTTATTTATATGCAACTTTGAAAAGGAAATGACGATGTTACTTTAGAAACACATTTTATCTGATGAAAGACATATATATATATATATATATATATATATATATATATATAAATAGAAACTTCTATTTAATTTTTCTTACCAAGGATTCATTTTAGTAACTAGGTAGAAAGTTTAATAAACCTTACAAGCATTTATCTAATTAACTAATTAATTAATTTTTCATTTACCGTTAAATTTATAAGATCTCTATTACTCTGTTGGATGTTCAAATGAACTCTGACGCAAAAGATTCTTTCATTGAGTTTATATTTTTATAACTGTAGTTTGCTTTTAATTAATTTAGGAAGTATAATATTTCAAATGCAATTTGTTAGAAATACAGTAGAAGTAAATAATTCTATGAAGTATACTCTACAAACTTACGTAAATATGTTTCATTGATGAAAAGATCCTTTTTAGTAGTAAATATAAACTTATTTATTAAATTTAATTAAAAGCATATTTTTCTTTACGTTCTTACATTCTTTGTCAGAATAACAAGCTATAATGGTGTCGTGGGACACCAGGTAGGAACTGAGTTCCTTCGGCTAATGTAGAATCGACACTACTCGCTTGTGTATACGACTGTAGCGCCTGCGCACGTCTCATTTAACGGTTTTATTTCATAGACTTTTTGTTACGGTTTTACTATTACTTTTTTTTCAGTTCCGTCGCGCAGCAAAATCCCTATCTCCTCCAAGCCTTGGATTATACTACGTTATAGATTAATAATTACATTTCTTTTGGTTGTACATATTTTCATAATTTGTACTTTTCGTCTCGGCAGCTTATATATCAATAAATTCTTATAATGATAATGATTGGAATAAGATAATTGAATTAATTTTATTTAAAGTTAAAATAATATTTATAGTTTTTTGTTTGTAACATAATTAACCCTTAAAAATAAAATTGACGTTGGGCGCCAGTTTGTAGCCCTTAAATTACCCTAAGCTAGCTTTCAGGATTCGTGGACTCCTTCTGAATTTTTTTATCAATTTCCCCCCAACAATTAATAATGGGCGCCAAGTACAAACTTTCAAATAAAAAAGAATAAATCAGTTTTAAAATTGTTTATTCAAATTAAAAAATTGATTAGATGTTAATCAAAAGTTTAGTGATTAATTTATTTCTTATCTTTGGTTTTTTAATGATGTCTTCTGTTGGAGCCTTTGGTAGCGAGAGTAGAAACTTGATTTCAAATATTGATGACCCATTACAAACAGTATTAGATGTTTTCTAATCAGCGGTGACTTCAGGAATAGTTTCTCGATTACCCTGAATTGGTAAAGATGATTTCAAAAAAAAATGGATGGGTCGTGCATTCAACTCCTCTCTAGGACCCTCTTTAAAGTGGCATCAGCCCTAATGAAATTAAAAAAAAGCAATCAAACTCCGACCATAAATTCCTTAATTTCGTACACAATCGCTAAAGGTTTTCTCCAAAGTTCGAGAAAAAATTAATCACTTAATATGTTTATATATTTTAACGCAATAAAAAACTGATTCTTGACAAGCGATTGTGAACGAAAAAATTAAATGTTAGTGAAGGTATAAACTAAAATATCAAATAAAATATTCACCAAATTTGGATTATTTCAAACTAAAATTAAAATAATTAAATTCTTACTCACCGAAACGAGGGAAGCAGAAAGTGAAGATTCAACTTAAGCTTATTGAACTATCAAAAGGAAATAAAACAATTCCGCATCGCAACTCAAAAGGTAGCTAAATTTCCTACCATAATCTGATAACCCTCGCGCCAGCGCGGTTCACAATAGATATTTTTAAAGTTTAATAGTCGAGGAGCTAGGCTCACAAATAACGTTGTAAACGTTACATGTTTAACCCTGGAAAAAAACCAAAAAAAATTACCATCCCGCGTATTCGACCCTCCAACGATATCCAATCGTGAACAGTTATATGCTAGTCAAATTATTTTTATGTATTTACTACATAAATTTTGATCATATTAATAATAATAATTTATTATAAATTTTGAGATTAACATTAGTAACAGGTGTAGATAATCCAATAAAATAAAATATTACAACATAATTTACACATTTTACATTTAAAAACCAATGATTTTCATTAATTTATAGGACATCACAAAAGTTGACATCGTTGGATATTTCTATATTGTTTACAATGTTTATATTATATTATTAAACTTACCTTTCGTTAGGAGATTCTGTAATGAGAAGATCATCTTTTGCTTGATTCATTATAACTATTATATTTTTTGTAAACACTTTCAAGAAAGTTTCGGTGACAGTTAAATATTATATCATAACTGTCAACATTATGTCTATCGTATATTAAACTCTGAGTAGAGGCAAGCGTTGTGTGGGGACTAGCGGTAACCTGCCTACTAGATATAGTGGCACTTTTACAAGCGTTACGGTTTTATTGTCACGGTTTTTTACTATTACATTTATTTCAGTTCGGTCACGCCGCAAAATCCCTATCTTATCCAAGCCTGCCGTAAGGAACATAGTTCCAAAAAATGTCTGGCTGTAAAGATATTCTGCATTTTGACTCCACTGACACTAGAATTTGACTTTACATTTTTGGAAAAAGTTAACACAAAACCAAATTGCTCATCTTACAAAAGAAGCCCCCACCCATAGGAAACGAAGGTATGGGGTTTATAGGTCCTAATGGTAGGCTCTCAATAGTTTTGAGAAACACTTTTACAATCTTCCAAGCTGAGCTGCTATAAGCAATAGGCTTTTGGGCTCAAAAGTGCATTATTTTAGGGAACGTGGTTTTATCAAAAGCTCCCTTGATATATATGAATACGATAAGGGTAGACTCTTTTCTGTCCAATGACCGTTCGATCTGACCAATCACATAGATCGATAATCCTTCTCTATTTTGACTTTACTACTAGTTTAAAAATTACCAGTAAATTATTCTGAGTTTGGTGTTAACAATAATCAAAATAAAATGTTTGTATATCATATTTACAGTCTCAAATTTTTTTTCTTCAAGTGTTAATTACTTAAAACTGAATGTATAGTTGAATATTTAATGAAACTCTGATATAATATTATTAGGAGAAGCAGTAGAAGTGTAAAAAAGAGAGAACAACAACGATAAAGAAGAAAGATAGCAAGATCCTTAATTGAAACGAGACTGGAATTCCCTTGGTGAGATCGCATATTCCGTTCTCGACACCTTCCAAGCTTAATCCATTGTCACTTATGTCACATTGTTGTCGGACAATCTGAAGGAATGTCATTCTTAAGTGGATTTTCTTTCAGATATTTTATTGAAAAGTTGTTTACCTCGCGTTCGCGACGAAAACTAATTCATGTTGATGTTTTCTTATTTGTTAAAAGTGTTTTAAATAGAATAAAGGAATAGCATTAGTAGGGAAACAAAAATTCGATTTATTTAATTTAAAAAATGTAAAAATTTTCTTGCACAGTTTATTAATATAAATTTATTGTTTTTACTAGAAGAACTGTTGGTTTTTGCGATTCTATTCCCACTGACTGAAGTATAGACCCGTAGCCGCTGATGGTATACTCATGAAATTTGGAGAGATAATTATTTTTATAATGTGAAGACCCAATAAGAAGGGATTTTAAAAAATTTTAACCCTGAAGGGTTGAAATAAGGGTTGGAAGTTTATATGTAAAAATCTTTAAATCGGTACCGATTGTTAGAAAAATTAAAATTCAGAGTCTTCAAAATATTTCATTGAACACGTATTTGATGATTTATTAAAATTCACACCCTAAAGGGGTGAAATAAATATAAATTATAAATATACTAAATACTGAACGAATTATATAGCACCATAAAGTATTAAAAGTCTTCCGGTTTAACAATTTCACGTGCTAAGTAATTTATTAATCCCTATAAAAAAGAACAGTTTTATTTAAGTATCGTTATACTTTCGTGTCACTAATAACTAAACTTCACTTGGGCCACAAAGAAAAATTTATGGTTACTAACACGAAAGTGTGAAACTTCCGGAAGTTATTTTAATTTATTGTTCACTTACACTGCAATCACTTTTAGAAACGGCTTTTTGATAGTCTTTTCTAACTTTTTCGATAACGTTTAACTACTCAAAACGAATATAAGTTTTTTGAAATGTGGACTGCTAGTTTAAGAGGTGCTTGATAATGATTTTTGTTCATATTTTAATACATCATAAATTTATCAACAGAACTAGGTCAATAACAAAAAGTAAATTAAGAATTCTACAATATTTCGGTTAGTTTCAATAAAAATAAGTTAAAGATTACTCTGTATAGTATGGAAGGAACAAACAATGATTTTTGTATGATACGACCAAACAATTACTAAACAACTATTGGAATAAAATGAAGGGATATTAAACGAACTATATACGAAGATAGACTTATAAAAAAATATTACCTCTATTTGTTGTATACTCAAATACGAAATTTATAGTATAACAATAAGAAAAGAAACTAAACATATAAAGAGATACAAAACAAACCTTACAAACGACAACCTTATTCTTTCAATAAATTCTATTTTTAGGTGGAATAAAGTTTAAAGCTTTTATGAAAGCACCTATGAAAGCATGAAAAATTTCCTCTACTCCGGCCAGCAGACACCTCGTCGGCCAAAGATCGTTTGGATCGATTTATTGCAAGTGTTTCCGACAAAAGATTTATTTTTAATTATTTGGAAAGTACCTACAAAAAAATTCGACTATTAAATTTTAATTAGTCTAATTAAAGATTAAACTTGAAGATTAATATAGACAAGACGAAGGTAATGGTGGTTAGTAGAACACGAAATATGCAATTAAATATAAGAGTAAAAAATAAGAACATCCAAAAGGTCTCCAAGTTCAGATATCTCGGTAGTTGGATAGCTGAAGATCTAGATCCAGATCTAGAGATACGTAGCAGGATTGAACAAGCCCGAACAGCATTAACTAATATGAGAGCCTTGCTAAGCAACAGTGGCCTAAACTTAACGCTTCGATATCGCTTTGTAAAGTGTTACATTTATTCCATACTGCTATATGGTGTAGAAACCTGGACCATAAAGGCCAACGTGATGAAGCGATTGGAGGCCTTTGAAATGTGGGTATTTAGAAGATTACTTAAAATTCCCTGGACTGATCACACAACAAATGTTGAAGTATTAAATCGAATGGGCAGAGAAAGAGAGTTGTTGCCAATAATAAAAAGAAGAAAATCTGCTTATCTGGGGCATATATTTAGAAATTCCAAGTACCAGTTCTTAAAGCTTATAATGGAAGGAAAGATAGAAGGAAAACGGGGCATCGGAAGAAAAAAACACTCATGGCTTAAAAACATCAGGGATTGGACAAACCTCGATGCCCATGCACTCTTTAGAGCCACACAAGATCGGAAGGAATTTGCCAGAATTGTCGCCAACATCCACTAATTGGATTAGGCACCTTAAGAAGAAGAATTAAAGAACTAAATTTAAGAACAAAAAAATGTGGATGATGTTTTTTTAGTTCGCTACCAAAACAAAACGAAATTGACACAGTTTTGGATAATATTCCATTTAATCCAAACAAACCATATTTTGGTTTGTCAGTAAAAGCTTAAAAGTTAAATTTATAAATAACATAGTATTGTAAGATAGCAAAAGTTACAGCGGGAATTGGAAAATGCTCTTATAATTTGTTGGGTCTACTGATACGTATAAAAACAAGAAAAAAATATGGCATTGAATTATTGATGTATTCCATTATAGAACTTGGATAAAATATTACCGAAACGCTTAGTTATTGATGGTTATTGTTATTTGTGATGCTTTCAGAAGGAATTCTTTATAAAAACGAACTGCGAACGGTAGAGAAAAAGCCACGAGGATGTACAGTGGTGGCTTATTGTCGGGTACGGAATCAAGAAGGCCGTACACGAAGAACTAGAAGTACAGGATGTGTCAGAAGAATTACCCTTTCCAAGATCCCCGCTTTAGGCTTTTGGCTCTATGACACCGCTTCACGTTCAAAAGGTCAATTGTAAACCAAAGATTTACACAATTTGAACTATTTATCACTGGATCAGAAGTTTCGGACTTACCACTTACTTTTAGATACCAAAGCGATCAACTGACTTGGTGCAAAAAAAGGCTTAACTGCCTAAATATCGTATTGTATCTTTACTGATAAATTCAAATTCTTAACTTTAGTGATGAATCCAGAATCTTATCTTTAGTGATGAATCCAGATTCTTATTTAAGGTAATAAATCCAGATTCTGTTTGGGCATGCAAAATAACCGTATAAGGGCAAAAAAGCGGCTTGGTGAAAGGCCAGATCCTTGATTTGTTCTGGAAACGCATAAGTACCAAAGTGTTGGAATTATGGTATGAGGGCTATTGCTTATAAAAGTATTCATCATAAGCTGCAACATGACCACCGTTCGTTACATCCAGGTGGTGAAACCTTATATTTGGACAGTTCACAACCCAATTTTCCATCAGTATATTGAATCTACCACATGTGGTCAGAATTACGTTAGCCAATCAAGTCAATAATTGATTTAGGTCCTTGCGACCTTACACCCAGAAAACATCATGGACATTATGGAAAGGAGATTACTCCTCCAGAGTCTCTGTGGCATTTCAGCACTAGGCACAAGTTGCCTATGATGAGATACCTCAAGAGGAAATCAACCAATTTACTTTAAATATGCTCTGACATGTTTCTGAGTGTACAAGACATCGACGAGGATCAACGCATTACTAATTTTTCCCCTTTTTTTTCAACGCTTGGATCTAATCAATTACTACTAAGACATATTTATATAAAATATATTTCTTATTTTTATTTATATAGTTTTCTTCTGACAATTTCCACTTATTTTCATTTCACCGTTAAACCTGCTACATAAATAAAGCACCCCTGTGGTTTGTTGTACGTGTAGAACTTGGAAACAGTTCTTTTGTACTTACACGATAAAAACAAAGAGAAAAGCAAGATAAAAAATCCAGGACAATCGACGGATATATGAATGGGCAGGTGGCCCGCCCGCTAACTAAAAACCGGAAGTCATTCCTCAGGGATTCCTCTCCGGAGGCGGTAATGTGTGGTGCTTCCGCCTAAAGGACGGAATGCGTGCTAGCGCGAAGGAACTGTCGAAATAACGAGTTTCCCAACTTCCAAAACTAACAGCATATCTTGAGTTTAGAATAAAGGATATCCTTAGGCGAATGGATGACATCTGAAGAATCACACTTAATGGAATATCTAAAAAAATCTTATTTATCTTGTCTGGAACCGTAATGATTTTCATCGAGAATAAAGCTTATTGTAAATATATAGTTGTGTGATAAGAGTAAAATTTTTCAAATAGTATATACTAAGATTAGAAAGGTAACAACATTGAAGAGTACAACATGCTAAAAATTTGGAATGTTTTTGGCAAACTTTGTCAAAGGCCTTTTCATAGTACATTAAACATAAAAAAAGGTTCTTACGTTGGTCTCTATTTTGTGCGCTAGAATTATTAGACTAAACAAGACCTCCCTGGTTCCAAAGCCATGACGAAAACCGAACTCTTCGACTCTCATGTCCATTTCATGTATATACGGTTGTGAATACTTTTAGGAAGGCTTTAAGGACGTTGGACATTAGACTTATTATTATTACGTATTTTTAATATGAGTAAAGACTATAAATAAAGATATTGTTGTTATTTATAATTAAATAGACGTTACGGTCATTGTTTCTTTCATTTTATTCTTGAAAACGAGTTCTAACAATACGTGAAACAGAAAAACGAAATGAAGTTGACAAGACCATTGTCAAATTGTGCCCCGAAGTACGGTTTTGACTAGGTTGTATATAGGTAAATGCAACGAACAAAACAATTCGATACGGTCTCAATTACGGTTCAGATAAGAGAGATGGTGGCATCGTTATTGTTTTGCGCGACAACGAGCATAGCCCGGTCTGCGATAAGTAATGACATCGACCCAGATTCGGGCAGAATGGACTTTAATTTGGATTACGGGTTCGGGACAAGCGGAGGGTCGTTATTATTAAACGAAGAGTGGGTAGTCTCTCCTCTCTATGAAATCTCGAGGATTCGATTCAGCTGTGCAAATTAAATATTGCCTGGAATAAATAGCTCGATAAATTATAACTGGATTTTAAACTTAAACTACAATAACACGATTCTTTTTTGTTGTCATTTTAACTTAACGTTGTTCTTAATAAACATTAAAATTTAACCAATGTTTATATTTTTTACTCTAAAAAGGAAACTGTCTAAGAAACTAACTCCAGGTGTTTAAAATCCTCCAGCGGACTATTAAGCCGGAGAAAGATGTATTCGAAGTACTAGAAAAGAGCTACTGCCGTTGCACAAACAACACACACTTATTTTGCCATTTGAAACACCGGAGAACATTATCTGCGAGGCTATTAATCCCGCTCCTTTGTTGCGAATGTTTTTTAGTGGGCGTCGTTATGGAGACGACTTCCGGTTGCCAGGCAACACGATGCTTCTCCCACCTCAGCAATTTTTGCTTGACAAGAGTTGAGCTATCTTTCAATCATGGAACTGTTACTGAATCCTTTTATACACACAAATTTATTACAGTAATTATAAACTGAGTTATAGAAACTTTTATCAGAGGTAGTTAATAAATAGGTAACTTCAGAAATTTAGATATTTCGAACAGTCTACAAAGTTTGTATTATAATCCTTGGTAATGAAACACACCAAAACAGAACAACATAATTAGCTCATTAGTTCAGAGCTGTTTTAAGAAAAAAATATCCTGATGTTAGGAGAAGAGTAACAAATGCATTCAAAATACCATCAAACATATTTAAGTACTGCTGAAAAAAACTATTTAAAATAAACGCGTTTGTGTTCTTCGGTACGCAAGCAAGAAGTTATACTTCTTTGGCCCAAAATTTCCAATTATAAAGTTTAAGTGCATGCCTATATAGTAAAAGGCCAAACGTTGAAGTAACTTTAAAAAAATATTTAAGTATTTTAATTATTTACCGCCCAAGCACTACAGTGGAAAATTTTGTTTGTTTATTACTAAGAATATTTTTCTACATTAAACTTGTGAGTTTTAATAGAAGTTTTGTCTAATTTGTCTTGTTAAAACCCTGGAATTCTGTCAATTTCAGATTGAGGTTACATTTGTGTCTGAAGGTTCTATTGGTGGCGCCTTCTAAGCTGCTATATGCAAAACTAAAAAGACAACCCTCATATAACTAAATTCAAAGTTAGCAGAGATTTTCAATGAATACACTTAAATAATATTGACATTTTTCAATGCCTATGAAGTAGCTTTTAAAGGTTCAAAAATTTTCAAGATTCTCTTTAGAGTTTTTGATACCCTGTGTTAGCCAAATTACTACGTGGGCCCAGATCCAATTTCAATGAGCGAAAGCAGGGCATTTTGCTCTTTCAGGGGACAGCAGGACAGATGGTATCAAACCGGGACTGTCCCGCCTGAAGCAGGACGTATGGTCTCGTAATCTATAAGTGTTATCCTTTCACTACAATTAACAATATCGCATTTAATACGATCTTGTAGATACAATTTATAGAATCATATACTAGAAAAATGAAAAATATCCAACAAGTTGCGTGGAACAACACAACCCCAATTCTAAGGAAAACAGTAGGAAGCAACTATCCTAAAGAAATAAGAGAGTTAATTCAAGAAAAAAGAAAGGCTAGGAAGGTATGGCAAACAACGCGAATAGCAGAAAATAAAAATAAATTAAATAGGCTTACGCAACAACTACAAAGAGAAATCAAAAAAATAAAAAACGAGTCAGGAAACAAATACCTTAGTGAACTAAATGTTGATGAATGCACTGATTATTCACTATGGAAGGCTATTAAAAAAACAAACAAGCCAATTCAAAATATACCTCCTATAAGAAAAGAAGACGGAACATGGGCAAGAAATCCCAAACAGAAAGTGGACGCTTTCGCTGATTATTTAGAGAATATTTTTCAACCAAATCCAGAGGTAATGCAAGTAGATGATGAACAGGAAGCAATATATTTTGACCATTGACTACCACAAAAGAAGTTCGTAAACTAATAAGGCAAACCAATGGAAAAAAAGCTCCTCGTTTTGACTTGATCAGTGGAAAGATACTAAAAAAACTGCCTAGAAAAGCTATAGTAAAGCTGACAACCTTAATCAATGCAGCATTTAGACTTAAATATGTTCCCATTCTATGGAAAACTGCGGAGGTAATAATGATACCTAAAGTAGGAAAACCTAACAATGAACTTAAGTCATACAGGCCTATCTCCTTGCTACCCGTAATCTCCAAGTTATTTGAGAAAATACTGTTAAGAAGAATGAACAATATAATTGAACGTAAGAACATTATCCCATCACACCAATTTGGATTTCGCGATAAACACTCCACAATAGACCAGATTCATCGCATCATAACTGAAATAGAGAGATCATTGGAAGAAGACAAAATCTGCTCAGCTATTTTCCTAGACATCGCTAAGGCGTTTGACAAGGTGTGGCATCGTGGTCTAATAATTAAACTAAAAAAAATATTACCCTTGCAACTGGTTGAAATCTTACAATCATACCTATATCAGCGAACATTTAGGGTTAAAATGGATAATGAATATTCGGAACTAAAATCAATACACGCAGGCGTCCCACAAGGCAGTGTTCTCGGACCGATAATGTATCTTCTGTATACATTTGACATTCCTGAGCATGGAAATATTAAATTAGCCACATTTGCTGATGACACAGCAGTTTTAACCGTAGGAACAACCATAGAAGACACAACGGCTAATCTACAGAATGCAGTTCATGATATAGAACACTGGTCTAAACAGTGGCGTATAAAATTTAATGGAGAAAAATCCGTGCATATTAACTTCACCAATAAAAGAATAAACCACTTACCAATAACCTTAAATAACAGTATTGTCCCAAATAAGAAAACAGCTAAATATCTTGGCTTAAATCTGGACATTAAACTCAAATGGAAAGAGCATGTGAAAAAGAAAACAGAACAGTTGAAAATCAAGTATAAAAACATGTATTGGTTGATAGGTAGACACTCGCAGCTCTCCATTCAAAATAAAGTACTGGTTTACAAACAAGTGTTAAAACCGATCTGGACATATGGCCTACAATTATGGGGTTGTACCAAAAAAAGTAACTATAAATGCTAAGAAACTACTCAAAACACAATACTAAGAAATATTTTAAGCGCTCCTTGGTATATTCGAAACAGAGACTTGTATAGAGACCTTCAAGTTGAATCTATCTCAGAAGAAATCAAGAAAGTCGCCAGGAGACACGAAGAGAGGCTCCGTAAACATCCAAACCTTGAGGTACTGCAACTTCTGGATAATCAACCCCAGATCCGAAGGCTCAAACGAACCAAACCTTTAGAGCTTGTGTAAGTGACAAGTGAGTGCAAAGCAGAGTTAGTGCCGTGTAGCCACAACAAAGAAGTGGACAGATTACACCAAAAACTAAGATGAATCACAGGTGACATCTAGACTACAAACACTTAACAACTTAGGTTAAAGTAAAAATGCTGATTAATCTCTTAGATTAGGTGCATTCCTATTGTAAAAAAAAAAAATAAAAAAAATATACTAGAAATGAAAAAAAAACAAAAGTTTGATGAAGATTGGAGACAACCTAGTCAACTAGAAGATAAATAGAAACAAATAAAAATTAATAAGTTCAGGATAAAATTTCGTCGCTACAAAAGTATCCTTCTAATCTTCAGTTCCCACCTCGATATGAAATATAACGCCGACGCAGGACAAAGTTTGTTTTATACAATTGCATGAATGATGAATATGTATTACTTACTCTTGCCTCCAGAAAGATGATTTCCTTCGTTAAATATAACACAACCATGAATTATTCTGAAAAGCTCCACTTCATTGACAAGATAGAACGATAACAAGAAAAAAAAACAAAATTCATACAAATTGGGACAAGGTTTCATTTCTTGTAAATACCTACAACCAATATATTTAGTATCTAACACATGGTAGCTGATGAGAATTTTTCTTCAGCTTTTCCTATTGTTCAAAAACTTTTGTAGGCATTTTTCTTTTGATTTCATTTACGTTTTATATTTTTGATTGTTGGATATTGTTTCGTACCATCATAAACAATATTTCTACTAAGTTTATTCGAGGTGAAGCTTGAAAATGCACAACTCTAACAAAATCTACAAGAGGATAATAAAGTTTCTACACAATTCTTTCAAAACCCAAAATTATACAAGAACCTTTGTTGTTTGAGATTATATAAAATGGAAACTTTAACAAAGTTCTACTAGAACCAAATCAGGAAAGAGTTTCCATCATGATTATATATTATTTGAAGTAGTTCCAGATATACAATTTTTATCTGTAGTAGATATTATTAAATGCAAAAAAGAACATACCGTGTAAAACCTGCCACTTTCAGAGCTTACATTCCGACACCTCATTACAGTTTACGTATCGAAAACGGTATATGCCCTTAGATGGGAGTAATTCTTCTTCTTTTACGAGTCGATAATCCCAAAGCTTTGAAAATCGGTTTTCGTAGAATTACTGGCATCTGTTGTGCGAGATGCGTGTTCCTTCACAAGCAACGAGTTTCGATAAAATTGAGAAAATAAAGGAATTGAACGTCTTTAGTTTCCTTTGTTTCTATATCAGTTTTATCGGGCTTTTTTTATCCTTTGTTTCAATTCTGAACTTCTAAAGGTATTAGAACAATGGGGTTTAGTTACATTAGTTCAAATATTTTTAAAGAAAAGTTTGATTGTATGGTTTAGAATTTCTTAGATAGTTTGAAATTCATATACTGTGGTATAGAAACAAAATTCTAAAAGTAAGTAAGAACGTTGTTGATGTTTTACGAGTTTGCAACATTATATATCTACAAATCTGATAGACCATTTTTAAAAACAAAGAAAAATCACGTACGTGTTAACAAAAACCCAACAGTGGAGACTAATTTTAAGTTTATTAATAAATTTTGTGAAAGTCGTAAAATCGACCACTTTGACGTGTCGGTAATATTGGAGAACGATCTTCGTCAGACAAGTTATTAAAAATAACGAAATAACGAAAGTGTTCTGAAAAAATTAGGTAGTTATGTATAAATTTTATTCCCATGCATAATAGTTATTTATGAAACAGTTCGTGAAGTATGCTTTTTGCGCACGCACGCGATGTTTAGAGCACAAGCGAAGCGAGTGCTATATTTTTTTTTATGGTCAAGCACAAGCACTGCAGGAAAAATCTTTTAAGGCGCTCTGAGAGCGGTGCGTGTGCGAAGAAAGCAATTCACGTTGTTCTTGAATCGTTGAAGACTATATTCGGTGGGAAATACGGCCTCAGAAAGGCCGTTCCACAAAGAGGATGTCCTCCAGAATCCAGAAGAAAGAGTTCTTAAACAATGATGTTCGAGGAGTATTAAGTTGAACCACATAGGGATGGGCGGAAGTGGTTTGCCGTGTATTTCTGCTATGAATTGCTCTAGGTGGAATCAAGCGGGCAATGTCAGTAGAACACTTGCCATGGAAATATTTGTAAAAGAGGGTCAAATCACCAACCTGGCGAATGGCTCTCCTTTGGATGGAATCCAACAATCGAAGGGTTTGCTTCGGTGCAGAACTCCAGACATGAGAGCAGTATTCCAGTGATGGTCGAATCTGGGCTTTGTAGAATGTCAAAAGTTGTTGTGGTGTATACAGCTTTTTGGTACGGAAAAGTACACCGAGTTTCTGAGAAGCTGTCCTGGCGATTGTTACCACGTGATTATGCCAAGACATATCTCCTCCCAGATTGACACCCAGTAAGTTAATAGACGAAGCCAGTGGAATTGCGTGTCCTGCCATGACTATATCTGGTTCTGCAATGTTAACCTTCTTAGAGAAAACTGCTGCCTGGGTTTTTTTAGCGTTAAATTCGACTTGGTTACTGTCACCCCAAGACAAAATTTCTTCCAGGTCTTTATTGAGTCGTGATACTTCATGCTGTCTGCGAAGATGTGCGTGAGCAGCCGATGTTCGAGAATTCAAAGTAAACGATGAGATAAGTGTGCTGTCGTCAGCAAAGCTATAAATTGGATTTTCTGTCTTCGCTAGAAGGTCGTTAATGTATAGTAAGAAGAGGGTTGGGGATAATATGGACCCTTGAGGAACACCAGCATTGATGGTAAAGGTGTCCGAGAGAAACCCGTCAATCGCCACTTGCAGAGAACGGTCCTGAAGAAAGCTAGAAAGCCATGAACAGAATCGACCGGGCATACCGTAGGATCGCAGTTTACTTAGGAGCGTAAGTGCGCAAAAAGCACTTCACGCACGGTTTCATACAATATTTTATCTACGATTATCAAATAAAAAATAATTACAAGAAAGCAATTTATTTACAAGATACTAACAAAACTAATGCTCTCATAGCAACACCATGGCAACGCGAATGCTAAGGATATTTGATTATATGAAGGTGTGTCAAAAACAGTGCGAAAAAGTAAATCCCATTTAAAATACATTGTTACTTCACGCACACTTTCAATCCTTCACGCACTGCTGTCTATAATGACAGTTTTCACGAACTAAAAATTGATACATAATATGTAGAGTAGATAAACATTTTTTTCTATCGTTCTGAAGGATTAAAAGTATTACCATAAAAAAACTGCAAATTTGGAAAACATTGTAGAAAAACCCGCAAATAAAATAGATTAAACTTAAATTCAAACAAAACAGCTGACATGTATAATTGATTAGTCCGATGCTAATCTTCTTCCAATTCTTTCTAAAATTTCCGCTGCATACACCATACGTTGCTTGAATAATAAATGAACAACATCAAAATAATCTAGTCGAAAAATATAACTCACGTAAACAATCCATTAGGTATTTGGTTGCTTTTTTTTCTGTTCCAAGCCGCTTGCTATTCCAAATCAGAATGTGAATAGAAACGGAGTAATTCGAGATTTGTGACACAACCGAAATCGTTTATCGATTGTGAAAAAGTAAATTAGTTATGATGGTAACAAAATTAAAAAACTAATGACGAAGTAAAATGCTAAGTGTCCACTTGAGACAAAATCTCGAGATATGTCTCAGGATGATGTCCATTTGAGATCAATTGGGTCTCGAGACAGGCATGGGAGACTCGCTGGTGACTTTTAGTCTTGAGACCAAAACAATTCCGTGTCGACTTGAGACTCGCTAGTGACATTTAGTCTCGAGACCAAGACAATTCCGTGTCGACTTGAGAGTCAACACACACAGTCTACACAGTGCAGTGTCCAAGTGTCGAATTCTTCAAAATGGATTCACGTCAGGCACTAGCTTTTATAATCGCGTATAAGATTGTACAAAAACAAAAAACAAAAATGAAAAAAAAGAAGTGTTGAGTGAGAAATTGGGTGGATCGTCGAATGTACTTGGGAGCTGGTTCAGCTCTAGTAAATGAGTTGCGTTTGGAGGATGCAGTGCACAGCAGTTCAAAAATTTTATTCGAATGTCTGCTGTGTAGTTTGAATTGCTTTTAGATTTTTACGATTCCTGTACAACTTATGGTTAACATTTCACAAGAATTCTTTTTCTTCGTAGGTACAGAGAAATTAATTGAAAAATTTCGTCATCGACCCAATTTCGCGTACTCATTATAATAATTATTTATGAAAAAATAGAACAAAAAGTTAAAATAACTTGTAATTTTTAATAACTTTAGTAATTTTAAGTAGTAATAACGTAATAAGGTATAGTACTAATAACGTAGATAATTTTTAATAATTTTTAGTAACGTTTTTAATTTTTTTAAAAACAATCACCACAAGATCACAAGACTAGTCTCAGTTCTTCCGGCACATACAGAAGACTGGAGACTAGATCTCAAGTACAGGAATTTTTATGTCCACTTGTGACAAGCTCAGTCTCGGAGACTTGTCACAACTTGTCTCTGAGACTTCTCTCAGACCCGTATACATTTGTGAGTGCAGTCTCGAGACTGATCTCGAGACTATTTTGTCTCAAGTGGACACGTACCTTAAGTAGATATCTACGGAAATTAAATTTCCTTTATCAGCACTCTAGAAGAGCTTGATACAGCTGATTGCGATTTTGTCCCCAAGGTAGCCGGCTGGCTCGATTTCCTCGATTTAAAGGTTAGCATCTTCAAGATCGTCAGATAACTAAATTTTCTTCTTTCAACCTTCTGTAGATGTAGATGTCTGGACACAGTCACATTATGAGTTCCACGGAGATGATTACTTAACTGCCGTGCCGTCACTGTGAGATTTCTTCTTCAACATATTGATCCATATGAGGTGTTGTCATCCTTCATCGTCCCAAATGCCTTTCCCGAATGCTTCCCGTTTCACTATAGCAGTTCAGAGACGTTCTTTGAAGATCAATTTTATTTTATATTTACATTGATACATTGCCAGAAACATAAATATAGTTTAAAAAAACTAAAAAACACGCTTTTAGAGCATATGAAACTAACGAGTAAAAAAATAAATGTAATTAAGGAAAACTAAAAAGCATGTTTCTGAAAAACATCGAACTAAAAAGTTAAAAATAATTTTCAAAATAAAATTAAAACAAAAATAAATAAAAAATACTAGTATTATTGTGAAAAAAGCGTGGGCGCTTGACATTCGAAAAATATGGTATGCGGGACTCATCCGAGGCAGCAGCCGCGGAGTGGAGAGTTACAAACATACATACATACATACAGGTGAAGTTAATAAAAGCGTGTTAAAAAAAGAGATTGAAAACAATAAAGAAAACGAGAAAAAGTCGTAAAAATTTGAAAAAACAGAAAATGACTAAGACATCAGTGTTAGGCGATACGCAGTTCGCGGGTCAGCTAGTATATATTATTAAACAATCTTTAATCTTCACGTACATATATAAATTGCTCGTTTAAAGGTATTAGACATTGATTTACTTGTTTCTAAAATAGTTATTTGTGTCACAAGGACGGAAAATGACATTTTGCAAGAGCGAGTAAAGTTGTGTAGCCGAGGTGCGTAGCACCGAGGCGAAACAATACGAGCACTTGCAAAATATTTTCCGGACGTGTAACACACACTATTTTTTGGTCCGACTAATTTTTAATATTTTCAAAAAGTTCTGTTATGTTCAACATTTGACCGTTTGTCCTACCTGAAGTTAGACCAGTGACTAGAAGACAGCCGACAGACTGTCAACTGGTATTGGTATGACGTGATGTTAATATTATAATTATAGTATTTATAGTTCTATAATAACTTGTTTGATACTGAATATACGTGTTACTAGTGTTTTTAGTGTTTTAATTAACATATGTTGCAAACACAACAAGTTCAAAAACTTTTTACTTTGTGACATACAAGATTAGATGTTTATTGACATCTATTGCACGATTAAAAGAATTAGTAATAAGGAATGATTTTCTGATAATCGATTTCAAGTTCCTTAATTTTTATACATACAAATGCTGTGCTAATAAGCAGCACCAGTAAAAATTGTTATATTGAAAATATTAACATTAATATCTAATAATTTTATATAAAGATAGCAGAGACAATGAACTATTTTCATAATCGAATGATAAGTGGTTCTAAATTGACATAAATGTCAAATTTTATAATACAAGTTGTGAGAGAAATTAAATGTAAATTAGAATCCTGCTTATCTTTGGAAAAAGTTTTAGGTAAGTTTAGTATATTATACGCTGTTTTTAAATAAATTTAATTAAAATTTGTATTATTCATTATGTATTTTTGATGACTTAAAATTTAAACTCATAGCGCCATCTCTTTAGATAATCTAAAAGCTACTTTGCCGGCCTAGGCCGGAAAATGCCATTTTCCGGACGATTTTGAAGTAATTAATAGTATTGTTTCTGGACGGAGGACCAAAAGAAACTTTTTTCAAGCCTGTTCATCTGTAGCTCTCCATCTTATTCAAACAATTTCCCTTTATGTTTAAAGTCGTCAAAATAAAAGAAAAACCTAATCAAATAGCAATAAGATGGCACACAGAATAAAATACTCAAACACACTGCCTAAAAGAATTATGAAATACAGGTTTTTCTTTCTCGATCCTTCATCTTTTCATTCGTTTCGTTTTCCATTGTTAAAATGAATCGGAGTTTCGGGGTCATTTCTGTCTTGGGCAGATTTGCCGAATAGTCGATCTAGGTCATTGAATATTTCTTTAAAATTCATGCGAAGAAGCCGTTTGCTATCATTAATTTTGTCAAAAGTGTAGAATGGCACAGGAAGAACTTATATTTCTTTATTATATTTTCGAATGATTTATGAAACAAATTTGAATTTTTGGTGAAACTAGTCAAGCATGGGAAAGGAATGACTCGTTAACTCGTTCAAGTGTAATTTAAAGTTTCTTTTTAACTTTGAACGGATTTCTATTTGTATTGAAAAATGAGTGTTAAATCAGCTTTGATTTTAGTGATGTTTCTATGAGAAGAAATATTGTTGTTTTTGGCATATTTTTAAATTTTAGAAGAAACAAATATTTTCAAATTCCTGATGAAACGTTTGCGTGAATACATGGATTATTTTTCTTTAACCTACGAACATTTTTAATAAAAACTTATTTTTGTGTTGCATCCATTTCCAGTCTTCTTTTGCACAATATAATTGTATTTTGATAAAAATTCCTTAAAACTTTTTCCAATAATCATTTGGTTACAATAACATATGACATAAAAGTTTTTTAAAAGTAATATATCACGTAAAGTTAAACAATTGCATCGTTTTGGCTTCTGTATAACAAAGTAATTTCTTTCCATGTAATTTCTCTGGCAAAATACCAACGGTAAACAAACCCTGCGTGTGAACGACCTACATTTTCGAATCCTAATAAATCTGTTAAGAGACACGAGTGACCCCGATTCTTCTCGTCCCCCGCTAAAGATCTTAGAAGTGCTCAAACGCGAAGAGGAAAATGTATGTTTCATAATTCTTTTAGCCGGTTTGTTTGAACATCCAATTTCGTGTGCGTCTGTCGCATTACCCTGTTAAAGTTTTCCTTTATTCCATTTTATAAATGAAATGGCTTTCCCTGATGAATTCGAACGAAAAAAAATGTTGTTAAGACGCTCTGCCACTTGATGAAGAATTCATTATTATTCTTGTTTTTTTTTCTGTATCCTAACAACACGTGTATACAAAAAGAATTGTTGTATATTTATAATACAATAAGATTTATCATAATCGGCCAAATGAGTAAACAAGTCTTGTAGTTTTTGACCGTTTTTGCATTGATTCAAAACCATCAACAAGACAAGGAAAGGTGATGACTGAACAGAATATTGCTGCTGTTGAAGAAGACGTCAAAATGTCGCGTTTTTAACGTACTGGCTTCCGTCTTTCAACTACGTGGAATCTTCAAATAAGTGTATATAAAATTAAATCCAGAGACCATCTTTTTGTCGCATTTTTATTGATTTGACTAATCTGAAACTGGCCGAAGATGAGCATTTTTATCAAATAATCATGTCCAGTTAAATGGCTTCGTCAATAAGCAAAATTGCCGTGTATGTATCAAATATAATCCTCAAGTCGTTAACGAATCATCATTAGATCCATGGTGTGGTTTATCCTCTGGAAGCATCATCGGTCCTTATTTCTTTCGAAAATATGGTAGCCCTCGCCTATCTACCAAGCTAACAATGTCTGCTATCGTAGATTTTATCAAACAGCACTCTCAACAATACTTTATACAGTGTTCCGATGAAACAACAAACTGTAGACTGACCAGAGAGTCAGCAAGAAAGGTTAAGGCATTGACCAGACAAAATCTCCGAACAGCTGTGGGAATCTTAACAGGGCACTGCCAATCTAGACTACATCTCTTTAGGATGAAATTAGCAGAATCGCGCCTATGCAGAGGTTGCAAACAAGAAGTGATTTATTACAAAAAGTAATAACAAATTCCGGTACTGATAGAATGAACCATGTAACCGCGACGGACATAACTGGAAGTACTATTTAAAAAAAGCGTGTTAAAATAAACGCTATAAAGTAACCTACTAGAATATAATAATTCAATCTCTTCAAAAAACGTCCATTATTTGTCTAGCAAATAACAGATATATCAATATTCTTAAGTAAGTCTGAAACTTCTTTTTTTGTATGTGTCAAAACTTCTTATTCCCTTTTATTGTTTGTAACTAATCTGTTTTTTTATTCCCTTTTACTACTTGAGACAATTCTTAACTGAAAATTATCGTTTCAATATTGATTGACCGATAGGATGGTTAGAGTGTTTTGACGGGATATTTATCCGAGCGCTGTGAAAGCACCGAAACTGCATAAACAGGTATAGATGAGAAAACGGAAAAGCCCACTGAAGAGCACTGTAAACTTGAGTGAGGTAAATAAATATTGGGAAAAAGAGCAGATTATTTTCATCTTTCTATTTATATTTAATGCTTGAATGGTTAGGTATTTTCCAGGAAAATCTTTTATGTATTTTAAAATAGAGTAAATTCAAATATAGAGAAATATAAATATTATTGATTTTATAATCTATAAATGTAAAGATTTTGTATTTGTACACATTAAATATAAAAAATAAAAAAACATTGAAATTGATTTTAAAACAAAATGAATATTTTATTAAACTCAACTAAACAGAACTCCCAGACATTCTTAACTATTTTATTAACTTTAAATGCCAATATGTACAACGTATTGTGATAATTTCCCTTTGGTAGTGTTTATACAGAATAAGTTCCAGTCTATATTTATCAACTCTGAACAGACGAATAGCTAGGTCTTAACCTAACAAAGGTTACTGGGTCGTCCTAAAACCGCTGCGGACCAAAGAGATTGACAATATTAACTCTTTTACCACTTTAATAAGTTTCAACTTCGAGATAAGAGGATCTGGGAAGATGAAAATTATGAAGTTTTGCCAAGATATTGTCGTGGAGAGTTTTGGATCCTTGGAAGTAAATTTATTGTATATTCTAGGATATATTGTAAAATTGAATGAATGTTATGCAATATTCTTATATTTGCTTCGTTATTAAAATGTAAAAATATATATTCATCATTTTCTCTCCATAATTATATTGTGATATGTTATTTACATTTGATAGATGAACTGACAGATAACCTAGTGGGTAAAAATTCCAGTGGGCAAAAATTATTTTCTAACAATGAATCAATTCAAAATTTTTGTTTGTGATAAAAATTAAATAGTGCAGACAATATGTAACACATCAATTTACATCTTTGTTTAAAATAACATAGAACGTCAACAAAATCGCACAGATTTAACACGTTTTGAAGTAGCTGCTTAATTAAAACAGAAAGGTATACATTAAATTGACATTTGTTTGTTTAGTTATACAGGGAGCATCCAGAAAGTATTGATTCCAGAAAAATTTTGTTTATCTGAAGCCTTTAGATGTTCAACTTATACAAGGAACTCTCACTTATGATACTAATGGGTCAAAACCAAAGTTCGAAATTAGGAAAAGGAACTCACTGCAGCGCACTAAAAACAATCCAGACCAAAGATAGGAAAAATGGTTAATATGGCCTCTAATACGCTGTTCTAAATTATTCTTAGAGTTTTAGAAACTAGGACTGGCAGCAAAAAGAACAATTTTTCACCAATGAAGAGCCGACCACAAGCAAAGCTCATAGTAACACATAGTAAAATAACCAAAATAAGCGCAAGAAACCAGGAATAGACGATATACTCAGGCAGGAGAGTACTCAGTGGAAAAAAAGAGCCTCAAAGAGCAGATTCAAAAAAGATAAGAATGGATAGGAAAAAAATGGGCCGCTTTTGCTAGGCAAAGCACCAGCTATGAGACACAAATAGCTTTTCCAAAGAGGACGTTATCTCCAATAAAACAAACTCTGGAGGATGCAATAGTAAAAGCAATGACAACACGCATAAGCTCCAATATGGGGGGAAGCTAATTCAAACCAGGGATGCTTGTCATAGACTGGAAAAGTTAACCAACTGCTGACTGGTTCCCTAAGAAAACCAGTAAGTTACGCACATGGAACTTTCCACAAGCTCTGGAAAGGATAACCAAGAGCAACAGCTATAAAACTTTACATGGAAAACCCTATTGTAATCAATTTGAGATCCTATTTGAAGATGCATTTTAGTACAATATTATTTATTTATTTCTTTTTAGATATATAACCACAAACCATGGTATTAGAAAGTACTGTAATATGTGCAGATAACAGTGACTTTATGCGAAATGAAGATTATCCTCCAACTAGATTACTAATACAACAAAATGGTATAATTTTAGTATGTTATGCTAAAACCCGTTCGAATCCAGAAAATGAAGTTGGTTTAGTAACTTTAGCAAATACAGAAGTTCTAGCAACGTTAACCACAGATGTAGGACACATTATAACTAGACTTCATCGTGTGGAACCAAAAGGTTCAATAAATTTATACAGAGCATTAAGAATTTGTCAATTAGTATTACGACACAGGCTACAAAAACACCACAAAACGAGAATAGTAGCCTTCATAGGTAGCCCAATAACCAACAACTCGACAATGTTAATTGATCTAGCAAAAAAGTTCAAAAAAGAAAAAATAAATGTAGATGTTGTCAGTTTTGGTGAAGATAACAGTGAATTACTCAAAAATTTTATTAATACAATTAACGGAGTTGATGGTACTGCCTGTCATTTAATCACAATTACAGTAGGGAATAATTTTAAGGAGGTATTAGCTTTATCACCAATTATACAGGGTGATGGACACCAAATGATTAATTTCTCCGATGAAATGGATCCAGAAGTTGATGATGACCCCGAACTAGCTTTGGCATTGTTACTGTCTATGCAAGATCAAACCCCACATACTACAGAGGACATTAACATAACAGTTTCTGAAAGAGACAGGCAACAAGGTCCATCACTAGATTCCAATGTGGTTTCGGTTGAGGCAAATAAAGAAGATGTAGGTATATTTTCAAATTAAACAAATCAGTAAAAAATACCAAAATACGACAATAATTCTTCCTTTTTCTAAACTTTTTTATAGTCAAATAAGGCATTCTAAAATCCGAAGAAACAAAAATGTTAAATAACCATGACTTTATGATTACAGATGTTAACTCCAGAAGATATTGCTAATATGACCGAAGAAGAGCAGCTAGAATATGCTTTTTTTGTTTCTATGCAGTATCTTAATATTGAGTCTAATGAAGATTTTGACTATAACAATGAAAAACAAGATTCCTCGGATAATGACGATGATTTTATAGAAAACGATTGTAGTAAAAATAACGATAAAAAACCTACGGATAGTAAGGACAAAGCAGAAGAAGATTAAACCTTATTGTATATTGTGTATATCTTTATGCGAAAGTGACAATAAAATTGTTTAAAAATGTTGTTTCTTCAAATTCCTTTAAAATTGTTGATTAAAAAAACATAGAGAAGGGCATAAACAGTCGATGAACCGAACGAGCGTAGCACATGTAGAAAAAGGCGGAAAAAATCGATTCAACTCTTACTGAAGATCAGTTTAAAGAAGCCAAAGAAGCTGTAGACTCTTAATTTGTAGAAAATATATTTACCCACGACTCATAAGTACATTGCCCATTTTTTAACCTATATCTCTGTCAGTAAGTGTCAAATTATTGAGGAGTTGTGTTATCGTTTCATTTACTCCACTAGTAGAGTAAGTAGATAGAAATCTGTATTATTATGTTGGTTACCTACTGTATACATTAAATTAAACTAACATTTGAAATTTCTCAGACAGAACTGTCTGCAAAATCGAATATTTTTGACAACTTATGCCAAAATTTACATTTTATGTTTGTTATTTTTAGTTTTATACAAAACCATTTGGTGAGTCGTGGGTAAAGCATAGTACTTCACTCAAGGAACAAATTGCATATTTAGCTCGTTTCTTTAGCCCATTCGCTCGCAAGCTCGCTCATGGGCCAAACGCACTCGCTGTAATATGTAATTTACTCCACTCGTAAAGTAATATACTATTACACTTAAATATAGCTGTATAAATTTTGAATGTCTAATGCACTTTACATACAAAATAATTTGTATAGAGTCCCTATTATTAAACTAAAACTTTTAACTCGGAATGATAGATTGGTATTCTCTCTTGGATTTTCTCTTTTTTAGTTAATTAAAATGCTCCCAAATTTCTGCCTGAGGATAATCAATTATTGACTTATTTCAAAGCCTCAAAGTTGTAATTAAATTTACTCTGTTCCTATAATCATGACTAGAGCCTTCAGCAATACGAATAAAATTAGCGTAATTTTTGAGAAGTAGCATATTTGAGAAGCTGGAGTTCAGTTTACGATAATCTGACAAAGGATTTTTTTATTTAATTTTTTTGTATACCAGGCTTATAAAATATATCAATTACATATATACTTATATTAAGCATAAAGTTTAAAATGTGTTGTAACAACTTGTTTATGGTTATCACATCACTGTTTCTAGTAATTATTTTACAAATTTTATTTCGATTGGAGAAAAAAATGAAGACAGGTTGCTAAGAAACATATGGAATTTGTTTTAGAGTTTTGATAGGTTTATATATATATTTATCTACTCCTTTGACAGTAAATGTCATTTATACTCATTGTCACCATGCAGGGTAAGTAAGCTATAATGACGTTTCATTACGCACAACTGTGCGTTATAGCTTACTTACCCTGCATGGTGACAATGAGTATAAATGATATTTACTGCCAAAGGAGTAGATAATAGTATATTACGTAACAAGAGTGGTAAGTAGGACATTACGTACGAGCGGAAAAGTTTCGCAGGAAGCCGCATAGCGGCGAGTGCGTAATTACACGAGTACGTAATACCTCTTCCCACTCGAGTTACGTACTATGCTTTATCTACGACTCAAGATTTTAATTTCAATTCTAAATATTTGACATCTTTAAAAAAATATATGACCTACGTACTGTACTGTTATCTACTCCTTTGACAGTAATATTCATTGTCACCATGCAGGGTAAGTAAGCTATAACGCACAGTTGTGCGTAATGAAACGTGATTCCAACATGACGTTTCATTACGCACAACTGTGCGTTATATCTTACTTACCCTGCATGGTGACAATGAGTATAAATAACATTTACTGTCAAAGGAGTAGATAATATACTATTATATAATTGATTGATGCGTTATGAAGATGGAATGGAATTAAATTGAATTAAATTGATGAATGTAAGAGAATTTTGAAATATAATAAAAAAAGTTAATAAAATAATCATAGTAAGCAAAATTTCTATGCTTTAAAATAAAAAATATATGGGGAATTACATAGAACCCAGACCCAGAAGCCGGAGCAGTAAAGAAATTTTGTGTTCAGATGGATTCCAGAATGGTTTAGATTTACTATTTGGTCAACTATAAACCTGGAAACTAACAAGAAAGTATGGGTCAGCTTTATCTATAATTTTTTAAGTATGTTTAAAGAAAAAAGTTACTTTTATTTAACTGTACTATTACTAGATACTTGAATCGAATTTTATATACTCATAAAATCCTCGATATTAAACGCAGAAACTCATCCAATATAAGGTTTCACATCCAAAAAATATGTAATGAAAGTACAGCAAGTATATAAAGACAATATTCCCCAAGCGGGTTCTTTTGTCATCACAACGTATTTGTCAAAGTTGCGTAGAGACATATATACCCACCGGACGGGAGAAAAAGAAATATTCAGGTCACAAAGAATTGCTACCTTGGGGCATTACGTCAATGTAAGACCCTCTTCCTTACCAATGAACGTTATCGTGAAGACAACGCCATGTCGGTCGGGTCATCATCTTAGTGTCTTTTCTCACTTGGGAACTCTCTAAATCATAGCACGGTACGAAATAAGAAAAGTTAAAAGGTAATTTCTTTAATTTTAAGAAAAATTTTCTAGAGAAAATTGTACAACCTATTAACAACTTTGTACCCTCATTTTACTGTATCTCTATAATATCTAGCCGTTTGTTGAGTTTAATTAATATCTATTAGTAATATGAGTCGTTTTTTTACGTAATCTTCGTTTCAACTTAATTAGTCTGAAAACTAAGGCTCTACCAGGGTGCAACAGAAATTAGTTTAAATGCCATTTCCATCTGTTTACACTCTAGAGCCCAGTTTTTAAACTAATCAGGTTTAAGCAAAAAAAAAAAAGATTTGGAAATTCTTTTACGGACGACGACAAGAGGAAATAAAAGTGGCTTAGAAATATATAAGGATTGCCAAATGGAAATTGAATTGATATATTATATTATGATGGCTTCTTAACGTGCCCATTCAAAATGTAAAACCTGTCACTTCTTTTTCAGAGTATCATTTGATAAATGCTACTTTTTATCTCCTTGTATGTTATCCTTTATTCCATTACCGTTTGTTGCCGTTATTGCCTTTACATAAGAAGCGGCATCGCTTCCAATATTAGAAACAAAACATATCAATTTCCCGATTATACCACCAATCGGATTTTCCAACGAAGGATCTAAAGCGCCTTTTCCAGTTTGTAGATCGAAATATATTGGGAATTGTTTATCACATTTTATAGCTCACTTCGGAGAGCGCCGAAAAAAGCTATTGTTTTCAATATTGTGAGATTTTGGTTTTCATAAAGGATCTTTATTTTATTTTCTTCGCTATATACAAAAAATATTATTATTTATTTTATGTTATATTCACTTGTCAATTTTCAGATGTTTATTCTTAGATGTCACATATAAATTGTGAGATGTCAATTGTCAAATTTCAAATGTTAAATATAAAAGTTATGATTAAGATATTGACGTATTATATATACGTCAGTTTTCAATAAGATTTAAAGGAGCTTCGCTTATTGAAAATGGATAGAAATTGCACTGCATACTGCAGGGAGGAAGTTACATTATGAGCTATCAATATTTACTAACGGCGTATAAGTAAACCAAGACGATATTTACTCATGTCTCCGAAAGCAGTCTATAAGGAAATGGTGTTATGCTTAGACGTATCCATCATCGCTTTCCCCAAAGGCGTAAACACGGGCAAGGAAACGGGAAACTCTCAAGAATTTATCTTTAAAATTGGATCAATTTAAGAAATTTGATTAAATATATTACCTATAAAGTATATCCTAACAATTTTGGCACAAAATTTATTGGCTTTAGTTTTAACAAAAAAAATTGAGTTGCTTTAAAAAAAGTTTGTTTACTGTCAGTTAACATTTATTTCTTTTAAATATTTAAAGATGTATGCATTAGAAATAATAAAAAGTATCACAAATTGGTTGGGCGAGTACCGAAAGTTGAAATCTTTCGAATATTTCGGGATAAAAACTTTTGACGATTCATTTAAAGAACAACATCGGGTGCGAGCAGGCAATAGCATGGCTGAAACTCCAAAAAAGTGGACGACCACGTGCATTTACCATACAGAGATCAGAGATATTGGTAAGAAGAACAAAAAACCAGGTTGGAATGTTAACGACGAGACTGGCTTGTCAATACAGATCTTCAAAGAGTAGGATATCATTGGAATTGAGGAGGAATTGTTATAAATATCGAAAGTAATGTAAGTCTTCTACATACTCTTAACCACAACTCCTTGGTATACCAAGAGGCCTATTTCATTTTGAGTAAATCTAAAATGGAAACGTTGGATTTTATATAAACAACATGGAAGAATGCCCTGACAATGATAAGCCAAAATTTGCAGATAAAATCTATGTGTGATGCACAATTTTTAAATAAATTTAAACCATTATTAAAGGGGTAAAAGTGAAAACATAACTTTTGTCGTGCAAACGCGTACTGCACTGTACGTTTTTGTTCACTATTTATCCAAACATCTAAAGACACAAAACATACGACAAACATAAAGAGAAAATGGGTTCAACAAATATATGAAAAAGCTATTGGAAACCAATTATTATATGAAAATATTTTCTGAATATAATCTATCAAGTATCAGCAACACTTTGATCCCTCGTAGATGTGAAAATTCTGAAGTCTAAACAACAAACACAAGTAATTGACGTTGAAAGATGATCAACTCAATCTGAATTTCCTGAACGTGTATATTCCCAAGTCAAGATATGCTTTGGGTATCATTTGAACGTTAACTAAATTTCCATCTCTGCAGATTTTACATCCAAAGATGAGCGTAACAGAAATCTTTTAAATAAAGGATATAAGTTAATTTTATTATATTTTATAATTATTAAAAATGCGTTAAAATTCAAGGGTTAATTATCGAAGCCTCAATTATATCTTAAGAGAATTATTTTTTCTCTTAAATAACTTTAAAAAAGTTGTTTTTTCGATAAGTTTTTTTACAACAAAAAACTTTTTTATAGAAGGTGTGGGATTATTTCTTTATTTAGCCTTCTTAATACCGGTCATTAATTAACAAGTATTAACTTTTTATTTATTTTTTATTTTTTTGGGTTTTCTATAGCCATAAAACATCTTGAGGACAACTTCATCTTCGTGAAGAAAAAAAAGTGATTAACAGCTGAACCTGTCAAAGGGATTTTTGCCCCAGTTTCTTTTCTAATTTCCTCTCAGTTAGCATGCAAAAAAAATATGCAAATCTCAGTCAAATTTAATCTTGTAATTGCTTTCCAGGAAAGGAAATGAAATAAGATGAAAATCTGGACTTAATAAATTCATTTTCCAGATAAGGCATAAAATACAATAATAAAGTTTCACAATCATATTTACGGCTTATTGAAGCTGGAATACGCAGATTAAAAAGATTTTCTGTTATATTTCCCTTTTATGAATACGACTCTGATATAGAAAGGAATGAAATTTGTAATTAAATAATGTGTATAGAAGAGAATTGTTTTACTTAAAGATACATTTACAAAATTGAAATCTTAAGCAAAGATTTTTAAACTAAATTCACTGCTGAAAATTATCTTAGGAAAAACGCTTTTATGTTGAATATTTTTTTATATATTTAAATCCTTTATTTAAAAGTTTAATAAACTATCAATACAAATAAAAATTAATATTGGTTTTGCAGTATTCATACATTTTTTTCTATTTAAAACCCTCCATAGCATACTTTTATGATGGTAGTAGATGACGAATCTCTTCGGTGTGGTCAAAATGCAGATGTAGTCTCTTCCTCTCGAGGTCATAAATAAACACAAATTTCCATGATGGTCGGCGAACAGTCTCTACTGTGAGGATTATGCAAATGTAATGATTGCATCGGGTCTATACATAGATTTTCTCCCAGCATCCTCTATCACAATCTAGTGCGGTCTTGGATTGATATAACTGAATTAGGACTAGTGATGGATTGAGTTTGATATTCACATTGAGAGAATACAAAATAGTTACGTTTATACTGCATTTTAAAAAACGAACAACGATCTGTAGTAATGAAAATGTATGGATGAAAGTTGCAATTGATTATTGATATCACAAAGGAGCGGCTTTCGGTAAACAATTCAAATTGATTTTAAAAAGAGAAAAATAGTCTTTAGAAAATAATTTCTATGCGTGCTATACCTTAAAACTGTGTTCCAAATCGTACTTAACTTATATAGTGGATTGACACACTCACTCACATAACAAAAACTGAGTCTATATGCCACAACTCCCAAATAAGGGCTATAAATACTCCCAAATACTACAAACATGCTTCGAGAAGGAAATATCGAATGATTGGCCTGCGAAATCGCCAGACATAAATCCGATTGGACATATGTGGGACCATATTGCTAGAGCAATAAAAGAAAGAGAAAACTCTTCTTTAACCCTTCAGAAATTGGATTTAGTTATCCCAAGAGGAATGGGACAACATGGATCAACCTTATATTGACAACCTACTTTACGTTAGTCAACTCATTGAGCAAAGTGGTGGCCCCGGGGGGAAGCAATAATTTTGGAGTTATGTGCAAAACTCCGCCAAACAGACAATTGCTCATACTGCTCAGAAGAAAATCGAGTTTTTGAAGCTTCAAAACATCAAATTGTTAGACTATCCACCGTATAGTCCCAACAACTTCTTCATGTTACCAAAGATCAAAAAAGACGAAAAATATCGTTTATTACTTGAAAATAATGTATTGCTAAAACAAAACAATCAATACCTACAAGATAAAATAAATCACCAGGAGAAAAAAGTGGAACAAACCAATAAACCTGCTCCATATCAGTCTGGCAAAAAACTTGAAAACCATAAATTAACAAATACATCGTCATGTGTAAACACAAACACATCGACAAAAGCGGGGTTGCCACCAATCCCTAATAGTACTGGGAGTGAAGAAATTCCTTACAAATTAAAAGAAGAAATAAAGACAGCGCAAATAAATCAAATGAATAGTGTGATAAATTTAACAAAAGAAAATTATGAAGAAAACAATGGTTTTACTCAAGTGAGAAACAAAAGAAGAAGACAAATAATAAAGAATTTTGGTGAAAACAAAAATATTGAATTCGGAGTGCAAAGGAAAGCTTGGCTCTATGTATACCGAGTGAAACGAAATGTTGGTTCAAAAGATATTAAGAAGTATTTAAAAGAACAGACAGTTTTCAAGGATGCTGACATAGTAATAAAGGAACTTCCCACAAAGGAAAATCAAAATAAGTGCTTTATGTGTGGAATAGATTTCGAATTAAAAAATGAAATCTACAAGCCATCAACTTGGCCAAGGTCTGTAGCATATAAACGGTTTGATTTTCGTAAATATAAGCAGTATGATGGGCGTTCTGAGGATTTTTAGATAGTGTACCTAATCATAAAACTGAACAAAATTTAGAAATACACAATATCTCGGATATAACAATTATTCATCAGAATGTTCAATCCATTGGAAATTGTATAAACAGGTTAGAAGAATTTTTGAAAGATGTTCCTGATTGTTTATTTTTCTGCGTTACTGAACATTGGAAGAATGAAGACCAATTAAAAAACTTTGGGATACAAAATTTTTATCTTGCTGAAGCAGTTTGCCGGGGTGAAGGTAATCAACATGGAGGTTCTGCTATTTATGCAAGACAAGGTATTCAATCCAAGCGGCTACCCAATGTAACTTGCCTATCAAAGATTGGAATATGTGAATGTAGTTTCTGTGAATTTATTGTTCAAAATCAAAAAATTTTAATTATGTCTGTATACACTCCTGGTGGCCACACAGATGATCTCATAATATCATTAGAAGATATTTTGGATAAAGTTGTAAATTTTTCAGGATATATTTTTTTGGTAGGTGATTTTAATATTCATATGCATAAAATGATAAAAGTAGAGAAAAGGAGAAGCTATTTTCTTTACTTAGTTCATATAATCTATTTCCTTTTGTAAATGATTACACTCGTATAACTAAGCATTCAAAATCGTTAATTGATAATATATTTTCTAATTACACAGATAAATGTGATGTCAATATTCATCCAAATTTAATTTCTGACCATACTGCCCAGAGTATAACTTTTAAAGTCAAGAAACAAAAGAATAAATATACACTTAAAAGAATTTTTAATGCATCAAACAAATTGGATTTTCAAAATAATCTAAAGCAAACAAACTGTAGTAGTGTTTATAAAGGGGAAGATGCCAATATAATTTGGAACAATTTTCAGGATTGATTCTTACATCAATTCAATGTGAGTTTCCCTATTAAAAAGATATATCCAAAAAAAAAATTCTAAAGATAAGGAAGTCAAAAGAGATGATCAAGTTACAGCTTACAAAAAGCAAGTTGATATACTTTATGTCATTAGTTCGGTTGACAGCCGTTTTAAAACGGAGTATAATAACGCAAGAAAGGAGTATGAAAAAATTCTTGCCGAGAAAAAATCTAAAAGGCTGAAACATAAAATAGAAATATCAGATAATAAATCTAAAACGGTATGGTCAATTATAAATGACATAAAGGGTACCACAACCAAGCAAAAAGACTGTCAGGTACCAGGAGAAGCTGTAGATGTTGCAAATAGTTTTAACGAATACTTTTTAAATTGTGCATTAGATTTAGTTGCTCAGTTATCGAAAGATGTATCTTATGTACCACAAACAAATAAGTCAATGTTTGTAAAACCTGTAACCGAGACTGAGATTGTATCGATAGTAAAAAGTTTGAAAAATAAAGAAAGCAGTGGTGATGATGAGATCTCAACATTGCTTATAAAGTTGTGTGTAAACGAAATTCTCTCACCATTAACATATGCTGTGAACATTTCAATAAAAACGGGAGTGTTTCCAGATAGGTTGAAATTGTCAGTTGTTAGACCTTTATATAAAAAAGGTGATGTTGAAAAAGTTGGAAATTATCGCCCAATTAGCTTATTGCCTAGTTTTTCAAAAATATTTGAGAAATGTGTGAGCAGTAGGTTAATGGAATATATGTTAAGTAACAATTTTTTTTATAAAGGCCAACATGCATACCTTAAAAATAAGGGAACTCAAACAGCTATAGACGAGTTTATACAAAATATTTTACAAGGACTGGAGAAAAATGAGCTCATAATGGGTTTGTTTTTGGACTTAACTAAGGCATATGACTGTGTAAGTCATGAAATACTTCTGAAAAAATTAAGTATGTATGGAATAAATGGAGCCATCTTTGAGTGGTTTCAATCATATTTATCGGGAAGATCACAGCGAGTAATAATTAATAAGGAGAACCTAGATGTTAACTCTGAAATTAAACCTGTTAAAATAGGAATTCCCCAAGGTAGTATAATTGGGCCGATAATTTTCATTCTATATATAAACGACATGCCAAATTGTCTTAATACTGTGAACAGCTTCATCACAAACTATGCCGATGACACTAATGTTTTAATACTGGCAGACAATTGGAACACATTATTAAATGATTCAAATTATATCTTTGAAACTTTATTGAATTGGTTTACAAATGAGAAATTACTCATAAATAAACAAAAGACAAATTGTATGCTCTTTAAAACAAATAGGTCCAGATTTGAACATCCAAATAACTTTAAATTGAGCGACTCAGACGTTACTCTGTGTTCAAAAACCAAATTTTTGGGAATAACAATTGAATCAACTTTATCGTGGGAATCCCATATATCAGAACTAAATAAAAAATTAAATTCAGTTTGTTACACTTTAAGAATACTAGCACAGTATATAGATGAAGAAGGTTTAAAAATAATTTATTTTTCAAACTTTGAATCGTTGGTTCGATATGGAAGACTGTTTTATGGAAGCAGTAATGAGATGGAAAAAAATTTTGTGTGTCAAAAAAGGGCTTTAAGAACTATTAAAAAATTTAAATTTAAGACCTCTTGTAGAGGGGTGCTTAAAGCAAACAAAATTTTAACTGTTCCAGCAGTCTACATTGAAGAATGTTTGCTCTATCTTTTTATTTACTACATTTTTACCTACACATTCATATAATAATAGAGAACTAAAATATGTGTACCCTATACATAGGCTGACAGTAACAGAAAAAGGTGTAAAGTATTCCTGTATGAAATTTTTTAATAAATTACCCCATCGTATCAGAAGTATACAAGGTTTGGTACAATTTAAAAGAACTGTACGTGAAACTTTATTGAATATGAGTTTATGGAAATTAATTTATAATTAAAAATTGTTTGTGGAAACTGTGATATGACGAATATTTCGTTCTGAGTATGTATATAATGTCTTTGTATATGTATATTATTTTCGAAATAAATATTATTATTATTATTATTATTATTATTAAAAAATTCAGGGCGTGGACAGCGAATCCAGTCGCCAGAAGCAGCCATCGAAGCCTTTAAAACAGCGATTTTGAAGGTGTTTACTAAAGACTGGAGTAACTGTTTTACCGATTGGTTTGAACGTATGCAAAAATGTGGGACATATTTTGGAAAGCAAGAAAGAACTTTAGGTCTATCTAATTTGTGTCTTTATGACTAAAAAGACAACCCCCGTACACGTGTCCAATAAGGAATTTTCATTATAAATATAATATACAAGACAAACAATGAAGTTTTTGCATTGTCATAGAAAGGTTTTAAGTATTTTAGTTTTCAGATAAATTTTCATTACCCTCACCACACATATTAATTAAATTTAATACCTTCGTAAACTAAATCCGATTAGTTGTTATAAAGTACATACACAACATCCCTGTATTCATCATATAGTATTGGTTTCGATTGATTTTATGTATTATGTATCTATAGAAATATAAATTGCATAGATTCCCCGGTAAATTAGTCAAACGAGCTGAATATATAAATGAAATGGGAAATCAATATCAATACATAAAAGCAGAATATAATACTCATGGTTATCTACGATGCAGTTACACGTCATTGAAGTTCAACTGTATTTTGTTTAGTCGGCTTTGAATGATGTTCTGGTAAAACTGAATCCTCTTTATTCTCTTTGTTCGTGTTTTATTTGTTGAAATCTGATATCAGGAACGATGCGTGCATTTACATATACTATACAATACCTATTTTCGATTTTTTTTTTGTTTGATAGCTTTTTAATTTGCTTGGCTGTCAATGGTAACGTTAATTAGACCTCAGTTAATCATAAAACTCCATCAAATAGAGTGGTTTTTTACATTTGTATTTAGGTTTTATAAAAAATGTTTTTGAAGTAAAACTGCTTTAGGCGCGACTAGGGGTAACTCAGTAATTCTAGTGGACGTGACGTCATTCTAATGTAACGGAAATAAAACCTGATACAAAATACCTAACACGATTCCGCCTACTACTTATATTAAATAAAAGTTAAATCTGTAATTGTATGAATTGACAGCTTGTCAACCAAAATACATTGGTGGTGAATAGTTTTACGCCTAAAATTTGTGTATAAAGTGTTTGTTTTAAATATGAATAAACAAAGTGGATTTATTAATGAAGAAGGTGATGAAAAAATATTGAATGAAAATGAGTGAGTAGGTACCTCTATATGCATACATTTTATTTTTGGTGTGTAATTACACTATTTATACCTAATTATTTATACCTATTATTTATACCTAGCTATTTTCGTTTTATTGACTAAAAGAGCTAAAAAGAAAAAGAAATTGTGAACGTCAAAGGGCATATTATAAGCGCCAGAAAGATGTGAAGAAAAATGAAAATGAAAAAAAAGACGAAAAAGCGACATTCATTATGATTTGATTAAGTAAGTTTATATAACATACATACATATTATGATAGTAAATAATTGTTTATAGGGAAGCTTTACGTTAAGTAAAGAAGCATGTTGCACGTTTTTGTTCATAAAATAATAATATTCGAAATGTTTTAACACTTGTTTATACTTATTTTAGGTTTGGTTAGGTAGCCATGAAGGCCATAAAACCACTAGTCAGGATGGCTGATCTTTTACCAGCAATAACAGATCCTTCGTAGAACTGAAGAAAACAAACTCAACTCAGGATTTTAAATTTTATGGAATATGCTATAAAATGCTACAAAATGAAATGGTTATCTAACTATCGAAGGCTCTTGTGCTGTGTTGTATTACAATAAGGTAGATACAGCTACAAAATCACACATTCTAAACGTAATGTGTGTATATTTTTAATATTGTTTACCTATTATTGAAGTAAAACTTCTTTAGGCGCGACTAGGGGTAACTCAGATTTATTTTCTAACGGAAGTAATTGTAACGGAACGTTACAATTCTGACGTCATATTCTAACGTTAGATTCTAACGGTAGATTCTGATGGAAGTAATGGTGTGATTTCGGCTATGGGAGAAGCTTAAATTTTCAAAATTTATTTATAAAATTTTCAAAATTTTCAAACAGTTTCAAATACATTAATGGTATTTAGAAAGTAAAATCTATGTTTCACATTTTAGTTATTATAAACCTATTATTTCATATATAAAAAATAATTTCTTTGTCGCATCTACGCAACCCATGTAACTAAACGGACATAGCCATATCTAGCGTTTCAAACGCACCGACAGCAGCAGTGTCGCGAAAGAGAGCGACTTTTTGCGGCAACCGCAAAAAAGCTCCCCTTTGTTTTTAATGCAAGTGGCCAGATTAGCGTCAGCGACTTGCATAAATTCAGGTTAAATTTCAACAGTATTTAATTATATTTCAAGAAGTAATGATGTTTGACACAGAACTATTTATTTCTGAAATAGAATTACGCCCTGCATTGTATGATTTACAAGTTAGTGACGATTAAAACAGGGATGTAAAAATAAAGTTATGGTTAGAAGTAGCCGATAAAGTACTTTCAGGTTTTAATGACAATACGAATGAGATGAATAATGAAGAAGGTACGTGTTTATTAAAAAATCTGCTATTCCCAACTTACGTCTTCGTTTACGTCCATTGTGAAACTGAATAATTAAAATTAAAGAGTGTTGTGTGGATAATATAATACGTCGCGTCGTTTGGTTTGGCCAGGCTCTTAAAAATTTCGACTCGGTGTTTTTGCTGCGGCGTTTGTGTGGCGGCGTCAAAGTCGCTGATTTGGCCGTGCCCTTATTCCAATAATAGTAGAGCTTCCAAAAGATATAAAGATTATAGTTGTAGAGGTCAGAAGGTCAGCCTTTTTGTGCAGTAATTTAGCTCACTTAGCAAGAATTACTAGAATAGGAATATTTTTATAGTAATGGATATATTATCCACGGATTCAAGACTTATTATATCTGGAACTTTTATGCACTTCTATAATTAACTCTGAAACTGATCTTTTCACTCACTTTAGTAACCTTAATCAACATAATTCAGTTGTTAATAATTATGGGCGAATTCTTGACTTAGTATTTAGTAATTTAAATGTTCACGTATCAAGAGATACGCAACCACTAGTTGGCGAAGATCTTTATCATCCTTCCCTTGTTATTGATTTCGTTTCTAAAAGAGGCAGTGATTCCAGTTTAAAAAGTAGTAATTATAATAAATCTTATAATTTTAAGAAAGCTAACTTCGTGGGTCTATACCAAGAGCTATCAAATATTAATTGGGATTTTTTAAATGGATCAATTTCGTGAATACTATGTTGGACCAATTTTATGCTAAACTGTATTTATTACTTGATAAATTCGTTCCAAGATATACTCCTACTAATCGAAAGTTCCCTGTCTGGTATACATCAGAAATTATTTATAGTTTAAAATTAAAAAATTATTATTTTTCCCAGTATAAAAAATCTAAATCAGAATCTTACTATCAAAATTTTTCAAGAATTAGAAGGTATATTAAATCTCAATCTAGATTAGCTTATAAAGACTACATTCGCTCAATTGAATATAATATAAACAGTGATGCAAAAAGCTTTTGGAATTTCGTCCGTTCCAAAGAAGGTTCATCTAGAATCCCAAATAAAGTGCATCTGAATGACACAAGTCCACGGGAGATTGTACAGTGCTTCGCTGATTATTTTTCTGCAGTTTTTACACCCATATCTGTTCCAACGTATCAAGCCATAGAAGTGACAACTGAACATATTAATCTGTCTAATTTTACCGAAAGCGAGGTACTATTAACTCTTAGCAGAATGAAAAACAAAATGACAACAGGTCCTGATCTTATTCCCAGTTTCCTCCTAAGAGACTGTGCTCACATATTTGCCAAGCCATTAACAATTATTTTTAACAACATTCTTCAACAATCTTCGTTTCCTGAAGGTTGGAAATTGACAAAAATTTGTCCTATTTTAAAAACAGGCAGAAATGATATAGTTGGAAACTACAGACCAATTTCCATATTATCCAACTTTTCCAAAGCCTTTGAGATGTCTGTATATAACAGAATTATGCCACAAGTAAGACCGCTTATCTCTATTGATCAGCATGGCTTTATGAGCAAGAGATCGACTGTGTCAAACCTTGGTGTTTTAAAACAATATATTTCAGATATACTCGATTTCAAGGGTCAAGTGGATGTAATATATACGGACTTTTCAAAGGCTTTCGATCGAATAGATCATAACATTCTTATGAGAAAGTTGGAAGCCATGGGATTTGATAATTTGTTGCTAAGACTGTTCTCATCGTACCTTAAAGGTCGCAGTACTTATGTCTTTTACAATGGTTATGCATCTTCACCTTTTATAGCATCATCTGAAGTTCCACAGGGCTCCAATTTGGGGCCATTGTTATTTACTATATTTATTAATGACTTAGCAATTGAATTAAAATGTGGCAAATTGCTCTTCGCCGATGACATGAAAATATACGTTTCTGTGTCATCAATAATTGAGGACTGCTACTATCTGCAAACCCAACTGGATATTGTGGAAAAATGGTGTAATGAAAACAAGTTGTTTATGAATGTATCAAAATGTAAAATTTGTTCATACACCAGGAATATCAACAAAATTGAATTTCCTTATTTATTCAATAACATCCCATTGTCATGTTGCACACAAACAAAAGATTTAGGTATAATATTCGATCAAAAGTTGACCTTTTCTTATCATGTAGATAACATTGTTGCTTCTTCATTGAAAAGCTTAGGTTTTTTAATTCGTAACTGTCGTTCTTTTACAAATCCTCAAAGCTTGATTTTACTTTATTTTTCGTTAGTTCGTTCCAAGTTAGAGTATGCATCTATAATTTGGAACCCTATATATAACATACACAAATGGTCTACGGAAAATGTTCAACGTCGTTTTCTCAAATACCTTTCTTTTAAAATAGATGGGCAGTATCCTATGCGAGGTATTGAACAGTCTCTCCTGCTTTCGAGGTTTAGTGTCCCATCATTGGAACAAAAAAGGATAACTTCTAGTATAGTTATTCTATATAAAATATTACATAATTCTATTGATGTTCCCTTCTTACTGAACCAAATAAATTTTAATGTTCCACAAACAGCTGTTAGACATCATAAAACATTTTATACATCTAGTTTTCGAACAAATCTGGGGAAAAACTCTCCAATAGCTCGTATGTGCTTAAATTTTAATAAGTACTGTTCTGACTCTGATATTTTTTTTGATACTCTGGGAAAAGTAATAAAAAATATTGATTTTGTTAATTTGTAGCTTCGGCATTCGAGATATTTTTTTTTCTCTTGTTTACTTTATTGTTTTTATTATATTATAAATTTCTATATAAATTGTTCTGTAAATGGATTAATCTGTTGGGCAATAAAATTATTTTTCTTTTCTTTCTTTATTTTCTTTTTCACATGTTAATGTTCCTAGAAAACAGATCTAAGTACCTGTAGTGGTACCGAAATTTTCGCGTGATCCAGTTTCTTTAAACCAAGCAAAACAATCCGCTGATTAGATAATTTAGATCTCATGTATCTATTTTATATAAATCTATCTAGTTTAGCATTGTATTTTAACTGTTTCGTATTTTAAATAAATTGTAGTTCTTTTGAATATTGTATCTCTATCGAAGAGACAGTAATAAATGAAGGGTTGTTCGATTCCCGCCTATTCCACGTCTGCAGTTCGAAATGTCGATACGTTTTGGCAAACGTAATTTATTAACATTGGAGTGTCCACCCACAAGATTAAGTGCAAATACCTGAGTATTCAAAGTTTATTCAGTTATCTGCATTTTAATCTTTTTTACCTTCCAGCGACCTCTGTTAATAAAACTTGGTTGACATCTTTAGTTGTTTTATTTTTAAATTGAATGCATAAAAAATCTAATTACCATTTTTTTTTTGTCAAATATAAATGTAAAATGTGTTTCTAGAGATTTCACTTAATAAGAATGAAAATCTTAACATTAAACCAACTGAATATAACTAGAAATTTATATCAGAAATGTTGTTTAATTGGCTCTTTTGTATGCTACAGCTCTCTCTCCGAAGGAAACAGAAACTGGAATTTGTTGACACCGGAACTTCATTTAACAGAATATGCAGAGACAAACTCTGGTTGGTATCTCTGTCAGAAGCTATACACGAAGTGACTTTATTAGATAATATTTGAAAATATGTCACTTTCATAGAACAAAGAACTCGTAACTTTTATATTAAAATATTACGGATTTTTTAAATTATATAATAAAAGCAGATTATCCTAAAATGACACTAAAATATAATTAAATTCGAAACTAAAATAAACGGATTTTTATTTAACATGATATTTGTAACGATTTTTAATGAACATTATTATAGCCTCAAAATATGTGAAACGTAAACTAATATAAGATAAGTGCAAGATGAAAGTTGAGACTAAAAGCTTTGTCATTATTGGCAGTAAAAAAATTATACAAACGTATCTCGTGCCATGCTGTCCATGTAATCTATATATAAATCCTGGATTTGTGCAAGGATTTGAATTCCTAACCCTAAGCACAGAATGCTGCGATATAGATAAAGTATCAATCAGCGCATAAAAGAGCAAAACCAAACTGCAGATACTGTGTTTCGGTCTATTAGAGCTAATCAGTATAGTACAGGTTATGTCTCTTCAGTCACTGATACCTGTTTCGAAGATTAAACACATTCGCTAATAGCACCATCTCCACTTCAAAAATGACACCCTGGTGCAAGGTAAATCAAATCAAACGAACATAGCGTTTTTTGACAGTCTTATAACTAAAGTAATAAAAAAAAAGCACCAGAGTGCCATTTTTGGAGTACTGTACTGATGAGCTCTAATAGAGCGAAACACAGTGTCTGCAGTTTAGTTTTGCCCTTGTATGGGCTAATTCATACTTATATCTATATAGCAGCATTATGTGCTTAGGGTAAGAAATTCCAACCCTTGCACAAATCCAGGTTTTATGTCTGGATCACACTGACAGCATGACACGAGATACGTTTGTATCATTTTTTTTAATTAGGGGAGACCGGTGTCGATTGTAACAGGTGTCGAAAGTAACACGGCCGATAACACTGCCATCTTTTTCAATTATATTGAAATGCGCGGGTGAGGCAAAGCAGAAAGCAATCCGGCTGTGTGGTATTTAGTTTAAATTCATCCCGCATGCGCACTGCTCGTTTTGTAGACAAAAGTTTATAAACTGCCGAAAAAGTAAATAAACGTGTCGACACAAATTGTTTGTTGAAGCTCGAAGTGTTTAGATTGGCAGTCTTTCAAGGTAAGGGTAGGTTTTAGTGTAGTTTTTGCTTTATTTTTGGTGGATAGTGGGTTCGTTGTTTTGCCCAAACAATACAGAAACGTAAACGATATCGTTTAAGGTTATGAGGTGTCGGTAGTAACAAATGCTACGGTGTCGATTGTAACGTGTTACAATCGACACCTACGCGTTACAAATTAATTTTCTTGTTTACAGCACATTGAAAAATGGTAAAACCTAGACCAAGAAAGACTGAAAGGGGACTGATACCTAAAATTATTTATGAAGAAGCAGCAAGAAAGGTGATTGATAATGAACAATCTGTTAGAAAAGTAGCTAAGGATTATGGAATGTGCCATGTTTCTTTAAATCGCTTCGTGAATGCTCTACGTAACAATTTACAGCCTAATGTGGGATACAAGATACAACCCTCACAATAGGGTGTTTACTGCTGAGCAGGAATTACAGCTAGTCAAATACTGTGAAAAAACGGTCGATTTGTACTTTGGGCTCACTACCAAGGACCTTCGTAAACTAGCATTTCAGTTTGCATCTGCTAACCGGCTTAACTATCCTCAAAAATGGAATGAGGTAGAACAGGCTAGTGAAGATTGGCTTGCAGCTTTCCTGAGAAGAAATTCTCGTTTAACACTTCGCACCCCCCAAGCAACTAGCCTTGCACGAGCCATGAATTTCAATAGAGAAAACGTTTCCAACTTTTTTAATAAACTGGCAACTGTATTGGAGAGACATAGTTTTGAACCACAAAATATCTACAATATTGACGAGACTGGTGTGTCCACGGTTCAAAAGCCAACCAAGGTAATAGCTAAAAAGGGGACCAAACAAGTAGGATCAGTGGCATCTCAAGAACGTGGAACACTGGTTACGCTGTGTGTGGCTGTAAACGCAGTTGGTAACGCAGTTCCGCCAATGTTTATATTTCCCCGGTTACATTTCAAGAATCATTTTATTAGGGATGGGCCTATTGGATGCATAGGGGTAGGAAATAAGTCAGGATGGATGCAAGAAAAGGAGTTTCTGGAATTTATGAAACACTTTGTGAAACACGTTAAACCCAGCGAGACTAATAAAGTTTTAGTTTTATTGGACAATCACTCTTCACATGTATCCATTTCCTTGATAGATTATTGCAGAGCTAATTTGATTACATTATTGTCGTTTCCCCCACACACCTCCCACCGACTCCAACCACTAGATCGAGGAGTATATGGTCCTTTTAAGAAGTATTTTAATAACTCTGCAGATCAATGGATGAAGAATAACCCAGGGAAGCGCATGACCATCTATGATTTACCTTCAATTGTTAGAGCATCACTTCCTTTAGCTACTACGCCATCAAATATTCTAGCTGGTTTCTCTTGCACCGGCATTTGGCCTTTTAATCGTGAAATATTCAAAGATTGTGATTTTCTACCATCTACAGTAACCGATAGACCACTAGATAACGGGCATGAATACCAAATAAAATCACCAACAGTAGTTGAACCTGCCAACTTAAATGAAAGTCAACCAGGACCATCGACAGCCAGAGACACTACTCCTTCGCCTCAACCAGGACCATCGACAGCCAGAGACACTACTCCTTCACCTCAACCAGGAGCATCGACGGCCACGGACATTACTCCATCACAATCACAACCGACAGCATTCATTACACCTGATATTCTGAAACCATTACCTAAAGCAGATGTCTCTAAATCCAGGAAAGGGGGACGAAGGAAACTTAAAACTGCAATATTGACCGATACTCCAGAGAAGATCTTAATTGAAGAACTACATTTTAAGAAAAAAGTTTCAGTAAAACGCAAAATTGGACAAAAGGACACAAAAAACTCCGCAGGTTTCAAAAGTGATAAAGTTACGGGCAAACGAGTGAAAAAAGTTAAAAAAAAAGCCATTAGAAAATTATTCTTCGGATGATGATGAGAGTTTCTGCTTAGTGTGTTCTGGACCGTATTGTGCGAGCACCGAGGATTGGATACAATGCAGAACATGTAAAGAATGGGCACATTTAAACTGCACAAACAAAAGCCTATTTTACGTTTGCATAAACTGTATTTCTGATGACGAATAACAAAACCAAAATTTTTATTATTGTTTAAAAATGTAGCTGATTTTGTTATTATTATCTCGCTTTGAAATAAAATATATACGTTTTTGTATTGTATATCAAAAATAAATTGATTTTCAATTCGACTGTTTTTTTATGAAGCTTTCTTAACTTCTTGCATCATTGTAGATATGGTCGTTACAATTAACACCGCCCTTGTTACTATTGACACCAGATTGGTGGCAGTTGTAACAGTTGTCGAAGTGTACTAACAAGTCGTCTAGTTTTGTAATAGCAGAATTATCATAAGATTATATTCCGAAAAACTAAACTCAACTTAGTACACATTCTGAAAAAAGTAAATTCAACTTTTCAAAAAGTAAGGTTAACTAAAGAAAAATGGAAATGTAAATTTTGTTACAATTGACACCGGTCTCCCCTACTTTAATAATTATAAGACCATCAAAAAAACGCTCTGTTCGTTTAAAGAAAGGACCTTAATTTGAAAGATTGTTTTTTGGTTATTCTAGAAACTTCTAAACACACTGACTAGATTAAATAATGTTTCTAGAAAATTCTAGAAAGTTCTAAACACACTGACTAGATTAAATAATGTTTATGGAATTTTCCAGAATGTTCATTTGTTGTATATAAGGGGATGTATGGGGAGTTAACGGCAGTTCAAGTTCAAATATTAACAAGAGTTCATTGTATTGTCAAGCAGTTTAGACGTTATCCAGCAGAGTTCTGTGTATCTTAACAATTTTGTAAATAAATTGTGTTAAAGTCCCCATTAGTATTTTAATAATCCTTACTTTTATGATTATCATTTAAACTATACAAAAATACGTGCAAGAGTGAAAAAATCTGTTGACGTGTTTAATGGTTTGCCAAAATGGATTTAAGGTTGGGTTTATCTACCGATTCACGACGCAAGCAGAGCCTAAATACCGTTTCGACCAGCCACAATTTGCAATGTCAACCAATTATAGAATATCCGTTAATTAAAACCACTAAACCACTATTAATACGATTATTCAATTCTGTGCTGAAACGATGCAGTGGCTGCATGAAAATTTAGTCATTATCTAACAGACCAAGAGGAAACATGTATTTTTAAAATTGTTTCCTATATCGATATATACACAAATCAGAAAAGTCTAGAGATTTTATTTTTTTAAATTATTTTGTACTAATCATCTATTGTTGTGACAACAAAATCTGTCAATATCCTGTTGGGGTACTTTCACTGATTTTGCTATCAGACTCTCTTTAAAACAGAACAGCGAGTACCTAAATGTTACCCACACGTGAAGTAATTCTCAGTTGTAGCATGTCTCATACATAGTCGATAGGATTTAAATCGGGGAATTGTGCTGTCCTTGGTAACATATTAATTCCTTTGTTGGTGAGCCAGTCCTTTACTATGCGTGCGGTCTTGATTAACAGCCCCAGGAAACAGACGAATGATAGGATGAAGAACAGTGGTACTACTGAGCTGTAAGGAAGCGATCTGTAAAAACAAGGTTGGATCTGCCACCATTCGCTTCTCTTTCCAAATCTCGGGCCTTTTTTTGGAGTCTTTTTAAAACGTCTTGATACACCTTATGGTAGACATCCTATGTGAACTACACCCCTTATATTACCATTGTCTTAAATTTGGGTTTACTCAACCTCGCTTTTTTGGTTCTCAGAGAGTTTGACGACTTCCAGTGCAGTGATTGCCTCTTGGTTTCAGATGCATATTAAAAATGAATTATGACCCTTGACAAGAAGTTTGACTTTATTTCGAAGCATTCTAGGACGTCAGAACAAACGTCTTTAAGATGTATCTTCAGTTCTGCCATTAGGAGTTTAAGCACAAGCTTAGCACACTTTCTTCATATTAAGTTCCTCATGCAAAAATTTGTTTCACAGTTTCTTTGATAATATTTTCATCTTCAGCATTAGCCCTGTATAATCATTTCCCATTATTTCGGTTACTTTTTAAACTTTCACGTCGATTTTTGATGTCACAGGCTGCTTGACGTTCTCGTCCTTTTCAATATCCTTCCTTTACTCCTATAAACGTTTGTACCACTCAAACACTCGGGCATGGGATAGGCAAACATCTTGTTAAACCCCCCGCAAAGATTGAAGGCGGAAACATACTATTAAAACGTGACACGACGCCACGCATGTTAGTCCATATATTTATATTGCGGCGTGTGGTCACATAGCGTGTTGTATATGTGCTTCTAACTGTATTAAATATATGGAATTGAGAGGTACTAACATGCGTCGGGTGGCGTGGCGTCGTGTCACGTTTTGATAGTATGTTTCCGCCTTTATAGCTTTCCGAAGCAAACTTACCTTCATCGTTCTTGCTATGCAAATGTTCTTAAAAAAAATTGTTTCCTATATCGGTATATAATATATACACAAATCGGAAAAGTCTAGGGTTATTTTTAGAAAAAGATTTCATTTTTTTTAATTATTTTGTACTAATCATCTATTGTTGTGACAACAAAATCTGTCAATATCCTGTTGGGGTACTTTCACTAATTTTGCTATCAGACTCTCTTTAAAACAGAACAGCGAGTACCTAAATGTTACCCACACGTGAAGTAATTCTCAGTTGTAGCATGTCTCATACATAGTCGATAGGATTTAAATCGGGGAATTGTGCTGTCCTTGGTAACATATTAATTCCTTTGTTGGTGAGCCAGTCCTTTACTATGCGTGCGGTCTTGATTAACAGCCCCAGGAAACAGACGAATGATAGGATGAAGAACAGTGGTACTACTGAGCTGTAAGGAAGCGATCTGTAAAAACAAGGTTGGATCTGCCACCATTCGCTTCTCTTTCCAAATCTCGGGCCTTTTTTTAGAGTGTTTTTAAAACGTCTTGATACACCTTATGGTAGACATCCTATGTGAACTACACCCCTTATATTACCATTGTCTTAAATTTGGGTTTACTCAACCTCGCTTTTTTGGTTCTCAGAGAGTTTGACGACTTCCAGTGCAGTGATTGCCTCTTGGTTTCAGATGCATATTAAAAATGAATTATGACCCTTGACAAGAAGTTTGACTTTATTTCGAAGCATTCTAGGATGTCAGAACAAACGTCTTTAAGATGTATCTTCAGTTCTGCCATTAGGAGTTTAAGCACAAGCTTAGCACACTTTCTTCATATTAAGTTCCTCATGCAAAAATTTGTTTCACAGTTTCTTTGATAATATTTTCATCTTCAGCATTAGCCCTGTATAATCATTTCCCATTATTTCGGTTACTTTTTAAACTTTCACGTCGATTTTTGATGTCACAGGCTGCTTGACGTTCTCGTCCTTTTCAATATCCTTCCTTTACTCCTTTAAACGTTTGTACCACTCAAACACTCGGGCTTGGGATAGGCAAACATCTTCTTAAACCCCCCGCAAAGTTTTATAGCTTTCCGAAGCAAACTTGCCTTCATCATTCTTGCTATGCAGATGTTCTTAAAAAAAACAGTCTTGAAACTTAATCGCCAGATCTCGTAGTGGCATTTTCTATTAAGGTAACTGTTTAAAAATTTGCTTATAGAAATTATAAATGGTGACGCTACTGAATGTTAAAAACAGTGCTTTTAATAATTTTAGTTCTTTACTTTGTAGAATCTTTAACAATAAAGTAACAATGCATCTCGAAGATTTCTAATAAATTGTCGTATGAAATGGTCGTTGCTGAATAGAAAAGAAACTTTAAGAACGAGACAAAAAAACAAAAAGAAAAAGAAGAAACATTTCCATTCTACAGGAATCACGACTATTTCATTTATAGTAAGCCATGGCTTTCCTGACATGCCTGTTCTGGTTCTGTAATTGCAGATATTGATAATATGGACCATACCGAATCGACTAAAGGAAATAGAAACCCCTAAATTTTATATATATAGATTTGAAATGGACATCTTGGAATTTATTTTCTACTACCGAATTCTATAAATTCTCTCCTAGTGTTTGAACCGACGATACAGGATAAAAAGTAATCGATAAATTTGAAATAAGATAGTTTATATCCTCTCTCAAAACGATTTTATTTTCTCTATGTATTGAAAAGGTATTTTATGAAATCAATAAAATATAACAAACTACAAAGTAAATTTTTCTGTAACCATTATTCGAAAATATAAATCCTACGACTTTTACTTTACAATGGTAACCAGCTAGTTTGATTTCGTCTTTATCTGTCATAAGGTGTGTTCCAACAGACCAAAAAACCGTTCTAGAACCGTTTCGAAACCACTCAGTACTTCAAAGGTATCGAGATTTCTTCTACTGCGAAGTTCCCGGAGGATTCTAGAATGGTTCTTTGGAACAAACCTACAGAAACATGGAATTGTACAAAAGTAAAAGATTATAAGCATGTTCCCATTTAGGTACAGCGCGAAATACGACTGGTGGTTTTCGCAGTTTTACATTCGCGCTTTGCGGAATCGGTTTTCTATTCTTTCACAATGGATTTTTATCGCACAAAAGGGAATTAAACTATAAGGTTTGTAAATGTAAACAAACGTGTTACTTGACTAGATGATACTCGAAAGTTAAGATAACCACATTCGAATTTGCGTTAGAAAATATTCCAAAAGTTGTTGCAACTTTGAGTGAACTTTATCTTTACCGATACTAGCTTTAAGTGTGGCTGCACCTTTAAGGTTTTAAAAAAAGCAAAAAGTACATAATGAAGACTTTCAGAAAGCTATTAAAAGATGTGCATATAAGAAAACCTGTTATTGGTTATTTATTAAAGAGTTTATAAGTCATAATGAGAAATATATATGTAAAGATTTTCACTATGCATCTAATAAGACCATTAGTCTGTCTACCGTAGTGTCTTTAACTTTCAAAAACTTTATCAGCTTTTGTCATAATTGATGCTAACGCTACTCATTTATATGGAAATATTTACTTCATGTGATCGTTTCGAGTCGAAGCGGTGAACACGTTCCAAAACTTTGTGAATTTCAGAGTTGAATTAGGTGATTTTGGACGCAGCACACTGTTCTCAAGAGTAATTCCAAAGTTTTTATGTCTGTTGGCATGCCTGCAGATTTTACGGACTGTGAGACAAATATGAGAATATTGCTCTATTATCTAAGGCATGACAATGTTGTGCATTATTAATTTTACTAGTAGCAAACAGATTTGTTTTTTAGGATAAATGGTTTAAACAAACGCAATGTGAATATAAAATTAATAAATTATACAAAACAGTTTAGTAAACTTACCAGCATTGTTTGAAGTGGAAACTGATTGCAATTAAGGCATTTTCTTAATTCCTCGTCATGTGTCAACTCCAACTAGAACAAATAGAGAAATTATTTAAAAAACATTGATTATCATCACAAAATGAATGATCTTTCTAATGTGGTCTGGAAGACATAAGAAGATTATTTTATCAACAAAAAAGTTGATAACCAATATCCAGACAGGTTTCTTATTAACCGATACGTGTCCCTAAAATTGCCGACTTTGGGGTTGTTTGGCATATGGATAGGTGCTGTTAGTGTTAGTGTTAGTGTCTGTTTTTTTTTTTTGAAAAATATACTATAAAAATGAGCTACCTGAAAGAAATCAGCCCATTTCCTTATACCAAAAGATTGCACAAAGATTTGACCATTTTTGATAGGTTTGGCGGGTCGAAAGTAGGGAATGCAATCCCGATCTCGCGGGATCCCGATCTCGCGAGATCCCGTGAAATTTGTCGGGATCAATCCCGAAGCATAATATGACGAGATCTCGTTCGAGATTAACGGGATTGGGCGGCATGCCGCAAGCGATTTACGCATTTTATGTGGTTAAATAAATAAAAAGGTAACTTTTGGATTCCTATAAGTATCTAATAAGTGATTAGTAGTACCTTAGAATGCAGAAAAATAATCCAAATCAAGCGTAAGTGGAGTTTAGCAATTGTTTATTGATATGGAGATATTTCAAGAAATTAACTTAAATTAACTGCTCAGTGCAAACTGTGTAAATCTATTCTCAAAACCTCATTCGGGTCCAGGCCCGGATTTGGGGGAGGGCAGGCGGGGCTACTGCCCCAGGGCCTCCACAAGAGAGGGGCCACCACAATTTGAATTATCAATTCCAATCTTGATAATTGAAGCTGATTAAAAAATGGAGTTTATCCAAGTTAGTTTTTGCAACATAAATCATTTTATGGACATTTGTTATTCAGAGCAACGAGGAGAAGTTACAGGACGTATCGAATAAGAGCTAGCAATACAAGAGGCAAAACAAATTAAGTATTGGCGAAAAATTCTTAGAATTGTCGTCAGTACGATTAAATTTATTGCTGAACGTGGATTATCAGCATTTGTACCATGGTGTGGTCAGTCACTCAATTTAGTTGGAAAGGCAGCTGCTAACTCTTGTACATTAGCAGTGCAATATTTTAATTTCATTCAGAATTTATATACGTTTTTTACAGCAAGTACACAACGATATCGAATCCTGTATGAAAAATTAGCGAAAAAAAAAGTGGACAGTCGTATGTTTTAAAAAATCTTGTGATACTCGCTGGTCATGTAGAGCTGAAGCCACAAAGGCCATTGTCATGGGATACTCTGAAATCGAAGAAACTCTAACCAGCATATCTTCTGATAAGGAGCAGAAAGATATCGTGAGAAAAAAAGCAGCACATCTTTTAGATAAAATGAGTGGTATCGAAGCCGCTCTATTTGCCACCTTTGGGAACGACATTTTGGAGCGATTCAACGCAACAAACAAAATTTTGCAGGACCCTAAAATAGTTCTTGAATCAGCTATGCGTGCATTGGAGTCATTGAGATCATTCGTGGAATACAAAAGAGACGATTTTGATAAATACGGAGAAGCAGCTAAACAAATGTCAAATACTATCCAATACGTTCAGTCACGTACCAGAAACAGAAGTGTGAAGTTGAATCCACTTGATTTTATGAAAACACAAAACGTAAATCTGTCACGAATAGAAAAATTTAAAGTGTCTGGTTTTATTTCAGTGATTGATCAACTTTGTGTGTCTCTCACTGAAAGATTGCATTTCTACGAAGCTGTTCGTTCGAGATTTGGATTTCTCAATCATCTAGAGGAGATGAACGCTGCAAATTTGTATGCTGCAGCAGAGGAACTGGTAAAAATTTACAAAGATGATTTAGAACCTAGCCTTGGTAATGAGTTGGTTCAATTTGTATCTTTGATAGACTTATGAAAAAGACCAATCTAAGGAGTTGTTTTATTATCACATTCTGGAAAATCAAAATTTTAGGGCTACCTTTCCGAACATTGAAATTACATTACATTATTTAGTGTTGATGGTCTCAAATTGTACTGGAGAGCGCTAGTTTTAAAAAATGAAAATTATAAAGAATAGGCTCCGAACGACGAAGGGACAAAACCGGTTATCGAAGTTGAGCCTACTTAGTATTAAAAGTGATTTACTCCGGGAACTAAATTGTAGCGAAATCATTAACGACTTTTCGTTAAAAAAAATCTCGCAAAGTTCCATTCGTTAACGCGGTAATTTAGTTTTTAATAAATTCTTTGTTAAAAGAATTTATTTGTTGCGAATAAATTTTTGAAAGGCTTTTGTTAAACGAAATTTTGTTTTCATTCGGAAAAAAATTAGGGGCCTCCACTTCATCGTTGCCCCAGGGCCTCTAGACCTCCAAATCCGGCACTGTTCGGGTCTACAAAAGGTTTACACGTCCATATGATGTTAATCTATAAAATCGACACAAAATTTAATGCAGAAGTCGGAAGAACATTAAGTACACCTGAGCCAGATAATGTATCACTACCTTCGACGCTTAGGCTCCATTTACACGAGACGATCGTGAAAATTACCAAACACTACTTACAGAAGAAAAAAAAATCAGTGATTATTTTGCATCGGATTCTAACGTAAACAAAGAGTTAATGATTTTTCGAATGGTAACTAGAGATGGTTTGCCATTCAGAGTATTTTGTACTTCCGAGGATATGCAGAGTCTTTTTGCTGTGAAAGGTAACAATTACAAATTGCCTTCTTCACCAAATGCGATTAAACAAATTGTGAGGAATTAGGGAACGACGCTCAAAATGAAAGTGAAGGAAGATCTTTTAAAGTTAAAGAATGAAGAATATAGGTTTACAGTCACGTTATATGAATGGACATCTGGAATCAATCAGCGCTTTTTAAATGTTAATGTACACACAATTATTATTAACAGTCAGCCTACTCATTGGAATATTGGACTAGCGCGCATTTTTGGAAGTATGTCGTCGGAGACTTGTGATCAGCTTCTGAAAGAAAAACTATCAGAATTTAATTTATTCCTGATAATGACATAGTTGGTATAACGACCGATGGAGCCAGCGTCATGAAGAAAGTTGGTCGCCTGATTGAACCACTCAACAGCGTTGCTACGCCCATGGTGTACAGACGTCATTTATAAAAAAAAATGTAGAATCTAATAAAGAGGAAGAATTTGAAAACCCTGAACTGAACACAATTCGCAGCGTGGAGGAGGAAGAAGTCTTGGACGACAATCCGGATAATTATGATGGTTTACACTTTTCCTTACCTTACAAGTTGATCTGGCTACAGAACATCAAATGGTTATATCGAAACTAAGAAAATGCGTCAAACTTTTTAGGAATTAATAAAGGAGAAAGGATTTTGTTTTCTTTCAAATAATATTTTGTTTTAATTAACCTCACTATCACAAGTAAGCAGTTTTCATCATATTCAGTAATGTGATTCTTTTTTTTTAATTAGACGAGATCCCGAAAATATCGGGATCCCGCGGGATTGACATTTCTAATCTCGAAGGATCTCGAATTTACGATCTCGAGTCGGGATTGCATTCTATAGTCGAAAGTGGCGACCAATAAAGTCTGGTTTCATTTTTTTATTGTTTATACATTACAATCAATCAAACTATTAATTTTTATATGATTACATTGAATAATCGAAAATTGGAGACTTAGTTAAGATGGGTACCCCTCAGGCCTTCCAGATTTACCTTATCAAATACTACCGTTAACGGAAAACAATGTTATTAAGTGGTTTTCTAATAAATGGTAGATGCTGTTGGGCCCACCCGGCATCGCCCGGTGAGATACCATTGCATCGATTTAGGCGGCGTGAAGTTGCTCTTTGGGTTAACATTTCGTCGCCGTGTCGATGTTTCCGGTTTCCAGGGTGGGACCGAAAGAAAAAAAAGCATGATGGAAGCTCCAAGACTAAAATACTCCGGAGGTAAACTCGCCCCCCGATCGGATCTCCGGGTGGGGGCTAGTCCTGTGGCCTCATCAAGCGATATTAATCGAACTTCCACTATCTCCTACAATACACTGGGTTCCCCTAACAACACTCAACGGAGAAATAGTGTGGCACCTGCAGTTACTAACAGACCCAAAAACAGCAACTTCAAAATTGATTTCTGCAACATCAGAGGGCTTAACACCAACATAAATTCAGTCCACCAGCACTTACAATCTTCCAAGCCTCATGTGCTCGCACTGACCGAGACAAAGGTCAGATCGTCAACAAATACCGTCAGCTATTTATACCCTGGATACGATTTTCATTGCCCATTTAAACTTTGGGGTATGTCTCTTTATCCGAGATGATCTTTGCTGACAACGAGAGGAAACACTTGAACCGACAGGGTTTGATGTAATGTGGTTTAAAATATCTACGCAGAAAATCACCAAGTTTATCTGCTGCCTTTACCGTCCTCCAAGCGACACCCAATACAGAGCCCTTTTCTCATCACTAGCCAACACAATCGACTTCTTGCAAACCAATCATCCAAATGCCGAAGTCGCTATCTTTGGAGACTTTAACGTCCATAATGTCAACTGGCTTAAATACTCAAATACCAACGATGAACAAGGCCGTGAGGCAGAATCATTCGCGATCAGTCCTGGCTTAACTCAACTCGTAGAAGAACCAACGCGGATACCAGACCGAGATGGTGATTTTACTAGTCTGTTGGATCTTTTTTTGACATCAAACCCAGACCTATACACTATCTCCGTTCAGCCTCCGCTAGGATCTTCCGATCACAAACTTATTTCAACACAAAGCGAGCTACCAATTTGTTCTGAGCAGCCTCCCAAACCTCGCAAGATTTGGCATTACAGATCAGCCAGGTGGGAAGACCTGAAGAACCATTTTCACACTTTTCCTTGGCTGAGCGTGTGCTTTTCTTCTAATGATCCATCCGTTTGTGCTCAAGAGGTCTCCGATGTCATTCTAACTGGCATGGAAGCCTTTTTTCCTTATTCCAATAAGCGCCCTTCTAACGGCAAGCCCTGGTTTAGCAAAAACTGCGAGCGCGCAGTCAGATCTAAAAATCTAGCTTACCGACAGTGGCGTAAAAATCCAACGGCTTAGAATCGCACCACCCTTGTTACCGCTCGAAACCAGTGTAAGCAAACGATAGATCAAAGCAAAGAGACGCATAACACGAGGATCAAAAACAAACTTCTTGCCAGTCCTAACGGATCTAGGTCTTTTTGGTCAGTCGCTAAGGCCGTCAGTCAAAATTTTACCAAATCAAATATTCCACCTCTAACACGTTCCGACGGCACAATAGCAACCACAGCCGGAGATAAAGCGAACTTAATGGCAGAACTATTTTCTTCTCATTCCAACGTAGACTTTCAGGGAAAAACACCACCGAACATTCCAGCAGTTCAATCGGAAATGACTGATATTGTATTCCGTCAGCGTCCTGTCAAACGAATTCTTAAAGGGCTCGATGTCAGGAAGGCTTCTGGTCCAGATGAAATTCCTATTATAGTGCTCAATGAATGCGCTGATGAGCTAACACCAATATTTTGTAGACTTTTTAACCTATCCTACAAAAAAGGAATATTTCCATCTTGCTGGAAGAAGGCAAGAGTTCAGCCTATACCAAAGAAAGGCAAGAAAACCATGCCAAACAACTATCGACTTGTCGCATTGCTTTCAGTTATATCAAAAGTGATGGAGAAAGCTATTAAGTAACAACTTCTAAAGTACCTAGAGGGCCTTAATATTATCAGCGACCATCAGTACGGCTTTCGTAAGTCCAGATCAACAGGAGACCTCCTAGCATATGTCACCCATCTTTGGAGCAACGCAGTCGAACATCATGGGGAGTCCCGGGCTATTGCACTAGACATTTCTAAAGCCTTTGATCGTGTCTGGCACGAGGGGCTCCTAAGTAAACTGCGATCCTACGGTATGCCCGGTCGATTCTGTTCATGGCTTTCTAGCTTTCTTCAGGACCGTTCTCTGCAAGTGGCGATTGACGGGTTTCTCTCGGACACCTTTACCATCAATGCTGGTGTTCCTAAAGGGTCCATATTATCCCCAACCCTCTTCTTACTATACATTAACGACCTTCTAGCGAAGACAGAAAATCCAATTTATAGCTTTGCTGACGACAGCACACTTATCTCATCGTTTACTTTGAATTCTCGAACATCGGCTGCTGACGCACATCTTCGCAGACAGCATGAAGTATCACGACTCAATAAAGACCTGGAAGAAATTTTGTCTTGGGGTGACAGTAACCAAGTCGAATTTAACGCTAAAAAAACCCAGGCAGCAGTTTTCTCTAAGAAGGTTAACATTGCAGAACCAGATATAGTCATGGCAGGACACGCAGTTCCACTGGCTTCGTCTATTAACTTACTGGGTGTCAATCTGGGAGGAGATATGTCTTGGCATAATCACGTGGTAACAATCGCCAGGACAGCTTCTCAGAAACTCGGTGTACTTTTCCGTACCAAAAAGCTGTATACACCACAACAACTTTTGACACTCTACAAAGCCCAGATTCGACCATCACTGGAATACTGCTCTCATGCCTGGAGTTCTGCACCGAAGCATACCCTTCGGTTGTTGGATTCCATCTAAAGGAGAGCCATTCGCCTGATCGGTGACCACGAGCTAACCAAGAACCTCGACAGCTTAGAACATCGAAGACAGGTTGGTGATTTGACCCTCTTTTACAAATATTTCCATGGCAAGTGTTCTACTGACATTGCCCGCTTGATTCCACCTAGAGCAATTCATAGCAGAAATACACGACAAACCACTTCCGCCCATCCCTATGTGGTTCAACTTAATACTCCTCGAACATCATTGTTTAAGAACTCTTTCTTCTGGAGGACATCCTCTTTGTGGAACGGCCTTTCTGAGGCCGTATTTCCCATAACCTTCAACGATTCAAGAACAACGTGAATCGCTTTCTTCGCACACGCACCGCTCTCAGAGCGCCTTAAAGGATTTTTCCTGCAGTGCTTGTGCTTGACCATAAAAAAAAAAAAAATTAAGCTTTGCTGAAGGACTGAATGTACTTTTAATTTTATTTTGCAACTAACTAAGAAATTTAATTACAACACTTACTAATAAATAAATAACTGCCACTAACCAATGTTTTATTTATAGATAAATATATGCTATAACACTGTAACTACTTATCTCTATTATACACCCTAAGATTAGCATAATAAGAATCATTATCAAATTCTTCATAAATAGCATCAACATCTTTATTCTCGTTTTGGTGCACACTTAATGCTGCTGATGGTATATATGGCTGTTTTTCTATCTTATCTTTATTATACATGCTAAGATTAGAATAGTAAGAATTATCATTATCAAATTCTTCATAAACATTATCAACATCTTTATTCTCGTTTTGGTTTACACTTAATGGTGGTGATGGTATATATTGCTTTTTTTCTATCTTAGTTTCTTCTTTCCTCAAATGATTTATATTAGTTGGAATAGTATGAATTATACTGATAGGATTTGAATTATTTGCTTGATTCTCTTTTAGGATATTTACTTCATTATTAAAATAATAGTAAACACACTTAATGGTCATAGCACTGCTGATACAGTTAAGTGTATACCACACAGGGGCTCCGTTTTGTTTTTGTAGTCTCCTTAGGGTGAAGTAATTAGCTGTAATATTATACACTGAACACAATAAACTACATATCACGTAAATTATTAAGACTATGATAGGACCCTCACTGTCCATGTTGAATTTTCTCTTGTAATACCCTTGTTAGTTTGGAATCTTGCACATCTCAATATGTTATCGACTTTGTTGAAGACTTGGAATTGATGGAGGTACAGAAATATGCTACTGATAGTTTTTATTATCTCTATAGATTATAGATTAATATATTTTAATAGTTTATTAAATGATAAGATTTTAATTAGCGTTGTAATGATTTAAAGATCGTTATCTAAAGAATTCATTGGTAAGATATGAAAGTGAATTATTTTTATAAAAAAAGAACAATTTAATAAGTGTGCAACAAACAAAAATTTATTAATCCAGTTTTTTTGCAACCAAAAAAAAATTCTAATAGGAGTATGGTCTCCTTGTGCATTTATGATGGCTCTACAGAGACTTTCTATACTGAGGACCAAGTTATCCAGATCTTCTTGGGGAATCGTCATCCAGCATTGTTGAAGAGCTGGAAACAGTTGATTGCGATTTTAAAATCGATTGTGGTCTTGAAAAACTCTTCGCTGAAGACATTGAATGCAACATACACAAGAGGTTCTAAGTTATAGAGGATGCATAATTATGGTATGGGCAAAAACTTTGCTTAACAGTAGAACTGAGGTTGTTCTGCTGGATCGTTTTTTATCATCAGAGAGCTACGTTACAAATGTTCTAGAATTTGTAGTTGTTCCATACGTGTAAAACATTGGTCATATGAAATTTCTTGGAAAAGAAGAATATTCCAGTTTTTCTATAGTCAGTTCAATCGCTCGGTGTCAATCCTTTTGAACATGCATGGGATATGCTTCAGCAAAGAGTTTTTCAAGACCAGAAACAAATTCAAAATCGTAATTAACTGTTTCAAGTTCTTTAACAGTGCTGGATGGCGATTCCCCAAGTATATCTGGATAAATTGATTCTTATGGAAAGACTCGGTACAGTCATCTTAAATGCACGATTAAAATATTTTTTTTTCTTCCATTATCAAAACTTGTTATAAAAAATAAGATTAACAAATTATTGTTTTTTGCATTCATTTTAAATTGTTCTTATCTTTTTTATGAAAATTTTGATTTCTTTATTTATTTACCTCTTCCCACGTATCAGGCTTACACAAGCTATTCCAGGAAATATTTTTGAACCCTTTGGGATCGATTACTTTACCAAAACAATAGCGTTCTCCCCCAAGGCATGAGGATTCTATATATTTAATTTCATGACCCTACCACCTTCCATTCAAGAGTATAACGTACACGGTCGAAAGGATGGAGGGACACACAAGCCGATCCGATCGTATTTAATAATGAAAAAGTAGAAAGCTTTTAAATATTCCTAGACTTTGAACATGTATGTAAATATGTACTTAAATAAATTCCCAAAACATTAATTACAATACTTTTCTTCGTCAAATAGGTACATATTACCAAATAAATAACTGCCACTAACCAATATTTTATTTATAGATAAAAATATGTTATAAAAATATAACTACTTATCTCTATTATACAAATTAAGATTAGGATAGTAAGAATAATTATCAAATTCTTCATAAATATCATCAACTTCTTTATTCTCGTTTGGGTTTACACTCAATGGTGCAGTTGCTATATATTGCTTTTCTTCTATCTTTTTATCTTCTTTTAACAAATAATTTACATTATTAAAGTTGTTGGGGTGCTTCTCTATCTCTATGGCTTCTCTATAGAGTCTGGAATGGTATGCTGATGTGGTAGCGAGGACTTGGGTCTCCTCAAACTTAATCTGATGGTCCATAGTGAGGGAATGTTCCGCTACGGCGGATTTGTCTGTCTGCCCCAGACGACAATTGGCCTTGTGCTCTTTAATTCTGGTGTTGATCGAGCGTTTGGTGGTTCCTATGTACACACTTCCACATGTGCACGGAATGCGGTAAATTCCCGAAGCCGACAGTGGATCTCTTCTGTCTTTTGCCGATCGAAGACATTCTTTGATTTTTCTCGTTGGTTTTAATAAAAAAGAGGAAGCAGTCAAGATTAACAAAACATGGGTCCCGATAATAAAGAGTGCGAAAACTCTACCCTCAACGAACAACACCGACCAGAACCGATTGGAATCGAAAGCAACTTCCTTCCCGACGTATAAATACGACCTGCGATCACGCAAAGCTTAGTAAGTCGCAGACTGTCAACCAGGAAGCAACTTCTGAAGATGCCAACCGCTCGTGTTGGCGAAACGTCAAGTCAGCAAGACAATCGACGCCGGCCTAATAGGCCAAAAACCATTGATACGATTTAAAGATAGTTTACTATTTATCTATTTTGCGAATTTTACGTATGTTAGTATACAAACTAGCAGGTCAAAGATTGTAGAAAAAGTTTCTTTGGCGATAACTTCCTCAGTAAGAAACAGTGAAAAAGTAAATAAACCTATTCTTTGCGACGACCCTGATCTTATCAATAATGATGAAGCTAATGGTGATGATAGTGAAATGGAATCAGATAATTCTCATCCTTTCTGTTTATATTTTTAAACAATCTCAACCTATTTTCCTAAATTGTTTTTGCTCAGATGTCCTACTTTTTACTGTGCCTCATTTCTTAGTATCCACACACAGTCTACCGTTTATCTTTGTAGTCACATTCCTGTCACACAAAACTTCACTTATTCTTCTTCAGTTTATCCATCCACACTTATTAATTCTATGATTTATCTCATTCTTTAACCCTCCATTCTTTTCTAGTACATACCCTAAACATTTTAAGTTTTGGACGGCTGGAGCAATTGGTCCTGCTGATTGATTTCAAGTGCTTTCTTCATATACTTCATCTTTGCCCTACTCACTCTTAATCCCCTTAAGTACTTTTCTCCTTTTCTCAAATTTTCCTTCCAATCTCTATCTTCTACAATCAAAAGATCATCCGCATTATACACCAAATCTCATAGGGCTTCACCTCTTTTCCCTTTAGTCATAACAACCATCACCATACTAAAAAGATAGGGGTTCAGCACTGACCCCTGGTGGAGCCCTACATGCACCACAAATCCCTCGGTAATCCTAACACTGCTTTTTATTTCCGGTTTTGTTTTCTTATACTTCTTTTGCGCTTATCAGAAATACTTTTCCTGCACATCTTTCACTCGCATACGTCTCCATACTTCTATTTTTGGCACTCGTCATACGCTTTCTCTAAGTCTATGAAAGTAGCCTGGATATCACGCTGCATTTCACGACATATCTTCATCATTCTTCTCGTAGCAAAAACAGTATCAGTCGGTCTTCTCCTTACAAAAATCATACTGTAATTATTTACAGAAACTTTTCTAAGTCACCTTGTACATAAATTCAAATGAGGAATAAAAATAAGCTGCTTTTCCAATATCCAATTTATTATAATTTGAGTGCTTTTTATATCAATTTTAAGAATTTTTTATTAACAAGCTTTGGATGCCACTATCAGGTACTTTAAAAAATGTCTAATTACACTAGATTAAAATTTTCTATGCAAAAAACTCATTATAATGGTAATGATAATTCCTGTTAGCATCTGAGACAAAGGAAGTAACTTTATCTATCTTTTGAATTTGAATATTTATTTTTAAACTAAAGCTTCTACAAGCTTGTTATGATTTAATTCCATCAAACGGATCGTTCACGGCGAGTGACTTGGCAACCTGATACAAATAGTCATTAAAGTCCTGTTAGAATCCTGTCAAGAAGTTGTAACAACAATATAAGTTGTCCTAAAGTTTAGAGATCTTGTGAGAGTTCTCTTGATGGATTATTAAAAGTTTTCATATTTTCTTACTGTTTGTTCATCACAGGCTGTTTTAAAATTCGAACGCTCGAGTGAGGTTAAATTATAAATAGACTTTATTCTAGCAGAATGCAATAATTTTCACTTCATCAGCAGCACTTAAATTTTGCAAAACAACTTTAGACTTACTCGAGTATATTAATACAAAAGTTCCAGCTTTTACAAACTATAATTTCTATGGTTAATTAGTAAAGCAGGAAAGTGCTAATTTGTAAAGTGTTTTCAAAGTAATTAAAAATTAAGTAATTAATAGAAGTTTGCTTTATTGGGTGAATATTTCTAATAAAATAAACTCATCTTCTAATTCTATTGAATCTTCTATCAGATAACCATAAAATTTTAATTCGGTTCTTTATGAGTAATTCGCGTTCATTTTACAAATTTTATTAAAATTGGTCTTTTAAGGGTTTTATCAAATGCTCTTGATCTTGGAAAACTAGTTTTTCACGTTCTGTAAGGAGAATTCACGATATTTTTAGAGGCAAATGGGAGTCTTCGAATAATACTCCACGTTGATCAGAGAGAATTTATGTATTTTTTTTTTTTTGAAATTTTGTTTAAATATATATATTCATGACCCACAAGAACACTAAGAAATTCTCCAATACTCCTAAAGACTTAAACTACTTGGTTTCCAACGTCTGTATGTACGTTTATTTTTATTCGAATTTTGTACAAATATTTTCGATCGAGGTTGAAGAATAAGACAACGAAAAAAATTCCCAAAGTACCTGGGACTTGTTGGATTTCTACATCATTTATTGCTAGCTAGGTCTAGAATTCATGTATATAAATTTTCGTGTTTCGTTGTAGTGAAAGACAAATTAATCGTATTTCCATCTACTTTCCAGTATGTTAAAGATCACTCTATAGAACCGTGAACATTTCTATACTTGTTTAATGAAAAAGGGAGAAGCATTCTATTGCGAAATAGGTATGCCGTTATTGTGTTAAAGAAGAAAAGAGTGCTTTCAAACACTTGACAAATTCCAGAGTCTTATACATTTTCCTTGTCATTTTATTGTATACTGAGAAGCAGGTGGTCGTTTCATTTAATTTGAGAAAGAATGTAACAGTTTAAGATACTTTTGTCTAGGTTATAAGCTCACTTCTTGACGGTGTGCTCCTTATCCTTCATTCCTTTCTAGAGTTTTCTATTCTGATGGTTATTTTTATGAAAATAGTTTCTCCAAAAGACAGTGACGTGAAAGGGATTTAAGAAAATGATATAAAAAAGTAGTTTTTATATCTAACTTTTTGCGTTTAAAGTTGTACAATTGCAGTGTTTTCTACTTAAGAGACTACAGAACATTAAAGATGTTGTTAGGAAAAACGAGCCTGGTAAGCTACTCCCAACATTACCGACAACCAATCCAAAGATGATCCAATTATTATGCTGGAATATATCAAAGCGGCATTTAAATCAAAAAATCTCCTACAAACAATTAGAAATCAGAAAATAGTAAAACACCTCGAAAAACTAACACACGCACGAAAGCAACAGAGTATTCCCTATGGCGTGCTATCCGGAAAATGAAAAGACAAATAAAATAAATACCTCCCTTTAGAGACATGCACATTTTTCCAGTGGAAAGTAGCAGAGATTATAATAATACTAAAACCAGGGCTCAAAAACCTGAACTTAGACAGACCCGCTACAATCGCTGCAATACCCACCGTTTTTATAACTTTTCGCTTTTTCCTCTGTGGCGGTCCTAAGTTGCCTTCTGGGGGACAACATCTTTTTTTGTCAATTTCTGGATAAACAATAGTCTTTTTTGCCCGCTATCCAGCAACATTACGCATCGTTCCGATGTAAATGCTGCCAGGGTCGTCTCATTTGGTTAGGGCCAATGGTCAATCTCGCCCTCCTAGAACCTACGCTTTTAGGATAATCCTTCTGGTCTATTTCATGAAGAGCACCATTTTTTTGGTTGTGTAAGGTATTTCTTACATAACCATGTTCAGCACATTTTCTGCATTTATACGGCGCTTATCTTTGGTAACCAAAGTTTTGACGATATTAGCTTCTAATTCTTGGATTAGTTTCTTCAAGTGTACGTGGCCGTATCACTAATTAGTCAAAGTATTTCGACTTTTCGAGAGGAAGAGTTTATAATACATCCAGGGCTCCTTAACCAAACGCTAAAGTGAGGGCTATCACCGTATCTCTAGGAGTTCATTTGTTGACACCAGCTGTTGCAGTAAACTGCTTTAAATAGTTAATCAAGAGTGATTTGCCATCGAAGGTGGGTGGCTTCATTCTTCAATCATCTGCAATAGTGAATAGTTTGATGAAAAGTGTGGTCATCTTCTCATTTAATTTCTCATTCATCAGATTATACATTTTGGTAGAGAGAGTGGACATTTCGTGGAAAAGCGTGATCATCTGAGAAGTGAAAGCGAAAAATAGGGCATTTGACGCTCTTTGAGAATCTTCCAATTGGATGGACTTACAATTTACTGCTTTACAACTGACATACCCATTATTGCACCTTATTGAAATCCAATCGGTTTCTTCGGTAAGGAGCTATTGTGCTTCAGACAGACACATAGCAGACAGACAGAAAGGTCAGACATATAATGTCTCTTTTTGTGTCGGGAGGTTTTTAAAAGCATAATATTTTCTGACAGACGTACAAATATTTCCTTATACTTATATGATATGAAATATTAATTCGTTGGTTTAGTTTAAAAAGTTGGTCAAACTTATTTAATAAACAAAAGTTGTTTGATAGTAGGTAGATAAAAGCAGAGCAGCAAAGTTAATACAACAAAGTGTTTAGTTATATATATATATATATTTCCAATACGAATAAAGTGTTTTCTTGGCACAAATAGTAAATCAGAAGCAAAAACAATTAAGAAACTCCGGCGAGAAATCAAAGTTATTCCAGCGGATTTTTCGTACGGAACAGGGAGAAAATAAATTTGTCATTGTCCCACTTATTTGTTATTTTTTGGTTTGGATGAAAGGATTTCTCTGGCAGTTCTGAAGTTGTACCCGTTTTGAGGAAAGTTCAGAGGGTTAGCGATGAAGTTGACGTGCTGACGGAGCCGATTGTTGACTTCCGGCCCCGAGCGGAACAGCAAAATGAAAAAGAGGGTTAAACGGAAATCGGATATTGTTCTTTTCGAACTAAAAAGGAAATATCATTATTTTATATTTCACAAACAAAAAAAACTGCAAATAAAGAATCCTTCGACAATTTGAACTGAAAAACTGAATTATTGCTAAATAAATCTACTTGATTTATTTTATATAAAAAAGTGTTATAGGTATACTATAAAAATGTGCCAAAAATATTTATCTGTTAATCTTTGATTAAGATTGGTAAAGCTGATCAGTTTTACCAACTTTGGCATATAAGTTTTATCAAATAGAATTGGAAATTAAAACAATTAACTGATTTGCGAATAAATGATAAATGTCAATTGCTAGATTATATATTCGAAAACGAAACCACCTCCGCCGTTGATTAGTAAAATCCTTGAACAAAATTGTCATTTTAGGTTACGATGCACGTCTCTGCTGATACATCGACAGGGTTGGGATAAATCGTCGCCTTAGACTTCACCGGTCGTGAATACAGAAGAAACTTTCTGAAGCAGAGCCAACCGAAAAGACATTATATAAATCAATGTCGACTGAAAATACGAGAAATCTATATAGGGCTATCCATCGACGAAGATCTGTCAACCGTAAATTGAAATATTGTCGATGGCAATTAGGATTAAAACAACCAGATAGGTTTTTAACTGTTAAGAATTTAGAGGCTAACAATACTGTGTTCAAACAAACTAAAACTGCCAAACAATGTACTTATGGTTTATTTCGATGTTATTTTCTATAAAAATACTTGCCAACTTACTTTTACAGTTGGCTAAACAAAAGGCAACAAATTGGAAACACAATCCAGCTTACTGACAGCTGACAGTTATATGACAGCGACAAAACATTATGTCATACTGTCATTTGTCAATGTGGTGATAAATCACATTAAAGAGTGGTAACTCTTATTGGAATTATTATAGTTAAGTGATGTACGAAGGTAAATCTTGCAGGATCTCAACACTTGTCATCGATTAGAAAGTTTCCTTATTACCTGGTCATAATATCGAAAGAAAAGTACTCAATACCAAAAATATCGATACTGTATCGAAAGAAAAGTACTCAATACCAAAAATATTGATACTGTTTCGGTGTCCCTACTGACAGTATTAGGCCGCCATCACTGCAAGTTGATCGTGCAAAAAATCGATCAGCAAAATTCCCCTAGAATCAAAAAAAAAAAACGTTGCAAGTACTTTCTAGCAGAGTAATGGGTTCGGGGTTCACTAGGCAACCTTCATTCCTTCTTCTACACTTCTTACTTGTCATTTTTGACTTATCCCCTGTTATTTCTTTTTGTTTGTGCCTATAAAAGAATCGCTAAGAGAAAAGCGATGTTAAAACATTGAAGAAGACGAGAAATACGTGTTTAATTGGATTAACACTAGCCTTCAAATTCTCTTTGACCAGGGAATAAAGAAACTTCCTAAACGGTGGCAAAAGTGTTTAGAGCATGCAGGATACTGTTCTGAATAATATAAAAAAATGTTTAACCCTCGTATATAGTAACATATAAGAAGCAACTAGTGATAAAACAACGTGAGTTTAAGAATCTAAGAAGAAAATTATATCTGTTGGACAACATGTCCACCTCTCGGGTGATCTCAAAGATAACGTGGCCATAAGTGATGCATTTCACTCAACAGTCTTCACAAATAATCCTATTTAGCCACAATTCGGTCCAAATTCAAATCAGTAGAGCCCTATGTCTACTTCACATCAAAGCTCGCCAATATTCAATGGAGTGTCATCACAAAGTCACCAAAGCGGTCCACAAATCTCAGGAAGCAACATGTAGATGTCAGAAGTTCCTATGGGACCGAGTACCTATGCAAGGACCTGGAGGTATTTTTATTTTGTCAGAATATTTCAAAAATATATATTAACATGCCAGATAGGCTACAACTAACAGTATTTTTGGATTTATAAGACACTAGTGGTGTAAAAGGAAAAAAAGAGTATGGTTAAACTTAAACTTATTATATTAAAAAAATTAGAGTAATCGAACATTAGACTCAATTATTCTAACAATTAAACTAAGTTATGGCTACAATGAACACATTGTATAAAATTAAATTTATTTGGCTTTATTGAGTATTTAATACATAAATCAATATGAAAAGAGGTAGCAGATTCGTTAGATTTTACTCATTGTGTTTAGACCAAAGTTGTTGATTCGCATTGTTTAATGAGCGAAAATTATGCTTTATCCGTTCCTCTTCCAGCTCGTCGAACAGTTGTATTTCGTTGACGGAACGAATACAAATTCAAACACGGTAATTACAAACCATGTTTATGATATTTGAGAATTGTTTGCTATTTATGAAAAAACTATTATTCAATAAAGTTAGCTAAATAAATTATCATAACATTATATAATTTAACTATAATTTGCGTTTATATTTAAAAAAAAAGTCACAATGCTGATGGTTGGGTATGCTACGAGGGAGGGATGCCTTAAAGGATTATCAATATTTGGCTTCAGTTTTGTTAGGAATAATAGCAAATTTGCATTGTTCTTGGTTACGAGGGATGTCTTTTTAGTTTTACATTTGACCATAAAGACATAAAATAAATGCACTTAAAGTACTTTGTTGCTTTTCCAAATATGTCCAAAATCGATACACTTTTGCTAACTTTTATTATTCCTACTACTATAAGAAGGTAGGTACGAGTATATTCAGGATAAGGTAATATGTTTGAAAACTTTGAAATTCACTTTTAATAAATTCTTGATAGTATATACATATAATGTATAGCCTGTATAAAGTAACTAAAAACAGTTCACTTAACTATTCATTGTATTCTGATTTATACAAAATGGTATCCTTATCTTTCCACCTTTTAACTAAACTCAGTGTCGACATTTTAAAATAGAAGGAAGCCTTTAATTTTTAATTTCCATTGCTGTTATCAATTAAAGCTTGAAGGTAAATCCGTATTAAATCTATACATTTTAATAATTTATGGTAAAAGCCGAGAGACCAGGTCATAAAAATTCAAATAGACCGAACACTCGCCACGGTTTGCCATTCAAAAAACATGAGATTTCAGCAATATATCTCCATTAAATGAAATTTGTATACAACCAGACAAACCTAAAAGATATCGTTTGAATATTTGAAAGGACAACAAAGATTGAAATATATTCTTTAAATCGAGTTTCATGTCAACTTGTTTTTATAAGTATACGAGAAATGAAAGGTATGACCGGAATAGAATTCTAAAATGGACTTTATTTTTATTATATTTGCTCGTTCGTTAAAGATGGAGAGTAAAGGATGGTAAGAGATGAAATAAGAAAATTATTGACTGTATTGAAGACCAACCTTACGATACAAAAATAATTTTACTGAGTTTGACTTCGGGTCTTCTTTCAACGTATAATAAAGGCAGTCTAACAACAAAAGCTCCCATGATACGAACGTCAAAGAGCATAATCTTCAAAAGGACTTCTCCACTGAGACCCGTGACATCACTTCCACGGATATTCAGGGAGCCTGCTAAGAGTATAAGTATATGTATACTAACACCAGACCTCCTCCGAAAACTTCTAAGATCATCATTTCTGACCATCATCAGAGTTCTCAGGTAATCTTACAACTTTGTATTAAAAAAGTGACATAAAAATACAGAACAAACCTGCCAGAGCAAGAAAAGATTTATATAATAACTAGCTGACCCGGCCACGCGTTGCTGTGGCTAAGGTTTTTGTTATATTACATTGTAGTAATCTATTTAAGAGGAAAAGTAGGAGAACATCAGTCATGCTTGTTTTCACCCCAAAGGGTGACCCTTACAGACAACCTCAGACTACAAACTCCTGGTGTCTGACCTCAACAACCTGCTTTTAAACCCAATTCATATTCTACGTGAAAATAAAAATTAAACTATTTAAACACGTGCCGAGATCTAACGTAATGACTTTGACCTGGTAAAATGTAATACATAACAATACAGTAAAATATAAACTAATAAATTAATATGTAGGGCAAAACTACCCTACCACCTAGGTGACATTACAAAGTAAATAACATGTAACACTTTAACTTATGAATGAATAAGGTAGGTAGGGCAGATAGTCTTAAATCTTTAACAATAATATTTATTATTTTAAATTATAATTACTATTTTCAATTTAATTTAGTACTAATCGGTGCACAATATTTTTGGTTAACCTGTCTTTAGCTAACACAAACAGATTCGACGGTTTCCCTACACGTGAACATGCAACATATAGTTGCCCAGTTTATTAAACTGTATAGTTTCAAAGCACATACCTCAACTTTTTATGTTAAAACTTTTCAATAATTAAAACTGAATTTAAGTGTCATCTCAACAATGCACAGCATCCTTGATATTGCAAAAATATTAAGTCATACAACGCTGTGATTGATCATAGAGAGGATTGTTTCCTTGTTAACAAAATCAAGGGTAGTTGTATCTAAAAACTTTCTAAAATAGTTTATTTTATTAACAGTTAAATTTAAAATAATAATTACTGTTTTCACATGTATAAACAAAAAAAAAACAAAAAAAGACTTCCCTCTGGCGTAATCGATCCCATTACGATAACCCAACCGAAATGTCATAATCAGCCGCTGATCCAAATTAGCTACCAAGACCTTACATGAAGACTTTCAAAATGATAATATCATATTTAATATAATAACAATTCAATAAACAAATAATTTGCAATAAAATAATATTGCGACTATAAATTAAAATGTAAGCTATCCTATCTTTCAAGTTGGATCAAACTGCACACGGTGTGCAAATTTGATTAAAATCGGTTTAGTAGTTTAGGAGTCCATTGCGGACAAACAACATGACACGTAATTTATATATATTAAGATATACTTTTCTCTGAATCTAAAAAGAATTTTATTTTGTTTGAATTACTTTCACGAGAATAGATAAAGCAAATACGGTTGTTCGATAACACAGGAAAATCATTTGTGACATTGCATCGAATTCGTCAGCATTAATTTAGATTATTTCGATACAAAGTGGCATCGTTTGTCTCAGTGCACGACTAAATCGATGTCGCTTTGCTTAATTAAACACGGACAAGGAAATGCATAACAAAATAGGATTCGACACCGCCAACAACGAAACATGGCACGAATTAATACATTTTTTAACAGGCTTTAAGGCATTTCACTACCATTTTGCTCATTGGATTATCATAAATCCTCACAATCCTCACTTTTTTTTTTAATAATATTATTGATATACTTAGAAAGTGTTAGATATGTATGTTTTTATATCACATACATTGAAACAGCTAGTTGTGATCTCTGTTTTGCCAGTCGAAATAAGACAATTTCAGACAAATGCAACTGTCAGAAACAACGTTGATTCTCCCCTAGGTTAGAAACAAATGTCATTATTTCAAGTCTGTCAGAATGTTTCTGACCGACAGTTGCATTGGTCTGAAATATTCTTACTTCGACTGGCTACAGAGATCAAAACTCGCTGTTCCAATGCATGTGATATGAAAAATATAGTGTGTGGCACGGGATGAAACAAAGACGATTTCTGACCATGGCGATGACAACTCTCGCCCTCGTCAGAAATCGTCTTGTTTCACCCCTTGCCACACAATATACTTTTTACACTAATGTTATTTTTAAATCATTTTAAAGCATGGAATAGATGTCATCCGAGCATAGACATATAGATATATAGCTACAACACGAAACTGTATCGCCCGATTTTGTTCATTCGTTTTTTTGGATTGCATCCGTATGGAAGTAATTTTAAAGACATTCACGTCAAAAACTCTTCTGTTGACAACATTCTTAGGTTAAGAGCTCTTGGTCTTTTATTGGCCTCCCACTGGGCTCAGTTAAGAAGTGACGTGAAAGACTCTTTAACCGAAGTTATTAATCTGTTTAACTTATTTCTTCTTTCTTTTGGATTTATTTTTAGTGTTACTAAGTTGATCTACAACGCTTTTTATTTCGATTTATAACCTGTTTTACCTATATTAATTAACCTGTAATTCCGATTGGAATAATCTCTTTATAAATGGTAATTGTCTCATCTCTAATTATTTGGGATTTATCCGGTAACAGAAACAGAGTGATTAGTGAGAGATAGTTTGGACTGAAGAAGGGTTCAACCAACATATGGATCATTAAATATAAATGGTAATAACTAAGCAGTTAGTGTCGAGGGTCAAAGTTTGGTATTCAATTGATTAACTCGTCAATCACAAACCACATAGTAAACAATCACAGTTGGTTGTGACTCGGAACGACCCTTGATGTAGACGACCGGTGGTTTGGGAATCGACGCAACGAATTGTATTTTATTTATTTATTTCGGTTCCGTTTTAACAACACAAGCGTTTCAGTGAAAAATAGATAGATCAAAGGGTTTAAAACACGTACATTTGAATAAAAAGCACTCGATACATTTTTTTACATTTTACAAATTTTACAAATTGTAAATATTGTTTGAAACAATCAATTTCAATTTGAGTGTCGGTTTTAGTAGGAAACTGGATAACATTGAAAACTTGTATATTTTCAAATGTTTCTGTCTCCTAAATTGTATCAAATATAATAACTATCTTGATGAAATATCGAAAAAACCATGCTTCAATCTACTATATACGAGGTCTGTTACAAAATAAACAGGAGTTTTAAACGACATCTGATATTGGGACAAACTTTGATGAAATGTCAAAATTTCATGACAATGAACGCTGAGTTATCGCGTTCAAAGTGAAAGTACCTTTAACATCGGTCGAAAAATGATCATCGAACAAAGAGACAATATATAAGCCAATAAGTTCTCTTTTAAAGTTGGTAAAACATTTACCGAAACGTATCGATTGTTAAAACAAGTTTATGGTGATGATTGTTTATCTCGTGATCGAATCCAGGAGTGGTTTACACGATTCAAAGGGGGTTGTGAGTCGCTGGAAGACGACGAACATGTTGGCCAGCCAAAATTTGCGATTACGCCATAAACTGCTGACAAAGTGTGCCAAAATCTTCATTGAGATACATGCAAAAAGAATGAAATATCTCCAAAGATTCGATCTACCCCATTTTGACAGAAAATTTGGGTATGAAAAAGGTCGTTTAACATCTAGGTTGCAGAAAAACTTGGTAGATGGCGTTATATTGAGATTTCTACATATAATATGGTTAATTTTCTTTGGATTTCCCTTCATATAATGAGTATTAGAATATGATTTTCAAAAATTATTGAAAGTCTTGAAAAGTCGCAAAAAATTGAGAGAAATCCTGAAAAATTGTTGGAAATCGTAAAAAGAAAGTTGAAAATCGTAAAAATTGTTAATTATTCTAAAATAATTGTTGAACGATGAAAAGTTTTGAAAATCTTTATAAAATGTTGAAAATCGTAAAAAAAATTGTTAAAAACATTGAAAAACAGTGATAATCGTGAAAAGTTGTTGAAAATCTTAACATATTAAAAATCCTAAAAAAATGTTAAAAGTCGTGAAAAAATTTGTTGACAGTCATGGAAAAACGTTAAAAATCGTAAAAAGTTGTTGAAAATCGTAAAAAGTTGTTGAAAATCGTAACAAATTGATGCCAATCTTCAAAAATTCTTGACAATCTTTAAAAAGTTCTTGACAATGGTTAAAAATATTTAAGAAATCAACCAAAACACAAAAAAAATGGAATTCAACTGAGAAAAACTCGTAAAAAATGGAAAAAACCGAAAATGAGAAAACAATAAGTGATTTATTAGACGGAACGAATTTCGCCTGGTCAGCTAGTTAGCAAATAAATTGCTGTGAATAACAAGCTAATGTTAGTAACTTAATCTTCTATCAATGTTGGCCTCTTCTCTCTCGCTCAACTCGCTATATATTACTCAACTCTTATTTTTTAGCTACTAATTAATACTACAATCAATTTTCTTTTACACATTCGTATTAAAAAGCTTAAAGCGATTTGAAATGATATGATAAAAAATCTGAATTCATTAAACGAAGCTTAAGTCGATTTGATGTGTAACATCATTAATTTGGCTAATGAAATAAACGTGTTCGCATTTCTCATAACTCCGTTTTCCCTTCGTTGTCGGTAAGTTACCAACGATCAATTACCGTTGGACATCGTCTCTTTTTGCCATTTCAATTATGACGTAATTGCAACGGCCACAACATTTGAATATGCAAATATGGCTTCTCTACGCTACGCGACCAACTCTTTTTATTCAAATTACTAACAAACGTTTGTTTTGTTCATCTATTCTAAACGTAACAAGGTTCATTGTGAGAGGGTGTCGTATATTTTTTTTTTTATAAAGAGTGACTATTGGTCCTAACTTCATGTACAGTACTCATATATGAAGGCTCTACCTACCAACGGCAATGATACGAAACTAATTTTGAATATAATATATTAGGAAAATAAGTAGTGTATTTATTAAAAATATATTTTAAGCCATTTATTTTTAAAATAAAACATCATTTAAATGTCACTCTCTTGGTGCTCTGCAGACCCGTATACGATGGGTCCAATTCTTCATTACTTGGGCCAAAGCACGAGGTTAATTTATGCTCATTGAATTAACCTATAAGCTGTTTATAGGTTGTCACGGGTTAAATTCTTGCAAGTGATAAATATTTAATTTGTAAACATAAGCGTCTTCCTACCTTGAAATTTCCCATTATTAAAGATTTACTTGGGTCGGGAACCGGTTGATCTGGTTCGGTATAGATAATCGCCAGCTATTATTTATTATTCTGGCCATAAATTATTCCTGATATCGCTGGAATTATTTTTAGAAGTATATTTATTAAAATTCCGTTTATGAATCCTTGGGGTTATGTTTTTATTTTCACCCGGCCGAGGTACTATTTCTCTTCTTTTGTCGATAACTCGACGTATAGTGTTCTACAGTCAGTGTTCTGTTATATTTCTATCTTGCTTAATAAAATTGAAAATGAACGAGGAATTAGGTAATGTTGAGATTTTTATTAATATCTTGATAAATTATAAGATTAGTCGTATCTAACGACCACTGTTTGTTCGTAAATTGGTAGCTGAAGATCCTACGGTTATTGTCCCTATAGTAGTAGAGGCCACCTCTTATTTCGACGTGTGTCAAATTCCGTGAGCGTGATATGGAAGAATCGGCTCTTTCTTTTACCAGCCTTTGTCTTGAAAACGTGGCAGTGAGAAGATTTTCTGGGTTTAAGTTGTAATCTCTGTTCATCAGAGACAATTAATTTTGGATTTACGAAATTAAACCTCAGTTTTTCATAACGAATAGTATTGGAGTGAGATTTTCCGGTATTTTGGTGGATTCGTTGGAAAAATTCCTCGTGAAGGGATATTTAGGAAATCTTCTGTGGTAGCCCATAGAGCAGACAGTAGGATAATTTTAGTAATTTTAAACCGTTCAGACGGTAAATTGTGGTAGAATTCCGATTGGTGCAATTAGCAACGAGAATACTGTTCCACCCGTTTACCAGCCAGGGGTGTCACGAGTTTAAAGGAATAAAACAACCCTATCTTAATAGGGTTCTAGATACAGGTATAAATCCTAGTTACGGGTTTAAGTCCTAGTTATAGGCTGAAATCCTAGATACAGCGCTAGATCAGGCTTTAATTTTGGGTGCAGACCTGATACTTAGTTCGAGCTTAAGTTATTGTGGTTGGTGCAAGCCTATTGGTTTTGGAACAGGCTTGGTTTTTGGAACCGACCTAAGTATTAGAGACGCCGAGGATTAACAGATAAGCCTAATTAGATTTAAGTCGCAACTATAGTAGTTAAGAAAAAAAAAATCTATTTTTCTTGTCTTTTTTTTGTATTGCGTGTGATCACACATATTAGATAATATTCTTTTTAATATTACTCACATATTTTTTTATATAAATATCGATAGCGTTGTCAAGCACGAGGCTTGACAGTTGTGTAAATTCTTAATTTTTATTAAAGAAGGGTCTAGTTGATATTTTGTTTTATTTAGCTCACTTTATCGTTATTTTTTTTTTATTGTGCAATTCAATTAGTACTGTTTAATATTCTAAATTTATTTACTTATCTCCAGTGGGAAAGATAGTGCCTGGAACAACAGGGGTTTCCGATTTTAACCGTTTAAATCGGTGGCGCGACTCACTATTATTTGTTTACTTACCCTCTACGGCTGAGCTGGGCACTAATTTGCCAGTAGAGAAACCACTACCGAACTCAACTGGAGTTGAATTTCAATTGGGTAAATTTGATTAACCTTTTTATTAATTTTTCAAAATTCGATTTAGTTTTAATTTCATTAAAATACGTGGCAAGGTTATGAAAATCAGCTAAAGATGATTTGATGTCATAACGATATCTCTAAAAGTTATTACTTAAATGTCTTTAAAACGACTTCCTCAAAAAATGAAGAGGATAACTCTTAGTTCTAAAAGTTATCATTTTTTCCGTTGTATGGCAAATGGCCCCATCCTGTTGGAACCACTTGGCAGCCACGTCTAAATCATCCAATTGGGGCAAAAGAATCCGTTAGCTTAGATAGTTAACGTTCCTCTTTGATGGTAACACGTTGGTCGTTGTCTTTCTGAGCAAATTACCATCCTATACTAGGGTTGTTTTTTTACACTACCTTTTTCAAGGTACAATTGTTTCATTAACACTTTTTGAGGATTATTTACTTCCCAATTGCGCATATTTTGTTTCTTAACGTATCGATTGAACCAGAAATGGGTTTCGTCACTGAAAATGATTTTCTTCGAAAAATCTTTTGTTGGTTTCAATCTCCACTAGATCGCACTCAGCAAACTCACGAAGAAATCGATGACCGACAGGCTTTAATATTTACATAAGCAGCCTTTTGTAAAGATATGGTTTCAAATCCTTGCACATTGTGACTAGACTCAATTATTCCTATTTAATTTTCTATACAAAGAAAAGAAGCGACCACGTATTAACTTTAAGACAGCCAACAGAACAAGATACTGTCGACCAATTAGGTTACACACAAGTTGACCAGCTTGTTAAAATTCCTTAATAACGAATAAATTTTAGAGGGGTTACAACAAAGTTTGCAAAGTAAATGTAACAGTGGCGCGTGCACTTCGAAGTGAATCTTTCTATGTTTGTGTTAATTAACTGGCATTCTGGAGTCTTTTCCAAAGATGATATAATTCAGATTAGTAAAAAATTAACAACGTCAACTTAGTGTACGGAATTTGAGCATAAAAATTTAGACATTCAAAGTCAACAAATCATTTTAAATATTTATGAGAATTCACAAATTTCACATACTACTATTTATCGTGTTTTTAAACAACGAGATATCATACCATCAAAAGGAAAAATGATCAACAAAAGTTGGCGACGATACTCAATTTTTCCAAAGATTTTATTTGACGTATAATTGACAATTTTTACAAAGAAAATAAAGTTCCTTTGTATGATGATAGAGTGAGGCTGTAATGGTGCCAATGGATTTATGATGTCAAAAAGCTACTTTACACTATATTTTTCACTTCTTTACACTGTATTCTTATAAAAAAATTTTATTGTTTAAAATAATTAAATAGGTTAAAAAATGTGCGGTGTTGTAGACACTCCCTCTTGATAATTACTTGTCAACTGCGCTTCAGATTTATTTGCATAATTTTTGTTCTCTTCTAGCTAGTTTAAAAAGTTCGTGTTATCTCTCCGTTTCGCATTCTAAAAATTGCCATTACAAATGACTTTTAGTTCGTTAGTTTACCAATACGATATGAAAAGTCTTTTTTAAGAAACTGATTGAGAAATGCTTACATTTTTTGTGGACATTGTACAAGGGTTCTCTTTTTAGTTTTGCATATAGCCACTTAGAAAGCTCCACCAATAGAACCTTCAGACACAACAAGTCGTGTAGGTACAGTGAAATTTTGAAATTAGGGCCGAGTGTTACTACTACGACTGCAAAGTGCAAAGGGTGTGGAAGCGAGGTCGAGCTGAGAATCGACATAACCAAAAGATTCAAGAAGACTCAAAGAACGCCTACAAAGGCTACGAAGAATATGGTTGAGAATGAAGGTAACTGAAGGTGTGTGCATAAGTATGTTCCTGTGGTAATAAGGATAAAATATGAGGATGAAAGGAAATGAACGTGAGTCTCCACCAGAGAAGCCAGAGGAGGTACATGTAAGCAAGAGAGTGCTAGGATAGGTGAGTGTGCGAGTAAGGACGTAAAAGGACAAGTGAGTGCGTGAGAAAGGGGATGAAAGGTTAGATGGGTGAGTAGATTATTATGCCTACAATAGGGCGGTTTCCTGTTTGCTTAACGAAGTGAAGAGTTAGTTTTAGTCGATAAAAATTCGACACTATCAGACGTCCTTCCTGATGTCTTTGGAAGATTACTGCCAACCCTTAATAAACACTAAAAAAATTCTAGGTCCACCCAAAACAGGAGTAACACAGCAAAACATTGATGCGGTTCGTCAGTTAATTAAGCATGACCGCCCTGAATATACCGGGATTTAGAGGCATCTTTGGGCATTTTAAAGACAAAAGATCCTATATGAAGAAGTGGGTGTTACGAAGTTGGTTTCCTGTTGGATATATCATTGGTGCCGAGCAACATTGGAACAGTTCAACAAAGAAAGGTCAAAAAACGTTTTTAGTATTATTAGTGGCGATGAATCTTGGATTTACTCCGAAGAACCGTAAATAAAAGTCAATTCGCTTTGTAGGTACTTCACGATGAATAAAAACCAACAAAAATAATCGGTTTTTGAATTGTGCCAAAGAAAATGGTCGCAACTTTTGTACCAAAATCTGGTCATGTGGTAACAACTGCTTTAGAAGATCGAAGAATGGTTTGTTTACCAAAAAGTTATCCCGAAACTCCGACAAAACAATACACAACAACGAATCATCCTATATTAAAGCAATGTAAGTGCTCACACTACCCAAAAGAGAATCGAGTTTTTGGATCTTCAAAACATGGAATTGTTGGACCATCCACCGTATAGTCCCAACAACTTCTTCACGTTTCCAAAGATGAAGAATTCAATTCATGGACAGCGATTCCAGTCGCTAGAAAAAGCCATCGAAGCCGTTAAACAGCAATTTTGCAGACTTCAACTGAAGACTAGAATAACTGTTTTACCAATTGGTTTTAACGTATGCCAAAGTGGATCGATCTTGGTGGAACACATTTTGAAAAGCAATAAAGTACTTTTAAGTAAGTGCGCGGACCAAAGTAATTTCGTATTTGGAGCGCGAAATACTTACAAAACTTTATATTAACAATATTATCATGAAATTTAATTTTCTGGTATCAAAAACGCTTGTTTAAAGTTTAATGCCCTCGCTATAAGTACAAATGTAAAGAGACGAATAATGCACGGATAATTTTCATGCATGACACACTGAAATTACACATACAAACATCAAAGTAAACAACATCTAACTTTGTTAGAGAAAATTCACCAAACTACTAACCGGTGTAAGCAGTTGATAATAGTATTAAGTCGTAGTAGTATACTCACTGAACCTAGATATCTTAAGATATACTGTGAAAAGCTCGTTAATGGGATAAAGGGGCGCTTAGAAAATAGTAAACTACCAAAATCCTTATAAGACCGAAGGAGAAAACTACAATGAAATTTTAATTTTGAAGTATCATTGTTTGGAAAGCTGTAGAGATTTTAACAATATTTAATTATAAAAATAAATATTAACATGTTGTTCAACTTCTGTACCCATTGTGTTATACGAAATTCAATCATTGCACAACTTATATCACGTAAAAGTAAACTTTGTAATTTGTATCAGATTACATATCAGTTCAATCAATTAATAACAAATTAAATATAATTACAAACAGTGGTGTGCCATATGCCATATCTTTTATTTGTTTGAATGTTTCGAGAGGTGGGCAAAAACTAAAAAATGACACCCTCACTGCATTTATCATAATCATTTGAGCCATCAGATACGGATGCCGTTGTACGAAGTTTAATCTTTGACAAACCCTACTAAATATTATTAGATAATAAGACAGCAGACCTTATTAAACAGCACTCTCACCATACTTTATACAGTGCTTGGATGAAACATTGAACTGTAGACTGGCCTCACCCTGGCGAGAAAACAGCAAGAAAATTTAAGGCATCGACCAGACAAAATCTACGAACAGCTGTAGGAATCATAACAGGTCCCTACTTATTGTGACAACATCTCTTTGGGATGAAATTAGCAGAATCGGTCCTATCCAAAGGTTGCGAACAAGAAGAGGAGACAGTAGAGCCTATACTGTTTGACTGATGCTTTGCTTTTTGTGAAATCAGAAGATCCGTGTTGGACAAGTACTGGTTTACACCAGCCGATGTCAGGGCTCCCTTCGGGAGTCTCATTACCTATTTTAAATTTTTAGTCCTGATGACAGGCTGAGGTGTGGATATCCCTACATTAGGTGGCCTCAGAACCAGCAAAGCACTTGCTCGCTTCTTTTCAATTTTCTAGATCCAGATTTCATATAAGCCATCAGATGCTTACTGATAGAGCCTCCCAGAACAAACGACACAAGGATCTATGGAAGGTTGTTTTTTCTTTTATGGCACCTTTGGACTTTTTAGGCCTTCCTTGAGTGGTCTATAATGAAGAGTTTTGTATTCGTCGGAAAAATTTGAATTTTTCGCCAAGGGCAACTTGCCCTAACCCCTAGATATAAGTCTCATATTAGTACTTGCTCAAATGCACTTTTGAGATTAAACAATTTTTTTTATTTAGATAAACCGGACTCACAGTATCTTTAGTCGGTATTTATGAAAAACACAAACATCACTGAGTATGTTCTATCACTATCTAGCGACATCTACCATTACTTTTCTTGTATACAAATGAAACATTTGATATTTTATTTAGAATTTTTTAATTTATATACTCTACTATTTTATGGAAAAACCACAAATATCTAAATAATTGCAATAAAAAAAAGATATAGGAAATATATATTTCGCCTGTCACTGGAATATTGAGATAAGAAACTTAATTATTAGATAATTGTCAAGTGTTACCACAATCCAGTTCGTTTCTATAGCCATAAGTGTATATCAATACAGCGAAAACCATGGAATCCCCAATTGTGACAATAACTGACGGAAAAGTAAAGGGAACGCAATGGACAGACTTTTATGGGGAAAAGTTTCATTCATTTCTTGGTATTCCGTATGCAAAACCTCCAATTGGAGAATTACGATTCAAGGTTAAGTAGAATTTAAAAAATAAACATGAAAATAATGATAAGATAAATTGTATTGTTGCATGATATGCAATATTTTGTTATTATATGATTATTTTGTAGGCTCCTGAACAAATTGAACCATGGAACGGAATAAAAGATGCAACAAAAGCTGGAGATCCTTGTTACCAAAGAAACGAAATGTTGGGACATGTTGGAGGATCTGAAGATTGCTTACATTTAAATGTATTCACTAAAAAAGTACGTCTTTCACTAGCAAATAAATAATTACTTGTGCCTCTATCTTGTTTACTGATTTTTTTGCCTAATAGTAACATTTTTTATTACTCAAATTTTACAGTATCTACATTTCTACCTATTGCAATAATAATGCTATAGATTTTTAACACTGATGTTTTTGTAGCTTCCATCTGAAGAAAAGAAATTAAAACCAGTAATGGTATGGATACACGGAGGCGCATTTAAAAGCGGTTCAAACAATCCAAACTTTTACGGTCCCGAATTTCTAATGACCGAAGATGTAGTCCTAGTAACTGTCAACTACCGTCTTGGTTTCTTAGGATTCCTTCATTTCAATGATACATCCTTAGATGTTCATGGAAATGCAGGTCTTAAAGATCAACAGCTAGCTTTGAAGTGGGTTCAAAGAAACATTAGAGATTTTAATGGTGATCCTGATAATGTTACTTTATTCGGGGAAAGTGCTGGAAGTATGAGTGTGCATTATCATGTGCTATCTCCTACTTCTAAGGGATTGTTCCATAAGGCTATTTTGCAGAGTGGTGCTGTTTTGAATCCGTGGGCAACTTGTGATGATGTTGCTTTAGAATTCACTAAATTTGTACAGCCAAGTATTCAAACTGAAAAAGAAGCTCTTACCTTTCTAAGGAAATTACCTGTTGAGGAACTTTATACACACCAAGAAAAGTTTTATGAAGTACGTGTAATCAAAATCAATATGGTAGTGAATACCATAATTATTTTTAATTAATTCTTTCAGGAAAAGAGTGGTGGTAGCAGCAGGATTGTCGGTGGAAACGTGGAAAAACCTAACCCAACAGCAATTATTACAGACTACCCTGCAGAAGCTTTACTCAAAGGCCAATATAATAATGTTCCAATATTAATGGGGTATTGTGATCGAGAAGGGATGCTGTTTGAAGTATACAAAAGAAATATTATAGCCTCTGGTAAACCTTTACCTGAAAGATACAATTCAGTAAATCTGGATAGTGTTATTCACCACGATATGAACCTGGATGTAGATGATCCGAAACGATTGTTAATTAAGAAGAAATATTTGGAACTGTATTTACAAGGAAAAAATGCTGAAGATAAACATTTGGTAGATATTTTATATTATTATTTCTTATAAATTTTTTCGAAATATCTTTTCTGCAATATTAAACTGTTATATTTCTAATTTTTTTAGTTGCTGTCTGATTATTACTTCATTGCAGGAATGATTGGGTCTGCTAAAGTCCATGCGAAAAACTCAAAATTGCCTGTGTATTTATATAGAGTCTCCTTAGAAGCAGGATTAAACGTTTTGAAGAAGCTCAGTAAGATAACAGATCCAGGTGGGTGGATGTAAATGATTAAGAATTGTGGATGGAATTTATTTTTTGCAACTCTTTTCGTAGGTGTCTGTCATGGTGACGAACTAGGGTATATTTTTAATATCAATGCACTGTCTTCAAATATTGGACCAGTCGAAAAAACTGCAATTAAACGTTTCGTTAAACTCTGGACCAATTTTGCAAAATTTGGTAATCCAACACCAAAAGAAAACGATTTAAATATTGAATGGAAACCTGTTAGCGGTGACGAAGTCAACTGCTTAGATATTGGAACAGAATTAACCCTGGTTACTAATCCAGAAGCAGAGAGAATAAAAGTATGGAAAGAAATATTTGAACTAAGCCCAGCTACAAAAGACTATTTATGAATAAAGAATATTGACTAAAAGTTTTATTTAATTTAATTTCTGATATAAATCTATATACTTAATACGCACATCATATTTGTAAATGTTTATTTGCTATTAAAGTCGATCGTAAAATCAGATTTCCTTATTTTTTAAAAACAGTATTATAATTTAAACATTTTTGAAAATGGTACTTAGATTTTTGTGTATTTTAAAGATCTTTTATTAGCTCCTGGATATGATAAAACACCTGGTGACGAGCGTTTTCGTGGGGTCGTCCCCTGAACGATTATGGCCAAATCATCTGCAAAACGTAGGCAGTGATAGCCTTCGTTGAGAAGTTTCTTAAGAAGGTCATCCACAAGTGCAGACCACAGCAAGGGTGACAGTACCTCTCCCTGTGGATAGCCCCTTCGCACTCTCGTTTCAATGAAAGATTCACCTAACTTGCACTCTATGGTACTATGCACTAGGTTACATATTATAGAGAAAACGTCGGTAACTGACTCATGTCCCACATTACTGAAGGCTCCTTTTATGTCAATGAACCCTGCTAGGTCTACTTCTTTGTCTTCTATCGTCCCTTATAAATCGATTAATCACTTTCTCACGACTAATGGTTAGTGTTCTTTACTTCTTGTACTGTTTCTAATATTAAAAACGCCTTTGGGAATAGATACACAAATAATCTTTAGTGTCATATAAAAATTTTAGGAGATTAAAGAATACGGTTGTTTTTTTAAAATCATTTAATTTGTTGATTTCATAATTTAAATAAATTGTGTTTACGCTTTTAACAAGATTACTCTGGTATAATGTCTCGTTTTTGCATAAAGAATTCTTTTCAGTTCCAGAAAAGCGTTATTAAGGAAGTAGGTACACGTTCTCTTGGCGTAATTAAGCTGCCTAAAATGAAATTTATTGCCTTCTCTGAAAATTAGTTTAAATTGTGTACATATATCAACTAGGCCAATCGTTTAAATTTTATTATTTTAATTACAGAAGTTTAGTTCAGGTAAAAGGACGGAATAAAATATGTTAGGTAAATGTATAAAGATAATTAACAGTGTTTTGATTAAACTGTTAATTTTTTTCGAAAGTTCCATTTTTTGTTTTTCGGAGTCAGTATGAAGATTTATTTCAAATCCTATATAAAAAATCCGCATTGTTGGTAATTAAATATCTAAAACATACACTTTTGGGCTGGATTTTCCAGTTGTGGTAAAATTGATCCAAAGTTTAACAAAGCGTTCTATTTCTACAGTTTCCTGTTCAGTTTTAAATCGATGATGTATATCTGCATGAAATAGGTTACCTAGTTTATCTTTAAAAAAACTAATTATTTTTCTTTATCTATATTGTAAATATACTTTATTGTTCTATTTACACATTTTTTTTCCACGGAATCGAAAGCTTTCTGATTCCGTCATTAAAGAACAAAACCAGCTTTGCACGAACGTTTCTACACCTCCGTCGTAGTCAAGACGATGACCTCCTAGTTCTCTTTTAAGTGGCCCAAACCTATGGTAGTCTCACTGCTACAGATCAGGACTGTAGGGCGGATCTTCCAGGGTCACCCAATGATTTTTTTCTAATTTGTCTCGAGTTAATGCAGCTGTGTAGGGCAGAGGGTTGTCATGGGCGGCAAATTCTTTGCAGACGAAAGCACAAATCATCATTTCAAAAACTATTATTCGCGGGACGAGTCGACACAGTTCAAAAAAGGCCAAATATAGGAAGTTGCAGGGAAAACAACATGCAGTCAAGATCAAAAATTGGCTCCGTAGAGGAGGTGACCCGTCAGTATCTGCTGCAACTTTCGAAATTGATACTCAGTTAGAGGATGATCAAACGGACTACGGTCCTACAGTCACCAAACAGTCTGTAAGGACTGATTTCAAAGTGGAAACCATCTCTATTGATGTGGGAAGAACAACCTAAGAAACTTGAATTAACAAAACAAGAATACGAGGAATCTGAATCCTCGGATTCGGATGAACTGCAAAAAACCGAATTTGAATTGTTGGACCCAGGCAACTGGCCGGGGGTAGAAAAAATGACTGACCAGCAGCGGTGTTTATTTAGCAGTCATCAAACTGTAATATTAGCTCAGAATCACCCCGAAAACATTGAATTTAGATCTACTGAACGCAACGGCAGGCATTTAACATCTTCTATTTGGTACAGGAACTTAGCTAATTGCGAAAGGGTTAAAAAATCTTGACTTATATATTCTAAACCAAAAAATGCATTGTGTTGTGCGTGCTGCAAGATTTACCAGAAACTGTCTTTTGCTGCCATATCTGCCTTGTGTTATACAGGGTTTATTTATTGAACAGGTTTTATTTATTGAAAAAAAGCTTCAGAGAGATTAACCGAAAATGAGGCAACTCAAATGCACAATGAGTATGTAATCAAGTGAAAAATACGGTTACAACAAATGAAATCATGCCAGGGTATTAATCAAGACATTAAGAGAGTAATTCACACTGAAAAAGAAAAATGGAGACAGATCCTGCGTATTGTTATTGATCCATCAACAAACTGTCCTTCGTTTCGTGGGTCCCACGAAACTCCTAGGGATGTCATCACACAATATCCTAAGCCGAGTCAAGGTAACTTTTTGAACTTGATATCCCTGCTCGCCTAACGCCACCATTAAGTTTCAATTAGAACACTTAAAAAATGAGCAAGTATCTTATTTATCCAAAAGAATCCAGAATGAAATTATCAACATGATGGCAAAAACAGTTAGAAATCAGATTTTAAATGACATCAAAGAAGCCAAATACTACACAATAATGCTCGACTGCGCTCCAGATGTGTCCCATACAGAACACATGAGCCAAGTAATTCGAAAAAAAAAACTGGTGATGTGTGCGAAATAAAAGAAAGTTTTATTGATTACATACAAGTAGCAGGAAAGACAGGACAGGATATTTGTAAAAAGATTTTAGAAAAATTGATAGTTGGTGATTTAGATATCGGGCAATGTCGTGGTTAATCTTACGATAATGGGTCCAATATGGCCAGCAACTATAAAGGAGTACAAGCCAGGATTGTAGAAAAGAATGAGTTGGTAGAGTTCGTGCCATATGTTTGGCTTACTCCTTAAATCTTGTAGGTGTTCATTCTGTCTCATCATGCCAGGAAGCTATTAACCTATTTGGACTAATTCAAAAAGTATATTGCTTTTTTGTTGGCTCCACTACTCGGTGGGACATTATGAAAAAATATTTCAAAGAAAGCAGTCAGACTAGATGGTCGGCGAAACATGTTGGTGTGAATGCACTGTTAATTCACCAGAAGTAGCAAAAGCTTTTAACTAATATAAGGAATTTTAAATTTATTCTTAATTTAACTGTTTGGGCGATTATTCTCCGTGAAATAAATCGAGTGAATATAGAAATTCAGAAAGAAGATATTATCCTTGCCGGTTCTGTCGCACTAATGGATGGCCTGCTGAAAACTTTGCAAAAAATGGGACAAAATCCAATGGAAAATTGAAAAAATGAGGCTGAACAAGTTGCGAAAATATCTGGTGTTGAGCTCATTTTGCAAAAAAAAAGAATCTCCAAACGCAAAAAACATTTCGATGAGAACTGTGAAGATGAATTACAAACACTCAACCTAGTTCAGCTTTTTTCTAAAGAAATAATGATTGTGTTTGATTGAATTATATTAGAAATTAAAAAAAAGGTTTGACTATGCTACCACGCTAAATTGTAATTTTGCATTTCCTAATGGTTCTAATATAATGAATATGTCAATTGAAGACCTGTAAAAGCATGAAGCAGATCTGGCTTGAAAAACGAGCGTGATTTAAACGCCGTTGAATTCTGCCAGGATCCTTACGTTTTTAAAGAGCATGCTCCTCTTTTATTTGTTGAAATAGAAAAGACTAAAGGTTTCTTTCTCTTGTAACAATTTATGCGCTTGATTTGCAAGATGCATTTCCTAATATTTGTATTGCTCTGCGAATTTACTCTACGCTGACTAAAACTTAAAAAAAAATTTGCGATCTACTATGAGCCAGGAACGCTTGTCGGGTCTTGCAATCGTATTAGCTATAGAAAATCGGATTACACACGAGATAAATTATGAGTAGGCCATTGATTTAGTTGCTGAACAAAAATCTTGAAGAGTAAGATTGTAAATTTAATAGTCATTACAATAATATAATTGATTTTAATTTTAATCATGCATATTTTTATTTTAAGTCCTATTATATGTATACTAGCAGTCGCCAGCGACTTTGTTCGCGTGTGAAGGTTTTTCCTGCGTAAATTCCGATCCCATGGGAATATTCAAAGATCCGGTCTAGCGGATGTCTATATCCTATAAAGAACCTATTTCATGTTTGTAGCCTGGCGATGATGAATCAGTCAGAACATGTTATTTTATGGGTATAGATTTTTAAGAAAAAGAAAGAAAAGTGGTAGTTATATATCTATAAATAAATTCTCGAAACAGAAAGAACTACATGCACTTTTACCGGTTGGCCTACGAGTACATAGTGGATAAATATTCGTCAATCAGTAGACATCTCATAGCTAAAATTATGAAGATAAAGGTATAGTTTCGTTCAAAGTTAATTTTTGCTTTTTTTACATTCACACTTCATGCCACTAAAGGAAATCTTTTGTCGGCATGAAGTGTGAATGCAAAAAAAGCAAAAATAACTTTGAACCAACCTATAATTAAATATAAACATAAATGGACAGGGGCGGCTTTTATCGATCTTTGCCCCGCCTAAAAAAAATCGTAGATCCGGGTTTGGTCTTGGCATTCCACCTGGTTCTCCAGGTTTTGCTCACCTTACTTCAGAAGCGTTTAAAAGAAAAGTACCGTTCATAATTAATTCACCCTCGTACATTGCAAATGATAAAAAAAAAATTATCATGTCTACAACCCTGGCCTAATATAAGTATTGTGTGTGAAAGGCCGTATTAATTATTGTACCCATTTAGAGAAATAATTACATATGTAAATGGAAGTCGCCATTGCAATGTTTAAAACTCGAGAGAGTTTTTAAGTGATAAAAAACGAAACTACTCGAGGTAAATCTCACTTATCTCGAGCACATAAAAGCACAGGCGGGTGCATGAAGCCGTTTCAAGAACAGGCTAATGGAGGAATAGTTAGAGAAAATAAAATAATGTTTTGTTGTTACATGAATACAAAAGAATAGAAGATTACCGACAGTTTAACACTATTACAAGGGATTCTTATTACCTTACGTTAATTTTATTCTTTTGTAATAAATTTTTCAAACACAATTTCCTTACAAAAGTTGTTTTACTACATAAATATACAAAAATGAGGAAGGAAGATAAATCTACCGAAAGGGTCAATTTTAACCGTTAGTAGTACCTACAAAAAATTGGATGCAAAGAAACTTCATTGTAAGATTGTAGATTACGAGCAGGGTCGATTGGCACAAGTGACCTTTCTACACTGTAGCCTAAAGGATCTTTTGTGTATACCCAACAAGGACGTCTATTATCCGCAAAGGAAGTCTATTATCCACTTAGAACATGATCCGGTTCTAAAAAGACATGTCCCAAATATTTATGTAGTTAGCGAACAATTATTCTGCAGTTACAGGTGGTTCCATCTGTATACTTACAGAATCTGCATGTTACACTGTCCAGTTTGCCCATTTTATATATCACAATAGACAATGTCCTTAAGAATTCCAGCAAATGCTTTGAGCTCAGGCTTTTGAAGCTCTAAAAGTCATTTAGAGTAGAGCAGTGAAGAACGTATTCACTTTTTTGCTTGTCGTTAGCATGAAGTGTTTTTCCGGTAAACTGCACTTATTTACTTATTCCAATATCAAACTTCATCCATAAATTCAGCATTTCCGGAAGCCACAGAAAAGTTCATGTCCGATAAAAGTAGCACTAGCTCCTATTTTGCCAGACTATCCTTTCTTGCTCTGGTACCTTCAACAAAGTTACTTTTTTGTGTTTAGACTGTTGCTTATGACACTATTTACAGTTCCGGACTGTTTTGGACTCGTGTCAGATTGTAGAGCTTTTAAAATAGCTTGGCTAAAGGAGGCAATAAATATTCTGGCTGAATTAAGGTCTTTTTCAATGCACTCATGAGCACAGAAGTCTAATAGCTCCACTTGGAAGATCATATGAGTATTTCCCAGGGCTATTAAGAGCCTAAACTTAGCACCTATAATTCCTATACTTCTGGAGTTTTAGACCCATTAGTGTGATAAGTGGGAACGCACATCGTATATTGAGCGATTTTCTTTTGTGTGAACCCACACTCATTAATTTAGTGTAAGTTCGAAATCTTGTTTTGAATACAAATTTTAACTGTTTATAGTGCAACTAATTGAGTGTAAAAGAAACTCCATTAGGTAGGTACACTACTACATACAGAATCACTTCAAATGATTTATTATGAACAAGAAATCAACATCAAAATAAACAAATTACATTACATACATTTAGAATTTAATAGAAGCTAATGTAGTAAATGTTTCATATACCATTAGAAACTAATTAAGGTAGATAGAAATACATTTAGAGCTCACACACGTTTCTCATTTCTACAACATTGCTTGCAGGTAAGTTTTGATTGAGGCACAAATCCCTAGGTAAAGCCATTAGATGATGGTCGAGTATAAATTATTATGAATACCGATCCTTTATAACTAACACGAATAAAGGACAATGGAAAATTAGCACTGAATTTAATCCCTCTATTCAAAATCCAAGCTCGATAGGTTAATTAGAAATTGTGGTAATAATCGTTTTGTGTATGAATTTTAATATTATGTACTCAAAGATTTAGAGGATAATTTGAATTATTAGTTTGAAATTGTTTTTACAGTGAGCTTTAAAAGTAGAAACCTTTCTACATTTCTAGAATAGATATTTTTTTTTCAACTTGTTTCCATTGCTTCAAGATGTTTTAACGTAGAGGATAAGTGGGCAAAATGGTAGACTTTCGAGCGCCATGTAAAAAAACATCGAGATAATGCAGATTATTTTGTTAGAAAAAAAATTCGCTCTAAAAAGTCCGTTTTTACTCCGGAAGAAGTGGAACTATCTTAAAAATATGGAAGCAAGATTGTTTAGACTGACTATGACAGAATGTAGGCCTTTGAGCTTGCCGATAAGAATCGAACTTAGCACCACCTTAACAAAGTTTCCAAAATTGCTGGCAAGGGATGGACTTTCAAAAAGGCACAAAGACTTGGCAATCAGAAAACCTGAAGCCATTAAGTGTGATAACGAAGTTAGAAAATGGCTTAGAACACATCCTGGGCGGGTAGTTACTTTTCAGAAGATTTTCTGCTTATTTAGTGCAGCATACTTAAATGCAGCCACAATAGTTAATGCCATAAATGATTTTAGGGCCACCGGTGTATGGCCTATAGATATGGCCATTTTTTCAATCTAAGAAACGTCCACAATTTTGACGTCATCGCTCTGTAAAACAGAACTGGAATAGGCTCAAGAAAAAAAACGAGTGTGGCAGTCAGTGGGACTGCCGGCAGAAGTTATACTTCTATGAATGCGCCCGAATTCATAAATTTGTATGTGAATGATTTAGTAAAATCATTATATGATATTCGTGTTAAGCGACCACAATAACCTCCTAGTACCGAGTGCACACTCATTTTGTATCGAATTTGCATAAAATTCTTGGAGACGAGGTCCGTCTTAAGCACCAGGTGTTTCGGACACCATCGACATTATCATATTCGTATTTAACGACCCAAAAAACCGCCGAGTTCCAGGTGTGCACTGATTTTGTACAGAATTTACATAAAACCCTAGGAGAAGATACCCTAGGCACCAAGTGCCGCGGTGACTTTCGACATCATAATATTCGTGTTCAGCGACCCCAAAAACCCCGAGTACATAAATTGAACCCATTTGGAGTACTTACCGAGTTATAATTTTTCTATCTATTGTCTGTTCGGAATGCACTTTTCGACTATTCTTAAAAACTCTGTTTATGTAGCCAAAAACCTCAAAAACATAGTGCAGGATATATTGCAACCATGTGACGGTACTATGGACTACAATACAATACTTATTACTGAATATTATTAGTAATATCAATAATATAAAATACTTAACTTTATATGTATATCAACAACAATTTCACAACTAGTGCGTTCCCTCCACTCACATCAGATAACGGCTCAATAGTTACGTCCTCCACAGAAAAAGCAGAACTCTGCCAAAATTTTCTCTTCAAACTCGACACTTAACCCACCGGACAACATAGAGCTACCTTTTATTCCACGGGCTCCCCACACAATGAAAAATATCATATTTAGCGTTAAGCGGGTGCAGAGAGTCCTTGCTACTCTAAATACCAACAAAGCAAGCGGCCCCGATGAAATACCTGCTTTACTCTTAAAATGTTGTGCTCCTGAACTAGCGCCAGTTTACACTAAGCTATTTCAACTATCATATGATACTGGTATTTTTCCAGAATCCTGGAAAACTGCTCGAGTACAACCAGTCCCCAAGAAAGGCTCTAAAACCCAGCCTTCTAACTACAGACCCATAGCTCTTCTATCTGTTATTAGCAAAACTATGGAGAAATACGTCAATCACGAGATTCTGAGCTACCTTGAGACACACAACCTTTTAAGTAACAGGCAATATGGTTTTCGCCAACAAAGGTCAACAGTCGATCTGCTAGCATATGTAACTCATGTCTGGAGTGATGCCATCCACCGCTATGGGGAGACTCAAATAGTATCACTAGATATCTCAAAAGCATTTGATCAAGTGTGGCATGTAGCTCTTTTAAACAAACTGCCTTCATACGGACTCTCGCAAAACCTTTGCAGATGGATATCCAACTTTTTCTCCAACAGGCACATCCAAGTTGCTGTAGATGGACATTCTTCCAACCTCTACAAGATCAACGCTGGAGTTCCCCAAGGATCGGCTCTAGCTCCTACTCTATTCTTACTACACATTAATGATCTACTAAAAGCCACTAATAACCCGATACATGGTTTTGCAGATGATAGCAACCTACACTGTAGCAAAGCGAACAACCGTCTCATACCTCCAGATATTCTGGAAGAGGACAAAAGATCCACAACGGCTTCTCTCAATCAAGATTTGAGAATTGTAGACGAGTGGGGAAGAGAGAATCTTGTTAATTTCAACGCTTCCAAGACAAAGACATGTTGCCTATCCAACAAGAGGCAAACATGCGACTCATCCATTACAATCAATGATCAGACACTGGTAGCGGGCGACTCCATTTTGCTGGTTGGTATCACGATCTCCCAAGACTTACTCTGGAACGAACATATTGCATCCATAGCAACTGCAGCAGGAAAGAAATTAGGCTTTCTGTTTAGAGCACGGAAATATTTTTCTCCATCCAACTTAGCTACTCTTTACAAAGCCCAAATACGGCCTAATCTTGAATACTGCTCGCATGTATGGGGATCGGCGGCTCCATCAAGGCTCGGAGTTCTTGACGCAATACAGAGAAGGGCAGTTCGACTAATAAACGACACCAGTATCACCAAAAACCTAGCCCCATTATCCCACCGAAGAGCAGTGGCTGATCTTTCCTTGTTTTACCGATACATAAACGGATTTTGCTCAGAAGAACTCCGCTCTATAATGCCTTCACTTGCCAGACCAGCCAGAGCAACGCGACGTGCCAACTCCATGCACCCTTATACTGTTCAATGCCCGAAATCGAGAACGGATCGATTCGATCGTTCCTTCATCCCCAGGGTCTCCAGATTGTGGAACTCCTTACCTCCCCACGTCTTCCCCACTCGTCCTAACTTGCAGGCCTTTAAATCCCAAATTAATAAATTACCTCTTCTGCCCCAATAGATGTTCTCGGTACATTTGTATTTAGGTCTATACCTACGAGGACATCCTTAATAAAAAAAAAAAAATGTATACTAACTTGACAGAATTATAAAATAATCTGTCAAACACAATGTTATACGTCACTATGATATTCAAAACATTAGCTCAGACTGTTTTTTGTATATCTATCTCTTTTCAACGCACTGAATGTTTAAACGGTATTCAAAGGACTTATAGTTATGACTAAACATGTGGTAAATATTTCATCTTCGTTTTTACCGACCAATATACCTTATATGTGTTTCTGTCTCTCTCTTACTCACACCATTACATATGTAATGATTTTTTCCATTTAACCCCACACAAATCCAGTGCATGAATAGAAGTACAACTTCAAAAACAGTCTGTCAAGTTAAAATCAGTCAAAAGAAAAATGACTCAACAGCCTGATTCAAAAAGTGAAGATAGTGGCACTATCAAGTTAAAATCGCTCAAAAGAAAGATGGCAGCAGAGTCTGATTCAGAAAGTGACACTGATTGTTTTTATTGTGGAGACTTTTATTCAAAATCCACAGAGGGGTGGATAAGCTGTTCCAAATGCCATAATAGGGCTAATAATTCGTGTGCAGGTGCTGAAGATGATGACGAAAAAGTACTGATTTGTGAACTAATAATAAAAAAAACTTTTTACAATCACACATTTGGTGCCTTTTATGTTTAATGACCATTTTGGTCAATCTTGGAGATGAGTTAAAAGTTTAAAAGTATTGTACCCCATTTTGCCCTATACGACGGTGATAATGGGGAGAGCTGCATTGTTTTAGTTTTTAATCCCCCAAGACATACGTGCTGCCACTGGTTAGATCTAATCTTCACACTTTTTTGTGAAGTTTTGGGATTCTGGTAGAAATATAGTAACCGAAACGTATAAAATTTTGACAGTGGTCTACGTGAAAAAAATTAGAAAATAACTTATTTAAACGAAATAATTACACACCGAAAAGTAGATACCTATTTAACTGAACTACAACTATGACGTTGTCAGCTGATAGTATTCTAGAACTTAGATTAGATAATTGCTTGTTTTGTATGGAATATTTACTCATATCAGCAATGTTTAAATACGATTATTTTCTAAATGTTAACATAAATTATTATTATTTACAGCTTAATACACTTGTTCTGTGTTTAAAAATTTGTTATTAACAAAATGAATTTTTCCATTGTAAAAATACCTGATGGAGAACTTAAAGGAACTGAAATAACAAATATTAATGGAGAAAAATTTTATTCGTTTTTAGGGATCCCTTTTGCTAAACCACCTCTAGGGAAATTAAGATTTAAGGTAATGTGATACCTCAAAGATTATTTTAAGTATTGTTTTTTTATTTTTTTAGGCGCCTCAACCAATAGAACCTTGGCAAGGTATTAAAGATGTAACTAAAGAAAGTAATATATGCTATCAATTGGATCAATCTCTTCAAGGTTCTGAAGACTGTTTAAACTTGCATGTATTCACCAAAACAGTAAGTTATTAACGAGCTTTTAAAAATAAATTTAACAATAAGATATTTTTTTAGCTTCCATCACAAGATAACTCTTTAAATCCTGTAATGGTGTGGATACATGGTGGTGGCTTTAGAACTGGATCTAACAGTATCAAAAACTATGGACCAGAGTATTTGATGAACGAAAATATTGTTTTAGTATCCATTAATTACCGTTTAGGTTTCTTAGGATCTCTCCATTTAAACGATACTTCGTTAGAAGTACCTGGAAATGCTGGAATTAAAGACCAACAGTTCGCTTTGAAATGGGTTCAGAAAAATATTAAATATTTTAATGGAGATCCAAATAATGTTACAATATTTGGAGAAAGTGCAGGAAGTGTTAGTGTGGAGCTTCATATTTTGTCATCAACATCAAAAGGATTGTTTCATAAGGCTATTATGCAGAGTGGATCTGTGTTAAATCCATGGGCTTTATCGGATCAGTCTGGATTGGAATTTGCAAAGTCGATACAAGCAGATATAGAATCTGAAAAAGATGCACTTGATTTGTTGAGAAAATTATCTGTGGAGGAGTTGTATGATTATCAGGAAAAATTTTATGAAGTATGTTATAGTTTATAGCAGTGGTTAATGAGAATCCTAATTAGATTTTTGGTACTATCCCAGAAGGCTGTAAAATTTTATGAAAATGAACTTAGTTGTAAAAGATTTTTCAATCTAGATACAAATCTTCTTTCTATTCGACAATTACCACTTTTTGTATAGCTGCTCTAGATCCATAAGTAGTTAATTAGAAAAGGGAAAAACAGTCACATATGAATTTTGGTATGATGACCTAAGTTACAAAAAAAAGGAAGTCATAAAGCAAGGCAAGACTTGCTTGCCTTGGCACAAGACAGTCAAGTTTTGGGGACTTTAAAGTGTCCCCACAAATATATGGAACCCATTTCTTATACGAGCTAGTAAAGAGTAGATACCAAGATCGGGAAGTGGGTGACGTGAACCAATGAAAGAAGTACAATAAGCCTAACTAGGTTGCAGTAAAAGAGATTTTGTAACCAATTTGTGATTTGCTTATTTTCTAGTCTAAACAATCTTAAATTCGTGTCTATTATTGCATATTTTTGTAGACGAAAGGAGGCACAAGGTTAATTTTCGCTCCAAACATCGAAACACCAAATCCAACAGCTATGATAACTGAGCATCCAGTAAAACTTTTAATATCTGGAAAATACAATCATGTTCCAATACTAATGGGTTACAATGATAGAGAAGGAATGTTTTTTGGATTAATGGAAAAAATGTGTTTAGCTTCTGGTAAAAAAATACCTGACAGATTTCGATTAGATGATCTAAATTCTTTTATTCATCACGAAATGCATTTAAAACAAAATGATCCAAGAGTTGAAGAGGTGAAGGATATGTTAAAGAAATTTTATTATGAAGGGAAATATGTTAATGACAGGTTTTTGGTAAGTACCTATAGAAAAGTTATTATAGATCTTCATTATATTTTATTTATTGAAGCTTCCATCAGATTATTATTTTCTATCTGGAATAATAGGTGCAGCTAAACATCATTCCAGAGTTTCATCATATCCTGTTTATTTATATAGAGTGTCACTTGATGCTGGATTGAACACTCTAAAGAAATCAGGAAATATGAAGAATCCAGGTAAAATATTGTAATAGAAACGTTTTGAGATAACCAAAATATCGATTCAAAATTATCTTTTAGGTGTTTGTCATGCTGATGAATTAGGTTATTTATTTCAATCAAACTCACCCCAAACATTGAAAGGAGATGTAGAAACTGTAGCAATAAATCGATTTGTCAAACTTTGGACTAATTTTGCTAAAACTGGTAATCCAACTCCCAAAGACAATGATTTAGGTATTGAGGTACAACCGATTGTTGGTGATCAAATTAATTTCTTTGATATTGGATTAGAAATAAGTCTTCACACTAATCCAGAAGAAGATAGAATGGAATTGTGGAAACAAATATATCAGCTTAGTCCAAATACTTTCAATTATTTGTTATAATTTGTGATATTCAAAATAAATTTAAACATGAAACTTAATCGAACAAAATAGATTGGATTGATGTACAAAATCTCTAATAAATGAACAAAAAAATGAAAAATGAATTGCAGTACTCAACAATCTACTTGACAATACCCCATTCTCTTTTTGATCATTTAAACTCGAGTCGAAGTTGAAAACTTGCTCTATAGCTCTTTCGGAAAAACCCGCTTGTTTCGAATTCTGTTCGTCATCTTCAGACAGGGAAAGTACCCTCAGACAAGGCATAACTCTTCTTCATTAAAATTTTGAAGAATTCATAAACTACGAACTGTAGTATCGTTTTTGTTCTTTGCAAATCCAAATTTGTCAAGTAAACTGTACTTTGAACTCATGGAAATGAAGAAACTTTCTTCTAAAGCTTTAAACTACTTGATTTGCCAACAATCGTGAATAATCCTAAAATTGAAAGCTCTTAGGCTTCTTTGCCGTACTGATGAGACCCAGGAAGGTCGAAAGCTCCCATTATGGGGTTACAAAGTAACATAAGGTTAGGGTGAAACCTCTGATGAAAAACACAGTTTACAAAGTTCAAAATTAGAAAGCGTTTGATAACAAATTCGAATTCTGTTCATCATCATCAGTCAGGGAAAGTACCTTGAGACAAGGCATAACTCTTCTTGAGTTAAATTTTGAAGAATTGATAAACTACGAGTTGTAGTATCATTTGTTCTTTGCAAATCCAAATTTGTCAGGTAAACTGTACTTTTGACTCCTGGAAATGAAGAAACTTTCTTCTAAAGCTTTAAACTACTTGATTTGCCAACAATCATGAATAATCCTAAAATTGAAAGCTCTTAGGCTTCTTTGCCGTACTGATGAGACCCAGGAAGGTCGAAAGCTCTCATTATGGAGTTACAAACTAACATAAGGTTAGGGTGAAACCACTGATGGAAAACACAGTTTACAAAGTTCAAAATCAGAAAGCGTTTGATAACAAATTCGAATTCTGTTCATCATCTTCAGTCAGGGAAAGTACCTTAGAGACAAGGCATAATTCTTCTTCATTAAAAATTTGAAGAATTGATAAACTAGTTGTAGTATCATTTGTTCTTTGCAAATCCAAATTTGTCAGGTAAACTGTACTTTTGACTCATGGAAATGAACAAACTTTGTTCTAAAGCCTTGAACTACTTGATTTGCCAACAATCATGAATAATCCCAAAATTGAAAGCTCTTAGGCTTCTTTGCTTAACTGATGAGACCCAGAAAAGTTGAAAGCTCTCAGAATGGGATCACAAACTAACATAAGCTTAGGGTAAAAGTTCTAATGGAAAACCCAGTTTACGAAGCCTCAAAATAACATCAGGTTCAAAGAAATCACGACAATAATAAAACTAGATTTGTTTCGAATCCTACAACAGTATTGAGGCTTCCAAATTAAAACTGTTTCAAAGAGATAAACATCACAACAAAAAATCACTTGACAACTTTAACAGTTGTCGCATGAGTAGCAAACTTTATGGTAAAATTAAACACACAATATTCATGAAGGTTACAACAATAATCCAGTCAGATAGTAACGCTAAATATTCCCAAAAAAATAATAAAACAGCATATGTAGTGGTTGAAATGGAAAAACAAAACGAAGAACTGTTGAAAATACACGAGCCGAGGTTACAAGGATATCAGCAGTTCATGCAGATTGTGTTTTACAATTATAACATGCAAATGCATAATGTACTTTTAGATAAAATATGAGATAGTGGCATGTAGTAACGAAATAGATAGAGTGTGGTTTGTAAAGCAGGCACGAATCATCCATTTAACCGACCATTAAATTGTACGCCAGAAATGGTTTAACTATTTATACAGGTTGTTGTACCTGTTGGCTATTGTTACATGTTTTTGTTTGACCCAATTTTCATTTTGAATTGGTAACAACTGGAATACTGGCGGTTTGATTTACTGTAATCCAGGATCACGTTCCTCAATTAAATAACAGAACATATTTACCAAGCTTCATCAACAGATTCACGTGAAACTGATGAGAAAATTTTGTAGTTCACTGATCAAACTCTCTATTAACTTATTGTATTTACGCTACGAAGCATCGATTTAATTGATGAATGATCGTAAAATTTTATGTTACTTGAATATAATAAGAATGAGTTTTCGGTGTATAACTAGCTAAGATACAAAAGACGGACATAGGAAACTTTTTATCCTGTTTAATCGCCTTCTTTTGATAATTTAATACAAATTATGTATTTATTATATAGTTCAATAAATTTCTAATAGATGGGGATGCAAGTTAATGTTTTTGGATTGCCAGGAAAGATTGTGTTGATTTTCAATTTCTTAATAAATAGGAAAACGAGAAACTAAAGTAAAATGAAAAATAGTCAAAAAAAAAAATTGTCAAACAAAACAAAAAGCCATACACAAGCCCTTATAAAAAATCATATACCGCTAAAATATTTGAAATTTTAGAAAATATACAAACAAGAATGACATTCGATTTTGCATTTTTTTGACGTTGAACTTTTGACTTGACTATTTAAATTGAAATTTAACTGTTTTCCATTGATTTGACATGTTTGAACTGACATTTGACAGTTTTTCTTTCCTTGATTTAACATGTTTAAACTAACATTTGACATTTTTCAATTGATTTGACATGTTCCAATTGACATTTAACATTTTTAACTTACATTTGACGTTTTTCAATCGATGTGACATATTTAAGTTAAAATTTAACATGTTTGAACTAACTCTAAACAGTTTTCGATTAATTTGACATGTTTCAACTGACATTTGTTAGTGGTCCATTGATTTGACATATTTCAACTAACATTTGACATTTTTCAATTCATTTGACATGTTTAAGTTAAAATTTTACATTTCTTCATTGATCATTGACATATTTCAACTGACATTTGACGTTTTTCCGTTGATTTAAGATGTTTCAACTGGCATTTGACGTTTTTCAACTAACATTTGACATATTTCAACTAACATTTGATATTTTTAATCGATTTGACAGATTTCTATTGACATTTAACATATTTCCATAGATTTTACATGCAGAAAAAGAACTAAGAAAATACTTACTAAATCAAGTACAATAACGTCACCTTATAAACGATTAATTTTTACTTAAATCAGTATCATGACGCCACCGTAAGGTGGCGCAGTTAATATTTGTATACTTAAACCAGCAGTTCTTACTTAATAAAGTACCATGACACCACCGTAAGATAGTACCTACAGTTATAGCTCATATATTTGGACGAGTAAGTTTTTCTAAACTAAAATTTTCAAAAATTCAAAAATTTGAGAGAGGAGTAGCCTGCCTACTACTGGCGTATGCGTGAGAGAAAGGGAAGCCCGACATAGTGGCACCGTAACGCGTTACGTTACAAAGCAGTTACCCTCCCATAAGAAGTTATCACTTCAAAAGTAAAAACCTGGAAACTAACGAGAAAAGATGATAAAAATGACAAAAAAAAGCATTAAAAGCAATAAAAAACGAGACAAAATCGTAAAGATTTCAAAAAAATTAGAAAAAGACATCAGCGTTGGACGGTACGAAATTCGCCGGATCTGCTAGTAACTTTTATCTTAAAAAAGTTTTTAAAATCTTTAATTTTTATTTTAACTATTTTTCTCGAAAATAAAATAGAAGAATTTTATCAATAAATGTTTGTAATTGTTTATAAAAAAGGGGCAAAATTAACAGTGTGTATACGGATTTTTCATCCACTACCTCCCAAATACCCATTTAGAACCTTCAAATACCTGAAAAAGATTTTTTATCGTGTCCCGGCATCCGGTTTGCAGTGAGAAAATCGGATGTAAATTTGATCAGATCCGGTCGAATCGTGTGAAAATGCACATTTAAAACTATGCGCCACTAAGCAATCCGACATCCGATAAAATACCTGTCTGAAACTGTTAGGCTGTACAAAGTTTACCAGGTCAGCTAGTATTTCATAAAAGGACATGAGCTCAGTAAGAATCAACATTTATTTAACAAGTTAAAAAAAATTGGTAAAAACTTCGAAAATCAGTAAAAAATCTACATTTAGTAAAATAAACAATAAATACATCAATTTCTAATCCTACAAACCATAGTCTTAGATTTTATTTAATAAATTTCTGATATCTCGCTGCTACCTACCTTATATACGCTTAACGTATAGAAATAAAATCTAATATTTTAAAATTATTTCCACTCACCTACTACTTCCAATACTTCCATATATTAAAACACGATTATAAACACTTGAATATCACATTTTTTAAAAAAAAGTTCAACACGTTTAACGATATTTTTGATAAAAACAATCAATCGCAATCGACATCTGATAAATTTTTTGTGACATTTATGACAAATTCAATAAATGCAGAGCATTCTAGACAGAATTAGTACCTAACGCAGTTTTGTGTATATACGATTATCAACACAAAATTTACGTACTTAAAATGTTTCCAATTATCGAATTAATCAGATCTAAATCTACATTTAGTTTAGTGGAATAAAAATTAAATACATCAATTTCTAATCCTACAAACAATAGTCTTAGATTTCATTTAATAAATTTCTGATATCGGTGCTACCTGCCATATATAGACACGCTTAACATACGTATATAAAAAAAATCCAATATTCTTAAATAATTTTCACTTACCTAATACTTCTATATATTGAAACACGATAATAAGCACTTGATTGAATATCACATTTTTTTAAAAAGTTCAACACGTTTAACGATATTTTTGATAAAAACAATAAATCGCGATCGACATCTGATAAATTTTTTGTGACATTTATGACAAATTCAATAAATGCAGAGCATTCTGGACGGAATTAGATCAATTTTTATGTATATAAATATTAATTTTATTTAAAAATATCTGAAAAATATAAAAATATCATTTTAATAAAGTTATTTTCACTTACCGATTATTTGTTTGTATTAAAAAATGATTTTATTCTGATCACACTTTTTTAAAATAGATTATTTTTTAACGGTTTCTTTAATAGAAACTTTTATAAGAAAAATTCACGAATTGACAGTTAATTTTAATTAAATGAAATTTTTGAGTTTGACAATTTGAACAAATACAAAGCATACTCGAAAAAAAATTAATTTTTGGTATATGCAATAACAGATTATTTCCTTCGATTCAAATTAACCAATAGAATGTCATAATTTTTTGAAATTGGACCAATCAGAATCAAATATCAGCGACTATTGCACTAGAACAATATCAGTGACTATTTCTCTAGTGAAATATAGTCACGTCAAATATAGTTGTCAATTATTTGTCAGCTTAACAACGGCTCAGGAAATAATCTTCCTAAATATAACACGACCTTGATTAATAGTCTGCTTTTTTTGTTGTTGCTAAATTTCTCGAAAATTTTACAATTTGTTGAGACATAATTTGACATTTGAGATTATTAATGTCAAATTATGTCTCAACAAATTGATACTAAAATATTCTCGAAATCTAGATACCACAAAAATAGCCGACTATAATCAAGGTCTTGTTATATTACCCTTGATTATTTCCTTCGATTCAAATTAACCAATAGAATGTCATAATTTTTTGAAATTGGACCAATCAGAATCAAATATCAGCGACTATTGCACTAGAACAATATCAGCGACTATTGCACTAGAGAAATAGTCACGTCAAATATAAATGTCAAAAATTTGTCTTCTCAGGAAATAGTCTTCCTAAATATAACACGACCTTGATTAATATTCTGCTATTTTTGTTGTTGCTAAATTTCTCGAATATTTTACAATTTGTTTCGTCATAATTTGACATTAATAATCAAAAATTAAAGCCCTCGAGCTAAAGCTCTCGGGCTTTAATCAGATTATTAATGTCAAATTATGTCTCAACAAATTGATATTAAAATATTCTCAAAATCTAGATACCACAAAAATAACCGACTATAATCAAGGTCTTGTTATATTACCCTTGATTATTTCCTTCGATTCAAATTAACCAATAGAATGTCATAATTTTTTGAAATCGGACCAATCAGAATCAAATATCAGCGACTATTGCACTAGAACAATATCAGCGACTATTGCACTAGAGAAATAGTCACGTCAAATATAAATGTCAAAAATTTGTCTTCTCAGGAAATAATCTTCCTAAATATAACACGACCTTGATTAATATTCTGCTATTTTTGTTGTTGCTAAATTTCTCGAAAATTTTACAATTTGTTTCGACATAATTTGACATTAAAAATCAAAGATTAAAGCCCTCGAGCTAAAGCTCTCGGGCTTTAATCAGATTATTAATGTCAAATTATGTCTCAACAAATTGATACAAAAATATTCTCAAAATCTAGATACCACAAAAATAGCCGACTATAATCAAGGTCTTGTTATATTACCCTTCATTATTTCCTTCGATTCAAATTAACCAATAGAATGTCATAATTTTTTGAAATCGGACCAATCAGAATCAAATATCAGCGACTATTGCACTAGAACAGTATCAGCGACTATTGCACTAGAGAAATAGTCACGTGAAATATAAATGTCAAAAATTTGTCTTCTCAGGAAATAATCTTCCTAAATATAACACGACCTTGATTAATATTCTGCTATTTTTGTTGTTGCTAAATTTCTCGAAAATTTTACAATTTGTTTCGACATAATTTGACATTAATAATCAAAAATTAAAGCCCTCGAGCTAAAGCTCTCGGGCTTTAATCAGATTATTAATGTCAAATTATGTCTCAACAAATTGATACTAAAATATTCTCAAAATCTAGATACCACAAAAATAGCCGACTATAATGCAAGGTCTTGTTATATTACCCTTGACTATTTGGTAACTGTTTTGGATTGGGCAAACTGAAAAAATTGTTACAAAATTAGCACAAACCATTAAAAAAAGGGTCAAAAATCGATGTTATTTCAACAGTCTTTATCAGATATTAGGTCAGTAAAAATAGCATTTAACTTTGCACTAAATTTCCGATCCAAATTTCTTTTTTTATAAGGTTTCGGATAACTTACTGAGTATAAAATTACAAAATGCTGACAGATCCAGGTGACGCTAGAGGCGCCATCTTGAAAAAACGTTTTCGGCCGATATCTCGGAAACTATGCACTTTAGAGCAAAAGTCATAAAAACCATTATGACGTCTCTAGCGTCACCTGGATCTGTCAGCATTTTGTGATTTTATGCTCAGTAAGTGATCCCAAATCTTATAAAAAAAAATTTTGGATCGGTAATTTAGTGCAAAGTTGACCCAAAAACGGCTATTTTTACTGGCGTATATATAAAAGCCAATTAGAACCTTCAAAATTTACCCAGAAAATGATTTTAATATAATTTTCGCAAATAATTTTTTAAATCAAGTTATTTATTTTCAAAAGTGTGCAGAGCTAACGAAAAATAAAAAGTTTTTACATATACGAGCTTTCAAATAAAATTTGAATCATTGAATTCCGTTGAATAAGAGTCTAGGGATTTTTTAAAATTGTTTCAATTTTTAATAAATATTTTTTTAAATGAAATAATACTCAAAATCTTACCATATAATTATTTAATTTAAATGTATGGATTAACGAGGAGAGATAGAGTAAAACATAACTGAGTAAGAAGTACAATGAAAGTAGGACAGTTGAACAGGAAAATCCAGGAAACTAGATTAAGATAGTTTAGTCAAGTATAGAGGAGGGACGAGGTTTATGTGAGCAAAAGAGTAGATGAATGTAAGATTGTTGATAAAATGAAAAGAAGCAAACCGAAAATGAGATAAATGGATAAAATAAATGAGGATTTGAAAAAGAAAAATGATGAGAATGCATTAAATAGAGACATATTGAAACAAAAATGTTACGAAAGGCTACCGCTAAGTTTGTGATAAGGCTGAGAGAAAGAAAAAGTGATTGACTACAAAAGGATTTTTTTGACTGAACGAAATCTGTCTTGGCAACTGGTTCTATATAATAAAGGAAGAATATATTAAAAACACAACTGCTTCATTTTTTGAGCCAGTGACATACTGAATGCCAAATGGCAGATATATCAAATGTCAAATATGTCAAATGTTAAAAAAATAAAGCTCTTAGGTACAACATAATCTAGATAGTACAACTGTTAAAGAAATAATCATATATAAGAAAATAATTAATAAGTACTAATAAACAATTATCTTATTATAATAGTAAAAAGAAAAAAAGGAATTTTCATTTTACACAATACATTTAAACTAACATAATACAATTTTTTTGGCACTTTGGAAGATTGCCTAAAATCTAAGGATATAAAAAATATCTAAACAACTTTGTATAACTGGATTAACAATCACATTGCATTGACGTCATTTAACGTATATGCAAGTAGACCAATACGAGGTAGGAATGAAGCGTAGTTGCACTTAGAAAGACTTACTGCGTATTGGTTCTACTTGCATATACGTCAAATGACGTCAATGCCATGTGAATGCAAATCCAGGTATAGCAACTAATAACTTATAATGCGGATCAAAAAAATCTTATTTTGTAAATGGTTTCTGCGAACACTGGTCTTTACCATCAAAATACGAAAGAATGTGCAAAAAAATGCAATTAAGAAGAAGGCCAGTATACAAGAGGAAGCAAATGTGTTATGAAATGAGGAAAATATGGCGGTCTTTACTATCTAAGTAGAAGAAGCAAATGTATTATCAAATTAGTGAGATAGGGCTGTCATTACCATTAGAGTAAAACAGAAAGTGTAAAATTTATCAAAAATTCCTAATGAGATCTGAACAAAAAAGTTTGGGTCAGACACAACAACCTGTACTGCAAGAAGACAATAATCAAAAATATCACAGTAAGTTGTACAAAAATAATATGACTACAATTGGCATAGCCAGCAATGTCTCCAGATAAAATCCCAATAGAAACTGTGGAGTCTTCCATTAAAATGGAATTAACAGGAACGCCAGTAAAGACGAAGAAGCAAAACTGTTATCAAATTGGGAAGATATAGTGGTCTTTACCATCAGAGTACGACAGAAAAAATGTTATTGGATAAGATTACAACAACCTGGGTACCATTGGCTGGCCAACAATGTCTTCAGATGCAAACCCAATAGAAAATGTGCTTTCCTACATTGAAATGCAATTAATAGGAAAGCCAGTATACACAGAAAACCAACTGTGTTATCAAATTAAAAAGTTATAGCAATCAAAATACGTAAAAAATCTCGTCAAAAGTATGAAATTACAATAAATATTGACGACGATTAGACAAATTATTAAATTAAAATTTTAATCAATTTCATATTAAAAATTCAACTTTTAAAATGAGTCTTGATATGTTTCTTACAACTACTAGAATCATAAAATTCTTTACAACATACACCGCACTCAAAAGGTTTTTCACCAGTGTGTATTCTCATATGAGCCTTTAAATTGTTACTTTGTGCAAAAGCTTTATCACAATAATTACATGTGTATGGTTTTTCACCAGTGTGGGTCAATTCATGTCTTTTTCGATGAGTTGCTTGTCTAAAAGTTTTATCGCAGGTTTTACATTTGTATGATTTCTCACCTAAAACAAAACAACATTAAAACAGTTAAGTCCAAAAGTTCGTATGCTAAAATAAGCTAAATGGTAAAATTAGATTTTATTCTTCAATACAGTTGCCTTCGAAGGCAAGATAATAATTATATCATTTTTATAGCAAGATTTCTCTATAGCTCTTCAATTTTACGTTTCTTAGAAGCTAAATAAAATAATTTTATATACAAACCTGTATGAACACTTAAATGCGTATTATAAGTGGTAACCTGTCGAAATTTCTTCCCACATACTTCACATTCATATTTTTTCTCATTAGTATGTATTTTATAATGACTATCTAAATAAGTTTTCGTTGAAAATACTTTTCCACATACACTACATAGAAACTCCTTTTTACCACTATGTTTTACCATATGATTTTGAAGACTGTATTTCGATGAGAAAGTATTTTGACATATTTTACAAATATGTTCACTGTTCTCTTTAGTCATTATTTTTTTACTCCGATGTTCCGATAACACATGCGAACGATATTCCAATCGGGTTTTAAAAGTTTCTGAACATTGTTTACATTTAAACGAAGCATGCGTTTTAATGTGATGCATTTTTCTTTCCAGCCGAGAAAATCCTTAAAAAATAATAACTTTAGTAAAAGTAACTCGAAGAATCTTGTGCTATTAGAAAAACAATCGATTATTCGGCCCTTAAAGAAAATATTTACCCCACAATGATTAAAAATTAATTTAGACCATAACAAAGAACATAATAACTTAAATAAACATACCTTTTCCACAAATATCACATTGATATGGTTTGAGACCTTGATGTTCACTTTTAATATGCCTAGTAACATTCTGAGCAAATTTAAATGTTTTTCCACAAATTTGACAATCAAACGGGGAACTATCATTATGTTCTCCTTGTAAATGAATTTTCAGTTTATATGGAAACCTAAATACTTTATCACAAAGTGGACATTGAAGATGTCTACTGGGTTTATGTTTATCTTCACTTATAATTATTTCGTCTATAGGTGGATTACATTTTTCTATAGAATCACTGTTTTCTTGTATATCAGGATTTTTTGGTTCATTATTATCGTTTTCAGTATTAGTAAGTGCATATAAATGATCATTAGCAATATATTCATTATTCATTTTTATATCGGTTTCATCTAGAGATTTTATATCATCTATTTCTTCATCTTCTTCATTTTTAATATATTCTACTATAACTTTATCATTAATATTGAAGTTATCAAGTTCAATTTTAAGTAAGTTTTTATCATGGAATTCTAGCTGTATCCGAAGTTTTATATCAATTTCCGTTACACTTTCAACAAATCGTTTAATATCTTGAATTTTATTCATACATTCTTTACAGATATTTGAAGGCAAGTTATCGTTACGCGAAATCTAAAAAAGAGAATATTGTAACTTTCGAATCCCTAGATATTTTCAGACAAAAAGATAATGTATATAAAGAAGTCTTTTATATACCAGTCCCCTTCAAAAGAACAAAGATTTTGTGAGAATAGAATAAATTGAAAAACTTTTGGCTTGTGGTAAAATTATTTAAAGTTAGTCCATAAGGTGTGCGAAAACAAATAAAGAAACTATAATTCTAGATTCTAAATTGATTATATTTGATTAAATAGTTCTTGAAGATATAATTTTATTAAAATTTCCTCATATTTAATACATTATTGATCATTTCAACTAACTTTTGGAGGGCACATTATGTAAATAAACAAAAAATTATTGGTTTCAGTAATATTCATGTAACTCTATATAACTATTAACCCTAAACCAATAAAGATGCAATACATACCTGTATATCGGTTAATTTTGCCATAATATCTTGGGCTAAATCATCAATAGGTAATAAATTTTCTCTAGATAAACAGAGACGACAGACATTATCAAAATCACTTACAGTTAAAGCTATCCACTCTTTTTCCATAATGTAACAATTTTATTTGTATTAATATATATTGTTCTTAATAAACCACGTTAAATTACCACTAAAACCAACTCCAGAAACTAACCAAAATAAATAAAAAATCTTCTACTTTTATCAACTAATGTCAAATTTAATGTGTCAAATGAACTAAAATTATGGCCTCTTACACAAGACCATTGTACTTTTGTACTAAAACCGATATAAGTAAAGACCACTAAATTTGAGGTTATAGTTCAAGTTTATCGTTGTTTGGTTAAAAACTATTTAAAAACATGTTTAAAAATTATATAAAATTTGCTTTTAGTGAACCATTAGTAAACATAAATAATCACACTCGATTTTTCTCAAAATGGGTTAGTCGTACGCCTGTTAGTGTTATACCAAGTGAAGAATATGATGAGGAAACTGATACCAAAGTACAGAAAAATCCAAAAATTGAATTGGAGAATAACGATTTTAACAATTCTCCAAACTTTTCTAAAAATATTAAACCGTTAACAATATCTAAACGTAAAATAGTTCCTAAAATTACAATGGATATGTTAGAAACCACACTTGATGAAGAAGGTAATTATATTTATACCAAAATGAAAAATAATGATTCTAGAGTGGGAACTATTCTAACTGAAGTAAAATCGAGTAAAGAAAGAGATAAGAAAGATTTGATTCTTCTTGAAGGTAAACGATTGATAAAAGATGCTTTAGATACCAATTGTACACTAAAATATTTAATATTTAGTAGAGTAAATGAATTAGATTTTTTAAAACCGTCGATACCAAAAATTGGTGTAAAACTATACAAAATGCCGTACAAAGAAATGCAGATGTGGTCAAATTTAACAACCTGTCCAGGAATTATGGGTATATTTCAAATTCCTGATGTAGAAAATTATCAATCGCCACAACAGACTTTACCTTTAACAGTTATTTGTGATAATATTAGAGAAGCTGACAATTTAGGAGCTATTCTTAGATCTTGTAGTGGATTGAATTGTGAACAAATTTTACTTACTAAAGGTTGTGTAAATCTATGGGATTCGAAAGTACTTAGAAGTGCATGTGGAGCTCACTTTAAATTACGTATTAAACGAAAATTTGATTGGAATTCATTCGAAAAACATATCCCAGCTGAAAGTGATATTTTCATCGCGGATAATAAAATAATTTCTTTATCTTCTACTGATAATCCAGATACAGAATCGTTAAAGAATTTAATGGGAAATATACCATTAGTACCTTATTATGGAGTTAAATATAACCCAAACAAACATACTGTTCTAATAGTTGGAGGTGAAACTGAAGGAATTAGTGAAGATTCTTATAAAATAGCTTCAAGTATGCGAGGAACTAGATTAAATATTCCTTTACAAAACAATGTTGATAGTTTAAATGTTGGAACTGCTTTTGGAATTATTGGTTTTGAAGTACAAAGACAATATCTTATTAATAAAGTTAATTCGGAGTTATAAGACTCGAATTCGTAGTTGTAAAATCGAATTTTTATACTTGTACTATATTTGTTTACAAAAAACAATGTAAAAAAATAAAAAAGTAATAATTGAAGCATCAGAGTATTATTTTAATTTATATTCATTGCTATTGGGAGATTTGGGTACATAAATTATTTTTAGAGGCAATAAAAATTGTGAGTCTAGTATAGGTAGAGTATTTTCAGAAATATACCGGATTGACTAGTTTATCTTCAAAACTGGTAGTTGGTAAGAATTAAAGTAGAGGCATACAGGCAGGTAAGTAAGCCCAAAATGGATAGTATGTCATTCTTTCACCCCCACATTTTCGAGGGGCTTAGCAATTTCCAGCGATCCTGTTTTGGGAAAAAATTGTGGTCAAGACAGTGCTCTTGCACCATTTTCCTGGTGTATGGCTATTGTTGCGTGCTTTCCTCTTTATGTGGTCTTCAGTACCGAGCTCTCTGTAGGTGACCCTTTTGTCACTTTGGCGCTATATTGTCTTCTGGTTCTTTACTGCTACCGGAGCGGCACCTTTTCCTCTTGTGTTTTCTGTGACCGCTATGTAGATCGTACTCTGTTAATATCCTCAGTTCATGGTTCCTCGTGACTTTGTAGATATTAGCCTCTTACTGATCCGATCATATCCTGGTGCTCTCTTCACTTTAATATTCTTTATTAAGGTCCTTATTTCTTCGGAATTGTGTGTGTCAGTGTTTATTCTTCTTCGGCGTTTTTAATTTCTTTTGATTCCTCTTTAACTTTTCGTTAAAGTCTATGACCTCTTCTGGATGTGTGACCCCCTTTTGTCACTTTGGCGCCATATTGTCTTCTGGTTCTTTATTGCTACTGGAGCTGCACCTTTTCCTCTTGTGTTTCCAGTGACTGCTTTGTGGATCGTACTTTGTTAATTTCCTCAGTTCATGGTTCCTCGTGTTTTTTAGGTATCAGCTTCTTTAAAGTCCTCTTACTGATCCTATCAGATCCTTGTGCTTTCTTCAGTTTAATATTCTTTATTAAGGTCCTTATTTCTTCGGAGTTGTGTGTGCCAGTGTTTCTTCTTCGACGTTTTTGATTTCTTTTGCTGCCTCTTCAACTTTTTGATGTCTTCTTCTGGATGTGTGTTTAGTCTAAATTCGTTTTTGAGCCTTCTTCCAAATGCTTCTGCTTTGTCTTCTGGTGTGCTAACAAGTCCTATTGCTCCATGCATACGTTAAGATGGGCAGTGTTATTGTTTGCATCAGTGTTGATTTTATCCTTGAGTTTAATTGGCTTTTCTTTTCCATTATTTCTCTAAGCTTGTTTCTTGCGAATTTAATTCAGTACGCTATTGACGTGTTCTTTAAAGCGTAATCCTTGATCCATGTTGAATCCTAGGTATTTTACTGATTTAGTCCATTTGATGTTGTCTTCTCTGCTCCAATGGATTGTTTCGTCTTGCATCCTTCACCGATGGATTACTAGTCCAAAACTTAGAGTCCAATGGAGTGCTCTGTCTTAAATCCATGTTGTTTATTTGGCAATATAATTAGTTATTCCACTTGTTCATAGAGTCTTCTGGGTATCACCCTTTCTGCTTCTTTGCTAAGTGTTGGTAGAATGCGGCTTGGGCGATGGTGTTGGAGAAAAGTTGGGTCCTTTCCTGGTTTTCTTGTCATTATAACTCATCATCTTTGTCAAAGTCTATAGCCTCTTCTGGATGCGTGTTTAGTCTAAATTGGTTTTAGAGGCTTCTTGATTTGTCTTCTAGTGTGCTAACAAGTCCTCTTCCTCCATGTATAGTTAGAAACGGTTTTCTGTATTCTCTAAGTATCTTTTGAGGATTCCATAGTCTTGATTGTTGTGGATCTAACGTGTCCAGGTATTCGTTCCATTTTTCGTTTCTATATTTCAGGAGGTACATTTTTACGTACTTCTGCAGCTTGTTAGCTTTTCTTTTATCTTCTGCTCTTCGCTTTGTTCCTTACTCAATTTTTGTCCAAGATTATGTCTTTTAGATCGTGGTTTACGTTTTTAACTCTATTAGGCTTCTTTGTTTTTATTGTCGTCTGGTGCAGGGTGTAGATTTTTGAAAATAGTTCGCGGGTTGACTTAAGCCCTAAAGCGGGCCGAATATGATCTAAAATAAAGCCCAGTGCTTATATTTAAGGAAACTGGATATCAAAATGTCATTAGATTAGATAAAAAATATATTTAGTTGTAAATTTTATTTCAAATTTACACACACTTTTTTATAAGCTTGCTATATCAAATAAATTTTTACAAATAGTTTTCTAGTAAATTTATTTGTAAAAATAATATTTTTTTAAAAAATTTATACAAGTAGTTTCAATCTGGACAAAGTTATTTAAAAATTTTATTACATTAATGTTAAAAAATTGATATGTTAATTTGGTTAAAGAGTCTTTGAAGTCAACTCTTATCTGGGAACTGCGGGTAGTCCATAAATCTGAACCTTTTTTCGAACCAGATTTATGGACTGGCCGAAGTTCCTAGGTAAGGAGTGACTTCAAAGACTCTGTAACTGTAAATTTTAATGAGATTGAATATTGAACTAATGAATGGTAATAGTCTTACAAAATAAAAACAATGCTAAGTACTAATTTAAATAAATACTTTACAAGTACATACAAATAAAATTTTATCTACAAAAACAATCAAAATACTTCTTTTCTAAAATTAAAACCATATTGATCACATTTAACTCTTAATATCCTCGCTAATTGCGGAGGACCGCAGTAAAATAATGTTACTTTTCCCTTCTTTTGATCTAGAATGTGTTTGAAAACTTTATCCCAATTGGGACGACCAGCATTTGTACGAGTTTTCAAACCTGTTATCAGATCTCTTTTTTCCTGCAAAAAAATCTTAATATGGAAACTGTAAATGTATTAAATGTAAATTAAAGTTAAACTGAGTTAAACCTAAAAAAGCTCGCACAAAACTTACGGAAAACTGTTCTGGGTTCTTTTAAAATCCAAGGAGTGATCTTACAGAAAGTAATAACCTGGCGAGAAGGAGGACGAAAGTCAGGAGACAATTTACTATCCCAAAAAGATCAGTCAAGTGAAAAGAATATAGCAAAACTCTGACACTGAATACACGAAATTATTGAGGAAGCCCAAGCGAAAGTAGTGAAGAAGACAATGTGAGGATATACAACAGTCTGCAAAAATGTCCAGGCTTCAAAAGGCTATGTTACAGGATCCTCAAACAACTATATCAGCACTTCATAAGGAATCCGGAAAATACTTGTAGAATGGTAAAAATAGCTCTTCGGAGTTTACTTTCCGGATTCGGAAACATAACTAACTGCGCCAACAACACGTTGGTTTCTGCAGGATATAGAACAGACTGCAAAAATGTTCAGGCTCTAAAAGGGTCTATCAAAAGATCTTCAAACAACTATACCAGCAATCCGAAGAAAACACTAAGAAAGGTGAAGACACTCCAAAAAGAACTGTCTAGAGTTTACTTTTCGGAGTCAGAACCATAACCAACTATGCCAACCAAACAGCAGGTTTCTGCGGGATATATAATAGACTAAAAAGAGCTCATTAGAGTTTACACATTCCGGGGTCAGAAACAGAACCAACTAAACCAACCACAAAACAATATTTTTCCGTAAGGTTTGTGCGGGGGTCCATTGAGGATCAATTCTTAATGAAGTATAACAATCTCAAACTACCTTCTCATGTAAAAGATCTAATGCTAGCTGTAATCCTACAGCTTTCATATCAGTTTTCTGCAAAGCACTGGTAATATACATATGCATCTCTAAAAACCTCTCCATAGCACCACCAAGTTCAGCTTGTTCAATTTCTAACTGTGATAACAAGTTAACAAACCATTCAAAGGATCTTTGATCTCGGTTTATCCAAAAGAAATCAACCTAAAATAGTTTTAAAGAAAAATGTCTATTGCATATTTATTGTTAATATATTGTAATACCTTTCTTAGATTCATAACTGTCGGTGGTATATCACTAGCCCAAGAAAATTTACATTTTGGACAGGTGTGTCTAGCTTTCCAATATCTGTGCATTATAGATTGTAAAATTGAAGCAAAAGGAGTTACACCTATACCTGTTGCTATTAATACTGCATGTTGAGCTCTAAATATATGGCTTGATGGTGCTCCATAAGGGCCATCTAAATAAATCTAAAAAGAATGGATTGTTACTGTGCTATATTGGAGTTTGCTTCTCTAGAAGTGGGGCAAACTTTAAACACATTTAACGACACTTACCTTATATATATAATTTTAATAAGATATTAATATCAAGCAAATAGGTTTTTTAAAAGAGTTTATTAAAATTAAGCAGTAATAATGCCAAGGAAGCACCTTTAGAAATATTGATACTTTATTTATTTTTTTAAAAATATGTAGAAAACTTAATTATCTGAAAATGGTACAAAACCACTTTGATTGTAATAGTTTTAGACATAACGGTTAGGCTGAAAAGTTCGTAGGCCTACATAGAAAAGACTTTTTTTCATAAAATTTGATTTTATTCTTTAATATTGTGGTCTTCGAGAGCGATACACCGTTTATAGTGGTCATACAATTTTTTGATACCTCGATTTATCTTTTTAAAATAGGTCTCAGTTTCGGCGATTAGGTCTTTATCTGAGAAAAATCTCCTTCCAGCTAGGTGTGAGAAGTGAAAAAAGTCAGTGGGTATTAAAGATACGAAAAAATATTGTAAAGTTGAAAAAATAATAAAAATAAATTAAAAAGTGACAGATCTGTGGGAAAATAAAAATAATAAAATATTGTTGGAAAAATCGAATATACCTACTTATAAAAACGTGAAAAATCCGTAAAAAAATAAATATTATAATAAGTACAAAAATATTGTGAACAAATTAAAAAGTTTCGTCAAATTAATGACAAATCATAAAAAAATTAAAAAGTGTAAACAATTTACAAAGGTTATGGCAAAATTAAAAAAAAAAATGTTAAAACGCTAAAAAACTGTAAAAAATATAGAAGCTGGAAAAAAGTCTTATAAAAAGGTGGTGCTCCAAAAAATAATCAGTAAAAAGTAGCAAAAAATTAAACAATCTGAAAAATTAGGTTCAATTCATGAATAATAATTATAAAAACCGTTCCTTCTAAAAAATTTTAAATAAATATACAATTTTTATGTGAGATCTTAACCAAAACTCAGTCCAATTGACTCACACCCGTAATAGTCCGGAAGCCAATAAACGAATTTATTAAAATATAATAAAAATTGCTTAATAATAAATTTTCTAATATTTATATTTGGGTTAAGTTAAGAATTAAGATTAGAAAAGCTGTTAATTATTTTGATTAATTAACATCCATGCAAAAATTTTACAAAAAATAATTATCAAAAAGCCTAAAAAACTGTAAAATTTATAAAAGCTAGAAAAAAGTCTGATAAAATCATGGTGCCACCAAAAAGGTAAATAAATCAAAATAATCAAAGATAATACCACGAGTCCTTAAAATTTTATCGATAAATTTTTAGTTTCCACGAAAACTTTTAAAGTGAAACTTTTATTAGATCGTTTTAAGTGCATGTTGCATGTCGCATGTCGGTCGAACGCCGAGTAGGTATAAAGTATAAAGTAGGCGGCGCTTATAGTTTAATACAAAAATGTACGGGAGTGAGCACATCTGCTAATAAAAACAATCCTACTATTCGTATTAATACTTCGACTGCGTAAGTATCTACGACATGTAACGTTTTAAAAATATTACAGTCGTAAATAATAATTCTTGAAACTGAAAATATGGAACTTGAGCAATAAATTATGTAACATATATTAAATAAAATCTTTTAAAATTAATCAAAACACTTTCATTTTTAAACAAATAAACTTTGTAATTATCCTACCCTTGTTATATATATTCATTTCATTCTTTTGTCGATTTACTGAAGTTTTCACTTCTATCGTGAAAATCGAAATCAAAATCGAAATCAAAATCGAATTCGAAATCAAAATCGAATTCGAATTCGAATTCGATTTTGATTTCGATTTCGATTTTGATTTCGATTTTGATTTCGATTTTGATTTCGATTTTGATTTCGATTTTGATTTTGATTTGATAAAGCGATTTTTATACCCTTAATGGAATATGATTCGAAAAATTTTTAGTTAAATGTCTATAGGGTAAAAAAAAGTTTCACTTTTACCGTGGTTTCATGAAACAACACTAAGCTTTTTTTTTATTTGGCAAAAATACGAAAATAAACTGAAATGTGATAAAATCACGAGTCCGTAGGACGAGTTATTTTATCATATTCAGTTTGTTTGAGTAGTTTTGCCTAAAATAAAAAAGTTTGAATCTGGAAAATAAAAAATTATCTAGTAAAATATTACAGGACGAGTGGTATTTGAGAAGATTATTTTTTAAACCATTCTGTACAAAAACTACTTTATTTAAAAATTTTCCTAGGGCAACTTATATTTCATAATTAACACAAACGAAATGCCGTTACCCCTCCTATTAACTTATCCTGTACACTAGATAGTATTGACAGTTGTCAGTTGTCGTGAGCGTCGTGAAAACAGGGTTATAATTTGAATAAATATTTATTTTTATACCTATTTATACAATTATATTATTAAAGAGAAAATTACCAAAATAAAAATTATTAGGTATATCTATTTAAAGTTTACCTACAAGACCACATTTGCCTGTAGGCATATAAAAGTTTTAAATGCATGCAGAACCAGGAAGCAGGTTAGTTTTAAAGTACCTACATATTTGATTTTTCATTATCGTTAAGATGAATTGAATTGTGATAATAATAATAGCAAAATATATTTCAGAACATTTAGATATTATAAATGAATGTTGATTTATAGTAAGGTACTTATAAACAAGAAAATTGATTGTTCAATATTGTTATTGAATTTTTGACAGTTCTATAATTTTATCAATACTAGTAAAACCACGTGGTTTTATCAATATAAACCGGAATGATTGGCTAGATTTAGCATAAAACATTGAAGATTAAGCGTTTTCATTGGACGAAATCACAAAATTGTGATATTTTGACAGGTGAAAAAAATAATCAGTAAAAATTCTAAAAACTAGCAAAAAATTAGATTCAAGTCATAATTAATTATCAAAAATCGTTCCTATCAAAAATTTTAAATAAATATACAATTTTTAATTGAGACCTGAACCAAAACTCAGTCCAATTGACTCACATCTATAATAGTCCGGAAGCTAATGAATAAATTTACTCGAATATATAAAAAAATTGCATAAAATCTGGAAGCTAAATAATAAAATATTTAATTTTTAATTAAGACTCAAGCTTTGTAGAGCTGTTAATTCTTTTAATGAATTAACACCGATGCAGAAATTTTTCAAAAACAAACACATTTCAAACCATGCAAATCACCTCTCTTCCTTCTATATCCAAAACTTCTATCCGAATATCTTCCTGAAGATCTTTCTTCACTAAATTTAACCTCTTATAAAAATTAAATTTAGATAGGAAAATATATTTAAATTTGTATTTTGTGTATAAATTGTATATTTACCTCTAAAGGCTTCCCAACAGGATAATTCATTGGTTTTAATGATACTAAATTAGGATTAAATTTAGATTCTGTAAATTTTGGTACATTTCCTTCTTCAACCAATCTCTCAGGGCTGAATGTAAAACTTTTTTGACTGATTTGTCGTACTAAAAAAATAAGAACGTTCTAAGCAATTTTAATAATTATCGAACAGACCCTGTATGTAGGATCGCACCCTGGTAGAGCCTACATACGTGGTCTGTTCAATAAGTATCGGGACTGGTTCCAAAAAAATATATATATATCAGACTTTACCAGGGTGAAACAGAAAGTAATTTAAACCCGTTTCAACCTAGTAGAGCTTACATACAAGGTCTGTTCAATAAGTATTAGAACTGTTTCTAAAAAAATATTGCAGGTAACATTACAATTACTAAATAATCTTTAAAATATATTTTGGAACCAGTAGTGGTACTTAATGAAAAGATCCTGTATTTAAGATCCACCAGGGATAAAAAGAAATTTTAAACCTATTTTAACCTACATACAGGGTCTGTTAACCCGGCATTACACGCGTGTCGGTCGAAAGGACCGAACGCTGACAAATTCAGTACTATCATCGTCGGTATAATGATGATGGCTCCGATCTCCCGAGAATGCCCGATGCATGGTGTCCACTATAGACTGGCACAGCAATATTTTAGTTTCTATTTGGCAGTGTAGAGATATAGTTCGTTCTTTTTGAAGTTGGTGCTTTTGACCGGGCGCGTGTAGTTAAGTACCCAAAATATTTGTGTTCAGATTTTTCATTGTCGATATTGGTGTGCCTTTTGCTGTTCGAAAATACGGTAAGATTACTGTTTCTCTATAGTTCTCTTCGTAATTTTTATGAATTCTAAGAATTTTAGTAGAAATATTGTTATTTTACATCTTTCCTTTATTTCTAGATCATGTGCTCTTACGAGAAAGAAACCAATCGTCTTTTAAAAATATGGGGTGAAATGGAGAGCGACGATGAAGTAGGTGGACCCCCTGAGGATATGGACGATGTTTTGGAGATTGACAACCAAGACTACAATTCAGAGCAATCAGAAGGAGAAGAACTAGAAGACCTCAGTGAAATTCAACAAGACCTAAATACCCGTCTGTGTTTTTTGGGAAGGGACAAAAAGACGGTATGGAGTAAATATCCCGTAGCTGCATCAAAAACGAAGACTCGAAGTAAAAATATAGTAAGTCAATCCTCAGGAGTAATTAGAGTAGCTAGAGAAGCAAAAACAATTCTAGAGGCTTGGCAACTATATCTTCCCGATTTTGTAATAGGAGAAATAGTTGAACACACAAACAAATATATTCAAAACGTTAGGCCAAATTAAAGTAGAGAAAGAGATGCCATTGATACAAATATGAAAGAAATAAAAGCAGTTTTTGGGCTTCTTTATTTGGCTGGAGTCTTGCGGTCATCACACTTACATTTGAGAGATTTGTGGGCGCAGGACGGAACCGGCGTAGAGATCTTTCGCCTGACAATGGGAATTAATCGATTTCAATTTTTGTTGAAGGCACTTCGCTTTGATGACCTCGATGATAGAGAAGAACGGAAAAAGTATGATAAATTAGCTCCTATTAGGCAGTTTTTTGATGGATTTGTTGATCGATGCAAAGCTCATTATTCTGTAGGCGAATTTGTCACCATTGATGAAATGCTTGAGTCATTTCGCGGCCGATGCGGATTTCGGCAATATATCCCGAATAAACCTGCAAAATACGGGTTAAAAATTTTAGCTTTTGTCGATTCCAAATCATATTACACCTATAATCTAGAGGTGTATGTTGGGACTCAACCAAACGGGCCCTACGAAATTGATAATAGTGCCTCTGCAGTCGTCCAAAGGTTAGTTCAGCCAATTTCTGGAAGTGGAAGAAATGTAACCATTGATAATTGGTTTACATCGATCCCTTTAGCCATAGATTTATTGAAAAAACACAAACTAACTATGACTGGCACGATTCGAAAAAATAAACGGGAAATCCCTGACATCTTTACCGCAAAAATAAAAGAGCGTAAAGTTAATTCAAGTATCTTTGGTTTCACACAAGAGATGACGTTAGTATCCTACAAACCTAAGCCTAACAAAATAGTCACACTATTGTCAACAATGCATGACACAGATGAGATCGATCCAGAAAGTGGTGAAGCTTGCAAGCCGTGCATGATTACATTTTATAACGTAACAAAGGGAGGTGTTGACGTAGTTGATGAGCTAAAAGGGACTTATTCTGTATCACGAAAAAGTTGTCGATGGCCTCTAACATTATTTTTTAGCTCACTGAATATATCTGGAATAAATAGCCAAATCGTTTATGAAGCCAACACCAATACTCATATAAGTCGTCGAACATTTTTGAAATCATTAGCCATGAATCTCATTACTCCGCAACTTGAACGTCGCAGAGAAATGACTATGTTACCAATAACAATGAGGAACCGCATAAAACAAATATTAGGTACCCCAGAAGAGCCTGCTGAAACTAGCCAATATAATGTTCCAGGCAGGTGCTACTTTTGCTCATCAAAGAAGAACAGAAAAACCAAGACCCAGTGCGTACAGTGCCAAAAGCACATATGTCGTGAACATACAGCTCCACTCTGTCCCGATTGTAAGGGTCAGCAATAAAACTCTACACTACAAAATAGTGGATAAATACATACATTTTACTTATGGGAAGTTCTTGTTCTATTGTCACCTAAGGTTTATGTTCAGTTTTTTTGTTTTAGGTTTAGGTTAATGTTGTTCATTTTTTATAACTAAAAATTAAATAAATACTGATAACGATCCAAAATTTACTGATCTGCGCAAAAGTTTTTTTATAATTTTGACAAGTAAAGTGACATTTTTCAAAACTGCTGTCAGTTTTGAAAGTCATTACTTTTCATAACTAGTTGTGAAAAGTAAAACTTTACGTAACTAGTTTTGAAAACTTCATTTCAAAACAAGTTACGAAAAATATAAAGCAAATATAAACAACTAAGAACTATTTTATACTAACTTTATTAAAGAAATATTTAAAAGCAGACATTTTTAAACAAAAAATTAAATAAGTATACTTAATATTTAAATCAAAAACTTACCTTTTAATTATATCTGTATTAAATAGAATTGTCATTAGAAAGGTGTCAATGCAAAATAAACATGAGAACTAGATGTATTGTTTTTAATTATTATTAGATAATTATGATTTTTTTTAATTATGGAATTTTGTCAAAATTATAAAAAATCTTGTACGGAACTCGTTATAAAACGCCATTTTGTTTAACTCGTGTTCATTTGCAGCACTCGCTACGCTCTTGCTGCAACATCACACTCGTTAAACAAAATTGGACTTTTCATAACTCGTTACGTAAATAACTATTAAATTTTTTCTCACTTTTGTTGACTATTATGTTTTTAAATCAACTCAATTGGGATTGCGGTCTATTCGACCGTACGCGTGTAATGAAGTAAGTTTTTTCACGCGTGTAATGCCGGGTTAAATAAATATCGGTACTGTAGGTTATAGCAGGGTGAAGCAGGAATTAGATTAAACCCATTTCAACTTACATACGTTATATCAATGGTTTTGGGGCTATTAGGCCGGCGTCGATTGTCTTGCTGCGTGATCGGGAAGGAAGTGGGCGGGGCCTCAGTTGCTTTCGATTCCAATCGGTTCTGGTCGGTGTTGTTCGTTAAGGGTAGAGTTTTCGCACCCTTTATTATCGGGACCCATGTTTTGTTAATCTTGACTGCTTCCTGGGTCTACGATTTGTTGGTCCAACAAATCGTAGACCCAAGGAAAATGAGCAAATCCAACCAGTGGCAAAAGCATTTCTGCCTTTTATTCCGGGAGTGACAGACAGAATTGGTCGATTGCTAAGAAAGAAAAATGTGAAAACTATTTTCAAACCAACGAGAAAAATCAAAGAATGTCTTCGATCGGAAAAAGACAGAAGAGATACACTGTCGGCTTCGGGAATTTACCGCATTCCGTGCACATGTGGAAGTGTGTACATAGGAACCACCAAACGCTCGATCAACACCAGGATTAAAGAGCACAAGGCCAATTGTCGTCTGGGGCAGACAGACAAATCCGCCGTAGCGGAACATACCCTCACTATGGACCATCGGATTAAGTTTGAGGAGACCCAAGTCCTCGCTACTACATCAGCATACCATTCCAGACTCTATAGAGAAGCCATAGAGATAGAGAAGCACCCGAACAGCTTTAATAAAAGAGAGGAAGCAGTCAAGATTAACAAAACATGGGTCCCGATAATAAAGGGTGCGAAAACTCTACCCTTAACGAACAACACCGACCAGAACCAATTGGAATTGAAAGCAACTGAGGCCCCGCCCACTTCCTTCCCGACGTATAAATACGGGCTCCGATCACGCAGAGCTTAGTAGTTCGCAGACTGTCAACCAGGAAGCAACTTCTGAAGATGCCAACCGCTCGTGTTGGCGAAACGTCAAGTCACCAAGACAATCGACGCCGGTCTAATAGCCCAAAAACCATTGATACAATAGACAATGGCCGTGAAAGCCTTTCACAGTTTACATACGTTAATTTTTAGACTAATTAGATTGAAATTGGGTTTGGGCAAAAAAAATTGACTATTGTTTAAAAAAAAATCTTACCCATGCTTCCTATACTTCCCATCGAACTGCTAGAATCTTTTTTCTCGCAGTTTTCTAAACTTGGTGTCTTAAAAGCTATAATTGTTGGTTTATTTCTCATATATCTAAAACTTTGAGCCAAACTTTTATTCTGTGGACTTAAATAAGCCAATCCTAAAGATTTTAATCTTGCTCTTCGTATTTGACATTCATTAAAGCTTTTCTCCGATTCTGATCTCATATATTCCCTTAAACTAAAACAACAAAAAATCTATTCTCATATATCATGTCAAATGTCGAATTTCGAAAGTTGAATGTCAAGTGCCAAATGTCAAAAATGTCGATTTTCGAATGTCCAACGTCATTTAGTATTATACACAACTTACACCATCATTCTTTCGCGTTTTTTCGCCTTAGTTTGCATATCAGGCATCGATAATGACTTTTCCAAAGGAGCTTTTTGAGTAAATAACAATCTCTGTAATCTATTCTCAGGTGAAAATTTTTTGGGTCTATTTGGTAGGTCTGAAATTAAATTTAGTAAAAAATTATGATAAATATTATCTACTAAGGAAGTAAATTACCTGAGGTGCTACAAGTAGCTCTAGTAACCAGCTCAATATCGCAATTTGTATCTTTCTTAGTTTCATCATTTTGAAACGTAGCGTTGTTAAAACCAACCAATTGAACATTGTTTGATTTTTTATTTGGATCTGAATTTGATAGGGTTCTTGTAATGGTAGCGTGTAATTTTTTTAAGGGATTCTGATTGTTGTGAATGCTACCATTTGATAGTCGTTTTTCAGTTGATGGTGGTGGAGATGATGGAGGAATTTCACCGTTATGTAGTTTTTCTTGTTCGCGTTCGAAATACTCATAAAGCCTATTAGTCCATTGACCAACTCCTCGGATGTGAAGCCACATGTAATCTGCAATAAACAATTAAAGACCCCAATCTCCACATTTGCTAAAAAATTTTACCTTCTTGTTCAGGTGCGCTACTAATGGTAAAAGGATGCCACTCATAGTTAGCTATTGCCGGAATACAAACAAAAACATAATCACCCGGATGGAAATCGAAATTAACCGGTCTTTTTATAACCAAATGTGTAACTTTTGATGGTAACAACAATCCAGAACTAATATACGTTTTTCCACGTTCTGTGACTACAAATGTTGATCTATAAGCTCTTTCTAAACCATACGCTATGCCAGGAATTATAAACCATTTCCAAAAATTTGGTCCATGAAGTATAAGGAGTATCCAGAATGGTACGTACATCAAATGAGTATAATAAAAAATCTACAGAAAGAAAGAAAGAAGGTTTTAACAGAATCGTTGGTTGGAAGATTAAAGATTACCTCAAAACATCCTCCTCTTCGTACAAAAGCTTGAGAACTGATTACAATAGCGATAAGTATCACTAAAAGAACCACTCCTGTTGGATTTGCTACTCCATCTATCAACCCAAACAAACCTGGTTTACTGGTAAACAACCATTCGTTGGTAGTAAAATTTCTTTCATTTAAAATAGGATCATTTACCACAATTAGACCTAAAAAAATCAGTATAGTAACCAAGGATTGATTTTCTTCTTTTTGTACACTTACTAAAATTGCAGACATGCATAATGGTGTGTACTATACTGTAACCAAATATAAACATTCCTGTTAGTTTATGGAAATAAATATGTTGATCCAATGGTAATATTGAACTATATCCTCTTGTTCTTAAAAATGTTATACACTGACGTAACATCAATACAAGGATGAACATGCAATTAAAATTTAAACATTGCCCTGAAATATGAAGAAAAAATCTTTGAAAACAATCTAACATCACGAAGCAGAAACTTGTCTTGAGAACACTGTTAAGAAAATCGCTATCAAAGACAAACAGGTCAAATTATTTAAACTTTAGGCAGTCAAGAATCATTTCAAGAAGATTTTCATGAAAATAATCAGGTTTCCGCTCATCCCACACGTGCTGGTAAAGTAAGATGCTTGCAAAACTTGACTAAGATCATAAAAGCAACAAATAAATTGAAAAATATTACTCTTCCTTACATTTATTGATGAGTAGTGATAGACATATTATTTTTTTAATTTGGAAGCAACTAACTGCCTTACCGATACATCAACACTAAAGCAACTCTAGTAAATGGCGTTTTGGGTTACTTTTAAATTTGGTAGATAAATTTCGTTGAATTTAGTTATTTATTAAGTACCATCAAAGTAGGGGAAATGTGGATATGATGGCACCCTTTTCTTAATTATTAGTTTAAAATGCCTAAATAAACTGCCATTTAGATCAGATTCGGGATTTAGAATAGGTTCACCATGGATACGATAATAGTGGCATCAAAATGAGCAATAATTGTTTTAATTATTTACTTTTCGATTTTAGGTAAAGAGTGCCATCATACAAAACCAAGTGATATGACGGCACCCTAGTAGGAACATCAGGTAAAAAAAGTTATTTCAACATAAATAAAATTCTACTGAAACGTAAAACTAATAAATTGTTTTAGATAAATAACTGGTAACTAATATAAAATGTAATATGTATAAAAGATATACAAAAATAAATATTTTTTCCTGAATTATGAGACGAAAATAGAGATTCGGAAACTAAAAAAAAAATTATTTGCTTTCGCAAAGTTCACAAAGTTTTTTGTTTTTCTGTTCTTATCTGCGCAAACTCCATGGGCCCTCAAACCACAGGACTGGCATCTCAGCCGAAATTCTTCACTTTTTGACCAGGAATAGAGCTCGTTACAATACAAGCAGGCGACGTCTTCATCGCCATCATCTTCTTCTAAAAGACCTTGCGTGTTCTCTTCGTCCGATGACTCTTCAATAACTGCAAGCTTTCTCTTAGCCGCTCTTGCCAATTTTGCCCTTTCTTTCTCTAGCTTGGCGTTTTCCACAGACTTTATAGCTTCAATTTCCGGTGTCAAATTTATAACTCCCATTTTTCCTTTCTTTCTAGGTTTTCGTTTCTCTGATGGTGCAGACACTTTGGGCACAGGAGCAATTTGCTGGATGCTGACTGATAGTTTTGACTTTGTGATCGCTATTTCTGAAACTGTTTTTTTGGATGTGATGGTTGAGGTGCTAGGAGTAGAGGAGGTTCCTGCTATTGTGTCTGAGACTCCTTTTTTTAATGCAGTAGTTGTGGGAGATTCATTTGAGCTGCTTGGGAGATCAACAGATGTTAACAGATCACTGGATTGGGACTGGACTTTTTCTGCTTGTGTAGTTGTAAGATTAACTTCTTCATTATCATCGACAAAAGGTTGGTTTGTTGTCTCAGCTGGAGTAAACATCCAGTCAGGGAATATATCTGAGTTGTATGGAACTATGCCTGTTGTTTGAAATAACTTTATGGCTGTTGCAGGGGTTGCGGCTTTAAGGTATGCTTCACTAAAGATTTGGGCCACCTGCATGTGTGTCACTACTCTTCCAGGATGTGACTTCAGCCAAAGACGAATCTGCTGGTTATAATATGTCTGAAGTGGACTAAAGAACCCTGTATCTAATGGTTGACACCTGTGTGTGCAATGAGCCGGAAAGCAATATAATACTATCCCGTGTTCTTTGGCCTTTTGTAGAACGTTGAGATGTTTGTGGCTGGCGTGGCCATCTAGTAACAGCAAAATTTTGTTTTCTACAGTTGGTTTTGCAAACCGTTTGAAATGATCCAGCCACTTAACCATGACTTCAGATGTCATCCATCCAGTTTCTTGACAAAAGCAGACAGATCCAGCGGGGGCATTGTCCAAAAGTTCGTTTTTCATGTTTTTTCTAGGGAATATAAAAGCTGGAGGTATAAAAGACCCAACTGCATTCATTGCACACACCACGGTATAATGCTGGCCTCTCTCTGCACTAGTTAGAGCGCCTACCTGTTTACGACCTTTTGTGGCATATATTTTATCGGGCTTGGTCTGGACAGTCGAAAAACCAGTTTCATCCAGGTTGTATATATTCTCGGCGGAAAAATTATACAATGTCAAAACCTCGTCTAGACTTTTAAAATAAGCTGCAATATTGACTTTATTAAACGCCTGAGCACGCGCAGCGGATGTGTTCTCTGGTGTGCGTAAGCTTATTTTTGGATTTCGCTTTAGAAAATCATGTAACCATGTCCACCCAGCTTTCTCATTTACATTACTAAACTTATTTTTAATGGAATTTTGTTTTGCTATTTGATAAGCCAGCGACCTAACATCGGATGTGGTGAGTCCCAAAAATCGAGTTTCCATGTTCGTAATATGAGCAACAATTTCCTCCTTTACTTCTTTGGAAAAAGTTGGACGGCACCCACCAAGGTCGCCTTTCTCATGACCCACTTTTTTGCTTACTCTGCGTCGCAAAGTAGTTGCAGGAACACCGAATGTTTTTGAAGCACGCTTCCAGCCCATTTTTTTCAGCTGTACACTTTTAATGGCTTCACGCATGTTTTCTTCTTTCCAAAGTTGGCGCGTGACTCTTCGCTTTCAATCTCAAAACAAATTTCTGAAGCCGTGTGATATGATGGCACCCTATGCCATCATAACGATGCAATCGGGGTGCCATCATTTTAAAACAACCGAACTGCAAACATCGATGAATTTAAATATTCTAACCTCAACATAATTTTAAAATTAAATCATCATTAGAAACCCTATTAACATGCTATCAATATGAGCCTATAACATTTGACTAATAACAAAGCATACGACCGCAAACTAGTGAAGTTGGTAAGGTAATAAAAACTATCATACTTACAAATAATAACAATTATTTTCTGCAGCGTCTAGATGCACTTGAACGCGCCCACAATGGCATAGCAACACTATTGCAGTTTGTTTGGCGTGCGTGCACGTGCCAAGTATAGGTATTTCAAATAAATAGCGCGAATTTCAAAAGGGTGCTATCATATCAAGTATGCCGTCATATCCACATTTCCCCTACTTTATAAGATCGGTTTGTGTGCATCATAACTTCTCAACGAAAGGTGACAGGGTTCTCAAATTTGGTATATAGAATCCTCAGGTCATGAAGAAACACCTCACTAAGTTTGGCATAGATCGAATTACCTTAATGGAAAATTTAAACGGTTTTCCTAAACCCTTTATATAAAGCATATTTCCCTTACTTTTGTGTGCGCTATAATTCTTGAACGGAAAACACAGCGTCATGAAATTTGGTATATAGAATCCTCATGTGTTTTGTTGTACTATATTCTTAAATTTAACAAATTTTTCACTTACCACAAGCTCGAGCAAATATTGTAAACCAATTAGCTGCAGAATACTGTACAGCTCTTGATATAAAAAGAGCTGCATTGACTAGAAGAAATCCTGTTAAAAATGCTAAATATACATAATTATTTTTAACATAAGGTATTGTAAAATAATACGGTCTATACGTCATAATTTTTTTAAATATCGATGTTTTTTTATTCTGTGGTTTCGGAGGTACCAACCAACGATCAATACTGAAAAATTTGAAGTTAGTTTATACTTCAAAACAAGAAAAATAGTTACCTAATTGATAAATTTTCTAGTAATCCACCATGTTTTTCTAATTGATTTTTTAATGCTTCATAAGTAATTGCACCTCTACTGTTTGTATCAGCATCTTCAAACATTGCCATGGTTAAATCATCTATTTGTTCTTCACTAAATTGCATTCCATTTTCATCCATACAAGCTCGCATTACATGCTGGAGTTCCCTGTGTTGAATCAAACCATCACCTTAAAATTTAACAATTTTGATAACCAAGAAGAGGAACTCATGCTGAAAAGAAAGTTTCTCCAATCAAGAATAAGGCTATTACGAGATGTGCCATGGTGGAAGAAGAAATTTGAAAAAACTAGCACGTAAAGCCTTCAAGAGCCAACTGGAATAGCTACAAAGAAGCTCTAACAAAATATAACAACGAACTAAGAAGGTCTAAGGGTAAATGAGGCAATTCTGTAAATGGTTAATATTCTAGCCCCAGCAGATTTAAGCCCTACAAATTTCTTGAAGGGATGGTAATCTTAATTCTAATCTATAAATAAACCATCAAGAAGTTTTAAGCCCCACAAATCTGTTCGAGAGGATGACATATTTCTAGCCCTTCTACAAGAGGGCACCAATATCTTAATCACTCACTTAATAAGAGTTTCTTTTAACATGGAACCTTAAAGGCTGTCAAATATCTAATTACCTACGCTGTGCTTGTTTGGTCGAACAGAACAAGGCACCACTGGTGCTATGAGATCGTGTCCTGGTACGGTCTTGATGGTAATTCTAGATCTTTTTCCTTGCATTTACATATAGAAAGGATTGCTCTGAAAAGTGCCTATAGAATACTACGAACTTAATCTCTGAAACCCGATGATCTTATACATCTTGGGATTCTATGGGTCGGAGCATTTCAATCTATGAAGATGTCTACAGACATGGTCTTCAAAACGAGATTACGAACTCACACGAAATGTAAAGAGATTACAGGTCTTAAAGTTAGGCTCTCAATAGCCCTGAAAAACACTTCTTTGTTTTTCTAAACATCTGTGGCATCTCGATATGCCTCATCATGGATGAGGTTCAAAATTGGGAAAAGGAACTCGGTACAACCTACTGGAAAAACGATCCAGGTCAAAGAAAAACAACAAGGTTAATACGCTAGGATGAAAGAGAAGAAGACTTTTAATAGCGATATTAACAGAACAGAATTTTGAATAAATAAATGTTGATAACCAAGAAAAGTCACTTAGATCGTTTAATACTCAATTGCTACAAAAAGCTTCCTCAATCAAGAATAAGGCTATTCAGCTGGTGAAAGAGTTCTAAACTTTAAAACAAAGTTCATATTTGGACAGAATAACTGAAATAAAGAAGCTTGCAGCAGATGACATGCATACAAGAAATCTGCAGAAGCTTCAAGAAAATTATTGACTAAATAATAAGTAACTTACCATCTAAATCGTACACTTTGAACAAGAATCGAATTTTATCATTAGGTGATTGTCCAGCAAATTGGTGCATGGCATCTAAAAATTCTTGTAATGAAATTGATCCTGAGTTGTCTTTATCAAATATTTGGAAAACTCGATCTGTAAAGAATGGCTGCAAACAAATTGGGTAATTTTGCATTTAAATTATATTTTTGTAACGTTTAACTTACATTTTTTGATACAACAATACTTTTAAAATCTTCTTTTTTAATTTCTTTTCCATCGCCTACGGTTTGACGAAAAAGTTGCTCTAAGCGATCTATACTACCTGGATCAAAACCTGTACGAGGCCTGGAAATTAAGATATAATAAATACAATAGGAAGAATTGAAAGTGACAGTAAAACAAACCAAGAAAACCAATATAACTCGATATTAAAAAAATATAGGAAAGAATTGAAAGAAGAAACTTGTGGATCTAGAAGCAACTGGATAATAAGATAGATACAAAATTCGAGATAATTGAATTACTTATTTAGGACATAATTTTCTAGTAGAAGATGATAAAAATAATAAAGAGGTGTGTGATAATAGATAGATAGATAGATATTTTTTGGGTTGGCTGTTAGCCTATATCACTGCGACCTTTGCAGACCTATTGGGAAACATCCATTATCTGTGGAATAGGATTAGAGCACCTTGTCCAGTTTTGCCCTCTTAATGAGACTTAATAGCCTTGACAGTGGCCAATCCGCATAACTTGGAGCAGCCAGTTTCTCCTCTCCCAGTAATAGATACCGCGTCCTTGCAAGGCCTTTACATTGGCATAGGACATGATGTGCAGTTTCCTTTTCCTCTTGGCAGTATCGACAAATGGCTTCATCTGCTAAGTTTAGCTGACTCATGTGTTTTCTGAGCCTTCAATGTACTGTCAAGAGACTGACATTCATTCTGACATCATTTCGCCTTTGTGATAGCAGCTCTGCAGTAAACTTCGCCGAGTATCCCTTTATGAAGAGTTTGGCTTGTCGCTTGCCCGGTGATTTTCCCACCACTCCTAGGCTTTTTCTAGCCTCCATTTCTCAATGGCTGCCTTTCTAAATGTATTAGCAACTCCGCGAATGGTTCCGGGCCAATCATTGGAGTGTTAGCTCCCGCACGGGCCAAATCATCAGCCTTCTCATTGCCCCGAAACCCTGAGTGTCCTGGTATCCATGCCAGTGTCAGAGAATTTTGACTAGCGGCATGTGTCAGGGCCCCAACGCAGTCCCACACCAGCTGTGAGCTTATTTGTGCTGAGACTATCGCCTTTAGAGCTGCTTGGCTGTCCGAGTATATGACTACGGTTTTAACCGTTTTACCCGTTACGATCTCCATTGCACAGTGTTGTATGGCCATTACTTCAGCCTGAAACACTGTGGCATACGCACCTAGACTTAGTTGGACTTCTGTCCTGTGTCCTCTACTATATATACCTGACCCTGTGCCCTTCTGAGTCTTTGAGCCATCGGTATACTAGTTGGACTCCCCTTGGATGGAGGGGCCATTCTTCCATGAGTCCCTTTCCAGAATTTCTACTCGAAAGTTTCTAGCAAAGTTATACCTGGGGACTATCCTGTCCTGAGGCATGCTTATTATTTGATCCGCCTTAACCCTATCATATAACTCTGCTTGTTTTTTCCTTTTAATGAGGTAATGGGAGCCTGGCCTTGTAGCAGCCTGTGAGCAGTTGCCATAGCCTCGCCCTGTATGGTGTATGATGACCAAAAACGAACACATTTTTAATGATTTTTCTTCAACACCTCTTCAATTGACATTTTACATACGTTTGATATTTATCGCTTTACATGACTAACTCATCATTCACAAAACCCGTGAATCTGACCTATTATTATTATTTAATAAATGACAATTCTTGATGACATTTGACATTTGTTACTTGACGTTGACACATCTGTTGACAAGTTATGTAGATGAATACAACTCTCTAGATGACATCTGTCATATTAAATGACAATTGTGCTGTCACTTCAATATCTCATGCAAATAAATGATCAAATATAAACAAATTTATACAAATTATAAATACCTGGCGTTTGTGATGCCACTTAAAAATTCCATGATAGCTTCTGTTGATATAACGCCAGAATTTTCTTCATCAATAAGTCGAAAAAGTTTGTCTATAATCTAAAATCAACCAACAAAAATGTGATCTAATATTTAGATATTGCGAAATATTGTGTACTTACTCCTTTTGTTAATAAAATTTGTGAAAATTGTTCGGGATAAATTGGTTTATCACCACATAAACAATACGCGACACTTTCCAATTGTTCAGCAAAGTCGATTTGTTTTTCATTTCTGTAAATCGATAAATAAACAATGTAAAAAAACTGTATTTAAAATAACATAAATTTTGTTTATACAGATTGGATTATTTTATTTTGTATTTTAAAATGTTTAATTGATTTTTATCGGAAGATATTTGTATTTTTATTGAAAAAAAAAGACACTTACATTAATCTCTGTTTCAAGAATTCTATCCAATCTTCTTGCACTAAGTACTGTGTTCGGTCTTGGTCAAATAACTTAAATATTTGGTCCAAAAGCTCCTATAATAAAAAGACAACGAATTATTTTAATTGCCTTGGTTCATTTAAATGAGCACATATTTCACCATCAATTGATTATTTAATGATACCTTCAAAACTCTGTCTTTTTTAATTAATCCCCAAAGTTACAGTATGACAAGTTTGACATATTTTAACCTTAGATGTCAGTTTATATTCAAAGTTTAACATATGTCATGTGAAATTATGACATGTAACAGTCAAAGTGTGACAATTTTGACAAAATTTAATGAATATTTAAATCTGACATATTTTAACGTCAGATGACAGTTCCTAGTCGAATTTTATACATTAAACATTAACCAAAAATTTGCTATTTGACATTTGAAGTTTGACAAATTTAGTATTTGTTAGTAATACAGGTTCTACCTAAATGTGACATATTTCATATTGAAACACTTATGGGGACTTTTACACAATTTATTTACAAAATTGTTAAGATACACTGAACTCTGCTGGATAACGTTTAACTTCTTCACAATACAATGAACTCTTGTGAATATTTGAACTTGAACTGACGTTAACTGCCCATACATCCCCTTATATACAACTTTATTTAATCTAGTCAGTGTGTTTAGATCTTTCTAGAATTTTCTAGAAACATTATTTAATCTAGTCAGTGTGTTTAGAAGTTTCTAGAATTTTCTAGAAACATTATTTAATATAGTCAGTGTTTTTAGACGTTTCTAAAAATCAACTGTCAATAACAATCTTTCAAATTAAGGTCCCTTCATGGTTATCCCGTTACACTGCCCCCTCCTTAGATTCATTCCTCCTGGAATGTTATTTCCTACATCGGAATCCCGCACACTCCCTGAGCCAGCCAAACCATCTTCTTGGAGTTGCTGCGCATCTCCACTGTGGTTTCCCTGGTAAGGCGCCAAACGATCATGATGGACCACGACGGGTTTCCCTCTGGGAATTTTCACGATCCGATAAATGACATCGTTAATCTTCTTCTTGATGGTGTAAGGACCTTCCCAGTTCTTCTGTAATTTGGGACAAATACCTCGACGCCGTCGGGAGTTACAGAGCCAGACTAAATCTCCAACTTGGTAACTTTTTCCATTGTCCGTGTGTCATAGTACCTCTTCATCCGATCACTAGATAATTGTAGTTTTCCACGCACCAGGTTGTGTATATTCTCCATTCGATTCTGAAGGTCGGCGACATATTTTTCACGGGCCATTTCTTCACCAGGTTTACAACCAAATACCAAGTCACATGGTAGCCTCATTTCTCTACCGAACAGGACCTTCGCAGGCGTTTGGCCAGTTGATTCGTTGATGGCCGATCGAATTGCCATTAGAAATAGTGGAATATGTCGATCCCAATCCCTCTGACAATCTGACACCACTTTTGACAGATAGTTGGTTATAGTCCGGTTCATTCGTTCCACCATTCCATCAGACTGAGGATGCATCGCTGTGGTTCTCGTTTTGCGGATACCTAATCTTTGGCAAACTTCTTGAAACAGCTTGCTCTCAAAATTTCTTCCTTGGTCTGAGTGTAATTCTAGTGGTACCCCAAATCGGCTTACGAATTCTTCAACTAATATATCTGCTAAAGTGGTGGCTTCCTGATTGGGAACGGCATAGGCTTCAACCCATTTAGTGAAGTAGTCCATTACAACAAAGATGTATTTGTTTCCTTCATCGGCCTGTGGAAGTGGCCCTAATACATCTACTGCGATTCTTTCAAAAGGACTTCCGACCAGATATTGCTGCATTTCCGATTTCGGCTTTCGGTGCGGACCATTACTGGCAGCACATGTGGTGCATTTACGACACCAATCTTTAACATCATTAGTGCAATTTACCCAGTAAAATCTATCTCGGATCTTTTGCAGCGTTTTCGTGATACCCAGATGTCCTCCGGAACTATTATTATGCATCTGTTTTAAAATTTCTGGTACAGCATTTCTTGGGACTACTATTTGTTTCCTTGTTTCTGTGCCCTCGGAATTTTTTACAAGTCTTTTAACGAGCCCACCGTCCAAAATTAAAAAGTTCCATTGGGCCCAGTATGCTGTTAGCTGTTACAGCAGGAGAGGATGAGGATATCTCACCCCACACCTGACACCAATTTGAAACACTTATGGGGACTTTTACACAATTTATTTACAAAATTGTTAAGATACACTGAACTCTGCTGTATAACGTTTAACTACTTGACAATACAGTGAACTCTTGTGAATATTTGAACTTGAACTGACGTTAACTGCCTACATCCCCTTATATACAACTTTATTTAATCTAGTCAGTGTGTTTAGATCTTTCTAGAATTTTCTAGAAACATTATTTAATCTAGTCAGTGTTTTTAGACGTTTCTAAAAATCAACTGTCAATAACAATCTTTCAAATTAAGGTCCCTTCACGGTTATCCCGTTACAATATGAAAACTATAATAAGTGACAGCTGTAATGTGACAAGTTTGACATATGATTTAAACACTACATAATTTGCAATGTGATAAGTTTGACAGTTTTTAACCTAAGACGACAGTTTGACATATGACAATTTTGACGTATTTCAATGAGTAATTAACTTCTTAATTATCAAAGTGAGAAGAATACATAATTAACCGAGAAATGAGATTAATATGTGATTACAACACAACATAACCCAGTTTTATTGTACATTTTTTAAATTTTTTTTATTGCTGCAGGTACCCATTCTTGTTTCGTAGGCGGTACCATGAAGGTTCCAAGCAAATCTCGATTTTAATATTTAATCAAACCGGCGTGAACTAAAAAAAAACATGACGATACTGATTTTCATTCTTTTTTTTAGGACCACCTACTGTTTTTAGTTCGCGAACAATTATTTCGATGGTTATCACTGGTCAGAAGGAGGTTGATCTCGTAAATTGCAAGTTATTGCTCTATATGAAGAGGCAATCAATGATCTTACTTATTGTGTACACTGATAATGGTAAAAAAGAATAAATATCTCTGTTAAAATCAGATTTACACAGATTGCGATAGTTTAAAACTATTAAGGGTCTTTTCGTGTGTTAAGAAGTCTGTTAAGAGTTTAAAAAAATCTTTTTTGGGTCTTTACATGTGTCTAGAACTCCGTTAGGAGTTTTAAAAAATCTTTTTTGGGTCTTTTCGTGTGTTTAGAAGTCAGTTTAGTCTCTAAGAAGATCTTTTAGTATTTAGAGAGTTTCGGGGGCAATAAATCGATCTGTGATTTCATTTTTAGAAAACATCGTTTTATCAGTATTTTCAGTCAATAAAAAAACTTCTACAATAAAATGAATAATCTCACTCTTCCTGACATCTATTAACGAGTGGTAATATTATTTTTTTATAGCAACACTAAAGCTACTTTGCTTCATTTTCTTATAGCAACACTAAAGCTACTTTGGTAGATAGCTTTTGAGGTGAGACTAAAAAAATCAATTGTTTGCTTATATTAGTGATAAAATATGTTTTTTTAATCAAGTGTTTATTAAAAATCCTGTTAAGAACTCTTATAAACAATCCATTTTCGTTTCAAAAAACCTTCAAGAAAATCGTCATCAACCACAAACGCAGTTCAATATTGAAATTTGACACTTATCACAACTTAAAATTGATGTTTGACACCTGTCAACAGTCCAATATTGACATTTGACAGCTTTTAGAGCTTAATATTAACATTTAACACGTGTTAGAGTTTATTATGAGTGGACTGAGGACGGCTCTCAAAGAATTTTCGACGATGCAGGGATCAAGTACTTTACTGACGGATCTCGCACTTCAGAAGGAACCGGTGCAGGGGTCTGTGGTCCACGCAACCTTAGGCTGCACTTCAGTTTGGGAATGGAGTCAACCGTATACCAGGCTGAGGTATTCGCCTTACTAAAGGCTGCCGACCACGCCCGAGGCCGTGGCTGGAGAGGGGAGAGGATAACTTTCTTCTCTGACAACCAGGCTGCACTGCTGACCTTAAAACAATTCCGGGTTAGTTCCAAGCTGATCTGAGAGTGCATACAAAACCTCAATCAACTGGCTAGACACAACAGGGTCTTCTTGGAGTGGGTGCCAGGGCATAAGGGTTTTGAAGGCAATGAAACCGCGAACCTTCTGGCCAAAAAGGGAGCAGACACACGATTCGTTGGTCCAGAACCTGTACTGGGACTGCCTAGAGCCTGGGTAAGGACCAAAGTCAAGAACTGGGTCTGGGAAGAGTCGACCAAACACTGGAGTACTGTAGGACTGAGGCACTCGAAGCTGACGTTCAAAGGATACTGACTTCTGACATACTTAATCTTGGAAGAAGTCAGATAAGAGTACCTACTGGTGGGCCTGCTCACAGGGCACGGACCATTCAGACTACACCTTCGAAGGATGGGGATTCTGACACAGGAACCCACCTCGTGCTGATTGTGCGCCATGGAAGATGAGACGGCAACTCACATTCTATTCGAGTGTGAGGCCTTGGACTATAAACGGTTCTTTATCTTCGGTGACACGAACCCTGAATCCTATCACCACCTTGAGGAGCTAGTCGCAGGACTCAAATCTCTTATAAAGGGATCTGTCCTGTGGCAACAGTAACTCAAGGAACTTGGGATACCTGGATTCAAGCCTACCTGAAGATCAGCGTGGTGTTGATTTTCAGCTGAGCAAACAAGAGTCCTGCACGCACGGGTGCATGTAAGGACGCTTGGTGCCAAACCTGGTCACAATATTCCCATAGTAAGCAGTGCTTAAAACATGGGGCTCCACTGGAGTGACCATGCCAGGTTTGTTTAGATTAGATTAGATTAGAGTTTATTATTGATATTTGACACCAGTCACAGTTTAGTGTTAACGTTTGACTTGGTTCACTATTAAATTTGACACCTGTAACTATTCAATACTGATATATGAGCCTCTTTATAGTTCAATATTAATATTTAAACCTTTTACAGATCAATATTGACATTTGGCACCTCTTAAAGTTCAATGTTGACATTTGACACTTATTACAGCTCAATATTGAGGTTCAATACCTAACACAGTCTAATGTTGATATTTGACAGTGGTTACAGTCCAATACTGACATTTAACAGTTGTTAAAGTCCAATATTGACATTTGAGAGTTGTTAGGTACAGTTGATTATTAACATTTAACACTTTTACAGTTTAAAATTGTCATTTTACTGCTGCTACAGTTAAGTATTGACATTTGTTGCAGTTTTAGATTCACATTTGAGATCCGTCACATTGCAATATTGTCATTTAATACTTTTTACAGTTCATTATTGACATTTGACACCTGTCAGAGTTTAGAAGTTCGATCTTTCCCACTACTTTCATAAAGGCTTGTATAGACTTTTTTATTGTACTGACACGTATTTTTTTCTCTATAAGCGTTTATTTTATCTGATAGAGATTCTTAACGCGCCACGCATTCTACCTTCGTAGTGGTGTGGAAACGAATTTTAAATTTAATGAATAAAGCTAATAGAACTATGAGATCGCAAATAGGTAAGTGGTTCGAATTTTTTTACAGAAATCAGCAAATTCTTGTATTTTGTATAGGTATTTTATATAGGTACACGATCTGTATACTCGAATAAAACATACCTTGTTAATGTACAGGAATCCTAATAAATTTCTATTTACTGAAAGTTACAAGACCTCGATCGTAGGCGTAACACATCTTGAACCTGTTTAATGTTTTATGATCCGATCAACCGTCATTAATAAATTGAGTTCTTGTGCTATTATACATCATTGTACTGCAATAAGTTTCTTAGATAAAAAAATTATATGGAACACATTTATCAATAAATTTTCTAAGGGACATTTTAAAATTTCCAGTTATTGATCTGATGATGGCCATTTAGTACTTTCACCAACATTATTGGCCGCCCTCCTCATGTATACCGGTCACGAAAAGAACCACCACAGGGCGTCTGGGTACTGATGTATGGTACCATGGCTACCTAGAAGGTACCACTCCACTCTTATATAATCGGAACCTGTCCATTCGATGGTCAGTTGAGAAACCACTACAAGAGGAGTATATCGTTGATTTTTTTTGATGAATTTTATTATCGCGATGTTTTATCCGAAAATTGTTTTATATGAACGAAGAGTCTATACAAGAAAAGTTATTTATTGTAATAAATATTAATTAAACGTGTTAAATTTGGTCGTTTCTATATTTTTATTTCGACCAATGTTTCAGTTTTATTTGTATCATCATAAGACTATATAAAATATTGAATTGACAGCTAATACAGTCTTATGTTAACATTTGACACGTGTCACAATTTAATCTTGACATTTGACAGCTGTTGTAATTAAACATTGACACTTGATATCTGTCACAGTGCAATATTGAGATTTGACATATTACAGTTCATTATTGACATTTGGAAACTACCAGAGTTTAGTTATGACATTTAACTTACTTCACTATTAATATTCGACATTTGTAACACTTCCGTATTGACATATGACAATTATCACAGTTCAATATGGATATTTAAACTATTACAGATCAATATTGACATTTGATACCTTTTACAGTTTAATATTGACATTTGACACCTGTTACAGTTCGATATTGACACTTGGTATCTATTACAGCCAACCTTGAAATTTTTACTGATAGGTGAAACCTGTCATAGTTTAATATTTGTCAATATTGTAATTTGACAGAATAAAAAAACTAACTATATATTCCTGTTGTTTTAATTCAAATTTCAACCTGCACAACAGTGTTCAAAGCGCACATTGACATATACTTCTGTTAATTTTGTCGCTTAAGGGGCGGTTTCTCCAAACTAGTTTAAACTACCTGGATCGTTTAACCGAAAGTTTAACTTCAAAATCGATTTCTCCAACCGAAAACGTTAGTTTAACTGCTGGCGACGATTAAACTGCCTCTCCACTTGGTTTAAACTCTCGATTGTGGGTTAAGCTACTCCTGTCGGCTGTCACAGTAAACAGACGTAACAGAACCTAGAATATTACTTCGTTTTGCCGTGTTGTGTACAGTAAATGAATGGAAGAAATCTTTGATAATTTGATTGCGGTGGAAGATGAAGAATTGGAAATACGAGCCCCTATTAGACGTGGTTCTAGAAGAATCCGTGACTGAGTTGATCATTTTCAAATATGGGAATTTTTTAATAGGTTTAGGATGACCAAGAACACCGCTAGCATGGTTTTAGAACTTATTCCAGGTAACATACAGTCAAGAACAACGAAGAACCAAGCTGTTACTCCTAAGGTTAAGTTTTTCACTACCCTTCGATACCTTGCCTCTGGCAGTTTTTCAATTAATGTTTGAGATTATAGTAGTAGGTATTCACATTTCTACATAAGGTAGTCAAGGAAGTGTGCAACAACATGGCTAGGCTCTTTCCACAGTTCATAAAAATGCCCTCCACTAAAGCTAAAATAAATCAGCTTAAACATGGATTTTACCAAAAAGCTAAATTTCCTAATTGCATCGGTGCTCTAGACTGTACTCATGTTAAAATAAAGTCTGTGGGAAGGGAAACTGCAGAAACTTATTGCATCGTAAAGGATTGTTTTCTAGGAATATATAGGCAATTTGTTACAGTTCTCTATTATTTAGTAACGCTGTTGCACGATGGCCTGGATCTATGCATGACTGTCACGTATTTAATTCATCAAGAGTTAAAAAAGATTTTGAAAATGGTGTATACAGGAACAGTACCTATATTAGTAGTTGATAGTGGTTATGGCTGCACTAACTACTCCATTCCAGCACTAGATGAAGTACCTAGTGTTGCCAGAGGAACGTCTTTTTCAAGAGGCTCGAGTGCGTACTCGCAATCCAATTGAAAGATGTTTTGGTGTTTGGCTTTTAACGTTTTATAAATGTTAAAAATAACTTCCACTTTCCTTCAAACCTCATCCTTCTCTTTTTGCGAAACATGATCGGTCTTCTTACATTCGATCATATCCTTAAAATCGTGAACTAAATCCAACAACATATCATCTTCTGTTTGTTTAAAGTTTTTGTTTCTCTTAAGTACATTTTTTTCTACTTCTGTCTTCATTATGTCAGAAAACTAAGTTTAATTCAATCAAAAGCTATAATCACAATGCAACTAACCTCTAATAGCAGAACAAAAACAATGCCAATGTAAACAAACAGGGCAGCCAACCGAGACTTTTGAAGGTATAAACTAAACCTTCGGACAAATTTTGTGGAGAAATTGGAAAGCAGTTTAAACGTTCTTTTAAAGAAATTCTCAGTTTAAGTTAAACCACATTTGGAGAAACCGCCCCTAAGTTGATTTAATTTAAACGTCAAACTGTTAATCTGATATTGACAATAAGTGTGTTAACAGCGCATTCTATCATTGACAGATAAATCAGTCAATTTTGACACTTTAGTAGTCTAAATGTTCCTATTTATATTTATAGCATTTGCATTTTTTTTTTCACTTTAAAGTTGTTGATATTGACCACAATTTTAAGTAATTTGTTAATTATTTCGTAGCCCCGAATGTTCAATTAGTTAGAAATCTAAGCAAATAAATATTTATACGCACCTTGATTGTCTCATTTAATTGTCTCAAGAACATGAAAAGTGACATAATGTGTTACTAAAATTATCAGGATGAACACTTCAGTGGTAATTATTCTATAATTGTTGCTCTTGACCTAACTTTGCACCATTTGCAATATTTTTTTAAATTTAATTGCTTGATTAACACAACGTTTTTCTTCTCTCGACGAAGATTATTGTTTAATGAAATACGAAATTATCATAGACAAATATGCAGTCACGAAATGATTAAATCATTATAATTATTATATTAAAATAAGAAAAAAATATAAGATGATCTCGGTTGAAAGACTTTGCTGTTATTATTTTTTTGTTTTTAAAAGCAGGATATTAAGTGATCCACCGAGCCGATAACATTTTGCAATCAATCTTTATTAAAAGTTTTACAAGTCAACTTACACTGCATTTTTGCTACCAAAGCAGTCAAGCATGTGATCATGATTGATAAAATAAAAAGACTACTTAAAACAAAGTTTTTATTTACACTGCTTCACATATTTCAACATATTCTAGCAATGAAATTTCAGTCATTAGAATCAATATTATGATAAGCGTCAATTTTCTAATTGTCTATAATGTGTCTATTATTTCTATCATTGCCTGTCAATCGTCAATTGCTTGTCAGTCTTGTATATTTTCGTTTTGACATATCTCAAATATCAAATTATAAAGGTATGTGTCAGTCACTGTTAATTGTCAATAACTTGTCAATCGTATTCTATTTTTAAGTAAATTGTCATTAGAATTTTTTTAAGTGTCAATTTTCTAATCGTATAAGTGTCTATTTTCTATGACACTACCTGTCATTCGTAAGTTACTTGTCAGTCTTGTATATTTTTTCGTATTGACATATGTCAGAAGTCAAATTAAACAAGTATCTGTCAGTGACTTTTATTTGTCAATAACTTGTCAATCCTGTTATTAAATTTAAAGTAAATTGTCATTGGACTTCTGCTAGATATTATCTGGTAAGTTTCAATCTTATTTACTGTTATTTTGGCATATGTCAAATTTATTGCTAACTGTCAGTTGTCAATCACAATCTTACATGTATTTTTTGTTAAAAAAAAATTCTGTCAGTATCTATCATCCGTCCATGAGTTGTCAATCTTGTATATTGTCATTTTGATAGGTGTCATATGTCAAATCATACAGATACATGTTACTAACTGTCAATTCCCAGTCAGTTGTGTTATTAAATAAGTAAATTGTCATTGGACTTCTTATTCATATTATACCAACCATCATCTTAATAACAACGAAAATTAAACAGAAAAAAACGTCAGAATCATTAACATAATTGTTCAAGTATCTAAAAGTAGGTAACGAAGAAAGGATATGTATTAATTAAAATCGTCATCAACCACAAACGCAGTTAACATCTCTTAGAGTTCAATATTGACATTTGACACTTATCACAACTTAAAATTGATGTTTGACACCTGTCAATAGTCCAATATTGACATTTGACAGCTTTTAGAGCTTATTATTAACATTTAACGTGTGTTAGAGTTTATTATGAGTGGACTGAGGACGGCTCTCAAAGAATTTTCGACGATGCAGGGATCAAGTACTTTACTGACGGATCTCGCACTTCAGAAGGAACCGGTGCAGGGGTCTGTGGTCCACGCAACCTTAGGCTGCACTTCAGCTTGGGAACGGAGTCAACCGTATACCAGGTTGAGGTATTCGCCTTACTAAAGGCTGCCGACCACGCCCGAGGCCGTGGCTGGAGAGGGGAGAGGATAACTTTCTTCTCTGACAACCAGGCTGCACTGCTGACCTTAAAACAATTCCGGGTTAGTTCCAAGCTGATCTGGAAGTGCATACAAAACCTCAATGAACTGGCTAGACACAACAGGGTCTTCTTGGAGTGGGTGCCAGGGTATAAGGGTTTTGAAGGCAATGAAACCGCGAACCTTCTGGCCAAAAAGGGAGCAGACACACGATTCGTTGGTCCAGAACCTGTACTGGGACTGCCTAGAGCCTGGGTAAGGACCAAAGTCAAGAACTGGGTCTGGGAAGAGTCGACCAAACACTGGAGTACTGTAGGACTGAGGCACTCGAAGCTGACGTTCAAAGGATACTGACTTCTGACATACTAAATCTTGGAAGAAGTCAAATAAGAGTACTGGTGGGCCTGCTCACAGGGCACGGAAGATGAGACGGCAACTCACATTCTATTCGAGTGTGAGGCCTTGGACTATAAACGGTTCCTCATCTTCGGTGACACGAACCCTGAATCCTATCACCACCTTGAGGAGCTAGTCGCAGGACTCAAATCTCTTATAAAGGGAACTGTCCTGTGGCAACAGTAACTCAAGGAACTTGGGATACCTGGATTCAAGCCTACCTGAAGATCAGCGTGGTGTTGATTTTCAGCTGAGCAAACAAGAGTCCTGCACGCACGGGTGCATGTAAGGACGCTTGGTGCCAAACCTGGTCACAATATTCCCATAGTAAGCAGTGCTTAAAACATGGGGCTCCACTGGAGTGACCATGCCAGGTTTGTTTAGATTAGATTAGATTAGAGTTTATTATTAATATTTGACACCAGTCACAGTTTAGTGTTAACGTTTGACTTGGTTCACTATTAGTTTTACAAGTCAACTTACACTGCATTTTTGCTACCAAAGCAGTCAAGCATGTGATCGTGATTGATAAAATAAAAAGACTACTTACAAAAAAGTTTTTATTTACACTGCTTCACATATTTCAACATACTCTAGCACTGAAATTTCAGTCATTAGAATCAATATTTTGATAAGAGTCAATTTTCTAATTGTCTATAATGTGTCTATTATTTCTATCATTGCCTGTCAATCGTCAATTGCTTGTTGGTCTTGTATATTTTCGTTTTGACATATCTCAAATGTCAAATTATACTGGTATCTGTCAGTGAGTGTTAATTGTCAATAACTTGTCAGTCGTGTCCTATTTTAAACTAAATTCTGAATAGAATTTTGTTAATGTCAATTTTCTAATCGTATAAGTGTCTATTTTCTATGACACTGCCTGTCATTCGTAAGTTACTTGTCAGTCTTGTATATTTTTTTGTATTGACATATGTCAGAAGTCAAATTAAAGAAGTATCTGTCAGTGACTTTTATTTGTCAATAACTTGTCAATCGTGTTATTAAATTTAAAGTAAATTGTCATTGGACTTCTGCTAGATATTATCTGGTAAGTTTCAATCTTATTTACTGTTATTTTGGCATATGTCAAATTTATTGCTAACTGTCAGTTGTCAATCACAATCTTACATGTATTTTTTGTTAAAAAAAAATTCTGTCAGTATCTGTCATCCGTCCATTAGTTGTCAATCTTGTATATTGTCATTTTGATAGGTGTCATATGTCACATCATACAGATACATGTTACTAACTGTCAATTCCCAGTCAGTTGTGTTATTAAATAAGTAAATTGTCATTGGACTTCTTATTCATATTATACCAACCATCATCTTAATAACAACGAAAATTAAACAGAAAAAAAAACGTCAGAATCATTAACATAATTGTTCAAGTATCTACAGTGAAAGTTGTTCTGTATTAAAATATTTAAATTTGGGACTACACCTCTAACATTAGTAATAGGTTAAGGAACTGTAGCTAAGAACTTGTGATTCCAGTTGATTTGGTTTATCATTATGTATGCATGTATAAAAAGTAGGTAACGAAGAAAGGATATGTATTAATTATATATAAAAAAAGGATAATAATTTGATTAGATAGTATTTTCAAGTTAAGGTAATCAACTATATTATGATTGTTGTAAATTTCTTCTGATTTAAAAAGTAAATATAAAAAATGCATAATCAATTGTCAATCTTGTATAACTGCCATTTTGACATATGTCACTGCTTGCCATTCGTCAATTATTTGTCAATCTTGTATAACTGTTGTTTTGACATATGTCAGATGTCAAATCATACAGGTATCTGTCAGTGTCTGTCAATTGTCAATAATTTGTCAATCGTGTTGAAGTAAATTATCATTGGACTTCTTCGATAAAAAGATAGTAAGATTTTTTATTTCGAGATAATTTACTAAATGATGATTGTTGTAAATTTCTTCTTATTTAAAAAGAAATTACAAAAAATAAATGCAAAATCTGCAGGTGGATTTTCTTATTGAAAAAACCAATTAGGTTTTATTTACAACGTTGTTAGCGGTAACATGCAAAACAAGGTAATTTTATCTTCCTCTATTGTCATGTCAACGAGAAAGAAATCAGAAGCCCAAAGTCTAAACGATGTAAATAAATGCTAACTTTAAAGATTCTTTAAATTTTCTTACGTGATGTGAAAGATAGGATAATTAAGAAAATTTAAAGAATCTTTAAAGTTAGCATTTATTTACAAATTTTTAATAAAATTGCTACAAAAAAACATAAAAAAAAATGGCCATTATCTTTCACATGTTAACAACTCACTTTATTTGTAGAATTTCTTTCATTAAACTATCACGTACTGTCACATTTAGACAGATGACAGTTGAAAACCAAATAATTGACACATGACAGTTAACACAACATAGTTGGCATAGCTCAGTTGACACACGACAGATGACAAGGCGTATGGAGATCAAGTGACAAGTGATGGATGACAGACAACAGGTGACAGACAACAAATGACAAATTTATGAATACCTACCTTGGAGTTTAAGTGATTAAAATATACACATATTTTTAATCTTATTATTTAATGGGGTCTAGGTTAGTTAATAAGTAATTTTTCGTGTTAAAATTGCGTAAATGTATCACCAATTTCATCCGGTGTCTTAGGATTTGAATAATTTTTTTTAGGATTTATAGTTTTACTTCTAGTAGCTGTTCACCTTACAGTGACAAATTTGTTTGAAAATTTTATAGTGTTAATTAATTTTAATGTCACAACAGCATTTTTAGATTTATTAATAATTAAATTATATCGAAATTTATTGTTCTCTTAGTCACTTTCTTCTCATTTATTTTTCATTTATATTGGCGTTTTTTTATTAGCAATTGATTTATCATTTATCTGTAGGTGTCAAGGATTTATGTTTTTATATTTTAATTATTTTTAAAATAACGAAAAAAGAATAGGGAACAAATTACAGTTGACCGAGACTATCTGACAGAATAGTTGACACAAAACAGATGGTAGATGATGAGGGATTAGATAACAGAAAAAAAATAACATATAACAGAAGACAGATACCTAAAACCGGATAACAGATAAGAGATAACAAAGAACAGAGGTCAGATAACAAGAGACAAAGAATAAATAACAGAGGAGATAACAGAGAACAGATAACAGAAGACGGTTAACAGAGGACAGAGGACAGATAACAGATAAAAGAAAACTAATAACAATGGACATAGAGCAAAAAACAAATAACAGAAGACAGATAATAGTTCACAAGGAACAGGGAACAGATACCAGAGAACAGAGGACAGCTAACAAAGGACAAATAATACATTACAGAGAACATAATAACATTTAGCAGTACACGGATAAGAGAGAACAGATAACAAAAGATAGATAACAGAAACAGAGGACAGATAACAGAAGACAAATAAAAGAAGATAGATAACAGAAAACAGAGGACAGATAACAGCAAACAGATAAAAGAGTACTGATAACAATGGACACAGAACAAAAACATATAACAGAAGACAGCGTACAAAGAACAGAGGATAGGTAGCTGAGGACAGATAATGGAACAGCAAAGAACATATAAAAAATTACAGATGATAGTGACAGATGGTACATTTAATAAAAGCTTACGTAAGAATTACCTAAGTGTGTTATTTGTTGATAATAATTTTTTTCTGCTGTTTCTAAAGAGAAAATATGATGAAAAAGGCAAAACAAAAACAAATAGACAGAATCGTAAAAATTTTCAAAAAATGGAAAATATATCTGTGTTAGGAGGTACGACGTTTGCTGGGTCAGCTGGTTTTTATATATTTTTCAATCCCTACACATTCTACACATAATAACATATTCACAACAAGTATTGAGTTAATATCTCCTGCAGTTTTTAATAAGTTGCTATGAAGACTTGTTGACACAACAGAAGCTTATTATTGCGTTTAAAATAAATGAAAATAAACAATTTGACAGGCATCACTGATGTATAGAGGTAACTCCAATTATTCCCTCTCTCGAATAACCAAACTAGTTATTATATTCTTTTTTTTTATTTGGGATCGTCATATAAGGCATTGCTATACATTGATAGCATAACTCTGACAAAAGAATATAACAAGTCATAACAGATGGGTAGGTAGATAAAGTTCAGTTAGTTTGATTATTATCTTTGGTTTATTACGAACGGATTGGGTTACTCAAATGTAAAATTATTTAATCACATGTAGTTAAACTCTATTGGAATTTTATTAATTACCTAATTAATCTATCATTTTCAATTTTTATATACTATCTGATGTATATCATATTTTATTTGTTAAATTTCATCTGTCATATTTTATCTGTCATATATCATATGTCATATATGATCTGTCATATATCAAATGTCATTTATGATATGTCCTTTACTAGCTGTGATAATTTCATAGTAAACGAAAAATTAAATTTAATTAATTTGTCAAAAACAATCAATCTTGTGTTGAAATATATTGGTATGTGTAGTAATCAAACTAGTTATATAAAAATATAAATAAATGTAATATTTTAAGGTCATATACGTAACAGAACAGAAATTAAATTTATTAGGCCGACCATACTCGTAGCGATGTATAAAATAATTAAATTATGGTGTTTTATGGAATAGATGTCAAAGATAATAATAGTATAATACTATTATGACGTTTTACAGAGTCTTTGAAAATCAAAGAACATATAGACCGTTTACTAAGAACCAACAACTACTTCCCTGGCTATATGCCACGACGGACATTGAATTACAGTTCAAAGTTACACGGGGTTAGTATATCTGCAAGATAGAACTAACCATTTTAGTTTGCAATTCGAAAGGATATCACTTGTAGACCGGTTTCGACGTATTGCGTCTCATCAGTACAAGGAAGATATCCGTCCAGAAGCTCTAAGAGCATCTAGACTGGAGATATGTCTGAAATCACACAAATACATTATCTTTAGTAAAGAAAATGTTAAAAGTGCGATAATAGCGACATCTCCATAACTAATTGTAAACTGAAATTCTATTTGACAAAAAACCTCTCTGCTTTGTAGGGTTAACTACTTGATTTACAGTTTCTTGCTAATCAATTGTCATTTCAGTAAAACGTTTATCAAATAGATGTCAAAGATAATAATAGTATAATACTATTATGACGTTTTACAGAGTCTTTGAAAATCAAAGAACATATAGACCGTTTACTAATTTTTTATTTTTAAGATTTTTCCAATTTTTTACGATTTTCTGATGTCTTTTGGTTTTATGACGAATTATCTTCTCGGTTTCTACATTTTTGTTACAGTTTTCCCATTTTTACCGATTTTAAGAGTTTGTTATAAATTTTGCAATTTTTAAAATTTTTAAAATTTTTTGTGGGTTGACAACATTTTTCCAATTTTTGAAGATTTTTCCAATTTCTAACGATTTTCTGATTTCTATTGGTTTAATGAAGAATTTTCTGATCGATTGTCAACATTTTTTTTTTATTTTTGTAAGTTTTACAATTTTTACCGATTTTCCAAATTTTTACAATTTTTTTGTGGGTTGACAACATTTTTTACAATTTTTTGTCGGTGTGTAAAATTTTTTTAGATTTTTAAATATTTTTTTACAATTTTCTGATTTCTTTTGGTTTTATGAAATTTTTTAAATAAATTTTCCGATTTTTTTGGTCGGTTTCAACATTTTTTTAGTTTGTACCATTTTTTCTTGTTTTTTATGAGATTTCAACAATTTTCTTCAAATATGTAGGTGGTTAACATTTTTTAAGATTTTTTTGTAGTTGATCAAGATTGTTCCAATTTTTGAAGATTTTTACAATTTCTAACGATTTTCTGATTTCTATTGGTTTAATGAAGAATTTTTTGATCGATTGACAACATTTATTTTTTATTTTTGTAAGTTTTACAATTTTTACCGATTTTCCAAATTTTTACAATTTTTTTGTGGGTTGTCAACATTTTTTACAATTTTTTGTCGCTGTGTAACATTTTTTTAGATTTTTAAATATTTTTTTACGATTTTCTGATTTCTTTTGGTTTTATGAATTTTTTTAATAAATTTTCCGATTTTTCTGGTCGGTTTTCAACATTTTTTTAGTTTGTACCATTTTTTCTTGTTTTTTATAAGATTTCAAGAATTTTCTTCAAATATCTTGGTGGTTAACATTTTTTACGATTTTTTTGTAGTTGATCAAGATTTTTCCAATTTTTGAAGATTTTTCCAATTTCTAACGATTTTCTGATTTCTATTGGTTTAATGAAGAATTTTCTGATCGATTAGTCAATATTTTTTTTATTTTTTTTACAATTTTTAGCGATTTTTCAAATTTTTACAATTTTTTTGTGGGTTGTCAACATTTTATACAACTTTTTGTCGATGTGTAACATTTTTTAAATATCTTTCCGATTTTTTACGATTTTTTTATTTCTTTCGTTTTTATGATTTTTTTTTAACATTTTAAGAGTTTTCGAATTTTTTTGTGGGTTGTCAACATTTTTTACGTTTTTTTGTCGGTGTGTTACATTTTTTTAGATTTTTAAATATTTTTCAATTTTTTTATGATTTTCTGATTTCTTTTGGTTTTATGAATTTTTTTTATAAATTTTCCGACTTTTCTGGTCGGTTTTCAACATTTTTTTAGTTTGTACCATTTTTTCTTGTTTTTTATAAGATTTCAAGAATTTTCTTCAAATATGTTGGTGGTTAACATTTTTTACGATTTTTTTGTAGTTGATCAAGATTTTTCCAATTTTTGAAGATTCTTCCAATTTCTAACGATTTTCTGATTTCTATTGGTTTAATGAAGAATTTTCTGATCGATTGTCAACATTTTTTTTTTATTTTTTTACAATTTTTACCGATTTTTCAAATTTTTACAATTTTTTTGTGGGTTGTCAACATTTTATACAACTTTTTGTCGATGTGTAACATTTTTTAAATAATTTTCCAATTTTTTCTGATTTTCTGATTTCTTTTGTTTTTATAATTTTTTTTAACATTTTAAGAGTTTTCGAATTTTTTTGTGGGTTATCAACATTTTTTACGATTTTTTGTCGGTGTGTAACATTTTTTTAGATTTTTAAATATTTTTCAATTTTGTTACGATTTTCTGATTTCTTTTGGTTTTATGAAATTTTTTTAAAAATTTTCCTACTTTTCTGGTCGGTTTTCAACATTTTTGAAGTAAAACTTCTTTAGCGACACTATGGGTAACTCAGTAAATCTAACGGACGTGACCAAAACAAAACCTGATTCAAAATACCTAACACGATGCTGCATGGGCGCCGGCAGCAGGGTGCAAGAGGGTGTGCTTGCACCCCCCTGTTATGAAAGAAAATACCTGAATTTACCAGAAAACTATATATTTTTTTATTAAATTATTGTTTGAATAAAAACTAAAGGCGTCGCGGTTGCTGTCCAAATCATTCTACATTCTATATATATTAGATCATAATAGTGTGTAGATGCAGATGCACCTCCCTGAAAATAATCATGGCGGCGCTCATGCAAATCTGCCTACTATATTAAATAAAATTAAATCTGTAATTGTATGAATTGGCAGCTTGTCATCTTGTCAACCAAAATACAGTGCTGGTAAATAGTTTAAATTTGTGTATAAAGTGTTTGTATTAAATATGAATAAACAAAGTGGATTTATTAATGAAGAAAGTGATGAAAAATATTGAATGAAAATAGTAAGTACCTACTCTATATGCATACATTTTATTTTTGGTGTGTAATTACACTATTTATACCTAATTATTTATACCTATTATTTATCCCTAGCTATTTTCGTTTTATAGACTTAAAGAGCTAAAAAGAAAAAGAAATTGTGAACGTCAAAGGGCATATTATAAGCGCCAGAAAGATTTGAAGAAAAATGAAAATGAAAAAAAGACGAGACAGCGACATTCATTATGATTTGATTAAGTAAGTTTATATACATACATACATATTATGATAGTAAATAATTGTTTATACGGAAGCTTTACGTTAAGTAAAGAAGCATGTTGCACGTTTTTGTTTATAAAATAATAATATTCAAAATGTTTTAACACTTTCTTATACTTATTTTAGGTTTGGTTAGGTAGCCATAAAGGCCATAAAACCACTAGTCAGGATGGCTGATCTTTTACCAGCAATAACAGATCCTTCGTAGACGTGAAGGAAACAAACTCAACTCAGGATTTTAAATTTTATGGAATATGCTATAAAATGCTACAAAATGAAATGGTTATCTAACTATCGAAGGCTCTTGTGTTGTGTTGTATTACAATAAGGTAGATACAGCTACAAAATCACACATTCTAAACGTAATGTGTGTATATTTTTAATATTGTTTACCTATTATTGAAGCAAAACTTCTTTAGGCACGACTAGGGTACCTCTAACGTTAGATTCTAACGGAAGATTCTGATGGAAGTAACTGTGTAATTTCAGCTATGGGAGGAGCTTAAATTTTCGAAATTTATTTATGAAATTTTCAAACGGTTTCAAATACATTAATGGTATTTAGAGAGTAAAATCTATGTTTCACATTTTAGTTATCATAAACCTATTATTTCATATATAAAAAAATAATGATAACTTTCAAATTCCTATTTCTAATGAATAATATAAATATAACATCTCATTTTTTGTAAAGTATATAGACAATAAATATGATTGAATTGTAATTAAATATTTATTTTCCGATACGTACGTCAACAAGTTTTACTTCAATCGCGCGTAAAGGTTACACGCACACTCTTTTTTTTTAGTTTGTACCATTTTTTCTTGTTTTTTATAAGATTTCAACAATTTTCTTCAAATATGTAGGTGGTTAACATTTTTTACGAATTTTTTGTAGTTGATCAAGATTTTTCCAATTTCTAACGATTTTCTGATTTCTATTGGTTTAATGAAGAATTTTCTGATCGATTGTCAACATTTTTTTTTATTTTTGTAAGTTTTACAATTTTTACCGATTTTTCAAATTTTTACAATTTTTTTGTGGGTTGTTATCATTTTATACAACTTTTGGTCGATGTGTAACATTTTTTAAATATTTTTCCAATTTTTTATGATTTTCTGATTACTTTCGTTTTCGAATTTTTTTGTGGGTTGTCAACATTTTTTACGATTTTTTTGTAGGTGGTCAAGAATTTTTCGATTACTTAAAGATGTTTCCCCTTTTTTACGAATTTCTGATTTCTCTTAGTTTCATGAAGAATTTTCTAGTCAGTTGTCAATAATTTTTACATTTTTGTAACATTTTTTTAATTTTTACTGATTTTTCTTGTTTTTTTTTTGATTTTTTGAATTTTCACATTTTTTTGGTCGGTTGTCGATATTTTGTACAATTTTTTCGTTGGTGGTCAATATTTTTTTATTTAATTTTAGTAATTTCATATAAAAAAACGTGTATGGCCAGCCTTAGACCATAATTTGGTGAAAAGTATGCCAATTTTAATTGTAGATGTAAAATTAATACAGCTCATAAAAACTTTAGTATAAAAAAGGTTCTGTTGATAGCAAATAATAAAGTTATATTATTACAATATAAAATAAATATATTCGTTTGACCATTCCAGCTTGAAACCGTACAAATTTCTCATTAAATTTCATTCATACGATTATTTGTTCCGCTTGATGGCCGGCGCAAGTTAAGATTCCATTGATAAAAATAAAAGTAGCTATTTTACATTTTAATTTTGATCGATTAAAATCGATTTATCATGGTAGTCATACCGCTTTCAAAATTGTATCACCTTTTCTTAGCTAAAATTGATTTATGCAAGGAGAGCTCCGAAAAAAATTCACCAGATTGGTGGTCTACCAAGGTTGCTTCATGTTCATGCATATTAATTTAATAAACATCCGTTCTGCACAAAAAAATTTCGCTCTTCGTGTGAAATTCAATTTGGTAAGCTGAGATTAAGATATAAGCAAATTTAAATATATACCTTTAAAATCATACAAACAGAGAATGGACCATTTATTCTTTAACTCAAAAAAATAGAAAAATCGAAAAGAAAATCATTATCGCGGTAGAGAAGAAACAATATAATCTAATTTTAAATAGATCTGTCATTTGCCATCTCTCCTCTGTTGTCGGCTATTTGTCATATTTCAACCGTCAAAAACACAAAAAACTGTCATATCTCCTTTGATTTTTCGCTGACTAGTATTGGTAATGTGGTGATGCCATCCACCGCTATGGGAAGACTCAAATAGTATCACTAGACATCTCAAAAGCATTTGATCAAGTGTGGCATGCGGCTCTTTTAAACAAACTGCCTTCATACGGACTCCCGCAAAACCTTTGCAGATGGATATCCCACTTTCTCTCTAACAGGACATCCAAGTTGCTGTAGATGGACATTCTTCCAACCTCTACAACAGGGCTGGACCTACCAATTTTTCTAGGGGGGGCAAGCTTTACATTTGGCGCCCCCCTGGCCTACTGTCACGAACCAATTTACGAAAAAGTGAAGGCCTATTACTACACGAGTCGTATACGAGGTTGAAATAAAACTTATTTAATGATACACAAGTTGTGCCATTGTACTTTACATACATAATTGACACAAAGCAAACAATTTAAAGCCTCAACTCAAAGATTAGATCCACAAGACCCTGGATTACATAATTCTTATTTTTCGGGCTGAAAAGTGTTGATTATTTTATCAAAAGAAAGCAAAAAAGCCCTTTCATGTTCAATATTTATAATGCTTAAATTTGTTAGTCTTTGCTGTGTCATAGCATTTCTTAAGTAGGTTTTTATAAGTTTTAATTTACTGAAACTTCTCTCTCCATAAGCAACAGAAACTGGAAGCGTTACGAATATTTTTAGAGCAACACATAAGTTAGGATAACCCTCTTCCAACTTGCTCTTATGCAATATTCTGAGCATAAATGCTGCTTTTGCGTCTTTCAGTCCATCTTCTAAAGTTAAGGCATGAAACTTAAAACTTTCTATTTCATTTACAAGTTTCTCTTCGTTCAAATCACTTGCATAGGTTTTAGCCAATTCTTTAGCCTTACTTTTCAAAGTTGTAACGTTCAGTGTTTTAATTTGAGCACCACACAAAAAACTGAACTTGTCGGCAACCTCAATCTTTAATTTGGCGCCCTCCCTAACTTGGCGCCCGGGGCACATGCCCCCGCTGCCCCCCCTGGATCCGGCCCTGCACTACAAGATCAACGCTGGAGTTCCGCAAGGATCGGCTCTAGCTGCTACTCTATTCTTATTACACATTAATGATCTACTAAAAGCCACTAATAACCCTATACATGGTTTTGCAGATGATAGCAACCTACACTGTAGCAAAGCTCACAACCGTACCATACCTCTAGATATTCTGGAGGAGGACAGAAGATCCACAAAGGCTTCCCTCAATCAAGATTTAAGAATTGTAGACAAGTGGGGAAGAAAGAATCTTGTTAATTTCAACGCTACCAAGACAAAGACATGTTGCTTGTCCAACAAGAGGCAAACATGCGACTCATCCATTACAAACAACGATCAGACACTGGTAGCGGGCGACTCCATTACGCTGGTTGGTATAACGATTTCCCAGGACTTACTATGCATCCATAGCAACTGCAGCAGGAAAGAAATTAGGATTTCTGTTTAGAGCACTGAAATATTTTTATCCATCCAACTTAGCTACTCTTTACAAAGCCCAATTACGGCCTAATCTTGAATACTGCTCGCATGTATGGGATTCGGTGGCTCCGTCAAGGCTCGGAGTTCTTGATGCAATACAGAGAAGAGCACTTCGACTAATAAACGACACTAGTATCACCAAAAACCTAGCCCCATTGTCTCACCGAAGAGCGGTGTCTGATCTTTCCTTGTTTTACCGATACATAAACGGATTTTGCTCAGAAGAACTCCGCTCTATAATGCCTCCACTTGCCAGACCAGCCAGAGCAACGCGACGTGCCAACTCCATGCACCCTTATACTGTTCAATGCCCGACATCGAGAACGGACCGATTCGATCGTTCCTTCATCACCAGCGTTTCCAGATTGTGGAACTTCTTACCTTCCGACGTCTTTCGTATTTTGGACACATCATGAGAGGTGACCGTTATGAATTTCAACGTCTAATATTGGAGGGAAAAATTGAAGGTAAAAGAGGCATTGGCCGTAAGAGATTATCTTGGCTACGCAACATCCGGCAATGGACTGGAATTCACGACTTTGGTTCACTCAGAGACGCTGCAATTAACAGATATATATAAAATTTGGAGGACGCCTACGCAGTAACGACTGCACGGCACTTAAAGAAGAAGAAGAAGACGTCTTCCCAACTCGTCCTAACTTGCAGTCCTTTAAATCCCAAATTAATAAATTGTCTCTTCTGTCCCAATAGATGTCGGTACATTTGTATTTAGGTCTATACCTACGAGGGCATTCTTAATAAAAAAAAAAATGTGGAACACGATGGTAGCTTTATAACTACTACTTTAGCGATTGTTTTGTATAAAAAGCAACATTTAATGTTAAAAATTTGTTTATAACAAATTTAATCTTAATTTTACGCCTTCGTAGGCATGTTTGAGTGTATCTCTAGTTAACATTTTATACTCCGGCATCTGTTCGGTAGTTTAGATAAGGAAACTTGATTGACACTTGAGTTTATAGTACAATGGATACTTAGTTTATTTAAGGAGACTTTACTAAATGCCATTAAATCCTTGTAGAAAACCAATTTCTGAAAATATTCCTTCACAGAACAAACAACAATCTCAGTAAGGAAATAAACATGCTATTTTTTGTAGTGGTACGTATAAGAAATCTTGTTACAGGATATATTAAAAAAATCTTCCTCGGAAGTAACTAGTATGTAAATAAATCGCAAAAATTGAAAAAAAAATATTGGAAAAAGAAATCGGTGGTACAAAACTCGTGCTGTTATATAATTTATATATTTTCTTAAATTTTTAACAATTTATTTAAATTTATTCAACTACTAGGTGTACCTGCGACGTCGTTCGCGTGGCGTGTTGATTGTTGTTTAAAAATTTCTTTACTCACCCCGTTAAAATGTTATATTGAAAGAGGACAAATACATCTGTGAAAACCGCATTCGAATCGGATCAGTAGTTTTCAAGTGATACGCGCACAAACATAAAGATAGACAGACAGATGTACAAAAAAAATCTAACCACATTTTTGGGTTCTATATCGATGTACCCGTGACGTCATTCGCGTGATGTATAGATTGTTGTATTAAATTTGTTTCCCCCCACACCGTAAAAGAGTTGGGGAAGAAATTTTTATACACCAGATGTTAAGCTAAAAGAAGACAAATACATATGTGAAAACCGCATTCAAATCAGATCAGTAATTTTTATGTTATGCGCGCACAAACATAAAGATAGACAGACAGACAGACGTACAACAAAAAATCTAACCACATTTTTGGGTTCTATATCAATGTACCCGCGACGTCGTTCGCGTGACGTATAGATTGTTGTATAAAAATTTCTCCCCCACACCGTAAAAGTGGTTTTCCCAACATTTCTCTTCACTGCTCTTCTCCTATTAATTGTAGCGTGATGTAAAGTATCCTATAACCTACTCAGGAGTATGAAAAATAATTGTACCAAGTTTCGTTAAAATCCGTCGAGTAGTTTTTGTTTCTATAACGGTTATACAGACAGACAGACAGACAAAAATTTTACTGATTTCATTTTTGGCATTACTATTGATCCCTAATCACCCCCTGATAGCTATTTTGGAAATATATTTCATGTACAGAATTGACCTCTCTACAGATTTATTATAAGTAGGGGAACGGGGGGCAAAACCGGGTACAGACTTTAATTTCATAACCGGTAGCGCAATCTATGAACCATCGCTACAAAATAGTCGTGTCACGTCCACCAGTTGTCAGAATAATTTGATAGCATATACATCGCCACTATCGTGAATTATTAAATGATAAGTGTTTTACCAGGTATGTGATGTATTTTTAATTTTTTTTTACCCTTTCTACAATCCACTAAGGACTACGTTAATAAATGTTGTTTAACTATCGCCTGAAACCATTGTTTCTGTAGTGCATTTGTGTAGGAAAAGTTTTCCATTTTAGGTTAGAATTAAAAAACAGTGACTCAATTTGTTGTAGAAGTACACTCGGGGCAGAACCGGGTGGGGCAAAAGCGGGCCTACCCGGTTTTGCCCCGTACATATTTTCTACTTGGTCGATAGTCAACCTTATGGTTTATGACTATTTTTAGGTTTCAAAATGGTTCGCAATTACCAAAGAAAAACAGACCGTCAAAGTTGGTCACAGGACAGCATGTTACAAGCCATTAACGCTGTCCAAACCGGTGTAATGGGATATAAAAGATCAGCTGTTACTTTCGGTGTTCCCCAAAGCACTCTGGAAGACCGTATCAAGAAGTTACGGAATGGGATGCCATTGGAGGAGGCGGCTAGCAAAGGTTCCTACTTGCCTTAAGTATATTTTTCAGAAACACTCATTTTTTTTTGTTTTTTACAGGAATGGGACGATACAAATGTGTGTTTTCTTTAGAACAAGAAAAAGAATTGGTAGATTATGTGCAGGACATGGAAAGCAGATTATTTGGCCTGACAACAACTGAATTGAGACGATTGGCGTATCAGTTGGCTCAGAGAAATAATCTACAGCACAACTTTAATAATGATGACCAAATGGCAGGGTTAGATTGGTTAAAGGGTCTTTTAATACGGCACCAGACATTATCACTGCGAACTCCAGAGGCTACTTCTGCAGCTCGGGCAATGGGGTTCAACGAAGTATCCGTTGGGAAGTTTTTCGATCTTTTGACAAGTGTAATGGATAAGTATAATTTTCGACCAACAAAAATCTACAACGTAGACGAAACTGGTTTAACTACGGTACCTAAAAGCCAATCAAAGATCATTGCTATGAAAGGAAGACGTCAGGTGGGAACCCTTACCTCAGCTGAAAGAGGTCAGCTGATAACTGCTGTTTTATGTATGTCGGCTGCTGGTCATTATGTGCCTCCATACCTAATCTTTCCAAGAGTGCGAATGAAAGATCAACTGCTTAACGGAACACCGGCTGAAACGGGTTACAGCTGTCATATAAGTGGATGGATGCAGACCCATATTTTTATTGACTGGATGCGCCATTTTATAAAACATGTCAAACCATCTAAAGATGATCCAGTTTTACTGCTCTTGGACGGTCATGTAACACATACAAAAAATCTCGAGTTGATAGATCTCGCCAGACAACACGGTGTTATCCTTCTGTGCTTCCCGCCCCATTGCACTCACCGACTCCAACTTCTGGATGTCAGTTTTATGGCACCCTTGAGCACTTATTATAGCCAGGAAGTAAAAGCGTGGCTAAGAGCAAATCCTGGCAAAGTTGTCACCCAATTTGAAGTCGGAGGATTGTTTGGTCGAGCTTATGCTAGAGCTGCAACTATCCAAACTGCTGTCTCTGGATTTTTAAAAACAGGGATCTATCCTAATAACCGTTACGTATTCGGAGAAGTTGACTTTGTAGCTGCTCAGACAACAGATCGAATGCCTTCAAATTTAGCAAAAGGTAATATTGTTGAGAGAGCCATAGAAAGAGAAAAATCACCAGTAGCTGGGCCTTCCTGCAGAACATCTAGGGAGACGTCACCAAACCCTAACTTCTCTTCTCCATTATCAAGGGAAACTACACCCGAAAAAAATCCAATAACTTCAAAAAAATCACCCGTAGCTGGGCCTTCCTGCAGAACATCTAGGGAGAACTCACCAAACCCTAACTTCTCTAGTTTGTTACCAAGGGAAACTACACCTGAAAAAAATTTAATAACTTCAAATCAACCGAAAGCTCCAGTGAAATCATTAATGAAGTCCGTAAATTTTGCTGTGTCTCCTAAGGAGATACTGCCTGTTCCTCATAGTAGCAGGAAAGCCACTAACACAAAAAGACGTCGAGGTAAGACTGCAATTTTGACCGATTCGCCATATAAAAAGGAACTAGAGGCCTCTATTTTGCAAAAGGATAAATCTGTTAAGACTCAAGGAGTAAAGCGACAGATTAATTCTAAAGAGAAAGGTAAAGGTAAAGCTCAACAAAAAACAATAAAGAAAACAAAAAAATCGACAGAGGATTCGAGCTCGGAAGAGGAAAATAAGGAAAATAAAGATAAGGAAGGTGATACTGATGCACTATGTGTCTTTTGTGAAGAAAACTACTCCATGTCAGCTAGAGGTGATGGATGGGTAAAGTGTATTTCGTGCGAGAGCTGGGCACACGAAGGATGTACTAGTTGGCTGGATGAGGATTTGGATGAGTTCAAATGCAACAGCTGCCTCAGAACTCTTTAATTAAACTTGTTTTTAAATACCCGGTTTTACCCCACTTGTTATCCGATTTTGCCCCGGGGGTGGGGCAAAACCGTAATTAGCAATATTTTTTGTTATGCCCTTGTTTTAGTCAATACAGATTATTTTTTTTAAATTTCGTTGGTTTATTCTGTAGATAAGGTTTATAGAATTTAGTTTTCAAAATATCAGTTATAAAATAAAATTATTAAGAACTTAGGAATTTTTTTACCTTAGCTACCCGGTTCTACCCCTCATTCCCCTATAGAAGATTTACAATTTCATCCATTTTTCACGATTCCATTAATATTTTTCAAATTGTATACAAATTGTATCAAATTTTTGATGCTTTACACAATTTTTTACGGGTTGTTTCAAGTAAGCGAGTAATTAAATGATTGTGTTTTAATTAGTAGCCCAAGAACAGACCCTTGGGGTATACCGAAATAAATTTTAATTTATAAAATATATGTTTATTCGATTTTAATCTTAATTTTACCTGCTTGCAAATTAACATGTAAGAACCTTTATAAGCATTTCTTTTTATAATCTAACATTGTATAGTCACGAATGCTATTTTAACGAAAGGCGTTTCTAGTCAGGTATTATTTATCTGTTTTTCATCAGTTGAAATATCTAATGGGAATGTATAGAACGAAATATTACAAATTGTTGATCGTCTTATGATGAAAAAGGTGTTGATAGAAATATGCGAAGGAAATATTTCATTTCACTATTACCGATATGAAATATGAATATTTTCTATTTAATGAAATAAGTAACATATTTTATAGAAAGATAATTTGTAAGATATGTTTTTATCAAATTAAGTACTATCCCGCCACCCGACAGTGAACAAAGACAAATGACAGTTGACATATGATAAATAGCCAATAACAGAGGAGATATGACAGCTGACAGGTTTATTAAAATTTCGTGATTGTTTCCTTTCTTCTATGATGATTAATTTCTTTTCGATTTTTGTGTTTTTGACAGTTGACATATGACAAATAGTAGATAACGGATTGGATATAACAGATTTATTAAAAATTGGATTATAATGTTTCTTTTCTTGCTCGACAATCATTATCTTTTCTCTTTTCAATCATTTAAACTCTAAGATATTTATTTAATAAGTAGTTAAAATCTGTCATTTTATTTCCGTACGGTTTGTCTTCTGTCGCGTGTCAACAACGCTATGCCAACTGTGTTGTATTAACTGTCATGTGTCAATTATTCGGTTTTAAACTGTTATCAGTCTTTTTTAAAAGTGACACCGAATTAATAGGTTTTATGTTTAGAATAACTGTTCAACTTTATGAGATTCGTTTCGCATATTTCTTTGGATAAAAATGTTCACTTAAGTATAAAACCTGATTTCATTTTTAATGACTAATAATATAATTAATACTATCTATATTAGCATTATAAAAAATAACAAAAGATTAAATTCTTGAAAAGCTTTTTACAGTATCAGCCGACATTAATGTAGCATTCATCAAAAAACCAACTCAACTCGTGTTGCTTTCATTAGCTTTATTATTTCACGCAACCATTTCTCTTTTGCACTTCTTGGTGGTCACAATAATTAATCTTGAGTTTTATGGTAGAGTTCGTGATTAACAAGAAAAATAAACCCTTCATTTCGACAACCTCCACAAGTTGAATTTACTCAAATGAATATTTCTATTTGATTAATTGTTTAAGTAAGGAATATCAATTTGTTTTTGTATCAGTACGTCAAAATTGCATGAGAATCATCAGTTAATATACATTGGTGGTCTGTTTTTGCAAGCAAAATCCAATCTAGAATTGATTAGTTAATGAATATCAATGATTTTTTAGAATATAAATAATGAATTCTGCAGTTTGTAATTTAGGAACTAGTTTACAGGGTTTGTTCAATAAGTGTCGCTATATTCTTAGCAGAAAGTTGAAGGGATCTAGGTAGAGGGGTCCCTCTCCACTCAGACGTACTTTAAATAGAGCAAGATCTTCAAAAAATCAGAGATAGAAAACAACCTCAACAGTCCAAGAAGCAACAAAAACCTGCGAATCATTGACAATATCAGAACTAGTATATAAAATTCTACTTGGTAAAGTTGCTTCACGTCTCTTACAGCTCAGAACAGACATTTCTTGTTTTCAAAAAGTTTGAATTGGGTCCAGGAAGCTTAAGATGTTCTCGAAAGCTTTATTACCGGCAAAAAATCCCCCTTACAGTCCAGACCAGAAGTTTTTTGGTTGGATTAATGAATGGGGAGCTTAAAAGACATCGGTACTACTCCACCAAAATGCTTCAAGAGGCGAAGACAGACTTACTCAACACTATTCTAGAAACCGAGTTCCAGCAGGATTTTGTCGTGTGGCAGATTTACCAAATTGAGTATAATGATACAGAAGAAGAAAATAGAAACGAACATTAAAAGTGAAGGTCACAAAGAAAACCTTCTGATACCAACCAGAACTTGTAAAACAAGAACTGCTAGAGATACAAAAAATATCATAAAACCTAATACAATGCAAGGTGAAAAAAAATCTGAGTAGACAGTTAAAGAGATCTTCAAAAAATTAGAAATAGAAAACAACCTCAACAGTCCAAGAAGCAACAAAAATCTGCAAATCATTGACAATATTAGAACTAGTATATTAAATTCTACTTGGTAAAGTTGCTTCACGTCTCTTACAGCCCAGAACAGACATTTTTTGTTTTCAAAAAGTTTGGATTGAGTCCAGGAAGATAAAGATGTTCTCGACAGCTTTATTACCGGCAAAAAATCCCCTTTACAGCCCAGACCAGAAGTTTTTTGGTTGGGTTAATGAAAGGGGAGCTCATTGAGTGTTAACAATATCAGAACTAGTATATAAAATTCTACTTGGTAAAGTTGCTTCACGTCTCTTACAGCTCAGAACAGACATTTCTTGTTTTCAAAAAGTTTGAATTGGGTCCAGGAAGATTAAGATGTTCTCGACAGCTTTATTACCGGCAAAAAATCCCCCTTACAGCACAGACCACAAGTTTTTTAGTTGGGTTAATGAAAGGAGAGCTTAAAAGACATCGATACTACTCCACCAAAGTGCTTCAAGAGGCGAAGATAGACTTTCTCAACACTTTTTAGAAACCGAGTTCCAGCGAGATTTTGTCGAGTGGCAGACTTACCAAACTGAGAATAATGATACAGAAGAAGAAAGTAGAAAAGAACTTTAAAAGTGAAGGTCACAAAAGAAAACTTCTGATACCAACCAGAACTTGTAAAATAAGAACTGCTAGAGATGCAAAAAATATCATAAGAAGAAATGAACCTAATACAATGCAAGGTGAAAGAAAATCTGAGTAGACAGTTGTAGAGATCTTCAAAAAATTAGAAATAGAAAACAACCTCAACAGTCTAAGAAGCAACAAAAACCTGCGAATCATTGAGTGTTAACAATATCAGAACTAGTATATAAAATTCTACTTGGTAAAGTTGCTTCACGTCTCTTACACCCCAGAACAGACATTTTTTGTTTTCAAAAAGTTTGAATTGGGTCCAGGAAGATTAAGATGTTCTCGACAGCTTTATTACCGGCAAAAAATCCCCTTTACAGCCCAGACCAGAAGTTTTTTGGTTGGGTTAATGAAAGGGGAGCTTAAACGACATCGGTACTACTCCACCAAAGTGCTTTAAGAGGCGAAGACAGACTTTCTCAACACTATTCTAGAAACCGAGTTCCAGCGGGATTTTGTCGAGTAACAGACTTACCAAACTGAGTATAATGATACAGAAGAAGAAAGTAGAAAAGAACTTTAAAAGTAGAGGTCACAAAAAAAAACTTCTGATACCAGCCAGAACTTGTAAAACATTTCAAGAACTGCTAGAGATACAAAAAATATCATAAAAGGAAATGAACCTAATACAATGCAAGGTGAAAGAAAATCTGAGTAGACAGTTGTAGAGATCTTCAAAAAATTAGAAATAGAAAACAACCTTAACAGTCCAAGAAGCAACAAAAACCTACGAATCATTGAGTGTAAACAATATCAGAACTAGTATATAAAATTCCATTTGGTAAAGTTGCTTCACGCCTCTTACAGCCCAGAACAGACATTTCTTGTTTTCAAAAAGTTTGAATTGGGTCCAGGAAGATAAAGATGTTCTCGACAGCTTTATTACCGGCAAAAAATCCCCTTCACAGCCCAGACCAGAAGTTTTTTGGTTGGGTTAATGAAAGGGGAGCTTAAACGACATCGGTACTACTCCACCAAAGTGCTTTAAGAGGCGAAGACAGACTTTCTCAACACTATTCTAGAAACCGAGTTCCAGCAGGATTTTGTCGTGTGGCAGACTTACCAAATTGAGTATAATGATACAGAAGAAGAAAGTAGAAACGAACTTCAAAAGTAGAGGTCACAAAAAAAAACTTCTGATACCAGCCAGAACTTGTAAAACATTTCAAGAACTGCTAGAGATGCAAACAATATCATAAGAAGAAATGAACCTAATAAGACGGAAGAAAATCTAAAGCTGAAGTTGTAGCGATTTTCAAAAAATCAGAAGTAGAAAAGAACCAGTCCTAGAAGCAACAAGACCTACGTATCGTAGAGTGTAAACAATATCAGAACTAGTAGACAAAATTCTAAGTGGTAACGTTGCTTCACAGCTCTTGTAACCTAGACCAGACATTTCTTGTTACCAAAAGGTAGTTTAAAAGACTTCACCGAGGTGGTCCAAGAGGTGACAACAAAGCTTTTCAACAGTACACCAGAAACCGACTTTCATCCGGCTTTTGAAGAGTAGCAAAAGATGTATTAATACAGAAAGAGTGTATTTTAAAGATTATTAAGTAAATGTAATGATACCTATATCAAATTTTGATTTCTGGTTTCAGTTTAAACACATATTGAATAGACGCGGTAATACGAGAAAATTTACTCTCTCACATATATCAGTTGAGAAATAATAGTCAATCAGATTGACTTGAAGTTACCAGTCTATCTTTAAAAAGTTGATTCAATTAATAAAAATCACTGCACCGCTCCATATTATAAATCAGTTTCTCTCAAAGAATCGACAGCGTTGCTAACGAAACTATTTTTATGGAAGTCATAAAATATTAAGAGTTTTTCCGATTGTACAAAAATGTCGCTTAAAGAATAAAAAAATGGTAAGATATATGACGCTTTTATGACGTTGTACAAGTCTTTTTATGGGCAGTGTTTTTAAAAAAACTGATAATTCTCTTTCGGTTTCATCTGGTATCGATACTAGACTCGTTTTTAGATCATGCACAAATGCGGAATACTGGGAAAAGATCTCTGGACACCTATTTAATACTTGTAGAAAAATTTCTTATTAAACTGTTTCAATTTTTTTTATAAGGTACAAATATATTTTATTATTGGTTTAATTTATAATAAATAAATGGTAAAACATAACAAACTTAAACGCTTTAGATGGAATAAATTTTAAAATACTGGTTAGCATATTTTTTTAATCTTTTCCAATCAATAGATCGTAGATTAAACTAAAAACTGATAAACATACAAATCATATTAAAATTAGAATAGAAATTCAACAATAATCGAAACCCAATCGGTACTCAAGAGCTTCATAAGTACAGCCCGACAAGTATCTCGTGAAATAAGGTGAAGATGCGCCGTAACGAATTTGGTGGGCGTACACTAAAAACTATTTGTGTGTGTGGTGTAGACTGTGGTGTATTTGTGTATTCTCTGTCATTTATTTTTTAGACGAATTTAAATTGATTGATAATTGTTTTTTAATGAAGTTTTTATTTTTGTTTTCCTTCTATAGTCACCCACAAAAATCATTCATTTCTTTAAATATCATAGATACAAATAGCCAATATTACTGTGATCATCAACGTATTGACAACATTGTAATTATTCTAAAATCTGGTGAAATCTTATCAACCGTTAATGATCAGGTAAATTCCATCCTAGTCTGACCGAATACTTTCTCTCTTTGCACACTGGAAGCTCCGCCTTGTCACGAGATACTTGTCGGACTGTAGAGGTTCCAAAAACATCTTTTAAGGAGCAGCAAAAACAATATCAGAAGTAGTAAAGAACCCCAACTAGCACAAGAAACAAAATAAGCTTCTTAAACATTGGAGGAACTGCTAGAGATCTAAAAATTTCATAAGTGGAAAACAACCTTGTAGTAAAAAGTAAAAAAAAAACTTCTGGAGAGAATCTCGACATTACAAGAAGTGTTAAAATATAGAAACTAGAATATCAAATTTTATTGGTGGTAGAGCCTGAGTTAGCTTCTTCAACATTGGAGGAACTGCTAGAGATCCAAAAATTGCATAATTGGAAAACAACCTGGTAGTAAAAAGTAAAAAAAAAAACTTCTGGAGAGAATCTGGACATAACAAGAAGTGTTAAAATATAGAAACTAGAATATCAAATTTTATTGGTGGTAGAGCCTGATTTAGCTTCTTAAACATTGGAGGAACTGCTAGAGATTCAAAAATTTCATAAGTGGAATACAACCTTGTAGTAAAAAGTAAAAAATAAATTTCTGGAGAGAATCTCGACATTACAAGAAGTGTTAAAATATAGAAACTAGAATATCAATTTTTATTGGTGGTAGAGCCTGATTTAGCTTCTTCAACATTGGAGGAACTGCTAGAGACCCAAAAATTGCATAATTGGAAAACAACCTGGTAGTAAAAAGTAAAAAATAAACTTCTGGAGAGAATCTCGACATTACAAGAAGTGTTAAATATAGAAATTAGAATATCAATTTTTATTGGTGGTAGAGCCTGATTTAGCTTCTTAAACATTGGAGGAACTGCTAGAGATTCAGAAATTTCATAAGTGGAAAACAACCTTGTAGTAAAAAGTAAAAAAAAAACTTCTGGAGAGAATTTTGACATTACAAGAAGTGTTAAAATATAGAAACTAGAATATCAAATTTTATTGGTGGTAGAGCCTGATTTAGCTTCTTCAACATTGGAGGAACTGCTAGAGATCCAAAAATTGCATAATTGGAAAACAACCTGGTAGTAAAAAGTAAAAAATAAACTTCTGGAGAGATTCTCGACATTACAAGAAGTGTTAAAATATAGAAACTAGAATATCAAATTTTGTTGGTGGAGGGCCTGATTTAGCTTTTTAAACATTGGAGGAACTGCTAGAGATTCAAAAATTTCATAAGTGGAAAACAACCTTGTAGTAAAAAGTAAAAAATAAACTTCTGGAGAGAATCTCGACATTACAAGAAGTGTTAAAATATAGAAACTAGAATATTAAATTTTATTGGTGGTAGAGCCTGATTTAGCTTCTTAAACAATGGAGGAACTGCTAGAGATCCAAAAATTTCATAAGTGGAAAATAACCTTGTAGTAAAAATAAAAATAAACTTCTGGAGAGAATCTCGACATTACAAGAAATGTTAAAATATAGAAACTGGAATATCAAATTTTATTGGTGGTAGAGCCTGATTTAGCCTCTTAAACATTGGAGGAACTGCTAGAGATTCAAAAATTTCATAAGTGGAAAACAACCTTGTAGTAAAAAGTAAAAAATAAAAACTTCTGAAGAGAATCTCGACATTACAAGAAGTGTTAAAATATAGAAAGTAGAATATCAAATTTTATTGGTGGTAGAGCCTAATTTAGCTTCTTAAACATTGGAGGAACTACTAGAGATTCAAAAATTTCATAAGTGGAAAACAACCTTGTAGTAAAAAGTAAAAAATAAAAACTTCTGAAGAGAATCTCGACATTACAAGAAGTGTTAAAATATAGAAAGTAGAATATCAAATTTTATTGGTGGTAGAGCCTAATTTAGCTTCTTAAACATTGGAGGAACTACTAGAGATTCAAAAATTTCATAAGTGGAAAACAACCTTGTAGTAAAAAGTAAAAAATAAAAACTTCTGAAGAGAATCTCGACATTACAAGAAGTGTTAAAATATAGAAAGTAGAATATCAAATTTTATTGGTGGTAGAGCCTAATTTAGCTTCTTAAACATTGGAGGAACTACTAGAGATTCAAAAATTTCATAAGTGGAAAACAACCTTGTAGTAAAATGTAAAAAAAAATCTTCTGGAGAGAATCTCGACATTACAAGAAGTGTTAAAATAAAGAAACTAGAATATCAAATTTTATTGGTGGTAGAGCCTGATTTAAACAGATCAGTTTTGTTTATTATAATCTTATTAATTTTCTATATAAACTACTAACAAACTGCCACTAAAATCAACAGCTACATTGTACAAGTAATACCGTTGATTCCAGTTAAAAAAAAACCGTTCTACGTTTCATTCCCTGACAAGATCCATTTCATTCTCATTTCTGTTCGGTTGATGTGTTCGTGTCTGCACCGCATCACATATTTTGCATTGCATTCGACTTTGATCGAAACGAAACAAACGTTGCACGGCAAGCAAGATATTCTGTTGAAACTGAAGGTATTCTTCGATTAGATAAAAAGTTAAGACAGCGTTGGACACAAACAAAGATGCCTGCCAGTTAAATTGCATTTGAAATGAATGGTTTGCATACTTTGATTGATAATAGACCAAAGAAGTCAGTTTACCATATTTATGTTGATAGACATGACTGACAGAATGCATAGAAAATTAATGACTTAAATTAATGAGTTTCTCGAATGCTCGGAGTTAAAATAAAAAAAAACAATTATGCGAACTTGGGTTTCTATTATTTAAAAAATAACGGGAAACTGTACTTTACCCCCAATAAAATTGTTTAGAGGAGAGCGAGTCGTGGATTCTTGAAACAGTGTACAGAAGGTGAAGTGTAAGATGTTAAAATTTGCCACTTAACTTTTTGTAGAGAAGACACAAAGTTAAGAAACCTGGATGATGAAAATACAAGAAAGGGGTATCAATAAATTTGATAGCTATATGAAAACTTGTAACCATAAAAGTACCCCAGGCTAGCTCCAGAGGGTCGTGGCTTTCCTTCTGTGTTTTTGCTTAATTTCCCCCAAACAAGTTTTAAAGGGCGCAAAGTACAGACACACAAATAAAATTCTATAGATCAGTTTAAAATGGTTTATTACTTTAAAAATTGGTTAGAAATGTAATGAAATTTTATGAAAATTAATTAAATCTCTTAACTTGTTTTTGGAACGGTGGTTTTGACGGAGTTTGATCCTAAAGAGCGTGCTGTAAGAAGGATGGGTTCCTTTCGAGGGACTTCTTGAATGAATTTTCCACGCTTCTACGCAGTGGACTCGGAACAGCAACGGAAATGGAATTCTCTGTTGAAATTTCTTTTCGGCTTTTCTAACGAAAAGATCGGAACTGCAACGGAATATCTCTGTAGAAACCTCTTATCGAAATCTTCTAACAAAGAGGAAAGGTACAGCAAAATGGCGTCGGCCTCACCGGAAGTTGTCAAAAACGTGTAGATTTTATATAGCAATTTGTAGACCTTAATAGCGCCCTTCTTCTAGTTGGCAATAACCCAGAGACAGAAGGGCAAAGATGGTCGGAAACTCTGAATTACTTAAAATTCAACGATAAAATGAACGAAATAAAATCAAAAACTTACTACGAAACCATATCTCTCCTTCCAAATAGCAGTCCCCACTCGTATCAACGCGGAAACAATAGATAATTTAAAAATATTTATAGTCCGGGAGGATTGTTCGAAAACTAACGATACAATCGGTACAAACTCAGTAAATATACCGAACTTTGATTCCTGGAAAAGAGGTGAGTACCGTGTACTCTGGGCAGCAGGTACCTTGGATATCGTCGGTGAAGTGATATTCCTACCGAGTACCGTCAAAAACACCTGGGGAATGATTATCGACTGATTTTGAATGAATGTAACATAAAAATCTACCTTTGGAAGCAAGTACCCCGAAGACCATCGCCGTCATGAAATTTGTGTTCAACGACCTGAAAAACCCCCGCGTTATGATTGTCGACTGATTTTGATTAAATATAAGCTGCAGGCGATGATGTCCACCCTGGGCACTAAGTATGATCTTATATTCAGCTTTAGTAACTACTTACGTCATTTGACTTACCTCTATAATAGAATATTTTTTGTATGCAAAAATGCAATTTTCCATTTTTACATGATGAAACTTAGCTCTTAGTGCTCTCACAAATCGAATGCAGAAAACCGCATTTCGATCTATTTTACTGCAAAAAATTTGGAGAATCATTTATTTCCTCGCCTATTACACGATATTCTTCAAGTGTAAACGTGTTGAGATACAAAGTTGTTATGCACTGTCTCTGTAATTGGCATGCTGTGTACAACCACAGAAGAATATAAAACAACAAATGACTGTACCTTGTAAAGGAAGCTATAAAAGTGTTAGTAAACCCAGATCTATCTTTTTACTGAATACAAACATCTAAATTATCTTCCTTGCAATGATATAAGAAACTTTTTTACAAAATAAAAATAAAACCCAACCGATTTAAACCAGCTTTTATACACAACAACTTGAGGTATTGCAATATAATTGGTTCACTGCACTTTATTAAAGTATCCGCAGATAAGGAACTTAATTTTTAATTTAGTTCGCCACGCAAAGATGCGCGCTTTTAACTTACTTATAAATTTAATCACATAATCTTCTCAATGAAACTCTTATCGAAAAATCTTGAAATGTTTATCTTAAATCACCCAACCAACAAAAAATCTACATCATTATATTAATCTTCTTTTACCAACTTGTGTAGAAGTTATTTATAGATTAAAAAATACTTAACTTTTTTAAATATACTTACATTTCTATTCTATTATAGAAATGTATGTATGTATGTGGTGTTAGGGGTAACAGATACACCTGCGACCTATAAGATCTATTGTGTCCCCCTTTTCTTGCTATAATTCTGATGATTCCTCAGACTTATAGCAGCTCTTCTAGTCCTATCTTCCTTAGAAAGTTTAGGCTATCATTGGGTTTTTGACCCTAAAAGTACTTAATGCCATGCATTCTGTGTATTGAGGTTTCATCCTCTACCTCACAGAATCTGCAGTTTGCTTCATCTACTAATCCTAGTTTCTTCATGTGTCCTCTTAATCGACAGTGACCGGTTAGTATTCCTGTTATAATTCGGATGTTTTTCTTACTCAGGTTAAGACAGCTGTGAGATCTCTTCTGGTTATAGTTTCCCAGGAGCGTCTTCGATTGTCTTAGTCCTTCTAGATCATTCCAGTACTTGGATTTTTCGCTATCCATTTTTTCCTTAGTTTTTCTAAGATTGTACTACTGCTGATTCCACAGGATGGTTCTGGTCCCAGGTATAGGGTTTCAGCTCCTTTTTTTGCCAGCTTGTCTGCTGTTTCATTTCCTTCTATTTCTACGTGTCCTGGAACCCATAGGAGGGTAACAGTGTTATTCTGTCCTAGTTCATTTAATTTGCCTAGGCATTCCCAGACCATCTTCGAACTGATTGTATCTGAGTTCAGAGCTTTGATGGCTGCTTGACTATCTGACATGATTACAATCTTCTGTCTACGATAGTTCCTTTCAATGTTAAATTCTATGCATCTTTCGATGGCACGAATTTCCGCTTTAAAGATGCTTGGGCACGTACCCAAGCTTTCTGAGTATTTGGTTCAAGGTCCAAACACCCCTGCTCCTGTTCCTTTATCTGTCTTGGAGCCGTCCGTGTACCATTTTATGGCGTTTTGGCTTAGTCCCAATATGGTGTTTTCGTCCCATTAAGATTTACTTCCCAATTTAGTGGTAAAGTTTCTTACAAAGTTAAATTTCTTTGGCATATCATCTTGGGGCATTTCCCAAGTTTGATCAAGTTGGAGTGATCGAGCTTTTTTCTTGATTATTCCTTCTTTGATCATTCTATATATTGTTTTCTTCCTAGCATTTTCTACTTGAATATGCAGTGGCGAGAGATTTAGTATTACTTCCATTGCAGCAGTGGGACATGTTCTCATTGCTCCAGTGATACATGCACAGGCTAGTCTCTGAATCTTTGAGAGGTTTGTCCTCGTAGTGATCAGATTAGCTCTCGTGCCCCAAGCTACTGCCCCATATGTGATGAAAGGTCTCACTATTGCTCTGTACATCCATTGCAATGTCTTTGGGTTACAGCCCCAATTTTTTCCAGCAATGTTTCTGCACACCATAAGGGCTTTTGTAGCTTTGTGTATTATTTCGTTTTCGTGTTTGTTCCAGAGTAACTTATTATCTAGGATTAGCCCTAGATATTTGACCTCTGTCTTCCACTCAACGGTATTTCTACCTATTTTTATAGTTTTTAGTTTAGGTTTCTTTTTCCTTGTAAAGGCTACTAGCATGGTCTTGGTGGGGTTGATATTCAGTCCCACTGAATCACACCACTGCTTTGCTGTGTTCAGTCCTCTTTGCACTATGTCGCAGAGGACGTTTTCATATTTCCCTCTTGCGAGGATAACTACGTCATCAGAGTAACCCTGGCAAGGTATACCTAATTCGGTCAATTGCCAGAGTAAACTGTCTACGGTGAGACTCCACATAAGTGGGGATGCAACTCCCCCTTGCGGACAACCTCTGGTCGTGTTGATGGAGATAGTGTCTTGGCCTACCTTCATTTCTGCGATTCTTGTAGACAGTAATTGCGACAACCAGGTGGAAGTCGTTCTATCTACTCCTCTATCACTGAGTGCTCTTTTGACAGCCTCGTGTGGAGTATTGTCAAAAGCCCCCTCCATGTCTAGAAAGGCACATACCACGGTTTCTTTTGTGTTTAGAGCGTCTTGGATTTCGTCAGTCAATTGTATCAACGCGGTTTCCGTAGATTTGCCCGTTTGATATGCATGCTGACGAGGGTGCAGTGGCACCTGCTCCAAGACTTCTGTTCTAATATAGTTGTCTACAGCTTTTTCCATCGTCTTGAGAACAAACGATGTAAGGCTGATTGGTCTAAGGGATTTAGGGTGTGTAGTGTCCCGTTTCCCTGCTTTGGGGATGAAGGTGATTCTTGCCCTCCTCCACACTTCTGGTATATATCCCAGTTCAAAACTTATAGAAATAGAAACAAGTTACTAAAGCTTTGTATATGAACGAAGTAAATGATGATACCTGGTGACCAGGGTGGACATTACCGTCTGAAGTTTTATTTTTCATTCATTCAAAATCAATAATCATTAAACAGGAGTTTTTGGGGTCGTTGAACACAAATTTTATGACGGTAATGGTCTTCGAGGTACCTGCTGCCCAGAGTGGAAATCATCTTCTAGATTTTTATTACATTTATCTAAAATCATTCGGTGAGTATCACTCATCGCTGTATACAGATTTCATGGAGTTCCGCAATTTTTAGCAAGTTATCATATACCTATCAAGTTTATTTACACACTTTTGGTGTATTTTTATTATCCACGATTCTTAACTTTGTGCCTACTCTACAAAAAGTTAAGTTGCGTCCTAATCAAATTGTAATATCTTACACTTAACCTTCCATACCTCGTTTCGAAAATCCACGACTCCCTCTCCTCCAAAAACCTGAGTCTCCTTTCGTACCTTGTTTTCCGAATTCAACTGATAATTTAACTCTATTGATAACGATTTATAAATCGTTAATGGGTTAATGATGTCAAAGAATTTTTATGGAGTTTTTAGAATTTGCAGATATTAATTTATAACTTTTATGTTGTGAATATTTCGGATTTAAAAAGTAAGAGATTGTCAGTAGCTTAATTGAGAATATGGGTGTAAAATTAACATTAAACCAACAGGAAACAAGAATATGTGCCTTAAAAAGCCCATTACATATTTATTACTTGGTTTTATGTCTTATACAGTATAAGACCACCTCAGTTTTACTAAATAAATTCGGTACTTTACGTAGGAAGAGCAGATGAGTTTTGATACCAAAATCTTGTTTAAGGATAATTTAACTTTCCAATATTTTATGGTTTTTTAAACACAGATGCAAATAATAATTAAACATAAGTTAACAGGAAATCATAAATTTTAATTATAAAAAAAGGTATTGGAAGTACCCAATTTAATTATATTTACTTGTAAATTTTTGTCGTATTATCAGTATTTGCTAATTGACAGTTGACAGTATTGACATTTGACAATTTAAATTATAATCGAATATTTTTACAACTTGTTAATCAATAGAAAAACATTTTATGTTAACAACAGATTTTCTGGCATTGCTTAGAAGTTTACAGTTGACATTTTTGACGTTGACAAGTGACAATTTGGATGTTGACAATAAAGAAATTAGATAAATTCTGCAAACTTGTTGCCCAATACAAACAATAGTTTTCGTTGACAACAGAGTTTATGACGTTGACGACTGACATTGCTTAGACGTTCTGGATCTGGATCTGGAAATTTGGGAAAGGGCGAGCAAGTGCTTAGCCAGCACTGAGGCCACATATGACCCATTGTGCATCCTCCCGTATTGTAGGGATATCCTCACCTCAGGCTGTCACCAGGCCTAGTGATTTAAAATAGGTGATGAGGCTGCCAAGGGGGATCTCCCTGACATCGGCTGGTGTAAGCCAATACTCGCCCAACACGGATCTTCTGATTTCAGAAAAAGCAGAGCAGTCATACATAATGTGTTCTACTGTTTCCTCTTCTTGTTCGCAGCCTCTGCATAGCAGCGATTCTCTTAATTTCATCCTAAAGAGATGTTGTCGCAATTGGCAGTGACCTGTCAAGATTCCCACAGCTGTTCGGAGATTTTGTCTGGTCAATGCCTTAAATTTTTTTGCTGTTTTCTCGCCAGGATGAGGTAATAACTCTCTGGCCAGTCTACAGTTCGTAGTTTCATCCCAGCACTGTATAAATTTTTGGTGAGAGTGCTGTTTGATAAGGTCCACGACTGCGGACAATGTTAGCTTGGTAGATGGGCGAGGGCTAACATATTTGTAGCCCGCAGCCCTCCTTGCTAAATTGTTCGCAATGCGGTTGCCTTTAGAGTTCCCATGTCCTTTGATCCAGCTGAGAGTGACCACGTTATTCTGGCTGGCCTCAGTTAGAGATTGGTGACATTCTAGTACTAAACTTGAAGTGAAACGTGGTCTATTCAAGGTCAGTAGTGCTTGTCGGCAGTCCGTGTATATATTTATATTCCTGCCTATGATGTTCCTATTGATTAATTCTTTTGCAGCTATGGATATGCCTGTGAGTTCTGACTGAACCACACTTGACAAGCCATCCATAGCCCATTTTATTTTTGGGTTTAAGGATCTAGAGTAAATTTCACATCTTACACTTTGCTTTGTTTTTGATCCATCCGTATATACGCTCAGAGCGTTCGCTACGTTGGGGTCTGCTGTCTTGTTTGTTAATATTTTGTAGGGTTTGTCAAAGACAAATCTTGGTGCGACGGCATCCGTGTCTGCCTGTAGGAGTTGTATCACTTTTATCGATTCCCTCCACAGACTGTTCCTACGGTTGCCAGTCCCTACAGTGGGTTCGATACCAACCGTGCGAAAGCGTACCATGGTCATCAATGCAACCTCCTTAACAAATATATCAAGGGGGCGAGACCGAGTATGACTTCCATTGCGCTGATCGGTGTGCTTCGCATGGCTCCTGTTACGAGAAGACATGCTGATCTTTGGATTTGGTTTAATTTTTTGACAGCTGTGTTTGTTTCACTTTAGGCCACCACACGACAGCACCATATGTTAGCATAGGTCTTATGATTGCCGTGTAGCTCCACATGGTGACCTTGGGGGATAATCCCCAGGTCTGTCCTATGGTTCGGCGGCATTGCTCATAAGATATAAATGCTTTTTTAACTCTGCTTTCTATGTGTGAGTTCCAAGTCAGCTTGCTATTAAGGATAACACCTAAGTATTTCACTTCTGTAGCAAAGCTTAATTTAACGTTGAAAAGACTGGGTGCGTTTAAGCCCCTAGGTTTCGTTTTCTTCGTGAAAAGAACCATCTCTGTCTTTTTGGGGTTAATAGACAGCGACTGTTCTTTACACCATGTCTCTAAAGTTCTGAAAGCCACTTGCATTCTGTCGAAAAGGGTGCTTTCAAACTTTCCTGTTGGCAGAATAACAATGTCGTCTGCGTAGGCTACTGTATAGATTTTGTCATGTTCATTGAGGCGGTGAATTAGGCTGTCTAGAACAATGTTCCACAGTAGAGGTGATAAAACCCCTCCCTGTGGACAGCCCCTCGTAACCTTGCTTCGTATCTTGACATGCTTAGACGTTGACAGTTGACATTTTTCACAGTTACAACTGATAATTTTGAATCTGACAGTTCTAAAAATGATTAAATTAAATAAATACTACTAACTTGTTGACCAATATAAACAATATTTTACGTTAACAACAGATTTTGTGACGTAGGCCCCTAGCATTGCTTAGACGTTAACAGTTGAATTTTTTACACTGACAACTGATAATTAGGCATTGCCTTGATGTTGACAGATGAGATTTTTGACATTGACAAGTGACAAATTAGACGTTAACATTTCTGACAATGATCAAATTAGATCAATTCTGCTTAACTTGTTAACCAATACAAAGAATATTGTACGTTGACAGTAGAGTTTGTGACATTGACCACTGGCGTTGGTTAGACGTTGACATTTTTGACAGTATCAACTGACAATTTGGATGTTGACAGCTCAAACAATGATTAAATTGGATTAACTCTACTAACTTGTCGACCAATGTAAAGAATATTTTACGTTAACAACAGATTTTGTGACGTTGGCCCCTACCATTGCTTAGACGTTGGCAATTGACATTTTTTACACTGACAACTGACAATTTGGGCGTTGGCAGTTCTGACAATAATAAAATTAGATACATTCTACCTATTTTTTGACCAGTACAAAGAACATTTTTTGTTAATAACAGATTTTGTGAAGTTGACTTCTGGCATTACTTTGATGTTGACAGTTGACATTTCTGACATTAACAAGTGACAAATTAGACGTTGACAGTTCTGACAATGATCAAATTAGATCAATTCTGCTAACTTGTTGACCAATACAACGAATATTTTACGTCGACAATAGAGTTTGTGACATTGACCACTGGCGTTGGTTAGACGTTGACATTTTTGACAGTGACAACTGACAATGTTAATGTTGACAGTTCTGACAATGATGAAAATATATAAATTCTAGTTATTTGTTGACCAATACGAAAAACTATTTTTAATTTAAATAAATCAGGTTCTACTAGAAGTTTTTATAACAATTATTTTGACATATAACATTGGTTTCTCTAACTGTAAATATAATATTTAACTTTTTTTACGTGCAGATTAAATTGTTTACGAAATATACAAATGTTAACCTATACTTATATCATTCTCTAAGTATTAATTTTAATGTTATTATTTAAAATAAATTATTGTAGTGCGATCACGCATTCATTCTTCATGACTTTGGCACGTCCCCTCGAGCTGAATAGTTACCAACGAAATATCCACATAGAAATAGTATCGACAACAACATATGTACTAGATACCGATCTGAAATATAGTCTCGGTTAGTTGATACTATTCGATACATGATTTATGCTTTTCTTATAATATAGTTCAAGTAAATCGAGTTTGTAGCTTGGAAAATACTGATTTTTTATTCGGGTTTTATTGCATAGTAATCATTAGTGCATCAACACAATTCCATTTCGAAATCACCCTAAAATATGCAGAAATGGCAGGTGACAGAAATTGGAGATGACAGAAATGACAACTGACAGATGACAGAAATGACAGATGGCAGAAATGACACATGACAGAAATGACAGATGACAAAAATGACAAACAACATAGTCAAGTTGATTACAAAGAAATAGCAGATAACCACACTGATAACTGACACTGTCAAGTTGGAATTAACGTCATGTAAAATAGGCAAAGCCTAACACTGTTAAGTTGGGATTAATGTCACTGTAAAATATACATAATCAACTTGATTACAGTGATAGATGACACTATTAAAATGAAATTAACATCGTGTAAAATAGGCAAAAGGACAGATGACAGCAATAACAGATGATAGCAGTGGTAGATGACACTGTTATTATCATTATCACAGCAATGAGAAACTACATACTAAAGTTGGCAATACTGATTCTGTAAAGTTGGTAGATAAAATAGAACTTTCCATTTAATTGATGACATTTATATCTGAATAATGTATACATAAACGCAATTGATGTACATACCTACTAAATCATCAACTTTAACACTTTCAGAAAGTTGCCTTTTTGCAACTAAATTGTTGTCTGGTTCATTAAATCTTCAATTAATTAAGAAAATATAAGATTTGTTGGTAGAGACGCCGCAACGGCACTCCATTTCTACCTCTTGTGTTGATTGCATTTCAATAAATTGATATGAAATCAAAAGGCGGCAGTTGTAGCGGCATTATTAACGATTTTTTCCTGAAGAGAATGCGAGAAATTGATTCGAACAGAAGTGGTTCCATTTACATATTTGATAGCTCGAGATTTGTAACGGTAAATTGGACAATTTTGTTTCGATTTTATATATCTACAGTATAAAAACCAATAATGTAGAAATAAAGTTAGATTAGCATTTCTGACAGTTGACAGATAAGCATTTAAAACATGTCGTGTCAATGTCAGAGTGCGCTTCGATCACTGGTTGACGTTTTTATCTTGAATTCTAACCAATATAAGATGCAATTCTGACAGTTGACAGATAAGAATTTAAAACATGTTTCAATGTAAGAGTGCGCTTCGATCACTTTGATCTTGAATTCTATTGGTCAGAACCTGCGTGGAACATGTTGAAAAAAAATACTGTCCCATTAAAAACATAGTAGAAAGTGATAATAAAATGGATTATCAATATAATCAGCAGCATTTTTATTGAAAACATTTGTGGTATTTTAGCTTAAAGAAACTATATCAGTGTCTTAAAATCTCGCCGCTAAAAGCAGGTTTCGAATTTTAGTACCAAATTCAGGTGTCTGTTGGTTAAATAATAAGCCAATTAAGCGAATAAAAACGACAGTCAGTACCACCTACACATACCACTATTGTTATAAATCATGTTTCGAATACATTACAACTGTTTTTGTACTTGATGAAGAAGCAGATTTTGATCGAAATACATGAATGATAACTTAATTAACTGATTCATAAACCTAACCATAATAGCCAGCAAAGAAACATTCGTGACATTATGTAAGGGTTTAGTACGGAAGAATTGTTTAATAATCCTGTCCCAAAAGTTTAGAAATGTCAACTATCACTTGTCAATTAAATCAATCTGATTGACTAAGCTTGAATCAGCCCTAATCACTGAATAAAATAATGACACATGCAGTTTGGAAATGTCAACTGTCACTTGTCGATTAAAACAATCTAACTGACTAAGATCAAATCAGAACTAATCACTGAACAAAATAATAAGATATAAGTCACTGTGACGTTTAGAAATGTCACTTGTCAATTAAAACACTCTGATTGAAGATTGAATCAGAACTAATTATTGAACAAAATAATGACAGATGTGTCACTGTGATGTTTACAAATGTCAACTGGTAGTTCAATTACTAATTTTAAGACATCCTTTATATCGCACTGGTTTATTTTAAATTCTAGAAATCCTAATATATACGTGATTGAATGTAATGTACTTAAAGTTGACATAACTGACACGAGTATAAATCAAACTTACTCTAGAGACAGCTTTAGCTTTTTTTGCTGAAATCCGAGATGCTTATATTGTATGATATAAAATTTCTTAGGCAATATCAAACAGAATCATGTTTCAATTCGATATTAATGTGATTTTTTCTTGTTGACATTTCTTAGATTCATTTTCAAATTAATTTGACATATGACAGTCCTAATTTTTAACCTAATTGTTGACATATGTCACTTGTTGTTTGATGCAGAATTATGACAGGTCAAATAATTTAACCTGATTCTTGGCATATGTCACTTGCTGTTAGATGCAGATTTATAACAGATCCAAAAATTTAACCAAATTGTTGACATGTGTCAGTTGTTATTTTATGCAGATTTATGAAAGGGCGAAAGATTTAACCTGAATGTTGACATAGGTCACCTGTTGTTTTATGGATATTTATAACAGGTCTAAAATTTAACCTAATTGTTGACATTATGTCACTTGTTTTATGCAGATTTATGACAGTTAACAAATGACAGTTGACAATTATGGCCTGCCAGTTTATCTTTTAACAGGCCACAGTTAATATTTAACTGTCAACTTTAAACATTTAAAAATTGACAGTTGAGATTAGATAGTTTACAATCTCCTTTTAACAGTTGGTATTTAACCGTTGACAGTTGGTATTTAACATTTGACAGTTGACATTTGACTATTCACATTTGAGCATTATCATTTAATTATTATTGACAGGTGACTGTTGAAATTTGTTTTTTATATTTGACCGGTTCCATTTGAAAGCTTATCTTTTGAAGTTGAGATTTGTAAAGTTTATATTTGCAGTTGCCAGTTTACAGTTGATATTTATTAGTAAATGTTTGACAGTTAACATTTGTCAAGTGTGGTTCAGTCAGAACTCACAGGCATAACCATAGCTGCAAAAGAATTAATCAATAGAAACATCAAAGGCAGGAATATAAATATATACACAGACTGCCGACAAGCACTACTGACCTTGAATAGACCACGTTTCGCTTCAAGTTTGGTACTGGAATGTCACCAATCTCTAACTGAGGCCAGCTAGAATAACGTGGTCACTCTCAGCTAGATCAAAGGACATGGGAACTCTAAAGGCAACCGCATTGCGAACAATTTAGCAAGGAGGGCTGCGGGCTACAAATATGTTAGCCCTCGCCCATCTACCAAGCTAACATTGTCCGCAGTCGTGGACTTTATCAAACAGCACTCTCACCAAAAATTTATACAGTGCTGGGATGAAACTACGAACTGTAGACTGGCCAGAGAGTTATTACCTCATCCTGGCGAGGAAACAGCAAAAAAATTTAAGGCATTGACCAGACAAAATCTCCGAACAGCTGTGGGAATCTTGACAGGTCACTGCCTATTGCGACAACATCTCTTTAGGATGAAATTAACAGAATCGCCGCTATGCAGAGGCTGCGAACAAGAAGAGGAAACAGTAGAACACATTATGTATGACTGCTCTGCTTTTTCTGAAATCAGAAGATCCGTGTTGGGCGAGTATTGGCTTATACCAGCCGATGTCAGGGAGATCCCCCTCTGGAGCCTCATCACCTATTTTAAATCACTAGGCCTGGTGACAGCCTGAGGTGAGGATATCCCTACAATACGGAAGGATGCACAATGGGTCATATGTGGCCTCAGTGCTGGCTAAGCACTAGCTCGCCCCTCCCCAAATTTCCAGATCCAGATCCAGGAGACAGTTAACATTTGAAAGTTGTCATTTTAAAGGTTGTATCTGATAGTTGAAATTTGACATTTAACAGTTTTTAAGAGAGAGGGTGTTTTAAGTATCTGGGTATAAGATTACTTGATTTTGCTGTTCTCATTGTTCACAAGTGCCATTTGACAGTTGACAGCTGATAGTTGGCAAAATTTAACTTAATTGTTGACATATGTCACTTGTTGTTTTATGCATAGTTCCGTGTATATTTTTTTATATGTAAAAAATAAGATAAAGTAAATAGTAACTTAAAACATCCTTGTAGATAAATTGATTTATAACAAAATGAATAACTGAAACTGTACTTTAAACAGGTGCATTGATATATTACGCTTATTGGTCATATTTTAACAAGAAGCTTTAATAGCTTGTTTATTCGTGTGCTCAAAGCAAGCTTTGATACTGTTAATTAGTGAGAATTGTAATGATTTCGATTAAGTCTGCTCGTAAATTAATTATTTTATGAACTGTAATGTTAATTTATGTTTTTAATTATCTTGGAAATATAGAACTTGTTTCTATAATTTTAGAAATTTTTAATCTATACGATGCCTAAGAAATATAGTTTTCTTTATTTATTGTTGAATCAGCGGTTTTTACATTATTAGTGTTGACAAATGTCATATTAAAGTCGATTTTGTAGAGTTCTATGTAAAAGTTGACATATAAGAAATGACAGCTTAATTTTCAATGCTTTAACAGATATAATTTGACATTGACAATTATAACATGACAAATGACATTGATAAACATCAAGAGACAAGTGACAGCTTAATTTCGAAAATGACAGATTGGTTTTAAAACGTGTTAATTTGAATATGATATTGGTCAAACAGATTCAAAAAATGATAACTTCATTTGTAAAGATATAAAAGCGATTTCTATTGTTAACATACGTCATGTATGGATGACAGGTTGATTTTTAAAGCCTACAACCTGTTCTCCATCTGACATGCATTAAAAGACAAGTGACAGCTTGCTTTTAATACGTATTTGTAGTGACATAAGAGATCTTCTAAAATGACATCTCGATTTCCAAAGATCTATAAAATGACAGCTTGTCTGACAAGTTTGACACATAACAACTTGTCTGATAAGTTTGACACATGACAGGATATGGTGATCTATAAAATGACAACTTAGTTTCTAAATATATACAAAACTAAATTCTATCATGTAAGAATGACAGATCTATTTGTAATGACATTGTATTATTGTAAATTAGATTCTATTAAAATATCCTACTTAATCTAAGCATCTTTGGACTTGAACAAATCTGCAACTATTTTACTTAACATTAAATCTGATTGAAAATAATCTTCGTTAACTAATGACTTTACATTAGACTCATTTGCGTTAGAGTTCCATCAAATAGATTTACTTAAATACTAATTAATACCAAAAGAGGCAACGTAAAGAACTTGTAAGATGATATTAGTAGAACCAATTCGATAAAATGTTTCTTTTATTTTTTTTATCTTTCAACTTTTGGTCAGCTTTTAAAGGAACCTGTTCTCATTAGTAGAGTGAACATTGCATTGTACGAAAAATGCACCGAAATTATTTTAAGAGCCCTGTGCTTTTTTGTTAACGCGGACCGAAAACATATCATTTTAATTAACTTAAATTTTCTTTCAACTCGTAACAGTTTGATTCTTTTTTTAATAGAATTTGTATCACTACTGAAATTTTTTAGCTAAAACAGATCATATGAAATACGAATGTTGTGACATATCCATTTTAATGGGTCTAAATAAACTTAATATTTGGTCTAAAACTCAAAAAAATGCCAATAGATGGCATGTAATAAAACTACTCTTAAGCTATTTATTTTCTGCTTTATTCCATAGTTATTTCTCATTATTTTTCGTTTCTTATCACAAGTTTCGTTGGTCTAAACACATCCTGTTTAACACAGACTGATACCTTCACCAGGTAGAGACAGTTCTTTGGTCTTTAGCTCATAAAAATGCAAATAGATGGCGTGTAATAAAACCACTTTTAATCCATTTATTTACTGCTTTATTCCATATTTATTTATCATTATTTTTCGTTTCTTATCACAAGTTTCGTGGGTCTAAACACATCCTGTTTAACGCAGATTGATACCTTCACCAGGTAGAGACAGTTCTTTGGTCTTTAGCTCATAAAAATGCAAATAGATGGCGTGTAATAAAACCACTTTTAATCCATTTATTTTCTACTTTATTTCATAGTTATTTTTTATTATTTTTCGTTTCTTATCACAAGTTTCGTGGGTCTAAACACATCCTGTTTAACACAGATTGATACCTTCACCAGGTAGAGACAGTTCTTTGGTCTTTAGCTCATAAAAATGCAAATAGATGGCGTGTAATAAAACCACTTTTAATCCATTTATTTACTGCTTTATTCCATATTTATTTATCATTATTTTTCGTTTCTTATCACAAGTTTCGTGGGTCTAAACACATCCTGTTTAACGCAGATTGATACCTTCACCAGGTAGAGACAGTTCTTTGGTATTTATCTCATAAAAATGCTAATAGATAGCGTGTAATAAAACCACTTTTAGTCCATTTATTTTCTACTTTATTTCGTAGTTATTTCTCATTATTTTTCGTTTCTTATCACAAGTTTCGTGGGTCTAAACACATCCTGTTTAACACCGATTGATACCTTCACCAGGTAGAGACAGTTCTTTGGTATTTAGCTTATAAAAATGCTAATAGATAGCGTGTAATAAAACCACTTTTAATCCATTTATTTTCTACTTTATTCCATAGTTATTTCTCATTATTTTTCGTTTCTTATCACAAGTTCCGTTGGTCTAAACACATCCTGTTTAACAAAGACTGATACCTTCACACGGTAGAGACAATTCTTTGGTCTTTAGCTCATAAAAATGCAAATAGATGGCGTGTAATAAAACCACTTTTAATCCATTTATTTTCTACTTTATTTCATAGTTATTTTTATTATTTTTCGTTTCTTATCACAAGTTTCGTGGGTCTAAACACATCCTGTTTAACACAGACTGATACCTTCACCAGGTAGAGACAGTTCTTTGGTATTTAGCTCATAAAAATGCAAATAGACGGCGTGTAATAAAACCACTTTTAATCCATTTATTTACTGCTTTATTCCATAGTTATTTGTCATTATTTTTCATTTCTTATCACAAGTTTCGTGGGTCTAAACACATCCTGTTTAACACAGATTGATACCTTCACTAGGTAGAGACAGTTCTTTGGTCTTTAGCTCATAAAAATGCAAATATATGGCGTGTAATAAAACCACTTTTAATCCATTTATTTTCTACTTTATTCCATATTTATTTATCATTATTTTTCGTTTCTTATCACAAGTTTCGTGGGTCTAAACACATTCTGTTTAACACAGATTGATACCTTCACCAGGTAGGGACAGTTCTTTGGTCTTTAGCTCATAAAAATGCAAATAGATGGCGTGTAAACCACTTTTAATCCATTTATTTTCTACTTTATTCCATAGTTATTTCTCGTTATTTTTCATTTCTTATCACAAGTTTCGTGGGTCTAAACACATCCTGTTTAACACATATTGATACCTTCACCAGGTAGAGACAGTTCTTTGGTCTCTAGCTCATTAAAATGCAAATAGATGGCGTGTAATAAAACCACTTTTAATCTATTTATTTACTGCTTTATTCCATAGTTATTTGTCATTATTTTTCGTTTCTTATCACAAGTTTCGTGGGTCTAAACACATCCTGTTTAACACAGATTGATACTTTCACCAGGTAGAGACAGTTCATGGGTCTTTAGCTCATAAAAATGCAAATAGACGGCGTGTAATAAAACCACTTTTAATCCATTTATTTACTGCTTTATTCCATAGTTATTTGTCATTATTTTTCATTTCTTATCACAAGTTTCGTGGGTCTAAACACATCCTGTTTAACACAGATTGATACTTTCACCAGGTAGAGACAGTTCATTGGTCTTTAGCTCATAAAAATGCAAATAGATGGCGTGTAATAAAACCACTTTTAATCCATTTTTTTTCTACTTTATTCCATAGTTATTTCTCATTATTTTTCGTTTCTTATCACAAGTTTCATGGGTCTAAACACATCCTGTTTAACACAGATTGATACCTTCACCAGGTAGAGACAGTTCTTTGGTATTTAGCTCATAAAAATGCTAATAGATAGCGTGTAATAAAACCACTTTTAATCCATTTATTTTCTACTTTATTCCGTACTTATTTCTCATTATTTGTCGTTTCTTATCACAAGTTTCGTGGGTCTAAACACATCCTGTTTAACACAGATTGATACCTTCACCAGGTAGAGACAGTTCTTTGGCATTTAGCTCATAAAAATGCTAATAGATAGCGTGTAATAAAACCACTTATAATCCATTTATTTTCTACCTTATTCCGTAGTTATTTCTCATTATTTTTCGTTTCTTATCACAAGTTTCGTTGGTCTAAACACATCCTGTTTAACACAGATTGATACCTTCACCACGTACAGACACTCCTTTAGTCTTTAGCTCATAAAAATGCAAATAGATGGCGTGTAATAAATCCACTTTTAATCCATTTATTTTCTATTTTATTCCATAGTTATTTTTCATTATTTTTTGTTTCTTATCACAAGTTTCGTGGGTCTAAACACATCCTGTTTAACACAGATTGATACCTTCACCAGGTAGAGACAGTTCTTTGGTCTTTAGCTCATAAAAATGCAAATAGATGGCGTGTAATAAAACCACTTTTAATCCATTTATTTTCTACTTTAATCCATAATTATTTCTCATTATTTTTCGTTTCTTTTTACAAGTTTCTAAACACATCCTGTTTAACACAGATTGATACCTTCACCACGTACAGACACTCCTTTAGTCTTTAGCTCATAAAAATGCAAATAGATGGCGTGTAATAAATCCACTTTTAATCCATTTATTTTCTATTTTATTCCATAGTTATTTTTCATTATTTTTTGTTTCTTATCACAAGTTTCGTGGGTCTAAACACATCCTGTTTAACACAGATTGATACCTTCACCAGGTAGAGACAGTTCTTTGGTCTTTAGCTCATAAAAATGCAAATAGATGGCGTGTAATAAAACCACTTTTAATCCATTTATTTACTGCTTTATTCCATATTTATTTATCATTATTTTTCGTTTCTTATCACAAGTTTCGTGGGTCTAAACACATCCTGTTTAACACAGATTGATACCTTCACCAGGTGGAGACAGTTCTTTGGTATTTAGCTCATAAAAATGCTAATAGATAGCGTGTAATAAAACCACCTTTAATCCATTTATTTTCTACTTTATTCCATAGTTATTTCTCCTTATTTTTCATTTCTTATCACAAGTTTCGTTGGTCTAAACACATCCTGTTTAACACAGACTGATACCTTCACCAGGTAGAGACAGTTCTTTGGTATTTAGCTCATAAAAATGCTAATAGATAGCGTGTAATAAAACCACTTTTAATCCATTTATTTTCTACTTTATTTCGTAGTTATTTCTCATTATTTTTCGTTTCTTATCACAAGTTTCGTGAGTCTAAACACATCCTGTTTAGCACAGACGGATACTTTCACCAGGTAGAGACAGTTCTTTAGTCTTTAGCTCATAAAAATGCAAATAGATGGCGTGTAATAAAACCACTTTTAATCCATTTATTTACTGCTTTATTCCATATTTATTTATCATTATTTTTCGTTTCTTATCACAAGTTTCGTGGGTTTAGCACAGATTGATACCTTCACCAGGTAGAGACAGTTCTTTGGTATTTAGCTCATAAAAATGCTAATAGATAGCGTGTAATAAAACCACTTTTAATACATTTATTTTCTACTTTATTTCATAGTTATTTCTTATTATTTTTTGTTTCTTATCACAAGTTTCGTGGGTCTAAACACATCCGGTTTAACACAGATTGATACCTTCACCAGGTAGAGACAATTCTTTGGTATTTAGCTCATAAAAATGCTAATAGATGGCGTGTAATAAAACCACTTTTAATCCATTTATTTTCTACTTTATTCCGTAGTTATTTCTCATTATTTTTTGTTTCTTATCACAAGTTTCGTGGGTCTAAACACATCCTGTTTAACACAGATTGATACCTTCACCATGTAGAGACAGTTCTTTGGTCTTTAGCTCATAAAAAGGCAAATAGATGGCGTGTAATAAAACCACTTTTAATCCATTTATTTTCTACTATAATCCATTATTGTTTTGCATTATTTTGCGTTTTTATCTCAATTTTCGAGGGTCAAAACATACCCTGTTTAACACAAATTGAAACCTTTACCAAGTAGAAAGAGTTCTTTGGTCTCACACTCATAAAAATGTCAATAGATGGCGTGTAATAAAAACCTATTTATCTCAAGTTTCATAAATCTCTTAGACATCTTTTTTTTCTAAAACTATAACAATATGTTTTTTACTCATAGACTATTTCTCGGTCTAATCGAGAAATACCTGATCAATCAAGAAATTGATTAAAAATTGTTTTTTTTTAGAGCTAGATCATCGCATATGCCTGATTTTCTAATTAAAATATGACTACGAATGAATTATAAGTGATTAATTACTTCATCGATGAAGAAGCATACTGGAGTATACTTATAATGATTAATAGTTGACTTAGTTCAGACGCTCCTTCAACAACACTGTCTTAGGAAGGTAATGTAAATATTTATTAACAATTCGAAGGTGTTTTTATACTTTCTAAGATATTACATAAACAAATACGATCTCGAAAATGCTTTGAAATTTATCCAAAAAAATATTTAACATTGTGTAAATGAATTTTTTATTTCATTTGCATGAAGAAAGAAAAATTACATTGTGTTGATACAAACAAGTCTTGACATAATATCGATGTTAATTGATGGAATATTAATTTAAAATAAAAAAGTCATTAATCATATCTATTTTTTATATGTAACTTAAAACCTTATTAAAAAAGAAATCGTATCATATTACCATTAATTATAACATAAAATGATGGTAGATGGTAAAAATTGATATGCAAAATTTTTCGTAAACTTTCTTCACACGAGACCAACAGAGAGTTTGATATTTTAACACAAGAGTTTTTGACATATATTATTAAGCCTGATCTATAGAAATTTGACATATAACAGTTTGACATACACCAGTTTAACAGGTTTGAGTTTGACGTATGATTTAATACAAGAAAGTTTGGCATATGACAATTAAACAAATATCAGTTTGCAGTTGGACATATCTTCATTTAATGAAAGTTTGACACCTGACAGTTTGTCATATTACAGTTTAAATATGAGTGTTTGACATATAAAAGTGTGACAATGATAGTTTAATATTTTTGAATCTGACATATGACAAATTGACATATCAATTATTAAAATTTGAAAGTTTAATAGTCATGAGTTTCAAATATGACAGTTAAATATATGACACGTTGATAGTTGACAATTTTTTATATAAAAATTGGCCAAATTACAGTTTAAAGTTCAACATACCTTTGAAAAATGACAGTTTGAGACATGACAGTTAAACACATAACAGTTTAACACATGACAGTTTGACAAATGAGAGTTTGTCACATGACAATTTGACATATGACAATTTAAATATGAGTATTTGACAAATGAAAAACTGACTTATCAGACTATGACATACAATAGTTTTATATGAAAGTTTGGACAATTGGACAAGTGGCAGTTTAAACATTGACATATCAATTCTAAACACGTTTTAAAAAATATTTCTTCATTGAACCGTAACCGAAATGAACTAAACACTGTATTTTGGGTTTAAAGTAAAACCTGATTTGTAGATATTTAATTTTCTACCTACGTTATTGGTCTACTGTGTAATTAGGGATTGTCTATCTTTTAATAGTTAATGAGCGGGCAGCTTTTAAAAAAAATTTCATCACAATCATTATAATGGGGATACACTCAAGTCCAATTATAGACTAAACAACTAATGTTCAGTTTTAGACAGGGGCGCATTTGATTATAGTTATTTCTTATATAGTAGAATAAACCTTGTTCATCTAACATATAACAATTTTTTACTGCTTTTCGTTAAACTGACACTCTCCTGATTACAGGATACCAATTTTAAATCGTATTTTTGTTGAGCTGACTTTTTTTATTTTTTATGGTCAAGCACAAGCACTGCAGGAAAAATCCTTTAAGGCGCTCTAAGAGCGGTGCGTGTGCGAAGAAAGCGATTCACGTTGGTCTTGAATAGTTGGAGGTTATATTCGGTGGGAAATACGGCCTCAGAAAGGCCGTTCCACAGAGAGGATGTCCTCCAGAAGAAAGAGTTCTTAAACAATGATGATCGAGGAGTATTAAGTTGAACCACATAGGGATGGGATAGTAGAACACTTGCCATGGAAATATTTGTAAAAGAGGGTCAAATCACCAACCTGTCTTCGATGTTCTAAGCTGTCGAGGTTCTTGGTTAGCTCGTGGTCACCGATCAGACGAATGGCTCTCCTTTGGATGGAATCCAACAACCGAAGGGTATGCTTCGGTGCAGAACTCCAGACATGAGAGCAGTATTCCAGTGATGGTCGAATCTGGGCTTTGTAGAGTGTCAAAAGTTGTTGTGGTGTATACAGCTTTTTGGTACGGAAAAGTACACCGAGTTTCTGAGAAGCTGTCTTGGCGATTGTTACAACGTGATTATGCCAAGACATATTTCCTCCCAGATTGACACCCAGTAAGTTAATAGACGAAGCCAGTGGAATTGCATGTCCTGCCATGACTATATCTGGTTCTGCAATGTTAACCTTCTTAGAGAAAACTGCTGCCTGGGTTTTTTTAGCGTTAAATTCGACTTGGTTACTGTCACTCCAAAACAAAATTTCTTCCAGGTCTTTATTGAGTCGAGATACTTCATGCTGTCTGCGAAGATGTGCGTCAGCAGCCGATGTTCGAGAGTTCAAAGTAAACGATGAGATAAGTGTGCTGTCGTCAGCAAAGCTATAAATTGGATTTTCTGTCTTCGCTAGAAGGTCGTTAATGTATAGTAAGAAGAGGGTTGGGGATAATACGGACCCTTGAGGAACACCAGCATTGATGTTAAAGGTGTCCGAGAGAAACCCGTCAATCGCCACTTGCAGAGAACGGTCCTGAAGAAAGCTAGAAAGCCATGAACAGAATCGACCGGGCATACCGTAGGATCGCAGTTTACTTAGGAGCCCCTCGTGCCAGAGACGATCAAATGCTTTAGAAATGTCTAGTGCAATAGCCCGGGACTCCCCATGATGTTCGACTGCGTTGCTCCAAAGATGGGTGACATATGCTAGGAGGTCTCCTGTTGATCTGGACTTACGAAAGCCGTACTGATGGTCGCTGATAATATTATGGCCCTCTAGGTATTTTAGAAGTTGTTGGTTAATAGCTTTCTCCATCACTTTTGATATAACTGAAAGCAATGCGACTGGTCGATAGTTGTTTGGCATGGTTTTCTTGCCTTTCTTTGGTATAGGCTGAACTCTTGCCTTCTTCCAGCAGGATGGAAATATTCCTTTTTTGTAGGATAGGTTAAAAAGTCTACAAAATATTGGTGTTAGCTCATCAGCGCATTCCTTGAGCACTATAATAGGAATTTCATCTGGACCAGAAGCCTTCCTGACATCGAGCCCTTTAAGAATTCGTTTGACAGGACGCTGAGGGAATACGATATCAGTCATTTCCGATTGAACTGCTGGAATGTTCGGTGGTGTTTTTCCCGGAAAGTCTACGTTGGAATGAAAAGAAAATAGTTTTGCCAGTAAGTTCGCTTTATCTCCGGCTGTGGTTGCTATTGTGTCGTCAGAACGTGTTAGAGGTGGAATATTTGATTTGGTAACATTTTGACTGACGGCCTTAGCGACTGACCGAAAGGATCCGTTAGGACTGGCAAGAAGTTTGTTTTTGATCCTCGGCGTGTTATGCGTTTCTTTGCTTTGATCTATCGTTTGCTTACACTGGTTTCGAGCGGTAACAAGGGTGGTGCGATTCTCAGCCGTTGGATTTTTACGCCACTGTCGGTAAGCTAGATTTTTAGATCTGACTGCGCGCTCGCAGTTTTTGCTAAACCAGGGCTTGCCGTTTGAAGGGCGCTTATTGGAATAAGGAATAAAGGCTTCCATGCCAGTTAGAATGACCTCGGAGACCTCTTGAGCACAAACGGATGGATCATCAGAAGAAAAACATACGCTCAGCCAAGGAAAAGTGCGAAAATGGTTCTTCAGGTCTTCCCACTTGGCTGATCTGTAATGCCAAATCTTGCGAGGTTTAGGAGGCTGCTCAGAACAAATTGGTAGCTCGCTTAGAGTTTAAATAAGTTTGTGATCGGAAGATCCTAACGGAGGCTGAACGGAGATAGTGTATAGGTCTGGGTTTGATGCCAAAAAAAGATCCAACAGACTAGCAAAATCACCATCTCGTCTGGTATCCGCGTTGGTTCTTCTACGAGTTGAGTTAAGCCAGAACTGATCGCGAATGATTCTGCCTCACGGCCTTGTTCATCGTATTTGAGTATTTAAGCCAGTTGACATTATGGACGTTAAAGTATCCAAAGATAGCGACTTCGGAATTTGGATGGTTGGTTTGTAAGAAGTCGATTGTGTTGGCTAGTGATGAGAAAAGGGCTCTGTATTGGGTGTCGCTTGGAGGACGGTAAAGGCAGCAGATAAACTTGGTGATTTTCTGCGTAGATATTTTAAACCACATTACATCAAACCCTGTCGGTTCAAGTGTTTCCTCTCGTTGGCAGCAAAGATCATCTCGGATAAAGAGACATACCCCAAAGTAGCGTCTAAATCGGCAATGAAAATCGTATCCAGGGTATAAATAGCTGACGGTATTTGTTGACGATCTGACCTTTGTCTCGGTCAGTGCGAGCACATGAGGCTTGGAAGATTGTAAGTGTTGGTGGACTGAATTTATGTTGGTGTTAAGCCCTCTGATGTTGCAGAAATCAATTTTGAAGTTGCTGTTTTTGGGTCTGTTAGCAACTGCAGGTGCCACACTATTTCTCCGTTGAGTGTTGTTAGGGGAACCCAGTGTATTGTAGGAGATAGTGGAAGTTCGATTAATATCGCTTGACCTGTTAAATTTGAGGTATAAACACTGATTGTGTTTTACTTGAATTGACAAGTTTGACACATGACAGGATATATTGACGTGTTCTGTTTGATCTGATGCCATTCAATACGAATAGAATGATACTTTTACGTATGACACACTAATTGTATTCGACTTAAATTGACAGGTTTGACACATTGGTTTTTCGTTTCTAATATGGCATAAGTATTGATATTTTTAAATTCAGAAACTTCAAAATTAAAATTTTACTTTCTATATAGAAGGCGGTAAAAAAATAGTTATAAGTCCAATCCTGATAAAATATTCTAATCAATAATTTGATCGATCCTATTTTTGACTACCGATTGTATGAGTTATCGCTAACTGGCATCGATTTCATTGATTATCTTTTATATTGTTAGGCTAAAGCATATCTGAAATATCATTCTAAAAAAAAATATTTATACTACTAATATCTTTATTAACACACTGCTATTTGATAAATTATTTATTAATATTGATTTCTACCACAAAGTAAGGTATATTATTGGATCATTATGTAGCATACCATAAAACAAAAACTGATTTAATTGAAATTTATATTACAACCAATCAGATTCAGCAACTACATAAATTGGAAATATCTTGATTGAATATCACAAAGGAGTGCTACTTTGGACACTTTTATTTCATTCTTTTTGTTTTACTTTTTAACACAGACTGGTTTCTGTTACGTTCAACAACAGATCCTTTTTTTTAATATTGCCTCTTAAGACTGTTCATTAATGAAAAATACCAATTATATGTTTTTGTTGTTATGGATCCATACATCAAGTTGTCTAAAATAACCTGTCAAACGTCAATGTCAGAAGTCAACTTATCATACGTCAATCTGTCACAAGCCAACCTGACAGATATACGATCGATTCTGCAACTGACATACATCAAAAGACAAGTGACAGCTTTATTTCGTGAATGAGATTTTTGTTTTGAAACAAGTGTATTTGAATTTCATATTGTTTAACATCATTTGAAAAATGACATCTTACTTACTCTAAAAAAAGTAATAAATTGTTGACATACGTCTTATGAGAATGACAGATAAATTTGTAGTGACAGTCTATGTCTTCTAATATAATGATCATAAAAAATTACAGCTCAATTTGTAAAATGACGACTTGATTGAATATGACAAGCCAACCTGTCATACGCTAAACAACTATACGTTAACATAACACAAGTCAACCTATCATACCTCAACCTGTTGTACGTCAATTTGTCAAACGACAAGCTGTCAGATGCCAACTTGTCATACATTAAGCTGTCAGATGTCATCTTTTCATACCTGTCAGATGTCAACTTGTCATCCATCAAGCTGTCAAATGTAATCTTTTTTATATTAGGCTGTCCTGGCTGTCATAAGTCAACTTGTCATACGTCAACATAGGTAAACTAAAGAATTAATATATTAACCAATTATTCTAACTTTTTCCTACAGCAGGTACTTGAACCTATTAAATTGATCTTGTTCGAATGATTGCAATTTAAGTATAAATTATAATAAATTAATTCAACAATATTCGAGTTTTACCTTATTAGGATTAAGAGCATTACTTACTTATTACCCACATGTTGACTTACTGACGTGTAAAATAAATATCGATGATTAAAATTTTTCCATTCCTTTGCTAATTTATGATCTTTATAAGTAGATATTGCTAACTATGTATGATACTTTTCTAAATCAATGGTAAACAGATTTCAGGTAGGTATTTTAATTTTTTGAAATCTAAGTTGGTAAACACTGATTAATGACAGTTTAATGTATATTACAAACACATATCCGCGTTCTTTAGAATGCAATTAATGCCAATTTAAAGTAAACATCAAATTTTGTTAGGATATTAATAAATCGTTTATTTTAATTATCTTTATTAAAAATATTAATTTTAATCAACTTTAATGTAGTTCTTAGTTTAATTAACAGATTAGAAATGTTTGAAAAACAATTCTTAAGTTTCAGGTTAAATATTTACATTATTTTTTAAAAATAGAAACAATACGTTCCTTTCAAAAAATAAACATTTGTTTCTGCTTGGATATAAAGCTTGTGTGAATTGTAAAATATTTGAGCGATGGGTTTCGTCAATTTTGTGCGAGATTAAAATAGTATTAAGCAGTAAACAATGCAGGAAATAATTCGTAAATTAATTCTTAGAAATAATAAAATAAATACGTTTGCATCGATACTGAATTTGAAATAGAACCCCAAATCAACAAAAAAAATTGTATGTTGTGAAAAAAATTAAACACTTAAAACGCCACATCAAGTTCTCTGTGAACGAATAGTTTGACATATAATACGTCAAACTGTGAATGTCAACTTGTCATTTATGAAAACATCGTACTCATTAAAGCAAAACTCTGACAGATGATCTTCTTCTTCTTTTGACAGTTGAAAGATGACAAATGATTTTTGACGTACGACACTTCGTATGTCACATTATGATACCCAACAAAATATGACACATGACATAATAACTATTTAGATCTTGTTAGCAATAGTATTTGCTCTAATTCAACAAAACTAGCAGGCCGCCCCGGCTTTGCACGGGGATTAAAGAAAAATAACAAAAGCCACTAAATATATTGGGTCAACGCTTCCCTGTAAACAATATTACATGTTGTTTTATTTTCTGGCAACAAAATAAATTGATTTTCAGGTGCTCGACCCGCCTTAGGTGGTTGGCCATGAGAAAAACCGATCCCTACTAATTGGAAGGTTTGACCTTGCGGCTAGTATTCTTAGCGCACACGATGTAAGGGTTTAAAGGTCATTTTTGGTTACATTAATGGCATTTTAGTAAGGATCCCTATTTTTTTGAAAATAAAACATAGCCTATGTCACTCAGGAATAGTGTAGCTTGCCAACGGTAAAAGAATTTTTGAAATCGGTCCAGTAATTTCAGAGCCTATCCATTTCAAACAAACAAACAAACCTTTCCTCGCCACTAAATATATTGGGTCAACGCTTCCCTGTAAACAATATAACATGTTGTTTTATTTTCTGGCAACAAAATAAATTGATTTTCAGGAACTCGACCCGCCTTAGGCGGTTGGCCATGAGAAAAACCGATCCCTACTAATTGGAAGGTTTGACCTTGAGACTAGTATTCTCAGCGCACGCGATGCAAGGGTTTTAAGATCATTTTGGTTACATTAATGGCATTTTAGTAAGGATCACCATTTTTTTTTAAAGAAACATAGCCTATGTCACTCGGTAATAGTGTAGCTTGCCAACGGTGAAAGAATTTTTGAAATCGGTCCAATAGTTTCGGAGCCTATTCATTTCAAACAAACAAACAAACAAACAAACAAACAAAAAATCAAACCTTTCCTCTTTATAATATTAGTATAGATAATTGTATGTTAGAACGTAATTTGATCTTTAGTGAAAAAAATTAAACGCAAAAAAAGCAACAGTTAAAATGTTTATCAAGTTATCTGGGAAAGAATAGTTTGACATATAATACGTCAAACTGTCACTGTCAACTTGTCATGTATGACAAATCCGCAAAGGTTTTCAATTCTTCCTTAATGTCATTTAATAAATTCTTGTTTTTAAAGTTTCAAGAATCATTGGGTATTAAGATCTTGTTCTTGCTGACCATTAGTCTGACAAATGACAGATATTTTGACAGATGACATTCTGTTACTTCGACAGATGACACTTCGTATGTCACTGTTTTGTATCTAATAACCACGAAGACTAGATACCAGGAGTCTACACGGTATAGGCTTTTTCATAATATTTCTGGTCTCAATTATCGGGCCAGATCATAGTTCTATTTTTTGCCACTGGCGGCGCGAGGAGCAGTAAGAACCAAACCGATGTTTATGACATTTAAATTTCACGAAATTAAATTAAATATATGATATTAATTTATTTAAAATTACTTGTAATAAAATTAATAAAAAGAAATGGGAAAGTATTGTGATGTTCATGGTTGTGTTAGTGGCCGAAAGTCAGATGACACTGTAAAAAAAGTGGGTATATTCAAAATAATATCTGTTTAATTTATCTGGCGATTGCCAAGTAGCAGAGCCATATAACAAACAAGGACATCAATAATTAATTTATAAATTTGTATAGTTTTTAACTAATATTTGAAAATTTTTGTGCATTTTCATTTATTTTCTGAAATATTGTATTTAAATCTTAGGAACACAAGCGCACTCTACCGGCAATAGTTCTGTCCCCTAAATTGAGACCATTTTTTTAACATTACGTTTAAACTCCTGGTACCTATCTAGTCTTCGTGCTAATAACATACAATTTTATTACTATCATTTATATTATTTGTAATAAATTCAAAATACCCACAAACTAATAAAATTAAACAGTCTGGTTACACGTAATCAAAAACATTGCGAAATTTGTTGTTCTGATCTAATTTTATTCACACACTTGACTAAAAAATTCTTAATGTTGTACTAATATTTCTTTCAAGCTCATATAAAATCAACCTACGCTTCTTCACTAAATCACGCATTTAAAATTCAATTACAATAAACTAAAACCGTTACTAATATTTAAAATAACGTTGTTTATTTTAGAAAGTAGGTGTTTATGAATTTATTAATATAATTTGATTTAAATTCGAAGTATTATTTGACTAATAGAAGTGTGTTTGTGTTTGTTTTCAGTTATGTGTCATTGTTGCAGGAAATTTTAATAGAGTAGGTGCATGTTACATAAACACATGACAGATGACAGATAACAAATCAGTTTTTTCGCATGGAATTTAGTATGTCACTGTAATGTACCCAATAAAATATGACATTTGACAGAGTTATTATTTAGATCTGCTGAGTGCATTGTCACGTGCAGAAATCGGCGTCAATATATTTAAAAGTTAAGTTAATGTTTCAACGCGATTGTTAGCCTCTTAACAAGGTTCTGGTCACCGCCGTTTGCCTTGACTAGTAGCGAGAGTATTTCTAGTGTTTAAACCGATAATGAGCGGCGCTTTTACTGTTTAAGCTAATAACAAAAATTTTGAATTAAGTAAATAAGTGCATCGATTCCTTTTAATATTAATAATACATTTAGCTTAATGAATTCGATTTAATTTTAACATCATTTCGGAAATCAAATTAATATCTAGCAAGCCGTTTTTGCACAACGGAACACACTATTTCCCCTTCTATACTCACAAGTGTCATTGCGGGAAGGTATGCGTGGATTAGCGTGATGTTGGCTTCCTTTTATATTTCAACAATTGTACGAACACATTAGTGCTTTTATCGAATTAAGCAACGCCATTTTGTGAAGTTGAAAGTTCTCCTGGCAATATTCAAGCCATCCTTATGGGTTTTTGAATTTCACTTCAATATATTTTATCTAAGCCTCATTTTTGGTTATTCCTTTGTGGTATTTTTGAGTAGGCGTATAGATAACTCCATATTTTTGGGATTTAATTAAATGGTGCTTTCTTCGTGTGATTGCTAAGGAGTTCGTTACGAAGAAGCATGGACATCCGATTAAGAATCGAAATTTGCTATAGGTTGTTAGCGAAATAACATCGCAGATTGACTGCTAACCTCTAATCTTAATATAAAAGGGGTTTTTGGACCTGGCGAACATTTGTTTTTGGTTCTGGCTGAAATTATTTTTGGTCCTGGCAGAATTTTTTTTTGGTATTGGCTGAACTTTATTTTTGGACCTGGCTGGTAAATTGTAAGAACAGCTCACTACTGAGGAATCAACACCGAGCCTCACCATCCACAGAGCAGCAGGCTATTAACGAAAGCCTCACTTCAGATCTGCGGATAAACAGATAAGCCAAAAATCTAATTTTAAGTTAAGACATTGTAAAGAGTTGGCCTAACCTTTTTAAATATTGTTTATTTTATAGGATTTATTAATTTTGAATCTTTATTATTGCGCTGGGTGATCACTCAATATTAAAACTGCCAAGTTCTTGGCATTATTTGTTGATATTATTAATTACTAACTTTTTTGTTTGATTATATATTTATATATCTTGTAAACTACACTGTTGGGTTTATTTTCGTTAATATAATTGATAGATCTAACTTTGTGTCTTACTCAGATCATCACCCACTCACCGTATTTGTGATTCAATCAATTTTTTTTTCTTTTTAATTAAGGTTCTTAAATTCATTATTTATCTCCAGTAAGATAGGTCAGTGCCTGGAACATCAGGGGTTTCCGATTTGAACCGTTAAAATCGGTGGCGCGACTCACACTTTTGTACATACCCTCTACGGCTGAGCTGGGCACAAATTTGCCAGTAGAGAAACCACTTACCCATCTTAACTGGAGTTGGAGATTTCAATTTAAACCATAAGTTTAATTTTTCAAAATTTGATTTTATTTTATTTTTACTAAAAGTACGTGGCAGCATATGACAGGTGACACATGATTCTTTAACTTAGTTTTTTTCACGTTAGGCCACCACACGACAGCATCGTACCTATGCTAGCATAAGTCTTGATTGCCGTGTATATCCACATGGTGACCTTAGGGTATAATCCCTTAGTTTGTCTCGGTATACTTTTAAATAAAATTTGACACAGATGACAAATGATTTTTTGACATATAAAACTTCGTATGTCACTGTATTCTGTATTGTACCCAATAAAATTTGACATTTGACAGAATAATTATTTAGATATTATTCTTTTGAATCCATTACTTTGACAGATGACACATGACAAATGATCCTTTGACGTATACAACTTCATATGTCACTGTATTGTACCCAATAAAATATGACATTTTTGTAGAAAAAATAACAATGAAAATACTTCTGTACTGCTTATTTATGTCAAAATAGCATCTACCTTTATATCAATACAAAATCAATGATAACTAACGATAATATTCAATTAATAGATATAAATAGAGTTTGTCACAATTATCTAAACGGTCACCTGCAGTGCTATAAGGCAGTTAATTGCTCTTATAGTTGAAAGATTATCTTTATCATTTGAAGAAGTCGAAGAATGCAGATGAATACGGCGTGGGCAAAAGCAATTCTTACTAAGCGATGCATGTCGAGATAAACGTATACCAGTAGCAACGACATAGAAGAATAAGTATTCTATACTAAATTATTTTGTGTGGTCTTAGATAAATGTACTTACATTTTCTTCTTGAAAACTCGATAACTCAAACTCAATACAGAGAAAATTATGTAATAAGAAATGAGGTAAAACAAAAAAAAAAGTAAGAGGAACAGGAAAACAAGTATTTTTCTTTACGAAGCGTGTATTGCAAATAATTATAAATTGTTAGCTGAGCGCTTTCGGCCTAAACACCGGCCATCATCAGAGCTAAAACTAATTTAAAAATTGATACAATTTACTAAAATAAACAAATTGTAAACTTACGTCAAGGTAAATCAATACCCCAGGGGAGAAAATGAAAAGTAGACTGTACAGTCATCCAAAATTAACCATTCCATAGGAACTACCATATGGTACGATTTTTCAAGATGACAACAATTTTTTACGATTTTCATACACTTTTCATGATTTGCAAAAGTTTTTTGAGATTTTTTAATATTTTTTATAATTTTCCGCAATTTTTTAGATTTTTAACAATCTTTTTGCATTTTTAACATTTTTTCGGGATTTTCATCATTTTTTCACGACTGTCAATTTTATTTACACTTTTCAACATTTTTTTTATGATTTTTTTACCATTTGCTTAAATTTTTCAGGATTTCTTTATTATTTTTGACATTTTTTCTATTTTTTACGATTTTCAACTACTTTTTACGTTTTCAAGGTTTTTTCATAATTGTCAACATCATTTTTCACAATTTGGTAACGTTTGTAACGTTCGCTTTCGAGCATACCATCCGGACTATATATTTTTATATTATCTATTGTTATCGCGCCGATACGAGAGGGGATTGCCAGTTTGGTAGGAGAGAAAATGTCTCTTCGATAGTCTATGATTTAAATTCGTGCATTTTATCTGCGAATCTGATTAAATTCATATTTATTTCTTAATATCTTCGCCCTTCATTCTGGGTTATTGCCATCTTTAAGAAAGGCCCTATTAAGGACCAGTTAAATCATACCAGAAATTACGCAGTCTGTCGATAGTCAGTTTGAAGCCGACACCATTTTGCAGTTCTGTTCCATATCTAACGAAAATCTGACAGGAAGTCCCTTGAACCCAGGCAACCACATGATCACGTAAAACGTCATAAAGACGTGACTATCACGTGAAAAATGCATTAGGTCGCAAAATGTCTTAAATATGACCTAAAAAAAACGTGATTCAGCTCCCCCAAAAAAACGTATACCTGTGAAACGTAATTAACACGTCGAAAAATAGTTAGCAAAGTGACGGATAATAAAATATTTATTAAATTCATTTATTAAGCATTTATTAAAATTTTAAAATGGATCAAACCTTTATAACGTTTTATATATGCATTTCTAATAATAAAATTAGAAGGATGAAAGATGCACATTTTGATAAGTGCGCCAAAATCTTTTATACGCGGTTTTATTTTGGTTGGTACTACGTACCACTTGGTACCACTGTTCAAAAGGATTGTCGGCATTGTCGCTGTCGCCATTTTATATTTGTGTTTGTTTGGCGTAGTTTGTGTGCTCTGTATTAGTATTAAGTAAAAAAAATTTTAAGTAAGTATTACATATACACTTTATTTAAATATATGTACATCTATCTTTTATTATATAGTTAGGTAGATGCTTCATATTGAAATTAATGGTTACATTTTCTTTAAGGTTATAATCCCATAATCATTGAAGAATTAGTTTCACAATCATTAGTGAAAAGGAATCAAAAGAGAAAAGCTTTTTATGAGTCTTCTGATTCAGATCCAGATCAAGACCTTTTAATTTCTCAAAAAAAGTAAGAAATTAAAGCGACTCCGTCAAATTATATTTGGAAAGAAATCAAGTAAGTTTATGCTTAAGTTATTAATAAATGTAATTACAGTTGATTTATTGCTTTAGAGATTTGTCTTCAAGTAAGAGTTGCAGCATTCGTAAACAACCTCTAACGGAGAGATGTCCAAAAGAAGACGATCGATCGTTGGTGAATTTGGAGGTAGGTTATCTTTATGTCATAGGCTTTAAGTGTAAAACGTAATTTCGCGGATTCTTTTTAGGTCTTAATTCTTCCGGAACTCGTACCTTGAAAACGTCAAGAAATTGCGATAAAAAAATCTATGATGCTAAAACATATTTTTTTGTAATGAAGCTAAAAAAGTTTCATTTTTCAAAATAGAATTTGATTTAAGTTTGAAAACGAATATTAATCTTATTTAATAAAAAAAAATAGTAAGTATATATTGATGTTTTATTTTCCTATTTTTAAAAACCAGCTTTTATGTGAAAGGTTACATACAAGTGATCTGCTTATGTTAAATAGACGTTATATTTACGTATATTATACGTCAGCAGTACGTTAGTTGCTAACGTTTTAAATACGTATATTATACGTCAGTTGCTAACGTTTTATTAACGTTTCATATACCTATATTATACGTCAGCAATACGTTAGTTGCTAACGTTTTATTAACGTCATTAGTATCACGTGATTCTGGTGGGACTTATTCACGTTAAATTACCGTCAATAAAACGTCATTTGAAAACGTGATTTTAGGTATCCGATAACGTATTTTTCACGTTTTTGGAACGTGATTTTGTTGCCTGGGAAGGGAATTCAATCCAATTGCAGTTCCGTTTCACATCTTACGAAAATCCGACAGGTTGTCCCTTGGAAGGAATTCCATTCAATTGTAGTTCCGTTTCGCATTTAACGAAAATCCGACAGGAAGTTCCTTGTAAGGAATACAATCCAATTGCAGTTCCGTTCCTCAAGTAATCGAAACTCCGTCAGAAGTCTTCGAAAGCCCAAAGATAAGAGAAATAATTAATTCATTTTATTAATTTTTTTTACTAAATCCTAATTAAAGTAATAAACCATTTTAAAACTGTTTTTTCGAATTTTATTTGTGTGTCTGTACTTGGCGCCCTTTAATTAATGTTTGGAGGGAATTAAATAAAACTCAGAAGGAAGCCACGACCCTCAGGAGCCAGCCTAGGGTAATTTTAAGGTTACAATTTTTTATATTTTATTAGTAGGAGTCCGCATATTAATTTTCTTAAAAAATTAAGTAATTTTTAAATATTATCCATACAAAATTTCAACCCCATACTTGCATCCTTAGGGGGTGATTTCTAAAGATTTTTCCTTTTCAAAAGAGAGCATTTAGGGAGCATTTTATTGATGAAATTTCTTTTTAACTAGAATTTATTGAGATATAGAAAAAATAAATTCCGTAATTTTAATTGCAATTAATTAATTAGAAAATTAATTAATTACTAGAGCAATTTCGGATTCTAATGGAGCATTAAAAGAGCAATTTTGTTATGCATGAATTAATAGTTATTTGTGACACAAGGACGAAAAATGACATTTTGCAAGAGCGAGTATAGCTGTGTAGCCGAGGTGCGTAACACCGAGGCGAAACAATACGAGCACTTGCAAAACATTTTCCGACTCGCTCTCCTCATATCCGCCAAATCGCTGTATTTCCCGAAAAAAAAAAAACACTGATAGTTAAAATGTAGATTAGCTAGACTGAAAATAAGTCTGTTGCTATAACTAGTAAAAATGAATGTAGTAAAGTATATATTTTTCAAATAAGAGTATTTTCTTATTTTTTTTTTTATTAAAATAAGGTGGCGCGCTATATATATATCTATACTTTTTTATCCATTTCACTAAATTTTATCCCTAAATGAAACTATAGCTACTTAAATCCACGACTCGCTCTCTGTCTACTCGCTAGATCTGTGTATGACACAAAAAAATCGTGAAAGATACAATATAGGTAACCGCCTCTCTCTATTTTTTAACCATTTTACTCAATTGTATTTCTAAATTAGACTAGGTATACTATTTAGAACTTTCAATCCACGACTCGCTCTCCTCCTACCCTCTATATCGCTATTTTTTTTTATGGTCAAGCACAAGCACTGCAGGAAAATTCCTTTAAGGCACTCTGAGAGCGGTGCGTGTGCAAAGAAAGCGATTCACGTTGTTCTTGAATCGTTGAAGGTTATATTCGGTGGGAAATACGGCCTCAGAAAGGCCGTTCCACAAAGAGGATGTCCTCCAGAAGAAAGAGTTCTTAAACAATGATGAAGTTGAACCACATAGGGATGGGCGGAAGTGGTTTGTCGTGTATTTCTGCTATGAATTGCTCTAGGTGGAATCAAGCGGGCAATGTCAGTAGAACACTTGCCACGGAAATATTTGTAAAAGAGGGTCAAATCACCAACCTGTCTTCGATGTTCTAAGCTGTCGAGGTTCTTGGTTAGCTCGTGGTCACCGATCAGGCGAATGGCTCTCCTTTGGATGGAATCCAACAACCGAAGGGTATGCTTCGGTGCAGAACTCCAGACATGAGAGCAGTATTCCAGTGATGGTCGAATCTGGGCTTTGTAGAGTGTCAAAAGTTGTTGTGGTGTATACAGCTTTTTGGTACGGAAAAGTACCCTGAGTTTCTGAGAAGCTGTCCTGGCGATTGTTACCACGTGATTATGCCAAGACATATCTCCTCCCAGATTGACACCCAGTAAGTTAATAGACGAAGCCAGTGGAATTGCGTGTCCTGCCATGACTATATCTGGTTCTGTAATGTTAACCTTCTTAGAGAAAACTGCTGCCTGGGTTTTTTTAGCGTTAAATTCGACTTGGTTACTGTCACCCCAAGACAAAATTTCTTCCAGGTCTTTATTGAGTCGTGATACTTCATGCTGTCTGCGAAGATGTGCGTCAGCAGCCGATGTTCGAGAATTCAAAGTAAACGATGAGATAAGTGTGCTGTCGTCAGCAAAGCTATAAATTGGATTTTCTGTCTTCGCTAGAAGGTCGTTAATGTATAGTAAATTTGTTATATTTGTTTCAGGTTTACATTTTTACATTTTTTTTTCAGTTCTGTTTATATTATAACAATAAACAGTTTAATAAGTATAATTTTATAAATGTAATTGGTTAAAAGATATTATCAGGTATTAATAAAACTTTTTATGTGTATCGAAACATTCCCCTAGAAATTCATTTTGGATTTTATTGGCTATTAACCATACACTGTTAATAATTATTTATCGGTATTAAAGTGAAAAAGTTGATCTGGGGCGAATCGAAGGGCGACTGCATTTCATTAGAATGTCGATCGACCAATTAAAACCCGATTTTGTTCACCAATCACTCGCATTTAGGCCTGACTTAAAACTAAATTGCGTAATCATTCAAGCGAAATCTGTATGTAATTGTAACAATTTAATGTTACTTTATGTGAAAGAAACAAGCCCAACTTCACATTTATAACATTTTTTTACTCATTTACTTGACGAACTTCGTATTGCATTTTCTCATTTTCCATTTTTTCAAATTCTTACTAATTTATCTAGTTTCTTTCTTCATTTTGTCGATTTCATCATATTTTCTCGTTAGTTTCAAGGTTTTTACTATTTTGTTCATTGTATTTTTTTAATTTTTCGATTAGCCCCACCTTACGGCGGCGTAATAGAACTAAAATTTTAAATTACTCGTTTAAATGTACAAGATATTAAAAACGCCACCTTACGGTGGCGTCATGGTACTTAGTTAAACAAGTTTTGCTTGTTTAAAGTAATGAGAAATCAACTGCGCCACTTGTGGCGTTATAGTAGTCAATAAAGTAAGAATTAAATGGGCATAAAAGTTTCCCATCGTAATTAAGTTAGCGTGGAATAGTAATAATTCATTTTTTGGTCCTCCGTCCAGAAACAATACGCCAGAAACATGCATGTCTGCGGTTACCATTCTTACTCGTAATCCTATGATCCTTTTTGCGTACATGCCCGTTAATTTACCCCCTTTTGTGTATCATAAGTACGCATACTTGGCACCCTTTGTGTTACACATCCTGGGCTTGGAACGACTCAAACACAATGCGTTCGTTTCGCCAACGTGGCGACGCTGGTCGTAGCCCCAAAATGTGGGCACAGCTAGCCGAAGGCACAAATGGCGATAGGACTCTTGTGTGAGCGTTCGTTGTTTGTGTTTTTTAGACACATGTTTCCCTACCATCCTTTGCTCCCAAGTACCCAACACTTTTGCTAGCCAAGTGCAATACCTTACTTGGTTATGCCGCACTGATGACGGCTAACGAGCCAGAAACATGCATGTCTGCGGTTACCATTCTTACTCGTAATCCTATGATCCTTTTTGCGTACATGCCCGTTAATTTACCCCCTTTTGATTATATATTAATGTTAATATTTTCAATATAACAATTTTTACTGTGCTGCTTATTATCACAGTATTTGTATGTACAAAAATTAAGGATCTTGAAATCGATTATCAGAAAATCATACCTTATTACTGATTCTTTTAATCGTGCAATAGATGTCAATAAACATCTAATCTTGTATGTCACAAAGTAAAAAGTTTTTGAACTTGTTGTGTTTGCAACATATGTTAATTAAAACACTAATAACTGCTGAACACGTATCTATATTAGGTATCAAACAAGTTATTATACAACTATAATATTAACATCCAATGTGGCGCTTATATCTACCCGAAGATCACGTCAAACCAGATGACAGTCTGTCGGCTGTCTTCTAGTCACTGGTCTTACTTTAGGTAGCACAATCGGTCAACTCTTAAACATAACAGAACTTTTGAAAATATTAAAAATTAGTCGGACCAAAAAATAGTGTGTGTTACACGTCCGGAAAATGTTTTGCAAGTGCTCGTATTGTTCGCCTCGGTGTTACGCACCTCGGCTACACAGCTATACTCGCTCTTGCAAAATGTCATTTTCCGTCCTTGTGTCACAAATAACTATTAATTCATGCATAACAAAATTGCTCTTTTAATGCTCCATTAGAATCCGAAATTGCTCCAGTAATTAATTAATTTTCTAATTAATTAATTGCAATTAAAATTACGGAATTTATTTTTTCTATATCTCAATAAATTACAGTTAAAAAGAAATTTCATCAATAAAATGCTCCCTAAATGCTCTCTTTCGAAAAGGAAAAATCTTTAGAAATCACCCCCTAAGGATGCAAGTATGGGGTTGAAATTTTGTATGGATAATATTTAAAAATTACTTAATTTTTTAAGAAAATTAATATGCGGACTCCTACTAATAAAATATAAAAAATTGTAACCTTAAAATTACCCTAGGCTGGCTCCTGAGGGTCGTGGCTTCCTTCTGAGTTTTATTTAAGTCCCTCCAAACATTAATTAAAGGGCGCCAAGTACAGACACACAAATAAAATTCGAAAAAACAGTTTTAAAATGGTTTATTACTTTAATTAGGATTTAGTAAAAAAAATTAATAAAATGAATTAATTATTTCTCTTATCTTTGGGCTTTCGAAGACTTCTGACGGAGTTTCGATTACTTGAGGAACGGAACTGCAATTGGATTGTATTCCTTACAAGGAACTTCCTGTCGGATTTTCGTTAAATGCGAAACGGAACTACAATTGAATGGAATTCCTTCCAAGGGACAACCTGTCGGATTTTCGTAAGATGTGAAACGGAACTGCAATTGGATTGAATTCCCTTCAAGGGACTTCCTGTCAGATTTTCGTTAGATATGGAACAGAACTGCAAAATGGTGTCGGCTTCAAACTGACTATCGACAGACTGCGTAATTTCTGGTATGATTTAACTGGTCCTTAATAGGGCCTTTCTTAAAGATGGCAATAACCCAGAATGAAGGGCGAAGATATTAAGAAATAAATATGAATTTAATCAGATTCGCAGATAAAATGCACGAATTTAAATCATAGACTATCGAAGAGACATTTTCTCTCCTACCAAACTGGCAATCCCCTCTCGTATCGGCGCGATAACAATAGATAATATAAAAATATATAGTCCGGATGGTATGCTCGAAAGCGAACGTTACAAACGTTACAAAATCGTGAAAAATTATGTTGACAATCTTGAAAAAACCTTGAAAACGTAAAAAGTAGTTGAAAATCGTAAAAAAATAGAAAAAATGTCGAAAATAATAAAGAAATCCTGAAAAATTTAAGCAAATGGTAACAAAATCTTAAAAAAAATGTTGAAAAGTGTAAATAAAATTGACAGACGTGAAAAAATGATGAAAATCCCGAAAAAATGTTAAAAATGCAAAAAGATTGTTAAAAATCTAAAAAATTGCGGAAAATTATAAAAAATATTAAAAAATCTCAAAAAACTTTTGCAAATTATGAAAAGTGTATGAAAATCGTAAAAAATTTTTGTCACCTTAAAAAATCGTTAAAATGGTAAAAAAATATGGAAAATCGTACAAAAATCTTGAAAAATTGTAGAAAATTGTAAAAAATCCTTGACAATATTAAAAAAAGAGTGTGGCAGTTAGTGGGACTGCCGGCAGAAGTTATACTTCTATGCACGCGCCCCAAAAACCTCCTAGTACCGAGTGCACACTCTTCTGTATCGAATTTTCATAAAATTCCTGGAGACGAGGTCCGTCTTAAACACCAGGTGTTTTGAAGAACATTGCCATTATTATAATCGTATTTAGCGACTCAAAAAACCGCCGAATACCAAGTGTGCACTGATTTCGTACAGAATTTACATAAAACCTCAGGAGAAGAGGTAAATACCCTAGACACCAAGTGCCGCGGAGTCTTTCGGCATCATGATATTCGTGTACAGCGACCCCAAAAACCTCGAGTATATAAATTGAACCCATTTTCAGCAATACTTACCGAGTTGTAAGTTTTCTCTCTATTGTCTGTTCGGAATGCATTTTTCGAATGCAGAAATGCAATTTCCCATTTTTACATTATAAACAATAGCTACAAATTTCCTGATACTCTGACGAATCCAATGCAAAAAAACGCATTCCGATCCATCTTACGTTACAAAATTCTGAGGTTTTAGTTCTTTATTTCCTCCACTATTCGTAAAAACTCTGTTTGTGGAGCCAATAACCTTAAAAGCATAGAGCAGAATATACTGCAACCATGTGACGGTACTTTAGACTACAATACAATACTCATTACTGAATATTATTATTAATATAAAATGCTAAACTTTATATGTATATTTACGTGACAGAATTATAAAATAATCTGTCAAATAATCATGTGGTCCGTCACTATGATATTCATACATTAGTTTAGAATGTTTTTTACATACTATCCGTTTTCAATGTACTGAATGTTGTAACGGTATTCAAAGGACCTTAGTTGTGACTAATAACATGTGGTAAATATTTCATCTTTGTTTTTACCGACCAATATACCTTTTATGTGTTTCTGTCTCTCTCTTACTCACACCATTACATATGTAATGATTTTTCTCATTTAACTGTACACAATTTTTTCCACCAAGTGCACGAATAGAAGTATAACTTTAAAAATCCTTAATCTAGTATTTCATAGCGATTTTATAAATGTATTATATGGTGCACAATAATCTTAATATGGTTTATTTCGAATTAACATTAAAGATGACTATCATGTAGCAAAAGGCATGTTATGGTACGCCTCCTGCTAAGATTATAGCTATAATCTGCCATATCAGGATTAGTCTTACAATAGAATACATCAACTCTTTGATGTACCGCCTGTTCTTACTAGAAAATTAAGATTTACCACAACACTATCACATAAATGTGTGAGAAGTTTGTATTACATCTGATAGCCTGCAGTGGAAAGTTGGTATTGTTTATACAACAACCAACAACGATATTTTAAATTTTGTTCATCGGCTCAATTACCGTTTATAAAAGAAACCGATCAATGTATATTTCATAGTAATGATGCCCATCAAACAATGTAATTCTGCACGTCCTGAATCCCAAACCAATCATTAAAATCAACGTAGGTACTTAAAAATGGGTAACTCTAAAGCAGGCTCTACACTTAAGATACGATTTTTATAATTCACGTGATTGCTTACAAAATCAGTTTTCGAAAATCGCGACGTGAATTTGAATGTTTTGAATTGGATAGTTTCGAGTCGTTTTCTCAGCTTTACTTTATTGTTACGAGTCGGTCCGGACCTGTCGTCCAGGAAGTAACGCCAAACAGACGCCAGTTCTTAGAATTTTCGAAGATTCCAGTTGTTTTTCGATCGATCGGATAAATCGAGAGCGTTCGATTCTAGAAGGGTTGTGCTTCGTTGTAACGTTGGAGATATTTCTAGAAGGATTTAATTTTATATATAAGGGACCATTTATAAAAGAAACCGATAAATGTATATTTTATAGTAATGATGCCCATCAAACAATGTAATTCTGCACATCCTAAATCCCAAACCAATCATTAAAATCAACGTATCTACTAACTTAAAAATTGGTAACTGTAAAGTAGGCTCTACACTTAAGATACGATTTTTATGATTCACGTGATTGCTTACAAAATCAGTTTTCGAAAATCGCGGCGTGAATGTGAATGTTTCGAATTGGATACTTTCGAGTCGTTTTCTCAGCTTTATTTTATTGTTACGAAGCGGTCCGGACCTGTCGACCAGGAAGTAACGCCGGACATACGCCAGTTCTTAGAATTTTCGAAGATTCCAGTTGCTTTTCGGTCGATCGGATAATTCGAGAGCGTTCGATTCTAGAAAGGTTGTTTTTCGTTTTAACGTTGGAGATATTTCTAGAAGGATTTAATTTTATATATAAGGGACCGTTTATAAAAGAAACCGATCAATATATATTTCATAGTAATGATGCCTATCAAACAATGCAATTCTGCACGTCCTGAATCCCAAACCAATCATTAAAATCAACGTAGGTACTTAAAAATGGGTAACTGTAAAGCAGGCTCTACACTTAAGATACGATTTTTATGATTCACGTGATTGCTTACAAAATCATTTTTCGAAATTCGCCGCGTGAATGTGAATTGGATACTTTCGAGTCGTTTTCTCAGCTTTACTTTATTGTTACGAGCCGGTCCGGACCTGTCGCCCAGGAAGTAACGCCAAACAGACGCCAGTTCTTAGAATTTTCGAAGATTCCAGTTGTTTTTCGATCGATAGGATAAATCGAGAGCGTTCGATTCTAGAAGGGTTGTGCTTCGTTGTAACGTTGGAGATATTTCTAGAAGGATTTAATTTTATATATAAGGGACCGTTTATAAAAGAAACCGATAAATGTATATTTCATAGTAATGATGCCCATCAAACAATGTAATTCTGCACGTCCTGAATCCAAAACCAATTATTAAAATCAACGTACTTAAAAACAGGCTCTACACTTAAGATACGATTTTTATGATTCATGTGATCAAAATCAATTTTCGAAAAACGCGGCGTGAATGTAAATGTTTCGATTTGGATACTTTCGAGTCGTTTTCTCAGCTTTACTTTATTGTTACGAGCTGGTCCGGACCTGTCACCCAGAAATTAACGCCAGATCGATCGATCGGATAATTCGAGAGCGTTCGATTCTAGAAGGGACCGCTTTGGACGGGAAATGATCATTGTAATGGAAGTAAATATTTATCGATATTATCGAGCGTGGTGCGAAATAAAGCAATTTTTGTGTTGCTCTTTCAGGTATCGAACGGTACCGATGTAAAGATTTTTCCATACAAACTTCCAACCCTTATTTCACCCCTTAAGGTTTAAAATTTATCAAAATCACTTTTTAGTGAGTGTTCATATTATGTCACGGGTTAAATTTCCGCAAGTGATAAATATTAAATTGTAAACATAAGCGTCTTCCTACCTTGAAATTTCCCATTATTAAAGATTTATTTGGGTCGGGAACCGGTTGATCTGGTTCGGCATAGATAATCGCCAGCTATTATTTATTATTCTAGCCATAAATTATCCCTGATATCGCTGGAATTATTTTTAGAAGTATATTTATTAAAATTACGTTTATGAATCCTTGAGGTACTATTTCTCTTCTTTTGTCGATAATTTGACGTTTAGTGTTCTACAGTCAGTGTTCAGTTATATTTCTATCTTGCTTAATAAAATCGAAAATGAACGAGGGATTAGATAATGTTGAGATTTTTATCGATATCTTGATAAATAATAAGATTAGTCGTATCTAACGACTACCTGTTTGTTCGTAAATTGGTAGCTGGAGATCCTACGGTTATTGTCCCTATAGTAGTAGAGGCCACCTCTTATTTCGACGTGTGTCAAAATCTCGTGCATGTGATATGAAAGAACCAGGTCTTTCTTTTACCAGCCTTTGTCGTAAGAACGTGGCATTGAGAAGATTTTCGGGGTTTAAGTTGTAATCTCTATTCATCGGAGACAATTCATTTTGGATTTACGTAATTAAACCTCAGTTTTCCTAACGAACAAGTATTGGAGTGAGATTTTCAGTAGTTTTGTAGGATTCGTAAGGAAAATCGCTTTAGCGGATTTTAGGAAATCTTCTGTGGTGAGTACACGTTATTTATTCATGTGGTTGTTCGATTCATATGGTTCTTCGTTCCCTATGAGTGTAGGTAGCCCATAGAGCAGACAGTAGGTAGATTTGGTGATTTAAAACCGTTCAGACGGTGAACTGTGGTAGAATTCCCGATTGGTGCAATTAGCAACGAGAATATTGTTCCACCCGTTTACCAGACAGGGGTGTCACGAGTTTTAAGAAATAAAACAACCCTATCTTAATAGGTGAGTTACTATGTTATTTTTTTTTGTTATATATAAGATTAATAACGCCATATAGACGCAATTATAGTTTTAATATCTTGATTTTACATGTGTATTTCTTTGTGTATCGTATGTAGGTTTATTTATGTGAAACTAGACTCCTTTTGCTTATTCTTTTACTATTATAAATTAGTTTTATCTTAAATTTTGATTTAATTTATTGTTATAATTTTGTCGTGACTAGCAAGTCAAATTTAAGTTTGTTGAGTACATTTAAATCATTAGTTTTGATCATTAATTGAATATTCAGAGAAGTCAACTTCTAAATGTTGTATTATTCATTTAAATTCATTTTTATTCTTCCATTGTAGTACAAATTTAAGTTAATGTGTTCAAATTGTATAAAGTTATTAAATCAAATTAATTCAAGGAGTCATTAAAATCTGTTTAAGCTATTGTTAATACCGAATTACGATTTTAGGGTCCTAGATACAGGTGTAAATCCTAGTTACGGGTTTAAGTCCTAGTTATAGGCTGAAATCCTAGATACAGCGCTAGATACAGGCTTTAATTTTGGGTGCAGACCTGATACTTAGTTCGAGCTTAAGTTATTGTGGTTGGTGCAAGCCTATTGATTTTGGAACAGGCTTGGTTTTTGGAACCGACCTAAGTATTAGAGACGCCGAGGATTAACAGATAAGCCTAATTAGATTTAAGTCGCAACTATAGTAGTTAAGAAAAAAAAATCTATTTTTCTTGTGTTTTTTTTTGTATTGAGTGTGATCACACATATTGGTTAATTTTCCTTTTAATATTATTCATATATTCTTTTTTTTTATATAAATATCGATAGCGTTGTCAAGCACGAGGCTTGACAGTTTTGTAATTCTTAATATTTCTATTAAAGAAGGGTCTAGTTGAGATTTTGTTTTATTTAGCTCACTTTATCGTCGCTTTCTTTTATTGTGTAATTCAATTGGAGCTGTTTAATATTCAAAATTTATTTAATTATCTCCAGTGGGTGAAGTAGTGCCTGGAACATCAGGGGTTTCCGATTTTAACCGTACAAATCGGTGGCGCACTCACTTTATTTTGGTACTTACCCTCTACGGCTGAGCTGGGCACTAATTTGCCAGTAGAGAAACCACTACCGAACTCAGCTGGAGTTAAATTTCAATTAATTAATTTATTTATTTTTCAAAATTTGATTTTGTTTTTTTTTAATTTCATTAAAATACGTGGCAATTATAAAAATAAACATCTTTTTAAATTTCACGTTTCTACTTTCAGCGGTTACGGCTGTGCGTCTCAGTCACTGGCATAAAGTGTGTGATTTTGGATAGGAATTTTTTAAATGTTAAAAAATCGGAGCTGTTTATAAAAAAATAAAAATAAAAATAATTATTAATAAGATAAATTCAGATATATTTGTTCTAAAAAAGAAGATGAAATTTTATTGATTATTTGTAAAATTAATTAGCGTTGCTTTTTTTGGCTAATTAAAAACCAAAAAGGCACTGGTTTTACAACATAAGATTCCTATCTATTTACGAATCGAAATTAAAGTAAACTTTAAAGAAAATTATAGGTCTTCAGGGCACGAAATAATTAGGCAATTTTATTTTTTCGTATTACGGCATTGAAAACTTAATAAGAAAGTTTAAATTTAATAATAGTTTATTACAAAATTACCGATTTTAAATAATTTATACATCAGTCTCTAAATATTGATTTAAATTGGTTGCTGGATGTTGATGACATGTTCTTGTATACAGAAAATTACTATAGTACGTGAAAAGAATTTTATAGAAATATTTGACTCCTTCATTTTCTGTCTGAGGTATATATTATATTTTCCACCGATTTTTTTTGTACCATATAGCGATATAGGAGAAGAGCGAGTCGTGGATTATAAGTAATCTTAAAGTATAGTCTAATTTAGAGATACAATTGAGTGAAATGGATAAGAAATAGATTAAGAGGCTTAAATATATTACATTTTCACATTTTTTTTAGGGACATACAGTGATGTAGCGGTGGGAGAAGAGCGAGTCGTGGATTCAAAGTTCTAAATAATGATATTAAAGTGATGTTTAATTAGGAGATAAATGTTTATAGAAAAATTTAACTTTGTCACGGGTTAAAATTTACCATAGTAACAGCTAATTTCTTACCTTATAATTCATCATTATTGTAGGATTTATCGCGGCAAGTATCGGTTGATTTAAGTCCGATAATAGTTAATCGCCAACTGTTGTTTATTATTTTCGACCATAAATTATTTCTAGTTGTTGCTAATATTGGTTTTGTAAGTAAATTTATTATTCTTGTAGTGTTATTGTTTTGAAATCATTGCCAATCATCTGATTCATCCTCTTTCTGTCGTTGATAACTTGGATATTGCGGTTCTGTAGCCAGTGTTCCGTCATATTTATAACTTTATTATTAAAATCGAAAATAAATGGGGAAATTAAGTAATGTTGGGATTTTTGTTGTTATCTATATAAATAATAAGATTAGTCGTATCAAATGACCACTGTTTGTTCGTGAATTGTTGGCTGAAAAAATCTACGGTTATTGTCCCTATAGTAGTAGAGGCCATCTTTTATTTTGGGAAGTGTGTCAAATTTCGTGAAGGATATGTGCGAAGATTCCTCCTTTTCATTTACCAGCTTTTGAGTTGAAAAGGTGTCAGCGAGAAGATTTTGAGGGTTGATTTGTAATCCCTGTTCATCGGGGACAATTTAGTTTGGATTTACGAAATTAAACCTCGGTTGTTTCTACCGAATATGGTTGGAGAGATTTTCCTGTATTTTGGTGAATTCGGTAGAAAATACAGCACTGCGACCGGATATTTAATAAAATCTTCTGTTGGTGAGTACACGTTTCTTTATTCATGTAATTATTCGATTCTTATGGTCCTTTTGTTCCTTATGAAGGGTAGGAACCCATAAAGCAGACAGAAGGGAAGACTGGTATTTTTTTAAACCGTTTAGACAGCAAATCGTGGTCAGAACTTACCCCATTATTGCAGTTAGCAACGAGGAAATTGTTTTTACCCGACTACCAGCTAGGGTATCACGAGTTTAACGAAGTAAAATAACCCTATTTTAATAGGTGAGTTACGTAATTATGTTTTTAATAGATTAATAACATCATTTAATCGCAATTTTAGTTAATATCTTGATTTTACATGTGTATTTCTTTATGTATTGTATGTAGGTTTTATTTTTGTGTAACTAGACTCCTTTTAGTTTCTTTTACTATTATAAATTAATTTTATGTTAAATTTTGATTTAATTCATTGTTATAATTTTGTTGTGACTAGCAAGTCAAATTTAGGTTTGTTGAGTACATTTAAATCATTAGTTTTGCTCATTAATTGTTAATTCAGAGAAGTCAACTGCTAAATGTTGTATTATTCATTTAAATTCACTTTGTTCTTTCATTGTAGTATAAATTTAAGTTAATGTGTTTAAATTGTATTAAAGTTATTAAGTCAAACTAATTCAAGGAGTCATTAAAATCGGTTTAAGCTATCGTTAATTTTAAATTACGATTTTAGGGTCCTAGATACAGGCGTAAATCCTAGATACAGGCCTAAATCCTAGATACATGTGTAAATCCTAGTTAAGGGTTTAAGTCCTAGTTATTTGGTTGAAGTTTGATTGCTGACCTGATACTTAGTCGAGCTTTAGTTATTTGAGATTGATGTAAGCCTATTGGTTCTGGGAACAGGATTGAATTTGGTACCGGCCTAAGTATTGGAGAAGCCTAAGACGACGAGGAACTGTATCTAGCATTTCAGATAAGCTAACTAGATTTAAGTCGCGGTTATAGTTTTAGTTAAAATTTATTTTTCTTGTTTACTTTGTATTGAGTGTGATCACACCTTTTTGGATAAAAATTCTCTTTTAATATTAGTTAAATATTTTTTTTTATTATAAATCAATTGCGTTGTCAGGCACGAGGCTTGACAGTCTGTAATTCTGGATATTTGTTCATTAAAGAAGGGTCTAGTTGAGATTTTGTTTTATTTAGCTCACTTTATCGTCGTTTTCTTTTATTGAATAATTTAATTAGAACTGTTAAATATTCAAAATTTATTTAATTATCCAGTGGGTGAAGTGGTGCCTGGAACATCAGGGGTTTCCGATTTTAACCGTACAAAATCGGTGGCGCACTCACTTTATTTTGGGCACTTACCCTCTACGGCTGAGCTGGGCATAATTTGCCAGTAGAGAAACCACCACCCAACTCAGCTGGAGTTGAATTTCAATTGATTAATTTATTTATTTTTCCAAATTTTATCTTGATATTAAATTCATTAAAATACGTGGCAACTTCTTAATTTTTTCCTGAGGTATGTAGATAATGTGATTTTCAAGAAATAAAATCCTATTTTGCATACTTTCAGAATAAATAAACAGTTTTTCTTTCAGTGAACTACTTTTTTTAATATCCTTAACGGACTTTTGGTCCACTCTGTATTTAAATACGCCTCTTTGACAAAGTAGACTTTCCCATTTTTTTTTTCGTAATGCGATGTATGCTGATGAAATCTAAGATCTCCAAATTTGGATTTACAATTACTTGTTTCACTATAGACAAATTAGTTATAGACTTAGCATATTTTATTACATTTATCTACCATGTTTAGTTCTGAGATCATTCTTCATTTTTTTATACAGAACAAAAAAGATAATTTGTCTTAGAATTTGTCTTAGTTAAGACATAAAAAATTCTTTTATTTTTGTGTAGGTTTTAGATTAGTTTTTTGATTTTCTTTTACGGATTTATCTTTAAAAATCTTAATGTGACGATGTCCACACTCGAAATGGATTTGTTGTGGTTTTTTATTATTCTAATTTAGATTTATATTATTTCTTAATAATTTACTTTCTTTACTTCTAAGCATTCTTACTATTAACAATTTTATATTGAAATAATTTTGTTATTCGGTGTAGTTGTTGATTTTTTTTTTGGTGGATGGAATTTAGATTGCGCTTGAATTCTTCGCTCATTATCTCAGGTAAACTTATGGCCTTGAGACACTTTAAAAATGCTTGTAGAAAAAAATGATGAATCAATCTGCTAAATAAATCTTCCAAAGTAAGCCGCCAATCTCGACTTTGAGGCTCATTATGTCCTTTTTATATACTTCACATATATCGTCTTTAAAATCGCTTTTGACACACAACGAAGTAGATGCTTTTTAAAATTGCACACACTTCAGGCTATAAACACATCGAATGTGCAATCCAACAACGAAATTATTGACTGTAATTTTCTTGTTATAACTGATATATTTATTAACAAGATACAAGTAACATGGAACAGTAATAAAAAGAGTTCCGTGTTAAAAAATACTGTTTGTCTTAGTTTTCCTTAATAAAAAATGTATAAAAGAGATTAAACTAGGTAAAGTATATTCACAAATACAGTATCTCTGGATCTGGATCTGGAACTTTGGGAGGGGCGAGCTAGTGCTCAGCCAGCACTGAGGCCACATATGACCCATTGTGCATCCTCCCGTGTGTAGGGATATCCTCACCTCAGGATGTCACCAGGCCTATTGATTTAAAATAGGTGATGAGGCTCCCGAGGGGGATCTCCCTGACATCGGCTGGTGTAAGCCAATACTCGCCCAACACGGATCTTCTGATTTCAGAAAAAGCAGAGCAGTCATACATAATGTGATCTACTGTTTCCTCTTCTTGTTCGCAGCCTCTGCATAGCGGCGATTCTGTTAGTTTCATCCTAAAGAGATGTTGTCGCAATTGGCAGTGACCTGTCAGGATTCCCACAGCTGTTCGGAGATTTTGTCTGGTCAATGCCTTAAATTTTTTTGCTGTTTCCTCGCCAGGATGAGGTTATAACTCTCTGGCCAGTCTACAGTTCGTAGTTTCATCCCAGCACTGTATAAATTTTTGGTGAGAGTGCTGTTTAATAAGGTCCATGACTGCGGACAATGTTAGCTTGGTAGACGGGCGAGGGCTAACATATCTGTAGCCCGCAGCCCTCTTTGCTAAATTGTTCGCAATGCGGTTGCCTTTAGAGTTCCCATGTCCTTTGATCCAGCTGAGAGTGACCACGTTATTCTGGCTGGCCTCAGTTAGAGATTGGTGACATTCTAGTACTAAACTTGAAGTGAAACGTGGTCTATTCAAGGTCAGTAGTGCTTGTCGGCAGTCTGTATATATATTTATATTCCTGCCTGTGATGTTCCTATTGATTAATTCTTTTGCAGCTATGGTTATGCCTGTGAGTTCTGATTGAACCACACTTGACAAGCCATCCATAGCCCATTTTGTTTTTAGGCTTAAGGATCTAGAGTAAATTCCACATCCCACACCTTGCTTTGTTTTTGATCCATCCGTATATACGCTCAGAGCGTTCACTACGTTGGGGTCTGCTATCTTGTTTGTTAATATTTTGTAGGGTTTGTCAAAGACAAATCTTGGTGCGACGGCATCCGTGACTGCCTGTAAGAGTGGTATCACTTTTATCGATTCCCTCCACAGACTATCCCTATAGGTGCCAGTCCCTACAGTGGGTTCGATACCAACCGTGCGAAAGCGTACCATGGTCATCAATGCGACCTCCTTAACAAATATATCAAGGGGGGTGAGACCAAGTATGACTTCCATTGCGCTGGTCGGTGTGCTTCGCATGGCTTCTGTTACGAGAAGGCATGCTGATCTTTGAATTTGGTTTAATTTTTTGATAGCTGTCGTTTGTTTCACTTTAGGCCACCACACGACAGCACCATATGTTAGCATAGGTCTTATGATTGCCGTGTAGATCCACATGGCGACCTTGGGGGATAATCCCCAGGTCTGTCCTATGGCTCGGCGGCATTGCTCATAAGATATAAATGCTTTTTTAACTCTGCTTTCTATGTGTGAGTTCCACGTCAGCTTGCTGTCGAGGATAAAACCTAAGTATTTCACTTCTGTAGCAAAGCTTAATTTAACGTCGAAAAGACTGGGTGCGTTGAAGCCCCTAGGTTTCGTTTTCTTTGTGAAAAGAACCATCTCTGTCTTTTTGGGGTTAATAGACAGCGATTGTTCTTTGCACCATGTCTCTAAAGTTCTGAAAGCCACTTGCATTCTGTCGCAAAGGGTGCTTTCAAACTTTCCTGTTGGCAGAATAACAATGTTGTCTGCATAGGCTACTGTATAGATTTTGTAATGTTCATTGAGGCGGTGAATTAGGCTGTCTAGAACAATGTTCCACAGTAGAGGTGATAAAACCCCTCCCTGTGGGCAGCCCCTCGTAACCTTGCCTCGTATCTTGACTTCATTTACAGTGATTTCTATTGCACGCATGGAGAGCATGCTGAGAATCCATCCGCTTACTGTTGTAGGTACATTTCGATCAGTAAGCGAGTGCATTATTTTAGGGAACGTGGTTTTGTCGAAAGCTCCCTCGATATCTATGAATACGCCCAGTATCTCATTGTAAAAGTCATTTTGATAACAACTGTTAATCTAAATAGTCACGTTTGTTGTGGATTTATCACAGTAACACAAGCTACCAGGATCGGCTTATAAGCGATTCAACTGTAGGTAAAGTATATTCAAAAATATAGTGTCTCATTGTAAAAGTCATTTTGATAACAACTGTAAAACTAAATAATCCCTTTAAAATACTCTATTGTTGTAGAATTATCAACTGTAGGTAAAGTATATTCACAAATCGCCTTCTAAAAGAGGAAAATTAATAACAATATTCCATGCTGGATCAGTGGCTCGATGGGTTCCAAATGCCTTATCTCTATCAGCTAAAAACATTACTGATTCATGTCTCGATTACCATGACAACACAACTTCTGATATATTTCAAAATAAGTTAATACCGAACATCCACTCTAATTTATTGGACATTTTAAAAAATTCGCATTGAAAAAAGTCAGTTATTATAATTTGACAGTTGGCAGCTGACATATAACATTTGATAGTATACATTTGATAGTTGACATTTGACAGTTGACATTTGACACTTGATATTTAACAGTTGACTGTTGACTCTTGTCATTTGAGACCTGACATTTGACAGATAAAAGTTAATATTTGAAAGTTGACATTTGATAGTTAATAGTAAACATATGAGAGTTAACATTTCGCAGAAGATAGTTGGCATTTCACAGAAAACGTTAGGCGCTTAATATTTAACAGTTGTCATTTGACAGTTATCATTTAAAAGTTGTCATTTGACAGTTAAAATTTGACATTTGACAGTTGATATTTGATGATAGCTCATATGTGACAGTTGACATTTGACAATTACCATTTTAGGATATTTGCATTTGCATTGAAAAAAGTGAGTTACTATAATTGTGAATTTAGTATACATTTCTATATTAAAGATACCTTAAATTTGAACTTTTTATGACATATATTTTTAAATATTTTAACTTTCTTGATTAAGTCATCATCAGAGACATATATCTGTCATCAAATGCCATTGGATTACCTACTACCATGATTTAATGACAAATTTATCATATTCAATTAGCATTATCATCAATAATTCAAAGAAGCATGTCTCTCACTAGATATAGACGAGTTTGTAATCACACTCTTCTCAGCCTTTGGTAAGTAATTAAAGAGGATCACTTTGATATATGTAATTAACTGTATCACTGAATTCGGACTTTTTGAAGAGGGCATTAATTAACAACAGTACAAAAGAAATCGTAATTTAATGAAGCACCAATCAAGATTTGAATATTTCTTTTATTAACAAAAAAGGTATCAGAACCTAGAGCCTTGTCTGATTTTATTAACCAGCTGTTTGTCGTCATTAACATACATGCATATATCGAATATCCTGAGGATCGTGTACAAGACTTCATAATGATAAATGAATTTATTGATTCGTATCAACATTAGCAACAAGAGGATGGATGTGTTTCCTTAACTTACATGATTTAACGATCAATTTTGTACACACTAACAACACAGATTTGCATGAAATGTTAAAATCTTCAGGATTATAGTTAGTAACTGATTACTGAGGATCGTGTATAAGAGGAACATTTAAAAAAGAAGTGGTAAACAATCTGGTTTTTGGAGGAGAGCAAGTCGTGTTTAAGGGACAGAAAAGATAAAGTGTAAGGTGTTATGATTTAAGTAGGCTGCCACTTAACCTTTTTGAAGTAACTGATTACTGACGACGTGTACAAGACTTTATAATAATTGAATAATTTTCATGATGGTAATTTGCTCGGTGGTTGTTAGTAGAACATTTAAAAAGCAAGGGGCAAGCAGACACTAAGGTTTTTGGAGGACAGCGAGTCGTGGATTCTCGAGTTCTTTAAGGGGCAGAAAAGCTAAAGTGTAAGATGTTATTATTTAAGTAGACTTTGGGTTTTGGTTTCAGATCTTCCGAGTCTACCACCCAAGGCACCTAGGAGGGACGCTCGTCTTCTCATTTTGTTCACAATTACTATACCCACTGGAATGGAGGACTCCAAAGAAGATAAAGAGTTCCGAATAACAAGATCCCCCTTCCCAACCTGAGACTACTCCAACCAGTAGACAGGGACCTTTCTGAAGACCTAGAAGTCCTACTTGACGAATCTACAGGTAGTTGTTTAATGATGCTAACATGATGGGCTGGATATAGAAAAAAAAGTGCGCTTGGCAAAGATTTCTGTGGTTTCTTTCGTCATCGTATCACGACGGAGAAGACATGCCACAGTGTCAATCTTCCAACCCCACATTGCACCACATGGGTCACACTTCCACACACACTCACACTGACACCCAAAAAAGATGGACGGTTTAGGCACGTTCAAGGAACTTTAAAAACAAAAGAAGATACAGGAGCTACAGAACAACAGCAACTACTTGCTACAAATCTTCCCATCCACTCCATGAAAAGAACATAAGTCCTACAACAGGGTCCTTACATCCAACACTCCCACCAACACCACACTCCTTCTCTATATCTACTCTATTGTTCTTCTTCTTCTTCTAACTTTCTTGTTGTAATTAACTAATGAGGATCATGTACAAGACTTTATCATAATTAACTAATTTTCTTGATGTTAATTTGCTCAGTGGTTGTTATTGGAACATTACAAACTAAACAAGAGGCAAACAGACACTTAGGTTTTTGGAGGAAAGTGAGTCGTGGATTGTCTAGCAGTTTAAGGGACAAAGAAGTTGAAGTGTAAGGTATTGTTATTTGAATATGGCACCACTTAATTTCTTTGAAAGGAATTATAATGTTAAGAAACCTGATTAATGAAATCTTTAGTAAGGGATATAGATAAATTTAACGTGAATGTACTAAAAACTTTTTACGACATGAGATGTTAAAACTTTCAGGATTATATTTAAGTATATTTGTTAACTCGATTAACTAACTGATTACTGAAGATCGTGCACAAGACTTTGTAGTGATAAATTAATTTATTGATATGTTTTAACATTAGTTACAAGAAAATTGATGTATTCCCTTGACTAACACTGATTTAACGATCATTATGAATAATTTTCTACAGATTAACAACAGAAATTTGCAAGCGTTAAGTGTCTAACCTATCATTTCTTTACTTAAAAATAATAATTATATCGAAAATACCAAGGTTTAGTGAAATAAACAATAGTAATTTTCTTTTGTAATAATACTTATTAAACTCGTAATTTATGTAAATAAATTTCATGTTTGGATATAAACGTGATCAAGAATTAAACGTGTGACATCTCCTCTATAGGTAACAACTTTTATTATCACAGTCAATAAAAACAACATTTTAGTTCTAGGAGAATAAACAAACTTTTCTAAAGGTTAGTTTGCTTGGTGGATGTTACTGAAAAATTTTAAAAAGCGATGAGAGCGAGTCACGGATTCTTTTATGCTATCGGATAAGGTTGACATATGGCAAGAAAAAGACAGCGACATCTCTAGTAACTAATATCGACAGTGATGACAGTTGAGAACAAATAGTAAAAACTACCTAGTCTATAAAAACAGTTTACATTTGAGTAAGTAGTTAGTATTTTGTAGTATCTGTCACGTTTCTAGTGACAACAAATCAGTTTGACGTATTGTCACGGGCTAAATTCTCGCAAGTGATAAATATATAATTTGTAAACATAAGTGTCTTCCTACCTTGAAATTTCCCATTATAAAAGGTTTACTTGGGTCGGGAACCGGTTGATCTGGTTCGGTAATAGATAGTCGTCAACTTATAAATATATTCTGGCCATAAATTATTCCTAATGTTGCTAATATTGTTTTGGAGGTAAATTTCATGTAGCTGTTTATTTCTTTTTAATTACTGTCATTTTGCACTTTCATCTGACTGAAATACTTTCTCTTTCTTTTTGTCAATAACTATGATATTGCGGTTCTACGGCCAGCGGTTTCGTGGAATAGTTAATTGTGTAATAAGATTTAAAATAAACGAGGAAATTAAGTAATGTTGAGATTTTTGATGATATCTTGATAAATAATAAGATTAGTCGTATCTAACGACCACTGTTTGTTCGTAAATTGGTAGCTGAAGATCCTACGGTTATTGTCCCTATAGTAGTAGAGGCCACCTCTTATTTCGACGTGTGTCAAATTCCGTGAACGTTGATATGTGAGAATCCGTTCTTTCTATTACCAGCCTTTGTCTTGAAAACGTGGCAGTGAGAAGATTTTCTGGGTTTAAGTTGTAATCTCTGTTCATCGGAGACAATTAATTTTGAATTTACGAAATTAAACCTCAGTTTTTCCTAACGAATAGTATTGGAGTGAGATTTTCCGTTATTTTGGTGGATTCGTTGGAAAAATTCCTCGTGAAGGGATATTTAGGAATCTTCTGTGGTAGCCCATAGAGCAGACAGAAGGGAAATTTGGTAATTTAAAACCGTTCAGACAGCAAATTGTGGTAGAATTCCCGATTGGTGCAATTAGCAACGAGAATATTGTTCCACCCGTTTACCAGCCAGGGGTGTCACGAGTTTAAAGAAATAAAACAACCCTATCTTAATAGGGTCCTAGATACAGGCTGAATATCGATTGCTGACCTGATACTTAGTACGAGCTTAAGTTAATTGTGATTGGTGCAAGCCTATTTGGTTCTGGGAACAGGCTTGATTTTTGGTACCGGCCTAAGTATTGGAGAAGCCAAGGAGAGCGAGGAATCGTATTTTGTTAACAGATAAGCTATATTAGACTTAAGTCGTGACTTTAGTTTTTAGTTAAAAATCTATTTTTCTTGTTTTTGTATTGCGTGTGATCACACATATTAGATAATATTCTTTTTAATATTACTCACATATTTTTTTTATATAAATATCGATAGCGTTGTCAAGCACGAGGCATGACAGTTGTGTAAATTCTTAATTTTTATTAAAGAAGGGTCTAGTTGATATTTTGTTTTATTTAGCTCACTTTATCGTTATTTTTTTTATTGTGCAATTCAATTAGTACTGTTTAATATTCTAAATTTATTTAAATATCTCCAGTGGGAAAGGTAGTGCCTTGAACAACAGGGGTTTCCGATTTTAACCGTTTAAATCGGTGGCGCGACTCACTATTATTTGTTTACTTACCCTCTACGGCTGAGCTGGGCACTAATTTGCCAGTAGAGAAACCACTACCGAACTCAGCTGGAGTTGAATTTTAATTGGGTAAATTTGATTAACCTTTTTATTAATTTTTCAAAATTTGATCTTGTTATATTTTCATTAAAAAAAATACGTGGCAGTATGACATCTTTAGTAACTAATATTGACAATAACGACAGTTGACAGCAACAAGACAGTTTACAACTACCTGGTCTATAGAAACCGATCAACACTTTATTTTTTATTCGCATAAAAAATTTACAGTTAGATAAATAAAAACAATCTAAAGTGCTGAAGTGCTAACAATCTCTTTCAATTTAAGGTTAACACACATCATTTAATTTCCTCTAATAATAATTTTTTACTAATGGATATTAATTCATAACTGTCAATACCTAGTTAGATGGTAAAAGTGTTTTAGTGTATGAGCAAATTTGTTAAAGTAGACTTTCATATTGAGTTTATTTATTGTTCTAATAAAAAATGAACGTTGTAATAAGCTCATATACTATGTAGAATAATCTACTTTTTATTAATCAACATTTTGATGCTTAATTCATTATTGAAAAGCGAACATGATGGATTGATTCTACTTTGTAAAAAAATTATTGTTTAAGTTTCTCTGATTGCAACAGATTGCATTAAAGTTTTATTCTGTTAAAATTTGACATATGTCAATTTATCTACTTTTTAAATAAAATAAGTTTATTGTACGTAATATATTGATATGGATTTTTCTTCATGGGTGCACGTTTGTCACGGGTTAAAATTTACCATAGTAACAGCTAATTTCTTACCTTATAATTCATCATTATGGTAGGATTTATCGAGGCAAGTATCGGCTGATTTAAGTCCGATAATAGTTAATCGCCAACTGTTGTTTATTATTTTCGACCATAAATTATTTCTAGTTGTTGCTAATATTGGTTTTGTAAGTAAATTTATTATTCTTGAAGTGTTATTGTTTTGAAATCATTGCCTAGTAGTTCATCTGATCTACCCTCTTGTCGATAACTTGGATATTGTGGTTTTGCAGCCAGCGTTCCGTTATATTTATAACTTTATTATTAAAATCGAAAATAAATGGGGAAATTAGGTAATGTTGGGATTTTTGTTGTCGTCTATATAAATAACAAGATTAGTCATATCAAATGACCTCTGTTTGTTCGTAAGTTGTTGGCTGAATAAGCTATGGTTATTGTCCCTATAGTAGTAGAGGCCATCTATTTCTTTCTGAAGTGTGTCAAATCGAGTGAAGAATCATATGCGGAGTAATTCTGTCTTTTTCACCTAAGAGCTTTCGACGTGAACACGTGTTAACCAGAAGATTTTTGAGGGTTTAATTTGTATCCCTGTTCATCGGGGACAACTTAGGTTGGATTTACGAAATTAAGCTTCATTTGTTTCTATCGAATATTGTGGAAGAGATTTTTCTGAATTTTGGTGAATTCGGTGGAAAATACGGCACTGTATCCGGATATTTAGTAAAATCTTCTGTTGGTGAGTACACGTTTCTTTATCCATGTAATTATTCGATTCTTATGGTCCTTTTGTTCCTTATGAAGGGTAGGAACCCATTAAGCAGACAGTAGGGAAGACTGGTACTTTAAAACCACTTAGACAGCAATCGTGGTCGGAATTTGCCCCATTATTGCAGTTAGCAACGAGGAAATTGTTTTACCCGACTACCAGCTAGGGTATCACGAGTTTAACGAAGTAGAATAACCCTATCTTAATAGGGTCCTAGATACAGGCGTAAATCCTAGATACAGGGTTTAAGTCCTAGTTACTGGTTAAAAATTTGATGCTGACCTGATACTTAGCCGAGCCTGAGTTATTTGAGATTGGTGTAAGCTATTGGTTCTGGGAACAGGCTTGAATTTGACGCCGGCCTAAGTGTTGGAGCAGACAAGATCGACGAGGAACTGTATCTAGCATTTAACAGATAAGCTATATTAGATTAAGTCGTTAGTTAAGAGTTATTTTTCTTGTATATTTTTTTTTATATTGCGTGTGATCACACATATTTTGGGATAAAATTCTCTATTAATATAATTCATATATTCTTTTTTTTTGTATTTATATAAATATTAATAGCGTTGTCAAGCACGAGGCTTGACAGTTTTGTAATTCTTTACTTTTATTAAAGAAGGGTCTAGTTGATATTTTGGTTTTATTTAGCTCACTTATCGTTATTTTCTGTAATTGTGTAATTCAGTTGGAACTGATAAATATTCAAAATTTATTTAATTATCTCCAGTGGGTAAAGTAGTGCCTGGAACAACAGGGGTTTCCGATTTTGACCGTCTAAATCGGTGGCGCGACTCACTTATATTGTTACTTACCCTCTACGGCTGAGCTGTGCACTAATTTGCCAGTAGAGAGACCACTACCGAACTCAGCTGGAGTTGTATTTCCTTTAATTGATTTATTTGTTTTCAAAATTCGATTTTGTTTTAAATTCATTAAAATACGTGGCACGTTCTTTCAATGAAGTGTTGGAACGTGATACATGATTTTTGAATTGGTTGTCTAGATTTAGTATAATTTGTATGTAGATGTTTTTTGATGAAAATTAGATTGTTTTTGCGTTGCTACGTGGTTAAGCAGATTATTGTAGATTGAATTGTCAAAGATTGTAATTTTGAAAAAGTCAGTAAAATAAATAAAGTTAAAATTTTTATAGAATTTGATTAAAAATAGAAAGAATATCAATATTTAAATTAAAATATAAAGACTAGAAGAAAAATATCATAAGAAGAGTTTATAAATAAGTAAAAATAAAATTATTGGACATAAACCAGAGAAGATAGCAGGTACAGAAAAGCAGTAAGGTTCAATCGGAAATGACTGATATCGTATTCCGTCAGCGTCCTGTCAAACGAATTCTTAAAGGGCTCGATGTCAGGAAGGCTTCTGGTCCAGATGAAATTCCTATTATAGTGCTCAAGGAATGCGCAGATGAGCTAACACCAATATTTTGTAGACTTTTTAACCTATCCCACAAAAAATGAATATTTCCATCTTGCTGGAAGAAGGCAAGAGTTCAGCCTATACCAAAGAAAGGCAAGAAAACCATGCCAAACAACTATCGACCTGTCGCATTGCTTTCAGTTATATCAAAAGTGATGGAGAAAGCTATTAACCAACAACTTCTAAAGTACCTAGAGGGCCTTAATATTATCAGCGACCATCAGTACGGCTTTCGTAAGTCCAGATCAACAGGAGACCTCCTAGTATATGTCACCCATCTTTGGAGCAACGCAGTCGAACATCATGGGGAGTCCCGGGCTATTGCACTAGACATTTCTAAAGCATTTGATCGTGTCTGGCACGAGGGGCTCCTAAGTAAACTGCGATCCTACGGTATGCCCGGTCGATTCTGTTCATGGCTTTCTAGCTTTCTTCAGGACCGTTCTCTGCAAGTGGCGATTGACGGGTTTCTCTCGGACACCTTTACCATCAATGCTGGTGTTCCTCAGGGGTCCATATTATCCCCAACCCTCTTCTTACTATACATTAACGACCTTCTAGCGAAGACAGAAAATCCAATTTATAGCTTTGCTGACGACAGCACACTTATCTCATCGTTTACTTTGAATTCTCGAACATCGGCTGCTGACGCACATCTTCGCAGACAGCATGAAGTATCACGACTCAATAAAGACCTGGAAGAAATTTTGTCTTGGGGTGACAGTAACCAAGGCGAATTTAACGCTAAAAAAACCCAGGCAGCAGTTTTCTCTAAGAAGGTTAAAATTGCAGAACCAGATATAGTCATGGCACGACACGCAATTCCACTGGCTTCGTCTATTAACTTACTGGGTGTCAATCTGGGAGGAGATATGTCTTGGCATAATCACGTGGTAACAATCGCCAGGACAGCTTCTCAGAAACTCGGTGTACTTTTCCGTACCAAAAAGCTGTATACACCACAACAACTTTTGACACTCTACAAAGCCCAGATTCAACCATCACTGGAATACTGCTCTCATGTCTGGAGTTCTGCACCGAAGCATACCCTTCGGTTGTTGGATTCCATCCAAAGGAGAGCCATTCGCCTGATCGGTGACCACGAGCTAACCAAGAACCTCGACAGCTTAGAACATCGAAGACAGGTTGGTGATTTGACCCTCTTTTACAAATATTTCCATGGCAAGTGTTCTACTGACAGTGCCCGCTTGATTCCACCTAGAGCAATTCATAGCAGAAATACACGACAAACCACTTCCGCCCATCCCTATGTGGTTCAACTTAATACTCCTCGAACATCATTGTTTAAGAACTTTTTCTTCTGGAAGACATCCTCTTTGTGGAACGGCCTTTCTGAGGCCGTATTTCCCACCGAATATAACCTTCAACGATTCAAGAACAACGTGATTCGCTTTCTTCGCACACGCACCGCTCTCAGAGCGCTTTAAAGGATTTTTCCTGCAGTGCTTGTGCTTGACCATAAAAAAAGGGCTGGAAAGTGGTAGGAGGAGATAAAAGGCAAGAAATAGAAAGTATTGGAGCAGAAAGAAGCAGCGAATAGGAAGAAATCAGAAATTTGAAGGTATAGAGAAAGAGTTGAAGAACAGAAAAACGAAGTGGAGTAGAAAGAAGCGGAAGAAAATAATAATTTTTTTTTGTAATTTATTTTAGTACAATCAATTTGGAAATCTTGAATCCACGACCGATAAATTTATTGAAAAAGGGTGATCCGGAAGGAGGATCCATTTCAATATATTTATATCCAAATTTAACTGCTCTTCTAACTGTAAAATTAACCAGTATTATCTAAAAAAGTCTTGAGTTGACTGAGATTTTATCGAAAAATGTAGTGACACGTAATATAGCTGTTGTGTTAATGTTCTTTATATATAATTTGTATATGAGGGTAATCTGATTAGTACCTACTTAGCCTAGAAAAGTTAAATGAACATTTTGGAAAAAAGGCGATTTATTTCTCATCTTAGTCTTCTTTGAGCTCGAAACAACTGTCAAAAAATACTTTTCATGATGTCTGCGAAATAGGCCTCCGTGGAGGAGATTTGCTCTGTCCAGATTGTAACTTTTTTAAGTTTGAAAACAAAAAGAAGTCGCACGAAGCCAAATCTGGAGAATAATGTGGATGGGGCAGCAGTTCATAACTCATTTTGTCCTTCTCCAGGTAATTGAGTAGATCACATCTAGTAAATCCTAGAAAACGGTAACCATTACCTTTTTTGACCGAAGGAAAAGTCTTTGTTTTCTTCGAAGCACGTTCAGCAGGTATGGTAAACTATTTTTACTGTTTCTTGGTCTCAGGATGTACCAGTGGATCTATGTTGCGTTCATGGTCACAAAATGATATAGAAACTCCCTCGGATTGCGCTTTAACAGAATTAAACATTGGACTGAGTTATTCGGAGTAAACAAACGCAGCATCCATCTAAACTAAAGCTTTCTCATGTCCAAAATTTCATTCAGAATATGACCTACATGGTATTTCTAAAAATAGAATCTGCAGCGAAAATTGTAGGCCTAAAAATAAATGAGAGTAAAACCAAGTACATGACCACATCAGGAACGGAGCGTAGGGATCGAATAGGACAAAATGTGACGATGGACCAATATAACTTCGAAAGAGTCCATGAATTTAAATATCTAGGTGCCACTATCACGTCAGACAATAACATGACCAAGGAAATTAACATTAGAATACAAAGTGCCAATCGCTGCTGTTTTGCATTACAGAAAATAATAAAATCCAAAAATGTATCTCGGACGACTAAAATAAGAATATACCACTCCATTGTAAGACCGATTATGACGTACGCTTGTGAGACCTGGACCATGACGAAACAGAACGAAAACAGATTGAGGATTGCAGAGAGGAAAATCCTACGGAGTATATACGGACCTACACGGGATGAAACTACGCAACAGTATCGTAGTAGAAAAAACAGGGAAATAGAAGAACTATATGACCAACCGGACATTGTAAAAATAATTAAATCCGAAAGACTGAGATGGGCCGGCCATGTCAAAAGACAGGAAGATGGAAGAGCTGTCAAATTAGTATGGGAGCAGGCCCCGACCGGTAGAAGACCATTAGGAAGACCACGGCTACGGTGGAGAGACAACATAGGATCAGATCTTAGAGCTCTGAATATCACGGAAGCAGAAGAGCTAATGATGGACAGAGTCTTATGGAGGGGAATTGTTGAGTCAGCCAGGACCCATCCTGGGTTGTAAGAGCTACAGAGAGAGAGAGAGAGAGAGGTATTTTGAGAAGTTTACTGTCTCATGCACCTTAAATCGATGGCTTACCAATACGTACTCGTGGATCTTTGTTACGTTATCCACCGTGGTAACCGTTTTTAAGGCACCTCCTCATTCAGTTCAAATTTCTGCCCAGCGAGTGACTTTTACCAGTTTAAAAACAAAAAGAAGTTTTACGAAGACAAATCTGAAGAATAATATGGAAGTTACAGCATTTCGTTACCCAATTTCATGAATTTTGAGTCATTAATGAGGCAAATTATTTATCAGATCACCCTCGTAATATTTGTTTAATTTTTTTTTCTAATAAAATATAAAACATCTAAATTTCTGATTTACCTAAAGGAGTTGCGGAAGATTTGTGTTAAGTACCAAAAGGAGAACGCGGTGCAAAGTCACATTCGATGAACATATTTTGACTGATTTTTTTTTTAATCTGGTAGGTATGTTGTTATATTTTAATTTCAATGTATAAAAATAAAATAACCATGTGTATCTGGGTTAATATCAAGTTAACGATCTCCTTCTAAGCAACAAGGTAATAAAACGCAACATTTAATTTCTTTCGCGATATTACCACGAGTCCAATAAAGCTACAAATATTGACAAAATTAGAAACGTTGCATTACGAAAGAGCCGTACGACGTTAATGAATTTTCTTAGAAATAAAAATAGTCGTTTTTCAGTTGCAATAATCAATACAATTTCAATAATTGTTATTTAATAGTAACGTTTCATTAGTAGACACCGTGTTTACGTCTAAAGTTGGATAACCACATTCCATTTTCGAGCTTTTTACTCGCCGAAAGAAGAAGTTTATCGACACCAAAAGACTTTTATTTGGAAAAGATAATTAACTGGCAGAACTGCATCGAATATGGAAGCAATTACTTTATAACAACACTGAACTATTTCCTATCTATAACTTGAAACATATTAATGTCATTTTTTTTAAACCATATCTTCATAGCAAATTTAATTTAAAATCTATTAAAAACAAAAAAAAAAACAGTGAAAATAGTAAAAAAAAAAGGTAACAAAACCATAAAAAATTAACAAACCAAAAAATAAAAAAATATTCGGTGAAAAGCGAGTGTACCAAAATAACATTGAAAAAGAAACGAAGATTGAACGGAAATTCTTCGCGAAATTTGTAAAGTCCCATTACTTTTTGACCACACCTTGTATGATATAGTAACTGAATTAAGTGAAAATTGCTCGTTTAAATATATATGATGGGCTATTTTACGATTTTTTCTCTTTTTCCTTTTTTTTTTTTAGTTTTACGTATTCCTAATAGAGGCCGATGTAAGTTAATTAATATAACTCTCAATTAATGTTTGACATCTAGATTAGGTTGACACCCGGTAGATGGCGTTGTGTTTTGATTTCTTGATTATTTATTGCTAAAATTTGCGAATTGTTGGACCGATTTTGACAATTTTGGTCTTGAAATATTTGTGAAAGTTTAGAAAAAGTGTAAACGCTGAGAAACGCAGTAAATAGTAAAAAAATACTTTCTAAATTAAGTACTATGACGGCACCGCAAGGTGGCGCAGCTAATATCTCATGTTTTTAAATAATTCCTACTAAATTAAGTATTAAACGCCACCGTGGCGCAGTTATTAAAACGGGAAATTTTTACTTTTGTAAGTACTATGACGCCACCGTAACTTGGCGTAGTTATTATTTCATATATATCTTATCTATAAATAACAAACCACAATGAAAAAAATTGTAAAAAACTGGAAACTAACAATAAAATATATTGAAAACAAAAAAAAACAGTAAAAATAGTAAAAAAACAAGACAAAAGCATAAAAATTTGAAAAATGAAAATTTAAAAAAAAACATTCAGTGTAAAGCGAGTGTACCAACATAAATCGAGGATTGAATGAACATTATTCGCGAAATGTGAAAAGTGGCCATACAGTGGCTCCACAGTACTGAATACAGTAAGAATTGCTTGTTTAAATTTTAAATATAAAAGGTAATATAACTCCTCCATTTTACGATATTCTCTTGTATATTAGAGCTCCGTACCCAAAAGATAAAAAAGGGACCCTATTACTATGTATGTATGTATGTATGTATGTATGTATGTATGTATGTATGTATGTATGGTGTTAGGGGTGACAGATACACCTGCGACCTATAAGATCTATTGTGTCCCCCTTTTCTTGCTATATTTCTGATGATTCCTCAGACTTATAGCAGCTCTTCTAGTCCTATCTTCCTTAGAAAGTTTAGGATATCATTGGGTTTTAAACTAGGTAGTTCTTCCCTTTCTATTTCGTATGACCCTAGGTATTTGACCCTAGAATTACTTAATGCCATGCATTCTGAAAGTATATGTATTGAGGTTTCATCCTCTACCTCACAGAATCTGCAGTTTGCTTCATCTACTAATCCTAGTTTCATCATATGTCCTCTTATTCGACAGTGACCGGTTAGTATTCCTGTTATAATTCGGAGGTTTTTCTTACTCAGGTTAAGACAGCTGTGAGATCTCTTCTGGTTATAGTTTTCCAGGAGCGTCTTCGATTGTCTTAGTCCTTCTAGATCATTCCAGTACTTGGATTTTTCGCTATCCATTTTTTTCTTTAGTTTTTCCAAGATTGTACTACTGCTGATCCCACAGAATAGTTCTGGTCCCAGGTATGGGGTTTCAGCTCCTTTTTTATCCAGCTTGTCTGCTGTTTCATTTCCTTCTATTCCTACGTGTCCTGGAACCCATAGGAGGGTAACAGTGTTATTCTGTCCTAGTTCATTTAATTTGCCTAGGCATTCCCAGACCATCTTTGAATTGATTGTATCTGAGTTCAGAGCTTTGATGGCTGCTTGACTATCTGACATGATTACAATCTTCTGTCTACGATAGTTCCTTTCAATGTTAAATTCTATACATCTTTCGATGGCACGAATTTCCGCTTGAAAGATGCTTGGGTACGTACCCAAGCTTTCTGAGTATTTGGTTCTAGGTCCAAACACCCCTGCTCCTGTTCCTTTATCTGTCTTGGAGCCGTCCGTGTACCATTTTATGGCGTTTTGGCTTAGCCCTAATATGGTGTTTTCGTCCCATTCAGATTTGCTTCCCAGTTTAGTGGCAAATTTCCTTACAAAGTTAAATTTCTTTGGCATGTCATCTTGGGGCATTTCCCAAGTCTGATCAAGTTGAAGTGATCGAGGTTTTTCCTTGATTATTTCTTCTTTGATCATTCTATATATTGTTTTCTTCCTAGCATTTTCTACTTGAATATGCAGTGGCGAGAGATTTAGTATTACTTCCATTTTTCCCAGCAATGTTTCTGCACACCATAAGGGCTTTTGTAGCTTTGTGTATTATTTCGTTTTCGTGTTTGTTCCAGAGTAACTTATTATCTAAGATTAGCCCTAGATATTTGACCTCTGTCTTCCACTCAACGGTATTTCCACCTATTTTTATAGTTTTTAGTTTAGGTTTCTTTTTCCTTGTAAAGGCTACTAACGTGGTCTTGGTGGGGTTGATATTAAGTCCCACTGAATCACACCACTGCTTTGCTGTGTTCAGTCCTCTTTGCACTATGTCGCAGAGGACGTTTTCATATTTCCCTCTTGCGAGGATAACTACGTCATCAGAGTAACCCTGGCAAGGTATACCTAATTCGGTCAATTGCCAGAGTAAGCTGTCTACGGTGAGGCTCCACATAAGTGGGGATGCAACTCCCCCTTGCGGACAACCTCTGGTCGTATTGATGGAGATAGTGTCTTGGCCTACCTTCATTTCTGCGATTCTTGTAGACAGTAATTGTGACAACCAGGTGGAAGTCGTTCTATCTACTCCTCTATCACTGAGTGCTCTTTTGACAGCCTCGTGTGGAGTATTGTCAAAAGCCCCCTCTATGTCTAGAAAGGCACATACCACGGTTTCTTTTGTGTTTAGAGCGTCTTGGATTTCGTCAGTCAATTGTATCAACGCGGTCTCCGTAGATTTGCCCGTTTGATATGCATGCTGACGAGGGTGCAGTGGCACCTGCTCCAAGACTTCTGTTCTAATATAGTTATCTACAGCTTTTTCCATCGTCTTGAGAACAAACGATGTAAGGCTGATTGGTCTAAGGGATTTAGGGTGTGAAGTGTCCCGTTTCCCTGCCTTGGGGATGAAGGTGATTCTTGCCCTCCTCCACACTTCTGATATATATCCCAGTTCAAAACTGCTCCGACTGATTCGGATCATATGAGGAATGATTGCCGCCTGCCCCTTTTGTAGTAGGGCAGGAAATATTCCGTCAGTTCCAGGGGTTTTGAATGGCTGAAAGGTGTTCATAGCCCATCTCAGCCGTTCTTCACTGCATATGTGTTTTGCCATTGCAGTGTCTTCCCTGGTTGGTCTTCTAGTTTTGTACCTCGTATTTCCTGTGGTGTTTATGCCTGCAGGAAAGTGGGTTTCTAGCAGGAGCTTTGCTCGTTCTTTTTCGCTTTCTGTGAAGCGTCCATCTGGCTTTCGCAGTGCCATTACTGTATCTACTCTTCCTTTTGCTAAGACTTTGTGTAGTCTTGCAGCAGAAGGTGTAGAGTCTATTTATTCGCAGAATTACCTGAAGCTGTTTCTTTTGGCTTTTCTAATCTCTTTATTGTAAGTTGTGAGTTTCTCGGTGTAGCTCTGCCAATCTCCGTTACATTTGGCTCTGTTAAAGAGCTTCCTTGTTTCGGATCTTAGGTTTGACAGATGACTATTCCACCATATTGCGTCGTTTGACTTTCTAGTCCTTTGAAGAGGACAGCTTGATTCATAGGCATCGACCCTATTACTAAGCCTCCGATGTCTGTCTGTCCGTCTGTCTGTCTGTCCGTCCGGTCCGTCTGTCTGTCCGTCCGTCTGTCACCAAGCTGTATCTCATAAACCGTGATAGTTAGAAAGCTAAAATTTTTAAAAATTATGTATTTCCGTTGGCGCTATATCAAAAAATACCTACTAAAAAAAATGAAAATATTAAGGATAGTACGAAACCCTACGTGCACGGGTCCGACTCGCACTTAGTCGTTTTGTTTGTCATATTTTCCTGGTTTTTATTGATTTCTTTGTAGTATTTTGTAATTTATCGATTAAATATATCACACTCAAAGATATCAAAATATTAAACCTATCATAAAAACTCGTTCCATTAAGACATTAGAGAACATTCTACTAATACACTTTATTTATGTTTTCGTTTCTGTATATATTCTCGTGTTTTCAACTCCTTAATCAACTTTTACGTTTTATTCTAAAGATTTTAACATTTTTTTTATTCGCCTGGTTTTTCAATTTTAATTGGTAGCTGTTGATGAAACTAAATACCGCTGCACTGATAGCACGCAATTTATTTACAGTTTAAGAATAAATATCAGTTAGAGTTGACGTGAATGTGAAAAAGTTAACAAATACATGGCGTCTTAATTATACCTACTTCTCACAATCTTACAATATTATTTTCATTTTACAAGCTAATTTTAAGTTTCTATCAGGATTACTTCTGGTTTGTGGTAATTTTATAGAACCAGAAACAAATGGAAAATCTTACAAATGTGACTTTGCACCGCGACCTCTAAACAATTTGGAAATATATTACTAGCTAAAATTTTTAATTGAGCAATTCTATACATATCTAGGACAAAAAAATATCGCAAAAAAACCTTGGTAAATAGTGGAATTTATTATTAAGAGAAACGTAACAATAACAACAACAGAGCGAGCAATGGGTAGGTACCAGCTAGGTAACTATTATAATATATATAAATCAGCTCTACAGGCCTAGTGGCCTTTGGCTTCGAGATCTTTCACTCTTCTTTTCCATTTTGCTCTATCTCTCGCTTCCATTTGCCAGTCCCGAACTCCCACACTTCTTAAATCTTCTTTAACTTCTGCTAGCCATTTCTTTCTGGGTCTTCCTCTTCTCCTTTTCCCTCCTTCTCCTTCCATTAATATTCTTTTAACCCATCTGTTATCCTGCATCCTAGCTATGTGTCCCAGCCATCTAGCTCTTTGTGCTTTTGCTACCTGAACAATATTAGGTTGGTTGTATAGTTCTTCCAAATTTTTATTTGTTCTTCTTCTATATTCTCCCTCCTCTGTTTTGATTCCTCCATATATTTTCCTTATTATCTTCCTTTCCCATATCTCTAGTTTGGTTATTAATTTTTTATTCATTGTTCACGTATCACAAGCATAGGTCACTGTTGGTCTTATTATAGATTGGTAAGCTCTTATCTTTAGTCTCCGTGACATCGTTTTTGACCTTAGTATCTTGTTTAACATTCCAGCCGCTTTGCTTCCTTTTGACAACCTTTTGTCTATTTCCTTCTCTTCCTCTCCCTTGCATGTTACCGTTACCCCTAGATACTCCATTTCCTCCACCTTTTCTATAATGTATTGTCTGTTTCTTGAACAATTGATTGCCAGGGTGGGTGTTTCTTCCTTGTTATTGTCTTTCATTACCATATACTTTGTTTTCGTCTCATTTATTGTTAACCCGTACTCACTTGCTTTACTTTCTAATAGTTTGAAAACATTTTTTATTTCCTTTTTGTTTCTTGCCATTATCACTATATCGTCCGCATATGCGAGACATTGGTGCCTGTTACCATATATTAACCCATTTGTTCTTATTCCACTTTCTCTCAAAATCACTTCTAGGACCAAGTTGAAGAGAACTGTAGACATTGGGTCACCTTGACGTAGCCCCTTTTTTCCTTCGAATTCTTCTGAAACTCCTCCCTCTATTGTTACCTTATTTGCTGTTTGTTTCAATGTCATTTCTACTAGTTTTCTTAGTTTTTTCGGGATGTTTAATTTTTTCAGAGCTTCCATTAGTTTTTTCCTGTTGATCAAGTCATATGCTTGACGGAAATCAATAAATACTAGGTGTAGACTTAGATTTTGTTCGTACGTATTTTGTTGTATCAATTTCGTTATGAAAATTTGGTCGATTGTTGATCTTCCTGCCCTGAATCCTGCTTGGTATTTACCTACCTGTATATTATGAAATTCGTCTAGTCGTTTTTTTATTAACTTTGCTAAAACTTTGTATGTAACATCCAAAAGTGCTATTCCTCTGTAGTTATTAACTTCTTCTTTGGGTCCTTTTTTATGTATAGGGATTATAAGTGCATTATTCCAATTTTTCGGCATTTTTTCTTCTTCCCAAATTTTCACTATCAATTTCCATAATCTTGTTTGAAGCTCTTCTCCTCCCTGCTTTAGGATTTCAGCTGTCATATCATTCTCTCCCGCACTCTTATTATTTTTTAGCTCAAGTATACAATCTTTTATTTCTTCTTTAGTTGGAACGTTTAATTCTATGTCCTCATCTATCCCTTCTTCTTCACTGCTACTGTATTCTTGTTCTCTCACTACTTCTTCTTCTTCATTCAATATATTATTAAAATACTGTGCGAAAGTGTTTAATTTCTCATTTATATCCCCCACCAGGAGTCCATCTTCACTTTTTACATATCGGGGGCCTTTCTGTTCTTTTCCTTGTGAACTTTTTATTCCTTGGTAGAAGTTCCTGATCTCCTTGTTCTTATAAGATTCTTCTATATTATAAAGTTCCTGTTCTAGCTGTTTCCTCTTTTTTTCTCTGCAGACTCTTTTTGCTACCTTCCTTGCATGTTCGTAGTTAGTTTTATTTTCTACCGTGTTTTTTTTCAGCACTTTTATTCTCATTTTTCTTCTATTTTCTAAAACCTGTTCGCATTCTTCATCAAACCATTTATTTGCTGGTTTTTTCTTGTCTACTCCTAGTGTTCTTTCCGTGACATCTTTCATTATTTTTTCTATCTGACCCCATTCTTCATCTATCTCTTTCTTTTGCGGTTGTTTATTCAGCTCTTTCTTGATTTCTTGTCTGAATTGTGTCGCTGTTCTCACATCGTTCAGTTTTTTACATCGTATTTCTTCCTTCTTCTCTTATCCTGCTTATTTTTATTTATATCTGGTCTTACTTGTTTTAGTCTTCCTATCACCAAGAAATGGTCACTGTCCGCGTCAGGTCCTCTATAGCTTCTTACGTCCATAACGGACCTTGCGTGCTTCTTCTCAATTAGTACATGATCTATCTGGTTCCTTACTGATCCATTTGGGGCTACCCAGGTCTCTTTATGAATGTTCTTATGGTTAAATGCTGTGCTTACTATCTTCAGATTATTCTCTAGCGCAAGTTCTATTAATCTTTTCCCTACTATAATAGTTAACATAAATTTAAACACTATTTGAAGCGTTAGAATTAGTATATAAGTAAAAATTTATCGTAGAATTGTTGTGGCTTTGATTATTAATTGCTATTCTCTCTTTAAGTTCTTCAATGAAAAATAGGTTCTTTGGCAATTTTTTTGGAAAATCGACTGTGAGATACGGACGGACAGACAGACTGACAGACATGACAAATCTATAAGGGTTCCGTTTTTTGCCATTTGGCTACGGATCCCTAATAAAAAGAAATAAAAAAAGGAAAACAAGTCCATTATAATCCCAGTTTGATCTCTCAAAATTGTTTTACATATTTATTATATTTTACGTACCGCACCTACATTTTTAAATAAATTTAAAATTAAGATATCCCGCTAGTACATGTAAGCTATTTGAATAAAATTTCATTGCACAGATCTAGATTAATAAATATTTTTGATATAAGATGTTATCAGAACTCGCATTACTAATATATATTTTTAATATAATCTAGATTGGTTGACCGTAATGGCATACCATAGCAAAAGAAAAGAAGGCCATGGACAATTTTATGATATCATAATATGTGTAATGTAATTAGCGATAATTATAGAATATTTAATCAGAATCATTGAACGCATGCACGTTCTAATGAATGGTTTACGATCTCTTCTCTAATTATCACCTTTACATTTTTTTTTCTATATCGATTAAGAAAAGTTGGTTGGTTTGGCAGCCCGAAGGGATAAAACACTGTTTACGAGCAATTATTATACGAGAAACCAATTATATTTGTTTAATTTGAGATGCTTTTAATTGAAAATAAGTATGGGTTATAATCCTTCACATCCTACTAACATTAAAAAGTAAAATTAAAAAAAAAATAATAAAAACTCACCTTATTCTGAAACAGCTTCCTAAACGTCTCCCTATTATATCTATCCTCTTTACTAATAATTTCACTGCATTTTTTAAGATGAGCCATCCTCAATCTCTCCCTTAAATTCTCTTCTTCCATACTGGACATAGGCACCAACGATTTACGACGTAACGCAAGACGTTCGGCAATCAAAGCTTTGTCATCGACGCTACTGGACGCCGCGACGCTAGTTTTCGTTGTCGACACATCATTGTTTACATTTTCATCAGAACACTCGATTTTGATTTGTTTAACTAATTTGGCAGACGTTCCAGAATTTCTACGGAGTTCCTCAGGGTTCGATGAGTTTTTAGGGTGTTCTTCAAGGTTCGCTTCTTGGTTTGTAACTATAATTGTTGGATTTTCTTCTGATGATTTTTTGCATCGAGGAGGTATTATATCTGGAACTTGTGATGGAGTTTCTTCAGATGATATTGGAGGATTAATTGTTTCCATTTTTTACTGTTGTAATCTTCGTTTCATTGGAATTAGGATATCTAATAAAATATATAATAGAAAATACTCTGTTGGTGAATTTTAATAAAAAATATGACAAATTTTCATTAAATTAAAAATATTAAAAAAATGAATTTAGAGAAAATTTAAAAAATTGTCTTTAAAAAGAATCGACGGAACTCAATTTAATTTAATTTGAATACTCAGGGGGTTTTTGAGGTCTTCGATCATGAATATCACGACAACGACAGTCACCGAAGCACCTGGAGCCCAAGATACACCTAGTCCAGTGGAATTTCAGGAAAATTCGTTACAATTCAGTCCAAACTCGTTACATAAGAGTTTTTGAGGTCTCTGGACGAGAATATCACTATAGTGATGATCACTAACGCACCTGGTGCCCAGAATGATTCTCGTCTCCTAGATTTTCATAAAAATTCGACACAATTTAATGCAGGGGGTTTTCAAAGACGCTATGGCTATGGTAACAAAGGCACCTGGTAACCTAGTGAACATCGTCTTCTGAAGTTTTATAGAAATTCAGTACTAAATCAGTCTAAACTGGTTACTAGAGGTTTTTCGAAGTCTCTAAACACGAATATTACCATAACGATGTTCATCAAAGTAACTGGTGCTCAGGATGAACCTTGTCTACTATAGTTATATAATAATTCAATAAAATTTAGTCCAAACTCGTTACTCCGGAGTTTTAGGGTCTCTGACAATTAATACCAGAGGCACCTGGAGACCGAGTTGACATCGCCTTCTGGAGTTTTATGGAGATTTAACACAAAATCAGTTTTACACTCAATAGTTTTTGAAGTCACTGAACACGAATATCACGACGGCGACGGTCACCGAAGCACCTTTTGCCCAAGATGAACCTTTTCTACTGCAGTATTATGAAAATTCGAGAAAATTTAGTCCAAACTCATAACTTGTGAATTTTCGAGATTGCTGAACACGGTAATCACCATGGCAAGGGTCACCAATGCAACTGGTGCCGAGAATGAATCTCGTTTACTGGAGTCTTATGAATATTCGACACAATTCAATTCAAACTCGTTACTGAACAAGAAAAACCACTATGACGATGCTAACCGACACATTTAGAGATCTAGTTAACATCGTATTCTGGAATTTTATAGAAATTCAATACCAAATACTACCATAAAGATGGTGATCGAAGTACTTGGTGAACGAATTTACATCGTCTTCTGTGTGTTAGGGAGGTTACGACGAACCTGGTGCCTATGGTGAATCTCGTTTATTTGAGTCTTATGAAAATTCGATACAATTTAGTCTAAACTTATTGCTAGAGGCTTTTCCGAGGTTGCATCACTAACCAAAGCACCTGGTGCACAGTAAGAACGTCGTCTACTGAAATTCGATAAAATTCAAACCAAATTCGTTATTTGAACGTTTTCGTTATCCACACTGGTCGCCACATAACTTCGTAACCATCGCCATAATGCTTTGTGTGTTTAGAAAGCCTGAAACCCCCGAGTAGCAAGTTTGGACTAAATTGTATCAAATTTTTATAAAACTCTAGAAGAAGATTTTAACTGGTTCACCAGGTGACTCCATGACCGACTCTTTAGTGATATTTGAGTTTAGTGATACTGCAAATTCCCGAGAAACGAATTTAGACTAAATTGTATTTAATTTTTATAAAACTCCAGAAGATGATGTCAACTAATTCACCAGACACGGATGCCGTCGCACCAAGATTTGTCTTTGACAAACCCTACAAGATATTAACAAACAAGACAGCAGAACCCAACGTAGTGAACGTATATACGGATGGATCAAAAACAAAGCAAGGTGTAGGATGTGGAATTTACTCTAGATCCTTAAACCTAAAAATAAAATGGGCTATGGATGGCTTGTCAAGTGTGGTTCAGTCAGAACTCACAGGCATAACCATAGCTGCAAAAGAATTAATCAATAGGAACATCACAGGCAGAAATATAAATATATACACAGACTGCCAACAAGCACTACTGACCTTGAATAGACCACGTTTCACTTCAAGTTTAGTACTAGAATGTCACCAATCTCTAACTGAGGCCAGCCAGAATAACGTGGTCACTTTCAGCTGGGTCAAAGGACATGGGAACTCTAAAGGCAACCACATTGCGAACAATTTAGCAAGGAGGGCTGCGGGCTACAAATATGTTAGCCCCCGCCCATCTACCAAGCTAACATTGTCCGCAGTCGTGGACCTTATCAAACAGCACTCTCACAAAAAATTCATACAGTGCTGGGATGAAACTACGAACTGTAGACTGGCCAGAGAGTTATTACCTCATCCTGGCGAGGAAACAGCAAAAAAATTTAAGGCATTGACCAGACAAAATCTCCGAACAGCTGTGGGAATCTTGACAGGTCACTGCCAATTGCGACAACATCTCTTTAGGATGAAATTAACAGAATCGCCGCTATGCAGAGGCTGCGAACAAGAAGAGGAAACAGTAGAACACATTATGTACGACTGCTCTGCTTTTTCTGAAATCAGAAGATCCGTGTTGGGCAAGTATTGGCTTACACCAGCCGATGTTAGGGAGATCCCCCTCGGTAGCCTCATCACCTATTTTAAATCACTAGGCCTGGTGACAGCCTGAGGTGAGGATATCCCTACAATACGGGAGGATGCACAATGGGTCATATGTGGCCTCAGTGCTGGCTAAGCACTAGCTTGCCCCTCCCCAAATTTCCAGACCCAGATCCAGAAGTTATAAAGCGAAATCGTAAAAATTAGCAAAAAAAGCTAGAAGTAGCGAACTTTAAAAAAACATATCTCGGTTACTACAAACCTTTGAAGCATAAAAAGAAGGTTAAAAGAACCTCAAGAGACATTACAAGAACACTAAAAGTTGGTCGAAGTGCTTCCAAAGATTCTTGTGACATTCTAAAAGGTTAAAAATAGTCTTACAGGAACCTAAGCAAAAAGGGATGATTCTTCTGGAGTGACTATAAGAGTGCTGGAATATAAAAGAAGAAACCTTACACTTTTTCAATAAGGTAAAAGGAGTTAAAAAGCCTCTGAAGACTGCACAATAGGCTAAGAAGTTGGTGGAAATGTTAAAAAAGCTTCTAAGGGTCTAAAAACTTTCTGAAGCATAAGAAAAAAATTAAAGAACCTCTAAAGACATTACAAAAACTTTAAAAGTTAATCGACGTGCTTCCAAAGATTCTCGAAACATTCTAAAAGGTTTAAAAGAGTCTTACATTAACCTAAGAAAAAAAGGATGATTCTTCTGGAGTAACTATAAGAGTGGTGGGATATACAAAGAAGAAACCTTACACTTTTTCAATAAGGTATAACAAGTTAAAAAAGCTTCTGAAGACTGCACAATAGGCTAAAAAGTTGTTGGAAGTATTGAAAAAGCTTCTAAGTGGTCACAAGAGAATTAGAAAACAACACAGCTCTTGTAAAGAGACCATAAACGCTTAAAAGTGATGTTTAAGTGCTAAAAAGTATTCAGGAAAAGTTCCAAAGTTTAAAAAGTTAAATATGCCTTTAAAGACACTTCAAAAGAGTACGACAAACGTGTAAATGTTAAAAAAAGCTTTTAGGGACCGTATAGGAGACTAAAAGTTAATAAAAATATTTAAAAAGCTGCTGAGGATGCTCTAAAAGTCCAACAAACCTTCTGGAGATGTTACCAGAGCATAAGTTCTCAAAAATGCTGTAAAAAAAGCTTTTAGAAAAAGGTACACTCAATTAAACATATTCAATCATAAAACTTTGGAGTTCCTTTGAATCCTGTTTTCTTTGCCATAATCAATAACCTGATATGAATAAATTTAATTTTTACTAAAAATTTAGGCGCATTCACCATAAACAGGGTATTTTAACTATATATATTACATTATACTTGAAAATAAAACCATATAACACTGTATCCATCTAGTTCACTAGGTTAAATAAGATCCACTAAAACATCTTTTTTCTAAATAAAGCACATCCGATTTTTTTACAGAAAAAAAAGGGTTTACCTACTCGTCGTAAGGGATTTAATACTCGCGGTATGATTTATCATCTAATCGGAGAAGAACTGGAGAACCGTCATCAATATCTTCAGATGAAGCGAAGAGTTCGTACCGTTCACTTAGGGTGGGATTTACACCACTACCGTAGGTTGCTGCTGCTGGGTGTGATCTTTGCCGACCTGGTGGAATATGATTTGTGATTAGTCAAGGATTTTTGTATGGTGGTGGATTTTATATATTTTAAGAAGGATAATTTTATAAATTGGTTAAGATTGTTATGGTATTAATATATTTTTTATAGTTAAATCAATTTTCGTAAAATTACCTAATTTTTAAAGGGTAAAGGGCCACTTGCTTGGGGATGTTGAAAGAATAGATTAATAAATCTTCTTTTTTAAGGAAAACTTTTTTAAAAATGAAAGAAAGGAGAAAAGATTTATATTAAAACAAACTAAATTGACTATTTACGGCGTTTACACTTTCATTACTGAGAATAATATATCTTCGTGATTTTAGTGAAATCTTCAGTCAGCGATTATGCCTTAAGCTCGCTGACGGATAACATATACCTTGTACTGACGAGACCCAATAGGTCGAAACCGGTCTACAAGTTATGTTGTCCCTTCTAACTGCAAACCCGAATGGTTGGTTTAAATTATCTATTAGATATACCAACCCCGTTCGACTTTGAAGTGTAATCCAATATCTGTCGGGGTATATAACCCGGGAAGTAGTTGTTTCTTCTTGGTTGAACGGTCATTTTCTTTGAAAATGTTTTTCAAAACTTGTAAAGCGATAGAATTATATTTATTATATTATTCTTTGATATCTATGGGTAAGTCGCTTTATTAAACACGTTAATATTACAGTTTACTGTACTAATTCTTAAATATATCTCTAAGATTTTTATTACATCGAAAAATTAAAAATTGAAAATTAAAATCTCTGAAAAAAGTACTCAAATGGACCATCTCTGTAACTTTAAAAAATCCTGAACCTGTTTGTTTTTTATATTAAAATATAAATCTATTGGTATATAAAATCATAAATACTAGAAAACGTAAATTTGGTTGCATGGTTTTATTCTTTCTCGAAAATTTGAAAAAAATTCCGTTTAGATAGGCAACATATTTTACTAATTACAAGGGGAAGTCCAACAGTTCAATTTAACCCAAAGGTTCACAAAATATTCTACATTTAGGTAGGCAATACATTTTACTTATGACAAGGGAAAGTTAATAGTTTATTTTAACCAAAAGGATCCACGCGATTTTCTTCATTAAGATAGACAATACATTTTACTAACTACAAGGGGAACTAAAATAGTTAATTTTAACCCAAGGATCCACTAGATATAATAAGGGAAAGTAACAGGAAGAACTCGATAATACTCCCAAATATTCACAAAACAAATCCATTAAAAAGATCAGTAGACACAAAAATTTATCGAAAACAAAGGCAAGTTGCTGCTATTTCAAAGCACACTTATTTGGATGCGTATCCTTTGAATGAGTAGCAGAGCTAACCAAAGAACGCCTCGAAGAAGGCTCCCACTTCCTCAGTTAAGCATCTAGACGCCATTGTATAGAGGAGCTTCAGAATCAATTTGAAGAGGTTCCACTATTCTTGAGATACATAACATATATTTGTATGTATTAAATAAAACAGGATAAACGCATTAATAAACTCAGAAATCCAGATAACTTATCAGACAATTGCTGGTAGTCCTTGGAGCGTTGTATGCACACATCGAAAGAGGCTATTTAAGAAGTCTACTTCATACAAACACAACTTAAATTCGACCAATAATCGCTAACAAAGCTGTCTGCTTCTACACTTTAACATGTTAACAGACAAACTGGTTACAGGTCCTCAGGACTCCCTTTAACCAGAACTAGAAGACTCTGCGTACCCTTTGAAACAGGGTACGAAGAGCTATTTAGAGAAAGCTCCGACGGATGTTCCGGCTTCCACAGTTAAGGCTACTTCAAGCATTAGAACAACATTTGCCAGAGGAGCTTTAGAATCAACTCGAACAGGCTCCACTATTCTATTGATAATTAAGAAATCCACAGAAAACATTAGCAAGTCTACTCTATACAAACATAACTTACATTTGACTAATAGTCCATAAAAAGTCTGTCTTCTTTTGCGCTCTAACGCCTCAACGGACAAACCAGTTACAGAACCTGCAGTAGGGAGTCCTGCAGGTCAGGAGACCCCACGTACCCTTTCATACAGGGGACAAAGAGCTATTTAGAGAAAGCCCCTAAAGAAGCAACTGCTTTCGCAGTTCAACAGCTGGACAACATTGTTCAGAAGAGTTTCAGAATCAACTCGAAGAGGCTCTACTATTCTTGGAATATTTAACACATATTTATATGTATCGAACAAAACAGGATAAACTCATCAATAAACTCAGAAATCCAAATAACACATCAGAGAATTGCTGGTAGTCCTTGGAGCGTTGTATGCACACATCGAAAGAGGCTATTCAAGAAGTCTACTTCATACAAACACAACTTAAATTCGACCAATAATCGCTAACAAAGCTGTCTGCTTCTACACTTTAACATGTTAACAGACAAACTGGTTACAGGTCCTCAGGACTCCCTTTAACCAGAACTAGAAGACTCTGCGTACCCTTTGAAACAGGGTACGAAGAGCTATTTAGAGAAAGCTCCGGCGTAAGTTCTTGCTTTCGCAGTTAAGGCTACATCAAGCATTAGAACAACATTTGCCAGAAGAGCTTTAGAATCAACTCAAACAGGCAACACTATTCTATTGATAATTAAGAAATCCACAGAAAACATTAGCAAGGCTACTCTATACAAACATAACTTACATTTGACTAATAGTCCATAACAAGTCTGTCTTCTTTTGCGCTTTAACGCCTCAACGGACAAACCAGTTACAGAACTTGCAGTAGGGAGTCCCACTCGTTGATACAGGGGACGAAGAGCTATTTAGAGAAAGCCCCTAAGGAAGCTACTGCTTTCGCAGTTCAGCAGCTGGACAACATTGTTCAGAAGAGCTTCAGAATCAACTCGAAGAGGCTCCACTATTCTTGTAATAATTATCACATATTTATATGTATCGAACAAAACAGGAAAAACTAATCAATAAACTCAGAAATCCACAAAATAACATCAGCAAATTGCTATCTTTTTTCATTGAAGATCTTATCCTAACACAATACTTCATTCGATTTATATTTTTTTGCTTCCTCCACCAAAGTTTACTTTTCCGCACTGAGGATGTTCTCATGGAACCCTTTGGGGAAGAAGGCAACCTTGTTTTATGTTAAAAACAGTCGCGTAACTTCTCTTCTTTAAAGTGGACTCTTTTTCCACCTCTACCTTCTTTTTCTTCTGTTTCTGAGCGGGACTATGGTGGTCCCATCCTGCTTACGTTTTTGCTGGAGAATGGATTCTGTTTTCGATAGCCTTCCTCCTAGCTGTTTTAAGTGACATTCCCTGTTTTAGGTACCTTATGTACCATTTATAGCTGGTCTTAGTGAGTCCCCGTTTTAGAGATTCATCCTTTCCACCTGGTTCTCCCAAACTGATTTAACGTTGAAGCCTGTTGGAGGATTTTCCTCCTCTTATGTTTCACTTTCTGATTTGTTCTGTAAGGTGACGGCGTTCAACGTAGCTATTCCCGAGGAGTCATTCGAAAGGCCGAATAAAGGGAGTGTTTTCCTGTAACCTTCTTATTTTTTTCTTTCTAGTTTGTGGTATTTTCTCGCTGGTTTTGTTTTTTGTTTTTTCTGTCCATGGTTCTTTCTACAATTAGCTAGGAATTGTTGGTCCACTCCAACAGAGCCCCAAGTATCGCCTGGTTCCTCCAGGGGAACGTTCTTGACCGTTTATGGCCCAATTCATCCTTCGGTATGTTACTTTACACCTTGGAATTAAGGAGGTTGGCCAAAAGTGCTACCAATCTGGCAATTTTACTGTTATTAGGGAAAAAATACGTCTTATTTTTTTAAAAAGCCTACTGTATGTACACATAGCTTTAAAGTTTTCTGTTAAGGATATCTTTTCTGAAAATAAAAATTATCATTTCATTTAACCACCATTGACCACCGAAAAGAGAATAAAACTCCTCCTTTTTTTTTTAAAGAGGGCCAGGCTTAGGGGTAGTCCATGGGATTGCATCGCAGCTAGTACAGCTTATTGTGCACCCTCATTCACAGGTTCTCATTCTCCGTCAAATCCCAGGTTCTTAATGAACCAAGAGATCCTTTTGACTATGGTTGCCCGTTCTTCCCTTTGATCTCCAGTCGGTAGGCCAAGGGATCTCACACGCAGACCTTGCAGGGCTGGGCACATGAATATCACGTGGAAGGCTGTTTCCTCCTCCTCACCGCATTTTCTACATAGGAGGTTTTCAACTTGAATTCCCATCTTATGTAGATGTCCGCGGAATACCCAGTGGCCGCTGATGAAGCCAACCACTTTCCGCAGGGTCTTCCTTCTCAGCCCAAGGGCATCTGCCGCTATAGCACCAGTAGGTGTCTGCAGCATTCTCTTTGACTGTATTTTACCTTCTGTTCTTTCCCAGCTCTTTCGATGTTCTATGCCCATCCACTGGCGAACAGCTCTTCGTGCTGTGTTGTAAGCAATACCACACGTCGGCTCTGGGCCAATGAGCGGGCTTTCAGCTCCTTTGTTTGCCCACTTGTCTGCTCCCTCATTGCCAGCGATACCTTTGTGCCCCGGAACTCAACTAAGGATAACCTTGTTGTACTCTCCCAGAGTTTTCATGGCCTGGTGACAGTCCCATACTGCTTTAGAGGTAAAGTCAAAACTGTCAAGTGCCATTAGCGCTGCTCTACTATCCAAATTTATGTATATGGTGTGGCCTGTCATACCACGCTCCAGACACACTCTTGCACACTCTGATAGGGCAACAACTTCAGCCTGGAAAACAGTAGCCAGTTTACCCAGGCTTACGCAAAACTGCGCCAAGGTGTCCATCTGTACAGTGTCCAGAATCCTTGTATGCACACTGGAGGCATTATACTTCCAGTTGCCACTGCAACCCATTCTGTAGGCTGCTATCCTTGCCCCCCCTTTCACAATAATGTCGAGAGGTGGGAGGTTTAGCACTACTTCCAGGGTTGCAGTTGGAGTACCTCTCATGGCTCCTGTGATGCCAAGACACGCTACTCGCTGGATCATTTGTAATCTCTTTACAGCGGTAGTTTGCATCACCTTGGTCCACCAGACTATCGAGCCATACACCATCATCGGTCTTGCAACCCTACTGTATAGCCAGTTAGTCATTTGTGGGCTCAGATCCCATGTCTTCCCAACGGCCCGTCTCATCATCATAAGTGTGGTCTGAGAGCGTTGCGTTATATGTGCCAAATGGCTGTTCCAGGTGAGCTTATCGTCCAGTCTTATTCCTAGGTACTTGAACTCTCTCTTAACCTGGATCTGGTTACCGAAGAGAGTTGGTACCGTAGCGATATCAACATTTCTCTTCCTTGTAAATGGTACCATTACAGTCTTCATTGGATTGACCCTCAGACCCTCCTGGTTACACCACCTTTCCACTATGAACAATGCTATCTGCATGAGTTCTAGGCAAGTGTTTATAAATTTTCCTCTTATTAGGACAACAATGTCGTCAGCATATCCTTGAGCGTGCATTCCCTGTGCATTGAGCTCAGAAAGGAGGTCATCAACCACTAGATTCCACAGATTCGGTGACAGGACGCCACCCTGTGGACACCCTCTTTGTGCCTTGACCTCCTTGAGTTACTGCTTTTATGGTAATTCATGGATCACCAAGAGGAGTAGCTATATTTCTGGTATTTAGCATGAACTGTATCCATTTTATCATTAATGGATACATTCTATATCCATTTAGCAGCTTACGAAGCAATAGAAAACTACTCTATTTAGCATGAACTGTATCCATTTTATCATTAATGGATCCATTCTATATCCATTCAGCAGCTTACAAAGCAATAGAAAACTACTCTCAATTTTTCGAATTTGTGAGGTATGGGAGTAAAAATTTTTGCTCAATTTTATGTAACCATCTTCATAAACTTTTCTGGTGCTTAAAGCACAATTTATATGTTATTTAGTTACCTATATGAAATTTAACACTCGCAGAAATTATTGGTCAATAACCAAAAGGTATGCATATTGCAGAGACTTAAAATGGAATAAAAATGAATCACTGAACAACAGAAAATGATATGGTAGAGTTAAATTGTCACGGGTTAAATTCTCGCAAGTGATAAATATTTAATTTGTAAACATAAGCGTCTTCCTACCTTGAAATTTCCCATTATTAAAAATTTACTTGGGTCGGGAACCGGTTGATATGGTTCGGTATAGATAATCGCCAGCTATTATTTATTATTCTGGCCATAAATTATTCCTGATATCGCTGGAATTATTTTTAGAAGTATATTTATTAAAAATCCGTTTATGAATCCTTGGGGTTATGTTTTTATTTTCACCCGGCCGAGGTACTATTTCTCTTCTTTTGTCGATAACTCGACGTATAGTGTTCTACAGTCAGTGTTCCGTTATATTTCTATTTTGCTTAATAAAATTGAAAATGAACGAGGAATTAGGTAATGTTGAGATTTTTATTGAGATCTTGATAAATTATAAGATTAGTCGTATCTAACGACCACTGTTTGTTCGTCAATTGGTAGCTGAAGATCCTACGGTTATTGTCCCTATAGTAGTAGAGGCCACCTCTTATTTCGACGTGTGTCAAATCCCGTGAACGTGATATGGAAGGATCGGCTCTTTCTTTTACCAGCCTTTGTCTTGAAAACGTGGCAGTGAGAAGATTTTCTGGGTTTAAGTTGTAATCTCTGTTCATCAGAGACAATTAATTTTGGATTTACGAAATTAAACCTCAGTTTTTCATAACGAATAGTATTGGAGTGAGATTTTCCGTTATTTTGGTGGATTCGTTGGAAAAATTCCTCGTGAAGGGATATTTAGGAAATCTTCTGTGGTGAGTAACACGTTATTTATTCATGTGGTTGTTCGATTCTTATGGTTCTTTCGTTCCCAATGAGTGTAGGTAGCCCATAGAGCAGACAGTAGGGAAATTTTGGTAATTTAAAACCGTTCAGACGGTAAATTGTGGTAGAATTCCGATTGGTGCAATTAGCAACGAGAATACTATTTACCGTATCTTAATAGGTGAGTAACTATATTATATTTTTTTTAATATAAGATTAATAACGCCATATAGTCGCAATTTTAGTTTTAATATCTTGATTTTACATGTATATTTCTTTGTGTATTGTATGTAGGTTTATTTATGTGAAACTAGACTCCTTTTTGCTTATTCTTTTACTATTATAAATTAATTTTATGTTAAATTTTGATTTAATTTATTGTTATAATTTTGTCGTGACTAGCAAGTCAAATTTAAGTTTGTTGAGTACATTTAAATCATTAGTTTTGATCATTAATTGTAAATTCAGAGAAGTCAGCTTCTAAATGTGGTATTATTCATTTAAATTCATTTTTATTCTTTTATTGTAGTACAAATTTAAGTTAATGTGTTCAAATTGTATTAAAGTCAGTAAGTCAATTAATTGAGGAGTCATTAAAATTTGTTTGAGCTATTATTAATTCCAAATTACGATTTTAGGGTTCTAGTTACGGGCTTAAGTCCTAGTTATAGGCTGAAATCCTAGATACAGGTATAAATCCTAGTTTTTGGTTGAATTTTGATTGCTGACCTGATACTTAGTACGAGTTTAAGTTAATTGTGATGGGTGCAAGCCTATTTGGTTCTGGGAACAGGCTTGATTTTTGGTATCGGCCTAAGTATTGGAGAAGCCAAGGATAGCGAGGAATCGTATTTTGTTAACAGATAAGCTATATTAGACTTAAGTCGTGACTTTAGTTTTTAGTTAAAAGTCTATTTTTCTTGTTTTTGTATTGCGTGTGATCACACATATTAGATAATATTCTTTTTAATATTACTCACATATTTTTTTTTATATAAATATCGATAGCGTTGTCAAGCACGAGGCTTGACAGTTGTGTAAATTCCTAATTTTTATTAAAGAAGGGTCTAGTTGATATTTTGTTTTATTTAGCTCACTTTATCGTTATTTTTTTTATTGTGCAGTTCAATTAGTACTGTTTAATATTCTAAATTTATTTAATTATTATCTCCAGTGGGAAAGGTAGTGCCTGGAACAACAGGGGTTTCCGATTTTAACCGTTTAAATCGGTGGCGCGACTCACTATTATTTGTTTACTTACCCTCTACGGCTGAGCTGGGCACTAATTTGCCAGTAGAGAAACCACTACCGAACTCAGCTGGAGTTGAATTTCAATTGGGTAAATTTGGTTAACCTTTTTATTAAATTTTCAAAATTTGATTTAGTTACTTTCACTAAAAATACGTGGCAAATTTTCAAAATTTGATTTTGTTTTTAATTTCATAATACGTGGCAAAATTATAATAAAAAATACCATTATGTAGCATTTTATTTAAATATATCAATTCCAGTTTTATAGAATGTACAAAAATTGTAAAATATAGATATCTAAAAGACTTTTTTATAAAAATTATATACAATAAACCTGCCTAAAATGGTTTCAGACAATCTGGAAGTCACACACACACACCAGAAAAATAAACATCACAATAAAAAAATTCTAAAATTTATGATTATAGCAACAATCTGCAAAACTATATTTTTCCTAAGGATTTTTTAGAGATCATAAAAAATCAAGGCAAGAAAAATTGTTTATTAGACTAACTGCATTAAATTTAGACCACATTTTATTTTTCTATTAATACTCATTATGGCCTTAATTTTGAAACAATCCACGAAACGTAATTAGCAACTTTAGTATAAACTCCCGGCCAATTTTCCAATCCACATGGAGAAGGTCCAAATGATACAACTCCCACAACAAACCAATTTAATTCAGCACCATCAACGATGGTACCCATAAGAGGTCCTCCACTATCCCCTCGACAAGAATCTTTACCTTTTTCACCACCTGCACACAATTGACCGCTGTTTATGTTTACTTGAGCTTGCCGGTAGGTTCTTGAACATTCTGGATTCGATTTTATTGGAACCTGTAAGGAAAAGTGTACTTTAGAGAATAAAAATATATAGAATACAAAAAGCCCTAAATGTAGCCACTAAAACCTTGATTTCAGGGCTTAAGATATAAAAGTAGAGGTATAAAAAAACCTGAAAGGTATCAAATACAAGAAGAAACCTGAGGGAAAAGATTTTGTCTAAAAGATTACACTCCATCTCATTTGAATGCAAAAAGAGCTTCCTAAAAGTTTGTTTGAAAAGGCAGAAGTGTAAACAACAACCTAAAGATTACCAAATACATGAAAAGACCTAGGGAAGATTTTGTCTTAAAAAGTTAATCTTCTTGATAGTGTCTTTGTAAAAGTAGGGTGTGTAAAAAGATACCTAAAGATTACCAAACACAAGAAGAAGCCTGAGGAAGAAATTTTGTCTAACGGGTTACACTCTATCTCTTTTAAATTCAAAAAGAGCTTCCTAGAAGTTTCTCTGAAAAAGAAAGGGAATAAAAAAGAACCTGAGGATTACCAAATATAATGTTGATATCGCTAGGATACCAACTCTCTTCGGTAACCAGATCCAGGTTAAGAGAGAGTTCAAGTACCTAGGAATAAGACTGGACGATAAGCTCACCTGGAACAGCCATTTGGCACATATAACGCAACGCTCTCAGACCACACTTATGTTGATGAGACGGGCCGTTGGGAAGACATGGGGTCGCCCACAAATGACTAACTGGCTATACACTAGGGTTGCAAGACCGATGATGGTGTATGGCTCGATAGTCTGGTGGACCAAGGTGATGCAAACTACCGCTGTAAAGAGATTACAAAAGATCCAGCGAGTAGCGTGTCTTGGCATCACAGGAGCCATGAGAGGTACTCCAACTGCAACCCTGGAAGTAGTGCTAAGCCTCCCACCTCTCGACATTATTGTGAAAGGGGAGGCAAGGATGGCAGCCTACAGAATGGGTTGCAGTGGCAACTGGAAGTATAATGCCTCCAGTGGGCATACAAGGATTGTGGACACTGTACAGATGGACACCTTGGAAATGCTAACAGACAGGATGGTGAAGATCACAGATTTAGAAAAGCCATACAATGTCAATATTATTGACAGGGCTGCCTGGGAGAAAGGTGAACCTGAATATATGAAAAGGGGGATCACTTGGTATACGGATGGCTCGAAAAAGCCAACAGGCACTGGGGCGGGAATATATGGAGTCAGACCCAAGGCGCAGTTTTGCGTAAGCCTGGGTAAACTGGCTACTGTTTTCCAGGCTGAAGTTGTTGCCCTATCAGACTTTGCAAGAGTGTGTTTGGAGCATGGTATGACAGGCCACACCATATACATAAACTCGGATAGTAGAGCAGCGCTAATGGCACTTGACAGTTTTGACTTTACCTCTAAAGCAGTATGGGACTGCCATCAGGCCATGAAAACCCTGGGAGAGTACAACAAGGTTATCCTTAGTTGGGTTCCGGGGCACAAAGGTATCGCTGGCAATGAGGGAGCAGACAAGTGGGCAAACAAAGGAGCTGAAAGCCCGCTCATTGGCCCAGAGCCGACGTGTGGTATTGCCTACAACACAGCAAGAAGAGCTGTTCGCCAGTGGATGGGCATAGAACATCGAAAGAGCTGGGAAAGAACAGAAGGTAAAATACAGTCAAAGAGAATGCTGCAGACACCTACTGGTGCTATAGCGGCAGATGCCCTTGGGCTGAGGAGGAAGACCCTGCGGAAGGTGGTTGGCTTCATCAGCGGCCACTGGGTATTCCGCGGACATCTACATAAGATGGGAATTTAAGTTGAAAACCTCCTATGTAGAAAATGCGGTGAGGAGAAGGAAACAGCCTTCCACGTGATATTCATGTGCCCTGCCCTGCAGGTCTGCGTGAGAGATCCCTTGGCCTACCGACTGGAGATCAAAGGGAAGAACGGGCAACCATAGTCAAAAGGATCTCTTGGTTCATCAAGAACCTGGGATTTGACGGAGAATGAGGACCTGTGAATGAGGGTGCACAATAAGCTGTACTAGCTGCGATGCAATCCCATGGACTACCCCTAAGCCTGGCCCTCTGTAAAAAAAAAATACAAGAAGAAATCTCAAAGAGAAATTTTGTCTGCAAAAAGTTACACCGCACTTATCCAAATGCAAAAAAGCTTTCTAGAAGTTTCTTTGGAAACGAAAAGGTGTAAAAAAGAACCTAAGGGTTACTAGATTCAAGAAGAAACCTGAGAAAGAAATTTTGTCAAACAAGTTCCACTGCATCTCTTCTAAATGCAAACAGAGCTTCCTAAAAGTTTCTTTGATAAAGTATAGGTACAAAAAAAGAACCTGAGGATTACAAAATACAAGAAGAAATCAGAGCGAGAAATTTTGTCTGCAAAAAGTTACAGCTCTTCCAAATGCAAACAATGCTTCCTATAAGTTTCTTCGGAAAGGTAGAGGAGTAAAAAAGAACCTAAGGATTACCAAGGATTTACAAAAAATTACACCTTAACAATGTTAAACTGGATATATAAACTTCTGTGAATTATCTGTTAACTTACATCTAACTTCAGTTTAATATTACTCTCTGATCTTGTTTCAGTTTTACCCCATCCAGCTACAGTTAAATTTTGTCCTCTAAATGTGGTCTGTTGTTCCTTGTCTGTTTTTTGTAAGCAGATTGGTCTAACATAGGCTAAAATAAAACAAAAAAACACAATTATAAAAAAATAATATTTGACAATTGATATTTGACAGTTGGCGTTTGACAGTTGACGTTTGACAATTGATGTTTGACAGTTAACGTTTGACATTTGACGTTTGACAGTTTCCATTTAGAAATTGACAGTTAACATTTAACATTTGACTATTGTTAGTAAAGAGGTTAAAGACATCTCTGCAGACGTTAAAAATGTCTAAAAGTAAGTGAGTACGTTAAAAAAGTGTCTGGAGACGTTATAAAGAGTTTTTAAATACGTGTAAGCACTAAAAAGTCCTTAAAGGCGTAAGAAAGAGTATAAAACTAGGTAAATACGTTAAAAAAGTTATAAGTTGGCAAATGACACGTAACTCTTAATATTTAACCGTTAAATTTGACAGTGGACATTTTAAAGTTGACATTTCTTAGTTGTCAGTTGTCATTTAGAAGTTGACATTTAACAGTTGACTATTGTCAGTAAAGCCGTTAAAAACTTCTCTTCAGTTGACTATTTTTAGTAAAGACGTTAAAGACATATCTAGAGACGTCTAAAAATAAGTGAATACGTTGATAATGTGCATAGGGACATGTGGAACTAAAAAAAAAGTCTTCAAAGACGTGACAAAGAGTCTAAAAGTAAAAGAAAACGTTGAAAAAGTATCTGGAAATGTTTCAACGAGTCTAGAAGCTATAAGTTAATAAAACCTACCTGTATAAGTAACATCTCTTGCAAGCCTTAACAATGCAATATCATGATACTGATTTTGATCGTATGGATTATATTGTTCATGAGCAATTCTTTCTTCTACTGCAACATTAATTGGTGGTGGAGAGCATTTTTGACCACCTATTGTCATTACACAATCAGTTGATGTTTCTGTATTATATTCTCCTAATCTTACTCCAACCCTAAAAAAAATTACATAATTGTACCTATTTCTTTAATTGTACCTATTTCTTTAGGATATACAAACAAAAAACTTACAGTTTCCAAGATTTTGGTAAATCTTTTCCTTTTACACAATGAGCTGCTGTTAGTACGTATCTTCTGCTTATTAAGACACCACCACAGTAAAAACCATGTTTTCCATTATCTGGAAATTTAGAGTGCAAGTTTTAGACAGTTAAGAAAGTATAGCAGGCCAGCGCCCTGGTAATAACAAAAAAATTGAAGACATCTTCATTGTGATATGTTGTAAAGGCATAGTGTTAATCCAAGTTTATAACCGAAAAAATACGAAATTATGAAAGTTATTTCATTTTTCTGAGCGACGAATAATCAATAAGTTCCTCAAGAATCTTTACCGAGTAGTCCAATTGATACATTAAGAAAGTCTGAATATTTAAAAAAAGACAAGAACTATATGAAGACATTAAAAAAGTCTTTGGAACTGTTACTAGTCTATGAAGATGTTGAAGAATCCTATGGAGATGTTTAAAAAGTCTAGAACTAACTGAAGAGTTTACACGGAGGTAAAGTCACTGAAGTAGTTAAAGATATATAGAAAGATGTTAAAACAACTCTAGAAGTAGGTAAATACGTTGAAAAAGTCTTTGGAGACGTAGTAAAAAGTCTTAAAACGGAGCAATAAAAAGTCAAGAAATAGGAGGTTACGTTATGTTAGTCTCTGAAGACGCTTCAAACAGTCTAGGAATATCTTAAGACGTTAAGGAAGCTTCTTAAGATATTTCAAGGTGCTTCCACATACCGGATCTGGCTTCTATCGACTCCTTTCATGAAAAATGGATCTCTGGATAATGATATCTTTAAATAAAGAGGTTATAGTAGCTAAAATAGATTAAAACGTCGTTTGTCTAAGTTGAACACTTATTTAACCACAATCGTACCTTAGAGCTTTTTACTCAAAACAGGAAACAGAAGACAGATCACGAGTCTAGAAGTATGTTAACACGTTAAGAAAAGTCTCTTGAGACTTTAATAAAGGGCAGAATAATATGAAGACTTAAAAAAAGTCTGTGAAGATGTTGAGGAATGGTAAAGTCAGTAAAAGAGTTAAAGACATCTATGGAGACGTTATAACAAATCTAAAAGTACGTAAATACGTTAAAAGAGTCTTTGGAGATGTTTCAAAGTGTCTAGAATTACGTGGAAACGTCTTTAAAGACGTGGTAAAGAGTCTAGACATCTCTAAAGCCGTTATAGAAGTCTAGAAGTAGGTAGTTACGTTTAAAAAGGCTTTAAAGATGTAACAAAGAGTATAAAAGTAGAAGGATAGGCGAAAAAAGTATCTGGAGATGTTTCATAGAGTCAAGAAGTGTCTTGAGATGATAACAAAGCCTCTGGAGACTTCGAAAAGGTCACGAACTACATGGAGGCGTTAAAAAAGTCTTAGGATTTGTCGCAAATTTATTAGTAAAAATGTTAAAGAATACTCTTTGGACGTATTTAAAAAGTGTAGAACAAGATGTAGAATTTACAACAGGGTTTCAAGAAGAGACGTTGAAGACATCTGTAGAGACGTTACAAAATGTCTAAAAATTTGGAAGTGAAAGAATAAGGAAAGGTATTTGGAGACGTTTTAAAGGGTCTTGAGATGTTAAAAATGCCTCTTAAGAGTATAAATAAATCATTTAAAAAAGAGTAATTTTAGAAGCTTACCTCGTTCATATTCCACTAAAGCCATCCAAGGAAACTCATCTATATCAGTAGCATTTCCTCCATATATTCTATCTCCTAATTGATCAACTCCACATTCTTCAAGACTTGGTAGTAGATTGCTGTTTACTGGTTTTGCTAAAAAAATCGGATATGTGTTCAGAATGCCAAAAATCAGAAAATATTGTTAAACAAGAAAATCAAAATAACAGAGAAAGTAGTGAAAAATTGTAAAAGTAAAAAAATATAAAAGTAGAAACAAAATAGATTTTTTAAATGATATATGTTTAAAAAAATTGGAACATAAAATAACAGTAGATTTTTTTTTCAAAGAAATATCATTTCTTTGATGACCTCTTACGAAAAATTCAATATTCTCAGTAATGTAAAGACGTTAACCATGAAAATATAACGGAATTTAGGTATGTAGACAGTGAGTCAATATTTAATCAATAAATTGAGAATAGATCACGATGGAGAAATCATTTCTCACAATGTAAATAATGAGAAAAAAATGAAATTATAAACTAAAGAGAATGATCTTCATCATCATCAAAACTTTACACTCCCAAGGAAGCTATATCTTTTTTTCACCTAAAAATGTGGATGATCAGGAAATTTCATTCTTACTTTTACATTTTTTTCTCCACTCTTTTATATGTTATATTTTCTTTACGATATTTTTATAGTTTCTTCTTTTAAGATCTTCTTTTGCTTGGTGTTTCCATTCAGTGTGCTTCTAGTTCTCTGCCAATCTTACTATTTTACTAGGAGTAGATATAGGGATTACTGGTTCCAATGTTAGGCTCTCAATAGCCATAGGAAGGACTCTTAAGAACTTTGAGCAATAGACTTCTGTAGTCTAGAGTGCATAAATGTTTCAATCCAGACAGAATATTTATTGCCTGCGATAGACAACCCTGTTCGAGTCCAAAAATACTACAAACACTCTCTTAAGCAACTGGATAAACATAACAAACTAGTGAAGTTACTTTTGTCCTTTTTTTATGTTTGTAATGAAAAGAAATCGCTGGAAATCAGATCCGGTTTGCAGAAACACTTTAAAACGTGATTTACGCTTTCTTTGAAGTCCCAAGAGGTTTTCTTAATGTCTCAAGAGACTCCAGAGACTTTTTCAATATCTTAAAATCCTTTAAGATTCTTTGAAACGTCTCCAAAGTCCATCTGTTTTATAGTTAAAAGCTCTAAGGTACGATGGTGGTTTAATAAGTTCCCCATTTAGACTCTTTAAAACGTATCTAGATACTTTTTAACGATTCCTCTTATTTCTTGACTTTTTGTTACGTCTTGAACGTAAAAAAGCTGGCACTTGTTGCACGATAATGCACCATCACATCGATTGACATTTGTGTCCGATTTTTTTGACAAAAAAAAAATGGCAATTTAACCATCAACCACTCCCCATATTCTCCGGATATTGCACCGTGAGATTTTTTCTTTTCGTTAGACCACATTTGCCAATAAAGGGACAGCGGTATGCCGACGTAGAGGCCACCCAAAGGCGTCGACGACCATTTGGAAGAACATCCCGGTCAATGAGATGAAATCCTAATTTGAAAATCTTGTGGACCGTAGAAATCGTTGTATTGACTCTGAAGGAGATTATCTATCTATATATATATAAAAATGAATGTTTGTCTGTATGTATGTATGTCTGTATGTACTCAATGAACTCAAAAACTACTGGACCGATTAATATGAAAATTGGTATGTATATGTATTTTTCCACGGAGAAGGTTTGTATGATATGCTCATTGATGTCACTCGCCACCAGGTGGCGCTGCAGACTAGCAACTTCTGCCCCTTCAACCGATTGTCATGAAAATAGTATTTATATGTATTTTTCCACGGAAAAGGTTTGTATGATATGTTCACTGATGCCACTCGCCACCAGGTGGCGCTGCAGACTAGCAACTTCTGTCCCGTTCAACCGATTGTCATGAAAATTGGTATGTATATGTATTTTTCCACGGAGAAGGTTTGTATGATATGCTCATTGATGCCACTCGCCACCAGGTGGCGCTGCAGACTAGCAACTTCTGTCCCGTTCAACCTATTGTCAGGAAAATCAGTATGATGATGTATTTTTACGGTTAAGATGAACATGATATTCGTATTAATGGAAGTTACCACCAGATGGCGCTTCCATGTATAAAATTCAATACTGATTAATAGATATCTACACGAATTCGTATAAATATAAGTTCGAAAAATATATTTTTGGTGCGATAAGTAAAACAAACCTATAAACTTTCTTTCCTTCTCTATCTCTTCTTCTCTTTTATTTTCCTTGAATTTATTTTAGTTGCTGGCGTAGCAACGCGCGCCGGGTGCAGCTAGTTTTGAATAAAATAAATTCCATTTGCCGAAAAAAAAATGTTAAATTTTTTCCTTTGTCCTCCTTTACTTTGTGACAGAGCTCGTATACATTTTTTATTCTTTTGGCATAGATTCTTCCCTCCATTTATTGCGTATAAGTTTGTAAATCCTTTTATTTAGTTCTTCACATAAATCAAAGAGATGGATAACAATATGTTAAATTATATACCAAATACATAGATAGATAGATATTTTTTGGGAATAGGATTAGAGCACCTTGTCCAGCTCTGCCCTCTTAATGAGACTTAATAGCCTTGACAGTGGCCACTCCGCATAACTTGGAGCAGCCGGTTTCTCCTCTCCCAGTAATAGATACCGCGTCCTTGCAAGGCCTTCACATTGGCAAAGGACATGAAATGCAGTTTCCTCTTCCTCTTGGCAGTATCGACAAATGTCTTCATCTGCTAAGTTTAGCTGACTCATGTGTTTTCTGAGCCTACAATGTCCTGTCAAGAGACTGATGACAATCATTCTGACATCATTTCGCCTTTGTGATAGCAACTCTGCAGTAAACTTCGCCGAGTATCCCTTTATGAAGAGTTTGGCTTGTCTCTTGCCCGGTGATTTTTCCACCACTCCTGGGCCTTTTCTAGCATCCATTTCTCAACGGCTGCCTTTCTGAATGTATTAGCAACTCCGCCGAATGGTTCCGGGCCAATCATTGGAGTGTTAGCTTCCGCACGGGCCAATTCATCAGCCTTCTCATTGCCCCGAAACCCTGAGTGTCCTGGTATCCCTGCCAGTGTCTGAGAATTTTGACTAGCGGCATGTGTCAGGGCCCCAACGCAGTCCCACACCAGCTGTGAGCTTATTTGTGCTGAGACTATCGCCTTTAGAGCTGCTTGGCTGTCCGAGTATATGACTACGTTTTTACCCGTTATACCCTGACTTACGATCTCCGTTGCACAGTGTTGTATGGCCATTACTTCAGCCTGAAACACTGTGGCATACGCACCTAGACTTAGTTGGACTTCTGTCCTGTGTCCTCTACTATATATACCTGACCCTGTACCCTTCTGAGTCTTTGAGCCATCGGTATACCAGATGTCTCCCCTTGGATGGGGGGCCATTCTTCCATGAGTCCCTTTCCAGTATTTCTACTCGAAAGTTTCTCGCAAAGTTATACCTGGGGACTATCCTGTCCTGAGGCATGCTCATTATTTGATGCGCCTTAACCCTATCATATTACTCTGCTTGCTCTTTTCCTTTTAATGCAAGAAGTAGAATAAACTTATTAAAATTGTATTTAGGTCTCTTTAACAAATCGCTTATCTTTTAGCTACATTTATTCATTTTTAAATTAACAAATATCATTTATTATATAAAAAATTATAATATGTATATTGTATATTTTAATAAAAATACTGAATTGACCCTAAAATTCATATAGGTGTAGATATAATATTTAAATAATTTTACCTACTAAATTTAAATTTGCAAAATTAATGAATAATTACGTATAATTTAGTAAACTTACCAGTTTGATAATCCACTGTTGGCCTTCTAGTTGTCGATGAACTAACTGAAAATGGACAACAAACTTTAGGAAAAGCGCCATCAAATCCACATTGAGATTGTCTTAAATAATCAGCATCTTGTCGTTTAATTGGTCTATGTTGTAAAACTGCAAATAAACTTGCACATTTTGTTATAATTATACATTCACCATCTTCGTCTCTTGGTGTTAAACAAGAATCTTCTTCTAAAAATAATAAAAAAATCTAATCAGTAAATATGAAAATTTATAAACAAATCAAAATAAGTTCTATCTAAAAAATCTAAAAAGTTATTTAATATTAGATGTCAAAGATAATAATAGTATAATACTATTATGACGTTTTACAGAGTCTTTGAAAATCAAAGAACATAGACCGTTTACTAAGAACCAACAACTACTTCCCTGGCTATATGCCACGACGGAGATTGAATTACAGTTCAAAGTTAAACGGGGTTAGTATATCTGCAAGATAGAACTAACCATTTTATTTTGCAATTATGAAGATGTCGCTATTATCGCACTTTTAACATTTTCTTTACTAAAGATAATGTATTTGTGTGATTTCAGACATATCTCCAGTATAGATGCTCTTAGAGCTTCTGGACGGATATCTTCCTTGTACTGATAAGACGCAATACGTCAAAACCGGTCTACAAGTGATATCCTTTCGAATTGCAAACTAAAATGCTTAGTTCTATCTTGCAGATATACTAACCCCGTTTAACTTTGAACTGTAATTCAATGTCCGTCGTGGCATATAGCCAGGGAAGTAGTTGTTGGTTCTTAGTAAACGGTCTATATGTTCTTTGATTTTCAAAGACTCTGTAAAACGTCAAAATAGTATTATACTATTATTATCTTTGACATCTATTTGATAAACGTTTTACTGAAATGACAATTGATTAGCAGGAAACTGTAAATCAAGTAGTTATCTAATATTTATTTAAATTTACAGCGTTTAAGATAGTAAAGGTTAAAGGTTAAAAATTCCTCATCATTTACAAGCAAATAAATAAAAGAAACCAAACTAGTTGTCAACAATCACAAAGTAGTTATAATTGTTTATCAAAATAATAAATAGCAGTTAAGCTGATAAATTTATAAGTAAACATAGTAAAATTTATTTTTTTGGTAAAATTTAATTTTATTATTCAATTCAGTTGCCTCTAAGAGCTATATAATGAGTATAGAAGTTATTCAATTTTTCGATCTCATTTTTATAGTACGATATCTTTTTAGGCTAAAAATAAGTGTCAGTTTGGGCGATTAACTCTTCATCAGTGGTAAATTTCATTCCAGTAAGGATTTTTTTAAAATCTGCCAACAGAAAAAGTCACTAGAAGCCAAATCTGGAACATATAGTAGATGATTTTTCTACTTCCAAGCAGACTGTGGTGTCTTTCAAGTTATTTTTGTTAACTCTTAAATTTTATAATATCTCTGGAGAATTTTTTAACATCTCTTCTTTTTGCTTTACGTATTCTACTTTTCTATTCTTGTGTTTGTTGCTCGAAACGGACTCTGGATCTATTTCCATATGCTCCGGCTGGTCTCAAGACTTCCAAGGCTTCTGTTTTATTTGGGAAGTTTTCCCTTTGTCCTTCGCCTTCCAGCTTCTTTTGGTCTTCTTGTCTAGCCAATTTTAACCTTTTTGTTAATTTTACATCTAGTTTTAGACTTTTTAAACATCTTCAGAATATTCTTTAACTACTTCACAGACCAGTGACATCTTGTGATACCTCCAAAGACTTTTTTCAAAGGCCTTTTATGAAGTCTCAAGAGAGTTTCTGAACTACTTATTAGATACTCCTAGATTATTTAAAACTTCTATGGAAACTTTTCCAACATTTTCTTCTACTTGTAGACTCTTTGTTACGTCTTTGAAGACTTTTTTTAAATCTTTCCACGTATTTCCAGACCTTCACCTCGTCTCCAGAGACTTTTTCAAAGTTTTCACCTACTTTTAGGCTTTTTGTAATGTCTCCAGAGATGTTCTTAACATCTCTACTGACTTTTAACCTTTTTGTAAACTATCCATCTAATTTTAGACTGCGATCTTCTCAAATATTTCCAGAGTATTCTTAAATATCATCAGAGATTACTAACATTCTTGTGATAACTTTAAAGACTTTTCTAACGTTTTTATGTAGGCCTTGCCTTTGTTGAAGTATTAAGGGCCTTCTATAACATCTCAAGAATATTCAAGATTTTTTTTATCTAGTTCTAGACTTTTTAGACACTCAAGAGTATTCTTCAACATCTTCACTGACTATTAACACCTCCAAAGAATTTTTTAACGACTCCATATGGTTCTTACCTTTTTTTAAGCTTCAAGAAGCTTCTTTAACGGCTTAAGATCTTTATATATTGTTTGAAAAGTCTCCACAGTCCTTCTTTTCTAGATAAAGGTATGATTATCAGTCAATAAGTTCTTTATCACATAGATGTCTCCAAACTTTTTTACAGGCTGTTTACACCTCCAAAGACTCTTTTAAAGTCTCCATAAGGTTCTTGCCTTTTTTAAAGCTACAAGAGACTTCTTTAACACCTTGAAAAGTCTCCAGAGTCCTTTGTTTCTAGTTAAAAGCTTTAAAGTACGATGGTGGTTTATTAGGTTTTTATTTAGCGCTTGTCGCTACTCTATCCTCGTCATTCAAAGTAATTTTTTTGACCATCAAGCCTTTTTATCAAAAAATGAGTCGTTTAAAGTTAAATCTTTAATATAAACAAACCTCGAAACAAAGATTATGACTGTTTAATGTCTCAGGATCTTTTCTTAGCATCTAAAGATACTTTGAAGCTCTTTGAAACGTCTTCGCAGGGACTTTTAATGTATTATTTCAATTCTAGACTTCTTATTGCCTTTTTTTGAGTTTTTTACAACATCTCCAAAGACTTTTTTAATGTATTTACTTACTCCTAGACCTGCTCTAACGTCTCCAGATTCTTCAGCTCCTCTACTGACTTTTATTCTTCTTGTAATATCTCCATCTACTTCTAGACTTTTTAATCACCTCCAGAGTTTTCTTTAGCATCTTTACAGGCTATTAACTGAAAATATTCTTTTAACGTCTTCATATGGTTCTTGCCTTTTCTGAAGCATCAAGAGACTCCTTTAACGTCTTACGATCCGACTATATTTTTTAAAAAGTTTGTAGAGTCCTTCTGTTTTCCAGATAGAAGCTCTAAGGTACGATGGTGGTTCAATAAGTTATTCATTTAGTTAAACCGACGATGTTTTCTAAATCCAGAGAACCATTTTTTCATGTTTGTAAAGTGAAAGGAACTCCTGGACGCCATATCCGGCATCTGGAAGCACTTCAAAAAGTCTTAAGAGGCTTTCTTAACGTCATAAGATACTTCTAGACTCTTTTAAAAGTCTCCAGAGACTAACAACGTAACTCCCTACTTTCAGACTTTTTATTGATTCTTTTTGTGTTTTTTTACAACGTCTCCATGACTTTTTTAAATTATTTACTTACTTCCAGACTTGTTGTGACATCTTCATAGATGTCTTTAGTTCCTCTATTGACTTTTAACTTTCTTGTAAGTTATCCATCTGGTTCTAGACTTTTCAAACACCTCCAGAGTGTTCTTTAACATCTTTGCAAACTACTAACACTTCCAAAGACTCTTTTATTGTTTCCATAGGTTCTTGCGTTTTTTAAGCCTTCTTTAACATCTTCAAATCCCTCAGGTCATTTTTAATATAACTTTTCACCTGATATAGACTGCAATATTTCTTAAGTGCTTTATAGTAAAAGGCCGTAAGCCCATAGATGTTAACTTGTCAGTTTGCTATTATTTTTTTATAAAAAATATATGAAAACTATACTTGTTTGGTCTTACATCACTTTAAATTTTAAATCACTAAAAAAATTAATGTAGTTCTATTGATTTAAATTAATTAATTAATAATTTTACCGTAGTATGTTTGTGGTTATTATAACTTTTATTAAATAAGTATTTAGACTAATTATCCTCAAGAAATATGGGAAATACCAGACTACTGCAATGATGTTATTATTTAACAAGGATGTAGAAATAGTTCTTACAATAATATATTTTTTAATATTTAAATTTTTTAATAATAATCTAAACATAGATATTACAAATTACAACTTAATTACCACAAGAAAGTTATACTACAAAGAGAATTTACAGACTAAAAAATTGGAACAAAAATTGTGTATAGAAACAACTAGAGGTGTCTTTTAAGAAATTTTTGGATACTATACTGTTATTAAAAATTCATTATAGGTAATCAATTCTCATTAGCTCTTAATGACTTTTGGTAATTGCTGTAGGGATTACGTACATGTAAAGAAAAATTAGTTTAATAATTGTAAACAAAGAAGCAAAGCTCTATTCTTGTCAAAAAAGCTTAACTCTGCAAAGAGCTAGAAATTTTAAAGAAGCCTAGGAACAAATTTATAGAAAACAAAATTGGACAAAACTTTCTATAGAAAACTGTATCAACGAAAAGCTCATATAAAGAAACCTTTGTTCCTCTCGAAAAAGCTTTAATCTGCATAGAGCTAAAAATATTGACTTGTTTTACGAAAAATGTATAACAATCCCATTAATAGAGCTTTCTACACAAAGCTGTATAAAAGAAAAAGCTCATAGAAAGAAAGCTTAACTCTGCATAGAGCTAGAATTAATGAAGTGATAACAATTCGCATGGATAAATAAAATGTATAAAGCTTTCTATAGAAAGATGTATAAATCGAAAAGCTCATAGAAAGAAAGCTTTGTTTCCTGTCTAAAAAGCTTAATCTGCAAAGAACTAGAAATATTAAATGCGTCTAGGAAAAAATGTATAACAATGACATAGACACCAAAATTGGAGAAAGCTTTCCATACCAACCTATATAAAACGAAAAGCTCTTATAAAGCTCATATAAAGAAACTTTGTTCCTGTCGTAAAAGCTTTAATCTGCATAAAACTAGAAATATTAAAATAGTCTAGATAAAATGAAAACCTTTTTATAGGCAATAAAATTGGAAACAAACTTTCCATATGAAGCGTTATGAAACGAGAATCTCATATAAAGTCTGCAAAGAACTAGATATATTGATTTGACCTAGGACAAAACCTAGAACAATCCCATAGACAACAATATTGGAAAACGCTTTCCATACTAAGATGTATAAAACAAAAAGCTCACATAGAAAAAGTTACGTTTCAGCTAAAAAAGGCTTTAATTTGAATAAGAGCTGTAAATATTGAATTGGTCTATAAGAAAAAATATAGACAACAAAATTTGGACAAATCTTTCTATAGAAAGCTGTTTAAAATGAAAAGCTCATATAAAGCAGGCTTCGTTCCTGTCAAAAAAGCTTTAATCTGTATAAAACTAGAAATGGTCTAGGAAAAAATGAAAACAATTCCATAGCTGAAGTCTACAAAGAACTAGAAACATTGAAGTGAACTACAAAAAAAATATAATACAATTTTATAGACAACAAAATTGGAGAAAGCTTTACATACCAACCTATATAAAACGAAAAGCTCTTATAAAGCTTATATAAAGAAATTTTGTTCCTGTCGTAAAAGCTTTAATCTGCATAAAACTAGAAATATTAAAATAGTCTAGATAAAATGAAAACCTTTTTATAGGCAATAAAATTGGAAACAAACTTTCCATATGAAGCGTTATGAAACGAGAATCTCATATAAAGTCTGCAAAGAACTAGATATATTGATTTGACCTAGGACAAAACCTAGAACAATCCCATAGACAACAATATTGGAAAACGCTTTCCATACTAAGATGTATAAAACAAAAAGCTCACATAGAAAAAGTTACGTTTCAGCTAAAAAAGGCTTTAATTTGAAAAAGAGCTATAAATATTGAATTGGTCTATAAGAAAAAATATAGACAACAAAATTTGGACAAAGCTTTCTATAGAAAGCAGTTTAAAATAAAAAGCTCATATAAAGCAGGCTTCGTTTCTGTCAAAAAAGCTTTAATCTGTATAAAACTAGAAATGGTCTAGGAAAAAATAAAAACAATGCCATAGCTAAAGTCTACAAAGAACTATAAACAATGAAGTGAACTACAAAAAAAATATAATACAATTTTATAGAAAACAAAATTGGAGAAAGCTTTACATACCCAGGTGTATAAAACGAAATACTCATATAAAAAAGCTTTTTCTTGTTGAAAAAGCTTTAATTTGTATAAAGCTTATAATATTTTAGTGATCTACGGAAAAATACTAGATCAATCCCATAGACAACAAAATTGGAGAAAGCTTTCGATACCAAGCTTGATAAAACCAAAAGCTCTTACAAAGAAAGCTTTGTTTCTGTCTTACAAGCTTAACTATGCGTAGAACTAGAAATATTGAAGTGAACTAGAAAAAATCTAGATCAATCTTTTACATAACAAAATTGGAGAAAGCTTTCGATACCAAGCTTCATAAAACCAAAAGCTCTTACAAATAAAGCTTTGTTTCTGTCTAACAAGCTTAAGTATGCTTAGAACTAGAAATATTAAAGTGAACTGGAAAAAATATATATCAATCTATTACATAACAAAATTGAAGAAAGATTTCGATACCAAGCTTCATAAAACCAAAAGCTCTTACAAAGAAAGCTTTGTTTCTGCCTTACAAGCTTAACTATGCTTAGAACTACAAATATTAAAGTGAACTAGAAAAAATATAGATCAATCTTTTACATAACAAAATTGGAGAAAGCTTTCGATACCAAGCTTCATAAAACCAAAAGCTCTTACAAATAAAGCTTTGTTTCTGTCTAACAAGCTTAAGTATGCTTAGAACTATAAATATTGAAGTGAACTGTAAAAAATATAGATCAATCTTTTACATAACAAAATTGGAGAAAGATTTCGATACCAAGCATCATAAAACCAAAAGCTCTTACAAAGAAAGCTTTATTTCTGTCTAACAAACTTAAGTAAGCTTAGAAGTAAATATATTGAAGTGAACTAGAAAAAATATAGATCAATCTTTTACATAACAAAATTGGAGAAAGCTTTCAATACCAAGCTTCATAAAACCAAAAGCTCCTACAAAGAAAGCTTTGTTTCTGTCTAACAAGCTTAAGTATGCTTAGAAGTAAATATATTGAAGTGAACTAGAAAAAATATAGATCAATCTTTTACATAACAAAATTGGAGAAAGCTTTCGATACCAAGCTTTATAAAACCAAAAGCTCTTACAAAGAAAGCTTTGTTTGTGTCTAACAAGCTTAAGCAAGCTTAGAAGTAGATATATTGAAGTGAACTAGAAAAAATATAGATCAATCTTTTACATAACAAAATTGGAGAAAGCTTTCGATACCAAGCTTCATAAAACCAAAAGCTCTTACAAATAAAGCTTTGTTTCTGTCTAACAAGCTTAACTATGCTTAGAACTAGAAATATTGAAGTGAACTAGAAAAAATATAGATCAATCTTTTACATAACAAAATTGGAGAAAGATTTCGATACCAAGCTTTATAAAACCAAAAGCTCTTACAAAGAAAGCTTTATTGCTGTCTAACAAGCTTAAGTAAGCTTAGAAGTAGATATATTGAAGTGAACTAGAAAAAATATAGATCAATCTTTTACATACCAAAATTGGTGAAAGCTTTTGATATCAAGCTTCATAAAACCAAAAGCTCTTACAAAGAAAGCTTTGTTTGTGTCTAACAAGCTTAAGCAAGCTTAGAAGTAGATATATTGAAGTGAACTAGAAAAAATATAGATCAATCTTTTACATAACAAAATTGGAGAAAGATTTCGATACCAAGCTTTATAAAACCAAAAGCTCTTACAAAGAAAGCTTTATTGCTGTCTAACAAGCTTAAGTAAGCTTAGAAGTAGATATATTGAAGTGAACTAGAAAAAATATAGATCAATCTTTTACATAACAAAATTGGTGAAAGCTTTTGATATCAAGCTTCATAAAACCAAAAGCTCTTACAAAGAAAGCTTTGTTTGTGTCTAACAAGCTTACGCAAGCTTAGAAGTAGATATATTGAAGTGAACTAGAAAAAATATAGATCAATCTTTTACATAACAAAATTGGAGAAAGCTTTCGATACCAAGCTTCATAAAACCAAAAGCTCTTACAAAGAAAGCTTTGTTTCTGTCTAACAAGCTTAAGTATGCTTAGAACTACAAATATTAAAGTGAACTGGAAAAATATAGATCAATCTTTTACATAACAAAATTGGAGAAAGATTTCGATACCAAGCTTCATAAAACCAAAAGCTCTTACAAAGAAAGATTTGTTTCTGTCTTAGACGGTTAACTATGCTTGGAACTAGAAATATTGAAGTGAACTAGAAAAAATATAGATCAATCTTTTACATAACAAAATTGGAGAAAGCTTTCGATACCAAGCTTCATAAAACCAAAAGCTCTTACAAAGAAAGCTTTGTTTCTGTCTAACAAGCTTAAGTAAACTTAGAAGTAGATATATTGAGGTGAACTAGAAAAAATATAGATCAATCTTTTACATAACAAAATTGGAGAAAGATTTCGATACAAATCTTTATAAAATGAAAAGCTCATATTAAAAACCCTGTTCCTGTTGATAAAAATGCAACAAGTAAAACCAGAATAACAATAAAATAGGAAAATTTAAATATGATTATTTATTTCACCTGTCAAAATATCACAATTTTGTAATTTCGTCCAATGAAAACGCTTAATCTTCAATGTTTTATGCTAAATCTAGCCAATCATTTCGGTTTATACTGATAAAACCACTAGTGGTTTTACTAGTATTGATAAAATTATAGAACTGTCAAAAATTCAATAACAATATTAAACAATCAATTTTCTTTTTTATAAGTACCCTACGATAAATCAACATTCATTTATATTATCTAAATATTCTGAAATATATTTTGTTATTATTATTAACACAATTCAATTCATCTAAAATCTAAACGATAATGAAAAATTAAATATGTAGGTACTTTAAAACTAACCTGCTTCCTGGTTCTGCATGCATTTAAAACGTTTATATGCCTACATTCAAATGTGGTCTTGTAGGTAAACTTTAAATAGATATACCTACCTAATAATTTTTATTTTGGTAATTTTCTCTTTAATAATATAATTGTATAAATAGGCAGGTATAAAAATAAATATTTATTCAAATTATAACCCTGTTTTCACGATGCTCACGACAACTGACAACTGTCAATACTATCTAGTGTACAGGATAAGTTAATAGGGGTAATAGGGGTAACGGTATTAGGTTTGTGTTAATTATGAAACATAAGTTGTTCTAGGAAGTTTTTTAAATAAAGTAGTTTTTGTACAGAATGGTTCAAAAAATAATCTTCTCAAATACCACTCGTCCTGTAAAATTTTACTAGATAAATTTTTATTTTCCAGACTCAAACTTTTTTATTTTAGGCAAAACTACTCAAACAAACTGAATATGATAAAATCACTCGTCCTACGGACTCGTGATTTTATCACATTTCAGTTTGTTTTCGTATTTTTGCCAAATAAAAAAGTTTTCGTGGAAACTAAAAATTTATCGATAAAATTTTAAGGACTCGTGGTATTACCTTTGATAAATTACTAGACACTAAATGGTTGATTTAATTAACGCTTGATAGATTTGCAGCGTAAATAACCATTTTATTTAATAGCTGGATATCCTCATTAGAAACCTGTTTATTTTTTTTTATATTAAATATATTCAAAAGCAAATAAAGTCTGTAAGATGATTTCGGTTAAATTATCGTTAAGGTCAACGAAATTTTGTAAATATTAATTTATTTACTTATTATTATATAAATAAAACTAGTTTATATTACATACGTGCTAAACAAACTGCACACAGTTCAAAACATATCACTAAAAGTAGAGAAAACCTAATTTCTGCCATTGTTGAGCACATAAAAACTAGAAATAATTTAAATCACAAAATCGAGTAAATCCATTCAAATCGAAATTGAAGAAAACACTAAACTAAACAAGTTTAAAAGTTGATTTGTTGATGACCCATGCTGATCTTTCGGTCAATCGTTTCGGTTTTAGTATATCGGGTATCCAGCCAGCCACAGCCTTGGGAATACCAATGTCTGAACGAACTGGCTTAGCAGGAAACCCGAGGTGCGTAATTATAAAATGACGACATTGGTTTTAATAAAATACACTGATCATCAACAAAATTGCATGATAATTTTTTTTATACTTTATGTAAACTGTTATTTTTACTGTCAAAGCAATAAGAAAAATATCTGTGTTAATTAATTGTAGAAAAAGTTTGGTAGTCAGTGGGACTGCCGGTAGAAGTTATACTTCTATGCTCGCGCCAGGGTTTAGAAATTTGTATGGGTATGATTTAGAAAAATCATTATGTGCTTGAAGCATGGATTTACTATACCTACTATAAATCCGAAATCCGTGTCCATTTTATAGGTTAAAATGCAATGTACAATGTACTGTCAAAAAAAAAAATTCACATCGTATAAAAAACTCTTCATCTTTCCAATAGTTGAAGGAGCCTCTTTAATAGGCTGAAGGCTAAAGAATATATAGTTTGGGAGATAAATATTGTAACGGGATAACCGTAAAGGAAGGGACCTTAATTTGAAAGATTGTTGTTGACAGTTGATTTTTAGAAGTTTGTAAAAAAATCAACTGACCATTTTAAATAATGTTTCTAGAAAATTCTAGAAACTTCTAAACACACTGACTAGATTAAATAATGTTGTATATAAGGGGATGCATGGGCAGTTAACGTCAGTTCAAGTTCAAGTATTCACAAGAGTTCATTGTATTGTCAAGAAGTTAGACGTTATCCAGCAGAGTTCAGTGTATCTTAACAATTCTGTAAATAAAATTGTGTAAAAAGCCCCCATAAGTGTTTCAAATTGGTGTCAGGTGTGGGGTGAAGATACAAGAATGCCTGGAAAAAAGATAAATGAACTATTGGTCGCTGAGCTCAGAAAAGAGCTCGAAGAATTGGAGTTGGAAACTACTGGGACCAAATCCGTATTGTTGAGTAGGCTCCGTGAATACTACCTAGCTAATAATTTAGACCCTGACGCTGTGGAGTTTGAAGACCCAAATCAAAAAGCGAATTCTGAACTAGCTCAACAACTTTCCCAGCTGCAAAGGGAGCTATCAGGACGAATAACGAGCCAGCAAGAGGAGCTATCCAGTCAGATGAAGAGCCAGCGCGAAGATATGTCCCAGCTGTCCCAACGAATGACGAGCCAACAAGAAGAACAAACTCAACAACTTTCCCGGCTGCACGAGGAGCTATCAGGACGAATGACGAGCCAGCAAGAGGAGCTATCCAGTCAGATGAAGAGCCAGCAAGAGGAGCTTTCCAGTCAGATGAAGAGCCAGCGCGAAGATATGTCCCAGCTGTCACAACGGATGTCTACCCTACCAGAAGAGTTATCCAGTTCCTTCTCCCAGCAAATATCGCATTTGCGCTCCGAAATGTACACTCTTCGTGATGAACAAAATCAGCAAGTGTCCAGCTTGCGAGACGAACAAAATCAGCAAGTGTCCAACTTGCGAGACGAGCAAAACCAGATCAACTGTCAACAACAATCTTTCAAATTAAGGTCCCTTTCTTTAAGGTTATCCCGGTACAGATGATAATTTTTGGGAATTTGGTATGTAAGAGGACCCTGTTGTAGGACTAACGTCCTTTTCAGGGAATGGATGAGAAAGGTCGAGGAAAAGAAGTGATATAAAAACTAGCCTTTAATTGCCAAATTTCAAGAAGGAGTCCTGTAGGAAGCGTATTTGTTAACCCCTAGCATCATTTATTCATGCCAATTCATAAAAAGTTAAACTCGAAAATTCCCGAAGAAGTATAATTTTGTGGAAATAATGAAAGAATATTTATAGAATACATTATAATTTGCCAAAAATTTTACTGAAATACATTTCATTAAAACTATGTTTATGTAGCCAACAACCTCAAAAGCATAGTGTAGGATATAATATAACCTATACTGCAACCATGTGACGGTATAATAAATAATAATAAAATAATCTATCAAATACAAAGTGATACGTCACTGTGATACTAAAACATTAGGTCAGACTGTTTTTTGTATATCTATCTCTTTTTGATGTACTGAATGTTTAAACAGTATTCAAAAGACTTATAGTTATGACTAATAACATGTGGCATATCTTTGTTTTTGCCGACCAATGTATTTCTGTCTCTCTCTTACTGACGCCATTACATGTGTAACGTAATTTAACGGTTTTGCCGATTTAATCCCATACAAATTTTCAATGCCAGAAGTATAACTTCAATAAATGTAAAAAAGTATAAAAAAAACGTTCCAATTTTGTGTGGACTTACTAATCTTGTACCAACTTTTTCTCTGCTTTCTAAGATGTTAATAAAATTGATAAAAAATGACTATAATGATAGATACAAAGAAACAGAAATAGAGAGTCAGAAGGCCACCAATTGCGGACGCACTCAAGGAGTAGGTGGAGAGCGAGTCGTGAATTCAAGATCTTACAGTGGTCAGTAACGGGCAGATAAACTAAATTAGGAAACTATAAAAAATATAGAAGATACGAATGGTAAATGGAACACCACGTTCTTTTTATTAAAACAAGGAAAAATGAAAGTACCAATGGGAATATTAAATATATACCTATGAAGAAAATATCATTATGATACAGTTTATTTCTTAGGCTAAAAATTCTGTCAACACTGGACAACATTATTAAGGGTGCATTCGTCTTGGACGCTCACACGCTTTCAGCACACTCAATCGTCTTTTTCAGCGTTTGACTTGGCGCTCTGAGTAACAAAAAGTCACGCTCGCGGCTAACTTCGTGAGATTAATCTCGTGCTCACAGACGCTAAATCCACAGAGGTAGGGCAGCAAAAGCGTGAGCGCTTAATGGTACTGTTTTTCTAAACGAATGATGCATGAGCATAAGCTAACCAAACTTTGTAATCAAAAAACAAATTGTTAATATTAAAAATGGCGAGATTTAAATTCTTTGTTCGTAAAAGCGGGTATAACCTGTTCAACGAAATGTTTAAGCCTTTATAAGCATTCTTTTTATTAATGTACAACAATATTCCCATTCCATTTCATTATCACTATCTTCTATCATATTGTATTCATCATCACTATCATCAGAATCATTTATAATTTCCAATAAATTATGTATTATCTAAAAAACATTTCCTTTATTCGCCATGCTGATACAAACTAACGCAACGCTCACAACGTCCAAAACGAACGATATTTTCTAAACGATTCTAAGCGTTCTTAGGCCAACACGAACAACAATAATTTGTGGTTATAAGCGTGAGTGCTCAAAGCGTGTGAGCGTCCAAGACGAATGCACCCTAAGTGTGCTAGTGCCACTTGCCATTTTTCTTAAAAGTATCTCTTTCTGTTGCTCGTTAATAAGACAAAGATAGTAAGTCTTTCTGAGTTAAACCTGGCAACTACCAATCATTTAAACATTGCATTGGTTGCACTTGCATTTACTTCACAACGACGTCACTGACGTGCAATTGGGCATCGAGGTATAGTAGTAACCAGGGTTTCCAATCCGTTCTGCTTTCTTTACAAAATGATGGAAATTTGGCCCTCTTCACAGCAATCGGATATATAGATAAAATTCTAATCGCAGCGCGAAAGAATGACAGTTATACAGTAACACCACTATCGGTATAATTTATAATTAAAGCGATTACAATAAAATAAAATTAAGCGAATATAGGTCCGGAAACAAAAGTCTGGTGAATTCTTTAACTAAAACGATCCGATAGAACGTTACAATACCTTCCGAGAAACTACTTTGGGTTAAGAAATTTTTATATAACTACAAAAAATGAAGACGTTGATAACACTTTTTCCGTCATCAACAAGCTCATATTCGTGTTCAACAACCATCACAATCACCGGAGAAACAAAATCAGAGCTATAATTGACCAATATTTTACAGTACCTACTGCTAAGGCCTTCTTCCTTATTAAAGGTCGGGACACACATAACCGCACCGTGCCCGATCCGTATGTCGGCCGAGTGTTGACCATCACTCGGTGGAAGAGTTACGCAATGGTATGTTATACAAATAGTTGAAATAGTTCACACATCACCGTATTACGGCCGAGCGTTATCAACGCACCGAGCGCGCAACGAGCACGATTAAAATATTTTATATTTTAACGGTGTCGGTGCGGTGCCAAAAGCTCTTGGTAAACACTTTCGTGTATGCTCTCAAAATATAATATATTAAAAACATTATTCTTGTGTTTTTTATTTTACTAAAATTATGTTACTAAAATTTTTAAACATTGTTTTCGCATCTTACGTACTCAAAATATTAAAACAGACTGAAACAGTTTTCAAACGTCACTAGAAAATCGGATAAGCTACGGACAAGTGTGGTGTCTACACGGACGAGCCGTGACACGGCCTAGTTACGGCCGACACACGGATCGGGTACGGTGCGGTTATGTGTGTCCCGACCTTTATACGATTATAATAATTTCCATAGAAACGAAGCGTAAAAATTCCAAACTTTTACGGAATTAATACAACTATGTTAAATATATAAAGTAGGTAATTCAATTTATTCATTTTCCTGACAATTTTAAACAATTCAGCAAAAATTTGTTATTGGTAAAAATACTTTGCATTTTTATTGGAATAACCCAAATACAATTGCACTAATATATTCTGAGAAGTAGAACAAAAGAAAGAATAAATGGAAAATTTATGATAGTTTATTTATATAAAACGAGGGTTGAATAAAAAGTAATGATACTGAATTTGTGTGAACACGCAGTTTGTTGTATTTTATTCAAGTAAAACTTCTTTAGCGGCACTAGGGGTAACTCAGTAATTCTAACGGACGTGACGTCATTCTAATGTACCGCGTACTGGAAACAAAACCTGATACAAAATACCTAACACGATTCTGCCTACTTTATTAAATAAAATTAAATCTGTAATTGTATGAATTGACAGCTTGTCATCTTGTCAACCAAAATACATTGGAGGTAAATAGTTTAAATTTGTGTAAAAAGTGTTTGTTTTAAATATGAATAAACAAAGTGGATTTATTAATGAAGAAAGTGATGAAAAAATATTGAATGAAAATGAGTGAGTAGGTGCTCTATATGCATAAATTTTGTTTTTGGTGTGTAATTACACTATTTATACCTAATTATTTATACCTATTATTTATACCTAGCTATTTTCGTTTTATAGACTTAAAGAGCTAAAAAGAAAAAGAAATTGTGAACGTCAAAGGGCATATTATAAGCGCCAGAAAGATTTGAAGAAAAATGAAAATGAAAAAAAGACGAGACAGCGACATTCATTATGATTTGATTAAGTAAGTTTATATACATACATACATATTATGATAGTAAATAATTATTTATAGGGAAGCTTTACGTTAAGTAAAGAAGCATGTTGCACGTTTTTGTTCATAAATTAATAATATTCGAAATGTTTTAACACTTGCTTATACTTATTTTAGGTTTGGTTAGGTAGCCATAAAGGCCATAAAACCACTAGTCAGGATGGCTGATCTTTTACCAGCAATAACAGATCCTTCGTAGAACTGAAGAAAACAAACTCAACTCAGGATTTTAAATTTTATGGAATATGCTATAAAATGCTACAAAATGAAATGGTTATCTAACTATCGAAGGCTCTTGTGTTGTGATGTATTACAATAAGGTAGATACAGCTACAAAATCACACATTCTAAACGTAATGTGTGTATATTTTTAATATTGTTTACCTATTATTGAAGCAAAACTTCTTTAGGCGCGACTAGGGGTAACTCTAACGTTAGATTCTGATGGAAGTAACGGTGTGATTTCAGCTATGGGAGGAGCTTAAATTTTCAAAATTTATTTATGAAATTTTCAAAATTTTCAAACGGTTTCAAATACATTAATGGTATTTAGAGAGTAAAATCTATGTTTCACATTTTAGTTATCATAAACCTATTATTTCATATATAAAAAATAATGATAACTTTCAAATTCCTGTTTCTAATGAATAATATAAATATAACATCTCATTTTTTGTAAAGTATATAGACAATAAATATGATTGAATTGTAATTAAATATTTATTTTTCGATACGTACGTCAACAAGTTTTACTTCAATCGCGCGTAAAGGTTACACGCACACTCTTTTTTTTTTTAATATAAATTCAGTGCGATTTTTGAATTTTATTCCTCTGTAAAATATGCAACACAAATAACGTAGAAACACTTTATTTTGAAATTAATCCGATGCGAAATTTGTATCTTTATTCTATTGTAAAATATGCAACACAAATAGCTTAGAGATGCAATACGTTCTGCTATCAATAAATGCGTAGAAAACGATTTTTGTACGCATGTTAAGATTAAATTTAATGCGCTTAAAAATATTTGAATATCAGTAATTAATTTGTTATAAATAAATGTATATATTATTTATTTATATAAACATAAATAATCCTTATATAATTGTTGGAAACATCGGATTTATGTTTTAAACAGTTTTTAGTAGATTTATATCTACTATTCAGCTGGTTCGCAAGTCACGACTTCGGGAAAATTTCACTACAGTTTTTCGTTTTGGGCCCCCCTGACTTCAAAAACACCTTCCGTTCAAAAGTTATATATATATATATATATATATATATATATATATATATATATATATATATATATATATATATATGTATATATATATGTATAGTTCCGATATAACGAAATCTGTGGACACGATAGCGGTCGCATTTCTTAACGGATCGAAATGAAATTTGGTACAAAAATCAATCGTCCAAAAATCTCGGTCGAGTTCGTTAATGGGCCAAATCGGTAAGGCCGTTTGGGCGTGACATTAAATCAAAATGGAAAAAAAATCGTAACTTTTTTACTACACCCTGTACAAAAAAATGTTAGAGGACTTTTTTGTTTGTCTTAAAGAGACCTACAACTTTTATCTAAAACATTTTTTTCTAAAACGTATACTTTTAATATATTCAATTAATATAAATCTACTGATGCGCCTGGCTTACCAAGGGCCATTTTTTTTATGTAATTTGAGTTTGTTTCTATACATAAATATTTATAGGCTAGCGGTGAATCCCCAAAAAGTAAATTTGGAATCAAATTATTTAAAAAAATCTTTTATTTGTTTCTCATTTGTAAACGTCAGTTTCCAAAAAAACAATATTAGTCAGGAAAGTTTATTTTATGAAGTCACTAACTTGTAAAACTGACAGTTAACTTGCAAAATTTTTACAAGTTAGTAGTATTATTTACATTAGAAAATTTTGTTTTATCGTCATATATGTTGAAAATCATGGTACAATTGTTATTTCCAGTAACACAGATTTTTGATGATGAAGGAGTTGATACTGATGATGATGAACCATCTGTTGACTCAGAAACTGCTGAACTCGAGCACTGCAGAACATTTGTACTCTCCTTACTACCAAATAATTTGCTAGACATTTCGATTTTTTTGTTGACCGAATCATCGACATAACTCATTGCAATTTCGGTGCTCTTCCACCCTCCTGCACGCTTTAGTGCTAAAATATCTCCACCCGAATCCGCAACCATAGTGGCTCCAGTTCTGCGAAAAGAGTGGCCGGTGTATAACTCTGGGTCTTTTAAACCTAAATATTTCGCTATTTGCTTTGGGACACCACCAATAGTGTGCTGGCCAGCATTAAGAGAAATGCACTTTCCATGTCGGTATGTCAAAAAAAAAATCTTAGGCTTTCTGTTCCAGGAGGCCGAAGATTTACATATTTTCTGTATAACATGCAGGGCTTGAAGCTGCAGCCATCATCGGTTATGGTGAATCTTCTTGTTGTTAAATTTTTTGTTTGCCGCAATGTCACAATAACGTATTTTCCCATATCTTCTACATCATTCATGTTTAAGGAGAGAATTTCGTCACATCGACAACATCCAAAAATCCCAAATATTGTTACAATTTTCGCCAGCAACCACTGGTCATCAGGAGCATGTAAAAGAAATTGTTCAGCCTCTTCTTTACTTAATACCTTGGCCTTTTTTGGCGTACAACGCTCATTTTTTCGTTTCAGAAACGCTATTACCTTTTGAAATCTGCAAATGACAACTAAACGTCATATTTTTCAATAAATTTTTTAAGAAAAACAAACCTGCGAACAGGGGCATTTTCTTTCATTTCCAAGCAGCTTTTCAGCATAGACCATTTTGCCCATAAAGTATTAGGGCTAAATCTAGCTGATAGTTGATTCAAGTAGACCAACAAAACATCTTTAGTTACCCCAATCACACTATTTTTGTTTTGCCACTTTTTGAAGTCGTCGTATTCTCGCTCGTACCTTGAAGCTGATTTTGCAGGTAATAAACTTGAAGCTACACTGCTGGCTGCCTCAATAATTTCTTTTGGTATCTACATTCATTTTTGCTTTCGCCAAAACAAATGTAAAGAAAAATAAACAGACATGTTCATGGCAACGCTTCCATAGCTTACGACATTTGCGACAAATTATTGAGATTTTTTTGGAATTTATCTAACCTTTTTACAAATGAGAAACAAATAAAATATAAAACAATACACGCAAGGTAACGGGTTTTACTGGCTCAAGGAGGTAACTGACTCGCCTGCGGCTCGTCAGTTATATCCTCCATTCGCCAGTAAAAGCCCTCTTACCTTGCTAGTAATGTTATATACTATTTTCATGACTGAAGGAACCGATAAATAAAAGCAAAACAAAATGATTTTTTTTTAAACCCATGCTAGTGGTTGGATATTTTTTTCAAGATTTTATAAAATATTGTAAAATATGTTTGTTAATTGCAAAATTACATCATTATTTTCTTTTGTAAAAGTCTTAAACAATAAACAGTACAATTAATTTTTTTTATATGTTTAAGATTGCGGTTTCATTAGGCAATGTTTAATTTACTGTTTTATACATTTATCTGAATTATATAATTTTTTTTTTTGTATAAACACATTAAAGCGTAATCATAATAACATTATATTAATTTTTTTGCTGTATGTTTCAACTTATGCAAGCTTAGATTTATTTAGAAAGAATACAAACAAGAATATAATAAATGACATTAACGAAAAATTGAGAAAATATCGTATCCAGCAGAACTCGAACCCGCAACCTTTACCAGGCAACGCTCTATCCACTAAGCTATGAATGTTTATTTAGCTTTTGGAATTCTTACCAAAACAAAAAATTGGAGAACATATCATACGTGGATTTTCACAGTTATAATACGTCAAACGTTCTCAAGTTGATATTTAATGACAGCAATCAGCTATTTATTGAATAAACATTTCTCTGTGGTTTATATGCTATGATGGCAATTAGTTGCTTATGGAATAAACCTCGTTTGACTTTATTAGTTGTCAATTTAACATGCAATAAATTTTATTTGATTTGTTTATTATACCAGCAATCAGTTGCTTCTACGAGGGTGGGCTAAGAAGTTTCTGACCACAACTTGAAAATGGCAGCATTTGTAAATAAATTTCGATGTTCATCTGCTAACAGTTACTCACTATTTTGGAAGCGAAGTTATTGGAGGAAAAAGATTTTTTTATAAAATGCCTCATGATTCCTCATGATGCCTTATCTTTGTGACCAACTATTTTGCATAGAAAAAACAATTTGTGTGGGTTACAGAGATAAGAGCAGCGATGGAAGACTATGTTTAAAATAAAAAAAATTGTATGTTTAGGTCGAAAATTTTTCAGATGAACCTTGTAAAACAACCTTTTTTGCTTGAAATTTGACAAGTAACGTTTGTTTAAAAATGATTTTTTTCAGGTATTCCGTACGCCAATGGATCATGCAAAGTAATAGGATCTGTCATGCATTCGAATAAACAAAATTTAATCGTTTTTCGTTTCATTAATCATCAATTTTTAGTGATAAGGTGTAGAATTAATGAATCAAACAATGTCAAGTCAAGGGAACTTTTTTATCAATAATTTATAGCTAGGATATTAGGATATATAAAAATTGACCTATGTCATTATTATATTGATAAATATAATAATTTTGGTACTTTTATACAGGTTGTAAAATCAAACAATGACCTTATCTAATAAATGTAACGTTAAAACATCCTAAACATTGTTATTTTTCTAGCTAGCTCATTAAATCGTACTACCAGAGCCCCACGTTGGGCGCCAAAATTTGTAACAAATCGTTCTAAAAGGCGTTACTTTCCTAGCTAGCTCACTAAGTAGTGGGTTCCTTTCAAGAGTTTTACCAGTGTCCCCCAAACATATAATTAAGGGCGCCAAAGTACAAACTCGACAAATTATACTCACATATAAGTTTTAAATGATTAATTGTAAATTTAATTATCGTAATAAAGACAAGTAATTAAATAAAATAAAAAAAAATATTAAGGAAACTTGAATATTATGTCAAAGAAGAAGATTAATTATGATCATGAAAGAATTCATTATTCTCTTATCTCATTAATGGAGGTCTTCAGAAATCCTTGAATTGGCTTATTGTTAGGGTATCTATTATGCAGGGATGATTTCTTCTTGTAAATTTCAAATTTGGGACGGGATGATACTACTTCTAGAAAAACTATTAAAAAAAAAGTGAGACATTGAAATAGTTTCTTGTAGCCGGTCTAAAGATTTTACTTTGCAGCTTTTTTCGAACCTTCAAAAACTTCTTCATTATTATAGGCTACTTTTAGCTTCTTCCGAAACTATTTCAACGACTTTAAAATTTTTTAATACTTCTTCAAAAGTCCCTAAAAGTTTTTTTAATATTTAAAAACTTTAACTGTTGGAGGTAATCAGAAACTTGCTTCAAGTAGGTAAGAGTATCTAAAGCGAGGCCTCCAGGTAGTAGCGGAAGCCAAAGGGGATACTATTATGTTCTCCCTGTTTACCCTTTAGTGCATTTTAGCTATGATTTGCTTAAAGTGGGTAGGAGTAACTAAAAAAGCCTCCGGAGTTGCTGCTACTAGTTTTAGATATTAAAGAAACTTCCAGAGAATCCTTAAACTTAAAAAGCAAGTAAGGAAGCTTTAGTTTAACCTAAAAATTCTAAAAGTAGTCTAAGATATTAAAAAAGTCTTTAAAAAATGAAATTATAGGTGCTCCATCTATGGTAAGTCAGAAAAACTGAATACGTTATGGAGTTCTAACCATTTTAACCCCTTTTGCAGGTAGACACTGAAGCGTTGCCTCTAGGTTGTAGAGAAAGACAGTAGTGATGCCATCACGTCCTCCCAATTCACCCTCTAGTGCGTCGTAACTATGATTTGTTTAAGGTGAATAGGAGTAGTTAACTAAAAGAAACTTTAAAGTTGCTGCTACCAGTTTAAGATATTAAAGAAACTTCCAGAGACTCCACAAACTTAAAAAGCAAGTAAGGAAGCTTTTGTTTAACCTAAAGATTCTAAAAGTCTTTAAAAAATGAGATTATAGGTGCTCCAAATCTGGTAAGTCAGAAAAACTGTAGACGTTATGGCCCTCTAACTATTTTAACCTCTTTTGCAGGTAGACACTGAAGTTATGCCTTTAGGTTTTAGAGAAAGACAGTAGTGATGCCATCACGTCCTCCCCATTCACCCTCTAGTGCGTCGTAACTATGATTTGTTTAAGGTAGGTAACTAAAAGAAACTTCAAAGTTGCTGCTACCAGTTTAAGATATTAAAGAAACTTCCAGAGACTCCACAAACTTAAAAAGCATGTAAGGAAGCTTTAGTTTAGCCTGAAGATTCTAAAGGTAGGTAGTCTAAGACATTAACAAAGTCTTTCAAAAATGAGATTATATGTGCTCCAACTCTGGTAAGTCAGGAAAACTGTATACGTTATGGCCATATAACCATTTTAACCTCTTTTAAAGCGATGCCTCTAAATTTTAGCAGAAGACGGTGAGGATGCCACCACGTACTCCCTATTCACACTCTAGTGCGTATTAACTATGATTTGTTTAAAGTGAATAGAAGTAAGTACAAGAAACTACAAAGTTGCTGCTACCATTTTAAGATATTAAAGAAACTGTATCCATTATGGCCCTCTAACCATTGAAAACTCTTTTGGAAGTAAATACTAAAGGGAGGTCTCCAGGTAGCAGCAGAAGCCGTGTAATTGGGCTCCATCAAGTTCCCCCTCTAGTGCGTCTTAACTATTATTTGTTTAAAGTGGGTAGGAGGAATTAAAAAGCCTCCAGAGTTGCAGCTATCTTTTTAAGATGCTGTATTCATTATGGCCCTCCAACCATTGAAACCTTTTTTGGCGTTAGTCATTAAATCGAGGCATCCAGTTAGTAGCGGAAGCTGGTAGGGACCAGTTTACAATATTAAAGAAACTTCCAGAGACTTCAAAAACTTCAAAAGCAAGTAAGAATGCTTTAGTTAAACCTGAAGATCCTGAAGATATTAAAAAACTTTTTGGCAGACAACATAAAGAATAAATTAATGACCTGAAGAATCTTCTAAAGAGGATTTTTATAAAGAAACGTGAAGTTCGATAACAATAAGAATAACGATATTCGCAATACATATTACGATGTACTTATAGTATAAAGGAAATTATTTGTGATAAAATTTGTGATAATTCTCTTCCGACACGTGTATAAGACAAAAAATAACATATTTTTTTGAACCTGCATCTAATCTGTAACAATCGCAAATCGTAGTTTTCTTAATCTAAATAAAAACAAACAATAATATAAATACTGCTAGCGTAATTTGTTTATAATCAGTTTTTAATTGAATTTTACATAATATGGAAATGAAAGAAAATTTTAAAAAAGTATCTGGAAATTGGGTAGGTATGTTATTATTTTGTATTATTCTAAAACGAAAATCGTTGTTTTGTTACATTGTAAGTTAATATGGCTTTTAGATTAAAGTAATTTGCAAGTAATGAATATAATAGATAATTTTATAAATATTTATAAGTTACGTATTTTTTAAAGGTCGTTACTAATTATAAGTTCCAAAACAATTCAATTGAAATTTTTGTTCAATTCGGGAATTAGTTAAAAAAAAAAAATTATCAACAAAAAGTGTTTTACAATTTGCTTTAAAGATGTGTATTAAAAAATAGGTTAAGGTAAGTTTGCAGTTTTATAATTTCTTATACTTTATTTTTTTAAAGACAATTTAAGTCAATTTAGAACTTAGTAAAACCTAAGTCTCACTGGAATCCAGATCTTCATCAAATCTTAAACCAAACATAAGATATGTAATATCTCATAAGAAAACAATTCAATCACTGACAATATTTTTGTTTCTGCTGCAATTTTCTTTAAATTTTTCCTGCTTCTCCTTACTTCAATCAAGCTGCACCATGGGAATTTTAGTTTACTGCAGATTGCTAATCTAATATTTTCCAGCTTCATCAAACTTTAACGTGCTCAGGATTCTCCATTTGCAGTTTTACCAGATCCTAAGGTTACCTAGCTTCAAGATTTTCTGCTTCTTAAATAAATTACAAAAATATGGTTCTAACTTTATTAGATCCTTACGGGTCCTGTGCTTTAATATTAGTCTCTTTTGTTTGTTTTGCTTCAATATTTTTATGTTTTCAATTAAATTCCACAAGATTTAAATGATTTCTAGTCTTATAAGATCCTTATGGTTCCTGTGCTTCAATATTGAACTCTGTAGAATTATTTCCTATTCCATTTCCAACTTTCCTAGATGCTAAGGTTGCTGGGCTTCAATATTTTCTTCTCCTCAATTGAATTACAAAAAATAATTAAACTCCAACTTTATTAGACCTTTATGGGTCCTGTGGTTCAATATTGGTCTCTGTGGAATTATTTCCAGTTTCATTTCTAACTTTACCAGATCCTAAGGTCGCTGTGCTTCTATATTTTCTTCTTCTCAATTGAATTACAAAAATTTGGTTCAGTTCTAACTATATTAAATCCTTTCGGGTCCTGTGTTTCAATATTTTTATATTTTTAATTAAATCAGGAAGAATTTAAATGATTTCTAACCTTATAAGATCCTTATGGTTCCTGTGCTTCACTATTTAACTCTGTAGAATTATTTCCTATTCCATTTCCAACTTTCCTAGATGCTAAGGTTGCTGTGTTTCAATATTTTCTTCTCCTCAATTGAATTACAAAAAATTATTAAACTCGAACTTTATTAGACCCTTATGGGTCCTGTGCTTCAATATTGGTCTCTGTGGAATTATTTCCAGTTTCATTTCTAACTTTACCAGATCCTAAGGTTGCTGTGCTTCTATATTTTCTTCTTCTCAATTGAATTACAAAAATTTGGTTCAGTTCTAACTTTATTAAATCCTTTCGGGTCTTTTGTTTCAATATTTTTATATTTTTAATTAAATCAGGGAGGATTTAAATGATTTCTAACCTTATAAGATCCTTATGGTTCCTGTGCTTCAATATTTAACTCTGTAGAATTATTTCCTATTTCATTTCCAACTTTCCCAGATGCTAACGTTGCTGTGCTTCAATATTTTCTTCTCCTCAATTGAATTACAAAAAATAATTAAACTCCAACTTTATTAGACCTTTATGGGTCCTGTGGTTCAATATTGGTCTCTGTGGAATTATTTCCAGTTTCATTTCTAACTTTACCAGATCCTAAGGTCGCTGTGCTTCTATATTTTCTTCTTCTCAATTGAATTACAAAAATTTGGTTCAGTTCTAACTATATTAAATCCTTTCGGGTCCTGTGTTTCAATATTTTTATATTTTTAATTAAATCAGGAAGGATTTAAATGATTTCTAACCTTATAAGATCCTTATGGTTCCTGTGCTTCACTATTTAACTCTGTAGAATTATTTCCTATTCCATTTCCAACTTTCCTAGGTTGCTGTGTTTCAATATTTTCTTCTCCTCAATTGAATTACAAAAAATTATTAAACTCGAACTTTATTAGACCCTTATGGGTCCTGTGCTTCAATATTGGTCTCTGTGGAATTATTTCCAGTTTCATTTCTAACTTTACCAAATCCTAAGGTTGCTGTGCTTCAATATTTTCTTCTTCTCAATTGAATTACAAAAATTTTGTTCAGTTCTAACTTTATTAAATCCTTTCGGGTCCTTTGTTTCAATATTTTTATATTTTTAATTAAATCAGGGAGGATTTAAATGATTTCTAGTCTTATAAGATCCTTATGGTTCCTGTGCTTCAATATTTAACTCTGTAGAATTATTTCCTATTTCATTTCCAACTTTCCCAGATGCTAAGGTTGCTGTGCTTCAATATTTTCTTCTCCTCAATTGAATTACAAAAAATAATTAAACTCCAACTTTATTAGACCTTTATGGGTCCTGTGGTTCAATATTGGTCTCTGTGGAATTATTTCCAGTTTCATTTCTAACTTTACCAGATCCTAAGGTCGCTGTGCTTCTATATTTTCTTCTTCTCAATTGAATTACAAAAATTTGGTTCAGTTCTAACTATATTAAATCCTTTCGGGTCCTGTGTTTCAATATTTTTATATTTTTAATTAAATCAGGAAGGATTTAAATGATTTCTAACCTTATAAGATCCTTATGGTTCCTGTGCTTCACTATTTAACTCTGTAGAATTATTTCCTATTCCATTTCCAACTTTCCTAGGTTGCTGTGTTTCAATATTTTCTTCTCCTCAATTGAATTACAAAAAATTATTAAACTCGAACTTTATTAGACCCTTATGGGTCCTGTGCTTCAATATTGGTCTCTGTGGAATTATTTCCAGTTTCATTTCTAACTTTACCAAATCCTAAGGTTGCTGTGCTTCTATATTTTCTTCTTCTCAATTGAATTACAAAAATTTGGTTCAGTTCTAACTTTATTAAATCCTTTCGGGTCCTGTGTTTCAATATTTTTATATTTTTAATTAAATCAGGAAGGATTTAAATGATTTCTAACCTTATAAGATCCTTATGGTTCCTGTGCTTCAATATTTAACTCTGTAGAATTATTTCCTATTCCATTTCCAACTTTCCTAGATGCTAAGGTTGCTGTGTTTCAATATTTTCTTCTCCTCAATTGAATTACAAAAAATTATTAAACTCGAACTTTATTAGACCCTTATGGGTCCTGTGCTTCAATATTGGTCTCTGTGGAATTATGTCCAGTTTCATTTCTAACTTTACCAGATCCTAAGGTTGCTGTGCTTCTATATTTTCTTCTTCTCAATTGAATTACAAAAATTTGGTGAAGTTCTAACTTTATTAAATCCTTTCGGGTCCTGTGTTTCAATATTTTATATTTTTAATTAAATCAGGAAGGATTTAAATGATTTCTAACCTTATAAGATCCATATGGTTCCTGTGCTTCAATATTTAACTCTGTAGAATTATTTCCTATTTCATTTCCAACTTTTCTAGATGCTAAGGTTGCTGTGTTTCAATATTTTCTTCTCCTCAATTGAATTACAAAAAATTATTAAACTCGAACTTTATTAGACCCTTATGGGTCCTGTGCTTCAATATTGGTCTCTGTGGAATTATTTCCAGTTTCATTTCTAACTTTACCAGATCCTAAGGTTGCTATGCTTCTATATTTTCTTCTTCCCAATTGAATTACAAAAAATTGGTTCAGTTCTAACTTTATTAAATCCTTTCGGGTCCTGTGTTTCAATATTTTTATATTTTTAATTAAATCAGGAAGGATTTAAATGATTTCTAACCTTATAAGATCCTTATGGTTCCTGTGCTTCAATATTTAACTCTGTAGAATTATTTCCTATTCCATTTCCAACTTTCCCAGATGCTAAGGTTGCTGTGCTTCAATATTTTCTTCTCCTCAATTGAATTACAAAAAATAATGAAACTCCAACTTTATTAGACCCTTATGGGACCTGTGCTTCAATATTGGTCTCTGTGGAATTATTTCCAGTTTCATTTCTAACTTTACCAGATCCTAAGGTTGCTATGCTTCTATATTTTCTTCTTCCCAATTGAATTACAAAAAATTGGTTCAGTTCTAACTTTATTAAATCCTTTCGGGTCCTGTGTTTCAATATTTTTATATTTTTAATTAAATCAGGAAGGATTTAAATGATTTCTAACCTTATAAGATCCTTATGGTTCCTGTGCTTCAATATTTAACTCTGTAGAATTATTTCCTATTTCATTTCCAACTTTCCTAGATGCTAAGGTTGCTGTGCATCAATATTTTCTTCTCCTCAATTGAATTACAAAAAATAATGAAACTCCAACTTTATTAGACCCTTATGGGACCTGTGCTTCAATATTGGTCTGTGTGGAATTATTTCCAGTTTCATTTCTAACTTTACCAGATCCTAAGGTTGCTGTGCTTCAATATTTTCTTCTTCAAAATTGAATTACAAAAATTTGTTTCAGTTCTAACTTTATTAAATCCTTTCGGGTCCTGTGTTTCAATATTTTTATATTTTTAATTAAATCAGGAAGGATTTAAATGATTTCTAACCTTATAAGATCCTTATGGTTCCTGTGCTTCAATATTTAACTCTGTAGAATTATTTCCTATTCCATTTTCAACTTTCCCAGATGTTAAGGTTGCTGTGCTTCAATATTTTCTTCTCCTCAATTGAATTACAAAAATGTTGTTAAATTATAACTTTATGAGATCCTTACAGGTCCTTGCTTTAATATTAGTCTCTTTGGAAACATTAATTTTTATTTCCAGGTTTACTTTTAATATTTTGCTTCAATATTTTTATATTCTTAAATAAATCAAAGAGGATTTAAATGATTTCTAACCTTTTGTTTCTTTTGCTTCAATATCTGTGCCTGTGGAATAATTTCCTGTTCCATTTCTAACTTTACAAGATAGGAAACAATGTCAATTTTCACTTTCTACAGGTGCCTCTGCTTTAATATAAATCTCCAAACGGTCCTGTTCTTTAATATAATTTTTCAAGAGTTTCCTTTGCTTCAATATAAACCTCCAACAGGTTCTTTTGCTGCAACCTAAACCTCCAAACGGCCTCTTTTTTAATATAAATCTTAAAGAGTTTCCTCGGCTTCAATATAAAACTCCAACAGCTTCCTATGCTTCAATATAAACCTACAAAAATTTCCTTTGCTTCAATATAAACCTCCAATAGGTTCCTCTGCTTCAGTATAAACCTCTAACATGTTCCTCTACTTCAGAATAACCTTATTTTCAGATTGAATTAGATAAATTTTGTCATTTCCAATACTTTTAATACTTTCTTGTTCAAATTTAAATAAATTTACAATAAATGTTGTCAATTGCAAGCTTTATTAGATATTCACTTAAAATAGATTAAATTTTGTCACTTTTGTCAAATTTTTTAACCACATTTATCTTTTGACTGATATTTCTACTTATTTTAATTGATAATTGTTATACTGTTTACGCCTACGCCAATGAAAAAGGATATCAAACTCAGTATACTATCAATCCATATCTATGATACAACAATTTTAAATTATGAACTTTGATTCTTACAAATGGTTCGGATAAGACAGATAAACACCTTAGAAAAAGCCGGTATCTCGTCACATTTAACACTCTGTACTTAAACTTCTTCCTGTAAAGATCATATTTTTACATATAGTGCCAAAGACAGTTCAATTTTGTGAGTGACGTTTTCTAAATTAATTCAAAAGGTGAGTGATAAAATGTTTGTTTAAAAAAATCGCCGTAGAAACAAAAACTTAAAACAGGGGTTAAATTTTTAAAAGGTATTTAAATTAGTGATTTTACGAACGCACTTGATCCTGTTAGGTTCAAAAGTCTTTTTTTTTTGTTTTTAATATAAAGTCGAATTGAACTTTTTAATTTATTTTTTGTTGTTAATTTCGAATTAAAGAAATAGGTATTTAAAAAAATTTCAAATAAATCAATGCTTTGCTTGAATAATACGAAAGACCAAACATAAGTTTATAAAGGACCATTTAAGGACCTTTTTATATAATCTTGATATTTTTTAAATTAAAGTTTCTCCAGAATCCCAATCTTGGTATTTTTGATCTTCTTTCGGAGTTTTGTCCTTTCTTAAAGAACGAATAGCAGTTAATCCGGCTCGAAGAACCAAAATAACTTGGTGAAGTTATGTTTACATCATTTTTATATCTTTACAATACAATTTTGGTTTTCTTTTTTAATTTTTTTAATTTAAAGTTTATATGGATGCAAACAATAGGATTTATGTTTTTCCTTTATAACTTTGGTCCTTTGAGAAGGATTAAGAAAAGATAAACCTGATAGGACGAAAAATAAATTGACAAATTACTATTTAGGTCCTATTTATATAATTACAGTAAAATTTGGATTTTCTATTGATACTTTTTATTTTTAAGATTTCTTCTTTCAAAGTTTTGGTCCTTTGAGGATAAATTGGAGGCTCAAAGCATCCAAAATACGTTAATAAAGGACTATTAAGGTCATTTTTATTAATTCATAATACAATTTTGCTTTTTTGTGGGGAATTTTTAATTTTCTGGATTAGTATTTTCTTCTTTTGGATTTTTCTTTTTTCTAGAAGGATTATTAAAAGAAAATCCTTCTCAGATATAAAATTCCTTGATAATCAACTATTTAGGTAGTACATACGGTTCTCTATTGATATTTTTTGGTTTATAGCTTCTCAGGATTCCCAATTTTTGTATTTATTATCTTCCTTTGAGGTTTTGGTCCTTTGAGAAGGATAAGAAAAGAGACCAAAGGACCAAAAATATGTTAATTAAGGACTATTAAGGTAGCTTCTATTTATTTACAGTACAATTTGTTTTTTTTTTGTTGAAAACCTTTAATTTGAAACATTTCTAGATTAGTATTTTCTTATTTTGGATTTTTCTTTTTTCGAGAAGGATTAATACAAAAAACAACCCTTCCCAGACAAAAAATTCATTGATAATCAACTATTTAGGTCCTATATAAATAGTTGCGTGCAATTGGTTTTGTATTGATATATTTTAGGATAAAGCTTCTCTGGATTCGCAATTTTTGTGTTTATTATCTCCCTTTGGGATTTTGGTCCTTTGAGAAGGATAAGAAAAGAGCTCAAAGAACCAAAAATACGTTAATGAAGGACTATTAAGGTCGCTTTTATTTATTTAAAGTACAATTTTGCTTTTTTTTTGTTGGAAATTTTTAATTTTAAACATTTCTGGATTAGTATTTTATCCTTTTGGATTTTTGGTATTTCGAGAAGGAATAATACAAAAAAATCCTTCTCTGACAGAAAATTCCTTGATAATCAACTATTTAGGTCCTATATAAATAGTTACGTGCAATTGGTTTTGTATTGATATATTTTAGTATAAAGCTTCTCTGGATTCGCAATTTTTGTGTTTATTATCTCTTTTTGGGATTTTGGTCCTTTGCGAAGGATAAGAAAAGAGCTCAAAGAACCAAAAATACGTTAATGGAGGACTATTAAGGTCGCTTTTATTTATTTAAAGTACAATTTTGCTTTTTTTTGTTGGAAATTTTTAATTTTAAACATTTCCGGATTAGTATTTTTTCCTTTTGGATTTTTGGTATTTCGAGAAGGAATAATACAAAAAAATCCTTCTCAGACAGAAAATTCCTTGATAATTAACTATTTAGGTCCTATATAAATAGTTACGTGAAATTGGTTTTGTATTGATATTATTTATTATAAAGCTTATTTGGATTTCCAATTTTTGTGTTTATTATCTTCCTTTGGTGTTTTGGTCCTTTGAGAAGGATAAGTGGAGAGCTCAAAGGACCAAAAATAAGTTAATGAAGGACTATTAAGGTCGCTTTTATTTATTTACAGTACAATTTTGTTTTTTGCTGGAAATTTTTAATTTTAAACATTTCTGGATTAATATTTTCTTCTTCAGGATTTTTCTTTTTTTGAGAAGGATTATTACAAGAAAATCCTTCGCAGACATAAAATTTCTTGATAATCAATTATTTAGATCCTATATAAATAGTTACGTGCAAATGGTTTTCTATTGATATTTTTTAGTTTAAAGACTAGATTTCCAATTTTTGTATTTATTATCTTCCTTTGGGGTTTGGGTCCTTTGAGAGTGAAGAGTTCAAAGGACCAAAAATACGTTAATGGAGGACTATTAAGGTCGCTTTAATTTATTTAAAGTACAAGTTTGCTTTTTTTTGTTGGAAATTTTTAATTTTAAACATTACTGGATTAGTATTTTTTCCTTTTGGATTTTTGGTATTTCGAGAAGGAATAATACAAAAAAATCCTTCTCAGACAGAAAATTCCTTGATAATCAACTATTTAGGTCCTATATAAATAGTTACGTGCAATTGGTTTTGTATTGATATTATTTAGTATAAAGCTTCTCTGGATTTCCAATTTTTGTGTTTATTATCTTCCTTTGGGGTTTTGGTCCTTTGAGAAGGATAAGTGGAGAGCTCAAAGGACCAAAAATAAGTTAATTAAGGACTATTAAGGTCACTTTTATTTATTTAAAGTACAATTTTTCTTTTTTTGTTGGATACCTTTAATTTGAAACATTTCTGGATTAGTATTTTCTTATTTTGGATTTTTCTTTTTTCGAGAAGGATTAATACAAAAAACAACCCTTCCCAGACAAAAAAATCCTTGATAATCAACTATTTAGGTCCTATATAAATAGTTGCGTGCAATTGGTTTTGTATTGATATATTTTAGCATAAAGCTTCTCTGGATTCGCAATTTTTGTGTTTATTATCTCCCTTTGGGATTTTGGTCCTTTGAGAGCTTGAGAAGAATAAGAAAAGAGCTCAAAGAACCAAAAATACGTTAATGAAGGACTATTAAGGTCGCTTTTATTTATTTAAAGTACAATTTTGCTTTTTTTTGTTGGAATTTTTTAATTTTAAACATTTCTGGATTAGTATTTTTTCCTTTTGGATTTTTGGTATTTCGAGAAAGAATAATGCAAAAATCCTTCTCAGACAGAAAATTCCTTGATAATCAACTATTTAGGTCCTATATAAATAGTTACGTGCAATTGGTTTTGTATTGATATATTTTAGTATAAAGCTTCTCTGGATTCGCAATTTTTGTGTTTATTATCTCCCTTTGGGATTTTGGTCCTTTGAGAAGGATAAGAAAAGAGCTCAAAGAACCAAAAATACGTTAATGAAGGACTATTAAGGTCGCTTTTATTTATTTAAAGTACAATTTTGCTTTTTTTTTGTTGGAAATTTTTAATTTTAAACATTTCTGGATTAGTATTTTATCCTTTTGGATTTTTGGTATTTCGAGAAGGAATAATACAAAAAAATCCTTCTCTGACAGAAAATTCCTTGATAATCAACTATTTAGGTCCTATATAAATAGTTACGTGCAATTGGTTTTGTATTGATATATTTTAGTATAAAGCTTCTCTGGATTCGCAATTTTTGTGTTTATTATCTCCCTTTGGGATTTTGGTCTTTTGAGAAGGATAAGAAAAGAGCTCAAAGAACCAAAAATACGTTAATGAAGGACTATTAAGGTCGCTTTTATTTATTTAAAGTACAATTTTGCTTTTTTTTTGTTGGAAATTTTTAATTTTGAACATTTCTGGATTAGTATTTTCTCCTTTTGGATTTTTGGTATTTCGAGAAGGAATAATACAAAAAAATCCTTCTCAGACAGAAAATTCCTCGATAATCAACTATTTAGGTCCTATATAAATAGTTACGTGCAATTGGTTTTGTATTGATATTATTTATTATAAAGCTTCTCTGGATTTCCAATCTTTGTGTTTATTATCTTCCTTTAAGGTTTTGGTCCTTTGAGAAGGATAAGTGGAGAGCTCAAAGGACCAAAAATAAGTTAATGAGGGACTATTAAGGTCGCTTTTATTTATTTAAAGTACAATTTTTTTTTTGTTGGAAATTTTTAATTTTAAACATTTCTGGATTAATATTTTCTTCTTTTGGATTTTTCTTTTTTCGAGAAGGATTAATACAAAAAAAATCCTTCTCAGACAAAAAATTCCTTGATAATCAACTATTTAGGTCCTATATAAATAGTTACGTGCAATTGATTTTCTATTGATATTTTTTAGTTTAAAGCTTCTTTGGATTTCCAATTTTTGTATTTATTATCTTCCTTTGGGGTTTGGGTCCTTTGAGAGTGGAGAGTTCAAAGGACCAAAAATACGTTAATGGAGGACTATTCAGTTCCTATTTTTATATTTACAATACATATTTGTTGTAAATAATTTAATTGAAAAATTCTCTAGATTCCAAATTTTGCTATTTATTATCTTCTTTCGAAGTTTGGTCCTTTAAAAAGGATAATTAGAGGACTAAAGATACGTTGATGAAAGATCTTCAGGTCCTTTTTTATATTTGCCTTGTCAACTGTGACACAAAGACACTGATTATAAAACAAAGGCTTAAAATAAATTTATTTATAAACCTGAGATAGATTTGTGACAAAAAAAAGAAGGTTCAACAATCTAAAAGGGATACAATGGCCTGATAAAGTTCATATAAATGCGTTATCATAAATTCACATTGTTGTATTGCACTCATTTTTAATTCCTAGGATTTATATGCACAAAACAACCTATATTTTAATTACATATTAATAATAATCGTATTTTATTCAATTTTAAGTATATATTTCATAATATTTTATCGACATATTGCTTGATAAAAGTCTTGATTACACATTATGTCTTCGTAAAGGTTGATAAATATATTTGACCTCAAATGTTATCATTTATATTCTTGTATTTTGAAGTAGCTTTTATAAGATTAGGGTTTATTTTAAATACAAAACTTGTGTTTATACAAGAATATATTTGATGAATTACCGCAAGAATAACAATGGAATATTTATATTCGAAAATGTTAATAATTTTGATAATAAATCTTCTTGAATTTATATTTTAAGCAAGTGAAAGAAACTGTTTAAATTTTGTCATAAAAAAAAGAAATTCAATATGGGAGAAGCTGATTTGTTTTTTATTGAAACAACTTTTTAAGTCCACCTCGTATATATAAGAGAAAGATTGGTGATTAAATTTTTATGGAAACAACTCCTTTAGTTCACCTCGTATATATAAGGTGTGCATATATAACTAACTTTACCTACTCCTTTGATAGTAAATGTCATTTATACTCATTGTCACCATGCAGGGTAAGTAAGCTATAACGCACAGTTGTGCGTAATGAAACGTCATATTGAAATGACGTTTCATAACGCACAACTGTGCGTTATAGCTTACGTACCCTGCATGGTCACAATGAGTATAAATGACATTTATTGTTAAAGGAGTAGATATCAGTACGTCATATATTTATTAAGAGATGTCAAATATTTGGATTGAAATTAAAATATTGAGTCTGGTAGGTGATAGATGGAACTTTCCATCGCCCGAGGAGGTACCACCCTGCAACTCGTTAAGATGGGGTGAAATGTTCTAAACATGTTTCCCCATTTGAGTTGTAAGTCGGTTCTTTTCCTTCCCTTCTCCCCTTTCCGTTTAACTCCAATTCCCTTCTTTCTCTTAAACTCGTTTTTAGAAAATACCAGAGGTTAAATGTTTCGGAAGTAAAATAGTTCCCCATTCGGATTTCCGGGGGGGACAATCTCGGGGAAGTCATGATGGAAATAACATAGCCATCGATCAGTCTACTAGTAGACCAACCACTAGTTCGGCTAAATTTACCCAGAAGCCAAAACACAAAACAGACTGCATATTAACATTCACGAACATCTGCGGGTTGAATGCCAACATTAACGCAACCCACCACTATTTACAGTCTGTGAAACCTCATGTTCTGGTTCTTACCGAAACACAGGTTTCTGGGAAAAATAGCCTGAATCATCTTAAATTTCCAGGTTACGAACTTTACCACAACTTTAAACGCCACCATGGTGTATGTGTTTACGTAAGAAGCATACTTTCCTGCTCTAGACTACCTGCACTAGAAAACAACAGAGACAACATTGTCTGGCTAAAATTAACACTAAAAGCCTCTAGCAAATTTATATGTTGTATTTATCGGCCATCAGATAATAAATGCGACAAACTACTAGACTATCTATCACAAAAGATCGACTACCTTAATAGTGAGTACCCTTCTTCAGAGATAATTGTGCTTGGGGACTTTAATGTTCACCACGAAAAGTGGCTTAAGTCCAACAAAACGGACACAGAAGGCAGGCTAACTGAAGAGTTTGCAATTAGCCATGGGCTGTCCCAACTAATCGACAAGCCAACTTACTTTCCCAGAGCTGCCAATCACAGTTCTAATACTCTGGATCTTTTTCTGACTACTCACCCTGAGCAATATAATGTAAATGTTCTGTCTCCCGTAGGTAACTCTGATCATGCTGTAGTAGAAGCCAAATGTCCAATAGAACCTCACCCATTCGAGGCACCACCCACGAGAACTTTTTGGAACTTAAAAAAAGCAGATTGGGAAGGCCTTCGAGACTACTTTGCAACTTTTCCCTGGAATCCGGTCTGCTTTATTAACAAAGATCCATCAGCTGTTTGCAACAGTATAACTGAAATCATTCAGTGTGCCATGGAAGCTTACATTCCTCACTTTACAAAACGTTTAAAAGCCAAACAGAAGCCATGGTTCTAAGATCAAGTCCCACAAATTATTTATACAAAATCAATCAGAAGAAACAAAACAGGATGATATAAACGCTAGAAACAGATACAACACCACTATTGCCAATTCCAAAAGTCTCTTTGACGCTCGAATGAGAGAGAAAGTAATGTCAAACCCTAATGGAAGCCGGTCCTTTTGGACTCTCGCCAAACATATCAACAACAATTTCACAACTAGTGCGTTCCCTCCACTCACATCAGATGACGGCTCAATAGTTACGTCCTGCACAGAAAAAGCAGAACTCTTTGCCAAAATTTTCTCTTCAAACTCGACACTTAACCCACCGGACAACATAGAGCTACCTTTTATTCCACGGGCTCCCCACACAATGAAAAATATCATATTTAGCGTTAAGCGGGTGCAGAGAGTCCTTGCTACTCTAAATACCAACAAAGCAAGCGGCCTCGATAAAATACCTGCTTTACTCTTAAAATGTTGTGCTCCTGAACTAGCGCCAGTTTTCACTAAGCTATTTCAACTATCATATGATACTGCTCGAGTACAACCAGTCCCCAAGAAAGGCTCTAAAACCCAGCCTTCTAACTACAGACCCATAGCTCTTCTATCTATTATTAGCAAAACTATGGAGAAATACGTCAATCACGAGATTCTGAGCTACCTTGAGACACACAACCTTTTAAGTGACAGGCAATATGGTTTTCGCCAACAAAGGTCAACAGCCGATCTGCTAGCATATGTAACTCATGTCTGGAGTGATGCCATCCACCGCTATGGGGAGACTCAAATAGTATCACTAGATATCTTAAAAGCATTTGATCAAGTGTGGCATGCAGCTCTTTTAAACAAACTGCCTTCATAAGGACTCTCGCAAAACCTTTGCAGATGGATATCCAACTTTCTCTCCAACAGGCACATCCAAGTTGCTGTAGATGGACATTCTTCCAACCTCTACAAGATCAACGCTGGAGTTCCCCAAAGATCGGCTCTAGCTCCTACTCTATTCTTACTACACATTAATGATCCACTAGAAGCCACTAATAACCCGATACATGGTTTTGCAGATGATAGCAACCTACACTGTAGCAGAGCGCACAACCGTCCCATACCTCTAGATATTCTGGAAGAGGACAGAAGATCCACAACGGCTTCTCTCAATCAAGATTTGAGAATTGTAGACGAGTGGGAAAGAGAGAATCTTGTTAATTTCAACGCTTCCAAGACAAAGACATGTTGCCTATCCAACAAGAGGCAAACATGCGACTCATCCATTACAATCAATGATCAGACACTGGTAGCGGGCGACTCCATTACGCTGGTTGGTATCACGATCTCCCAAGACTTACTCTGGAACGAACATATTGCATCCATAGCAACTGCAGCAGGAAAGAAATTAGGCTTTCTGTTTAGAGCACGGAAATATTTTTCTCCATCCAACTTAGCTACTCTTTACAAAGCACAAATACGGCCTAATCTTGAATACTGCTCGCATATATGGGGATCGGCGGCTCCATCAAGGCTCGGAGTTCTTGATGCAATACAGAGAAGGGCAGTTCGACTATGAAACGACACCAGTATCACCAAAAACCTAGCCCCATTATCCCACCGAAGAGCAGTGGCTGATCTTTCCTTGTTTTACCGATACATAAACGGATTTTGCTCAGAAGAACTCCGCTCTATAATGCCTCCACTTGCCAGACCAACCAGGGCAACGCGACGTGCCAACTCCATGCACCCTTATACTGTTCAGTGCCCGAAATCGAGAACGGATCGATTCGATCGTTCCTTCATCCCCAGGGTCTCCAGATTGTGGAACTCCTTACATCCCCACGTCTTCCCCACTCGTCCTAACTTGCAGGCCTTTAAATCCCAAATTAATAAATTACCTCTTCTGCCCCAATAAATGTTCTCGGTACATTTGTATTTAGGTCTATACCTACGAGGACATCCTTAATAAAAAAAAAAAAAAGATAAAGCATAGTACGTAACTCGAGTGGTAAGAGGTATTACGTACTCGTGTAATTACGCACTCGCCGCTACGCGGCTTCGTGCGTAACTTTTCCACTCGTACGTAATGTCCTACTTACCACTCTTGTTACGTAATATACTATTATCTATGTAAAAATAAATCGAATATATGATAAACTGTCATATGCGTGCGCGCTTTTTCTTACTTACAAATTTAAACTTTTTTTTTAATAGATTTAAATTTTAATATTTTTTAGATGGCTTCTCGTTTTGCGATAAACCGATCACCAGCAGATGCTGAAACGTTGGCATTGGCTAAAAAAGAACTTCGAGAAACAGAAGAAAATAAGAAAGTTGCTTTTGAAGAATTAAGAGAATTGTTAAGAAATGATGATGAAATTTATTACAAAGATGACGAGGAAACTTTAACGATATTTTTAAGACCTTGCAAATGGTATGCAAAGAGTGCCTATGAATTGGTAAGTCTTTTTTTACATCTATAACCTCGGGTAAGCTATCCAAACAAATTTGATATAAAAATTTAATAATGAGAAAATTATCATTATTAACAAAAAACTACTTACTTTAAAAAGCTGTAATTTACAATACATCATTAAACTGATAAAAAAATTGACATAACATGTAATTTGTTATGAAAAAAAAAATAACCCAATCGACTTAATAATTTACATATTACAGTAATAAGCAAATTGATAAAATTTCTTATATCACACGAAACCAATTTAATTTAATAAAGAAAACCATTATAAAACACGCTATAAATAAACAATATTTATTTATTGTAATGTTAAGTACCGAGAAGAGCAAATATAATGGTAATCCTCCCAAGAAGATGACAGAGGAAAAATTTTCTTTGAGTTTATAGCATCTTCTGGGATAATGATCCTCAACAACGAAGATCCTACTTTTGTTAAAGAACATCGTTTGAGCTAACGATACTTAACAACAAAGATTCTACTTTTGTAAAAGAAGATCCTTTGGGCTAACAATAATTAACAACAGAGATCTTACTTTTGTAAAAGAAATATCTTTTCGGATTACGATTCTCAACCAAAAAAGATCCTACTTTAGTTAAAGGAATATCTTTTGGGCTAACGATAGGTACTCAATAACGAAGATCCTACGTTTGTAAAATGTAAAAGAAACATCTTTTGGGCTAACGATACTCAAAATCAAAGATTCTACAATTGTAAAAGGAACATTGATACTCAACAACGAAGATCCTACTTTTTTCAAAAGAACATCTTTTGGGTAACGATACTCAACAACGGAAATCCTACTTGTGTAAAAGAAACATCGAGATCGCATATAGACCTGACTCTGTGTAATGAAGATCTGACTTCAAAGGTTGGAGAGTCTTCGATATGGAGACGATGTCACTACATCTCCATATGAACTTGGAGGTGTTTAAAAACAAAGAGAGAAATCCTGCTTTCGTAAAAGGAGTATCGACGTCACATATAGACCTGATTCTGTGAACTGAAGATCTGCTCTCAGAGATTGGAGACTGCTCGACATGGAGACGATATCACCACATCTCCATAAAATCTTCGAGGTTTCCAAAAATATAGAAACCAAGAGTGAAAGTGACATTAGACCTAGCTGTATTTAAAATGGCTCTGAAAAGCATCTTGAATCTTGGAGTTGATAGAAATCCACAGCTTCGGGTAATAATAGTCCAACACAGAATCGCGCTCCCTATTGGTAGAACCAGGACATCACAGATACAAGAGACCTCTGTAATAAATGAAGGAAAGAGTACACAAGGTCTGGACAGAAAGATAATAAAATAGTAGAAAAAGGTCTACCTATAAAGACAGTAAAAAAACCTTAGAAAGTGTAGAGAGGAGCAAAGAAGGATCAATACATGGACCTAGAGGAAAACAGTGATGTCCTCGTTAGGAATAAAAGGATTTTTTTTACTATGACTGATAAGAGAGAGTTTAAAACTGCTAGAATTCTCTTTTTAAAAAATTAAATGGCTTTTTCTATAAGAAGGGTGGCATCGCAGAGAAAAGAGACCTTTGTAATAGGGGAAGGGAAGAGTCTACAAGGTCTGTACAAAAATATCATTAAGTAAAAGCTAAAAACAGTAAAAATACTTTAAAAAGAGTATAGGGAAGCAAACAAGAACCACTGACGGAAAGTATGTCTAAACATAAAAGAAAACCAAGATAGTAATGGCATTGTGCTATGGCTTATGAGAGAGAGCTTGAAATAGCTTGATTCCTCTTTTCGAGAAATTGAATAGCTTTCACTAGACGAAAAATAGCATCGCAGATAAAAGAGACCTCCCCAGGAAGGAAAGAGCCTGGACAAAAAGATTATAAAGTAGTCAAAAACTATCTAAAAAAACAGGAAAAAAATAGCTTAAAAATAGTATAAAAAAGCAAAGAAGGCGAAAAGTATGCATAGACCTATAGAGAAACCAACATAGTGATTTTCTCCTTAAGACTAGAAGGACTCCTCTCAGCTATGACTGATGGAGAGAGCTTGAAATAGCTAGAACTCTCTTTTCAAGAAATTGAATGGCTTTCTGTAGACGAATTATGGCATCGCAGAGAAAAAAGGCCTCTGTAATAGGGGAAAGGAAGAGTACACAAGATCTAGAAAGAAAGATCCTAAAGTAATTGAAGAAAAGCTACCTAAAAATCAAGAAAAAAGACCTTAGAAAGAGTATAGAGAAGCAAAGAAGGGCGAAAAATATTCCTGGACCTAGAATCTAGTTAGAAAATGAGAAAAGGACGTCAATGTTAGGCGATACCGGTCACCTAGTATACAAGGTCTGTCCCAAAAGTATCCGACTTTTATTTATGCGCTAAAGTGTTCTAAAGGCGATTCCGATAACCAGATGACGAAGAATAAGCCAATCGCCGAAAAATAGGTGCAGGTGGGATATTTTTGAGACAGACCTCGTATACATGTGAAATTACTCGTTAAAATATATAAAATTCATAAATATTTTTGTCCCCAATTTTAATAAAGTATTTTTTTATAAAATTTAAACAAATTAAACGTGACTAAAAATCATAATAATAACATAGTCGTGAAATTATTTAAACAAATAAAATTCTAAATTCAACAAATGATTATGCATTATGTATAAAATAATTAAATATCCCTAAATATGTGGCGTTGTTTAAAGTCTGGGGGCACGGTAGTGCCCCCGCCAAGACGAGCCAAGCGAAGCGCACGGGCACTACCTACCTTTTCTCGAAGCGCTTCGTCGTTTTTTTGAACCCTCATAACTTGGGTTTGGATTATGCTAGATCAACAAAATTTTCGGGATATATTGTCAATAGCGGACTTATTGAACATATTAAGTTTTAATTACATTAGCTTTTATACTTCAGATTTTATTTATATCTAAAAAACGCTGATTTCGTCACTGACTCACTGATGATCATCAAAATTATTAAGGTATTTCCTAATGTCCTAGAAAGCTGAAATTTTGTATGTAAGCTAGTATTAGCACACAAACAACAAAAAAATTAACTTGTAACTTGTAACTTTCATCCCCCAACCCCTTAAACTAGGGGATGGGAGTTTGTATGAGACCTGTAATTTTAAATTAAATTTTGATGACGCTAGAGGTCTAATCTAATAATCTAATCTAAAACTTGGTGCCCCCAGATATATATATATATATATATATATATATATATATATATATATATATATATATATATATATATATATTAGTAAAAGTGGTTATTGGGTAAACAGCAATACTTAACGTTAAATAAAACTCTTTAGAGTATTTTTAATCCAAGCTTTCGTAATTTAACGTTAAGTATTGCTGTTTACCCAATAACCACTTTTACTAATAATTAATTTTTCAGCAAATATTACTATTTAATTATATATATATATATATATATATGTATAGGTACTCCTTGTTAAAGAAAAAAAAAATTAATCGACATATATTGAGACATATCGACATATATTGAGAGACATATACTTCAGATCAGATCATATAAATATGAATGAATAGAAGTGTGCGAACGTCTCCTGCCTCTTACGTCCACACAGTAGCTAAAAATAAAAAAAAAATTGTCCTTGACAGCGAGCGCGTCGATTGTCTTGTTTTGTTGATTGTCGATTGTCTTAGACATAAATAAAAAAAAAATTGTTACAAACAACTTACAAAAAGAAATGAAATCCCACCAAAAACATTTTCATGTAAAATGTTCCCAAGACGAGCCCATATGACTCGCACTGTCAAAAAGTTATCAGATCTCATGTAGAGCCAAGCTTCTAACACTACACGCCCTAACTCTACAAGGCCTAACTTCACAAACTCTACACCTTAGTCAAAATATGTGGCTTGGCCGTTCGTTACTACAAGAACTATTGTATAACACAAAAGTAATGAACAGTGAATTGATTTTTCACCTTACGCCGATGTGAATGTAGCGAAATGGCCAAGCCACATATTTTGACTAAGGTGTAGAGTTTGTGAAGTTAGGCCTTGTAGAGTTAGGGCGTGTGGTGTTAGAAGCTTGGCTCTACATGAGATCTGATAACTTTTTGACAGTGCGAGTCATATGAGCTCGTCTTGGCAACATTTTACATGAAAATGTTTTTGGTGGGATTTATTTATTTAAACTTCGAATTATATTGTATCAAAAAATGTATTCTATATTTTTTGGTATCGCACTTTGAACTTATCTATAAAAAACTGATAGAAAATACACATTTTTTTGTTCCTGTTGTGATGCAAGTACCGAATTTTTTAAACTTTAGACTTCGAATTCTATCTCCTATCATTGCATCAAAAAATATAAATATTAATTTTACTCTCTATTTTTTTTTTTGTATTGAACCTTGAACTTTTCATAAAAAAAACGATAAAAAAGATATTCTTATATCTTTTGTTAATGTAACAATTTTATCTATGGTAGTGTATTAACCTCCTGATATGGATTTATCAAGATAATCAGCTTACAAAAGGTATAAATATTAATAAATAACGTTTTTTTATCTGTTTGGTATATTCGTTTAAATATAGAAACAATGGTCTATAAATTTGGAATTTAGAATTGACTTTGATATTTAATATGATGTCATTTATTAGTAATGAATTTCGATTACATTTCTAATATTTTTTTAATTGATAATAATTATCTGACCCGACGAACTTTGTACGGATTAGACTTTTTTTTTAATTTCTCTTACTTTTTCAATTTCTTTATTTTATTTATTTATTTAAAAAGCACAACAGGCCTTGGAGGCCTAGGGCTCAAAAGATTAGTAACAATTTGTTTTTTTAAGTCTTTTTATGCATTCTTTTACCACTTTCTTCTATTCACTTCTGTACAATGCTTTTTCTCTCCAGTTCTCAATGTTACTTCTTTGCAAGTCTTCATACACGTTGTCTTTCCATCTTTTTCTTAGTCTACCTTTCCGTCTCTTTTGTATTGGCTTTCGTGAGAGTACCTTTTTTGGCATTCTTTCATTTCCATTGTGTCCTAAATATCGTATTCTCTGCCGTCGTTATTTTTGGATCTTTATATAATTGTTCTAATTTTTTTTTATTTCTCCTTCGCCACTGATCATCTATTTTCACACCACCATACAGTGAGGTCCAAAAGTAACGGATACATTATTTATTATTTCCGTTAATAAGCGTGTAAAAGAAAAATCCTGAAACACGTCAATTTTTAAATTTAAAATGACACTTTATGACGCTAAAAAATCACCCCCCACTTCAAACCCCTTCCCAAGGGGTGAGAGCACCCCATTTTTTTAAATGGCATGGGGGGTCATGTGATACCTCGTTTAAAAGAGCATTTAATTGCCTATTCAGCAATGTAAAAATTTTTAGATTTAATTTTTTTGTTTTCAAGAAAATTCAATATTTAATACTGCAATAGGTAGTTACAGTTTAATTTCCTAATAATAAAATAATCTAGTAGGCATGCTTGGTATATCAATACGACACGTTTCAATGCATTTTAAGTAACACATTCCAAAATTGTAAATCGAATTTTCTTGAAAATAAAAAAATGAAATCTAAAAATTTTTACATGGCTGAATAGGCAATTAAATGCATTTTCAAACGAGGTATCACATGACTCCCCTTGTCATTTAAAAAAATGGGGTGCTCCCACCCCTTGGGAAGGGGTTTGAAGTGGGGGGGGGGGTTAGCGTGATAAAGTGTCATTTTAAATTTAAAAATTGACGTGTTTCAGGATTTTTCTTTTACACGCTTACTAACGGAGAAAATTAATGTATCGGTTACTTTTGGACCTCACTGTTTATGAGGTGTTAACTGCGCCACCTTACGGGTCATCGTAGTACCTAATTAAATAAGAATTGCTTGTTTCAATATGTGAGATAGCGACTAGGCCACCTTACGGTGCATTATAGCACTTAATTTAGTAAAAATTGCACGTTTAAATATATGAGATACTAACTGCGCTACCTTACGGTGGCGTCATTGCACTAAATTTAGTTGGTTGAAAATAAAAAAATGAAATCTAAAAATTTTTACATGGCTGAATAGGCAATTAAATGCTCTTTCAAACGAGGTATCACATGACACCCCATACCATTTAAAAAAATGGGATGCTCTCACCCCTTGGGAAGGGGTTTGAAGTGAGGGGTGGTTTTTTAGCGTGATAAAGTGTCATTTTAAATTTAAAAATTGACGTGTTTCAGGATTTTTCTTTTACACGCTTATTAACGGAGAAAATTAATTTATCCGTTACTTTTGGACCTCACTGTATATATTGATATTTGTATTTATGACGTCCTTTTTTATTTACAAAAACAATTTTTTTTATTTTTAGATGAAAAGAATAGCAGATTTTAGAGATAAACACAAAAATCTGTTAGAAAATTTAATGCCAGAAGATGAAAAATTAGCATTTACAGAAAATGATATTATCAATGTGTTAACAACCTTAGATCATAAAGGAAGACGTGTACTTATAGTTAAAGCTGGAGGTAAATTTAAACCCTTAAGTTCTTGTATTGTAATTTCCATACTTTATATACCAAATATCCATCAATACAATTTCTATACTAATTAGAATACCTTTTTACTAAATAAGCCTAAAAGAAGACTTTATAAAAAAATTACCCACACAACTTTTTACACGACCCTCGTAGAGTATTTAAGCAAGAATGCTCAACCGGAGAATTTCGTATTTACCGTTTTTCAAATTATTACAATTTTTTTCGGGTTTTAAGATATTTTTTCTAATTTTTTTGATCAAAAATATTAGATATTAACTGCGCTACCTTACGGTGGCGTCATAGTACTAATGAAGTAAGAATTGCTGTGACTGTCTAGATTTTTAATAAGAGTTTATTAAAAAAGACATTTCCGTCGAGTAGTGTTGATTTCTATCGAGATTCTGTTAAAACTGAGCTGTCAGCTGTCACTGTCTTGTTTTATTGTAAAACTGTCTTGTTTTATTGTGAAACTCTGTTAAAAATAAGAAATTTCCGTTGACATTTGACACATGTCACCTGTCTGTGACTGTCTTGATTTCTGTGCCACCCTACGGTTGGTTTTTTTTTTTATTTGGATGTCCTCGTATGTATAAACCTAAATACAAATGTACCGAGAACATCTATTGGGGCAGAAGAGGTAATTTATTAATTTGGGATTTAAAGGCCTGCAAGTTAGGACGAGTGGGGAAGAAGGTAAGGAGTTCCACAATCTGGAGACCCTGGGGATGAAGGAACGATCGAATCGATCCGTTCTCGATGTTGGGCACTGAACAGTATAAGGGTGCATGGAGTTGGCACGTCGCGTTGCTCTGGCTGGTCTGGCAAGTGGAGGCATTATAGAGCGGAGTTCTTCTGAGCAAAATCCGTTTATGTATCGGTAAAACAAGGAAAGATCAGCCACTGCTCTTCGGTGGGATAATGGGGCTAGGTTTTTGGTGATACTGGTGTCGTTAATTAGTCGAACTGCCCTTCTCTGTATTGCATCAAGAACTCCGAGCCTTGACGGAGCCGCCGATCCCCATACATGCGAGCAGTATTCAAGATTAGGCCGTATTTGAGCTTTGTAAAAAGTAGCTAAGTTGGATGGAGAAAAATATTTCCGTGCTCTAAACAAAAAGCCTAATTTCTTTCCTGCTGCAGTTGCTATGGATGCAATATGTTCATTCCATAGTAAGTCTTGGGAGATCGTGATACCAACCAGCGTAATGGAGTCGCCCGCTACCAGTGTCTGATCGTTGATTGTAATAGATGAGTCGCATGTTTGCCTCTTGTTGGATAGGCAACATGTCTTTGTCTTGGAAGCGTTGAAATTAACAAGATTCTCTCTTCCCCACTCGTCTACAATTCTCAAATCTTGATTGAGGAAGCCGTTGTGGATCTTCTGTCCTCTTCCAAAATATCTAGAGGTATGGGACGGTTGTGCGCTTTGCTACAGTGTAGGTTGCTATCATCTGCAAAACCATGTATCGGGTTATTAGTGGCTTCTAGTAGATCACTAATGTGTAGTAAGAATAGAGTAGGAGCTAGAGCCGATCCTTGCGGAACTCCAGCGTTGATCTTGTAGAGGTTGGAAGAATGTACATCTACAGAAACTTGGATGTGCCTGTTGGAGACAAAGTTGGATATCCATCTGCAAACGTTTTGCGAGAGTCCGTATGAAGGCAGTTTGTTCAAAAGAGCTGTATGCCACACTTGATCAAATGCTTTTGAGATATTTAGTGATACTATTTGAGTCTCCCCATAGCGGTGGATGGCATCACTCCAGACATGAGTTACATATGCTAGCAAATCGGCTGTTGACCTTTGTTGGCGAAACCCATATTGCCTATCACTTAAAAGGTTGTGTGTCTCAAGGTAGCTCAGGATCTCGTGATTGACGTATTTCTCCATAGTTTTGCTAATAACAGATAGAAGAGCTATGGGTCTGTAGTTAGAAGGGTGGGTTTTAGAGCCTTTCTTGGGGACTGGTTGTACTCGAGCAGTTTTCCAGGATTCTGGAAAAATACCAGTATCATATGATAGTTGAAATAGCTTAGTGAAAACTGGCGCTAGTTCAGGAGCACAACATTTTAAGAGTAAAGCAGGTATTTCATCGAGGCCGCTTGCTTTGTTGGTATTTAGAGTAGCAAGGACTCTCTGCACCCGCTTAACCCTAAATATGATATTTTTCATTGTGTGGGGAGCCCGTGGAATAGAAGGTAGCTCTATGTTGTCCGGTGGGTTAAGTGTCGAGTTCGAAGAGAATATTTTGGCAAAGAGTTCTGCTTTTTCTGTGGAGGACGTAACTATTGAGCCGTCATCTGATGTGAGTGGAGGAAACGCACTAGTTGTGAAATTGTTGTTGATATGTTTGGCGAGAGTCCAAAAGGACCGGCTTCCATTAGGGTTTGACATTACTTTCTCTCTCATTCGAGCGTCAAAGAGACTTTTGGAATTGGAAATAGTGGTGTTGTATCTGTTTCTAGCGTTTATATCATCCTGTTTTGTTTCTTCTGATGGATTTTGTATAAATAATTTGTGGGACTTGATCTTAGCTTTCCGGGCTACATCGCAATCTTTATTAAACCATGGCTTCTGTTTGGCTTTTAAGCGTTTGGTAAAGTGAGGAATGTAAGCTTCCATAGCACACTGAATGATTTAAGTTATGATGTTGCAAACAGCTGATGGATCTTTGTTAATAAAGCAGACTGGATTCCAGGGAAAAGTTGCAAAGTAGTCTCGAAGGCCTTCCCAATCTGCTTTTTTTAAATTCCAAAAAGTTCTCGTGGGTGGTGCCTTTGGTAAGAAAGTTCATAAACTGTGTTTATGTATGTATCTTTTGATATATTTTCTTAACTTTACAATTTTGTTGTATCGTTTAAAAACGATCAACTGCGCCACCTTACGGTGGCGTCATAGTACTTGGTAAAATTGCTCGTTTAAATATATAAGATGTCATCTGCGCCACCTTACAGTCGATATTTTTGGTTATACAGTTTATAAAACTATGTTTTGAGAAGTAATTTTTTCATTATAAATAACCATATTTTTAATCTGGTTAAAAACCATGATTGATTCTTCTTTTTCCTTTTATTTTTAATACATGGTTTTATTTACTTTTGGAGGGACCTGTGGACTCCCAATAATCCTTTTAAATATATGAGATACCTTATGGTGGCGTTATATAACTTAATTTAGTAAAAATTGTTCGTTTAATTATATGAGATGATGAGATGTTAACTGCGCTACCTTACGGTGGCGTCATAGTACTAAATTTGGCAGCTATTAAATTTTGTTGTACCTTTTAGAAACCTGGGATCCTTCTAAAGTAAGCTCAGACCAAATTTTCCGTATGTTCTACCTCATCCACGAGTTAGCGGTACTTGAACCTACAGGTCAAATAAATGGAGTAGTAGTAATAATGGATTATGAAGGTATGGGAATGAAACAAGTTAGAGGATTAGGACCATCATTTGCCCTTCTTCTATTAACCTTTATCCAAGAAGCGATGCCTTTAAGACTCAAAGAGGTGCATATGGTTAAAGAACCTTTTATATTTAATATGGTGTGGACTTTGTTTAAACCATTCTTAAAACCGAAACTTAAAGGAAGGGTAATATGATTGATTTCTTTATAAAAAAAAACTGTATTTGACAGATATTTTGTGTTTTTACAGATATTTTTCCATGGTAAAAAGATGGCTTCCTTACATAAACATATCCCTGCAACTCATTTACCTAAAAACTACGATGGGGAATTACCTACGATTGATTATTCCGGTAAAGATTGGTATGCAGTTATTAACGAATCTTCTATTATTCAACATATTAAATTAATGAATAGTTATGGTAACAAGAAGAAGTAAAATAAATTTTTCGTACTTAATATAGTAACTGCCATTTTGTTGGCATTTAGAAAACACCAAAAATTAGTTGTATAATTTACACAAAAAATATTTTTTTTTGAGATTTTTGTAAATAAGGCACTTTATTTCATACTGGTGACATTCCAAATGCTCAATGTTTTACATATAAATCAAATTATATTTTAGAACTTATTTTGTTTTTATATGTGTAAATATTTTTTTTATACTTTTTAATTTTAACCAAAGTTTTTTATGAATATTTAAAAATTTAGGTTTAGGAGAATCTTCAATATTCTATATTTTATATGTTATATATTGTTAATGTTTTATTTTAATAAAACATATATTATTAAATACCTAGATTTAATTTTGTTACCTCAATGGGTTCAGGACACTTTTCTGTTAAAAAAAACAGTTCACCTTGATTCCAAAACCAGTGGGATTAAGTGGGGCGCTAGCTGTTTAAGGCTTTCTGGCCAAAATGTGTAAAAACTGTTTAAAAGCTGGTTAACGCTGTTTAAAAGCTTCTTTCAAAGCATTTTCGATTACGTGAGGCGCTGTTAAAGCTGTTTAAAGCTGTTTAAGAAACAGTTCAACCTGTTTTCAACACCAGTTGGATTACGTAAGGCACTAGCTGTCTAGGGCTTTTTGGACAAAGTGTGTAAAAGCTGTTTAAAAGCTGCTTCCAAAACCATTTGGATTACGAGAGACGCTGTTTAAGCTATTTAAAGCTGTTTAAGAAACAGTTTAACCTGTTTTCAACACCAGTTGGATTACGTGAGGCACTAGCTGTCTAGGGCTTTTTGGACAAAGTATTTCAAAGCTGTTTAAAAGCTTCTTCCAAAACTATTTGGATTACGAGAGACGCTGTTAAAGCTATTTAAAGCTGTTTAAGAAACAGTTCAACCTGTTTTTAACACCAGTTGGATTACGTGAGGCACTAGCTGTCTAGGGCTTTTTGGACAAAGTATTTAAAAGCTGTTTAAAAGCTGCTTCCAAAACTATTTGGATTACGAGAGACGCTGTTAAAGCTATTTAAAGCTGTTTAAGAAACAGTTCAACCTATTTTCAACACCAGTTGGATTACGTGAGGCACTAGCTGTCTAGGGCTTTTTGGACAAAGTGTGTAAACGCTGTTTAAAAGCTGCTTTCAAAACCATTTGGATTACGTGAGGCGCTGTTAAAACTGTTTAAAGCTGTTTAAGAAACGGTTCAACCTGTTTTCAACACCAGTTGGATTACGTGAGGCACTAGCTGTCTAGGGCTTTTTGGACAAAGTGTGTAAAAGCTGTTTAAAAGCTGCTTTCAAAACCATTTGGATTACGTGAGGCGCTGTTAAAACTGTTTAAAGCTGTTTAAGAAACGGTTCAACCTGTTTTCAACACCAGTTGGATTACGTGAGGCACTAGCTGTCTAGGGCTTTTTGGACAAAGTATTTAAAAGCTGTTTAAAAGCTGCTTTCAAAACTATTTGGATTACGAGAGACGCTGTTAAAGCTATTTAAAGCTGTTTAAGAAACAGTTCAACCTGTTTTCAACACCAGTTGGATTACGTGAGGCACTAGCTGTCTAGGGCTTTTTGGACAAACTATGTAAAAGCTGTTTAAAAGCTGCTTCCAAAACCATTTGGATTACGAGAGACGCTGTTAAAGCTATTTAAAGCTGATTAAGAAACAGTTCAACCTGTTTTCAACACCAGTTGGATTACGTGAGGCACTAGCTGTCTAGGGCTTTTTGGACAAAGTATTTAAAAGCTGTTTAAAAGCTGCTTTCAAAACTATTTGGATTACGAGAGACGCTGTTAAAGCTATTTAAAGCTGTTTAAGAAACAGTTCAACCTGTTTTCAACACCAGTTGGATTACGTGAGGCACTAGCTGTCTAGGGCTTTTTGAACAAAGTGTGTAAAAGCTGTTTAAAAGCTGCTTCTAAAACCATTTGAATTACGAGAGACGCTGTTAAAGCTATTTAAACCTGTTTAAGAAACAGTTCAACCTGTTTCAACACCAGTTGGATTACGTGAGGCACTAGCTATCTAGGGTTTTTGGACAAGGTGTGTAAAAGCTGTTTAAAAGCTGCTTCCAAAACCATTTGGATTACGAGAGACGCTGTTAAAGCTATTTAAAGCTGTTTAAGAAACAGTTCAACCTGTTTTCAACACCAGTTGGATTACGTGAGGCACTAGCTGTCTAGGGCTTTTTGGACAAATTATTTAAAAGCTATTTAAAAGCTGCTTCCAAAACTATTTGGATTACGAGAGACGCTGTTAAAGCTATTTAAAGCTGTTTAAGAAACAGTTCAACCTGTTTTCAACACCAGTTGGATTACTTGAGGCACTAGCTGTCTAGGGCTTTTTGTACAAAGTATGTAAAAGCTGTTTAAAAGCTGCTTCCAAAACCATTTGGATTACGAGAGACGCTGTTAAAGCTATTTAAAGCTGTTTAAGAAACAGTTCAACCTGTTTTTAACACCAGTTGGAGTACGTGAGGCACTAGCTGTCTAGGACTTTTTGGACAAAGTGTGTAAAAGCTGTTTAAAAGCTGCTTCCAAAATCATTTGGATTACGAGAGACGCTGTTAAAGCTATTTAAAGCTGTTTAAGAAACAGTTCAACCTGTTTTCAACACCTGTTGGATTACTTGAGGCACTAGCTGTCTAGGGCTTTTTGTACAAAGTATGTAAAAGCTGTTTAAAAGCTGCTTCCAAAACCATTTGGATTACGAGAGACGCTGTTAAAGCTATTTAAAGCTGTTTAAGAAACAGTTCAACCTGTTTTTAACACCAGTTGGAGTACGTGAGGCACTAGCTGTCTAGGACTTTTTGGACAAAGTGTGTAAAAGCTGTTTAAAAGCTGCTTCCAAAATCATTTGGATTACGAGAGACGCTGTTAAAGCTATTTAAAGCTGTTTAAGAAACAGTTCAACCTGTTTTCAACACCAGTTGGATTACGTGAGGCACTAGCTGTCTAGGGCTTTTTGAACAAAGTGTGTAAAAGCTGTTTAAAAGCTGCTTCCAAAACCATTTGGATTACGAGAGACGCTGTTAAAGCTATTTAAAGCTGTTTAAGAAACAGTTCAACCTGTTTTCAACACTAGTTGGATTACGTGAGGCACTAGCTGTCTAGGGCTTTTTGTACAAAGTATGTAAAAGCTGTTTAAAAGCTGCTTCCAAAACAATTTGGATTACGAGAGACGCTGTTAAAGCTATTTAAAGCTGTTTAAGAAACAGTTCAACCTGTTTTCAACACCAGTTGGATTACGTGAGGCACTAGCTGTCTAGGGCTTTTTGGACAAAGTATGTAAAAGCTGTTTAAAAGCTACTTCCAAAACCATTTGGATTACGTGAGGCGCTGTTAAAGCTATTTAAAGCTGTTTAAGAAACGGTTCAACCTGTTTTCAACACCAGTTGGATTACGTAAGGCACTAGCTGTCTAGGGCTTTTTGGACAAGGTGTGTAAAAGCTGTTTAAAAGCTGCTTCCAAAACCATTTGGATTACGAGAGACGCTGTTAAATCTATTTAAAGCTGGTTAAGAAACAGTTCAACCTGTTTTCAACACCAGTTGGATTACGTGAGGCACTAGCTGTCTAGAGCTTTTTGGACAAGGTGTGTAAAAGCTGTTTAAAAGCTGCTTCCAAAACCATTTGGATTACGAGAGACGCTGTTTAAGCTATTTAAAGCTGTTTAAGAAACAGTTTAACCTGTTTTCAACACCAGTTGGATTACGTGAGGCACTAGCTGTCTAGGGCTTTTTGGACAAAGTATTTCAAAGCTGTTTAAAAGCTTCTTCCAAAACTATTTGGATTACGAGAGACGCTGTTAAAGCTATTTAAAGCTGTTTAAGAAACAGTTCAACCTGTTTTTAACACCAGTTGGATTACGTGAGGCACTAGCTGTCTAGGGCTTTTTGGACAAAGTATTTAAAAGCTTTTTAAAAGCTGCTTCCAAAACTATTTGGATTACGAGAGACGCTGTTAAAGCTATTTAAAGCTGTTTAAGAAACAGTTCAACCTATTTTCAACACCAGTTGGATTACGTGAGGCACTAGCTGTCTAGGGCTTTTTGGACAAAGTGTGTAAAAGCTGTTTAAAAGCTGCTTTCAAAACCATTTGGATTACGTGAGGCGCTGTTAAAACTGTTTAAAGCTGTTTAAGAAACGGTTCAACCTGTTTTCAACACCAGTTGGATTACGTGAGGCACTAGCTGTCTAGGGCTTTTTGGACAAAGTATTTAAAAGCTGTTTAAAAGCTGCTTTCAAAACTATTTGGATTACGAGAGACGCTGTTAAAGCTATTTAAAGCTGTTTAAGAAACAGTTCAACCTGTTTTCAACACCAGTTGGATTACGTGAGGCACTAGCTGTCTAGGGCTTTTTGGACAAAGTATGTAAAAGCTGTTTAAAAGCTGCTTCCAAAACCATTTGGATTACGAGAGACGCTGTTAAAGCTATTTAAAGCTGTTTAAGAAACAGTTCAACCTGTTTTCAACAACAGTTGGATTACGTGAGGCACTAGCTGTCTAGGACTTTTTGGACAAAGTGTGTAAAAAATGTTTAAAAGCTGCTTCTAAAATTATTTGGATTACGAGAGACGCTGTTAAAGCTATTTAAAGCTGTTTAAGAAACAGTTCAACCTGTTTTCAACACCAGTTGGATTACGTGAGGCACTAGCTGTCTAGGGCTTTTTGTACAAAGTATGTAAAAGCTGTTTAAAAGCTGCTTCCAAAACCATTTGGATTACGAGAGACGCTGTTAAAGCTATTTAAAGCTGTTTAAGAAACAGTTCAACCTGTTTTTAACACCAGTTGAATTACGTGAGGCACTAGCTATCTAGGGCTTTTTGGGCAAGGTGTCTAAAAGCTGTTTAAAAGCTGCTTCCAAAACCATTTGGATTACGAAAGACGTTGTTAATGCTATTTAAAGCTGTGTAAGAAACAGTTTAACCTGTTTCAACCCTAATTGGATTACGTGAGGCACTAGCTGTCTAGGGCTGTTTGGACAAAGTGTGTAAAAGCTGTTTAAAGCTGGTTAAAAGCAGTTTAAAGCTATTTAAAAAACAGTTAAACTTGTTTTCAAAATCAGTTGGATTACGTGAGGTACTTACACGTTTTCTTCAAAGAATTTGCCCCTTACAAATTTCATCCTAAAATAGAAACCTCCTAACAGGACTCAGATGATGACGGAAAAGTATGGAAAGCATCTAAAACAAAAAAAAAATATTTGTAAATCAATAAAGAAAAAACTAAATTAGATATATAATTAAATTGTAATTAAAGTTTCATTAAAGTATCTAATAAATGTTATGATCATTAGACAGACAATGAAAATATATATTTTTTAGATTTAATTATTACTTAATGTATCTACTTTACACTTGCAGTAACAATTAATTGTTGACTATGGTGAAAGTTTCTCAATAGTCCGTGGAAGATTTCGATCGAACTATGATTTAATTGTGTAACGAATTAATCTTAAAATTTGATCAATATTTTTTGCAAGAACGATTATTTAATATAAACAAGGTAAATTATTTAGTTTAGTTATAAATAGTTTAAGTTTTAGTGAGAATTAAGGCCTTTGTTAACGTTCTTTGGTGTCTCGCTGCCTGTTGAAAATCCTCTATTTTTTCACAGCAGATTCTCCATGCCGTTCTCTGTTTTTGTCCAACGACTTTCTTGTATTCTTGTATAGGTGGAACTTGTATAAGTTCCAATCCTCGAGGAGTTTTGTACTACTTGCCTTGTTAAAAGCCTTTCTCATCATCTTCCTTGGGCGTTCTAATTCTGGGCACCACCAAGGGGTGATGTTGTCTTGATTATTATAGGGGCAAGAGCTTTACGAATTCCTTGCTATAGATCCTTTGGTAAGGCTCTTTGGAGTCTTGCTGCTTGTTAAAAATCCTCGATTTCTTTACAGTAGGTTCTGCATGCCGTTCCCTGTTTTTGTCTAACGAATTTCTTGTTTTCCTTTAGGTGGAACTTGTATAAGTTCCAATCCTTAAAGAGTTTTGTACTACTTGCCTTGTTAAAAGTTTTTCTCGCCATCTTCCTTGGCCGTTCTAATTCTGGGCACCACCAAGGGGTGAAGTTGTCTTCATTATTAGGGAGCAAGAGCCTTACGAATTCCTTGCTATGGATCCTTTTTTAATCCGCTTTGGAGTTTCGCTGCCTGTTGAAAATCCGCGATTTCATCACACTAGGTTCTGCATGCCGTTCCCTGTTTTTGTCTAACGATTTTCTTGTATTCCTTTAGGTGGAACTGGTATAAGTTCCAATCCTCGAGGATTGTTGTACTACTTGCCTTGTTAAAAGCCTTTCTTGTCATCTTTCTTGGGCGTTCTAATTCTGGGCACCACCAAGGGGTGAAGTTGTCTTTATTATTAGGAGGCAAAAGCTTTACGAATTCTTCGCTATGGATCCTTTGTTAACGCTTTTTGGAGTTTCGCTGCCTTGTTAAAATCCTCGATTTCTTCACAGTAGGTTCTCCATACCGTTCCCTGTTTTTGTCTAACGATTTTCTTGTATTCCTTTAGGTGGAACTGGTATAAGTTCCAATCCTCGAGGATTGTTGTACTACTTGCCTTGTTAAAAGCCTTTCTTGTCATCTTTCTTGGGCGTTCTAATTCTGGGCACCACCAAGGGGTGAAGTTGTCTTCATTATTAGGAGGCAAGAGCTTTACGAATTCCTCGCTATGGATCCTTTGTTAACGCTTTTTGGAGTTTCGCTGCCTTGTTAAAATCCTCGATTTCTTCACAGTAGGTTTTCCATACCGTTCCCTGTTTTTGTCTAACGATTTTCTTGTATTCCTTTAGGAGGAACTGGTATAAGTTCCAATCCTCGAGGATTGTTGTACTACTTGCCTTGTTAAAAGCCTTTCTTGTCATCTTTCTTGGGCGTTCTAATTCTGGGCACCACCAAGGGGAGAAGTTGTCTTCATTATTAGGAGGCAAGAGCTTTACGAATTCCTCGCTATGGATCCTTTGTTAACGCTTTTTGGAGTTTCGCTGCCTTGTTAAAATCCTCGATTTCTTCACAGTAGGTTTTCCATACCGTTCCCTGTTTTTGTCTAACGATTTTCTTGTATTCCTTTAGGAGGAACTGGTATAAGTTCCAATCCTCGAGGATTGTTGTACTACTTGCCTTGTTAAAAGCCTTTCTCACCATCTTCCTTGGGCGTTCTAATTCCGGGCACCACCAAGGGGTGAAATTGCCTTCATTATTAGGGGACAAGAGTTTTTATAGGACTTGATGAGAAGCATAGATAGGTAGAGGTAAAGAGCAATTTTTTAACAAAATTTTTATAAATACTATTAGTTTTTTGCTAATTATTAAAAATAAGTATTATTTTTTTCATTACTCGATAGTTAATTCGAATTCGAACCCATTAAAAGCATTTTGAGAGCTAAGTTCTTTTAGTATGGTTTATTGAACTTAACTATTATTATTATTATTGATTATTAACTATTTACCTACGTGATTTTTCATACAATTATAATAAATTCGTAACTTGGTCTATACTGCTTACTTAAAGTATTATTCAGTAGTTTATTTTGTGATTCCTATATAAATATTGAACAATGAATTATAGTAAATCTCTTTAAACATTTATCTGCGATTTTTTCCGATAATTTTGTGACTAACGTTTATTGTGCATATATGAAAATGCATGACGTAGTTTACTAACGTAAACATTAGTTGATGTTTTTTTCTAATATGGTAACCAGTATAATATTTTTCCATGGCCTATGCTGCCTATGCAAGTCCCTAACCTTAATGAACTTAGATATGTTACATTTTTCTAAGTTTTGATAAATAAATAACTAAATAATTGCGAATTAAAATAATTAAATTTATTAATTTTAATTAATGCTTTAGTAATTTAAAGAAGTTTGTTTTGAGTGTAATTGAAATAAAAGATTCGTAAGTAATTAAAAAAAAAGTTTATGTGTGTGTATGTCTTTTTGTGTACGCATGTCAGAAGTTATACTTCCTTGACATAAAAATACCAATCATAAAGTTAAACATCATACATCATGCCTTGATAGTAAAAGGCCTCTTCTTTTATTTCGTAATTAAAGTAACTAATTTCATACTGTCGGTTTTGTGTTCGTTTTTCGTGACCTTGAGGGTGCACATAATAAAAATTTATTCATTTCATTTTTCCTTAAAACGCCAAAAGAAGTATAACTTAAATAAATGTATTGAGGCTTATAAAAAAATAAATATAATTTCATATCTTCATTCAAAAACAGTTAAATTTTGACCCAAATTTTACCAAATTCCGTTATATGGTTTTAAATAACTGAATAAATCGCATATTTTATTTCATTGGCTTTTTTGGCATTATATGTTAATTTATTATCGTTTAATTAGCTTAATCGTGTTTATAAACAATTCAAGAATCAAGAAGTCTTATTGATGCGCTTTAATTATGAAAATCATATCCATCCCACTTGTGAGGTAGAGTTGCTGTCCTATTTTTTCTTACAAGGTTGCACCAAAGACTGTTTTTAGTATAAAAGGAGACATAAATTATAAAAAAATGCCTTTTTTTATTAATATTCCTAACGTTAAAAATTAAAAATTATGAGTGTATTTCAAACAAGAAATAAAAAAAAGTGTGAGGTGTCAAGGGACACCCGGATGGAACGAAGTTCCTTTCGATTAATTAGTGAAGGAATTAGTAATTTGTAAACACAACAGAGTGTTTATACATACATAAGCATTTATTATTGTCTGTATAAAATCTCTACTTACCTAACAGTTTGTTTCTTTTAACAAAAGTGTCCATTTATACAATACCAGAGCTTTAGATAACACATCTTTTTAGAATTACATTTTATAATTTAAAACAGGAATTAACAATTCAATACAAAATTTTAAAATTAAAATATTTGACAGTAACTGACAGTTAAGGTAATTTGACGTAGGTACCTAACTAGTCAAGTTACGAACTATTTTTAAAATGTTTATGAATTTATTAATTTATAAAAACAGGATGAAATAAAATATAATACTATTATAGGTAATTATTTTTTTTTCTACAGTATTTTCTTTTTAATGTACATTTTCTTTTAATTTAAAGTAGTGTCTTTTTAATTGGAATATATCTATCTATGAGAGAGAGGGAGAGAGAGTTATTTATTTTTGGAACGAAGTTCCCTTTCGGGCGTTACGAACAGTTACGATTGACGCTAGGAGCTAGCCAAAAAAAATTCATACCAAAAGTTGTCACGACACGACACGACACACGCATGTTTCTCTCTCTCACAGACCAAAAAATAAATAACTCTCTCTCCCTCTCTCTCATAGATAGATATATTACAATTAAAAAGACACTATTTTAAATTAAAAGAAAATGTACATTAAAAAGAAAATACTGTAGAAAAAAAAATAATTACCTATTATAATAGTATTATATTTTATTTCATCCTGTTTTTATAAATTAATAAATTCATAAACATTTTAAAAATAGTTCGTAACTTGACTAATTAGGTACCTACGTCAAATTACCTTAACTGTCAGTTACTGTCAAATATTTTAATTTTAAAATTTTGTATTGAATTGTTAATTCCTGTTTTAAATTATAAAAAGTAATTCTAAAAAGATGTGTTATCTAAAGCTCTGGTATTGTATAAATGGACACTTTTGTTAAAAGAAACTAACTGTTAGGTAAGTAGAGATTTTATACAGACAATAATAAATGCTTATGTATGTATAAACACTTTGTTGTGTTTACAAATTACTAATTCCTTCACTAAGTAATCGAAAGGAACTTCGTTCCATCCGGGTGTCCCTTGGCACCTCACACTTTTTTTGGTCTGTGAGAGAGAGAAACATGCGTGTCGTGTCGTGAAAACTTTTGGTATGAATTTTTTTTGGCTAGCTCCTAGCGTCAGTCGTAACTGTTCGTAACGCCCGAAAGGGAACTTCGTTCCAAAAGTTTATGTACTTATAATGTGGAAAAAATTGGGCGATGGAAATTTCTTTCTAAAATGTAAATAAAGATTTTATAAATCTTCTAAGCGTATGCATAAAACGTAACTAAACCGCTGGACCAATTTTGATGACATTTGTTGATTCTGTTCAAGTGGAATCAAGAATGGTTGACATTTACTTTTAAAACTCATTTCCATCCCACTACCGAGGTAGATTTATACGAGTTCTGGCAATTAAGTTCCAAAACTTATCCAATAACATACTTTCCATTCTCATATCGACACCTCTCCATGCAAAGCAGTGGTGCAGGTAATCTTCAAAAAGGCTGTTGATTTTGGTTTTACATTATCTAGACTCGTAGCGGGTTCCCTTTAAGCATGATTTGATTTTTGAGAACGGGTAGAAGTCGTAGGATGCTAAATCTGGCAAAAAGGGCATTTTTTCCAAGATTGTGACCTGATTTTTGGCCAAAAAGTCCCTGACAAATAGCGCGTTCTTTTGATGAAGGATCCAGCAGTTTTCTTACCATATTTTGGGCCTTTTTTTCAAATTTTTTCTCCGAGTCTTCGTAAAACGTCTATATAGTAGTATTGATTAGCTGTCTGACCTTGTGGTACTTATTCAATGTATATCAAAGAAAGGAATCAACACCGTCTTCAATTTGGACTTGCTCATCCTTGCTTTTTTGACTCTCAGAGAGTTTGGAGACTTCCAGTGCATTGAGTGACTCTTGGTGTCAGGGTTATATTGAAAAATCCAAGTTTCGTTGCAAGTTGTGACCCTTGACAAGAAGTTTGTGCCCTTGCCTAGGGTGTCCGAACAAACTTCTTTACGATGCATCTTCTGTTTTGCTGTCAGAAATCTGAGCACAAGCTTACCACACATTTTCTTCAACCAAAATTTGTCTTACAGTTTCTTTTATTACATTCACATCTTCATTGATAGTTCAACGATATCTTCTACCTATTTGGAACGTTCAAGTCGCTTTTTGAAATCACGATGCGCTTATTATCTTTAAAATCCTCCCTCTTCTCCGTAAAATGTTTGCACAACTCGAAAATTCGAACGCAAGATAGGCAATTATCTCTGTAAACCTTCTCCAAAGTATCCTATCATTTTGACATAATTTTTTTGTTCAACATTTTTTCGACACGAGCGATTGCATCATCTTTATTTGACAATTACAACCGGAGTGTGTTGTTGCAGCTCTCTGTAATTTCTACCTAATGTCAAGGGATATATTTAGAACAAAACTCCACCCATTTTACTCTTCTTAGTATGTAGATGTTCTTTAAAATAAATAAATCTCGGAATTCCATTGCAGACCTCGTAGCACTGTTCTTCCATAGTGCAGAGAATATTTTTTGTGACCAATTTTTAATCAAAAAATTATCAAGGGAATCTCTATTAACTGAATTAAAAAAAATGTTGGTAATTGTATCTATGATGTCTAGGAAACCAGATAGGTCGATATAAACACGCCTTAATAAAAAGGCCAATAAACGCTTTATAAAATCATTACTCCTACTTTGAATATCTATACAAAATCAGGTCAAAGGTTGTACGTGGATTTAATTAAGTTGTATTTAATGTAGAAGTGTACAGAATTAAATGAAATATTGACAATGTATGTTCGAAGTGAATATATTTATGGCTGTTTTATATAACGGTTTATAAACTGTGAGAAGTGTGTAACTTAAGAGGTAAGAATCAGCTTTTTAATATTACTTTTCCTACTATATATAGGTACCACCAAACACTAATATCCTTTTATCATTTTTCTTTTTTTTCAAATTTTTACGATTTTTTATTGTTTTTATTCTGATGTTGAAGTTTTCATCAGATTTTCTCGTTGGTTTCCAGGTTTTTACTATTTTTGTTTGTATTTTGAAATTTATCGATTAAATATATTGGGTATCAAATGCGCCACCTTCCCGTGGCGTCATAGTACTTAATTAATTTATTAAGAATTGCTTATTTATTTTAACTACTTTAGTAAAAGTGGCATAATTATATATGAGGTGTTAACTGCGCCACCTTACGGGCCATCGTAGTACTTAATTAAGTAAGAATTGCTTGTTTAAATATCTAATGCTAAGTGTCCACTTGAGACAAAATCTCGAGAGAAAATCTTGAGATATGTCTCAGGATGATGTCCATTTGAGATCAATTGGGTCTCGAGACAGGCATGGGAGACTCGCTGATGACTTTTAGTCTCGAGACCAAAACAATTCCGTGTCGACTTGAGACTCGCTGGTGACATTTATTAGTCTCGAGACCAAGACAATTCCGTGTCGACTTGAGAGTCAACACACACAGTCTACACTGTGCAGTGTCCAAGTGTCCATTCTTTAAAATGGATTCACGTCAGGCACTAGCTTTTATAATCGCGTATAAGATTGTACAAAAACGAAAAATAAAAATGAAAAAAAAAGTGTGAGGTGTCAAGGGACACCCGGATGGAACGAAGTTCCTTTCGATTAATTAGTGAAGGAATTAGTAATTTGTAAACACAACAGAGTGTTTATACATACATAAGCATTTATTATTGTCTGTATAAAATCTCTACTTACCTAACAATTCGTTTCTTTTAACAAAAGTGTCCATTTATACAATACCAGAGCTTTAGATAACACATCTTTTTAGAATTACTTTTTATAATTTAAAACAGGAATTAACAATTCAATACAAAATTTTAAAATTAAAATATTTGACAGTAACTGACAGTTAAGGTAATTTGACGTAGGTACCTAAATAGTCAAGTTACGAACTATTTTTAAAATGTTTATGAATTTATTAATTTATAAAAACAGGATGAAATTAAATGTAATACTATTATAGTTAATTATTATTTTTTCTACAGTATTTTCTTTTTAAAGTACATTTTCTTTTAATTTAAAATAGTGTCTTTTTAATTGTAATATATCTATCTATGAGAGAGAGGGAGAGAGAGTTATTTATTTTTTGGTCTGTGAGAGAGAGAAACATGCGTGTGTCGTGTCATAGTGTCGTGACAACTTTTGGTATGAATTTTTTTTGGCTAGCTCCTAGGGTCAGTCGTAACTGTTCGTAACGCGCGAAAGGGAACTTCGTTCCAAAAAGAAGTGTTGGGTGAGAAATTGGGTGGATCGTCGAATGTACTTGGGAGCTGGTTCAGCTCTAGGCTCTAGTAAATGAGTTGCGTTTGGAGGATGCACAGCAGTTCAAAAATTTTATTCGAATGTCTGCTGTGCAGTTTGAATTGCTTTTAGATTAAGAAGTTAAGAAAGATACAAAATTACGTGATGCGATTTTGGTGCATGACAGGTTAATGGTCACCCTTCGTTTTTTAGCTTCAGAGTAATTAATTGAAAAATTTCGTCATCGACCCAATTTCGCGTAGGTACTCATTATAATAATTATTTATTTATAAAAAAATAGAACAAAAAGTTAAAATAACTTGTAATTTTAAGTAGTAATAACGTAATAACGTATTGTATATAGTAATAACGTAGATAATTTTTAATAATTTTTAGTAACGTTGTTAATTTTTTTTTAAACAATCACCACAAGATCACAAGACTAGTCTCAGCTCTTCCGGCACATACAGAAGACTGGAGATTAGATCTCAAGTACAGGAATTTGCATGTCCACTTGTGACAAGCTCAGTCTCGGAGACTTGTCACAACTTGTCTCTGAGACTTCTCTCAGACCCGTATACATTTGTGAGTGCAGTCTCGAGACTATTTTGTCTCAAGTGGACACGTACCATAAGATAGCGACTTGGCCACCTTACGCATTATAGCACTTAATTTAGTAAAAATTGCACGTTTAAATACATAAGATATTAACTGCGCCACCTTACGGTGGCGTCATTGCGCTAATTTTAGTTGGTTTAAATATATGATTTATTTATCAAAAAAAAAGAGTAAATTAGATATATTAAAAAACGCAAAAAAAAAACAAAAATATCGTAAATACAAAGAAATCAAGAAAATATTGTAAAAAAATGAAAAAATTAAAGAAGAACAACACGAAACTCGTTAAAATGAAAATAACAAGTAAAAATAGCAAAAAAAACGAAAAATGTAAAAATTACAAAAAAAACGAAAAAATAAGAATATTTAACAGAAATAAAAAAAAAATAAAAATGAGTAAAATGAAAAAAAAAACAGATTATAAGATACAGTCAGAAAAAAATATCGGCGGAACAGAATCAAAATCAAAACAACAAAAAAATCATAGCAGATAAAAGGTAAAAATGAGAAAAAAAACTTTAATACAAAAAATTGACACAAAACAGAAAAAATAGCAAAAAACTAAATAAAAAAACAGGAATGAGATAAATCGAGATAAAATTGGTAAAAATGAAAAAAAAAATAAAGCAAAATAGGAAATTGAGTAATAATAAGATAAAATAAAAATAAAATTGAAAAACAGGAAAAAAATAATATCGAAAAATCAAGAAAAAATTGCAATAATTGTTAAAATAAGAAAAAAGGAATAATTGGCAAAAAAAATCACAAAATTGACATATCTATAAAACAGAAAAACGAAAAAATCAGACAATTCTTAAAAACAAAAAAAAATACAAAAAATTGATAAAAAATTGGAAACAAACTAGAAAATATAATAAACTCGAGAAATAAAGGAAAAAACGAAAAAAAAAATCGAAAGATCAAGAAAAAATCGCAATAATTATAAAAAAAGGTAAAATATGAAAAAATGTATAACAAGAAATTTTTAAATACGGAAAAATAGGAACAAACGAAAAAAAATAACAAAAAAAAAACAGAAAAATCGAAAAAAAAAATAAAAAAACAGGATTCAGATAAATCGAGTTAGAATTGGTAAAAATGAAAAAAAGCAGAATAGGAAATTGAGTAAAAAATTGGAAAAATTAAGATAACAAAAATAAAAATAAAAAACAGGAAAAAAAAACGAAATAATATAAAAAAATCAGGAAAAAATTGCAATAATTATTAAAAAAAGAAAAAATTGGAAAAAATAATCGAAAAATTGACATTTCTACAAAACAAAAAACAATCGGACAATTTAAAAAAAAAATGAAAAATCAGACAATTTTAAAAAACAAGAAAAAATACAAAAAATTGGTAAAAAATTGGAAACAAACTAGAAAATATAATAAACTCGAGAAATAAAGGAAAAAACAAAAAAAAAAATCGAAAAATCAGACAATTCTGAAAAACAAGAAAAAATACAAAAAATTGGTAAAAAAAATTGAAAACAAACTAGAAAATATAAAAAAATGGAGAAATAAAGAAAAAAACAAAAAAAAATTGAAAGATCAAAAAAAAATCGCAATAATTATAAAAAAAGGTAAAATATGAAAAAAGTATAACAAGAAATTTTTAAATACGGAAAAATAGGAACAAACGAAAAAAAATAACAAAAAAAAAACAGAAAAATCGAAAAAAAATAATAAAAAAACAGGATTCAGATAAATCGAGTTAGAATTGGTAAAAATGAAAAAAAAGCAGAATAGGAAATTGAGTAAAAAATTGGAAAAATTAAGATAACAAAAATAAAAATAAAAAACAGGAAAAAAAACGAAATAATATAAAAAAATCAGGAAAAAATTGCAATAATTATTAAAATAAAAAAAAATTGGAAAAAATAATCGAAAAATTGACATTTCTACAAAACAAAAAAACAATCGGACAATTTAAAAAAAATGAAAAATCAGACAATTTTAAAAAACAAGAAAAAATACAAAAAATTGGTAAAAAATTGGAAACAAACTAGAAAATATAATAAACTCGAGAAATAAAGGAAAAAACGAAAAAAAAAATCGAAAAATCAGACAATTCTGAAAAACAAGAAAAAATATAAAAAATTGGTAAAAAAAAATTGAAAACAAACTAGAAAATATAAAAAAATGGAGAAATAAAGAAAAAAACAAAAAAAAATTGAAAGATCAAGAAAAAATCGCAATAATTATAAAAAAAGATAAAATATGAAAAAAGTATAACAAGAAATTCTTAAATACGGAAAAATAGGAACAAACGAGAAAAAATAACAAAAAAAAAATCGAAAAAAAATCGAAAAAATTAAAAAAAAAACATTAGACTAGGAAAAAAATGGTAGAGTCAAAAAAATATAATAAAAATAAGAAAAAACGACATAAAGTTAAAAAATCAAAAAATATTGTAAGAACAGTTAAAAATTAACAAAAAGAAAGAATAGTGAATAAAACAAAAAGATAAGTTTTCTACAATAAGAAATTGGAAAACAAGTTGAAGATAAACAAACAGGAAAAAAACCGAATGAAGTCAAAAAATCAAGAAAAAGTCGTGAAAAAAAACGAAGAGATGAGATTTCTACAAAAAGAAACTGGAAAAAAAAGATGGAGTCAAAAAAATAATAAAAAAACAGGAAAAAAAACGAAATCAAGTAAAAAATTAAGAAAAAATTGTAAAAAAAGTTAAAAATTGAAAAAATAAAAAAAAATTAAAAAAAAAAATAAAAGATAAGATTCCTACAATATGAATATTAAAAATTCCCACAAATTCAGTTCAAAACAATAACCTTATATTTGTACTTAAAACAAATAACTTTTAATCAAATGGAAACATTATAAATCATAATTAAAATTAAATTAAGCATTGTTGATGATAGATTCATCAAGTTAAATATTATTTACACTTCCTTAATGCTAGAAATTGAACAATAAAACTGCAACAAATAAAAATCGCATCTATCCATTTAGTTTGACTCATTTCAGAGGAGAATTTCATTGCAAATAACCAGTTAGTAATAAGTTCCTATAACAAGATATTGCTTTCTTTGTGTGTATTTTATTCAACAGTTCACCCAGGTAAGTTTTATGGTTAATGTAGGAAATTATATAATCTTTTCTCCAGTTTTCACTTTCAATATCTTCGAGAAAGATCATATTAAAACCGACAAAGTTGTGTATTTTGTGATTTAGGCCGGTTGGTTTTAATTGTGTCTCAGAGGAACTAATAGTTTGTGAAGTAATTATAGCAATTAATTTTAATTTAATTACAATTTTCTCAAGTGAATACAATTTTTATACTAATATAAGGTCTTTTTGAAGTTCTATTATCATTTTTGAAGTATTCTTAGAAGCAGTACAATTTTTATTGCCCTTAAATGTTCCTCTAATCCTTTTTTTTACCAAATTTTGTTTTTGTTTTAGATTTTTTTTTATTTTTTCTTGCCAATTTAAAGAATGCTTGTTGTAAGACAAATCTTCAGCCAATTTTGTAGTTTGAAGATGCTTCTTCAAAGTTTTTGAAGTATTCTTAGATGCAGTACCATTTTTGTTAACTTTACATGCATTACCAACACATTCTTTTACAAATTTTGCTCGTCTATCAACTTTTTGATCCTTCTAAACTATTTAGAGAATCGGATGTTAAAGAATACGCTTTAGGTCATTTATATAGATGCTTCTTCAAAATTTTTAAAGTATTTTTAGGTGCAGTACAGTTTTTATTATCTTTAGATGCATTGCTCACACTTTCTTTAACAAATTTTGTTCTTCTATCAGCTTTTTGTTCTTTTTTAGACTATTTAGAGAATCCGATGTTGTAAGATAAGCTTTTGGTCTTTTTTATTAATGCTTCTTCAAAATGTATGTAGTATTCTAAATTTTTATTATCTTTAGATTCATTTCCAATACTTTCTTTACCAAATTTTGTTCTTCTATCGGCTTTTTGATCCTGTCTAGACTATTTAGAGAATCCGTTGTTGTGGGAGAAGCTTTTAGACACCACTATTATCTCTAAATGCTTCTTCAAAGTTTTTGGTGCATTACCAGATGTAGTAAAATTTTTATTAGCCTTAGATACAGTATCAACCGTTTCTTTACCAAATTTTGTTTATCTATTAGCTTTTTGATCCTGTCTAAACAATTTAGAGAATCCGATGTTGTAGGATAAGCTTTAGGCCATTTTTGTAGATGCTTCTTCAGAATTTTTAAAGTATTCTTAGATCAGGTACAGTTTTTATTATCTTTAGATGCATTGCCAACACTTTCTTTATCAAATTTTATTCTTCTATCAGCTTTTTGATCCTTTCTAGACTATTAAGAGAATCCTTTGTTGTGGGATAAGCTTTTAGACACTTTTGTTGTCTGTAAATGCTTCTTTAAAGTTTTTGGTGCATTATTAGATGTAGTAAAATTTTTATTACCTTTAGATGGATTACCAAAACCTTCTTCACCAAATTTTGTTCGTCTATCAGCTTTCAGATCCTGTCTAGACAATTTAGAGAATCCGATGTTGTAGGGTAAGCTTTTGGTCATTTATTTAAATGCTTCTTCAAAATTTTTAATGTATTTTTAGGGGCAGTACAGTTTTTATTATCTTTAGATGCATTGCCAACACTTTTTTTTAACAAATTGTGTTCTTTTATCAGCTTTTTGATCCGTTCTAGACTATTTAGAGAATCCGTTGTTGTGGGATAAGCTTTTAGACACTTTTATTTTCTATAAATGCTTCTTCTAAACTTTTGGTGCATTATTAGATGTAGTACAATTTTTATTACCTTTGGATGTATTACCAACACTTTCTATACCAAATTCTGTTCATCTATCAGTTTTTCGATCCTGTCTAGACAATTTAGAAAGTCCGATGTTATAGGATAAGCTTTTAGTCATTTTGCTAGATGCTTCTTCAAAATTTCTAAAGTATTTTTAGGTGCAGTACAGTTTTTATTATCTTTAGATGCATTGCCTACACTTTCTTTAACAAATTTTGTTCTTCTATCAGCTTTTTGTTCTTTTTTAGACTATTTAGAGAATCCGATGTTGTAAGATAAGCTTTTGGTCTTTTTTATTAATGCTTCTTCAAAATGTATGTAGTATTCTAAATTTTTATTATCTTAAGATTCATTTCCAATACTTTCTTTACCAAATTTTGTTCTTCTATCGGCTTTTTGATCCTGTCTAGACTATTTAGAGAATCCGTTGTTGTAGGAGAAGCTTTTAGACACTTATATTATTTTTAAATGCTTCTTCAAAGTTTTTGGTGCATTACTAGCTGTAGTAAAATTTTTATTAGCCTTAGATACAGTATCAACCGTTTCTTTACCAAATTTTGTTTATCTATTAGCTTTTTGATCCTGTCTAGACAATTTAGAGAATCCGATGTTGTAGGATAAGCTTTAGGCCATTTTTGTAGATGCTTCTTTAGAATTTTTAAAGTATTCTTAGATCAGGTACAGTTTTTATTATCTTTAGATGCATTGCCAACACTTTCTTTATCAAATTTTATTCTTCTATCAGCTTTTTGATCCTTTCTAGACTATTAAGAGAATCCTTTGTTGTGGGATAAGCTTTTAGACACTTTTGTTGTCTGTAAATGCTTCTTTAAAGTTTTTGGTGCATTATTAGATGTAGTAAAATTTTTATTACCTTTAGATGGATTACCAAAACCTTCTTCGCCAAATTTTGTTCGTCTATCAGCTTTCAGATCCTGTCTAGACAATTTAGAGAATCCGATGTTGTAGGGTAAGCTTTTGGTCATTTATTTAGATGCTTCTTCAAAATTTTTAATGTATTTTTAGGGGCAGTACAGTTTTTATTATCTTTAGATGCATTGCCAACACTTTTTTTTAACAAATTGTGTTCTTTTATCAGCTTTTTGATCCGTTCTAGACTATTTAGAGAATTCGTTGTTGTGGGATAAGCTTTTAGACACTTTTATTTTTTATAAATGCTTCTTCAAAGCTTTTGGTGCATTATTAGATGTAGTACAATTTTTATTACCTTTAGAAGTATTACCAACACTTTCTATACCAAATTCTGTTTATCTATCAGTTTTTCGATTCTGTCTAGACAATTTAGAGAATCCGATGTTATAGGATAAGCTTTTAGTCATTTTGCTAGATGCTTCTTCAAAATTTCTAAAGTATTTTTAGATGCAGTACAGTTTTTATTATCTTTAGATGCATTGCCTACACTTTCTTTAACAAATTTTGTTCTTCTATCAGCTTTTTGTTTTTTTTAGACTATTTAGAGAATCCGATGTTGTAAGATAAGCTTTTGGTCTTTTTTATTAATGCTTCTTCAAAATGTATGTAGTATTCTAAATTTTTATTATCTTTAGATTCATTTCCAATACTTTCTTTACCAAATTTTATTCTTCTATCGGCTTTTTGATCCTGTCTAGACTATTTAGAGAATCCGTTGTTGTAGGAGAAGCTTTTAGACACTTATATTATTTTTAAATGCTTCTTCAAAGTTTTTGGTGCATTACTAGATGTAGTAAAATTTTTATTAGCCTTAGATACAGTATCAACAGTTTCTTTACCAAATTTTGTTTATCTATTAGCTTTTTGATCCTGTCTAGACAATTTAGAGAATCCGATGTTGTAGGATAAGGTTTAGGCCATTTTTGTAGATGCTTCTTCAGAATTTTTAAAGTATTCTTAGATCAAGTACAGTTTTTGTTATCTTTAGATGCATTGCCAACACTTTCTTTAACAAATTTTATTCTTCTATCAGCTTTTTGATCCTTTCTAGACTATTACGAGAATCCGTTGTTGTGGGATAAGCTTTTAGACACTTTTGTTGTCTGTAAATGCTTCTTCAAAGTTTTTGGTGCATTATTAGATGTAGTAAAATTTTTATTACCTTTAGATGCATTACCAAAACCTTTTTCGCCAAATTTTGTTCGTCTATCAGCTTTCAGATCCTGTCTAGACAATTTAGACAGTCGTTTCTTGAAATAAAAATTTTTGACCACTTTTATAGTCTTTAAATGCTTCTTTAAAGTTTATTATAGACAATTTTGTCTTTCTGTTAGTTCTTTTATCATTTTTGGAGAATTCTTAAGTGCAGTACAATTTTTATTACCCTTAAATGTTCCTCAAATCCTTTTTTATCAAGTTTTGTTCTTTGACAAGCTTTTTGATCCGTTCTAGGCTATTTAGAGAGTCCTTTATTTCAAGGTTTTTTTTTACCACTTTTATAGGTTTTAAATGCTTCTTTTAGGTTTATTAAAGAAAATTTTGTGTTTTCGTTAGTTCTCTTACCATTTTTAAAGTATTAGGTACCCTTAGATGTCCTTCCAATAATTTTTTATGGAATTTTGTTTTTCTATTAGGTTGTTGATCCTTTCTAGACTATTAAGAGAGTCCTTTGTTGCAAGATAAATTTTTATGGCCTGTGTATGATCATATTTTTTTTAATTAATTGTTAATAATCCCATTTTTAAATGAATAAATTATTCTTTAACAAAGGTAGGTATGTAAAAGTGCAAAATTGACCTTGTATGATCTCTTAAAAACAAGTATTTTATTATTTTTATTGTTTAAATTGTTTGTTATTGATTCAAAAGTAAAATGAAATTAGGAATTGGATGAATGCATTTTTAAGTGACTAAGCAACGATTTTAATTTTTTTCGTCTTTTTTTCAAAGACAAACAATTTAAAGCACGTATCTGATTTAAAAATATTATTTTTAGGAACACGATTAGTATTTATTTGCCACTACCCGTCCATATAGTTATTAATCTATCAACATGGTAATATGTATAGAAAAAGATTTAGATAATGTTCCATTTATTCAACTTGGTTCTCATTGTATGAGACTCGATTTAGAAGAAATTGGAGAGGAAGATAGGAAAAGGGCTGAAATAGAAATCTGTGAAACACCAGAAAATGTTAAATATGGAATAACGAAATTACAAGAACTGATCGAAGGTAAGAATAAGTCATTTTAGCACTTAATATATGCAATTAGAGTATAGTTTACACGACAAAACCCTTATAAATCACCCTTAAAATCCTTACAAATCACCCTTACCAACAGGCTAACGAACCTAACTTTGGGTAGAGCTAGTTTGATCAATTTCTTTTTTATGAAAATTTAAGATCTTAACTATAGATAGGCTAATTAACCCTAATTTCGATTTATCTCATTCCCACATACCTTTGCAACCCTTATAAACCACTCCAAACCAATCCATAAAAAGGTTAACGTACCTAACTCTGGGTAAAGCGAGTTTATTCAACTAATTTTTTATAAGAAAAAATTGATATCTACCTCTAGCTTAATCCTGGTATATCTCATTCCCATAAACTCTTACAACCCTTATAAACCCCCTATCAACCCATACATACGCTAAACTTCCTTTCTGTGAATAAAACGAGTGAAAGCAGGTAAATTTTTATAAAAAAAATACACATAGGTGGCAGCTTACTTTGCTTAGGGGTTGAGAGGGTAGGTAGTTTCAAACCCAAAAAAGGTAATGACTCAATTTGGACTAGATTTATTGCCTCGCGATTAATTATTGAACGTTTTCGCGCACTGTGCGTTGCTTCAGTTATCACAAAGTATGATATTGTTACGAGCTGGTCCGGACCTGTCACCCAGAAAGTAGTGACTTTGCGATAACTGAAACGACGCACAGTGCGCGAAAACGTTCAAAAATTAATCGCGAGGCAATAAATCTAGTCCAAATTGAGTCATTCCCTTTTTTGGGTTTGAAACTACCCTCTCAACCCCTAAGCAAAGTAAGCTGCCACCTTTGTGTATTTTTTTTTTTATAAACATTTACCTGCTTTCACTCGTTTTATCCACAGAAAGGAAGTTTAGCGTATGTATGGGTTGATAGGTGTGGTTTATAAGGGTTGTAAGGGTTTATGGGAATGAGATATACCACGATTAAGGTAGAGGTAGATATCAATTTTTTAGTGAGTGAGTCGCCGTTCTAAGAATCTGGAAATATTCGAGTGGCTGTTGGAATGTTCGATTCTAGAAGGTTGTTTTTCGTTGTAACTTTGGAGATGCTTCTGGAAGGATTTAATTTCATATAAAAGGGACCGCTTTGGACGGAGAGTAATAGTAATTTTTTTTTTTTTAGGTGAACCCGACCTTTACGTTCCATTGGAAGAACATGGTTTTTTAATAAAATTTTTACGGCCTTGTCGATATAATCCAGAACATGCTTTTAAAATTATGAAAAGATATTATACATATAAAATAAAACATCCAAAAATATCGGAAAATATAACACCACATGCTATTCGACACGTTTTTGATACCGAAGTATTTAAAATTCTACCAACAAGATCTGATGATGGAAGTAGATTAGTTATAATGAATATAGGAAGTAAGTTTTTTATAGTTCTTTATATGGGAAAATACTTTGTACCATCATCAATTTACTTTGCTTTAATTCAAGAAAAACTTTCAAATTAACTCCCAATTCTTCTTAAACTAAGTATTGGTCATCATAACCAGTTTCTACAAATGCACAATCAAAGAGCTTTTGGATACATTGTAAGAGCTTCTGAATACATTAAAAGAGCTTTTTAAGATATTGAAAGAGCTTTTGGAGACATTAAAAGCGCCTTTGGTGACACTAAAAAGCTTCTAGTGACATTGAGACAGCTTCTGAAAACTCTTGAGAAAATTTGAGTAAGATGTGCTCATCACATTGAATCCAGTAACCCTTTGAATTATTATCGAGTTCTATCAACCCAAAAAAAAGAGCTTCTAGAGACATTAAAAGAGCTTTTAAGAACATTGAAAGTGTTTTTGGGTGATTGAACGAGCTTTTGAAGAAAAGGCTTTTTTGGTAACACTAAAAAGTTTCTCGAGACTTTGAGAAAGAGATAGAGAGAGCTTCTGAATACTGAAAATATTTAGCAATTGTGTGCTCATAAATAACAGAGTTACTATCACATTGGATCTAGTAACTTTTTGGATCTCTATCGAGAAGTAGGTTTAGAAAATTTAAAGGCATCAAGGACATTAAAAGAGATTGAGACATTGAAACGGTTTCTGGAGATTTTGATAGAGCTTTTGGGACATTGAAAGAAATTTTGGAGACATTGAAAGAATTTCAGGAAACTTTAACAAAGCTTTTGAAAGCTTTAAAGAAGTTTAGTAATTGTCTGTTAATAAGAGCAGATCTAATAATTTTTAAATTACCATTGATTCCTTAAACCCAACGGTAGGCATTAAGTCCTGGAAAGGCTTTCTGAAGATAATAAAAGTGCTTCTGGGTATATTACAAAAGTTTATAGGAAATTTAAAAGAGCTTATGGAGACATTAAAAGTGCTTCTAGAAATATTGAAAGAGTTTGGGAATATTAAAAAAGCTTTTAGAGCATTGAAAGAGCTTTTGTATATATTGACACGCTTTTGGGGACATTGAAAAAGCTTTTGGAGACATTAAAAGGGATTTTAGTGACCCTAAAAAGTTTCTAAAGGAAACCATGTTGTCTGATTTCATCTCTCAAAGTCTTCTTCAATTTCATGGTTTATTTTGTTGTATTTTGATCTTAAAAATTTTTTTGCAACCTATAGAAGCCCATTTTTGCCTCCCCCTTCAAGATTATGTGAAGAAAAGGAAGATCCAACAGGACTTTCATTGCTGCTGTTGGAGTGCCTCTAAAAGCTCCAGTTACCCTAACAGAAGCAAGCCTTTAAATTTTGCTAAACTTGATGATGGCAATAGTGTGAGAAATAGTTTATCTTTGGGAACCATGTGGTCAGATTTCATCTCCCAAATGTCTTCTCTAATTTCTTGGTTTATTTTGTTGTACCCTAATCTTTAAAATGTTGCTCAGATTATTTTTCAACCTGTAAAATTATTGTCTACTCCTTTAAGATTAGGTGAAGAGAAGCAAGTCTTTGAACCTTGTTTAGCTTGATTATGGCTTTCTTGTAGAGTTTAAAAGTCCATCAATGCTTTTCCCTTTAAGATTATGTAAATAGGTCTTATAGGACTTCCACTGCTGCTGTTAGAGTGCCTATCAGAGCGCCAAGCAAGCAAGTCTTGGAACCTTTCTTAGCTTGATGATGGCATTGGTGTCTTTCATAGTCTTATTATCATTACCAGATTTCATAAAAGGTATGGTAAAACTTTTACCGTTAATAGTATTGTTTTTTATGTTGTCTTTTATTGTTAAGTCTTACTATCATTACCAGATTCTACAAAAGGGGTGATAAAACTCTTAACCATCGACTTACCGTTGATGGGAAGGTAATTAACCATACTTCTTTTAATTAGAGTATTCTAGATTGGTTGTATATGTAAAATTTTAGCAAAGTGGGACACAAAAAAAGTCACTTTAGAAGATATATTTAAAGCAGTAATGGTGACAATGGAAATAGCAATGTTGGAACCAAAAACTCAACTTGGAGGTGCTAATGTTATATTGGATATGGATGGTTTATCTTTAACACATATGTATCAGTTTTCTCCAACTACTGCTAAATTGATAACAGATTGGGTTCAGGTATAAAAATTTCCTAAAATTTTTGATATGATTTATTTGATAAATTTTTCGCAGGATTGTGTAGCAGTGAGGTTAAAAGGGATCCATATTATTAATCAACCATATATTTTTAATATGTTGTTTGCTATATTTAAACCATTTTTAGGGGAAAAACTTAGAAAATTGGTAAGTATGCTACGAATTCTGCTTTTTTTTAAATATAAATTTTGTTTTTATTTTTAGCTTTACTTTCATGGTAGCAATAAAAAATCACTTCTAGCTAAAATTTCTCCAGAAAGCTTACCAGAACAATATGGAGGTACAGCTGATATTCCCAATTATCCTGGAAGTTTATTTTCGGATATGCTATTCTATTATGAAGAGGATTTTGAAGGTATTTTTTTTAAATACTTAATTATAGAAATTAAGCTTTGCTACAGAAGTGAAATACTTAGGTGTTATCCTTGACAGCAAGCTGACATGGAACTCACACATAGAAAGCAGAGTTAAAAAAGCATTTATATCTTATGAGCAATGCCACCGAACCATAGGACAGAGCTGGGGATTATCCCCCAAGGTCACCATGTGGATCTACACGGCAATCATAAGACCTATGCTAACATATGGTGCTGTCGTGTGGTGGCCTAAAGTGAAACAAACGACAGCTATCAAAAAATTAAACCAAATTCAAAGATCAGCATGCCTTCTCGTAACAGGAGCCACGCGAAGCACACCGACCAGCGCAATGGAAGTCATACTCGGTCTCACCTTGATATATTTGTTAAGGAGGTCGCATTGATGACCATGGTACGCTTTCGCACGGTTGGTATCGAACCCACTGTAGGGACTGGCACCCATAGGGCAGACACGGATGCCGTCGCACCAAGATTTGTCTTTGACAAACCCTACAAAATATTAACAAACAAGACAGCAGACCCCAACGTAGTGAACGCTCTGAGCGTATATACAGATGGATCAAAAACAAAGCAAGGTGTGGGATGTGGAATTTACTCTAGATCCTTAAGCCTAAAAATAAAATGGGCTATTAATGGCTTGTCAAGTGTGGTTCAGTCAGAACTCACAGGCATAACCATAGCTTCAAAAGAATTAATCAATAGGAACATCACAGGCAGGAATATAAATATATACACAGACTGCCGACAAGCACTACTGACCTTGAATAGACCACGTTTCACTTCAAGTTCAGTACTAGAATGTCACCAATCTCTAACTGAGGCCAGCCAGAATAACGTGGTCACTTTCAGCTGGATCAAAGGACATGGGAACTCTAAAGGCAACCGCATTGCGAACAATTTAGCAAGGAGGGCTGCGGGCTACAAATATGTTAGCCCTCGGCCATCTACCAAGCTAGCATTGTCCGCAGTCGTGGACCTTATCAAACAGCACTCTCACCAAAAATTTATACAGTGCTGGGATGAAACTACGAACTGTAGACTAGCCAGAGAGTTATTACCTCACCCTGGCGAGGAAACAGCAAAAAAATTTAAGGCATTGACCAGACAAAATCTCCGAACAGCTGTGGGAATCTTGACAGGTCACTGCCAATTGCGACAACATCTCTTTAGGATGAAATTAACAGAATCGCCGCTATGCAGAGGCTGCGAACAAGAAGAGGAAACAGTAGAACACATTATGTATGACTGCTCTGCTTTTTCTGAAATCAGAAGATCCGTGTTGGGCGAGTATTGGCTTACACCAGCCGATGTCAGGGAGATTCCCCTCGGGAGCCTCATCACCTATTTTAAATCACTAGGCCTGGTGACAGCCTGAGGTGAGGATATCCCTACATACGGGAGGATGCACAATGGGTCATATGTGGCCTCAGTGCTGGCTGAGCACTAGCTCGCCCCTCCCAAATTTCCAGATCCAGATAGAAATATTTTGAAGGCTTTGTTCTCATGTATCTAGATTATCAGTATGAAGAGTCCCAAAACATAACCTTGTGTAATTCCCAGTTTTCCTATTCTGATTCATTGAATTAAGAATGATCTTTTAGTAATTTATGTAGAAAATAACCTAAGATCACGTTTTTTTGTGCTTGTCATATCTACTGGTCTTGTTTTTGCTCAATTAAGTGTTATTTAAAAAAGTAAGAGTCCTAGAAAACATCCTTGTGTAACCTTACTTTTCTGTGCGCTTACTAAGGTAACGTGACTCAAAAAGTTCCAAGAGGTAACTTTGTGTCTACGGGTCTCTTATTCTTTTCTATCTTCTGGTATTATTAGTTAGAGACTAACAGAGGTATAGAGGTATTAAAATATGGCTCATCTTTGCTCTAATAGGTGACATGAGAAAGAGAGTGATGGATGTAAATAGATTTTTCATCGTTGCTTTTTAACTAAAGAAAATGAGAGACAAAGGTGGAGTAGAATTTAGAGACCATTTATCTGGACTTTTTAGATGACATCAAAAGAAAAGAAAGAGAGGTGAGAGAATGTCAGAGGTAAAGAAGAAGAAGGTCCTAGAAGCTATCCTTTTGTTATACAACGTTTCTATTAAAATAAGGATTCTCATTATTGTGACTCAAAAAAGTACCAGAATGTATTTTTGTGTCTTACGTCGCACTTATTATTTTCCATCTTCTGGTAAGAGTCCTAGTAGTTATCCTTGTGTCACACCACGTTTCTTTGTTTGTTACGTCCTTCTCGCTTTTTTCTTCTGATATCATTGAAGTTGGGGACTCACAAAGGTTGACAGTAGTTTATTTTTGCTCTATGTAGATAGGAACTAACAGATTTTTTATCGTTGCTTTATTAGGTGACATGAAAAAAATAGAGGGACAGAAGTGGTGAAGAATTAAGAGGTTTTTTTCGTTGTTTTATCAGGAAAACTGAAAAATGAATTGGCAAAGGTAAAAAAGAATTTATCTGTTCTTTATTAGGTGACATAAAAAGGCAAGGAAGAGAGGAGTAATCTAATCTAATTTAATATAATCTAAATAACCTGGCATGGTCTCTCCAGTGGAGCCCCATGTTTGAGCACTGCTTCCTGTGGGAATATTGTGACCAGGTTCGGCGCCAAGAGTCCTTACATGCACCCGATGCATATGGGACTCTAGTTTGTTCAGCTGAAAATCAACATCCCGCTGATCTTCAGGTAGGCTAGAATCCAGGTGTCCTAAGTTCTTTGAGTTACTGTTGCCACAGGGCAGTTCCCTTTATAAGAGATTTGAGTCCTGTGACCAGCTCCTCAAGGTGGTGATAGGATTCAGGATTCGTGTCACCGAAGATGAGGAACCGTTTATAGTCCAAGGCCTCACACTCGAATAGATTGTGAGTTACCGTCTCATCGTCCATGTCGCACAGTAGGGACAAGGTGGTTTCCTGTGTCAGAATCCCCATCCTCCGAAGGTGTAGTATGAATGGTCCATGCCCAGTGAGCAGGCTCACTAGTACTCTAATCTGACTCCTGCCAAGATTCAGTATGCCAGCCTCGGACCAAGATGACGAAATCGTCAGCATAGGCCTGGGCATGTATTTCCGACTCATTGAGCTCCCGAAGCAAAGGGTCAGACGCGAGGTCCCACAACCGAGGAGAGATGACTCCCCCCTGCGGGCATCCCCTAGTGGACAACACCTCGCTCGAGGTGCCAAAACAGGTCGGCAGTGATAAGTCGCCCTCTCAGAAAGGTCTCTATCCACCCAGTAGTGGCAGAGTCTAGCCCTCCAAGGGAACCGACTATGGCATCGATAGAAGTATTATCAAAGGCACCCTGGACATCTAGAAAGACGGCCAGAGCCACTTCTTTTCGGTCCAGCGCTGATTCGATCTTGTCAACCAAGACGCGCAGCGTGGTTTCTGTGGATTTCCCACAGTAACAAAAGTAGAGATTTTAGATCGGTTTGTTAATAGGATAAAAAAGAAAGAAATATATTTGGAGAGGAAACGAGAGATATTTCATCATTTCATAGACAATTTTTTTGGGTCCAAGCAAGAACATATCATTTTTTCTCTTTTTTACGCCAATTCTAACTTTTATTTAACTTCCTTGTTTATGTATTTTTCTCTTTCAGTTCACAATACTTATGGTTATAGACAACCAAGAAAATGTTAATGGATGTAAGAAACAACCATTTAAATAAAATCCTATTTCTATATTTTTATGAATGTAGATTATATTGTTGTTAAAAAGACTTTTTAAAATAGGTTAGGTAAATAAAATATTTTTAACTTTATATAATATTGGCGATACTTTTGATAAATATAATAATTCTTAATAAAGGACTAAAAAATTTAACACACAATTTATTTTTACGAGATTTTTATTAAAATAGTAAAATTTAGTGCAACTAATCCACGCCCCGATATAGTCCGGACACCAGAAGTAAAATTTAAAAAAAGTCATTGAGATGCAAATAGTTCATTTGGACCGTAAGGTGGCGCAGTCGATATTTCATATATTTAAACAAGCGAACAATTCTTTACTTAATTCAGTACTATGTGACCACCGCAAGGTGGTGCAGTTAATATTTTATATATTTAAACGAGCAATTTTCACTTAATTAAGAACTATGACGCCACTGCAAGGTGGCGCAGTCGGTATTTCATATATTTTAACAAAAGAGTAACTCTACTTGATTTAGTACTATGACACAACCGCAAGGTTGTCACGGGCTAAATCCGCGCTAGGAATAATTAGTAACTACTTACTGTAAGTATTGCATCATAATTGGGGTTAAACAGAAGCATTTGGAATCAAGAATAAGTTGATTTTTATTGTTCATAAACAATCACCATCTATTATCAGGTTCCGTTCTCAATTGTTGTCATTATATATTATTTTAAATATTATCACTTAAATTGTAAACAACTGATTGACAGTTGCTTCTTCTGTTTGTAAAACTTAGTATGTTGTTGTCTGCAGTCAGGTAATTCATTACATGCGCATCCGATTTGGCGAAGGCCACTAGCCAGCGACCCGGTCGGTTAGCTTAAGTTTGAGGAAAGTAAAGTCAGAGTCCTTTTTCCGGTAAGTGTCATTTCGTTGTTAAGAACCGACAAGCATGCCATTTTTTGCTTTTGACCGTCGACTGAAGTCATTGTTAGAGTGTTACCAGAAGATTTTCGGGTTAAGTTTTAAATCACAGTGCATCTGTATCAATTGTTTTTGGATTTTTGAAACTAAACCTTATTATCCATTCGAATCGTTATTGGAATTAGATTCTGTTGATATTTTTGGAGTGGTTCGAAGGATCCTCGTGTGAGGGATTTTATGAGATCTTCTGTCGATTAGATTACGGAACAGTCAACGAGGTGTTCAGTAATTAACTACCATACAAGACCGTCGAATTGCAGCCCTAGTGTGGCGTTGGTAGATCGCATCAGTACAGTTAGCAACGAATACGTTATTACACTCTCTCTTATCAGTCTGGAGAGTTGCAATCTGTGTCAATCATAAAGGAAATACCCTATTAGTAGGGTTCTTGGTACGGGCTTAAGTTCTTGGAACGAGCTTAATTTTTCTGGGTGCGGGCCTAAGCTTTGGTAGGGGTCTATTGTCCATTCAGGCCTGATGGCAAAGTGGCGCAGTCGATATCTCATATTTAAACGATCAATTATTACATAATTAAGTACCTAAAAACCAATTTGGTGCAATATATAAGAATAAATAAATTAAAATAACAATTACCAATTTTATTGATAACGTACTATATACATACATACAAATAAAACTTTAAGAAAGAGATAGAGAGAGCTTCTGAATACTGAAAATATTTAGCAATTGTGTGCTCATAAATAACAGAGTAACTATTACATTGGATCTAGTATTTCTTTGGATCTCTATCGAGAAGTAGGTTTAGAAAATTTAAAGGCATCAAGGACATTAAAAGAGATTGAGACATTGAAGAGATTTTTATTAAAATAGTAAAATTTAGTGCAACTAATCCACGCCCCGATATAGTCCAGACACCAGAAGTAAAATTAAAAAAAAGTCATTGAAATGCAAATAGTTCATTTGGACCGTAAGGTGGCGCAGTAGATATTTCATATATTTAAACAAGCGAGCAATTCTTTACTTAATTCAGTACTATGTGACCACCGCAAGGTGGTGCAGTTGATATTTTATATATTTAAACGAGCAATTTTCACTTAATTAAGTACTATGACGCCACTGCAAGGTGGCGCAGTCGGTATTTCATATATTTTAACAAAAGAGTACCTAACTCTACTTGATTTAGTACTATGACACAACCGCAAGGTTGTCACGGGCTAAATCCGCGCTAGGAATAATTGTTTTAAAAGTAAACATTAGTATAAGTATAGCATCATAATTCGGGTTAAACAGAAGCATTTGGAATTAAGAATACCTAAGTTGATTTTTACTGTTCATAGTCAATCACCATCTATTATCATGTTCCGTTCTCAATTGTTGTCATTATATATTATTTTAAATATTGATTGACAGTTGCTTCTTCTGTTTGTAAAACTTAGTATGTTGTTGTCTGCAGTCAGGTAATTCATTACATGCGCATACGATTTGGCGAAGGCCACTAGCTAGCGACCCGGTCGGTTAGCTTAAGTTTGAGGAAAGTAAAGTCAGAGTCCTTTTTCCGGTAAGTGTCATTTCGTTGTTAAGAACCGACAATCATGCCATTTTTTGCTTTTGACCGTCGACTGAAATCATTGTTAGAGTGTTACCAGAAGATTTTCGGGTTTTAAATCACAGTGCATCTGTATCAATTGTTTTTGGATTTTTGAAACTAAACCTTATTATCCATTCGAATCGTTATTGGAATTAGATTCTGTTGATATTTTTGGAGTGGTTCGAAGGATCCTCGTGTGAGGGATTTTATGAGATCTTCTGTCGATTAGATTACGGAACAGTCAACGAGGTGTTCAGTAATAAACTACCATACAAGACCGTCGAATTGCAGCCCTAGTGTGGCGTTGGTAGATCGCATCAGTACAGTTAGCAACGAATACGTTATTACACTCTCTCTTATCAGTCTGGAGAGTTGCAATCTGTGTCAATCATAAAGGAAATACCCTATTAGTAGGGTTCTTGGTACGGGCTTAAGTTCTTGGAACGAGCTTAATTTTTCTGGGTGCGGGCCTAAGCTTTGGTAGGGGTCTATTGTCCATTCAGGCCTGATGGCAAAGTGGCGCAGTCGATATCTCATATTTAAACGATCAATTATTACATAATTAAGTACCTAAAAACCAATTTGGTGCAATATATAAGAATAAATAAATTAAAATAACAATTACCAATTTTATTGATAACGTACTATATACATACATACAAATAAAACTTCAATAAAAATATTTGTAGCTGTATAAAAAGTAAAATAGATAACAATAGAAGTGATGAAAATTGTATCACAAATGTATCTTAGGTAATAATACTCAACAATTATATTATTATAAAATAGGAAAAAAAAGAATAAAAAGGCTAACCACCTATCTAAAATTGTACAAACTATTGTACCATTGAGCGTTTTATTTATTTATTAATTTATTTAATTAAATATTTATTAATTTATAGATTTAAATAAATAAAATATCATAAGTAAAACTGGCAGAGGCAATAAGAGAAATCGATGTGAAAAATATAAAAAATAATAAATTAAATTTCATATTTTTGCTGTTTGTCATTTTTTGATGGCTAAAATATATGTTTAAGCTTCTTATAGTTCCCCCTTCTTCTTGTAACCATACGAGTTTATTGCTAAAAAAAAATAAATAAGATTTTTTCAAGATATATAATCGAATAAAAAAAATTAGGAAATTAGGATTGGAAAAAGGTGAAATTAAAGTTAGAAAATAAACCGTAATGAAATATTTTCTAGGGTTCTTCGAGCCGGATATCCAAAAACATCTTTATCATTCTTTTGTAATGTTAAATTTGGGGAAATTAGAAAAAACACATTTTTTTTAATTACGTCAAGTCAGCAAGACAATCGACGCCGGCCTAATAGCCCAAAAACCATTGATACAATAGACAATGGCCGCGAAAGCCTTTCACAGTTTATTTGTCGCCTCTATGGGGAGGAGATAGCAGCGTTGCACCGGCAACTGGAACAAGGAAGGAAGAAAAAAGCACAGTTATTAGCCTCCTTAGCTTTTCTATCTCGTTGTAGGGAAGAGGATGTCATACCAAAGTTCTTGAAAGCGAAACAAGTAATAAGATCTGCTCAATCTCGAAGAATTTATAACCGAACGGAAAAAGCTCTGCTCAGAGAGAGAATACAAACCACCAGAAGAAATTTAGCAGAGGTCGATACTAAACTATTAGGAATCTTTTATCAGCTAAGCAACAGACTTCACCGAACAGAGTGGGATAAAATTGATGCAATATCATATAGAAGCATGGAAAATGAACTACAAAGAAACACCGATCGCCAAAAAGACAAATTTGAAAGATTAACGAGAAACATTGGATCAAAGCAAACGCTAGACACTCAGAGAACGGTGATTAATGTTAGCAATCGGAACTTGTCTCCAGATGAGGTCTCCGTACTTGCTAAGGGCGGCAACTTTGCTATAACGCCAAAAGATGTGCCAAAGGAAGACATTATCGCAAATCTAGAATCCGCACTAAGATGTCTGCCAGAAGAAACAGCTCAGGAATTATGCACCGAATCAGCAAGAATTTTACAAAAGGCCAAACCACCCAAAAGTAACCTAAAGCCTAGGGAGTTAAGAGCAATTCAAGATCTAAACAAGGAGGAGAGTATACTGGTGTTAGCAGCGGACAAGGGAAATGCGACTGTTGTAATAAATACCGCAGATTATAAGAAAAAGATAAATGATTTACTAGATCCTAGCAGTTACAAGGAGTTACGCAATGATCCAACACAACGCGTAATTAGAACAACAAAGACCTTAGTGAAGAAGTCAAGTCTAGAAGAACAGACAAAGAAATTAATTTGTAAAAGTGAAGCTGCTATACCAAGACTCTATGGTTTGCTAAAGATACACAAAGCCAACATTCCGCTACGTCCCATTGTAAGCACCATTGGTTCACCGACATATGATTTGGCTAAACACCTCATCACTCCTGCAACCATACATCTGACTTACTGATTCGTATGTCAAAGATTCCACCCATTTTATTTCAAAAATTAAAGACTTAGTTCTTGAAGAGAATGATATATTAGTAAGTTTTGATGTAGTATCTCTCTTTACAAAAGTGCCCCTAAGCAATGCAATGGAACATATAGATGATAAATTCCCAGAGGACATCTCCAATTTGTTTAAACATTGCCTCACCATCACTTATTTTTCATGGAACAATAAGATTTACGAACAGATCGAAGGAGTAGCAATGGGAAGCCCTCTTAGCCCGGTAATAGCAAATTTCTTTATGGAAAAGTTCGAACAACTTGCGTTGGACAGTGCCCCATACAAGCCAAAAGTTTGGTATAGATATGTAGATGACACATTTGTAATATGGAGCCATGGGCAGGATAAATTGCAAGAATTTCTGACACACATTAACAGCATCCATGAAAAGATACAGTTTACGATGGAAATCGAAGACAACAACAAGCTGGCGTTCCTTGATGTGTTATTATCACGAAAAGGAAGATCATTGAGCCACACAGTGTACAGAAAACCTACACATACGGATCGGTATTTACATAGGGACTCCAACCACCACCCATGTCAGAAATATGGAGTCATCAAAACCTTAGCAGAAAGGGCAAGAAGAATTTGCGAACCCGAGGCACTAAACGCAGAGCTAACTCATATTCATGATGCTTTAAGGGCCAATGGTTATGCAGAATGGGAAATCAAAAGATCGATTGGACCAACAAATCGTAGACCCAAGGAAAATGAGCAAATCCAACCAGTAGCAAAAGCATTTCTGCCTTTTATTCCGGGAGTGACAGACAGAATTGGTCGATTGCTAAGAAAGAAAAATGTGAAGACTATTTTCAAACCAACGAGAAAAATCAAAGAATGTCTTCGATCGGCAAAAGACAGAAAAGATCCACTCCGTGCATATGTGGAAGCGTGTACATAGGAACCACCAAACGCTCGATCAACACCAGGATTAAAGAGCACAAGGCCAATTGTCGTCTGGGGCAGACAGACAAATCCGCCGTAGCGGAACATTCCCTCACTATGGACCATCGGATTAAGTTTGAGGAGACCCAAGTCCTCGCTACTACATCAGCATACCATTCCAGACTCTATAGAGAAGCCATAGAGATAGAGAAGCACCCCAACAACTTTAATAAAAAAAGAGGAAGCAGTCAAGATTAACAAAACATGGGTCCCGATAATAAAGAGTGCGAAAACTCTACCCTTAACGAACAACACCGACCAAAACCGATTGGAATCGAAAGCAACTGTGGCCCCGCCCACTTCCTTCCCGACGTATAAATACGAGCTGCGATCACGCAAAAATTAGTAAGTCGCAGACTGTCAACCAGGAAGCAACTTCTGAAGATGCCAACCGCTCGTGTTGGCGAAACGTCAAGTCAGCAAGACAATCGACGCCGGCCTAATAGCCCAAAAACCATTGATACAATAGACAATGGCCGCGAAAGCCTTTCACAGTTTATTAATTAATTTTCTGAAATCAGAAAAAAAACATTACTCTTTGCTATGATTTTACATAAAGTCCTTCGCGTCCGATAATAGGTACCTTTTTCTATAAACGTCAATAATTTCTCTCGTTTTAATTTCTCGATTTTTCTGAATTTTTTTTTAATTAAAAAGTATTCTCATCAATAATAAAAGATCCCTTAAAGAGAATTATAAAGGCAAATAAACATAATAGAAATAGTTCCTGGGTTCATCGAGCCGGATATTATTATATTTTGGCTTCAGCCCCAAAACTTCGCTTTAAAATAAACTTTAAAAGTTCGTTTGCTTCTTTCAGTTTAAAGGAAAAAAAAAAACAGGAAAAAAAGTAAGGATAATGTAGAGGAAAATTTAGATACTGACCAGCGTATTCCTTATCACACATAACCAAGAGTTCGTACCATTGATCACCATTAATTCTTGGTAGATCCAAAGTACCACCATAATATTCAGGTAAACATTCTGGACTCATATATTGGTGAAGACTTTTACGATCAGTACCATGGAAAATGATACGATTCCTTAATTTTTCTTTTAAGAAAGGCTTGAAGAGAGCAAAAACCATTTTGAAGATATATGGCTGGTTAACAATGTGAATATTTTTCACTCGAAGAGGAACGCTATCCTGTAAAAAAAGTTTCAAAAAAAAATTAACAAAACAGTAAATTATCAATATTCATTGTTTTCGTAAGTCTCCTCATTAAAATTATTTGTTTATTTGTAAGAATTAATTGCAATGGATTTTGGGTGATTTAATAATCCATTAGTTGATTGTTGAGATTTAATTGTTATTTAATATGTTTATAAATATAAACTTAACGTGGTATTAAAAGGTAATTATTATAAACATGTTAATGGGTATTTTAATTAGTGCGACTGTATTGAAGAAAATTTATTATTAAATAATAATCATTCTGCATTACTTTATTAATGTTTAAAAAAACCTCGATCTGATTTAAGTTAACATACTTTTCCAAAACAACAGAAGAATTACAATTTTTTTCTACTACAACTTTCCGTTCCAAAGGTTGTCGAACCTGCTCTCACCTACAAAGCCGTCATGGTGGGAGACTGTAACTCCAGACATACCCAGCTTGGGGACCACAGTTCCAACCAGAACAGCCTTATCGTAACAAATCAACAACAGAAATCCAACCTTCTTTAACCACAATGGTTGGTCCATTCCTGATCACATACTGAAAACCGTTACGTGTCAAGAATGGTTGAAGAACTGTGCTACATATGTGACAGAATCACCTACTACAACCTTCCGTCCTAAATGTTAACGATCCCTGTTCTCACTCACATGTCTTCTCTACCCAAAACCGTTCTGGTGGGAGACTTGAACTCAAGACATACCCAGTTTGAGGACCACAAATCCAACCAGAACAACCGAATCCTAATAAATCAGTTCATAAATCTACCAATCCAACTTTCTTTAACCACAATGGTTGCTACATCTCAGACCTCATTCTGGCTACCATTACGTGTCAAGGAATAATTGAAGATCTATGCCACGTAGGTGACAGTATCACCTACTACAACCTTCCGTCCTAAACGTTGTTGATCCTGCTCTCACTTACATGGCTTCTCTCCCCAAAGCTGTCCTGGTGGGAGACTTGAACTCCAGACATACCCAGTTTGGGATCACAGTTCGAACGAGAACAACCGAATCCTAACAAATCATCTTATCAATCTGCCAATATTCAGGATCAACAACAGCAATCCAACCTTTTTCAACCACAATGGCTGGTCTATCCTAGACCACATCTTGGCCACCGTTACGTGCCAGGAAATGGTTGAAGATCTATGCCACATAGGTTACAGTATGACCTACTACAACCTTCTGTCCTAAATGATGTCGATTCCTGCTCTCACTTACATGGCTTCTCTCCCCAAAGCTGTCCTGATGGGAGACTTAAACTCCAGACATACCCAGTTTGAGGACCACAGTTTTAACCAGAACAACTGAATCCTAACAAATAAACTCATCAAACTGTCAATATTCTGGATCAACAACAGCAATCCAACCTTCTTCAACCACAATGGCTGGTCTATCCTAGACCATATCTTGGCCATCGTTACGTGCCAGGGAATGGTTAAAGATCTATGCCACATAGGTGACAGTATCACCACCGACCACCTCACTCTTTTGATCAAAGCCTCAATAATAAATCCCCCTCCCCCAAAACCGAACTTCTTCTCATTTCGAGATTATAACCAAGCTGATTGGAACCTCTTTCAAACCGAGATTACTAAACAAATTCCCCCAAATTTCCTGCTTGAGACACCAGAAAACATCTACTCGTTCACTCTTTCCTTTTCTTCCTTAATTTATTGACACAAAGTTTGAAATATCTCAAAAACTATAAAAGATACAAAAAATCTAATGATATCTTCGTAATTGTGCTAAAATTGATCTTAATTTCATATAATACAATTTTCAGTCACTGTAGTGTTATGGCCGTTATGTTTAAAACAATAATTTGTAATTCCCTCGTATATCGATAACTACAAAAGCTATGAAAAATTTAGTTACATTTTGAAATTTGTAGCTTTTTTCTTTATTTTTAACAGAACAAAACAAATCAGCTGAAAAATTTAACGCTAACAAAAAAAATTTTAAACAATTACCGAACATTGAAAAAAAAATTGTTTCCTACTGTATACTTAAAAAATATTAAAATTTCTTTAAATACAAATTATCAAGACACTAATTTTAAGTGGAAACCTTGAAAATAATTTACGGTTGACAATATAAGCATAATTGTACCTATGCAAGTAATAATTTTATTTTTAATTTAAAATTAACCATTAATTAGCTCTTATATAATACTTTCCCGTTTTTTGATCGATTTTCCTACATGTATCGTGTTTTTTGTTTAAATTTTTCCGCATTTTCATTTTTTTTCCAATTTTGTCTCATTATATCGTTTCTAAGTGTTATTCTCTAGAAATCGTAACACAGCTTCATCTACCGGGCGTCTACGTAACCTAAATGTCAAACAATGTTAAAGAATTGTATCGATAAATTAGATTGTCTTCACTTTCCAAACTGCTTTTTTTCAGATTTGGCTCGTTTAGGTGCTTCCCTGCGGAACTTTGACGTTTGGTTTCGTAATCGTCACCAGTTACAATGTTGTACAGAAAGTTTTTATCTTTCTTGGACTCTTTGATGATGTCTTTAGAATGTTGAACGCATTTTTTGGTTATCCTTAAGCTTGTGCGGAACAAACCGTGAACAAACCTTTCTCATACCCAAATTACCTATCGAAATGCGATAGATTGAATCAATAAAGATTTTGGCTCATTTTTAATAAACAGAAGCACTTTTTCGACAGTTTCGGGTGTAATCACAAATTTCAGCTGCCAAACATGTTCGTCGTCTTCCAGCGACTCACAACCCTCTTTGAACCTTGTAAACCACTCGTAGATTCGGCCACGTAATAAAGAATTATCACCATAAACTTGTTTTAATAATCGATGCGTTTCGATAAATATATAAAGTTTAAAACAGAATTCAATGATGGCTCTTAGTTCGATGCTCATTTTTCGACCGATGTTAAAAAGGTACTGTCACTTTGAGCGCGATAACTCGGCGTGAGGTGGTTCGATTGTCATGAAATATTGACAGAACTCAATAAAAGATGTACCTATCGAACATTAGCACCAATAACAGATGGCGGTACTAGTATCGGATATTTCTTAAAAGTCCTGTTTACTTTGCAACAGACCTCGTATAAAGATTAAGAATATGATCCCTAATGTGTATATTTTTTAACTTTCTGTAACATATTACAAGTAATATCCACTATTCTGAGATATACCATGTTGCTGACGCGAACCCATAAGATTTTCTTTTATCAAAAAATCGTCTTTTTTACTTAAAAAAAATCGATGCAGTAAATAATGTTACGATAAAACTAATTTTTTAAGAGATAAATAAACCTTGAGAGAAAACTGGAAAGTGAAGATTATTACAGATAAAACAACGATGTTATGCATAATAAAAGCTTTTGTGTAAGTTAATAAAAAATTCTCTCGGCACTCTTACAGACCTTGTCAAGCATTGCTAGAAGGTTCAATGTCGCAATAATGACCAATCGTTGAGTATAACAAGAATAAAAATTACTATTTCGTGCATAAACTTGACGCAATTCAGTTAATGATCTCTTGATTTTAAGTGCATACCTATTTCATTGTTTGCACTTGCATATTAAACGAAATGATGGGTTTATCGTTTTGAAAAACAAATAATAGAATTGTTTCTAGCTCTGTTGTAATTATAATTACTGTTGTAAATGTTAAATCTATCAAAAAGGTAAATTTTTTAAACATATCGAAATATTTATCACTTCAGATCTAATCTAATGAGATATGATAACATGTAAATATCAATTACTAAACTAATACTTTATTAAAGTTATCGAATCAGATAAAATCAGCTCCAATTTGATATTATCTGTCAGTATCTCAAAGTAATTGTCACCATGGCAACCGTCACCATGGTAACCGTCACCATGGCAAGTGTCAGCATGGAAACCAATAAAAAACGGTTAAAAGTCTTTAATGATTAGCTACTGAATCTGTTGCCAAATCAATTACCAGGGCAACTGTTGTCATGGTAACCAATAATAAATTGGTCAAATCTCAAATGATTAGTGTCATTGTTTCTCATGCTGTTGCTATGGTACATGTTGGCTGAAGAAGGGGAAAAATGGTTAAAAGTACCATGTAAAAAGCTACTGAACCTGTTGCTATGGTAACTATTATGATTGAAGATCCACTGAACCAAAAAATAACCTTTGTAAGATTCAAAGGACATTTATCAAAGTTATATAATGAGATCTTAGATAACATGTTAATTACCAGAGCAACTGTCGTCATGGTAACCAATAAAAAATCGGTAAAATCTCAAATGATTAGTTTCTGATGCTGTTGCTATGGTAACAGTTGGTTAAAGAAGGTAAAAAATGGTTAAAAGAACCATATAATGACCGACTGAACCTGTTGCTATGGTAACTATTATGATTGGAGATCCACTGAACCAAAAAATAACCTTTGTAAGATTCAAACGACATTTATCAAAGTAATATAATAAGATCTTAGATGACATGTTAATTACCAGGGTAACTGTCATCATGGTAACCAATAATAAAACCGGTCAAATCTTAAATGATGAGTTTCTCATGCAGTTGCTATGGTAACTGTTGATTGAAGAAGGTGAAAAATGGTTAAAAGAACCATATAATGACCGACTGAATCTGTTGCTATGGTAACTATTATGATTGGAGATCCACTGAACCAAAAAATAACCTTTGTAAGATTCAAAGGACATTTATCAAAGTAATATAATGAGATCTTAGATGACATGTTAATTACCAGGGCAACTGTCGTCATGATAACCAATAATAAAACCGGTCAAATCTCAAATGATGAGTTTCTTATGCAGTTGCTATGGTAACTGTTGGTTGAAGAAGGTGAAAAATGGTTAAAAGAACCATATAATGAGCTACTGAACCTGTTGCCAGAGCCGTGTGAAGCTCCAAATTCGCCCGGGGCGAAACGTGAACTTTGCGCCCCCTCCCCAATTTGTTCAAACTGCTTTTTTTTAAATAAAAAAACAAGTATATGTATATATATATATATATATATATATATATATATATATATATTAAAAAACACAAAACAACAAAAAAATTAATGAACACAAAAATAAAATTCACAAAACAGAATATTTATATTAAAAAACAAACAAAACACAGAACAAAAAAAAATAAACACAAAAAATAAAATTCTTCTCTAGGTACCGATTATAGTAAATATAAAAAAAAACTTGAACTATAACAGAATCCTGAAAGAAAACTGGAAATTATAACGCAAAAAATTCGATTTTAGCCAGTAGAATACTACGATTCACATAAAATCACAGAAAATTAGAAACCAATAACTTTAACAAACACTATTTACAAAAACCATTATTTACAATTGCACTTTTCTTGCCTTTATTGAAGCAAAATTTTCTATCAGAGAACTTAGATCTAAATTTTGGGTCATTTAGTATTCCAAGGATAGTATACTTATATTAGTTAGCCTTTCTTGCCCCATAGATGATCTTAAGTAGGATTTTATTATTTTTAATTTGCTAAACGACCTTTCTGCCGAAGCTGCTGAAACTGGTATAGTTAAAAAATTCTATACGCTGTTTCCAAATTTTTATAATTTCCAACTAAATCAAAATCATGTATTAACTGAAGGATTTCGAAATGACCCATTTTATTTAGATTCGGATCTAATGAAGAAAAAAGTTTTTTAGCAGATATTACTTCGTTAGCAAACTCTGGTCCATTCAAGTCGTTGTAATATTTATTTGCAAGGTCCATGCAATATTTTGTGATAACTTCTTCATCAAAGGCCAGTAAATTGGAACCAGTTAAAAAATCAAACTCATCTGATAGTCTCTGCAGTTCTTTGAATCTCCAGTTTAGTTGTACAATTATGGTGTCAACAGCTTCCAAATATTTGATACGGAATGTATCTATTTGATTTATTTCGGAACCTTCGTCGGCACCTTCGTATTCGAATTGTTTACGAATTTTTCGTTTTCGTTTTTCTTCGAATTCGGGGATCACTTCTAGGAATTCAGCAAGATTTACACTCTTTTGGTATAAGGTTGGAAATTTATCATCTCTTATCGAAGATATGGTATTCTTTAAACTTTCCAGCAGCTTGGAAGCAATCGAAATGGTTACGGTTTTCTTCTGTAAGAGAATATTTTCCTCCAAAATTGTATTCCAAACTACTATTCCGGCAATAAAATTGAATTTTTTTAACTGTGAAATGAGATTTTTTGCACCTGAATATGTTTCTTCGTTTTTTCTGTTTTGCACCAACTTTTCTAGAGCGTTTATAATTTTTGGCAAATTATGATATACTGTAGATACAGCCTGTTTTTTAGAGGACCATCTCGTATCACAATGTTTTTTTAGAGTAACTTTTAGATAAGATAGTAGAGTATCCCACCGTTCAGAAGAAGAAGAAAAAAAGACAAATAAGTTTTGAAGTGTTCCAAAAAAAGATATCATAGTGGCAGATACACTAGCAGCATGAACTCCGACTAAATTTAGAGAATGAAAACAACACGGGACAAAATGTGCAAACTCGTTAATTTCGATAATTCGTGATTGCACTCCTTTATACTTGCCAGCCATATTAGCACCATTATCGTAACACTGTGCTCGGCAATACTTTATGTGTAATTGGTCTTTTTCTAATTTTTCTAAAATTACTTTGGACAATCCCTCTCCAGTTTTCTCATTGGTCCGGATAAAATCAAGAAATCTTTCTTCAATGGTACACTTTTCTTGTTTGGTTATTTTAACATAACGTATTATCTGGGTCATTTGTTCTTGATGGGATATATCTGTAGTACAATCAAAGGAAATAGCGAAATATTTTGCGGCTTGAATTTCATTAATAATATTTTTTTTCACCTCAGAAGCAAGTAGATGTATTACATTTTGGATTGTATTTGAAAAATAAGATAGAGTTCTTCCCGGTTTTCTTAAATTTTCAACGTGACACCGTAATTCCGGATCATATTTGGCAAGTAATTTAATGGTTTTAAGGAAAATCCCACAATCTTTACTGTCAATATCATTAGATGAACCTCTTAATGCTAGATTATTCTCCGCACAATGGAGTATAACGTCTATAACCACTGTGTCTCCATTTATTCTTTTCCAACTGTATAGTTTTCTCCAGTTTAGAATCAATTATCTGACCTGATTTTAGGCGCCTCTCGCATTCTTTCCATCGAATATATGTATTTCTATGTTCTTGAGAGTTTTCGTGGTCAGGTATCTGGGGATTTAATTTTTTCCAGTTAGTAAATCCCACCCTAGCTATCTTTGGAGTACGATCACAGAACTTGCCAAACAATAAACAGGAAAAGCAAAACAGCGATTTCCTACTTCGGCTATACATAAGCCAATCCCGTTTTACTTCTTCTCCATTTGGCATTACCTTATGGTACCATTTTACGGAAAATTGCCGCCCTTCACTGTCTTTAGATTTTGAATAATCCGCTGTCATGTCTTGTTTTGGCCCGGCTTCCACAAGAGTGGTAATTAACGACTGACTATAGGGACGCTTCCATATGGCAGGGTCTGAGAAAGAAATTATATTTTTTTCTTCTTCAATATTGTCATTACTACACTCATCTAAATAATCTAATATTGGTTGCTTTTCAGTCTTTTCTTTCAATATTTCAGTCTTACTCCCTTCTGTATCTTGTGGATCTATATCTATTTTTTCTGCAGTTTGCGCCGCTGGTGGAACCATCAGGGTAGAAGGGCCAGCTTGAGCGGTATCAACCGTACCGCTGGGTATCTTCGCCTTTTCCAACCATTTTTGCCATGAGTGGGCTAGTTGCTTCTTTTCTTCTTCTTGTTTTTTTCTCTGTTTTCGAAATTCAGCACCAGATAATTTTTTAGACATTTTTTTCTGTTTTCACAAGACTACACTGGTCCTTTTTTAATGAAACAAATAATAATACTTAACACAAAGCACAACACTTATTCTTAATAGAAATGAAGAACTAAATACGCATTATTTTACCAACCACCGCGTTAGTTTAAAAAATGAAAACGTAAAAGTGGGATATCCTCACTGCGACGCAAGGAACAGCTTTATCAGCATCTTCGGTCGCGATTACGATTTATATTTGTAAATAGCAGCTTCAAAGATGGAATAAGTCGGAAAAATGTGTTTTTTTAATAAGAATTAAGAATAAAATCAGTAGATTAGTAAACCAAATCCGTATATCAGTAGACGATGTATGAAATCAGTAGATCTACAGAAAAATCAGTAGGACTTGACATTTTTTTAATATTGTTATTATTGGAAATTTTTATTTTTATTTTCATTATTTTTTTATTGGGCGCCTCTCAATTTTGCGCCCCCTTGCACCAGCGCCCGGGGCGGCCGCCCCTTTCGCTCCCCCCCCCCCCCTTAACACGGCTCTGCCTGTTGCTATGGTAACTATTATAATAGGAGATCCACTGAACAAAAAAATAGCCTTAGTGAGATTCAAAAAACATTTATCAAAGATCAAATCTGATATCATCTTAAAATTTTAATACCCATGGCAACTGTCGTTATGGTAACCAACAAAAAAACGGAAAAATCTTAAAAAATTAGTTATTTATGCTGTTGCTATGGTAACTATCAGTTAAAGAAGGTAACCATGGTAATTATCACTATGACAACGAATAAACAATGTAAAAATAAATACTTACTAATATTGCTTAAACTGTTGCCATGGTAACTACCTTGGTAACGGTTGCTAAGGTAACTACCCTAGTAATGGTTGCTAAGGTAACGGTAGCAATATAACTCACAACAAAAATTATCTAATTGTGTTTTTGGAGTCGTTATAACAAATAAGCAATGATTTAAAATTAATATAATAACGATTTTTAAAGAAGAGAATAACTAAAGGAGATTCATAACTAACCTGTAACCAATCGACTATTCTTTTGGCGAATGATGGAGTAAATTTAGTTGTTTGGGAAAGTGTTAGACCGTCCATGTCGAATATCACAACAGCACCACAAACTTGGGTTTCAGGTTCCAACATGGCGGCTTCAAGGAAAAGTACACAGCCTTTGAAAACTTCGTCTAGGTTGACTACGTCTGTTTTCCATTTTTCTTTAATATAAATAATAGATTTTAATTCAATCGAAGTTTATGAAAAAAAAAAACTAAACTAATTTCATACTGTCGGTTTTCCTTTCGGTGTTTCGTGACGGTGTGCGCCAAAAGGTGCAAATATTAAAATAGATTTGTTAAAGTTAAATAAAGTATTATTACCCACTGAAAAATGTCAAACTTTACTTAAATATAGAAATTCAAATAAGATTTGTTGTCAACTGTATACAAGTTTATTAAAGTGACTTTAGGAAGTGTTGCCAACTTAAGAATATCACTTAAATACTAGAAATATGTTGTTTTGGTCAAATTAAACATTATTGCCAACTGAAAAACATTAAAGTTTAGGTTATGTTCAGCCAAATTTTTACTGTGTGATCAAAAAAATCGTAAATACCTACAAATAATATCAATTTCATATTCAGTTTTTATAAATTTACTCGTGGGTGTTATTTGCACCATAAAATATAACTATATATATTTAATTATAATATATACTTTCAAAAACTGAATAAAAAATATTCACATTATTGAAATTTAACAAAAAATTTGGTTTGTTATTAACATTCAACTCATTATCTAAATTGAAAATAAGTATCTAATTTAAATAATTTACCATTTAACAATCGTTTGGTATACCTATTCAAATTGTTTACTTTTCGCTTGCAATTATTTTTGGTAACAAAATAACGGCAATAATTTCAAATTAGTATGCAAATTAATTTCATTCTATGTAGATAACTACTTCTTTGTTTAAACAAACACAATTTAAACATTTCAAAAGAAATAAATAAAAAATTCTGAAACTGATTAGTGTGACAGCTGTCAATTTTTTGTGAAAGAGCCATCAAACAACTGTCACAAATACTTGTCAATGTCAAACGTAAATTTCATTATCTAGATCTAGATAAAATTATATTTTTTTTTTATGGTCAAGCACAAGCACTGCAGGAAAAATCCTTTAAGGCGCTCTGAGAGCGGTGCGTGTGCGAAGAAAGCGATTCACGTTGTTCTTGAATCGTTGAAGGTTATATTCGGTGGGAAATACGGCCTCAAAAAGGCCGTTCCACAAAGAGGATGTCCTCCAAAAGAAAGAGTTCTTAAACAATGATGTTCGAGAAGTGTTAAGTTGAACCACATAGGGATGGGCGGAAGTGGTTTGTCGTGTATTTCTGCTATGAATTGCTCTAGGTGGAATCAAGCGGGCAATGTCAGTAGAACACTTGCCATGGAAATATTTGTAAAAGAGGGTTAAATCACCAACCTGTCTTCGATGTTCTAAGCTGTCGAGGTTCTTGGTTAGCTCGTGGTCACCGATCAGGCGAATGGCTCTCCTTTGGATGGAATCCAACAACCGAAGGGTATGCTTCGGTGCAGAACTCTAGACATGAGAGCAGTATTCCAGTGATGGTCGAATCTGGGCTTTGTAGAGTGTCAAAAGTTGTTGTGGTGTATACAGCTTTTTGGTACGGAAAAGTACACCAAGTTTCTGAGAAGCTGTCCTGGCGATTGTTACCACGTGATTATGCCAAGACATATCTCCTCCCAGATTGACACCCAGTAAGTTAATAGACGAAGCCAGTGGAATTGCGTGTCCTGCCATGACTATATCTGGTTCTGCAATGTTAACCTTCTTAGAGAAAACTGCTGCCTGGGTTTTTTTAGCGTTAAATTCGACTTGGTTACTGTCACCCCAAGACAAAATTTCTTCCAGGTCTTTATTGAGTCGTGATACTTCATGCTGTCTGCGAAGATGTGCGTCAGCAGCCGATGTTCGAGAATTCAAAGTAAACGATGAGATAAGTGTGCTGTCGTCAGCAAAGCTATAAATTGGTTTTTCTGTCTTCGCTAGAAGGTCGTTAATGTATAGTAAGAAGAGGGTTGGGGATAATATGGACCCCTGAGGAACACCAGCATTGATGGTAAAGGTGTCCGAGAGAAACCCGTCAATCGCCACTTGCAGAGAACGGTCCTGAAGAAAGCTAGAAAGCCATGAACAGAATCGACCGGGCATACCGTAGGATCGCAGTTTACTTAGGAGCCCCTCGTGCCAGACACGATCAAATGCTTTAGAAATGTCTAGTGCAATAGCCCGGGACTCCCCATCATGTTCGACTGCGTTGCTCCAAAGATGGGTGACATATGCTAGGAGGTCTCCTGTTGATCTGGACTTACGAAAGCCGTACTGATGGTCGCTGATAATATTAAGGCCCTCTAGGTACTTTAGAAGTTGTTGGTTAATAGCTTTCTCCATCACTTTTGATATCACTGAAAGCAATGCGACAGGTCGATAGTTGTTTGGCATGGTTTTCTTGCCTTTCTTTGGTATAGGCTGAACTCTTGCCTTCTTCCAGCAAGATGGAAATATTCCATTTTTGTAGGATAGGTTAAAAAGTCTACAAAATATTGGTGTTAGCTCATCAGCGCATTCCTTGAGCACTATAATAGGAATTTCATCTGGGCCAGAAGCCTTCCTGACATCGAGCCCTTTAAGAATTCGTTTGACAGGACGCTGACGGAATACGATATCAGTCATTTCCGATTGAACTGCTGGAATGTTCGGTGGTGTTTTTCCCTGAAAGTCTACGTTGGAATGAGAAGAAAATAGTTCTGCCAGTAAGTTCGCTTTATCTCCGGCTGTGGTTGCTATTGTGCCGTCGGAACGTGTTAGAGGTGGAATATTTGATTTTGTAAAATTTTGACTGACGGCCTTAGCGACTGACCAAAAAGACCTAGATCCGTTAGGACTGGCAAGAAGTTTGTTTTTGATCCTCGTGTTATGCGTCTCTTTATAGACAGAAACTTGACATTGACAGGACGGTGTCTTTCATCTGTCCAACACCTATCTCTAATCTTTGACGTAAATGTCACGTGTCAGTTGTCTATAAATCTACGACTCTCCTTTTCATATGGCAGTCAACCAGAACCACTTTAAAATGTCAAAAGTGCGTTCAATTATTTGAATAACTACTAAGACATTATTACCTGTTAAAAAATTAAAGATATCCTGTCTGTCAGCTGTCAAACATTTGTCGGTAATCTTTGACGTAAATGTCACTTGTAAGTTCTCAAAGACATATGATAACTTCCTGTGTTGAATATAAAATTAACATTATAGACAAATAAGAAAATTAAGTTGACATTGAGAAGTGTCTGTCATCTGTCAACCACCTGTCCATAAACTTTGACATAAATGTCATTTGTCAATTGTCCAAAAAATCTACTCTACTTGTCATACAGCCGTTAAGCCGTTTTAAGTCAAAAGTTAATTAAATTATGCGAATAACTACTAAGAAACTATTTTTTGTTAAAAAATTTAGGAGATCCCAAATGGAAAAATAAAAATTATAGACAGAATAGATAATTAAACTTCACAATAAGAGGTGTCTGCGATCTATCAAACACTTGTCAATAATCTTTGACGTAAACGTCACTTGTCAACTGTCTAAAAATCTACTTAATTTTTTTATGTATAAAATTTTACTTACTGCCTAGCTCCAAAATCAAAATATTTCTACCCAATCGATCTCTTCATATTGACAGGTATCTGTTAGCTGTCAAATTCTTGTTAGTAGGCTTTGACGTAAATGTCACTTGTCTAGAAATCTACCCTGCTTGTCACAAACTAGTCAATAAGCTGCCCCAACTTTTTTAATGTCAAAAGTTATAGGCATTAGAGAAAACTAAACAGACATCTGTCATCTATCAAACACCTGTCAATAATCTTTGACGTAAATTCCACTTGTCACTTATCTAGAAATCTACTCTTTTTGTCACGGTTCTGTCATCTGTCAAACACTTCTTAATAATCTTTGACATAAATGTCACTTGTCATTTCTCTAGAGATCTATTCTAGTTGTCATACAGAAGTCAATTTAAATAAAATTAAAATTATAGACAGGACAGAAAACTAAACTGTCTTCTGACAAATAACTGTCAATATTTTTTGACGTAAATGTCACTTGTCAACTGTCTAGAAATCTATTTAAATGGCATTTCTTGTTTATAAATAAAATTTTACTTACTGCCTAGTTCTAAAATCAAAATACGTCTACCAAATTGATCTCTATTTGGTTGTACAGTTAAAATGTTTTGATCGAAAACATTTTTTTCTTTGGTTGGCATTAAACCATCGTAAATATCAGAATGTTTTACCTTGAAACTGTAGTATCGTTTAATCTATAAGAAAAAATATTAAAATAATAAAAAAAACATTTTTATGAAGTAATTAAACTTACAAGATCACACGCACTTTGTGGATAAAATTTACAAGGTCTTAAAAATCTCACTAACCAAATATCGTTGTCTAGTGGTACTTTAAGGTCTTTTTCCTCTGAAAATAGAATAAAAAATAAATTTAGAAAGTATACAAACAAGAATAAAGGAGATATTAAGAAAATGTCACTTCCGGCAGGACTCGAACCTTTACGCGGTACAGCTCTAACCACTAAGCTACACATGCATCTGTTACTTATTGTTACGAGCGTTACCACGTAAGTGTCGTTCTAAATTGGATACTTCTACATTTTAAAAATTACATGAGAGATATCTATATTGTTCAAGTTTTTACCTTTTAAAAGACTCTTGAGTTCTGCAATGGCCTGTTTTTTAACATCGGGAGTTTCTCGTAGTTCTTCTCGTGCAATTTTTTGTACTTCAGGTTTTAAATCGTCCAATTCTATTTGTAGAAGAAAATCGCCGAGTTGGACAGCTGGTAATTGGTCCATATCGGACAGCATTGTTGCAGCAACTGAAAATAAATAATAACATATAATTAGTTATTGTAATATATAACTGTTCTAATCGTTAAACAAGGTTTAAACAGAAAGTTTATTGTATTAAACCTTCAGAGATATTAATATGTAAAAATATTTATAAGACGATTTTATAAAGTTCCTTTTAGAAATAAAGCTATAACACTGTAAATATGTTTCACCGAGATAAATACACTCAATTTTTATATCAATGGAAATTTAAAAAGAAGTCCATCTTGAGCAACAGGTACTCGGAGACCATCGTCAGTATAAAATTCGTGTTCAGTTAACACAAAACCACTTAAATAATGATTATTGGCCGATTTTGAATGAACTTGACATAAAACTCTCGGCAAAGAAGTCCATCTTGAGCACCAGGTGCTCGGAGACCGTGGTCGGCGAGAAATTCGTGTTCAGCTAGGTCGAAAACCCACAGAGTAATAATTTTTGACTGATTTTGAATGAATATGACATAAAACTCTTAGTGAAGAAGTCCATCTTGAGCATCAGGTACCTCGGAGACCATCGTAGACATAAAATTCGTGTTCAGCTACCACAAAACCTCTCAAATAATGATTATTGACTGATTTTGAATGAACTTGACATAAAACTCTCAGCGAAGAAGTCCATATTGAGCAATAGATACTCGGAAACCATCGTCAGTATAAAATTCGTGTTCAGTTAACACAAAACCACCCAAATTATGATTATTGGCCGATTTTGAATGAACTTGACATAGAACTCTCGGCAAAGAAGTCCATCTTGAGCACCAGGTGTTTGGAGACCGTGGTCGGCGGGAAATTCGTGTTCAGCTAGGTCAAAAACCCACAGAGTAATAATTTTTGACTGATTTTGAATGAATATGACATAAAACTCTTAGTGAAGAAGTCCATCTTGAGCATCAGGTACCTCGGAGACCATCGTAGACATAAAATTCGTGTTCAGCTACCACAAAACCTCTCAAATAATGATTATTGACTGATTTTGAATGAACTTGACATAAAACTCTCAGCGAAGAAGTCAATATTGAGCAATAGATACTCGGAAACCATCGTCAGTATAAAATTCGTGTTCAGTTAACACAAAACCACTCAAATAATGATTATTGGCCGATTTTGAATAAACTTGATATAAAACTCTCGGCAAAGAAGTCCATCTTGAGCACCAGGTGCTCGGAGACCGTGGTCGGCGGGAAATTCGTGTTCAGCTAGGTCAAAAACCCACAGAATAATAATTTTTGACTGATTTTGAATGAATATGACATAAAACTCTTAGTGATGGAGTCCATCTTGAGCATCAGGTACCTCGGAGACCATCGTACACATAAAATTCGTGTTCAGCTACCACAAAACCTCTCAAATAATGATTATTGATTGATTTTGAATGAACTTGACATAAAACTCTCAGCGAAGAAGTCCATATTGAGCAATAGATACTCGGAAACCATCGTCAGTATAAAATTCGTGTTCAGTTAACACAAAACCACCCAAATAATGATTATTGGCCGATTTTGAATGAACTTGACATAGAACTCTCGGCAAAGAAGTCCATCTTGAGCACCAGGTGTTTGGAGACCGTGGTCGGCGGGAAATTCGTGTTCAGCTAGGTCAAAAACCCACAGAGTAATAATTTTTGACTGATTTTGAATGAATATGACATAAAACTCTTAGTGAAGAAGTCCATCTTGAGCATCAGGTACCTCGGAGACCATCGTAGACATAAAATTCGTGTTCAGCTACCACAAAACCTCTCAAATAATGATTATTGACTGATTTTGAATGAACTTGACATAAAACTCTCAGCGAAGAAGTCAATATTGAGCAATAGATACTCGGAAACCATCGTCAGTATAAAATTCGTGACCATCGTAGACATAAAATTCGTGTTCAGCTACCACAAAACCTCTCAAATAATGATTATTGACTGATTTTGAATGAACTTGACATAAAACTCTCAGCGAAGAAGTCCATATTGAGCAATAGATACTCGGAAACCATCGTCAGTATAAAATTCGTGTTCAGTTAACACAAAAACCACTCAAATAATGATTATTGGCCGATTTTGAATGAACTTGACATAGAACTCTCGGCAAAGAAGTCCATCTTGAGCACCAGGTGCTCGGAGACCGTGGTCGGCGAGAAATTCGTGTTCAGCTAGGTCGAAAACCCACAGAGTAATAATTTTTGACTGATTTTGAATGAATATGACATAAAACTATTAGTGAAGGAGTCCATCTTGAGCATCAGGTAACTCGGAGACCATCGTTGACATAAAGTGCGTGTTCAGCTACCACAAAACCTCTCACATAATGATTATTGACTGATTTTGAATGAACTTGACATAAAACTCTCAGCGAAGAAGTCCATATAGAGCAATAGATACTCGGAAACCATCGTCAGTATAAAATTCGTGTTCAGTTAACACAAAACCACTCAAATAATGATTATTGGCCGATTTTGAATGAACTTGACATAAAACTCTAGGCAAAGAAGAGCATCTTGAGCACCAGGTGCTCGGAGACCATGGTCGGCGTGAAATTAGTGTTCAGCTAGGTCAAAAACCCACAGAGTAATAATTTTTGACTGATTTTGAATAAACATGACATAAAACTCTCAGTGAAGAAGTCCATCTTGAGCATCAGGTACTTTGGAGACCATCGTAGACATAAAATTCGTGTTCAGCTACCACAAAACCTCACAAATAATGATTATTGACTGATTTTGAATGAACTTGACATAAAACTCTCAGCGAAGAAGTCCATATTGAGCAATAGATACTCGGAAACCATCGTCAGTATAAAATTCGTGTTCAGTTAACACAAAACCACTCAAATAATGATTATTGGCCAATTTTGAATGAACTTGATATAAAACTCTCGGCAAAGAAGTCCATCTTGAGCACCAGGTGCTCGGAGACCGTGGTCGGCGGGAAATTCGTGTTCAGCTAGGTCAAAAACCCACAGAGTAATAATTTTTGACTGATTTTGAATGAATATGACATAAAACTCTTAGTGAAGGAGTCCATCTTGAGCATCAGGTACCTCGGAGACCATCGTAGACATAAAATTCGTGTTCAGCTACCACAAAACCTCTCACATAATGATTATTGACTGATTTTGAATGAACTTGACATAAAACTCTCAGCGAAGAAGTCAATATTGAGCAATAGATACTCGGAAACCATCGTCAGTATAAAATTCGTGACCATCGTAGACATAAAATTCGTGTTCAGCTACCACAAAACCTCTCAAATAATGATTATTGACTGATTTTGAATGAACTTGACATAAAACTCTCAGCGAAGAAGTCCATATTGAGCAATAGATACTCGGAAACCATCGTCAGTATAAAATTCGTGTTCAGTTAACACAAAAACCACTCAAATAATGATTATTGGCCGATTTTGAATGAACTTGACATAGAACTCTCGGCAAAGAAGTCCATCTTGAGCACCAGGTGCTCGGAGACCGTGGTCGGCGAGAAATTCGTGTTCAGCTAGGTCGAAAACCCACAGAGTAATAATTTTTGACTGATTTTGAATGAATATGACATAAAACTATTAGTGAAGGAGTCCATCTTGAGCATCAGGTAACTCGGAGACCATCGTTGACATAAAGTGCGTGTTCAGCTACCACAAAACCTCTCACATAATGATTATTGACTGATTTTGAATGAACTTGACATAAAACTCTCAGCGAAGAAGTCCATATTGAGCAATAGATACTCGGAAACCATCGTCAGTATAAAATTCGTGTTCAGTTAACACAAAACCACTCAAATAATGATTATTGGCCGATTTTGAATGAACTTGACATAAAACTCTAGGCAAAGAAGAGCATCTTGAGCACCAGGTGCTCGGAGACCATGGTCGGCGTGAAATTAGTGTTCAGCTAGGTCAAAAACCCACAGAGTAATAATTTTTGACTGATTTTGAATAAACATGACATAAAACTCTCAGTGAAGAAGTCCATCTTGAGCATCAGGTACTTTGGAGACCATCGTAGACATAAAATTCGTGTTCAGCTACCACAAAACCTCACAAATAATGATTATTGACTGATTTTGAATGAACTTGACATAAAACTCTCAGCGAAGAAGTCCATATTGAGCAATAGATACTCGGAAACCATCGTCAGTATAAAATTCGTGTTCAGTTAACACAAAACCACTCAAATAATGATTATTGGCCAATTTTGAATGAACTTGATATAAAACTCTCGGCAAAGAAGTCCATCTTGAGCACCAGGTGCTCGGAGACCGTGGTCGGCGGGAAATTCGTGTTCAGCTAGGTCAAAAACCCACAGAGTAATAATTTTTGACTGATTTTGAATGAATATGACATAAAACTCTTAGTGAAGGAGTCCATCTTGAGCATCAGGTACCTCGGAGACCATCGTAGACATAAAATTCGTGTTCAGCTACCACAAAACCTCTCACATAATGATTATTGACTGATTTTGAATGAACTTGACATAAAACTCTCAGCGAAGAAGTCCATATTGAGCAATAGATACTCGGAAACCATCGTCAGTATAAAATTCGTGTTCAGTTAACACAAAACCACTCAAATAATGATTATTGGCCGATTTTGAATGAACTTGATATAAAACTCTCGGCAAAGAAGTCCATCTTGAGTACCAGGTGCTCGGAGACCGTGGTCGGCGAGAAATTCGTGTTCAGCTAGGTCAAAAACCCACAGAGTAATAATTTTTGACTGATTTTGAATGAATATGACATAAAACTCTTAGTGAAGAAGTCTATCTTGAGCACCAGGTACCTCGGAGACCATCGTAGACATAAAATTCGTGTACAGCTACCACAAAACCCCTCAAATAATGATTATTGACTGATTTTGAATGAACTTGACATAAAACTCTCAGCGAAGAAGTCCATTTTGACCACCAGGTGCTCGGAGAACATAGTTGGGGTAAAATTTGTGTTCAGGCAGGCCAAAAACTTTTGAGTAATAACTATTGGCTGATTTTGATTGAACATGGCAAAAAACTCTAGGCGACGAACCGACGAAGTCCATCTTGAGCACCAGATGTTGTTATACCACCGTCGTCATAAAATTTGTGTTTAACTACTACAATAACCCTCGAGAAATGATTATTGACAGATTTTGAATAAACTTAGCATAAAACTCCAGGCAACGAGGTCCATCCGGGGTATAATGATCTCAAAAACCTTCGAGTAGAAAAACTCTTTTTCGTCGGTTGCCAAATTTTTCATTTTCTATCTCTTCAAGAACCATTTCGAAAATGCTATTTTTATTTGTCAGAGATTAATTTATGCTACTAACTTTCCTGATACTCTCCCGAATGGAATGCAAAAAATTGCATACCAAAATGGTATGCTTTATTGTCTGGTAAGATAATATTTTAACAAATTCCTTAACATTAAGTCAATAGACAATACACCTCATTAATAAAAAATATTATAAACAGAAATTTTATAGCTAATTAATTTCGCATTTTTAGAATACAAAATTATTCACAAATACATCCTGTGAACATCGTATTTTGTATCTGGTAGTCCTTGAACTTAGATAGTTATTATTATTTTAATATATTTTAATTATAATTAGTCACAAATTATGACTATATTCAATATTACTACACTGACCATTTACTTGAAATATTATTCAGTAATTTTCTTCAATTAAAAATAGAATTGTTGTCATATTAAAAGGAAAAAACAATATAAACGATATAATTAGTATAATTAGATAAAACAGTAATTGTAGTTTCGGTAAATAAACATTAATTAATTAACACTTTTATATTTATATTTTAATACTCAAAATTAAATTTTGATCCTTAAGCGTCTAGACTAATTGGAATTTATTAACTATTTAATAAACTGGCGTCTGGACTATTTCGGGTGTAAGTCAATTGGTCTAATTATTAGTTGTGATTTAACTGCACTCATTTTTGTTGTTATATAAGAATTTCGATTTAAGATAGTTTTTAACAAAATTAGTAAAATTTATGTTGTTAGTACGTTTTTTAAAGATAAACAAGATTTTTTTCATAAAGAGTTGGATCAATTTTAATATTTTTTTTTTGGGTGTGTTCAAGGGGATTCAAGAATGGTTAAGATTCACTATTTGTGTTTCGATTTCCAGATAATATAGTTAGATATAGGAAAGTTGCACAAATTAATAAATATAGTTTAAAAAAACTAAAAATCACGCTTTTATAGCATATGAAACTAACAAGTAAAAAAATAAATGTAATTAAGGAAAACTAAAAAGCATGTTTCTGAAGAACATCGAACTAAAAAGTTAAAAATAATTTCCAAAATAAAATTAAAACAAAAATAAATGAAAAATACTAGTATTATTGTGAAAAAAGCGTGGGCGCTTGACATTCGAAAAATGTGGTATTTTTTTACTTGTTAGTTTCATATGCTATAAAAGCGTGTTTTTTAGTTTTTTTAAACTATATTTATTTTTTACTTTTTAGTCCAATTTATTTTATTTCAATAGATTCGTTAATTTGCTGTGACGATTACAAGACCCTCACTCAATCATTATTCGTTTATTTAGTTGGAAATGCTTTGAAAGCGTGTTTTTTTGATTTCTCAAATTATATTTATTGTATTCATATTGTTGATGATTAAACATATTGTTTCAATCACTTGGAAAAAAAATTATTATTGTAAAATCTAAAAAATTGTTAGATGAATTCTAAGACAATTTCATTCATTTTGTTTATAATTAAACGTATTGTTTTCAGAACTTGGAAAAAAAATTACTATTGTGAAATCTAAAGAATTGTTAGATTAATTCTAAGACAATTTCATTCATATCGTTTATAATTAAACGTATTGTTTATTACCCACTCCCGGCACGGGGAGGTAGTGACTAAAAATAACGATATGGGACTCACCCGAGGCAGCAGCCGCGGAGTGGAGAGTTACAAACAAACAAACAAACAAACAAACAAACATACATACATACATACATACATACAGGTAAAGTTAATTAATAATAATAATAAAAAGCGTGTTAAAAACGATAACTTTTCGGGATATTCACAAAATAGTGTTTATTTCGAAAACTGTCAATGTGACAGCTGTCATAATTTGACAGTTGATGTAAAATTAAATTCCAAACGAAAAAGTATTCTTGTGTTTTTTCAAAAAAACGATAACTTTTCGAAATATTCACAAAATAGTGTTTATTTCAAAAACTGTCAATATGACAGCTGTCATAATTTGACAGCTGATGTAAAATTTAATTCCAAACAAAAAAGTATTCTTGTGTTTTTTCAAAAAAATGATAACTTTTTGAGATATTCACAAAATAGTGTTTATTTCGAAAACTGTCAATATGACAGCTGTCATAATTTGACAGTTGATGTAAAATTTAATTCCGAAGGAAAAAGTATTCTTGTGTTTTTTCAAAAAAACGATAACTTTTCGAGATATTCACAAAACAGTGTTTATTTCAAAAACTGTCAATATGACAGCTGTCATAATTTGACAGTTGATGTGAAAATTAATTCTAAACAAAAAAGTATTCTTGTGTTGTTTTAAAAAAATGATAACTTTTCGAGATATTCACAAAATAGTGTTTATTTCTAAAACTGTCAATATGACAGCTGTCATAATTTGACAGTTGATGTAAAAATTAATTCTAAACAAAAAAGTATTCTTGTGTTTTTTCAAAAAAACGATAACTTTTCCAGATATAATTATATAACGGAGTGGAGAGTTACAAACATACATACATACATATACATACAGGTGAAGTTAATAAAAGCGTGTTAATAAAAAGAAGTTAATTAAAAAACTTAAAACATGCAGCATAAGATAAAATTATAGAAAAAAGATAAAAAAATAATCAAAAATCAGAAAAACGCAAAATAAGAAAAAACAAAAATTAAAAAAATATTGAGTGAGGCAAAAACAAGAAAAAAAGAAGATAGCAGTAACCACAGAAAGACGGAACCAAAACAACCAAATAAATCGCAAAAATTGAAAAAAATATATAACAAAAAGAAAAAATAAGAATAATTAAATAAATTGAAAAAGAATAGGTAAAAGTTGATAAAAAATTGATAAAAAACGTAAAAATACAACAAAATCACAAGGAAAAATAAGGGGGAAACAGAATAAAATTGAATAAAAATAAAAAAATATGTAAAAATTGTAAAAAATCATAAAAAATACCGAAAAACAAAAAAACAGAAAAACACTAGCAATAAAAAAAATAAGATAAAATAGAAAGAGAAAGGACAAAAAACAAAAAAAAAATATGCTAAAATCCAAAAAATACTTTTTTCACAAATTTTTCGATTTTAACCTGTTCTTTACCTTCTAAGCGATATTTTGATTTGAATTAATCTTAGAAAAAAAAAAGTATTCAAGAACGGATTAAATACACTAAAAAAACATGCATTAATACAAAAATATTAAAAAATAAAATGAATAAAATTGACCAATAGGCAATAAACAAAAAAAAAAAAAAAAGAAAAAATTGTATAAAAAAAAGACGAAAAATTAAAAATCAAGAAAAATCGCACAAATTAACAAAATACTGAAAAGTAAGATAAATCAAAAAATAAAAAAAAAAATAGATAGACAGGCATAATCAAAAAAACATAAAAAATAGAAGAAAAAAATAAATTCGCTAAAATTGGAAAAAAGCAAAAATGGTGAAAAATGGAACAATCCAAAGAGAACAGATAAAAATGAAAAAGAACCCGAAAAAAAAATGTTAAAGTAAGACAAGTAAACAAAAATTCAATAAACAAAAAAAATACTCACCAGGCATTATAAACACTTTTTAAAAGAGGTTAAAAGAAGGAAAAAACTCGAAAAAATCGCACGTTTCCACACCGAATTACCGCAAATCAATGCTACTTGTCTACTTTCTAAACTGTGGTTTTATCGATAGGTACCACTTCTAAAGAATATTCGTTAAATCAGTGTACCAAACCTACATATAAACAAAATGTGATTCTCCATTAAGATCTGGTATATAGATGTAGGTAAATACAGTGTTGCCATATATTTTAACCTGGATTTCAATGAAATATTATATTAATTACTGTTATTTAAACAATTTGTGATCTAATAAATATATAATTTATATATTAATAGCGTCTATTAGTCAATGGAATTATACAAATAACAATTTTAAGGTAATGTAAAGTTCATAAAATTTCTGCATTTTAATTACGGAAAGTTATTGTTGTTAAATTTTTTTTTTTTTTTTTTTATTAAAGTTAATATGTGCCTCAGCATCTACGGCCATTGGCACAGGTACAATTAGTACTAAATACAAAGAATACAAATTACATTAATAATAAACACAATTTGAACAATATTTTAAATTTTGGATAAAATACTAATTTCTATTAAATATTTAATCACTTTCTTGATTTGATCTGGTGAGTTGAGGATTTCAGCCATATTATTTGAGAGTCCAATTTGTCTTCTATTCGAGGAGAATTTCTGACATTCGGTGAGAAGGTGCTTGACAGACATGGAGCTGTTGCAATGCTGGCATATAGGAGGAGGTCCTGAGATCATTAAGTGGCTGTGAGTGAAATTTGTATGACCAATTCTTAGCCTTCTTATGGCTATTTTATCTACTTTTGATAATAATGGAAGGTGAAACGGTTTGACAGTTTTTCTGACCTCAAACAACTTGGAAGGAATTCTGGTCCAGTGAGCTTGCCATGACGAATAGATCTTGTTTTTGAAATAGTTTTTTAGGTCTCTACTTAACTGAATTTTTTCTACTGGACGATTTGACGTTGCTGCTTCTTTTGCCACACGGTCTGCCAGTTCATTCCCAACAATTCCAACATGTGAGGGAACCCAGAGTAGAGAACTGAAGATGCTTTGGATGGATTTGATTGAAGCAAACGAATCAGTGCATATTGCAATATTTTTTAAGTCTTGGTTTATGGAATTACAAGCTTGGAGTATAGCAAATAATTCCCCAGTGTGAACACTACAGAAAGGTGATAAGACATTTGATAAAATGCTCATATGGGAGCGAGTAACTGAATAGCCTACAGCATTATTATTTTTAGAAGCATCAGTGTATAGGACTTCTTCGAATTTTGAGTTGTGGATAAGTTCTAAGAAGTTCTGCCGTAGAAGATCGCTTGATGTATTGTACGAAAAATTTGAAATACGTACAAAATTTAATTTTACATTTGCAATAAATTTATTAAAATATAGATATCCTTAAAGATGTAAAAATTGGCACTTTAGATTAGATATGATAAAGTTCAAGTTTAAAAAAATATGTAGCTGTAAGTTTAGAAAAAGCCAACAAAATTAAATTAAATATATTTGTTAAAATTATTATAAAAATATTTAAAATAGTTGAGAGATACGAGGGTCGTCTTTTTAGTTTTGCATATTGCTTGTCAAAATATGTCCACCAAGATCAATACATTTTTGCATAGATTCAAACCAATTGGTAAAACATTTATCCCAGTCTTCAGTTGATTCCTGCAAAATCGCTGTTTTAAAGACTTCGATGGCTTTTTTTGGCAACTGGAATCGCTGCCCACGCATTGGATTCTTGATCTTTGGGAAAGTGAAGAAATCGTTGGAACTATACGGTGGATGGTCTAACAATTCGATGTTTTAAAGCTCCAAAAATTCGATTGACTTTAGGGCAGTGAGAGATAACTTCTGGTAAACAAACGTTTATACACCAATCGGAAGTTACCAGTCTTCGATCTTCTAAAGCAAATGCTGCCACATGACCAAATTTTGACACAAAAGTTGTGATCATTTTCTTTGACACTCTTCGAGAAGAGATCACTTTTGTTCGTTTTTCCTCATCGTGAAACACCCACATAGCGAATTGGTGTTTATTTTTAGATTTGTAAGGGTAAATGCGAGATTCATGGCCACTAACAATACTCTAAACGTTTTTTGAGCTTCCTTTGTTGAACTGTTCAAACCGCTTTTTTGTCTTCTGTGAGCAAATGTGGGATCCGTCGGGAAACCAACACCCAGTTCTTCATGTGCACTCTTTTGGATGCCCAAAGATGCCTCTATTTCCCGATATGTTGACTGTTATGGTGCTTTAGTCCGAAACAAAGATACCATTTTAGCATGACATTGCTTTTGGGATAATCCTCTTCGAAAATGGTAAAAAATGTTCTCGGCTAAGCTCCATTTTCCAACCGACTGGCTTATTTCAAAAATTCACTGTCCCTACACGACTGGTTTTATCGCAATAAAACTCTGGATTTTTGTCAACAAAAGATTAAGGTTTGATTAGTGTCTGAAGGAAATATTGTTGATGCCTTCTAAGCGACTGCATGCAAAACTTAAAAGACAACCCTCGTAGTATTAAAAATCATAAAAATTGCACTTCAAACATAGTATTCAGCAAGGTAATGTGTAGAAAAATATCTATAAGTTTGGAAAAAAGCTGTCATAAAAAATGTAAAGTACATATAAATCTACCGACCGATGGTTTTAAAAATAGCTAAACTTCGATATTCCGAGAATTTACGGGTCATTAAGATCGACTAAAAGATCAACAGGAAACCAAATACCGAGGACACCTACTTTTAAAACTTGTCTCCACTAGTTTTCTGTAAAATTGTCATGAAATTAGTCAAAACTCGATTCTCGGAGGATTTTTGGCTTACTGAAAACGACTAACTCATTAAACCGAAGTTTGAGGTACTTGGTACCCAGATAATCTACTGTTTTATCTCGTTTCCAAGATTATTTTCTAAAATTTTCATAAAATTAGCAAAAATTCGATACTCAGAGATTTTTGTGGGTGCTACAAAACATTAACGGCTTTCTCCGGAGTACCTGGTGCACACGAAACCTACTTTTTATTCCATATCCTGGAGTTTTCGGTAGAATCGTCATGAAATTAGATAAAAATGGATATTTGGAGGATTTTTGACATACTAAAGACGACCAACTCATCAAAAACGAAGTTTGAGGTACCTGGTACCCAGAAAACCTATTGTTTTATCCCAGTTCTAGAGTTTTTGTAAAATTATTATGAAATTAACAAAAATTCGATACTCAGGGGTTTTGTAGTTGCTACAAAACATTAACGGCTTTCTCTGGAGTACCTGGTGTACACAAAACCTACTTTTTATTCCAACTCCTGGAGTTTTTGCTACAATTGTCATGAAATTAGATAAAATTGGAAATTTGGACGATTTTTGGCTTACTGAAAACGACCAACTCATTAAAAACCAAGTTTGAGGTACCTGGTATCCAGAAAATCTACTGTTTTATCCCGAATCCTGGAGTTTCTTGTAAAATCGTCACGAAATTAACAAAAATTTGATACTCAGGAGTTTTGTAGTTGCTACAAAACATTAACGGCTCTCTCTGGAGTACCTGGTGCACACAAAACCTACTTTTTATTCCAACTCCTGGAGTTTTTGCTACAATTGTCATGAAATTAGATAAAATTGGATATTTGGACGATTTTTGGCTTACTGAAAACGACCAACTCATTAAAAACCAAGTTTGAGGTACCTGGTATCCAGAAAATCTACTGTTTTATCCCGAATCCTGGAGTTTCTTGTAAAATCGTCATGAAATTAACAAAAATTTGATACTCAGGGGTTTTGTAGTTGTTACAAAACATTAACGGCTTTCTCTGGAGTACCTGGTGCACACAAAACCTACTTTTTATTCCAACTCCTGGAGTTTTTGCTACAATTGTCATGAAATTAGATAAAATTAGAAATTTGGACGATTTTTGGCTTACTGAAAACGACCAACTCATTAAAAACCAAGTTTGAGGTACCTGGTATCCAGAAAATCTACTGTTTTATCCCGAATCCTGGAGTTTCTTGTAAAATCGTCACGAAATTAACAAAAATTTGATACTCAGGAGTTTTGTAGTTGCTACAAAACATTAACGGCTCTCTCTGGAGTACCTGGTGCACACAAACCTACTTTTTATTCCAACTCCTGGAGTTTTTGCTACAATTGTCATGAAATTAGATAAAATTGGATATTTGGACGATTTTTGGCTTACTGAAAACGACCAACTCATTTAAAACCAAGTTTGAGGTACCTGGTATCCAGAAAATCTACTGTTTTATCCCGAATCCTGGAGTTTCTTGTTAAATCGTCACGAAATTAACAAAAATTTGATACTCAGGAGTTTTGTAGTTGCTACAAAACATTAACGGCTTTCTCTGGAGTACCTGGTGTACACAAAACCTACTTTTTATTTCAACTCCTGGAGTTTTTGCTACAATTGTCATAAAATTAGATAAAATTGGATATTTGGACGATTTTTGGCTTACCAAAAACGACCAACTCATTAAAAACCAAGTTTGAGGTACCTGGTATCCAGAAAATCTACTGTTTTATCCCGAATCCTGGAGTTTCTTGTAAAATCGTCACGAAATTAACAAAAATTTAATACTCAGGAGTTTTGTAGTTGCTACAAAACATTAACGGCTTTCTCTGGAGTACCTGGTGCACACAAAACCTACTTTTTATTCCAACTCCTGGAGTTTTTGCTACAATTGTCATAAAATTAGATAAAATTGGATATTTGGACGATTTTTGGCTTACCAAAAACGACCAACTCATTAAAAACCAAGTTTGAGGTACCTGGTATCCAGAAAATCTACTGTTTTATCCCGAATCCTGGAGTTTCTTGTAAAATCGTTATGAAATTAACAAAAATTTGATACTCAGGAGTTTTGTAGTTGCTACAAAACATTAACGGCTTTCTCTGGAGTACCTGGTGCACACAAAACCTACTTTTTATTCCAACTCCTGGAGTTTTTGCTAAAATTGTCATGAAATTAGATAAAATTGGAAATTTGGACTATTTTTGGCTTACTGAAAACGACCAACTCATTAAAAACCAAGTTTGAGGTACCTGGTTTTATCCCGAATCCTGGAGTTTCTTGTAAAATCGTCATGAAATTAACAAAAATTTGATACTCAGGAGTTTTGTAGTTGCTACAAAACATTAACGGCTTTCTCTGGAGTACCTGGTGCACACAAAACCTACTTTTTATTCCAACTCCTGGAGTTTTTTGGCTACAATTGTCATAAAATTAGATAAAATTGGATATTTGGACGATTTTTGGCTTACTGAAAACGACCAACTCATTAAAAACCAAGTTTGAGGTACCTGGTATCCAGAAAATCCACTGTTTTATCCCGAATCCTGGAGTTTCTTGTAAAATCGTCACGAAATTAACAAAAATTTGATACTCAGGAGTTTTGTAGTTGCTACAAAACATTAACGGCTTTCTCTGGAGTACCTGGTGCACACAAAACCTACTTTTTATTCCAACTCCTGGAGTTTTTGCTACAATTGTCATAAAATAAGATAAAATTGGATATTTGGACGATTTTTGGCTTACTGAAAACGGCCAACTCATTAAAAACCAAGTTTGAGGTACCTGGTATCCAGAAAATCTACTGTTTTATCCCGAATCCTGGAGTTTCTTGTAAAATCATCATGAAATTAACAAAAATTTGATACTTAGGAGTTTTGTAGTTGCTACAAAACATTAACGGCTTTCTCTGGAGTACCTGGTGCACATAAAACCTACTTTTTATTCCAACTCCTGGAGTTTTTGCTACAATTGTCATAAAATTAGATAAAATTGGATATTTGGACGATTTTTGGCTTACTGAAAACGACCAACTCATTAAAAACCAAGTTTGAGGTACCTGGTATCCAGAAAATCTACTGTTTTATCCCGAATCCTGGAGTTTCTTGTAAAATCGTCATGAAATTAACAAAAATTTGATACTCAGGAGTTTTGTAGTTGCTACAAAACATTAACGGCTTTCTCTGGAGTACCTGGTGCACACAAAACCTACTTTTTATTCCAACTCCTGGAGTTTTTGCTACAATTGTCATGAAATTAGATAAAATTGGAAATTTGGACGATTTTTGGTTTACTGAAAACGACCAACTCATTAAAAACCAAGTTTGGGGTACCTGGTATCCAGAAAATCTACTGTTTTATCCCGAATCCTGGAGTTTCTTGTAAAATAGTCACGAAATTAACAAAAATTTGATACTCAGGAGTTTTGTAGTTGCTACAAAACATTAACGGCTTTCTCTGGAGTACCTGGTGCACACAAAACCTACTTTTTATTCCAACTCCTGGAGTTTTTGCTACAATTGTCATAAAATTAGATAAAATTGGATATTTGGACGATTTTTGGCTTACTGAAAACGACCAACTCATTAAAAACCAAGTTTGAGCTACCTGGTATCCAGAAAATCTACTGTTTTATCCCGAATCCTGGAGTTTCTTGTAAAATCGTCATGAAATTAACAAAAATTTGATACTCAGGAGTTTTGTAGTTGCTACAAAACATTAACGGCTTTCTCTGGAGTACCTGGTGCACACAAAACCTACTTTTTATTCCAACTCCTGGAGTTTTTGCTACAATTGTCATGAAATTAGATAAAATTGGAAATTTGGACGATTTTTGGTTTACTGAAAACGACCAACTCATTAAAAACCAAGTTTGAGGTACCTGGTATCCAGAAAATCTACTGTTTTATCCCGAATCCTGGAGTTTCTTGTAAAATCGTCACGAAATTAACAAAAATTTGATACTCAGGAGTTTTGTAGTTGCTACAAAACATTAACGGCTCTCTCTGGAGTACCTGGTGCACACAAACCTACTTTTTATTCCAACTCCTGGAGTTTTTGCTACAATTGTCATAAAATTAGATAAAATTGGATATTTGGACGATTTTTGGCTTACTGAAAACGACCAACTCATTAAAAACCAAGTTTGAGGTACCTGGTATCCAGAAAATCTACTGTTTTATCCCGAATCCTGGAGTTTCTTGTAAAATCGTCACGAAATTAACAAAAATTTGATACTCAGGAGTTTTGTAGTTGCTACAAAACATTAACGGCTTTCTCTGGAGTACCTGGTGCACATAAAACCTACTTTTTATTCCAACTCCTGGAGTTTTTGCGACAATTGTCATGAAATTAGATGAAATTGGATATTTGAACGATTTTTGGCATACTGAAAACGACCAACTCATTAAAAACCATGTGTAAGGTACCTGGTATCCAGAAAATCTACTGTTTTATCTTGAATCCTGGAGTTTCTTGTAAAATCATCATAAAATTAACAAAAATTTGATACTCAGGGGTTTTGTAGTTGCTACAAAACATTAACGGATTTTTCTGGAGTACCTGGTGCACACAAAACCTACTTTTTATTCCAACTCCTGGAGTTTTTGCTATAATTGTCATGAAATTAGATGAAATTGGATATTTGGACGATTTTTGGCTTACTGAAAACGACCAACTCATTAAAAACCAAGTTTGAGGTACCTGGTATCCAGAAAATCTATTGTTTTATCCCGAATCCTGGAGTTTCTTGTAAAATCGTGACGAAATTAACAAATATTTGATACTCAGGAGTTTTGTAGTTGCTACAAAACATTAACGGCTTTCTCTGGAGTACCTGGTGCACACAAAACCTACTTTTATTCCAACTCCTGGAGTTTTTGCTACAATTGTCATGAAATTAGATAAAATTGGATATTTGGACGATTTTTGGTTTACTGAAAACGACCCACTCATTAAAAACCAAGTTTGAGGTACCTGGTAGGTACCCAGAAAACCTGTTGTTTTATCCCGGTTCTGGAGTTTTTGTAAAATTATTATGAAATTAACAAAAATTCGATTCTCAAGGGTTTTGTAGTTGCTACAAAACATTAACGGCTTTCTCTGGAGTACCTGGTGCACACAAAACCTACTTTTTATTCCAACTCCTGGAGTTTTTGCTACAATTTTCATGAAATTAGATAAAATTGGATATTTGGACGATTTTTGGCTTACTGAAAACGACCAACTCATTAAAAACCAAGTTTGAGGTACCTACCTGGTATCCAGAAAATCTACTGTTTTATCCCGAATCCTGAAGTGTCTTGTAAAATCGTCATAAAATTAACAAAAATTTGATACTCAGTGGTTTTTGTGGTTGCTTTCTCCGGAGTACCTGGTACACATGAAACCTACTTTTTATTCCATCTCCTAGAGTTTTCGTACAATCGTCATGAAATTAGATAAAACTCGATACTTGAAGGAGTTTTTGGGTGACTAAGAACGATTACAACATCTTAAACGAACTATGGTGAATCTGGTATCTTCTTCTGGAGGTTTTTGTAAAATTGTCATTACAATTGCGAAAATTCGATACCTGTTGTTTTTGGGGTTGCTAAGAACGAATACGACATTGACAGCTATCCCCAGATTATCCGGTGAAAGGAGAGTCTACTTTTTGCATCATCTCTCAAATTTATTATGTAACTAGCTAAAACTGTGGCTAAGTTTTTATTAGAAAAATAGCTTTTTCTCCCATCTCCTGGAGTTTTCTGTAGAATCGTCATGAAATTAGATAAAACTCGATACTTGAAGGAGTTTTTGGATGACTAAGAACGATTAAAACATTTTCAACGAGATTTGGTAAATCTTGTTCCCAGAAAATCTACTTTGTTACCTCTTCTTCTGGAGGTTTTTGTAAAATTGTCATTAAAATTAATAAAATTCGAAACCTGTTGTTTTTGTGGTTGCTAAGAATGAATAGGACATTGATAGCTATCTCCAGAGTATCTGGTGGAAGCAAAATCAAAATTTCTACTTCATCTCCCGTAATTAGCTAAAACTGTGGCCTAGTTTTTATAAGAGAAATAGCTGTAAGTTTGTAAGAAGCCATTATAGAAAAAAAATGAAATAAGTATCAATCTTTAGACTGTTATTAATATTTGTTGTACTTCCTATAATTTTTTTTGTAAAACTTGCACTCTAGAAGAAAATTTAATATACAGGGGCACTCGAAGTGTTACCAACTTCTCGTTGCTATAGCAACCAAAGTGCTGATGACAGCGTGCTCTTTTTTTTTTTAAATTGACAGTCAAATATCTTTTTACAAGCTTACAAAAGCATATCAATTTATTCTCGAGTTATAAAAAGTGATTAACATGGAAGTTAAACGCAACAGTGTTATTGCTTTGTATTTGACTGGTAAATTACAACCAGCCATTGTTAAGGAGCTGCAACATTTACGGGTGAACAAAATGTTTGTGTATCGGACCATTAAGCGTTACGATGATACTGGTAGCATCAAAATACGTCATGGAGGTGGACATGACAAAATAGCAACATCTTCAGAAATGGTTCAAAAGGTGAAGGCCCGAATTCAACGAAATCCGCGACAAAGTGCAGTTCAATTAGCAAAAAAACTTAATGTATCTGCTCGTAGCATGGGACGCATATTAAAAAATGAACTACGATTGAAGCCCTATAAAATACAAAAAGTACAAGATTTAACACCTGCACAGAAGGCAGTTCGTTTAGCAAGAACCAAAGTGTTAAAACGCTTGCATATTGGTGGCGAACTTGAAAATTTGGTCGTTTCTGATGAAAAAATTTTTACGGTTCAGCAGTATGTAAACAAACAAGACGATCGTGTGTGGTTAGAAAATAAGTCAACGGATAATTTAGATCAGCGGATTGCTCTGCGAAAGCAAGCACCTGCATCAGTGATGGTTTGGGCCGCTGTAACTGCCAGAAGACGTTCACCACTCGTTTTCATTGAGCAGGGCGTAAAGGTAAATCAAAAAATCTATCGTCAAAACATTTTAAACGATGCTCTGTTGCCTTGGGCACGTGAACAGTTCGGTGGGAACCATTGGACTTTTCAACAAGACTCGGCTCCATCCCATAAAGCGCGTGAAACGCAACGTTTTCTACAAGAGAAAGTTCCTAGCTTCATTTCTTCACAACATTGGCCACCATATTCCTCGGATTTAAATCCAATGGATTTTTCTATATGGTCCATTTTGGAGGCCAAAGTGTCAACAAAAAAATATGAGACAGTCAACGCGTTGAAGATTGCTCTTCGCCGAGAATAGAGTAAAATACCATAAATCACATTCGTGCAGCCTGTGAAGCCTTCCCGGACAGACTCGATGCTGTCAGCCGCGCTAAAGGCGGCTATATCGAACAATAACGTTGTTTTTTTTTTAAATGTGTGTGTTTTTAATATATACATATATAAATCAGCTCTACAGGCCTAGTGGCCTTTGGCTTCGAGATCTTTCACTCTTCTTTTCCATTTTGCTCTATCTCTCGCTTCCATTTGCCAGTCCCGAACTCCCACACTTCTTAAATCTTCTATAACTTCTGCTAGCCATTTCTTTCTGGGTCTTCCTCTTCTCCTTTTCCCTCCTTCTCCTTCCATTAATATTCTTTTAACCCATCTGTTATCCTGCATCCTAGCTATGTGTCCCAGCCATCTAGCTCTTTGTGCTTTTGCTACCTGAACAATATTAGGTTGGTTGTATAGTTCTTCCAAATTTTTATTTGTTCTTCTTCTATATTCTCCCTCCTCTGTTTTGATTCCTCCATATATTTTCCTTAATATCTTCCTTTCCCATATCTCTAGTTTGGTTATTAATTTTTTATTCATTGTCCAGGTCTCACAAGCATAGGTCACTGTTGGTCTTATTATAGATTGGTAAGCTCTTATCTTTAGTCTTCGTGACATCGTTTTTGACCTTAGTATCTTGTTTAACATTCCAGCCGCTTTGCTTCCTTTTGACAACCTTTTGTCTATTTCCTTCTCTTCCTCTCCCTTGCATGTTACCGTTACCCCTAGATACTCCATTTCCTCCACCTTTTCTATAATGTATTGTCTGTTTCTTAAACAATTGATTGCCAGGGTGGGTGTTTCTTCCTTGTTATTGTCTTTCATTACCATATACTTTGTTTTCGTCTCATTTATTGTTAACCCGTACTCACTTGCTTTACTTTCTAATAGTTTGAAAACATTCTTTATTTCCTTTTTGTTTCTTGCCATTATCACTATATCGTCCGCATATGCGAGACATTGGTGCCTCTTACCATATATTAACCCATTTGTTCTTATTCCACTTTCTCTCAAAATCACTTCTAGGACCAAGTTGAAAAAAACTGTAGACATTGGGTCACCTTGACGTAGACCCTTTTTTCCTTCGAATTCTTCTGAAACTCCTCCCTCTATTGTTACCTTATTTGCTGTTTGTTTCAATGTCATTTCTACTAGTTTTCTTAGTTTTTTCGGGATGTTTAATTTTTTCAGAGCTTCCATTAGTTTTTTCCTGTTGATCAAGTCATATGCTTGGCGGAAATCAATAAATACTAGGTGTAGACTTAGATTTTGTTCGTACGTATTTTGTTATATCAATTTCGTTATGAAAATTTGGTCGATTGTTGATCTTCCTGCCCTGAATCCTGCTTGGTATTCACCTACCTGTATATTATGAAATTCGTCTAGTCGTTTCTTTATTAACTTTGCTAAAACTTTGTATGTAACATCCAAAAGTGCTATTCCTCTGTAGTTATTAACTTCTTCTTTGGGTCCTTTTTTATGTAAAGGGATTATAAGTGCATTATTCCAATTTTTCGGCATTTTTAATATATACTAAAGTTTTTAAACGAATAAAATCACAATTGACAAAATTACGACATTTTTATTTAGTAACACTTCGAGTGCCGACCCCTGTATATCTTGTTTAGAAAAATTGCTGAAGTTTAAAATAAGCCACCATAGAAAAAAATGTAAACTATGTATAAATCCGCAGACTATTATTTATATTTGTAGTAATTCTCATAAACAAATTTGATACACTATAAGAGGCAGCAATAAAAATGTTAAAACTGGTATTTTATAAGAAGAGTTCATGAACTTCTTGTATGAAAAAATAGCTGTAAAAGGAACCGTTATAATAGAAATGTATTAATATATTAAAATCTTCACGAATTTATGCATTTTTATTTTGCGAATCTTCAAAGAATTTAAACTATCTTCAGAAGTATCAATAAAAATGTTAAAAATTACACTCTTTTAGACGATACGTTCAATTTACACAAAATTTCATCAAAATACAATCGACAAAGATTAAAAAAACGAGATTTTACTTACAGAATCAAACTATAACTTCCAAAATTTAACTTTTACCAAAAAACTTTCAAACTATTAAAGAAACTACATACTTTGAAATGCAACTACAAAATTAATAATAAAAATATTAATATTATTGACACAAATATTTGCAACTATAACTCTATAAACAATTTACTATTTTTTCCTGTCTTAATTGTTTATATTTCGAACTAGACATGTTACATTGCCATATAAATACGTTGTTGATAACAATATGCAGTTAGTTTTATAAATAAACAATAAAGTCAGTCAAAATATAACAAAACGTGTAAAAAATTTAGGAAGGAAGTAATTTCATATAAAATTAGTTGAATGAACTTAAATGACACTAAATAGATTAAATATTATATTGTTTAATTGAGTTTTAATCAATATTAAAAAAAACTAGTTCATACTTAGGTACATATATATGTTTTTTAGGTATTGTATGATTAATAGTTTTTTGGTGGCACTATGGCAACAATGTAAAATGCAGTTTATTCACATGTTGGCAAGGGAAATGTGTATTTCTAGACGGTAAAATCTTTTGTCGAGTTCCTCTATCAAATAATCAAAGGTTGCGCAATTTCTTTTAAATTAAAATATTGACTTCCCGCTAAAAAAATTAATTTTTTTTAAATCGGGAAGGTATTGGTTTTACCCCGTTTTTCGAAAATCGAGTTTTCATCGGATCTCAGCGATTTGAGGTATTTGGAACCTCCCCTGACTATTTTTACGAGGGTGTCTGTATGTCTGTGTGTGTGTGTGTGTGTGTGTGAAAAAAACAATTGGTAAAAATGATGTTTTTTGGGCATATCTTTTTGGCCATTACATCGATCAATTTCATAACCTAATCAGCTCTCAAGCTTAAAAAACCACGTCGAATGCCGTTTTGCAAATTAAAATTGGTTGATTCGTTCATGAGATATCGTTGTCGAAAAATTTCAAAAAAAGTGTTTTTGAAGTTATACTTCTATTTGTACACTCTGTAGAAAAAGATTGTGTAGAGTTAAATGGGAAAAATCAATACATATGTAATGGTGTGAGTAAGAGAGAGACAGAAACACTTATAAGGTATATTGCTCGGTAAAAACAAAGATAAAATATATACCACATGCTATTAGTCATAACTATAAGTCCTTGGAATACCGTTTAAACATTCAGTACATTGAAAAGGGATAGATATACAAAAAACAGTCTGAACTAATGTATGAATATCAGAGTGACGGACCACATGATTATTTGACAGATTATTTTATAATTCTGTCACGTAAGTATACATATAAAGTTTAGCATTTTATATTAATACTAATAATCAGTAATGAGTATTGTATTGTAGTCTTAAATACCGTCACATGGTTGCAGTATATTTTGCTCCATGCGTTTAAGGTTGTTGGATACATAAACAGAGTTTTTACGAATAGTCGAGGAAATAAAGCACCAAAACCTCCGAATTTTGTAACGTAAGATGGATCGGAATGCGTTTTTTTTGCCTTGGATTCGTTAAAGTATCAGGAAATTTGTCGCTATATTTTATAATGTAAAAATGGAAATTGCATTTCTGCATTCGAAAACTACATTCAGACAATAGAGAGAAAACTTACAACTCGGTAAGTATTGCTGAAAATGGGTTCAATTTATATACTCGGGGTTTTTGGAGTCGGTAACGTTTTTAGGTTTCAAAAAACTGCGTCGAAAGCCATCTTGAACATCAAAATCGAATAACGCGTTAAAAAGTTATGGCTTTTTAAACATTTCAAAAAAAGTCAAAAACGTCAAAATACGTCACGTTACTATAGCTTTACGCTTAAAACTAGCGGGAAGTTGCAAGGATGGCCTTTAAGGTCAACCTCTTTTCGAATTTTTATTTATATAATCAAGGTTCTGTTAAAGAATAGATATTTATAATTCGGATTTTTCTATCTAAAGTGGTGATGGCTCATATAGTCGTCACCCTAATACGGTAGCGTCTGGTGTCGTTGTGGGTTCGAATATGAGACGTGAAATTTTTTTTTTATTTATATTATTTCCTTTTTTTGTTGCTTTTCGTTTTTTTGCTTATTTTGTGTTTTACAACAATATTTTTTAGTTTAGGTTGTTACTTTATTGTATCTTGTTGATTTGTTCATAATTTTTGACTTTTTTTAGAAGTTTTATAATTTTTTCCTACCCATTTTTGATTTTTTAAAAAGTATTTCTGTTATTTGTGTTTTTTATAATTTATCTTATTTTTCAATTGTTCCTGTTGATTTTGTTTCCCCGTTGTGTTTTCGATTTATTATTTTTCTATTTTTTTTCAAATTTCTTGGACTTTCTCGTTTCTAACTGTGCAAACTAAAAGTCAAATTACAGCACTATCTAGCGGCTGTCTAAGCAACCTATACGTCAAACGATGTTAGAGAGTTATATCGATAAATTAACCTATACCACCGCGCTATCTATGGGGAACTCATAAAACTAAACAATAAATAGTTACACAATATTATAAACTAGAATAAATGAAAAATACTAGTACCTATTATTGTGAAAAAAGTGTGGGCGCTTGACATTCAAAAAATATGGTATGCAGCGCCCACGCTTATTTCACAATAATACTAGTATTTTTCATTTATTTTTGTTTTAACTTTATTTTGAAAATTAATTTTAACTTTTTATTTTGATGTTTTTCAGAAACATGCTTTATAAAAGCGAGTTTTTTAGTTTTTTTAAACTATATTTATTTTTTACTTTTTAGTCCAATTTATTTTATTTCAATAGATTCGTTAATTTGCTGTGACGATTACAAGACCCTCACTCAATCATTATTCGTTTATTTAGTTGGAAATGCTTTGAAAGCGTGTTTTTTTGATTTCTCAAATTATATTTATTGTATTCATATTGTTGATGATTAAACATATTGTTTCAATCACTTGGAAAAAAATATTATTGTGAAATCTAAAGAATTGTTAGATTAATTCTAAGACAATTTCATTTATATCGTTTATAATTAAACGTATTGTTTATTACCCAATCCCGGCACGGGGAGGTTTTGACTAAAAATAACGATATGGGACTCACCCGAGGCAGCTGCCGCGGAGTGGAGAGTTACAAACAAACAAACATACATACATACAGGTGAAGTTAATTAATAAAAAAATAATAAAAAGCGTGTTAAAAACGATAACTTTTCGAGATTTTCACAAAATAGTGTTTATTTCGAAAATTGTCAATGTGACAGCTGTCATAATTTGACAGTTGATGTAAAATTTAATTCCAAACGAAAAAGTATTCTTGTGTTTTTTCAAAAAAACGATAACTTTTCGAGATATTCACAAAATAGTGTTTATTTCGAAAACTGTTAATGTGACAGCTGTCATAATTTGACAGTTGATGTAAAATTTAATTCCAAATGAAAAAGTATTGTTGTGTTTTTTTAAAAAAACGATAACTTTTCGAGATATTCACAAAATAGTGTTTATTTCGAAAACTGTCAATATGACAGCTGTCATAATTTAACAGTTGATGTAAAATTTAATTCCAAACGAAAAAGTATTCCTGTGTTTTTTTAAAAAAACGATAACTTTTCGAGATATTCACAAAACAGTGTTTATTTCGAAAACTGTCAATATGACAGCTGTCATAATTTGACAGTTGATGTAGAAATTAATTCTAAACAAAAAAGTTTTCCTGTGTTTTTTCAAAAAAACTATAACTTTTCGAGATATTCACAAAATAGTGTTTATTTCGAAAACTGTCAATATGACAGCTGTCATAATTTAACAGTTGATGTAAAATTTAATTCCAAACGAAAAAGTATTCTTGTGTTTTTTCAAAAAAAAACGATAACTTTTCGAGATATTGACAAAACAGTGTTTATTTCAAAAACTGTCAATATGAAAGCTGTCATAATTTGACAGTTGATGTAAAAATTAATTCTAAACAAGAAAGTATTCTTGTGTTTTTTCAAAAAAACGATAACTTTTCGAGATATTCACAAAATAGTGTTTATTTCGGAAACTGTCAATATGACAGCTGTCACAATTTGACAGTTGATGTAAAAATTAATTCTAAACAAAAAAGTATTCTTCTGTTTTTTCAAAAAAAACGATAACTTTTCGAGATATAATTATATAACGGAGTGGAGAGTTACAAACAAACATACATACATACATACATACAGGTGAAGGTAATAAAAGAGTGTTAAAAATTGACATATTGAAATTTTAATAACTAAAAAAAAAGGTATCAGAAAACGGTTTTTTGGGTTTAATTACAAATTCTTTTTTACGAGCAATTTGAAATTTTAAAAAATTCTATAAGTGAGTGAAATATAAAGATTTTTTTATGGGAAACTCGGGAATTTTTTTGGGTAATAAATTAAGTAATGATTTCAAGCTCTAATTTTATAGGAAATTTAAAAGATTATATTGAAAAATATATTGTAACTACTGATAAGCAAAATATCTTATATAGGTAATTATCAATCTTTTAACGTGTCAACAGTGGAATTATCCAAGAACATTATCTCATTAGAAAACACTTAATTACTATAAATTCACCAATAAAAATATTCCATTTTAATTTGGTAAAGAAGTAATTACGTTATCATAACAATTTTGAAGTGTTTTATTTACAATGAAATATAAATGATAATATCATTGCCTCTACTTAATTATGAATAAGTGAAGTTCATATTTTATAATAAATAATTAATAACATATTTTCAGTTTTATATAACCTTGAATTTTGATACTAACATGCCAAGTGGTTACCTAGTTATTGAAGAAATTAATGATTTATTTCTATTTTCTTAAACAAAAAATTATAAAAAAATAATTGTTTATTAAATAAAATCTTTTGATTCGCACTTTTAGGGTTATTTTAAAAAATGGCCCTTGGTAAGCCAGGCGCATCAGTAGATTTATATTAATTGAATATATTAAAAGTATACGTTTTAGAAAAAAATGTTTTCGATAAAAGTTGTAGGTCTCTTTAAGACAAACAAAAAAGTCCCCTAACATTTTTTTGTACAGGGTGAAGTAAAAAAGTTACGAATTTTTTTCCATTTTGATTTGATGTCACGCCCAAACGGCCTTACCGATTTGGCCCATTAACGAACTTGGCCGAGATTTTGGGACGATTGATTTTTGTACCAAATTTCATTTCGATCCGTTAAGAAATCCGACCGCTATCGTGTCCACAGATTTCGTTATATCGGAACTATACATACATACATATATATATATATATATATATATATATATATATATATATATATATATATGAATAATGAAATATGGTATAGTGACTGGTTCAATATAACGTGAAGTCAATAGTGGAGTTGCAGTCAATGTTATGGCCAATGTAAATAAAGAAAACTCTTTTATTTTTGTCAAGCTTTCGAATTTATTTAATTCTTTTTCAGGACATCTATAGTGAAGAAAAAATTTTTTTATATAATCAAATTTTTTTTATAATGTTTTTTATGTGATAACTTACTAATATATATATATATATATATATATATATATATATAAACTTTTGAACGGAAGGTATTTTTGGGGTCAGGGGGGCCCAAAACGAAAAACTGTAATGAAATTTTCCCGAAGTCGTGACCTGCGAACCAGCTGAATAGTAGATGTTAAAGGCTACAATTACCATGTCAAAAGTCACCTTGACAGTTTAAAAAAAAATTTGAGCCGTCACGGGACGCCTGGCAGATGTGAAACATCGACATTATTGTGTAAAAGTAATATGCAGAAAAGAACAGATTGTGATAGGAACTAAATATGTCATAATGATAAAATAAAATATTACGATTTTTTCCAGATAACGATGACTATTTATTGAATAAATTTAAAAAGTGATTTTGTTTAGCTTTTTATTTAATTGCCTTAAATTCAATAATCTTAAAAAAGGAAATTATTAAAACACAAATTTATATAGAAGTACGTTACTATATTAATATAATTGTAGTTACTTCATAATTTTAGTACAAACAAAAAGCGATACTAAATAAAAAATAGGAAAATGATGAATTTAACTATGAATACAACTTTATCGTTGAATAACTTTTAAACGGTATTAAAATGGGAAATGTATTATGATTTAGGCACGGGTTAATGTGAATATTAAGGGCTGGTTAAGGTCTGATAATTTTTGTTAGGTCATAATCTAAAAATTTGATGGGTGTTTGGAGAACAAAACCAAATCTGGGAAATAACGGACACCCCAATGTATATAGAGTAGGTAGGTACTCACTCATTTTTATTCATATTTTTTCATCACTTTCTTTATTAACACTTTGTTTATTCATATTTAAAACTAAATACACAAATTTTACGCGGACAACTATATGACAACTATTCACCAACAATCTATTTTGATTGACTAGCTGTCAATTTTACAGGTCAGCAAAATATGTAGGTATATTATGTTGCCTATACAAACAATCATTTTTATATATATAGAATAGATAGTAGGCGGAATCGAGTTAGGTTTTTATGAAACAATTCATACCCTGTCCCGCCAAATTTTTGAATCGATGAGCTTCTTCCCCCTCTTGTTGGCGCGCCACCGTCGCGTCGCTCAAAACATGACACCAATTTCATATAAGATATCAGTACATCTCTTATCGATTATTATCGATGCGTTAGGTTTTTTACGTCATGACGTCACCGTCGCCACGCCAGAAATCTGATTTACTTGCCGCTATAGATGTTTCACATCAAAAAGCTAATAGCGATGTTAAAGTGTAACTTTTACAGAAATATTTAGTATAAAATTTGGATTTAATATGGTTTTAGTAAGTAACACTACAATTGCTATGTCAAAAGTCACTTTGACAGATTAGAATGTTACCAGAGATCAATACATTCAGAAAGGCAGCCATTGAGAAATGGAGGCTAGAAAAGGCCCAGGAGTGGTGGGAAACATCACCGGGCAAGCGACAAGCCAAACTCTTCATAAAGGGATACTCGGCGAAGTTTACTGCAGAGCTGCTATCACAAAGGCGAAATGATGTCAGAATGATTGTCAGTCTCTTGACAGGACATTGTAGGCTCAGAAAACACATGAGTCAGCTAAACTTGGCAGATGAAGACATTTGTCGATACTGCCAAGAGGAAGAGGAAACTGCATTTCATGTCCTATGCCAATGTGAAGGCCTTGCAAGGACGCGGTATCTAGTACTGGGAGAGGAGAAACCGGCTGCTCCAAGTTATGCGGAGTGGCCACTGTCAAGGCTATTAAGTCTCATTAAGAGGGCAGAGCTGGACAAGGTGCTCTAATCCTATTCCACAGATAATGGGTGTTCACAATAGATCTGCAAAGGTCGCAGTGATATAGGCTAACAACCAACCCCAAAAATATCTATCTATCTATCTACCAGAGATCAAAAATTTAAACTTTTCTAGAAATTTTAGGTATAGTCCATTTCACGGATTTTGGCCGATGACAGAAATTATACTCGAAGTAAATTTAGAGTTACATCTCTCTCAGACACAGGCAAGTTAGAAATTTAAATGAGGACGTTTGCTTTTTAATACAACACTTACGTAACTGCATCTTGTTTCACCGGTAGATAAAAAGTATTCAATACGGAAGTCTTGACTTAATTCACATTCCTAGTAACCGTCATGTACGGCTCGTTGTTGAAGGGTAAAATTTAATAATTATTAATGTCATATTTTTGTAGATGTCAAACCACACTGATAGTTTCAGAAACTTACGACCTAATTTAGAAAAAAAAAAGTGTCCGCCATTGATAACTTGGATGACAGTTTAATCTTATTTCAGTGGTTTCTAATATCAAATCGGCCAAAAACGATGAAATGGACTATATAGAATTTTGGTTTGATTACCTTTAAGATATCAATAGTCAGAATTCACTTTGACAGAGTGGAAATGACAACAGAGATGTTAAAGTCTACAATAATCATGGAAAATGTCACTTTGACAAATTAGAAATATCAACAAAGATGTGAAAGTCTAAGTATCACAGAAATTTTGGGTATAGAATTCTGTTTAATATGGTTTTAGTAATTAATACCACAACTGTCATGTCAAATGTCAATCTGACCGCACAAAAGTGTTTTGTATTTGGTTCTACATTCTTTGGAACTCAATGGTACTTTTGTCATATCAAAAATCGCTTTGACAGTTTATAAATGTCAACAGAGATGTTATAGACTAAACTTCACAGAGATTTTGAGTATACATATCAATAGTACGATTTTCATGTTAAAAGTCACTTTGACAGATTATAAATGTCAACAGAAATCTTAAAGTTTAACTTTAACAGAAATTTTAGGTATAGAATTTGGTTTAATTTCCTTGTAGATATGGATAGTATAGATCGCCCAACGAAAGTTTGGGACAGCCACGTGGCCTCTCGTTCAATGCGCAGTGGTTAGTTTACGAGCGTTACGATAACAACGACCGTTCTGAAAGCTTGTCAGTGTGGTAGCTGGAATGGTTTTGTAAACTGTATTTAGCTACGAATATGCTGAGAGAGTTTCTGAGTTATTTTTTAAATGTATGTATTTTTTAGTTTAAAGTGGGCAGTAACAAATTTATATAAAATAAATTCTTCTTAATTATGTTAGCATCATACATTAAAAATTAATTTAAGATGTACAATATATTTTTATTTCCGTCCGCCACTGATAGAAAGACTCCGCCTACCTGCGCCGACTAACACGTGGCTGTCACAAACTTTTGGGAGACCTCTACAATAATTTTAATGTCAAAAATCACTTTGACAGTTTAGAAATGGCAACAGAGATGTTAAAGTCTACAAGAAAATATATATACTGATTTACTTATAAAAAAATCAAAAATTAAATTATCAATAAATTTAATTGTTTGCCTCCTGACTATTTCAGTTACAAGCCAATTGGACCAAATTGAAGTTCTACTTCAATGGCACACGTTTCTGATTGTTTAATTAAATTTCTGGATATAGTAAAAATAAATATTGATTTTAAAATATTTTTATTATTGAAGTAAAACTTCTTTAGTGGCACTAGGGGTAACTCAGTAATTCTAACGGACGTGACGTCATTCTAATGTACCGCGTACCGGAAACAAAACCTGATACAAAATACCTAACACGATTCTGCCTACTATATTAAATAAAATTAAATCTGTAATTGTATGAATTGACAGCTTGTCATCTTGTCAACCAAAAGACATTGGTGGTAAATAGTTTAAATTTGTGTATAAAGTGTTTGTTTTAAATATGAATAAACAAAGTGGATTTATTAATGAAGAAACTGATGAAAAAATATTGAATGAAAATGAGTGAGTACCTACTCTATATGCATACATTTTATTTTTGGTGTGTAATTACACTATTTATACCTAATTATTTATACCTATTACTTATACCTAGCTATTTTCGTTTTAAAGACTTAAAGAGCTAAAAAGAAAAAGAAATTGTGAAGTCAAAGGGCATATTATAAGCGCCAGAAAGATTTGAAGAAAAATGAAAATGAAAAAAAGACGAGACAGCGACATTCATTATGATTTGATTAAGTAAGTTTATATACATACATACATATTATGATAGTAAATAATTATTTATAGGGAAGCTTTACGTTAAGTAAAGAAGCATGTTGCACGTTTTTGTTCATAAAATAATATAAATAAATAAATAAATAAATAAAGTCTTTATTGTTCCCCGAAATTAAATACATTTAAAAATAAAATACAAAAAAAAATCAATATTGAACAAAGGCGAAGTTCAGGTCATCACTTAAGGTGATGCCCTGCTCTAAACACTTAACCCAAAAACCTAAATTTAAAACATTATTTTTATTAAAATAGGTAATGATCAACTAACCCAAATCACACATATTACATTACATACATATGTCACCCAATGCAGAAGTGAGATTAGCATCACCTCGACTAGCGTTATTAACTAGAATTGAAATTAACATACATTAAACAAACATTTTTTGATTAAGGCACTGCTTATCGTATATTAGATTTTTAAGCGATCTCTTAAAGCGAGAGGGAGCTTTAGACTTCAGATTTGACGGCAATTCATTATATATTCTTGCGATATTATATTTGAAACATCTTTTAAACAAGGTCGTTCTGTGTGAAGGAATGGTGACAAAATTTTTGTTTCTTAGATTTAAATGATGGACGTCAGTTCTGAAGCTAATTTTTTGATACAGGTAAGGTGGCGATTTATTGATGATTATTGAATGGTATAGAGACGTAAGATGGTAAAAGCGTCGATTTTCCATATTTAGCCAACCGACAAGCTTTAACGTATGAGATATGCGGTCATATTTTCTTATACCATAAATCAGCCGCAAGCAGCTGTTCTGTACACGTTGAATGCGCATTGAGTCAGAAGCTGTTAAACAAGGCCCATATACAGTATCACAATGGTTGAAAGACGATAGAACCAAGGTGTCGCAAAGTTGCCTTTTTAAGTTAAGCGAAAGGGCAGAACGATTATAATATAATAATTTAAGTTTAGCATACGCTTTTTTTATACAATATGTTATATGTTCATGGAATCTAAGTTTATTATCCATATAAAGTCCCAAATTTTTTGCACAAGAGATTACAGGTATATCGGTTTCTGATAAATTTATTTTGACATTCTTAATAATATTTTCACCAATATTTCCAAAGACAATTACTTGAGATTTATCCGGATTTAGTGAGAGGGAATATTTATGAGACATTTGATAAATGGATGAGAGATCTTCATTTATCATAGCACAAGCACGAATGACGTCATGTGGCTTAAACGATAGATACAACTGTGTATCGTCAGCATACATATGAAAGTGGCAGTTGGAAATACAATTTATTAGCTGTGATGTGTAAATTGAGAACAGTAGTGGGCTTAATATGGAGCCCTGAGGGACACCACATGTAACAGGAAGAGGATTAGATGTTTTGTCGTCAAGTATAACCATTTGAAGACGATTCGACAAAAAAATTTTAAGGAGAACACAAGCTTCTGGGGATAGACCTACGTACGAGCATATGGATAGAAGCAATTGATGACTAATAGTGTCAAATGCCTTACTGAAATCCAGTAAGACTAGAATTGTTCCCAAACCACTATCCATTGCAGTTATTATGTCGTCAGATACATCAAGCAATGCTGTCGCACAGCTGTGTGATGATCTAAATCCAGATTGCTTCAACGGAAGAATTTTATTGTCTAAGATGTAACATCTAAGCTGCGACTCCATGCAGCGCTCCATAATTTTAGATAGTAAGGGCAATATACTAATTGGACGAAGATCTTTGAAATTTTCAGGATTTGCTACCTTAGGAAGTGGTCTTACAAGTGAAATCTTCCACTGATCTGGGAAAACATGTTCAGTCAAGCAGCAATTAATAATATGCGTGATAAATGGGATAACATATGGACAGCACGCTTTCAGGATAAAAATGTTAAGACCGTCATGACCAGTGGCATTTGTAGATATATCATCGATTATTTTTGCAACAAAATCAGCTTCAACTGGTTTAAAATAGAACATATTATTATCTCCAGATAAACTGTTTTCATAAAAGAAAGATATTAAATTGTTGTCGACTGTACTGTGGGGAATGGAATTGCGGAAAAAATTGTTAATATCATCAACATTATTTAGAGATATTGGAATTTCATAATTATTTTTTGGTGAAATGTTTAACTTTCTAAGGTGATTCCAAGCAGATCTTCTTGAGTTTTGGTTACTAAATAAAAAATCAAAATAAGCCTTTTTTTCTTTTTGTGTTAAACTGGTAATTTTATTTCTCAATTCCTTATATTTGTGGTAATGACGAAGATCGTTAGTGATTTTAAATTTGGCAAGGGCATTTTTACGTTTTGATATGAGCATTCGCAAATTATCGGTAAGCCATGGGGCAGGTGGTTTTGATACTCTAATAGTTTTTAACGGAGCATAATTATTAAATAATTGCAAAACCATGTTATTAAAATCATTTATCTTGTCTGATATGTTATGCATATGAAAGAGGCGATGAAATGGTAGAACACAAAGATTGTTATAAAATACTTCACTATTAAAATGCTTATAGTCTCTAATTACTACAAATTTCTTGTGATGAATATTTTTCTGAGTTAAAATAATATTCGAAATGTTTTAACACTTGCTTATACTTATTTTAGGTTTGGTTAGGTAGCCATAAAGGCCATAATACCACTAGTCAGGATGACTGATCTTTTACCAGCAATAACAGATCCTTCGTAGAACTGAAGAAAACAAACTCAACTCAGGATTTTAAATTTTATGGAATATGCTATAAAATGCTACAAAATGAAATGGTTATCTAACTATCGAAGGCTCTTGTGTTGTGTTGTATTACAATAAGGTAGATACAGCTACAAAATCACACATTCTAAACGTAATGTGTGTATATTTTTAATATTGTTTACCTATTATTGAAGTAAAACTTCTTTAGGCGCGACTAGGGGTAACTCTAACGTTAGATTCTAACGGAAGATTCTGATGGAAGTAACGGTGTGATTTCAGCTATGGTAGGAGCTTAAATTTTCAAAATTTATTTATGAAAGTTTCAAAATTTTCAAACGGTTTCAAATACATTAATGGTATTTAGAGAGTAAAATCTATGTTTCACATTTTAGTTATCATAAACCTATTATTTCATATATAAAAAATAATGATAACTTTCAAATTCCTATTTCTAATGAATAATATAAATATAACATCTCATTTTTTGTAAAGTATATAGACAATAAATATGATTGAATTGTAATTAAATATTTATTTTCCGATACGTACGTCAACAAGTTTTACTTCAATCGCGCGTAAAGGTTACACGCACACTCTTTTTTAATTTAATTATCGTTTTTCTCAGGTGTTGTTTTTTACCATATTTAAAAATAATAATAAATATTTACATATAATATTAGGTACTTACTTGAACACTGATCTAACAACAAATGCTTGCAAGTAAATATTTTACAGTAAATATATAAAAAAATTAATAAAATAATTTAAGGTTTATACGTCATCGAAGGTGGATATTACTATTATGTTTGTCATTAAAAAACATACAAATACACAAGGTTCATTGTCGTAAACTTTGTTTTTATAATATTTTTTAGTCATAATATTAAAAAATCATCAAATTTTGGCAATGTAACTTTTACCAATGTTAAACTGAGGTTTTCAAGGTTATTTGTTGATAAAGGTTAGTGATTAAAAATTAGCTGATGCATAAAAGTATTTGTTATTTATTCATAAGTAAATCAAATATTTTTTATCAAATAAAAACTTACGTACGTATATGAAAAATATCTTTATAGTCCGTGAGCGAGCGTATATGGATTTGGTGTTATCAATCATTTTATATATCTGGAATACATTAACAGCATGACGCGAGATACGTTTGTATCATTTTTTTCATGACTTTATTTCTAAAACGAAAGAAAAATGAGTTTGCGGTAGAGTTATCCTGACCTCTGGTACTATCCTGAGTGTATGACTACCAAAATCTTCGGGTCTCCGGTAACGTTCTAAGTCTCGTGCATGACATTTAAAATCATTTTCAAAATATTTAACACAAGTCCTCGTAGACGATCTCCAGGTCTAGCTGGAGCTCTATCCCTGGGTCTCCGATAACGTCATAAGTCTCGAGCATGACATTTGAAGTTATCTCCAAAAAAACTTAAGACAAGTCCTCAAAGAAGATTTCTTGGTACACCCGGAGGTCTATCTCCTGGTCTTCTGTAAAGTCCTAAGTCTCGTGCATGTCATTTGAAATCATCTTTAAAATTTAAGACAAGTCTTCAAAGACGATCTTTAGGTCCTCCTGGAGCTCTTCGGTAACATGCTAAGTTTCGTGCATGTCATTCGAAATCATCTTCGAAAAATGTAATACAAGTCCTCGAAAACGATCTCCAAGTCCATCTGGAGCTCTATCCCCAGGTTTTTGTTGTACCTACGAATAACGTTTTATCCGTAGGTACTGTAACTACGAATAACCACTTCGTTATGTATAAGACTGTAAAAAAACGGTCAACTTACATGTGCTGCTTATGTAAGATGTTTGCAAAACTTGACTAACAATATTTGAGCAAAAAGGTCTCATAATTTAGATTTTTCACGAGCAACGCTCGGTTATCCAGGTAGGTACTAAATATAATATTGTAACGGGATAACCGTAAAGGAAGGGACCTTAATCTGAAAGATTGTTATTGACAGTTGATTTTTAGAAGTTTCTAAAAATCAACTGACCATTTTAAATAATGTTTCTAGAAAATTCTAGAAAGGATGCCTCAAGTTAAGAAGGAAGAAGCAGACAGAGCCCTTAAAGAAATGATTCAAAATGGCATAGTCGAACCATCCAGTAGTCCGTGGGCTCCTCCTGTGGTATTAGTGAGAAAGAAAAACGGATCAATGCAGTTTTGTGTCGACTATCGAAAGCTAAATGATGTTACTAAGAAGGACAGTTATCCTCTGCCGAGGATTAATGATGCCCTCGACGCTTTGGCGGGTTTTACATTGTTTTCTACCTTGGACCTTAAAAGCGGATACTGGCAAGTTAAAATGAATCCTGCAGACAATGAAAAGACTGCATTTACCAGTGGATCAGGGTTGTGGCAATTCACGGTCCTTCCGTTTGGCCTCTGTAATGCTCCTGCGACGTTTGAACGGCTGATGGAGAACATCCTGCGGGGTTTGTCATAAGAAACTTGTTTATCTAGACGACATCATCATAATGGGCAAGACCTTTAAGGAACATTTATCTAACCTGGAAGAAGTCTTTAAAAGATTACAGAACGCTAATCTAACATTGAATGTTAAGAAATGCCACTTGTTCCAGAGACAGGTCAACTATTTAGGACATAACGTTAGCAAGGATGGCGTTGCTGTTGACCCCGCTAAGATACAAGCCGTACAGGAATGGCCAATCCCTATCGACAAACATCAGCTCCGGAGTTTCTTGGGTCTTTGTTCCTATTACCGACGATATGTCAAGAATTTTGGAGACATCGCCAAACCCTTGACACGTTTGACAGAACAAGATAAGTCCTTCTGTTGGGATCAGGAATGTCAAGAGGCGTTTAAAATATTGAAGAAACAGCTTACGTCAGCACCTGTTCTTGCTTATCAACTTCCTGATGGTAAGCTTATTCTGGACACCGACGCCAGCAATGTGGGAATTGGAGCCGTCTTGTCACAGCTACAAGATGGTAAGGAAAGAGTGGTTGGTTACTTCAGCAAAACTTTATCGAAAGCTGAAAAGAACTACTGTGTAACTCGGAGGGAACTGTTAGCAGTTGTAAAATCCGTCGAACACTTTTATAAATATCTGTATGGCAGAAAATTCCTGGTCAGAACAGACCATGCTAGTTTAAAGTGGCTACTTAGCTTTAGGAACCCAGAAGGACAGATAGCAAGATGGCTCGAAAAACTGCAGGAATATGATGTTGAAATCGAGCACAGACCTGGAACCAGACATCGTAATGCTGATGCACTTTCCAGAAGACCATGTCGACCTGATTGCCCCCATTGTACCCGTATGGAGCAGAACGAGGAAAAACTTGCCTTAGTTAAGGTTGTGCCAGAAGACGAGAGCTCTATGCTGGAGGAGCAACAAGAAAACGATCCCGTTCTGAGAAAAATTCGGGAGTGGAAGAGAATGGACCGTCGTCCGTTGTGGAGAGAGATATCCTTATCCTCTCCTGCTTTAAAAGCATACTGGTCCCAATGGAACTCTTTAATTTTGGACGGAGGGCTCGTTAAAAGACTTGTAGAAAATTCCGAGGGCACAGAAACAAGGAAACAAATAGTGGTCCCAAGAAATGCTGTACCGGAAATTTTAAAACAGATGCATAATGATAGTTCTGGAGGACATCTGGGTATCACGAAAACGCTGCAAAAGATCCGAGATAGATTTTACTGGGTAAATTGCACTAATGATGTTAAAGATTGGTGTCGTAAATGCACTACCTGTGCTGCCAGTAACGGTCCGCACCGAAAACCGAAGGCGGAAATGCAGCAATACCTGGTTGGAAGTCCTTTTGAAAGAATCGCGGTAGATGTATTGGGGCCACTTCCACAGACCGATGAAGGAAACAAATACATCTTTGTTGTAATGGACTACTTCACTAAATGGGTTGAAGCCTATGCAGTCCCCAATCAGGAAGACACCACTTTAGCAGATATATTAGTTCAAGAATTCGTAAGCCGATTTGGGGTACCACTAGAATTACACTCAGACCAAGGGAGAAATTTTGAGAGCAAGCTGTTTCAAGAAGTTTGCCAAAGATTAGGCATCCGCAAAACGAGAATCACAGCGATGCATCCTCAGTCTGATGGAATGGTGGAACCAATGAACCGGACTATAACCAACTATCTGTCAAAAGTGGTGTCAGATTGTCAGAGGGATTGATATCGACATATTCCACTATTTCTAATGGCAATTCGATCGGCCATCAACGAATCAACTGGCCAAACGCCTGCGAAGGTCCCGTTCGGTAGAGAAATGAGGCTACCATGTGACTTGGTGTTTGGTTGTAAACCTGGTAAAGAAATGGCACGTGAACAATATGTCGCCGACCTTCAGAATCGAATGGAGAATATACACAACCTGGTGCGTGGAAAACTACAATTATCTAGTGATCGGATCAAGAGGTACTATGACACACGGACAATGGAAAAAAATTACCAAGTTGGAGATTTAGTCTGGCTCTATAACCTCCGACGGCGTCGAGGTATTTGTCCCAAATTACAAAAGAACTGGGAAGGTCCTTACACCATCAAAAAGAAGATTAACGATGTCATTTATCGGATCGTGAAAATTCCCAGAGGGAAACCCGTCGTGGTCCATCATGATCGTTTAGCGCCTTACCAGGGAAACCACAGTGGAGATGCGCAGCAACTCCGAGAAGATGGTTTGGCTGGCTCAGGGAGTGTGCGGAATTCCGATGTAGGAAATAACATTCCGGGAGGAATGAATCTAAGGAGGGGGCAGTGTAACAGGATAACCGTAAAGGAAGGGACCTTAATTTGAAAGATTGTTATTGACAGTTGATTTTTAGAAGTTTCTAAAAATCAACTGACCATTTTAATATCAACTGCGCCACCTTACGGTGGCGGCACGGTACTTATTAAGAATTGCTCGTTAAAATCTATTCTATGAGATATCAACTCATATAGTACTTAATTTAGTTCGTTGAAAAATATAATATATTAACTACGCCATCTGATGGTGAGGTCATAAATATATTAGGTATTAAATCCAGAATGTGACATTTTGTGCCTCTATGCATTTAATTTTTTTTCAATAATCGTTCACAAGAAACTATTAATAGTAAAAATAGCACTTATTTATTCTATTTTTAAACATTCTATTGACATAAATATTTAAACATTAATTAACGGTTTAAATTACCGGCATTGCAAGTAATGGAAGTATTTTTAAAGCATTATCTAAGAAATGTACTTATTCAGTACTATTAAGTTCAATGTCATATTTCTACAAATTTTTGTTGATCTTTTAAATTGAAAATTAGATCAATATATAACTTTCTCTTAAATATTTAATTATTTTAATAATTTATTAATGAATAATTAAGTTGCATTGAATTTATTACATAATGTATCTCTCTCGATTACATTTAGTTATACAAATTTGCAGTTTAACTTTGTTATTTATCGATTTGTTTGTTTGTACCAGTTTTCTTCGCAAAATTTTAATCGATTCTTTAAATAGGAAGTTTGTGTTACAACAGAGATTGATTATATATTTTATCCCAAAGATTTTCATGTAAAACTGTAATCACAGTTATTTATAGCAATAAAAAAATAAAGGAACAAGATCTGAACCCTGAGTCACCTTTCCAGACATCTTTATAGTAACAAAAAAGTAAAGGGCCAGGATGTAAACCCTGAATCACCCTTTTAAACATATGTATGGGAATAAAACAAAATAGAGGGCAAGGATGTGAGCCCTGAGTCACCTTTTTATATTTTTTATGGGAATAAAACAAAATAGAGGGCAAAGATGTGAACCCTGAGTCATTTTTACTATATAATATTTTATTATGATAAAAATATACTAAAAATGTAGCACTTTTGATAGAAATTTATTACTCTTTAATATAAAACTTTGATATATATTACAAATCAAACTTTGTATTAACTACAAATAATTAATTATTCGTTTTACTGTTAACATATTTAATCACGGTAATTTATGGACTTTACAAATAATAGAGGCCCAAGATTCGAACCCTGTGGCACTTTCTAAAGTTATTTTATACATATATTAAATTATTTACTTTGTATCATGTAAAAACTTGTTTAATTTATATAAAACTCTTTAAATGTTAAAGTTCATTACTATTAAATATGTTGTAAACTAATAATAATAATACAAAACATTAACTTACGTGACTTAACTATATTATAATAAATTATGACCGCTTCACGTTTCGGTTTCGATTTCGGTTTATTTTTAGTTTTATCCTTTTTTGAATTAAACATTTTAATTAAATTTAACAAATATACACACACTCACACTTTCACAATATTTAATTTAACTGAATTTACTTGAAAATTCGAAAATTTACTTAGCTATACAAAATAAGCACTGTTTCGTCTTACTATTGTATGCAGATTTATTTTAAAAAAGGAAAAATTACGTTTAGCCATGACACGTATAAATTAAGAAATTATTTATAAGATTTCAAATATAAACTAAAAATTTTTCAATCAAACACATTGTTTAAATCGACTGAATGCATGAATGAATAGAAAGGAAAGTGTAATAACAGCTGACCAAATGAAATAAAATTTTCTACTTTTTTTAATTAAAAAATTACGAAATTTAAACAAAGTCAATGTAAAAAGTAAGAAAGTACCATTAAATTTATATTCGAGTTACGAAAAAACGTTAAAATATTACTGTTAAGGTTTTCTGATCTAAAATAAAATCAATAGAGTTCTTTCTCATGAAATCAGGATTCTATATACCAAATTTCATAACTCTGTGTTGTACCGTTCAAAAGTTATAGCGAATGAGAGAGAAAGTAATGTCAAACACTAATGGAAGCCGGTCCTTTTGGACTCTCGCCAAACATATCAACAACAATTTCACAACTAGTTCGTTCCCTCCACTCACATCAGATGACGGCTCAATAGTTACGTCCTCCACAGCAAAGGCAAAACTCTTTGCCAAAATATTCTCTTCGAACTCGACACTTAACCCACCGGACAACATAGAGCTACCTTCTATTCCACGGGCTCCCCACACCATAAAAAATATCATATTTAGGGTTAAGCGGGTGCAGAGAGTCCTTGCTACTCTAAATACCAACAAAGCAAGCGGCCTCGATGAAATACCTGCTTTACTCTTAAAATGTTGTGCTCCCGAACTAGCGCCAGTTTTCACTAAGCTATTTCAACTATCATATGATACTGGTATTTTTCCACAATCCTGGAAAACTGCTCGAGTACAACCAGTCCCCAAGAAAGGCTCTAAAACCCAGCCTTCTAATTACAGACCCATAGCTCTCCTATCTGTTATTAGCAAAACTATGGAGAAATACGTCAATCACGAGATCCTGAGCTACCTTGAGACAAACAACCTTTTAAGTGACAGGCAATATGGTTTTTGCCAACAAAGGTCAACAGCCGATCTACTAGCATATGTAACTCATGTCTGGAGTGATGCCATCCACCGCTATGGGGAGACTCAAATAGTATCACTGGACATCTCAAAAGTATTTGATCAAGTGTGGCATGCAGCTCTTTTGAACAAACTGCCTTCATACGGACTCTCGCAAAACCTTTGCAGATGGATATCCAACTTTCTCTCCAACAGGCACATCCAAGTTGCTGTAGATGGACATTCTTCCAACCTCTACAAGATCAACGCTGGAGTTCCCCAAGGATCGGCTCTAGCTCCTACTCTATTCTTATTACATATTAATAATCTACTAGAAGCCACTAATAACCCGATACATGGTTTTGCAGATGACAGCAACCTACACTGTAGCAAAGCGCACAACCGTCCCATACCTGTAGATATTCTGGAAGAGGACAGAAGATCTACAACGGCTTCTATCAATCAAGATTTGAGAATTGTAGACGAGTGGGGAAGAAAGAATCTTGTTAATTTCAACGCTTCCAAGACAAAGACATGTTGCCTATCCAACAAGAGGCAAACATGCGACTCATCCATTACAATCAACGATCAGACACTAGTAGCGGGCGACTCCATTACGCTGGTTGGTATAACGATCTCCCAGGACTTACTCTGGAACGAGCATATTGCATCCATAGCAACTGCAGCAGGAAAGAAATTAGGCTTTCTGTTTAGAGCACGGAAATATTTTTCTCCATCCAACTTGGCTACTCTTTACAAAGCCCAAAAACGGCCTAATCTTGAATACTGCTCGCATGTATGGGGTTCGGCGGCTCCGTCAAGGCTCGGAGTTCTGGATGCCATACAGAGAAGGGCAGTTCGACTAATAAACGACACCAGTATCACCAAAAACCTAGCCCCATTATCCCACCGAAGAGCAGTGGCTGATCTTTCCTTGTTTTACCGATACATAAACGGATTTTGCTCAGAAGAACTCCGCTCTATAATGCCTCCACTTGCCAGACCAGCCAGAGCAACGCGACGTGCCAACTCCATGCACCCTTATACTGTTCAATGCCCGACATCGAGAACGGATCGATTCGATCGTTCCTTCATCCCCAGGGTCTCCAGATTGTGGAACTCCTTACCTCCCCACGTCTTCCCCACTTGTCCTAACTTGCAGGCCTTTAAATCCCAAATTAATAAATAACCTCTTCTGCCCCAATAGATGTTCTCGGTACATTTGTATTTAGGTCTATACCTACGAGGACATCCTTAATAAAAAAAAAAAAAAAAACATACGGATAGAGAACTGAGGGATTGAAGGTACTATGACGCCACCGTAAGGTGGCGCAATTGATATTTTATATATTCTTCAGCAGCAGCAACAAAAAGAATCAAACATGACCACTCCAGATAGATAGATATTCATTGGGTTGGCTGTTGGCCTGTATCTCTGCGACCTTTAGAGATCCATTGTGAACATCTATCATTTCTTGGATAGGACTAGAGCACCTTGTCTAGCCCTGCTCTCCCAATGAGACTTAATGGCCTTGACAGTGCCTTCTTCATGTAATTTGGAGTAGTCGGTTTGTCCTCTCCCAATACTACATACTGTGTCCTTGTAAGGCTTTCACATTGGCATAGGACATAAAATGTACTTCCCTCTCCCTCTTGGCAGTGTTCACAAATATCTCCATTTGCCAAGTTCAGCTGACTCAGGTGTTTTCTGAACTTTGGCTTGTCAACACTCCAGGTAAATCTTAACCAAAAAAACTTTCTCCAGTAACCGTGTCTAGTACTTCAGAAAAATCGTCTACAGATATTCATACACTTTCCACGTCAGTGTCTCCTTCAGTGGTCAATATTCAAAAAAGAGTCGCCGCAAGTAGTTCAAACTTATAAAAACAATGGTATAAAACATTAGGAAATAACACTTCAAGTGTAATAACAACTCCATCTTCACCGATACTTCCTAGTAGCTATCCACCTTTTGGTTACCAAGGTGAAAAACAACACCTTCTCCACCGATAACCCCAAGTAGCAATCCACCTCTTGGTTACCAAGATAAAAAAATCTTTCTGCACCGATAACTCCAAGTAGTAATCCATCTCTTGGTTACCAACAAGAAAACAAATCCTTCTCCACCCATAACTCTAAGTGGCAATCCACCTCTTGTTTACCAACATAAAAATATCCTTCTCCACTGATAACTCCCAAGTAGGAATCCACTTCTTGGTTACTAAAAGGAAAAAAATCTCCACCGATAACTCCTAGAAGCAATCCACCTCTTCGTTACCAACATAAAAAACATATCCTCTTCACCAATAACTACAAGTAGCAATCCACCTCTTGTCTACCAATATAAAAAATCCTTCTCCACCGATAACTCCAAGTAGCAATTAACTTCTTGGTTACTAAAATGAAAAAAGAATCTCTCTCCACAGATACCTCCAAGAAGCTTTCCACCTCTTGGTTACCAACATAAAAAACATTCCTTCTTCACCAATAACTGCAAGTAGCTATTCACCTCTTGGTTACCAACATGAAGAAATCCTTCTCCACCGATAACTCCAAGTAACAATCCACTTCTTGGTTACTAAAATGAAAAAAATCCTTCTCCACCGATACTTCCTAGTAGCAATCCACCTCTTGTTTACCAATATAAAAAAATTCCTTCTTCACCGATAACTCCAAGTAGCAATCCACTTCTTGGTTATTAAAATGAAAAAAATGTTTCTCCACCGATAAATCCAAGAAGCAATCCACCTCTTGGTTACCAACATAAAAAACATTCCTTCTTCACCAATAGCTACATGTAGTTATCCACTTCTTAGTTACCAACATGAAAAAAAAAACTCCTTCTCCATCGATAACTCCGAGTATTAATCCACCTCTTGGTTACCAACATAAAAAAAATCCTTCTTTATTGATAACTCCAAATAGCAAGCCACTTCTTGGTTACTAAAATAAAAAAAAAAACTTTCTTCACCGATAACTCCAAGAAGCAATCCACCTCTTGGTTACCAACATAAAAAACATTCCCTCTTCACCAATAACTACAAGTAGCTATCCACCTCTTAGTCACCAACATAAAAAAATCCTTCTCCACCGATAACTCCAAGTAGTAACCCACCTCTTGGTTACCAACACGAAGAAAAAAATTCTCCTACACCGATAACTCCAAGTAGCAATCCACTACTTGGTTACTAAAATGAAAAAAATCTTTCTCCACCGATAAATCCAAGAAGCAATCCACCTCTTGGTTACCAACATAAAAAACATTTTTTCTTCACCAATAACTACAAGTAGCTATTCACCTCTTGGTTACCAACATTAAAAAAAATCCTTCTTCACCAATAACTACAAGTAGCTATCCACCTCTTGGTTACCAACATGAAGAAAAAAATTCTTCTTCACCGATAACTCCAAGTAGCAATACACTTCTTGGTTACCATCATAAAAAACATTACTTCTTCACCAATAGCTACATGAAGCTATCCACTTCTTAGTTACCAACATGAAAAAAACTCCTTCTCCACCGATAACTCCAAGTAGTAATCCACCTCTTGGTTACCAACATGAAGAAAAACATTCTTCTTCACCGATAACTCCAAGTAGTTATTAAATTCTTGGTTACAAAAATGAAAAAAAATTCTTCTCCACCGATAACTGTAAATAGCAATCCACCTCTTGTTTACCAACATAAAAAAAATCCTTCTTTATCGATAACTCCAAGTAGCAAGACACTTCTTGGTTACTAAAATAAAAAAAAAACACTTTCTTCACCGATAACTCCAAGAAGCAATCCACCTCTTGGTTACCAACATAAAAAACATGCCCTCTTCACCAATAACTACAAGTAGCTATCCACCTCTTAGTCACCAACATGAAAAAATCCTTCTCCACCGATTACTCCAAGTAGTAACCCACCTCTTGGTTACCAACATAAAGAAAACAATTCTTCTACACCGATAACTCCAAGTAGCAATTAACTTCTTGATTACAAAAATGGTTATCAACATAAATGTTACAATTCCTTCAATTGGTACGCTAATGGAAACAATTCTTCTCCTCATCATTATTATGGACAAGACTAGAATCCTGCGTGTGATGGTAAATACTTCGACAAATAAATACTGTTTTATTGTTTCTCAATAAAAATCAAAAACCGCACAACATTTTATAACCATCTTATAATCACTTCCTAATAAAGATATACACGAACATTTCCTTATAAATCAACAAATCAAGTTTACGTTTTCTCTGCGAATTTCCGTACTTTTCTTACTGAATAACACATTTGTTGACGTCAATTCATTAATATCTTTCAGAATCTCTGGCAACTGTTGAATATCTTCGATATCAATTACGTAAATGACGCATTAAAAAAATAATTAATGTTTTTTATTATATATATAACCATATAATTATACCTTCTATTAAGAATTGTAACTAAATTTTATCTTTAGTTTTATGAGAGACACAAAGGTTAAAAATGAATATAATGTTACAGATGTTAATTTTAAGATATACAATTTATGGCAGCTATTAAGTGGAAATAATTAATTAATAATAATATTTATTAATAGACTTGGTAAATACAAGGTTGACAATTTTATTAATAATAATAAGAATTTTTTAAGTATTAGTTTTTGAAGTTATACTTATCATGGACTTGATTTGTGTGGGGTTAAATGGGAAAAATCATTACATATGTAATGGTGTGAGCAAGAGAGAGACAGAAACACATATAAGGTATCAGTACATTGAAAAGAGATAGATATATTTTTTTTTATGGTCAAGCACAAGCACTGCAGGAAAATTCCTTTAAGGCGCTCTGAGAGCGGTGCGTGTGCGAAGAAAGCGATTCACGTTGTTCTTGAATCGTTGAAGGTTATATTCGGTGGGAAATACGGCCTCAGAAAGGCCGTTCCACAAAGAGGATGTCCTCCAGAAGAAAGAGTTCTTAAACAATGATGTTCGAGGAGTATTAAGTTGAACCACATAGGGATGGGCGGAAGTGGTTTGTCGTGTATTTCTGCTATGAATTGCTTTAGGTGGAATCAAGCGGGCAATGTCAGTAGAACACTTGCCATGGAAATATTTGTAAAAGAGGGTCAAATCACCAACCTATCTTCGATGTTCTAAGCTGTCGAGGTTCTTGGTTAGCTCGTGGTCACCGATAAGGCGAATGGCTCTCCTTTGGATGGAATCCAACAACCGAAGGGTATGCTTCGGTGCAGAACTCCAGACATGAGAGCAGTATTCCAGTGATGGTCAAATCTGGGCTTTGTAGAGTGTCAAAAGTTGTTGTGGTGTATACAGCTTTTTGGTACGGAAAAGTACTCCGAGTTTCTGAGAAGCTGTCCTGGCGATTGTTACCACGTGATTATGCCAAGACATATCTCCTCCCAGATTGACACCCAGTAAGTTAATAGACGAAGCCAGTGGAATTGCGTGTCCTGCCATGACTATATCTGGTTCTGCAATGTTAACCTTCTTAGAGAAAACTGCTGCCTGGGTTTTTTAGCGTTAAATTCGACTTGGTTACTGTCACCCCAAGACAAAATTTTTTCCAGGTCTTTATTGAGTCGTGATACTTCATGCTGTTTGCGAAGATGTGCGTCAGCAGCCGATGTTCGAGAATTCATCAGCAAAGCTATAAATTGGATTTTCTGTCTTCGCTAGAAGGTCGTTAATGTATAGTAAGAAGAGGGTTGGGGATAATATGGACCCCTGAGGAACACCAGCATTGATGGTAAAGGTGTCCGAGAGAAACCCGTCAATCGCCACTTGCAGAGAACGGTCCTGAAGAAAGCTAGCAAGCCATGAACAGAATCGACCCGGGATACCGTAGGATCGCAGTTTACTTAGGAGCCCCTCGTGCCAGACACGATCAAATGCTTTAGAAATGTCCAGTGCAATAGCCCGGGACTCCCCATGATGTTCGACTGCGTTGCTCCAAAGATGGGTGACATATGCTAGGAGGTCTCCTGTTGATCTGGACTTACGAAAGCCGTATACAAAAAACAGTCTGAGCTAATGTTTTGGAATATCATAGTGATGTATTACATTGTGTTTGACAGATTATTTCATAATTCTGTCACGTAAGTAAACATATAAAGTTTAGTATTTTATATTAATAATATTAATAATAATATTCAGTAATGAGTATTGTATTGTAGTCCATACTACCGTCACATGGTTGCATTATATTTTGCACTATGGGGTTTTGTAAACACTTTTTTGTACATTGATACAGTTAATTTAAAAAAAAAATATTTCTACTTGCCTGTGTTTGTAGTTATTAAGTTTTATTAGTTAACAGTGCATAGAAGTATAACTTCAGCCGGCAGTCCCACTGACTGCCACACCCTTTTTTTTTAAGGTTATTGTTTCCCAATTTTTCGATTTTTGTTTGAGTTTAAGTTTTTATCGAGTAAATTATCCAGTTTAATCTGATTTATTTTTAAATTTTTTTATTTCAAATTTCTTACCTGAAATTTACGAAGGCGTTGAAACTTTACTGCCTCTTTTCTAGTTTGTTGTGTTGAACATACAGCGATAAATTTTCTTATCAAGTATTTCCGCAAAGAATTATCTAACTATCATTTATTGATAACGCACAGGAAAGTAAATATAAATCGTAAAAATAGCCAGATTGGTTGGTAAAAAATCATTTTCTAATGAAGCCGTAAAAATAAATTTTACCAATTTAACGTTACCACCAGAAAGCAGTTCTCAGAAATTAAAGAAAATGAATAAGGAAGCCAAAGAAATAACAAGAAGAGCTAAGATAAACTAAAATCTATGAAGATCATTGATCATAGGAAAGAGTAAAACATTTTAAAATTTAACAATTTAACCTTTTTGCAAGCTCATTTCCTAATAATGAAGAAAAACAATTTGGGAAGATACAGAACTTAAAGAAAAAGGAATAGACATCCCAAAAAACTTAAAAAAGCTCTTTAGGGTTGATACACATTTTTTGATAAACCAAATCATAAGATTATACAAAAAAAAGAGTAGTACCGAATCCAACAGGTACAAAAGTATCTAAGAGAAGTTTAAAAAAGCTCTTTAAGCTTCAAAAACGGCTTTTTAACACTATAGAAAAATACAAAAAAGATTAGTACCGGATCCAAGAAATACCAAAAATCTCCTTATTAAACAAGCTCCTTAAGCTTAGTACGCATTTTGTGACAGAAAGAAGCTTTTCAGTTCAAAATTCTATGGAAGACAATAAAGAGTACCACCATAATTTAAAAGCTTAAAAAAGTTAATAAACTAAGATGATTGTCTATTAAGAAGCTTAAAAAGCCCGTTAAGCTTGGTTTTAAACAGTTAAAGTTCGAAATTTTACCAAAAATTACAAAAAAGAATATGACTATAACTCAGAACCACAAGAAAGCTAATAAACATCTTTTATTCCACTGAAAGAATTCGCAAAGGAGCTTAAACGATATCTGTAACTTAAAACTTGATTGGAGACTATTAAAAAACGCAAAAAAAGTATTTACTGAGCAGTTTACTAAGCTCTATGAGCTTTGTAGCTACTCATTTTGTGACAGAAAGAAGCTTTTGAGTTCAAAATTCTATGGAAAACAATAAAGAGTACCACCAGAATTTAAAAGCTCAAAAAAGTTAATAAACTAATACGATCGTCTATTAAGGAGCTTAAAAAGCTTTTTAAGATTGGTTCTAAACAGACTAGATCTTTGGAACCGTACTATGAACACAAAAAAGTACTACCAGATCCCAAAAGTACAAAAAATATAATAAAATTCTGGAAGTGTCTATATAGAGCAGCTTAAAAAAGCTCTTTAGGCTTAGTACCGACTTTTTGACACACAGTGTCTTTTGAGGTCCAGATTTTATTAAGGACAATATAAAATAGTACTACTGTATCCTAGAAGCACAGTAGAGATAATAAGCCTATTCTACTCTCAAAAACCTAAAAAAAGTACTATCAGATAAAAAAAAAGATATTGAAATTCTCCTATTCTACTTGAAATATTTACTGAGCAGTTTAATAAGCTCTTTGAGCTTTGTAGGTACTCATTTTGTGACAGAAAGAAGCTTTTGAGGTCAAAATTCTATGGAAGACAATAAAGAGTACCAACAGAATCTAAAAGCTCAAAAAAGTTAATAAACTTGTCCTATTCCAAGACGATCGTCTATTAACGAGCTTAAAAAGCTCTTTAAGCTTCGTTCTAAACAGACTAGATCTTTGGAACCGTACTAAGAACACAAAAAAGTACTACCAGATCCCAAAAGTACAAAAAATATAATAAAATTCTGGAAGTGTCTATATAGAGCAGCTTAAAAAAGCTCTTTAGGCTTAGTACCTACCGACTTTTTGACACAAAGTGTCTTTTGAGATCCAGATTTTATTAAGGACAATATAAAATAGTACTACTGGATCCTAGAAGCACAGTAGAGATAATAAGCCTATTCTACTCTCAAAAACCTAAAAAAAGTACTATCAGATAAAAAAAAAGATATTGAAATTCTCCTATCCTACTAAAAGTATTTACTGAGCAGTTTACTAAGCTCTATGAGCTTTGCAACTACTCATTTTGTGACAGAAAGAAGCTTTTGAGTTCAAAATTCTATGGAAAACAATAAAGAGTACCACCAGAATTTAAAAGCTCAAAAAAGTTAATAAACTAAGACGATCGTCTATTAAGGAGCTTAAAAAGCTCTTTAAGATTGGTTCTAAACAGACTAGATCTTTGGAACCGTACTAAGAACACAAAAAAGTACTACCAGATCCCAAAAGTACAAAAAATATAATAAAATTCTGGAAGTGTCTATATAGAGCAGCTTAAAAAAGCTCTTTAGGCTTAGTACCGACTTTTTGACACAAAGTGTCTTTTGAGATCCAGATTTTATTAAGGACAATATAAAATAGTACTACTGGATCCTAGAAGCACAGTAGAGATAATAAGCCTATTCTACTCTCAAAAACCTAAAAAAAGTACTATCAGATAAAAAAAAAGATATTGAAAAATTCTCCTATTCTACTTAAAATATTTACTGAGCAGTTTAATAAGCTCTTTGAGCTTTGTAGGTACTCATTTTATGACAGAAAGAAGCTTTTAAATTCAAAATTCTATGGAAGACAATAAAGAGTACCAACAGAATCTAAAAGCTCAATAAAGTTAATAAACTTGTCCTATTCTAAGACGATCGTATATTAACGAGCTTAAAAAGCTCTTTAAGCTTGGTTCTAAACAGACTAGATCTTTGGAACCGTACTAAGAACACAAAAAAGTACTACCAGATCCCAAAAGTACAAAAAATATAATAAAATTCTGGAAGTGTCTATATAGAGCAGCTTAAAAAAGCTCTTTAGTCTTAGTTCCGACCTTTTGACACACAGTGGCTTAAGAGGTCCAGATTTTATTAAGGACAATATACTGGATCCCAGAAGCACAATAGAGATAATAAGTTTAGCCTATTCTACTCTCAAAAACCTAAAAAAAGTAATATCAGATAAAAAAAAAGATATTGAAATTTTCCTATTCTACTTGAAATATTGACTGAGCAGTTTAATAAGCTCTTTGAGCTTTGTAGGTACTCATTTTGTGACAGAAAGAAGCTGTTGAGGTCAAAAATCTATGGAAGACAATAAAGAGTACCAACAGAATCTAAAAGCTCAAAAAAGTTAATAAACTTGTCCTATTCCAAGACGATCGTCTATTAACGAGCTTAAAAAGCTCTTTAAGATTGGTTCTAAACAGACTAGATCTTTGGAACCGTACTAAGAACACAAAAAAGTACTACCAGATCCCAAAAGTACAAACAAATGTAATAAAATTCTGGAAGTGTCTATATAGAGCAGCTTAAAAAAGCTCTTTAGGCTTAGTACCGACTTTTTGACACACAGTGTCTTTAGAGGTCCAGATTTTATTAAGGACAATATACTGGATCCCAGAAGCACAATAGAGATAATAAGTTTAGCCTATTCTACTTTCAAAAACCTAAAAAAAGTACTACCAGATAAAAAAATAGATAATAAAACTCTCCTATCCTAAGGGAAGTATTTACTGAGCAGTTTAATAAGCTGCTTTATCTTTGCACTCATTTCTTGACAGACAGAAGCTTTTAACTTTAAAATTTTAAACTTTATGTAAATTAATAAAAATGTCAAACACGTTTTATAGCATTTTTTAATATCCAAAAAAGTATATTATATAAAATTACTTACCATTTGGTGTTGAGGGTACGTAGACAATTTTAGCCATTTTTGATCTTCACTGTTGAAAACAAAAAACAAAATTGTTAATTAAAATAAAAACAATCACTATGCACTACAAATTTTCTCAAATAGTTTATTGTTTTTAATCCAAGATCAACCTTGAATAGAACTATACAAAAATTCACTAACGAACTACAAATTTATCGTTTCATAACTCTAATTTGTTTCAATTTTTTTAAACCATATAAAGTTACAGATAGAACAACGATACTACTAAAATCTTTTATTTTTATACTTTCCTCACTTATATTTATTTAAATTTATGAATATTTATTTGTAGGAAGAATCGTGAAAAGTAGATAAACATTACGTGTGTTTCTCTCTTTTGATTTTTGTTATGCAAGGCACGAGCGTATCACAGTTTTGTTAAATGACCAAAAGAAAAAATAAGATCAGTTTGTGTGCACTTTTATTTATATAGTTTTAACCTTTAGGATATGGTAATTTAAGTGGGTTATAACGCAATACAGATACATAATAGTAGTTGAATAATTTTTTACTAATGAGAGATTTGGTTACAAATATAGCAAAATTATTTAATCAACTCAAATCAATAATCCTTATAAAAAGATTCAAATAACAGCTCCTCAAAGGAACAATAAAAGGATCATAATAGCCTCTGAAAGGATCAAAATAAAGATAATTTTATCAACTATCTTAAAGAAAATATAATCCCTCTTAAAAGAGGGTTAAAATCGCAGTTCCTCAAATCATATTTCCTCAAAGGATTAATAGAAAGATCATTTTATTAACTAGACAATATCGTAATTAAGATTTAATCGAGTAAAATAATCCCACGTTGTTCCTTAAAAAGGGATTAAAATCACAGCCCCTTAAAGGACCAATTAAAATATCATTTTATCAATTAAAAAAGCCCTTAAAGAAATTTTAACCCAATGCAATTATCCCAATCCTGTTGCTCCTTCTAAGAGGATTACAATCACAGATCCTCAAGGGACCAATAAAAAGGACATTTTATCAACTAGACAAGCCCTTAAAGAAGATTTAACCAAATGTAATAATCCTATTTTTGTTTTTCCTTAAAGGAGGATTAAAATCACAGCCCCTCAAAGGACCAATAAAAAGGACCTTTTATCAACTAGACAAGCTCTTAAAGAAGATTCAACCGAGTGTTATAATCGTATTTTTGTTTTTCCTTAAAGGAGGATTAAAATCACAGCCCCTTAAAGGACCAATAGAAGGATTATTTTATATCAACTAGACAAGCTCTTAAAGAAAATTCAATCGAGTGCTATATTCATTTTCCTGTTGTTCCTTAAAAGAAGATTAAATCACAGCCCCGCAAAGGACCAATAAAAAAGACATTTTATCAACTAGACAAGCTCTTAAAGAAGATTCAACCGAGTGCAATAATCGTATTTCTGTATTTCTTTAAAAGAGGATTAAAATCACAGCCCCTCAAAAGACCGATAAAAAAACATTTGATCAACTAGACAAGCTCTTAAAGAAGATTCAAGCAAGTGCAATAATCCTATTTCTGTATTTCCTTAAAAGAGGATTAAAATCACAGCCCCTCAAAGGACCAATAAAAAGGACCTTTTATCAACTAGACGAGCTCTTAAAGAAGATTTAACCGAGTGTAATAATCCTATTTTTGTTTTTCCTTAAAGGAGGATAAAAATCACAGCCCCTTAAAGGACCAATAGAAGGATTATTTAATATCAACTAGAAAAGCTCTTAAAGAAAATTCATTCGAGTGCAATATTCATACTCCTGTTGTTCCTTAAAAGAGGATTAAATAACAGCACCTCAAAGGACCAATAAAAAGGACATTTTATCAACTAGACAAGCTCTTAAAGAAGATTCAACCGAGTGCAATAAACCTATTTCTGTATTTCCTTAAAAGAGGATTAAAATCACAGCCCCTCAAAAGACCAATAAAAAAGACATTTAATCAACTAGACAAGCTCTTAAAGAAGATTCAAGCAAGTGCAATAATCCTATTTCTGTATTTCCTTAAAAGAGGATTAAAATCACAGTCCCTCAAAGGACCAATAAAAAGGACCTTTTATCAACTAGACAAGCTCTTAAAGAAGATTCAACCGAGTGTTATAATCGTATTTTTGTTTTTCCTTAAAGGAGGATTAAAATCACAGCCCCTTAAAGGACCAATAGAAGGATTATTTTATATCAACTAGACAAGCTCTTAAAAAAAATTCAATCGAGTGCTATATTAATTTTCCTGTTGTTCCTTAAAAGAGGATTAAATCACAGCCCCTCAAAGGACCAATAAAAAAGACATTTTATCAACTAGACAAGCTCTTAAAGAAGATTCAACCGAGTGCAATAATCCTATTTCTGTATTTCTTTAAAAGAGGATTCAAATCACAGCCCCTCAAAGAACCAATAAAAAAGACTTTTTATCAACTAGACAAGCTCTTAAAGAAGATTCAACCGATTGCAATAATCCTACTACTGTTTTTCCTTAAACGACGATTACAATCACATCCCTTAAAGGACCAAAAAAAAATATTATTTGATCAACTAGACAAGCTCTTAAAGACAATTCTACAAAGTGTAATAATTCCACTCCTGTTATTCCTTAAAAGTGGATTAAAATCACAGCCCCGCCAAAGGACCAATAAAAAAGACATTTTATCAACTAGACAAGCTCTTAAAGAAGATTCAACCGAGTGCAATAATCCTATTTCCGTATTTCTTTAAAAGAGGATTAAAATCACAGCCCCTCAAAAGACCAATAAAAAAGACATTTGATCAACTAGACAAGCTCTTAAAGAAGATTTAAGCAAGTGCAAAAATCCTATTTCTGTATTTCCTTAAAAGAGGATTAAAATCACAGCCCCTCAAAGGACCAATAAAAAGGACCTTTTATCAACTAGACAAGCTCTTAAAGAAGATTCAACCGAGTGTTATAATCGTATTTTTGTTTTTCCTTAAAGGAAGATTAAAATCACAGCCCCTTAAAGGACCAATAGAAGGATTATTTTATATCAACTAGACAAGCTCTTAAAGAAAATTCAATCGAGTGCTATATTCATTTTCCTGTTGTTCCTTAAAAGAGGATTAAATCACAGCCCCTCAAAAGACCAATAAAAAAGACATTTAATCAACTAGACAAGCTCTTAAAGAAGATTCAAGCAAGTGCAATAATCCTATTTCTGTATTTCCTTAAAAGAGGATTAAAATCACAGCCCCTCAAAGGACCAATAAAAAGGACCTTTTATCAACTAGACAAGCTCTTAAAGAAGATTCAACCAAGTGTTATAATCGTATTTTTGTTTTTCCTTAAAGGAAGATTAAAATCACAGCCCCTTAAAGGACCAATAGAAGGATTATTTTATATCAACTAGACAAGCTCTTAAAGAAAATTCAATCGAGTGCTATATTCATTTTCCTGTTGTTCCTTAAAAGAGGATTAAATCACAGCCCCTCAAAGGACCAATAAAAAAGACATTTTATCAACTAGACAAGCTCTTAAAGAAGATTCAACCGAGTGCAATAATCCTATTTCTGTATTTCCTTAAAAGAGGATTAAAATCACAGCCCCTCAAAAGACCAATAAAAAAGACATTTAATCAACTAGACAAGCTCTTAAAGAAGATTCAAGCAAGTGCAATAATCCTATTTCTGTATTTCCTTAAAAGAGGATTAAAATCACAGTCCCTCAAAGGACCAATAAAAAGGACCTTTTATCAACTAGACAAGCTCTTAAAGAAGATTCAACCGAGTGTTATAATCGTATTTTTGTTTTTCCTTAAAGGAGGATTAAAATCACAGCCCCTTAAAGGACCAATAGAAGGATTATTTTATATCAACTAGACAAGCTCTTAAAGAAAATTCAATCGAGTCCTATATTCATTTTCCTGTTGTTCCTTAAAAGAGGATTAAATCACAGCCCCTCAAAGGACCAATAAAAAAGACATTTTATCAACTAGACAAGCTCTTAAAGAAGATTCAACCGAGTGCAATAATCCTATTTCTGTATTTCTTTAAAAGAGGATTAAAATCACAGCCCCTCAAAAGACCAATAAAAAAACATTTGATCAACTAGACAAGCTCTTAAAGAAGATTCAAGCAAGTGCAATAATCCTATTTCTGTATTTCCTTAAAAGAGGATTCAAATCACAGCCCATCAAAGGACCAATAAAAAGGACCTTTTATCAACTAGACAAGCTCTTAAAGAAGATTCAACCGAGTGTTATAATCGTATTTTTGTTTGTCCTTAAAGGAGGATTAAAATCACAGCCCCTTAAAGGACCAATAGAAGGATTATTTTATATCAACTAGACAAGCTCTTAAAGAAAATTCAATCGAGTGCTATATTCATTTTCCTGTTGTTCCTTAAAAGAGGATTAAATCACAGCCCCTCAAAGGACCAATAGAAAAGTCATTTTATCAACTAGACAAGCTCTTAAAGAAGATTCAACCGAGTGCAATAATCCTATTTCTGTATTTCTTTAAAAGAGGATTAAAATCACAGCCCCTCAAAAGACCAATAAAAAAAACATTTGATCAACTAGACCAGCTCTTAAAGAAGATTCAAGCAAGTGCAATAATCCTATTTCTGTATTTCCTTAAAAGAGGATTAAAATCACAGCCCCTCAAAGGACCAATAAAAAGGACCTTTTATCAACTAGACAAGCTCTTAAAGAAGATTCAACCGAGTGTTATAATCGTATTTTTGTTTTTCCTTAAAGGAGGATTAAAATCACAGCCCCTTAAAGGACCAATAAAAGGATTATTTTATATCAACTAGACAAGCTCTTAAAGAAAATTCAATCGAGTGCTATATTCATTTTCCTGTTGTTCCTTAAAAGAGGTTTAAAATCACAGCCTCTTAAAGGACTAATAGAAGGATTATTTTTATCAACTAGACAAGCTTTTAAAGAAAATTTAATCGAGTGCTATAATCATACTTCTGTAGTTCCCTAAAAGAGGTTTAAATCACAGCCTCTCAAAGGACCAAAAGAGAGATTATTTTATCAACCAGACAAGCTTTTAAAGACAATTCTACAGAGTGTTATAATCCCACTCCTGTTATTCCTTAAAAGTGGATTAAAATCACAGCCCCGCTAAAGGACCTTTATCAATAAACAGAAGAGTTAACCGAGTGCCTGTATGGGATCCATAATGATATTTTTAATGAATTTAATTTACTCTTAGGCTCTTTATCATTATTTCCCGAGAATTATTCCTGCATTCCCAGATAAACAAACCAAATTTTATGAAGGTTCTTAAACGATTGAATGGTTAAATATTTAAAAACAATATATTTCCCTGGTTCTTAAACGATTGTTAAATGCGAGGTCAGCAAAGTATTCAAAATAAACACAGTTATTACTTAAATCTAATTATACAATAAATGATGATTTTTATATACGAAATTTTATTGGCTTCACAAACAGAATTTATTTGTATAGCACAAAAAAAGCTCTTTAACATTAGTACCCATCTTTGGATAGATATTGTTTTTTAAAATTACAAAACACAATGTACTCCTGAATCTTAAAAAGCACAAAAGAACAATTTAAAAAAGTTCTTTAGGATTTGTGGCCGTTTTTTGCCACACATCCCCCTTAGAATTCGAAATTGTACCACTTCTACTGGAAGTGTCTACCAAGAAGCTTAAAGGATATCTGTAAGTTAAAACTTGATTCGGAGACTATAAAAAATGCAAAAAAAGAATACTAACAGATCAAAAAAATGTATTGAAATTCCCTTTCTATAAGACAATAAAGAGTACTACCAGAATTGAAAAGCTCAAAAAAGTTAATAAACTTATCCTATTCTAAGAGGATTATCTATCAAGGAGCTGAAAAAATTCTTTAAACAAGGTTCTAGAAAGACAAGATCTTTGGAACCATATAAAGAACACAAAAAAGTACTATCGGATCCCAAAAGTACAAAAAATATAATAAAATTCTTATATTTAACTGGAAGTGTCTATATAGAGCAGCTTAAAAAAGATCCTTAGGTTTAGTACTCACTTTTTGACACACAGCATCTTTGAATTACAAAATTTCATTGGACATAATACAAAATAGTACCACTAAGAACCACTATAAGAACAAATAAAATTTCTCTTAGTAACTGAAAGAAGTACAGAGAAGCTTAGAAAAGCTCTTTAGGCTTAGTCCCGATCTAAATCCAATTCACCAACGACATAATTATCTAGAATAGGTCTTCTTAGGGCTTGATAAGGTTTTATCCTAAGCGAACAACAGACTTTCTTGATTTACTTTTGACATTATAGACTCATAATTAGATGTAGAGTATACACAAGAGGTTTTTTTGGTCGTATTTTAGTCTTCTGGACTACACTCTTCTTTAACTGAAAGAAGTACAGCAAAGCTTAATAAGCACTTTAGCCTTAGTCCTGATCTAAATTCACTTCACCATGGACATAATTATCTAGGATAGGTCTTCTTAGAGCCTGATAAGGTCACATCCTAAGCGAACAATAGACTTTCTAGACTCATTTTTGACCTTATAGACTCATAATTAGATGTAGAGTATACACAAGAGGTTTTTTTGGTCGTATTTTAGTTTTCTGGACCAACTGACTACACTCTTCTTTAACTGAAAGAAGTACAGCAAAGCTTAATAAGCACTTTAGCCTTAGTCCTGATCTAAATTCACTTCACCAAGGACATAATTATCTAGGATAGGTCTTCTTAGAGCCTAATAAGGTTACATCCCATGCGAACAATAGACTTTCTAGGCTCAGTTTTGACCTTATAGATTCATAATAAGATGTAGAATATACACAATAGGTTTTTGTGGTCGTAGTGCAGTCTTCTGGACTAATTGACTCCTCTCTTCTTTAACTGAAAGAAGTACAAAGAAGTTTAAAAAAAGTACTTTAGGCTTAGTCCCGATCTAAATCCAATTCACCAATGACATAATTATCTAGAATAGGTTTCCCTAGAGCTTTATAAGGTTACATCCTAAGCGAACAATAGACTTTCTAGACTCAGTTTTGACCTTATATATTCATAATTAGATGTAGAGTATACACAAAAGGTTTTTGTGGTCGTAATGCAGTCTTCTGGACCAATTGACTTCTCTCTTCTTTAACTGAAAGAAGTACAAAGAAGTTTAAAAAAAGTACTTAAGGCTTAGTCCCGATCTAAATCCAATTCACCAACGACATAATTATCTAGAATAGGTCTTCTTAGAGCTTATAAGGTTACATCCTAAGCGAACAATAGACTTTCTAGACTCAGTTTTGACCGTATAGACTCATAATTAGATTTAGAGTATACACAAGAGGTTTTTTTGGTCGTAGTGCAGTCTTCTGGACCAATTGACTCCTCTCTTCTTTAACTGAAAGAAGTACAGCAAAGCTTAATAAGCACTTTAGCCTTAGTTCTGATCTAAATTCACTTCACCAAGGACATAATTATCTAGGATAGGTCTTCTTAGAGCCTGATAAGGTCACATCCTAAGCGAACAATAGGTAGACATTTTAGACTCAGTTTTGACCTTATAGACTCATAATTAGATGTAGAGTGTACACAAGAGGTTTTTTTGGTCGTACTGCAGTCTTGTGGACCAATTGACTCCTCTCTTCTTTAAAAAAAGAAGTACAGAGAAGCTTAATAAGCACTTTAGCCTAAGTACCGATCTAAATTCACTTCACCAAGGACATAATTATCTAGGATAGGTCTTCTTAGAGCCTGATAAGGTCACATCCTAAGCGAACAATAGACTTTCTAGACTTAGTTTTGACCTTATAGACTCATAATTAGATGTAGAGTATACACAATAGGTTTTTGTGGTCGTAGTGCAGTCTTCTGGACTAATTGACTCCTCTCTTCTTTAACTGAAAGAAGTACAAAGAAGTTTAAAAAAAGTACTTTAGGCTTAGTCCCGATCTAAATCCAATTCACCAATGACATAATTATCTAGAATAGGTTTCCCTAGAGCTTTATAAGGTTACATCCTAAGCGAACAATAGACTTTCTAGACTCAGTTTTGACCTTATAGACTTATAATTAGTTGTAGAGTATACACAAGAGGTTTTTTTGGTCGTAGTGCAGTCTTCTGTACCAATTGACTCTTCTCTTCTTTAACTGAAAGAGGTACAGAGAAGCTTAAAAAAGCACTTTAGGCTTAGTCCCGATATAAATCCAATTCACCAACAACATCATTATCTAGGATAGGTCTGCTTCGAGCCTGATAAGGTTACATCCTAAGCGAACAATAGACTGTCTAGACTCAGTTTTGACCTTATAGACTCATAATTAGATGTAGAGTATACACAAGAGTTTTTTTTTGGTCGTAGTGCAGTCTTCTGGACCAATTGACTCCTCTCTTCTTTAACTGAAAGAAGTACAGAGAAGCTTAAAAAAGCAGTTTAGGCTTAGTCCCGATATAAATCCAATTCACCAACGACATAATTATCTAGGATAGGTCTTCTTCGAGCCTGATAAGGTTACATCCTAAGCGAACAATAGACCTTCTAGACTCACTTTTTACCTTATAGACTCATAATTAGATATAGAGTATACACAAGAGGTTTTTTTGGTCGTAGTGTAGTCTTCTAGACCAATTGACTCCTCTACAATGCTCAATTCAGGTCAAGTACTTCAAGATTACCCATTAGAATCTGTGGCTTGGCTACCACAAAGCCCTGATCTGTATTCAGTAGAGCATATCTGGGAGATGTTCAAAAGACATTTTAGAGATTATTTCATCAAGTCTAATACCTTGATGGATGTAGGACGACTTGTGGTTAAAATCTGGAAACTGTACCTACTTAAGGAGGAATTAAGTAAGTGCCATATGTGACAGGAGCCAACTAAGTACTAACGCATCTGTGGCTGAAGAGTTAAGAGGCGGATTCTTAATGCCATTTTTTTGTTTGTATAAATTCTATAGATTTGGACGCCTCTGTATTTTTACATAATTTTAAAGTTTCCACAGTCAAAATTGTTTATTAGTAACAGGATACATATAAATCTTGTATTTTATAACAATATAGATAAGTATAGGTAAAAAAAGAAATTCTTGTTTAACGATTTTGCTGATAAAAATTTCATTACCAAATCGAAAATTTTTTATTTTTGTCAATTTAAGGATAGAGGTGTGTTGATGGTGAAGGTTTTATTAATAAAATTGGTTAAAGAAGAGTTAATTTAGTTCAAGGTGGTTATATTTATGAAGGCAAGATTTTTAAGAAAACGAAATTTGCCGAATAGAAACTGGTTTATAAGAAGTTTTGCGAAAAAAAAAAATTTGGGAAGGCCAACAACGCAAAAATTATGTACACGTATTAATTATTATAATTTATTAGGGTCGATGTGATATATTATGTAAAAAATGTTTTTTTAAAAAAATTACAAATTTAATTACTAGGAATTTATTTAATCCCAGTTTTAGGTTTGATAATAATTTTTTTATTTTTTTTATTTTTTTTTATATTTTAGAATTTTTTAGGTAATTTTACTTCGTACTAGACCAATTTAATAGATTTTCATCATTGTTAATTTTTTTCCATTTTTGGAACGAAGTTCCCTTTCGGGCGTTACGACCAGTTACGACTGGGCTAGAGGCTAGCCAAAAAAAATTCAGGCCAAAATATGTCACGACACGACACACGCATGTTTCTCTTTCTGTCTCTCTCTCACAGACCAAAAAATAAAACTCTCTCTCTCTCTCTCTCTAGACACCCCAGAAATCCTCTACATAATCCACCAAATGCCTCACTATATGAAATTACCAGAATTAAACCTATTGAACAAAGACTAACTGAACTAACCGAAAAATTCGCAAGTAAAGAAAATAATGTAAGAGCTATGGAAGAACTATGCTGCACAAGAAACCAAGAGAGGCCATCAAGAAGAAAATGGAAAAAGAAAACTATATTTGAAACACTGCAGGACTTCCACAGACAAGAGAATTAAATAATAAAATCTTCATTTCAATCTTATATTATCTAGCTGATATTTTTATTTTTCTATCAAAATTGTCTGACTTTTTTTTTAAGTATTAATCTGTATATTAGTCACGAATTTACATGTAATTAGAAATATAACAATTTGTATAATGTACAGGCTGAAGGACTCCGGTCGATGGCCTTTTGGTAATAGCTACCAATAAAGACATTCTCTCTCTCTCTCTCTCTCTCTCTCTCTCTGGAAATAAAAAGTAAATCTAGATATATGTATGTCATCTAAACCTCTGGTATTGTATAAATGGACACTTTTGTTAAAAGAAACGAACTGTTGAAAATATTGAGGTGATAATGGATTTATTATATTCTATTTTGCTTTGAACAGGGCAGAGTGTAGTGTCGCGACTTTGTTAAGTTTATACAGGTTTTTTGTAAATAATAAATAATAAAATAATAGAAAATAATAACAATAATGTATCCTGACAGTGTTTCTGCACAAGTTCCGGATATTGCTGATAGAGTTAGTTAAGTAGAGATTTTATACAGGCAATAATAAATGCTTATGTATGTATAAACACTCTGTTGTGTTTACAAATTACAATTCCTTCACTTATTAATCGAAAGGAACTTCGTTCCATCCGGGTGTCCCTTGACACCTCTCACTTTTTTTTATTTCTATATTTTTTGTCGATTTTAAAGAATTTTTATGATGTTTGGAGGTTTTTTATTTTTTTTTTTTTAAGTATTAATCTGTATATAAGTCACCAATTTACATGTAATTAGAAATATAACAATTTGTATAATGTACAGGCTGAAGGACTCCGGTCGATGGCCTTTTGGTAATAGCTACCAATAAAGACATTCTCTCTCTCTCTTTCTCTTGAAATAAAAAGTAATTCTAGATATATGTATGTCATCTAAACCTCTGGTATTGTATAAATGGACACTTTTGTTAAAAGAAACGAACTGTTGAAAATATTGAGGTGATAATGGATTTATTATTTTCTATTTTGCCTTGAACAGGGTAGAGTGTAGTGTCGCTACTTTGTTAAGTTTATACAGGTTTTTTGTAAATAATAAATAATAAAATAATAGAAAATAATAACAATAATGTATCCTGACAGTGTTTCTGCACAAGTTCCGGATATTGCTGATAGAGTTAGGTAAGTAGAGATTTTATACAGGCAATAATAAATGCTTATGTATGTATAAACACTCTGTTGTGTTTACAAATTACAATTCCTTCACTAATTAATCGAAAGGAACTTCGTTCCATCCGGGTGTCCCTTGACACCTCTCACTTTTTTTATTTCTATATTTTTTGTCGATTTTAAAGAATTTTTATGATGTTTGGAGGTTTTTTATTATTTTTTTTTAAGTATTCATCTGTATATAAGTCACCAATTTACATGTAATTAGAAATATAACAATTTGTATAATGTACAGGCTGAAGGACTCCGGTCGATGGCCTTTTGGTAATAGCTACCAATAAAGACATTCTCTTTCTCTCTCTCTCTCTTGAAATAAAAAGTAATTCTAGATATATGTATGTCATCCAAACCTCTGGTATTGTATAAATGGACACTTTTGTTAAAAGAAACGAACTGTTGAAAATATTGAGGTGATAATGGATTTATTATTTTCTATTTTGCTTTGAATAGGGTAGAGTGTAGTGTCGCGACTTTGTTAAGTTTATACAGGTTTTTTGTAAATAATAAATAATAAAATAATAACAATAATGTATCCTGACAGTGTTTCTGCACAAGTTCCGGATATTGCTGATAGAGTTAGGTAAGTAGAGATTTTATACAGGCAATAATAAATGCTTATGTATGTATAAACACTCTGTTGTGTTTACAAATTACAATTCCTTCACTAATTAATCGAAAGGAACTTCGTTCCATCCGGGTGTCCCTTGACACCTCTCACTTTTTTTTATTTCTATATTTTTTGTCGATTTTAAAGAATTTTTATGATGTTTGGAGGTTTTTTATTATTTTTTTTTAAGTATTCATCTGTATATAAGTCACCAATTTACATGTAATCAGAAATATAACAATTTGTATAATGTACAGGCTGAAGGACTCCGGTCGATGGCGTTTTGGTAATAGCTACCAATAAAGACATTATCTCTCTCTCTCTCTCATGAAATAAAAAGTAATTCTAGATATATGTATGTCATCTAAACATCTGGTATTGTATAAATGGACACTTTGGTTAAAAGAAACGAACTGTTGAAAATATTGAGGTGATAATGGATTTATTATTTTCTATTTTGCTTTGATCAGGGTAGAGTGTAGTGTCGCGACTTTGTTAAGTTTATACAGGTTTTTTGTAAATAATAAATAATAAAATAATAACAATAATGTATCCTGACAGTGTTTCTGCACCAGTTCCGGATATTGCTGATAGAGTTAGGTAAGTAGAGATTTGATACAGGCAATAATAAATGCTTATGTATGTATAAACACTCTGTTGTGTTTACAAATTACAATTCCCTCACTAATTAATCGAAAGGAACTTCGCTCCATCCGGGTGTCCCTTGACACCTCTCACTTTTTTTTATTTCTATATTTTTTGTCGATTTTAAATAATTTTTATGATGTTTGGAGGTTTTTTATTTTTTTTTATTTCTTTCATTTTTCTTGCACTAACAAATTTTGTAATATTTTCCGTTTTCTTTTAATTATTTCTCATTTTACTGAAATTTCTCATTTATTACTATTTTTTTCTTCAATTTTTCTTGTTTTTTTTTTATTTTTCGCATTTTGCTGTTTTTCCTACTACTAAATTAATTAATATGACACCACCGTAAGGTGGCGCAGTTATTATCTCATAGATTTAAATGAGCATTTCTTTATAATTAAGTGCTATAACGACACCGGAAGGTGGCGCAGTTGGTATCTCATATATTTAAACGAGTAACTTTTACTCAATTAAGTACTATGACGCCACCGTAAGGTGGCGGATTTGTTATCTCATTTATTTAAACGTGCAGTTTTCTTTAATTTGGTATTTGATATATAATCTTCAGGCAAGTATACAGGATCTGTTCAATAAGTATCTGAATTGGTTCGCAGTAGAGGGGTCCTTAATCATTCAAAAGAATTTAAAAAAAACTGAGTAAAATAAAAATCCATGAATCTTTAGGGTCAAATGTATTGTAACGATTAAAGCCTTTTTAGATAAATTAGAATGAAACAAACAGGAAAATGTGACAAAAACGACCATAAAAAATAATCCGAGTTTTCTTTAATCATATTTGTTGTTTGTGTATTTTCTAAATTTTATTATTTAAATTATATTATTTTCTAATTAATTTTTTTCTATCTCCGTCTATGGTTCAAAGGTCACTGTATTCACTGCATATATGAATGCGGTTTTTATATATAAAAAAATTAAATTTTATCTACATGACAGGAAACCGATGAATCATAGATTTAATTGTAACATTAAACGCTCCACATTCAAACTCCAATCTATTACAAAAATAATGCGTTTTAATAAATTTAAATAATGAATAATTGTTTCAACGACGTTGTTTTTTATCTCTTTGTTTTTATTGCGTGTCTTAATTGATTTATTATATTAATAATAAGGATATTTAGGAAATAATCTTAAAAAAAAATAATTATTTCCTTAAGAATTAGTAACTAAAATCTAACTATAATTATATTAGTATTAAAGTTGTAAATATAAGGAAGATGAAATTTAAAGGACACCAAAAAAAGTAATCATTAAATATTAATTATTTGTTAATTAGCACTTTAAAATATATTAATATTGGTATGGATTTTCTTAGGGGGCACACTCTTTCGGCAACTTTGTGGGAGTGTAAATCACCCTTAAAAACAACTTTTACTAAAATTATGTCTTTGGAATTTGTTCTTTTTTAGATTGTCAAAAGGATAATCGTTCTTTGTTTGTTATAGAAATATTTCATTATCTTAATAGTCCAAGATCCCGGGGCCCCCAGACCTTCCTTATTTTCTAACTCTCAAAATTATGAGAAATGTGTGGGGTAATGTATGCTTAAGCACCTATGCATACTCGCTAACTTGATTACCCGTCCCTTTTACAGATAACAGGTAAGAAAGGTACATAAAAATATGGCTTACTTTCCTTAAATTCTAACAGCTGGTTTTTGGATATGTTTTACAAAATATTGTACGAAATCCTAATCCAATATTGCCAGACACCTCTTGTGGGCGGTAACTCCCGCCAGACGCTTTAAATTTGCATAAAAAGTTTCTTTCTTATTTTCTAACTTCCTATTTTTATATATGATATTCATAGTAGTATTTTAATACCTTTAGTATGCAGCCAGACCAACCCCATGGGCCAATCACCCCCCCAGACGTATTAAAGTTATCCTGTAAGTGTAAGCGCGACAGCATTTTCTATGCGCTTGAGTACGAGTGAGATTTACTCTGTAGATTGGTTTCTCACTCTCAAACTGATGGACTATTTTGTTTATACGCATGCGCGTAGCATCTGCTATCGCGTTTGTGATCGCTCAGGCATTATATTGTTATACTAAAATTTTTTATGAAAATATTATATATTTATATCAAAACTCATTAAAACCAAAATCGAAAAATTAACATAAAACTTCAATATAACAATATAATGCCTGCGCGATCACAAACGCGAAAGCAGATGCTACTTATGCAAGACCAAGACTTAGCATTGCAAGACTTACGCAAGACCAAGGCCAAGTCTGCAAGAGTCTTGCGGTCTTGCGTTTTTAAATATATAAACCGAGAAATAAAGCAGCCACGGATTATTTTAAACTCCCTTTTTACTAAGCACAACTTATGCTAACGATCTAAAAACAAAATAAAACTGCCGCGGATATTTTTAACCCCAACTCACTTACTAACCACAACCTGTTTTAACGAAGTATTTTTTTGTTCATATATGTATATTTTAACCTAAGGAATCTGACCTCAAGTTTTTGTGCAATACTTATAAATCACTGTGTATATTATAAAGAACCTAGGATGACGCTTTATATTATCAGAATTTGTATCTTATTACAATATCTAAAAGGCATACCTATGGCCATAATAACATTAAAAAATCTTTTTCTTTCGTCCAATACTAATAAAATCATATCGCTCTATTTTAATTTAGAATTAATATGTATTTTAAAAGAGTTTATCTGCGACGATTTGGGCATTTTAAATTTCTAGAAACCGTTCAACGAAAGCGGCCGGCGGCCGGTTAGGCAAAAGGAATAATTTATATTATTGGTATTTTATCAGACTTTGCAAAGAGTAAACTGTAAAAGGCTTTCGCGGCCATTGTCTATTGTTCAATGGTTTTTGGGCTATTAGGCCGGCGTCGATTGGCTTGCTGACTTGAAGTTTCGCCAACACGAGAGGTTGGCATCTTCAGAAGTTGCTTCCTGGTTGACAGTCTGCGACTTACTAAGCTTTGCGTGATCGCAGCTCGTATTTATACGTCGGGAAGGAAGTGCGCGGGGCCACAGTTGCTTTCGATTCCAATCGGTTCTGGTCGGTGTTGTTCGTTAAGGGTAGAGTTTTCGCACTCTTTATTATCGGAACCCATGTTTTGTTAATCTTGACTGCTTCCTCTTTTTTATTAAAGTTGTTGGGGTGCTTCTCTATCTCTATGGCTTCTCTATAGAGTCTGGAATGGTATGCTGATGTAGTAGCGAGGACTTGGGTCTCCTCAAACTTAATCCGATGGTCCATAGTGACGGAATGTTCCACTACGGCGGATTTGTCTGTCTGCCCCAGACGACAATTGGCCTTGTGCTTTTTAATCCTGGTGTTGATCGAGCGTTTGGTAGTTCCTATGTACACGTTTCCACATGTGCACGGAATGCGGTAAATTCCCGAAGCCGACAGTGGATCTCTTCTGTCTTTTGCCGATCGAAGACATTCTTTGATTTTTCTCGTTGGTTTGAAAATAGTCTTCACATTTTTCTTTCTTAGCAATCGACCAATTCTGTCTGTCACTCCCGGAATAAAAGGCAGAAATGCTTTTGCCACTGGTTGTATTTGCTCATTTTCCTTGGGTCTACGATTTGTTGGTCCAATCAAAAGATTAATTTGTCCTTCATAGGAATAGGATCGGTGAATTACACAAAAAAAGGCAAAAACAATGAGTGACCTGGAATTGTCGTTGTGTGTTAGTGACACTTCAAGTGATTCAGAAAGTGATGAAGATGTTACACCGTCGACCTCTCAAAAAATAAAAAGATCCAAGAAAAAACAAAAATATCGGATACACGGGATACACAAATGTCAACGCCTACGCCGAATATGAAGAGCAAATTTAGTGAATTTTTTAATATTATTCCGAGTAATTATAAAGGAACTGCGCATGGGATTTGTACTTTCAAACTTGATTTATCGCTACAATTTAATATAAAAAAAAAATTATAATGAAAAATACTACCCCTTTCATTTAATCTTTCTTTACTTGTAATGATTTTAAAAACTATTTTTTCCTATTTTTTTTGTAAAGATGGACCCCAGTAAATCTTCAAAAAAAGTGCAAGACTTGCAAGAGTCTTGGTGCAAGACGAAGACCAAGACCAAGACTGGACCCTGCAATAACAAGACCAAGACCAAGACCGCTTATTTGACTGCAAGACCAAGACCAAGACCTTGTATGCAAGACCAAGACCAAGATCAAGACTAACCCGGTCTTGGTCTTGGTCTTGCATTTGCTCATCACTAATATTTGGCACGGAAATTAATAGAAATCAATAAACTTGGCATGGGAATCAATAGTCTTGACATAGAAATCAATAAAAATTAATTCTTTAGTAAGGAAATCAATAACTTTGGTATGGAAATGTTGAGTATTAATTATGATAAAAATCAACAGTTTTTAAATAACTTTATTTTAAAAGTGCCAGATTTTTCAGCTAGGTTTAATTATTTAACTTTTAAACATTTGATTGAAAAATTGTAAAAGTATTTTTTTGTGCCATAAATATATACAAAATTCCATTAAAAACACTTTTAAATTCATGTTTCATAAAATACTTTACCTTTTAGTAAACAAAAAACTAACAATGCAATTATTTATAAAAAAAAGCACAAATTTGAAGAAAATTGTAAACTATAACCACTAATTGTCACCAATTTTTTTGAACTGAGTATATGAGTGAGACTATTTATTAATTTATAATAAATTTACAATTAAAAAAAATTGATACTTGAACATTGAGATCTATTTTATTGATGGTTATAATGAGAACAGCGCTTCCAATATTTACATAATCGATCTATACAATTGATAAAAATATTAATCGATATTTGTGTAACCTTAAAAAGTGGAAATATTTTAATTAGCTACCTTAATTGCCCAACAGAAAAGTAAATAAATCGAAGTACATACATACTTCAAAACAAATACTATCTTAAATAAATACTTTAATAACACGGCTTCAAACATGGTGACTCAACTTATAGTTAAATATGTCTTTGGCATGATGACCAAAGATACCATCAAGCTTGCCATCATCAAGCGAAGAAAATTTAAAGACTTCTTGGCCTTAACATAACTAGATATCTAAGAGGCATTTCAGCAGTGAAAGTCCTGATACAACTTCATCCTTTTTGCATAATCTTAAAAGGTAGTTTGGGACACAAAGCAGAAAATTGAAGAAGATATTTGGTAGATAAAATCAGACTAAAGAAAATCTTCCAGAAAGTAATGCAGCAACGTAAGGAATGGTAAAATGCTAACACTAAACAATCAGCTATTGGGGCTTTAAAGATCTGAAAGTAAAACTCGATATTCTAACAAAACATGAAAGTATGAAACAAGTTTAGGTACTAGAAATACAAAGTAACGACCAGGCTGGTAAACTTGTAAAATAAGGATCAATCACAAAATTATACATTTCATAGCTGTAGGGTTAAACAGTACGTTCGGTACAGAAATAATGCATGGATTTTTAGATAACACAATCAACACTGAAAACACATCTCTATGTGTAATAATATAAGATCTATTGTTTCCCCAATTTCTTGTCACAATTCTTATGTTTCTCATACTTATAGCAGCTCTTCTAGTCCTAGTCCTAGTCCGAAGAAGATCCAGAGTACCGAAAAACAAAATTCCCCTTCCAACCTGAGACTCCTCCAAACAGTAGACCTGTAAACCCTCCTAGATGAATCCCCCCTTTGTTACAGGTAGATGGTGCTCACAGGACTGACTGACTGAATACTGCAAAAAAATGGGCCCTTGGTGAAGGTTTCTGTGGTTTCCTTCATCCTTGCCAAATTGAAGGGCTCCACGACGGAGAAGACACGCCACAGCGCCAATCTCCCAACCCCACATTGCACCACGTGGGTTACACCTCTACATATACTCACACCAGAAAGAAAAAGACTCTTTATTAGGTACGTTTAAGCGCCATGGATGGCAAGAAGATACAGTTAAAGCAATCCAACCTGCTGCAAATGGAGAAGTTTGTGAGAGAGGGGCCAACGACCGATACTAACACCATCCAAACCTTTCCATCCACTCCCTGAAAAGGACATAAGTCCAACAACAGGGTCCTCAAATCCAACACTCCTATAAACTTTCTTTTATCTACCCATCAACCTCTTGTCTTGTCTTGTCCTATATAGGTTTCTAAGCAAGTTTAGAATATTGTTAGGCTTCAAGTTAGGTAAATCTTTCTCTTCTATTTTGTATGATCCTAGTTATCTGACTCTAGAATTACACAAGACAATCCATTTAGAGAGATTTTTTCCTCTTCCTCACAGAACTTGCATTCAGCTTTAATCCAAGTTTCTTCTTGTGTTCTTTTAACCGACAGTGCCTGTTTAATATTCCCGTTATAATACGTAGGTTGTTTTTACTGAGAATAAGGCAGATAAAGTATCTTTTTATTACAGTGTAGCATTTTTAAAAACCAATTAATTAAATTATCTTTTATTATATAAGCAAACCCTGTCGTTAAAAACTTTCCAATAGTTCCTAAAATCAGTTAGGATGGCCTACGTGATTAAATGAGCGTATTACTTACAAATGATATTCATATATAATATTCAAGAAGAATCTAAAAAGATTGTCCAACTAATCATATCCCTTTTCTTAATCACGTGCGTTTGTAAAAGTCTATTTAGTGACACACCCTAGAATTGCGCAGTATTTCGGGTGAAGGGGTCTAACTATCCCCTTTGTCAAAGATTTGTTGTTTTTTTTATATTTTTTGTAAAACTTACAAAAAGAATGTGTTCCAAGTAATTTCTTTGAAATGGTTTTACAATTGGCACCTTCAACTATCTATCTTTTTTTGGGTTTCTAATCTTTACCATCAAAAAATAAGTGGCGCCAATTTCAATTTAAAAAATGAAAAAAAGTATTTTAAAAACCAAGTAGCGCTATCTATACGAATTAAGTACAGATGAAAAACACACAGAGTTAGCATATTTTAAAAAACCTTGTAGCTAGCGCCATCTACATGAGGTCGCAAGTAAACGTCGAATTAAGTACAGATCAAGAAATTACAGAGTTAACGTATTTTAAAAATCTAACAGCGCTATCTACCGACGACCGCACGTAACACTTTTTTTTTTATTTTTTAATGTTGATTTTTTGTTGCACAAAAGTTGTTTAATTTCCTCAGTTTTTTTTTTAATTTATAATTATATAATTAATTAAAGATAATTAATGAAATATCGACTAGAGTTTAGAATTGATGACAAATTACTAGCTAAAAAAAAACTGGTAAAAATATTTTTTGTAAATTTTATCAAAACATTTCGTAGAATTTAGATTTACGTATTTTCGGAATATCTTCAATATTTATTATTTTTGTTTCTAAATACACATAAAATCTTGTTGACATTGAATGCATATTTTATTATTTTTTAAACAATTTTCATTAATTTCATTAAGTACCTAATTGTTTATTTTTTACCAAATATTACTCACAAATAAACGAAGATATTTTATAAATTATAATCTTAAAATGTTTCTTTTAAAACCACACGATTTAGATTTTAACATATTTTTTTAATTTTTAACAGCACAAATTATGTAACTATTATGTAATTCAATAAACTCCTAATAGCTGGCGTTAATTTGTTTGGATATCTAAGAAACATTGTGCTGTTTTTCAATTTTTCACTAAAAAGAAAAACGAGAAGCTAAAGTAAAATAAAAATAGTAAAAAAAAAGGTGTAGCAGTCAGTGGGACTGCCGGCAGAAGTTATAATTCTATGCACTATTAACTAATAAAACTTAATAACTCCAAACACAGGCAAGTAGAAATATTTTTTTTTTTAAATTAACTGTATTCAATTAAATAAATACTTAGAAAAATAAGACCAGTTGATGTGTGTCCTTACTTCAAACACGAAAACTAAACAGTAAAACGATCAATGTACAAAAAAAGTGTTTACAAAACCTCATTGTGCAAAATATAATGCAACCATCTGACGGTAGTATGGACTACAATACAATACTCATTACTGAATATTATTATTAATATTATTAATATAAAATACTAAACTTTATATGTTTACTTACGTAACAGAATTATAAAATAATCTGTCAAACACAATGTAATACGTCACTATGATATTCCAAAACATTAGCTCAGACTGTTTTTTTTATATCTATCTCTTTTCAATGTACTGATACCTTATATGTGTTTCTGTCTCTCTCTTACTCACACCATTACATATGTAATGATTTTTCCCATTTAACCCCCCACACAAATCAAGTCCATGATAAGAAGTATAACTTCAAAAAAAAATTTGATGTTCAATGTACCTACTATGAAACAAGTTAAAGAGAAACCGCTGTTTCGTTTTTTTATTTAATTTTTATCTGTATTTTTAACTTGTCTGTTTTCATAATTTTCACTGAATACTCTTATAATTCGAGTTATTTATAAAGCAAAAGGTGAATTTTAATTTTTTTATTTGTCTACATTCATTGATAGTTCACTTTTAGCTTAAACAAGGTACACATAGATAACAATAAAAATAGCTTAGCTGTTATCCTAGGTGTGTATAAAGCTAATGTTTTTTTTTTAATTTTTGAAGTTATACTTCTATTTATGCACTGGATTTGTGTGGGGTTACATGGCAAAAATCATTACATATGTAATGGTGTGAGTAAGAGAGAGACAGAAACACATATCAGGTATCAGTACATTGAAAAGAGATAGATATACAAAAAACAATCTGAGCTAATCTTTTGAAATATCATAGTAACGTATTACATTGTGTTTGACAGATTACTTCATAATTTTGTCACGTAAATAAACATATAAAGTTTAGTATTTTATTATTAATAATATTAATAATAATATTCAGTAATGAGTATTGTATTGTAGTCCATACCTCCGTCACATGGTTGCATTATATTTTGCACTATGGGGTTTTGTAAACACTTTTTTTGTACATTGATCGTTTTACTGTTTAGTTTTCGTGTTTGCAGTAGGGACACACATCAACTGATCTTATTTTTCTAAGTATTTATTTAATTAAATACAGTTAATTTAAAAAAAAAAATTATTTCTACTTGCCTGTGTTTGTAGTTATTAAGTTTTATTAGTTACCAGTGATGCAATTGATATATATTTGATGGCGCCGAGTGATGATGATATAAATGTGCGCGAGTTGTAAACGATCTCTAAAAGGCGAATTAAAATGTATTAAATGTGAAAAACAGTATCATCCTGCATCCTGCTTGCCTAGTTCGTCTAAGAGGCGCAAAAGTGGTTGGTCAAAATTTAATCATCTGTCCACCATGTGCTGAAACTGAAAATGATGGCGACCATGCGTCATAATATAAAATACAGTGCTATTTGTTTGTTCAAGCACTTTCTTTTAACAGAAGAGGTTCAGCATCAGTGTCTTTGGTTATGACCCTAGCTCTTATTTTTGTCGTGTACAGAATAAACGTGGTGGAGCTATGATTTTGGCAAAACATGGTATGGAGGTAAATCCTTTAAAAATGATCGAAAACTTATCAGTTAAAGGGCAAAACACCTGGTACTTAAGACGGACCTCGTCTCCAGGAAATGTTATGCAAATTTGATACAAAATCAGTGTGTACTCGGTACTAGTAGGTTTTTAAGGTCGCTGAACACGAATATCATATAATAATTTTGCTACATCATTCGCATAAAAATTTCTGAATCCGGGCGCGTGCATAGAAGTATAACTTCTGCTGGCAGTCCCACTGACTGCCACACCCTTTTTTTTATCTGTAGTTTTAACTTGTCTGTTTTGATAATTATTACTGAATATTGTAAGTATTCTTATAACTCGAGTTGGAAATTTCCTTTAACAGACATGATTACCTCTTTGGTTAGGTTCGGCAGATTAAAAAAAAGAGTATAATTTACTGATTTCAGAACGTAAAAAAACTTATTTATTTACATAGGATTGTCATGTATAAAAAATAGTTATAATATTTATAATAACTTATAATTAGTGAATTCAAAAGTATAAATTAATATAATTGGTCATAGTGAAGATTATTTAAAAAAATCTTATCAAATCAATCAATCAAGGATTCTAAACTAGTCATTATATACGCTAATTTTCAGGAAGGTCATTTTTTTGTGAAAATTATTTGTAATGCATCAATAAGTATATTAATTTTTATTGTTTATTTCCCCAAATATATTTAAAAATATTTCTAGGTTTATGTTTATGTCCATTTTTTTAAGTGAATATTATTTATATTAAAATTAAATTAAGTAAAAAAATGCTATTTTAAATATAAATTTAATAATAATTATTCTTTGTGTGAACATAATGTTAATTATGCTTTAATAAAAAATTTTGTAACTTATATTAGTTATCAGTGAAGATATAAGAAATGAAAAATTTTTGTATACTTATTATTAAAAAAAATATCGATAACTGTATAAAAACTAGTGCCCATCTCTAACTTAACCCGATAACGTAACGTTCCTAAGAGTAGAATTCACGAAATGGAACAGTTTAGAGGTGGGCGAAAATAAAGCTATAACAATTCCAGATTTTAAAAAAATCTTAAATTCATTTTTTTGCATGTTTGATGTAAAAATTAATAAAATTAGATATTGGGAGCTATTTGATTATAAAGGGGGAGATTTTAATTATCTTATTCGAAGTTAAATTTTTTTTTTTTTTAATTCTTCTGTTTTAGAATGCCTATTATATTTTGCAAATTTGGTCCAAAAATTATTAAAATCAAGTGATGGAAAATATTTTATATTAAAAAAAAGGTTTCTATTTTTTTTTTATTTTAATATATCTAAGAGTAAAACTATATAAATATTACTTTAATTGTCTTTTAATTTTGATGCTATCTTGTGAATATCCTGTTCTTTTGGATCTATTACATTACACTAAATTTTAATATATAAGGAGAAATTTATTTTTAAATTTATAACAACAAATACTCTTAGTTTGTTAAGTTTAGTGATTGTTTATAATAATAATTTCAAAAATGAAATATTTCGTATTTTTATTGTGTTTTGTTGGTGTTTCTTGGGCTAAAAACCTTCGTAAGTATATTTGTTTAAATAACAATATTAAATAAAAAATTAGGAAAAAACGGAAATATCAAAAAAGAAAATAACAAAAATTAAAATAGATCTAAAGGAGAATATAGGATAAAATTAAAAAGGAAAAAAGGGAAAAAATCGGCTAAAAATTAGGAAAAATGCACAAATTTAAATATAGACAAATCAAAAAATAATAAAATAAAAAAAACAAAAAATAAATTGTAAAAATTTAAAAAAAGGGATAACACAAAAAATTGAAAAATAAATCAGAAAAAATAAATAAAAAGAGATTGAAAAAAAAACGAGAAAATAAGATAAAACAGAGAAAACGCAAAAATGATAAAAAAAATCGAAAAAAGAGTAATAATTGTATTTTTACATATTTTTGTATAACCCTCCCTTCTACACTACCTTTTAGGTAGAACCCCCCTCTTTGCAATATATAAATAAATTTTTTTTCTGATTTTATTATTTTTTTATATTATTTTCTTATTTCCATATGATCTACAGTAAAAATTCAAGGAAGAATAAACCGGATTTCATTGCAAATGGGATTTTTTTTTTGTTAAACGCCAGAAGATAATTTTTATAAATTTAATTTAAGCATGATCTTAACTTCCTTAAAAAAATTGGATATTGTTAATTTAAAATAAATACAATGCCAAATAGTTAATTAAATTAGTTTCATTAAATTAAAAAAAAAATTATTTTACAAGGTATGTTCAACTACTAAAAGCAATTTCGGTCAAATTTTGCATATATATGTATAAAATATTATTTCAAGGTTTTAATATTAATTAATATTTTGCAATAGTTTTCAAAAATATTGGCAACAAAGTAAGGTTTAGAATTTGTTATAAAATAAAATAAATTTAACATTAAAAATAAAAAATTAAACAGAATAACCTTTTTGATGTTAAAAACTGAATCGATTTTTAAAAACTATGAAAAAGTAAAATTTTTGTCAGGTTTTCAATTAAATTCCTACAATTTTCTACAGTTTTTTCCCAGTGTTAGGTGATTTTTGTTCGATTTTTTAAGTTTCGTTTATTTTTTTATTTTTTATCATTTCTTTATTTTTTTTATTGTCGTATTTTTTATCGAATTTCTGTCAGTTTTCTTCAATAAAATGTTAAAAAAAACATTTTTTTGGTCCTCCGTCCAGAAACAATGCTATTAATTACTTCAAAATTGTCCGGAAAATGACATTTTCCGGCCTAGGCCGGAAAAGTAGCTTTTAGATTATCTAAAGAGATGGCGCTATGAGTCATCAAAAATACAAAATAAATAATACAAATTTTAATTAAATTTATTTAAAAACAGCGTATAATATAGTAAACTAATAACTTTTTCTAAAGGTAAACAGGATTATAATTTACATTTAATTTCTCTCACAACTTTTGTTTTAAATTTGACATTTATGTCAATTTACAACTACTAACATTCGATTATGAAAATACATATCTTGATTTTATTATTGCTCATTGAACGAAAATAGTTCATTGTCTCTGCTATTTTTATATGATATTGTTAGATATTAATGTTAATATTTTCAATATAACAATTTTTACTGTGCTGCTTATTAGCACAGTATTCGTATGTATAAAAATTAAGGATCTTGAAATCGATTATCAGAAAATCATTCCTTATTACTAATTCTTTTAATCGTGCAATAGTTGTCAATAAACATCTAATCTTGTACGTCATAAAGTAAAAAGTTTTTGAACTTTTGAAAATATTAAAAATTAGTCGGATCAAAAAATGGTGTGTGTTACACGCCCGGAAAATGTTTTGCAAGTGCTCGTATTGTTTCGCCTCGGTGCTACGCACCTCGGCTACACAACTTTACTCGCTCTTGCAAAATGTCATTTTCCGTCCTTGTGTCACAAATAACTATTACACGGCTTTACCATCATTTGAACTGTTTTTTGCTGCTTTTACTATTTTTTCGTGTTTTACGACTAGTTTACGAATATTTTACTGATTTTACGATTCTTTTATACGAAACGACTGTTTTAGTAGATTTTTCCATTTATATTTATTTTTTTTTAACATTTTTCTGTTTTTATGCCTTTTTCCGTGTTTTAGTCGTGCTTATTTTTTATTTTTTTTTCAATCTTTACAATTTTTACGCATTCTGACGATTTTGTAACTGGTTTTACGAATTTTTTGTGTTTTACGACTATTTTACGAACTTTCTGCGTTTTATCATTTTTTTGCTGTTTTTACAATTTTTTTATGTTTTACGACGATTTTACGCACTTTTTACTGTTTTTTCAATTTCCCCGTGTTTTACAGCTATTTTACGAACATTTTTTATTATTTTCACGGTTTTTACGTGTTTTACTACCAGTTCAATTTTTTTTACTATTTTTTGTGTTTTACGAACTTTTTTAGAGTTTTTATCATTTTTTCGTGTATAACTACTGTTTTACGAACTGTTTTTACGATTTTTTCCTGTTTTACGAACATTTGACTGTTTTCATGAATTCTTCCGTGTTTTACGACTGCTCCTCCAATTTCTAACTGCTTTTATGATTTTGTCACGGCTCAAATTCGCTCTAGTATAACTAAATTCTTACCTTATAAATCCGTCATTATTAAAGGTTTACTGGAGTCTAGAACCAGTTGATTTAGATCGATTATAGTTAATCGCCAGGTATTATTTATTATTCTGGCCATAAATTATTTCTGATATCGCTGGAATTATTTTTAGAAGTATATTTATTAAAATTCAGTTTATGAATCCTTGGGGTTATGTTTTTATTTTCACCCGGCCGAGGTACTATTTCTCTTCTTTTGTCGATAACTCGACGTATAGTGTTCTACAGTCAGTGTTCCGTTATATTTCTATCTTGCTTAATAAAATTGAAAATGAACGAGGAATTAGGTAATGTTGAGATTTTTATTGATATCTTGATAAATAATAAGATTAGTCGTATCTAACGACCACTGTTTGTTCGTAAATTGGTAGCTGAAGATCCTACGGTTATTGTCCCTATAGTAGTAGAGGCCACCTCTTGTTTCGACGTGTGTTAAATTCCGTGAACGTGATATGTAAGAATCGGTTTTTTCTTTTACCAGCCTTTGTCTTGAAAACGTGGCAGTGAGAAGATTTTCTGGGTTTAAGTTGTAATCTCTGTTCATCGGAGCCAATTAATTTTGGATTTACGAAATTAAACCTCAGTTTTTCCTAACGAATAGTATTGGAGTGAAATTTTCCGTTATTTTGGTGGATTCGTTGGAAAAATTCCTCGTGAAGGGATATTTAGGAAATCTTCTGTGGTAGCCCATAGAGCAGACAGTAGGGAAATTTTGGTAATTTAAAACCGTTCAGACGGTAAATTGTGGTAGAATTCCCGATTGGTGCAATTAGCAACGAGAATATTGTTCCACCCGTTTACCAGCCAGGGGTGTCACGAGTTTAAAGAAATAAAACAACCCTATCTTAATAGGGTCCTAGTTATAGGCTGAAATCCTAGATACAGGTATAAATCCTAGTTAAGGGTTTAAGTCCTAGTTTTTGGTTGAGTTTTGATTGCTGACCTGATACTTAGTCGAGCTTAAGTTAGTTGTGATTGGTGCAAGCCTATTGGTTCTGGGAACAGGCTTGAATTTGGTACCGGCCTAAGTATTGGAGAAGCCTAGGACGACGAGGAATTGTATCTAGATTATCAGATAAGCTAATTAGATTTAAGCCGCAACTATAGTTTTAGTTAAGATCTATTTTTCTTGTTTATATTTTTTTTTATATTGCGTGTGATCACACATTTTGGGATAAAATTCTCTTTTAATATTATTCATATATTCTTTTTTTTATATAAATATCAATAGCGTTGTCAAGCACGAGGCTTGACAGTTTTGTAATTCTTAATATTTCTATTAAAGAAGGGTCTAGTTGAGATTTTGTTTTATTTAGCTCACTTTATCGTCGCTTTCTTTTATTGTGTAATTCAATTAGAGCTGTTTAATATTCAAAATTTATTTAATTATCTCCAGTGGGTGAAGTAGTGCCTGGAACATCAGGGGTTTCCGATTTTAACCGTACAAATCGGTGGCGCACTCACTTTATTTTGGTACTTACCCTCTACGGCTGAGCTGGGCACAATTTGCCAGTAGAGAAACCACTACCGATCTCAGCTGGAGTTGGATTTAAATTGGAATAAATTGATTAACCTTTTTATTAATTTTTCAAAATTTGATTTTGTTTTTAATTTCATTATAATACGTGGCAATTTTTTCGTATTTCATTACAATTTTACGATTTTTTTATTGTTTTTACGTTTTTTGTTTTGCGTTTGTTGACTATCACAAAGTTTTTACGATTTTTTAACCATTTTTACGAAATTTTTAATGTTTTCGCGATTTTTTCATGGTTTACGACTAGTTGACGAACTTTTTACTGTTTTTACAAATTTTTTGCTTTTTTTCACAAACTTTTTACTGTATTTCCGATTTTTTTGCGTTTTTCGACCATTTTATAAACTTTGAAGTATTTTTTTACGAACTTTTTATTGTTTTTAACGATTTTTAAATGTTTTACGACTATTTTACGAACTTTTGTATTAAATTCACGACTACAAAATATCTTCAAGATTTATATTAAAAAAGCTAAGACTAACTAAATTTGCCAGGTATATTATTAAACGGGTTTTATTAATACTTCGAAATATTAAATATATATTAAATCTTTTTCATCCTTACCTTCTTAACCTTGTTTAACACAAACGACTGTCTACCATTTTGTAAATTTTTTTAAGATAATCACCTGGTTAATAAATTTTGATTGTTGCTTCTTTTTTTATGTATACAATCCTGTTCTTTGCATGCATTAAGAACAATTATTGAATAGACTATATAAATAACAGATTAACGTTGAATTAATACTTTTCTGGTATAAGTGGAGACGACTAGATCGGATTTTTTTAGTTTAGACAAAATGAAACAAATTTTAGTGCTGTTTTTAGTGTGTTTTGTAAATGTCACTTTTTCCAGAAAATTACGTAAGATTTTTTATTTATATAAAAAAATTAATTTCATATTTTAAAACCAATTTAGATTCATCTTTTACCAAAAGTTAATTATTAGAAAAATTATACCATAATCATTCCATGATATTTTTTTCGAATGCTTTTTTGTTAAATCTGTCAATAAACTAATTATTTTAAAATATTTTTTATAAGATTTTTAACATTTAAAAAGTATACAAACACGTAAAGGTAAAAATTGCAGGTTTAAGTCCTGCAGGATTTCTTGATTGTATACTTTAGAAATTTTAATGTTATATTATGTTAATATTTTTTAAAATTTTACATTTTTCTCTTTTAGCTTCATATATCGAAGTTTGTAAACCTAAAGAAGTTGATGTCCCAGCATGTATTATGAAAAATGTTGAAATGTTACGACCAAAATTATCCAAAGGAATACCTGAAATGTTACTTCCAAGTATTGATCCTTTGGTTTTACCATTAGCTAAGCTTCAAGTTGGAGATTTTAGTGTAAGTATCTCTTAACTACTAATTTTAAAACATCTTTAATAAGATTTAGAAATTATATAAAAAAGACATTCAGGAAAAATCGAAAAAATCTCACATATAGCAGGACTCAAACCTGCAGTTTCGAATTTTGCTAAATATTACATTTTAAATTCAGAAAATCCTAAAAATATATATTACAAAAAAGTTGGAGCCTTAAATTATAATATTAGTCGAGGCAATGAAGCACTAAAAAGGTCAAATATAGGAAATGTTTTAGGATAGCACGGATCGGAATGCGGTTTTTTGCATTTGCTTTCAAAAATTATTTATACCATTCCTACCTACTTTCTACTTAGTACAAACCGGAAGTTGCATTGCTGCAGCCAATTTTTTTTTTTATGGTCAAGCACAAGCACTGCAGGAAAATTCCTTTAAGGCGCTATGAGAGCGGTGCGTGTGCGAAGAAAGCGATTCACGTTGTTCTTGAATCGTTGAAGGTTATATTCGGTGGGAAATACGGCCTCAGAAAGGCCGTTCCACAAAGAGGATGTCCTCCAGAAGAAAGAGTTCTTAAACAATGATGTTCGAGGAGTATTAAGTTGAACCACATAGGGATGGGCGGAAGTGGTTTGTCGTGTATTTCTGCTATGAATTGTTCTAGGTGGAATCAAGCGGGCAATGTCAGTAGAACACTTGCCATGGAAATATTTGTAAAAGAGGGTCAAATCACCAACCTGTCTGCGATGTTCTAAGCTGTCGAGGTTCTTAGTTAGCTCGTGGTCACCGATCAGGCGAATGGCTCTCCTTTGGATGGAATCCAACAACCGAAGGGTATGCTTCGGTGCAGAACTCCAGACATGAGAGCAGTATTCCAGTGATGGTCGAATCTGGGCTTTGTAGAGTGTCAAAAGTTGTTGTGGTGTATACAGCTTTTTGGTACGGAAAAGTACACCGAGTTTCTGAGAAGCTGTCCTGGCGATTGTTACCACGTGATTATGCCAAGACATATCTCCTCCCAGATTGACACCCAGTAAGTTAATAGAGGAAGCCAGTGGAATTGCGTGTCCTGCCATGACTATATCTAGTTCTGCAATGTTAACCTTCTTAGAGAAAACTGCTGCCTGGGTGTTTTTAGCGTTAAATTCGACTTGGTTACTGTCACCCCAAGACAAAATTTCTTCCAGGTCTTTATTGAGTCCTGATACTTCATGCTGTCTGCGAAGATGTGCGTCAGCAGCCGATGTTCGAGAATTCAAAGTAAACGATGAGATAAGTGTGCTGTCGTCAGCAAAGCTATAAATTGGATTTTCTGTCTTCGCTAGAAGGTCGTTAATGTATAGTAAGAAGAGGGTTGGGGATAATATGGACCCTTGAGGAACACCAGCATTGATGGTAAAGGTGTCCGAGAGAAACCCGTCAATCGCCACTTGCAGAGAACGGTCCTGAAGAAAGCTAGAAAGCCATGAACAGAATCGACCGGGCATACCGTAGGATCGCAGTTTACTTAGGAGCCCCTCGTGCCAGACACGATCAAATGCTTTAGAAATGTCTAGTGCAATAGCCCGGGACTCCCCATGATGTTCGACTGCGTTGCTCCATAGATGGGTGACATATGCTAGGAGGTCTCCTGTTGATCTGGACTTACGAAAGCCGTACTGATGGTCGCTGATAATATTAAGGCCCTCTAGGTACTTTAGAAGTTGTTGGTTAATAGCTTTCTCCATCACTTTTGATATAACTGAAAGCAATGCGACAGGTCGATAGTTGTTTGGCATGGTTTTCTTGCCTTTCTTTGGTATAGGCTGAACTCTTGTCTTCTTCCAGCAAGATGGAAATATTCCTTTTTTGTAGGATAGGTTAAAAAGTCTACAAAATATTGGTGTTAGCTCATCAGCGCATTCCTTGAGCACTATAATAGGAATTTCATCTGGACCAGAAGCCTTCCTGACATCGAGCCCTTTAAGAATTCGTTTGACAGGACGCTGACGAAATACGATATCAGTCATTTCCGATTGAACTGCTGGAATGTTCGGTGGTGTTTTTCCCTGAAAATGTTTTCAAAAAATGCATTTTTTGAGAGATTTTTTGGCAAATTTAATAACTTTGTAAATAAGCGTCAGAATTGGCCCAAGTTAGGTAATCAGGGGGTTTTGAGGTCGCTGGTCACGATTATAATGTGTAAATTAACCCTCCGAACACCTGGAGCTCAGGAACGTCGACGAACGTCATCTCCGGGGGACTATCCCGAACTTCATGCGAGGAAGGAGAGAAAATCGAGACCACGGGTTTTTTTGGGACGCTGAATTCAAATATGGCTCCAGCGAACACCCCACGGATACCTGGTGCGCCCAAACCTGGATGCGGACGTAATCTTCAAGAATTTTCCTGGAAATAGCGACAAAAACGAACCGAAAATCATTGTGGGGGCATTTTGTGTGCGCTGAATCCGAATTTCATGTGGAAAACGACCCCCCGAACACCTGGTGCGCCCTTACCTGGCTCTGAAAGTCATCCCAGAGGTTTTCCCAGACACAACTGAAAAATAGGAACCGACAATCGTTACTGGGGGTTTCTTGTGGCGCTGAAGTCAAATATGGCACCGGCGAACACCCCACGGTCACCTGTTGCGCCCTTACCTGGCTCTGGACGTCATCACCGAAGTTTTTCCAGACACTAGTGAAAATGACGAACCCAAAATTGTTAGGGGGGTTTTTTGGGTCGCTAAATTAAACTTTTACGCCGAACATGCCCTCCCAACACCTGGTGCACCGCATGAATGTCAACTAAACCTGATATTTTAGAGACTGACGTCAATGTACTGCAATAACTGTATGGAATTGTTGATTCTAGTTAAAATATGTATGGAGGAAAGGAAGAGAATGAATAGAAAGTTAAAGTTTATGTAATTAATATTTCAAAACTCTTTATTGAACTCAAATCAAATAAAATCCAACCGTTACTTCACCTAACCACATTAATCAATACATTCGATTTTCTAATAAGCAACTAAATATCAAATTCTTCAGCGCCCCAAGAAATCTCACGTAACGATTGTCGGTTCGTCTTTTTCAATTGTGTCTGGAAAAACTTCGGTGATGACGTCCAGAGCCAGGTTAGGGCGCACCAGGTGTCCGTGGGGTGTTCGCCGGTGCCATATTTGACTTCAGCGCCCCAAGAAACGCCCAGTAACTATTGTCGGTTTCAATTTTTCAGTTGTGTCTGGGAAAAACTCGGGGATGACTTTCAGAGCCAGGTTAGGGCGCACCGGGTGTTCGAGGGGTCGTTTTCTACATGAAATTCGGATTCAGCGCACACAAAATGCCCCTATAATGATTTTCGGTTCGTTTTTGTCGCTATTTTCAGGAAAATTCTTCAAGATGACGTCCGCATCCAGGTTAGGGCGCACTAGTTGTCCGTGGGGAGTTCGCTGGAGTCATATTTGAATTCAGCGACCCAAAAAACCTCGTGGTCTCGATTTTTTCTCCTTCCTCGCATGAAGTTCGGGATAGTCCTCCGGAGATGACGTTCGTCGACGTTCCTAAGCTCCAGGTGTTCGGGGGGTTAATTTACACATAATAATCGTGATCAGCGACTCCAAAACCCCCTGGTTACATAACTTGGGCCAATTCTGACTCTTATTTACAAAGTTATTAAATTTGCCAAAAAATCTCTCAAAAAAAGCATTTTTGGCTGCAACAATGCAACTTCCGGTTTGTACTATGTAGAAAGTAGGTAGGAATGGTATAAATAATTTTTGAAAGCAAATGCAAAAAACCGCATTCCGATCCGTCCTATCCTAAAAGATTTCCTATTAAAATGCTTCATTGCGTCGACTATATGTATGTGTGTGTCTAAGTAATTTTTGTTAGCGCTCATAAAGAAGGATTTTTTATATCAGAAAAGTTATTTTTATACTTTTTTTCCTTATTTCTACATATAGTTTCTGGTCTATTTTTCTACTTTTTCTTACTTAAAAATTAAAAAAATATTTTATATGCTACTTGGTTTAAAAAATGGTTGTGTAATTTTTGAGAATCAAAATTGTTTAATTAATATTTTTAAAATAAAGGAAAAAATGAAAATACTAAATTTCATCTAAACTCTTTTTACAATTTTAATAAGTAACTGTATAAAAAGTAGTGCCCACCTCTAACTTAACCCAATAACGTAAAGGTACGTGTCCACTTGAGACAAAATAGTCTCGAGATCAGTCTCGAGACTGCACTCACAACTCACAAATGTATACGGGTCTGGGAGAAGTCTCAGAGACAAGTTGTGACAAGTCTCCGAGACTGAGCTTGTCACAAGTGGACATGCAAATTCCTGTACTTGAGATCTAGTCTCCAGTCTTCTGTATGTGCCAGAAGAGCTGAGACTAGTCTTGTGATCTTGTGGTGATTGTTTTTAAAAAAATTAAAAACGTAACTAAAAATTATTAAAAACTATCTACGTTATTACTACTATACGTTATTACGTTATTACTACTTAAAATTACTAAAATTATTAAAAATTACAAGTTATTTTAACTTTTTGTTCTATTTTTTCATAAATAATTATTATAATGAGTACGCGAAATTGGGTCGATGACAAAATTTTTCAATTAATTTCTCTGTACGAAGAAAAAGAATTCTTGTGGAATGTTAACCATAAGTTGTACAGGAATCGTGAAAATCTAAAAGCAATTCAAACTGGACAGCAGACATTCGAATAAAATATTTGAACAGCTGTGCATCCTCCAAACGCAACTCATTTACTAGAGCTGAACCAGCTCCCAAGTACATTCGACGATCCACCCAATTTCTCACCCAACACTTCTTTTTTTTATTTTTGTTTTTCGTTTTTGTACAATCTTATACGCGATTATAAAAGCTAGTGCCTGACGTGAATCCATTTTGAAGAATTCGACACTTGGACACTGCACAGTTTAGACTGTGTATGTTGACTCTCAAGTCGACACGGAATTGTCTAGGTCTCGAGACTAAATGTCACCAGCGAGTCTCAAATCGACACGGAATTGTTTTGGTCTCGAGACTAAAGGTCACCAGCGAGTCTCCCATGCCTGTCTCGAGACCCAATTGATCTCAAATGGACATCATCCTGAGACATATCTCGAGATTTTCTCTCGAGATTTTGTCTCAAGTGGACACTTAGCATAACGTTCCTAAGAGCAGAGTTCACGAAATGGAACAGTTTGGAGGTGGGCTAAAATAAAGATATTGAAAAAAGTTTTAACAGTTCCATAATTAAAAAAAAAATCTTAATTGCATTTTTTGATTGTTTGTTTGTCGTAAAATGGTCGTTAAACATAAAAAAAATTAAAATACAGTCAAAGATCTTCAAATGGTTGCAAAACACAAAAAAAAATCGTAAAAAGGAAAAAAAAGTTCGTAAAATAGTTTTAAAATCGTAAAATTGTAGTAAAAATCGAAAAAAAAGAAAAAAATTCGTAAACTAGTCCTTAAACACAGAAAAATTGTAAAAACAGTACAAACTTCGTATAATAGTGGTGGAATGTAAGTGGCTCTGAAAACTTTAGGGATATGGTGTAAAGAGTAATCGCCCCAAAAAGACAGAAATGGTTCTCTTAACGAAAAAAAAAAGAAACCTAGAGGCTTAAAAGGACCAAGCTTACGTGGAACTCACACATAGAAAACAGAGTTAAAGAAACATATATATCTTCTGAGGAATGCCGTCTTACCATAGGACACAACTGGGGATAATACCTCAATGTCACCATGTGGATCTTCACGGCAATCCTAAGGCCTATGCTATTATATGTTGCTGTCATGTGGTGGCCTAAAGTGCAACAAACGCGAGCTACTAGAAAATTAAACCAGATCCATCCAAAGATCAGCAGGGCTTCTCGTAAGAAAAGCCATGCGAACTACACAAACCATGGCAATGGAAGTATTACTTGGACTCACCTCCCTTGACAAGGAGGTAGCATTAATGACAATGGTAGGCTTTCGCACGATTGATATCGAATCCACTGTAGGGACCGGAACCCATAGAGACTGTCTGTGGAGGGAATTGCTAAAGGCGATACCACTCTTACAGGCAGACATGGATGCCGTCGTACCAAGATTTGTCTTTGACAAACCCTACAAAATATTAACAGGCAAGACAGCAGACCCCAACGTAGTGAAGGCTCTGAGCACCTATATGGATGAATAAAAAACACAGCAAGGTGTGGGATGTTGTATTTACTCTAGATCACAAAGCCTAAAATGTAATGGGCTATGGATGGCTTGTCAAGTCAGAACTCAGAGGCATAACCATAGCTGCAAACAAATTAATCAATAGGAACATCACTGGCAGGAATGTAAATATTTACACGGACCGTTGATAAGCACATTCTAACTTTGAATAGACACGAATTACTTAAAGTTTAGTATTAGAATGTGACCAAACTCTAACTGAAGCCAGCCAGAATAACTTGGTCATTCTGAGCTGGATCAAAAGACATGGGAATTCCAAAGGCAACTGCACTACGGACAATTGCGCAAGGAGAACTTCAGGTTAAAAATATGTTAGCCGTCGCCCATCTACTAAGCTTACAATGTCTAATCTCGTGGACCTTATCAAACAGTACTCTCACCAAAACTTTATACAGAGCTAGGATGAAACAACGAACTGTAAACTTGCCAGAGAGTTATTACCTCATCCTGGCGAGAAAACAGCAAGAAAATTTAAGTCATTGTCTAGACAAAATCTTCGAACAGCGGTGGGAATCTTAACAGGTCACTGCCCCTATGCAGACGTTGCGGAAAAAAAGTAGTTGAACATAAACTGCTTTTTTGAAATCAGAAGATTTGTATTGGGCGAGTACTGGCTTATACCAGTCGATGTCAGGGAGATCCCCTAGGGAGTCTCATCACCTATTTTAAATCTTTAAGTCTGATGACATCCTGAGGTGTGGATATCCTTACACACAGGAGGATGCACAATGGGTCATAAGTGGCCTCAGTATCAGGATCGTCACTCTCCAATTTTCGAGATCCAGACTTGTTATATCACATCCAGCAGGAATCGAACCTGCAACCTTTACATAAACCTAAAGTGTTTAGAGGCCTTACCGTTTATAGGTAAGGATTGCAGTTTCGAATTTTACTTTATCTCTGATAGTTATTATATATTTTTAATACAAAACATGGAGATTTAATCTATAAAATGTGTGTCTAAGTGTTTATTCCTCGTAAAAAAATATTTGCTGTTTCTGTCATTTTTTGCATGCTTCTGTAAATTAATAGTTCTGGCCTAATATTCTTCTTTTTTTCTTTATTATTGTATTTAAATAGCCTTCTACACTTGGTTTTGTATGTTATTTATTTTAGGCTCAAATAAAGGACATTAAACTATGGCATCTTCCAGAATTTAAATTGAGCAACTTAACTATGGACTTAGATAAACTTAATATGGAACTTGTCTTAGATTTTCCACGAGTTGATGTTGAAGGTGAATATACAATTAAAGGAAAATTATTGGTATTGCAATTAGATGGAACTGGACCTCTTGAATTAAATATAAGTAAGTGTCTTTAAAAGTTACAATTTATTGGATTCTGTAAGGATGTATATAAAATGTTAACATACTCTGTTTTATTTTTTTTAGCTCGTTTACATGTCAAAGTAGCAGCAACTGGTGAAAGAGGAGATATAAAAGGAAAAGAACATATTTTGACCACTGGTGTAAAAATTGTACCAACAATTGGAGATATACATATTAATTTACAAAATCTTTTCCCTAAAAATCCAGAGTTAACCGATAATGCTAACAAACTTCTTAATGAAAACCAAAAAGTACTTCTCGAAGAGTTCTCTCCTTTAATAATTAATGTTCTTGAAGAATTTATTTTTGCTTCTGTTAAAAATGTCTTCGCTCGTTATCCTTTCAATGTATTATTCCCAGGTGCATAATTTAGAAAAATGTTAGTATTGTACACGCACTTATACCAAAAAGATTTTTTTTGTGAATTTGTTAATAAAAAACGAATAGTTGATGTTTATATGTAGATATCTAGTTTAATAAAAAATACAGATTATATTTATATCTTATTTCAATTTATATACAAAGAACCTGTAAAAATTATTTCGTAAAAAATGATACCAATAAAATTCATTAAAATTTCTAATATTTTTTAATACGTAACTGTATAAAAATAAGTGCCCACCTCTAACTTAACTCGATCAAGTAACGCTCTTACGAAAGGAACAGTTTAGAGGTGGGCGAAAATAAAGATATTAACAAATTATAACTTTTAAAAACAACTGAGAAATAATATTTGTTTAATAATTTTAGCTTATATAGACCGTCAGCCCAAGGTATAAAAAATTGAACGATCCTTGACCGTATGCCCTTTGAAGATTCGACTAGAATATATGTGCCAATTAAGTTAAATTTGAAATGGAACTTGCATCCTGGTTCTATAAGTGCAAAATTCCGGAAAATGTTGAAACAAAATTATGATAAATTTTAACAAAAGTTGACCGTATGCCGAGGTAATGAGAAGAAAGTTAACGAAAAAATAATCCAGCGGAAAATGGTCGGCATACGTGTAGGGTGGTCCCAAAGGGATGTAATAAACCCTTGATATTGCAGACAATTGTTATACCTTCTTTATGATAGCTGACCGTATGCCTCTAAGAGATATTTATTATTTATGACGTACGATATACTTATGCCTAACTGCATACCGATCGGCTGGTTCCAAGTGGTTCCTAACCTCCAAAACATGTGTCGAAAATTTTTTATTATTTTTTATGATCGTTAACTATATGCCATTAGCAAATATGATAAATTGTTATCAATGCTATCATATGTAGCTTTGGCATACAGATCGAGTGGTCCTAAAGTAGTGGCATACGTATCAAAAAAAGTAAAAATTTTAAATGACTTTTCGATGATCACTGACCGTATGCCAATAAGTTTATCATTAGACAATACTAAAATGTAATGCATAATGAAAGGGCATACGCTCATCGCGGTCCCTAACATCAAAAATTAAAATTGAAGTTGAATATTAATTTTTGACAATCGCTGACCGTATGCCATTATGTATATTATTAAATAATTGAAAAATTAAATACCCTGCAAAAGGGCATACGGTTTTAGTGGTTCCATACCAAAATTATCAGCTGAAATATCTATTACTCCGAACGAGCATCTCTAGTGTGTATGTGAAGTGATGGTGTAATAATGTGTATATGTATTAGACGCAACCAAGCTTCGACCAGGTGATCATCGATTCTCCGCAAATAATATTCGAATTTTTGAGGTAACGAACCACTAAAGCCGTATGCCCTTTGACAGGGTATTTAATTTTTCAATTATTTAATGATATACATAATGGCATACGGTCAGCGATCGTCAAAAATTAATATTCAACTTCAATTTTAATTTTTGAGGTTAGGAACCACGGTAATCGTATGCCCTTTCATTATACATTAGATTTTAGTATTGTTTAATGATAAACTTAATGGCATACGGTCAGTGATCATAGAAAAATCATTTCAAATTTTTACAACTTTCATATACATTTCTGAGGTGAGGAACTACGATAACCGTATGCCTTTTTGCAAGTGGTCATTTTATAATGTAAACTTCAATTTTCAGTAGATTTTTTACGGTTAAGAGTCATAAAATAGAATAAAAAAGTTTCGACACATGTTTTAGAGGTTGGGAACCACTTGGAACCAGCCGATCGGTATGCCGTTAGGCATAAGTATATGGTACGTCATAAATAATAAAAATCTCTTAGAGGCATACGGTCAGCTATCATAAAGAAGGTATAACAATTGTCTGCAATTTCAAGGGTTTATTACATCCCTTTGGGACCACCCTACACGTATGCCGACCTTTTTCCGCTGGATTATTTTTTCGTTAACTTTCTTCTCATTACCTCGGCATACGGTCAACTTTTGTTAAAATTTATCATAATTTTGTTTCAACATTTTTCGGAATTTTGCAACTATAGAACCAGGAAGGAAGTTCCATTTCAAATTTAACATAATTGGCACATATATTCTAGTCGAATCTTCAAAGGGCATACGGTCAAGGATCGTTCAATTTTTTATACCTTGGGCTGACGGTCTAATAGTAGTCATTCCGTAAATGTTTTATGTCGAGTTTATTAAATAAATAAATAAAATTTGTTAAATGTGTCATTTTCGTAATAAATTTAACAACAAAACAAAGTTAAACGGTAAAAGATAGACTCATTAGCAAGTATTTCCTATTTCGACACAAATCAGTTCTTCGCAAACTAAGGTCCATATTTGAATCAATCTCTGCCCAACGTCTTCCAACACGTTTAACTATTTAGATTCATGTCTTAGTCTTTTCAACAGTATCCTAGAGGTTCTCTAAGGGATTTGAATCTGGGTTTCGAGCTGACCATACCATGGTATTGATTCCGACTGTTGCGAGATAACTGGTTACAACTGAAGAAACATGAGGCCTAGTATTATCGTGCTACAACAAGACAAGAGGTTGATGGCTAGATTAAAGGAAGTTTAAAGGAGTGTTGGATTTGAGGACCCTGTTGTCGGACTTATGTCCTTTTCAGGGAGTGAATGGGCGGTCGCTCTCACAAACTTCCCCACTTGCAGCAGGTCGGATTGCTTTAACTGTAGCTCTTGTATCTTTTTGCTATGCATGGCGCTTGAACGTACCTAAAGAGTCTTTTCTGTTTGGTTTGAGTTTAAGTGTATGTGGAGGTGTAAGTGCTACAACAAAAATCCTTGTCCTATATATGGCGCAAATGGCACTACAATGTTCAATATGTACTTTTTAGCTGTAAAGTTTCCATTATTTATGACCAAAAGTTCCGTTTGACCAGCCAAAGAAATATCTCCCGAGACGCTCATAGCTTCTGCTCCAAATAATGTGGTATTTGAAACATTACACTGAGCATACCGTTCGTTAGGGTGTCCACATACAGGCATACGCCTGTCATTATTTTACGAACAAAAACCGTAAATGTAAATAATACCTGCTGTCATTCAGTTTCTAACAAGTTATGGTCCTCCCTGGCGAAATTTAGCCTCGCTCTCCGATGATCTCTAGTTAAAGTTGAACATCGAGCAGCAATTATGATGCCTTATCGGGATCTGGAAATTTGGGGAGGGGCGAGCAAGTGCTTAGCCAGCACTGAGGCCACATATGACCCATTGTGCATCCACCCGTATTGTAGGGATATCCTCACCTCAGGCTGTCACCAGGCCTATTATGTTGCCTTAGTCGCCTATGAATTCCTTCTCTACAAACTTGTAACTGACTTTGAAGGATACAAAATGTTGTCTTCGGACCGAAAGTTTTAAAAATCTCTCATGAATAGGGGTCGTTATTCGTCTCCTTCCTTATCATGACTTCGAATCTCTTTGTATCTTTCTATGATCCGTGAAATGGTTGTATGACATACATTAAATCGTATGCCAACTCCTTGGTAAGTCTAATCTTTCTCAAACAGAACTAATGCTTAAACACATTCTTCTCGAGTAAGATTTCCGTTGCATACTAGCAAAATTAATGATTTAAAAAAAAACACAGAAAACAAACTTCTATTAACTGTTATTTAAGAGCTTCAGTTACCTAATGACAATTACTGTTGATTTTTGTTTTTCCTGCTACTAACTCTAAACCTTTTAATGAAAATTAAAGTCAATAAAAGCATGTTATGCTATAAAATAAGAAAAAAGAGAGAATCAAAAAACCCAAACCATAATCTTTCGCCACCCTTCCTACGGCCGTAGACCAAATCAATCTTTTGACAATGTCAACCTAACTCTCTGGGGTGAGAGACTCGTAGTAATGGACAAGATTGACTACTTGGGAGTGCGCTTTACGCGCACCCTCAACTGGGAATCCGAAGATAAACGCACCCTCGATAAAATGAGGAAACGAGCTTCTCTCCTTGGAGCGTTGTGTGGACGGATTGGAAGATGTCAACCAAACACTCTACTCCACACCTACAGAACATATATTCGACCTATAGTCGATTATAAGGCTGTACCATTTATTACCCTCACTCCCCAACAAACAAACCGCCTGGCCGCAACTGAGCGAAGAATTTTACGCAAATGCCAATACCTCCCCTCTTGGTACCTCTCACATCTCACCTACATTCACCTTAATAGCAAGGATACTACACCCTTACCTTTTCGGTTACAGGAACTCCAACTGAGGTATGCCACCAGGACCCTGCAGGGCCCCAACACCCGAGCCCATGATACTCTTCTGACCCCTTGGAACAGAGGTCATAGAGTCATCCAGAGGAAACCTCGAAGAAAACTTCCACTTCCCCAGCTGAGGCTACTCCAAGCAGCAGGACAACAACTTCCAGAGGAGCTCCAAGACCACTTAGAAGGGGCCCCACTAGCCCTACGCTAATAATCATAAATATATAATAAATAAAATATAAGCTAAGAACTTATTATACAGAAAGTAGGCCGAGGTTTTCTATGGTTTCCCTCGACCCAAGTTCGACCTGTCTCAGTCTGGAAACAAACTGTTTGAGGAAGAACTTGCTAAATGGTCTTTTTTAAACAGGATAAAGTTGCCACAGACAACTCCTATAGTAAACAGCAGGAAACATTATAATGTAGCACTACCCTGAAAAGGACACTAAGTCCTATAGCAGGGTATAGGGAAAAAATTTAAATATTTCTATTTAATCTTAAGAAAACATGTAAACTTTATAAATAAACATTTTTAAATTTGAAAAACATTTTGAAAAAAAAGATAAAGCTAGAATTTGCATTGTATTATAACTTGATACTCTAACTGCTGAACTCCACAGGGTGTGATAAATTTTATGAAAAAAGCCCCGTTATAATTGTTACACCCAGCATTTACAACAAAAAAAAAAACGGGTGTGGCAGTCAGTGGGACTGCCGGCAGAAGTTATACTTCTATGCACGCGCCTGAATTCATAAATTTGTATGCGAATAATTTAGCAAAATCATTATATGATATTCCTAGTACCCTACTACCGAATGCACGTTCATTTTCTATCGAATTTGCATAAAATTCCTAGAGACGAGGTCCGTCTTAAGCACCAGGTGTTTCGGACACCATCGCCATTATCATATTCGTATTCAGCGACCCAAAAAACCGCCGAGTTCCAAGTGTGCAATGATTTTGTACAGAATTAACATAAAACCCCAGGAGAAGAGGTAAATACCCTAGGTACCAAGTGCCACGGAGACTTTCGACATCATGATATTCGTGTTCAGCGACCCCACAAACCCCGAGTACATAAATTGAACCCATTTGGAATACTTACCGAGTTGTAATTTTTCTATGTGTTGTCTGTTCGGAATTTCGACTATTTTTAAAAACTCTGTTTGTGTAGCCAACAACCTCAAAAGCATAGTGCAGGATATGGACTATGGACTACAATACAATACTCATTACTGAATATTATTATTAATATAAAATACTAAACTTTATATGTTTACTTACGTGACAGAATTATAAAATAATCTGTCAAACACAATGTATACGTCACTATGATATTTAAAACATTAGCTCAGACTGTTTTTTGTATATCTGTCTCTTTTCAATGTACTGAATGTTTAAACGGTATTCAAAGGACTTAAAGTTATGACTAATAACATGTAGTAAATATTTCATCTTTGTTTGTACCGACCAATATACCATATATGTGTTTCTGTCTCTCTCTTACTCACACCATTACATATGTAATGATTTTTCCATTTAGCTCTACACAAATCTTTTCCGCCGAGTGTACGAATGGAAGTATAACTTCAAAAATAGTTTCTTTGCTAATGGAGTAGTATAAGAACTTTCTGACAACTTGTTAATAAAAAAGTCGTTCAAATCGAATAAATGGTTTCCACAAAAAATAACTTTAAACTTTTGGTTACTTTTTGGTGGTGCGTTAATTTATTGGAGAAGTACATTAAATGTCGTTTTTATTGAATAAACAAATAAATTTATCTAAATTTATCATTTTCTTAATGACAATTTCCAGTATTTTTTTAATATGTAACTGTATAAAAATTAGTGCCCACCTCTATCTTAATTCGATCAACTGACGTTCTTACGAGAACAGTTCACGAAGCGGAACAGTTTAGAGGTGCCAAAAATAAAACAAATAATAAATTAAAACTTTTTAAAATAACTGAAATTTAATATTTGTTCCTCTGTTAATATTTTTTTTCCTCTAACATTTTTTATAATTTTTTTGCTAATAGCAACTTTAAATGATACAGATAGAGATTGCTAATTCAATTTTTGCCAGAATTAATTTTAACTTTTTTATCGATAGTGCCTTTAACTGGTATAGATAGAGATTTCAAGTTCGATTCTTATCAGATTTAAAGTTTTTTTTTTCAATTTTTGTTTGCTTAATTTGTAAATTTAAGAAATCCGTTAAGAAATATTTAAAGTAGGTAATCAAATTACTAACTTGTAAACCAGACATGAACTAATTTGTTATATTTTTTTTTATAAATTTATTGATAAATACAGATATCGATAAACAAATTTGTAAATATATAATTTCCGAAAGACGTCAGTCTGTTTAATATTGACCATCAATACTTTTGGAGAGAATTGGTGGAAACACCAGTTCAGTTCAAGGTTATATTATGTATTAAAAAACCAGTTATTTTTTAATTTCTTCTTATAATTGTAATTAATGTTTTTACCATGACAAAAAAATCAATCGCACCAATTAATTTTACAACATGATTGTTACTAAGAACTATTTAAATATACTAGGTGACTCATAAAAATTTTAAATTTTATTTAATTTCAAAAAACCCTATTTGTATATGGAGACTTTAATAGAAATGTAGGTAAAAGGGAGATACGAGGGGAATTAGCATATGGAGATAGAAATCCTGAGTGAGACACCAAAAGAAAAGGAACAAGAGAACAGTAAAGAGGTAGATGTTGAGAAAACAGAAGTATGAGAGTAAGTTTAAAGAAAGAGTGTTAAGAGAGATAAGACTGAAATAAGATGTGGAGGAATGGTGGACAAACGATAATAACGTTGTTAGGAAGATAGCAGAAGAAGTGGTGGAAAGATCAGCAGGGAAAGGTGCACAAGAAAATAAAGAGGTGTGGTGGGGGCATAAGGAAGAACAAACAGTAGTGAAAGCGAAAGAGGAACGAAAAAAAATGAGATTCATGAGAGTGTAGGTAATAAGAGAGAATATATCACCATGTCATAGACTTTTAGTTCTGGACTGTGACATAGACGTCACAAGGACACCAAAAGAAAAGGAAAAAGAGGAGGAACAAGAGAATGGTAAAGAGGTAGATGTTGAGAAATCATCATTCCGTTTAAAAATATGACTCACAGGAGAGTCAATACTATTTAGGGCCTTGAAAGTCTGGATCAAGTCACCTCGTTGCCTACGTTGTGTTGTGTTCGTAGGACGGGCGCTGACGGAAATTAAAAGGTAATTGTGTGAACTTTCGTTGCACATTTTCGAGCATATTAATGTCACGAACCAGATGCGGTGACCATACTGGATTTGCAAACTCGGGGATAGGTCGCACATAACTCTTAAACAATGTCGCACACGTTCGGATATCACACTGCGAGAATACCTTGGAGAGTACGTAGGTAATTTTATTAGCTTTATTTAGTTGTTGTAAGGTTTGTTCAGACCACGAAAGATCCGAATTAATGACAACTCCGAGATCTGAATGCATGTTTGTATGATGGAGCAACTCATCATTAAGAATATAATCAGTCCTAGGATTATTTTTACCTAGATGGAGAACGATACACTTAAAAGTGTTTAGGGGTAACATCCATTTTACACTCCACGAAAAAATGCGATCAAGATCGGTTTGAATGTCATTATGATAGTCCACTTTACCATAAAGAGTTATTAATCTTTACGTGAAATGTACTGTCACTGAGAAATGCACTGATCCATAAAAGTAGAGCACCCCTAATGAGAGTAAGTTTAAAGAAAGAGTGTTAAGAGAGATTAGTCTGAAATAAGATGTTGAGGAATGGTAAACAAACGATAATAACGTTGTTAGGAAGATAGCAGAAAAAGATCAGCAGGGAAAGGTGCACAAGAAAATAAAGAGGTTTGGTGGTGGAATGAAGAAAAACAGACAGTAGTGAAAGCGAAAGAGGAACGAAAATAAGTGAGATTCATCAAGGAGTGTAAGTAATAAGAGAGAATATAAGGTAGTTAAAAAGAACACAAAGAGAGCAGTAGCAAAAGCGAAGTCAGAGACAATAAAAAATGCATTTGAGAACTTTAAGAATCATAAAGGGGAAAGGGAGTTATTAAAGATAGCTAAAGTAAAGATAAAGCTACGAAAGACATAACTGCCATCCGACAAATAAGAACAAAGAAGGTAGAGTGTTACAAATGTATAAGTGTACAAAAAGAAAATAGAAGGAATTATTAGGGGAATCTGCTGACCAAAAAAAAAGGGACATTGCTAGTACGACCCCGTTCTCGGGTCGATCCCAAGTTCTCGGGCAAATGCCTGATCGTAAGTGGCGCGAATCATTGCTCAAAGAACGTTTTTGAGTTATTTGAGTAAATCGAAATTGTGAATTTGGTTGCCTATGGTCAAATAATTTTCTAAATTAACTTGAAATCGAAGGTAGGTTTTTTGGAATGCTACAATATAGAAAAGATATATACTGTGTCCCATTCATACCACTACTAGTCCAAGATCCCGATATAGGACGACCTTCACCGAGCTGGTTAATGGACCAAACATATTTTATATGTAATTTAATATATCAAAAAATATATATTGCCTACCGAATTTCAGTCAAGGATATTTTTAATTAATTTTTAAAAAAATTTTGTTCGACTGAGAGGTCCCTACCTACCGTCCCATGCGATAGAAGAGGACACAACATAACAGCGTTTGGATCCCGGCCTTTTAAAGAGAGAGAGCTCTCTGCTCTCTGGTCTTGAAAACAAGAAGGATAGCGATAGAAGCGTACGGTATATATCAGTATATATCTATAGATACATTAATTATATAGAGCAAATTGCTTTAATTTATTTCAGTTAATATTTTTAAATAGGAAAAAAAAAGAAATAAAATTTGTAAGATAAGAATTATCTATGTATTGCTATAACCTTCTTATTAACTAAAGATTTATATATACTTTAATGTAACAAAGTATACACATATATATTTAATTGATTGAAAAAAAATTAAAAACTAATCCTTTATTTTAATATGAAACTACTATAAAATAATGCTCAGAATGTACGCGTCTATCGCTATCCTTCTTGTCTTCAAGAGCAGAGAGTTCTCTCTCTTTAAAAGGCCGGGATACAAACGCTGTTATGTTGTGTCCTCTTCTATCGCATGGGACGGTAGGTAGGGACCTCTCAGTCGCACAAAATTTTTTTAAAAATTAATTAAAAATATCCTTTACTGAAATTCGATAGGCAACTCATATGCAATATATTTTTTGATATATTAAATTACATAAAAAATATGTTTGGTCCATTAACCAGCTCGGTGAAGGTCGTCCTATATCGGGATCTTAGACTATACTCCCTTCAATAAAATCGAAAAAAAAAACAGTTTAATATTAATTTTTTTTAATTAAAAAAACCTTCCACAGTCTATCATCTCTAATAATATTATTATTTTTACCAAACTAATAACGTATTTCGTTTATATTGGTTTTGTAACTAATTTAACAATTAAACAAATAAACACCATGAAATATTTATAGTCTTAAAATTAACATAATTTTTTGCAAAAATAGGCAAATATTTACAAACGTGTAAATAAATTTCATTATTTAAAAATAATAGAATAACATGACTCATCTTAAATTTAATTTTATATCATTCTACGTTAGAGAAGATTGGAAATTATTAATAAAAAATAAATTAAACATTATAAATAGATAAAAAACTGGTACCACAACCAATAAATACCTTATAAAAAATATTATAATTAATGGAAAATATTTATTAAATTTTTTTTTTGCAGCTTCCTTCTTCCCCCTTATTCTTTTGAAGGATTTTTTGATGGTTTATTAATATACAAAAACAATTATGATAATTGTGTATATAATTTATTATTATATTAACACATTCGTCATTTAAACCCCCACTCTAATAAATGGACCCACGATGATTTTTTTTATATTAAGCACTCAAAGTAAATTTGATGGATCAGTCAAAATTTTCATTTTAGTGTAGAGTTTAACAAAAGTTCTCAAAATGCAATTTTTGATATTTGTATTGTTTATAATAATTTCTTGTTCAATGGTATGTGAGGCGAAAAAATTACGTAAGGATTTTATTATTTTTTTTGAATTTGCTTAATTTAATAATTTTTTAACACTATATTAAGTTTTCAATGTGTGTTTGTGTATAGAAATATTAAAATTACATGTTTTAAAATATCGGAAAATACGTTATAAAAAAAAAGAGTTTAAGAATGGGATAATACGTTAAAATACTGAAAAAGTGTTTAAAAGCCGAAAATTAACAAAAAAACGTTAAAATACCGAAAAAAATCATCAACATTTAGAAACTGTTACAAAAAAGCTTAAAATGCCAAAAAATCGTAAAAATAAATTAAAAAGCAATAAAAACTCAAAAAAATAATAAAAAAACAAAAAATGAAACCACACAAAAAAATCGTTTGTAAAACAGTAAAATGTTAAATATTTAAAGTTCATTAAAAAATGTTAAAACATCGAAAAATTGTTAAAAAAAAAAATTAAAATCAAAAGGAAAATTTAGTTTAAAAGCTATTAAATAATTTAATAAGTGATAAATAAAACGAATTCTACAATTTTTAATAAAAAATAACTACTTTAAAATTAGTGCCCACCTTTAGTTATTCGGATCAAGTTAGAGAAACGGAACAGTTTAGAGGTGGGCGTTAGGAATTCTTTTAATAAAAAATTAACCATATAACAGTTTTTCTGTATAATTTATACAGGTAGTGATACAAATCTATATAAAACACAAAAATAGGGTAAAAAATGCAAAATAACCTTAAAACACCAAAAACAAAACCTAAGAACAAAACCGAAAAAAATTTAATAATTTAAAAAATGGTTAAAAAAAAATAAATACTAAAAAATAGTGAAAAAATGAAAAAACGTTAAAACACAAAAAAAAGTGAGAGGTGTCAAGGGACTCCCGGATGGAACGAAGTTCCTTTCGATTAATTAGTTAAGAAACAGAGAGTTTGTACATACATAAGCATTTATTATCGTCTGTATAAAATCTCTACTTACCTAACTCTATCAGCAATATCCGAAACTTGTGCAGAAACACTGTCAGGATACATTATTGTTTTTATTTTCTATTATTTTAATATTTATTATCTACAAAAAACCTGTATAAACTTAACAAAGTCGCGACACTACTACACTGTTCAAAGCAAAATAGAAAAAAAATAGTAAATCCATTATTTTCAACAGTTCGTTTCTTTTAACAAAAGTGTTCATTTATACAATACCAGAGGATTAGAGGATATACATCTACCTAGAATTACTTTTTATTTCAATTTAATTTAAAACAGGAATCAACAATTTAATACAAAATTTTAAAATTAAAATATTTGACAGTAACTGACAGTTAAGGTAATTTGACGTAGGTACCTAACTAGTCAAGTTAAGAACTATTTTTAAAATGTTTATGAATTTATTGATTTATAAAAACATGAGGAAATAAAATATAATACTATTATAGGTAATTATTTTTTTTCTACAGTATTTTCTTTTAATTTAAATTAGTGTCTTTTTAATTGTACTTTTATTAGTTTTTATTATATTAGGGTTTCCTATTTAAATAAAGATAGGTATATCTATCTATGAGAGAGACATGCGTATGTCGTGTCGTGACAAATTTTGGTATGAATTTTTTTTGGCTAGCTCCTAGCATCAGTCGTAACTGTTCGTAACGCCCGAAAGGGAACTTCGTTCCAAAAAAAAAGGCGAGAGGTGCAAGGGACACCCGGATGGAACAAAGTTCCTTTCGATTAATTAGTTAAGGAATTGTAATTTCTAAACACAACAGAGTGTTTATACATTTAATATTGTCTGTATAAAATCTCCACTTAACTAACTCAGCAATATCCAAAATTTGTGGAGAACCACAAATGTCAGGATACATTATTGTTATTATTTTCTATTATTTTATTATTTATCATCTACAAAAACCTGTATAAACTTAACAAAGTCGCGACACTACACTACAGAAAATAGTAAATCCATACTTGAATATTTTCAACAGTTTCTTTCTTTTAACAAAAGTGTCCATTTATACAATACCAGAGGTTTAGATGACATACATATATCTAGAATTACTTTTTATTTCAATTTAATTTATAGCAGGAATTAACAATTTAATTCAAAATTTTAAAATTAAAATATTTGACAGTAACTGGCAGTTAAGGTAATTTGACGTAGGTACCTAACTAAACTATTTTTAAAATGTTTATGAATTTTTTTATTTATAAAAACAGGATGAAATAAAATATAATACTATTATAGGTAATTATTTTTTTTTTCTACAGTATTTTCTTTCTAATGTACATTTTCTTTTAATTTAAAATAGTATCTTTTTAATTGTAATATATCTATCTATGAGAGAGAGAGAGAGAGTTTTTTATTTTTTGGTCTGTGAGAGAGAGAGACAGACAGACGTGTGTCGTGTCGTGACAATTTTTGGTCTGAATTTTTTTTGGCTAGCTCCTAGCCTCAGTCGTAACTGGTCGTAACGCCCGAAAGGGAACTTCGTTCCAAAAATGGTTAAAAAAATATAAATACTAAAAAATAGTGAAAAAATGAAAAAACGTTAAAACACAAAAAAATCGTCTGGTGAGCGATAAATTGTCAAATTGTCTTCCTCTTCTTGCTTCTGTTAATTTTTCCTTCTTCTTCTGATCTGCATTATACTTTTTCTTAATATTACATTATTATTTATATTGAATTTAATCTTTTCATTTAAATCTCTTTTAACAAAAAAACTCATTTCTAATCTTACCAACCGATTTCCTTAGGGTCAACTCACACTCCCGAAAAGTTACCGAGAGAGTGAGCCCCTAAGGAAAATACTTTAATTACCTTTTTGGCTTTTTATTTGTAAATGTTTTATTAAAAGTTTTGTACAAAATATATTTATACAACTCAAAATTATTATTTTTAGCTAAATATATCGACGTATGCAAAACAAAAGAGGAAGATGTTGGAAAATGTATAAAGCGAAATATAGACACACTAATGCCAAAATTCCGAAACGGGATACCTGAGTTACTTATCCCGAAATTTCAACCTTATGAGCTGAAATATATTACAGTTAATTTAGGTAAGAATGATATTTTACTTTTAAAACAACCCTGGTAAATGTTAAAGTAAAAAGATTACCATATTTTAAAGTAGCGAAACTGCCTAACAATCAGGTTTCTTTCTATTTTTAAGATTTTTATCAATTTTACCATTTTTAAATATCTGTTACTAAGCTATTCCTAGGATGCAGTCCGCAATGAATATGGTGTACAAGTGGTGCAAGGATGAAGGCCTAACAGTCAATCCATAAAAAGCATCAATTGTCCCATTCACCAATAAAAGAGCGTTACAAGGCTTACAACCAATAACGCTCAATAACGTGCTGGTTCCAATTGCCACAGAGGCCAAATACCTAGGTGTGGTATTTGACCGGAGGCTATTATGGAAGCAACACATTCAAAAGGTCACACATAAAGCTACAATAGCCCTTGGTAGGTGTAGACAATTGTGTGGCAAGAACTGGGGATTGAACCCCAAAATGAACCTATGGTTGTATACACAAGTCATTAGACCAATGTTAACCTATAGTTCGGTGGTGTGGTGGAGCAGAACGCAGCAGTCCGGGGTGATCAGGCAACTGGAAAGCATTCAAAGGCAGGCATGTATGAATGTTACAGGTGCCATGGGAACCGCCCCAACGGACGCACTACAGGTTTTACTCAACCTACCACCATTGCACATTTACATTCAGGGCGAGGCTATGGCAACTGCTCACAGACTGCTACAAGGCCAGGCCCCCATTACCTTATTAAAAGGTAAAAAGCAAGCAGAGTTATACAATAAGGTTAAGGCAGATCAAATAATGAGTATGCCTCAGGACAGGATAGTCCCCAGGTATAACTTTGTGAGAAACTTTCGAGTAGAAATACTGGAAAGGGACTCATGGAACAATGGCCCCCCAATCCAAGGGGAGTCAATTTGGTATACCGATGGCTCAAAGACTGAGAAAGGCACAGGGTCAGGTATATACAGTAGAGGACACAGGATAAAAATCCAACTAAGTCTAGGTGCGTATGCCACAGTGTTTCAGGCTGAAGTAACGGCCATACAACACTGTGCAACGGAGATCGTAAGTCAGGGTATAACGGGTAAAACCGTAGTCATATACTCGGACAGCCAAGCAGCTCTAAAGGCGATAGTCTCAGCACAAATAAGCTCACAGCTGGTGTGGGACTGCGTTGTGGCCCTGACACATGCCGCTAGTCAAAATTCTCTGATACTGGCATGGATACCAGGACACTCAGGGTTTCGGGGCAATGAGAAGGCTGATGAATTGGCCCGTGCGGGAGCTAACACTCCAATGATTGGCCCGGAACCATTCGGCGGAGTTGCTAATACATACAGAAAGGCAGCCATTGAGAAATGGAGGCTAGAAAAGGCCCAGGAGTGGTGGGAAACATCACCGGGCAAGCGACAAGCCAAACTCTTCATAAAGGGATACTCGGCGAAGTTTACTGCAGAGCTGCTATCACAAAGGCGAAATGATGTCAGAATGATTGTCAGTCTCTTGACAGGACATTGTAGGCTCAGAAAACACATGAGTCAGCTAAACTTGGCAGATAAAGACATTTGTCGATACTGCCAAGAGGAAGAGGAAACTGCATTTCATGTCCTATGCCAATGTGAAGGCCTTGCAAGGATGCGGTATCTAGTACTGGGAGAGGAGAAACCGGCTGCTCCAAGTTATGCGGAGTGGCCACTGTCAAGGCTGTTAAGTCTCATCAAGAGGGCAGAGCTGGACAAGGTGCTCTAATCCTATTCCACAGATAATGGGTGTTCACAATAGATCTGCAAAGGTCGCAGTGATATAGGCTAACAGCCAACCCCAAAAATATCTAATCTAAAAAATGCTATTCCTAAAAGAAGACAAATCCAAATAATCTTTTTAAGACAACCGAAATACAACGACATATAACGAGTCTCTCCACAATCTACATCAATAGTTGATATGGATTAACTTACTTTTTCATCTATTCGGAATTCAAGCAAGAAAGCGACATCTCTGCTTCACTTTATCCATATTTAAATTATTGAAATCCTCACCAGAACATGAGAGTTCAACTTAATTATTCCTGAAAAAAAAGTATAACTTAGTAAATATTTCTCATATACTCCTAAAACTAGAGGAAACTGCATTTTTTAATTATAAAATCAGCTTTATGTCACTTTAAGTAATTTTTAATGATTTTAGGAAACAATCTAAATGGTTCCTTGGAAGATATGAAGCTTTGGTTAAATGATGTTCAACCATTTACCATAGAAGACATAAAAGTTAACCTAGATGATGTCAGTTTATATCTAAAAATAAGAATTCCTGAAGTTCGATCAGAATTTATTTATACTGTGCAAGGTAAAGTTTTGGTACTCACTTTAAACAGTCATGGAAATGGTTCCTTAAATTTAAGTAAGTATTAACATTACAATAATATTAAATTATAAATTTTAATCGACTTTTTTATTAAAAAAGTAATTATTATTTTCAATTTTCAATAAAAAGTAACTAATTAAAAATTAGTGCCCACCTCTAAGTTGACCGGTAACGTTACGCAGATTAGAAGTATTGTTAGAGGAACGGAATAGTTTAGAGGTGGGCGAAAATATTAAGTTAGGAATTTTTTCAATAAAAAAAGTAACTATTTAACAGTTTTTCAGTATTATCATTTAAAGTGGTGTAAATAATTATAAAACATACTTTTCATAAAAAATTAAAAATGTAACAGTTTTCCATTATAATCATTTATGGTGAAATAAATAAATATAAATATAATATTAATGAAATATTTTTAATACATTATCCTCATGGGAGTTTATTCTTGTATGAGTTGAATTATATATTTTTTCTACATTCCTCCCAATTAAACAATTTTTTTCAACAATCTTACTGTTTTTTTTAGCTGATACAATTGCAGAAATAACTGCATCAGGTATAAAGGAGCTTCGTAAAGGTGAAGAATATATAGGAATAAAAAATATTGATATTAAACCAAAAGTGGGAAAACTACATATACACCTAGAAAATTTATTTCCCAATAACGAAGAATTAACACAAACATCAAATAAACTTTTTAACGATAATCAGGATGTGCTTATAGAAGAATATGTTCCTTTTGTTATAAATATTATTAAGGACATTGTTAGGAGTTTGGTTACTAATTTCTTTAATAATTTTAGTTTTAAAACTCTATTTCCTGATTATTAAAATGTATTTATAAGTTTTAAAAAAAAAATAAAAAAAATAAAATAAAAATGAAGTAATATAATCCAAGTATTTTTTGAAGTTATACTTCTATTCGTGCACTCCGCGGAAAAGATTTGTGTGGGGTTAAATGAAAAACATTACATATGTAATGGTGTAAGTAAGAGAAACAAACAAAGATGAAATATTTACCACATGTTTAGTCATAACTATAAGTCCTTTAAATACCGTTTCAAAATTCAGTACATTAAAAAGGGATAGATATACAAAAAACAGTCTGAGCTAATGTTTTGAATATCATAGTGACGTATCACATTGTGTTTGACAGATTATTTTATAATTCTGTCACGTAAGTTAACATATAAAGTTTAGTATTTTATATTAATAATAATATTCAGTAATGAGTATTGTATTGTAGTCCATAGTACCGTCACATGGTTGCATTATATTCTGCACCATGCTTTTGAGATTGTTGGCTACATAAACTGAGTTTTTAAGAATAGTCTAAAAAAGCATTCCGAACAGACAATAGATAGAAAAATTACAACTCTGTAAGTATTCCAAATGGGTTCAATTTATGTACTCGGGGTTTTTGGGGTTGCTGAACACGAATATCATGATGTCAAAAGTCTACGCGGCACTTGGTGCCTAGGGTATTTACCTCTTCTCCTGGGGTTTTATGTAAACTCTGTAAAATACGAATGAATACAAGTATGATAATGGTGATGGTATCCGAAACACCTGGTGCTTATGACGGACCTCGTCTCCACGAATTTTATGCAAATTTAATACAAAATGAGTGTGAACTCGGTACTAGGAGGTTTTTGAGGTTGCTGAGCACGAATATCATATAATGATTTTGTTACATCATTCGCATACAAATTTATAAATCCGGGCGCGTGCATTGAAGTATAACTTCTGCCGGCAGTCCCACTGACTGCCACACCCGTTTTTTTTGTTAATAGCTTTTTTTACGCATTATTATACCTTATTTATAAATTGTACATTGCTATTTTGATACATCAAAATTACTGTTTATATGTTAATAATTATAATATTATGTTGGTAATATTTTCCACTGTTAACATTTTTCTTAAAAGTATCTCCTTAGTTTCTTAGAATGCTTTTTCCGCAATTTTTTCTATTTTTTTACTTCTTTTATTTAATTTTAGTTTCTCGTTTTTCTTTTTATTTATAAATCTAAGTACAACACCATCAACTAAAATTGGCAGAGCTACACTGAGAATCTAACAACCTGCAATAAAGAGAAGAAATAAGAAAAAATAGCTTCAGGAAATTCTGTGAAGAAATAAACATTACACCTTCTGCTGCAAGCCTACACAAAAGGCAAAAGGAAGAGTAGATACAGCTATGGCACTGCGAAAGCCAGATGGGCGCTTCACAGAAAGCGCAAAAAAACGAGCCATACTCCTGACTTTCCGACAGGAAAGATCACTCCAGAAAATACGAGATATAAAACTAAAAGACCAACCAAAGAAGAAACTGCAACGGCAAAACATATACAGTGAAGAACGGATGAGATGGGCTATTGATACCTTTCAGCCATTTAAAACTCCTGGAACTGACGGGATATTTCCTGCCCTGCAGTCGAAGCAGTTTTGTGTTGGGATATATACCAGAAATGTGGAGGACCCAAGGCAGGGAAATAGGACAAACACACCCCGCATCCCTTAGACCAATTAGCCTTACATTGTTTGTTCTTAAGACGATGGAAAAAGCTGTGGACAATTATATTGGAACAGAAGTCCTGGAATAGGGCCACTGCATCCTCGTTAACATGCTTATCAATCGGGCAAATCTGCCTTGATACAATTGACTAATAAAATCCAAGACGCTCTAAGCAAAAAAATACGTGGTATGTACCTTTCTAGATATAGTGGGAGCCTTTAACAATACTCGACATGAGTCTGTCAAAAGAGCACTTGATGATAAAGGAGTAGATAGAACGATTTCCACCTAGTTGTCGCAATTGCTGTCACAAGAATTGCAGTAATGAAGATAGACCAAGACACTATCTCCATCAATACAATCAGAGGTTGCCCGCAGGGAGGAGTTGCATCACTACTCATGTGGAGTCTTACTATGGACAGCTTCCTCTGGAAATTGACTGAACTAGGTATACCAATTCAAAGATGGTCTGGGAATGCCAAAGCAAACTAAATGAACTAGGACAAAATAACACTGTTATCCCCCATATTTGGGGGAGTACAACCATCTTGTGGAATGAGCAGTAGTACAGTCTTTGAATAACTAAAAAAAGAAATGCATAGAAAAAAATCTACGATCTAGAAGGACTAAGACAACCGAAGACGCTGCTAGGAAACTATAACCAGAAGAGATCTTTCAGCTCTCTAAGCCTTAGTAAAAAGAACCTCGGAATATTAACCGTGTAGCGTAAAAATACCCTTGGCTAGCTCCAGGGTTCGTGGCTTCCTTCTGGTTTTCTTCCTTTAACCTTCCTCAAACAAATAATAAAGGGCGCCAAGTACAGACATACAAATAAAAGAATGAAATCAGTGTTAAATTGTTTATTCAGAGAAAATAACTTTAAGATATTAGTAAAAGTAATTAACTATTTTCTTATCTTTTTCTGGTATTCTACGGATTCGATGTGGTGGAGTTTTCTGGATGGAATACTGAGACCTCCGGAAGTTGGTGAGCACCGGTTAATGGTGCCGTTGGCAAGATGGTTTCTCTTAACAGGAAACTGAAGAAAACTTCCGAAGTGGATAACAAATGGTCTATGGTAACGCTGGCAAGATGGCTTCTCTTAACAGGAAAAACTGAAGAAAACTTCCGTAGTGGATAACACAGGCTACGGTGTCGCTGGCTAGTTGGTTTTTCTTTAATCGGAAAAATTGGCTCGATAAGCCCTCACCTAGGACCCTTCACTATTTGGCAAAGGCCCAGAAGGGTGTAAGAAGTGAGGAGAACTAATTTCTATCGAAGCACAAAATGAAAAGCATCCAAATAGCGACGCAAATTACGATCGAACTAAAAATTCCTCTTCTCAAATCTGATAAAGTATACGCGACGACTCACAATAACACCGAAAATTATAAAAAATTAATAGTCAATAGGCCAGGCCGGTTACAACCGGACACTGCCGATTAAGAGGACACATGAGGAAACTAGGATTGGTAGATGAAGCAAAGTGCAGATTCTGTGAGGTAGAGGATGAAACCTTAATACACATACTCTTAAAATTGTATTGCGCAATTTTAGCGTCAGATACCTAGGATCATACAAAACAGAAGAGAAAGACTTATTTAACTTGAAGCCCTTCTAAGAAAGTTAAGACCAGAAGAGCTGCTATAAGTTTGAGGAAACATCAGAATTGTAGGAAAAAGAAAAGGGAGACACAATAGATCTTAAAGGTCGCAGGTATATCTGTTACCCTTAATTTTGCTCATACATACATCATATTCTCAGGACCGGATTCAGGATTATTGAAATTTCCATACCCTTTAGGCATTAAATCTTTTTTAAAAATAGATGACTTATTTTTTATTGTTATTAGCCTTGCATTGTATTTTTTTTTTGGTTAAAATTTATTTCTCGTAACGTCATGGAATTTGCTTGAATTATTAATGAACATTAAAGTGTTGTACTTTGATAAAAAGTTTAAAGTTATAATAATAAAATACAGGAATTAATTACGTAATATTTAGAGGAAATGTTTATTATTGTGTGCAAAAAAATTCAACCAATTAAAAATATTGGATATCATTATTTTTGATAGACAGTTAAGAAGAATGTATAATGTTTTAATTAAATTAGTTTTTTATACAAATTTAAATTTATATTAATAATTAAAAGTAAAAATATCCTTATCTTCTTAATTAAAAATAACACATTGAAAAATGAGAAGTAGATCAAGGATTACGTTCGCCATGTAAACTGGTTATAAACTTGTATTAAAACGCAAAATTCAGTAAACATTTTTCAGACACATCCAGTCAATAAACCGAGATTTAAAATGAAGAATATTTTATTTTTAATAAGTCTTTCAGTTTTAATTTTTAATGTTCAGTCAGCAAAAAAATTACGTAAGTATGCAGTTTAATATAATATTTTAATATGAAACGTTTTTAAATCACCTTGTATATTCCAATATAAAAAATTTACTAATCTACAAGCTGACCGGGTCGACATCGTCTTTTTCTCTTCTTCTTCTTATAATAGGAGCTAGTCCTGTTTTAATCCGATATGTTTAGCCTCCTTTGGAGTTCTTCTTGTGATATTTAGCTCCAATTTTGGTACCATCTTTTGGGTGGTCTGCCTACCGGTTTTTGCGACTTTGTTCATCTTTCTTCTAACATCCTTTCTAGATGGTCTCTCCAAGCCCACTTACCACACCCTGTATTCTCAGTTCCTCTGATATCCTGGCTCCTTATTCGATCCCTGAGGGTTACACCCTTGATGGTTCTTAATATTTTCATTTCGGTGGTCCCCATTATTCCTTTTGTTTTAGATGTTTTAGCTCTGGTTTCTGTGGCGTACGTTAGTTTAGGTCTTGCGCATGTTTTGTATATTCTCATCCTGCTCTTTGCAGTCATCATTTTGTTTCGCCAAATAATATCTCTCAGGTATCCGCTGACTCTTGTTGCTTTTAAGGCTTGTGTTCTTGTTTCTACAATCAGTTTTCTCTCACTTGATACCTCTACTCCCTGGTAGTTAAATCTTTTCACTTGCTGAATTATTTTGTTGTCGACTGCCAGTTTGCATCTTATGGGTACTTTGGCAAATTGGTCCATGACGATGTTGAACCTGGTAAGACTAAGGCTCCCTTCTTGTCTTATGCCCGTATTGATTCGTAGACAGTCCATGTTTCTCGTTCTATTTTTGTGATTCAGTTCCTGTTTAATTCTTTGGTACCTCTAATCAATGTTGTTTTGATCCAGAATCTTAATTATAACATCATATTGCACCCTAAGAGTACTTGGAATTAGGGAAAAGCTGATCAGACTAGTAAAAACAACCATAATGAAGACCGACAATAGAGTAAGGATAGAAGAAAGTATAACAGAAAAATTTGAAATTAAAGGGGGATTAAAGCAGGGAGATCCGCTGTCCACAGTACTCTTCAATTTCTTGTTGAAGAGAGAGTGAAATACAGTGAAAGGTATGATTTATGACAACATAAGCCAGGTCTTGACGTTTGTGGACGATGTAGTGTTAATGGCAAGAACTCAAAAGGAACTACTAAGGATTTCCAAACTCTTTGAAGCAAAGTCCAAACAGTATGGACTGATAATTAATGAAGAAAAAACGAAGTAAATAGAAATGGGAGAGACGACATATGAAGACACTCAACTGAAGACTACTAAAAACAACGAGAGTAAAGAGTATTGCTCCAAAAAGTTTGAGTATCTAGGAGTAACCCTAACAAGTAAAGAGGAAGAAAACCAAGAAATTGAGAAGCGAATTTCGAGAGGAAAAAGACCATCGGAGCACTACACAAACTATTAAGAGCAAAGAACATCTCCAGAGAGGCAGAATTGAGACTATACCGAACAGCAAAACAGCCCACGGTCCTTTATGGAAGCGAAACATGGATTATAAACAAAAACCATGAAAATATGCTAAACATCTGGGAGCGGAGTGTCTTAAAGAAGAGTGAAAGACGATGAAAACGTTTAGAGGAGACGAACAAAAACAGATATCAGAGAGCTGTACCGGAAACCAGAAATTAGCCGGATCGTCAGAACAAAGCGAATTGGATGGTTAGGCCATCTTGCGGGAAAGGTGGGCAAAGAACTCGCTGCTAAGAGGAGAGGAAAAAAAGAGAAGAAGAGGACTATGAAAAAAGTGGCTAGAAACAATCGGGATAGCAGCCATGGACAGAAGAAAATGGAGGAAAACAGTTGAGAAATTCCAAGCTATGGGCCTTTAAGGCCTGTTGAGCTATACATAATTGCACCCTGTCAAATGTCTTAGTCAAATCAACAAAACAGATGAATATGGGTTTGTTAAACTCTATCATTTGACCTAATATGAATATTGGATCCACCCTTGATCTATTGGACCTAAATCCTTGCTGTTTTTCGGATATTGGCACCTTTTTCATGATTCTGTTTGCAATGATTTTGGTAAAAACCTTAAGGACCGAGCGTTATATTTCTAAAGTTCTTTGGGTTTCCTCTCTCTCTTTTGTATTTAGAGGAGGAATAGATATGTTTACTCTCCATTCGTCTGGTATAGTCCCGAATGTAATTATCTTTTTAAACAGGTTGGTGAGTTCTTTCTGAAGTTCTATTTCCCCATACTTGAGAAGTTCATTATTGATATTGTCGACAACAGGAGTTTTTCGGTTTTTCAACTTCTGTATTATCGCTTGAACCTCCTCTATTGTTATTTCAGTCTCAATGTTGTCATTTGGGAGGATCTAGCATCTTCCACTTTTTGTCTGCATCTTTAATAACCTTTTTTATGTTTTTTAGCTTCTTACGTAGAACAATGCTACAGAGATAATGACAAAGAACTATCTGCATGTTTAGTAAGAAATGTTGAAAAATTAACAAAATCATTTCCACATGGAATACCAGAATTACGTGTACCTGATATGGATCCTTTTCTAGTCTCTTCAGCAACAATTGCAAGTGATAGTACAATACAGTTGGTATTAAAAAATCTTAAAGTGTATAATATTGATAAATTAATTGTTAAACATATAGAAATGAGTTTAAACAAAGAGAAGAAATGGTATTTAGTAACCGAGTTTCCAAATGTTGAAATTGTCTGCGATTATCAAATGAAGGGAAAATTATTAGTTTTTACTTTGGATAGTGAAGGAATGAATACGGGAAATATGAGTAAGTGTTTTTTGATAAAAAAGGTTAATTTTAGTAGTTTTAGTACTGTAAAAAATATAATAGATCTCTATAAATACAGCATGGTTAATCTGAGGGTACTCATAAGGGCAAGGATGCTAGGAATAATTAGTTTACAGGAGTGTGATGTTGAAGGGTTTTGAGTGTTGGGTTTAAGGCCCCTGCTATAGGACTTAGTGTTCTTTTCAGGAAGTGGATTTTCTGACCGTTTCGGTGTTTCCTGGGTCCTAGAACGTGTCTGAACAACAACAAAAAATCTTCTTCATAGGTATGTAATCCCACTTGGTACAATATGGGTTAGGGAGATTGACGTTGTGGAGTGTTTTTTCCGGCATAAGGTCTCCTATTTTACAAGGACGAAGAGAACCATAGGAACCTTTGTCAAGGGCTCAGTTTTTTTGTGTATCCTGTTGTTGTCGATCTGTAGGACGGGGGTTTCGTTTAGAAGGTATTCAAGTTTTGCAAGAAAATCTCTGTCTACAGTATGGAGAAGTCTGAGGAAGAAAAGAAGGATCTTGATTTTCGGGACTCTTTATCTTCTTTGGAGTGCTCCATTCCAATGATATGTGCGGTGGTGTTGGTACTCTATCGTCCTGTGTCTACCTTTCATCAAGAAAGTCGTCAAGTTCAGCAGAAGGTCTCTGACTACAGTCTGAAGAAATCTTAAGGAGGGAAAAGGGCTTGATCTTAGGAATTCTTGAGGTTCTTTGGAGTCCTCCCATTTAGCAAGGATGAAGAGATCCACGAAGACTCACGAGGACAATCCTTTTTGTGATAAAAAAATCTTCTTGTGTAGGTGTGTTATCCCACTTTTTGTGTAATATGGGTTAGGGAGATTGACTTTGTGGTGTTTTTTCTTCGGCATGAGGCCAAAGGACGAAGAGAACCACAGAAACCTTCGCCAAGGGCTCAGTTTTTTTTGTACCTGTTGTCGTCATCTGTCTACCTGTAGGAAAGGGAGGTTTCGTCAAGAAGCTCGTCAAGTTCAGCAGTTTGAAGAAATCTTAAGGAGGGAAAAGGGATCTTGATCTTCGGAATTCTTGAGGTTCTTTGGAGTCCTCTTATTTGGCAAGGATGAAGAGAACCACAAGGACTCAAGAGGACAAGCCTTTTTGTGTTAAAAAAATCTTCTTCGTGTGAGTGTGTGTAGATATGTTATCCCACTTGGTGCAATATGGGTTAGGGAGATTGACGTTGTGGCGTGTTTTTTTCGGCATGCGGCCTCCCACTTTGCAAGGACGAAGAGAACCACAGAAACCATCGTCAAGGGCTCATTTTTTTGTGTATCCCATTGTCGTCCTGTGTCTACCTGTAGGAAAGAGAGGTTTTGTCAAGAAGGTTGTCAAGTTCAACAGGAAGGTCCCTATCTACAGTTTGAAGAAATCTTAAGGAGGGAAAAGGGATCTTGATCTTCGAAATTCTTGAGGTTCTTTAAAGTCCTCTCATTTGGCAACGATGAAGGAAACCACAAGGACTTAAGAGAACCAGCCTTTTTGTAATTTTTTTTAAGATTTTAATTTATACAATAAACTTTTTTTTAGCTGATCTTAAAGTACAAAATAATGTCGAATTAGATCTAAAAACTGTAGATAACGTTGAATATTTGTATATAAAAAAGATGAATCTTACTGGAACCATTGGTAAATCACTATTCAACTTTACAAATCTATTTAAAAACAACGAAGAACTTACCACTAGAGCAAATCAACTGATAAATGAAAATTCCAACTCGCTAGTTGAGGAAATTACACCAATTATTATGGACTTGATTAAAAGTTTATACAGCCATGTTCTTGAAAATTTATTCAAAAAATTTCCGTTTGAAACACTTTTTCCAAGTAAAAATCATTGATTGTTAATATATTTGTGTGTTCTATTACCTTCTGATTTTTTTTTGTTTTTCTCTGTGTTCACGTTGTTATTTATGTTTGATTTTAAACTAAATAAACGAATAAATATTTCAAAAATGTAATTAGTTTTTCTACCCTTAAAAAAGTCTACAACAGAAAAATAGGTGGAAATGCATTTACAGTACATAAATTGCATCTAAAAGTGCATGCAATTTTCGGAGACGTATCGAAATTAATAAAATATGTCAAAATCAGTATATTAAAAGTCAGATTTTGTCACTAGGAGGTTTTTTGTGGTCGCTGAATACGAATATGAAAACAGAACCGGCCCCGAAGAGTGCTCAGCGTTACTGCTAAAGAACGTCATCTTCTGGAGTTCCAGAAGATTTTGGCACTAAATCAATACAAACAGATTACTTGGGGGTTTTTGGGGTTATTAAACCTGAATATGAAATAAGAATGACCCCCGGAGCACCTGGAGCCCAGGGTTACTGCCAAGGTACGTCATCTTGAGGAGCTTTAAGAGTTTTCGGGACTAAATAAATCCAAACAAATTATTCAGTGGTTTTCGGACTCCAAATTGATGCAAATAGGGGATTTTTGGTGATTCTGAACACGAATATGACATCAGCACCGACCCCGAAGAACCTGATGCTCAGCGTTACTGCTAAAGAACGTAATCTTCTGACATTCCGGAAGATTTTGGCACTAAATCAATACAAACAGATTATTTGGGGGTTTTTGGGGTTTTTAAACCCGAATGTGACATAAGAACGGCCGCCCGGAGCACCTGGAGCTCAGGGTTACTGCCAAGGAACGTCATCTTGAGGAGCTTTAAGAGCTTTCGGGACTAAATAAATGCAAACAAATTATTTAGTGGTTTTGTGGTTACTAAACACGAATATGATATCAGAACCCTCTTTGGAGCTCCTAGTGCCCAGGTTATCTGCTATGCACGTCATCTTCTAGAGTTTCAATGGTTTCCGGCACCAAATCAATGTGAACAGATTACTTAGCAGTTTTTGGGGTTGCTAAACACGAATATAATATCAGAACCATGACTCAGAAAACCTAGTGCCAAAAATGACTGTTATGAATATCAGCTTCTAACATTTTGAGGTTTTCGGACTCCAAATTGATGCACATAGGGGATTTTTGGTGATGCTGAACACAAATATGACATCAGCACCGACCCCGAAGAACCTGATGCTCAGCGTTACAGATTATTTAGGGGTTTTTGGGGTTGTTAAACCCGAATGTGACATAAGAACGACCGCCCCGAGCACCTGGAGCTCAGGGTTACTGCCAAGGTTCGTCATCTTGAGGAGCTTTAAGAGCTTTCGGGACTAAATAAATGCAAACAAATTATTCAGTGGTTTTGTGGTTACTAAACACGAATATGATATCAAAACCCTCTTTGGAGCTCCTAGTGCCCAGGTTATCTACTATGCACGTCATCTTCTAGAGTTTCAATGGTTTCCGGCACCAAATGAATGTAAACAGATTACTTAGCAGCTTTTGGGGTTGCTAAACACGAATATGATATCAGAAACATGACTCAGAAAACCTAGTGCCAAAAATGACTGTTATGAATATCAGCTTCTAGAATTTTGAGGTTTTCGGACTCCAAATTGATGCAAATAAGGGATTTTTGGTGATTCTGAACACGAATATGACATCAGCACCGACCCCGAAGAACCTGATGCTCAGCGTTACAGATTATTTAGGGGTTTTTGGGGTTGTTAAACCCGAATGTGACATAAGAACGACCGCCCCGAGCACCTGGAGCTCAGGGTTACTGCCAAGGTTCGTCATCTTGAGGAGCTTTAAGAGCTTTCGGGACTAAATAAATGCAAACAAATTATTCAGTGGTTTTGTGGTTACTAAACACGAATATGATATCAAAACCCTCTTTGGAGCTCCTAGTGCCCAGGTTATCTACTATGCACGTCATCTTCTAGAGTTTCAATGGTTTCCGGCACCAAATGAATGTAAACAGATTACTTAGCAGCTTTTGGGGTTGCTAAACACGAATATGATATCAGAAACATGACTCAGAAAACCTAGTGCCAAAAATGACTGTTATGAATATCAGCTTCTAGAATTTTGAGGTTTTCGGACTCCAAATTGATGCAAATAAGGGATTTTTGGTGATTCTGAACACGAATATGACATCAGCACCGACCCCGAAGAACCTGATGCTCAGCGTTACAGATTATTTAGGGGTTTTTGGGGTTGTTAAACCCGAATGTGACATAAGAACGACCGCCCCGAGCACCTGGAGCTGGAGGTTACTGCCAAGGATCGTCATCTTGAGGAGCTTTAAGAGCTTTCCGGACTAAATAAAGGCAAACAAATTATTCAGTGGTTTTGTGGTTACTAAACACGAATATGATATCAAAACCCTCTTTGGAGCTCCTAGTGCCCAGGTTATCTACTATGCACGTCATCTTCTAGAGTTTCAATGGTTTCCGGCACCAAATCAATGTTAACAGATTACTTAGCAGTTTTTGGGTTTGCTAAACACGAATATGATATCAGAACCATGACTCAGAGCACGTAGTGCCAAAAATGACTGTTATGAATATCAGCTTCTAGAATTTTGAGGTTTTCGGACTCCAAATTGATGCAAATAGGGGATTTTTGGTGATCCTGAACACGAATATGACATCAGCACCGACCCCGAAGAACCTGATGCTCAGCGTTACTGCTAAAGAACGTAATCTTCTGACATCCTGGAAGATTTTGGCACTAAATCAATACAAACAGATTATTTTGGGGTTTATGGGGTTGTTAAACCCGAATGTGACATAAGAACGACCGCCCCGAGCACCTGGAGCTCAGGGTTACTGCCAAGGTACGTCATCTTGAGGAGCTTTAAGAGTTTTCGGGACTAAATAAATCCAAACAAATTATTCAGTAATTTTGTGGTTACTAAACACGAATATGATATCAGAACCCTCTTTGGAGCTCCTAGTGCCCAGGTTATCTGCTATGCACGTCATCTTTTAGAGTTTTAATGGTTTCCGGCACCAAATCAATGTAAACAGATTACTTAGCAGTTTTTGGGGTTGCTAAACACGAATATGATATCAGAACCATGACTCAGAAAACCTAGTGCCAAAAATGACTGTTATGAATATCAGCTTCTAGAATTTTGAGGTTTTCGGACTCCAAATTGATGCAAATAAGGGATTTTTGGTGATTCTGAACACGAATATGAGATCAGCACCGACCCCGAAGAACCTGATGCTCAGCGTTACTGCTAAAGAACGTCATCTTCTGACATTCCGGAAGATTTTGGCACTAAATCAATACAAACAGATTATTTGGGGGTTTTTGGGGTTTTTAAACCCGAATGTGACATAAGAATGACCCCCGGAGCACCTGGAGCCCAGGGTTACTGCCAAGGTACGTCATCTTGAGGAGCTTTAAGAGTTTTCGGGACTAAATAAATCCAAACAAATTATTCAGTGGTTTTCGGACTCCAAATTGATGCAAATAGGGGATTTTTGGTGATTCTGAACACGAATATGACATCAGCACCGACCCCGAAGAACCTGATGCTCAGCGTTACTGCTAAAGAACGTCATCTTCTGACATTCCGGAAGATTTTGGCACTAAATCAATACAAACAGTTTGTTTGAAGGTTTTTGGGGTTTTTAAACCCGAATGTGACATAAGTACGACTCCCCCGAGCACCTGGAGCTCAGGGTTACTGCCAAGGAAGGTCATCTTGAGGAGCTTTAAGAGCTTTCGGGACTAAATAAATGAAAACAAATTATTCAGTGGTTTTGTGGTTACTAAACATGAATATGATATCAAAACCCTCTTTGGAGCTCCTAGTGCCCATGTTATCTACTATGCACGTCATCTTCTAGAGTTTTATTGGTTTCCGGCACCAAATCAATGTAAACAGATTACTTAGCAGTTTTTGGGGTTGCTAAACACGAATATGATATCAGAACCATGACTCAGAAAACCTAGTGCCAAAAATGACTATTATGAATATCAGCTTCTAGAATTTTGAGGTTTTCGGACTCCAAATTGATGCAAATAGGGGATTTTTGGTGATTCTGAACACGAATATGACATCAGCACCGACCCCGAAGAACCTGATGCTCAGCGTTACTGCTAAAGAACGTAATCTTCTGACCTTCTGGAAGATTTTGGCACTAAATCAATACAAACAGATTATTTAGGGGTTTTTGGGGTTGTTAAACCCGAATGTGACATAAGAACGACCGCCCCGAGCACCTGGAGCTCAGGGTTACTGCCAAGGAACGTCATCTTGAGGAGCTTTAAGAGCTTTCGGGACTAAATAAATGCAAACAAATTATTCAGTGGTTTTGTGGTTACTTAACACGAATATGATATCAAAACCCTCTTTGGAGCTCCTAGTGCCCAGGTTATCTACTATGCACGTCATCTTCTAGAGTTTTAATGGTTTCCGGCACCAAATCAATGTAAACAGATTACTTAGCAGTTTTTGGGGTTGCTGATATCAGGACCATGACTCAGAGCACTTAGTGCCCAAAATGACTGCTATGCATGTCACCTTCTGGAACCAGCTCTCAGTGGGCTATTCAGACAATTTTTTTTCAGAAATCTTATATATAACCATAGAAAAATCTCCAAAAGTTGCCTGTTTTTAAAAAAACTTTCTATACACTACTCCGAAGCAAATGACACCTTAATAATAATTTCTTGTTAAAATAAGTTCGAAAAAAATGAATTTCTAGATTAGACTATTATTAAAAAATTAATAATAAATTAAATTAATTAAAAATATGGGAGTGTTATATTTTTATTAGACAGTTAAAAAGCTTATATCATTTTTAAGTGAAAATTAGTTTTTTATATTTATTTTTATAATGAATTGTATTAATATAAATATTTTGAATACATAAAAAACTTATCAGAAAAGGGAGGTGGATTCAAGGATTATGATTCTAATTTAAATTGGTTATAAACTTGATCTAAAATCCAAAATTCATTAATATTTTCAAAGACACTGTTTAAATTGGTACGAAATTTTTAAGATGAAGACTATTTTGTTTTTAACAATTATTTCAGTTTTAATTTTTAGTGTTAAAACAGCAAAAAAATTACGTAAGTATGAATGAAGAATGTTATTGTAATTTCAATAGTTATTAGTATTAGTTATTCAAGTATTTAAGATATAATTCAATGTAAAAAAAAGTGTGAGGTGTCAAGGGACACCCGGATGGAACGAAGTTCCTTTCGATTAATTAGTGAAGGAATTAGTAATTTGTAAACACAACAGAGTGTTTATACATACATAAGCATTTATTATTGTCTGTATAAAATCTCTACTTACCTAAGAGTTCATTTCTTTTAAGAAGTGTTCATTTATACAATACCAGAGCTTTAGATAACACATCTTTTTAGAATTACTTTTTATAATTTAAAACAGGAATTAATTCAATACAAAATTTTAAAATTAAAATATTTGACAGTAACTGACAGTTAAGGTAATTTGACGTAGGTACCTAAATAGTCAAGTTACGAACTATTTTTAAAATGTTTATGAATTTATTAATTTATAAAAACAGGATGAAATAAAATGTAATACTATTATAGTTAATTATTATTTTTTCTACATTATTTTCTTTTTAATGTACATTTTCTTTTAATTTAAAATAGTGTCTTTTTAATTGTAAAATATCTATCTACGAGAGAGAGGGAGAGAGAGTTATTTATTTTTTGGTCTGTGAGAGAGAGAAACATGCGTGTGTCGTGTCATAGTGTCGTGACAACTTTTGGTATGAATTTTTTTTGGCTAGCTCCTAGCGTCTGTCGTAACTGTTCGTAACGCGCGAAAGGGAACTTCGTTCCAATAATAAAAACTTACAAAAACTGAAGTAACAGTTAGGCTAAAAAAATTAACATCGATAAAATTTGTATTTATTGGAACGAAGTTCCCTTTCGCGCGTTACGAATAGTTACGAATGACGCTAGGAGCTAGCCAAAAAAAAAATCATACCAAAAGTTGTCACGACACTATGACACGACACACGCATGTTTCTCTCTCTCACAGACCAAAAAATAAATAACTCTCTCTCCCTCTCTCTCATAGATAGATATATTACAATGGATAGAAAAGTGTGACGTCAGCTATGGGAGGAGCTTACAAATCTTTCTAAACAAAACACAAAACTACAAAACATATTTGCATTGAAAATGCCATAAAAGATTTTTCTATTACTTGTAGTGGTTTCTAATCAAAAATCTTAACGTTTTCCGGACACTTTTCATACGACCTATTGTATCCAATTTGTGATAGTGAATAAACATTGAAAGTTAGTGTAAGTGTTTAAATTTTATATGCATTTTAGTGGAATTGAGGTTATGTTTTGTTTCAAAGTTTATAAATTTTATTATGGTAATCTTGTAATTAATTATGTATTCTTTAACTATTAAATAGTATTTTGTTGCAGTAAAAATGGTGATGTGTTTCGTCCCCAATTGCAAACATTATAGCGAGCAGAAAAACTGCAATTTTTTTACTTTTTTTTCTATTTTGCTTTGAACAGTGTAGTAGTGTCGCGACTTTGTTAAGTTTATACAGGTTATTTGTAGATAATAAATGTTAAAATAATAGAAAATAAAAACAATAATGTATCCTGACAATGTTTCTGCACAAGTTCCGGATATTGTTGATAGAGTTAGGTAAGTAGAGATTTTATACAGACGATAATAAATGCTTATGTATATACAAACTCTCTGTTGTGTTTACAAATTACAATTCCTTCACTAATTAATTGAAAGGAACTTCGTTCCATCCGGGTGTCCTTTGACACCTCTCACTTTTTTTGTTTAATATAAACGCCTTTAAGGTCAATAAAATGATTATAGCGTTCATACAATTTTTTGGTATCATTTTTATATTGCGATTTGTCTTTAACCTCAAAATAGGTCTCAATTCGCAATTAAGTACTATGACGCCACCGTAAGGTGGCGCAATTGATATCTGATGTATTTAAACTACCAATTCTCACTTAATTAAGTAATATTACTCCACACAAGGTGGCGCAGTTAATATTTCATATACGATCTCAAAATATATAGAAAAACAAGAAATTACGGAAAATAAAATAAATAAGGTATTGGGCTGTAAAAATTCCAAATTAAAACACCAGAAATCCTTGCATTCACTTAAAATTAGAATTTTAGCAGATATCTCCGCTGAAGAAATCATTGAACCCCTTTTTTTTTCAAATAAGCGTTGTCAGACCATAAAAGCAAACTCTAATCACAACACAGCAATTTTATATAATTTTTTTTTGCCGCAAGTGCATACTTTTGAACTCTACAATATGTTTTTCTTCTTCTTATCTTCATCTTTCTTTCTATCTTATCCAAAGCTTCGTTGGGGTCGACCTTTCGTTGCATTTGCTATCACTTATCTCTGTTTAACGCATCTCTTCTCCATTTTTTTTTCTTTAAGGTCCTCATTTATCCATCTTAACTTTGTAACGTTTGCAACGTTATTTTTTGGCCTGGCCTACGTACTATTTAATTTTTATAATTCCTCGTCTATCGGAGTCGCCGCAAACTCGGATTCGGTGTTGAGAGGGGAATTTGGAGTTCGATAATTAGCAGTGTCGAGATTTTATTCCCTTTTCATTTTTGTGCTTCTTACAAACAGTTCTTTCAATACATTCCCCCTTCGGCCGATTGCCAAATTTGAAGGGTTCTAAGAAAGGGCTGAAAACAAGGAACCCATTATTTTGGTAGAGAAGCTTTGGCCTAGCCAAATTTTAATTTGCTGCCGTATCCTGTCTGTGACCGCACCCAAGGCCTTTTCTCCGAAGATTCTTCTGAAGATTTTTTTATTTGAAAACATCTTGCCTTCGGCATCTTTAACCAGGAGCTAAAGTGGACCGAATTTTCCGTCGACCACGTCCTTTTCCGAGGACAGGAACCATAAAGATAAGAAATTAGTTTTTCACTATTTTTTTACTAATAATTCTTGAAAATTTTCATTCAGAATTTTTGAATAAACAATTTTAAACTGATTTATTCTCTTTTATTTGTATGTCTGTATTTGGCGCCCTATTTTATTTGTTTGGGGGAGTTAGAAAAAAGCCAGAAGGAAGCCACGAACCCTGGAGCTAGCCAAGGGTATTTTCACGTTACAACTTCGGTTGTGTTCTTTTCCTCTTACTCCCAATCTCACAATCGTCTAGTCTAGTCAAGTTGTTCTTAAACAGTTACGAATAATGAAATTCCCTCTCAAATTGTTTTAAACAATCTGAAAGACATTAAGAATGTCCTGATATATTCTATGGCTCTGCCAACTATACATAAATCTCACATATTGCTCTCATACGGTAACTAAAGTCATTATAAAGTACTCTTGACAAATGAAGTTGATCTAAGAGTTGTCCAAACTGATCTTGAACAGTTACGAATAATAAATTTGTCTTTCAAATTGTTTTAAACAATCTCAATCGCACAGGTGTTAGAGTTGTAGAGATGATGGCTTGGTAACTTCTTCCAAAGAGCACCGACATCCAGAGCGATCTCACCACTACCATCGATTCCACGAAGACCATTTCACTAACTGCTGACCTATTTTGATGACTACTCCAACCATAAGCAGATCTTCACAAGAAGACCACTCCACCAGCTTCCCATATCGTCAACTGAACATTGAGACCAGTGGAACTACTAATACCATAACACAACCTGGAGTGGCTTCTGATCCATCCTAGTAACCCCAGAAGATTCATTCTCATCCCTCCTCCCTACATGATTAAAACATCTTTACCTATTTTCTCAGATTTTCTTGCTTAGCTGTCCCACTTTTACTGTACATCTTACTCTCTCATTCTTACTCCATCCCTTCTCGTTAATCTACACATTCAACACAACATCTTCATCTGCGCCACTCTCTTGCTCTTTCGTTATTGACCAAATTTCTGAGTTATACATTAAAGCTGTTCTTACTACTCTCTTGTCCAGTCTGCTTTCATTTTTCCACTCACATTCCTGTCACACAAAACTCCAATCAATCTTCTTGAGTTCATCCATCCACACTTAATTTTATTATTCATTTCACTCTTTAACGTTCCATTTTTTCCAATCACAGACCCTAAGTATTTAAAATTTTGGATAGGTGACAGCACTGGTCCTGCAGATTTTTCTGTTGTCATATACTCAGTCTTTGTCCTATTTACTGTCAAGCGCTATTCTCCATTTTTAAGTTTTCCTTCCAGTCTCTCTTTCACAAAATCTGTCTTTAGAAATTGTTAATGAAATGTTTATTAAAAATCTGATATTACGTGGACATGCTGTGACCTCCACAGAGCCCAAATCTCACATAACTACATTTTTTTAGGGTACCTTAAGACCCATGTTTACACAAATTAATCGACATTAAAAACAACATTCCCGAAGAAATATTCTTTATCCCTCGAATGATAAGTCAGCGAGTTTTCACGAATTTGCGATCTAGATTCGACAAGTTTAAGTTTTTTTATGGTCCAACTCAATCAACACATTTGTAAAACTCAAGAAAGAAAAAAAACTGAAAAAAATCTCTACAGCTCTACAGCTTGAAAAGAGTTTTATAGCGCTCTACAGCACCACTTAAAAAAAGCTGTACAGCTTAAAAATAGCTCGACAGCTCTGCTTGAAAAGAGCTCTACAGTAACGCTTAGAAAGAGAGGAGTACTTTCTGGAACAAAAACGTGATGTTGTGATGCATAGAGGGAGCTTTAAAGATTATTTCCTTTAATCTAATAAATCGCATGTTTGATAACGTTTTTTTTTAATTTTTTAGCTTCTTATGCAGAACAATGCTACAGAGATAACGACGATGAACTATCTGCATGTTTAGTAAGAAATGTTGAAAAATTAACAAAATCATTTCCACATGGATTACCAGAATTACGTGTACCCGATTTGGATCCTTTCCTTATCTCTTCAGCAACACTTGCTAATGATAATAATCTAAATTTGGTACTAAAAAACATTAAACTATATCATATAGATAAACTTATGGTAAACATTTTCCGAATAACTTTAAATAAAGAGAAAAAATTGTATTTAGAAGGTGAATTCCCAAATGTAGGAATTACGAGCGAATACCAAGTGAAAGGAAAAGTTTTAGTTTTAAATTTGGATAGTCAAGGAACGAATACGGCAAATCTGAGTGAGTTTTTTAAATAAAATTGATAGTATTCTTAATTCTGTATAGAATTTAATAGATCTGTATAAAAGTACGAAAGTTAATTCGACTGTTAATAACAGGGCAAGAGTAGTATAGAAAAGCTAAATTTAGCTATTTTTTTAGAACATAACCTCATTTTTGTAAAGCGCCAAGCGGTAGCGCTGGAGCCCCGACAGCTGTCAATGTCACAGCAGTGTTACCATCTTCACATCGTTGAGAAATATATGTCTTTATTAGTTTCATTTAATTATTCGTTTATTTTAAATAATTTTAGATATTTTGATCCATTCAGATCACGCCATTGATACGTAGGAATTCCGTCTTATCTCACCCTATAACCCTTCTCCTTTACAATAATACGTCACACACCGAAATCCGTTAGGTGGTTTACAAGATATAATTGTAATGCCTTTTTGGCACTTGAAATATGGTTCTTTCGATACTGCATCTCACCCTACAGCGAATCCCCGTTTTAACGATACATCAAGCGCCGACATCTGTTAAGCCTTTTAGGAGATATAGCTATAATGCCCTTTTGACACTTTGTTTAAGGTCTTTATGGCATTTCTTCTTAAACCTATACCGCATCTCCTTTACAACGCCAAAATATGTTCAGCTATTTACTAGATATAGCTATAATGCCCTTTTGGCACTTCGTTTAAGACCTTTTTTGCATCTCTCTTTACTTATACTGCATCCCCTTTTCAACGATATGTAACAAGCCGAAATCTGTTTAGCTGTTTACGAGATATAGCTATAATGCCCTTTTGACACTTTTTTTAATAAACAAAGGAATAAACTCAAAGTCTAGTACCACAAAAATATTTTAATTTAAAAGGGTACAAGTTTCGGGAATAAATATTCCCATCAACAAGCCCTCAAAAGTAAACAAAACGAAGCAATAAAATTATGGAATTGAAGTCAACAATTCCCGTTTGCAGTTAGAGGGACAACATAACTTGTAGACCAGTTTCGACCTATTGGGTCTCATCAGTACAAGGATATATGTTGTCGTCAGCGAGCTTACCCGCTGACTGAAAATGCACTAAAATCAACATCTATATATATCCATCGAGTGATGAAAACACAAACGATACGATAGTAGTGACATCTCCACCTCCAACTGCAAAACAGAACCCGTTTGACTGAAAACAATTCACACACAGGTGTTCAACAAAAATGAAGGATGATGATAGCCAAACTGGCAACTTTAAAAAAGAGAAAATCATCCATATCTCAAATGTGGTCCAATGGTAAACAAAGGAATAAACTCAAAGTCTAGTACCACAAAAATATTTTAATTTAAAAGGGTACAAGTTTCGGGAATAAATATTCCCATCAACAAGCCCTCAAAAGTAAACAAAACGAAGCAATAAAATTATGGAATTGAAGTCAACAATTCCCGTTTGCAGTTAGAGGGACAACATAACTTGTAGACCAATTTCGACCTATTGGGTCTCATCAGTACAAGGATATATGTTGTCGTCAGCGAGCTTACCCGCTGACTGAAAATGCACTAAAATCAACATCTATATATATCCATCGAGTGATGAAAACACAAACGATACGATAGTAGTGACATCTCCATAGATGTTGATTTTAGTGCATTTTCAGTCAGCGGGTAAGCTCGCTGACGACAACATATATCCTTGTACTGATGAGACCCAATAGGTCGAAACTGGTCTACAAGTTATGTTGTCCCTCTAACTGCAAACGGGAATTGTTGACTTCAATTCCATAATTTTATTGCTTCGTTTTGTTTACTTTTGAGGGCTTGTTGATGGGAATATTTATTCCCGAAACTTGTACCCTTTTAAATTAAAATATTTTTGTGGTACTAGACTTTGAGTTTATTCCTTTGTTTACCATTGGACCACATTTGAGATATGGATGATTTTCTCTTTTTTACTTTTTTTAATGTCTATTTGGCATCTCTTCTTACCCTATACAGCATCGCCTTTTCACAGTACGCCACACGCCGAAATTTTTCAGCTGTTTACGAAATAAAGCTATAATTCCATTTCCGCACTCTGTTTAAGGTCTTTTTGGCAACACTTTTTAACTTATGCAGCATACCCTATACTGCATCCCCTTTTCAACGATATGTAACAAGCCGAAATCTGTTTAGCCGTTTACGAGATAGAGCTATAATGCTCTTTTGGCACTTTGTTTAACACCTTTTTTGCATCTCTCTTTACCCTATACTGCATTCCCTTTTCAGCGATATGTAACAAGCCGAAATCTGTTTAGCCGTTTACGAGATAGAGCTATAATGCCCTTTTGGCACTTTGTTTAACACCTTTTTTGCATCTCTCTTTACCCTATACTGCATTCCCTTTTCAGCGATATGTAACAAGCCGAAATCTGTTTAGCCGTTTACGAGATAGAGCTATAATAATGCCCTTTTGGCACTTTGTTTAAGACCTTTTTTGCATCTCTCTTTACCCTATACTGCATCCCCTTTTCAGCGATATGTAACAAGCCGAAATCTGTTTAGCCGTTTACGAGATATAGCTATAATGCCTTTTTGACATCTTGTTTAAGGTCTTTTTGACATTTCACATTCAAATTTTAATTTGACATTACTAATATGACAACTTTGAAATTTGTCAATTTTTACGTTTGACATATTAAATGCCAATTTTTGATATTTGACGTTTTAATTGTGATATTTTCAGCTGCATATATGACAGTATGACATTTTTACATACTTAAATAATATATTCTAACATTTGACACTACGATTTCGACATTTAATGCTACAAATATGAAAATTTTGACAGTTGACATACTTATATGCTAATTATTGACATTTGACGACATAATTTTGACATTTGAGACTACGAACATAACAAAATTGACACTCTGATATACTTATATGTAAATATTTAACATTTGACACTGCAAATATAAAAAAAATTGTCATTGTCACATACGTATATGTCAATTGTTGACATATGACAATACAATTTTAATTTGACGCTAGAAATATGATAATTCTGAGAGTTAGCATAGTTATAGGCTACGTTTTGACTTTTGTTGGCACAATTTTGACATTTGACACTACGAACATAACAAAATTGACACTCTGATATACTTATATGTAAATATTTAACATTTGACACTGCAAATATAAAAAAAATTGTCATCGTCACATACGTATATGTCAATTTTTGACATATGACAATACAATTTTAATTTGACACTAGAAATATGATAATTCTGAGAGTTAGCATAGTTATAGGCTACGTTTTGACTTTTCTTGACACAATTTTGACATTTGACACTACTAACAAAATTGACACTTTGATATACTTATTAATGTTTAACATTTGAAGCTACATATATGATAATTTTGATATTTGACAGTACGATTTTGACATTTGACAGTACGATTTAGGCATTTGACAGTACGATTTTGACATTTGACAGTACGATTTTGACATTTGACAGTACGATATTGATACTTTTTGTTCGATACCGTGTCTCTACTACTGGCAAGCAATTTTGGGATTTTTTTTAATACTTTAATCTTTACAATAAACATTTTTTAGCTCATGCTAAACTGGTATGTCATGCCGAATTAGATCTAAGAACTGTAAATAACGTTGATTATTTGAATATCAAAAATGTTAATCTAACTGGAACCATTGGTCCGGGAACATTCAACTTTAAAAATTTATTTAAGGACAGCGAAGAACTTAACGACAGAGCAAATCAATTGATAAATGAAAATTCAAAAGTGATAATTGATGAACTTACACCAGTTCTTATGGATTTGCTTAAAACTGTATTCGCGCATGTTGTTCAAAATACATTTAGTAAATATCCATTTGAAGTACTTTTTCCAATTAAAAACAATTAATTGTTAATATATTTGTGTGTTTTAATATCTTTGTTTGAGATTTTGTTGATATTTGATTTTTAACTAAATAAATATTTTAAAAATTTTATTAGTTTTTTTCACACACAGAAGAAGTTGCAGACTGTTTTTTGAAAGCACAAATCGCGAGAAACCACTTAAAAAGAACTCACGCCACCTCTTAGAAAGAGCTCCACAACACCGCTTAAAAAGAGCTCTACAGCATAGAAAGAGCATTACAACTTAAACAGAGCTCTACAGCTTAGACAGAGCACTACAGCTTTGACAGAGCACTACAGCTTTGACAGAGCACTACAGCTTTGACAGAGCACTACAGCTTTGACAGAGCTCTAGAGCTTAGACAGAGCTCTACAGCTTAGATAGAGCTCTAAAACTTAGATAGATCTTTACAACTCCGCTTAAAAGGAGATCTGCAGCTCCGCTTAAAAGATTGGAGTACTTTCTGGAACAAAAAGGTGATGTGAGGCTTTCTAGACATAGAGGGAGCTAAAGATTATTTCCTTTAAAGCACTCAAAGAACTTCGGGTGTACGCACCTTAGCGGGTGCAAAAAAGAATTTCTTGAAGTAAAATTTAACACCATAAGAAGTAGCAGACAGTTTTTAAAATGAAAATCGCGAGGAATGGACGAAATTTACCCCATTCTTTGGCAAAGTGGCACACAGGTCTTGTTTTGGAATTAATAACAAACATATGATGAAGTTCATAAGACTACTAACTTTGATGTTTTTTGTACTAAATACGTTAGAATACTCCTTAATAGGTATATAGGTGATGAGGTACTGGTTGAGAATCCTTTTTATCAAAACCACTTTGCCTAAAGGGCAGAAAGAGTTCTTCATCACCGCTTAGAAAGAGCTCTACAGCACCAATATAAAATAGCTTTACAGCTTAGAAAGAGCTCTACAGTTCTGCTTTAAAAGAGCTTTATAGCACTGCTTAAACAGAGCTCCACAGCATCGTTTAGAAAGAGCTCTTCAGCACCGCTTAGAAAGAGTGGAGTACTTTCTGCAAAAAGGTGATGTTCTGAGGCTGTATAGATATAGAGGGAGCTTTAAAGATTATTTTATTTAAAGCGCTTATTAGGACTATGGAGGTTCTTAATTTGGGGTGTATAAATATTTTACAAATTTTATTAGTTTTTTTCACACATTTCAGACTGTTTTTTGAAAGTACAAATCGCAAGGAACCTCTTACCAAGAACTCACACACCTCTTAGAAAGAGCTCCACAGCACCGCTTAAAAAGAGCTCTAAAGCTTAGAAAGAGCTCTAGAGCTCAGACAGAGCTCTACAGCTTCGAAAAAGTTCTACAGCTCTACTTAGAAAGAGCTCTAGAGCACGGCTTTTTGAAACAAAAAGGTGATGTTGTGAGGCTGTCTAGGCATAGAGGGAGCTTTATAGATTATTTCATTTAAAGCGCTCATTAGGACTATAGAGGTTCTTAATTTGGGATGTACGCATCTCAGCATGTACAAGAAAGAATTCTGGAGGTGAGTAGAAGAAATTTTAAAATTTTAAAAAATATAGGATCCCCTTCTGAACATAATTGGCTCAACGTCAGACTTTTAAAAAAAAATTCTTAACGTCTTGTTGTTCTGGTAGGATGTTTACGAAGGGCTTTTTTCTTCTCACCTGTTAAACATCCTATAGATAGAGGGCTATTAAAACCGATTTTAAAAGCTTTCATTCATCCATTTTACAGTCTTGTTTGAGGTGTGGCTTGCTGTTGAAAGACATAATCTTCCATAACCAGTTAAAGAGCTTTTAAATCCTCCTACTTCTTCTGCATCCTTAATTTCTTCGATAAAATAAAGTTTTCCTACACCTTTAGATAACTTCTTGACTGAATCATATCCAATAAAAGGTCAAATGTTCTTCTATAACCGGTTAAAGAACTTCTTAATCCTCCTCCTTCTGTATTCTTAATATATTTGATAATATAAAGTTTTCCCACAACTTTAGAGGACTTACTGTCTTAATCGTAACCAATGCAAAGTCAAATATTCTTCCATAACCAGTTAAAGAGATTCTAAATCGTACTACTTCAGTATCCTCTTCTCCTGTATCCTTATCTTTTTTGATTAAATAAAGTTTTCCCACACTTTTAGGTATCTTGCTATCTTAATTATAGCCAATGCAAAGTCAAATGGTCTTTAATATGGGGTTAAAAATCTTCAAAATCCTCTTTCTTCTGTATCTTTACCTTTTTTGATTAAATAAAGTGTTCCCACACTTTCAGATATCTTACTATCTCAATCATGACCAATGCAAAGTCAAATGGTCTTCCATAGACCTTCTGTATCTTTAATTTATTCGATAAAATGAAGTTTTCCGACACCTTTAGATAGCTAACTGCCTCAATCATAACTGGTGCAAGATTTCACTTTTCTTTTAAAAAAATCTTCTCATATTTTCTGCGAATGCCTTCATACGGACTCTCGCCAAACCTTTGCAGACAGATAGATAGATAGATAGATAGACATTCCTCCAACCTCAACAAGATCAACGCTGGAGTTCCCCAAAGATCGGCTCTAGGTCCCACTCTATTCCTTTTACACATTAATGATCTACTAGAAGCCACCAATAACCAGATACACGGTTTTGCATCCCTAGATTTTCTGAAAGAGGACAGAAGATCCACAACGGCTTTTCTTAATCAAGATTTGAGGATTGTAGACGAGTAGAGAAGAACGATTCTTGTTAATTTTAAAGCTTCTAACACTAAGCCACGAATGCCATAGTGATTAGTCAGCTTTTTTGACGTCTTAAGTCAACTCTTGTCACATGTGACACTTACTTATTTCCTCTTTAAACACATTTATGTAAAAAATTACTTTAGAGAGATTATTTGTCAGTGAAACTTTGCATTTTTTGTGCCTTTTTAAACAGTTAGGAGACTTGAATTAATGATATTTAGTAAATATAATTTTGAGAAATCTCTCATTAGGATTTTGTAATTTTAAAAAGTGAAGTTAAAGGTTGCAGGTTCGAGTCATGTTAGATGCTAAATTTATTTAATTTGTTATTATTGTTATTTTCTTGTTTGTTTACTTTTTAAAAAGTTTTTATATTTTCGCCGTGTTCTTTGTCTCTGTGTCATTCCGTGGAATTTTGTAATCGAATTTAAACCTATTTCCCGACTACCTAGAGCTCTGAAATTTTCAGGATAGCTACATAGATTTCGAAATTTATACTGAATTGTTATTGGATTAAATATGTATACATATTATCATTTTGAAAGACTTCATATAAGCTTGCGGTGGCCTATTTGGATAAGCGGTTGAAGCGGTTGATTGTGACAATTCTGTTGGGTTATTGTAATAGGATCGATCTCGCGAGAGAGAAGTTTTTTTTTTCTTTTTCTTTTGTTCTTACATGTGAAAACAGTAATTATTATTTTAACTTTTTTTTTATTAAGGATGTCCTCGCAGGTATAGACCTAAATACAAATGTACCGAAAACATCTATTGGGGCAGAAGAGGTAATTTATTAATTTGTGATTTAAAGGCCTGCAAGTTAGGACGAGTGGGGAAGACGTGGGGAGGTAAGGAGTTCCACAATCTGGAGACCCTGGGGATGAAGGAACGATCGAATCGATCCGTTCTCGATGTCGGGCACTGAACAGTATAAGGGTGCATGGAGTTGGCACGTCGCGTTGCTCTGGCTGGTCTGGCAAGTGGAGGCATTATAGAGCGGAGTTCTTCTGAGCAAAATCCGTTTATGTATCGGTAAAACAAGGAAAGATCAGCCACTGCTCTTCGGTGGGATAATGGGGCTAGATTTTTGGTGATACTGGTGTCGTTTATTAGTCAAACTGCCCTTCTCTGCCCATACATGCGAGCAGTATTCAAGATTAGGCCGTATTTGGGCTTTGTAAAGAGTAGCCAAGTTGGATGGGGAAAAATATTTCCGTGCTCTAAATAGAAAGCCTGATTTCTTTCCTGCTGCAGTTGCTATGGATGCAATATGTTCGTTCCAGAGTAAGTCCTGGGAGATCGTTATACCACCCAGCGTAATGGAGTCGCCCGCTACCAGTGTCTGATCGTTGATTGTAATGGATGAGTTGAATGTTTGCCTCTTGTTGGATAGGCAACATGTCTTTGTCTTGGACGCGTTGAAATTAACAAGATTCTTTCTTCACCACTCGTCTACAATTCTCAAATCTTGATTGAGAGCAGCCGTTGTGGATCTTCTGTACTCTTCCAGAACATCAAGAGGTATGGGACGGTTGTGCGCTTTGCTACAGTGTAGGTTGCTATCATCTGCAAAACCATGTATCGGGTTATTAGTGGCTTCTAGTAGATCATTAATGTGTACTAAGAATGGAGTAGGAGCTAAAGCCGATCCTTGGGGAACGCCAGCGTTGATCTTGTAGAGTTTGGAAGAATGTCCATCTACAGCAACTTGGATGTGCCTGTTGGAGAGAAAGTTGGATATCCATCTGCAAAGGTTTTGCGAGAGTCCGTATGAAGGCAGTTTGTTCAAAAGAGCTGCATGCCACACTTGATCAAATGCTTTTGAGATGTCTAGTGATATTATTTGAATCTCCCCATAGCGGTGGATGGCATCACTCCAGACATGAGTTACATATGCTAGTAGATCAGCTGTTGACCTTTGTTGGCGAAAACCATATTGCCTGTCACTTAAAAGGTTGTGTATCTCAAGGTAGCTCAGGATCTCGTGATTGACGTATTTCTCCATAGTTTTGCTAATAACAGATAGAAGAGCTATGGGTCTGTAGTTAGAAGGCTGGGTTTTAGAGCCTTTCTTGGGGACTGGTTGTACTCGAGCAGTTTTCCAGGATTCTGGAAAAATACCAGTATCATATGATAGTTGAAATAGCTTAGTAAAAACTGGCGCTAGTTCAGGAGCACAACATTTTAAGAGTAAAGCAGGTATTTCATCGAGGCCACTTGCTTTGTTGGTATTTAGAGTAGCAAGGACCCGCTTAACCCTAAATATGATATTTTTCATTGTGTGGGGAGCCCGTGGAATAGAAGGTAGCTCTATGTTGTCCGGTGGGTTAAGTGTCGAGTTCGAAGAGAATATTTTGGCAAAGAGTTCTGCCTTTTCTGTGGAGGACGTAACTATTGAGCCGTCATCTGATGTGAGTGGAGGGAACGAACTAGTTGTGAAATTGTTGTTGATATGTTTGGCGAGAGTCCAAAAGGACCGGCTTCCATTAGGGTTTGACATTACTTTCTCTCTCATTCGAGCGTCAAAGAGACTTTTGGAATTGGAAATAGTGGTGTTGTATCTGTTTCTAGCGTTTATATTATCCTGTTTTGTTTCTTTTGATGGATTTTGTATAAATAATTTGTGGGACTTGATCTTAGCTTTCCGAGCTACATCGCAATCTTTATTAAACCATGGCTTTTGTTTGGCTTTTAAGCGTTTGGTAAAGTGAGGAATGTAAGCTTCCATGGCACACTGAATGATTTCAGTTTTACTGTTGCAAACTGCCGATGGATCTTTGTTAATAAAGCAGACTGGATTCCTGGGAAAAGTTGCAAAGTAGTCTCGAAGGCCTTCCCAATCTGCTTTTTTTAAGTTCCAAAAAGTTCTCGTGGGTGGTGCCTCGAATGGGTGCGGTTCTATTGGACATTTGACTTCTACTACAGCATGATCAGAGTTACCTAGGGGAGACAGAACATTTACATTATATTGCTCAGGGTGAGTAGTCAGAAAAAGATCCAGAGTATTAGAACTGTATTTGGCAGCTCTGGGAAAGTAAGTGGGCTTGTCGATTAGTTGGGACAGCCCATGGCTAATTGCAAACTCTTCAGTTAGCCTGCCTTCTGTGTCCGTTTTGTTGGACTTAAGCCACTTTTCGTGGTGAACATTAAAGTCCCCAAGCACAATTATCTCTGAAGAAGGGTACTCACTATTAAGGTAGTCGATCTTTTGTGATAGATAGTCTAGTAGTTCGTCGCATTTATCTGATGGCCGATAAATACAACATATAAATTTGCTAGAGGCTTTTAGTGTTAATTTTAGCCAGACAATGTTGTCTCTGTGGTTTTCTAGTGCAGGTAGTCTAGAGCAGGAAAGTATGCTTCTTACGTAAACACATACACCAATGTGCCGTTTAAAGTTGTGGTAAAGTTCGTAACCTGGAAATTTAAGATGATTTAGGCTATTTTTCCCAGAAACCTGTGTTTCGGTAAGAACCAGAACATGAGGTTTCACAGACTGTTAATAGTGATGGGTTGCGTTAATGTTGGCATTTAACCCGCAGATGTTCGTGAATGTTAATATGCAGTCTGTTTTGTGTTTTGGCTTCTGGGTAAATTTAGCCGAACTAGTGGTTGGTCTACTAGTAGACTGATCGATGGCTATGTTATTTCCATCATGACTTTCCCGAGATTGTCCCCCCCGGAAATCCGAATGGGGAACTATTTTACTTCCGGAATATTTAACCTCTGGAGAATTCATCATTGTATTTTCTAAAAACGAGTTTAAGAGAAAGAAGGGAATTGGAACTGGTAATAAAATAAACTGTTTTATAAAGTTTTTAGATACAACTACCCTTAAGGTACAATCTTCTCTATGATCAATCACAGCGTTGTATGACTTAATATTTTTGCAATTTCAGGGATGCTGTGCATTGGTGAGATGACACTTAAAATATGACCTATAAATCAGTAAAAAACTTTCCATTTTAAAAAGTTGTTTTTATAAATTGTGTTTTTAAAATGTAAAGATATTTCGAAAATAATAAATAAATTATTTTTAATTGGCAGTTAAAAACATTGTTGTTAATAAAATTAGTTTTTTATGCACATTTGAATTTATTTTGATAATTAACAATTTCCTTTTATTTTAATAAAAATAAAAAAAAATTAGAATAGAGTGGTGGATTCAAGGATTGTGATTGCAATCTAAATTGTTTATAAGCCTGCAATGAAATCCCAAATTTATCAATACTTTTAAACACATTGTTTAAACTGGTAACCAATTTTCAAGATGAAGACAATTTTATTTTTAACAACTATTTTAGTTTTAATTTTCAATGTTCAGTCAGCACCAAAATTACGTAAGTATTCATTTTAATATATAATTATATGGGTTAAATTTAGTTTTTAATGTTGAATTGATTTAGCCAAAAGGCAATAATATTAATGAAAATCACTACAAATTTACACTGAATTATTTTACTAACGCGATATGTTGCAACGCACAGCGTTTTCTTGGGGTAAATCGTATCTTAATCCATTAACAAGAGTATTTGCAATGCCATTTTTAAGATTTTACCAGAGCAACTTTAAAAGAACGTAATTTTAATATAGGTAAGATTTTACTAGGGTTGAAAAAGGACACCCAAAGAAGAGTAATCATCCCTCTCAAATATCAAAAAAATCAAACAGTTTCTACAATGTTGTATCGTAGTATGTATGATTTATCAGCGAAGTTAGGGGTGACCTGCGATCTATAAGATCTATTCTGTCCCTCTTTTCTTGCTATAATTCTAATGTTTCCCCCAGTTCTTCTAATTCTGCCTTCTTAGAAAGCTTAGGATGTCGTTGGGCTTCAAGTTAGGTAGACCTTTCTCTTCTGTTTCGTCCTCTTTCTCACAGATTCTGCCCTTTGCTTTATCTACTAATCCTAGTTTCTTCATCTGTCCTCTTCATCGACAGTGCTCGGTTAATATTCTAATATAGAGATTGTTTTTAACTACGGTTTAGACAGCTGAAAGATCTCTTCTGGTTATAGTTTCCCAAGAGTATCTTTGCTTGTCTTAGTCCTCGTAGATCGTTCCAGTACTTGAATTTTTCTTTATCCATTTCTTTCGTTAGCTTCTCTAAGAAGTACTACTGCTGATTCCACAAGGTGGTTATGGTCCCATGTACGGGATTTCAGCTTCTTTTTTGCCAATTTATGTGCTGTTTCGTGTCATGGAACTCATAAGATAAAAAATCAACATTTGCCATAGGAAAAAAAATCTTTGGGTCTTTTGACATCCTAAAGTGTGAATTTTTTCACACACGAGAGGGCGCACAATGGGCCATATGTGGCCAAATTATCCAGATTCAGAAGTACAATAACGTCACCGTAAGGTGACGTAGTTAATATCTCGTATATTAAAACAAGCAATTCCTACGAAATTAAGTAGGTACTATGACGCCACCGTAAGATGGCGCAGAGGTAGTCCATGGGATTGCATCGCAGCTAGTACAGCTTATTGTGCACCCTCATTCACAGGTCCTCATTCTTCGTCAAATCCCAGGTTTTTAATGAACCAAGAGATTCTTTTGACTATGGTTGCCCGTTCTTCCCTTTGATCTCCAGTCGGTAGGCCAAGGGATCTCACACGCAGACCTTGCAGGGCTGGGCACATGAATATCACGTGGAAGGCTGTTTCCTCCTCCTCACCGCATTTTCTACATAGGAGGTTTTCAACTTGATTTCCCATCTTATGTAGGTTTCCGCGAAATACCCAGTGGCCGCTGATGAAGCCAACCACTTTCCGCAGGGTCTTCCTCCTCAGCCCAAGGGCATCTGCCGCTATAGCACCAGTAGGTGTCTGCAGCATTCTCTTTGACTGTATTTTACCTTCTGTTCTTTCCCAGCTCTTTCGATGTTCTATGCCCATCCACTGGCGAACAGCTCTTCGTGCTGTGTTGTAAGCAATACCACACGTCGGCTCTGGGCCAATGAGCGGGCTTTCAGCTCCTTTGTTTGCCCACTTGTCTGCTCCCTCATTGCCAGCGATACCTTTGTGCCTCGGAACCCAACTAAGGATAACCTTGTTGTACTCTCCCAGGGTTTTCATGGCCTGATGACAGTCCCATACTGCTTTAGAGGTAAAGTCAAAACTGTCAAGTGCCATTAGCGCTGCTCTACTATCCGAGTTTATGTATATGGTGTGGTCTGTCATACCACGCTCCATCACACTCTTGCACACTCTGATAGGGCAACAACTTCAGCCTGGAAAACAGTAGCCAGCTTACCCAGGCTTACGCAAAACTGCGCCTTGGGTCTGACTCCATATATTCCCGCCCCAGTGCCTGTTGGCTTCTTCGAGCCATCCGTATACCAAGTGATCCCCCTTTTCATATATTCAGGTTCACCTTTCTCCCAGGCAGCCCTGTCAATAATATTGACATTGTATGGCTTTTCTAGATCTGTGATCTTCACCATCCTGTCTGGTGATGGCGCAGTTGATATCCTCTATATTTAATCAAAAAATTACAAAATACAACAAAAAATAGTATAAACCTAGAAACTAACGGGAAAAACGACACAAAATCGTAAAAAAATTGAAAAAACAAAAAAAATATCAGTGATAGGCAGAACAAAGTCTGTCGGGTCAACTAGTAGACATCTAAATTTATATATAAAAAAGGAGGATAACGGGAATCAACGCAACAAGGATCATGGTTACAAGTAGGAATGGTAACCGCAGACATGCATGTTTCTGGCTCATTAGCCGTCATCAGTGCGGCATAACCAAGAAGAGTATTGCACTTGGCTAACAAAAGTGTTGGGTACTTGGGAGCAAAGGATGTTGGGGAAACATGTGTCAAGAAATATATATATATATATATATATATATATATATATATATATATATATATATGAGTTTAATTAAAAAAATATAATTTTAATTATTTTTAAAAACAAAATTTATTCAGCAGGAAATAGAACATCCTCTGGATATTTCTTAAATAAATTAATTAATATAAGATCTATCAAATTCTTAATAATAGCTCTAATTACAGGTATAAATTCTTGAAGAGCCAGTTGATGATTTTGATTAATAATCTCATTCGCTCTTTGACTCAATTCAACATTATTTTTAAATAAATCCTCAAAATTCAAATTATATTTATCCACAATTCCAGTCACATTATTTGATTTAACTGTTAAATGATCTTTACCGTTGATTTTTTCAGTTTCCATTTCTACTATAACTTTCATATGAATTCCACCTACAAAAATAATAAACACAGTATTATTAAGTTATGAAAATTGAAAATTTGAAATTCAGACCCAAAATGTGAGTGAAAAAATCGCTCGCGTTGAAAAAATGTTGGATAAAAAACTATGAACTTTGAATGTCAGTAAAAAAATTAAAACTTACCTAAATACCCTTTAGCTTTTCCATGACCATCTAAATTTAACAAAATTAGTTTTCCTTTAATTTCATAATTACTAATAAGATCTACATGAGGTACATCGATGTCAATTTCCCATTTTTTAATGTTATCATTAAAAGTTACATTAAAATCTTTTATAATAAGATCATTAATTTTGTATAGTTCTACATCTTTAAGAAGTAATTTGAAACGGGTGTCAGCAGCAAGTGTTACTGTAGATAAATAAAGTGGATTAAGTGATGGAATTTTAAGTTCTGGTACTCCATTAAGAGCTACTTTAATGATTTTTTTCATATTTTTTAATAAGCAGTCTCGTAGCTTTATATCATCGCCTTTGTAACATTGATCCACATTAGATGCTGTATAAAAAATAAATAGGATAAATTGTAAAACCAATATCATTAAAGGGGTTATTTAAAATTTGAATAAATGTAGCAATAAATTCATTAATACAATTCTCTAACATCGTTTGACAGCTAGGTCGCGTAGACAACCGGTAGATGGCGCTGTTACGAAAAAAGTAAGAAAAGTTCGAAAAAAAAAATTAAAAATTAGGATAAATAGGAATAAAACGCATAAATCGCAAAAAAAAATGAAAAATGAAAAATTAAATAAAAAGTGAAAAAATGAAAACAGATACGAAAATAAGATAAAACTGAAAAAAAAGTAAAAAATGGTCGATAAATCGAAAAAAATCGAAGAAATTGAAATGGTACCAAATAAAAAAAAATAAAAATTAGGGCAAAATAAAATAAAAGAAAAAAAATGAAAAAACAGAATCAAAAAATCAAATAAATTGAAAAAATACCGAAGAATAATAAAAAATTAAGGCAAAATAAGGTAATAATAATGAATCAAAAAATCAAGAAAAATCGAATAAATTAAAAAAACATAACAAAACATGAAAAAATCGAAAATGCAGGAAAATGGGAGCAAAAGAAAAAATCGTAAAAATTGAAAAAACAAACGCATAAATCGAAAAAAAAACACGACGAGTATGAAAAATTAATTAAAAAGTGAAAAAATGAAAACAGATACGAAAATAAGATAAAACTGAAAAAAAAGTAAAAAATGGTCGATAAATCGAAAAAAATCGAAGAAATTGGAATGGTACCAAATAAAAAAAAATTAGGGCAAAATAAAATAAAAGAAAAAAAAATGAAAAAATAGAATCAAACAATCAAGAAAAATCAAATAAATTTAAAAAATACCGAAGAATAATAAAAAACTTAAGGCAAAATAAGGTAATAATAATGAAACGAAAAATCAAGAAAAATCGAATAAATTTAAAAAATATAACAAAACATGAAAAAATCGAAAATGCAGGAAAATGGGAGCAAAAGAAAAAATCGTAAAAATTGAAAAAACAAACGCATAAATCGAAAAAAAAAACACGACGAGTATGAAAAATTAAATAAAAAGTGTAAAAATGAAAACAGATACGAAAATAAGATAAAAATGAAAAAAAAAGAAAGAATAAAAAGTACAAAATGGTCGATAAATCGAAAAAAATCGAAGAAATTGAAATTAAAAAAAAAAAAAAATTAGGGCAAAATAAAATAAAAAAAAATGAAAAAATAGAATAAAAAAATCAAGAAAAATCAAATAAATTTAAAACATACCGAAGAATAATAAAAAAATTAAGGCAAAATAAGGTAATAATAATGAATCGAAAAATCAAGAAAAATCGAATAAATTAAAAAAAATATAACAAAACATGAAAAAATCGAAAATGCAGGAAAATGGGGGCAAAAGAAAAAATCGTAAAAATTGAAAAAACAAACGCATAAATCGGAAAAAAAAACACGACGAGTATGAAAAATTAAATAAAAAGTGAAAAAATGAAAACAGATACGAAAATAAGATAAAAATGAAAAAAAAAGAAAGAAAAAAAAGTAAAAAATGGTCGATAAATCGAAAAAATCGAAGAAATTGAAATAAAAAAAAAATTAGGGCAAAATAAAATAAAAGAAAAAAAAATGAAAAAATAGAATAAAAAGATCAAGAAAAATCAAATAAATTTAAAAAATACCGAAGAATAATAAAAAATTAAGGCAAAATAAGGTAATAATAATGAATCGAAAAATCAAGAAAAATCGAATAATTTAAAAAAAATATAACAAAACATGAAAAAATCGAAAATGCAGGAAAATGGGAGCAAAAGAAAAAATCGTAAAAATTGAAAAAACAAACGCATAAATCGAAAAGAAAAAACACGACGAGTATGAAAAATTAAATAAAAAGTGAAAAAATGAAAACAGATACGAAAATAAGATAAAACTGAAAAAAAAAGTAAAAAATGGTCGATAAATCGAAAAAAATCGAAGAAATTGAAATAAAAAAAATAAAAATTAGGGCAAAATAAAATAAAAAAAAAAATGAAAAAACAGAATCAAAAAATCAAATAAATGTAAAAAATACCGAAGAATAATAAAAAATTAAGGCAAAATAAGTTAATAATAATGAATCGAAAAATCAAGAAAAATCGAATAAATTAAAAAAAACTTATAACAAAACATGAAAAAATCGAAAATGCATGAAAATAGGAGCAAAAGAAAAAATCGTAAAAATTGAAAAAAACAAACGCATAAATCGGAAAAAAACACGACAAGTATGAAAAATTAAATAAAAAGTAAAAAATGAAAACAGATACGAAAATAAGATAAAACTGAAAAAAAAGTAAAAAATGGTCGATAAATCGACAAAAATCGAAGAAATTGAAATGGAACAAATAAAAAAAATAAAAATTAGGGCAAAATAAAATAAAAGAGAAAAAAATGAAAAAACAGAATAAAAAAGTCAAGAAAAATCAAATAAATTTAAAAAATACCGAAGAATAATAAAAATTAAGGCAAAATAAGGTAATAATAATGATTCGAAAAATCAAGAAAAATCGAATAAATTAAAAAAAATATAACAAAACATGAAAAAATCGAAAATTCTGGAAAATGGGAGCAAAAGAAAAAATCGTAAAAATTGAAAAAAAAAACGAATAAATTGGAAAAAAAACACGAGTATAAAAAATTAAATAAAAAGTAAAAAAATGAAAACAGATACGAAAATAAGATAAAACTGAAAAAAAAGTAAAAAATGGTCGATAAATCGAAAAAAATCGAAGAAATTGAAATGGTACCAAATAAAAAAAAATAAAAATTAGGGCAAAATAAAATAAAAGAAAAAAAATGAAAAACAGAATCAAAAAATCAAGAAAAATCGAATAAATTAAAAAAATATAACAAAACATGAAAAAAATCGAAAATGCAGGAAAATGGGGGCAAAAGAAAAAATCGTAAAAATTGAAAAAAAATATTTAATAAATCGGGAAAAATAGCTTAAATGAAAAAAAAATGAGTAAAACAAACTAAAAAATAAGATAAAACGAAAAACCAAAAATTCATATAAAGGAATTTTTAAAACGAGAAAAAAAATTGAAACAAATAAAGAAAACGATTAAAGTTTGGATGGTAAACAAATGTAAATTTCCTTAATTAAAATTTAATCTTTACATAAAAGCTACATTTATTAAACAAAATAGTAAATATCTATATAAAAAAAATACTTACGTAAAGTTTTTGCAGAATCCACAAAAACAACACAAACAATAACACTTAAAATCCACAAAATTGCCTTCATTTTTTTAAAGAATCTATCAGAAATTTACAAAGAAATGAAGGAGGAGAAGAGTTTTATATGAAATTAATACAAAGAATAGACCTTGAAATAAAATGTTTAACTAAAGATCTTCAATCAGTTTGTTTCTTAGTTAATTATGTATGTTGATTACTAAAATTTATTTTTTTAATATTTCTTGGAAGATTTTTTATAATAAATAAAAATAGATTTAGATGCAGAAGTGTGTTAAAATTCGTATTTAATGAGTTGATTTATGATAAAATAAAAAAATAGAAATCCCAATTTCGTATTTTATGTTCTAAATTAACATTTTTTACAATTGTTTTATTTTTTTAATTATTGCCAGTTTCTATATTTATATATTTTCTTTTTTATTTAGTTCAACTTTACATAATAATAATAATTTAATAATTTTAACCTGTAGATGCTTTAAAACAATTATAACACTTATTATCCTGCCTAGTAACAAGAGTACAAATTGTGATAATTCATTGTTTAACGTTTAAACCCTTTTAGAAAAAGTAGGTATAGAAACCAACGCATTCTAGTAATGGGATAATTATATAAACAGCCAGTAAATTTTTTACGATTTTGTTATATTTTATAAAAGGCAGAAAGTCTAGTTTTAACAATATTTAAGAGACTAAGACATTGAGTAGAAATTTCCTTAAATATTTTTAATATCCTTCAACATTTTTTTGAAGTCATCTTAGCTCTTTTTAACATTCCTTAACTTTTCTCAACATTCATTAACTCCTCTCGACATTACTTAACTTTTCTTTGCAATACTCAACTTTTCCTAAATATTCCTCAAGGTTCCAAAATATTCTTCAAACTTTCCAAACCGTCTCTTAAAAAGCAGTGCGTTTTCTGCATATTCTTAAAGATTATTAGCGATTATTTAAGTCCCCTGAACTTTCCTTAAGTCTCCTGAACTTTCCTTAAGTCTCCTGAATATTCCTTAAGGTTCCAAAATATGCTTCAAACATTCTGAACCGTCTCTTAAGAAGCTGGTCGTTTTCTGTATATTCTTAAAGATTGTTAGAGATTATTTAAGTCTCCTGAACTTTCCTTAAGTCTCCTGAACTTTCCTTAAGTCTCCTCAACTTTCCTTAAGTCTCCTGAACTTTCCTTAAGTCTCCTGAACTTTCGTTAAGTCTCCTCAACTTTCCTTAAGTCTCCTGAATATTCCTTAAGGTTTCAAAATATGATTCAAATATTCTGAACCGTCTCTTAAGAAGCTGTGCGTTTTCTGTATATTCTTAAAGATTATTAGAGATTATTTAAGTCTCCTGAACTTTCCTTAAGTCTCCTGAACTTTCGTTAAGTCTCCTCAACTTTCCTTAAGTCTCCTGATTATTCCTTAAGGTTCCAAAATATGCTTTAAACATTCTGAACCGTCTCTTAAGAAGCTGTGCGTTTTCTGCATATTCTTAAAGATTATTAGCGATTTTTTAAGTCTCTTGAACTTTCGTTAAGTCTCTTCAACTTTCCTTAAGTCTCCTGAACTTTCCTTAAGTCTCCTGAACTTTCCTTAAGTCTTATAAACTTTCCTTAACTCTCCTGAGCTATCCTCAAGTCTCCTAAATATTCCTCAAGATTACAAAATATGCTTCAAACCTTCTGAACAGTCTCTTAAGAAGCTGTGCGTTTTCTGCAAGATTATTAGAGATTATTTAAGTCTCCTGTACTTTCCTTAAGTCTCATAAACTTTCCTTAAGTCTTCCGAACTTTCCTTAAGTCTCCTGAACTTTCCTTAAGTCTTCTAAACTTTCCTTAACACTACTGAGCTATCCTTAAGTCTCCTGAATATTCCTCAAGATTACAAAATATGCTTCAAACCTTCTAAACAGTCTCTTAAGAAGCTGTGCGTTTTCTGCAAGATTATTAGAGATTATTTAAGTCTTCTGTACTTTCCTTAAGTCTCCTGAACTTTCCTTAAGTCTCCTCAACTTTCGTTAAGTCTCCTCAACTTTCCTTAAGTCTCCTGAATTTTCCTTAAGGTTTCAAAATATGCTTCAAACATTCTGAACCGTCTCTTAAGAAGCTGAGCGTTTTCTGTATATTCTTAAAGATTATGAAACAAAAAATGGTATAATTTGTATAAATGCTTTTACGAAAAAAAATGCATTCTGCTCCGTTTATTTTTTTTACATACGTCATGATAATAGCTATGTTTATTTGCTTCATTTAATACGAGCAGTTATAATTTTTCTAGTAAACTGATACTTAATAAGCTTCGAAATTATTAATTTCCCATCAGTTTAATTAATTTTATTAACCAGTGAACTTGATAATAAAAAAACATGTTAATGAATACGTTTTTTGTATTTTTACTCATAATTGTTGGGGTAGCTAATGCTAAAAATTTACGTAAGTGATTATTTTATTTATTAATAATTTATTTATTTACCAAAAAATTAAATTTACATAAATAAATATTTGAAACGGGCCAAGAACACAACCTTGTGTAACTTTATTACTATTCTTCACTGTATTTTTGATTTATAAGTTAAACTTTACATTGCTTGGTGAAGCTAACAAAATGATAAATATTATATGTTATGTCTTACGTTTTTTTCTGGAGCAAAATATGTTATACCATCGGAAGATCTCTCTCCTCATCAAGCAGTCAAATCTTTAGCTTCTATTAAAAAAAGAAGTTGAAGACTGTTTTTTGAAAGTATAAATCGCGAGGAACCTCTTAAAAAGAACTCAGGCCACCTCTTAGAGAGAGCACCACAGCACTGCTAAAAAAATTCTACAGGTTAGAAAGTGCTCTATAACTTGGACACAGCTCTACAGCTTAGAGAGAGCTTTACAGCTTAGACAGAGCTCTACAGCTTAGACAGAGCTCTACAGCTTAGACAAAGCTCTACAGCTTAGATAGAGCTCTACAGCTTAGATAGAGCTCTACAGCTTCAAACAATTTTTGTTTAAAGGTAAAACAAAGCGATTTGGTGCTAAATCAGATATTTAAAACAAGTTTTAACACTTTTTTACAACTTTAAATACATTCTTCTATATTTTAGCTTTAAAGAAATTTAAAGAATAGATTCTTTAGCTCCAATGTTGGAGGGAGTTTATTTTTTTGAAGGTTTTTCTTTAAGTCAACTTCTTCATCGATTATCGATTATTATCTTCTACTTAGGTTACCAAAACTGGTACTGTCATTCTTCGATTTATGCGTGATACCACCTTCAAATCTTTAACCAAAATCTCCATTCCATTCTATTTTCCCAATAATTGTCATTAAGTCCTCTTCTTTGCTTAGACTCATCCTCTTCATCTATCCAGGATCTACGTAGTCTTTCTCTCTATCTTCTACCCATCAGACTATATTTTCTTATCTTATTTATCCGCTGTTCTAACTTGCTTATATCCACTTAATCTTTTCAGGATCTAGGTACGTGGTCTTCCTCTCTTCCTTCTACCCATTAGACTCCATTCTCTTATGTTATTTATCTACGTATTTCCGCTCATCTTACATTCCCGTACCACAAAATTCTCTTTTCTTTAATAATAATGTCATTCCCTACTTGAATTCTTTTGCGTATTTCCTCTTTCGTCACTTTATCCATTCTTTTAAGATAGCAGGATCTCCTCCAGTACTCTATTTCTTTTGCTTAGATTTTCCCTTTGTCCTATTTATTTATTAACCACATTTCTGAGAAATAGGTTATGGTGCTTTGGAATATGGAGTTTTGGTTTTTTTCTAAATATTCTTATCCAAAATCACTGATAACCATTCTAGCTTGTCCTATATTACTGTTGATGTCTTCTTCGGTTGTGGTATTCTTGTAAATGATAAATCCCAAGTATTTAATTTGTTAGTTCACTTAATTTCTAACCTATTCTCGACTTCCAGGTTCTTTTGTAGTTAAAAAATTCTGTTTTTATGAAGTTAATAGCTAAAAACTGACCAATAGTGAACCAATGTTGTAGCCAAAGATACTCCTGAATCCTTAATTTCTGCTCTTGATCCTCTGAAATTACCAGAGGCAATTTAGATCCTCTTTAAAATAGTTTTTTTTATCTTTTTGTAAGGTTCTTCCAAAAGCAAGGCTAAGTTCTTCATAGATCTTTATTTGCTACATTTAAAACCAGAAGGTGTTACAAGGTTTGTTAATAAAATAATATCTTCGTCATACCTTGACAGACATTCTTTTTATTTTCTACATTGCATCAAATTTCTTTTTGTTAGATGTATTCTCTTTTACTAGGATCATTTTTTCTATAATGTTATCACCATTTAGATTTTACTTCTTTGGCTTTAAGTTCACTGGCTATAAGAAAACCAATATTGTAGCCAAAGATATTCCAGAATCCTTAATTTCCACCCTTGACCTCTGGAATTACCAGACGCAATTTAGATCCTCTTTAAAATAGTTTTTTATCTTTTTGTAAGGTTCTTCCAAAAGCAAGGCTAAGTTCTTTATAGATCTTTATGTGCTACATTGAAAACCAGAAGGTGTTACAAGGCTTGTTAATAAAATAATATCTTCGTCATACCTTGACAGACATTCTTTTCATTTTCTACATTGCATCAAATTTCCTTTTGTTAGATGTATTCTCTTTTACTAGGATCATTTTTTCTATATATTATCACCATTTAGATTGTACTTCTTTGGCTTTAAGTTCACTGGCTATAAGAAAACCAATAGTATAGCCAAAGATATTCCAGAATCCTTATTTTCCACCCTTGACCTCTGGAATTACCAGAGGCAATTTAGATCCCCTTTAAAATAGTTTTTTATCTTTTTGTAAGGTTCTTCCAAAAGCAAAGCTAAGTTCTTCATAGATCTTTATTTGCTACATTGAAAACCAGAAGGTGTTACAAGGTTTGTTAATAAAATAATATCTTCGTCATACCTTGACAGACATTCTTTTTATTTTCTACATTGCATCAAATTTCCTTTTGTTAGATGTATTCTCTTTTACTAGGATCATTTTTTCTATATGTTATCACCATTTAGATTGTGCTTCTTTGGCTATAAGAAACCAATATTGTAGCAAAAGATATTCCTGAATCCTTAATTTCCACTCTTGATCCTCTGGAATTGTCAAAGGCAATTTAGATCCTCTTTTAAATGTTTTTTTTGCAAGGTTTCTCTTAAAGCAGAATGAGCGTCTCCACGGTTCTTTATCTTCTGCCAGAAGGAGCTATACAGTCGATATATAAATTACTTTTTGCATTTATGGCTATATACAAAACTAAAAAGACACCAAAATCTATCATATTTTTCTTTTCTAGCATCATTTCTTGAACTCTGTCCAAAATCAGTAAAAGAAGCAGGTCCATGTATAATGAAAAATGTAGACATCCTTAAACCAATGTTGGCCAAAGGAATTCCTGAATTATTAATACCTTCGCTTGATCCTTTGGAATTACAAAAAGCAGATTTGAATACTCCTGGATTTGCAGCTGCGTTTAAAAATTGTAAACTTTATAATTTAAATAATTTTGAATTAAACGATCTTAAATTAAATTTGGATACGTTAGATTTGGAAATTGCCCTAAATTTTCCTCATATGTATTGCGACGCTGAATATCAATTCAAAGGGAAAATTTTGATATTGGAAGTTGATAGTCATGGGCCATGTAAAGGAAATTTCAGTAAGTATTTTTTTTATTAAATATATTTTTTAGTCTTTACATTTTTAAATTTGGTTTTTGATTTTTTTCTACTTTTTATGGATTTTTAATTTTTTTGTAACATTTTAATATTTTTAACGATTTTTATTAGTTTTATTAAGTTTATTTTTTTCCAATTTTTGACAATTTTCTTCACTTTTCTTGTCGAGAAATGTTTACTGGAGTTAAAATTAAAGAAATTCAATTAATTATCGAGATCGGGGGGATTAAAATTTGCCACGTATTTTAATGAAATTAAAAACAAAATCAAATTTTGAAAAATTAATAAAAAGGTTAATCAATTTATTCCAATTTAAATCCAACTCCAGCTGAGATCGGTAGTGGTTTCTCTACTGGCAAATTGTGCCCAGCTCAGCCGTAGAGGGTAAGTACCAAAATAAAGTGAGTGCGCCACCGATTTGTACGGTTAAAATCGCAAACCCCTGATGTTCCAGGCACTACTTCACCCACTGGAGATAATTAAATAAATTTTGAATATTAAACAGCTCTAATTGAATTACACAATAAAAGAAAGCGACGATAAAGTGAGCTAAATAAAACAAAATCTCAACTAGACCCTTCTTTAATAGAAATATTAAGAATTACAAAACTGTCAAGTCTCGTGACAACGCTATTGATATTTATATAAAAAAAAAAATATATGAATAATATTAAAAGAGAATTTTATCCCAAAATGTGTGATCACACGCAATATAAAAAAAAATATAAACAAGAAAAATAGATCTTAACTAAAACTATAGTTGCGCCTTAAATCTAATTAGCTTATCTGATAATCTAGATACAATTCCTCGTCGTCCTAGGCTTCTCCAATACTTAGGCCGGTACCAAATTCAAGCCTGTTCCCAGAACCAATAGTCTTGCACCAATCACAACTAACTTAAGCTCGACTAAGTATCAGGTCAGCAATCAAAACTCAACCAAAAACTAGGACTTAAACCCTTAACTAGGATTTATACCTGTATCTAGGATTTCAGCCTATAACTAGGACTTAAGCCCGTACTAGAACCCTAAAATCGTAATTTGGAATTAATAATAGCTCAAACAAATTTTAATGACTCCTCAATTAATTGACTTACTGACTTTAATTCAATTTGAACACATTAACTTAAATTTGTACTACAATGAAAGAATAAAAATGAATTTAAATGAATAATACCACATTTAGAAACTGACTTCTCTGAATTTACAATTAATGATCAAAACTAATGATTTAAATGTACTCAACAAACTTAAATTTGACTTGCTAGTCACGACAAAATTATAACAATAAATTAAATCAAAATTTAACATAAAATTAATTTATAATAGTAAAAGAATAAGCAAAAAGGAGTCTAGTTTCACATAAATAAACCTACATACAATACACAAAGAAATATACATGTAAAATCAAGATATTAAAACTAAAATTGCGACTATATGGCGTTATTAATCTTATATAAAAAAAATATAATATAGTAACTCACCTATTAAGATAGGGTTGTTTTATTTCTTTAAACTCGTGACACCCCTGGCTGGTAAACGGGTGGAACAATATTCTCGTTGCTAATTGCACCAATCGGGAATTCTACCACAATTTACCGTCTGAACGGTTTTAAATTACCAAATTTCCCTACTGTCTGCTCTTTGGGCTACCTACACTCATAAGGAACGAAAGAACCATAAGAATCGAACAACCACATGAATAAATAACGTGTTACTCACCACAGAAGATTTCCTAAATATCCCTTCACGAGGAATTTTTCCAACGAATCCACCAAAATAACGGAAAATCTCACTCCAATACTATTCGTTATGAAAAACTGAGGTTTAATTTCGTAAATCCAAAATTAATTGTACCTGATGAACAGAGATTACAACTTAAACCCAGAAAATCTTCTCACTGCCACGTTTTTAAGACAAAGGCTGGTAAAAGAAAGAGCCGATTCTTTCATATCACCTTCACGAAATTTGACACACGTCGAAAATAAGAGGTGGCCTCTACTACAATAGGGACAATAACCGTAGGATCTTCAGCTACCAATTTGCGAACAAACAGTGGTCGTTAGATACGACTAATCTTATACTTTATCAAGATATCAATAAAAATCTCAACATTACCTAATTCCTCGTTCATTTTCAATTTTATTAAGCAAGATAGAAATATAACAGAACACTGACTGTAGAACACTATACTTCGAGTTATCGACAAAAGAAGAGAAATAGTAACTCGGCCGGGTGAAAATAATAACATAACCCCAAGGATTCATAAACGGAATTTTAATAAATATACTTCTAAAAATAATTCCAGCGATATCAGGAATAATTTATGGCCAGAATAATAAATAATAGCTGGCGATTATCTATACCGAACCAGATCAACCGGTTCCCGACCCAAGTAAATCTTTAATAATGGGAAATTTCAAGGTAGGAAGACGCTTATGTTTACAAATTAAATATTTATCACTTGCAAGAATTTAACCCGTGACAAATTGAAACAAATTTAGTCATTTCGTGATTTTTTTAAAGTGAGATTGCGGGGGAAAAACAATTTTATCTATTTTCCATTTTTTTTATTAGAAAAACTCTTTAATTTTTTATAATAAGATATCCTTCACAAGACCCACTTTTAAAAACTACAAAAAAGATTTTTTTGTCGAGAAATGTTTACTGGGGGATAGGGAGTTAAAATTAAACTAATTGAATCAATTATCAAAACTAGGGACTTCAAACTAAAAGAAATTTAATTAATTATCAACAAAAACTAAGAAGTTTATACTATGTCCCCCCCCCCCCCAAAAACAAACTTTTTTGCGATTTTTCTACAGTGAGATAATTTTATTTTTTATTTAAAAATTCTAGCAGATGTATCTCAATTCTTTAATTACTTAATCTAATTAGTTAGATAATTAAATAAAATATAGTAATAAACTATTATAAATGATCAAATAAACAAGGTTTATATATTAAGTATTTTTCCTAAGATATATAATAATATATTATAAGTTATAACGTAAATATTATTAATAATTATTATTTAGGTGACTCAGTTTTATTATTTTAATTTAAGTTTTTATGCTTTCTTTCTATATAATTAACAATTAGTAAACATTTCTATTAAAAACAACTATTTTAGGTCAAGAAACAAGGTTATTATCCTAATTACTATTATTAATAAAATCATTGTACGACGTTAGATAAAATATGTAATTAAAATTAATTACTGATACTTTTCAGTTTTAAATAAATTTAAATTAATCCTCCGGACTATTAGGAATTTTGGTATTAGTTTAGAATATTTCATTTTTGGCTCCCAGACTATTAAATATAATCCGTGCTGTTTTTCTGTATATTTTTAGTGTATTAAAGCTGGATATTAAATTTGTAATGATTTATTACAATTTGTAACGATTTTATATTTTCTTAATTATAATTAACACATATATGTGTATGTCTATGAGCATTTAGCCTTTTACCATGTAGCACATAAGATACTTAATTTTGTAATTGTTATTGTAAAAGACATTAAAGTTGTCTTTTTTTAGCTGGATTGAGTGCAAATGTAAAAGGGCGATTAAATAAATTTGACAAAAATGGAAAACAATACCTGAAACTCGACAAAACCAACATAGATCTCGATATTAAGGGCGCTTGGATGCAGTTTGATAAAATATTTGGAGATAACAAGGAATTGACAGATAATGCTAACAAGTAAGTTATAAAAACAAATTACTGTTTAGAACTAATATTGACAACAGATTTTTAATTAATCTACCTATACTTATAATAAATCTGTAGAGAGGGCAATTCTATACATGAAATATATTTCCAAAATAACTATCTGGGGTTGATTGGGGATCAATACTGATTCCAAAAATGCAATCAGTAAATTTTTTGTCTGTCTTTCTGTCTGTCTGTCTGTCTGTCTGTATAACCGCTATAGAAACAAAAACTACTCAACGGATTTTAACGAAATTTGGCACAATTATTTTTCATACTCCTGTGCTGGTTATAGTATACTTTTCATCACGCTACAATCAATAGGAGCAGAGCAGTGAAGGGAAATGTTGGGAAAACGGGGGAATTTACTCCATTTTTTAAGCTTCCGTCGCGTGTGCAACCTTAATGGTTAAAGGCGGAAACATACTATTAAAACGTGACACGACGCCACGCATGTTAGTACATATATTTATATTGCGGCGTGTGGTCACATAGCATGTTGTATATGTGCTTCTAACTGTATTAAATATATGGAATTGAGAGGTACTAACATGCGTCGGGTGGCGTGGCGTCGTGTCACGTTTTGATAGTATGTTTCCGCCTTCAAGCTATACAGAAATCATCTTATTTTTATAATTTGGAGGTCAACTGTAAACGGATTTTACAAAATTTTACCCACAGGGAGGTTGCGGGGGCGTGAAAGATAAAAAAAATAAAATCTATGAGTCCTACAGGTTTGAAACTTTGCAAAATAGTTATTTTTATAATTTTGAGGTCAATTGTGAACGGATTTTAGAAAATTTCACCCACAAGGGGCCATGCGAGGGCGTGAAAAATAATCTATACTTATAATAAATCTGTAGAAATGAAAATTCTGTACATTAAAGATATTTAAAAAATAATTAGGGGAGGTGTTACTACATCGATATAGAATCCAAAAATGTGGTTAGATTTTTTTGTCTGTCTGTCTGTATGTTTGTGCGCGCATCACATTAAAACTACTGATGCGATTCGAATGCGGTTTTCACAGATGTATTTGTCTTCTTTCAACTGAACATCTGGTATATAAAAAATTCTCCCCTCTACCCTTTAACGAATTCGGGGGAGAAATTTTTATATAAAAATCAACACGCCACGCGAACTACGTCGCGGGTACAGCTAGTATTTAATATACTTTATTGAAAAATCAGTAAAACGTATTTCTAAGATTCTTAAGAATTTAATGAACCAAGTTTTTTAAGTTCTTTCTCGAGTGACGTCACGTCTAAATATTGCGATAAATAAAAAATTATCATCAACGCATACTTCTACAATTATAAAAAGTTTCTTATAAATTGTTTGATAATGTTTATTAAATGAATATCACAAAAAAAGAACAATTCTTCAAAGAAAACCAAAGTAATCACAGGTTTTTTATTTTCCGAAGGGTGTCCCTAAAATTGTTGACTTTGGGATTGTCTGGAATCTGGATAGCTGCTTCCTACAGTGACTAGGTTATTTTTTCTTAAAATTATAATATAAAAACAATCTACCTGTAAAAAATCATACGGTTTTCTTCTACGTCTGGTGGGACGAAGGCCGCGATCAATAGTGTCTCAGAGAGTTTAAGCGAGACCAAGCGAAAACAAGAGTGTGGAATATGCGTTCGCCTCGTCTCTGTCTTCCTCGCCTCATCTCGCAAAATGTGTCGCTGAGTTACTCGGCGAGAGATTTCACGAGAGGCCTCAGCGAGAGATTTCAACGAAAGACTTCAGCGAGAGATTTCGGCGAGAAGTATCGGCGAGAAAGTGGAAGTAGCATAAGCTTGACTGACGGTCTATCAGTACAAATTTAAAATTGTTAAAGTTTAACTGTAGTGGGAATTGATGTTCGTGCCTTCCGATCTCTCGTCTTGTCTCGCACAGTAACTGGAGACAAGACAAGACTCAAAAAAGACCCATACTTTCGTTCTCGCATAGTCTCGCAGAGATAAGAATCGGAAATCTGGAAAAGCGGTACTCTTGTATTCCAATTCTTCTTTAGAATGAAATTTAAACTAATACTAAACAAACTGATTTATATACATTAATTTTAACAAAATTCAGAGCTTCTGATTTATTTTTTAAGTTAATATTTTGTTTTTTAGAGTAATAAATGAAAACTCCGCTGATGTTTTAAAGGAATTCTTGCCTGTTATAAAAGAAGTGATCCTGGGAGTTGTAACAGGAATTACTAATAGAATATTTGCTAAGTTTCCATTTGATGATCTATTCCCATAATTTTATGATTTTGTTAAAGAACATAAATTTAATTTGAGTGTTTATTTACATTATTAAAGAATAAATGTTAAAATGTAGTTTTAATTTTTAAACATCCTCAATGAAATATCAAAAAAATCATCATATTTGTATTCAGCAACTCCAAATACACCTAAATACACTGTTTACATTAATTTCCTGTCAAAGAGTCTTGCAAGTCCAGAAGATGACGTATGTAACTGTCATACTAAGCACTAGGTGGTTCAAATGTCAAAACCCGAAAAACCTCCGAGTAATCTGTTTGCTTAAAACCTTCGAAACTCCAGAAGATGACGTGCTCTAAGGGTCAGTTTTAATGACATATTCGTGTTTAGCAGCTCCAAAAACCCCCGAGTAAACTGTTTGCATTAAATTTGGTATCAAAAAAAAACAGATAGTAAAGTACCTTAGTAGTAATGCTTGGCACTAGATGCCCAAGGGTCGGTTTTGATATCATATTTGTATTTAGCAACCCCAAAAACACAAAGTACCCTAATTGCATCAATTTATTTACAGAAAGCCTTCAAATTCTAGAAGATGAAGTATATTGCAGTCATCCTTGACACTAGGTGCTCCCAGGTTCGGTTCTAATGAACTTTCCTTAAGTCTCCTGAACTTTTCTTGAGCTATTCTTAAGTCCCCTAAATATTCCTCAAGGTTCCAAAATATTCTTCAAATCTTCTAAAGGGTCTCTTAAGAAGCTGTGCGTTTCTGGATATTCTTAAAGATTATTATGCTCTCCTGACTTTTCCTTAAGTCTTTTGAACATTTTAAAACATTCCTAAATATTCTTCTAAACTTCTCAAATGACTCTTAACAAACTGCAAGATTCCTGGATACGGTCAAATGTTATTAGGCATTTTTTAAGTCTCCTAAACATTCCTTAAGGACCCTAAATATTCTTCAAACCTTCTTTAACCTCTTTTAACAAGATGTAAGTTTCATGAATGCCTTGAATTTTATTAGAATTATTATTATATCTCCTAAACATTCTTTAAGTCTCCTAAATATTCCCCAAGTTTCCAAAATATTTTTCAAACCTTCTAAAACGGCTCTTAAGAAGCTGTGCTTTTTCTGCAAATTCTTAAAGATTATTAAGGATTATTTAAGTCTACTGAACTTTTCTTAAGTCTCCTGAACTTTCGTTAAGTCTCCGGAACTTTCCTTAAGTCTCCTAAACTTTCCTTAAGTGTCCTGAACTTTCCTTAAGTATCCTGAGCTATCCTTAAGTCTCCTGAATATTTCTCAAAGTTTCAAAACATTCTTCAAACCTTTTAAAACGGCTGTTAAGAAGCTGTGCGTTTTCTGCAAATTCTTAAGGATTATTAAGGATTATTTAAGTCTCCTAAACTTTCCTTAAGTCTTCTGAACTTTCGTTAAGTATCCGGAACTTTCCTTAAGTCTCCTAAACTTTCCTTAAGTGTCCTGAACTTTCCTTAAGTATCCTGAGCTATCCTTAAGTCTCCTGAATATTTCTTAAAGTTACAAAACATTCTTCAAACCTTCTAAAACGGCTCTTAAGAAGCTGTGCGTTTTCTGCAAATTCTTAAAGATTATTAAGGATTATTTAAGTCTCCTGAACTTTCCTTAAGTCTCCTGAACTTTCGTTAAGTCTCCTGAACTTTCCTTAAGTCTTCTAAACTTTCCTTAAATGTCCTGAACTTTCCTTAAGTATCCTGAGCTATCCTTAAGTCTCCTGAATATTTCTCAAATTTTCTTAACAAACTGTATGTTTCCTGGATACTCTTGAAGCTTATTAAGCATTTTTAAGTCTTATGAACATTTCTCAAGGTTTCTAAATATTCTTTAAACTTTTTTAAACTGTTTTTTATAATAAGCATTGTATTTTACATTTAATTTCTTCAATTGCTTCATATTTTTACCATTGAATATATATGTATATTTGTATTAATTATGATATAAAAAATTGTATAATTTGTATAAATGCTTTTACAAAAAAAATGCATTCTGCACCGACTAATTTTTTTACATACGTCATATAGCCGATAGTTAATAAGCTTCGAAATTATTAATTTCCTATCAGTTTAATTGATCTTATTACCCAGTGGACTCGATATTAAAAAAACATGTTGATGAATACGTTTTGTGTATTTTTACTCATAATTGTGGGGGTAGCTTATGCTAAAAATTTACGTAAGTTTTATTTTATTATAAAATTTTAAGCATGATTTATTTAATTACCAAAAAAATTAAATTTACCTAATTAAATATTAGGAATGGGCCAAGAACACAACCTTGTGTAACTTTACAACTATTCTTCATTGCATTTTTTATTTATAAGTTGAACTTTCGTTCGTAGGTTAAAAATATATATATTCTAATGATCATAATTTTTTTAAATATTCTACAGCATCTTTTTTTGAAGCTTTTTGTAGCTTGTAACAAAATCTTTATATTGCTTGGTGAAGCTAGCAAAATGAGAAATTTTATATGTCTTATGTTTTTTTGTGGAGCAAAATATGTTATAGCATCGGAAGATCTATAGTTCCTACTCATGAAGCAGTCAATTCTGTAGCTTCTATTTTTTTTTTTTTTTGTTCAAAGGTAACAAAAAGGGTTTTGGTGCTAAATCAGATATTTAAAACAGGTTTTAACACTTTTTTATAACTTTAAATACATTCTTCTACATTTTAGCTTTAAAGAAATTTAAATAGCTCCAATATTGGAGGGAGTTCATTTTTTAGAAGATTTTTCTTTAAGTAATTTAAGTAATAGACACCAAAAATCATTTGGACAACTTCTTCATCGATTATCGATTATTATCTTCTACTTAGGATACCAGAACTGATACTGTACTTCTTCGACTTATGGGTGATACCACCTTCGACTCTTTAACCAAAATCTTAGTTCCATCCTATTTTCCAACTGATTGAAATTAAGTCCTCTTCTCTGCATAGACTCATCCACTTCATCTACCCAAGATCTACGTGGTCTTTCTCTCTTCCTTTTACCCATCAGACTTCATTTTCTTATCTTATTTATCCACTTGCCTCTCTTCCTTCTACCCATTCTCTTATGTTAGTTATCTACGTATTTCCCCTCTTCTGACATTCCCATACCACAAAAGACTCTCTTCTTTAATAATAATGTCATTCGCTACTTGAATTCTTCTGCGTATTTCCTCTTTCGTCACTTTATCCATTCTTTTAAGACAGCAGCATCTCCTCCAGTACTCTATTCCTATTGCTAAGATTTTTCCATTGTCCTATTTGTTTATTAACCACATCTCTGAGAAATAGGTTATGGTGCTTTGGAATATGGAGTTGAATATCATTTGCTTGGTTTTTATCTAAATATTCTTATCCAAAATCACTGATAACCATTCTAGCTTGTCCTATTCAACTGTTAATGTCTTCTTCGGTTTTTCCAAAAGATAGATCCATAGACGTTTATTTACTACATTGAATTAATTGAATTGAATTAATAAAATAATATTTTCTTCATACTTTGACAGACATTCCTTTGATTTTCTACATTGCATTAAATTTCCTTTTGTTAGATGTATTCTCTTTTGCTAAGATCTTTTTTCTATGCGTTAACACCATTTGGATTGTACTGGTTTGGCTTTAAGTTCATTGACTATAAGAAAACATATATTGTAGCCAAAGATATTCCTGAATCCTTAATTTCTAGTCTTGATCCTCTGGAATTACCAAAGGCAATTTAGATTCTCTTTTAAATAGTTTTTTATCTTTATGCGAGGTTTTTCTTAAAGCAGAATGAGCCTCTCCATGGTTCTTTATCTTCTACATAGAAAACCAGAAGGTATTACAAGGTCTATTAGTTAAAATAACATTTTCTTCATACCTTGATAGACATTCTTTTTATATTTACATTGCATCAAATTTCCTTTTGTTAGATGGTTTTCATTCTTTTCTATGGCTTTAAACATGTATTCTTTTTTCTAAGATCTTTTTTTATATGTTAACACCATTTGGACTGTATTTCTTTTGCTTTAAGTTCACTGACTATAAGAAAACCAATGTAGTAGACAAAGAAATTCCTGAATCCTTAATTTCTTCTCTTGATCCTCTGGAATTTTCAATGGCAATTAAGATCCTCTTTAAAATGGTTTTTTTATCTTTTGGTAACGTTTTTTTTAAAGCAGTATTGACTTCTCCATGGTGCTTTGTCTTCTACTTAGAAAACCAGAAGGAGCTATACAGACGATCTGGGTGGGACATATTTTGAAAAGCCATAAAGTACTTTAAGTCTATATATTTTTTGTATTTTTGGCTATATGCAAAACTAAAAAGACTTTCGTATTTGCAAAATTTATCATATATTTTTTTCTAGCATCATTTCTTGAACTCTGTCCAAAATCGGTAAGAGAAGCAGGTCCATGTATAATAAAAAATGTTAACATTCTTAAACCAATGTTTGCCAAAGGAATTCCTGAATTATTAATACCTTCGCTTGATCCTTTCGAATTACAAAAAGCAGATTTGAACACTCCTGGATTTGCAGCTGCGTTTAAAAATTGTAAAATTTATAATTTAAATAATTTTGAATTAAAAAATGTTAAATTAAATTTGGATACGTTAGATTTGGAAATTGCCCTAAATTTTCCTTATATTTATTTCACTTCTGAATATCAATTCAAAGGGAAAATTTTGGTATTGGAACTTGATAGTCATGGGCCATGTAAAGGAAATTTCAGTAAGTATTTTTTTATTAATTATGTTTTTTAATTTTTTACATTTTTAAAATTGGTTTTAATTTTTTTTTCTATTTTTTATGGATTTTTAATTTTTTTAACGATTTTTATTAGTTTTATTAAGTTTAAGGGGGTTAAAATTGAAAAAAATTTAGCGATTTCGTGATTTTTCACAAGTAAGATTGCAATGGGAAAATAATTTTATTTATTTTCCATTTTAGTAGATTTATATCTACTATTCAGCTGGTTCGCAAGTCACGACTTCGGGAAATTTTCACTACAGTTTTTCGTTTTGGGCCCCCCTGACTTCAAAAACACCTTCCGTTCAAAAGTTTATATATATATATATATATATATATATATATATATATATATCCAAAGATGATACATAACGTATCTAATGCCATACTGTCAAAAGTAATAATTTCAGTTTTGAACTGAAATGGTGTCGGTTAGAAATTTCTAACACTTTAAAAGACACCTTGAATGCTGTGATATAAATAGATATAAATATCATTCAACCTATATCAGGGCAAAACCAAACTACAGACACGTGTTTCGCTCTTATTTGAGCTCGTCAGTGTAGTACAGGCTATGTCTCTCAAGTCTCAAGTCTCTCAAGTCTCTCAAGTCACTAATCAAGATTAGTGACTTGAGAGACATAGCCTGTACTACACTGACGAGCGCAAATAAGAGCGAAACACGTGTCTGTAGTTTGGTTTTGCCCTGATATAGGTTGAATGATATTTATATCTATTTATATCGCAGCATTCAAGGTGTCTTTTAAAGTGTTAGAAATTTCTAACCGACACCATTTCAGTTCAAAACTGAAATTATTACTTTTGACAGTATGGCATTAGATACGTTATGTATCATCTTTGGACATTTTTAGACTGTCACAAAACGCTCTGTTCGTTTTATCATTTTACCTTGCCTAAGGTTATATACAAGATGCAAAGCTACCACTGAAATACCATTTTTGGAGTAAAGATGGAACCACTTGCGACTGTTTATCAGTTTCGCATTTGACATCTATAGATATCGTTCAATTTATAGCAGGGATGTCTCTTGATTAGTGACTTGAGAGACATAGCCTGTACTACACTGACGAGCTCAAATAAGAGCGAAACACGTGTCTGTAGTTTGGTTTTGCCCTGATATAGGTTAAATGATATTTATATCTATTTATATCGCAGCATTCAAGGTGTCTTTTAAAGTGTTAGAAATTTCTAACCGACACCATTTCAGTTCAAAACTGAAATTATTACTTTTGACAGTATGGCATTAGATACGTTATGTATCATCTTTGGACATTTTTAGACTGTCACAAAACGCTCTGTTCGTTTTATATATATATATATATATATATATATATATATATATATATATATATATATATATATATATATGTATATATATATGTATAGTTCCGATATAACGAAATCTGTGGACACGATAGTGGTCGCATTTCTTAACGGATCGAAATGAAATTTGGTACAAAAATCAATCGTCCAAAAATCTCGGTCGAGTTCGTTAATGGGCCAAATCGGTAAGGCCGTTTGGGCGTGACATTAAATTAAAATGGAAAAAAATTCGTAACTTTTTTACTACACCCTGTACAAAAAAATGTTAGAGGACTTTTTTGTTTGTCTTAAAGAGACCTACAACTTTTATCAAAAACATTTTTTTCTAAAACGTATACTTTTAATATATTCAATTAATATAAATCTACTGATGCGCCTGGCTTACCAAGGGCCATTTTTTTTTATGGATGTTACCGAATATCTTCGGTATTTATAATCCGATTTAAAAAATTCTTTTTGCATTCAAAAGAGTAGAGTGTCCCATTGGTCCCATAGAAATTTGGTTAAGGTCTGGTAATCAGTGTGAAAGATATTCCAGGAAATAAGGAGAAGGGTCTCAGTTTGACCATATTTTTTCATATATGTTACCGAATATCTCCGATATTTATAATCCGATTTACAAAAATCCTTTTGCATTCAATAGAGTAGAGTGTCCGTCTGGTCCCATAGAAATTTGGTTAAGGTCTGGTCATCAGTGTGAAAGATATTCCAGGAAATAAGGAGAAGAGTCTCAGTTTGACCATATTTTTTATATATGTTAGCGAATATCTCCGGTATTTATAATCCGATTTGAAAAAATCTTTTTGCATTCAAAAGAGTCTAGTGTCCGTGTGGCCCAATGGAAATTTGATTAAGGTCTGATCATCAATGTGGAAGATATTCCAAGAAACACCACAAAAATGAATAAAAAAAAAAGTGTGAGGTGTCAAGGGACACCCGGATGGAACGAAGTTCCTTTCGATTAATTAGTGAAGGAATTAGTAATTTGTAAACATAACAAGAGTGTTTATACATACATAAGCATTTATTATTGTCTGTATAAAATCTCTACTTACCTAACAGTTCGTTTCTTTTAACAAAAGTGTCCATTTATATAATACCAGAGCTTTAAATAACACATCTTTTTAAAATTACTTTTTATAATTTAAAACAGGAATTAACAATTCAATACAAAAAATTTAAAATTAAAATATTTGACAGTGACTGACAGTTAAGGTAATTTGACGTAGTCAAGTTACGAACTATTTTTAAAATGTTTATGAATTTATTAATTTATAAAAACAGGATGAAATAAAATATAATACTATTATAGGTAATTATGTTTTTTTCTACAGTATTTTCTTTTTAATGTACATTTTCTTTTAATTTAAAATAGTGTCTTTTTAATTGTAATATATCTATCTATGAGAGAGAGGGAGAGAGAGTTATTTATTTTTTGGTCTGTGAGAGAGAGAAACATGCGTGTGTCGGTGCATAGTGTCGTGACAACTTTTGGTATGAATTTTTTTGGGCTAGCTCCTAGCGTCAGTCGCAACTGTTCGTAACGCGCGAAAGGGAACTTCGTTCCAATAAGCTCTGCAATTAAGTTAATATGTTAATAATGAAGTATAACAAAAAAAACATAATAATCAGTCCGTAAACCGACTTCAAAAAGGAGAGTGTTCTTAACTCGACCATAGTTTTTTTTCTGTTACCGAATATCTCCGGTGTTTATCATCCTATTTAAAAAAATCGTTTTGCATTCAAAAGAATAGAGTGTCCGTGTGATCCCATCGAAATTTGATTAGGGTCTGGTCATCAATGTGGAAGATATTCCAAGAAACACCACAAAAATCAATAAAATAAGCTAAGTTAATATGTTAATAACGATGTATAACATAAAAACATAATAATTAGCCCGTTACTGCCCCACTCTTAAGCCAAAGACTTCTTCCCATAAGGAGAAGGAATGAGCATTTAACCAATTCTCTTACTCACTGCATGTTGGTGATTTCGTACAATTAAATCCACGTTTCATCACGATGTTTTCCTTTACCGTACGTTCTTCGTGTTTCTAGGTGTTAGACAATTTAGTTATGTCTGCAAAAAGTTACATTGGTACATGTCGGGATTGTTGGGGATTGAACTCAGTAACTCTTGCACGGTATTTGAAAGGTTTTAAAAGTAGTATATCATGAATCAACTAGCAACTAAAAATGATAAAATAAAAACTTTTTAAAAAAAATTAAACCTCCTTCAAAAAAATGCACTTAAAAGCCAGAAATAAAATCTTTATTTTTTAAAAAAATTGAAAACAACTAGGCATCTGATTTCCATTTCCCTTAAGTCGGCTCCAATGGTTTACATCTTTGTAAAAGATTTGAGTTCCTAAAATTTAAAATCTAGATTTAATAGCCAAGATTTAAATAAAGGGTAATTTGCCATTGGAAATCGAAATCAGATGCCTAGTTGTTTTCAATTTTTTTAAAAAATAAAGATTTTATTTCTGGCTGTTAAGTTCATTTTTTTGAAGGAGATTTAATTTTTTTTAAAAAGTTTTTTTTTTCCATAATAAAAATACCCTTCACAAGACCCACTTTTAAAAACTACAAATAATTTTTTTTTGTTGAGAAATGTTTACTGGGGGATAGGGAGTTAAAATTAAACTAATTTAATCAGTTATCGAAACTGGGGGCTTCAAACTAAAAGAAATTTAATTAATTATCAACAAAAATCTGTAAAATTACTAAGAAGTTTATACTATGCCCCAATGTATGTATGTATGTGTGGTGTTAGGGGTGACAGATACACCTGCGACCTATAAGATCTATTGTGTCCCCCTTTTCTTGCTATATTTCTGATGATTCCTCAGACTTATAGCAGTTCTTCTAGTCCCATCTTCCTTAGAAAGTTTAGGATATCATTGGGTTTTAAATTAGGTAGTTCTTCCCTTTCTATTTCGTATGACCCTAGGTATTTGACCCTAGAATTACTGCCATGCATTCTGAAAGTATATGTATTGAGGTTTCATCCTCTACCTCACAGAATCTGCAGTTTGCTTCATCTACTAATCCTAGTTTCTTCATATGTCCTCTTAATCGACAGTGACCGGTTAGTATTCCTGTTATAATTCGGAGGTTTTTCTTACTCAGGTTAAGACAGCTGTGAGATCTCTTCTGGTTATAGTTTCCCAGGAGCGTCTTCGATTGTCTTAGTCCTTCTAGATCATTCCAGTACTTGGATTTTTCGCTATCGATTTTTTTCTTTAGTTTTTCTAAGATTGTACTACTGCTGATCCCACAGGATGGTTCTGGTCCCAGGTATGGGGTTTCAGCTCCTTTTTTTTGCCAGCTTGTCTGCTGTTTCATTTCCTTCTATTTCTACGTGTCCTGGAACCCATAGGAGGGTAACAGTGTTATTCTGTCCTAATAGTTCATTTAATTTGCCTAGGCATTCCCAGACCATCTTTGAATTGATTGTATCTGAGTTCAGAGCTTTGATGGCTGCTTGACTATCTGACATGATTACAATCTTCTGTCTACGATAGTTCCTTTCAATATGTTAAATAATAATAATAATAATAATAACGTTTATTTGGATAAAATTACAAAAGAGATAAAGCTAAATTATATAATGGTCCCAAAAAAATTCTATACATCTTTCGATGGCACGAATTTCCGCTTGAAAGATGCTTCGGTACGTACCCAAGCTTTCTGAGTATTTGGTTCTAGGTCCAAACACCCCTGCTCCTGTTCCTTTATCTGTCTTAGAGCCGTCCGTGTACCATTTTATGGCGTTTTGGCTTAGCCCCAATATGGTGTTTTCGTCCCATTCAGATTTGCTTCCCAGTTTAGTGGTAAATTTCCTTACAATGTTAAATTTCTTTGGCAAGTCATCTTGGGGCATTTCCCAAGTTTGATCAAGTTGAAGTGATCGAGGTTTTTCCTTGATTATTCCTTCTTTGATCATTCTATATATTGTTTTCTTCCTAGCATTTTCTACTTGAATATGCAGTGGCGAGAGATTTAGTATTACTTCCATTGCAGCAGTGGGACATGTTCTCATTGCTCCAGTGATACATGCACAGGCTAGTCTCTGAATCTTTGAGAGGTTTGTCCTCGTAGTGATCAGATTAGCTCTCGTGCCCCAAGCTACTGCCCCATATGTGATGATAGGTCTCACTATTGCTGTGTACATCCATTGCAATGTCTTTGGGTTACAGCCCCAATTTTTCCCAGCAATGTTTCTGCACACCATAAGGGCTTTTGTAGCTTTTGTACTATGCCCCAATAAAAATACTTATTTTTCGTGATTTTTTTATAGTTAGATTACAGGGAATAAATAATTTTATTATTTTTTTTTTAATAAAAAATACCCTTCACAGGTCTCAATTTCAAAAACTACAAAAAAAAGTTTTTTTTTGTTAAAAAATGTTTACTGGAGGATGTCAAGTTAAAATTGAAAAAAATTAATCAGTTATCGACACTAGGGGGTTAAAACTGAAAGAAATTTAATTAAAAATCAATAAAAACCCATAAATTATTATTCAGAGACTAAAGTACGCATCCCACTAAAATTATAGTATTACATCCCCCCCCCCAAACCTTATATTTCGTGTATTTTCTACATATGATTTCGTGTTTGTGTTATTCCCGAATTTCAAAAAAAACTATAAAAAATGAATTTAATAAGCCCCTAATCGAATAAAAATTGAAATAATAACGAATTTCCTATAAGATTCAAACTAACCATCTGTAGCTCAATGGTTTAAGGCGCGATCGGCTATAGATAGAGATCACAAGATCGAGTCCTGCTCAATTTAATTTTTTATTTATTTCTTTTTATAGTCATTGTTCGTCTTTTTTTCTGAATTTAAAAAATTCTATTATCAATTATCAAATAATGGTGTAATAGTATATTACGTATCAAGAGTGGTAAGTAGGACATTACGTACGAGTGGAAAAGTTACGCACGAAGCCGTGTAGCGGCGAGTGCGTAATTACACGAGTTCGTAATACCTCTTACCACTCGAGTTACGTACTATGCTTTATCTACGACTCAATATTTTAATATAAATCCAAATATTTTACATCTCTAAATAAATATATGACGTACGTACTGTACTGTTATCTACTCCTTGACAGTAAATGTCATTTATACTCATTGTCACCATGCAGGGTAAGTAAGCTATAACGCACAGTCGTGCGTAATGAAACGTCATTCCAACATGACATTTCATTACGCACAACTGTGCGTTATAGCTTACTTACCCTGTATGGTGACAATGAGTATAAATGACATTTACTGTCAAAGGAGTAGATAAATATATTAAATATTCTTCCTAAGATAAATAATAATATATTATAAGTTATAACGTAAATATTATTAATAATTATTATTTAAGTGACTCAGTTCTAATATTTTAATTTAATTTTTTTATACTTTCTTTCTATATAATTAACAACTAGTAAACATTTCTATTAAAAACAATTTTTTTAGGTCAAGAAACACGGTTATTATCCTAATTATAATTATCATTAATAAAATCATTGTACGACGTTGAATAAAATATGTCATTAAAATTAATTACTGATACTATTCAGTTTTAAATAAATTTAACATAATCCTCCAGACTATTAGAAATTTTGGTATAAGTTTAGAATATTTCATTTTTGGCTCCCATACTACTAAATATAATATAATATATAATATAACAAATATATGAGCATATGGCCTTTTACTATATAGCACATAAGTGACTAAATTTTGTAATTATTATCGTAAAAGACATTGAAGTTATCTTTTTTTAGCTGGATTGAGTGCAAATGTAAGAGGACGATTAAATAAATTTGACAAAAATGGAAAACAGTACCTCAAACTTGACAAAACTAACATAGATATCGATATTAAGGGCTCTTGGATACAGTTTGATAGAATATTTGGAGATAACAAGGAATTGACAGATAATGCTAACAAGTAGGTTATAATGACAAATTATTGTTTATAAACTTATACTGACCAGTTGATGTGTGTCCTTACTTCAAACACGAAAACCAAACAGTAAAACGATCAATGTACAAAAAAAGTGTTTACAAAACCCGATTTGCTTACCGTGGGCTATTACAGATTTTAAAACACTAGAAAACAATGCAAAACATTTTCTAACAACATATAGGTACACACTTTTACAAAATTTTAACGCACTTTGAACTGCACTTTTCAGTAACTTTGCAGGAACAGGTTTTAACTCACACGCATGTCTTCGACTCAAAAGCATAGTGAAGGATATAATGCAACCATGTGACGGTATTTTAGACTACAATACGATACTCATTACTGAATATTATTATTAATATAAAATACTAAACTTAGTATGTATACTTACTGGATAGAATTATAAAATAATATGTCAAACATAATGCGATACGTCAATGTAATACAATAACAATAGCTCAGACTATTTGTTGTATGTTGTATATCTATCTCTTTTCAATGCAATGAATGTTTAAACGGTATTCAAAGGACTTATAATGATGACTAATAACATGTAGTAAATATTTCATCTTTGTTTTTACCGAACAATATACCTTATATGTGATTCTGTCACTCTCTTACTCACACCATTACATATGTAATGATTTTTCCCATTTAGCTACACACTAATTCATTCCACAGAGTGTACGAATAGAAGTATAACTTCAAAAAAGAACAATTCTTCAAAGAAAAACAGGTTTTTTATGATTCGAGGCATGTCCCTAAAATTTTTAACTTTGGGGTTGTCTGGCATACGGATAGCTGCTTCCTACAGTGTCTAGGTTATTTTTTCTTAAAATTATACTATACAAACAAGCTACCTAAAAAAAAATCATCCGGTTTTCTTCTATCCAAAGAGGGCGCTCAAATCTAACCATTTTAGTGAGGTCTGGTGGGACGAAGGCAGCGACCAATAGTGTCTCAGAGAGTTTATGCGAGAGTAAGAGTGTGGAATATGCGTTCGCCTCGTCTCTGTCTTCCTCACCTTATCTCGCGTTTCCTCGCCTCATCTTGCGTTTCCTCTCCTTATCTCGCAATTCTTCGCCTCATCTCGCGTTTAGTCGCCTCATCTTGCGTTTCCTCGCCTCATCTCGCGTTTCCTTGCCTCATCTCGCATTTCCTTGCCTTGTCTTTAACTGAAAATGGCATTTTTACATTTCTAGTTTGTATTGAATTGTCGAGAGTGTGTGTAGTCGTTTCCACTACTTCGCCTCGCAAAATGTCTTGCTGATATACTCGATGAGAGAATGCCACGTATTTTAATGAAATTAAAAACAAATTTTGAAAAATTAATAAAAGGTTAATCAAATTTACCCCATTGAAATTCAACTTCAGCTGAGTTCGGTAGTGGTTTCTCTACTGGCAAATTGTGCCCAGCTCAGCCGTAGAGGGTAAGTAAATAAATAATAGTGAGTCGCGCCACCGATTTAAACGGTTAAAATCGGAAACCCCTGTTGTTCCAGGCACTACCTTTCCCACTGGAGATAATTAAATAAATTTAGAATATTAAACAGTACTAAATGAATTGCACGATAAAAAAAATAACGATAAAGTGAGCTAAATAAAACAAAATATCAACTAGACCCTTCTTTAATAAAAATCAAGAATTTACACAACAGTCAAGCCTCGTGCTTGACAACGCTATCGATAGTTATATAAAAAAAAATATGTGAGTAATATTAAACAGAATATTATCTAATATGTGTGATCACACGCAATACAAAAACAAGAAAAATAGATTTTTAACTAAAAACTAAAGCCACGACTTAAGTCTAATATAGCTTATCTGTTAACAAAATACGATTCCTCGCTATCCTTGGCGTCTCCAATACTTAGGCCGGTACCAAAATCAAGCCTGTTCCCAGAACCAAATAGGCTTGCACCAATCACAATTAACTTAAGCTCGTACTAAGTATCAGGTCAGCAATCGAAATTCAACCAAAAACTAGGACTTAAACTCTTAACTAGGATTTATACCTGTATCTAGGATTTCAGCCTATAACTAGGACTTAAGCCCGTAACTAGAACCCTAAAATCGTAATTTGGAATTAATAATAGCTCAAACAAATTTTAATGACTCCTCAATTAATTGACTTACTGACTTTAATACAATTTGAACACATTAACTTAAATGTGTACTACAATGAAAGAATAAAAATGAATTTAAATGAATAATACAACATTTAGAAGCTGACTTCTCTGGATTTACAATTAATGATCAAAACTAATGATTTAAATGTACTCAACAAACTTAAATTTGACTTGCTAGTCACGACAAAATTATAACAATAAATTAAATCAAAATTTAACATAAAATTAATTTATAACAGTAAAAGAATAAGCAAAAAGGAGTCTAGTTTCACATAAATAAACCTACATACAATACACAAAGAAATATACATGTAAAATCAAGATATTAAAACTAAAATTGCGACTATATGGCGTTATTAATCTTATATAAAAAAAAATATAATATAGTAACTCATCTATTAAGATAGGGTTGTTTTATTTCTTTAAACTCGTGACACCCCTGGCTGGTAAACGAGTGGAACAGTATTCTCGTTGCTAATTGCACCAATCGGAATTCTACCACAATTTACCGTCTGAACGGTCTTAAATTACCAAAATTTCCCTACTGTCTGCTCTATGGGCTACCTACACTCATAGGGAACAACAGAACCATAAGAATCGTACAACCTCATGAATAAATAACGTGTTACTCACCACAGAAGATTTCCTAAATATCCCTTCACGAGGAATTTTTCCAACGAATCCACCAAAATAACGGAAAATCTCACTCCAATACGATTCGTTATAAAAAATTGAGGTTTAATTTCGTAAATCCAAAATTAATTGTCTCTGATGAACAGAGATTACAACTTAAACCCAGAAAATCTTCTCACTGCCACGTTTTCAAGACAAAGGCTGGTAAAAGAAAGAGCCGATTCTTCCATATCACGCTCACGGAATTTGACACACGTCGAAATAAGAGGTGGCCTCTACTACTATAGGGACAATAACCGTAGGATCTTTAGCTACCAATTTACGAACAAACAGTGGTCGTTAGATACGACTAATCTTATAATTTATCAAGATATCAATAATAATCTCAACATTACCTAATTCCTCGATCATTTTCAATTTTATTAAGCAAGATAGAAATATAACAGAACACTGACTGTAGAACACTATACGTCGAGTTATCGACAAAAGAAGAGAAATAGTACCTCGGCCGGGTGAAAATAAAAACATAACCCCAAGGATTCATAAACGGAATTTTAATAAATATACTTCCAAAAATAATTCCAGCGATATCAGGAATAATTTATGGCCAGAATAATAAATAATAGCTGGCGATTATCTATACCGAACCAGATCAACCGGTTCCCGACCCAAGTAAATCTTTGATAATGGGAAATTTCAAGGTAGGAAGACGCTTATGTTTACAAATTAAATATTTATCACTTGCGAGAGTTTAACCCGTGACAAGAGTTCAGCGAGAGATTTCGAAAGAGGAATCAGCGAGAGGTTTCGGCGAAAGACTTCAGCGAAAGATTTCGGCGAGAAAGTAAAGAAAACATAAGGTTGACTGACGGTCTATGAGTACAAGTTTAAGATGGTCTTTAAGATCTGTAAGATCTCTTGACTTGTCTCGCATGACAAGATGACTCAAGAAAGACCGAGAGGAGAGGAGCGCACATCCCATACTCTCGTTCTCGCATAGTCTCGTATAGACAAGAATCGAAAATCTGGAAAACCGGTACTTTCAATTTCTAATTCTGGTTTAGAATGAAATTTAAACTAATACTGAACAAACTGATTTGTATAAATTAATTTAAAAAAAAAATTTCAGACCTTAAGTTAATATTTTGTTTTTCAGAGTAATAAACGAAAATGCCAACGAGGTTTTAAAGGAATTCTTGCCTGTTATAAAAGAAGTGATCCTGGGAATTGTAACAGGAATTACTAATAGAATATTTGCTAAGTTTCCATTTGATGAACTATTCCCATAGTTTTATGATTTTTTTTAAAAAACGTAAATTTAATTTGAGTGTGTATTTACATTATTAAAGGATTAATGTTAAACTGAAGTTTTAATAATTAAACATCCTCAATAAAAATCCAAAAAATGCATCCAAAACTGAATGAATTTTGGGGCCATATCAAATTTAATGAATTTAAAGAGTTGTGAAAATGTAACGATCTATTCGATCGTTTTAATATTAGGATCTACCAGACTATATTCGGTTAGATTTATTTTAATGTTATCGCCGTAATTATAATTTGTTTTGATTGATAACCGAACTTTCTTGTTCGCTTCGAAAGATTCTCCAATTCATTTTCCTATCTGATTTCTTCGTGGTAACTACCTCATCTTTAATACAAGGTTATTCCACATTTGTAAGGAGAGCCACGTAGGAGCTTATATTTTTTTTGAGGCGATATCGAGACGTCCGCCATTTTGTTAAAGAAAAGCCAAATTTCAACTTAGAACCCAGTTATTGTATAATTAGAAATATCCGAAGAAAATTCCATTCCCTACAAACAGCGACAGTTCATCCCAGGAAGAAATTCGTCCCAAGTGAATCTCATCCTAAGAAGCAACGACACAAAAGATATTATGTAACTAAAACTAAATTTAATTTTTATTTTCATTGATATTTCTAAAAATAAATCATTTAAACGGGTGTTTGTGTGTTATTTGCTTAGTTTGTACTCTGGCGCCCTTATACAGGGTTTGTCCGGAAAGTAATAGGACTGAGTCGATTTAAAAAAATTTATTGAGCCAATTGTTACAATTCTTTAAAAACTTTGAAAATAGGCTCCTTCTGCGTCGATGCAGCGCTGCCAGCGCGATTTCCAAGCATTGAAGGCGTCACGGTAGGCATTCTCCGGAATAGCCTTGAGAGCCGCAATGCATGCTGCTTGTATCCCCTCTGCCGTCTCAAAATGCTTGCCTTTCATCGGCCTTTTCAGGCGAGGAAACAAAAAAAGTCTGGGGGGCCACATCTGGGCTGTAGGGCGGCTACGGAAGCGTTGGGATGCCGGCCTTGGTCAGGTAGCTGTTCACAAGAAAGGCGGTGTGAGCCGGGGCGTTGCGCATGTTCAAATACACCGTCACAATGTCATGAACCACAGATTTTGGTAAATTTAACATCTGGGCAATTAAACGAATACTTAGTCGACGGTCTGAGTTCAAAACTTTGCGCACACGAGTCACATTGTCGGTGTTTGTCGAAGTCGAAGGTCTGCCAGCACGGTCTTCATCGGAGACCTCTTCCCGGCCCTCCAAAAAGGCCTGGTGCCACCGAAACACACCACTTCTTGCTAAAGCAACATCTGGGTAAGCCTGCTTGATCATATCAAACGTCTCTGTCGCAGATTTACCGAGTTTCACACAGAATTTAATCGCGTACCTCTGCTCTAACGAATGCTGCATTTTCGGCTTGCACCACTCACAGAAACACGTCACACGAAATGCCTGTCCTGACTCTCCAGGTGCTCGGAGACAACCGACCAGCCGCTCGTTCGTTAGCTAGGAACGCCCTCTACCGAATCCAGTCGGCGCGTACACGCTCCAAAGTACAGTCGCGGCGGAAGAAAATCAGTCCTATTACTTTCCGGACAAACCCTGTATTTTATGTTTAGGGAGGACTGGTAAAACTCTAAGAAGAAGCCACGACTCTATTGTGCTAGCTAGGGGATTTATGCCCTATATGGGGCAAAATTTAATTTTTAATTGATTATTAGGGTTACAAAAAATAGTCGTATAATAACTTCAAATATTTCATTTATTACCGAAATTAGCAATTTATATAATAAATGAAATTTATTACAAAACTCACACTCTAATAGCCGATTTCACATGCTCGTAACCGAATCATTTTTCTATTTAATTACATCAATGAACGTAAAAAAATATCAATTAAATCGAGAGCAGTCACATTGTAACTGAATAACACACATTCATATGGAATGCTCGAACCAATCAAAGAATTAACATGTCGAGAAAGTTTTCTACTGCTGCTGCTGCTATTAGGAAAAGAAAGAAAAAAACTCGATCTTCAAGTGGATTGATGATAATCGATCGATAGTTAACGTTAAGATCTTTTGTCAATAATTCAAAACGAGTGATGTGCGCCGAAAAAACTTTTACGATTAAGTGTTTTATTGTGTTTTTTTGTATTGTTGGAGATTTAACAGGTTAGTTATGTCATTATTATCTTATATTACTGTTTAAAGAATAAAAAGAAAGTAAGTCAAATTATTTTAAACCATTTCATTTATAAAAAAAATTTAAGGGTACAAAACTGTAATTAAATATAAAAAAAAAAGTAAGAAAAAGGAGATCTTTTAAAAGAACTGAATTCGGGTATTTAGGCCCTACAGCTAGAGCTTTATGTAATCCAACTCTTTTTTAAACTGCTTTTCACAGCTTTTTTAAACAGTATAAACGCTTACACGCCTTTTAAACAGCTTTTATATAGCTCAAACAACTTTAAAGAGCTTTAAGCAGCTTTTAAATAGCTGAAACAACTTTTAAACAGCTTTAAGCAGCTGTTGAAGAACTGAAACAACTTTTAAACAGCTTTTATATAGCTCAAACAACTTTCAAACAGCTTTTAAAAAGCAGTTGAACCTGTTTTCAAGACCAGTTCAATTACGTAAAACTGTAATTTAATTTAAAATAAGAAGATGCAGATTTTTTAAAAGAACAATATTCGGGTATTTGGGCCAGACAGCTAGGGCTTCATGTAATCAAACTGTTTTTCACAGCTTTTAAAGAGCTTTAAACAGCTTTTAAATAGCTTAAACAACGTTTAAAGAGCTTTAAGCAGCTTTTAAATAGCTGAAAAACCTTTTAAACAGCTTTAAGCATCTTTTGAAGAACTGAAACAACTTTTAAACAGCTTTAAGCAGCTTTTAAATACCTGAACAACTTTTAAACAGCTTTTAAAAAGCATGCAGTTTAACTTAAAATAAGAAGATGTAGATTTTTTAAAAGAACTGTATTCAGGTATTTGGGCCAGACAGCTAGGGCTTCATTAATCAAACTGTTTTTAAACTGTTTTTCACAGCTCTTAAAGAGCTTTAAACAGCTTTTAAATAGCTAAAACAACGTTTAAAGAGCTTTAAGCAGCTTTTAAATAGCTGAAAAACCTTTTAAACAGCTTTAAGCATCTTTTGAAGAACTGAAACAACTTTTAAACAGCTTTAAGCAGCTTTTAAATACCTGAGCAACTTTTAAACAGCTTTTAAAAAGCATGCAGTTGAACCTGTTTTCAAGCCAGTTGAATTACGTAAAACTGTAATTTAACTTAAAATAAGAAGATGTAGATTTTTTAAAAGAACTGTATTCAGGTATTTGGGCCAGACAGCTAGGGCTTCATTAATCAAACTGTTTTTAAACTGTTTTTCACAGCTTTTAAAGAGCTTTAAACAGCTTTTAAATAGCTTAAACAACGTTTAAAGAGCATTAAGCAGCTTTTAAATAGCTGAAACAACTTTAAAACAGCTTTAAGTAGCTTTTGAAGAACTGAATCAACTTTTAAACAGCTTTAAGCAGCTTTTAAATAACTGAAACAACTTTTAAACAGCTTTTAAAAAGCAGTTGAACCTGTTTTTAAGACCAGTTGAATTACGTAAAACTGTAATTTAATTTAAAATAAGAAGATGCAGATTTTTTAAAAGAACTCTATTCGGGTATTTGGGCCAGACAGGTAGGGCTTCATGTAATCAAACTGTTTATCACAGCTTTTAAAGAGCTTTAAATAGCTTTTAAATAGCTTAAACAACGTTTAAAAAGCATTAAGCAGCTTTTAAATTGCTGAAACAACTTTTAAACACCTTTAAGCAGCTTTTGAAGAACTGAAACAACTTTTAAACAGCTTTAAGCAGCTTTTAAATAACTGAAACAACTTTTAAACAGCTTTTAAAAAGCAGTTGAACCTGTTTTCAAGACCAGTTCAATTACGTAAAACTGTAATTTAATTTAAAATAAGAAGATGCAGATTTTTTAAAAGAACAATATTCGGGTATTTGGGCCAGACAGCTAGGGCTTCATGTAATCAAACTGTTTTTCACAGCTTTTAAAGAGCTTTAAACAGCTTTTAAATAGCTTAAACAACGTTTAAAGAGCTTTAAGCAGCTTTTAAATAGCTGAAAAACCTTTTAAACAGCTTTAAGCATCTTTTGAAGAACTGAAACAACTTTTAAACAGCTTTAAGCAGCTTTTAAATAACTGAAACAACTTTTAAACAGCTTTTAAAAAGTAGTTGAACCTATTTTCAAGACCAGTTGAATTACGTAAAACTGTAATTTAATTTAAAATAAGAAGATGCAGATTTTTTAAAAGAACAATATTCGGTTATTTGGGCCAGACAGCTAGGGCTTCATGTAATCAAACTGTTTATCACAGCTTTTAAAGAGCTTTAAATAGCTTTTAAATAGCTTAAACAACGTTTAAAAAGCATTAAGCAGCTTTTAAATTATTGCTGAAACAACTTTTAAACAGCTTAAAGCAGCTTTTGAAGAACTGAAACAACTTTTAAACAGCTTTAAGCAGCTTTTAAATAACTGAAACAACTTTTAAACAGCTTTTAAAAAGTAGTTGAACCTGTTTTCAAGACCAGTTGAATTACGTAAAACTGTAATTTAATGTAAAATAAGAAGATGCAGATTTTTTAAAAGAACTGTATTCGGGTATTTGGGCCAGACAGCTAGGGCTTCATGTAATCAAACTGTTTTTAAACTGTTTTTCACAGCTTTTAAAGAGCTTTAAACAGCTTTTAAATAGATTAAACAACGTTTAAAGAGCATTAAGCAGCTTTTAAATAGCTGAAACAAGTTTTAAACAGCTTTAAGTAGCTTTTAAATAACTGAAACAACTTTTAAACAGCTTTTAAAACGTAGTTGAACCTATTTTCAAGACCAGTTGAATTACGTAAAACTGTAATTTAATTTAAAATAAGAATATGCAGATTTTTTAAAAGAACTATATTCGGTTATTTGGGGCAGACAGCTAGGGCTTTATGTTATCAAACTGTTTTTAAACTGTTTTTCACAGCTTTTAAAGAGCTTTAAACAGCTTTTAAATAGCTTAAACAACGTTTAAAGAGCATTAAGCAGCTTTTAAATAGCTGAAACAACTTTTAAACAGCTTTAAGCAGCTTTTGAAGAACTGAAACATTTTTTAAACAGCTTTAAGCAGCTTTTAAATAACTGAAACAACTTTTAAACAGCTTTTAAAATGTAGTTGAACCTGTTTTCAAGACCAGTTGAATTAAGTGAGGTGAACTGTTTTTTAAAAGCTCTTTAAATCTGCTTAAAAGCTGTTTAAAGCAGATGTACAATTTCTTTTACAGGCTCTTAAATAGCAGCTTTTGCATAAGAACATCGTAAAAACTTATTAACTCATTAAAATTGAAATTTAATTGTTTAAAAAAAATCTAATAAATAAAGTTTACCATTCCTCAAGTTGCACATATTCTGTAATTATGTAATTATCGTGATCTACAAAATCAGTTACCAAGAGGAATTAATAAAATCCAATTAAGTAATAACTAGATATCTATATGAGTTTATAATTTTTTTTATTAATTAACTTTTTTGAGCGCCGCTACTGTAGAGTCTCAGTGAAAGTGCATTCAGCGCAAAAAATATGCTAAGTATGAATCTGTAAATGGAAACGTGATATATTTATTGTTTTTTTTTTATTAGACACATAAAACACCCGGGATAAGATAATAAAAATACTTTTATTATTATTTTTTTTTATTGTAAGCAGATGTTAATAAAAAAGTGAAAGATTATGTTAATCGATTATAATTAAATTATTATTATTATTGTTTAAGACATAAATAATATTTATAAGAGAAAAAAGTGAAAGAGGTGCATTTTTCATTACAAAACACTCAAGTAGAACCAAAATTTAAAATTATTATTAAGAATCATTTTAATTTAAATAAAATTTAAATCAGGTGCAATTGATTTACACCCAAAATAGTCTTCACGCCGTGTCACGGGTCAAATTCGCTCTAGTATAACTAAATTCTTACCTTATAAATCCGTCATTATTAAGGGTTTACTCGAGTCTGGAACCAGTTGATTTAGATCGATTATAGATAATCGCCAGCTATTGTTTATTATTCTGGCCATAAATTATTCCTGATATCGCTGGAATTATTTTTAGAAGTATATTTATTAAAATTCAGTTTATGAATTCTTGGGGTTATGTTTTTATTTTCACCCGGCCGAGGTACTATTTCTCTTCTTTTGTCGATAACTCGACGTATAGTGTTCTACAGTCAGTGTTCCGTTATATTTCTATCTTGCTTACTAAAATTGAAAATGAACGAGGAATTAGGTAATGTTGAGATTTTTATTGATATCTTGATAAATAATAAGATTAGTCGTATCTAACGACCACTGTTTGTTCGTAAATTGGTAGCTGAAGATCCTACATTTATTGTCCCTATAGTAGTAGAGGCCACCTCTTATTTCGACGTGTGTCAAATTCCGTGAACGTTGATATGTAAGAATCCGTTCTTTCGATTACCAGCCTTTGTCTTGAAAACGTGGCAGTGAGAAGATTTTCTGGGTTTAAGTTGTAATCTCTGTTCATCGGAGACAATTAATTTTGGATTTATGAAATTAAACCTCAGTTTTTCCTAACGAATAGTATTGGAGTGAGATTTTCCGTTATTTTGGTGGATTCGCTGGAAAAATTTCTCGTGAAGGGATATTTAGGAAATCTTCTGTGGTAGCCCATAGAGCAGACAGTAGGGAAATTTGGTAATTTAAAACCGTTCAGACGGTAAATTGTGGTAGAATTCCCGATTGGTGCAATTAGCAACGAGAATATTGTTCCACCCGTTTACCAGCCAGGGGTGTCACGAGTTTAAAGAAATAAAACAACCCTATCTTAATAGGGTCCCAGATACAGGTGTAAATCCTAGTTACGGGCTTAAGTCCTAGATATAGGCAGAATTTTGATTGCTGACCTGATACTTAGTACGAGCTTAAGTTATTGTGATTGGTGCAAGCCTATTGGTTCTAGAACAGGCTTGATTTTTGGTACCGGCCTAAGTATTGGAGAAGCCAAGGACTGCGGAAACGTATTTAGATTAACAGATAAGCTATATTAGACTTAAGTCGTGACTTTAGTTTTTAGTTAAAAATCCATTTTTCTTGTTTTTGTATTGCGTGTGATCACACATTCTAGATAATATTACTCACATATTTTTTTTTTTATAAATATCGATAGCGTTGTCAAGCACGAGGCTTGACAGTTGTGTAAATTCTTAATTTTTATTAAAGAAGGGTCTAGTTGATATTTTGTTTTATTTAGCTCACTGTATCGTTATTTTTTTTTATTGTGCAATTCAATTCTGTTTAATATTCTAAATTTATTTAATTATCTCCAGTGGGAAAGGTAGTGCCTGGAACAAAAGGGGTTTCCGATTTTAACCGTTTAAATCGGTGGCGCGACTCACTATTATTTGTTTACTTACCCTCTACGGCTGAGCTGGGCACTAATTTGCCAGTAGAGAAACCACTACCGAACTCAGCTGGAGTTGAATTTCAATTGGGTAAATTTGATTAACCTTTTTATTAATTTTTCAAAATTTGATCTTGTTATATTTTCATTAAAAAAATACGTGGCAGCCGAATATAAAAGATATGAAATTTTAAATATTCAAGTCTATTAGAAAAAAGAAGGGAGTCGACATAAATAAATATTTCTTTAGGTACTATGACACCACCGTAAGGTGGCGCAGTTGATATTTAATAAAATTAAATGAGCAATCTTTCCTAAACTCAGTACTATGACACGACCCTAAGGTGGCGCAGTAGATATATAATTTATTTAAAAGATCAATTCTTACTTAATCCATTATTTTTAGGTGTATCCAGTAAAAAAATTAAATGTCTTGAAAACGGACATTTTTATCGAGATCCTGACAGACCAACACATAAAATCTGGACTCAAGAAGAATGTTCGAAATATTTTCTTTGTTTAGAAGGTGAAGTTTTTGAATTTAAATGTTCCACTGGGCTTTTATTTGATGTTAACCGACAAATATGTGATTTCAAATTAAATGTAGATAACTGTGATCTAGCAGCAGGTAAGAAAAACAAATATCTTTAATTTTTTGATTCAAGTTCTTTAACCAAAACACGTTTTCTCGAGTTTTACGAAATGGGTTTTCGCGATTTCCTCTTCATTTGACTCATATCTCTATCCGGCGAGTGATTTTTCAATTTGGAAACAGAAAGAAGTCACATCTGGAGATTACGGTAGATGGAGCAGCAATTCGTAGTCCAATTGGATCAATTTGCTGGAGGTGTGAACCTGTATGTTGTTATGATCGAAGAGCACTTTTTTCTTCGCCAAATATGGCCGTTTTATCTGCAATTTGACGTCAAATCGGCTCAATAGTTTAGCATAATAGAGTCATCTGATCGTCTTCTTCTTCTCCAGGTAGTCAGGGTAGATCACACCTTCCAGAAGATCACATTTTCGACCGATGAGACAATCTTCGAATTTTTCGGACATGTGAGTCTGTGCGTTGTTATGGTCAGAAAGAACTTTTTTCTTTGCCAAATCAACTCTTTTTATCTTCAATTTGGCATCGAATCAGCTCAATAGTTGGGCATAGAAGAGTACAGTGACCGTTGTGTCTTTCTTCAGGTAGTCAATAAAACTCATACCATCCAGAAGATGACGGCCATCACCATTTTGGCGGATGGAGCAGTCTTTGTCTTCTCCGGAACACGTTTGCCAGGAGTTCACTGTTTTGACTGTTTTTTGGTCTCTGACTCTTTTGGATTGTGCTTAAACAGCGTCAAACACTGTTTTAAAGTGGTGTCACAATAGCGCTTGTTGTTTAAAGTAAGCAAACCTGGGTCCCATCATACTAACAGCTTTCTCATGTTTAAAATTTTATACAGAATATGACCCACGCAGTCTTTTGAGATGCGTATTGTCTTAGCTATCTCACACATCTTCTAATCTAATCTAATCTAAATAAACCTGGCATGGTCACTCCTGTGGAGCCCCATGTTTTAAGCACTGCTTCCTATGGGAATATTGTGACCAGGTTCGGCACCAAGAGTCCTTACATGCACACGTGCGTGCAGGACTCTAGTTTGATCAACTGAAAATCAACACCACGCTGATCTTCAGGTAGGCTTAAATCCAGGTATTCCAAGTTCCTTGAGTTACTGTTGCCACAGGGCAGTTCCCGTTATAAGAGATTTGAGTCCTGTGACTAGCTCCTCAAGGTGGTGATACGATTCAGGGTTCGTGTCACCGAAGATGAGAAACCGTTTATTGTCCAAGGCCTCACACTCGAATAGAATGTGAGTTGCCGTATCTCACACATCTTAGATTGACGATCTGCAAATGCAAGATCTTAGATTTTTGTCACATTATCCTTTGTAGAAGCACTTTTGTGGATGCTTGGAAGTGTCTCATCAAAATCCGACCAATACCATATTGTTAAATCAATTTTTGACGGTCACCATGAAAGAAGATAAATAACTGGGAACAGCATCCAAGCGCTCTTTGTTTTTTTTGCTTGATTACCTTCCAAACACAAGAATCCAATCATCTACCGATATTGCACTTTTTCCATTTTTTTAAAATCCGCCGACATGCCTGCTTTCAAACTCGGTTAAAACAATATTGGGCTTAAATTTTCAATATAAGAATGTACTACACAAAAATTAATATTTCTTGCAATAGTGGTGCTATCAAACGGTAAGGTTAAATAGTTATCAGAGTACCTCGTAGGTGACCTTTTGACTTTTTGACATTGACATTGAAATGCCATTCCGTCAGTTCTGACATAGTTTTAGCGAATTATCAAAACGCACTCTGACGTTGAAATTTATCATTTTTGATAAATGGATCCGCGAAATATTATATATCTTCTTGTTCCAATCTGTCGAACATTTTTTACTTTAATTTTTGTTTTAGAGATAGTTATACCAAAACCTTTACTAGACCAAGCTAATTGTAAGGAAGAAAATTATTTGGGTTGTGCAGATGGAACTTGTTTACCTCAAGAATACTTTTGTGATGGCTCGCTAGATTGTGCTGATGGTAGTGATGAAGGTCACTGTGATATTCATAACGATCCAAATGCTGCAACTCTTTGTAATCCTTTAAAATGTAAATTACCTGAATGTTTTTGTTCAAAAAATGGTAGGAAATTAAAAATTGTAAATCTGCAGATATTTGATATAATTTTTTTTAGGTACCCAACCCCCAGGAAACCTAACACCATCTATGGTACCACAAATGATAACGATAACATTTGATGATGCTATTAACGAAGAAAATTGGGAACTTTATAGTAAAGCTTTATTTTCGAAAAAATATTTAAATCCTAATAAATGTCCTATTAAAGCAACTTTTTTTGTGAGCCATCAGTATAATAATTATCAATATACACAAAAGTTATGGAATGATGGACATGAGATAGCCATACATTCAATTACGTAAATATCTTATTATATTATAATTTTTATAGAACTTCCTATTATATCCTAAAAGCGGAAACGCTCTGCAGGATGCAGGATGATACCTTGGACGATGGATGGTAAAACTGGATGGTGGAAAGGCGATGCATCCTGGACGCAGTTTAATGAAGTCAGTATCCAACTGACAGCCAACTTTTTACTTGTGGGTGGCCACTGGGGATGTTTCCCAGAAGATAGTGGCCATCAAGTTTTCGGTCAATGTAACGGTCTTCGAAACAAGTTTGTCAGTTCACCGTTTCTATTGAGTCTTGGTCTCTGGTCTCTTCATATTGTGCTTAAACACTGCTCTGAATAGGTTTCAGAGCTGCTTGTTGTGGTCAAACGCAGCAACTAAAGCGCGAACAGCTTTTTAAGGCCCAAAATTTCATGCAGGATATGACCCACGCAGTCTTTTACTCACTATTATAAATAGCTGGATGTTTCACGGGCAGGTATCTACCATCCATCATCCTTTCAACCTTCCTGCATTGCGCTTTCATCTTAAGAGTTCCAAGCTTCCAATAAGTACTATGATGCCACGGTAAGGTTGACAAAGCAGTTGACTAATTTACCAGAGGTGTGAGCCGGTACGTTGTGATGGGCAAAGGGCACTGTTTTTTCGGCAACTGGGGCAATTTTATCTGGAATTTGGTATCGAACTAGCTCATGACCGTTTTTGCCCTTTCCAGGTGTTAGATGTAAATCACACTTCGTGAATCCCAGAAGATGGTGTCCATCAAGTTTTCGGTCGATGGGACGGTCGCCTTTTTCAAAACAAGTTTGTCAGGTATCTACCATCCATTATCCTTCCAACCTTCCTGCAGTGCGGTTCCACCTTAAGAGTTCCAAGCTTCCTTCCAATGCAAGATTTTTATTAAAAATTACTCTTATTTTTAACACTTTTTAGTCATCGAGGTCCTGAAGAATGGTGGTCTTATAACGCAACCATCGAAGATTGGTTTGATGAAATGGTAGGACAGGCAAATATTTTAAATAAATTTTCAAAAATAAGAATGGAAGATATTCGAGGTCTTAGAGTACCTTTTCTAAGAATTGGTTGGAACAGACAATTTCTAATGATGAAAGAATTTGGATTTGTTTATGATAGTTCTATGGTAGCACCATTTTCCAATCCACCATTGTGGCCATATACTTTAGATCATCAGATGCCTCATAAATGTATAGGTATGTAAAAAAATAATACACATAATAACAAAAATAAAAATAATGTGGAAATACCTTACAGTTTTCCGTACTCTTCTATAAAATTTTGCTTTTTCGATTTTTTACTTTTTTTAAGCTCAATTTCTTAGATTTTTTCCAACTTAGGCTCTATATTGAGTCTTTTAGATATTATCTACCAGTTTTTGCACTTTTTTAACAAGATTAGAATCCATTTTTAGGTATGAAGCAAATATGTCCATCAAGATCATATCCTGGAGTTTGGGAGTTACCAATGAACCAATTAGAAACCAAAGATTTCACTTGCACTATGGTAGATTCCTGCCCTTCCAATCTATCAGGAAAAGAAATTTTTGATATGTTAATACACAACTTTAGAAGACACTATCTGAGCAATCGAGCACCATATGGATTATATTTCCATTCGGCTTGGTTTAAAAATCCTGCCTACCTATCTGCGTTTCAGGTAAATAAAAATAAGTCTTCTTAAAGTTAAAGAATATATTTATAAGAGGAACTTAATATAGGTTACATTTTTGTTAACTGTAACTAAAATTTTTCTAACTGATATACCAAAAAAATTATAAAAGCTTATGTTTTTCTTTACACATCCTGATGGCTTCGTTAAATCCTTGGCATACATTTATATCATCATTATTAGAAGCGCAATCCAAAAATTGTTTAATTTCCCAAGCACAAGGTCCTATTGGTTCTTCGTATTGTTTACCAGTATTTCCAGCAGGAGTTGGTTGAGCTTCACGTTGTCTACCTCCACCTATCATTCCAGCAACTGTGTGTCCAATAGCGTGTCCAACTGCAGAACCTACAGCTACACCTCCAGCAGTCGCAGCCATATGTCCAAATACACCAGGTTGACTAGTTTTAGCAGTTGGAGGAGGTGTTGGTGCTGGAACTGAAGGAACTGAAGAAAAATTCCTTCTACCGGTGTAAGTGGGAGATCTACTCTGTTGACGTCGAGGCATTTTTAGTAAAAAGAATGTAAAATTGTATTGGAAAAAAATTTGTTTGACTTTTACAAAATAATTTGACAACGTAACCTAAAATTTTTGTATATACTTGTTTGTGGTCTTATTTACATTCTTATCTTTAATCCAGGGTGACTTTAATCTAATATATTGAAGTTTGCTCCTATTGGACAGTGGACACCAGTTTTTATATTATAACCTTGAATTTGTAGAAAGAAATTTTATATATCAACATTTTTATCACTTTTATGAACATTGGTTGTCTTCGCAAATCTTTAAGAATATCGTCTACTTTTTGTAAAAGTCAGTACTCTTCTGAATATTGTTTACTATTTTACGATTTTTTCCTAGCAGCTTAAGAAGCTGTCTAAGGATGTAAGGATGTTAGGAAGAATTGGTTTAAGCCCATAGGACGAAGTGTCCTTTCCAGGGAGTGGATGGTGGAGTTTGGAAGGAGTCATTGGTGCCATTTGGTGTTCGCTTGTTGATTTTTCTGTTGTTTCGGTATTTTCTAGTTCCTGGTCCCTGGAACGTGCTTAAAGCATAAAAAAAACATTTTTTGGTGTGAGTATGTGTAGGAGTGTAGCCCACGTGGTGACATGTGGGTTGGGAGATTGACGCTGTGGCGTCTCCTTCGGCAAGGCCTCCAATTTAGCAGAGACGAAGGGAAGCACTGACACCTTCACCAAGGACTTTTTTTGTATCCTGTTGTCGTTCAGTGCCTACCAGCAGGAGAAAGGCGTCGGAGGTCTTCAAGTTCTTCAGGAAGGTCCCTGTCTACGGTTTGGAGAAGTCTAAGGGAAGAAAGGGGGATACATTCGGAATTCTTGAGATTCTTTGGAGTATTCTATTCCAGTGGGAATGGACAAATTTTTTCTAGATATTGGTTAACAGTTATTTTAAGGTATCTACAGAATGTTAATTTTAAAAGGTCCTCTTCTGCTTTTTACCTCTGAGGTGAATTTTGTAACAAATTTTGATATGTATTGTAACTTTTTTAGAATTTCATCACTGAAGTACTAAAACAACCAGATGTATGGTTTGTAACCAATTCCCAAGTGATAGAATGGATGAAACGACCAAAAACTATTGATAGACTTCACGGATTTGAACCTTGGAGTTGTAGAAAGAAATTTGATAAATCTGAACTGGCTTGTAGTATTCCTAATGTATGTAAATTGCATAGTAGAATTTTTCAACAAGATAGGTATCTGTATACTTGTTCAGAATGTCCACAAAAGTATCCTTGGATAAGAAACGAATTTGGCCTAGATTGAAAGAATTTTCAACGCAATTTTAAAGAAACTTAATGAAAATTTGCAAACTATTGATCACTTGAATTATGGTGCCAAATAAATGTTCCTTAGTATTTAAGATTAATAGAAATGTAGATATTTAAATAAAAATTTGTACTAAAGACCTTTGAGGTCCAATGTCTATTTATACAACTTAAAACCTTTGGTTGTATTGATAGAGGTCTACCTCCATTTTTGCGATTATTGTAGAAAGCAATTGCAAAAAACATTAAGTGCTCTTCTGACAGACCCATGTGGAATATTGTCAAATCAGAATCAGAACTTAAAGTAATCCAAGAGACTAAATAAACTCATTCCCCTATCATTAAGTTTTCTGTGACAGCCTCATCTAAAAGACCTCTATATGTCTAGAAAGGTATATATCTAATAAATAATTCCTAGGCCTTTATTTGCAAATAGTCCATCTAGTTCTACTTGCAGACAAATCAGAACCTAAAGAAATCCAAGAGACCATGTAAAATCATTTCTCTATCAGTAAGTGTTCTTTTGACAGTCTTATGTGAAAAGCCTCTTCTAAATCTATAAATAATGCCTAGGCCTTCATTTGCGAATAGTCCATCTAATTCTACCTGCAGACAAATCAGAACCTAAAGAAATCCAAGAGCCCATGTAAAATCATTTCTCTATCAGTAAGTGCTCTTTTGACAGCCTCATGTGAAAAGCCTCTTCTAAATCTATAAATAATGCCTAGGCCTTCATTTGCAAATGGTCCATCTAGTTCTACCTGCAGACAAATCAGAACCTAAAGAAATTCAAGAGACCATGTAAAATCATTCCTCTAACAATAAGTGTTCTTTTGACAGCCTTATGTGAAAGGCCTCCTATATGTCTAGAAAGGCACAAGAAGCAGCCTAATCTAGAAGCTTTTTCTATGTCTAGGAAGGCATATACCTGATAAATAATACGTAGGTCTTTATTTGCAAATGGTTCATCTAGATCTACCTGCAGACAAATCAGAACCTAAAGAATTTCAAGAGACCAAATAAAATTATTCCTCTATTATTAAGTGCTCTTTTGACAGCCTCATGTGAGAAGCCTCTTCTATACCTAGAAAGGCACATTCCTTATAAATAATGCCTAAGCTTTCATTTGCAAATGGTCCATCTAGTTTTACCTGCAGACAAATCAGTACCTAAAGAAATTCAAGAGACCATGTATAAGCATTTCTTTATCAATAAGTGCTCTTTTGATAGCCTTATGTAAAAGGCCTCTTCCAAATCTAGAAAGGCAAACTCCTTATGAATAATGCCATTTGCAAATGGTCCATCTAGTACTACCTGCAGACAAATCAGAACCTAAACAAATCCAAGAGACCAAATAAAATCATTCCTTAATCATTAAATGCTCTTTTGACAGCCTCATGTGAGAAGCCTCTTCTATACCTAGAAAGGCACATTCCTTATTAATAATGCCTAAGCTTTCATTTGCAAATGGTCCTTCTAGTTCTACCTGCAGACAAATCAGAACCTAAAGAAATCAAAGAGACCATGTAAAATCATTTCTCCATCAATAAGTGCTCTTTTGATAGCCTTATGTAAAAGGCCTCTTCTAAATCTAGAAAGGCATACTCCTTATGAATAATGTCTTTTGCAAATGGTCCATCTAGTACTACCTGCAGACAAAGCAGAACCTAAACAAATCCAAGAGACCACATAAAATCATTCCTCTATTATTAAGTGCTCTTTTTACAGCCTCATGTGAGAAGCCTCTTCTATACCTAGAAAGGCACATTCCTTATTAATAATGCCTAAGCTTTCATTTGCAAATGGTCCTTCTAGTTCTACCTGCAGACAAATCAGTACCTAAAGAAATTCAAGAGACCATGTATAAGCATTTCTCTATCAATAAGTGCTCTTTGGATAGCCTTATGTAAAAGGCCTCTTCTAAATCTAGAAAGGCAAACTCCTTATGAATAATGCCATTTGCAAATGGTCCATCTAGTACTACCTGCAGACAAAGCAGAACCTAAACAAATCCAAGAGACCAAATAAAATCATTCCTCTATTATTAAGTGCTCTGTTGACAGCCTCATCTGAGAAGCCTCTTCTATACCTAGAAAGGCACATTCCTTATAAATAATGCCTAAGCTTTCATTTGCAAATGGTCCATCTAGTTCTACCTGCAGACTAATCAGAACCTAAAGAAATCAAAGAGACCATGTAAAATCATTTCTCCATCAATAAGTGCTCTTTTGATAGCCTTATGTAAAAGGCCTCTTCTAAATCTAGAAAGGCATACTCCTTATGAATAATGCCATTTGCAAATGGTCCATCTAGTACTACCTGCAGACAAAGCAGAACCTAAACAAATCCAAGAGACCAAATAAAATCATTCCTCTATTATTAAGTGCTCTTTTGACAGCCTCATGTGAGAAGCCTCTTCTATACCTAGAAAGGCACATTCCTTATAAATAATGCCTAAGCTTTCATTTGCAAATGGTCCATCTAGTTCTACCTGCAGACTAATCAGAACCTAAAAAAATCCAAGAGACCATGTAAAATCATTTCTCTATCAATAAGTGCTCTTTTGATAGCCTTATGTAAAAGGCCTCTTCTAAATCTAGAAAGGCAAACTCCTTATGAATAATGCCATTTGCAAATGGTCCATCTAGTACTACCTGCAGACAAAGCAGAACCTAAACAAATCCAAGAGACCAAATAAAATCATTCCTCTATTATTAAGTGCTCTTTTGACAGCCTCATGTGAGAAGCCTCTTCTATACCTAGAAAGGCACATTCCTTATTAATAATGCCTAAGCTTTCATTTGCAAATGGTCCTGCTAGTTCTACCTGCAGACAAATCAGAACCTAAAGGAATCCAAGAGACCATGTAAAATCATTTCTCTATCAGTAAGTGTTCTTTTGGCAGCCTCATGTCAAAAGCCTTTTCTAAATCTATAAATAATGCCAAGGTCTTCATTTGCAAATGATCCATTTAGTTCTACCTGCAGACAAATCAGAACCTAAAGAAATCTAAGATACCAAATAAAATCATTCCTCTACTATTTAGTGCTCTTTTGACAGCCTCTTGTGAAAAGCCTCTTCAAAATCTATAGATAATGCCTAGGTCTTCATTTGCAAATGTTCCATCTAGTTCTACCTGCCGTTAAATCAGAACCTAAAGAAATCCAAGAGACCAAATAAAATCATTCTTCTATCAGTAGGTAAGTGCTCTTTTGACAGCCTCTTGTAAAAAGCCTCTTCTAAGTCTATGAATAATGCCTAGGCCTTGATTTGCAAATGGTCCATCCAGTTCTACCTGCAGACAAATCAGAACCTAAAGGAATCCAAGAAACTTAAGCTTCTGGACATTTTTCGATACTTAGATACAGAACTGGAAAGAACCATCACTAGACTTATCTATCAACTTCTTTTTGCAGTAGAATTGGAACTGAAGAAGACCAATAAAACTTGCTTCTTTTTCGTTTATGGTCCGAAGATAATTTCTATTAAGTACACAATTAAAAATTTTGCAAATAGCATAAAAAATTAAGAATCTTAACATATCCCAAGGTTATTTAAATAAATAGGTAATAAAGAACAATTGTTCAGTGCTTATTTCGGATAAAAGTCAATTTATCTAGAAATAAATCACGCATAATAATAATTTAATCATCCATATAGAATTACCATCCTAACATAATTTTTTAATTGCAAGATATACAAACTTAATAAGCCAGTAAGATAATGTTGCTAACTTGATAAGGATGCGAATTCTAATTAGGTTTCATCACAGAATTCCAATTACAGTTAGATATTAATCAATTTTTTTAATTTGTTTATTAACAAAATGTTTTATAATTTATTATTTTCACATCGTAATCGACACGCTATGAATTAGGAATGGAATAGTAAGAGTAGAATAGAAAATGAACCGTGAAATTCTAGTGAGTGTTTTAGTTCTCTTACAAGTAATATCTGTGTTTAGTGTTAAAGAAGGTGAGTTTACGATTTTTTTTTTTTTAATTCAGTTTCGATTTGATTTTTGCATAAATTTATATGTAAGTTATATGTTTCTATATCTATACATTTTGTTATCTAGGTTACTTTCTTTCTAGGTTATGTTCGGTTTAGAACTTTTACCTTGAGACGAATGTTTGTTTGATTAATTTTAAGATAGTTTGACATAGACGTACATTATTTTTTTTTACATTATCATGACTTTGAAACGTGTTTTTTTCGCTGTTTTTTAGGGATAAATTACTTCTTTAAAAATTGAAATGTCGAGATACGGTTTATTTCATCTGATATATAATCTTATTAATATCACAATTTCGTTTAAATATACAAAATATCTCAAACAACAATCGAGATACGGCGATTTTTCTTAAAAAACAAAACACGATCAACTTCTTTAAAAATTAAAATATCGAGACACGGTTTTCTTCATCTGATATATAATCTTATTAATATTACAAATCCGTTTACATATCCAAAATATCGGAAAAAACAATCGAGATACAGCGAGTTTTCTCACAAAACAAAACACGATCAACTTCTTTAAAAATTAAAATATCGAGACGCGGTTTTCTTCATCTGATATATAATCTTATAAATATCACAAATCCGCTTAAATATCCAAAATATCTTAAAAAACAAGTGAGATAGAGCGATTTTTCTCAAGAAACAATACACGATCAACTTCTTTAAAAATTAAAATATCGAGATACGGTTTTTTTCATCTGATATACAATCTTATTTTTATCTCAAATCCATTTAAATTTTCAAAATATCTCAAAAAACAAGTGAGATATAGCGATTTTTCTCAAAAAACAAAACACGATCAACTTCTTTAAAAATTAAAATATCGAGATGCGGTTTTTTTCATCTGATATACAATCTTATTTTTATCACAAATCCGCTTAAATATCCAAAATATCTCAAAAGACAAGTGAGATATAGCGATTTTTCTCAAAAAACAAAACACGATCAACTTCTTTAAAAATTAAAATATGTATCAAGATGCGGTTTTTTTCATCTGATATATAATCTTATAAATATCACAAATCCGTTTAAATAGCCAAAATATCAGTAATAATCAGTCGCGTAGTAATTCGCAATACAACCACCCTTAACGTGGAACGGCCTGATTGCTATTTAATACACACTTAAAACTTAAATTCTTATCCTTATTATCAATAATAACATTAATAACACACTTTATAATCATTTTTTATAAGATTTATCACAAATGAAACCACCAAAAAACGTCTTTTTTATGCTAAAATTAGGCTAATCAGACTGTCATTTCTTCTTAGACAACCTGTTATTTGAATAAATGAGTAAATAAATAAATAATATTAATATTTATCTATTTCTATTTGATTTAATTTTCATTTCTTCTCCCCTACAACTGCCACGATAGATGCCGAGGATGACCGAACCGTTTAAATTATGAATTTAAATTATAATTAAAAGGGATTAAATCAGTTTTATATACGAAGATATAGCAAATAACCTAATTTTTAAGATATTAAATCCTGCGTGTAACAACGCGTTATGATAAACGCTTTTTTCAACGCGTTACGCTAAAATCAGTTTACCCACCCATAAGAAGTTATCACTTCAATAAATAAATAAATAAAGATATTTGTATTAATATTGAAACACGTATGGGGGCTTTTTACACAATTTATTTACAAAATTGTTAAGATACACTGAACTCTGCTGGATAACGTCTAACTACTTGACAATACAATGAACTCTTGTGAACACTTGACTTGAACTGACGTTAACTGCCCATGCATCCCCTTATATACAACATTATTTAATGTAGTCAGTGTGTTTAAAAGTTTCTAGAATTTTCTAGAAACATTATTTAAAATGGTCAGTTGATTTTTTTACAAACTTCTAAAAATCAACTGTCAACAACAATCTTTCAAATTAAGGTCCCTTCCTTTACGGTTATCCCGTTACACTGCCCCCTCCTTAGATTCATTCCTCCTGGAATGTTATTTCCTACATCGGAATCCCGCACACTCCCTGAGTCAGCCAAACCATCTTCTTGGAGTTGCTGCGCATCTCCACTGTGGTTTCCCTGGTAAGGCGCCAAACGATCATGATGGACCACGACGGGTTATCCTCTGGGAATTTTCACGATCCGATAAATGACATCGTTAATCTTCTTCTTGATGGTGTAAGGACGTTCCCAGTTCTTTTATAATTTGGGACAAATACCTCGACGCCGTCGGGGGTTATAGAGCCAGACTAAATCTCCAACTTGGTAACTCTTTTCCATTGTCCGCGTGTCATAGTACCTCTTCATCCGATCACTAGATAATTGTAGTTTTCCACGCACCAGGTTGTGTATATTTTCCATTCGATTCTGAAGGTCGGCGACATATTGTTCACGTGCCATTTCTTCACCAGGTTTACAACCAAACACCAAGTCACATGGTAGCCTCATTTCTCTACCGAACAGGATCTTCGCAGGCGTTTGGCCAGTTGATTCGTTGATGGCCGATCGAATTGCCATTAGAAATAGTGGAATATGTCGATCCCAATCCCTCTGACAATCTGACACCACTTTTGACAGATAGTTGGTTATAGTCCGGTTCATTCGTTCCACCATTCCATCAGACTGGGGGTGCATCGCTGTGGTTCTCGTTTTGTGGATGCCTAATCTTTGGCAAACTTCTTGAAACAGCTTGCTCTCAAAATTTCTTCCTTGGTCTGAATGTAATTCTAATGGTACCCCAAATCGGCTTACGAATTCTTCAACCAATATATCTGCTAAAGTGGTAGCTTTCTGATTGGGAACTGCATATGCTTCAACCCATTTAGTGAAGTAGTCCATTACAACAAAGATGTACTTGTTTCCTACATCGGTCTGTGGAAGTGGCCCCAATACATCTACTGCGATTCTTTCAAAAGGACTTCCAACCAGGTATTGCTGCATTTCCGCCTTCGGTTTTCGGTGCGGACCGTTACGGGCAGCACATGTAGTGCATTTACGACACCAATCTTTAACATCATTAGTGCAATTTACCCAGTAAAATCTATCTCGGATCTTTTGCAGCGTTTTCGTGATACCCAGATGTCCTCCAGAACTATCATCTGTTTTAAAATTTCCGGTACAGCATTTCTTGGGACCACTATTTGTTTCCTTGTTTCTGTGCCCTCGGAATTTTCTACAAGTCTTTTAACGAGCCCACCGTCCAAAACTAAAGAGTTCCATTGGGACCAGTATGCTTTTAAAGCAGGAGAGGATGAGGATATCTCTCTCCACAACGGACGACGGTCTATTCTCTTCCACTCCCGAATCTTTCTCAGAACGGGATCGTTTTCTTGTTGCTCCTCCAGCATAGAGCTCTCGTCTTCTGGCACAACCTTAACTAAGGCAAGTTTTTCTTCGTTCTGCACCACTCGGGTACAATGGGGGCAAGTATTTCTTATGTGGCCTAGTTCTCCGCAATTCCAGCACCTCACTGGGCGCCTTCCTTTTGAAGAAAACTTCTTTTACCTCTCCACTACCGCTGCGACGTTGCTGACGGCATAAACGGCATGGTCGAAGTTACCAGTGTCTTCCATCAGTCGAGCAGCTCCATGTGAGGCCTTCGTCGCCCCATCGAACTCCAGGGCAATGGTCAAGGCGTTTACAAGAGATCTCGGTCTCGCCAACCGTACAGCCCGTTGCAACTCGGCGTCTCGAAAACCATCGGTAAAGGTTTGGATCGCCAGGCACTCCAGAAAATCTTCTGCTGCATTTGGATACGCAAACCGTACCATTTTTTCCATTTCTGCCTTGTACTCCTGGATAGTTTCTCCATTTTTCTGCTTCCCACTTTTCAACTGCACTCGGTATACTGGTTGTAGATGACTTTGACCATAACGCATCTCTAGACGATTCACCAATAGCTTAAAATTGTCAACCTCATCCGGTGTCAATACATGCAGGACGTCTAAAGCCTCCCCTCGCAGAGCCATGGTTAGGAACAATGCCTTCTCCTGGGGTGACCATCCATTCGCTCTGGCCACTGCGTCAAATTGGTTTAGGTAATTTGACCAGGAAGCCTTTCCGTCGAAGGTCGGGGGTTTTATCGTCATTCGTACCTGGGCCGCCTCTCCGTTTCCTCGTCGTTCGACGTATACGTGGCCGGTTTCCCTCCTTTCTGCATTTCCGTCGCCGTGGTGGATGATTTGGTTTCGGCGACAAGCTTCCAGTTCTTGTTGAAGCTTCCTTATCTCGGACTGCATTTGCTGGTTGATCTGGTTTTGCTCGTCTCGCAAGTTGGACACTTGCTGATTTTGTTCGTCTCGCAAGCTGGACACTTGCTGATTTTGTTCGTCACGAAGAGTATACATTTCGGAGCGCAAATGCGATATTTGCTGGGAGAAGGAACTGGATAACTCTTCTGGTAGGGTAGACATCCGTTGTGACAGCTGGGATATTCCTTCGCGCTGGCTCTTCATCTGACTGGAAAGCTCCTCTTGCTGGCTCTTCATCTGACTGGATAGCTCCTCTTGCTGGCTCGTCATTCGTCCTGATAGCTCCTCGTGCAGCCGGGAAAGTTGTTGAGTTTGTTCTTCTTGTTGGCTCGTCATTCGTTGGGACAGCTGGGACATATCTTCGCGCTGGCTCTTCATCTGACTGGATAGCTCCTCATGTTGCCGGGAAAGTTGTTGAGCTTGTTCTTCTTGCAGCCGGGAAATTGCTTTCTGAACCGGGTCTTCGAACTCCACAGCGTCAGGGTCCAAATTATTATTTACGTAGTATTCACGGAGACTTCTCAACAATACGGATTTGCTCCCAGTAGTTTCCAACTCTACTTCTTCAAGCTCTCTTCTGAGCTCAGCCACCAATAGTTCATTTATCTTTTTTCCAGGCATTCTTGTATCTGTATGTGTTTCAAATTGGTGTCAGGTGTGGGGTACCTGACACCAATTTGAAACACGTATGGAGGCTTTTTACACAATTTATTTACAAAATTGTTAAGATACACTGAACTCTGCTGGATAACGTCTAACTACTTGACAATACAATGAACTCTTGTGAACACTTGACTTGAACTGACGTTAACTGCCCATGCATCCCCTTATATACAACATTATTTAATCTAGTCAGTGTGTTTAAAAGTTTCTAGAATTTTCTAGAAACATTATTTAAAATGGTCAGTTGATTTTTTTACAAACTTCTAAAAATCAACTGTCAACAACAATCTTTCAAATTAAGGTCCCTTCCTTTACGGTTATCCCGTTACAATATTAATATTTACCTATTTCTATTATTATTATGTTTCACTGCGCCTGCTTGTAACAACGATAAACAACGCGTTATGATAAACGCTTTTTTCAACGCGATACGCTAAAAATCAGTTACCCTCCCATAAGAAGTTATCACTTACTTACGTTAAAAAAATAGATAAACTACTAATACGATCTAAATAATTATTTTCTTTTAAACAGGTCAAGGTTTTTGGAAATCAAAAGGATATGAAGAAATTGATGAAGCATTACGAAAGAGAATTAATGAAAACTACGCAAAAAATATTATCTTATTTGTTGCTGATGGAATGGGTATGAATACCATGACCAGTTCCAGAATTTATGGAAAAAGCGAAAGTGGATATTTAGCTTGGGAAAAATTTAAAAATGTTGGAGTACTCAAGGTAATTTTTATATTACGATTAATTAGTTTCAAAGTATTTCAAAAAAATGCTTCTTCTTCTTCTTCTTCTTCTTTTTTGAGATCTGACGATCTGTTAATTTCAAGGTTGCCTCTGTATCAGTTCTTGGTAGGTGGATTGCCAGCTGTCCTTCCATCTTTGTGGTTGTCTGCCTGGTAATCTTTTGCCTACCGGTTTTCCTTCGAGAGCTATGCGAGGTAATCTGCTTTCCTCCATGCGTTTCACATGCGCGTACCATTGCCTTTTCCCCTGTCTTCCCCATCTTATTACGTCCTGTATTCCGCATTGCTGTCTTATGTCCGTGTTTCTAATTCGGTCTCTTCTGGTCTTTCCGAGTATAGCTCTTAAGTTCCTCATTTCTGCCACCCTGAGCATTCTTTTAGTTTTTGTTGTTTCCTCGCGAACTTCTATTCCATACGTCATTATTGGTCTAACGCAAGTTTTGTAGATTTTTATTTTACTATCTTCGCGCATGTATTGGTTCGACCAGACTATTTGCCTTAAGCACCCTGATATGGCCGTCGCCTTGTTCACCTGACTTCTCAAATCCTTTACCGTATCGTGGTAACCTGACAGTTCTATTCCAAGATATTTAAATTGTGACACTTGTTTAATAATATTGTTTTCTACTACTAGTTTACATCTTACAGGAGCTTTTGCAAATGTCGTACTTTTGGTTTTTTCTATAGAGATGTTCATATTTAACCCTCGGCTGGCTTGATAGAAGTTATGCAATTGTCTCTGCAAATCATCCTCCGATTCCGCGATGATTACCGCATCATCCGCATAGCACACTATGCTTATTATGTTGTTTCCCATTCGATAACCCTTATTCATGGCTGATACTTGTTCTATGATAGTATCCATTAGAAGATTGAATAGGAATGGACTAAGACTGTCTCCCTGTCTGATGCCTCCTGGGGTTGATATATAAAAAAATGCAAAACGTATAAGTATAGATATAACTGCACGAAGAAAAAAAATATAAACATAAAACAGATTCTCCTTTTCTTAAATAATGATAAAGTTGGTAAAAAAGGTTTGGAGACATTGATGAAGCTTTTGGAAGAGTTGAAGAAGTTTTTAAAAGAGTTGAAGATGACTTTGAAAGAAATAGAGAAACTTTTGGAAAAGCTTTGGAGTATAAGAAACAATGGGGAACCGAACCAAAAGATAGACAAGATAAATTGAATCAATCATTACCACAAATGTGTAAAAGTCTTCGGAGAAGAAGCTAAACCAATTTAAAGAACGAAGTAAGTGGAAACTTTGAAGAAGCCTCTGGAGGATTTTAGAAGAAGACTTAATAGCAAAAGTAAACCAAGACAGAAACTTTAACCAGATAATTGACTTCATTATAAAACTGTTGAAAAAGTCTCTAGAGACTTTACAATAAGTACAAGAAGTGGCCGAAGAACTAAACAAGAGAGAAAACATTGAAATTATTTCGTATTTCCTTTAACCTCAATAAACTAAGTGAAGATGTTGAAGAAAGTTTTAAAGGCTTTGAAGAAACTGTTTAGAAGTTAAAGAAACCATTGAAGGTGTTAAAGAAGCATCTGGAGGAGTAAAAGAACCTTCCGGAAAAGTTAAAAAAATTATTGGTGTCTCTAAAAAACGTCTCTGGAGACTCTACAACAAGTACAAGAAGTGGCCAAAGAACTAAGCAGTCTCCGAGAGAGAAAAAAACATGAAATTAATTCGCCTTTTCTTAAATATCGATAAAGTAAGTGAAGATGTTGAAAAAAGTTTTAAAGACGTTGAAGAGGCTTTTGTAGAAATTAAAGGAACCTTTGAAGGTGTTAAAGAAGCATCTGGAGGAGTAAAAGAAGCTTCCGCAGAAGTTAAAAAAGTTATTGGAGTCTCTAAAAAACGTCTCTGGAGACTCTACAACAAGTACAAGAAGTGGCCGAAGAACTAAGCATTCTTCGAGACAGAAAAAACATGAAAATAATTAACCTTTTCTTTAATATCGATAAAGTAAGGGAAGATGTTGAAGAAAGTTTTAAATACGTTGAAGAAGTTTTTGTAGAAATTAAAAAACCTTTGAAGGTGTTAAAGAAGCACCTGGAGGAGTACAAGAAGCTTCTGGAGAAGTTAAAAAAGTTATTAGAGTCTCTAAAAAACGTCTCTGGAGACTCTACAATAAGTACAAGAAGTGGCCGAAGAACTAAGCAGTCTTCGAGAAAGAAAAAAACATTAAATTAATTTGCCTTAAAGTTAAAAAGTCATTGGAGTCTCTAAAAAACGTATAGGAGGGTTTACCAGGAGTATAAGAATCAGTGTTAGATCGAATCGAGATTGAGTTACAGATAAATTTAGAGTAGTCAAACTATATAAAATTGTTTAGAATCTTCAATAATGTCAACGAAGTAACTAGATACGTTGAAGAAGCTTCTGGAGGATTCTAGAAGAAGTATGTGCAGCGAGAACCAAAGAATCCTTTGAAGGAGTTAAAGAAACCTCTGGAGGAGTTAAAGAAGCTTTTGGAAAGGTTGAAGAAGTTGTGAAGTTTTAAACAAAAAATTGATCGCTTGTTTAATAATATTGACGAAGTAAATGGAGGTGTTCAAGAAGTCTCTGGAGGACTCTAGAAGAAGTATGAGCTGCAAGAACCAACCGAGATTCGTATCAAAAATCAAACTGTTTTTTACTTTTTGCAACCTAAATCTCTTTTCTTGGTCTCAGTCGTCTGGTCTATCGTTAAATATAAATCACATATTTTTAGGTTTATTCTGCTAACAAACTGGTACCTGATTCTTGTAGTACAGCTACTGCTTTATTTAGTGGAGTAAAAGTGAACCATAAGACTGCAGGAGTGGATGCAACAGTAGATGTTGATGATTGTGAAGCTGCTTTAAAACCAGAATCTCATTTAGAGAGTATTATGTCATGGGCACAAGAAGCAAAAAAATCTACAGGTAACTTAAGCCAACTTAACCTCTTTCTGACTCAATATTAAACTTTTATTCCCATGTAGGACCTATTCTTCTTTTCCTGCTGTTTTTATTAGTGGAAAGCAAATATTTTACTGTTTTTTTGTGTTTAGGTTTTGTTACAACTACAAGAGTAACTCACGCAACTCCAAGTGCTTTATATGCTCATATCCCTAACAGAAATTGGGAATGTGAAGGAAAAATTCCTGCAAAGGCATCAAAATGTAAAGATATCGCAAAGCAACTAGTTCAGGATTTACCTGGGAAGAAATTGCAAGTATGTAAAATTATTCGTTGGTAGAAACAATACCCACTTTATCGACTATCAATTGCTCAATTGATGAAACTGTCAAAACTTATACTTTTTTACTTTTGGTTCAGAAAACACATCTTCTATCAGTGAGGTTATGTTTTACGCACCTATATGAGTAGCTCTATCTAGCGGTGATATTTGAATTTGTGGAGGTGTACTAAGTACTTTAGATTACATAGAAAAATTTGTTTTTTAAGGTTATAATGGGAGGAGGAAGGCAGTGTTTGCAATCTTCTGTTCCTGATTCTGCAGAAGATCCAGTTGACACATGGTCATGTTATAGTAAAGATGGTAGAGATTTGATAGAAGAATGGAAGAAAGATAAACAAGATAATTATGTATCTCATCAAATTATTAACAATAATGAAGAACTAGAAAATTTAGACTTACAAAAAGAATATACGTTAGGTTAGAATTTATTTTCTATACTCATCAAACAGTATTTTTTTTAATTCTTTATACGAGGATCGTTTCAAAAGTCCGTCTCTCTCTCTCTGTAGCTCTTACAACCCAGGATGGGTCTTGGCTGAGTCAACAATTCCCCTCCATAAGACTCTGTCCATCATTAGCTCTTCTGCTTCCGTGATATTCAGAGCTCTAAGATCTGATGCTATGTTGTCTCGCCGTGGTCTTCCTAATGGTCTTCTACCGGTCGGGGCCTGCTCCCATACTAATTTGACAGCTCTTCCATCTTCCTGTCTTTTGACATGGCCGGCCCATCTCAGTCTTTCGGCTTTAATTATTTTTACAATGTCCGGTTGGTTCTTCTATTTCCCTGTTTTTTCTACTACGATACTGTTGCGTAGTTTCATCCCGTGTAGGTCCGTATATACTCCGTAGGATTTTCCTCTCTGCAATCCTCAATCTGTTTTCGTTCTGTTTCGTCATGGTCCAGGTCTCACAAGCGTACGTCATAATCGGTCTAAGAATGGAGTGGTATATTCTTATTTTAGTCGTCCGAGATACATTTTTGGATTTTATTATTTTCTGTAATGCAAAACAGCAGCGATTGGCACTTTGTATTCTGATGTTAATTTCCTTGGTCATGTTATTGTCTGACGTGATAGTGGCACCTAGATATTTAAATTCATGGACTCTTTCGAAGTTATATTGGTCCATCGTCACATTTTGTCCTATTCGATCCCTACGCTCCGTTCTTGATGTGGTCATGTACTTGGTTTTACTCTCATTTATTTTTAGGCCTACAATTTTCGCTGCAGATTCTATTTTTAGAAATTCTTCTTTGACGTTCACAGTTGTATTTCCAATGATGTCTATGTCATCTGCATAGGCCAATATGAGACGTGGGCCCCGATTTCTAAAAAGAAGAGTCTCCATTTTTGCCTCCCTCACTACCTTCTCTAAAACTATATTAAAAAGGAGTGGGGAGATGGCGTCTCCCTGTTTTAAGCCATTATTTATAGTGAAAAAGGTTGAAAGCTTCCCTCCGATCCGTACTGCACTTGCGGAGCCTTCCATGCTGATCTTTGTCAAACTGAGAAGTTTATTCGGAATTCCTAGTTCTATCATAGCATTCCACAACTCCACTCTCAGGACATTGTCATACGCTTGTTTAAAGTCGATAAAAAGTTGATGTAGGGCTTTATCGTATTCCCAGCTCTTCTCCATCAACTGACGGATTGTAAAGATCTGATCAACGGTCGATCGGCTTCTTCTGAACCCACATTGGTAGTCACCTATCAGATGTTCTACATAGGGAGTTAATCTTTCGAGTAGTAATAGGGACCAGACCTTATAATATCCAGTATTTATCGATGATATTCCCCGATAGTTGGAGCACTGTAGTTTGTCGCCCTTTTTGTGTATGGGCACGATGACACTCTCTTTCCAACTACTTGGTATTTTTTCATTTTTCCAAATCTGGAGTATGAGGGTGTGGAAGTGTTTGAGAAAAGCTTCTCCTCCATATTTGAGACACTCTGCTGATATTGTGTCGTTACCCGGAGCTTTGTTATTTTTTAACCTGCTGATCGCCTTCGTTACCTCCTCAATAGTGGGCTCTTCGACCAGTGGATCTGCGGTATAGTAGGTGACCATATCTCTCTCTTGGTCCTGCTGTGCGTTTAGTAATTGGTCGAAATAACTTCTCCACACCTCCATCACCTCGCTATTATCTGTCACTAATTTTCCGTTATCTGTTTTAAGAAACATGTCAGTTCTCGGTCTGAAACCTCCTTTAATGCTTCTCACTTCTTGAAAAAATTTCCTCGTTTGGTTACGTGTTCTACTTGCTTCCAGGTCCTCTAGCATTTTTTGTTCGTGTTTTCTTTTCTTTGCTATAAATGTTGTCCGTGCTGTTTTCCTTGTTTGTCTGTATTTCTCCCTATTGTGTTCGTTTGGGTTTTGCAGCATCTCCAGTCGGGCCTTGTTTCTTGCCATTATCTTCTCTTCACACTCCATGTCGAACCAAGAGTTCCTCCTTCCAGTCTTTTTCTTTCCCACTGTCGTTTGCGTACTTGCCATTAATGCCCTCTTAATGTTCTCCCATGTTGTCTCTACATCCTCCTGTCTGGATGTTGACTCAAGGTGCGCTGTTAGACTCCTCTGATATTCTTGTTTCTTGCTGTCCTCTTTGAATGCTTCAGTATTCCATGTAGGGGGCTGGCCTGTGTTGTTATACTTTTGGCTAGATATTCTTGCTCGTACTTTAGCTCTAAACAGAAAATGGTCGCTATCTGAATCCACACCCCTGAGGCTTCTTACGTCGATTATATTACTGCTGTATCTTACATTAATTAAGACATGGTCAATTTGGTTCTTTGTCACTCCATCGTTAGATATCCAGGATTGTTTATGAATTTTCTTGTGTTCGTGCAAAAATAAAAACTACTTTTTTATTTTTTATGATAGTCTCTTCTGGTTTCAGAGATATAGCTAATCAAAAAGATCTAGGTGTAACCTAACTCTTTTACTATCGTTCCAAAAGGTATGAAGTAACCACTCATTTTTGGGTAAAATTTTCTAAACAATTTAAAACTGTAGTTATTTTTTCTCTATCATTTTTCGTTTTCGAGATAGGCAGTAGTGCCATTTTTCTTACTTTTCAGGAACTTTTTAAACGATCCTCGTACATTTTGTTTAGAATATTTATTTGTCTATATTCTTGTAGGTATATTTGCAAACGGTCATTTAAAATATGAACACGAAAGGGATCGAGGTCCTAAAGGCATGCCATCCCTTACAAATATGACTGAAAAAGCAATTCAGCTCTTAGAAAAAAATAAAAATGGATATTTATTGATGGTAAGTAAATAATTCAATTTGCTTACACAAGGAATTTTTATATCTGAAAAATCGTTTTTTTTTTATATTTAATTATCCTATATACCTACGTCTTCAAGAATTGTGACGCTCCAAACACACTTATTTTCAATTATTGTCAAGGTTCTAACGCTATTCAATCGAAGTCTTCTAAAGTTAATGAAAGCCAAATGCTATTTAATTTTCCGCCTCCCCGTTTTCCGTTTTCCATACTATTGGAGGTACTTTGCCACTGAAAGGAATTTAATTCGAACGACAATAATACCTGCACAGACTCTTTTCTGAACAAAATTTACATTCAGAACTGGATTTGAACGGTGAAAATCTTTTTTCTAAAAGCAGTAATAATTTTTCGTTAAATGTCTCAAGTACGAGATTTCTTTTAATGCAAATCGATTTCAATTTGTTAAATTTGTCTCGTGATTCTCAAGCTTATTTTATTGTCTGGAATAATTTTTTTAACGTAGGTATTTTATTGTCTGGAATAGCTTCTCTAACTAAGTTTTCCATGTCAAATGTCAATTAATTTAATGTCAAATGTCAAACATCAAACGTCAAATATCAAACGTCAGATGTCAAACGTCAAATTTCAAATGCTAAGTGTTTTTTACATTCAGAAGTCTTAGCATATTTTTCATTTTTTTTCTAGGTAGAGGGAGGTATGATAGATCAAGCTCACCATCGAGGTCATGCAAAAAAAGCTTTAGGAGAAGTAATTGGATTTAGTGATGCAATTGAAAAAGCTTTAGAGTTAACAGATCCATCAGAAACTCTAATAATAGTAACAAGTGATCATTCTCATTCTGTTATTTTAACTGGTTATCCCGATAGAGGCCAGGGTGTTTTATGTGAGTAATTATTTTTAATACCTTTTTAACAATATGAATGTTAAACGTCAAATGTCAAGGGTAAAACGTCACACGTCAAATGTCAAACGTTAAATGTGAAACGTCAAATGTTTTTTTCTAATTTATTTTTTTAATACCTTGTCAACTTAATGAACGTCAAATGTCAATAAGTTGAATACCAAACGTCAAACGTAAAATGTGAAACGTTTAATGTCAGACTTCAATTCTCAACTGTTAATTATTGTCAAATATCAGACGTCAAATGCCAAAAGTCACATGTAAAACTTTAAATGAAAATCGTCAAATGCCAAACGTTAACTGTCAAACGTCAAATGTGTAACCGACACTTTGAAATTAGCTAGTCAAAATTTAGTTTTTTTTGTTTTTATGATACTGAAATTTTGAATTAGATTTTCACTTGTTTTATTAATTTTCTCACTTTTTTATTATTGTTTGTAACATTTTTATATTTACTTGACATTCATTTTTTTTTTTTTTTTTTAAAGAGGGCCAGGCTTAGAGGTAGTCCATGAGATTGCATCGCAGCTAGTACAGCTTATTGTGCACCCTCATTCACAGGTCCTCATTCTCCGTCAAATCCCAGGTTCTTAATGAACCAAGAGATTCTTTTGACTATGGTTGCCCGTTCTTCCCTTTGATCTCCAGTCGGTAGGCCAAGGAATCTCACACGCAGACCTTGCAGGGCTGGGCACATGAATATCACGTGGAAGGCTGTTTCCTCCTCCTCACCGCATTTTCTACATAGGAGGTTTTCAACTTAAATTCCCATCTTATGTAGGTGTCCGCGAAATACCCAGTGGCCGCTGATGAAGCTAACCACTTTCCGCAGGGTCTTCCTCCTCAGCCCAAGGGCATCTGCCGCTATAGCACCAGTAGGTGTCTGCAGCATTCTCTTTGACTGTATTTTACCTTCTGTTCTTTCCCAGCTCTTTCGATGTTCTATGCCCATCCACTGGCAAACAGCTCTTCGTGCTGTGTTGTAAGCAATACCACACGTCGGCTCTGGGCCAATGAGCGGGCTTTCAGCTCCTTTGTTTGCCCACTTGTCTGCTCCCTCATTGCCAGCGATACCTTTGTGCCCCGGAACCCAACTAAGCATAACCTTGTTGTACTCTCCCAGGGTTTTCATGGCCTGATGACAGTCCCATACTGCTTTAGAGGTAAAGTCAAAACTGTCAAGTGCCATTAGCGCTGCTCTACTATCCGAGTTTATGTATATGGTGTGGTCTGTCATACCACGCTTCAAACACACTCTTGCACACTCTGATAGGGCAACAACTTCAGCCTGGAAAACAGTAGCAAGCTTACCCAGGCTTACGCAAAACTGCGCCTTGGGTCTGACTCCATATATTCCCGCCCCAGTGCCTGTTGGCTTCTTCGAGCCATCCGTATACCAAGTGATCCCCCTTTTCATATATTCAGGTTCACCTTTCTCCCAGGCAGTCCTGTCAATGATATTGACATTGTATGTCTTTTCTAGATCTGTGATCTTCACTATCCTGTCTGGTAGCATTTCCAAGGTGTCCATCTGTACAGTGTCCGCAATCCGTGTATGCCCACTGGAGGCATTATACTTCCAGTTGCCACTGCAACCCATTCTGTAGGCTGCCATCCTTGCCTTCCCTTTCACAATAATGTCGAGAGGTGGGAGGTTTAGCACTACTTCCAGGGTTGCAGTTGGAGTACCTCTCATGGCTCCTGTGATGCCAAGACACGCTACTCGCTGGATCTTTTGTAGTCTCTTTACAGCGGTAGTTTGCATCACCTTGGTCCACCAGACTATCGAGCCATACACCATCATCGGTCTTGCAACCCTAGTGTATAGCCAGTTATTCATTTGTGGGCTCAGACCCCATGTCTTCCCAACGGCCCGTCTCATCATCATAAGTGTGGTCTGAGAGCGTTGCGTTATATGTGCCAAATGGCTGTTCCAGGTGAGCTTATCGTCTAGTCTTATTCCTAGGTACTTGAACTCTCTCTTAACCTGGATCTGGTTACCGAAGAGAGTTGGTGCCCTAGCGATATCAACATTTCTCTTCCTTGTAAATGGTACCATTACAGTCTTCATTGGATTGACCCTCAGACCCTCCTGGTTACACCACCTTTCCACTATGAACAGTGCCCTCTGCATGAGTTCTAGGCATGTGTTCATAAATTTTCCTCTTATTAGGACAACAATGTCGTCAGCATATCCTTGAGCGTACATTCCCTGTGCATTGAGTTTAGAAAGGAGGTCATCAACCACTAGATTCCACAGATTCGGTGACAGGACGCCACCCTGTGGACACCCTCTTTGTGCCTTGACCTCCTTTACCGTTCCACACAGAGATGCTTGCGCTCTCCTACTTTTGAGCATGTTGCCTATCCACCTCACCACAGTGTTTTCCACATTTCTTGATACCAGCTTTGACACAATAGAGCGAGTACTAGTGTTGTCGAAAGCTCCTTCTGTATCAAGAAAAGCAACCACCGCTATTTCCCTATTTGAGATAGCATCTTCAATCTTGCAAACCAGCGCATGCAAGGCTGTTTCGCATGACTTTCCTTTCTGATAGGCATATTGGTTCGGATGCAAAGGACGGCTTAAAAGGACCCTGTCCTTTATATACTTGACATTCATGGTTCTTTACGTTATTTATGACAACTCTACTCGAAATAACAGTTTCACCAATGAATAGATACAACTAGAATAAAAGGCCAAGTGTCAAATGTCAAAGATTAAAGGTGAAACGTCAAATGTCTAACCAACGCCATAAGCTAATAAACATTTGTATTTCTGATACTGAAATAATTTTGGACAAAATTTGAACTTGTTTTATAAATTTCCTCATTTTTTTGCTATTTGTATTAACATTTTAATATTTACTTTACATTGTTCTTTGCCTTTTTTTATGAAAATTTTACTCTAAATGACAGTTTCGCCGCTGAATAGATACAAAAAACGTCAAATTTTAAATTCCAAACGTCAAAAGTCAAATTACAAAGATCCAATTTCAAACGTCTAATGTCAAACGTGAAAAATGTTTTTTTTTAGCTCATACTCCATCTGCACTTGATCAGGTACCATTTACCTCATTGGTTTATGGAACTGGAGGACCAAATAATTATCAGTTTACAGTAGAAAATAACACCGTTGTTAGAGCAGATCCTTCAAAAAATGATACCACAGATTGGGAATATTCGCAACAATCATTAGTTTTGACAGATGAAGTTACTCATAGTGGTGCAGATGTACTCGTTTTCGCCTCAGGTTTGTTTGTTTGTTTTTAGATTAGCTGTCAATTTAAATGACAGATGACAGAAGTGTGTTCCGATTTATTTTTATTTTAGGTCCGATGTCTCATCTTTTTAATTCAGTGCATGAACAAACGTATGTGGCCTACGTTATTGGTTATGCAGCCCAAATGGGACCGTTTAAACCGACTGGAAATAAATCTGATACTCTTCTTCCTAATATTTATTTAATCGTAATATTAATAATTTATATTCATTATTAACTAAATAAATATTGTAAGATATATCGAATTTTCTTTATTCGAGTTAAAAATTTCGTTGTTGAACGCATTTATTTTGATATTTTTCCAGTTGAAAACGTTCTAAGCATTCTAAAAATCTAATAATCTTAAAGTTTATTAAAAAATATTGTAATTTACAACTTGCACAATATGTTCTATTTTTCAGTAAAGAATAGAAAGCTAGCGTAATAATCCCTTTCTGAGACGATATTTGTACAAAGTCAGTGGTCTCATTTATAAGGATTTTTCAAAAGATCTTTTTCGTTATTTTTTCATTATCCGTCTTGTTATGTCTCTAGGGTTAACTGAAGCTGTAAATTTTCGTCAATTTTTAAATGTCAAACTTTAAATGTTCTCAATCAAATGTCAAATCTCAAACGTCAAATGCCAAACGTCAAATACCAAACGCCAAACGTCAAATGTCAAATCCTAAAAGTCAAACGTCATTTTTTCTTAATGCGCCAAAAAAAGTATAACCCATCTGTCTCCCCTCCAATTTGGTTTTAGACAAGGAAGATCGACTGTGCAAGCAGCCAAACAGCTTGTGGACAGAGCCAAGCACAGCGAGGCCAAGTGGATAGCGGCAGTAGCAATAGATGTGAAGAACGCTTTTAACACAGCTTCTTGGGAGACTATCATGGATAGCATGGAGGAAAAAAGGGTAGGGGGAGGTCTGCGGAACATCGTGGACTCCTACCTAACGGATAGAAAAATCACCATAGACAAGGGACTCAAGCAAGGACTGAGCATGGGAGTACAACAGGGATCGGTATTAGGCCCTCTACTGTGGAATATAATATATGATAGCTTGCTGGAAGAAAGATGGGGAAGAGGTACAACAGCGATCGCCTTCGCAGACGACCTCATTCTACTAATCGAAGGAATGAATGAGGAACAACTGACTGAAAGAGCAAACGATGCTATAGAGCAAACAGCGCAATGGATGGAAGATCACAATTTAGAAATAGCGGCCGAAAAGACAGAGGCCATTATTCTGAAAGGGCCGAGAAATCGAAGGAATATACAGTTCAGGGTAAGAGGAAAGGACATAGAGCACCAGAGGTGAATGAGGTACCTAGGGATTGTAATCGACGACAAACTAAGGTTTGGGAGACATGTCGAGTTCTGTGCAAAGAAAGCGGAGGAAAGGATGTCCACCCTGGAGAGATTAATGCCGAACGTCAGGGGGCCCAAATATAAGAAGAGGATGGTGCTGTATGGAGTAGTTCAGTCTATTCTACTGTATGGAGCTCCGGTATGGCATACAGCCATCTCGGTAAAGAAGTACAAGAATAGACTCAACAAGGCACAGAGGAAAGCGCTACTCAGAGTAATAAGTGGATACAGAACGGTAAGTACTGAAGTAGTGCAAGTGATAGCGGGGACACCGCCAGTAGACACGCTGGTAAGAGAAAGGGCGAGACTATTTTCCCGAGAAGACGGAAATACGGCACGAGCCAAGAAAGAAGAAAGAGACCGAACTGTGGAAGAATGGGAAGCCGAATGGAGGCAACCACTGCCAGGTGGAAAAAGTAGGTGGACCAAACGTCTGATACGAGACCTTGGGGAATGGGTCAAGTGTAAACACCGCACTGCGGATTATTACTTGACCCAGTTCCTGTCAGGTCACGGCTCATTCGGGAGCTACACCTACAGGATCGGCAAGAGCGACGACACGGCGTGCAGAGCATGTGGAGAGGAGAGAGATACGCCGGAGCACACAGTTCTGGAGTGCAGCTACTTCGAGGAAGTAAGAAGAGAAATAGAGGAAACTCTCGAGGAAAGGTTCACGGCAGAAAACATTGTAAGAACAATGGTAAGAAACAAAAATAAATGGGAACAAGTGCACGACATGATTAGAAAAATCATGACGAGGAAAGAAGAAATAGAAAGAGAGCAGCAGGCAACGCAAAGAGGACAAGAGTGAAAACCGAGGGGAAAAGTGCGTGACGCGAAAAAAAAAACATGCCGGTGAAGAAACTTCCGAAAAGACAGATGCCACGGCATGAGGGGGCGAAAGGAGGAAGGGTTTAGTTGGTAGGGGCCTCACGGCCGAGCCCAACACTACCCACAGGAGCACGTGCCCCTGTGAGTGTGCGCAACAAGCATTCCCCCCTCTTAAAAAAAAAAAAGGTTATTGTCAAATGCCAAAAGTCAAACGACAACTTTGAAATGGCAAACAGCAAATGTCAAATCTCAAACTTCAAATGCAAAACGTCAAATACCAAACGCCAAATGTCAAACGTCAAATGCCAAACGTCAAATCCTAAAAGTCAAACTTCATTTTTTCCTAACGCGCCAAAAAAGTATAACTTTAATAATAGTAGTATCACCACTCGACGATAGATTTCGGGACGAGTCATATTTTTCAGGTTTTTGTGAAATGCCAGAAGTCAAACGACAAGTTTGAAAGGTCAAATATCAAACATCTAATGTCCAATATAAAACGTCAAATGTCACCTTTTTCTAACGCCACAAAGGAAGTAAAACTTCAAAAATACTAGTATTACTACTCGCCAATAGATATTAGGAAGAGTCATATTTTTCAGGTTATTTTCAAATGCCAAAAGTCAATCCACAAATGTTAAACGTCAAATATGAAACCTCAAACGCCAAACATCAAATGCCAAACGTCATTTTTCCCTAACGAGCCATAAGAAGTCAAACTTTAATAAATAGTAGTATTACCTAATACTCGCCAATAGATGTCAGGAGGATTTATATTTTTCAAGTTATTGTAAGATTCCAAAAGTCAAACGACAAGTTTGAAACGTCAAATGTCAAACGTCAAAGTCATTTTTCCTCTAAAGAGGTGTAACTTCCTTTAATAGCAATATTAGTACTCGCCAACAGATGTTAAGACGACGCATATTTTTCAGGTTAATGTCAAATGCCAAAAGTCAAATGACAAATTTAAAACGTCAAATGTCAAACATCAACTGTCGAATGTCAAACGTCAAATTTTCACCATTTTTAGGTTTATTAAAAGTACCTCAAGTTGTTCTTTATTTTAAAAGATCTTAATTAAGATTTAACATTTTTATGGATACTTCTAAAGTTAACCACAAAAAAATCTAATTTCAAACAATTTTTAAACCTTATCGCCCCTATTTGAAAATGTTTCCACATGTTCCCTTAAAAGAGAAACACATTTCACTTCATTGGAGGATTAGTGGAGAAGATCCCAACACGACCTTTCCTTATTTTTCCCTATTTGTCCCAGTCTGGTGAAAATAAGTCTGTTTATGCCTTACGATGTTCTACAACGAATGTTAATAACAACAACTTAATTCAGATAAATTCGGGAAAAATTTATGTCTCAAAAGCAAACCAGTTCTGATTTATTGGTGGAAATGTGCGAAGAATAACAATAATTTCTTTTTTAGTTAAAAGATAAAAAGATTTGTTGGAACACGTATTTTATGTTCAGACTTTTTCAATTTTCATAAAAAAGTCATGGAAAGGGAATAAAAATCGAGTTAGTGATATATGGATCTATATCCATTTTTCATAAGTTAAATTTTATTATAATTGATTATGTAAGGTGAATTATAGAAATTCGTACCAAATGGCGTTTTAAAAAAATGCTTAAAAATTATGGACCAATTGACTATTTAATTTTTGCGAAAAAAATAAACGCATAACTGTATTGTTTAGAGAAAACTAAGTAGTATAAGATTTGATTCAGTACCATCTAATGTTTTGCAAAAAAAGGATATAAGTTATGAACCAAACGACAAAAGAAAGTAATCATTAATTTTTGCGAAAAAAATATTAAAACCGATTTTTAGATTAAAATAATCGGTACGAATTTGTCTAATAGAGAAAAATAAGTAATGCAAAATTTGCTTTAGTTTCATTCAATGTTTTTGCCAAAAAAGTATAAAAATTTATGAACCAAATGATAAAAAAAACTTTTGTAAAAAAATATATTAAACAAGGTTTTCTCACTTTATTTCTATGGAAATGATTTAATTTATTTAATGTACAAACATAAAACTCGTCATAGGATAGATTTTTTTAATTATGAACCAAACGACAAAAAAACCCTAATTAATTTTCGCTTTCGTGATATGTAAAATTTTTTATAAATTTATTTACTCAAGTGTATTAAACTGAAAATATAAGTTATATGAGGTTTATTATTGAATTAAGTATCATCGGACGTTATTTCCAACAAAGATATTAAAAATTATGAACCAAACGACATAAGAAAGTTATATTAATTATTTTTTAGAAAAATATTTGACACAAATTGTAAGATTAGAATAAAATTCTATTAAAAACAGAAAGTAACTAATAAAAGCTTCATTATTAAATTCAGTGACATCTGGAGTTTTTCTCTAGAAAGAAAAAATAAAAATTATGAACCAAACGACAAAAGAAGACACTATCCAGTTGTCACGGGTTAAATTTTCGCAAGTGATAAATATTTAATTTGTAAACATAAGCGTCTTCCTACCTTGAAATTTCCCATTATTAAAGATTTACTTGGGTCGGGAACCGGTTGATCTGGTTCGGTATAGATAATCGCCATTATTCTGGCCATAAATTATTCCTAATATCGCTGGAATTATTTTTAGAAGTATATTTATTAAAATTCAGTTTATGTATTCTTGGGGTTATGTTTTTATTTTCACCCGGCCGAGGTACTATTTCTCTTCTTTGTCGATAACTCGACGTATAGTGTTCTACAGTCAGTGTTCCGTTATATTTCTATCTTGCTTACTAAAATTGAAAATGAACGAGGAATTAGGTAATGTTGAGATTTTTGATGATATCTTGATAAATAATAAGATTAGTCGTATCAAACGACCACTGTTTGTTAGTAAATTGGTAGCTGAAGATCCTATGGGTATTGTCCTTATAGTAGTAGAGTCCATTTATTTTGAGGTGTGTCAATCTCATGAATTGTGAAACGTAGAAACTTTCTTTTGACTGTCAACCTTAGTCTCAAGCTGATGCTACTGAAGATTTTCTGGGTTTAAGTTGTAATCTCTGTTCATCGGAGACAATTAATTTTGGATTTACGAAATTAAACCTCAGTTTTTCCTAACGAACAGTATTGGAGTGAGATTTTCCGTTATTTTGGTGGATTCGTTGGAAAATTCCTCGTGAAGGGATATTTAGGAAATCTTCTGTGGTGAGTAACACGTTATTTATTCATGTGGTTGTTCGATTCTTATGGTTCTTTCGTTCCCTATGAGTGTAGGTAGCCTATAGAGCAGACAGTAGGTAGATTTGGTGATTTAAAACCGTTCAGACGGTAAACTGTGGTAGAATTCCCGATTGGTGCAATTAGCAACGAGAATATTGTTCCACCCGTTTACCAGCCAGGGGTGTCACGAGTTTTAAGAAATAAAACAACCCTATCTTAATAGGTGAGTTACTATATTATATTTTTTTTATATATATAAGATTAATAACGCCATATAGACGCAATTTTAGTTTTAATATCTTGATTTTACATGTGTATTTCTTTGTGTATTGTATGTAGGTTTATTTATGTGAAACTAGACTCCTTTTGCTTATTCTTTAACTATTACAAATTAATTTTATGTTAAATTTTGATTTAATTTATTGTTATAATTTTGTCGTGACTAGCAAGTCAAATTTAAGTTTGTTGAGTACATTTAAATCATTAGTTTTGATCATTAATTGTAAATTCAGAGAAGTCAGCTTCTAAATGTTGTATTATTCATTTAAATTCATTTTTATTCTTTCATTGTAGTACAAATTTAAGTTAATGTGTTCAAATTGTATTAAAGTCAGTAAGTCAATTAATTGAGGAGTCATTAAAATTTGTTTGAGCTATTATTAATTCCAAATTACGATTTTAGGGTTCTAGTTACGGGCATAAGTCCTAGTTATAGGCTGAAATCCTAGATACAGGTATAAATCCTAATCCTAGTTAAGGGTTTAAGTCCTAGTTTTTGGTTGAGTTTTGATTGCTGACCTGATACTTAGTCGAGCTTAAGTTAGTTGTGATTTGTGCAAGCCTATTGGTTCTGGGAACAGGCTTGAATTTGGTACCAGCCTAAGTATTGGAGAAGCCTAGGACGACGAGGAGTTGTATCTAGATTATCAGATAAGCTAATTAGATTTAAGGCGCAACTATAGTTAGTTAAGATCTATTTTTCTTGTTTATATTTTTTTTTATATATTGCGTGTGATCACACATTTTTGGATAAAATTCTCTTTTAATATTATTCACATATTCATTTTTTATATAAATATCAATAGCGTTGTCAAGCACGAGGCTTGACAGTTGTGTAAATTCTTAGTTTTTTTATTAAAGAAGGGTCTAGTTGATATTTTGTTTTATTTAGCTCACTTTATCCTTTTTTTTTTATTGTGCAATTCAAATAGTTCTGTTTAATATTTTGAATTTATTTAATTATCTCCAGTGGGTGAAGTAGTGCCTGGAACATCAGGGGTTTCCGATTTTAACCGTACGAATCGGTGGCGCACTCACTTTATTTGGCACTTACCCTCTACAGCTGAGCTGGGCATAATTTGCCAGTAGAGAAACCACTACCGAACTCAGCTGGAGTTGAATTTCAATTAATTAATTTATTTATTTTTCAAAATTTGATTTTGTTCTTAATTTCATTAAAATACGTGGCACAGAAACGTAAAGAAAATTTTCTTCTGATTTTAACCATATATAATATTTACGCAAAATTTTGTTGTTTACAGATACGACACCAAAATATTTTAAATTACACTAAAAAACAAACAAGAGATAATCTAATAATAATGTTTTGAAAATAATATATAAGTAAAAGAAACTTAATACTACCAAATGACAATAATTAGGTTTTATTAAAAATATATCAAAAGTGATTAATTTTTTCGTTGAGAATACTCTCGTAACCGTATTAAGTAAAAAAAAATAGGTAACATGATCAGTCGTTATTTTCATCAATAATATAAAAATTATGAACCAAATGGCATAAAAGTTTCGCTCTATTTATTTTATTTATTTTATGTATATATATATAAATCAGCTCTACAGGCCTAGTGGCCTTTGGCTTCGAGATCTTTCACTCTTCTTTTCCATTTTGCTCTATCTCTCGCTTCCATTTGCCAGTCCCGAACTCCCACACTTCTTAAATCTTCTTTAACTTCTGCTAGCCATTTCTTTCTGGGTCTTCCTCTTCTCCTTTTCCCTCCTTCTCCTTCCATTAATATTCTTTTAACCCATCTGTTATCCTGCATCCTAGCTATGTGTCCCAGCCATCTAGCTCTTTGTGCTTTTGCTACCTGAACAATATTAGGTTGGTTGTATAGTTGTTCCAAATTTTTATTTGTTCTTCTTCTATATTCTCCCTCCTCTGTTTTGATTCCTCCATATATTTTCCTTAATATCTTCCTTTTCCATATCTCTAGTTTGGTTATTAATTTTTTATTCATTGTCCACGTCTCACAAGCATAGGTCACTGTTGGTCTTATTATAGATTGGTAAGCTCTTATCTTTAGTCTTCGTGACATCGTTTTTGACCTTAGTATCTTGTTTAACATTCCAGCCGCTTTGCTTCCTTTTGACAACCTTTTGTCTATTTCCTTCTCTTCCTCTCCCTTGAATGTTACCGTTACCCCTAGATACTCCATTTCCTCCACCTTTTCTATAATGTATTGTCTGTTTCTTGGACAATTGATTGCCAGGGTGGGTGTTTCTTCCTTGTTATTGTCTTTCATTACCATATACTTTGTTTTCGTCTCATTTATTGTTAACCCGTACTCACTTGCTTTACTTTCTAATAGTTTGAAAACATTCTTTATTTCCTTTTTGTTTCTTGCCATTATCACTATGTCGTCCGCATATGCGAGACATTGGTGCCTGTTACCATATATTAACCCATTTGTTCTTATTCCACTTTCTCTCAAAATCACTTCTAGGACCAAGTTGAAGAGAACTGTAGACATTGGGTCACCTTGACGTAGACCCTTTTTTCCTTCGAATTCTTCTGAAACTCCTCCCTCTATTGTTACCTTATTTGCTGTTTGTTTCAATGTCATTTCTACTAGTTTTCTTAGTTTTTTCGGGATGTTTAATTTTTTCAGAGCTTCCATTAGTTTTTTCCTGTTGATCAAGTAAAATGCTTGGCGGAAATCAATAAATACTAAGTGTAGACTTAGATTTTGTTCGTACGTATTTTGTTGTATCAATTTCGTTATGAAAATTTGGTCGATTGTTGATCTTCCTGCCCTGAATCCTGCTTGGTATTCACCTACCTGTATATTATGAAATTTGTCTAGTCGTTTCTTTATTAACTTTGCTAAAACTTTGTATGTAACATCCAAGAGTGCTATTCCTCTGTAGTTATTAACTTCTTCTTTGGGTCCTTTTTTATGTATAGGGATTATAAGTGCATTATTCCAATTTTTCGGCATTTTTTCTTCTTCCCAAATTTTCACTATCAATTTCCATAATCTTGTTTGAAGCTCTTCTCCTCCCTGCTTTAGGATTTCAGCTGTCATGTCATTCTCTCCCGCACTCTTATTATTTTTTAGCTCAAGTATACAATCTTTTATTTCTTCTTTAGTTGGAACGTTTAATTCTATGTCCTCATCTATCCCTTCTTCTTCACTGCTACTGTATTCCTGTTTTCTCACTACTTCTTCTTCTTCATTCAATATCTTATTAAAATACTGTGCGAAAGTGTTTAATTTCTCATTTATATCCCCCACCAGGAGTCCATCTTCACTTTTTACATATCGGGGGCCTTTCTGTTCTTTTCCTTGTGAACTTTTTATTCCTTGGTAGAAGTTCCTGATCTCCTTGTTCTTATAAGATTCTTCTATACTATAAAGTTCCTGTTCTAGCTGCTTCCTCTTTTTTTCTCTGCAGACTCTTTTTGCTACCTTCCTTGCATGTTCGTAGTTAGTTTTATTTTCTACCGTGTTTTTTTCCAGCACTTTTATTCTCATTTTTCTTCTATTTTCTAAAACTTGTTCGCATTCTTTATCAAACCATTTATTTGCTGGTTTTTTCTTGTCTACTCCTAGTGTTCTTTCCATGACATCTTTCATTATTTTTTCTATCTGAACCCATTCTTCATCTATCTCTTTCTTTTGCGGTTGTTTATTCAGCTCTTTCTTGATTTCTTGTCTGAATTGTGTCGCTGTTCTCACATCGTTCAGTTTTTTTACATCGTATTTCTTCCTTCTTCTCTTATCCTTATTTTTATTTATATCTGGTCTTACTTGTTTTAGTCTTCCTATCACCAAGAAATGGTCACTGTCCGCGTCAGCTCCTCTATAGCTTCTTACATCCATAACGGACCTTGCGTGCTTCTTCTCAATTAGTACATGATCTATCTGGTTCCTTACTGATCCATTTGGGGCTACCCAGGTCTCTTTATCAATGTTCTTATGGTTAAATGCTGTGCTTACTATCTTCAGATTATTCTCTAGCGCAAGTTCTATTAATCTTTTCCCATTATCGTTAGTTTCTTTGTGTTTACTTTTACCCCCTGTTACATTTTTATATTCTTCCTCCTGACCCACTTTGGCGTTCATGTCACCTAATATGCACTTTATATCAAATTTTGCTTGATCACTCAGTATTCTGTCTACTTCTTCATAAAATTTTGTCTTTATATCTGCGTCTTTATTTTATGTAACCCGAATAAATTTTGTTAAATTAGAATATAATTCTATCAAACAGAGGAAATAAGTAATAAAATCATGCTTATTTAACTTAGTGACATCTGGTGTTTTTCCTAAGAAAAAGTAATAAAAATTATGAACCAAACGACAAAAGAAAACATTAATCAATTTTCGTGAAAAAATATATCAAAAGTGGGTCGTCGTTTCCGCGGTGTGTAAAAATAATCGCAAATTCTCTGCATTTCCATGTAAGTGTCTCTCTATCTGTGCAACGCAGAGCCCGACTATCATTTCAATTTACATTTTTTTAGATTAGAATACACGCACCACTCTATCAACAAAAAAAAAAGAGAAAAAAACGTGAAAATATTATGCCAGTCGACTGCTATTGACCTAAAAATACGGTTTTATGCAAATATAAATATTTTCATCAATTAACACAAATTGAATTATTCAATCAAAGAGCTACCGACATATTGAAAGCATTAAAAATCGTTTAACTGTTAAATCGATTTATTTATATTATTTTCTGCTTATAATTAACTTTTTTAATTTTTCCTTATTAATTAATGAAAAAAAATAAACAAAACTGTTCTAATTGTGACAAAAGTGTAAATCTAATCACAGTAAGTAACAATTTTTGACAAGAATGACAGTCACTGATAAATCAACGACAATTTATAACAAGAATGACAGAATGTAAATGACATGTTGACAAGATTGAGAAGAAATGACAAATTAATGACAATCTATGACAGGAATGACAGTCAGTGAGAAATCAATGAAAATTTATCACAAGATTGACAGTTTGTGACAAGAATGATAGTTAGGAGAAATTAAATGACAAAACTAACAGTTGCTCATAATCCTAGACAAGATTGAGAGCAAGTAACAAATTTTGACAAAAATGACAGTCACTGATAAATCAACGACAATTTATGACAACAATGACAGAAAATAAATAACATTTTTGACAAGATTGACAGTAAATGACAAATTAATGACAGGAATGCCAGTCAGTTGGAAATCAATGAACATTTATCACAAAATTGACAGTTTATGACAATAATGATAGTTAGGAGAAATTAAATGACAAAACCGACAGTTGCTCATAATCCACGACAAGATTGAGAGTAAGAAACAATTTTTGACAAGAATGACAGTCACTGATAAATCAACGACAATTTATGACAGGAATGACAGAAAATAAATAACATTTGTGACAAGATTGACAGAAAATGACAAAATAATGACAGGAATGACAGTCAGTTACAAATCAATGACAGTTTATGAAAAAATTGACAGCCAGTAACAAGCTGAAAGACAAAATTATCAATTAGTCAAATGACACCAGAACTGACTTTTAGGTGTCAAATTATTCTCCTTTAAAACTTTATTTAAATCAAAAATTGATAGTTAGTGGACCTATGCTAACATATGGTGCTGTCGTGTGGTGGCCTAAAGTGAAACAAACGACAGCTATCAAAAAATTAAACCAAATTCAAAGATCAGCATGCCTTCTCGTAACAGGAGCCATGCGAAGCACACCGACCAGCGCAATGGAAGTCATACTTGGTCTCACCCCCCTTGATATATTTGTTAAGGAGGTCGCATTGATGACCATGGTACGCTTTCGCACGGTTGGTATCGAACCCACTGTAGGGACTGGCACCTATAGGAATAGTCTGTGGAGGGAATCGATAAAAGTGATACCACTCTTACAGGCAGTCACGGATGCCGTCGCACCAAGATTTGTCTTTGACAAACCCTACAAAATATTAACAAACAAGACAGCAGACCCCAACGTAGTGAACGCTCTGAGCGTATATACGGATGGATCAAAAACAAAGCAAGGTGTAGGATGTGGAATTTACTCTAGATCCTTAAGCCTAAAAACAAAATGGGCTATGGATGGCTTGTCAAGTGTGGTTCAGTCAGAACTCACAGGCATAACCATAGCTGCAAAAGAATTAATCAATAGGAACATCACAGGCAGGAATATAAACATATATACAGACGGCCGACAAGCACTACTGACCTTGAATAGACCACGTTTCACTTCAAGTTTAGTACTAGAATGTCACCAATCTCTAACTGAGGCCAGCCAGAATAACGTGGTCACTCTCAGCTGGATCAAAGGACATGGGAACTCTAAAGGCAACCGCATTGCGAACAATTTAGCAAAGAGGGCTGCGGGCTACAGATATGTTAGCCATCGCCCGTCTACCAAGCTAACATTGTCCGCAGTCGTGGACCTTATTAAACAGCACTCGCACCAAAAATTTATACAGTGCTCGGATGAAACTACGAACTGTAGACTGGCCAGAGAGTTATTACCTCATCCTGGCGAGGAAACAGCAAAAAAATTTAAGGCATTGACCAGACAAAATCTCCGAACAGCCGTGGGAATCCTGACAGGTCACTGCCAATTGCGACAACATCTCTTTAGGATGAAATTAACAGAATCGCCGCTATGCAGAGGCTGCGAACAAGAAGAGGAAACAGTAGAACACATTATGTATGACTGCTCTGCTTTTTCTGAAATCAGAAGATCCGTGTTGGGCGAGTATTGGCTTACACCAGCCGATGTCAGGGAGATCCCCCTCGGGAGCCTCATCACCTATTTTAAATCAATAGGCCTGGTGACATCCTGAGGTGAGGATATCCCTACACACGGGAGGATGCACAATGGGTCATATGTGGCCTCAGTGCTGGCTGAGCACTAGCTCGCCCCTCCCAAACTTCCAGATCCAGATGATAGTTAGTGGAAACTAAATAAAAAAATTGACAGAAAATGATAATCCTAGACAAGTTTGAGATTAAGTAAGCATTTTTGACAAGAATGACAGTCACTGATTAATCAACGACAATGTATAACAAAAATGACAGAAAGTAAATGACATTGTTGACAAGATTGACAGATAATGACAAATCAACGACAATCTGTGACAGGAATGACAGTCAGTGACAATTTATAAAAAGATTGTCAGTCAGTAATACATTAAATGACAAAAGTGATACTTTTTGATAATATGACATGATGTGACATTTAGATGTCAAATTATTATCGTTTAAAACTTTTTTTAAAAACAATTTTTCGTCACAGCAATCTTTAAATGACAAAATTGGCAGAAAATAATAATCCTAGACAAGTTTAAGATTAAGTAAGCATTTTTGACAACAAGGACAGTCACTAAATAATCAACGACAATGTATAACAAGAATGACAAAAAGTAAATGACAAGTTGACAAGATTGAGAGAAAATGACAAATTAATGACAATCTATGACAGGAATGACAGACAGTGACAAATCTATGACAATTTATGAAAAAATTGACAGCCAGTAACAAACTGAAAAACAAAATTGACAGTCAGTAACAATTTATGACAAGCATGACAATCATTGTGTAATCAACTACAATTTATGACAAGAATGACAGAAGTTGATATCATTTTGGACAAGATTGAGAGTAAATGACAAATCAATGACAATCACTGACAGGAATGACAGTCAGTGACAAATCAATGAAAATTTATGAAAAGTTAAGAGTAAGAAAGAGCTTTTTACAAGAATGACAGTCACTACAATTTATGACAAGAATGACAAACAGTAAATAACATTGTTGACAAGATTGAAAGATACATTTGTTCGTCACAGCAATATTGAACAAAGTATAACAAGATTTTAATTTTCATAAAAGTTTAACGATTTCCAGAAAAGTATATAAAAATCTTTCATCTACTTGTTTTAAAAAGAGTTTCCCTTAGATCAATCTCAAACAAAGTATAACAGAATTGTGATTTTTACTTCTTTATTTACTTATTTGTTTAATCTATACAATGTTTACCCATTTTTTAAATTATCTTTATACAGTAAATATTGATATCAAAACACTTTCCTCGTAGAGTTTTTTGTGACATAATGGTGAAAATTCACGCTTATTCATAATTTTATTCGGGAAAACGCCAAAAAATAACCATTGGGGCGTTAGGAATAACGAAACGCAAACTGAAATGTAATTTTAAATCACGTGAGTTAGTTCGTTACTTTCCTTTACTTTCCTTTTACTTGGCTATAGAGTGCGAATGAGTGGAATAAGGGTGTGTGGAGGTTCAATAATTGTTATTCGTTGAATAATATCTCCCAAAAAGGGATTAGGTAATTGAATTTTCCGTTATAAGTGACTTGTTAACAACAAAATTTAAATTTCCTTTTTGTGGAATGGTCTGAGATTAAATTTAACAATTGGACTTTGTAATAACCTGTCAGATTAATTAATCATGCTGATAGCAAACGAACAAACAATTATATAAATGTCTTTAAAAGCTTAGATTTGTAGAGGACTGCAAAAGAGGTACAATAATTAGAGTTAATTCTGATAATAAACAATGTGTTCATGAAGTTGAATTAACGTCAATATCAGTTTAGTCAGTTCAAGTGTCATGTCAGTTTTCTTAATGTTAGTTTTGTCAATGTCAGTTCTGTCAATTTAAGATCTGTCAATGACAGTTCTGACAATGTCATTTGTTTAAATGAAGTTGAATTTATGTCAATGTCAGTTGAGTGAAATGTAGTTATTTACACAATTGACATTGACAATGTTAATTGTGTAAATGTCAGTTATGTTAATTTTAGTTGTGTCAATGTCTATTCTGTCAATATCAGTAAAATTAAAGTTAGTTGTGTTAATGTATGTTGTATAAATGACAGTTATGTCATTGTCAATCGTGTCAGCTGTGTCAAGGTTAATTGTTTTAATGACACGTTTGTTAATTTCATTTGTGTTAATATCATTTGTGTCAATGTTATTTGTGTCAATGTCATTTGTTTCAATGTCACTTGTGTCAATGTCACTTGTGTCAATGTCACTTGTGTCAATGTCACTTGTGTCAATGTCACTTGTGTCAATGTCATTTCTGTCAATGTCATTTCTGTCAATGTCATTTCTGTCAATGTCAATCGTGTCAGTTGTGTAAAGGTTAATTGTTTTAATGACACGTGTGTTAATTTCATTTGTGTTAATGTCATTTGTGTCAATGTTATTTGTGCCAATGTCATTTGTTTCAATGTCACTTGTGACAATGTCACTTGTGTCAATGTAATTTCTGTCAATGTCAATCGTGTCAGCTGTGTAAAGGTTAATTGTTTTAATGACACTTGTGTTAATTTCATTTGTGTTAATGTCATTTGTGTCAATGTTATTTGTGTCAATGTCATTTGTTTCAATGTCACTTGTGTCAATGTCACTTGTGTCAATGTCACTTGTGTCAATGTAATTTCTGTCAATGTCAATCGTGTTAGCTGTGTAAAAGTTAATTGTTTTAATGACACGTGTGTTAATTTCATTTGTGTTAATGTCATTTATGTCAATGTTATTTGTGTCAATGTCATTTGTTTCAATGTCACTTGTGTCAATGTCACTTGTGTCAATGTCACTTGTGTCAATGTTACTTGTGTCAATGTCATTTCCGTCAATGTCAATCGTGTCAGCTGTGTAAATGTTAATTGTTTTAATGACACGTGTGTTAATTTCATTTGTGTTAATGTCATTTGTGTCAATGGCATTTGTGTCAATGTTATTTGTGTCAATGTTATTTGTGTCAATGTCATTTGTTTCAATGTCACTTGTGTCAACGTCACTTGTGTCAATGTCACTTGTGTCAATGTCACTTGTGTCAATGTCACTTGTGTCAATGTCACTTGTGTCAATGTCACTTGTGTCAATGTCACTTGTGTCAATGTCATTTCTGTCAATGTCAATCGTGTCAGTTGTGTAAAGGTTAATTGTTTTAATGACACGTGTGTTAATTTCATTTGTGTTAATGTCATTTGTGTCAATGTTATTTGTGTCAATGTCATTTGTTTCAATGTCATTTGTGTCAATGTCACTTGTGTCAATGTCACTTGTGTCAATGTAATTTCTGTCAATGTCAATCTTGTCAGCTGTGTAAAGGTTAATTGTTTTAATGACACGTGTGTTAATTTCATTTGTGTTAATGTCATTTGTGTCAATGTTATTTGTGTCAATGTCATTTGTTTCAATGTCACTTGTGTCAATGTCACTTGTGTCAATGTCACTTGTGTCAATGTCATTTCTGTCAATGTCAATCTTGTCAGCTGTGTAAATGTTAATTGTTTTAATGACACGTGTGTTAATTTCATTTGTGTTAATGTCATTTGTGTCAATGTCATTTGTGTCAATGTTATTTGTGTCAATGTTATTTGTGTCAATGTCATTTGTTTCAATGTCACTTGTGTCAATGTCACTTGTGTCAATGTCACTTGTGTCAATGTCACTTGTGTCAATGTCACTTGTGTCAATGTCACTTGTGTCAATGTCATTTCTGTCAATGTCATTTCTGTCAATGTCAATCGTATCAGTTGTGTAAAGGTTAATTGTTTTAATGACACGTGTGTTAATTTCATTTGTGTTAATGTCATTTGTGTCAATGTTATTTGTGTCAATGTCATTTGTTTCAATGTCACTTGTGTCAATGTCACTTGTGTCAATATCACTTGTGTCAATGTAATTTCTGTCAATGTCAATCGTGTCAGCTGTGTAAATGTTAATTGTTTTAATGACACGTGTGTTAATTTCATTTGTGTTAATGTCATTTGTGTCAATGTTATTTGTGTCAATGTCACTTGTGTGAATGTCACTTGTGTCAATGTCACTTGTGTCAATGTCACTTGTGTCAATGTAATTTCTGTCAATGTCAATCGTGTCAGCTGTGTAAAGGTTATTTCTTTTAATGACACGTGTGTTAATTTCATTTGTGTTAATGTCATTTGTGTCAATGTTATTTGTGTCAATGTCATTTGTTTCAATGTCACTTGTGTCAATGTCACTTGTGTCAATGTAATTTCTGTCAATGTCAATCGTGTCAGCTGTGTAAAGGTTAATTGTTTTAATGACACGTGTGTTAATTTCATTTGTGTTAATGTCATTTGTGTCAATGTCATTTGTGTCAATGTTATTTGTGTCAATGTTTTTTGTGTCAATGTCACTTGTGTCAATGTCACTTGTGTCAATGTCACTTGTGTCAATGTAATTTCTGTCAATGTAATTTCTGTCAATGTCAATCGTGTCAGCTGTGTAAAGGTTAATTGTTTTAATGACACGTGTGTTAATTTCATTTGTGTTAATGTCATTTGTGCCAATGTCATTTGTGTCAATGTCACTTGTGTCAATTTCACTTGTGTCAATGTCACTTGTGTCAATGTCACTTGTGTCAAGGTCATTTCTGTCAATGTCACTTGTGTCAATGTCAAATGTCAAAGAATTTGACTTCTATAGACAAAAATATTTTAAAGATATTACTTTTTGTGTTTAGTGACCTTTTTTAAATTAATTTAAGATTTATCTGATTATTCTCAATCAGTAAATGGAACGTCTGTCAGTTATTTAAATAAAAATTAAATTTTTAATGTAAACCGTAAAGACATAAAATCATAATATTTGAATAAACACAACTTTATTAAGAGTTAATTTTGGAATAATTTTTATTGCTTAATAACAAACTTGAACCGGATCATGTAAATATTTTAATATTTGTTTACATTTTATTGACAATTTGTTAGACATAAATCTTATTTAAAATAAAGTATGAATAGAAAAATTAGTCTCTAAACATTTTGAAATTCAAATTTCTAAAACTAGTAGCAGTATAAGTTACATTGTATTGATTGTATTTTCACTCTATCGGTGATTTACCTGGTGTGTGAATCGCCCTTAAGGAAATCAGTCTCTAAGATTTGTTTTATTTTTTTGTGAGAGTTTTGTTGAAATGTATTTTCCTGGAGGGCGCACTCCGTTGGTGATTCTCCGGGAGTGTAAGTCGCCCTTAAGGAAATCAGTTTCTAAGATTTTTTTGTGAGAGTTCATGTTGATCAGTATTCTCCTAAGGGGCGCACTCTGTCGGTGATTCTCTGGGAGTGTGAATCGCCTTTAAGGAAATCGGTCTCTAAGATTTGTTTTTTTTTTGTTGGATTTTTCTTCGAGGGTGCACCCTGTCGGTGATTCTCCGGCAGTGTAATTCGCCCTTAAGAAAATCGGTTTCTAAGATCTGATTTTTTGTGAGAGTTCATGTTGATATGTATTTTCCTCAGGGGCGCACACTGTCGGTGATTCTCCGGGAGTGTGAATAGCTCTTAAGAAAAAAATCTGTCTTTAAGATTTGATTTTTTTGTGAGAGTAATTTTCCTCAGTAGCGTACTCTGTCGATGATTCTTCAGGAGTGTGAATAGCCCTTAAGATAAACGGTTTTTAAGAGTTTTTTTGTGAGAGTATATGTTGATATGTTTTCTCCTAAGGGCCGCACTCTATCAGTAATTCTCCGGGGGTGTGAATCATCCTTAAGGAAATCGGTTACTAAGATTGTTTTTTGTGACAGTTTATGTTGATATATATTATAACATATTATATAACTTGCTCAGAATTATTTTATAAGTGATTATGCTATAATAATAATAAATTTTACCTTTCTTTTTTTTTTAAATTTGAAATGAAATTGTAATTATGGTAAATGCAAATTAATATCTATGATTTTAAATATAATGAGTTTTTTTTATATACACCTGGCAATACTCATATCTCAGGGCAGAATTTAAAGATTAAAAAAAAATTAAATAAATTAATTTTGATACTTTTATGTGCAGAATATAAATTTTTAACACTTATGAACCAAACTACGTTATAATGATGAATTTCTAAAGGAAGAATCTCTTAACCTTACTTTATATCTTGAACGGTAGATATTGAAATGCAATATCAAAGCTATACGTAGTGAATTAAATGAAAATAAAAACTCTGAATCTAATTACAACTTGAAAAGTGAAAATTATCTTACAAACTAGTGAAAAAATGTTCAGTTAAATAGTGGAAAAGTGTTTATTTATAGTATAAAAAGAAATAACATACAAATTTTTATTTCTAAATGAGAATAAGGTACCGTGATTTCTTTATGCCTTGGCTGCATCCATTCAGGACCAATTTTGAAGATTTCAAAAGAAAAATTTCTTTGTATCTCTGGATAATCTGCTATCTAATAAACTGGTAAGTCGATCTATTACTTCTTATCTGGTTATATGCTGAATTACTCTTCTTAAACTCAATAAACGTACTTCTCTGCCAATATACTGCTAAGCTTCCGCTTTTCAAGACTTTATATTTACTTAAAAATCAAATTCTCTTCTTACCATTTACTTTCCATTAGTTCTTCTTAACTTTGACAATAATCTTAATTTGATTCAACCTTTATTTGTTGAATATTTTTTAAAAAAACTCAAAATTTCAACAGGAGAAAATTTATTACGTGTGACTTCTTTAACAAACTTAAACTATACATATTCCCTTTCTTTTTACCTACTTGATTATATGTCCAATAAATTAAAAATTAAATACTTGATTTATTACTCTGATTTGTACAATTTCTGTTATGTCAAAATCCTATTTTTTTTATTGTCAAGCACAAGCACTGCAGGAAAAATTCTTTAAGGCGCTCTGAGAGCGGTGTGTGTGCGAAGAAAGCGATTCACGTTGTTCTTGAATCGTTGAAGGTTATATTCGGTGGGAAATACGGCCTCAAAAAGGCCGTTCCACAAAGAGGATGTCCTCCAGAAGAAAGAGTTCTTAAACAATGATGTTCGAGGAGTATTAAGTTGAACCACATAGGGATGGGCGGAAGTGGTTTGTCGTGTATTTCTGCTATGAATTGCTCTAGGTGGAATCAAGCGGGCAATGTCAGTAGAACACTTGCCATGGAAATATTTGTAAAAGAGGGTCAAATCACCAACCTGTCTTCGATGTTCTAAGCTGCCGAGGTTCTTGGTTAGCTCGTGGTCACCGATCAGGCGAATGGCTCTCCTTTGGATGGAATCCAACAACCGAAGGGTATGCTTCGGTGCAGAACTCCAGACATGAGAGCAGTATTCCAGTGATGGTCGAATCTGGGCTTTGTAGAGTGTCAAAAGTTGTTGTGGTGTATACAGCTTTTTGGTACGGAAAAGTACTCCGAGTTTCTGTCCTGGCGATTGTTACCACGTGATTATGCCAAGACATATCTCCTCCCAGATTGACACCCAGTAAGTTAATAGACGAAGCCAGTGGAATTGCGTGTCCTGCCATGACTATATCTGGTTCTGCAATGTTAACCTTCTTAGAGAAAACTGCTGCCTGGGTTTTTTTAGCGTTAAATTCGACTTGGTTACTGTCACCCCAAGACAAAATTTCTTCCAGGTCTTTATTGAGTCGTGATACTTCATGCTGTCTGCGAAGATGTGTGTCAGCAGCCGATGTTCGAGAATTCAAAGTAAACGATGAGATAAGTGTGCTGTCATCAGCAAAGCTATAAATTGGATTTTCTGTCTTCGCTAGAAGGTCGTTAATGTATAGTAAGAAGAGGGTTGGGGATAATATGGACCCCTGAGGAACACCAGCATTGATGGTAAAGGTGTCCGAGAGAAACCCGTCAATCGCCACTTGCAGAGAACGGTCCTGAAGAAAGCTAGAAAGCCATGAACAGAATCGACCGGGCATACCGTAGGATCGCAGTTTACTTAGGAGCCCCTCGTGCCAGACACGATCAAATGCTTTAGAAATGTACAGTGCAATAGCCCGGGACTCCCCATGATGTTCGACTGCGTTGCTCCAAAGATGACATATGCTAGGAGGTCTCCTGTTGATCTGGACTTACGAAAGCCGTACTGATGGTCGCTGATAATATTAAGGCCCTCTAGGTACTTTAGAAGTTGTTGGTTAATAGCTTTCTCCATCACTTTGATATAACTGAAAGCAATGCGACAGGTCGATAGTTGTTTGGCATGGTTTTCTTGCCTTTCTTTGGTATAGGCTGAACTCTTGCCTTCTTCCAGCAAGATGGAAATATTCCTTTTTTGTAGGATAGGTTAAAAAGTCTACAAAATATTGGTGTTAGCTCATCAGCGCATTCCTTGAGCACTATAATAGGAATTTTATCTGGACCAGAAACCTTCCTGACATCGAGCCCTTTAAGAATTCGTTTGACAGGACGCTGACGGAATACGATATCAGTCATTTCCGATTGAACTGCTGGAATGTTCGGTGGTGTTTTTCCCTGAAAGTCTACGTTGGAATGAGAAGAAAATAGTTCTGCCAGTAAGTTTGCTTTATCTCCGGCTGTGGTTGCTATTGTGCCGTCGGAACGTGTTAGAGGTGGAATATTTGATTTGGTAAAATTTTGACTGACGGCCTTAGCGACTGACCAAAAAGACCTAGATCCGTTAGGACTGGCAAGAAGTTTGTTTTTGATCCTCGTGTTATGCGTCTCTTTGCTTTGATCTATCGTTTGCTTACACTGGTTTCGAGCGGTAACAAGGGTGGTGCGATTCTCAGCCGTTGGATTTTTACGCCACTGTCGGTAAGCTAGATTTTTAGATCTGACTGCGCGCTCGCAGTTTTTGCTAAACCAGGGCTTGCCGTTAGAAGGGGGCTTATTGGAATAAGGAATAAAGGCTTCCATGCCAGTTAGAATGACATCGGAGACCTCTTGAGCACAAACGGATGGATCATCAGAAGAAAAGCACACGTTCAGCCAAGGAAAAGTGTGAAAATGGTTCTTCAGGTCTTCCCACCTGGCTGATCTGTAATGCCAAATCTTGCGAGGTTTAGGAGGCTGCTCAGAACAAATTGGTAGCTCGCTTAGTGTTGAAATAAGTTTGTGATCGGAAGATCCCAGCGGAGACTGAACGGAGATAGTGTATAGGTCTGGGTTTGATGTCAAAAAAAGATCCAACAGACTAGCAAAATCACCATCTCGGTCTGGTATCCGCGTTGGTTCTTCTAATATACATTTAAATTTCAGAATTTTTCATTTCCTCAAACGTTAAACCAATAACAAACAAATATTATGGCTTTGAAAATTGATATTGCATATTTTAAAAGTAAGTATTTCTTTATTCCGTCTGTGAATTAAATTATTTTATATTAGAAATTATGTATCTTTAATATTTATGTTTTAACATTTATTTTTCTTGTTTTATTTAAATGTAATTATTGAAGTAAAACTTCTTTAGCGACACTAGGAGTAAAAAAGTTATTCTAACGGACGTGACGTCATTCTAATAACAGAAACCGGAAACAAAACCTAATACTGACACGATTTTGCATGGGCGCCGGCAGCAGGGTGCAAGAGTGTGCGCTTGCACCCCCCTGCTATGAAAGAAAATACCTGAATTTACCAGAAAATTATATATTTTTTTAATTTTTTTATTAAATTATTGTTTGAATAAAAACTAAAGGCGTCGCGGTTGCTGTCCAAATCATTCTACATTCTATATATATATTAGATCATAATAGTGTGTAGATGCAGATGCACCCCCTGAAAATAATCCTAGCGGCGCTCATGCGATTTTGCCTCCTATATGAAATAAAATTAAATCTGTAATTGTATGAATTGACAGCTGATCATCTTGTCAATCGAAATACATTGTATAAATAGTTTTTTGTGTATAAAGTGTTTGTATTAAATATGAATAAACAATGTGGATTTATTAATGAAGAAAGTGATGAAAAAATATTGATTGAAAATGAGTGAATAGGTAGGTACTCTATATGCATAAATTTTATTTTTGGTGTGTAATTACACTATTTATACCTAATTATTTATACCTATTATTTATACCTAGCTATTTTCGTTTTATAGACTTAAAGAGCTAAAAAGAAAAATAAATTGTGAACGTCAAAGGGGATATTATAAACGCCAGAAAGATTTGAAGAAAAATGACAAAAATGAAAAAATGATGAGACAGCCACATTCATTATGATTTGATTAAGTAAGTTTATATACATACATACATATTATGATAGTAAATAATTGTTTATACGGAATCTTTACGTTGAGTAAAGAAGCATGTTGCACGTTTTTGTTTATAAAATAATAATATTCAAAATATTTTAACACTTTCTTATACTTATTTTAGGTTTGGTTAGGTAGCCATAAAGGCCATAAAACCACTAGTCAAGATGGCTGACCTTTGACCACCAATAACAGATCCTTCGTAGACGTGAAGGAAACAAACTTAACTCAGGATTTTAAATTTTATGGAATATGCTATAAAATGCTACAAAATGAAATGGTTATCTAACTATCGAAGGCTCTTGTGTTGTGATGTATTACAATAAGGTAGATACAGCTACAAAATCACACATTCTAAACGTAATGTGTGTATATTTTTAATATTGTTTACCTATTATTGAAGCAAAACTTCTTTAGGCACGACTAGGGGTAGATTCTAACGGAAGATTCTGATGGAAGTAACTGTATAATTTCAGCTATGGGAGGAGTTTAAATTTCCGAAATTTATTTATGAAATTTTCAAACGGTTTCAAATACATTAATGGTATTTATAGACTAAAATCTATGTTTCACATTTTAGTTATCATAAACCTATTATTTCATATATAAAAAAAATAATGATAACTTTCAAATTCCTATTTCTAATCAATAATATAAATATAACATCTCATTTTTTTTGTAAAGTATATAGGCAATAAATATGATTGAATTGTAATTAAATATTTATTTTCCGATACGTACGTCAACAAGTTTTACTTCAATCGCGCGTAAAGGTTACACGCACACTCTTTTTTTTAATTTAAATTATTTCAAATTAACAATATGTATCATTAAAATTTATATATTTTTTTTATATTTAATTTTCTTGTTTTACTTAAACGTGATTATTTTAATTTAAATTATGTCAACTAATTAGATAAATTTTTAAAATAGATATATATTAAATATCTAATCTTATATTCGATTTTCTTATTTTGATTTTCCTTTTTTAGGAATGAAGAGAATAATTCTTAAAATACTGAAGAAAATTAGAACGAATTATACAAATTATAATTCTTTGTACTCCACCCTGGGATCAAGAATATTTTCCTTTTTTTTTATTTAATCATTATTTTATTTAATTTATTTTATTAAATATAGCATATAATCTCATATCATCTCAATATATTTTCCTCAGGGGTATACTTTTTTGTCTTTATGATTATATACAAAACTAAATTGACAACCCTCGCAAAACATTTTAATGCTTTAATACCTAGTATCTAATTTTCTAACCGTACTCGTATAAACTTTTACCTTCTTGATACATATTTAAAAAAAAATTAACAAACTTTTCTAATATCATTGTATACGAGCACTATTAGCGCGAATACACGTTTTCTAAAAGAAAATAAAAAGTAAATTTTCAGGAAAAACAGCGCATGAGCTAAAAAGCTATCCCGCCAATATATAACTTTAAGAATTTATCAGTATGCCGGCAGTTCTGTTAAAATATTCGGTGAGGATTTTATATAATAGATATATATATAAAAAATATAGTGTGTTTTTATGAGTTTTCTTTTGTGTGAAAAATCATAATGGAATCGGTGGAAAATGAAGTGGAGGAAATGGCGTCTTTGAATAAAACTGGAAGTTTAAAAAATGATAGTAATATTGATCAGTTTTATTTTTATGAAGTAAGTAAATATTTTAGTTTGTTTTGAAATGTTCAAAAATATTTTTTTGTAGATAAAGGTTTTTTAAACATTTATTAAAAGTTGTATTATTGTTCATATTTCTGAATAGCTAGAATTTTCATAAATAAGTTATTTATTTAAGAGTTATTTTTGATTTTTTGATCTCTTTATGTAAACAAATTCAATATGTAAGCAAATAAACCAAAAAATGTTTTCACAAAAAAAAGTCTTTAGTAAACTTGATATTTGTTTCAAAATATAAATAACTACTGAACCAAACAACGTTTTTATTATAGGAAAAACCATTAAAATTTCATATTATTTTTAACGTAATTTTATGCTTTAATGAACTTATGTCAAATATGTTAAGTAGAGGGTAATTTGTTGTAAAGAGATAAATGGGATAAAGTTAATGATATCATGTCAAATATTAATGAAATAGTGAGCATTTATGCATTTTAACACTCAAATTGGCCTCAGATTTGAACCATGAGGAACACCTAATATAAAAACGTTGTTTGGTTCATTAGTGGTATATAAATATGGGACTAGATTTGCATTCTGAAAGACAAATTTATCAGCGATGAAAGGAAATTTCATTTTCCCTTATAACGATGCTGTCTTTTTACAGATTTGTGTCAATTATGTTAAGAAGAGAGTATTTTTTTGTATAAATTTCGTATAATTGATATAATATAGTTGATATTATGTAAAAGTTTATTGAAATAATGAGCATTTATGTATATTAAAACTTAAATTGGTCCCATATTTGATCCATGAGGAACACCTAATATAAAAACGTTGTTTGGTTCATTAGTTGTATATTAATATGGGAGCAGATTTGCACTCTGAAAGACAAATTTATCGGCGATAAAAGGAAATTTAATTTTCTTTTATGGCGATGCTGTATTTTGACATATTTGTGTCAATTATATTAAAAAAAAAGAGTATTTTTTTGTAGAAATACAAAATTTCGTATAATTTATTGATATAATGTAAAAGTTTAATAAAATAATGAGCATTTATGTATATTAATACATAAATTGGCCCCAGATTTGAACCTTAAGGAACACTTAATATAAAAACGTTGTTTGGTTCATTATATATATATAGCACAGTACTGCAGGCCTTTGAGGCCCATGACTTTTTTTCTTTATCGTTCTTCAACTGCCTTAACAATTTCTCTCCACAGGTTGCGATTCTGTACTTTTGCACCCCAATTTGGTTCTACCTCTCTGATATCTTCCAACACCGCGTCCAACCATTTTTTCTTTGGTCTCCCTCTTTTTCTTTTACCTCCTTCTCCTTCTTTAATGACCTTTTTTGCATATCTATCTTCTGGCATCCTCCTAGTATGCCCGAACCATCTCACCCTTTGAGCTTTTATGAAGCTTGTTACTGATGGGTATTTATAAAGATCTTTCAATTCTTGGTTAGTTCTTCTTCTCCAGAGTCCTTCATCTGTTTTTATTCCCTCCAGAATTTTCCTTAGTACCTTCCTTTCCCATATATCCAGTTTTGTTTCTTCCGCTTTTGTTAAAACCCATGTTTCGCTTCCGTATGTCACTGTTGGTCGTATTATTGTTCGATAAATTTTAATTTTGGCTTCTCTAGATAACTCCTTTGATCTTATTAACTTATTTAAAGATCCCACAGCTTTACTTCCTTTCACTAATCTTTTATTTATTTCTTTCCATTCTTCGTTTTTATTTGTCAGCGTTGCACCCAAGTATTCGAATTCACAGACTTTTTCAATTTTATATTTTCTGTCCTCCCCCGCTTTAATCTCTATATATTCTTTTCTACCGTCCACATTCTGATGGTTTAGCACCATATATTTTGATTTCTTCTGATTTATACTAAGTCCGTAATTTTTTGCAGCCTCTTCCAACTTACAGAACGCTCTTTCCAGTTCCTTCCTTGTTCTGGTTAGCAAAGCTAAATCATCTGCATATGCAATTATCTGTTGCTTGTGGTGATAAATAAGCCCTGTTGTTTGTATGTTGCTATCTCGTACAATTTTTTCCAACACTGGATTGAAAACCGTTGTCGATATTGGATCTTCTTGCTTTAATCCTTTTTGGACTCTAAATTTGTCTGATACAGTAGTTCCTTCGCTCGTTACTCTGCTGTATGAATTGTCTAATGTCATCTTGATTAGCTTCACGATTTTTTTTGGTATTCCTAGTAAGTTCAAGGCATTATACATTTTGTTTCTATATATTGTATCATAAGCCTGCTTAAAATCTACAAACATGACATGTAGTCCTAAGTTTCGCTCGTAGCTTTTATCCATTATTGTCTTAAGGGTAAATATTTGATCTGTTGTTCCTCTTCCTTTCTTGAAACCTCCTTGGTATTCTCCCACTATTCTTTCTTGGTACACATTCAATCTGTTTCTCAAAACTCTAGCCAGAACTTTGTACACCACATCCAGAAGTGATATCCCTCTATAATTCTCGCATATACTTTTGTCCCCTTTCTTGAAGATTGGACATATTATTGCATTGTTCCATCTCTCAGGCATTTTTTCTTCGTTCCATATTTTACGTATTATTCTGCATATTCTTTTCTGTATCTCTTCCCCTCCGTATTTAACAATTTCTGCTGGGATCCCATTCTCTCCTGCACTCTTATGGTTCTTCAAATTTTCCATCTGTTTTAAGATTTCTTTATCTGTTGGTTCCTCCACGTGATCCACATATTCTCTTTCCTCCTCTACTTCTTGTTCCTGCTCTGGTTCTTTTTCTTGACCATTTAGCACTCCTTCGAAGTATTGCGCCCATCTTTTTGCTTTTTCTCTTGGATCTGCCAATATCCTTTTCTTCGTTATCCTTAATATAAGGTACTTGGTAATTAACTGCGCCCTCTCGTGATTTCTTGGCCTCTTGGTAAAAATTTCTTAATTGTTTGTTTTTAAAGTGTTCTTCAATATTTTGTAATTTATTCCGCATATAATTTCTCTTCTTCTGCCTGAGTAACTTTTTGGTGTTTTTTTCGGACTTCTGAATATTTGCTCTTGACTTCTGTCGAATCAGTTTCTAGTGCCCTTAGTCGTACTAAATTCTTTTCCTCTATTTTCTTTTTACACTCCTCATTGAACCATCCATTCTTGTTTGTTGTCTTCTCCCAACCTAGCTTCTGCTCTGCCACATCTTTCATTAATTTTTCTAGTTGCATTCACTCCGTTTCTACATTGTCCTCTTCCTTCATTATTCTCAAATTTGTTCTAAAATACTCTCGCATTTCTTTTCTTACCCCGTTTTCCTGTATTCTTGCTACATTATACTTTTTCCTTCTGTTGGTTACCTTCTGTATTCTTGGCAGCTGCTGCTTGACGTTTCCTACCACCAAAAAGTGGTTTGGTTCATTAGTTTTATTTTAATATGAGACTGGATTTGCACTCTGAAAGACAAATTTATCGACGATAAAAGGAAATTTCATTTTCTTTTATGGCGATGCTGTATTTTGACTATTTGTGTCAATTATGTAAGAAAGAAGTATTTTTTGTAAAAGTATACATTTCGTATAAGTTGTTGATATAATGTAAAAGTTTATTAAAATAATGAGGATTTATGTATATTAAAACTTAAATTGGTGCCAGATTTGAACCATGAGGAACACCTAATATAAAAACGTTGGTTGGTTCATTAGTAGTTGTATATTAATATGGGACCAGATTTGCACTCTGACAGACAAATTTATCGGCGATGAAAGGAAATTTCATTTTCTCTTATAACGATGCTGTATTTTTATAGATTTGTGTCAATTATGTTAAGAAGATAGTATTTTGTTGTAAAAATATAAATTTCGTATAATTTATTAATATAATTGAAAAATTTATTGAAATAATGAGGATTTATGTATATTAAAACTTAAATTGGCCCCAGATTTGAACCATGAGGAACACCTAATATAAAAACGTGATTTGGTTCATTACTTGTATATTAATATGGTTCTAGATTTGCACTCTGAAAGACAAATTTATCGGCGATGAAAGGAAATTTCATTTTCCCTTATAACGATGCTGTATTTTTACAGATTTGTGTCAATTATGTTAAGAAGATAGTATTTTTTGAAAAAATATAAATTTCGTATAATTTATTAATATAAATGAAAAATTTATTGAAATAATGAGGATTTATGTCATATTAAAACTTAAATTGGTCCCAGATTTGAACCATGAGGAACACCTAATATAAAAACGTTGTTTGGTTCATTAGTTGTATATTAATATGAGACTAGATTTGCACTTTAAAAGACAAATTTATCGGCGATGAAAGGAAATTATATTTTTTTTTATAACGATGCTGTATTTTTACAGTTTTGTGTCAATTCTATTAAGAAAAGAGTATTTTTTGTAGAAATACAAAATTTCGTTTAATTTATTGATATAATGTAAAAGTTTATTAAAATAATGAGCATTTATGTATATTAAAACTTAAATTGGCCCCAGATTTAAACCATGAGGAACACCTAATATAAAAACGTTGTATGGTTCATTAGTTGTATTTTAATATGAGGCTAGATTTGTAGGTACTCTGAAAGACAAATTTATCAGCAAGGAAAGGGAATTTCATTTTCTTTTATATAACGATGCTGTATTTTCACAGATTTGTGTGAATTATGTTAAGAAGAGAGTATTTTTTTGTAAAAATATAAATTTCGTATAATTTATTGATATAATTTAAAAATTTATTGAAATAATGAGGATTTATGTATATTAAAACTTAAATTGGCCCCAGATTTGAACCATGAGGAACACCTAATATAAAAACGTGATTTGGTTGATTACTTGTATATTAATATGGGTCTAGATTTGCACTCTGAAAGACAAATTTATCGGCGATGATAGGAAATTTCATTTTTCCTTATAACGATGCTGTCTTTTTACAGATTTGTGTCAGTTATATTAAGAAAAGAGTATTTTATTGTAGAAATACAAAATTTCGTATAATTTGTTGATATAATGTAAAAGTTTATTAAAATAATGAGCATTTATGTATATTAAAACTTAAATTGGTCCCAGATTTGAACCATGAGGAACACCTAATATAAAAACGTTGTATGGTTCATTAGTTGTATTTTAATATGAGACTAAATTTGTTTTCTGAAAACAAATTTATCAGCAAGGAAAGGAAATTTCATTTTCTTTTATATAACAATGCTGTATTTTCACAGATTTGTGTCAAGTTATGTTAAGAAGAGAGTATTTTTTGTAAAAATATAAATTTCGTATAATGTGAAAATTTAATGAAATAATGAGGATTTATGTATATTGAAACTTAAATTTGCCCCAGATTTGAACCATGAGGAACACCTAATATAAAAACGTTGTTTGGTTCATTAGTTGTATATTAATATGGGAGCAGATTTGCACTCTGAAAGACAAATTTATCGGCGATGAAAGGATATTTCATTTTCTTTTATGGCGATGCTGTATTTTGACATATTTTTGTGTCAATTATGTTAAGAAGAGAGTATTTTTTATGTAAAAATATAAATTTCGTATAATTTATTAATATAATGTAAAAGTTTATTAAAATAATGAGCATTTATGTACATTAAAACTTAAATTGGCCCCAGATTTGAAACATGAGGAACACCCAATATAAAAACGTTGTTTGGATCATTAGTTGTATATTAATATGGGACTATATTTGCACTCTGAAAGACAAATTTATCGGCGATGAAAGGAAATTATATTTTTTTTATAACGATGCTGTATTTTTACAGTTTTGTGTCAATTCTATTAAGAAAAGAGTATTGTTTTGTAGAAATACAAAATTTCGTATAATTGATTGATATAATGTAAAAGTTTATTAAAATAGTGAGCGTTTATGTATATTAAAACTTAAATTGGCCCCAGATTTGAACCATGAGGAACACCTAATATAAAAACGTTGTATGGTTCATTAGTTGTATTTTAATATGAGACTAGATTTGTACTGTGAAAGACAAATTTATCAGCAAGGAAAGGAAATTTCATTTTCTTTTATATAACGATGCTTTATTTTCACAGATTTGTGTCAATTATGTTAAGAAGAGAGTAATTTTTTTTTTTAAATATAAATTTCGTATAATTTATTGATATAATTTAAAAATTTATTGAAATAATGAGCATTTATGTATATTAAACCTTATATTGGTCCCAGATTTGAACCATAAGGAACACCTAATATAAAAACGTTGTTTGGTTCATTAGTTGTATATTAATATGAGACTAGATTTGCACTCTAAAAGACAAATTTATCGGCGATGAAAGGAAATTATATTTTTTTTATAACGATGCTGTATTTTTACAGTTTTGTGTCAATTCTATTAAGAAAAGAGTATTTTTTTGTAGAAATACAAAATTTCGTATAATTGATTGATATAATGTAAAAGTTTATTAAAATAATGAGCCTTTATGTATATTAAAACTTAAATTGGCCCCAGATTTGAACCATGAGGAACACCTTATATAAAAACGTGATTTGGTTCATTACTTGTATATTAATATGGGTCTAGATTTGCACTCTCAAAGACAAATTTATCGGCGATGAAAGGAAATTTCATTTTCCCTTATAACGATGCTGTCTTTTTACAGATTTGTGTCAATTATGTTAAGAAGAGCGTATTTTTTTGTAAAAATATAAATTTCGTATAATTTATTAATATAATTGAAAAATTTATTGAAATAATGAGGATTTATGTATATTAAAACTTAAATTGGTCCCAGATTTGAACCATGAGGAACACCTAATATAAAAACGTTGTTTGGTTCATTAGTTGTATATTAATATGGGACTATATTTGCACTCTGAAAGACAAATTTATCGGCGATGAAAGAATTTTTTTTTATATAACGATGCTGTATTTTTACAGATTTGTGTCAATTATATTAAGAAAAGAGTATATTTTTTGTAGAAATACAAAATTTTGTATAATTTATTGATATAATGTAAAAGTTTATTAAAATAATGAGCATTTATGTATATTAAAACTAAAATTAGCCCCAGATTTAAACCATGAGGAACACCTAATATAAAAACGTTGTTTGGTTCATTAGTTGTTTATTAATATGAGACTACCCAAGTAACACAGACCTGCATAAATTAACTGCAAATGCACTGCAAAGAGCCTGCAGTCATTTTTATAACTGTATATCAACTGCAGATAATCTGTAGAAATAGAAGTAATCTGCATATAACCATCATATTACCTTTACCCAAAGATGTACTTCATATCACCTGCATACTGTTTAAAATTGCAGATATGAAAATGAAGACTATATGCAGACATTTTGCAGTAAGAATTCTCTGCAAATGACACCTTTATATAAATAAAATACAGATCTACTATTGCAGAATAATAGCAAACTCTAAACAGACAAATATGAAAATGAATATTATATGCAGACTATTTGCAGTAAGAATTCTCTGCAAATGATATCTTTATATAAATAAAATATAAATCTACTACTGCAAAATAATAGCATATTATAAGCAGATGATATATCTATATATCTACTTTTTTACGTTTGACAGTTCCATCTCCTATTATATTATTCATATTTAATTAATATGAATAAAAAGGTGAAATGAAGGAAAATATAACGAAGATAGACATAAATTTTCGATAAAAACCTCATTAAGAAATAACGATGAACTTGTTGAAAATGGCGAAGGATCTAACAATGATTTCGACATGGATTTATCACAAATAGATGTGCATAAAGTTGACGAACAATACCATTTAAGAGAAAATCATAACTATATTTTTGGGTCATGTCTAAGAAATTGGGCAATTGAATTTAACATTTCACAGATTGCTTTGAAACCGTTACTAGAAAAGTTAAACAAAACTTCTAATTCCCGTTTACCTAACGATCCTCGAACACCCATGTACTTTAAGAAATTATAGCTATGGAATATGCGAATTTTGAAGGTATATATGGAGCAACTTTAAAAGACTTTAAAGAGTTTTTTGATACTCCTTTGTTGTCCACTCATTTCCTTTGCATGAAACTTTATAAATAAAAAATAAAATTCATAAAAAAGAAGAATATATTATATTCCAAATTAAAAAATATCAACAAAAACTTAAAACTTTTATAACATTTTAAAAATAAAAACGAAACTGGAAAATTCTGTTAATGATTGACTACTGAAAAATTTATTTATTGCGAAAAGTAGTTTTAGATGACGATAGTGACCGTAAATATTAAGTGTCGTGATAGCCCAGTGGGTAAGACGACTAAATTTCAATTAGGTGATGGATGGTGAACCAGGATCGAATCCCCGCGTAAGTAAGGTGAAAAAAAAATGGTAAAAGTGGTTTAAATAATTTGTTGTGTAGATTTAGTAAATAGAAGTAATAAAATAATATTGTATCATATTTGATAATTACCTGAAATAAAATTAAAATGTAGAGTATATAGAATCTACTTTTATTTTATTTTAATTATTTCTGCATATCATCTTCAAATCCATCAATTAAAATATAGGTTTTATACAGGAGTATGGCAGACCTGCACTGGTTCTGCAAACGACCTTTTACACATGAAATGAAAGTAATATACAGCAGTTTTGCAGATCATTTACCTGCATAAGTGCGTCCAAAACAGTATTTTATATAATCATATATAGATTATTTGCAGATCATTACGCAGGTGAAAATGTTACTTGGGTAGATTTGCTTTTTAAAAGACAAATTTATCGGCGATGAAAGGAAATTATATTTTTTTTATAACGATGCTGTATTTTTACAGATTTGTGTCAATTATATTAAGACAAGAGTATTTTTTTGTAGAAATACAAAATTTCGTACAATTTATTGATATAATGTAAAAGTTTATTAAAATAATGAGCATTTATGTATATTAAAACTTAAATTGGCCCCAGATTTGAAACATGAGGAACACCCAATATAAAAACGTTGTTTGGTTCATTAGTGGTATATAAATATGGGACTAGATTTGCATTCTGAAAGACAAATTTATCGGCGTTGAAAGGAAATTTCATTTTCTTTTATGGCGATGCTGTATTTTGACATATTTTTGTGTCAATTATGTTGAGAAGAGAGTATTTTTTTTGTAAAAATATAAATTTCGTATAATTTATTAATATAATGTAAAAGTTTAATAAAATAATGACCATTTATGTATATTAATACTTAAATTGGCCCCAGATTTGAACCTTGAGGAACAGCTAATATGAAAACGTTGTTTGGTTTATTAGTTTATTAACTATTTAACATATTTTTTGAGATGGAAGTAATTATAATTTTTTAACTCATTACATAAATAAATTAAATCTCCTCAAAAAACCTGAAATAAACTCAAACTTTAAGAGCCTCTTTACTAAATGAATAAAATTTACAAAATATTACTTCCTGAAGTTATCGTACTGGATAACCTTTTAGATACGGATTAAATAAAACGTTAAAATAAATATCTAAAATTAACAGAAAGATAATAAAACATACTTATTGTTTATTTATAAAAAATTGACCCCTGAGGCAGGCCAACTAATGTAATTTTTTATTTAAAACAATAAATTTTACAGACAATTTCCATGCTATATAATAAATTCTCTACGAAATATCATTTGGTTTAATGAAATTAATTTTATATTATTCTTGTTCTGTTTGAAATTGGTTCGAAATGTGATTTTAGTTAGTTTGATATAGGATATGTTTCTATAAATATTTACATTTAATTCATAGTGGTAATTAGTTTTGTGAACAAAATGGGAAACAAATTTTTAAGTAGTTATGTTGATCGTTAAAATCAATAAGTTGTAATTTTGTTTATCTTTTTTTGTGGGTATTACTAAGATATTCAAATTTGATTTATTATCTTTTACAAATCATTAAACAAAAAAATCTTAAAGGGCAAATTGAAAAAACTATCTTAAAAATGAAAATAATTTAAAAATAATGGGTAAGAATTTAGAAAAAAATAGAAAACTATTTTTAAAAATAGGAAATAAATCCTAAAAATTAAAAAAAATATAGCAAAAGTAAGAAACAAGGTCGAAACAAACAAAAAATATATAAAAATCGAGAAAAAACATAAACATAAAAAAATGCAAAAACTGTAAAAAAATAGCAGAAAAAACAAAAAAAAAAAGATAAAAAAACTCGAAACTAACGAAAAAAGAAGAAAAATATAAAAAACAAAAAAATGAACCAAACAACGTTCGCCCTTCGAGGTTGAAAAATGTAATTAAAAGCACATATTTTTTTACCAAAATTTAAATCTAAAAATACAATTTCATTACATTTATGAAATCAACGTATCCGAATAAATTTCGTCAAAAATATACGAAAAAAAAATATTTTCATCCTACACTCACTTAGTGAAAATAATGGGTAAAAATTTAGAAAAAAATAGAAAACTAGGAAAAAGGTAAAATTTTTAAAAATGGGAAATAAATCCTAAAAATTAAAAAAAATAGCAAAAGTAAGCAACAAGGTTGAAACAAACAAAAAAAAAATAGAAAAATCGAGAAAAAACAGAAAACATAAAAAAAATGCAAAAACTGTAAAAAAATAGCAGAAAATATAAAAAAAAAAGATAAAAACCTTGAAACTAACAAAAAAAAATCAAAAATAGAGAGGAAATCGCCGTGTTTTTTTTTATAAAAAAAAGAAAAATATAAATAACAAAAAAAATGAACCAAACAACGTTTTTATGGTAGGCGCTCTTCAAGGTTGAAAAAATGTAACTAAAAGCACATATTTTTTTACCAAAATTTAAATCTAAAAATACAATTTCATTACATTTATGAAATCAACGTATCCGAATATATTTCGTCAAAAATATACGAAAAAAAAAAAATATTTTCATCCTACACTCACTTAGTGAAAATAATGGGTAAAAATTTAGAAAAAAATAGAAAACTAGGAAAAAGGTAAAATTTTTAAAAATAGGAAATAAATCCTAAAAATTAAAAAAAATATAGCAAAAGTAAGCAACAAGGTTGAAACAAACAAAAAAAAATTAGAAAAATCGAGAAAAAACAGAAAACCTAAAAAAAATGCAAAAACTGTAAAAAAATAACAAAAAAAAGATAAAAACCTTGAAACTAACAAAAAAAATCAAAAATAGAGAGGAAATCGCCGTGTTTTTTTTTATAAAAAAAAGAAAAATATAAATAACAAAAAAAATTAACCAAACAACGTTTTTATGGTAGGCGCTCTTCAAGGTTGAAAAAATGTAACTAAAAGCACATATTTTTTTACCAAAATTTAAATCTAAAAATACAATTTCATTACATTTATGAAATCAACATATCCGAATATATTTCGTCAAAAATATACGAAAAAAAAAAATATTTTCATCCTACACTCACTTAGTGAAAATAATGGGTAAAAATTTAGAAAAAAATAGAAAACTAGGAAAAAGGTAAAATTTTTAAAAATAGGAAATAAATCCTAAAAATTAAAACAGAAAACATAAAAAAATGCAAAAACTGTAAAAAAATAGCAGAAAATAACAAAAAAAAAAGATAAAAACCTTGAAACTAACAAAAAAAAAAATCAAAAATAGAGAGGAAATCACCGTGTTTTTTTTTTGTAAAAAGAAGAAAAATATAAATAACAAAAAAAATGAACCAAACAACGTTTTTTTGGTAGGCGCTCTTCAAGGTTGAAAAAATGTATCAAAAAGCACATATTTTTTTACCAAAATTTAAATCTGAAAATACAATTACATTTATGAAATCAACGAATCCGAATAAATTTCGTCAAAAATATACGAAAAAAAAAATATTTTCATCCTACACTCACTTAGTGAAAGTAAACAGAAATTTGTAACATGAATAAATGGATATTTTAACTTTAAACCTTTTAGAATGCTCGCTTTATCTGCATAGAAATTTTTGAGAGAATTTTTAAAACAGAATTTTTATAACTACTCGTAAAACACAAATAAAAGCATAGAATATAATTTTTTATAATAAAAAATATAAATTCTAAAAATGCAAAAAAAAGCATAAATACCAGATTGGAAATGTTTTTAAAAACCAATATAGTTTGTAATTATGAGGATTTATAAATATTAAAATAAATATAGGACCTAAATTGGAACTCTGAGGAACACCGAATAAAAAAAATGTCGTTTGGCTCATTACTTATGTTCAATTTTTATAAGGAGATCGTTTATAACATTTAACAGTCTATATTTAAACCACATGAGAGGCCCAAAAATGTTGTTTGGTTCATGATTTTTATTTATTATTAAATCAATCAATTTATTTATCTGTTAATAAATGAATATTAAAAATTCATTATTATTTAAAGTATTCTATGAAGATTTATAAATTATTAAAATCCATGTAGGACCTATATTGGAAACCTGAAGACCTACGAAAAAAAATGTTATTTGGTACATTAGTTGTTTTCAACTGACGATAAAAATAATATAAGAAAGCCAAATTAAAATTTTAAAATTAAATATTTATAAAAGTGTATTTTTCTTATAAATTCCTGCAAAAAAATAAAATTTTAACCCTGAGAAACTACTAAATAAAAAACGTTGTTTGGTTCATTATCGTATCGACTAAATAATATTATAACGAAAAAACTTATTTTCACTGTAAAAATAATAAATAAGACCGACATTTAATAGCCCCTAATCTAAACTCCATAAGACGCCCAATATAAAAATGTTATTTGGTTCATTAATTTTTTTTACTCTTTAATATTCTGAAAATTTTAAAATTACATATTCTTAAATTTTTTTTATCAAATCCTCTAAAATAGTAAAAACCTAGTCTTTTAAGACCATTTATAAGTATTAAAACTAACAGATTTGAACCCGGAGAAATTTCTAAATAAAAAACGTTGTTTGGTTCATTATCGTATTTACTGTATAATACGAAAAAACTTGTTTTTACTATAAAAATAAAGATTAAGACTGTTTACACCATTTAACAGACCTAAATAAACCCAATATAAAAATGTTGTTTGGTTCATTAGTTTTAAAATAAAATAAAATAAAAGAGAAGAAGAGATAGAGAAGGAAAAAAAGTTTATAGTTTTGTTTTACTTATCGCACCAAAAATATATTTTTCGAACTTATATTTATACGAATCTATTAATCAGTATTGAATTTTATACATGGAAGCGCCATCTGGTGGTTACTTCCATTAATACGAATATCATATTCATCTTACCCATAAAAATCCATCATCATACTGATTTTCCTGACAATAGGTTGAACGGGACAAAAGTTGCTAGTCTGCAGCGCCACCTGGTGGCGAGTGGCATCAATGAGCATATCATACAAACCTTCTTCGTGGAAAAATACATATACATACCAATTTTCATGACAATTGGTTGAACAGGACAGTAGTTGCTACTCTGCAGCGCCACCTGGTGGCGAGTGGCATCAATGAGCATAACATATAAACCTTTTTCGTGGAAAAATACATATACATACCAATTTTCATGACAATCGGTTGAACGGGACAGAAGTTGCTAGTCTGCAGCGCCACCTGGTGGCGAGTGGCATCAATGAGCATATCATACAAACCTTCTCTGTGAAAAAATACATATACATACCAATTTTCATGACGATTGGTTGAACGGGACAGTAGTTGCTACTCTGCAGCGCCACCTGGTGGCGAGTGGCATCAATGAGCATAACATATAAACCTTTTTCGTGGAAAAATACATATACATACCAATTTTCATGACGATTGGTTGAACGGGACAGTAGTTGCTACTCTGCAGCGCCACCTGGTGGCGAGTGGCATCAATGAGCATAACATATAAACCTTTTTCGTGGAAAAATACATATACATACCAATTTTCATGACAATCGGTTGAACGGGACAGAAGTTGCTAGTCTGCAGCGCCACCTGGTGGCGAGTGGCATCAATGAGCATATCATACAAACCTTCTCTGTGAAAAAATACATATACATACCAATTTTCATGACGATTGGTTGAACGGGACAGTAGTTGCTACTCTGCAGCGCCACCTGGTGGCGAGTGGCATCAATGAGCATAACATATAAACCTTTTTCGTGGAAAAATACATATACATACCAATTTTCATGACGATTGGTTGAACGGGACAGTAGTTGCTACTCTGCAGCGCCACCTGGTGGCGAGTGGCATCAATGAGCATAACATATAAACCTTTTTCGTGGAAAAATACATATACATACCAATTTTCATGACAATCGGTTGAACGGGACAGAAGTTGCTAGTCTGCAGCGCTACCTGGTGGCGAGTGGCATCAATGAGCATATCATACAAACCTTCTCCGTGGAAAAATACATATACATACCAATTTTCATGACAATTGGTTGAACGGGACAGTAGTTGCTACTCTGCAGCGCCACCTGGTGGCGAGTGGCATCAATGAGCATAACATATAAACCTTTTTCGTGGAAAAATACATATACATACCAATTTTCATGACAATCGGTTGAACGGGACAGAAGTTGCTAGTATGCAGCGCCACCTGGTGGCGAGTGGCATCAATGAGCATATCATACAAACCTCCTCCGTTGAAAAATACATATAAATACCAATTTTCATGACAATCGGTTGAAGGGGCAGAAGTTGCTAGTCTGCAGCGCCACCTGGTGGCGAGTTACATCAATGAGCATATCATAAAAACCTTCTCCGTGGAAAAATACATATACATACCAATTTTCATATTAATCGGTCCAGTAGTTTTTAAGTTCATTGAGTACATACAGACATACATACATACAGACAAACATTCATTTTTATATATATAGATTGAATAAATTATCTATTTTTAAATGATTATCAATAATTCATGTTTATTTAAGATTTTCTATGCACATATTTAATGAAAATTTTACTGATTTTCATATTTAATGGTTTGTAGCAGAAAAGCAGGAGTTTTAATCATGTTAAAATTCAATTTCTGTTGACACCTAAACTGTAAAAACTCTCATATATATTCCAACGATACATATCTTTGTGAAAAGTGTGCAAAAATTGCTTTCTTACTGCAATAAAGCCATTATGAACGGTACATTAACTCAGTTGTACTTAATACTCTTTCAGAAAAATGAGAATATATCTTTAAAACATGTCAAAGTGGATGGTTTATTAAGGTAATTTTTCAAAAATTTAACTAACTCTATATTTAGTAACGATTTTGATAACAATATTAAATATTTTCTTTAAAAAAAAACTATATGAAAATCTTATTATTTTGAAATCGTAATAATAAATTTTCTTTGTCCATTTGTAGGCACGACACTTGATCTGTTCATTTCTTTGATGTAATCCGATTTTTATAGACACACAGATGTGTATATATTATCCTGTATAAATTCTAATATATTTTTTCTCATTTTCGTTTCGGTAACATCTTTCGGTACATTTATTTCGGTCGATTTCTCAAATATATTGTTTTTGTCACATATATTTTTAAACTTGTAACACAAGAATATCTTTATAATGGATATTTAAAAAAATATATGGAAAATATAAGGTACAAAATTGTACTTTTAAAACCATTTTTAATTATTTTTATTTCACTAAATTAGAGTTATGGTCCAATTGCACTCATTTTCTGTTGATTTTTTTTTTTTAAATTGCCATCAATAATTTATTTTTTTTATTTGAAAATTTGTAGCAGTTAATATTGGTATTAAAAATTTCCTAAAGCTAAATATTTGAACCTTGCGGAATACACGAATAAAAACGTCGTTGGGTACATTACAGAAGTCACATAAAGTTTAACATATTTTTATTTTTATTTCACTAAATTGGAGTTATGGTCCAAATGCACTCATTTTCTGTTGATTTTTTTTTTAAATTGCCATCAATAATTTATTTTTTTTATTTGAAAATTTGTAGCAGTTAATATTGGTATTAAAAATTTCCTAAAGCTAAATATTTGAACCTTGCGGAATACACGAATAAAAACGTCGTTTGGTACATTACAGAAGTCACATAAAGTTTAACATATTTTTATTTTTATTTCACTAAATTGGAGTTATGGTCCAAATGCACTCATTTTCTGTTGATTTTTTTTTTTAAATTTCCATCAATAATTTATTTTTTTTATTTGAAAATTTGTAGCAGTTAATATTGGTATTAAAAATTTCCTAAAGCTAAATATTTAAACCTTGCGGAATACACGAATAAAAACGTCGTTTGGTACATTACAGAAGTCACATAAAGTTTAACATACTTTTATTTTTATTTCACTAAATTGGAGTTATGGTCCAAATGCACTCATTTTCTGTTGATTTTTTTTTTTAAATTGCCATCAATAATTTATTTTTTTTATTTGAAAATTTGTAGCAGTTAATATTGGTATTAAAAATTTCCTAAAGCTAAATATTTGAACCTTGCGGAATACAAGAATAAAAACGTCGTTTGGTACATTACAGAAGTCACATATAGTTTAACATATTTTTATTTTTATTTCACTAAATTGGAGTTATGGTCCAAATGCACTCATTTTATGTTGATTTTTTTTTTAAATTGCCATCAATAATTTATTTTTTTTATTTGAAAATTTGTAGCAGTTAATATTGGTATTAAAAATTTCCTAAAGCTAAATATTTGAACCTTGCGGAATACACGAATAAAAACGTCGTTTGGTACATTACAGAAGTCACATAAAGTTTAACATATTTTTATTTTTATTTCACTAAATTAAAGTTATGGTCCAAATGCACTCATTTTCTGTTGATTTTTTTTTTAAATTGCCATCAATAATTTATTTTTTTTTATTTGAAAATTTGTAGCAGTTAATATTGGTATTAAAAATTTCCTAAAGCTAAATGTTTGAACCTTGCGGAATACAAGAATAAAAACGTCGTTTGGTACATTACAGAAGTCACATATAGTTTAACATATTTTTATTTTTATTTCACTAAATTGGAGTTATGGTCCAAATGCACTCATTTTCTGTTGATTTGTTTTTTTAAATTGCCATCAATAATTTATTTTTTTTATTTGAAAATTTGTAGCAGTTAATATTGGTATTAAAAATTTCCTAAAGCTAAATATTTGAACCTTGCGGAATACACGAATAAAAACGTCGTTTGGTACATTACAGAAGTCACATAAAGTTTAACATATTTTTATTTTTATTTCACTAAATTGGAGTTATGGTCCAAACGCACTTATTTTCTGTTGATTTTTTTTTAAATTGCCATCAATAATTTTTTTTTTTATTTGAAAATTTGTAGCAGTTAATATTGGTATTAAAAATTTCCTAAAGCTAAATGTTTGAACCTTGCGGAATACAAGAATAAAAACGTCGTTTGGTACATTACAGAAGTCACATATAGTTTAACATATTTTTATTTTTATTTCACTAAATTGGAGTTATGGTCCAAATGCACTTATTTTCTGTTGATTATTTTAAAAAAGTTCAAGAAATAGTTCATTTTTTTTTTATTTGAAAATTTGTCTGTAGCAGTTAATATTGTTATAAAAAATACTATAAAGCCCTAGATTTGAACCTTGCAGAATACAAGAATAAAAACGTCGTTTGGTACAGTAAATACATATACATGAATAAATTTTACTTAAAAATAATAATTTTAACATTATTTGTTTCTAAATTGATGCGAAACATTTCACAGGGTGATTTTTCAGCCCAATTTAAGGAAGGTCTTTCATATAAATTTTTGTTCAAAATCGCTCTCCCTCCAAGTTATAGCCCCTTAAAGTTGGGAGAAAAAATTGTTTTTATTTAATATCTCCACTATGGAAGAATTTAGAAGAATGAAATTTGGCAGATAATTGATGCTAATAAAATGGCATTTTTTGACAATTTTTATAACCCTACAATGTTTATACAAGGGGTGAAAAAATCAACCCTTATGATATTTTGCCTCAGAACTTTTTAATGCGTTCACATTTTCCTACTTAAAAAATTGATTTAAGAAGACGGACCTATGTGCAAAAGGAATGAGTAGTATTTTATTTTTTTATTGTCAAACAAACAACTTACTGAGAAATAGTCAAGACGTAAAAAAGTAGCAGTTTAAGTCCGCCTTCTTAAATCAATTTTTTAACTAGGAAAATCTGAGGCAAAATATTATAAAGGATGATTTTTTCACCTTCTTGTATAAACATTGCAGTGCTACAAAAACCGTCAAGAAATTTCATTAATTATCTGCCAATTATGACATTATTCGATACTCTGTTTTTAACAAACAATAACGCTTCTGAAAGTATGTAAAAAAGACATGAATTGTATCCTATTTTATTTTTTTGTGATCAAACTAACAATTTTACAAGAAATAGTCAAGACATAAAAAAGTTGCAGTTTAAGTCCGTCTTCTTAAATCATTTTTTTAAGTAGAAAAATGTGGACGAATTAAAAAGTTCTGGTGCAAAATATCATAAGGGTTGGTTTTTTCACCCCCTTGTATAAACATTGAAGGGTTACAAAAATTGTCAAAAAATGCCCTTTTGCTCAATTGTCTGCCAAATTTTATTCTTCTAAATTCTTCCATAGTGGAGATATTAAATAAAAACAAATTTTTCCCCCAAATTTAAGGGGCTTTAACTTGGAGGGAGAGCGGTTTTGAACAAAAATTTATATGAAGGACCCCCCTTAATTTTTGCTGAAAAATCACCCTGTAAAATATTTCGCATCAATTTAGAAACACCCTGTATATACCAGATGACGCCGTACTAATATCTTTTTCTCATTTTACTTTTTTATTAAATTTTTATGATTTTGATACGTTTTTTATTGTTTATTGTTTTTTTTTGTTTTAACATTTTTTCTCGTGAGTTTCCTGGTTTTTACTAAGAATTAAGAGCATTTTGCCACGTATTTTTAATGAAAATAAAACAAGATCAAATTTTGAAAAATTAATAAAAAGGTTAATCAATCTATTCCAATCTAAAATCCAACTCCAGCTGAGATCGGTAATGGTTTCTCTACTGGCAAATTGTGCCCAGCTCAGCCGTAGAGGGTAAGTACCAAAATAAAGTGAGTGCGCCACCGATTTGTACGGTTAAAATCGGAAACCCCTGATGTTCCAGGCACTACTTCACCCACTGGAGATAATTAAATAAATTTTGAATATTAAACAGTTCTAATTGAATTACACTATAAAAGAAAACGACGATAAAGTGAGCTAAATAAAACAAAATCCCAACTAGACCCTTCTTTAATAACTGAATATTAAGAATTACAAACTGTCAAGCCTCGTGCCTGACAACGCAATTGATTTATAAAAAAAAATATATAAATAATATTAAAAGGGAATTTTATCCAAAATGTGTGATCACACGCAATATATATATATAGAAAAAAAAATTAGACTAGAAAAATAGATTTTTAACTTAAACTATAGTTGACTTAAATCTAATTAGCTTATCTGATAACTAGATACAATTCCTCGTCGTCTAGTTTCACATAAATAAACCTACATACAAGACACAAAGAAATACAGGTAAAATAAAGATATTACAACTAAAATTGCGACCATATGGCGTTATTAATCTTATAAAAATAAAATATCGTAACTCACCTATTAAGATAGGGTTTCTTTCATTAAGCTCGTGACACCCTAGCTGGTAGACGTGTAAAACAATCTCCTCGTTGCTAACTGCAATAATGGGGAATTCTGACCACAATTTGCTGTCTGAACGGTTTTAAATTACCAAATTTCCCTACTGTCTGCTCTATGGGCTACCTACACTCATAGGGAACGAAAGAACCATAAGAATCGAACAACCACATGAATAAATAACGTTTTACTCACCACCGAAGATTTCCTAAAATCCGCTAAAGCGATTTCCCTACGAATCCAACAAAACCACTGGAAATCTCACTCCAATACTATTCGATAGAAAAACAGGGCTTAATTTTGTAAATCCAAGATTAATTGACTCCGATGAACAGAGATTACAACTTAAACCCATAAAATCTTCTCACTACCACGTTTTCAAGACAAAGGCTGGTAATAGAAAGAACAGATTCTCACATATCAACGTTCACGGAATTTGACACACGTCGAAATAAGAGGTGGCCTCTACTACTATAGGGACAATAACCGTAGGATCTTCAGCTACCAATTTACGAACAAACCGTGGTCGTTTGATACGACTGATCTGATTATTTATATAGATACTACAAAAATCTCAACCTTACTTAATTTACTCGTTTATTTTAAATCTTATTACGCAACTAACAATTCCACAGAACAGCTGGCTGTAGAACCGGAATATCAATAGTTATCGACAAAAAGAAAGAGATAGTACTTCAGTCAGATGAAAGTGAAAGATGACAGTAATTTCAAAAAATAAAAATAAACAGCTACATGAAATTTACTTCCAAAACAATATTAGCAACATTAGGAATAATTTATGGCCAGAATATATTTATAAGTTGACGACTATCTATTACCGAACCAGATCAACCGGTTCCCGACCCAAGTAAACCTTTAATAATGGGAAATTTCAAGGTAGGAAGACACTTATGTTTACAAATTAAAATATTTATCACTTGCGAGAATTTAACCCGTGACAATTTATGTATATTTAAACCCAAGTAGGCCCCAGACTTGATTTACGCGGAACACCTAATACAAAAACGTTGTTTGGTTCATTAGATGTATATATTGATAAAAATTATAATAGTAAAAGTTTATATGTATATAATATATTAATATAGGCTTAAATTTGCACTCTAAAAGATACCATATAAAAAAACCGTTGTTTGGTTCATTATTAATAAACTTAACTCACCTTTATTATTGTAATTTGATTCTAGAATAATGTTTTGAAAATTCTTGTCTAGATTCTCAGTAGTTCCATCTGTAATAAATAAAAGTAGTTTATTATATTTGTAAATTTAAATTTATTTAATACTAATAAACTTACATTTTTTAGTAGATGTTTTTGCTGTAAAGAATTTATTGATATTCGAAGATAATCTGTAAAAATAAAATAAAAATTAATAAAATTATAAACAGCTTCAAAACAAAAAATTTAAAAAAAAAATGAGCTCAAAAATTCTTGGTGGAAATCGCATGATGTAGGTACCTGCAACATAAAAAAAATATTAGTATAATGTAAACTGTATAAAATTGCCTAAAAACCAAAAAAAGCTAAAATTTCTTAAAACTATTCTTACTTGATAATCCTCGCTAATCTCGTTCGGGACCTACCTGAAAAATAAAGAAGAAAAAATGTTTAATAACAATTTTAATAAATTTGTTTTACACTGAAAAAATTACCTATTTTTTCCTATCCCATCGCCATATCGTCATAGGAACTCCGAATGCCATTCAGCAACCACTAAACTGCACTACACTGAAAAAAATAATATTTATATTAATATAGTCATAGAAAATCATAGAGTTTTTAAAAATCGTGAAAATCTAAAAAATAGTACTTAAATGGCGTCAGTTATTAAAAATAATAAATGTAAATACCGAATTTTTCGTAACATTCAGTAAAGTTAATGAAGCTTTTATTTAATTATCCTATAAAGTACAAACTTAAGTTTTATTCTGATCTGGTTGGTTGGTAATTAATTAAAAATTAAAGCTAACATTTTTATTTCATGATTACCTTTTCCTTTTCGGATCTATTTAAGAACCCTCTGCAAATTTTATCGTTTTATCTCATTATTTAATGAGGCGAACTTTTTAAGAAATTAGGCTTGCGAGCTTTTTGGTTTTCGTTTTGTGTCAGATTTTTTCATTCTTAAAAGCTCTTTAAGAAACTTTCTCTCTATTCAAAGACAGATTATCGGCGATGAAAGGAAAGACCATTAAAATTTCATTTTCTTTTTAAACGTGACGGTGTTTTTCCACGGATTTGTGTAAATTATGTAAAGAAGAGGGATTTTGTTAATGTAAGAGGATAAATTTCTTGTAAGTTATTGATATCATAATAAAGTTTAATGAAATAATAAGCATTTATGTATTTTAACACTTAAATAGGCCCCAGATTTGATCCATGAGGAACACCTAATATAAAAACGTTGTTTGGTTCATTAATTGTATTTACTTATTATTATACCGATAAACAAACTTGACATTCAATTGACAGATTACTATTACAATTGACATTTAAATGATAAACTATAAAAATGATATTTAAGTGACAGTTCAACACTAAATTTGACATTTAAATGACTTCTTCTTCTTCTGCTGCCGTGCACCTACAGTGCGTTGGCGATTATCTTATCGTCAGACATCTATTTTTAGCGGCATGACACAGCTCACCGGTGTTATTCATACCAGTCCAGTGTTTTATAGTGCGTAGCCATGACATTTGTTTCCGGCCTATACCTCTCTTTCCTTCGATCTTTCCTTGTATGATCAGTTGGGGTATTGTATATCTTTCTCCTCTAAGAACATGACCCAAGTATCCAACCTTTCGCACCTTGATCAAGTTGAACAACTCTCTCTCAGTCCCTGCTCTTCTTAGTACATCTTCGTTCCTCACTTTGTCTGTCCATGATATGCTCAGCATTCTTCGAAGGGTCCACATTTCGAAGGCTTCTAGTTTATTGATGGACGATACCTTTAGTGTCCATGTTTCCATGCCGTACAGTAAAATTGACCACACATAACATTTAACCATTCTATACCGAAGGTCAAAAGAGAGATTACGGTTACATAACATCGGTTTAAATTTAATAAATGCCTGTCTTGCGTTTCCAATGCGGCATTTAATTTCCTGCTGAGGGTCCCATTGCTCATTTATAATTGTCCCTAGATATTTAAACGTCTTCACTTGCTCGATAGGCGTGTTATCTATATGCAGTTGGACACTTAAAATTGCATTTCTACTTATTGCCATGCACTTGGTTTTCGTTGCATTTATTTTTAAGCCATATGATTTCCCAACATTGTTTATTCTATCTATTAATAATTGCATCTCGTGTTCGTTGTCTGTGAGTATTGCCGTATCGTCCGCATAGCGAATATTATTCAGCGGGTATCTATTAACTTTGATGCCATAATCATAACCTTCAAGAGCCTCAGCAAAGACATTTTCTACATAGAGGTTGAACAGCATAGGGGACAAAATACATACCTGGCGTACTCCTCTTAAAACTTCGAAGTCTTCTGTGTTGGTTGACTGATTCAGCCTAACCCGTGCTTTCTGGTTCCAGTAGAGGTTTTGGATAATTCTTATATCTCTGCTGTCGATGTTGGCGCTCTGCAGCGTTTTTATCATAATGCCATGCTTGACGGTATCAAACGCCTTCTCGTAGTCGATGAATGTGATATAAACATCTTTTCGTTGATCAATGCAGTTTTGAATGAGGGTATTTAGGCTGAAAACTGCTTCGCGTGTACCCATACCGTTCTTGAAACCAAACTGGGTCACTCCACTTAGCTCTTCTAACTTTCTGAACATCCTTGTGTGAAGGATCCGGAGGAATAGCTTGAGCATATGACTCATTAAACTAATCAGTCGATGATCTTTGCATTTTACTGCTTTTGATGTCTTAGGGATCATTATGAAAGTTGAGTAGAGCCAGTCGTTTGGAATGTGACCTGTGCTATAGATTTCGTTGAAAAGATTTACCAACGTGTCAATGTTATCGTCTTCGAACAGCTTTATAGCCTCGGTGGGAATGTCATCTGGTCCAGTAGCTTTACTCAGCTTTGCTACTTTTATGGCGTGTTCTACCTCACTTCGGATAATGGGAGGGCCGGATAGATTTTCAGTGGGTATGCTTATGCTAGGATGTTCTGGTCTGTCATCACTAAATAGAGATGAAGCGTAATCCCTCCATGTCTTGGCCAGTTCTTCCTGGGTATTTATAAAATCATTCTGGTCATTTTTTAGGCGGGTGGTTTGTTATTTCTTGTGTACATGTGAGCACTCCTTAACTTTTTTTGTGTAGTCCGAAGCTATCGCCCCTCATTTGTAAGAGCTCTAATTCTTCACAGCGGTCCTTTATCCAATTTTCCTTTGCTACCTTAATTTTTGTGCTTATTATTTGTTGCGTTTCTTTGTATTTTTGTTGGATTTTGTATAGTCTACGGTATTTAAATGACAGTTGAAGTAAAAAGACTTCAAAAATGACATTTACCACTAAAATTGACGTTTAAACGATAGTTGACCTAACCAAACTTTAAAATGATATTTAAGTGACAGTTAAACAATAAATTTAACATTTAAATGACAGTTGACGTAAAAAAAACCTCAAAACTGACATTTAAGTAACAGATAAACAATAAATGTGACATTTAAATGACAGTTGACATAAACATACTTTAAAAATGACATTTAATTGACAGTTTACTACTAAAATTGACATTTAAATGACAGTTAACGTAAACCAACTTTAAAAATGACATTTAACTAAGAGATTACCACTAAAACTGATATTTAAATGACCGTTGACGAAAACAAACTTCAAAAATGATATTTAATTGACAGTTCAACGGTTTCCTTTTAAATATGAATATCATTTTCTGGATTTTTTACTCCTCTATTTATTTATTTCATTTTAAACATATATCATTTCTTCGTAAGAGTTTATTCAAAAATTGATATCTTCTTTGAACATTTTCTGTACCTACAATTGAAACAAATTTCTTTGTAGTGACATATATAAAATTAAATGAATATCATATCCTATTTATTCTGCTTTCAAGAATTTCTTTGATACGAATATTCCATTTATTATTGTAGAGTGCAATTCCGTATTCTGTTTATTTTTATATGAAAAACTCTTTTTGTATCTGAACTCTTCTCAAACAGCGGGTCTGGTTTTGATTAAATTTTTTTCTGTGTTCAAGTATATTCGAAAATGGTTAAGATTTACTATTTAGTCCATTTTAAACTGTTTTTTCTTTTTATAAATAATGTAACAATTATAATAATGTGTATATATTGTTTAGTTTTATGAATTTCTAATAGACGGCGGTGTAAGTTAATGCATCGATAAAACTTTCTAACAACGTTTAACATCTAGTTTGCATTGAAATCCGGTAGATGGCGCTGTTGTCGTGGCAATGCTGTTTCTTTCATTTATTTATTTTTTGTTTTAGGTAGAACAATTTACAGTATTATGGTTATTATTAATTGTAATAGTGGCTGGAAATCTTGGTGTAATATATACTTTAAATGTAGGAAGATCACGAAAAAGTCGAATGAACTATTTTATCACACATCTAGCTTATGCAGGTAAATTTTATATATATTTTTTTTGCGTTTACTGTTTAAAACTAGAAAAAAAAGTTTATATTTCCAAACCAATAACAGTTGGTATCGAGCGCCCCCTCTATCACGTAAAAAAACAACTTTATTGGCCTCAGGTAACCAGCCAAAATTAAACTTAATGATGGGTTCACAGAGAGTACAGTCTCTCTAATCAGTGGCTATTTGGAATAAAAGTCAACGACCATTCTTAAAGAAGAATAATGTGAAGTTGGAAGCACTGTCAAATGTCAAGGTCTAAAATACCTGATTGCAGACAAAAATCGAGTAAAAAACAAACCCAACAAAACAGGAAAAGCAGAAGATAAACGAGAAGTCAAAAACAAATAAAAACTTTATATGGCTTGGACACCAGAAGACAAAGCAGACGCATATGTAAGAAGACCAATTTGGATTAGATATAGATACACGCACCCAGAAGAGGACATAGACCTTGACGAAGAAGCTAAAAAGGCAGAATAAATAAAATCAAAAACGTCTAAGAAGACGAAATACTGGTGCACGCGAGTCCCAAACTTTCCAGTAAAATGGAAAAGCGCAGATGGCTTCATAATAAGAAAGCCAAAAAGGACCCAAAATAGATCAACTAAACACCTTATCAGATAAATAATTTGGATTTAGAAACAAACAAGGAACGCAACTTCTTTCCAACTACTAATATAAGTGGCTCGAAGTTGCTCAGACCCATTCGGAAGTGAAGAAGGGTGGTGGAAGGAAGAGAAGAACATGTAGTTCAGACAAAAATCGAGTAAGAAACAAAGCCAACAAAACAGGAAGAACAGAAGATAATAGAAAAACCAAAAACAAATAAAAACAGAAATATAGGAAAACAAAAACCGAAAGGAATACCTAGTCAAACTAGAACTACAAAAACACTCTCGGAAGTTAGGGAGTAGGGTAAGAAAAAGGAGAACAACCACAGTTTCTTCCAACTGCCCAGGTAGGCACTCAAAGTTGCTTAGACCCATTCGGAGTTGCAGTAAAGTGGTGGAAAGAGGAGGGAAAGAACCACAGCTTCTCCCTAATTGCCTATATAAGGACCCGAAGCTGCAGAGGCTCTCTTGAAAGTTAGGGGGTGGTTTAAGAAGAAGGAGAAGGGCCGCAACTTCTTCTCAAGTTACTGACCCTCCCTCAGAAGTGCAGTGAAGCGGTGGAAGGAAAACAACCACAGCTTACAATGGCCCGAAGTTGCTTAGGCTCTCTCGGAAGTTAGATGGTGGTATAAGAAGGAGGAGAAGGACCGAAGCTTCTCCTTGTCTACCTATATGAGGGCTCAAATTTGCTGAGACCCTATCAGAGTTACAGTGAAGTGGTGGAAGGAGGAGGAAAAGAACCACAGCTTCTCCCCAATTGCTCATATAAGAACCCGAAGCTGCTAAGGACCTCTTGGAAGTTAGCGGGTGGTGTAAGAAGAAGGAAAAGGACCGCAACTGCTTCTTAAGTTACTGAGCCTTCCTCAGAAGTGCAGTGAAGCGGTGGAAAGAGGAAGAGAAGAACCACAGCTTATAGTGGTCCGAAGTTGCTTAGATTCTCTTGGAAGTTAGAGGGTGGAATAGGAAGGAGGAGAACGGCCATAGCTTCTCCTTGTCTGCCTATATGATGGCGCAAAGTTGCTAAGACCCTATCAGAGTTGCAGTAAAGTGGTGGAAAGAGGAGGGAAAGAACCACAGCTTCTCCCTAATTGCCTATATAAGGACCCGAAGCTGCAGAGGCTCTCTTGGAAGTTAGGGGGTGGTTTAAGAAGTAGGAGAAGGACCGCAACTTCTTCTCAAGTTACTGACCCTCCCTCAGAAGTGCAGTGAAGCGGTGGAAGGAGAAGAACCACAGCTTACAATGGCCCGAAGTTGCTTAGGCTCTCTCGGAAGTTAGAGGATGGTATAAGAAGGAGGAGAAGGACCGAAGCTTCTCCCCGTCTGCCTATATGAGGGCTCAAAGTTGCTGAGACCCTATCAGAGTTACAGTGAAGTGGTGGAAGGAGGAGGAAAAGAACCACAGCTTCTCCCCAATTGCTCATATAAGAACCCGAAGCTGCTAAGGACCTCTTGGAAGTTAGCGGGTGGTGTAAGAAGAAGGAAAAGGACCGCAACTGCTTCTTAAGTTACTGAGCCTTCCTCAGAAGTGCAGTGAAGCGGTGGAAAGAGGAAGAGAAGAACCACAGCTTATAGTGGTCCGAAGTTGCTTAGGTTCTCTTGGAAGTTAGAGGGTGGTATAGGAAGGAGGAGAAATGCCCTAGCTTCTCCTTGTCTGCCTATATGATGGCGCAAAGTTGCTAAGACCCTATCAGAGTTGCAATGAAGTGGTGAAAGGAGGAGGAAAAGAACCACAGCTTCTCCAGAATTGCCCAAATAAGGACCCAAACCTGCTGAGGCTCTCTTGGAAGTTAGAAAGTGGTGTAAGAAGAAGGAGAAGGACCGCAACTTGTTCCCAAGTTACTGAACCTCCCTCAGAAGTTCAGTGAAGCTGTGGAAGGAGGAAAAGAAGAACCACAGCTTATAGTGGCCCGAAGTTGCTTAGGCTCTCTCGGAAGTTAGAGGGTGTTATAAGTAGGAGGACAAGGAGCGAAGTTTCTGCTTGTTTGCCTATATGAGTGCCCAAAGTGAAGTAATGGAAGATGTTCAGACAATTTTTTTTTCAGAATAAATTCCTTTTCATCTCGGGCTCTTCAGTACCCCACTGATGGTTTTAAAATGTCTGTTGATACAGTTAACGTTTTTATAATAAGTAAAGTATTAGCTGTTTGGTTCTGTGTTTAATATGTTTTATTTTTTTAGATTTATCAGTTGGGTTGATAAGTGTTCTTACGGATATAGTATGGAGGATAACCGTAAGTTGGTATGCTGGGAATATTGCTTGTAAAATAATCAAATTTCTTCAGGTAAAAAAAATATATTCTATACAAGTTAAAAAGGACTTTTTCTGACAAAACAACATTCGTAACGAGGCAAATTCTTATATAGATATAAATTTATTTTCTATATAAATGTTTTTCTGTAAAAAAATTAAATTCGACAATTTAAATTGAGTTATTAAAGCAGTTTTTAGCTATTTTAATAATAATTATAATTTAAGACTTATTTAATTAAATTTTTTATCCTTTGCGTCCGGACTATTTTCGGTGTGAATCAATTGCCCTAAAATTAAATTTTGGTTCAATTGGACTTGTTTTAGTTGATTTTTTATTCATGTAATAGTTAAGCTAAAAAGTTCGTAGTTAACAAAGTAAAACTCGATTCTTTAAATCCCTTCGAGGACGATACAATGATTATAGCGATTTTTCAATATCATTTTTATAGTACGATGTCTTTTTAGCCTTTAACTCTGGCCCATTTTTCAGAAGCTTACCTCTTTTATAAGTACAAATGTAGGTCTGCAAAAAGTAAAAGGTGTCTGGGGAAGCGATCCAGAGAATATGGTGAATGTGGAAACAATTCGTAGCCCGATTTATACAATTTTGTTATTGGTTGTATTGTTTTGATTAAAAGACACATTTTTTTCTCCAAATAAAGCTTTGTTGTGGTTTTATCCTTTAATTGCTTCAACATTGCTATTTAATAATCGCTGTTAATAGCTTAGCTTTTTTTGAGCCAATCAATGAGTTTTACAGGCCACAAAGTCTTCATTTTACAACCATTCAAACTTATTTTGTGTACTTTTTAACCTTAACGTTTTAGAAAAAGGTTTGTACTATAACTTATTATAAAGTAATGATGAAGAAAGTCCAACAAAACTTCAATTCCTGCTATTGAAGTACCTTTAAGAGCTCCAGTTATGCCAAAGCAAGCAAGCCTTTGAACCTTGCTTATCTTGATAACATTTTTATTGTATCTTTGGTTTAACCATTATGTTATAGATCAAGTACAAGATGCTCAAGTGTGTTTAGAGATCATTAAAGTGGTTATTGCCCTTAAGATGGTGTTTCAACTATTAGAAGACTTCTATCTTCTAAATGTCATACCTTATGACTTTAAAGGACTTGTGTCTTTTGAATTCTTTTTTCTGAGAAAAGTCATACCCTAAGACTTCAGGAGATTAGTGTCAAGTCCTGCAGCTAAAGTCCATTCTATTACAATATTCAGAGCATATTGCATTCTATCATTTTTATTGTATCTTTGGATCAACCATTATGTTATAGATCCAGTACAAGATGCTCAAGTGTGTTTAGAGATCATTTAAGTGGTTATTGCCCTTAAGATGGTGTTTCAACTATTAGAAGACTTCTATCTTCTAAATGTCATACCTTATGACTTTAAAGGACTTGTGTCTTTTGAATTCTTTTTTCTGAGAAAAGTCATACCCTAAGACTTCAGGAGATTAGTGTCAAGTCCTGCAGCTAAAGTCCATTCCATTACAATATTCAGAGCATATTGCATTCTATCATTTTTATTGTATCTTTGGATCAACCATTATGTTATAGATCCAGTACAAGATGCTCAAGTGTGTTTAGAGATCATTAAAGTGGTTATTGCCGTTAAGATGTTGTTTCAACTATTAGAAGACTTCTATCTTCTAAATGTCATACCTTATGACTTTAAAGGACTTGTGTCTTTTGAATTCTTTTTTCTGAGAAAAGTCATACCCTAAGACTTCAGGAGATTAGTGTCAAGTCCTGCAGCTAAAGTCCATTCCATTACAATATTCAGAGCATATTGCATTCTATCATTTTTATTGTATCTTTGGATCAACCATTATGTTATAGATCCAGTACAAGATGCTCAAGTGTGTTTAGAGATCATTAAAGTGGTTATTGCCCTTAAGATGTTGTTTCAACTATTAGAAGACTTCTATCTTCTAAATGTCATACCTTATGACTTTAAAGGACTTGTGTCTTTTGAATTCTTTTTTCTGAGAATAGTCATACCCTAAGACTTCAGGAGATTAGTGTCAAGTCCTGCAGCTAAAGTCCATTCCATTACAATATTCAGAGCATATTGCATTCTATCATTTTTATTGTATCTTTGGATCAACCATTATGTTATAGATCCAGTACAAGATGCTCAAGTGTGTTTAGAGATCATTTAAGTGGTTATTGCCCTTAAGATGGTGTTTCAACTATTAGAAGACTTCTATCTTCTAAATGTCATACCTTATGACTTTAAAGGACTTGTGTCTTTTGAATTCTTTTTTCTGAGAAAAGTCATACCCTAAGACTTCAGGAGATTAGTGTCAAGTCCTGCAGCTAAAGTCCATTCCATTACAATATTCAGAGCATATTGCATTCTATCTCTTATGCATAAACTACAACTAAGTTTCTGCTGATGTTGAGTCTTACCTTCACCTCGTCCAGACAAGATTCCACTCTCTCCTGAGGGCCAAAAGCTACCTCGAGAACGTTGAATTCTATGTCTTGATGTATTTTTAAATTTACTTTGATCTTAGATGTCCAGATCGTCTACATAGACTACAACTTGCTGTGTGCCAGTGCTAACTCTTACTTTCTACTTGTACAGACCATATTTTAGAATAAGACAGATAAAACTCCTTCCTGAACACTAAGGGCAACACCTAGCATAAGGCAAGATGGCCAGGTCGTCTTCATAAACTAGAGGTTATTGACTGCCATTTTTGAGTCTTACTTTCACCTCATCCATGACTAAAATCCAAAATAAGATTGATAAAACTCCATTTTAAGACCCAAGGACAACCTCGTGTATGTTGCATTATGTCTTGATGTATTATTAAAATTACCTTGAGCTAAGAGATAGCCACAATTTAGTATCTGCCATTATTGAGTGTTACTTTCACTTTGTACAGACCAGATTTTACAATAAGAGTGATAAAACTCCCTCCAGAGGGCCAAGAGCAACTTTGAGCATGTTGTAATCTATGTCTTAAGGTATTATTAACTTTGCCTTGAGCTAAAATGGCCAAATCGTGAGCATAAACTACAGTTTGGTATTTTCCATTGTTGAGTCTTACTTTTACATCGTTTAGACCAGATTTCAGATTAAAAGGAATAAAACTCCCATCTGAGGACCAAGGGCAAGCTAGAGCAAGTGGTATTTTATGTCTTAATGTATTTTTAAATTCCCCTTGAGCTAAGATGATTACATCGTCTTCTAAAACTACAATTTGATGTATTGTATTCTATGTCTTGATGTGTAATTAAATTTGCCTTTAGTTAAGATGACCATTGTTAAGCCTTACTTTCACCTTGACTATGACCAGATTCCACAATAAGATTGATAAAACTTCATCCTAAGAACCAAGAGCAACCTCAAGCATGTGCCTTTAGCTAAGTGAACCAGATCGTTTGCATAAAGCAGAACCTGGTGTTTGCCATTGTTAAGTCTTACTTTCACCTTTTCCAGAGCAGATTCTACTTGTAGAATAAAAAAGTGATAAAACTCCTTCCTGAAGACCAAAGGCAACCTAGAGCAATTTGTATTCTATGTCTTGATGTGTAATTAAACTTGTCTTTAGTTAAGATGACCAGATCCTACAACTTGGTGTATGTCATTTTTAAAATTAATTCCATCCATGGCGAAATTCCAAAAGAATTCTTCTGCTAAGGGCATGTTTGCCAGTGTTGATCAGATTCAACAAAAGAAGAGATAAAACTCCCTATTTAGGGTTGAGGTTGAGGTTGAATATATTGCACGAACTTTTAACACGTGTGGCTTGTTTCGTGTAAACCTTTAAGACAAATAGCTCTTATAATTGCTTTAAAAGAGGCATTGTCGAAGAATCCATTCCTTTCATAATCCACATAGCCCAAAATATTGTTTTTTAACATTTTGTGATTAAAAATAAATTTACAATTTCCTTCTTTTTCATAAATTTTTACTAAGAAATGGATTTGATATTGAATTTTCATTTTATTAAAATTTTGCGTTTCTGGATTAAATTTCTACAAGCATTTGTGAACCATTTCTTATTAAATATGGAATATTCCTCAATTTTTTTCTCTAACATATTAACTGAACTTTCGAACCGTTTATTTCCATATGGAAATTAAAAAACTCTCGGTAAATTTTCCACACGGATGTTATTGACAATGACAAATTGAAGAAAACATATGCTTTTCTGAAGTTTGTGATTTATCTGCGGTTATCAGTGCGGATTTTTTACACCCTACTTTAGCGTACTTATTTACCTACCAAATTAAATTAGTTTAAAACAATAGAAAACTTTTATAATAAATCTTGTTTATTTTTAGGTTGTTGTGACTTATGCGTCTACGTATGTTTTGGTTGCTTTGAGTATCGATAGATATGATGCGATTAGACATCCTATGAAGTTTTCTGGAAGTTGTAAGATTTTAGACAAAGTTAATTGAAACAGTTGTTGAAAAAAATATTATCAGTCATTTGACTTCTTTGACAGCTGACACTTGGCGTTTTTGACAGCTGTTGTTTGACGTTTCTGACAGCTATCGTTTGACAATTATAACAGCTGTCGTTTAAAGTTTCTGACAGCTGTTGTTTGACGTTTCTGAAAACTGTATTTTAAATTTTCTGACAGCTGTCAGTTAACACTAGACGTTTCTCACAGCTGTTGTTTGACTAAGGCACTATAGATATAGGTATTATCATCAGCCATTTTTATTCCAATGTCAATTAATTTACGTGTCAGACCATAGACAACTTAAAGAGACACGTGCAATCGTATTTTGTGGTAAAAATGGGAACTAAAAACTAGCTGGTAGTGCGAAAAGCGAAAAAGTACTTATAACGGTATAGTAACAGAGTAAGTACTATTAGCGGTTTTAGTTTAAAATAAATTTAAGGTAATTTAAGCATAAAAAGGGTGTTAAAGTAAAATTTTAAACAAAAACATGGTGCGCTGATGTCGGAACTTGTTGCCAACTTTATATTAGGCTTCAACACATCTGTTCTATTATCTCTAGTTTTGTGGTTGACATTGGACAAAACATGGCTGACGATAATACCTATGTTTATAGTGCCTTAGTTTGACGTCTTTTATAGCGGTTGATTGATGTTTTTGACAGCTGCCTTTTGGCATTTGTGATAGCTAACACTGATACCAGTCGTTTGAAGTTTTTGGCAGCTGTCGTTTGACGTTACTGACAGCTATCGTTTGACAATTCTAACAGCTGTCGTTTGTAGTTTCTGACAGCTGTTGTTTGACGTTTCTGAAAGCTGTATTTTAATTTTTCTGACAGCTGTCTTTTGGCATTTTTGACAGCTAACACTAGACGTTTCTCACAGCTGTCGTTTGACGTTTTTTTACAGCTGTTGATACGGTCTTGCTGGCCTCTAACCAGGATGATCTACAATTGATTTTAAATAAAGTGGTGGAAAGATGCGATGCTGCGGGCTTAACGCTAAACATAAAAAAGACCAAAGTATTAGTGGTCAGCAAGCAACAAAATGTCAGAGCAGATATCAGAGTCAAAGGCGTGTGCTTAGAACAAGTGTGCCAATTTAGATACCTAGGCAGTATAATAACAGAGAACGCAGACAGCCACACAGAAGTGAGATCAAGGATAGAACAGGCACGAGCAGCTTTCAGGAAAATGAGTAACCTTCTAAGTAACAGAGATCTAAAAATATCCCTACGCATTCGACTGCTGAGGTTCTATGTATTCTCCACACTGCTATATGGAATAGAAGCTTGGACCATCACAAAAAACGAAGAGAAACGTCTAGAAGCCTTCGAGATGTGGGCCTACAGAAGATTACTAAGAGTCACATGGACTGAAAGGATCACCAACACGACAATATTGCCGCGCTTGAATAAGACCACTGAGATCCTCTCCACTATAAAAAAGAGAAAATTAGAGTACTTCGGCCATGTGATGAGGGGAACAAAATACCGGCTCCTACAAAACATCATTCAGGGCAAAATAGATAGCAGCCGAGGACCAGGCCGGAGAAAAACGTCATGGCTAAAAAACCTACGTGACTGGTACAAAATCAACTCATGTACACTTTTTAGAGTTGCCGTCGATAAAATACGACTAGCCTTGTTGGTAACCAACGTCCTGAAAGGACATGGTACATAAGAAGAAGAAGAAGTTGATTGACGTTTCTGATAGCTGCCTTTTGGCATTTTTGATAGCTAACACTGATACCAGTCGTTTGAAGTTTTTGGCAGCTGTCGTTTGACGTTACTGACAGCTATCGTTTGACAATTCTAACAGCTGTCGTTTGAAGTTTCTGACAGCTGTTGTTTGAAGTATCTGAAAGCTGTATTTTAATTTTTGTGACAGCTGTCTTTTGGCATTTTTGACAGCTAACACTAGACGTTTCTCACAGCTGTCGTTTGACGTTTTTTATACAGCTGTTGATTGACGTTTCTGATAGCTGCCTTTTGGTATTTTTGACAGCTAACACTGATACCAGTCGTTTGAAGTTTTTGACAGCTAACACTAGACGGTTCTCACAGCTGTCGTATGACGTTTCTTTTACAGCTTTTGATTGACGTTTCTGATAGCTGCCTTTTGGTATTTTTGACAGCTGACACTGATACCAGTCGTTTGAAGTTTTTGACAGCTAACACTAGACGGTTCTAACAGCTGTCGTATGACGTTTTTTTACAGCTGTTGATTGACGTTTCTGATAGCTGCCTTTTGGCATTTTTGACAGCTAACACTGATACCAGTCGTTTAAAGTTTCTGACAGCTGTCGTTTGACGTTACTGACAGCTATCGTTTGACAACTCTAACAGCTGTCGTTTGAAGTTTCTAAAAGCTGTATTTTAAATTTTCTGACAGCTGTCTTTTGGCATTTTTAACAGCTAACACTAGACGTTTCTCACACCTGTCGTTTGACATTTTTTACAGCTGTTGATTGACGTTTCTGACAGCTGCCTTTGGCATTTTTGACAGCTAACACTGAAAACAGTCGTTTAAAGTCTCTGACAGCTGTCCTTTGACGTTACTGACAGCTGTCGTTTGACTTTTCGTACGGCTGTCGTATGGCATTTTTGACAACTAACACTTATAACAGGTAATATACGACATTATTGACAATTGATATATTTCGCAGCTATCAATTGATATTTTTCTGACATTTTTTTTTATTAAAAGCCTACAGAAAACAAGAAATGAATTTTGAGATTTCATTTGTCCAATTTTTTGATGTTTATTTTGCACTTTTGATAGCTAACACAATATTTTTGACAGCTAACACTGGACGTTTCTGATAGTTGTCGTTTAACGTTTCGGAATACTGTTTATTGACGTTTCTGACAGCTATCTTTTGACTCTTCTGACAGCTGTCTTTTGGCATTTTTGACAGCTAACACCTGACGCTTCTGATAGCTGTCGATTGACGTTTCTAACAGCTGTTGTTTGATGTTTCTGACAGCTGTCATTCGACTTTTCTGAGAGCTGTTGTATGATATTTTTGACAACTAACACTAACAACTAACACTTTTAACAACTTTATTGATATATTTGGCAGCTCAAATTTGAGATTTTTAAGACATTTTTTAATTAAAAGCTTATAAAAAACAAGAAATAATTTTGAGATTTCATTTGTCTAATTTTTTCATATTCCTTTGCACTTTTGATAGCTAACACAACAGTTTTGACAACTGCCATTGACTTTTTAGACAGTTAACTCTTGACGTTTCTGACAGCTGTTGATTACCGTCTCTGACAGCTGTCTCTTGGCATTTTTGACAGCTAAAATTCCATGTTTCTGATACCTGTCGATAGCTGTCATTTGCAGGCCCGGATTTAGGGGAGGGCAGGCGGGGCTACTGCCCCAGGGCCTCCACAAGAGAAGAGCCACCACAATTTGAATTATCAATTCCAATGTGTCATAGAAATTCCAGAAACGTGTATTCTCAATCGAGAGGAAGTAGATTTTTTTGGTTTCAAAAATGACATTGGTCTTTGGCCTGACATTATAACAGAAAGAATGGTCAATTATTGGAAGAAAAAAGGTTCTACAATACTGCAAAAATGTGATGAAATCTATCTGAAAAATTCAGTTCTCCAAGATGAGCCTCGAGATAATACAAACTTTGTTCGGAAATGTTCAAAGAGTATATTTACCCGTCGCAATCAAAATCAAGAGACTGTAAATCGATTCTGGCTGTTTTTTTTTCAACTACGAGGAAAATTTATTGCTATGCATGTAAATTAATGTCTACCCAAATAACAAAGGTCAGTGGAGAAGGCTTCAGTGACTGGAATCATGCATCTGAACGCCTACGCGAGCATGAGATTTTAAAGACTCATTTGGAGTCAGTAATGAGTTACAGGACGTATTGATCAAGAGTTAGCAATACAAGAGGCAAAACAAATTGAGTATTGGCGAAAAATTCTTAGAACTGTCGTCAGTACGATTAAATTTATTGCTGAACGTGGATTAGCCTTCCGAGGAGACGATGAACTTACAATAGTCGTTCGATATATTGAAGGATCGATGATACCAAAGGAACGATTTCTTGCTTTTTTACCAAATAGCGGTCATACTGGTGAAGCAATAGCAAAAGCTTTACTACAATTTTTGGATGACCATCAAATTAATATACTTAATTGCAGCGGTCAATCGTACGACAATGCTGCAAATATGAGTGGCAAATACAGAGGGATGCAAGCTCTTATTTTACAGAAAAATTATTTATCAGCATTTGTACCAAGCTGTGGTCACTCACTCAATTTAGTTGGAAAGGCAGCTGCTAACTCTTGTACATTAGCAGTGCAATTCTTTGATTTCATTCAGAATTTATATACGTTTTTTAATAAATTCTTTGTTTAAATAATTTATTTGTTGCGAATAAATTTTTGAAAGACTTTTGTTAAAAAAAAATTGTTTTCATTCGGAAAAAAATAGGGGCCTCCACTTTATCGTTGCCCCAGGGCCTCTAGACCTCCAAATCCGGCCCTGGTCATTTGACTTTACTGACAGCTGTCATTTGACTTTTCTGACATCTGTCGTATGCTATTTTTGACAACTAACACTTTTAACAGCTAATATATGATTGACGTATGTGGCAGCTATCATTTGAGATTTTTTAGACATTTTTTTTTGACAGACTATACCATAAACCATTCATTTCTTTTAGGGAGAAGAGCAAAATGTCTTATTATAGCTGCTTGGTTAATTAGTGTACTTTTTTCGATACCAATTTTAATTTTATATGAAGAGCGAATAATTCAAGGTACAGTCCTCTAGTTCCAATTTTCTACATCAAATCTTCTACCTATATTTATCTTTTTTTTTTTCTTAAAAACCGCGCAGATTTTTCTGATTTGTAAATTTACTAGTCAAGGATCTTTTCGATAAATTTCAATTTATTTCAGGTCAAAATCAATGCTGGATTCAATTCTCAGCTCAATGGATGTGGAAACTTTACATGACATTAGTTTCAGTGAGTTTATTTTGTATACCAGCAATTATAATATCCTCATGTTACGCTATTATAATCGTTACAATTTGGACAAAAAGCGCTCGAAGTTTTCAAAATATAAAAAATAAAGCAAACAAAAATCGGAAAGGTAAAAACAATAACAATATTTACTTATTTAAAATTTAGTTTATCAGTTTATCAGTGTTTTTTTTAGTTGATATTATACTCAGTGTTTTACTTCTTAGGTGTTTTCAATTTAAGGTTCAGTCGATTTAAGAAGAGCTAGTTCAAGAGGACTTATACCAAAGGCTAAAGTTAAAACTATTAAAATTACTTTCGTTATAGTTACAGGTAATTATTTTTATTTTTATTGCAAAAATATCCTACTCCGGTACTGTGTTTTTATATTTCATTCAGTGCGTTGCTAAGTAACAGTCTTGCATTGCTAGGTAACGGCCGAGCGTTGCTAGGCAACGCATATGTACGCACAAATGGGCCGGAATCAGTTTATTTTTGCTGTTTTGTAATGTTGGTTGTCTGTATATAAGATTTTAAATGGTATATTTTTAGTTTTTTTTTCAAGATTACAATTGTTTATATATTTTTAGTATTCATTCTATGTTGGAGTCCGTATATAATTTTTGATCTCCTTCAAGTATTTGAACAAATTCCACAAACGCAAACAAATATCGCTATAGCAACTTTTGTTCAAAGTTTAGCACCACTAAATTCCGCAGCAAATCCAATTATTTATTGCATATTTTCTACGCACTTTTGCAGAACTGTTTGGTGAGAAAAAAACATACATTTAAACACTTTTTTTACTAAATTTCACTCTATTTTTAGGTTATTACCACCGTGTAAATGGTTAAGTAAAAAAAGGAAACGTAAACCAAGAGATTCCACACTTACAACGCAAAGTAGTAGTTTGTCTGAATTTTTGACAAATACTCATAAGAAAAGATCAACTGGCGCTACTTTGATTGGGCCAACTCAAACAGTATTAATTCATACAAAAAAATAATATTAAGAAAATTATTATAATCACAAATAAAAGACATATTTATTAATGTTGTTATTGTATAATGATAATTAAAATTATATGAAGTATAAGCAGGTATTTTTTTAAAAGTCTACCTACCAGGGAAATGAGTAGGTATATGTTTAAACAAAGGAATAAACTCAAAGTCTAGTACCACAAAATTGTTTTAATTTAAGGGGGTACAAGTATCGGGAATGAATATTCCCATCAACAAGCCCTCAAAAGTAAACAAAACGAAGCAATAAAAATTATTATTTTTTTTATGGTCAAGCACAAGCACTGCAGGAAAAATCCTTTAAGGCGCTCTGAGAGCGGTGCGTGTGCGAAGAAAGCGATTCACGTTGTTCTTGAATCGTTGAAGGTTATATTCGGTGGGAAATACGGCCTCAGAAAGGCCGTTCCACAAAGAGGATGTCCTCCAGAAGAAAGAGTTCTTAAACAATGATGTTCGAGGAGTATTAAGTTGAACCACATAGGGATGGGCGGAAGTGGTTTGTCGTGTATTTCTGCTATGAATTGCTCTAGGTGGAATCAAGCGGGCAATGTCAGTAGAACACTTGCCATGGAAATATTTGTAAAAGAGGGTCAAATCACCAACCTGTCTTCGATGTTCTAAGCTGTCGAGGTTCTTGGTTAGCTCGTGGTCACCGATCAGGCGAATGGCTCTCCTTTGGATGGAATCCAACAACCGAAGGGTATGCTTCGGTGCAGAACTCCAGACATGAGAGCAGTATTCCAGTGATGGTCGAATCTGGGCTTTGTAGAGTGTCAAAAGTTGTTGTGGTGTATACAGCTTTTTGGTACGGAAAAGTACTCCGAGTTTCTGAAAAGCTGTCCTGGCGATTGTTACCACGTGATTATGCCAAGACATATCTCCTCCCAGATTGACACCCAGTAAGTTAATAGACGAAGCCAGTGGAATTGCGTGTCCTGCCATGACTATATCTGGTTCTGCAATGTTAACCTTCTTAGAAAAAACTGCTGCCTGGGTTTTTTTAGCGTTAAATTCGACTTGGTTACTGTCACCCCAAGACAAAATTTCTTCCAGGTCTTTATTGAGTCGTGATACTTCATGCTGTCTGCGAAGATGTGCGTCAGCAGCCGATGTTCGAGAATTCAAAGTAAACGATGAGATAAGTGTGCTGTCGTCAGCAAAGCTATAAATTGGATTTTCTGTCTTCGCTAGAAGGTCGTTAATGTATAGTAAGAAGAGGGTTGGGGATAATATGGACCCCTGAGGAATACCAGCATTGATGGTAAAGGTGTCCGAGAGAAACCCGTCATTCGGTCCTGAAGAAAGCTGGAAAGCCATGAACAGAATCGACCGGGCATACCGTAGGATCGCAGTTTACTTAGGAGCCCCTCGTGCCAGACACGATCAAATGCTTTAGAAATGTCTAGTGCAATAGCCCGGGACTCCCCATGATGTTCGACTGCGTTGCTCCAAAGATGGGTGACATATGCTAGGAGGTCTCCTGTTGATCTGGACTTACGAAAGCCGTACTGATGGTCGCTGATAATATTAAGGCCCTTTAGGTACTTTAGAAGTTGTTGGTTAATAGCTTTCACCATCACTTTTGATATAACTGAAAGCAATGCGACAGGTCGATAGTTGTTTGGCATGGTTTTCTTGCCTTTCTTTGGTATAGGCTGAACTCTTGCCTTCTTCCAGCAAGATGGAAATATTCCTTTTTTGTAGGATAGGTTAAAAAGTCTACAAAATATTGGTGTTAGCTCATCAGCGCATTCCTTGAGCACTATAATAGGAATTTCATCTGGACCAGAAGCCTTCCTGACATCGAGCCCTTTAAGAATTCGTTTGACAGGACGCTGACAGAATACGATATCAGTCATTTCCGATTGAACTGCTGGAATGTTCGGTGGTGTTTTTCCCTGAAAGTCTACGTTGGAATGAGAAGAAAATAGTTCTGCCAGTAAGTTCGCTTTATCTCCGGCTGTGGTTGCTATTGTGCCGTCGAAACGTGTTAGAGGTGGAATATTTGATTTGGTAAAATTTTGACTGACGGCCTTAGCGACTGACCAAAAAGACCTAGATCCGTTAGGACTGGCAAGAAGTTTGTTTTTGATCCTCGTGTTATGCGTCTCTTTGCTTTGATCTATCGTTTGCTTACACTGGTTTCGAGCGGTAACAAGGGTGGTGCGATTCTCAGCCGTTGGATTTTTACGCCACTGTCGGTAAGCTAGATTTTTAGATCTGACTGCGCGCTCGCAGTTTTTGCTAAACCAGGGCTTGCCATTAGAAGGGCGCTTATTGGAATAAGGAATAAAGGCTTCCATGCCAGTTAGAATGACATCGGAGACCTCTTGAGCACAAACGGATAGATCATCAGAAGAAAAGCACACGTTCAGCCAAGGAAAAGTGTGAAAATGGTTCTTCAGGTCGTCCCACCTGGCTGATCTGTAATGCCAAATCTTGCGAGGTTTAGGAGGCTGCTCAGAACAAATTGGTAGCTCGCTTAGTGTTGAAATAAGTTTGTGATCGGAAGATCCTAGCGGAGACTGAACGGAGATAGTGTATAGGTCTGGGTTTGATGTCAAAAAAAGATCCAACAGACTAGTAAAATCACCATCTCGGTCTGGTATCCGTGTTGGTTCTTCTACGAGTTGAGTTAAGCCAGAACTGATCGCGAATGATTCTGCCTCACGGCCTTGTTCATCGTTGGTATTTGAGTATTTAAGCCAGTTGACATTATGGACGTTAAAGTCTCCAAAGATAGCGACTTCGGCATTTGGATGGTTGGCTTGCAAGAAGTCGATTGTGTTGGCTAGTGATGAGAAAAGGGCTCTGTATTGGGTGTCGCTTGGAGGACGGTAAAGGCAGCAGATAAACTTGGTGATTTTCTGCGTAGATATTTTAAACCACATTACATCAAACCCTGTCGGTTCAAGTGTTTCCTCTCGTTGGCAGCAAAGATCATCTCGGATAAAGAGACATACCCCAAAGTTGCGTCTAAATCGGCAATGAAAATCGTATCCAGGGTATAAATAGCTGACGGTATTTGTTGACGATCTGACCTTTGTCTCGGTCAGTGCGAGCACATGAGGCTTGGAAGATTGTAAGTGCTGGTGGACTGAATTTATGTTGGTGTTAAGCCCTCTGATGTTGCAGAAATCAATTTTGAAGTTGCTGTTTTTGGGTCTGTTAGCAACTGCAGGTGCCACACTATTTCTCCGTTGAGTGTTGTTAGGGGAACCCAGTGTATTGTAGGAGATAGTGGAAGTTCGATTAATATCGCTTGATGAGGCCACAGGACTAGCCCCCACCCGGAGATCCGATTGGGGGGCGAGTTTACCTCCGGAGTATTTTAGTCTTGGAGCTTCCATCATGCTTTTTTTTCTTTCAACAATTCCCGCTTGCAGTTAGAGGGACAACATAACTTGTAGACCGGTTTCGACCTATTAGGTCTCATCATTACAAGGATATATGTTGTCGTCAGCGAGCTAACTCGCTGACTGAAAATGCACTAAAATCACCATCTACATATATCCACCGAGTGATGGAAACATAAACGATGCCATAGTAGTGACATCTCCACCTCCAACCGCAAAACAGAAATCGTTTAACTGAAAACAATTCACACACAGGTGTTCAACAAAAATGAAGGATGATGATAGCCGAACTGGCAACTTTTAAAAAAGAGAAAATCATCCATATCTCAAATGTGGTCCAATGGTAAACAAAGGAATAAACTCAAAGTCCACAAAAATATTTTAATGTAAGGGGGTACAAGTATCGGGAATAAATATATGTTTGTTACGTCAGATATTTGAAGATTTGATATTTAAAGCATTCTATGTAAAATATTTACAAGCTTGATATTTAAAACGTCATATGTTAAGTCATATGTCAAAGTATCACCTGTCAAACATTGACAACCTTGACATTAAGGACGTGATATATAAAACTGACTGTACTGATGAGCTCTAACAAGAGCAAAACACGTGACTACAGTTTGGTTTTACCATTGTATAGACTGGTCAATATTTATATCTATGTCGCAGCATCCTGTGTGAGTTAGGAATTCTAACCGGGCACAAATCCAGGCTATATATCTGGAATACAATGACAGCATGGCACTAGATACGTTTGTATCAATTGTTTTTTCATCATGTTATATATAAAAAATTTAAAAATCTGACTCTTTATACTACTAATTGCTGATGGAAAACTTCACTATACAGGGCGTTTCAATAGGCACACATGTACGTTTTTTTTTTAATGATTATAGCGTTTTAGTAGCAGTACAAGTGCGCCATGTATCTATGGTGTTATTATGGGTTTATTGTTTCGTTTCCCCTAGAAATGGCACGTGCCTGGCCATCTGTGCCATCGGAAGTTATTCTTGTGTTCAACCAAATGCGTCGGCAGATGTTTACTACAAGGTTTGCCGCCTGTTTCAATGGCGTAGGAAGTGTTAATTTTTTTATTCAATATTATCATTTTCATATATTTATTCGTTAAAACATAAATTCTTTCTTAACCGTAAACTAATATTTTGATTTTGTAGATTTATGTAAATTTCGGGATTTAAGTCAGTTAAGTAATATGTCAAAGCAGCATCTGTCAACACGTTATATTTCAAATTGTGACATGTTAAACATCAATTGTCAAATTTTGTAGATTTAACTGGTACATAATAGCAAAGTTTTAAACGTCAAACGTGGTATATATTTGTTACGTCACATGTCAAAATGTTTATGAAACTTTGACATTTAAAACATTTTCTGTCAAATATTGAAAAGCTTGACATTTAAAACGTCATATGTCAAATTGTGACAAAAATGTGACATATGAAACATCAATTGTCAAAGTTTGTAGATGTAACTGGTAATAGCAAAGTTATCTGTCATGATATTTTAAACTAATACGTCAAATGTGGTATATATTTGTTACGTCACATGTCAAAATGTTTATGAAACTTTGACATTTAAAACATTCTCTGTCAAATATTGAAAAGCTTGACATTTAAAACGTCATATGTCAAATTGTGACAAAAATGTGACATATGAAACATCAATTGTCAAAGTTTGTAGATGTAACTGGTAATAGCAAAGTTATCTGTCATGATATTTTAAACTAATACGTCAAATGTGGTATATATTTGTTACGTCACATGTCAAAATGTTTATGAAACTTTGACATTTAAAACATTCTCTGTCAAATATTGAAAAGCTTGACATTTAAAACGTCATATGTCAAATTGTGACAAAAATGTGACATATGAAACATCAATTGTCAAAGTTTGTAGATGTAACTGGTAATAGCAAAGTTATCTGTCATGATATTTTAAACTAATACGTCAAACGTGGTATATATTTGTTACGTCACATGTCAAAATGTTTATGAAACTTTGACATTTAAAACATTCTCTGTCAAATATTGAAAAGCTTGACATTTAAAACGTCATATGTCAAATTGTGACAAAAATGTGACATATGAAACATCAATTGTCAAAGTTTGTAGTTGTAACTGGTAATAGCAAAGTTATCTGTCATGATATTTTAAACTAATACGTAAAACGTGGTATATATTTGTTACGTCACATGTCAAAATGTTTATGAAACTTTGACATTCAAAACATTTTCTGTCAAATATTGAAAACCTTTACATTTAAAACGTCATATGTCAAATTGTGACAAAAATGTGACATATGAAACATCAATTGTCAAAGTTTGTAGATGTAACTGGTAATAGCAAAGTTATCTGTCATGATATTTTAAACTAATACGTCAAATGTGGTATATATTTGTTAAGTCACATGTCAAAATGTTTATGAAACTTTGACATTTAAAACATTCTCTGGCAAATATTGAAAAGCTTGACATTTAAAACGTCATATGTCAAATTGTGACAAAAATGTGACATATGAAACATCAATTGTCAAAGTTTGTAGATGTAACTGGTAATAGCAAAGTTATCTGTCATGATAGTTTAAACTAATACGTCAAATGTGGTATATATTTGTTACGTCACATGTCAAAATGTTTATGAAACTTTGACATTTAAAACATTCTCTGTCAAATATTGAAAAGCTTGACATTTAAAACGTCATATGTCAAATTGTGACAAAAATGTGACATATGAAACATCAATTGTCAAAGTTTGTAGATGTAACTGGTAATAGCAAAGTTATCTGTCATGATATTTTAAACTAATACGTCAAATGTGGTATATATTTGTTACGTCACATGTCAAAATGTTTATGAAACTTTGACATTTAAAACATTCTCTGTCAAATATTGAAAAGCTTGACATTTTAAACGTCATATGTCAAATACTAAACATTAAAAACCTTATATGTCAAATTCTCAAACGATCTCCATGATTTTCATAGATATAAAATTTAAAATTTCGAGTGTTGTTTTGGGATTTACCTTTAGAATATTACATATTTATGTTACAACCAAAACTTTTTTTATTAAAAATAAATTATCTACGCTACTGATCATGATTTAGCTGATTGTATATCAACCCTACGGATGGAAGATTTTTTTGATTAATTTTATGCAGATGTTATTTCCTTTCTGTTGAAGGAATAAAGTGTGGCAACGTTTTTTAAAGATTTCGGTCTGTTAACCATAAATCGTAAGAAAATGTTCAAGAAAATTACACAGAAAAAAATTTAAAGAAATCTTCTTTGTTACTCTTTCTTTAGCTGCCAATTACTCTAACGAATTAGTAAAGACTTAGAAACAGGTGAAGTAATATCTAATGCACGATGAGATATTCTCGAAAAATATAAGAATTACGTTTCTGAAGATGTTCAACATTTTCCTAGGAAGCTCTTAAAAACCTGCTAAGGTGATAGAAAATTACACCAAAAAAATAAGGAGTCCTGAAGACCTCTCTAGGTGATCTAGAATGATCTCCACAAGCTTATAGAGATGTTAAAGCAATCCAAGAGATCTGTAGATCTAAAAGAAGTAGATGAACTTTTTATAGAAGCTTCTTAAGAATCTTTGGAAGTACAAAGGAATATTTGGAGATATGTGAAAGGTAAAAGATTTGGAGAAGACGATAAACAGATCTCTAAAAAGGTTTCTTCAGATGTTCAATAGTGTCAAGCTTTACTGGAAGCTTTCATACAGCTTTGAGAGGCCATAGAGTAAGACAGCCGAATTAAGAGTGTCTGAAGTAGCCTCTGGTTCTTTCAGAATTATCTCCACAAGCCCATAGAGATGTTAAAACTATCTAAGAAATCTGTAGAGCTAAGAGAAGTAGATGAACTTTTAATAGAAGATTTTTGAGAATCTTTGGAGGTACAGAAGATTATTAAGGATATGAGGAAGGTTAAAGACGTAAGAGAGACGATAAAGGGACCTTAAGAAATGTTATGTAAAGATGGTAAAAATGCTGAAAATGCTCAATATGAAGCTTTACTGAAAGCTTTCAAAAGGCTCCGAGTGACCATAGAAAAATAAAGGAGTATCTACCTCCCCTTAATATATTTGTTAAGGAGGTCGCATTGATGACCATAGTACGCTTTCGCACGGTTGGTATCGAACCCACTGTAGGGACTGGCACCTATAAGGATAGTCTGTGGAGGGAATCAATAAAAGTGATACCACTCTTACAAGCAGACACGGATGCCGTCGCACCAAGATTTGTCTTTGACAAACCCTACAAAATATTAACAAACAAGACAGCAGACTCCAAAGTAGTGAACGTTCTGAGCGTATATACGGATGGATCAAAAACAAAGCAAGGTGTGGGATGTGGCATTTACTCTAGATCCTTATGCCTAAAAATAAAATGGGCTATGGATGGCTTGTCAAGTGTGGTTCAGTCAGAACTCACAGGCATAACCATAGCTGCAAAAGAATTAATCAATAGGAACATCACAGGCAGGAATATAAAAATATATACACAGACTGCCGACAAGCACTACTGACCTTGAATAGACCACGTTTCACTTCAAGTTTAGTACTAGAATGTCACCAATCTCTAACTGAGGCCAGCCAGAATAACGTGGTCACTCTCAGCTGGATCAAAGGACATGGGAACTCTAAAGGCAACCGCATTGCGAACAATTTAGCAAGGAGGGCTGCGAGCTACAAATATGTTAGCCCTCGCCCATCTACCAAGCTAACATTGTCCGCAGTCGTGGACCTTATTAAACAGCACTCTCACCAAAAATTTATACAGTGCTGGGATGAAACTACGAAGTGTAGACTTGCCAGAGAGTTATTACCTCATCCTAGCGAGGAAACAGCAAAAAAATTTAAGGCATTGACCAGACAAAATCTCCGAACAGCTGTGGGAATCCTGACAGGTCACTGCCAATTGCGACAACATCTCTTTAGGATGGAATTAACAAAATCGCCGCTATGCAGAGGCTGCGAACAAGAAGAGGAAACAGTAGAACACATTATGTATAACTGCTCTGCTTTTTCTGAAATCAGAAGATCCGTGTTGGGCGAGTATTGGCTTACACCAGCCGATGTCAGGGAGATCCCCCTCGGGAGCCTCATCACCTATTTTAAATCAATAGGCCTGGTGACAGCCTGAAGTGAGGATATCCCTACATACGGGAGGATGCACAATGGGTCATATGTGGCCTCAGTGCTGGCTGAGCACTAGCTCGCCCCTCCCGAATTTCCAGATCCAGAGATCCAGAAAGGAGTGTCTAACGTAGAATCTGTGTGGTGCTAGAATGATCTCCGCAAGCTTTTAGAGATTTTACAACAATCTAAGATATCTGCCGAGCTAAGAGAGGTAGATGGACTTTTTATAGAATGTTTTTAGGTCCAAAAATGTTGGCTGTGAAAGGTGTCTATATCAAATATGGGGTCTCTAAAAAAACCTCTAGGGTCTGCAATGATACTGACAAGTTCTAAGATAAAAATGAATATAAAACGATGTTATAGCCCCTTTGGAATTGCTAGAAGGATAAAAGACCTAGAGTAGAAACAGATAAAGAAAAATTTTGGCTCAAAAAAGTGTCCATATAAAATATGGACTCTCTGAAATTGCCTCTGGGGGTGCTGCAATGATATTGACAAGTTTTTAGAGATACGAAGACATCTTAGAGGTGCAAGAAGAAAATAAACTGTTTGGAGAAGCTCTAATATAAACTGATTTATTAAAATTTCTATTTAATTTCGCTTACAAGTCATAGAAGCAACCACAATCATCAAGTCTTACAAAAGCTCTTGCCCCCTAAGGCTGACTAATAATAAAGCCTTGGTGGTGCCCAGAATTAGAACGCCTAAGGAAGATGGCGAGAAAGGCTTTTAACAAGGCAAGTAGTTCAAAACTCCTCGAGGATTGGAACTTATACAAGCTCCACCTTAAGGAATACAAAAAAGTCGTTAGGCAAAAACAGAGAACGGCATGGAGAACCTACTGTGAAGAAATCGAGGATTTTCCACAGGCAGCGAGACTTCAAAGAGCCTTAACAAAAGATCCATATAGAGATATTGGTATACTTAAGAAACACGATGGTAGTCAAACTACCAACCTGGAAGAAAGTTTACATCTCTTGCGAGAAATAAACTTCCCCGATTCTGTTGCCACGGTAGAGGCAAAGTGGAACGAGGAACATCACATACCCTCGACAGAGGACTGGCACATTGCCAGACTCATTGTTACCGAGGACAAAGTTAAATGGGCAATATCTAGCTTCTCCCCCTTCAAATCACTGGGAATGGATGGAGTTTATCCAGCCCTGCTGCAGTGGGGTCTGCAGGAACTTCTTCCTCACCTAGTGCAAATATTCAGAGCTTCCCTAGCTCTGAATTATATAACGAAGATGTGGAGAGATGTAAAGGTTGTCTTCATACCAAAACCTGGAAGAATGGATTACTCCATTCCTAAAGCTTACCGGCCTATTAGCCTTACATCGTTCTTATTAAAAACGCTAGAGAGGCTAAATGAAAGGTACATAAGGGATACAGTGATAAACACCAAACCACTGCATCCCAACCAACATGCATACACAACAGGGAAATCCACCGATACGGCCCTACATCATGTGGTTGGTCAGATCGAGCGATCATTGGACAAGAAAGAGTCCACCCTGGGCGTATTCATAGATATCGAGGGAGCTTTCGACAATACCACGTTCCCTAAAATAATGTTAGCCCTCGCCCATCTACCAAGCTAACATTGTCCGCAGCCGGGGACCTTATCAAACAGCACTCTCACCAAAAATTTATACAGTGCTGGGATGAAACTACGAACTGTAGACTGGCCAGAGAGTTATTACATCATCCTGGCGAGGAAACAGCAAAAAAATTTAAGGCATTGACCAGACAAAATCTTCGAACAGCTGTGGGAATCCTGACAGGTCACTGCCAATTGCGACAACATCTCTTTAGGATGAAATTAACAAAATCGCCGCTATGCAGAGGCTGCGAACAAGAAGAGGAAACAGTAGAACACATTATGTATAACTGCTCTGCTTTTTCTGAAATCAGAAGATCCGTGTTGGGCGAGTATTGGCTTACACCAGCCGATGTCAGGGAGATCCCCCTCGGGAGCCTCATCACCTATTTTAAATCAATAGGCCTGGTGACATCCTGAGGTGAGGATATCCCTACATACGGGAGGATGCACAATGGGTCATATGTGGCCTCAGTGCTGGCTGAGCACTAGCTCGCCCCTCCCAAATTTCCAGATCCAGAGAGATTAGCAACCACATATTGCTATTAAGATCGTAAACCTTTCTATGATTATCTTAAAATGGCTTTCCTTTTATAAGAGTCTTAAAAGAGTATATCTTCTATAATTGCAAGTGGTGCAAAAATGAGTTTCAGATTACCAATCTTGATCTAGTGATTTTCAGTTTTTAGCTTATTTTTCTTGTGGGACATTTTTAAAAATCTGACCCAGCAGAAAATTTCGCATATGACATAAATCGCACTTACCTGACTCCTTTGTACTTTGCACAATAAAGCCGAATTCTACAAAGCAAAGGAATCTAAGATATTTCTTTGAAACCAATTCTTAGAAAAAATTGAGGATGTAACAGCTTTAGGCACAATTATTTCATACCTTAAGAAAGTAGGTATATAAACTATTTATAGTAAAAAAATCATATTTTAACATCAAGATTTCTTCTTATGAGAAATTTTTGTTGGGAGTTAACAGTAAATTTTCTAAAAAAAAGAGTCATATGGGAAAATTGACCTGAATAGGTTTTTATTACAAGATCAAAGAAGGGTTTATTTCTCACGGGATAACCAATATATTCTCATGGTTTTGAAATTCAAAAACAGGTAGAAAAGACTTTAATGAAGAATAGACGGACCACTTGTTAAGAAAAGGGATTTATTTTTAGGTTTTTAATACTTTTGTCTGTGGGAAATAAATCGAGTTAACAGTATTCTTTAGATCTAAAAAAATTTAGTAACTAATAAAAATTTTATGTTAAAAGATGTAGATAATTGTGTGTAGAGGTGAAGTTTTAACGAATTTTCCAATTTCCAAAAAAAAAAGTACGTGAAGAACTTGCAGGTACCTTAATACCTGCACTGAAAGTGAAAAATGCAGAAAAATTATAAAAGTTCTAAAGAATCCTCTGCGTCTTCTACAATAATCTCCAGAACAAATAAGACATCTGCAGAAGAATAAGAAGTTGACCCTTTGAGGAAGCTCTTAGAGTACAAAAGAAACTAAACTGATCTTAAAGACTCTTTGAGGATTTTTTTTTTTTTTAAAGAGGGCCAGGCTTAGGGGTAGTCCATGGGATTGCATCGCAGCTAGTACAGCTTATTGTGCAGCCTCATTCACAGGTTCTCATTCTCCGTCAAATCCCAGGTTCTTAATGAACCAAGAGATCCTTTTGACTATGGTTGCCCGTTCTTCCCTTTGATCTCCAGTCGGTAGGCCAAGGGATCTCACACACAGACCTTGCAGGGCTGGGCACATGAATATCACGTGGAAGGCTGTTTCCTCCTCCTCACCGCATTTTCTACATAGGAGGTTTTCAACTTGAATTCCCATCTTATGTAGATGTCCGCGGAATACCCAGTGGCCGCTGATGAAGCCAACCACTTTCCGCAGGGTCTTCCTCCTCAGCCCAAGGGCATCTGCCGCTATAGCACCAGTAGGTGTCTGCAGCATTCTCTTTGACTGTATTTTACCTTCTGTTCTTTCCCAGCTCTTTCGATGTTCTATGCCCATCCACTGGCGAACAGCTCTTCGTGCTGTGTTGTAAGCAATACCACACGTCGGCTCTGGGCCAATGAGCGGGCTTTCAGCTCCTTTGTTTGCCCACTTGTCTGCTCCCTCATTGCCAGCGATACCTTTGTGCCCCGGAACCCAACTAAGGATAACCTTGTTGTACTCTCCCAGGGTTTTCATGGCCTGATGACAGTCCCATACTGATTCTCTTTGAGGATGCTTTTAACATATGAGATCCAGAGGAGACAAAGAAGAAACCTCTAGAAATCTTATCTGAAGATGATTCTATGATTAGATTAGATGTTTATTGTGTTGGCTGTTAGCCTGTATCACTGCGACCTTTGCAGATCTATTGTGAACACCCATTATCGCAAGAATAGGATTAGAGAACCTTGTCCAGCCCTGCCCTCTTAATGAGACTTAATAGCCTTGACAGTGGCCACTCCGCATAACTTGGAGCAGCCGGTTTCTCCTCTCCCAGTAATAGATACCGCGTCCTTGCAAGGCATTCGCATTGGCATAGGACATGAAATGCGGTCTCCTCCTCCTCTTGGCAGTATCGACAGATGTCTTCATCTGCTAAGATCAACTGACTCATGTGTTTCTTGAGCCTACAATGTCCTGTCAAGAGACTGACAATCATTCTGACATCTTTTCGCCTTTGTGATAGCAGCTCTGTAGTAAATTTCGCCAAGTGTCCCTTTATGAAGACTTTGGCTTGTCGCTTACCCGGTGATTTTTCCCACCACTCCTGGGCCTTCTCTAGCCTCCACTACTCAATGGCTGCCTTGGGGGATTCTATGAAAATGAATGCAGATAATATTAAATGTAAAACATACCTATTTTCTCCTTCTCTATCGCTGGATCATCTATTCCAATAATGATGATTTCCATTTGTGAATTTCTCCATTTTCTTGAATCGCGTAAACTTTCCGATTTAATCCGATTTCGTTCACTCCCGTTTCGCTCGAATTGTCTTCTGGAATAATTACCCAAATTTCCCCTACGCAACGTTATACGATTTAAAAAAATCATACAACAGCGTACCCCAGCCTTGTCCAGATATACCCAATAAATCTATGAATCCAAATAAGAGTTTCTTTACAAAAAAAAAAACTTTAAATGAATTCATGTAAATATCGACTATACCTGTCTTTATTGTATTCCGAGGAAATCGGTATAATTATCCCCGCGATTTCCCGGATTCAAAAAATCAAATTTATAAAAAAAATTGTAAACAATTTTTATTATAAAAATAGATTTTTCTTTGGCAGTTGACACGATTTCAACGCCTGGAAAACGACGGTTTTTACTTCGCCCGATTGCAAGTTGTATTGCAATTTTTCCCGAAAATCGCACGATTTACTTTTTGTGATAAATTCGATTTATTAAACGCACTGAATTTACTTTTCCGGTTTTATTTTGATGAAGTTTAACCCGATTGCAAGTTGTATTGCAACTTTATTTTCGAAACTCGCAATAAAAAACACTTCTCAGTTTCTACTCCAATGTAGGAAGATACCTGGAAATAAAAAAAAAATTGTAACAAATTCAAATTTATGAAAACCTCAGCTTAAATAATGAGTTGCAGTTAATTCTCAAATTGTTCAACAGTCACAAACTTCACTTAAAGCTCTGAAAAAGCTTCGGGTATCCATAGAACAATATAGCAAAAATATAGAATCCTCTAGGTCTGCCAAAATGATCTTGATAAGCTTTTAGAGATATTAAAAAAAGACATCTGCAGAAGTATAAGAAGTTGACAGACCCGTTGGATAAGCTCTTAAAGAATATTTAGATTACAAAAGAAACTAAACTGACCTTAAAGACCCTTAGAGGATGCTTCTAACACAAAAGATCCTAAAAAAAAAAGAAGGAACCTCTAGAAATGTTATCTGAAGCTTTTAGAAATATTTAAAAAATCCAAGATATCTGCAGATATGCTGGAAGTAGATGGAACCTTCTAGAAGCTCTTGAAGAATCTTCAGATATCCATAAGAACATAAAATGTCTTAAACAACTTTTGAAGAAGCACTAAACATACCAAACCAAGCAAACACAATGAAGGAACCTCCAGAAATGTTACCTGAAGGTTGTTCTTTGCGAATGTATGATGATGTCAGAAAAACCCCAAAAGTAAAGATACAGAAACTCTGAAGAAGCTTTTGGGTGTACTAGAATAATCTCCTGAAGCTTTTAGAAATGTTAAAAAACTCCAAGACATCAGCAGATCTACAGGAAGTAGATAGATCCTTCTAGAAGCTCTTGAAAAATCTTTAGATATCTATAAGAACATAAAATGATCTTAAACAACCTTTGGAGAAGCACTAAAGATACCAAACCAAGAAAACACAATGAAGGAACCTCTAGAAATGTTATCTGAAGGTTGTTCTTTGCAAATGTATGCAGATATTAGAAAAACCCTAAAAGTAAAGGCAGACATCGATATAGAAACTCTGAAGAAGCTTCCGGGAGTACTAAATTAATCTCGTCAAGCTTCTAGAAATTAAAAAAAAAATCCAAGACATCAGCAGATCTGTAGGAAGTAGATAGATCCTTCTAGAAGCTCTAGAAGAATCTTTAGATATCCTTAAAAACGTAAAATGATCTTAAATAACCTTTGGAAAAGCACTAAAGATACCAAACCAAGCAAACACAATGAATGAACCTCTAGTAATGTTATCTGAAGGTTGTTCTTTGCAAATGTATGCTGAGGTCAGAAAAACCCTAAAAGTAAAGGCAGCCATTGATACAGATACTCTGAAGAAGCTTTTGGATGTACTAGAATAATCTCGTGGAGCTTTTACAAATGTTAAAAAATCCAAGACATCTGCAGATCTGCAGGAAGTAGATGGATCCTTCTAGAAGCTCTTGAAGAATCTTTAGATATGCATAAAAACAAAATGATCTTAAACAACCTTTGGAGGAGCACTAAAGGTACCAAACCAAGCAAACACAATGAAGGAACCTCTAGAAATGTTATCTGAAGGTTGTTCTTTGCAAACGGATGCTGATGTCAGAAAAACCCTAGAAGTAAAGGCAGCCATAGATATAGAAACTCTGAAAAAGCTTTTGGATGTACTAGAATAATCTTGTGAAGCTTTAAGAAATGTTAAAAAAATCCAAGACATCTGCAGATCTGCAGGATGTAGATGGATCCTTCTAGAAGCTCTTGAAGAATCTTTAGATATCCATAAGAACATAAAATGTCTTAAACAACTTTTGAAGAAGCACTAAACATACCAAACCAAGCAAACACAATGAAGGAACCTCCAGAAATGTTACCTGAAGGTTGTTCTTTGCGAATGTATGATGATGTCAGAAAAACCCTAAAAGTAAAGATACAGAAACTCTGAAGAAGCTTTTGGGTGTACTAGAATAATCTCCTGAAGCTTTTAGAAATGTTAAAAAACTCCAAGACATCAGCAGATCTACAGGAAGTAGATAGATCCTTCTAGAAGCTCTTGAATAATCTTTAGATATCTATAAGAACATAAAATGATCTTAAATAACCTTTGGAGAAGCACTAAAGGTACCAAACCAAGCAAACACAATGAAGGAACCTTTTAGAAATGTTATCTAAATGTTGTTCTTTGCAAATGTATGCTGATGTCAGAAAAACCCTAAAAGTAAAGGCAGCCATTGATACAGATACTCTGAAGAAGCTTTTGGATGTACTAGAATAATCTCGTGGAGCTTTTAGAAATGTTAAAAAATCCAAGACATCTGCAGATCTGCTGGAAGTAGATGGAACCTTCTAGAAGCCCTTGAAGAATCTTCAGATATCCATAAGAACATAAAATGATCTTAAACAACCTTTGGAGAAGCACTAAAGGTACCAAATGAAGCAAACACAATGAAAGAACCTTTAGAAATGTTATCTGAAGGTTGTTCTTTGCAAATGTAGACATCTATAGATCTGAAAGAAGTAGACGGATCTTTGTAAAAGCTCTTGAAGAGTCTTTAGAGATACGAAAAAATATAAAATTATCTTGAAGGCCCTTATAAAAATCGCAGTTTTCTTAGTGAAAATTACAAATTTTGTTTCTGAAAAATTCTGGTTTTGGTAGGAAAATGGCTATTTTATTTAGACCGATTTTTTCCTACAATTTTCATCAATGTCACAGTTTAAAAAAAATTGTTGCAATTTTTAATTTTTTCTTGCACACCATCAATAAACGATAAAAAAACCGGTTTAATTCAAATTTGAACGATTTGCTGAAAAAAATTTGAACCAGTTTTTGTATTACAATAGCGATAAACGTGATTATTTCTTATTAAATTACAACAAAGATTTTTTTATCAACGGATTATACGTCCTGTAGTAACGCAATATTCTCGAACATATTATGAATGGGTATTATATCGTGGTGGAGCCGATTCAAACCTTGAGATGGTTCACACAACTCCTCTTAAGAGGGGAGCTGGGAATAACACAATGTGTCATTTGCACCATAACAATAAAAAAAATCAAACAAATTTATTAAAATCCATTCAAATTTGTAAATAAAATTGAAAAATTAAACCAACCTGGATTTCAACCATTAAATTTTGAAATAATGTCATTTTACAATCTGTACTAGTATTACAAAGAGGAAAGGTTTGGATTTTTTTTGTTTGAAATGAATAAGCTCCGAAACTACTGGACCGATTTCAAAAATTCTTTCACCGTTGGCAAGCTACACTATTCCCGAGTGAGATAGGCTATGTTTCATTTAAAAAAAAATAGGGATCCTTACTAAAATGCCATTAATGTAACCAAAAATGACCTTAAAATTCTTACATCACGTGCGCTGAGAATACTATTGATTATAGAATAAAATAATGTACTACAAAAATGCGGCGACAGCATTATGTCTAACTGTTATAGTTACGTCACAATAACTAATTTTTAATTTTTTAAAAGTTTTTATCTTGGTATTATTCATTATCAAAATATATATATATATGTCCGGTTTATAGCGTTCGCCGCCTTCTGGTTCCTTGTCTCCAGCCCCGTCGGTCATTCCAGTCTCCTTTTGAAGGTTTCTTTCCGACATGGCTTTTCGTACTCCTCCTATCCATGTAATTTTTGGCCTTCCACGTTTTTTCCTTTCCGAGGGTATCCATTTTAATATCTTTTTCGGTAGTCGTTCGTGATTCATTCTTTGTACATGTCCGTACCAACACAGTTGCCGTTGTTGTATTTATTCGATAATATTTGCTTCGACCTTCATGATTTCCCTAATCCGTTCATTAGTTACTCTTTGTATTTTAGATATTCTGGCTGATCTTCGCCAATAGTCCATTTCTACAGCAAGAAGTCTCTGTTCCATTCTTTTTGATATTTGCCAAACCTCACAGCCATAAAGAAGTGTACTTTTAAAAATAGAATTGTACAGCTGGTGTTTTCTTTCGTTGGATATACTCTTAGACCATAGGAATGAATTCATTGCTCCAATTATTTTTTTGGCTTTAACGATTCTCTCCTCTATTTCGTTTTCTGTACGACCCGAGTGCTCTATTCTGGTTCCTAAGTACGTATAGTTTTCACATCCCTTTATTCGCTCTCCTGTGTTTAGTACCATATCTTGCTGCTGACCTCCTATACACAGATATTTTGTCTTTAACATATTTACTGAGAGACCCAAGTTTTCATATTCTTTTAGTAGTTTTCTGGTCATAAATTCTAGATCTTCTAGGTCTTGCGCTACCACCACCTGGTCATCAGCGAAGTGCAGTGTGTAGAGTGTTGTTTCATCATCTAGTTCTATGCCCATGCCACTACATGTTCTTCTCCATTTTCGGAGGACCTCATCCAAATAAATTTTAAATAAAGTGGGTGATAGACAGCATCCTTGTCTAAGTCCCTTAGTGATCGGGAATGCTTCAGAAAAATTATTATTTAGTTTTACTTTAGAATATGAGTTCTTATATAAGCGTCGATTAAAGTATTATTAAGTTTAGTTTGCTCTAGAACCTGCCATAACCTTGATATTGGGACACTGTCGTACGCCTTTGTGAGATCTACAAATAACAGATGGATTTCACGATTTGTTGCAACTTTTTTTTCATTTATTTGTACTATGCTAAATATGTTATCTACACAGGAGCGACCAGCTCTAAATCCTGCCTCTTGTTCGATTTCGTATGGTCCATATTCTTCTTCAGCAAGAGCTCTAAGTATTTTGCCATAGATCCTACTTAGGGTACTTGTTACCGAGATGCATCTGTAGTTACTACAGTTATTTCTCGCTCCTTTTTTGTGTATTGGAGTAATCCATCCTTCCTTCCAACTTTCTGGTATCTCTTCACCATTGACGTATCTCTCGAAAATCTCCCTCAGCAAGCTTACAAGTTTTGTTGACCCGTTTTTTATTAGTTCCGCTGGTATTCCTTATTCCTTCCGGTCCGCTGGATTTACCGTTCTTCATTGACCTGATAGCTTTATTCATCATTTCTTCCATTATATCAATTTTAGTTTCTTCTATTCGGTAGGCTCTTGGTGAGGTATTCCTGTATTGCTGTCTTTGTTCACTCAGTTCGTTAGCATAGTGTTGTTTCCAAGTATCTAAACTAATTGGGCATATATTGAATGTGATGTTACTATCTTGTCGGGATGATTTAATAAATTTCCATACTTCTTTTGATTTGCTTCCTCCGATGTATGAATCTATTTCTTTACATTTCCTTTCCCATGTTTCATCCTTGTTGTCGTTGGTCATCTGTTTAAATTTTCTTTGTTCCTGTCTATACTTCTCCTTATCTTCATCCTCCTTAGTTTGTATCCGTTTATTATAGGCGTTTTGTTTCACTTTCTTTTGTTTATCCATTTCATGATTCCACGTCATGGATATATTTATTTTCCCATTTTTTTCTTTAATACCTATTAATAACTTATTATTTCATAATCACGACAGATATCACAAATTTAGCATGTGCAATGGGACGAGGCTACTTATAAAGGAATTAAAGGACAATTAAGTTGTAGCAACCAATATAACTGAACCACCAGCTGGTCAACTAGCTAATACACTGAGGATACCGATGATCCTAACTGATCTACCAAATCCATTTAAACCGCTTCAATTTCCTATCAAAACATCTTTCGCTTTTACTAATAATAAGTCTCAAGGTCAAACCTTCCAATTAGTTTTCCCCATGGCCAACCGCCTAAGGCGGGTCGAAGCACCTGAAAATCAATTTATTTTGCTGCCAGAAAATAAAACAACATGTAATATTGTTTATAGGGAAGCGTTGACCCAATAAATTTAATGGTTTTTGTTATTTTTCTTTAATCCCCGTGCAAAGCCGGGGCGGGCTGCTAGTGTTTTATATTTTTATTAAATATATATTATATTATTTATTTTTTATCATTTTTTAAATGGATTTTTCCATTTTTTTTATTGTTTCAGTTTATTCCGTAATTTCCGTCTGCCTTTTTATGCCGATTTTTACATAATTTCCAGTTTTTTGAGGCCCCCTTGATCTTTTTGGTATTTTGAAAGCCTTTACGATTTTGAAAAAACAATTTTTGATTCTCATTATTTTTTGCATTTTTTTTTTCAGACATCACCAGTTGTTTATAAGATTAATATTTTTATTTCTTTTTACCTGATTTTACAATTTTTTTTTATTTTTATTATATTTTTATTTTTTAAATATTGGTCCAAATGTCATAAAAGCATCATAACAACCCATCTGTATAGGTAGCTGACTGCTGTTTGAAAGGAAGAGGGCTTTGCCTACGGCACCGGTGGTCTTGTACTCGATGTGAACAGCAGCCAGTATTCAGCAACACACAACCGTCGGTTGTTTGGTTCGTTAGTTTAGTTCCTGAATGCATGTAGAGACGTTCTTTACGCTCTTTGGTTACGTTTTCGAAACGGTTTTTTTATTATTATTATTGTGAATGGTTAAATTTTCACAAAGATTTGGATACATTTTTTGTTTCTTAAAAGGTTTTAAGGTATGTAACTTTTTTTTATTGGATTTTATGGAGTTTATGTATATTTTTTCTTAAAAATGCCCAATTAACGATATTAACGAATTTTAAAAAGTCTGTAAATCCCATAAAGCAAATTTTCTTAATAATCATCATTTTTTACATTTATATTACTAAATCTGATAAATTTTTTTCGCATTTAAAAATATCTTATAAAAATAAAAGATTTTTTTTATATTTAATACGAGTCACGTAAAATTTACATAAAACGTTCAATGATTTTCAATTTTATATATAAATATATACAGATTGATAAGAAGTTCATTTATAGTCAAATTTTGATTTGCTTTTTTTATATTTTCATCACGTCTGAATTTGTTTAAAGAATAACAATTTTATGTGAACCAAATTAATTTGTGTAATTTACAGTTTTCTCACTGAAATACTGTTTTGAATTATGTAATTTTATCAATTACGTTAAAGCAATACAAAATAGTGTTTGAAACAACATATAAATTTTAAATAAAACTGTGACTTTAACTGTCAAATTATCTGACATTTCAAACATAATTTAATACGTCAAACTAGTCAACTGTCAAATCGACATTTCATACGTCAAATTTCAAAATATCAGTCAACTGTCAAATTGACATTTCATACGTCAAATTTCAAAATTTCACACTTCAAACGTCGTATATATATTACGTCAATGCAATATAAAAAAAACTTTGAAACGTCATAATTTTAAAGAAAACTGTTACATTAACTGTCACATTATCTGACACGAGATCTGACATTTCAAACTTGCCAACTGTCAAATTGATGTTTTATACGTCATATGACAAATTTTTTCTTACTGAAATACTGTTTATATTGAAGTTTGAAACGTCATAATTTTAAAGAAAACTGTGATATTAGCAGACCAATTATCTGATATTTTAAACACCATTCAATACGTCAAACTTGTTAACTGTCAAATTGATGTTTCATACGTCATATGTCAAAATTTGACACTTCAAACGACGTATATCAATTATGTCATTGCAATATAAAATAAAGTTTGAAACGTCATAATTTTAAAGGAAACTGTTACATTAACTGTCACATTATCTGACATTTCAAACTTGCCAACTGTCAAATTGATGTTTTATACGTCATATGACAAAATTTGACATTACAAACGTCGTATACAAGAATTTTCTTACTGAAATACTGTTTATATTAAAGTTTGAAACGTCATAATTTTAAAGAAAACTGTGATATTAGCAGACCAATTATCTGATATTTTAACCATCATTCAATACGTCAAACTTGTTAACTGTCAAATTGATGTTTCATACGTCATATGTCAAAATTTGACACTTCAAACGACGTATATCAATTATGTCAATGCAATATAAAAAAAGCTTTGAAACGTCATAATTTTAAAGAAAACTTTTACATTAACTGTCACATTATCTGACATTTCAAACTTGCCAACTGTCAAATTGATGTTTTATACGTCATATGACAAAATTTGACATTACAAACGTCGTATACAAGAATTTTCTTACTGAAATACTGTTTATATTGAAGTTTGAAACGTCATAATTTTAAAGAAAACTGTGATATTAGCATACCAATTATCTGATATTTTAAACATCATTTGATATGTCAAACTGTTAACTGTCAAATTGATGTTTCATACGTCATATGTCAAAATTTGACACTTCAAACGTCGTATATCAATTATGTCAATGCAATATAAAATAAAATTTGAAACGTCACAATTTTAAAGAAAACTATGACATTAACTGTCACATTATCTGACATTTCAAATTTGCCAACTGTCAAATTGATTTTTTATACGTCATATGTCAAAATTTGACATTACAAACGTCGTATACAAGAATTTTCTTACTGAAATACTGTTTATATTGAAGTTTGAAACGTCATAATTTTAAAGAAAACTGTTACATTATCTGACATTTCAAACTCGCCAACTGTCAAATTGATGTTTTATACGTCATATGTCACAATTTGACACTTCAAACGTCGTATAATGTAATAAAAAAGTTTTCTCACGGTTTTTTTGTTGCTGCAACCAAAGTCGTTTTTTTGCAAGAATAACATTAATCCAATTAAATCTAATTGGTAGTTAATGAGTATTTTCGACAATAAAATATTCAACCGGGGCTATAAAATGGCATAAACGCGACAAAAACAATGACAAGAATAAAAAATATCATCGCTTCGAATGGTATCCACACTCTGATCGTCTCTTAGTTAGAGAATTCCCATTTAGCATCGACGAGTTATAACCACAATAAAATCACATTTTTATAGCAGTGGTGGAGATATTTTGGTAGAAGATTCTTTGATTGGGTTTCCCAAAAAAACGTTAAAAAATTTTTCACCTTTTTTGGTCCATGAGTCTCTAATAAGTCACAAACTGTTACCTACTGATCGTTAGAAAACTGCTCCAATCTTTCAAAAACAGTCCTATTAACGGAGACATGATAGTTTTCTGTAGAAGATTCTGTGATTGGTAAAGATAGAAACCTATGAGGGTTTCCCAAAAAAGCGTTGAAAAACTTTCCCACTTTTTTGGTTCATGAGTCTTTTCCTAATCTCTAAGGAGTCTCGAACCGTTACTGATCGTTAGAAAACTCCTTGAAATGTTTCAAAAACAGCCCTATTTGAAGACAGTTTACTTAAAGCTGAGTTGGAACAGTTTTTGACTCTTAGAAAATTGATCTCGTCTTCCAAAAAGTGTTCTAGAATCTATTTTTTTGTCCTGAAGGGTAAAATTGACTTTCTAGTTTCTAGATTTTCTGTTGAGTCTTCTGCAGACCTCTTATAATGCTAGAAATGTCTCTAACCGTTAGGATACTGTTCTATTTTCTCCAAAACAGTCAAAGAATCGTTCCAATGAAATACTTTACTTAAATATGAATAGAAACTACCGAAAATAGTTATCTGAACCTGTGATTCTGCTTTAAAGTGGTTCCTGTGTCTTTTCCAGATCTTCTATGAGGCTGGAACACTTTCTGACTCTTAGAAAATTGATCTGGTCTTCCAAATAGTGTTCTGGAATCTATTTTTTGTCCCGAAGGGTAAAATTGACTTTCTAGGTTCTAGATTTTCTGTTGAGTTTTCTGCAGACCTCTTAGGATGCTAGAAATGTATCTAACCATTGGGAAACTGTTCTATTTACTCCAAAACAGTCCAAGAAGCGTTCCAACGAAATAATTTACTTAAATATGAATAGAAACTACCAAAAATAGTTATCTGAACATGTGATTCTGCTTTAAAGTGATTTCTGTGTCTTTTCCAGATCTTCTATGAGGCTGGAACAGTTTCTGACTCTTAGAAAATTGATCTGGTCTTCCAAATAGTGTTCTGGAACCCATTTTTTTGTCCTGAAGGGTAAAATTGACTTTCTAGGTTCTAGATTTTCTGTTGAGTTTTTTTGCAGACCACTTATGATGCTAGAAATGTATCTAACCGTTGGAAAACTCTTCTATTTTCTCCAAAACAGTCCAAAAATCGTTCCAATGAAATATTTAATTTAAATATGAATAGAAACTACAAAAATAATTATCTTAACCTGTGATTCTGCTTTAAAGTGATTTCTGTGTCTTTTCCAGATCTTCTATGAGGCTGGAACAGTTTCTGACTCTTAGAAAATTGATCTGGTCTTCCAAATAGTGTTCTCGAACCCATTTTTTTGTCCTGAAGGGTAAAATTGACTTTTTAGGTTCTAGATTTTCTGTTGAGTTTTCTGCAGACCTCTTATGATGCTAGAAATGTATCTAACCGTTGGGAAACTGTTCTATTTTCTCCAAAACAGTCAAAGAATCGTTCCAATGAAATACTTTACTTAAATATGAATAGAAACTACCAAAAATATGTATCTGAACCTGTGATTCTGCTTTAAAGTGGTTTCTGTGTCTTTTCCAGATCTTCTATGAGGCTGGAACACTTTCTGACTCTTAGAAAATTGATCTGGTCTTCCAAATAGTGTTCTGGAACCTATTTTTTGTCCTGAATGGTAAAATTGACTTTCTAGGTTCTAGATTTTCTGTTGAGTTTTCTGCAGACCTCTTAGGATGCTAGAAATGTATCTAACCGTTGGGAAACTGTTCTATTTACTCCAAAACAGTCCAAGAAGCGTTCCAATGAAATAATTTACTTAAATATGAATAGAAACTACCAAAAATAGTTATCTTAACCTGTGATTCTGCTTTAAAGTGATTTCTGTGTCTTTTCCAGATCTTCTATGAGGCTGGAACACTTTCTGACTATTAGAAAATTGATCTTGTCTTCCAAATAGTGTTCTGGAACCTATTTTTTGTCCTGAAGGGTAAAATTGAATTTCTAGGTTCTAGATTTTCTGTTGAGTTTTCTGCAGACCTCTTAGGATGCTAGAAATGTATCTAACCGTTGGGAAACTGACTATTTCCTCCAAAACAGTCCAAGAAGCGTTCCAATGAAATAATTTACTTAAATATGAATAGAAACTACTAAAAATAGTTTCTGTGTCTTTTTTAGATCTTTTATGAGCTGGAACAGTTTCTGATCGTCAGAAAATGATCTGGTCTTCCAAAAAGTGTTCAAGAGCTACTGGAACCTGTGATTCTGCTTTAAAGTCTTCTTCAGATCTTTTATGAGGCTGGAACAGTTTCTGACTCTTAGAAAATTGATCTGGTCTTCCAAATAGTGTTCTGGAACCAATTTTTTTGTACCTACTGAAGGGTAAAATTGACTTTCTAGCTTCTAGATTTTCTGTTGTTTATTGGTTATTATTAGAAGTTTCTAAGTAAAGTTCCGCCTATGTTCTTAACTATAATAAAATCAGATTCTTCAGATCTTTACTGGAACCAAACCAGTTTGTTAAATACCTTTCTTGTGCATTTACAGCGAACGACGATAATTAATTGAACTCGAAGGCATACCTCGTCCATCTGAGAATTCCTGCTTCACCAACAAAACAGATTTCAGATAATTGATACAAACTTCAACACTTTTCACTTTATTATCGAATTCAACATTTCGTTGAAGAAAACTCATCAAAATAAATCTCGCTTTAACGGTATTTTTATGATTTTTTAAACTTGGCGTAGATAATTTATATAATCCTTATTTTTTTGGAAAAAATTATGGCTTTGAACTAGTTATTTGTAAAATTATACCAAAACAGAACTGGTTTTTAGGTTGCATGTTAAAAACAGATTTTAATTCGCTCTAATTTTAGTAGAATTATTACAAAAGTGAGACATTTAGATGTGGTTTAAATTGGAATAGAGGCTATTTAATCGTTTATTATAAATAGCTACTGAATTTTGATATTAAATCGATTATCCTTTTAAAATATTAATGATATACTATCAAATTTGCATTGTAAAATAAATTTTAAACGTTATATGTCAAATTTTAAGGAACAATTGACAGTTCAAACATCAAATGTCAATCGCTGCTACAAAGTGATGTTTAATAGGCGATGTGTTGGATTGGAAAGTATACTTAACATGTCAAACGTCATCTGTCAAATTGATACCTCATTTACCAAATTTAGAAGAACAATTGACAGTTCAAATATCAAATAAATCCTCTTTTTATACATTTTGAAATGTACCTACAACAGTAAGCGGATGGATTCCCAGCATGCTCTCTATGCGTGCAATAGAAATAACTGTAAATGATGTCAAGATACGAGGCAAGGTTACGAGGGGCTGTCCACAGGGAGTGTTTTTATCACCCCTACTGTGGAACATTGTTCTGGACAGCCTAATTCACCGCCTCAATGAACATGACAAAATTTATACAGTAGCCTACGCAGACGACATTGTAATTCTGCCAACAGGAAAGTTTGAAAGCACCCTTTGCGACAGAATGCAAGTGGCTTTCAGAACTTTAGAGACATGGTGTAAAGAGCAATCGCTGTCTATTAACCCCAAAAAGACAGAAATGGTTTTCTTCACGAAGAAAAAGAAACCTAGGGGCTTAAACGCACCCAGTCTTTTCAACGTTAAATTAAGCTTTGCTACAGAAGTGAAATAATTAGGTGTTATCCTTGACAGCAAGCTGACGTGGAACTCACACATAGAAAGCAGAGTTAAAAAAGCATTTATATCTTATGAGCAATGCCGCCGAACCATAGGACAGACCTGGGGATTATCCCATATGGTGCTGTCGTGTGGTGGCCTAAAGTGAAACAAACGACAGCAATCAAAAAATTAAACCAAATTCAAAGATCAGCATGCCTTCTCGTAACAGGAGCCATGCGAAGCACACCGACCAGCGCAATGGAAGTCATACTTGGTCTCACCCCCCTTGATATATTTGTTAAGGAGGTCGCATTGATGACCATGGTACGCTTTCGCATGGTTGGTATCGAACCCACTGTAGGGACTGGCACCTATAGGGATAGTCTGTGGAGGGAATCGATAAAAGTGATACCACTCTTACAGGCAGTCACGGATGCCGTCGCACCAAGATGTGTCTTTGACAAACCGTACAAAATATTAACAAACAAGACAGCAGACCCCAACGTAGTGAACGCTCTGAGCGTATATACGGATAGATAAAAAACAAAGCAAGGTGTGGGATGTGGAATTTACTCTAGATCCTTAAGCCTAAAAATAAAATGGGCTATGGATGGCTTGTCAAGTGTGGTTCAGTCAGAACTCACAGGCATAACCATAGCTGCAAAAGAATTAATCAATAGGAACATCACAGGCAGGAATATAAATATATATACAGACTGCCGACAAGCACTACTGACCTTGAATAGACCACGTTTCACTTCAAGTTTAGTACTAGAATGTCACCAATTTCTAACTGAGGCCAGCCAGAATAACGTGGTCACTCTCAGCTGGATCAAAGGACATGGGAACTCTAAAGGCAACCGCATTGCGAACAATTTAGCAAGGAGGGCTGCGGGCTACAAATATGTTAGCCCTCGCCCATCCACCAAGCTAACATTGTCCGCAGTCGTGGACCTTATTAAACAGCACTCTCACCAAAAATTTATACAGTGCAGTGCTGGGATGAAACTACGAACTGTAGACTGGCCAGAGAGTTATTACCTCATCCTGGCGAGGAAACAGCAAAAAAATTTAAGGCATTGACCAGACAAAATCTCCGAACAGCTGTGGGAATCCTGACAGGTCACTGCCAATTGCGACAACATCTCTTTAGGATGAAACTAACAGAATCGCCGCTATGCAGAGGCTGCGAACAAGAAGAGGAAACAGTAGAACACATTATGTATGACTGCTCTGCTTTTTCTGAAATCAGAAGATCTGTGTTGGGCGAGTATTGGCTTACACCAGCCGATGTCAGGGAGATCCCCCTCGGGAGCCTCATCACCTATTTTAAATCAATAGGCCTGGTGACATCCTGAGGTGAGGATATACCTACATACGGAAGGATGCACAATGGATCATATGTGGCCTCAGTGCTGACTGAGCACTAGCTCGCCCCTCCCAAATTTCCAGATCCAGATCCTCTTTTTATATCTAATATTCTATGTCAAATTTGACGTTTAACATGATCGTTTTAATGTCATTTCTTATCACTATATCAAAATCTGACATAAAAGTGAGATTTAAAACATTCTACGCCTACATCATACTTCGTTAAAATGAAGTTTAAAACGTCAAATTTTAAACAACGATTGACAGTTCAAACTTCAAGCATCAAATGTCAATCGCTGCTACAAAATGATGTTTAATAGATGAGGTGTTACTTTTTAAAGTACACTTGAGATTGTCAAACGTCTTCTGTCAAACAATTGACAGTTCAAACGTCTAATGAATCTTCTTTTTAAAGGTAACCTTTTATGTATTCTACGTAAAAATGATCGTTTTAATGTCATCTGTCAGTTTTGTTATTATATGTCAAATTATGACATAAAAGTGACATTTTAAACATTATGCGTCAAATCTATAAAGAATATCGTGATTAATATGAGAAGCGCCGTTTGCCATGTCTCGCTCTGTCTCTTTTTCACACTCTACAAAGCAAACCATAATCCTCATTGAAAGAAAAAATACAATTTTGTTTATAAAAAGAAGCAAAAACTAAGTAATTTAATCTTAAATTAACATAAAAACCGATGTTTTATAATCTAGCAACAACTGTGCATTTTCCTGTGTGAAAAATAAAAAGAATTTCGCCAGTACTTCCGGTAATGCATGTTCGAACGGAAGTTGGACTAGAGCAAACTTAACGCTGCATGTTAAAGAATACAATGGCGATTGTATTAAGCTTTTGTTAATCTTTTGTTGTAAATAAATTCGTGATTATTTCAAGTGTGAAATAAAGCTGAGGATTAAATTGAATCGATTTCAATACACAAAAAGTTTAATTCACTTTAAATTTATTTCTCATCGTTTGTTTTTTAAAGTAAACTTGACATGTCAAACGTCCTATGTCAAATTGATAGGTGATCTGTCGAGTTTTAAAGTAAACTTGACATTTCAAAAGTCATCTGTCGATTTCATACATCAAATGTCAAATAAATCAAATTTACAAACAAATTACTAAAAATTTCATAAAAAAAGATGTTAGTTGACATATCAAACGTCATATGTCAAATTGATAGTCGATCTGTCGATTTTTAAAGAAAATTTGACATTTTAAACGTCATCAATGTCGGTACATCAAACGTAGAAATCTGTGAGTTTATACTGTCGGTTTTTCGTGACGGTATCAAAACGTAAACACATAAATTTAGCAAAAAATCTAAAATTTCTAAGAAGAACCTTGAAGGAGTAATTCGATATTTTTTTAAAGAAAAACTTAATATTCCTAAGAGATCACATTACTTTTAATATAATAATGAATGCAAAATATGTAAGCAGTACCGTTTTGTTGGCACTACTGCTGACTCATGATGATCTAAAAGCCGTACAAATTGAAATTCAATTCACAATTATACCAAGTAAATAGGCGTGTAAATTTATACTATTCTTATATATAAAAATCTTTAATACGTGTGAACGTGTGTAACGATTGAATGGATGCACCGATTTTTTTTATGTGTGTTCAAGTGGATTCGAGAATGATTTAAATTTCCTCCATTATTTTATTTATTTATAATATCGCTTTGAATTTCTAATAGCCGGCGGTGTAAGTTAACTCTTAGATACAACTCTGTAACATCGTTTGACATCTATCGGTAGATTTTTTTTTTATTAAGGATGTCCCCTTAGGTATAGACCTAAATACAAATGTACCGGGAACATCTATTGGGGCAGAAGAGACAACTTATTAATTTGGGATTTAAAGGCCTGCAAGTTAGGACGAGTGGGGAAGACGTGGGGAGGTAAGGAGTTCCACAATCTGGAGACCCTGGGGATGAAGGAACGATCGAATGGATCCGTTCTCGATGTGGGACACTCAACAGTATAAGGGTGCATGGAGTTGGCACGTCGCGTTGCTCTGGCTGGTCTGGCAAATGGAGGCATTATAGAGCGGAGTTCTTCTGAGGAAAATCCGTTTATGTATCGGTAAAACAAGGAAAGATCAGCCACTGCTCTTCGGTGGGATAATGGGGCTAGGTTTTTGGTGATACTGGTGTCGTTTATTAGTCGAAATGCCCTTCTCTTTATTGCATCAAGAACTCCGAGCCTTGACGGAGCCGCTGAACCCCATACATTCGAGCAGTATTCAAGATTAGGCCGTATTTGAGCTTTGTGAAGAGTAGCCAAGTTGGAAAATATTTCCGTGCTCTAAACAGAAAGCCTAATTTCTTTCCTGCTGCATGTTTGCCTCTTGTTGGATAGGCAACATGTCTTTGTCTTGGAAGCGTTGAAATTAACAAGATTATTTCTTCCCCACTCGTCTACAATTCTCAAATCTTGATTGAGAGAAACCGTTGTGGTTCTTCTGTTCTCTTCCAGAATATCTAGAGGTATGGGACGGTTGTGCGCTTTGCTACAGTGTAGGCTGCTATCATCTGCAAAACCATGTATCGGGTTATTAGTGGCTTCTAGTAGATCATTAATGTGTATTAAGAATAGAGTAGGAGCTAGAGCCGATCTTTGGGGAACTCCAGCGTTGATCTTGTAGAGGTTGGAAGAATGTGCCTGTTGGAGAGAAAGTTAGATATTCATCTGCAAAGGTTTTGCGAGAGTCCTTATGAAGGCAGTTTGTTTAAAAGAGCTGCATGCCACACTTGATCAAATGCTTTTGAGATGTCTAGTGATACTATTTGAGTCTCCCCATAGCGGTGGATGGCATCACTCCAGACATGAGTTACATATGCTAGTAGATCGGCTGTTGACCTTTGTTGGCGAAAACCATATTGCCTGTCACTTAAAAGGTTGTGTGTCTGAAGGTAGCTCAGGATCTCGTGATTGACGTATTTCTCCATAGTTTTGCTAATAACAGATAGAAGAGCTATGGCTCTGTAGTTAGAAGGCTGGGTTTTAGAGCCTTTCTTGGGGACTGGTTATACTCGAGCAGTTTTTCAGGATTCTGGAAAAATACCATTATCATATGATAGTTGAAATAGCTTAGTGAAAACTGGCGCTAGTTCAGGAGCACAAAATTTTAAGAGTAAAGCAGGTATTTCATCGAGGCCGCTTGCTTTGTTGGTATTTAGAGTAGCAAGGACTCTCTGCACACGCTTAACCATAAATATGATATTTTTCATTATGTGGGGAGCCCGTGGAATAGAAGGTAGCTCTATGTTGTCCGGTGGGTTAAGTGTCGAGTTCGAAGAGAATATTTTGGCAAAGAGTTCTGCCTTTTCTGTGGAGGACGTAACTATTGAACTGTCATCTGATGTGAGTGGGGGGAACGAACTAGTTGTAAAATTGTTGTTGATATGTTTGGCTAGAGTCCAAAAGGACCGGATTCCATTAGGGTTTGACATTACTTTCTCTCTCATTTGAGCGTCAAAGAGAATTTTGGAATTGGAAATAGTGGTGTTGTATCTGTTTTTAGCGTTTATATCATCCTGTTTTGTTTCTTCTGATGGATTTTGTATAAATAATTTGTGGGACTTGATCTTAACTTTCCGAGCTACATCGCAATCTTTATTAAACCATGGCTTCTGTTTGACTTCTAAGCGTTTGGTAAAGTGAGGAATGTAAGCTTCCATGGCACATAGATGGCGCTATGTTTCGATTTCTAGGTTATACCGTGAGAACAAGATCGAAAAAATATCTGTTACGAAGTGCGCTTGATCACCTTATATAACCTTTTTATAACATTCTACTTTCTTTGCCTTATTAAACTTAATTGAATTCAAACCAGATTCTTAATTTATTGTAGATTAATTTAATGTAAAATTCTAATAAAATAGAAGACGTTAACAGAGTACATCCGGTGATTGAGATAAAAATTGGAAAAGATATAATGCAATTTTACGTTTTTTTTATTTAATGAAAATGGTTCTTGTATAGATATCGAAACACGGTTATTGACAGTTATGAATAGAGAAGAGTATTCACGTCATAATTATAATGTAGTTATACCCATAACAACTTCCTCTTTTTTTAAAACTGGTATTCTATCACATCCGTTCCGAAGTTTTTTTCTATTTATTATATCGTTTATAATATCGCAGAAACAAATAAAATTTAATAAACAATCTGATATAATGCATTTCGATTGTCCAATAATGTCAAATGTCACGTGTCAAAATGGCATGTGTCAAATGTCGTTTGTCAAATGTCGTATGTCAAATTTTAAATGTCAAATACATTTGTCACGGGCTAATTTCTCACTAGCAATAATTATTTTTAATCGGTAATAAACTGAGTACTCACCTTACTAATTTCTCTAGATTTGAGGGCTCGACAACGACATTTAGTGTTATAGCCAAATTGGATTCTTCATTTATCAAAAGTTTTAATCTATTTATTGTTTTTGGGTACATATTTAGAATTATTGTATTATTATGACAAGTAATAAGATTTGAGGTTATAAATGGATCGCTGGATCTCTTCATTCGGTTGTATCAGAACTATTCCGTGGGTCAAACAAGGCTGCATTACATGAACGTAGTGTTAGTGAAAGACCATCCTATAAGTAATTCAAGGCCATGACCTCTAAATTAATAATGGGATAGGCGAGGGTCACCTGTCATGTTACTTCCGGCCGATATGATTGATTTTTGGCCATTTTTGATTCTATAAGCCGCCGAGAAGGTCTGAAAGTCTAGCTGGATAGCAGTAAAAGAGACACCAGGAAATTTTGTGGTGAAGTTTTATTTCGTCGTTCATCGATGGCACTTATTTGTGGATTTAAAACTGAAACTTTCTTTTCCAACCGAACTATTGGGTTAATCTTGATTAGTTATTATGTTGTGGATTACGGTTCGATTGGAAATTGCCACGTGTGAGGATATATTACAAAATTTTCCGTTGGTAAGTGAACACACTTTCATTCAATCTAGCATTCCGATTCTCATTACCTTTTTCTTTCCATCGATTCATAGATTTAACTGCGGATCGTTATAAGGTGGTTTAAATCTCAAATCCAAGCCGTGAATTAGTGAAGACCTCGAGTTATATACCCTTTACCATCTAGGGTCCTTGGGACAGGCTATAAGTCCCTAGCACAGGCTTAAATTCTCTGGTACAGATTTAAATTTCCGGTACAAGCTTGATTCATTGGTACCGGCTTATTTCTTTGACGAAGGCTTATCACCTGGTTACTGGGTTACTGGATCTGGCTAAATACGTAAAGTATTAGCAGTAGTTTGTTTTGGAACTGTTCCGGGTTCTGTTCGGAACCAAACAACGTTGGAATTTGGAGATAGGAAGCTATCATCGCCAGTACAGATAAGCTATAAGCCTTTGTATATTGTAAATTTAAATTGTTGATTGTAAATTTTAATTTTAAGTCGAGCGTGTGATCACACAACATTTCAGATTATCCATCTTTATTCATATTTATTTTGTTGTTTAGCGCTAGTATTAATTGAAATTGTAATTTAAATTGACCACAATTTTGATCATTAAAGGAGGGTCTGGTTTTGAAGACATTTCGTTTTATTTTTTTATTTTTTATTTCATTTCGTAGGATTGTGTAAGAGTTGTTAGTGGCTATTAGATCTAGGGCTTTTCGGCTTGTACCGTCGAAGTCGGTGGCGCGGCTCACTTGTGTATCATCCCTCTACGGCTGAGCTCGGGCATAATTTGCCAGTAGAGTGACCCCTAGCAACCCTTACGCAATTCATCTAGTTGTTTGGATTTTCTTTAATACATAACTTACACTACATGAACCTTAGCAGATAGCTAAGTAAAAACTGTGGCACATTTAATACCAATAGTTTATTTTTTTTACAGATACTATGATTCTTTGACGACAAACACAACATCTGAAAAAACATAATGAAGTCTTATTGGTTATACTTTTTATTCCTCCTCATTTTCCTTCTACAAACATTAACGTATGCTTCCGAAGATTTACTAGATCAATACGTAAAACATGTAGAAACAGTTAATAGTATAACCTACACCAATAAAAAACACCATAATCAAAGACAAAAAAGAAAATTACACGAAGAAATACGTGATGAAGATAATAATGGTGAAAACGAGAACGATGATAGTGTGTTTACAGATTTATTAAACAGTTTTCCAAGTGATAGTGAAAAAAATCGTTCGTATCCATCGACAGATAGACATTTATCGCGTAAACTCAGTTCGTATCAATTATCAGAAACACTCAGTTCTATCAGTGATCAATCTGATCGAGAACAACATTTTTCACGTGTTATGAGCGACAATTCGAATCGAAATCGATTTAAATCCAGAGATTATTCGGATCGAAATCGACATAAAGACCGCAATCGACAATTACCATATAAACCAAGATCTGATCGAACTCGTAGAGACGCTTCTAGCGACATCTTATGGACGCACTCAGAAGTATTGGATAGAGAAGGAAAAATAATATTAAGATGGCAACCTAGGCACCAAGAAATTTTGTTTAGAGTAGAAGCCAAAACTCGAGGATATGTAGGATTGGGTTTTAGTCCTGATGGAAAAATGGAAAAAGCTGATATTATACTTGGATGGGTTGATGATCATTATGGAACATCAATTTTAATGGTAAGTGGATTTAATTATTTTGATTTTTACCTTAAAAATTTGGTTTTCTAACACTGAAAGACGTAACAGCAAACAAATAGAGACAAAAGAGGAATTACTCAATAACGAATTGTTAGTTAAGTCATTTACAGGATTCGTCACATTAAGTGTCACAACTCTCATATCTGTCAAACTACTAATGTCATTTACGTCAAATATATTCTGATGACAGTTTGGAATATGGTTAAGAACCCACCAGAAATGGTTCTGAAAGTAAAGATGCGCCTTTGGCGAAATCTTCGATGTCTAGATACATTTCTTCAGATTTCCTCAAGTTTCCTTTAAGAATTTTCAACATTTCTTAAGGCTTCGTAGATATTTTTTAACATTCCTCAGCCCTTCTGAACATTTTTCAACTCCTCCCAACATTCCTCAAGTCCCCGATTAATAATTCATAAATCTCCTACACACTTTTCAAACTTCTTGGACATTTTACAATCCTTTTGAATCTTCATCTAACTTTTAATATCCCGCATGATGTCTTTCCAACCCTTCTTAAGTCTTCCTTATATTCCTCAAGTCTCTCATATCACCAATTTTTAAGTTTGGTAAGTGATTTCTAAAGTCTTAAAGTCATACCTCGAGCCTCCTCTCTGCTTCTTAACATCAATCCAGTTTCTTTACATTCTGCAACTCTTCTTAACATTCCTCAACACCGACCAGCGCAATGGAAGTCATACTCGGTCTCACCCCACTTGATATATTTGTTAAGGAGGGCGCATTGATGATCATGGTACGCTTTCGCACGGTTGGTATCGAACCCACTGTAGGGACTGGCACCTATAGGGATAGTCTGTAGAGGGAATCGATAAAAGTAATACCACTCTTACAGGCAGTCACGGATGCCGTCTTACCAAGATTTGTCTTTGACAAACCCTACAAAATATTAACAAACAGAACAGCAGACCCCAACGTAGCGAACGCTCTGAGCGTATATACGGATGGATCAAAAACAAAGCAAGGTGTGGGATGTGGAATTTACTCTAGATCCTTAAGCCTAAAAATAAAATGGGCTATGGATGGCTTGTCAAGTGTGGTTCAGTCAGAATTCACAGGCATAACCATAGCTGCAAAAGAATTAATCAATAGGATCATCACAGGCAGGAATATAAATATATATACAGACTGCCGACAAGCACTACTGACCTTGAATAGACCACGTTTCACTTCAAGTTTAGTACTAGAATGTCACCAATCTCTAACTGAGGCCAGCCAGAATAACGTGGTCACTCTCAGCTGGATCAAAGGACATGGGAACTCTAAAGGCAACCGCATTGCGAACAATTTAGCAAGGAGGGCTGCGGGCTACAAATATGTTAGCCCTCGCCCATCTACCAAGCTAACATTGTCCGCAGTCGTAGACCTTATTAAACAGCACTCTCACCAAAAATTTATACAGTGCTGGGATGAAACTACGAACTGTAGACTGGCCAGAGAGTTATTACCTCATCCTGCCGAGGAAACAGCAAAAAAATTTAAGGCATTGACCAGACAAAATCTCCGAACAGCTGTGGGAATCCTGACAGGTCACTGCCAATTGCGACAACATCTCTTTAGGATGAAACTAACAGAATCGCCGCTATGCAGAGGCTGCGAACAAGAAGAGGAAACAGTAGAACACCTTATGTATGACTGCTCTGCTTTTTCTGAAATCAGAAGATCCGTGTTGGGCGAGTATGGCTTACACCAGCCGATGTCAGGGAGATCTCCCTCGGGAGCCTCATCACCTATTTTAAATCAATAGGCCTGGTGACATCCTGAGGTGAGGATATCCCTACATACGGGAGGATGCAGAATGGGTCATATGTGGCCTCAGTGCTGGCTGAGCACTAGCTCGCCCCTCCCAAATTTCCAGATCCAGAGAGATACAGGATTCGTCACATTAAGTGTCACAACTGTCAAACTACTAATGTCATTTACGTCAAATATATTCTGATGACAGTTTGGAATATGATTTAGAACCCACCAGAAATGGTTCTGAAAGTAAAGATGCGTCTTTGGCGAAATCTTCGATGTCTAGATACATTTCTTCAGATTTCCTCAAGTTTCCTTTAAGAATTTTCAACATTTCTTAAGGCTTCTTAGATATTTTTAACATTCCTCAGCCTTTCTGAACATTTTTTAACTCCTCCCAACATTCCTTAAGTCCCCGATTAATAATTCATAAATCTCCTACACACTTTTTAAACTTCTTGCACATTTTACAATCCTTTTGAATCTTCATCTAACTTTTAATATCCCTCAAGTTTTTCCAACCCTTCTTAAGTCTTCCTTATATTCCTCAAGTCTCTCATATCACCAGTTATTAAATTTGGTAAGTGATTTCTAAAGTCTTAAAGTTATATCTCGAGCCTCCTCTTTTCTTCTTAACATCAATCCAGTTTCTTTACATTCTTTAACTCTTCTTAACATTCCTCAACTCTTTTCAACATTCTTCAACACTTTTCAATATTCCTCAACTCTTCTCAACATTCTTCAAGTACTCTTTTGATAATTCTTGGATATTTCACAATACCGTTTGATCTTTATGAAGCCTTTTAACATTCCTTAAGTTTCACAGATATTTTTCACGACATTTAAACATTGCTGAGGTCTCATCAACCTTCCTTAAGTCTTGTTAATATTCCTCAAGTCTCTCATAAGTTTTGAGAGTCATTTTTAAAGTCTTCTAGATATTCCTCGAGCCTTCTGTTTTCTTTTGAATATTCTTTAAGTAACCTCAAGGCTCCTCAACAGTCATCAAGTCTTCTTAGAAGTCCTTAAGTCTTTATTTAACACTATTTATGCTTCTAAGACATTCAATATAGGTCTGGTTAACATCAATTAAGCCTTCTTAACATTCCTCAACTATTCTCAATATTCCTCAACTTTTCCCAATATTTCTCAACTCTTCTTAACATTCCTCAAAATCCCTGTCAATAATTCGTAAATTTCCTACATACTCTTCAAACTTCTTGGATATTTCACAATACTTTTAGATCTTCATCAAGCCTTTAACATTCCTCAATTTTCTCAGATATTCTTCAAGACTTCTGACCATTTTTAGTCAAGCCTTATTAACATTCCAAAGTTCCTTGACTTTTTACAAGGCTTTTAGATCTTCATCTAGCCTTTACTATTCCTCAAGTCTTCTTAATATTCCTCAAATTTCAGAGCCGTTTCTAAAGTCTTCTTCGCTCCTCTTAACATTCCTCACTCAACATTTTTTAACTCTTCCCAACATTTCTTGTGAAAGGCGTTGGCTTATTCGTACGTCAAATATCGTATTTCAAATGTCGTATGCCAAATGTCGTATGTCAAAATAACATATATCAGACGTCAAATGTCAGTTGTCAAATTCTAGAATGTTACGTTTTTTCTGTTCGCAACGGAACTTTTTTTATCTTTTTATTAAATTCCTTTACAGTATATAACAAATATATACATACATACATTGATATTATGTATTAGAAAAAAATATAAACCGATTTATCGTTTGTGGTGATACCTGGAACTTTCCCACGGAACACTGTGTCAAAGCCATTAAATTCTTAAATTTTTTATTACGCAAAAGCAGCTGGACGATTCCCACAAGACGATGATGATGGTCTGTCTGTCCCTCATTGCCCATTTTATCGAAAAAACCATATGCCCTTCTTCCTCGGGCTTATAGGCCAGGCCAAGTCAGGTTATCTTAACACAACGCGCAGATGTTTTTGCACCTGGCACCACGTGCCTTTTCGTTTCTTTCTCTTTTCCTTTCGTATCATGAAATGATTTTTTTTTTATTTTAATTTAGTTTAAACAATTTCAGCTGATAATATTTAGCATTCTTAAGGTATAAACAATTATTATCAAGACAAAAATTTTTTGTTGAGGTCATTTTTTATGAGCAATAAATTCAAGTGGCAGGTTTAAATTCGTGGTAACAGCTGCCACCATCAGGTTTCTTAAGACGTTTATTAACAGAATTTATTAATCTACTCATTTAATTAAACAACTACCAGTTGTTAACAGTCTAAAGTCTGTAGGTGGACAACCGAGACAATTATCAACGTTAACGTTATTTTTTTACAGTTTTTATTTCCTTTCATATTTGTTATCTTCAACAATCAATCATTATAATTTTTATACTATTTTTATTGTGTTTTCCACGGCTTATTGTAACGTAATTCTGTGGTAACAGCAAATTACATCAAACTATTTTGAAATAATGTTACTGCTACCATAATGGTCCGATTTATCTATCAGAAAAGAAAAAATCTCGAGGCAAATACCACAAAAAGAAATAAATTTGTGGTATCGTTTGCTTCCTATATTCTTCGAGTTTGCAGCCGTGTGAACGCTCTCGATGTATACAAAGAATAAATAATAATATCAATTTGTTTATACAGGAAATTTAATTTAAATATCTTGAGTAAACAATGAGGTATTGCAATTTTAACATAGTTTAGATTTGATAATATCAAGTTTCCTTAGATTTCAGATTTTCAACAATTCTCAAGTTTTCTTAGCTTTTCTATACATCTCTCAACTCTTCTGAACATTCTTCAACTCTTGTCAACGTTGCTCAACTCTTATAAACATTTCTTCTACTCTTATTAACATTTCTCAACTCTTCTCAACATTCTTCAACTCTTTTCAACATTCCTCAACTTTTTTCAAGATTCCTCAACTCTTATAAACATTCCTTTAACTCTTCTGAACATTCCTCAACTCTTCTGAACATTCCTCAACTCTTCTGAACTTTCCTCAACTCTTATAAACATTCCTTAACTCTTCTCAACATTTCTCAACTCTTCTGAACATTCCTCAACTCTTCTGAACATTCCTCAACTCTTAAAAACATTCCTTCAACTCTTCTTAACATTCCTTAACTCTTCTCAACATTTCTCAACTCTTCTGAAGATTCCTTTAACTCTTATAAACATTTCTTCAACTCTTCGCAACATTCCTCAAACCTTCTCAACATTCTTTAACTTAAAAATTAAAAACGTTGAGTAAATAATGAGGTTTTTAAATGTGGCTAAGTTTACATCCCTCCAGTCAAGTTTTAACAATATTTATATGTCGTAGACTCTGAAACTCAATTTTCTTTAAGTCTATTTAATATCCTTTAAGATTTTTTAACATTTTTCAAGTCTTCTAAGCTCTTCTATACATCCCTCAACTCTTCTCAACATTCTTCAACTCTTTTCAATATTCCTCAAGCCTCCTTAATATCCTTCAACCCTTTTATAAACGTCTCTCAACAAGGTGTGAGTTTCCTGGATACTTTTAAAGTTGCTTAGAGTTTGCTCAAGTCTTCTTGAAGTGTCCTCAACTCTTATGAGAATTTTTAAAATCTCCCCTCAACAATTATGAAGTTCATCGAAGACTAATTTCTTAAGTCTCTTCGATATTCATAAAGTCTTCTCAATAGTTTCAAGATATTCTTCTCCAAAGCAGTTCCAATATATTCCTTAAGCCTCCTCAAGAGTTTCACGATACTCCTCAAATTTCCTCAACAGGTCCAAGATATTCCTTAACCTTCCTCAATAGGTCCAACATACTCCTCAAGCCTTCTGAACAGTTCCAAGATATTTCTCGAGCCTCCTCAACAATTACAAGATATTTTTTAAGCCATCTCAACAGTTGCAAGATATTCCTTAAGCCTCTTCAACAGTTCCAACATACTCCTCATACTTCCTAAACAGTTCCAAGATACTCCTCAAGATCCCGAAACAGTTCCAAGATACTCCTCAAGCTCCCGAAACAGTTAAAAATTATTCTCAAACCTCCCCAACAGTTCCAATATATTCCTCAAAACTCCTCAACAGTTCCTAGATACTCCTCAAGCCATCTCAACAATTGCAATATATTCCTTAAGCCTCTTCAACAGTTCCAACATACTCCTCATACTTCCTAAACAGTTCCCAGATATTCTCAAGTGTCCTCAACAGTTCCAAGATACTCCTCAAGCTCCCGAAACAGTTCCAAGATATTCTCAAGTCTCCTCAACAGTTCCAAGATATTCTTAAGTCTCTTCAACAGTTCGAAGATATTCCTCAAGTCTCCTCAAGATATTTTTAAGGTTCTTTAAGTGTCCTCAACATTTCAACATTTCTCCATTATCTTCACACACTTCTTCAGTTTGTTTTTAATAAATGATTTATCTCTGAAATTTATTTATTTATTCATTTACCAGAAAAAATAAACTCATTAAACTTAGGTTCTGGTACTATAATTAAATTTTGCCATCCATATTGTTTCCCACTAGATTGATGTATACTTATAAATATTATTTAAAAGATAAACGAGTATCGTTAGTTAGTCCAATTTGAAATTTAATTTAAATCTGTCATAACAAGACCGTTCACGAGGTTTAAAACTAGTTGCTGGCACGACATGCGGCGCTTTAATTAATGTAAAATATACAAGAGAGCAGACGAAGGAATATAATAAACCGAAGGAAACATAAAAAATGCCAAACCTGGAGAACGGATACCCCAGCCACAGGAAGTCGAATAATATCATGTAAAACTAGTTTACAGAGATGGATTTACCTGTTTTAAATTTTATATAATTAAGAGAAAACGAATTACGCAATTTATGCTTTTGTAAAAATAGATTGTTTAGTGTCAAGTTTAGAATATCAGATGTCGACTGCCAAGTTTAGAATGTCAGATGTCGACTGTCAAGTTTAGAATGTTAAATATCGACTGTCAACTGTAGAACGTCAGATGTCGACTGTCAAGTTTAGATGGTTAACTGTCGACTATCAAGTGTAGAATGTCAGATTTCGATTGTCAAGTGTGAAATGTCAGATTTCGACCGTCAAATTTATAATGTCTGATGTGGTTGTCAAGTGTAGAATGTCAGATTTAGACTGTCAAGTTTCAAATGTCAGATGTCGACTGTCAATTTAAGAATGCCAAATCTCAACTGTCAAGTGTCGACTGTCAATTTTAGAATGTCAGATTTCGATTATCAGTTTTATTGTAAAAAAAACTAATCCAATACTGTAAATGAAGCTGGTTCGTTAGTTTATCTTGTATATGTTGTGCACTATACCGTGATGGATCCAAACGGTTTACAATTTTAACTACAGGATGTAAAAAAATTTCGATTTCCGATTCTTTTTTTAGACGTATTTAAATTGTTGTAATTGCATTTGGAAGTCGTCGTTTAAACGGTAATTATTTTCTTTATCGCCTTATATGCATACCTACATAATCGAATTTAGATTCTATCCAGGAAATAAACTGTGTGGTCTATATTGTCTTTGATTGTTTGCACATAATATTTTTTTTTATTTTAGGATTGCCATGGAGTTCCAAACAGTCAAGGTAGTGCACCTGTTAAAGATGAAATCGACAATTATACACTAATGAGAGGTTTACAGAACGATACACATACGGTCATCGAGTTCCGAAGAGCTTTTGACACATGCGATCCTGATGACTATGTTTTATCGGTAATTTTTTTTTAAATATTATCTAATTATACACAGTCAGGTAGACGAGAAACGTTAATATATATCCCAGTTTCAGAAATCTCCAAGAACAGTCTGCATATTTATATTAAACTTTTATAGTTGTTAAAATTAAAAAAAAATCATCAATTCTTCAAAAGTTTTTAAAATTTCCTTAAGTCTCCTAAATTCCTTTTTAATTTTCCTAAGTCTTCCTTCATCAGTCCTTAAGTTGCATTTCTAGTCCATCTAGACATTTCTTAAGCCTACTTAACTTTCCTTAAGACTCTTCAACATCTCTGTAACATTTTTAAAGTTGTTTAATTCTTCTTTATGAGCTTCTTTGACACTTCTTAAGTTCCTTAGACACTTCTGAAGTTTCTAAGACACTTCTGAATTTCCCTAGACACTTCTTTAGTTTCTTAGACACTTCTTAAGTTCCTTAGACACTTCTTAAGTTCCTTAGACACTTTTTAAGTTCCTTAGACATTTTTTAAGTTTCTTAGACACTTCTTAAGTTCCTGAGAAATTTCTTAAGTTCCTTAGACACTTCTTAAGTGTCCTAGACACTTTTTTAAGGTCCTTAGACACTTCTTAAGTTTTCTAAACACTTCTTAACTTTCTTAAACACTTCTTAAGTTTCTTAAACATTTCTTAAGTTCGTTAAACTCTTCTTAAGTTTCTTAGACACTTCTTAAGTTCCTTAGATACTTCTTAAGATCCTTAGACAGCTCTTAAGTTCCTTAGACACTTCTTAAATTCCTTAGACACTTCTTAAGATCCTTAGACAGTTCTTCAGTTCCTTAGACACTTCTGAAGTTTCTTAGAACCTTCTTAAGTTCCAATATCTCCTAGACATTCTTTAAACCTTCTTCATACTTCTACAAGTTTTCTATGATTCTTTCTTACATCCTTCAAGTTTTATCAACATTTCTCAAGATTCCTCAACTTTCCTCAAGTTGTCTATGAAGAGTTTTTAAGCTTTTAAGACATTTGCCTAATTTTCTCAACATTTTGTATTCATCTGTCAACATTTCTTAAGTTTCATGGACCTTACGGAAATTCTTAAAAATTTCTGAAGTCTCCTGGATATTCTTCAACCCTCCTTAACGTTTCTCAAGTTTCATAGTCATTCCTAAACTTATTTCAAATTTATCAAAACATGCCTCAAATTAACAATCCTTAAGTTTCGTATAAACTCTTTAAGTTTAAGTCCAAGTCCTTTAAATATTCTTCAATAACACTCTTTCAAGAACTCTGAACATTCCTTAATGATCCTCAATATTTCTATCAACGTTTCTCAAGTTTCCTCAACTTTCCTCAAGTCTTCTCTTAAAAGTTTTGAAGTACCGTAAAGACTCCTTCAGTTGCTTAGACATTTGTCTGATTTCCTCACCCTTCTTGTATAATTCTTTTAAAATTTCTTAAGTTTTCTGGACTCTCTGAAGTCTGTAGTCTTCTGAATTTTGTTCAAGCCTCCCTAACATTTTTCATAGGCATTCCTAAATTTTTCAAATTTCTCTTCAACAATTATGAAGTTTCCTTAACTTTCTCAAAGCATTTCTTAACTGTCATCGATATTCCTCAAGTCTTCTCAAGAGTTTTAAGGTATTCCTCAAGTCTCCTTAATAGAATTAAGATCTTCCCTAAACCTTTTCAACACTTGCAATATATTTCTCAGGTCTTCTAAACAGTTCCAAAATATTCCTCAAGCATCCTCAACTGTTCCACGATACTCCTAAAGTTTTATTAACATTTCTAAGATATTCTTGAAGCATCCTTCAAGATATTTCTTAAGCTTATAAATAATTCTATGATATTCCTAAAGCTTCCTCAAAGCTTTTCAACAGTTCTAACATATTCCTCATTTTTCAAGTCTCATCGATATTCCTCAAGTCTTTTTTAGAGTGTCAAGATATTCCCAAACCCATCTCAACAGTTGCAAGATTTTCCTCAAGACTCCTCAACAGTTCCACGATTTTCCTCAAGTTACTAGTTACAAAATAATCATATAGTTCTATGATATTCCAAAAGCTTCCTCAACATTCCTCAAGTCTTTTCAACAGTTCCAAGTTATTCCTGAAGCCTTCGCAACAGTTCCAAGATATTCCTCAACATTTAAACATTTCTCCAGTATTTCTTAACTTACAAAATTTCTATTCTAGGCTGACACAGTCCGAATAATCTGGGCACTTCATGAACACGATCCTCAACATGGAGCAGAAATGGTATACCACGGAGTTCATAGAGGGAGCCAAAGTATCCATTTACTAGGCCCACCACCAGTTCCAAAAATGAATTTAGGTCATTCCAGTCATTGGGATGTTGTTTTCCAAAAGGTAAGTAAATGATAATCTTCAACATGGCATTTTTATATTAAAAAAATATATTTTTTAGCTTACTGTTCCTAGTGAAATGTCAACTATGTATTGGTGTAAAGTTTTCAAGGGTCCAACGTTGAATTTCAAGCATCATATTATTGGATTCGAGCCTGTTATTGGTGATAATCATTCTAGTATGGCTCATCATATGGTTATGCATGAATGCGAGTTAGATGATAATGAAGATTTAAGTATTTGGGAAAAGTTTGCTAAAGAAGATGGAAAATTGTGTTATTCTAATATGCCTAGTCTTTGGGATAAATGTTTAACTCCTTTAGTTGCTTGGGCAATTGGATCTAAAGGTTATTATCATCTTTTTAATTACTTAGTTACTAGAAATCACTTCCTGGTGCTTCAACAAGCAATTCCTATTTTAACAAATGTGTATTCTAGGTGAAAATTTCCCTACACATGTTGGACTGCCTCTAGCCGAAAAAAAACATTCGTTTTACATGTTAGAAGTACATTTCGATAATCCAACTATGAGAACAGCTACTGATACTTCCGGATTAAGGCTACATTACACTAGTGAACTTCGAGAAAATGAAGCTGGTATTCTAATTACTGGTGTAGCTCCATCTACTCTACATTTTATTCCACCTTATCAGAATGAATATAAAACTGCAGGATATTGTAGTATTGATTGTACCAAAGAGGTAAGTTGACTAATTTTTTTTGATAAGCCAAAAATTTCGTAGACTTACATAGCAGAACACAAGTTTTTTTGGTAAAGTATTCAATATTGTTTCCTTCGAAGGCGATCAAATATTTGGAAACCATTTTTATTTCAATTAATCATCAAAATTGTCTTGGTTTTGATATATTACCTCTTCATTAGTGATCAATTTTCTCCTAGCCAACATTCCTTTGGTGTCTGCATACAAAAAAGTCACTGAGGTGTAGATCTGGACAATACGGTGGATTTGAAAACCATTCATAGCCAAAAGGATACAATTTTGACCTCATTTTTATTGATTTGTGACAAGGTTGATTATCATGATGAAAAAGCTTAGTTTCGGCGATAACCTCTTCATCAGTGCTCAATTTCCTTTGAGATCTGCATACAAATAAGTCACTGAAGGTTTATATAAGTGCTCAATTTCTTTCTAGCAAACATTACTTTGAGGTCTGCATACAGAAAAGTGACTAGGAGTTGAATTTGATCAATTAGGTGGATTTGAAGGCAATTCCAAGTATTGTTGATGCAATTTTGCCACTGTTTTCATTGATTCGTAACAGTGTGCATTTTCCATACCATTTTTGTAGTACAATTTCTCTTTAGCCTCAAAAAGGTCACAGTTTCGTCAATTACCTCTTCATCAGAGCTAAATTACGTTTCAGCAAGCATTCCTTTGAATTTCTAATTTATAACATTTTCAAAACCTTTTTACGTTGATATAAATCAGATATTTAGAAAAATTAGCAGATATAAATAAAAAAATTTAGTATAAAGTTGTTTTTAGTAAATAAATATCCAAAGTTTAATGTAGAAGATACACTTTTTCTTCTTTGGTTTGGCTCTTGTTTCATATGCGTTTGAGCCTATCATAAGTGCTCCTGGATTACTCCATAATCCTTTCTAGTTTCAACCAATATTTAAATCTTTGAATATAAAACATTTATATTCAAAGATTTAAATATAGGGATTTACTGAAGTATATTTGGTTTTAAGTTGGTATTTTTCGATATAGAAGGATAGGTTGGCATAAATTGACAGTTTTAAAAACGGCGGGAATCAATTGTGATCGTAAGTGTTAGTGTGCTTTCTTAGTTATTATAGTTTGTTTAAATAAACACAAGTTCTGTATGTGTTGATTTATTAACTGTACAAAGACGTGTAATTACCAGTATTTCTATGATTTATTTTGTGTGCCTTGTAATTTTCTGTGGTAAAACTATTAGTGTGCATAATGGTGTGTGAAGTTTAAAGAATCATATCAGGTTTTATATATGTATAAAGCGGATTAGGATTTTATTAAATACAAGGTTTAGGTGTGATAAATTCATTAATATAGCTAATTTTTAAGTTAGCATTTATTACAATCAAAAAAGTTTCATAGTTACAGATTTCTGTATCTATCAATGTAAACAGTAGCTGTTTACCTATACCATCAAAGTCTCGGATATTTAACTATGATTTTAATATTTTAAAACTAAATTTAAACAGATTTAAAACTATAATCATACTTGTTAATAGATATTTTCTGATAAAAACTACTCGTAAATCATATATCAAAAGTTGTATAAATCAATATCGTTAAATATAAGTTTTTCTTTTTAAAACTACTTAGACACTCAAATATGTTAAAAGTTATTAACAATAATATATTAAATAATGTAATTTCGTATATAATTCATATCGTAAAATGTTTATTTCCAACTTTTAAAGCTTTAACAATATAATTAGCATTACGGCATATATTACCATAACCTTACTTTTTGATTAAATTTAAAACTTTAATTATGCGTTTTATCAAAAGATATACTATTTACGAGAGGTTTTAATCAAATAAATCTATTATAAATGCATATAAAACGAATTGTATCATAAACAACAAAGCTGTATGTACTGACGCAAAATTCAAATTTAAATTATAGATATAAATATATAACTCACCTATAGCAAAATCACAATCACTTAATATTGATAGATTCAATCAATTTAAAAGTACTCACAATTAGTTTTACGGTTAAATCAACACTTATCACTAAGAATTACTCGATGTAAATTTGAATTCATCAAATTTGTTGATATTGTGTTACATTTGTTTCGAATTGCAATGCTCTGATTGGTTAGCTACTGCGTTTTGTAGAAGTTGGCAACCATGATTATAATCTTTGATTTTAATACTAATCAGTGGAACGAAAGAAAATTATTTAAATGTTTTATATTTAATTATTCTACTATGTATTTTTATTTTAATTTTAAAATTGAAAATGTATCTAAAATAGGAGTTGTAAGTCGAAATAAATAAATAAATTAATTTTTAAAAATAACACGTAAATGTACATAAAATATGCATTAACGCAAATATTAAAAACATTTTTTTTTCTAAAATAAACTACTTTTTCATTAAAGCCTACTAGAAGGTATTAAAAATAATGTTATAAACAGTAATTTTTTGCATAATTATTATTCTATATGCTTATTTTTTAACTAAAAGTTATTAAAATTTACATCGCGATACGGAGTTTGTGTAACATAACCTCACTTTTCGATAAAATATATTCATAGAATTACACTTTATATTAGAAGATATTTTGTTATTAGTAACTTTAAATTAACAAAAACTATTCAAAAACTGTTTAAAATTGTTTTTACTGGACCTAACAAGCCATAAATACTGATATAAAAAGTTATTAAAGTTATTAACTCACCTGTAATAACACCATTTTTCACTTTTTGTTTCTAATAACAATTAAACAAAGTTTAGATTTACATTTTTTTGTTCAAATAACACCACTTCACTATTCATTTATTAATTATTTGAACGATTAATATTTGAATTCAAAAATTAAATCCTAGCTGTCATTATGCTTGCCTGTGATTGGTCAGATCCACTGTATTGCACAGTTAATAAATGTCAAGTAAATATACCTACCATAGGCGTAGGTAATTTTTTTTAATAAATATTAATTTTCAATATATTGAATAAATAATAAAATTCGAAATTCTTCTAAAGATATAAATTTGAAGTATTCTTTTATTTATATCACTAAACCTTACAATACAATGTAGAAAATTACAATTTTTACATATAATATAGTAGATTTGTATAATGTGTATATATACTTATTTAACTGATATTATCTTCATAATTATTAAATATATCAGAATAAAACAATAAATTTTAGGATTTAAATAATTTTTTCTACCACAATACAAAATTTTATTACAATGGGTTAACTAGAATTATTTATTTTAGGTAATTCCCAAAGAAGGTATCAACGTAGTTTCAGTGATGTTACATTCTCATTTAGCAGCAAGAAAATTAAAATTAAGACATATTCGAGCAATGAAAGAATTAAGTCCATTAGCTGAGGTATGTTTATTAAATTTTACATACCCATTTTTCTTATTTTTTTTTATAATTTTAGGATAATCGTTACGATTTCAACTATCAACAATCTCGTTCTCTTTCTCAAGACATTCCAATACTTCCTGGTGATGGATTGATAACAGAATGTACTTATTCGACTTTAAATAGAAATAAACCAACACTAGGAGGTTATTCTACACAAGAAGAAATGTGTTTAGCTTTTGTACTTCATTATCCAAGGACACAATTAGCTGGTTGTTACTCTATGCCTCCTGTTAAAACTTTCTTTGAAAATTTAGGAATAAAGGAATTTTATGATAAAGATATGACACAGATAGAAAAAGCTTTACTCGAGGGAAAGTAAGTCTTATTTAATTAGGTACTATGACGTCACCGTTAGGTGGCGCAGTTGATATCTGATTTATTCAAACTCAACTACGCCACCTTATGGTGGCGTCATAGTACTTAATTGAGCTAAAAATAATATACAACATTAAAAATTAAATATTCTTTCAGAATTGATAGCGATTCCAATTCAACCACGACAACAACAACTTTAAAACCATTTATTAACAAACCTGGTGATGAATTGTCTTTGGAAGCTAACAGAAGAGCTATAATAGCGTTAAAGAATGCAAAAGATTATATTATTGAAGGTGAAAGAGATGAAAGACAAAATATATTTGATAAATTAGTGATAAAAGAACCACAAGAATTTCGAAATTTAACGTTTACTGAACATCTACATAATATGCCGTATAACGAAACAATTTTTACCGAAACTATGGAAAGGTTCTTTTATAAAGGGTTGCATTTGACTTTTTGTCGAAAAAGGGATGATAGTTTAGCTATCGTAAGTATTTTTCTTTCACTATACTCATCTTACAGTTGGCTAATATGACATTTTGACATTTCTCAACTTAAAAACGTCAAACTGTCATATTAGAAACATCACAACGATAGTTTTTTGTCACCTAAAGTGTCGACAGCTATATTTTCACACATGGGGCATAAGATCACTTTTAAGTTTGTAATGTCAGTGGTCATAATCTATGTTATCAATGTCAACTGTCATCATGTAAAGATGTTTGACGTTTTTAAATTGAGAAGCTTCAAACTGTCAAATTAGAAACGTCAATTCGAAAAAGAAGTAGTGGTGAAGAGGAGGATCTTTTAAAGTTGTTAATTTTTTTCCAGAATGATCATATCGTACAACTTCCTGAATTCCAAGAGTATGAAAAAAAGGAAAATATCCAATGCAGTTACAGATCAAAAATGCCTTCTTATGTTACAACAAAACTTGAAGGTAATTCATTTTCAACAGCAAACATATTTAAATTTAAAATGGATTTATACATTTTTGTTTTAATTATTTCTGTTATTATTTTCTAAAAAAAATCAACACAAGTAGACTGATTCAAAAAGGGGAAGCTATTACTGTTTTTTTTTTAATAATCTTAATATTTAATATTTAGTTTTATTAATTTATTGTTGACTTTTGTTTTTGTATATTGTTTTTTTCTAACTTGCATTCAATAATTTTGAGAAAATTTTATTCCTGTATATAGATAAACTTGTATATACGATTTTACCAAAAAAAATACCCTTAAATATAATATTACCACAAAATATAGGAATTTAACGATATATTTTATAAACTCTGTGGCGTCCAGCAAACTGGCAACAATGCTATGTATATCAGTCTCAGTAAATGTGTATATTTTGCATTTATTTTCCGTACTATTCAGCGTCAAAGAACAACATTGGCTAAATATATTTTGTGGTGATATTGTGAAATATTTTGAGCCTTATAGTATGTTGGATTAGGAGCCCAACTGTGCTGTGAATTAATATATTTAGTTATATAAGCTTAAATTATGATAAGATTTTAGAGATTTTTAGTATTGTGTATTTACCATGTATTTTTATACCTCTGAATAAAATATTCTTTCTTAAACTGCAAATTTTTTGTTAAGTTGGCAATATTTGTCATATGGTAACATGAGCTGTCAATGTCAGCTGTCATCACCCAGAGTATATTTGCATAGAAAATAGAGCAGATTAGTAAGTAATGATGATTGAAGATAACTGTAAGTTTGTAACATTAATCATAATCTTGATTGTATTAAGTTGGCAATATTATGTCAATGTCAGCTGTCATCACCTGGAGTGTCAGGAGCTTTATTTTGACATTTATAAAATCTTGAAACAACAGAAAAAGTTATTTCAATGTCAGCTGTCATCACCCAGAGTATATTTGCATAGAAAATAGAGCAGATTAGTAAGTAATGATGATTGAAGATAACTGTAAGTTTGTAACATTAATCATAATCTTGATTGTATTAAGTTGGCAATATTATGTCAATGTCAGCTGTCATCACCTGGAGTGTCAGGAGCTTTATTTTGACATTTATAAAATCTTAAAACAACAGAAAATGTTATTTCGGCAGATTTTACAGTAATTTGACAGTTTGACGTTTTTAAAATGTCAAACGTCAAACTCTCATATTAGAAACGTCAAAAAGACAGATTTTGACACTTTCAAACATCGTTTTCTCATAACAAATATATTTAGACAGTTTGCCGTTTTTAAACTAAGAAAGTTCAAACTGTCAAAACGAAAAAATTTAAATCAGATATATACTTTAACGGTTTTACTATTTCTTTTTCGTTTTGACGTTCCTAATTTGACAGTTTGTCACATTTATAGTTGATTCAAATAGAAGTGTCATCAAGTACTCTCTGGAAAATTCAAATTTGTAGTGGCAGCACCCACGTTTAGTGAAATTTGAATCGCAATATTAGCCAGCTTGTGATCAGATTACTACATATGCTCAATATAACTGTAAACATTTTGACACATCGCAATGACATATAATTCCCTAACTAAAGTTCTGTTTCCATTGAATCTAGTAATAAAGTTAAAGATGATCTCACACGTACCCAGCCCACTTGATGACACTTCTATCTGAATCGACTATAGTTGTTAATATTAGTCATATTAAGTTGACAGCATAAGCTGTTAAATTTCGACACATGACTTTTTTAATTTGTGAATAAATTGACACCATTAGCTGTCAATGTCAACTGTCATTACCTAAAGTGTCGAGAAATATATTTTTACATAATAATGTTTAATTAAGCTTAAATTATGATAAAATTTAGAGATTTTAGTATTTTATACGTACCTTTGGATTTACACATCCCTGGGGTTCCCCGAAGGAAAAAAGGGGAAAAAACTCTAAAAAATATACAAAAATTTATTTAATAATAATCTTACTTGGCACAATGGCAACAATTGCTCTATTGATCCACTATATTCATACATCACAGTGTAGAGTATTTAAAATTACATAATAGATATATACATAAAAAACTTAAAATAAAATATAATTAAATTTATTTACTTATCGAAAATATGCGCGAGATCAGCTAACGTAAAATCATCAATACTTTCCGGACCAAATAAACCATGATTGTTTCCAAAATTTTTATTGTTATGATGAGTAATCGTCTGGAATGAAGTATGCGGGGAATCCCTTAACAAAAATCCACATTGTGCCGTACAAACTTCATCTTTTAAAATTGCCTCACGTGACCAAAACCTTTGCAATTTGTGACAATCGTTTACTTTTATAGATGCACAATTAGCCTAAAAAGTACAAAAATTTAAGTCAAAATAAGTCGGCATAATAAGCTGTCAATGTCAGCTGTCATCACCTAGAGTGACGAGAAGTATATTTTATCATTTGTCAAAGTGTACGAGCTGTCAATGTCACCTGTCATCACTTAACAGACAGAGGAAAGGTGTATATGAAAATAGTAATTATTAAGTAACTAATATAGGTTCAAAATCACATTGAGTTTCTAACATTAATCATAAACTTGACTTTATTAAGATGGTAACATAAACTGTCAACGTCAACTGTCATTAACAAGAGTGTTTTATTTGTCACATGTCAAGATTCATAAGCTATCAATTTCAGCTGTCATTAGTGTCATTGCTAAGAGTATCGAAAGCAATATTTTGACACATGACAAGGTGCATAAGTTGTAAATGTCAGCTGTCACCATCCAGAGTGTCAAGAGTTATAGTTTGACACATGAGAAGGTGCATAAGCTGTCAATGTCATGTATTATCGCTTAGATGCATAGGAGCGAGTAGGTTTTAATAATTAGTCATAATAAGTAGGTAACATAAGCTGCCAATATCAACTGTCATCATCTAGAGTGTGCTGAGCTATATTTTGACACATCAGAAGGTACATAAGATGACAATGTCAGCTGTCATCACTTAGGGTTTCGAAAGTATAGTTTAACACATGACAAGGTATAATCTGTCATCACTAAGAGTGTCAAAATCAATATTTTCACTCATGACAAGGTGCATAAGTTGTCAATGTCAGCTGTCATCAACCAGAGTCTCCAGAGCTATATTTTAACCATAGAGATATTATTATACATAGAGGAGGCAAGCTGTATGGCTGCCTGTAAGTGGAAACGTCCGGCCGTTAGAGAGAGAAAGAAAACCAAGGTGGTCTTGTATCTTTGTCTAGCTCTCTGCTGATTGGTCTCTCCCATCATTTTCAGCGTTCGATAAAGCGAACGATGGATGATCTTCTGTACTACATCCTTTAGTAAATCATCAGTATTTTGAAGTGTTGAACCTGAATATCGACTCTATATTTGATTGTTGATGTATTGTTTCTTTTTTATAAAAAATAATTATCTATATGTCTAATACACTGCTTTTCAAGCAGCCAATCAGTGACGAGGAGAGACAGAAATGCAAGACCACCGACGTTCTCTTTCTTTTTTTAATGAGCGGACGCGATTTTGGCTGGCTTGCCCCCTCTATGTATAATATCTCTATGATTTTAACACATGAAAATGTGTCAATGTCAGCTGTGATCACCTAGAGTGTCAGGGAGCGGTATTTTGACAGATGAAAGGTACATACTAACTAATGGTGGTTCAATATTAAGTTGGCAATACTTACTCCATGAGGTGTGCAGACACAACTGGTGCACGGTGTCGGAAAATTGGAATCTCCAACCCTTACATATTTATCTCCAATAATACATCCCTGATCTCCTCCAAATTCCTTCCAGGCATGTAGATTAATGGAGGGTAATGAATGACAGGGTACTCTTGGATTTAGAAAATTAGTAGGAAGTTCAAAGGAGTCTCTTTGGACTAAAGCATCAATATCCATATTATCGCAAAGTATTTTCGATAATGTTATTTTGCGAATTTCTGATAATTGGTGTTCGGAGAATTTTACCACTGGATCGTCGCTTTCATACCTAAATAAAATTACAAATGTTATTATTTGTTTGACATTTGAAGTTTAAACTGTCAATAAAACTGTCTGTATTTGACATATGACATTTGAATGTACTTCGATTTTAATGTAATGTCATTTTATAGAAAAGTATGACTATCACCACATAACACATATTTGACATTGGAAGTGTCATTTATATATGTCTGTCAAAGAATGACATATGGCATTTGACTTTTACAATGTCATTTATAGACTGATATATCTGTCAATAAATGACATATGACAGTTAATTCTTTTTTTTTATTACACTCCAAGAAACTTTTACTTACCAAAATCGATCACATTTCCTTAACTGTTTAAATTGTAGTGCAATAATACAACCAAAAGTAGGTCCTATCATTCCTCCTTTCAATGCTCTTTCACTCATTCCTCCAGGAAATAAATCAATGTCGTCTACGTGCGCATAAACACTTTTTAACCTATTTATACTCTCCAAAGACATTTCTCTGTGTAAATCCTCGAAAGTATGGGCACGTCTTAAATTACAGAGCACTCTGTAGTTGTTGTAAGAAGGAATACCATGGTCACGAGCCCTCTGCAGATTTCTTGATATTAAATCAATACCTGAGAATGGTATTCTTCTATCTTCAAATAGATGATTGGTTACCTCACCAGTGATAAATTGATCCAAAGTTTCAATCGGAGTTGAAATTAAACCACGAGTAATTTCATCGACCATATTTTCCCTCATCATCATATCCACTTTAAAGAACCCATCCCTCAGGAGTATAGGTGGATTCAAAAACTCATAATTAGGACTTACTCTGGAGAAAAAACAACTTTAACCCACTCGAAACAAATAATAAACCAAATAATTACCTCGGTATATGTGGTCGTAATAGAGAATGCCCAATTCGGAACGCAGCTGCAGCAAACTCATTAAATATCGAAGGATTACAAGTAGGATCGTATTCTCGATAAAATCCGTATGGTAGCAATTTTAACTCGTACAGATTCATCGCATTCCAGCCTAAAATCCTTGGTAAAAATTCGTTGTAGGTAATATGTTGGAATTCTGCTATAACAATTCTACGAACATGCTCAAATATTTGCTCTTCGCTCCAATGAGAGTTCAATTTGCTCAACATGTCCGACAAACGATTGTGTTCTCGCATAAAAATTGTATGAATCGCTGTTAAAGCTGGCTGTTCTGATGCTCTTGGATCACCTAAAACGTAAAACTACACAATTGACAAGTGACTAGTGACAAACTGCAGACGTCAAATAACATGTCATAAGTGACAAAAGACACATCGCTAAAGATTAATGACACAAATTGACAAGAGACTAGTCAGACAAAGAAAAAGTCTGGAAGACAACTGACACAAGACAGATGAGGAAAAATAAGTGACAAGAAACAAGTGACAACAGTCTATATAAGGTATAGGAGAGATTCTGTCATACAGACGTCAGATATTTTGTCGTTTTAAAGTTTCTAATTTGACTGTTTGACGTTTATGAAATTAGAAATTGACAAGAGACAAATCAGACGTAAAAAAAGTCTGAACGACAACTGACACAAAACAGGTGACACAAAATAACTGACAAGAGACAAGTGACGAGAGATAAGTGACAAGAGAGAAGTGACAAGAGACAAGTGACAAGAGACAAGAAACAACTGACAACAGTTTAAATTTTCATATTTGACGTTTGCAACATGCCCGTCTAGGAGTGATGTATGACATTTGACATCTGCCTGAAAATAAGGTGAGTTTCTTTGAATATTGACAAGAGACAATTGAAACAAGACAAGTGACAGTTTAATCAACAATTACCTGCATTCCGGATGTTTTTTTCAAAAATAGACGACATAAATGTCAATGTCAAAATTGACAAGAGACATGTCAGATGTAAGAAAAATCCGGAAGATGTGACACAAAACAAGTGACTTAAAATAAGTTACGAACGATAAGTGACAACTGTTTAAATCTATATATGACGTTTGCAATGTCACGTTTTAAAAACATCCTGTCAAGGAGTGACATATGACATTTGACATCTGTCAGTTTCCTTGACAAGAGACAATTGACAATAGACAAGTGACAGACTTACCCGCATCAAAGCATAGTCCTGATGGAGATCTACATTCCGGATGTTTGTGAGTTTGTGGTAATAAAGCCTTTCCACGTATTGGATGTGTGGTAAAATTCATCAACCCTTGTGGACCTTTCAACTCTTTGGCTTTACATGGATTCTCTCCATATATCATAGAACCATCCAAATAGGCACTATTCATATTAATTTGTTCACGTGGACCGAAATTTTGTTGACCAGGAAGTGACCTCATGGAATGCAAGCACATTTTTTCTCCTAAAAATAACCCCATTAGATTTTTTTCTATACAGTTGGTATTCGTTTTATTACCAGTAGTGACATTATACTCTGGATAGTAATCATCTCCAGGAGGTATTGGTAAAGGATCACACTCTGGGTGTACAGTAAATTTACTATCACAAGATCTACAATCAGGAATTGATTCTTCAAATCCTTTATGAATCGGAGTTAAAGTAAGATCATGATCTAATAGTTGAGCAAACTGCATTAACATTAAAGTATATTTTGAATGTAGATTACTTATATCCGGATGAATTATTCGTGAAATTATTCTTGGATTTGGTAGTGGTAAACCTGTAACACCTGTCACTCGAGCCTGTGAAATACCTAAACAACAATCATTCTATCTACATTGACATTAATGACAGTTGATACAATACTTACCATCCTCGTACACACTTGGTAATAATCTTGAGAAAATAGCTAAACTTTTTCCCCAACTCGGTTTTCTTAAATTATTACAATGTCCTGTATAGGATCTAAAAGGCGAACTAGGATCACAAGGATTGGTTTCATCGCAATCAAAATGTTGTTCAAAGTGATTCAAATTGAAACCAGGAAAAAAATTATTAGTATCTAAGTGTTGTAGACTGTTTGTGATGTCATTTCTGAAGAATGGTACATCTTCGTCGTTAAATAGATGTCGCTTTTTTCTGTGGTTATGCATGACAGTGTTTATGATTTCATTGGAAGCTAGTTCGAATAATAAAGAAGTGTTTGATAGTTTTAAAGCATCTTTACTAGCTTTACTGAATGCCACTGCTGTTCCTTGAGGAGATTTTGGATTCACTCCACCAACTAAAACCAAGAAGTTGTTCAATACAAGATTTTTGACAGTTTTGACTTAAATTTCTTTCAACAGATGTCAGGGCTTTACATTTAACATTTGATAATTGACATTGGCAATTAAATCGATAAATAAATGCAGATGATTGTACTGATTATTTTGATCAATCAGAAAATAGTTCAGATCCATCAGAATGGATCAAATCAATCAGAAATTTAATACGATAATATCGGCCATTTTGATTCAACTGTCACTAAGTGTCAAAGTTTGTCAGTCACTTCTGACAGTAAATGACAATTGTTGAAAGATTACGTCAATTCAATGATAGCTGAGTCAAAATGGCGTTGGTGTCAATTATTTGGTAACCTACCTTCTGCCCAAACTTTATACTCAAATTTCCTTCTTTTAACTAAATCTTCTTCAGCTTTAACCAATGCATCTTTGAAAATATCTTCTGTAAGCTCCAAAAGTTCTTCTTGCCATTCAGAAAACTGTGGTTGTTCGATTTGTTTACAAGAAATTTTTGAATTTAAATAAGGATCTTCTTGTACGAAAGCTTTTGGTTGTATTCGAGTCACGTTGTTGATATTGGCACATATTAAACTCGCCATTGTTACTCTTTTGATTTGTTTGATTTGACTGGCTGTAAAAGAACTTGGAGGAAGATCGTTTTCGTACCAAAATCTATCAGATTCTTTGAGTAGACTGAATTGTTGTTTTAGAAGACAGTTAAAGGTTGGTCCAAAAAGAGCTCCTGAAAGATATTAGAGTTAAAAATAATAAAGTTTAATTGAAGAATTAACACATTTTTAAGAATTACTGAAGAGTTAATTTAACAGCATGAGCTCCAGTAGAGTCTGCAAAGATTTCTACTGAAGACGTAAAAAAGTTTGTTTAGATTTTACCACAACTTCCAGTTTGTAATCCTCTTAACAACCTCTGACAAATTTTCTTTATTATTTAGAAGCTCCTTTCTCTTCATTTGACATTTTAACACTGTTTTTAAAACGACTTTAAAACCACTTTTCATGTAAAATATCCAGAGGATTATTCTATTCCCTCTAGAGGACCCTGATGATAATGTCTGCGGAGCACAGCGGGACCAACATGAAGAAAGTATGTCCCTCATTTTTTTCAAAGACTTCTTCAACATCTATACCACAAATTCTCTTCAAAGCTTTTGCCAAACTTTTATTGCTCTTCAGAAGCTTGTTTTTTTGCTTCAACAAGTAGGTCTTTAACATAATTCTTCTTGTAGTATCTTAAGAGGATCAAGTTTGGTGTCATTGTATTGCTCTAGAGGATCCTGATGCCCATGTATAGAAAGAGCAGCAAAGTTAAGCTTAACAAAGAAGTTTTTCTGACGTTTTTAATGACTTTCTTCAACATTTTCACATTTTCACACAATTTATAGTTTTTAGATCTCTTCAAAGCTTCTTTTAATCTTTCTATGCCTACCAGAAGGTGCTCTGTTCTTTTTCTGCATTTTTAAAATGTATGATGAGGCTCTAACATTATTATTCTTATAAAATCCCCAGAGGATGAAGTTTGTGCCCTTCTATTGCTTCTAGAGGATCCTGATGGTAATGTACAAAGAGTGCATCAAGACCACGTTTAGTAAAGTTTTTTTTCTCATATTTTTTACAACTTCAAATCCTTCTTCAACATTTTCACCACAGTTAATACCTTTCCAAAGCTTTATTTCAACTTTCTATGCTTACCAGAAGGACTCCTGCCTCCTTTCATCATATTTAAACTCTCTTTGACAAAACTTTAACATAATTATTTTTCTAGAATCCCCAGAGGATGAAGGTTGTACCATTTTATTGCTCTTAGATAATCCCAAAGTTGATACATAAAGAGCACAGCAAGATCAAGTGCAACAAAGTGATTTTTGGTATTTTTTAACACTTTGAAAGACTGCTTGACACAATTTAAAGTTTTCAGAGCCCTACAAAGCCTCTTTCAAACTTTCTTTGCTTTCCAGAAACTCCTTTGCCTTCTTTTGAAGTTTGCAGACTGTCTTTTGAAAAGCGTTTAACATCATTCATGTTTAGAGGATCAAATTTTGTTCCAGAGGTTGCTGGTGAACTCCCAGGGGTATAAAGACCATAAAAACACCAATTTTAACACAGTAATTTACTTAGCAACATATGGTATGTATAAATCTACTTACCTGGAACAGGTTCTTCTAAAACTCCTCCAAGAATCAAATCAATATCTGTAGCAACTCCATATAAACTTTTCAACAGTTTTATATCACTTTTATTCAAACCAAACCGTTGCAACTCTTTAAAATTCAAATAAATTTCAACAGTCTCATTAGTGCACAATCCTGCATACTTCAAATAAGCAGGAATACCATGATCTCTACCCATATGAAGAAACAATGCAAAACTATCCCAATCAGATCTTACCGGAAGATCAATATGAGTATTTGGTGCTTCAGCTGGATTACTAATTAAAGTTTTAATTTGATCTGTTAACGAATCTGAAGATTTGTTGATCTAAAATTACAAAAAGCGCAAAATTAGCTTGTATTTGTGATGAAGAGATTACAAGAAGTGTTGAAAATAGAAGAGCTGTTCTGTGAAGAACAAAATTTATCAAAACTGGATTTGAAGATGACTTTACCTTAAAAATGTCCATCAGAAGCTGACCTTATTTGGTAAAGAGGCCTCAAAGAACAATTACAGTATGTATTAGAAGATAGCACAGAAAAAAAAAGATAAAGAAGTAGTAACAATTATGAAAACGATGAAGGCATAAAAATGAAATAAGTTAAGGATTTATACACTTACCAAAGGTGACAAAGATAGTAAGATTGGTGATGAAGAATTTTTAAAGATAACTTTACCTCGATGGTGTCATGGAAATGGGTAATAAGTCCATCAGAAGCTTACCTATCTCGATAAAGAAGCCTCAAAGAAGAATTACAGTTTGTAACAGAAAATGCTACAGAAAAAAGTAGATGAAAAAGGAGTAAAAACTGAGAAATCGATGAAGGCATAAAAATGAAAGAAGTTGAGGAAGAATTAAAGTTTGTAACAGAAAATGCTACAGAAAAAAGTAGATGAAAAAGGAGTAAAAACTGAGAAATCGATGAAGGCATAAAAATGAAAGAAGTTGAGGATTTATATGCTTACCAAAGGTGATAAAGATAGTAAAATTGGTAATACAGCTGTCGCTATTTCATTGTACACTCCAGCTCTTTTGGCACTGGAATATTTTGAGTATCTTCCATGTGCTTGAAGTTCAAGTTGAGACTTAATCATGGTTTCCTATAAAACAAAAAATATAAAAAATCTCGATTTTCGTTTTCCAAATTCAGACGCGAACGAGACAAGTCAACTCTTAAATTTTTCAAGTCAAAACGAGATTGATCCTTTAAGTCTCGTCTCGAACACAAAAAAGTGTCTCGGCCTCATCTCATCCCTTCTCGTCCGACCCCGTCTCGTTTTTGCTCGTCTCAGACTTGCCACGTTTCGGTCTCGTTCTGTTCCGTCTAAGTTTTGTCTTGTCTGGTATAGAACTCGTCTCGTCCCACCTAGGTCTCACCCTAGGTTTCGTCTTTACCGTCTGGGTCTCGTCCTTTTTCGTCTAGCCTTCGTCTCGTCCAATCTAAGTCTCGCTCTGTCTCTGCTAAGTCTCGTACTGCCCTGTCTATGATTTGCCTGTCCCGTCTAGGTCTCGCCGTGTCCCGCAAAGTCTCACTCTGTCCCATCTAGGTCTCGTTTCGTCCCGGTCCCGCCAAAAAAGTAGAAAAAAATACTTACCTCTCCTAAAAGTAACGGTAAATATTCACTATAAGTAATATGTTGGATTTCAGCAGCAACAATTCTTCGACTTTCATAGAACAAAGTTTCATCTGTCCATTGTTTGTTCAATTTTTTTAATTGCAAAGCTACTCTATTGTGTTCTTTGAAAAAAATGCTATATAAAGAATTAAGATCACAAGCAGAACAAGTTGAAATATTAATTTGACCTAATTCGTAAGTACGAATACGTTTTAATTCTGTTTCAGTGTTCCCATAGATGGCAGAACCATCTAAGAATGAGGTAGCTAAGTTCATTTGGTCGCGGTATTCTAAAAAAATTAATAAAAATAGAAATAGTTCAGATATATTAATGAAATTTTGGTTATATGTAACAGAAGGTGTCTAAATTATAATTGTAAACTTATTTTTTATTTAGTAACATTATTTTAGAATTTATAGATATTTTTATTAGGAGTAGAATCTGTGACGTTTATTTGGAAAATTATTCCTCATTTTTTTATTTTATTAAGGATGTCCTCGTAGGTATAGACCTAAATACAAATGTACCGAGAACATCTATTGGGGCAGAAGAGGTAATTTATTAATTTGGGATTTAAAGGCGACGAGTGGGGAAGACGTGGGGAGGTAAGGACTTCCACAATCTGGAGACCCTGGGGATGAAGAAACGATTGAATCGATCCGTTCTCGATGTCGGGCACTGAACAGTATAAGGGTGCATGGAGTTGGCACGTCGCGTTGCTCTGACTGGTCTGGCAAGTGGAGGCATTATAGAGCGGAGTTCTTCTGAGCAGAATCCGTTTATGTATCGGTAAAACAAGGAAAGATCAGCCACTGCTCTTCGGTGGGATAATCGGGCTAGGTTTTTGGTGGTACTGGTGTCGTTTATTAGTCGAACTGCTCTTCTCTGTGTTGCATCAAGAACTCCGAGCCGTGATGGAGCCGCCGAACCCCATACATGCGAGCAGTATTCAAGATTAGGCCGTATTTGGGCTTTGTAAAGAGTAGCCAAGTTGGATGGAGAAAAATATTTCCGTGCTCTAAACAGAAAGCCTAATTTCTTTCCTGCTGCAGTTGCTATGGATGCAATATGTTCGTTCCAGAGTAAGTCCTGGGAGATCGTTATACCAACCAGCGTAATGGAGTCGCCCGCTACCAGTGTATGATCGTTGATTGTAATGGATGAGTCGCATGTTTGCCTCTTGTTGGATAGGCAACATGTCTTTGTCTTGGAAGCGTTGAAATTAACAAGATTCTTTATTCCCCACTCGTCTACAATTCTCAAATCTTGATTGAGAGAAGTTGTTGTGGATCTTCTGTCCTCTTCCAGAATCTCTAGAGGTATGGGACGATTGTGCGCTTTGCTACAGTTTAGGTTGCTATTATCTGCAAAACCATGTATCGGGTTATTAGTGGCTTCTAGTAGATCATTAATGTGTAGTAAGAATAGAGTAGGAGCTAGAGCCGATCCTTGAGGAACTCCAGCGTTGACCTTGTAGAGGTTGGAAGAATGTCCATCTGCAGCAACTTGGATGTGCCTGTTGGAGAGAAAGTTGGATATCCATCTGCAAAGGTTTTGCGAGAGTCCGTATGAAGGCAGTTTGTTCAAAAGAGCTGCATGCCACACTTGATCAAATGCTTTTGAGATGTCTAGCGATACTATTTGAGTCTCCCCATAGCGGTGGATGGTATCACTCCAGACATGAGTTACATATGGTAGTAGATCGGCTGTTGACCTTTGTTGGCGAAAACCATATTGCCTGTCACTTAAAAGGTTGTTTGTCTCAAGGTAGCTCAGGATCTCGTGATTGACGTATTTCTCCATAGTTTTGCTAATAACAGATATAAGAGCTATGGGTCTGTAGTTAGAAGGCTGGGTTTTAGAGCCTTTCTTGGGGACTGGTTGTACTCGACCAGTTTTCCAGGATTCTGAAAAAATACCAGTATCATGTGATAGTTGAAATAGCTTAGTGAAAACTGGCGCTAGTTCAGGAGCACAACATTTTAAGAGTAAAGCAGGTATTTCATCGAGGATCGAGGCCGCTTGCTTTGTTGGTATTTAGAGTAGCAAGGACTTTCTGCACCCGCTTAACCCTAAATATGATATTTTTCATTGTGTGGGGAGTCTGTGGAATAGAAGGTAGCTCTATGTTTTCCGGTGGGTTAAGTGTCGAGTTCGAAGAAAATATTTTGGCAAAGAGTTCTGCCTTTTCTGTGGAGGACGTAACTATTGAGCCGTCATCTGATGTGAGTGGAGGGAACGAACTAGTTGTGAAATTATTGTTGATATGTTTGGCGAAAGTCCAAAAGGACCGGCTTCCATTAGGGTTTGACATTACTTTCTCTCTCATTCGAGCGTCAAAGAGACTCTTGGAATTGGAAATAGTGGTGTTGTATCTGTTCATAAACCTTACTTGAAGTTTTTCGATAATAGTACCGTGATTTTATTAAAATTTTAATCATGAATACATAAAACCTTCTTCTTACATAATAATCAATCAAAGAAAAAATTACAACATTATTTATCTGCCAAATTTTAACAAAGTAGACAATACCTAATACTCAACAATGCACGATTTTATTCCATTAGAGATCATTTTTATATTATTTTCTCTATTGTCTATTTAAATAGATCAATTAATCTATTTCACAATATAATAACCCATCAAATATACTCTATATTTTATTATATAAAACAATTAATTCAAAACGAATAGTATTACGTAAACTTTCAGTGCGATACAGGAATAATTGAGGAAAAGATAATAATGAACAACAGAGTTAGACAAATTAGAAAAACGTGTTAATATTCATTTGATTGATAAATAATATAATTGTAGATTGATTTGGCAATTTTAAGCACGTTTTAGGGCGGATCAGGATACTAATTGGAAAGTTATATAAAGTTCAATCGAGATTGTTATTAAGTATTTTACTAATGATGACTAATCATGTTTCGAAACAGTAATATTCAGTTTTTTTACCATTTGTCAAGAAATCTTAGACAATGGCAGTAGCAAATGAGACAAAAGATCCTCTGAAAGGCTTAAAAGGGGTTAGAAAGGTTAGAAAAGCGTTTGGAAAGCATCAGAAGAGAATCAAAAGCAGACAAATCTCTTGAGAGATCTTCTGGAGAAGTTGTAGATGTTGGAAGTGGAAAAAGAAGCCCAAAGATCTTCTAAAAAGCTCATAAGACGTTGGAAATGTTAGATAATTTTATTGAAAACACCAGAAGATAGAAAGAAGTCCATTAACTGATTAAAGGAACTTCTGAGGATGTTAATGAGCAAATGGTGTCTTTGAAAGAGCATATAGATCATACAGAAATATAAACATTCTTGGTACTTCTGGATGATATTATAAGCAGTTAGCATTGCAAAATAAGACAAAAAACTTTTTAGACCCTATACGAAGTTAAAAACGTTGAAGAAGCCCATGGAGATCATCAGGAAAGGATAAAATACAAACAAATCTATTGAGGGATCTTCTGGAGATGTTAAAAAAAATGTAGACAGAGAAAGTCAGTTTTTGATGATGGAGAAGTATATGCTGTAGATGTTGGAAGTGGAAAAGAAGTCCAAAGATCTTCTGAAAAGCTTTTAAGAGGTTGAAAATGTTAGAAAATCCTATTGAAAATACCAGAAGATAGAAAGAAGTCCACTAACTGATTAAAGGTACTTCTGAGGATGTTAATAAGCGAATGATGTCTTTGAAAGAGCCTCTAGATCATACAGAACAATATATAAACATTCTTGGTACTTCTGGATGATATTATAAGCAGTTAGCATTGCAAAATAAGACAAAAAACTTTTTAGAGACCCTATACGAAGTTAAAAACGTTGAAGAAGCCCATGCAGATCATCAGGAAAAGATAAAAAACAAACAAATCTATTGAGGGATCTTCTGGAGATGTTAAAAAAAATGTAGACAGAGAAAGTCAGTTTTTGATGATGGAGAAGTATATGCTGTAGATGTTGAAAGTGGAAAAGAAGTCCAAAAATCTTCTAAGAAGCTTTTAAGAGGTTGAAAATGTTAGATAATCCTATTGAAAATACCAGAAGATAGAAAGAAGTCCATTAACTGATTAAAGGAACTACTGAGGATGTTAATAAGCGAATGGTGTCTTTGAAAGATCCTCTGAATCATACAGAACAATATATAAACATTCTTGGTACTTCTGGATGATATTATAAGCAGTTAACATTGCAAAATAAAACAAAAAACGTTTAAGGAACCTTACACGAGGTTAAAGACGTTGTAGAAGCCTATGAAGATCATCAGAAGACGATCAAAGCAAACAAATCTATTGAGGAATCTTCTGGAGATGTTAAAAAGATGTAGACAGCAAAAATCAGTTTTAGATGATGCAGAATTGTATGTTGTAGATGTTGAAAGAGGAAAAAGAAGCCCAAAGATCTTCTAAGAAGCTCATAAGAGGTTGGAAATGTTAGATAATCCTATTGAAAACACCAGAAGATAGAAAGAAGTCCATTAACTGATTAAAGGAACTTCTGAGAATGTTAATGAGCGAATGGTGTCTTTGAAAGAGCCTCTAGATCATACAGAAATATATATATAAACATTCTTGGTACTTCTGGATGATATTATAAGCAGTTAGCATTGCAAAATAAGACAAAAAACTTTTTAGAGACCCTATACGAAGTTAAAAACGTTGAAGAAGCCCATGGAGATAATCAGGAAAGGATAAAAAACAAACAAATCAATTGAGGGATCTTCTGGAGATGTTAAAAAAAAAATGTAGACAGAGAAAGTCAGTTTTTGATGATGGAGAACTATATGCTGTAGATGTTGGAAGTGGAAAAGAAGTCCAAAAATCTTCTAAGAAGCTTTTAAGAGGTTGAAAATGTTAGATAATCCTATTGAAAACACCAGAAGATAGAAAGAAGTCCATTAACTCATTAAAGGAACTTCTGAGGATGTTAATAAGCGAATGGTGTCTTTGAAAGAGCCTCTAGATCATACACAACAATATATAAACATTCTTGGTACTTCTGGATGATATTATAAGCAGTTAACATTGCAAAATAAAACAAAAACGTTTAAGGAACCTTATACGAGGTTAAAAACGTTGTAGAAGCCTATGAAGATCATCAGGAGAGGATCAAAAACAAACAAATTTATTGAGAAATCTTCTGGAGGTGTTAAAAAGATGTAGACTGCAAAAATCAGTTTTAGATGATGCAGAAGTATATGTTGGAGATGTTAAAAGTGAAAAAGAAGCCCAAAGCTCTTCTGAGAAGGTTGGAAAACTTCTGAAGATGGTAATAAGCACATGGTGGCGTTAAAAGAGTCTCTAGATCATATAGAAGTACAAAATAGTATACATAAACATTATTGGTACTTCTGAATGATGTTGTAAGCAGAAGATTTGCAAAATAAAACAAAAACCTTTTTAAGAATCTAATACGAGGTTAAAAACGCTGAAGAAGCCATTGTAAATCATCAGAACAGGATTAAAAGTAGAGAAATCTATTAAAGGATCTTCTACCAATAAACCTAAATGCTGTTTTTCTAAATTTCTTTGGTAAACCTTTATAAACGCTAAAACCCCAATCAAACCGTTTCGACATTTTAAAACTAGACACTTTCATTTAACCTATAACCAAATTTCACAAAATTCCAATTTATATTTCATTAAAATTCCTTACCTAGTGTACAACTATCCATATCCACAGCTGGTAAAGTCCTCATATATTCCTTACATTTACCTCTTCTAATGTATCCATAACATTCATTATGTACTGGATCAGTACAACAACCTTGACTTTTAAGGTTTCCAGTACTGGAGAGATCATGAAGAAGTAATTCAGTCCAAGAACCAAGAAGGGCAGTGACAGATTCATGGTTAGTTCCTGGTTGTCTCTGGAAGATGGCAGCAACATCTAAAGGACTAGGAAGTTCTTGTGCTGTTGGAGATTGTCTTGGACGAGAAATTCCTTTAAAAAAGGTAAAAAAATTGATAAATTCCACTGAAAACTAAGCTTTTAATGGTGTTTAGTGTACGCGAAAGTATAAGTGGAGAATGAGATAAAAAATAGGAACAGAAAATGAGACAGGAAGCTTCTGAAGGACTAGGAAGTTCTTGTGTTGTTGGAGATTGTCTTGGACGAGAAATTCCTTTAAAAAACGTAAAAAACTTGATAAATTCCAATGGAAGCACAGCTTTTAATGGTATTTAGTGTGCGCGAAAGTGGAAGTGAAGAATGAGATAAAAAATGGAAACAGAAAATGAGACAGGAAGCTTCTGAATGACTAGGAAGTTCTTGTGTTGTTGGAGATTGTCTAGGTCGGGAAACTCCTTAAAAAATCGTAAGAAACTCGATAAATTCCAATGGAAGCAAAGCTTTTAATGGTATTTAGTGTACACGAAAGTGGAAGTGAAGAATGAGATAAAAAATGAAAACAGAAAATGAGACAGGAAGCTTCTAAAGGACTAGGAAGTTCTTGTGTTGTTGGAGATTGTCTTGGTCGGGAAACTCTTTAAAAAAAACGTAAGAAACTCGATAAATTCCAACGGAAATGAAGCTTTTAATGGTATTTAGTGTGCGCGAAAGTGGAAGTGAAGAATGAGTTAAAAAATGCAAACAGAAAATGAGACAGGAAGCTTCTGAAGGACTAGGAAGTGCTTGTGTTGTTGGAGATTGTCTTGGACGAGAAATTCCTTTAAAAAACGTAAAAAACTTGATAAATTCCAATGGAAGCAAAGCTTTTAATGGTATTTAGTGTACGCGAAAGTGGAAGTGAAGAATGAGAGAAAAAAAGGAAACAGAAAATGAGACAGGAAGCTTCTAAAGGACTAGGAAGTTCTTGTGTTGTTGGAGATTGTCTTGGTCGGGAAACTCTTTAAAAAACACGTAAGAAACTTGATAAATTCCAACGGAAATGAAGCTTTTAATGGTATTTAGTGTGCGCGAAAGTGGAAGTGAAAAATGAGTTAAAAAATGCAAACAGAAAATGAGACAGGAAGCTTCTGAAGGACTAGGAAGTGCTTGTGTTGTTGGAGATTGTCTTGGACGAGAAATTTCTTTAAAAAACGTAAAAAACTTGATAAATTCCAATGGAAGCAAAGCTTTTAATGGTATTTAGTGTACGCGAAAGTGGAAGTGAAGAATGAGATAAAAAATGAAAACAGAAAATGAGACAGGAAGCTTCTAAAGGACTAGGAAGTTCTTGTGTTGTTGGAGATTGTCTTGGTCGGGAAACCCTTAAAAAAAACGTAAGAAACTCGATAAATTCCAACGGAAATGAAGCTTTTAATTGTATTTAGTGTACGCAAAAGTGGAAATGAAGAATGAGATAAAAAATATGAACAGAAAATAAGTCATAAAGCTTCTGAAGGACTGGGAAGTTCTTGTGTTGTTGAAGATTGTCTCGGACGAGAAATTCCTCTAAAAAACGTAAGAAACTTGATAAATTCCAATGGAAGTAAAGCTTTTAATGGTATTTAGTGTACGCGAAAGTGGAAGTGGAGAATGAGATAAAAAATAGGAACAGAAAATGTGGCAGGAAGCCTCTGAATGACCAGGAAGTTCTTGTGCGGTTGGAGATTGTCTAGGTCGGGAAACTCCTTAAAAAATCGTAAGAAACTCGATAAATTCCAATAGAAGCGAAGCTTTTAATTGTATTTAGTGTACGCGAAAGTGGAAGTGAAGAATGAGAGAAAAAATGGGAACAGAAAATGAGACAGGAAGCTTCTGAAGAACTAGGAAGTTCTTGTGTTGTTGGAGATTGTCTTGGACGGGAAACTCCTTAAAAAAACGTAAGAAACTTGATAAATTCCAATGGAAGCAAAGCTTTTTAATGGTATTTAGTGTACGCGAAAGTGCAAGCAAAGCTCCAGAAACAAAATAGCAGCAGAAAATAAGAAAGGAAACGTGTAAAGGACTAGAAAGTTATTGTGCTGTTGGGATTGTCTTGGACAAGAAATTCCTTAAAAAAGGTAAGAAATTTGATAAATTCCAATTGAAACGAAGCTTTTAATGGTATTTGATGTACGCGAAAGTGAAAGCAAAGCTCCAAAAACAAAATGACAGCCAAAAATAAGAAAGGAAACGTGTAAAGGACTAGGAAGTTCTTGAGCTGCTGGGGATTGTCGTAGACAAAAAATTCCTTAAAAAAAGGTAAGAAACTTGATAAATTTTAATGGAAACGAAGCTTTTAATGGTGTTTGATAAAAGTGGAAGCAGAGAATGGAAATTTTAAAGGAAGAAGAAGTTATTGTGGTGTTAGGGTCTTTGACGAGAAATTCCTTACAAAACCAAATTTCCACTATTTGTAAAAAATACTTACCATCAACATAATTAGGTCTTAAAAACCTTAAAAACTTTTGTCCTCGATTTCCCCATTTAGGATATCTGACATTATTACATTTTCCTGTTGGATCCCTGAATTTTTTAGCAGGACAAGTAATTTTTGGTTCAGATTTACAGTCATTATACTTTTGTAGTTTTTCTAATTTTAACGCTTTTTGTACTATTGGTTTCAGATCATCAGGTAATGAATTTGTATATTTTTTTATCGTAAACTCTTCATCTAATTGAGATCCCAGAAGATAAGGGAAAATGGCCACAAGTGAAAACAATTCTAATCTAAAAATAATAAATAATAAACAATTTAACTATATTTTTTAGAAAATTTAATCTTTGGCGTCCGGACTATTATGGGAGTGGATCAATTGCACCAATTTTTATCAAAATAATATTATTTTTTTTAATAGAGGTCCCAGTATAAAGAAAAATTGATCAATTTTAATTATTATTATCATTTTAATTTAATCTTTGGCGTCCGGACTATTTTAGGCGTGGATCAATTGCATCAATTTATATAAAAAAAATATTTTAATTTAATTATTTTTAACAGTTTTTTATATAAAAAGAAATATATATTTAATCTAATACAAATATTTAATGATTTTATGGTAGTCAATCCAAGTAAGGTCATTGCAAGAAATATTACTTCCCATATTACTTTCATATTACAATAATTATTACGTACACTAGTTATAAATTATTGTTCCAAGAGAAATCTTTCATTAATTTCAACACTGAGTACTCAAATTTCAAATTAAATTTAAATTGAATTATAGTTTTGTTTGTAATACGCTCATATGGAATATATTTCACAAACTATTTATTTTTTTATTGTATCTTATATCATTAAAATGCGTGTAACTTTAGAGATAATCAAGATTTTTTTAAAAAAATTGAAATAAATAACGTAGATAATAATGACTATGAATGTGTTAAATTATAATAAAATCAGTTCACCGAAAGTTGCTTGAAGTTGTATATGAAGTTAGTAGTGTTATTTTTGGGATTTCGACGGTGTAAAAATTTACCGATTCAGAAAAATGAATATATCTTCAAAGATAATAAAGCTTTTTTAAAAAATCTTTTAAATAATTAAAGAATATAACAATGACAATGTATAAGTAAAATTAGAACACGATCAGGTAACAGGAAGATGCTTAAAGTTCTATACAAACTTAGTAGTATTATTTTTGTTAAATCAACGGAGTAAGAATTTACCGATTCAGAAAATTAAAGCTATCTTCAAAGTTAACAAAGATTTTTAAAAAAAATTTCAGAATATTAAAGAAGATAATAATAACTATGTATGAATAAAATAGGAATAAAATCGGTGAACTGGAAGTTGCTTGAAGTTGTATACAAAGTTAGTGGTGTTATTTTTGGTAGTTCAACAGTGTAAAAATTGACGGATTCAGAAAAATAAAGCTATCTTCAAAGTTAATAAAGCTTTTTTAAAAAATCTTTCAAATAATTAAAGAATATAACAATGACTATATATGAGTAAGATTAGAATAAGATCAGGTAACAGGAAGTTGCTTAAAGTTCTATTCAAAGTTAGTAGTATTATTTTTGGTAAATCAACGGAGTAAAAATAACCGATTCAGAAAAATAAAGCTATCTTCAAAGTTAACAAAGCTTAAAAAAAAAAATTTCAGAATATTAAAGTAGATAATAATAACTATGTATGAATAAAATAAAATAATATTGGTGAACTGGGACTTGCTTGAAGTTGTATACAAAGTTAGTAGTGTTATTTTTGGTGTTTCGACGGTGTAAAAATTTGCCGATTCAGAAAAATGAACATATCTTTAAAGTTAATACAGCTTTTTTAAAAAATCTTTCAAATAATTAAAGAATATAACAATGACTATGTACGGAAAAAATTAGTACAAGATCAGGTAACAGGAAGTTCCTTAAAGTTCTATACAAAGTTAGTAGTATTATTTTTGGTAAATCAATGGAGTAAAAATTTACCGATTCAGAAAAATGAAGCTATCTTTAAAGTTAACAAAGATTTTTTAAAAAATCTTTCAGAATATTAAAGTAGATAATAATGACTATGTATAAATAAATTTAGAATAAAATCGGTGAACTGGAAGTTGCTTGAAGTTGTATACAAACTTAGTAGTGTTATTTTTGGTATTTCGACGGTGTAAAAAGTGACGGATTCAGAAAAATGAAGCTATCTTCAAAGTTAATAAAGATTTTTAAAAAAATCTTTCAAATAATTAAAAAATATAACAATGACAATGTATAAGTAAAATTAGAACAAGATCAGGTAACAGAAAGCTCCATAAAGTTCTATACAAAGTTAGCAGTATTATTTTTGATAATCGACGGAGTAAGAATTTACCGATTCAGAAAATTGAAGCTATCTTCAAAGTTAACAAAGATTTTTTAAAAAATCTTTCAGAATATTAAAGTAGATAATAATAACTATGTATGAATAAAATAAGAATAAAATCGGTGAACTGGAAGTTGCTTGAAGTTGTATACAAACTTAGTAGTGTTATTTTTGGTATTTCGACGGTGTAAAAATTGACGGATTCAGAAAAATGAAGCTATCTTCAAAGTTAATAAAGCTTTTTTAAAAAATCTTACAAAGTTAGCAGTATTATTTTTGATAATCAACGGAGTAAGAATTTACCGATTCAGAAAAATGAAGCTATTTTCAAAGTTAACAAAGATTTTTTAAAAAATCTTTTAGAATATTAAAGTAGATAATAGTAACTATGTATCAATAAAATAAGAATAAAATCGGTGAACTGGAAGTTGCTTGAAGTTGTATACAAAGTTAGTGGTGTTATTTTTGGTAGTTCAACAGTGTAAAAATTGACGGATTCAGAAAAATGAAGCTATCTTCAAAGTAAATAAAGCTTTTTTTAAAAGAATATAACAATGACAATGTATAAGTAAAATTAGAACAAGATCAGGTAACAGGAAGTTGCTTAAAGTTCTATACAAAGTTAGTAGTAGTATTTTTGATAAATCAACGGAGTAAGAATTTACCGATTCAGAAAAATGAAGCTATCTTCAAAGTTAACAAAGATTTTTTAAAACATCTTTTAGAATATTAAAGTAGATAATATTATGTATGTTTAAATAAAATAAGAATAAAATCGGTGCACTGGAAGTTGCTTAAAAGTGTACACAAAGTTAGTAGTGTTATTTTTGGTGTTTCAACGGTGTAAAAACTCACCTATTAGAAACATGAAGCTATTTTCGAAGTTAATAAAGATTTTTTAAAAATTCTTTGAAGCAATTAAAATAGATAATAATTAGTATACATTTACTAGATATGATTAAAATCGATTATCAGGAAGTTAGTCATATTTGCTTACTTAATAGTATAGTTTTTAATTAGCGTAAAATTTACTGGTTTATTCAACTAACAGCCTCTTTGAACATACCAAAGTTTTTTGAAAAATTCTTATAAAAACTTGAAATAGATACTAATTAATATCAATAAGGAAAATTATATTAAAAATTATTCAGTGAAAGTGGTTGAAAATTGCTTACGAGTGTAATGATCTATTTTTACTATTTTCAAACGATGTATCAATTACCGGTTCATATAAGTATCAATATCTACAAAGTTAATTAAGATTTTTCAGAAATCTTTATAAAAAATTAAACATGATTAATATTTGTATTAAATTGTAAAATATAATCAAAATCGGTTTACCGGAAGTTAGTAAAATGTGATTACAAAAGTAGATTTGTAGATTTCTAAATCAATTTTTCAAGCAGTTAAACAAGTAAGACTCATGGGTCCGAAATCACTCTTATTGTGTTTAAATTGGACGGTGTTAAGTTAAAAGTGAATCTCTAAGTTTTTATATTTTTGTAATAGTTATTTCTGTTATATTTTATTTTTTATGTTATCGGGAATTTCAACTTACATACATTTACTTGTATAGTATAACTAGACCCACTTGGATAGGAATTATTTTTACGATTTTACCAGGGGAAACTCAAAAGAACGTTATTATATGAACGAACCTAGTAAAATATCTATTTAATGTTGCTTTTAACTTCCCGACTCACACCTGTACGCCCATGAAGAGAATTCTTGAAAATTCGAAAAGAGCGTTGACCACGCCTATTCAAGTGGTTTTGGATAAACTATTACTCAGAAAGTTGTCGAAAAATAGAATATATTTATTAAATTAAGTACTATGACGCCTCCGTAAGGTGGCGCAGTTGATATCTCATATCTTTAAATAAGAATGGCTTTCCAATACGATAACGTGGATTTCTGTCACGGTTGTAACGATTGTATCGTTAATTTTCGAACAAATCTCCTGGACTATAAATATTTTTAAATTATCTATTGTTTTGGCGTTGTAACGAGTGGGAGACTACAAAGTGGAAGGAGAGTCGAGGTTTCGTAGTTAATTTTTGATTATATTTCGTTTATTTTAATGTTGAATTTTTAAGAAATTCAGAGTTTACGACCATCTTTGCCCTTCTGTCTCTGGGTTATTGCCAACTAGAAGAAGGACCCTATTATTGGTTTGCAAAGAACTATATTAAGATTTCGACGAGAGGTTTCATCGGAGATAGTCCGTTGCAGTTCTGATTTCCCGGTTAGAAAAGCCGAAAGGAAATTCCTTCCCGTTGCTTCCACTGCGTAGAAGCTTGGAAAATTCAGCTAGAAGTCCTCCATTGGAAATCAACCTTCTACAGCACGTGGTTAAGATACTCCGTTTTCAAGCCACCGATAAAAAAACAAAGATAAGAGAATTAATTAATTTTCGTTAACTGTCAAAATTACTAATCAGAATTTTTAGAAATAAACCATTTTAAACTGATCTAAGTATTTTATTTGTATCTCTGTACTTGGCGCCCTTTTAAAACTTGTTTGGGAAAAATTAGGCAAAAACACAGCAGGAAAGTCACGACCCTCTGGAGCTAGCCAAGGGTATTTTTACGTTACACGGTATCCTTCGAAATAGTCCTTTTCAGGGCAGCTGTGGTTACAGTTAACTAAAAAATGATATAGATCTAATATAAGTAGCGCCATCTGTGTTTTGACCATGGAACTTTTTAGCTTACCTGGTATAGATCATAAAATAACATATTTTGAACATATTATTAGGTTTAAAATATAAATAGTGACCAATAAACTTTCAAGTTTAAGTGATAGGTACTTGTTAATTAAATATAACTATTTTTTTTTACTACGAAAAGAATATTTATTAACATGCACTTTCCTTACTTTCTATATCAAGTGTACTTCCTCATATTTAAGTATGTAACATTATTTTTGACATCGTTACGATTATTAAAACCACCTTTTACTTTTTAGCTATTCATTTATTGCTATTATCAAAAAATTGTTTACTACCAATCCGGTTTATATTTCCTAATAATGATAAGTGGCAAAATAAACAATAACTTTTACTTTTTAAAATATTGGTTAAGGTAATGTTTTTATTTGTGACATTTAAGATGTTTAAAATATTTTATAAAACTTAATTTTGAGATATAAAAAAATTTGAACGTCAATGTCAAAATGTGAATGTCATCTGTCGAAGAAATTTATACGTCAAATGTTAAAATGTCAAAATTTGGAACGTCAATTGTCACAATTGTATGTGGAGTCTCACCGTAGACAGCTTACTCTGGCAATTGACCGAATTAGGTATACCTTGCCAAGGTTACTCCGATGACGTAGTTATCCTCGCAAGAGGGAAATATGAAAACGTCCTCTGCGACATAGTGCAAAGAGGACTGAACACAGCAAAGCAGTGGTGTGATTCAGTGGGACTTAATATCAACCCCACCAAGACCACGTTAGTAGCCTTTACAAGGAAAAAGAAACCTAAACTAAAAACCATCAAACAAATCAAAAGTGACGGAGAAAGCTATTAACCAACAACTTCTAAAGTACCTATAGGGCCTTAATATTATCAGCGACCATCAGTACGGCTTTCGTAAGTCCAGATCAACAGGAGACCTCCTAGCATATGTCACCCATCTTTGGAGCAACGCAGTCGAACATCATGGGGAGTCCCGGGCTATTGCACTAGACATTTCTAAAGCATTTGATCGTGTCTGGCACGAGGGGCTCCTAAGTAAACTGCGATCCTACGGTATGCCCGGTCGATTCTGTTCATGGCTTTCTAGCTTTCTTCAGGACCGTTCTCTGCAAGTGGCGATTGACGGGTTTCTCTCGGACACCTTTACCATCAATTCTGGTGTTCCTCAAGGGTCCATATTATCCCCAACCCTCTTCTTACTATACATTAACGACCTTCTAGCGAAGACAGAAAATCCAATTTATAGCTTTGCTGACGACAGCACACTTATCTCATCGTTTACTTTGAATTCTCGAACATCGGCTGCTGACGCACATCTTCGCAGACAGCATGAAGTATCACGACTCAATAAAGACCTGGAAGAAATTTTGTCTTGGGGTGACAGTAACCAAGTCGAATTTAACGCTAAAAACACCCAGGCAGCAGTTTTCTCTAAGAAGGTTAACATTGCAGAACCAGATATAGTCATGGCAGGACACGCAATTCCACTGGCTTCGTCTATTAACTTACTGGGTGTCAATCTGGGAGGAGATATGTCTTGGCATAATCACGTGGTAACAATCGCCAGGACAGCTTCTCAGAAACTCGGTGTACTTTTCCGTACCAAAAAGCTGTATACACCACAACAACTTTTGACACTCTACAAAGCCCCGATTCGACCATCACTGGAATACTGCTCTCATGTCTGGAGTTCTGCACCGAAGCATACCCTTCGGTTGTTGGATTCCATCCAAAGGAGAGCCATTCGCCTGATCGGTGACCACGAGCTAACCAAGAACCTCGACAGCTTAGAACATCGAAGACAGGTTGGTGATTTGACCCTCTTTTACAAATATTTCCATGGCAAGTGTTCTACTGACATTGCCCGCTTGATTCCACCTCGAGCAATTCATAGCAGAAATACACGACAAACCACTTCCGCCCATCCCTATGTGGTTCAACTTAATACTCCTCGAACATCATTGTTTAAGAACTCTTTCTTCTGAGGCCGTATTTCCCACCGAATATAACCTTCAACGATTCAAGAACAACGTGAATCGCTTTCTTCGCACACGCACCGCTCTCAGAGCGCCTTAAAGGATTTTTCCTGCAGTGCTTGTGCTTGACCATAAAAAAAATAGGTGGAAATACCGTTGGGTGGAAGACTCTGGAACAAACACGAAAACGAAATAATACACAAAGCTACAAAAGCCCTTATGGTGTGCAGAAACATTGCTGGGAAAAATTGGGGCTGTAACCCAAAGACATTTCAATGGATGTACACAGCAATAGTAAGACCTATCATCACGTATGGGGCAGTAGCTTGGGGCACGAGAGCTAATCTGATCACTACGAGGACAAACCTCTCAAAGATTCAGAGACTAGCCTGTGCATGTATCACTGGAGTAATGAGAACATGTCCCACTGCTGCAATGGAAGTAATACTAAATCTCTCACCACTGCATATTCAAGTAGAAAATGCTAGAAAGAAAACAATATATAGAACGATCAAAGAAGGAATAATCAAGGAAAAACCTCGATCCAACTTGATCAAACTTGGGAAATGCCCCAAGATGACATGCCAAAGAAATTTAACTTTGTAAAAAAATTTACCACTAAACTGGGAAGCAAATCTGAATGGAACAAAAACACCATATTGGGGCTAAGCCAAAACGCCATAAAATGGTACACGGACGGCTCCAAGACAGATAAAGGAACAGGAGCAGGGGTGTTTGGACCTAGAACCAAATACTCAGAAAGCTTGGGTACGTACCCAAGCATCTTTCAAGCCGAAATTCGTGCCATCGAAAGATGGATAGAATTTAACATTGAAAGGAACTATCGTAGACAGAAGATTGTAATCATGTCAGATAGTCAAGCAGCCATCAAAGCTCTGAACTCAGATACAATCAGTTCAAAGATGGTCTGGGAATGCATAGGCAAATTAAATGAACTAGGACAGAATAACACTGTTAACCTCCTATGGGTTCCAGGACACGTTGGAATAGAAGGAAATGAAACAGCAGACAAGCTGGCAAAAAAAGGAGCTGAAACCCCATACCTGGGACCAGAACCATCCTGTGGAATCAGCAGTAGTACAATCTTAGAAAAACTAAGGAGTAAAATGGATAGCGAAAAATCCAAGTACTGGAATGATCTAGAAGGACTAAGACAATCAAAGACGCTCCTGGGAAACTATAACCAGAAGAGATCTCACATCTGTCTTAACCTGAGTAAGAAAAACCTCCGAATTATAACAGGAATACTAACCGGTCACTGTCGATTAAGAGGACACATGAAGAAACTAGGATTAGTAGAACTGCAGATTCTGTGAGGTAGAGGATGAAACCTCAATACACATACTTTCAGAATGCATGGCATTAAGTACTTCTAGGGTCAAATACCTAGGGTCATACAAAATAGAAAGGGAAGAACTATCTAATTTAAAACCCAATGATCTCCTAAACTTTCTAAGGAAGATAGGACTAGAAGAGCTGCTATAAGTCTGAGGAATCATCAGAAATATAGCAAGAAAATGGGAACACAATAGACCTTATAGGTCGCAGGTGTATCTGTTACCCCTAACACCATACATACATACATACACAATTGTAAAAAATTTAAACACCCAATGTCAAAATTAAAAAAAAATATCAAACTTATAGTGTCATATGTCAAAATTGTCATATTTGCAATGTCAAAAACATCATAATTTTTCCGAGTATAGAAATCAAACTTATTGACCTAAATATCGACAGTAAGTCTTATTTCCTCATTTACAAATAATTAAAATTAAGTAGTTGACCTAAATTTAAAAATGTCATAACGTCTAATCTGCAAAATTGCCAATTAAAATTCAAAACAAATTGTCTAAAATTCCTCAGATTAACGATGGTTTAAATCCCCATTTGATAAAACAATAGTCATTAAAATTGCATAACATTTGAATCTGTATTAAACAATTTTACTATTTAGTATTCTTGAAAAAGCGTTGTTTCTGTAATTTTATTCGAACACACACCATCTGCTGCTTTTAAAATCGTGCCGGTTTCTATTTATTTAAATAAATCTTCAATATTTCAAATAGTTGCAATACAAACTTTGATTTTTGCAATAATTGCATTATAGATAAACTAAATACGTTTATTTCTTCATCAATACGTAAATAAATTAACACGATCAATAGATTTGAATAGAAAATTTTATGCCTGGTTAAATTTGTTCGTTTATAGTAATAATAATTAGTAATTTATTCAATAATTTGATAATATCTTATTATTAACTTATAAAAATGATTTTTTTTACTTGGGGAAGCAACTTTCTATGCTTACCAGAAGGATCTTATTTTTTTGGCATCTTCAACCTTTTCTCCACAGTTGATACATTCCAGACCTCTCCAAAGCTTTATTTTAACTTTCTATGCTTGCCAGAAGTTATTCTGCCTCCTTTGATCACTTTTTCAACATAATTCTTCCTGTAGAATCCCCAGAGGATGAACTTTGTGCCATTCTATTGCTTCTAGAGGATCCTGATGGTAATGTATGAAGAGCACATCAAGCAAAGTTCAGCAAAGTGTTTTTTCTCATTTTGTTGACAACTTCAAATGCTTCTTCAACATTTTCACCAAAGTTTATAACTCTCCAAAGCTTTTTTCAACTTTCTATGCTTACCTGAAGGACTCCTGCCTCCTTTTATCATATTTAAACTCTCTTTGACAAAACTTTAACATAATTCTTCTTGTAGAATTCCCAGAGAATGAAGGTTGTGCCATTTTATTGCTTCTAGATGATCCTCATGGTGGTGTATGAAGAGCACAGCAAGACCAAGTGTACTAAGTGATGTTTGATATTTTTTAACACTTTGAAAAACTGCTTCAACTTTATTACCACATTTCAGAGCCCTTAAAAACTTCCCTCAAACTTTCTTTGCTTTCCAGAAACTCCTTCGCTTTCTTTTGGAGTTTGCAAAGTGTCTTTAAAAGGCCTTTAACACCATTCTTTCCAGAGCGATTCAAAGCCTCTCTCTAACTTTCTTTGCTTTTCAGAAACTCATTTGCTTTCTTTTGGTGTTTGCAAACTGTCTTTAAACGGTGAAATTTTGTTCCAGAGTTTCTTGGTGTAAACCAAGGGGTATAAAGACCACAAAAACACCAATTTTAACACAGTAATTTACTTAGCAACATATGGTATGTATTGTAACGGGATAACCGTAAAGAAAAGGACCTTAATTTGAAAGATTGTTATTCTAGCAACTTCTAAACACACTAACTAGATTAAATAATATTTCTAGAAAATTCTAGAAAGTTCTAAACACACTGACTAGATTAAATAATGTTTCTGGAAGATTCTAGAAAGTTCTAAACACACTGACTAGATTAAATAATGTTGTATATAAGGGGATGTATGGGCAGTTAACGTCAGTTCAAGTTCAAATATTCACAAGAGTTCATTGTATTGTCAAGTAGTTAGACGTAATCCAGCAGAGTTCAGTGTATCTTAACAATTTTGAAAATAAATTGTGTAAAAGTCCCCATAAGTGTCTCAAATTGGTGTCAGGTGTGGGGTGAAGATACAAGAATGCCTGGAAAGAAAATAAATGAACTATTGGTATCTGAGCTCAGAAAAGAGCTCGAAGAATTGGAGTTGGAAACTACTGGGACCAAATCCGTATTGTTGAGTAGGCTCCGTGAATACTACCTAGCTAATAATTTAGACCCTGACGCTGTGGAGTTTGAAGACCCAAATTAAAAAGCGAATTCTGAACTAGCCCAACAACTGGCCCAATTGTCCAGTCAGATAAAGAGCCAGCGCGAAGATATGTCCCAGCTGTCGCAACGAATGACGAGCCAACAAGAAGATCAAACTCAACAACTCTCCCGGCTGCAAGAGGAGCTATCAGGGCGAATGACGAGCCAGCAAGAGGAGCTATCCAGTCAGATGAAGAGCCAGCAAGAGGAGCTTTCCAGTCAGATTAAGAGCCAGCGCGAAGATATGTCCCAGCTGTCGCAACGAATGACGAGGCAACAAGAGGAGCTATCACAACGGATGTCTACCCTACCAGAAGAGTTATCCAGTTCCTTCTCCCAGCAAATATCGCATTTGCGCTCCGAAATGTACACTCTTCGTGACGAACAAAATCAGCAAGTGTCCAGCTTGCGAGACGAACAAAATCAACAAGTCGCCAACTTGCGAGACAAGCAAAACCAGATCAACCAGCAAATGCAGTCCGAAATAAGAAAGCTTCAACGAGAACACGAAGCTTGTCGTCGAAACCAGCCCATCCACCACGGCGACGGAGATGCAGAAAGGACGGAAACCTGCCACGTAGACGTCGACCGACGAGGAAATGGGGAGACTACCCAGGTACGAACGACGATGAAACCCCCGACCTTCGACGGGAAGACTTCCTGGCCAAATTACCTGAAACAATTCGACGCAGCGGCCAGAGCTAATGGATGGTCATCCCAGGAGAAGGCATTGCCCCTAACCGTAGCTCTGCGAGGCGAAGCTTTAGACGTCTTGCAATCATTGACACCGGATGAAGCTGACAACTTCGAGTTATTGGTGAATCGTCTAAAAATGCGTTATGGTCAAACTCATCTACAACCGGTGTACCGAATGCAGTTAAAGAACCGAAAGCAGAAAAATGGAGAGACTATCCAGGAAATTGAGGCGGAAGTAGCAAGAATGGTACGACTTGCGTATTCAAATGCAGCGGAGGATTTCCTGGAGTGCCTGGCAGTCCAAACCTTCACCGATGATCTTCGAGACGTCGAGTTGCAGCGTTGTATTGTCAAGTAGTTAGACGTAATCCAGCAGAGTTCAGTGTATCTTAACAATTTTGTAAATAAATTGTGTAAAAGTCCCCATAAGTGTTTCAGTATAAATCTACTTATCTGGAACCCCTCCAAGAATCAAATCAATATCTGTAGCAACTCCATATAAACTTTTTATATAACTTTTATTCAAACCAAACCATTGCAACTCTCCAAAATTCAAATAATTTTCAACAGTTTTATTAGTACACAATTCTACATACTTTAAATAAGCAGGAAGACCATGATATCTACCCATATGAAGAAACAATGCAAAACTATCCCAATCAAATCTTAGCGAAAGATCAATATGAGTATTTGGTGCTTCAGCAGAATTTAATTTGATCTGTTAACGAATCTAAAAATTTGTTGATCCAAAATTACCAAAAGCACAAAATTAGCTTCTGTTGAAAATAAAGAGGTTACAGGACGTGTTGAAATTAGAAGAGCTGTTCTGTGAAGAACAAAATTTATCAAAACTGGCTTTGAAGATAACTTTACCTTGATGGTGGCATAAAAATGTCCATCAGAAGCTGACCTAACTTGGTAAAGAGTCCTCAAAGAACAATTAAAGTTTGTATTACAAGATAGTACAAAAAAAAGGAGATGAAGAAGCAGTAACAACTACGAAATCAATGAAGGCATATAAATGAAAGAAGTTAAGGATTTATCTGCCTACCAAAGGTGAGAATAATAGTAATATTGGTGATGAACAAGGATTTAAAGATAACTCTACCTCGATGGTGTCATGGAAATGGGTGATCAGACCATCAGAAGCTTACCATCTTAATAAAGAAGCCTCAGAGAAGAATTATAAAGTTTGCAATAGAAAATGGTACAAAAAAAGTAGATAAAAAGCAGTAAAAACTGAGAAATCGATGAAGGCATAGAAATGAAAGAAGTTGAGGATATATATGCCTACCAAAGGTGACAAAGATAGTAATATTGGTGATGAAGAATGATTTAAAGATAACTCTACGTTGATGGTGTCATGGAAATGGGTAATAAGTCCATGAGAAGCTTACCATCTTAATAAAGAAGCCTCAGAGAAGAATTAAAGTTTGTAATAGAAAATGGTACAAAAAAGTAGATAAAAAAGCAGTAAAAACTAAGAAATCGATGAAGGCATAGAAATGAAAGAACTTGAGGATTTATATGCCTACCAAAGGTGACAAAGATAGTAATATTGGTGATGAAGAAGAATTTAAAGATAACTCTACCTCGACGGTGTCATGGAAATGGGTAATAAGACCATCAGAAGCTTACCATCTTAATAAAGAAGACTCAGAGAAGAATAAAAGTTAGTAATAGAAAATGGTACAAAAAAGTAGATAAAAAAGCAGTAAAAACTAAGAAACCGATGAAGGCATAGAAATGAAAGAACTTGAGGATTTATGTGCCTACCAAAGGTGACAAAGATAGTAATATTGGTGATGAAGAAGAATTTAAAGATAACTCTACCTCGATGGTGTCATGGAAATGGATGATAAGACCATCAGAAGCTTACCATCTTAATATAGAAGCCTCAGAGAAGAATTAAAGTTTGTAATAGAAAATGTTACAAAAAAAGTAGATAAAACAGCAGTAAAAACTGAGAAATCAATGAAGGCATAGAAATGAAAGAACTTGAGGATTTATATGCCTACCAAAGGTGACAAAGATAGTAATATTGGTGATGAAGAAGGATTTAAAGATAACTCTACCTCGATGGTGTCATAGAAGTGGGTGATAAGGCCACCAGAAGCTTACCATCTTAATAAAGAAGCCTCAGAGAAGAATAAAAGTTTGTAATAGAAAATGGCACAAAAAAAGTAAATAAAAAAGCAGTAAAAACTGAGAAATCGATAAAGGCATAGAAATAAAAGAAGTTGAGGATTTATATGCCTACCAAAGGTGACAAAGATAGTAATTATTGGTGATAAAGAAGGATTTAAAGATAACTCTACCTCGATGGTGTCATGGAAATGGATGATAAGACCATCAGAAGCTTACCATCTTAATAAAGAAGCCTCAGAGAAGAATTAAAGTTTGTAATAGAAAATGTTACAAAAAAAGTAGATAAAATAGCAGTAAAAACTGAGAAATCGATGAAGGCATAGAAATGAAAGAACTTGAGGATTTATGTGCCTACCAAAGGTGACAAAGATAGTAATATTGGTGATGAAGAAGAATTTAAAGATAACTCTACCTCGATGGTGTTATGGAAATGGATGATAAGACCATCAGAAGCTTACCATCTTAATAAAGAAGCCTCAGAGAAGAATTAAAGTTTGTAATAGAAAATGTTACAAAAAAAGTAGATAAAACAGCAGTAAAAACTGAGAAATCGATGAAGGCATAGACATGAAAGAACTTGAGGATTTATACTCCTACCAAAGGTGACAAAGATAGTAATATTGGTGATGAAGAAGAATTTAAAGATAACTCTACCTCGATGGTGTCATGGAAATGGATGATAAGACCATCAGAAGCTTACCATCTTAATAAAGAAGCCTCAGAGAAGAATTAAAGTTTGTAATAGAAAATGTTACAAAAAAAGTAGGTAGATAAAAAAGCAGTAAAAACTGAAAAATCGATGAAGGCATAGAAATGAAAGAACTTGAGGATATATATGCCTACCAAAGGTGACAAAGATAGTAATATTGGTGATGAAGATGGATTTAAAGATACATCTATCTCGATGGAGTCATGGAAAGGGGTGATAAGTCCAAGAGAAGCTTACTTATCCTGGTAAAGAAGCCCCAGAGAAGAATTAAAGTTAAAGTAGGGAATCCTAAAAATACAAATAAATTATATCATCATAAATTTCTTTAGGAACTAATTTTTTTGTTATTAGACCTTTCCTAATTAAATTACATAATCTAGTAAATCTAAACTTGTCTTCTTGCTATATAATAACAATAAGAAAGTAATCATTAACCGTATTATGCATTGAAAAAAAAGTGCGAAAATTATCAGTAAAATGTTCAAACGCGAATAGTAAAAGCATTGTTTTCATACATACAAGAATAACTTTAATAACAGATTTGAAAGTATTGTTCGACATGCAAATTAAGATCGAACAACCGGAAGAATTTTGTAATTTTTTTTTGTTACTGAAATTTCCTATGAGGAAATTAGTGTTACAAGATTATCGTGTACAGCATCTTTAAATTTAAAATAGAGTGAATAAATTAGATATCTTAATAGTATATTGTTGTGGAATTTGTTGATGGTAGATGGAGTTGTATTTTGTTTTCCAAATAAAAAGAAAAACAAGAAACTAAAGTAATATGTAAAAAAACTACGGAAAAAGAAAACTAAGGAAACTAAGTACCATGACGCCACCGTAAGGTGGCGTAGTTGATACTTTATAGGTTATGTAATGTACCTACTCTTTTAGTTGTGTTTTTTTTATTAACTGGACTCATTTTTTATACATTTATTGATATCTCTAGAAATGTATAAAATTGTTTAACAAAATTTGTTATAAACATTGAATTTAAAATTATATAACATTTTTATGGAAATTTCTATTTGATAAGTAAATAAATATCTAATTTTTATTTAAAAACAAGTACGTCCATGACATAAAATAGTTAGTTAGTCAACGGTTAGGTTTTGTGATGAAAACTACTTTCCATTTTAATTTGAAGACGCGTTACTTTTTGTTGAGCAACATTAAATTCCTAACAACTAACTGGCACTGATACTATACAATTAAAAATAATAATAATTTATATATTAAAAAATTATTAATTTTTTATTGCGTTTTTTTCCTTGATTTCACACTCACAAGCGTTCTTGGTTATTGGTTGTTAAATTATCCAATTTTTTCATCCAGTTCTGAAAGACTTGTTGTTAATATCTTCCTGTACTTCTTTTAGTATCAAAAACGTCATCAAGATCCTAATTTTTTCATTTTTAAGACATCTGGTGTTAACTGACATCCAAAGACTTCAAATTTAAGAAGTTTATTGGGTTTAAGAAGGGTTGAAAGCTTCATTTAGGGTTCGAGGAGTTTCTGCAAGTTGCTTTTTGTGTCAGTAGAAGACAATAGTGGAGATACAAGAATAAGAAAAAATGTATGTTAAAGAAGTAAACCAGAGACTTTTTTGTCTTTTGGTGTCTAAACAAGCATGTATTTTACTTTAGCCTTCTTTTTGGTGGTTGCTGATCTATATACTCTCATCTTCCAGGTCCAAATCTTTGGTCTCTTCTTGTATTTCTTTAATAGTAAGAGGTGTCTTCAGTTATCTGTGGAGATAATTCTTTAAATCATTGGTGGAACTTCTTTTATCATATCAGATACTCTTTGTTTACTTTTGGTGGTAATTTTTTGGCTTCTTCTATTGTGTGTATCTTATTATTATTGGTTGTAAACTATCCAAATTTTTCATCCAGTTTTGAAAGACTTATTAAGGACTAACTTGTAGTTGTTGGATTTCTTTTTTGGTTTTAATGTCTTCGTGATCTTCTTTTAGTGTGAGGAGTGCCATTAAGATTATTATTAAGACCTTTAGTGGTAGCTGACATCCAAAGGCTTTTTTGTAAGTAGAAGGATGGGGATTCTGACCGTGCCGATTGTGCGCCATGGACGATGAGATGGCAACTCACATTCTATTCGAGTGTGAGGCCTTGGACCATAAACGGTTCCCCATCTTCGGTGACACGAACCCTGAATCCTATCATCACCTTGAGGAGCTAGTAACAGGACTCAAATTTCTTATAAAGGGAACTGCCTTGTGGCAACAGTAAATCAAGGAAATTGGAACACTTCGATTCAAGCCTACCTGAAGATCAACGTGGTGTTGATTTTCAGCTGAACAAACTAGAGTCTTGGGTGCATGTAAGGACTCTTGGTTCCGAACCTGGTCACAATATTCCCATAGGAACCAGTGGTTAAAAGTTTTTTTTCCTTGATTTCACACTCACATGTTTTATTTAGAAACAGAAGTGTTCTTGTTATTGGTTGTTAAACTATCCAATTTTTTCATCCAGTTTTAAAAGACTTGGTGTTAATATCTTCCTGTACTTCTTGTAGTATCAAAAACGTCATAAAGATCCTAATTTTTTCATTTTTAAGACATCTAGTGTTAACTGACATCCAAAGACTTCAAATTTAAGAAGTTTATTGGGTTTAAGAAGGGGTGAAAGCTTCATTTAGAGTTCGAGGAGTTTTTGCAAGTTTCTATACATTTTCTACTGCTTTTTGTGTCAGTAGAAGACAATATTGGACATACAAGAATAAGAAAAAATGTATGTTAAAGAAGTAAACCAGAGACTTTTTTGTCTTTTGGTGTCTAAACAAGCATGTATTTTACTTTAGCCTTCTTTTTGGTGGTTGCTGATCTATATACTCTCATCTTCCAGGTCCAAATCTTTGGTCTCTTCTTGTATTTCTTTAATAGTAAGAGGTGTCTTCAGTTATCTGTGGAGATAATTCTTTAAATCATTGGTGGAACTTCTTTTATCATATCAGATACTCTTTGTTTACTTTTGGTGGTAATTTTTTGGCTTCTTCTATTGTGTGTATCTTATTATTATTGGTTGTAAACTATCCAAAATTTTTCATCCAGTTTTGAAAGACTTATTAAGGACTAACTTGTAGTTGTTGGATTTCTTTTTTGGTTTTAATGTCTTCGTGATCTTCTTTTAGTGTCAGGAGTGTCATTAAGATTATTATTAAGACCTTTAGTGGTAACTGACATCCAAAAGGCTTTTTTGTAAGTAGAAGGATGGGGATTCTGACCGTGCCGATTGTGCGCCATGGACGATGAGATGGCAAATCACATTCTATTCGAGTGTGAGGCCTTGGACCATAAACGGTTTCTCATCTTCGGTGACACGAACCCTAAATCCTATCACCACCTTGAGAAGCTAGTAACAGGACTCAAATCTCTTATAAAGGGAACTGCCCTGTGGCAACAGTAACTCAAGGAACTTGGAACACTTCGATTCAAGCCTACCTGAAGATCAGCGTGGTGTTGATTTTCAGCTGAACAAACTAGAGTCTTGGGTGCATGTAAGGACTCTTGGTTCCGAACCTGGTCACAATATTCCCATAGGAACCAGTGGTTAAAAGTTTTTTTTCCTTGATTTCACACTCACATGTTTTATTTAGAAACAGAAGTGTTCTTGTTATTGGTTGTTAAACTATCCAATTTTTTCATCCAGTTTTAAAAGACTTGGTGTTAATATCTTCCTGTACTTCTTGTAGTATCAAAAACGTCATAAAGATCCTAATTTTTCATTTTTAAGACATCTGGTGTTAACTGACATCCAAAGACTTCAAATTTAAGAAGTTTATTGGGTTTAAGAAGGGGTGAAAGCTTCATTTAGAGTTCGAGGAGTTTTTGTAAGTTTCTATACATTTTCTACTGCTTTTTGTGTCAGTAGAAGACAATATTGGACATACAAGAATAAGAAAAAATGTATGTTAAAGAAGTAAACCAGAGGCTTCTTTGTCTTTTGGTGTCTAAACAAGCATGTATTTTACTTTAGCCTTCTTTTTGGTGGTTGTTGATCTATATACTCTCATCTTCCAGGTCCAAATCTTTGGTCTCTTCTTGTATTTCTTTAATAGTAAGAGGTGTCTTCAGTTATCTGTGGAGATAATTCTTTAAATCATTGGTGGAACTTCTTTTATCATATCAGATACTCTTTGTTTACTTTTGGTGGTAATTTTTTGGCTTCTTCTATTGTGTGTATCTTATTATTATTGGTTGTAAACTATCCAAAATTTTTCATCCAGTTTTGAAAGACTTATTAAGGACTAACTTGTAGTTGTTGGATTTCTTTTTTGGTTTTAATGTCTTCGTGATCTTCTTTTAGTGTCAGGAGTGTCATTAAGATTATTATTAAGACCTTTAGTGGTAACTGACATCCAAAAGGCTTTTTTGTAAGTAGAAGGATGGGGATTCTGACCGTGCCGATTGTGCGCCATGGACGATGAGATGGCAAATCACATTCTATTCGAGTGTGAGGCCTTGGACCATAAACGGTTTCTCATCTTCGGTGACACGAACCCTAAATCCTATCACCACCTTGAGAAGCTAGTAACAGGACTCAAATCTCTTATAAAGGGAACTGCCCTGTGGCAACAGTAACTCAAGGAACTTGGAACACTTCGATTCAAGCCTACCTGAAGATCAGCGTGGTGTTGATTTTCAGCTGAACAAACTAGAGTCTTGGGTGCATGTAAGGACTCTTGGTTCCGAACCTGGTCACAATATTCCCATAGGAACCAGTGGTTAAAAGTTTTTTTTCCTTGATTTCACACTCACATGTTTTATTTAGAAACAGAAGTGTTCTTGTTATTGGTTGTTAAACTATCCAATTTTTTCATCCAGTTTTAAAAGACTTGGTGTTAATATCTTCCTGTACTTCTTGTAGTATCAAAAACGTCATAAAGATCCTAATTTTTCATTTTTAAGACATCTGGTGTTAACTGACATCCAAAGACTTCAAATTTAAGAAGTTTATTGGGTTTAAGAAGGGGTGAAAGCTTCATTTAGAGTTCGAGGAGTTTTTGCAAGTTTCTATACATTTTCTACTGCTTTTTGTGTCAGTAGAAGACAATATTGGACATACAAGAATAAGAAAAAATGTATGTTAAAGAAGTAAACCAGAGGCTTCTTTGTCTTTTGGTGTCTAAACAAGCATGTATTTTACTTTAGCCTTCTTTTTGGTGGTTGTTGATCTATATACTCTCATCTTCCAGGTCCAAATCTTTGGTCTCTTCTTGTATTTCTTTAATAGTAAGAGGTGTCTTCAGTTATCTGTGGAGATAATTCTTTAAATCATTGGTGGAACTTCTTTTATCATATCAGATACTCTTTGTTTACTTTTGGTGGTAATTTTTTGGCTTCTTCTATTGTGTGTATCTTATTATTATTGGTTGTAAACTATCCAAAATTTTTCATCCAGTTTTGAAAGACTTATTAAGGACTAACTTGTAGTTGTTGGATTTCTTTTTTGGTTTTAATGTCTTCGTGATCTTCTTTTAGTGTCAGGAGTGTCATTAAGATTATTATTAAGACCTTTAGTGGTAACTGACATCCAAAAGGCTTTTTTGTAAGTAGAAGGATGGGAATTCTGCCGATTGTGCGCCATGGACGATGAGATGGCAACCCACATTCTATTCGAGTGTGAGGCCTTGGACCATAAATGGTTCCTCATTTTCGATGACACGAACCCTGAATCCTATCACCACGTTGAGGAGCTAGTAACAGGACTCAAATCTCTTATAAAGGGAACTGCCCTGTGGCAACAGTAACTCAAGGAACTTGGAACACTTGGATTCAAGCCTACCTGAAGATCAGCGTGGTGTTGATTTTCAGCTGAACAAACTGGAGTGGGTGTATGTAAGGACTCTTGGTTCCGAACCAGGTCACAATATTCTCATAGTGGTTAAAAGTTTTTTTTCCTTGATTTCACACTCACATTTTTTATTTAGAAACACAAGTGTTCTTGTTATTGGTTGTTAAACTATCCAATTTTTTCATCCAGTTCTGAAAGACTTGTTGTTAATATCTTCCTGTACTTCTTTTAGTACCAAAAAAGTCATCAAGATCTTAATATTTTCATTTTTAAGACATCTGGTGTTAACTGACATCCAAAGACTTCAAATTTAAGAAGTTTATTGGGTTTAAGAAGGGTTGAAAGCTTCATTTAGAGTTCGAGGAGTTTCTGCAAGTTTCTATACATTTTCTACTGCTTTTTGTGTCAGTAGAAGACAATATTTTACATACAAGGATAAGAAAAAATGTATGTTAAGGAAGTAAACCAGAGACTTTTTTGTCTTTTGGTGTCTAAACAAGCATGTATTTTACTTTAGCCTTCTTTTTGGTGGTTGTTGATCTATATAATCTCATCTTCCAGGTCCAGATCTTTGGTCTCTTCTTGTATTTCTTTAACAGTAAGAGGTGTCTTCAGTTATTTGCGGAGATAATTCTTTAAATCATTGGTGGAACTTCTTTTATCATATCAGATACTCTTTGTTTACTTTTGGTGGTAATTTTTTGGCTTCTTCTATTGTGTGTATCTTATTATTATTGGTTGTAAACTATCCAAATTTTTCATTCAGTTTTGAAAGACTTATTAAGGACTAACTTGTAGTTATTGGATTCCGTCTTTGGTTTTAATGTCTTCGTGATCTTCTTTTAGTGTCAGGAGTGTCATTAAGATTATTATTAAGACCTTTAGTGGTAACTGACATCCAAAAGGCTTTTTTGTAAGTAGAAGGATGGGGATTCTGACATAGGAACCCACCTTGTGCCGATTGTGCGCCTTGGACGATGAGACGGCAACTCACATTCTATTCGAATTCCTCATCTTCGGTGACACGAACCCTGAATCCTATCACCACCATGAGGAGCTAGTAACAGGACTCAAATCTCTTATAAAGGAAACTGCCCTGTGGCAACAGTAACTCAAGGAACTTGGAATTGATTTTCAGCTGAGCAAACTAGAGTCCTGCACGCATCGGGTGCATATAAGGACTCTTGGTGCCGAACCTGGTCACAATATTCCCATAGGAAGCAGTGCTTAAAACATGGGACTTCACAGGAGTGACCATGTCAATTTACTTAGATTAGACTAGATTAGATTAGAAGTAGAAGATATTAGTGGAGGTACAAGAATAAAAAAAATTGTTTATAAAAGACATAGACAATAACCAGAAGCTTTTTTTGTCTTTTGACATAAATTTTGACAGTCTTCGACAGATGACGTTCATATTTTGCCATTGACGTTCAAATTTTGTCATCGAGGTACCTAGTGATATACCTATTTTTCTATTTAATTTATATGACTAGTATTGATAATTAATTTTAACAACAATAATGTTTAACTATTAAAATAACATTTCTTAACAGTTATAATAATTATCAATACATTGTTAATAATTATTATATTGATAAAATATTATTTTTTATACTTAGTTTCTCGGAAGTCTTTAATTAATTACTGGTAATTAATTTTATGATAAAGGTCAATATTTATAAGAAACAATTGTTAATCTAATTAAATAAAAGTTATTGTTTATAGGTTCCGGATTATAAACAAATAATTATAATTATTTTTGTTACAACCTTATCAGATATATTATTTAAATTAAATAAAAACTAGCGTGAAGTTTGCGAGGATATATTTTCGGTCCAACTGACATACTTGAATAAAAATTGTGATATTTCCAAAAATAATAAGAATTTATAAAATCTAATTAATTTATTTAATTAAATATAGCTTTTAATATATTACAACTTAAAATTATTAAAATATTCCTAAAAGAAATATTTTTTAAATTAAATCAAATCTAGCGTGCAGTTTGAGATATATATTTTCGGTCCAACTGACATACTTGGATAAAAATTGTGATATTTCCAAAAATAATAAAAATTTATAAAATCTAATTAATTTATTTAATTAAATATAGTTTTTAATATATTATAACTTAAAATTATTAAAATATTCCTAAAAGAAATATTTTTTAAATTAAATCAAACCTAGCGTTCAGTTTGAGATATAAATTTTTGGTGCAACTGACATACCTGAACAAAAATTATAATATTTCCCAAAATAATTGGAATTTAGGAAATCTAATTAAACATATATATAAAATAAACTTTTTACTATATTACTACCAAAAACTATTAAAATAATCTTACTAAAAATATTTTTTAAATTAAATGGAACTAGCGTGCAATTTTTTGAGTGGAATTTTCGGTGCAACTGACATACCTTAACAAAAATAGTAATATCTTTCAAAATAATAGGAACTGATAAAATCCAATTAATTTATTTAATTAAATATAGCTTTTAATATATTATAACTTAAAATTATTAAAATATTCCTGAAAGAAATATTTTTTAAATTAAGTCAAATCTAGCGTGCAGTTTGAGATATATATTTTCGGTCCAACTGACATACTTGGATAAAAATTGTGATATTTCCAAAAATAATAGGAATTGATAAAATCTAATTAATTTATTTAATTAAATATAGCTTTTAATATATTATAACTTAAAATTATTAAAATATTCTTAAAAGAAATACTTTTTAAATTAAATCAAACCTAGCGTTCAGTTTGAGAGATATATTTTTGGTGCAACTGACATACCTGAACAAAAATTGTAATATTTCCCAAAATAATTGGAATTTAGGAAATCTAATTAAACATATATATAAAATAAACTTTTGACTATACAAGTACCAAAAACTGTTAAAATAATCCTACTAAAAATATTTTTAAATTAATTGGAACTAGCGTGCAATTTTTTGAGTTAAATTTTCGGTGCAACTGGCATACGTTAACAAAAATAGTAAAATCTCCAAAAATAATAGGAATTAATAAAATCTAATCTACAAGATAGTTTTTACTCTATTTTTACTAAATTTTAATTGAATCACCCTACTAAAAATATTTTTTTAAATTAATGGAACTAGTGTGCTGTTTCCTAATAAAAAAAAATATTTTTAATAATTTCAATCTATTAATCTTACCTAAACAACAATTCCATTTCAAAAATATAAACCTTTCACTATCTACACAACATACCCACACGGAAACTGAACTAATTCCGGACCTAGTGCCAGCGACTCGACGGAGATGCTCTCCACTAGGTAGCTTTTGCGAATATTCTCATGAAGAAGTCGCGTGGCCCGCCAAATACTAACCAGCGAAAGGAAAAATGGTGTAGGAGGATAATGCTACTCTTTTCACGGCTGACCTAGTCAATTATTGTATTTACTATTTACATTTTGTATACAAGGTGATGCCATATAAGGCGCCAACGAAATATTTAATTACTGTTATTAAGAGCTTTTTAAACATGTGCAAGAGGTGGAGTTTAAGATTGGATTTGTGGATTTTTAAATGATTTAAAGTATAGTTGTTATTGGTTTTAAAACATAAACATTGAAACGATAATAGTAATAATTAAGAGTTTCTTATATAAGGCTGTGATTAAGATATTTTTAACCGTATGTTACATCACAAAAATTACGGTTATTTTAAAAATAATAAAGATATTTAAAAAATGCAAAGGTTTTTTAAATTTGCAAAGTTTTAGCTAATTTGTTATAAAATTGCATAAAAATATCCAAATTACTTTTTGAGATATTAAATAAAATGTTACACAGAACGTTTTTATTAATACATCTGTGAACGAACGGTATAGAATTTAGTGTCATAAAAATGGGGGTAATTTTTAAAATATTTAAGATAGTAAAAAAATGTTTCTGTTTTTTAAATCTATATACTTTTATATACAGGGTGTTTCTAAATTGATGCGAAATATTTTACAGGATGATTTTTCAGCAAAAATTAAGGGGGGTCTTTGATATAAATTTTTGTTCAAAATCGCTCTCCCTCCAAGTTACAGCCCCTTAAAGTTGAGGGAAAAAAATTGTTTTTATTTAATATCTCCAATATGGAAGAATTTAGAAGAATGAAATGTAGCAGATAATTGATGCTAATAAAGTGGCATTTTTTGACAATTTTTGTAACCCTGCAATGTTTATACAAGGGGGTGAAAAAATCAACCCTTATGATATTTTGCCTCAGAACTTTTTTATTCGTCTACATTTTCCTACTGAAAAAATTGATTTAAAAAGACGGACTTAAACTGCAACTTTTTTATGTCTTAACTATTCCTCGTAAAATTGTTAGTTTGATCACAAAAAAATAAAATAAGTTACAATTCGATATTACTTATACCTTTTTCACATAAATTGTTTGTTAAAAATAGAGTAAGCAGGTGTCAAATAATGTCACAATTGGCAGATAATTATTGCTAATAAAATGACATTGTTTGACGGTTTTTGTAGCACCGCAATGTTTATACGAGGGGGTGAAAAAATCATCCCTTATAATATTTTGCCTCAGATTTTTCTAGTTAAAAAATTGATTTAAGAAGGCGGACTTAAACTGCAACTTTTTTACGTCTTGACTATTTCTCAGTAAGTTGTTTCTTTGACCATAAAAAAATTAAATATTAGGTACTCATTACCATAATTCTTGCCTAATTTGTATAGGAACATCTTCAAGAAGAGTGGGCAACACTTCTTCGAGGAAATGGCCGTAGTCGTTTCCATTTAATCTTATTGGTAGAAAATATGGTCCAATTAAATAATCATTAACTGTTTGTCATTATGATATCATTCAATACTGGCATACTTTATTTTTTTTTAACAAACGATAACCCCTCTGGATGTATGTGCAAAAGGAATGAGTAATATTTTATTTTTTTTATGGTCAACGAAACAACTTACTGAGAAATAGTCAAGACGTAAAAAAGTTGCAGTTTAAGTCCGCCTTCTTAAATCAATTTTTTAAGTAGAAAAATGTAGACGAATTAAAAAGTTCTGAGGCAAAATATCATAAGGGTTGATTTTTTCACCCCCTTGTATAAACATTGCAGGGTTACAAAAATTGTCAAAAAATTCCATTTCATTAGCAATAATTATCTGCCCATTATGACATTATTTGACACGTGCTTACTCTGTTTTTAACAAACAATAACGCTTCTGGATTTATGTGATAAAGGAATAAGTAATATCGAATTGTAACCTATTTTATTTTTTTGTAATCAAACTAACAATTTTAGGAGAAAAAGTCGAGACATAAAAAAGTTGCAGTTTAAGTCTGTCTTCTTAAATCAATTTTTTAAGTAGGAAAATGTAGACGAATTAAAAAGTTTAGAGGCAAAATATCATAAGGGTTGATTTTTTCACCCCCTTGTATAAACATTCCAGGGTTAAAAAAATTGTCAAAAAATTCCATTTTATTAGCATCAATTATCTGCCAAATTTCATTCTTCTAAATTCTTCCATAGTGGAGATATTAAATAAAAACAATTGTTTTCCCCCAACTTTAAGGGGCTGTAAATTGGAGGGAGAGCGATTTTGAACAAAAATTTATATGAAAGACCCCCCTTAATTTTTGCTGAAAAATCACCCTGTGAAATATTTCGCATCAATTTGGAAACACCCTGTATATTTAAACCAAATTTCATTTAAATATTTAAACTTACGTAAAAAATATAAACGAAAATGTAACACATAACAGTCACTGAGAGAATTTCTCATACAAAGATATCTTCGAAAAAAAAATCGCCCTGTATTAAATACTTACGATTTACCAAAAAGGGTTATATCTTAAAAATTAAAATACTTTAAGCTATACTATATTAAATTTTCATTAAAATAGATTGAATATTTAAAAAAATATTAATATAAATGTAACATATGAAAAATTTTAATACTCGTGGCAAGAAAAATGGCGATAAATTTTAAAGTAATAAAAATAAATTAAAATTGTCATCAAAAATGTAATCTATATACTTTTATTTATAATTAAACAAAATTTTGTTAATTTTAAATTATTAGTTTTTTACATAGAATTTTTTAAAAAAATATATATTTTTTTTATTCTTAAAACCATCACCCTGTATACAATTTTTTTTTAGTCATTTAGTAATTTAGCACAAAAACAAGACAAACAATCAAATTTTGTAATAGTTAACTCTCGTTTTAAAAGCGTTAGATTGTTATATTAAAATTTTTTGAATATTTAAAACATATCGAAATTTTTCTTTTCTAAAAAATCATCGGGAAGTAATTATTCATAATAGCTGTCTAGATAAATATCTATAAAATATGTTGCATAACAAAAACTCTAATAAAAGATTATTACGAAGAAATAAAAAAAAATAAACACTGCATTTCGTGACTTAATAAAAAATCTACACGATTTTATATCTACTTAAGTAGTTCAAATGGATGACAACATTTTCTATTAAGATGGACAAATCTATATTTAATAATTATGTTTATTATTAAAAAAATCGTGATTATTTATCACGATTTAGTAGTTCGTAATGAAGTTATTTAAAAATTTAATCGGTTTCTTAATTCTTACTGAATTTGATTCATATCTGAATAATTGGATTAGAAATGTGTAAAGAGAGTTATTTTTTTGCTTGTAACTTGTTGATAGAAAAGGCACTGGAGGAAAAACTGTACAATAAAGAAATCTAAAAAGACAAAAAAGAGGCTCCTGAAGAAAATTTCTGCAAGGAAATCCAAACGACTCCTGAATCCTCAAAAATCCAGAAGGTCCTGGCAGAGGATAATACAACGATGGAGGTCATCGTCCATAAAAAGGACGACTGCATTTTTCTCTGGTAAACCTCAAAAAAAGGAATATCGAAGAAAGGTCTATTAAAGAGGATTTAACAGTTGTAAGGGTGGCAGTGGTGGAAGCTGTACACACCCAAAGACAAAGTTGAAGGCACTGGAGGAAAAACTGTACAATAAAAAAATCTGAAAAGACAAAAAGAGACTCTTAGAGGAAGTTCTACAAGGAAATCCAAACGACTCCTGCATGCTCAAAATTCCAGAAGGTCCTGGCAAAGGATAATACAGCGAGGGATTTCATCGTCCATAAAAAACAGACTGCATTTTTCTCAGGTAAACCTAAAAAAAAAGAAATATCGAAGGAAGGTCTATTAAAAAGGACTTAACAGTTGTAAGGGTGGCAGTGGTGGAAGCTCTACACATCCAGAGACAAAGTTGAAGGCATTAAAATCTGCGATATAAACAGCACTGGAGGAAAAACTGTACAATAAAAAAATCTAAAAAGACAAAAAGATACTCTTAGAGGAAGTTCTACAAGTAAATCCAAACGAATCCTGCAAGCTCAAAAATCCAGAAGGTCCTGGCAAAGGATAATACAACGAGAGTGGTCATCGTCAATAAAAAGAGGGACTGCGTTTCTCTCAGGTAAACCTAAAAAAAAAAAATAATATCGAATGAAGGTCTGTTAAAGAGGACTTAAAAGTTGTAAGGGTGGCAGTGGTGGAAGCTCTACACACCCAAAGACAAAGTTGAAGGCAGTAGAATCTGCGATAGAAAAGGCACTGGAGGAAAACCTGTACAATAAACAAATCTGAAAAGACAAAAAGAGACTTTTGGAGGAAGTTCTACGAGGAAATCCAAACGACTCCGGCATGCTCAAAATTCCAGAAGGTCCTGGCAAAGGATAATACAACGAGGGAGGTCATCGTCCATAAAAAGGACGACTGGACTGCATTTTTCTCAGGTAAAGCTAAAAAAAAGGAATATCGAAGGAAGGTCTAATAAAGAGGACTTAACAGTTGTAAGGGTGGCAGTGGTGGAAGCTCTACACACCCAAAGACAAAGTTGAAGGCAGTAGAATCTACGATAGAAAAGGCACTGGAGGAAAAACTGTACAATAAAGAAATCTGAAAAGACAAAAAGAGACTCTTGGAGGAAGTTCTACAAGGAAATCCAAACGAATCCTGCAAGTTCAAAAATCCAGAAGGTCCTGGCAAAGGACAATACAACGAGGAAGGTCATCGTCCATAAAAAGAAGGACCGGACTGCATTTTTCTCAGGTAAACCTAAAAAAAGGAATATCGAAGGAAGGTCTATTAAAGAGGACTTAACAGTTGTAAGGGTGGAAGTGGTGGAAGCTCTACACAACCAGAGAGAAAGTTGAAGGCAGTAGAATCTGCAATAGAAAAGGCACTGGAGGTGAAACTGTACAATAAAGAAATCTGAAAAGACAAAAAGAGACTACTGGAGGAAGTTCTGCGAGCAAATTTAAACAACTCCTGCATGCTCAATAATCCAGAAGGTCCTGGCAAAGGATAATACAACGAGAGTGGTCATCGTCAATAAAAAGGGGGACTGCATTTTTCTCAGGTAAATCTAAACAAAAGGAATATCGAAGGAAGGTCTATTAAAGAGGACTTAACAGTTGTAAGGGTGGAAGTGGTGAAAGCTCTACACACCCAGAGACAAAGTTGAAGGCATTAGAATCTGCGATATAAGGAAATCCAAACGAATTCTGCAAGCTCAAAAATCCAGATGGTCCTGGCAAAGGACAATACAAAGAGGGAGGTCATCGTCCATAAAAAGGAGGACTGCATTTTTCTCAGGTAAACCTAAAAAAAAATGAATATCGAAGGAAGGTCTGTTAAAGAGGACTTAAAGAGTTGTAAGGGTGGCAGTGATGGAAGCTCTACACACCCAAAAACAAAGTTGAAAGCAGTAGAATCTGCGATAGAAAAGGCACTGGAGGAAAACCTGTACAATAAAAAAATCTGACAAGACAAAAAGAGACTCCTGAAGGAAGTTCTGCGAAGAAATCCAAACGACTCCTGCATGCTCAAAAATCCAGAAGGTCCTGGCAAAGGACAATACAACGAGGGAGGTCATCGTCCATAAAAAGAAGGACCGGACTGCATTTTTCTCAGGTAAACCTAAAAAAAGGAATATCGAAGGAAGGTCTATTAAAGAGGACTTAACAGTTGTAAGGGTGGAAGTGGTGGAAGCTCTACACAACCAGAGAGAAAGTTGAAGGCAGTAGAATCTGCAATAGAAAAGGCACTGGAGGTGAAACTGTAGAATAAAGAAATCTGAAAAGACAAAAAGAGACTACTGGAGGAAGTTCTGCGAGCAAATTTAAACAACTCCTGCATGCTCAATAATCCAGAAGGTCCTGGCAAAGGATAATACAACGAGAGTGGTCATCGTCAATAAAAAGGGGGACTGCATTTTTCTCAGGTAAATCTAAACAAAAGGAATATCGAAGGAAGGTCTATTAAAGAGGACTTAACAGTTGTAAGGGTGGAAGTGGTGGAAGCTCTACACACCCAGAGACAAAGTTGAAGGCATTAGAATCTGCGATATAAGGAAATCCAAACGAATTCTGCAAGCTCAAAAATCCAGATGGTCCTGGCAAAGGACAATACAAAGAGGGAGGTCATCGTCCATAAAAAGGAGGACTGCATTTTTCTCAGGTAAACCTAAAAAAAAATGAATATCGAAGGAAGGTCTGTTAAAGAGGACTTAAAGAGTTGTAAGGGTGGCAGTGATGGAAGCTCTACACACCCAAAAACAAAGTTGAAAGCAGTAGAATCTGCGATAGAAAAGGCACTGGAGGAAAACCTGTACAATAAAAAAATCTGACAAGACAAAAAGAGACTCCTGAAGGAAGTTCTGCGAAGAAATCCAAACGACTCCTGCATGCTCAAAAATCCAGAAGGTCCTGGCAAAGGACAATACAACGAGGGAGGTCATCGTCCATAAAAAGAAGGACCGGACTGCATTTTACTCAGGTAAACCTAAAAAAAGGAATATCGAAGGAAGGTCTATTAAAGAGGACTTAACAGTTGTAAGGGTGGAAGTGGTGGAAGCTCTACACAACCAGAGAGAAAGTTGAAGGCAGTAGAATCTGCGATAGAAAAGGCACTGGAGAAAAAACTGTACAATAAAAAAATCTGAAAAGACAAAAAGAGACTCTTAGAGGAAGTTCTACAAGGAAATCCAAACGACTCCTGCATGCTCAAAATTCCAGAAGGTCCTGGCAAAGGATAATACAGCGAGGGATTTCATCGTCCATAAAAAACAGACTGCATTTTTCTCAGGTAAACCTAAAAAAAAAGAAATATCGAAGGAAGGTCTATTAAAAAGGACTTAACAGTTGTAAGGGTGGCAGTGGTGGAAGCTCTACACATCCAGAGACAAAGTTGAAGGCATTAAAATCTGCGATATAAACAGCACTGGAGGAAAAACTGTACAATAAAAAAATCTAAAAAGACAAAAAGATACTCTTAGAGGAAGTTCTACAAGTAAATCCAAACGAATCCTGCAAGCTCAAAAATCCAGAAGGTCCTGGCAAAGGATAATACAACGAGAGTGGTCATCGTCAATAAAAAGAGGGACTGCGTTTCTCTCAGGTAAACCTAAAAAAAAATAATATCGAATAAAGGTCTGTTAAAGAGGACTTAAAAGTTGTAAGGGTGGCAGTGGTGGAAGCTCTACACACCCAAAGACAAAGTTGAAGGCAGTAGAATCTGCGATAGAAAAGGCACTGGAAGAAAACCTGTACAATAAACAAATCTGAAAAGACAAAAAGAGACTTTTGGAGGAAGTTCTACGAGGAAATCCAAACGACTCCGGCATGCTCAAAATTCCAGAAGGTCCTGGCAAAGGATAATACAACGAGGGAGGTCATCGTCCATAAAAAGGACGACTGGACTGCATTTTTCTCAGGTAAAGCTAAAAAAAAAGGAATATCGAAGGAAGGTCTAATAAAGAGGACTTAACAGTTGTAAGGGTGGCAGTGGTGGAAGCTCTACACACCCAAAGACAAAGTTGAAGGCAGTAGAATCTACGATAGAAAAGGCACTGGAGGAAAAACTGTACAATAAATAAATCTGAAAAGACAAAAAGAGACTCTTGGAGGAAGTTCTACAAGGAAATCCAAACGAATCCTGCAAGTTCAAAAATCCAGAAGGTCCTGGCAAAGGACAATACAACGAGGAAGGTCATCGTCCATAAAAAGAAGGACCGGACTGCATTTTTCTCAGGTAAACCTAAAAAAAGGAATATCGAAGGAATGTCTATTAAAGAGGACTTAACAGTTGTAAGGGTGGAAGTGGTGGAAGCTCTACACAACCAGAGAGAAAGTTGAAGGCAGTAGAATCTGCAATAGAAAAGGCACTGGAGGTGAAACTGTACAATAAAGAAATCTGAAAAGACAAAAAGAGACTACTGGAGGAAGTTCTGCGAGCAAATTTAAACAACTCCTGCATGCTCAATAATCCAGAAGGTCCTGGCAAAGGATAATACAACGAGAGTGGTCATCGTCAATAAAAAGGGGGACTGCATTTTTCTCAGGTAAATCTAAACAAAAGGAATATCGAAGGAAGGTCTATTAAAGAGGACTTAACAGTTGTAAGGGTGGAAGTGGTGGAAGCTCTACACACCCAGAGACAAAGTTGAAGGCATTAGAATCTGCGATATAAGGAAATCCAAACGAATTCTGCAAGCTCAAAAATCCAGATGGTCCTGGCAAAGGACAATACAAAGAGGGAGGTCATCGTCCATAAAAAGGAGGACTGCATTTTTCTCAGGTAAACCTAAAAAAAAATGAATATCGAAGGAAGGTCTGTTAAAGAGGACTTAAAGAGTTGTAAGGGTGGCAGTGATGGAAGCTCTACACACCCAAAAACAAAGTTGAAAGCAGTAGAATCTGCGATAGAAAAGGCACTGGAGGAAAACCTGTACAATAAAAAAATCTGACAAGACAAAAAGAGACTCCTGAAGGAAGTTCTGCGAAGAAATCCAAACGACTCCTGCATGCTCAAAAATCCAGAAGGTCCTGGCAAAGGACAATACAACGAGGAAGGTCATCGTCCATAAAAAGAAGGACCGGACTGCATTTTTCTCAGGTAAACCTAAAAAAAGGAATATCGAAGGAAGGTCTATTAAAGAGGACTTAACAGTTGTAAGGGTGGAAGTGGTGGAAGCTCTACACAACCAGAGAGAAAGTTGAAGGCAGTAGAATCTGCAATAGAAAAGGCACTGAAGGTGAAACTGTACAATAAAGAAATCTGAAAAGACAAAAAGAGACTACTGGAGGAAGTTCTGCGAGCAAATTTAAACAACTCCTGCATGCTCAATAATCCAGAAGATCCTGGCAAAGGATAATACAACGAGAGTGGTCATCGTCAATAAAAAGGGGGACTGCATTTTTCTCAGGTAAATCTAAACAAAAGGAATATCGAAGGAAGGTCTATTAAAGAGGACTTAACAGTTGTAAGGGTGGAAGTGGTGGAAGCTCTACACACCCAGAGACAAAGTTGAAGGCATTAGAATCTGCGATATAAGGAAATCCAAACGAATTCTGCAAGCTCAAAAATCCAGATGGTCCTGGCAAAGGACAATACAAAGAGGGAGGTCATCGTCCATAAAAAGGAGGACTGCATTTTTCTCAGGTAAACCTAAAAAAAAATGAATATCGAAGGAAGGTCTGTTAAAGAGGACTTAAAGAGTTGTAAGGGTGGCAGTGATGGAAGCTCTACACACCCAAAAACAAAGTTGAAAGCAGTAGAATCTGCGATAGAAAAGGCACTGGAGGAAAACCTGTACAATAAAAAAATCTGACAAGACAAAAAGAGACTCCTGAAGGAAGTTCTGCGAAGAAATCCAAACGACTCCTGCATGCTCAAAAATCCAGAAGGTCCTGGCAAAGGACAATACAACGAGGGACGTCATCGTCCATAAAAAGAAGGACCGGACTGCATTTTTCTCAGGTAAACCTAAAAAAAGGAATATCGAAGGAAGGTCTATTAAAGAGGACTTAACAGTTGTAAGGGTGGAAGTGGTGGAAGCTCTACACAACCAGAGAGAAAGTTGAAGGCAGTAGAATCTGCAATAGAAAAGGCACTGGAGGTGAAATTGTACAATAAAGAAATCTGAAAAGACAAAAAGAGACTACTGGAGGAAGTTCTGCGAGCAAATTTAAACAACTCCTGCATGCTCAATAATCCAGAAGGTCCTGGCAAAGGATAATACAACGAGAGTGGTCATCGTCAATAAAAAGGGGGACTGCATTTTTCTCAGGTAAATCTAAAAAAAGGAATATCGAAGGAAGGTCTATTAAAGAGGACTTAACAGTTGTAAGGGTGGAAGTGGTGAAAGCTCTACACACCCAGAGACAAAGTTGAAGGCATTAGAATCTGCGATATAAGGAAATCCAAACGAATCCTGCAAGCTCAAAAATCCAGAAGGTCCTGGCAAAGGACAATACAACGAGGGAGGTCATCGTCCATAAAAAGGAGGACTGCATTTTTCTCAGGTAAACCTAAAAAAAAATGAATATCGAAGGAAGGTCTGTTAAAGAGGACTTAAAGAGTTGTAAGGGTGGCAGTGATGGAAGCTCTACACACCCAAAAACAAAGTTGAAAGCAGTAGAATCTGCGATAGAAAAGGCACTGGAGGAAAACCTGTACAATAAAAAAATCTGACAAGACAAAAAGAGACTCCTGGAGAAAGTTCTGTGAAGAAATCCAAACGACTTCTGCATGCTCAAAAATCCAGAAGGTCCTGGCAAAGGATAATACAACGAGAGTGGTCATCGTCAATAAAAAGGGGGACTGGACTGCATTTTTCTCAGGTAAACCTAAAAAAAGGAATATCGAAGGAAGGTCTATTAAAGAGGACTTAACAGTTGTAAGCGTGGAAGTGGTGGAAGCTCTACACAACCAGAGAGAAAGTTGAAGGCAGTAGAATCTGCGATAGAAAAGGCACTGGAGGTGAAACTGTACAATAAAGAAATCTGAAAAGACAAGAAGAGACTCCTGGAGGAAGTTCTGTGAGCAAATTTAAACAACTCCTGCGTGCTCAATAATCCAGAAGGTCCTGGCAAAGGATAATACAACGAGGGAGGTCATCGTCCATAAAAAGGAGGACTGCATTTTTCTCACGTAAACCTAAAAAAAAGGAATATCGAAGGAAGGTTTATTAAAGAGGGTGGCAGTGGTGGAAGCTCTACAGAACCAGAGAGAAAGTTGAAGGCAGTAGAATCTGCGATAGAAAAGGCACTGGAGGAAAAACTATACAATAAAGAAATCTGAAAAGACAATAAGAGACTCCTGGAGGAAGTTCTGCAAGGAAATCCAAACAACTCCTGCATGCCCAAAAATCCAAAAGGTCCTGGCAAAGGATAATGCAACGAGAGAGGTCATCGTCAATAAAAAGAAGGACAGCATTTTTCTCAGTGAAGGGATTTTGACAAAAATTTACCAGTTTGTGTAAAAATACTCTATTATTATTTTTATCAACTTTCGCCAAAATTAGGCGATGGGTTATAAATATAGAATTTCTTAAACACAACCATGTTCGGAAATACTTTATTGACCATAACATTTTTATTAGTGTATAAATATGTATAAAAAATTCAACATAACTTAAAAATAAGGTAAAAATTTTTATTCCAAAGCAATTTTAATAAAAATTGGCTTACGTATAAAAAAAGTTTTTTTTTATATAGAAGAATAGTGTCAATTCGGTGTTAAATTTTTTTAATACAAAAATAGCAACTCAATAAAAAGCTTATATAACTTTTTTATTTCTTTTTACCGTTTTTATATCTTATTACCTAATAAACTGCATCGACTTTTGTAAGTGCAAATTTTTACGATTTTTTCAAGATCATTATTTGACATTAATATTTTAATTTATGACAAATTTCGAAATAAAATATTTTAATATTACCTAATAGCAGAAAATTTGTTAATAGATTAAGTATTTCATCAATATTATAGTAATAAAAACGCATATAATATCAGATAAAACAATCTCATTTTTATAAATAAACGTCATTATTTTTGAACCAAAAACGTCATTTTCGAACCAAAAACGTCATTTTTGAACCAAAAACGTCATTTTTGAACCGGAAACGTCATTTTGAACCAAAAACGTCATTTTTGAACCAAAAACATCATTTTTGAACCAAAAACGTCATTTTTAAACTAAAATAGTTTTTTGTGACACAAGGACGGAAAATGACATTTTGCAAGAGCGAGTAAAGTTGTGTAGCCGAGGTGCGTAGCACCGAGGCGAAACAATACGAGCACTTGCAAAATATTTTCCGGACGTGTAACACACACTATTTTTTGGCCCGACTAATTTTTAATATTTTCAAAAGTTCTGTTATGTTCAACAGTTGACCGTTTGTCCTACCTGAAGTTAGACCAGTGACTAGAAGACGACAGACTGTCAACTGGTATTGGTATGACGTGATGTTAATACATATTATAATTATATTTATAGTTGTATAATAACTTGTTTGATACTGAATATACGTGTTACTAGTGTTATTAGTGTTTTAATTAACATATGTTGCAAACACAACAAGTTCAAAAACTTTTTACCTGTGCTTTTTACTTTGTGACATACAAGATTACATGTTTATTGACATCTATTGCAGGATTAAAAAAATTAGTAGGTAATAAGGAATGATTTTCTGATAATCGATTTCAAGTTCCTTAATTTTTATACACACAAATACTGTGCTAATAAGCAGCACAGTAAAAATTGTTATATTGAAAATATTAACATTAATATCTAATAATTTTATATAAAGATAGCAGAGACAATGAACTATTTTCATAATCGAATGATAAGTAGTTCTAAATTGACATAAATGTCAAATTTTATAATACAAGTTGTGAGAGAAATTTAGAATCCTGCTTATGTTTGGAAAAAGTTATAGGTAAGTTTAGTATATTATACGCTGTTTTTAAATAAATTTAATTAAAATTTGTATTATTCATTATGTATTTTTGATGACAAAATTTAAACTTATAGCGCCATCTCTTTAGATAATCTAAAAGCTACTTTGCCGGCCTAGGCCGGAAAATGCCATTTTCCGGACGATTTTGAAGTAATTAATAGTATTGTTTCTGGACGGAGGACCAAAAACGTCATTTTTGAACCAAAAACGTCATTTTTGAACCAAAAATGTTATTTTTGAACCAGAAACGTCATTTTTGAACCAAAACCGTCATTTTTAAACCAAAACCGTCAGTTTTAAATCATAAACGTTATTTTTAAGCAAAAAATGTCAATTTTGAACCAAAATAAAATAAAACACTTATTTACCACCAGCAACAAATATTTTGTAACAAAAAATAACTTAAAACGAACAGTCAACTGTCCACCAAAAACGTCATTTTTTACTAAAAGTCTCGTTTATTATTTTTCATCGGAAACTATCATTTTTCTTATAAAAAAACATTTTTGTTATAAATTATGCATAGTTTTAAAAAGTATATACTTTCAATAGGCATTATTTAAAATTTTACGAAAATTGAGTAAGTAGAAATGAACCAAAACAAATTAAAATAAAAAGAGACCAATAGGAGATCAGAACAGTAACCCACATTTCAAATGGAAATTTATAAAAATTTCAAAAACTACATTAAAATTAAATATTTTAAATTAGTATTTGATTAAAATTGACGTACATGTTCATTTTTTAAATAAAAACATTATCATCTCCTTTTTTTTCTAATGCGGCGTAATTGACTAACACCCAAAATAGTCCGGGCACCAAATTTACTAAAAAATTAAATGATTTCAATAGTCTGGTCAATTATTTATTTTTTTATATGTATCAACTCGTTTATAGATTATTATAATTATATTAATAATAATTTATTCAAACAAAGATATTTTCTTATTAGAATTTACTTTCATTTCCTACAAAACTGTTTGTAAGCTATAGGCTAATCAACTTTTTAACAAGGATATCATTAAAGATTTAATTCATACAAAAACAGTGAAAATTAAATAATCTACTAAACATTCCATAAAAAAAATTAATATAAATAAAAAAATTTACATAATACTACAAATTCCATATACTAGATATTATGAAATAAATAATTTATTTATTTGCTATATATAAAGAAAAAATGTGCGTAATTTAAATTATTATTACTTAATAAATTAACTGACAAAATATTTTAATTAGTATATTATACTTATTTGTTGTTAATTGGGTTAATATGTATATTATTTTTTTTTAATAATTAATTGACTACTTACCGTAGAAAATTGGGTAATTTTGCTATAAATTAAATCCTTAATTTGTTGACCAAAATTTCTCAGAAAAAAACTGAAAATTTATTAATCCCTAAAGCTGGATTTTCCTACGGCTTCCTCAACAGATCTGGAGCTATATAGCCTACTCTATATCAAAGAAATGGACCGGATGCAACGGAAAAAACGGCAGGTAAGAGACATAAATACAAAAATGTGTAGGATGAAGCCCGCAAAGAATGAGACAGAAATATACATACCATTTTATATTATCGGTCTCTCCTCTTTGTTCTATACTTCGTAGCGTCCCCACTCCCATCTTCTGAGCATAGTCGCCTGTACAGCTCAACAGATATAACTGCAACTTTCAAGGTCAATTCATCGATAGTGGGAGGAGCCGAGAGTCAGTTGCATTCAAGCGCCCGATGCGTAAACATCCGTATACTTAACATTTTACTTCAATTCTAGTGCGTTTGCTATGTTGTCAGATAACTTCGTAAATCGTGAAGTAGTTATTGTTTGTTATATTTTCATATTCAAAACTTAGAGGTGAAATAATTTTTTATTAAAATGAATCGCGTAAGTGCCGTAAAAAATCGGATTCTGAGTGCACAAGCTCCTGAAATTATATACTCGGTTTTAAAATTTACGCAACAGGAAGCAGAAGGAACATACGTTAAATAAATATCTTTTAAAATTAATCAAAATACTTTTATTTTTAAACAAATAAACTTTGCAATTATCCTACCCTTGTTATATATATATATATATATATATATATATATATATATATATATATATATATATATATATATATATATATATATATATATATATATATTCATCTCATTCTTTTGTCGATTTACTGAAGTTTCAATTTTATCGTGTGTGAATCACACACACACACACACACCTTTTTTTTACTTATTTAAAAGATATATTTTTTTTTAATAAGCTAAAGTCCATCTTTCCGGTTGAGTTTGATCCACTCTGAAGGTCCTTTGGTTCTCCTTTATTTCTTATGAAAAAAATAAAATAATTCTCTTAGTTTGTAGATTCTAAAGTTTTTGTGAATCCCTCCATTAGCCCTTTCGAATGGATGTAATCTACTCTGAAGGTCCTTTTTTAAATCTGAGAAGGTCCTTAATTTCTTAAACAAAATGGAACGATTTTTTTTCAGGAAAGAATTGCAAAATTTATCTATCCCATTCTCTGGATCTTTCTACGGCCTCCTCAATAGATCTGGATGTACCTTATGTGATCGAGGAAGTATTTCACAAGACGCACATAATTTATATGGATTCCTTTGAACCAAATATCGAAAAGAAACAAGAAATTATTAACACCTGAAGAGTCTGAAGAACTCGACTTGGATCTGGATCTGGATCTGGAAATTTGGGAGGGGCGAGCTAGTGCTCAGCCAGCACTGAGGCCACATATGACCCATTGTGCATCCTCACGTATGTAGGGATATCCTCACCTCAGGATGTCACCAGGCCTATTGATTTAAAATAGGTGATGAGGCTCCCGAGGGGGATCTCCCTGACATCGGCTGGTGTAAGCCAATACTCGCCCAACACGGATCTTCTGATTTCAGAAAAAGCAGAGCAGTCATACATAATGTGTTCTACTGTTTCCTCTTCTTGTTCGCAGCCTCTGCATAGCGGCGATTCTGTTAGTTTCATCCTAAAGAGATGTTGTCGCAATTGGCAGTGACCTGTCAGGATTCCCACAGCTGTTCGGAGATTTTGTCTGGTCAATGCCTTAAATTTTTTTGCTGTTTCCTCGCCAGGTTGAGGTAATAACTCTCTGGCCAGTCTACAGTTCGTAGTTTCATCCCAGCACTGTATAAATTTTTGGTGAGAGTGCTGTTTGATAAGGTCCCCGACTGCGGACAATGTTAGCTTGGTAGATGGGCGAGGGCTAACATATCTGTAGCCCGCAGCCCTCTTTGCTAAATTGTTCGCAATGCGGTTGCCTTTAGAGTTCCCATGTCCTTTGATCCAGCTGAGAGTGACCACGTTATTCTGGCTGGCCTCAGTTAGAGATTGGTGACATTCTAGTACTAAACTTGAAGTGAAACGTGGTCTATTCAAGGTCAGTAGTGGTTGTCGGCAGTCTGTATATATATTTATATTCCTGTCTGTGATGTTCCTATTGATTAATTCTTTTGGAGCTATGGTTATGCCTGTGAGTTCTGATTGAACCACACTTGACAAGCCATCCATAGCCCATTTTGTTTTTAGGCTTAAGGATCTAGAGTAAATTCCACATCCCACACCTTGCTTTGTTTTTGATCCATCCGTATATACGCTCAGAGCGTTCACTACGTTGGGGTCTGCTGTCTTGTTTGTTAATATTTTGTAGGGTTTGTCAAAGACAAATCTTGGTGCGACGGCATCCGTGACTGCCTGTAAGAGTGGTATCACTTTTATCGATTCCCTCCACAGACTATCCCTATAGAACTCGACTTGTATAAAGAGTTCTTCATATGGATAAAATTAGAAGTACACTTCAAAAAATAGTAAAATTAAAGTTATTGACAATGAGGATAAAATCAGATAATGAAAGTACTGTAAAAAGTTTTTGAAGTTATACTTCTATTCGGACACTCTGTGGAATGAATTAGTGTGTAGCTAAATGGGAAAAATCATTACATATGTAATGGTGTGAGTAAGAGAGAGACAGAATCACATATAAGGTATATTGTTCGGTAAAAACAAAGATGAAATATTTACTACATGTTATTAGTCATCACTATAAGTCCTTTGAATACCGTTTAAACATTCATTGCATTGAAAAGAGATAGATATACAACAAACAGTCTGAGCTATTGTTATTGTATTACATTGACGTATCGCATTATGTTTGACATATTATTTTATAATTCTGTCCAGTAAGTATACATATTAAGTTTAGTATTTTATATTAATAATAATATTCAGTAATGAGTATTGTATTTTAGTCTAAAATACCGTCACATGGTTGCATTATATCCTTCACTATGCTTTTGAGTCGAAAACATGCGTGAGATAAAACCTGTTCCTGCAAAGTTACTGAAAAGTGCAGTTCAAAGTGCGTTAAAATTTTGTAAAAGTGTGTACCTATATGTTGTTAGAAAATGTTTTGCATTGTTTTCTAGTGTTTTAAAATCTGTAATAGCCCACGGTAAGCAAATCGGGTTTTGTAAACACTTTTTTTGTACATTGATCGTTTTACTGTTTGGTTCTCGTATTTATTTAATTGAATACAGTTAATTAAAAAAAAAAATTATTTCTACTTGCCTGTGTTTGTAGTTATTAAGTTTTATTAGTTAACAGTGCATAGAAGTATAACTTCTGCCGGCAGTCCCACTGACTGCCACTTCCTTTTTTTTTATATAAATTTAGTGAGTGCGAGTTAAAAAAGACGTTCACTCTAATATTCGCATTAAATAGTGAAATTTGACGCTTATAATAAAAAATTCTAACCTGAAAATTAGAAATGAAACAAAAAAATATATATAAAAACACATTTTAATTTAACTAATCACAATGTTTTTCTACATTACAAGATATATATCCTTTAACATTAACTACATCAGTATGTACTGCTGAAATATGTCGTTTAACATTTTCTTTACGATTCGATTTATATAAACAATTTGTATATGAACAATTAAACGATCTAACATTGCCACAATCGAATTTTAAATGTTTGTAGAACGAATTTGGTTTTACATATGTTTTTAAACAATATTCACATGTATAAATCCGAGAAGGGGGACCTACAAATAATAAAATTAATTTGTTTATAATTTATAGGTATAAAAAATTACTAAAACGAACTGTTTATTTTTAATTGTAAAAAAACAACAATAAACAAAATAACTCATTTAAGTTAAATTTAACAAGCTAATAATAATATAAAATATTAATTAAAAACGAACTGTTATTTTATAAAATAAATGCCCACCTTTATGTTACATGGAACGGTATAGCGATATTTACTAGAGTTGGGAACTTTTATTAAAAAAAATAACTGTTTAAATAACTCATTTATTTTTTATGTACATTAATATAATTTTATTAATGAATATCTTTAATTTTTTTTTTTATTTTAATGTTTTTCTCTCATATGTCGTTTTAAGGAAGTTTCATGACTCATAGTTACATTGCATATTTCGCATTTAAAAATATATTTTGTGGTACACGAGTATTTTTTATGATACCAAAGTGTCGAAGAATGATTAAAAGTTCTTTGGCAAGTTGGACATTGGTGAGTTTTTGATCCTAAAATATTTATATTTACATTGTACATTAAAAATTATTTTTTTTAAGTAAAAAAAATAAAAAAGTGTGAGGTGTCAAGGAACACCCGGATGGAACGAAGTTCCTTTTGATTAATTAGTGAAGAAATTAGTAATTTGTAAACACAACAAAGTGTTTATACAATACATACATAAGCATTTATTATTGTCTGTATAAAATCTCTACTTACCTAACAGTTCGTTTCTTTTAACCAAAGTGTCCATTTATACAATACCAGAGCTTTAGATAACACATCTTTTTAGAATTACTTTTTATAATTTATAACAGGAATTAACAATTCAATACAAAATTTTAAAATTAAAATATTTGACAGTAACTGACAGTTAAGGTAATTTGACGTAGGTACCTAAATAGTCAAGTTACGAACTATTTTTAAAATGTTTATGAATTTATTAATTTATAAAAACAGGATGAAATAAAATGTAATACTATTATACTTAATTATTATTTTTTCTACAGTATTTTCTTTTTAATGTACATTTTCTTTTAATTTAAAATAGTGTCTTTTTAATTGTAATATATCTATCTATGAGAGAGAGGGAGAGAGAGTTATTTATTTTTTGGTCTGTGAGAGAGAGAAACATGCGTGTGTCGTGTCATAGTGTCGTGACAACTTTTGGTATGAATTTTTTTTGGCTAGCTCCTAGCGTCAGTCGTAACTGTTCGTAACGCGCGAAAGGGAACTTCGTTCCAAAAATATAGCACACGTTTTTTGACCCAAAAATCATCAAAAGTGGTGAAATAGTTTTTAAGATCTTCTTAAGATCCCACGATCAAATGTGGAATTGTTACAAAATGTTTCAGTAATAATTAAAACTTATTGACTTATAGATGACCTTAGTGGTTCTAATAACAACATCGAATTCTGATCACATTTTGTTTAAAATTGAATAAAAACTACTTTTAAATTAAACATTTATTGGTTACAAACTAAATCATCCAAACACCCTATAAAATAATAAACTACAAATACAAATTAACCTTACTCAGTTTCCTGTTTAACATACGTGCCCTCTGATTCTAAAGTGGGTTCAATAGTGCAACTAGGATAATTTCCAGAAGTAGGTTTACGAAAACTAAGAACAGTATAAATCTCGGGATTTGGTAGATTCAAAAACTTTGCAATCTGTTTACCCATTTTGCAAAACTGATTTTTGCCCATTCGTTGTGGTAAACATTTACCGTTCTGATACGATAGGAAAAACGCATTGGTTATGGTTTCTGGTGGTCGTAGATCAACGTAACTTTTCCAAACTTCGTAGAATCGATCTGTTACCATGAATTTTCTTATGGATTTTCCTTTGTTGTTAGGGAGAGATACCACAGCTAAAGTTCCATGGTCTTGTACGTTCTCCATGACCATAGAGTACATTTCTATGGAACGGCAAGATCCGGTTGTACCCAGGATTAATGCAACCTTAAACAAGATAACAAATTTCAAAAATCGTAAAACTGAGGCTAAAAATCGAAAAAATGTGGCCAAAAAAATCGTAAAATCGAGGCTAAAAACATAAAAATAAGTCTAATCTAAAAAATAAGGTTATTTGTAAAAAAGAGGCAAAAAATCGTAAAAATGAGGTTAAAATCGTAAAATGAGGCTAAGAATGGTTAAACTGAGGCTAAAACTCGTAAAAATGTATCGGGAAACGTCAAAAAACGTAAAAATGAGTCCAATAAACGTAAAAATGGACGAAAGGAACGGAGATGTCGAAAATTTTAATAATGAGGCTAAGCAACGTAAAAATAAGTCTAATATCATAAAAATGAGGCTAATCGTAAAAATGAGGCTAAAAAGAAGAAAAATTATACTAAAAAAGATAGAAAATGGGACTAAAAATTGTAAAAATGAGCGTAAAAAGTTGTAATTAAAAATCGTAAAAATGGGGTTCAACACTCATAATAATGGGGCTAAAAATAAGGCTAAAATCCGAAAAAAATGAGGCTAAAAATAATAAAAATGAGGCTACAAATCGTAAAAATATAGCGACAAATCGTAAAAATAAGGGAAAATGAGAATAAAAAATCGTAAAAATGAGGGTAAAAATCGTGAAACTGAGACAAGGCAAAAACATCGAAAAAAATGAGGCTAAAATATCAAAAAACTGAGGCTGAGAATGGTGAAACTAAGGCTAAAAAAACGTATCGGGAAAACTTCATAAATCGTAATAATAAGGCTAAAAAACATGAGTCCAATAATCGTAAAAATGAGGCTAATCGTAAAAAGTGACTAAATCGTAAAAACGAGGCTAAAATTTTAAAGCATACTAAAATATTGTTAAAAAATGAGGCTAGGAATGATAAAACTGAGGCTAAAAATCATAAAAACATATCAGGGGATAAAATTGTGAATCTGGGGCTAAAAATCGTAAAAATAAGGCCAAAAATCGAAAAAATGGGCCAAAAATATCGTAAAAACGAGGCTAAAAACATAAAAAATAAGTCTAATAATCTAAAAAAAATAAGTTTATTTGTAAAAATGAGGCAAAAAATCGTAAAAATAAGGTTAAAATCGTAAAAAGAGGTTAAGAATGCTTAAACTGAGGCTAAAACTCGTAAAAATGTATCGGGAAACGTCAAAAAACGTAAAAATGAGTCCAATAAACGTAAAAATGGACGAAAGGAACGGAGATGTCGAAAATTTTAATAATGAGGCTAAGCAACGTAAAAATAAGTCTAATATCATAAAAATGAGGCTAATCGTAAAAATGAGGCTAAAAAGAGGGAAAATGATACTAAAAAAGATAGAAAATGGGACTAAAAATCGTAAAAATGAGCGTAAAAAGTTGTAACTAAAAATCGTAAAAATGGGGTTCAACACTCGTAATAATGGGGCTAAAAATAAGGCTAAAAACGAAAAAAATGAGGCTAAAAATAATAAAAATGAGACTACAAATAATAAAAATATAGCGACAAATCGTAAAAATAAGGAAAAATGAGGATAAAAAATCGTAAAAATGAGGGTAAAAATCGTGAAACTAAGACAAGGCAAAAACATCGAAAAAAATGAGGCTAAAATATCAAAAAGCTGAGGCTGAGAATGGTGAAACTAAGGCTAAAAAAACGTATCGGGAAAACTTCATAAATCGTAATAATGAGGATAAAAAACATGAGTCCAATAATCGTAAAAATGAGGCTAATCGTAAAAAGTGACTAAAATCGTAAAAAACGAGGCTAAAATTTTAAAGCATACTAAAATATTGTTAAAAAATGAGGCTGAGAATGATAAAACTGAGGCTAAAAATCATAAAAACATATCGGGGGATAAAATTGTGAATCTGGGGCTAAAAATCGTAAAAATAAGGCCAAAAATCGAAAAAATGGGTCCAAAAATATCGTAAAAACGAGGCTAAAAACATAAAAAATAAGTCTAATAGTCTAAAAAAAATAAGGTTATATGTAAAAATAAGGCAAAAAATCGTAAAAATAAGGTTAAAATCGTAAAATGAGGTTAAGAATGGTTAAACTGAGGCTAAAACTCGTAAAAATGTATCGGGAAACGTCAAAAAACGTAAAAATAAGTCCAATAAACGTAAAAATGGACGAAAATAGTAAAAATCATAAAAACATATCAGGAGATGTCAAAAATTTTAATAATGAGGCTAAGCAACGTAAAAATAAGACTAATATCATAGAAATGAGGCTATTCGTAAAAATTGGCCAAAAATGGTAAAAATGAGGCTAAAAAGAGGGAAAATTATACTAAAAAAGATAGAAAATGGGACTAAAAATCGTAAAAATGAGGCTAAAAAGTTGTAATAACGAGACTCAAATTTAATAATTAAATATCGTAAAAATGGGGTTCGACACTCGTAATAATGGGGCTAAAAATCGAAAAAAATGAGGCAAAAATAATAAAAATGAGGCTACAAATCGTAAAAATATAGCGACAAATCGTAAAAATGAGAGTAAAAATCGTGAAACTGAGACAAGGCTAAACATCGAAAAAATGAGGCTAAAATATCGAAAAACTGAGGCTGAGAATGGTGAAACTGAGGCTAAAAAACGTATCGGGGAACGTCAAAAATCGTAAAAATGAGGCTAAAAAACATAAAAATGAGTCCAATAATCGTAAAAATGAGGCTAATCGTAAAAAGTGACTAAAATCGTTAAAACGAGTCTAAAATTTTAAAGTAGACTAAAATATTGTAAAAAATGAGGCTAAGAATGATAAAATTGAGGCTAAAAATCATAAAAACATATCCGGAGATGCCAAAAAATTTTAATAATAAGGCTAAAAACGTAAAAATAAGTCTAATAACCGTAAAAATGAGGCTATTTTTTAAAATTAATTCTTACCTTAGTTACAAGATAGGTATAATCAGGAGCTTCATTTATAAATTTATTGATCTGATCCGGAGTGAACATTTGGGCTTTTTTCGCTAAATATCCTTTAGCTTTCCGTCTCAAATATAATCTTAATGAGAGATAATTTTCTATGTTAACACCATGATATATATTAATAGTCGATCTCAACATAGAATATAAAGCCCATAAAGACGACGATTTATATTTTTGTCCTAATTCCTCAAAATACGTTAAAAATACATCTTCATCAAAAGTGATAATATTTTTCAAAAGTCGCCATTCCATAAAAGATTTGTAAACATTTTCGTATTTCTTTCTCGATTTTGTTGCTAATGCATCTATAGTTGATGGTGCGCTGATTTCTAAAAAAAATTAAAATCAGTACAAAAAACTTAAAAATAGATTTTATATGATGTATACATATATACAAAACGAACCCCTAAAACCTTTTTATACTTTTTTCACTATTATATTTAAGAAAACATACGATTTTCCACAATGTTCACAAGTTTACCTAAAAAAACTAATCTGAAAGACATACAATACTAATCAACAGTACTAGATGGCGCTGATAGTTGACAAGTAACATTTGACAAATAGCACAACATTTGACAAATGATACTTTTGAAAAAAGACATATTTGACAAAAGACACATTTGACAACCGAACATCATTTGATGACAAATGACAAGGATGGGATCTATCAATGGTAGATACAGGGTTTGTCCGGAAAGTAATAGGACTGATTTTCTTCCGCCGCGACTGTACTTTGGAGCGTGTACGCGCCGACTGGATTCGGTAGAGGGCGTTCCTAGCTAACGAACGAGCGGCTGGTCGGTTGTCTTCGAGCACCTGGAGAGTCAGGACAGGCATTTTCGCGCGACGTGTTTCTGTGAGTGGTGCAAGCCGAAAATGCAGCGTTCGTTAGAGCAGAGGTACGCGAATAAATTCTGTGTGAAACTCGGTAAATCTGCGACAGAGACGTTTGATATGATCAAGCAGGCTTACCCAGATGTTGCTTTAGCAAGAAGTGGTGTGTTTCGGTGGCACCGGGCCTTTTTGGAGGGCCGGGAAGAGGTCGCCGATGAAGACCGTGCTGGAAGACCTTCGACTTCGACAAACACCGACAATGTGACTCGTGTGCGCAAAGTTTTAAACTCAGACCGTCGACTAAGTATTCGTTTAATTGCCCAGATGTTAAATTTACCAAAATCTGTGGTTCATGACATTGTGACGGTGCATTTGAACAAGCGCAACGCCCCGGCTCACACCGCCTTTCTTGTGAACAGCTACCTGACCAAGGCCGGCATCCCACCGGTTCCGCAGCCGCCCTACAGCCCAGATGTGGCCACCCCAGACTTTTTTTTGTTTCCTCGCCTGAAAAGGCCGATGAAAGGCAAGCATTTTGAGATGGCAGAGGGGATACAAGCAGCATGCACCGCGGCTCTCAAGGCTATTCCGGAGAATGCCTACCGTGACGCCTTCAATGCTTGGAAATCGCGCTGGCAGCTCTGCATCGACGCAGAAGGAGCCTATTTTCAATGTTTTTAAAGAATTGTAACAATTGGCTCAATAATTTTTTTTAAATCGACTCAGTCCTATTACTTTCCAGACAAACCCTGTATATAAAATAAAACACTTTTTCATAAGCAGACTTGTTATTTAATATCCAGAACATATAAACATATTGAGACAACCTATGATACTGATGGCTCAATTTGGTATGTTCATATTTATATACAAATAAAACCTTATCCATCTTCTAGTTTAATATTAGTGTTTTCTACAACTTGTGGTTCAAAAGTGCAACTCGGATAATTGGTTGACGACGATTTTCTAAAACTATGACTTGTATACATTTCAGGATTTGGTAAATTTAAAAAATTAGCAATCTGTTTTCCCATCGTGCCGAATTTATTAATCCCCATTTTGTAGGCCGAACATTTCCCGTTTTGATACGATAAAAAGAAAGCTTTGGTTGCGACAGCAGCTGGTCGAAGATCAACATATTTTTTCCAAATTTCGTAAAATCGATCAGTAAGCATGAATTTTCTGACTGCTTTCGATTTCGCATTTGGAATGGTTATTACAGCCAACGTTCCATGATCCTGCACGTCTTCCATGTTCATTGAATACATTTCGTTGGCTCGACAGGATCCTGTTGTTCCCAGGATTAGAGCCACCTTAAAAAAGAAGATTTGATATGTAAATCAATGCAAAAAGTCAAAGAAAATGTTATTTTTTTTATAGAAACTGTATAAAAACTTGATGAATTTTACTAAATTTAAAGTAAATCCTTCAAAGGACACACTTTATTATCCTGACATAATTATGAATATTAAGTAAAGGTTAAGGATATATTTTATGATCTAAGAAGTATGGTTTCAAAAAGAGTCATAAGGGTGCCAGATTTCTGGACATTTAGAGAAGGTTAGGGACACATATTTTTATCTTTGAGACACAATTTCAAAAATGGTTCAAAAAAACTTTTTGTGACACAATCAGTACAGTGCCACATTTTTGCATATTTTGAGATGGATAGGCACACATTTTTGAATCTAAGAGGCATAATTTTTAAAAAACAAACTACAGTGCCGCATTTTTAGATATTTAGAAAAGGTTAGGGACACATTTTTTTTATGTATGAGACACAATGTCAAAGAGGTTTCTGAAAAATACTTTTTGTGACACAATCAGTACAGTGCCACATTTTTGCATATTTAGAGATGGATAGGCACACATTTTTGAATCTAAGAGGCATAAATTTAAAAAAACAAACAACAGTACCACATTTTTAGATATTTAGGAAAGGTTAGGGACAAATTTTTTTTATCTATGAGACACAATGTCAAAAAGGTTTCTGAAAAACATTTTTTGTGACACAAGCAGTACAGTGTCACATTTTTGCATATTTAGAGATAGATAGGCACACATTTTTGAATCTAAAAGGCATAAATTTGAAAAAACATACAACAGTGCCACATTTTTAGATATTTAGAAAAGGTTAGGGACACGTTTTTTTAACTATGAGACACAATGTCAAAGAGGTTTCTGAAAAACACTTTTTGTGACACAAACAGTACAGTGTCACATTTTTGCATATTTAGAGATGGATAGGTACACATTTTTGAATCTAATAGGGTTAATTTTTAAAAAACAAACAACAGTGCCACATTTTTAGATATTTCGAGAAGGTTGGTGACAAATTTTTTTTATCTATGCGACACAATTTCAAAGAGGGTTTTGAAAAACACTTTTTGTGACACAATCAGTACAGCGCCACATGTTTGAATATTTAGATATGGATAGGTACCCATTTTTAAATCTAAGAGGCATAATTTTTAAAAAACAAACAACAGTGCCACATTTTTAGATATTTAGAGAAGGTTAGAGACACATTTTTTTTTATGTATAAGACACAATGTCAAAGAGGTTTCTGAAAAACACTTTTTGTTACACAAACAGTACATTGTCACATTTTTGCATATTTAGAGATGGATAGGCACACATTTTTGAATCTAAGAGGCATAAATTTAAAAAAACAAACAACAGTGCTACATTTTTAGATATTTAGAAAAGGCAAGGGACACATTTTTTTTATCTATGAGACACAATGTCAAAAATGTTTCTGAAAAACACTTTTTGTGACACAAACAGTACAGTGTCACATTTTTGCATATTTAGAGATAGATAGGCACACATTGGACACGTTTTTTTATCTATGAGACACAATTTCAAAGAGGTTTCTGAGAAACACTTTTTGTGACACAAACAGTACAGTGCCACATGTTTGAATATTTGGATATGGATAGGTACCCATTTTTAAATCTAAGAGGCATAATTTTTAAAAAACAAACAACAGTGCCACATTTTTAGATATTTAGAGAAGGTTAGGGACACATTTTTTTTATGTATGAGACACAATGTCAAAGAGGTTTCTGAAAAACACTTTTTGTGACACAAACAGTACAGTGTCACATTTTTGCATATTTAGAGATGGATAGGCACACATTTTTGAATATAAGAGGCATAAATTTAAAAAAACGAACAACAGTGCCACATTTTTAGATATTTAGAAAAGGTTAGGGACACATTTTTTTATCTATGAGACACAATTTCAAAGATGTTTCTGAAAAACACTTTTTGTGACACAATCAGTACAGTGCCACATGTTTGCATATTTAGATATGGACAGGTACCCATTTTTGAATCTAAGAGGCATAATTTTTAAAAAACAAACAACAGTGCCACATTTTTAGATATTTAGAAAAGGTTAGGGACACGTTTTTTTATCTATGAGACACAATTTTAAAGAGGTTTCTGAAAAACACTTTTTGTGACACAATCAGTACAGTGCCACATGTTTGCATATTTAGATATGGATAGATATGGATTTTTGAATCTAAGAGGCATAATTTTTAAAAAACAAACAACAGTGCCACATTTTTAGATATTTAGAAAAGGTTAGGGACACGTTTTTTTATCTATGAGACACAATTTCAAAGAGGTTTCTGAAAAACACTTTTTGTGACACAATCAGTACAGTGCCACATGTTTGAATATTTAGATATGGATAGGTACCCATTTTTAAATCTAAGAGGCATAATTTTTAAAAAACAAACAACAGTGCCACATTTTTAGATATTTAGAAAAGGTTAGGGACACATTTTTTTTATCTATGAGACACAATGTCAAAAAGGTTTCTGAAAAGCACTTTTTGTGACACAAACAGTACAGTGTCACATTTTTGCATATTTAGAGATAGATAGGCACACATTTTTGAATCTAAAAGGCATAAATTTGAGAAAACATACAACGGTGCCACATTTTTAGATATTTAGAGAAGGTTAGGGACACATTTTTTTTATCTATGAGACACAATTTCAAAGATAGTTCTGAAAAACACTTTTTGTGACAGAATCAGAACAGTGTCACATTTTTGCATATTTAGAGATCGATAGGCACACATTTTTGAATCTAAGAGGCATAATTTTGAAAGAACAAAAAACAGTGCCCCATTTTTAAATATTTAGATAAGGTTAGGGACACATTTTTTTATCTATGAGACACAATGTCAAAGAGGGTTCTGAAAAACATTTTTTGTGACACAATCAGTACAGTGCCACATTTTTGCATATTTAGAGATGGATAGGCACACATTTTTGAATCTAAGAAGCATAAATTTGAAAAAACAAACAACAATGCCACATTTTTAGATATTAAGAGAAGGTTATTGACTATCACTATTGACAATCACTACAGACCCACATTTTTTGATATTTAGAGAAGGTTAGGGACACATTTTTTATCTAAGGTCCATAATTTCAAAATTAACACATTTTTTGAAGGCTTAATTTCGAAAAGATTTGAAAGAAACACATTTTTTTTGAAACACAATCAGTGCAGAGCCGCATTTTTGGATATTTGGACATATTTTTTATATAACAGGAATATAACACTTCGACAAGACATGATTTTTTCTCGCCCATAAACAGTTCAGTGACACATTTTTAGATTTAAGTGGAATAATTACAAAAATGTCCAAACAGGACACAATTTTCTATTCTGACACAAATAGTACAAAGGCACAATTATGAATAATAAAAGTTAGGAACATAATTGTGGATACAACAAGTTAGGGCCACATTTTGTGAACTAAGAGGTTTTTGAATATAGTTCCCAGGGACAATATTTTTTAATCAGACACAAACGGAACAGCGACACAATTATGAATAATAAAACAGGTTAGAGACATATTTTTTGATTTAAAAAAAGTTTAGAGGGACACAAATATGGATAAGTAGGGAAGTTGGGGCACATTTTTTGATTTGATGGGCAAAAGTTCCAAGAACAGTGTTAAGGGACACAATTTTTTATCTTGATACAAACAGTATTAGGACACAATTATGAATATTAAAAGTTAGGGACACAATTATGGCTAGTCACACATTTTTTTTATCTAAGAGAACAATGACACAATTATGAACATTTAGAAAATGTTATGAGACACATTTTTTAATTTAAATGATATAATTTTTAAAATATTTTAGTAAGACACAATTAGGGAGATGTAAGGAAGGTAGGGACACAATTTTTAATTTATTTATTAGACAAGAATGCAATAAGTGTGAAAAGGGACACCATTTTTATCTTGATCCAAACAGAATAAAGACAAATTTATGAATATTAAAAGTTAGAGACACAATTATGGATTTAAAAAGCTCGATATACATTTTTTGTTTTGGTCTTAGAGACATAGAGAGACACAGTAAGGGAAATGTAGGGAAAGTAGGGACACAATTTTTAATTTATTAGACAAAATTGTAATAAGAGTGTAAAGGGAGACACTTTTTTATCTTTATCCGAACAGAACAAAGACACATTTATCAATATTGAAAGTTAGAGACACAATTATCAATTTTAAAAGTTAGGCACACATTTTTTTGTTTTGATCTAAGAGACATAGTATTGAAAAGAGTTCCGAGGAACAGAATTTTGTTAACATAACAATATCAAAACAGAGCCACAATTATGGATAATTACAAAAGCCTAGAGACACATTTTTTTATCTATAAGGCATAATTTCAAAACAAATGTAGAGCGACACAATTATTTATCATGATACAAACAGTACAGTGACACAATTATAAATATGTATGGAAGGTAGGGACACAATTTTTGATTTATTTATTAGACAAGAATGCAATAAGTGTGAAAAGGGACACCATTTTAATCTTGATCCAAACAGAACAAAGACAAATTTATGAATGTTAAAAGTTAGAGACACAATTATGGATTTAAAAAGCTCGATATACATTTTTTGTTTTGGTCTTAGAGACATAGAGAGACACAGTAAGGGAAATGTAGGGAAAGTAGGGACACAATTTTTGATTTATTAGACAAAATTGTAATAAGAGTGTAAAGGGAGACACTTTTTTATCTTTATCCGAACAGAACAAAGACACATTTATCAATATTGAAAGTTAGAGACACAATTATCAATTTTAAAAGTTAGGCACACATTTTTTTGTTTTGATCTAAGAGACATAGTATTGAAAAGAGTTCCGAGGAACAGAATTTTGTTAACAAAACAATATCAAAACAGAGCCACAATTATGGATAATTACAAAAGCCTAGAGACACATTTTTTTATCTATAAGGCATAATTTAAAAACAAATGTAGAGCGACACAATAATTTATCATGATACAAACAGTACAGTGACACAATTATAAATATGTAGGGAAGGTAGGGACACAATTTTTGATTTATTTATTATACAAGAATGCAATAAGTGTGAAAAGGGACACCATTTTAATCTTGATCCATACAGAACAAAGACAAATTTATGAATATTAAAAGTTAGAGACACAATTATGGATTTAAAACGCTCGACATACATTTTTTGTTTTGGTCTTAGAGACATAGAGAGACACAGTAAGGAAAATGTAGGGAAAGTAGGGACACAATTTTTGATTTATTAGACAAAATTGTAATAAGAGTGTAAAGGGAGACACTTTTTTATCTTTATCCGAACAGAACAAAGACACATTTATCAATATTGAAAGTTAGAGACACAATTATCAATTTTAAAAGTTAGGCATACATTTTTTTGTTTTGATCTAAGAGACATAGTATTGAAAAGAGTTCCGAGGAACAGAATTTTGTTAACATAACAATATCAAAACAGAGCCACAATTATGGATAATTACAAAAGCCTAGAGACACATTTTTTTATCTATAAGGCATAATTTCAAAACAAATGTAGAGCGACACAATTATTTATCATGATACAAACAGTACAGTGACACAATTATAAATATGTATGGAAGGTAGGGACACAATTTTTGATTTATTTATTAGACAAGAATGCAATAAGTGTAAAAAAGGACACCATTTTTTATCTTGATCCAAACAGAACAAAGACAAATTTAGGAATATTAAAAGTTAGAGACACAATTATGGATTTAAAAAGCTCGACATACATTTTTTGTTTTGGTCTTAGAGACATAGAGAGACATAATAAGGGAAATGTAGGGAAAGTAGGGACACAATTTTTAATTTATTAGACAAAATTGGTGTAAAGGGCGACACTTTTTTATCTTTATCCGAACAGAACAAAGACACATTTATCAATATTGAAAGTTAGAGACACAATTATCAATTTTAAAAGTTAGGCACACATTTTTTTGTTTTGATCTAAGAGACATAGTATTGAAAAGAGTTCCGAGGAACAGAATTTTGTTAACATAACAATATCAAAACAGAGCCACAATTATGGATAATTACAAAAGCCTAGAGACACATTTTTTTATCTATAAGGCATAATTTCAAAACAAATGTAGAGCGACACAATTATTTATCATGATACAAACAGTACAGTGACACAATTATAAATATGTATGGAAGGTAGGGACACAATTTTTGATTTATTTATTATACAAGAATGCAATAAGTGTGAAAAGGGACACCATTTTAATCTTGATCCAAACAGAACAAAGACAAATTTATGAATATTAAAAGTTAGAGACACAATTATGGATTTAAAAAGCTCGACATACATTTTTTGTTTTGGTCTTAGAGACATAGAGAGACACAGTAAGGAAAATGTAGGGAAAGTAGGGACACAATTTTTGATTTATTAGACAAAATTGTAATAAGAGTGTAAAGGGAGACACTTTTTTATCTTTATCCGAACAGAACAAAGACACATTTATCAATATTGAAAGTTAGAGACACAATTATCAATTTTAAAAGTTAGGCACACATTTTTTTGTTTTGATCTAAGAGACATAGTATTGAAAAGAGTTCCGAGGAACAGAATTTTGTTAACAAAACAATATCAAAACAGAGCCACAATTATGGATAATTACAAAAGCCTAGAGACACATTTTTTTATCTATAAGGCATAATTTAAAAACAAATGTAGAGCGACACAATAATTTATCATGATACAAACAGTACAGTGACACAATTATAAATATGTAGGGAAGGTAGGGACACAATTTTTGATTTATTTATTATACAAGAATGCAATAAGTGTGAAAAGGGACACCATTTTAATCTTGATCCATACAGAACAAAGACAAATTTATGAATATTAAAAGTTAGAGACACAATTATGGATTTAAAACGCTCGACATACATTTTTTGTTTTGGTCTTAGAGACATAGAGAGACACAGTAAGGAAAATGTAGGGAAAGTAGGGACACAATTTTTGATTTATTAGACAAAATTGTAATAAGAGTGTAAAGGGAGACACTTTTTTATCTTTATCCGAACAGAACAAAGACACATTTATCAATATTGAAAGTTAGAGACACAATTATCAATTTTAAAAGTTAGGCATACATTTTTTTGTTTTGATCTAAGAGACATAGTATTGAAAAGAGTTCCGAGGAACAGAATTTTGTTAACATAACAATATCAAAACAGAGCCACAATTATGGATAATTACAAAAGCCTAGAGACACATTTTTTTATCTATAAGGCATAATTTCAAAATAAATGTAGAGCGACACAATTATTTATCATGATACAAACAGTAGGTACAGTGACACAATTATAAATATGTAGGGAAGGAATGGACACATTTTTTGATTTAATACACAAAAGTGCTAAAAGAGTTTGGAGGACACAATTATAGATATTTAGAAAAGGTTAGAGACATATTTATGCAGTTTTCTTTACAAAAAAGTTCTTCTAAGATATGTATAATCCGGAGCTTCATTTATAAATTTATTAATCTGATCAGGAGTAAACATTCTAGCTTTTTTCGCTAAATATCCTTCAGATTTTCGTTTTAATAACGCTCTTAATCCATTATAAGTCTCTATATTAATACCATGATTTATATTAAGAGTCGATCTCAACATAGAATATAACGCCCATAAAGATGACGATTTGTATTTTTGTGACAACTCCTCAAAATACATTACAATAATATCTTCATCGAAAGTGAAAATATTCTTCAATAGCCTCCATTCCATAAACGATTTGTATACAGCTTCGTATTTTTTTCTCGATTTCGTTGCCAACATATCTATAGATGTTAGTTGGGTGACTTCTAAAAAAATTGATGTAAGTACAAAATAAAGATAGATAAATAGCACAGTTAGAGTTTTTTATATAAAATAAGCTTAAAATCTATGAAGTAATAACGACTGAAACTCCGGTGTAAGCGAAGCTTCTAATAATAGTTTTGGTGTACCGAAGATACTCGCACCTTGTAAGAGTAGTTCAAAAGTAAACCATTATTAAAGAGACCAAAAATATAAAGCCTAAAACAGGTTTCGTTACTTATTTTCGTGACGATTTTTGTGTCGCACCAAAGTTAACATTAAAAGCATCGCTTTTACATTCAAAACAACAAATTTCTTTAATAAATTTTAATTAAATACTTTATGAACCATATACATATGAGCTTTTAGGTTATCTTTCCGATAATATCTTTGAGAACAGTAAAAACAAGCTAAACGTTTTTCTTGTCCACATTCATGTCTATGTCTTGCAAGTCCATTAGAATATTTATACGATTTTCCACAACGTTCACAAGTGTAACTTTGTTTTTTAACTAAAAAAAAACACAATATTAAAAATTGAATTTGACAAGATTTACAATCACGTAGCAGAATATACAATTTCTCACAACTTTCAAAAGTGTAGGTAGGTTTTGTAGCTAAGTAAACACAAATTTAAAACAGTACTAGATGGCGCTGGTATTTGACAAGTGACATTTGAAAAATGACAAGACTGGCAGTGATGTAGAAGTATATATTTACTCAATTTTAATTAAAACTAAACAAATCATTAAATTTATGTTTGGTAGCGATATGTCTTTTTAGAGAGACTTTTTGGTAGGCTCGATAATCGCATCCTTCTATTTCACAGATAAATTTCGGTTCTTGATTGCATTCGTACACTAAATGTCGAGCTAAAGATCGTTTATGTACGTAAGTTTTATGACAGATCATACATTCAACTTTACCTGAAATAGTAAAGTCAAAAATGTAATTAACAACGCCCTCTGGTGACAATTTCTATACAGATGTGTCAATTTTAATGTCAGTTGTCAGCAAGTTTAATCTGTCAACCAAATATTGTTTTTTTTAGGCCGAATAGCCCTGGCAGCTGAGGCCTCAACAACGAAGAAGAAGTGTTTTTTAAGTGTGGGATTTGCGGTGCAGAAAAAAAATGTTTACAATTTTAAATATAATTTATTGTTGATATTTTGATATCAAATTTGTTACAAAATAGTTAATATAATTCTCCAAATGTATGTTTTTTGGTTATGTGTCTTTTTATAGAAACTTTTTGATAAGCTTTATAATTACATCCTTGATATTCACATCTAAATTTTGGTTCTTGATTACATTCATACATTATATGTCTAACTAATGATTTTTTATGTAAATACGATTTATAACAATTTTGGCATTTATTTCTACCTAAAATAATGTAATTTGTAATTAATTTGCCGCCATTATTACACGATATACGAAGTAATCTTAAAGATAGCACTGTCTGGAAATCTTCAGATAAACCTTCAGGTAGAATAAACGATAATAGGCACTAGAAACACTAGAAATTTGCTTGTAATTTTTAAAATAAAATAAGAAAAAACCGGGAAACTGAAACTAGGGGTTCTCGCGAAGATGTTATCACCGAGACGACTCCAGCCAGAATAAAAAAACGTTGATACCAAACAGACGCTGTAAGCAATCCCCGCTTAAGTCATCTGATCTTAAACGTGGAATCTGATTGGTCATTAGAAAAAATCAATACTTCGCTTTGAAAAGTCCGTTAGATTTCTATGTTCTCGAATCTATTTTGTCACTAAGGCAAATATTTTCGTTATGTCTTGGATATTATAATCGGATTCGAGTACAGGGTAGGCCCGGATAAAAACAGATTGTTAAAAAAAGAAATTTAATTAATCGTTTTTTTTTAAACGCTACAATATAGGTACATATAAATGATAAAACGATAATTTTATATATTAAAATAAATTTTAATGTCTGAAAACTTTGATTATCTTTAAACAAATATTGAATATGCAAACACTTAATATTTGCAAACTCAACTTGTACAAATCTTTAATTGCTGCAAACTCTTTACGTCTCCAAACTTAAATTTGCAAACTTTTGTCTGTTAACTCTTTAAAGTCGGCAAACTATTAATGTCTGCAAACTTTTACTGCACGCTTTACAGTTTACAAAATCCTATAGTTTGCAAACTCTTTAAATCTTGCAAACTTTTGTCTGTTAATTTTTTCAATCTTCAAACTGTTATTGTCTATAAATACTGTCTATAAGTGTGCAAACTTTTGTCTCCTCTAAAATATTTAAAGTCTGCAGACAATCACAGTCTGTTAAATCTTTAAAGTCTGCACATTCCTAATGTCTGTAAACTGTTTAAAGTCTACAAACTCCTAAAGTATGCCAATTCTTGGAAATTTGTAAACTTTTGTCTATTAATTTTTAAAGTCTTTAAACTTTTTTATGTCTGCAAACTTATAATAACTTTTAATGCTTGCTTTAGAGTTTAAAAACTCCTAAGGTCTAACTTTTGTCTCAAACAAAGTCTTCAAACACTTAATGTTTGTAAATTAGTTTAAATCTGCAAATTTTTGTCTAAAGAATCCTACAATCTGTTAACTCTTTAAATTCTGCAAATTCATAAGTCTGTATGCTTTGTATAATCTGCAAACTCTTACTGTCTGTTAACATTTTAAGGTCTGCAAAACTATAATATCTTTTAAAACTTTAAAAACTGCTGCACTTTTTCAAATCTGTGAACTCCTATTGTATTTTGACCCTTTAAAGTCTTTAAACTCATGTCTGTAAGCTCTATTAGGAAGTTTGCAAACTTCTTTATAAAATAAGCAGAATTCTACTGACTGTTAAGTCTTTAAGTCTGCAAACTTCTTATGTCTATACACTCCTTAAGGTATGCAAATTTCTAATGTCTGCAAACTGCTAATTTCTCTTCACTCTTTAGAATCAGCAAACTCTTAATGTCTTTTTACTCTTTAAAGTGTCTAAACTCATAATTTCTGTGAGCTCGATATAGTCTGCAAACACCCAGTCTCTAGTTTGTAAAGTAGTTGTGTCTGTACACTCTTTAAAATCGGCGAACTGCTAATGTCTGTAAACTGTTTGTAAAATGCAAACTCATAATATCTGTAAGTTCTTTAAAGTCTGCAAACTCTTAATGTTCTGTAAACTCTTTGAAGTCTGCAAACTAATGTCTTTGCAACCAAATACGTTTTTTTGCAAATAATATAAAATCACGATTAGTTAAACAGTTAAACTGATCTAATTGGAATTTCCTGAAAACATTTTTTTAAATATTTGCAAATGTTTGCAAACAATGTTTGTAGACGTTAAAATAGTTTTAAGGCTCATTTAAACTAAATTTTGATTCCTTTATGTTCATAAACAGATTCGTGCCGACAAAAATGTGGTTTGTACTTTCACCTTGCAATTTGTTTGCAGGAGTATTCAATACGAATTTAATTTATTCAATAATTTTATCAACGACAGGTGATAGAGTTCCAAAAGTTCCTGTTGTATAAGCCATCGAATGTGTTTTCATAAGATGTTTTTTTAAAGTTGAAGCTTGAGTGTAAGCTTTATTACAAAAACTACAAGCAAATTGAGGATTTTTACCACATTCGTATTTGATATGTCTACTAAGAGTATAGGAATATTTGTATCCTTTATTGCAGCTTGGGCAACGATGATTTGCATCTAAAAAAAAATTAGTATGAAATTTTAGTTAAAAGTTTATTAAATGACGTTGTTTTTTTGGTTTAAATAGAATAAAAAATATTTATGTTATTAAATAATTATATAAATATTAGGAACAATAAAATAACTATGTTTATAATGCAAAAATTATATATTTTTATTACAATAACAGATATTTACATAAATGTCACTATGTTAATATAAAGCACAATTTATAGTCTCAATAATCTACAATATCTCTAAAAGTTTTAAAGATACTTTAAGATAACCTACGGCTCAAAAAATAAAAATTATTAATCCATTTTTTTATGGATATTGATTTTTTAACTATTTTTAAATCTATTCAATAAAGAAAAAAATATTTAAACATTTCCAACAGTTCTGAAGAAGTTTTATAAGGTATAAAACAAACCTAACTTTTTTTACGTATGTGTTACGTGTACGTACTTGTAGCCACGACGAGTGGCTGTCAAGCATTACTGGCATGTCACTTCTCTTTTGTCATTGTATACATATTCTTGTTCGTTAATGTTAAAAAGGGTTGTGTTTCATATATTCTTCGAATAAAGAGTTTAATAATACTTAGCATTTATTCAACAACGACTCACTCAATATCGTTACATGGTGGCAGCGGTAAAAGAAAATGGAAAACACTGACGTAGGAATTCCTCATGTAAACCCTCCAAGCAAATAGGTTGAGAAAATTACTAGAAAGAGCTAGCCAACAAGGGAATAAAGTACAAATTGAACAAACTACAGCTAGCCAAGACTGAAATACAATTTTTGGGACATTCAATAGCGAACGCAGGTATATCCATTGACAGAAATAAAATAAAAGCTATTCAGGATAGTAAAAGGCCGACCAACGTCAAAGAAGTACAAAAGTTCTTGGGTATGACAAATTTTTTGAGTAAATTCTTGGATAATGTCGTTGGAATTACTGCACCCTTAAGACAGCTGCTTAAAAAAGACACACCTTGGATCTGGGAAGATAATGGCCCACAAGATCTAGCCTTTAAAAAATTGAAGGATTTAATAACAAAGAGCCCTGTCTTAACTTACTTCGATCCGAGCTTGCCAGTCACCTTGGCTACCGATGCCAGCCAGTATGGGATAGGAGGACACATCAGTCAAAATAAACACCCAATAGCATATTGGTCAATGTCCCTAAACTCAGCGCAGCGTAATTACGCACAAATTGAGAAGGAGTTACTAGCTGTTGTGCTAGGTTGTGTGAAATTTCACTATTATTTATATGGTCGACCTTTCAAAGCTTTAGTTGATCACAAACCACTACTTAGGGCTCGTGAAGAAGCCTATAGAAACGTTAACACCTCGGCTGCAGAGGCTTCCAGGAAAGGAGTTATATATTCCAGACTATCTTTCTAGATCTCCTTTGGAAGATACGAAACCTACAGAGTATTTAGACGATTTCCATGTAAGAAATATTGTAGTTGCATCAGACCAAAAGCGAGACGAACTTCTTGATCCAGAGCTTCAGGCACTAAAATATTATATACATAATGGGTGGCCTAATCAACTAAGGTCGGTTAGACAAGAAGCTAAATCTTACTTTGACTATAAAGATGAATTTCATGAAATCGATGGCTTTATATTCAAGGGAAATAGACTAATAATCCCTAAATCCCATAGATTTGATATCTTATCTAAACTACAATCTGTACATCAAGGCATTGGGTCTTGCCAAAAAAAGCCCAAGAATCTGTATTCTGGCCCAATATTAACGAACAAATTTCTAATACAATAGCATCTTGCTTGACTTGCTTAAGATATTCACGATCAAACACATCTCAACCGCTTCATCCTCATCCTGTGCCCCAATTACCGTGGGAAAAAATAGCAATAGATTTTTTACAAATTGATAGCTCCACTTACCTGGTGGTGTGTGACTATGACTACAAATTTATAGAACTAGTAACGGTTGTTAAAAAAGATGCCCCAACAGTGATTGAAGCCTTAGCAAGTATATTTAAATCACACGGCTTACCAGTCACTCTTATGTCAGACAATGGACCCCCCTTTAACTCCAAATTGTTCACACATTTTCTCAAAGAACTAACTAGACATCAACCAAGTGACGTCAAGTCCTACGTAGAGCCAATCAAAAGGACTTATCGAAAGACATATACAAACACTGAAGGGTTTACTGGTCAAATGCCCAAACAAGCACCCGTATATAGTCACAATGGAATACAACAGTACTCCTAAACAAGACCTACCTTCACCGGCCAAACTTCTAATGGGCCGAAACTTCAATACAACGATCCTTCACTCTAGAAGAACTCTTCGACCATTATTTAACACAGAACAAACACTAGAGGCTCTTAGAAAACGACAAAACACTGAAGAAAAATACTATAATATGCATACGAAACCATTGACCAAGTTCTCTCGTTTGGAACCGGTACTTATTCAAAAAGGAATCAGAAATTGGATTCCAGGGGAAGTGGTGGTAGAAGATAAAAACCCAGAAAGTTACATAGTCCAAACCAGCGATGGATCTCTGTTCAGACGCAATAGGATCAATCTGCGCCCGTCCTCGCAACCCAGTGTCGAGGACACCATTGCTCCGAGACCGTCGGGTTCATCAGCAAAGATCTCCGATCCACCAGAGGCCTCTCCGCCGTCTTCTCCACAGAGCAAACTACCTGAGGAGAAGAAAGAAACTGCACGAAGATGTGAAATCAAACAGTCAAGCAGATTAAAAGATTTTGTTTTAAGTTAGGTTAAAAGTTAAAATTTAGATTTATTTTTTTAGGGGGACATGTTACGTGTACGTAGTTGTAGCCACGACGAGTGGCTGTCAAGCATCACTGGCATGTCACTTCTCTTTTGTCATTGTATTCATATTCTTGTTCGTTAAAGTTAAAAAGGTTGTTTCATATATTCTTCCAATAAAGAGTTTAATAATACTTAGCATTTATTCAACAACGACTCACTGAATATCGTTACAGTATGTATATCTCTTTTACAATTTAAAATAATTGTAAACCTTTTAAAGAAATATTTAAATCGTCAATAGTTTTAAAAACAAGACACTTTCTTTTATACACTTTTAAAATTTCACGAAAATTGGACAATAAGAAGTGCCTCAAAACGAATTTAGAAAAAAAAAAGAGACCATCAGGCGATCAGAACAGTAACCCACTATTCAAATAGGAGTACCTATATAAAAATCCGAAAATCTCACTAGATATTTGTTCTATTTAAAAAATTTTAAATAATTTTGTGAGTGTATATTGTCTTTAATAAGCAAACTTAATTTTAGTAAAGTTAAGCTATTATAAGTTACTTAAAACGAGTAAAATCTAAGTAGATATCTAATTTTCCTTAAGTAATCACTATTGCTCCAAATATCAGTTAAACTTTTAAAGATATTCTAAAATATTTAACAGTTTTCTAATCAACAAACTTTTTATTACAATTAATTAACACAATCAAATACCAAAAAATACTTTAAACAATGCATAAAAAATGAAAAAAAAAAAAAATGAAAAATTAACTGTTACTTTTTATGATATATTGAGTAGGATCCAATATCCCATGAATTGCTTTTAAATGATCCTTTAAAACATGTTTCCTTTTTGCTTTATACGAACAAAAACTACAAGGAAATTTAGGATCTTTTCCACACTCAAATTTAACATGATTATAAAGTGACGTAGAATATCTGTACATCCTGAAACATCTTTGACAACGAAAACGACAATCTAAAAAAATCAAAAATAAACATTAACCCTACTAAAAACAGTAAATTTAATACTATAAAGTTTGTACAATGTTTTAAAACGATGCCGTAACGTAGAAAATAGAGTTAGATGGGATTTACTTCACCAAAACGGTAGAAAAGTAACGCGCACGTATACGAAAGTTTATCGCACAACCGGATTATTATTACTAACATACAGGTACATATATGAGCGCACGTATACGTGCAATTATATTTAAATCATTTTTTAAAGCTATTTTTCTTATGACGTAATGACGGTCGCTCTAAACTATTAAGAAACGACATAAAAAAGCGTTACACTATTTATATATGGGAAATTTTAAACGAATGAAAAAGCGTCAAACAAATTGGTCGTGAAAACTGAAAAATCCTTAAAAAAATCTAGGAAAACTGCAATGTAGTCCTAATGTTGTGAAAAACCGACCATTTTGTGTCCTATGTGACTTATGACTATTTAAATAAAATAGAATAAAAGGAGTACCAACACATTTTTTATATTTTTCCTTTTCTGTAGATAGTAAAAAAAGGCATTAAAAATATTTAATAAAGTTTATTTTGTTTAAACAATTTTATAAATAATTGCCAGGATCAACACTATGAACACCTCGTAAATGATCTTTTAACCAATGTTTCCTTTTTGCTTTATAAGGGCATAATTGACATAAAAATTTTGGTTCTTTACCACATTCATAAGTCACGTGGTTGTAAAGCGACGATATATATTTATACTTCCTCTCACAGTTTTTACAAGAAAAAACTTTCTGCTTTTCTGAAAAATAAATATAATTTTGAAATTAACATGAACAGAAGCGCCACCTTGTGACTGCAACCAGTGTTAAAGGAGACTCAGTTTTTAAAACAGGGTAACTTGATAAATATCGCTTCTTTAACAGTTATTGGGATTTATGAATCTTGGTAAAATAAAACGTTTAAATACACTAAATGACTTTATTGACATATTTTTTATTTATTCTAAAAAAATTACTATAAACTTGATCAAATTCAGGAATTTTTTCTGGATGAAGATGTCTAACATGCACTTTAACATCATAACGTTGTCTAAACATTTTTTGACAATAAAGACATTGAAAATTCTTCGGTTGTCCACACTCATGTTTTTTATGCCTCCATAAAGATGCATAGTTTTTATATGATTTTATGCAAATATCACACTTAAACTGGCCTAAAAAAAATTAAAAAAATCACAGAAAACTAAGACATATTTGATAAGGTATATACACTACGAAAAATTTTTATTCTACAGGTACCTACATATAAAGTTCTAATAAAAAACATGATTTTTAAGTTTTTTTTTATTATGTAAAGAATTATAAAAAGTTTTTTTAAAAAAAAAACTTTAACTAAGGTACATTCAATATTTCACAAAAATTGGAAAATAAGAAGTGACTCAAAACATACTTAGAACAAAAAGAGACCAACAGGCGATCAGAACAGTAACCCACTATCCAAACAAGAGTGCATATCTCTATTAAAATTTAAAATAACTTCAAAACTTTTACAGAAATTTTTAAATTAAGAATAGTTTATTAAAAAAGACACTTTTACTAATATCTATTTAAAATTTCACGAAAATTAGCCAATAAGAAGTGGTTTAAAACAAATTTAGAAGAAAAAGAGACCAATTGGCGATTAGAACAGTAACCCACTATCCAAATAGGAGTGCATATCTCTATTCCAAATTAAAAAACTTAAAAACTTTTAAAGAAATCTCTAAATTAAGAATAGGTTATTAAAAAAGACACTTTTACTAATATCTATTTTAAATTTCACGAAAATTGGCCAATAAGAAGTGGTTTAAAACGAATTTAGAAAAAAAAGACACCAATAGGCGATCAGAACAGTAACCCACTATCCAAATAGGAGTGCATATCTCTATTATAAATTAAAAAACTTAAAAACTTTTAAAGAAATCTCTAAATTAAGAATAGTTTATTAAAAAAGACACTTTTACTAATATCTATTTAAAATTTCACGAAAATTGGTCAATAAGAAGTGATTCCAAACAAATTTAGAAGAAAAAGAGACCAATAGGCGATCAGAACAGTAACCCACTATCCAAAAAGGAGTGCATATCTCTATTACAAATTAAAAAAACTTCAAAACTTCCAAAGAAATCTCTAAATTAAGAATAGTTTATTATAAAAGACACTTTTACTAATATCTATTTAAAATTTCACGAAAATTGGCCAATAAGAAGTGGTTTAAAACAAGTTTAGAAGAAAAAGAGACCAATAGGCGATCAGAACAGTAACCCACTATCCAAATAGGAGTGCATATCTCTATTACAAATTAAAAAACTTTAAAAACTTTTAAAAAAAACCTCTAAATTAAGAATAGTTTATTAAAAAAGACACTTTTACTAATATCCATTTAAAATTTCACGAAAATTGGCCAATAAGAAGTGGTTTAAAACAAATTTAGAAGAAAAAGAGACCAATAGGCAATCAGAACAGTAACCCACTATCCAAATAGGAGTACATATCTCTATTATAAATTAAAAAACTTAAAAACTTTTAAAGAAATCTCTAAATTAAGAATAGTTTATTAAAAAAGACACTTTTACTAATATCTGTTTAAAATTTCACGAAAATTGGCCAATAAGAAGTGGTTTAAAACAAATTTGGAGGAAAAAGAGACCAATAGGCGATCAGAACAGTAACCCACTATCCAAAAAGGAGTGCATATCTCTATTACAAATTAAAAAACTTAAAAACTTGTAAAGAAATCTCTAAATTAAGAATAGTTTATTAAAAAAGACGCTTTTACTAAAATCTATTTAAAATTTCACGAAAAGTGGCCAATAAGAAGAGGTTTAAAACAAATTTAGAAGAAAAAGAGACCAATAGGCGATCAGAACAGTAACCCACTATCCAAATAGGAGTGCATATCTCTATTATAAATTAAAAAACTTAAAAACTTTTAAAGTAATCTCTAAATTAAGAATAGTTTATTAAAAAAGACACTTTTACTAATACCTATTTAAAATTTAACGAAAATTGGCCAATAAGAAGTGGTTTAAAACAAATTTAGAAGAAAAAGAGACCAATAGGCGATCAGAACAGTAACCCACTATCCAAAAAGGAGTGCATATCTCTATTACAAATTAAAAAAATTAAAAACTTTTAAAGAAATCTCTAAATTAAGAATAGTTTATTAAAAAAGACACTTTTACTAATATCTATTTAAAATTTCACGAAAATTGGCCAATAAGAAGTGGTTTAAAACAAATTTAGAAGAAAAAGAGAGCAATAGGCGATCAGAACAGTAACCCACTATCCAAAAAGGAGTGCATATCTCTATTACAAATTAAAAAACTTCCAAACTTCCAAAGAAATCTCTAAATTAAGAATAGTTTATTATAAAAGACACTTTTACTAATATCTATTTAAAATTTCACGAAAATTGGCCAATAAGAAGTGGTTTAAAACAAATTTAGAAGAAAAAGAGACCAATAGGCGATCAGAACAGTAACCCACTATCCAAATAGGAGTGCATATTTCTATTACAAATTAAAAAACTTCAAAACTTTTAAAGAAATCTCTAAATTAAGAATAGTTTATTAAAAAAGACACTTTTACTAATATCCATTTAAAATTTCAGAAAAATTGGCCAATAAGAGGTGGTTTAAAACAAATTTAGAAGAAAAAGAGACCAATAGACAATCAGAACAGTAACCCACTATCCAAATAGGAGTACATATCTCTATTATAAATTAAAAAAACTTAAAAACTTTTAAAGAAATCTCTAAATTAAGAATAGTTTATTAAAAAAGACACTTTTACTAATATCTGTTTAAAATTTCACGAAAATTGGCCAATAAGAAGTGGTTTAAAACAAATTTGGAGGAAAAAGAGACCAATAGGCGATCAGAACAGTAACCCACTATCCAAAAAGGAGTGCATATCTCTATTATAAATTAAAAAACTTCAAAACTTTTAAAGAAATCTCTAAATTAAGAATAGTTTATTAAAAAAGACATTTTTACTAATATCTATTTAAAATTTCACAAAAATTGGCCAATAAGAAGTGGTTTAAAACAAATTTAGAAGAAAAAGAGACCAATAGGCGATCAGAGCAGTAACCCACTATTTAAAAAGGAGTGCATATCTCTATTACAAATTAAAAAACGTCAAAACTTTTAAAGAAATCTCTAAATTAAGAATAGTTTATTAAAAAAGACATTTTTACTAATATCTATTTAAAATTTCACAAAAATTGGCCAATAAGAAGTGGTTTAAAACAAATTTAGAAGAAAAAGAAACCAATAGGCCATCAGAACAGTAACCCACTTTTCAAATAGGAGTGCATATCTATATTACAAATTAAAAAACTTAAAAACTGTTAAAGAAATCTCTCAATTAAGAATAGTTTATTAAAAAAGACACTTTCACTAATATTTATTTAAAATTTCACGAAAATTGGCCAATAAGAAGTGGTTTAAAACAAATTTAGAAGAAAAAGAGAGCAATAGGCCATCAGAACAGTAACCCACTATCCAAATAGGAGTGCATATCTCTATTACAATTTAAAATAACTCCAAAACCTTTAAAGGAATCTTTAAATTTTAAAAAGTTTTTTGAAAAATACACTTTTATTAATATTCTGTAAAAATTTTACAAAAATTGGGCAATAAGAAGTTATTCAAAACAAATTTAGAAAAGAAAGAGACCAACAGTAATCTAGTATCCAAACAAGAGTGTATAAAATATCACATTCAAAGTGACCTAAAAAATAAAAAAATAAAACACAAGAAAACTAAGGTGTATACACTACGAAAAATTTTTATTCTTCAAGTACCTACCTACCTATAAAGTTCTAATAAAGAAAAACATGATTTTTTAGATTTTTTTATTCGTTAAAAACACATTTATAAAACGACTTTATGTATTCTATAAATATGAGATTTAAGCTCATCTGATCGTTTAGATTTATGTGGACAATGAGGACATTGAAATTTTCTTTCCTTAACACATTCGTATTTTAAATGACGTTTTAAACTGCTATGATTTTTATAAATTTTCATACATCTCGGGCAAATATAACCATCAAAAACTAAAAACAAGTAAAAACATTTAGAAACAAATTTTAAATCACATACAAACAAATCAAACTCTACTGTTTATTAATAATAATAAACTATTAAAAATATATTTTATTAAAGAAATTATAATACTAAAATTACAATAAAAATTCGTCCAATTCGAATACAAATGGATGTCCTTAGAGTCATTTGTTTACATTTGGAAATCAAGATAACATCGTAAATAATAACTAAATTTATTAACTGTTTACTTGTTGAATAATGTTATGATATCTTAAATAGTGAGCTTTTAAATTAGTATTTTGAGTATAAGCCTTATTGGGACACAAATGACAGATAAATTGAGGTGTTTTTCCACATTCGTACTTTAGATGGCGTTTTAAAGTTGCTTTATGTCGGTATCTTTTACAGCAGTTCTCACATGTATATATAATGTCTCGTACATCTAAAAATGATTATATTAATAAAAAAATCAAACGAATAAGTTCGATTTTACTATCAATCAATCTTTGAAGAAGCTACCTCTAGGTCTTGTTGTTTTCCAAAAGGTTAGTAGGGATTCTCCTGATGGGTTAGAGCAAAATTTCCTTCTGATACCTTCATTACCAAAAAAGAACCTTTAAAAGATTATTTAAATAGAAACACCCCAGATTACTACCTAAATACAAAAATATTGAGCACCAAAAACAAGCAGCTTCTTGTTCTGCTTAAATTCGTGATGGTCTAAAATTAAAAGCTTCATGTACTGCTCAGACTCTTAATGGTCTAAGATTTAAAGCTTCATGTAGTTTCATAAAGAAATTTAAACTGAAACTTTCTAGAAACTTGATTTACTTCTAAACATATTCCTCCATAACTAGACCAGAATTAAAGACAGCTCTATCTTTGCTATTCTTGAAACCCCAGAGGTTATCAAAGCAAAGTTAAGATATTCCTGCATAACTAGAGCAGGAATAAAGACAGCTTTGTCTTTGGTATCCTTAAAATCCCTTAGGAAAACAAAGAAAAACCATCTTGTTGTACTGCTTCAACTTCTCTTTGCAAAAACTTTCATCTTCATTTAGTTTTATTGGAAAACTTGGTCTAAAATACATTAGAAACTCCAAAAAAACGTGATTAACGACCAAAGACACTTTTGTCTGTGCTTATCCTTGTGGTAAACTTTTTTTTAACTCCTTCTGTAGGTTTTGTAGGAGTATTTGCACCAGAAACATTTTTAGAAAAGAGCAACTTACCTTAATAGACATTAAAGGGATTCCTGCTGGATTGCAGCAAATTTCGTTTCTGGAATTCTTAGGATTTAAGGGATAATATTTACTGATACAGAAAAAAGGTTTTTTTTAATGCAGTAAACACTTTATTGTTAGTCTAAAAATGTGTTTCCCTAAAACATGTCGTACATAATGAAGGTCTTTTAGGACAATTTTGACAAAATGTAGATATACGTTTTGCTTTTTTTGAAGCTAGTCTAGAATCTTTTAAAAATTGGTAATATTTTCTATAACAACTAACACACATTTTCCTCTTTCTTCTACCACTTCCTTCGAACCCATCAAATTCCTGAAGTGTATGGTATTTTTTATCAATTAACATATTATTCCAATCATCTAAAAATATAAATTAACAGTACAATTTATTGGCAATACTGTAGGAAATAAAGGGGTTAATAAAAAAATATATAATAAAAACAAAATATATTTTATTATATTAATTTATTAAGAACTAAACACATAATTGACTTCGAAAACACACTAGAATAATGACTAGAGAAAAATCAAATCACCTACAATTTTCACCTACAATCTAAAAAATAGAAATAGGTATAAGGACACATCAGTCATATATTCAGACCATATCCAGACTAATTAAAATGCTTTCTAACTAGTTTAAACCACTTTTTAAACCAATCAAACAATATTTTCAACAATATATGATTTTTTTAAAAAGCTTTCTTAGCTTTTTTAACCGATTACAAAAGAACTGCTGTTTGGATATCTCAAAAAATGAATAAAAATAAATAAAGAATAAAATATATATCAATAGGAGATAAAAACAGCCAAGTTTTAGAAAAAAAGAAAACATAGAATTGACAAATTTACTAGAAAAAGAGACCAATAGGCGATCAGAACAGTAACCCACTATGTAAATAAGAGTGCACATCTCTAATACAATTTAAAATAACTCAAATACTTTTAAAGATATCTTTAAATTTCCAAAGTTTTTAAAAATAGACACTTTTAATAATACCTCAATAAAATTTCACGAAAATCGGGTAAAAAGAAGTGACTCAAAACAACTTTAGAACAAAAAGAGATCAACAGGCGATAAGAACAGTAACCCACTATCTAAATATGAGTGCACATCTCTAATACAATTTCAAATAACTCTTAAACTTTTAGGTTTATCTTTAAATTTTAAGAAGTTTTTAAAAAAATACACTTCTAATAATACCTTACGAAAATTTCACGAAAATCGGGTAAAAAGAAGTGACTCAAAACAACTTTAGAACAAAAAGAGATCAACAGGCGATCAGAACAGTAACCCACTATCTAAATATGAGTGCACATCTCTAATACAATTTCAAATAACTCTAAAACTTTTAGGTTTATCTTTAAATTTTAAGAAGTTTTTAAAAAAATACACTTCTAATAATACCTTACGAAAATTTCACGACAATCGGGTAAAAAGAAGTGACTCAAAACAACTTTAGAACAAAAAGAGATCAACAGGCGATCAGAACAGTAACCCACTATCTAAATATGAGTGCACATCTCTAATATAATTTCAAATAACTCTAAAACTTTTAGGTTTATCTTTAAATTTTAAAAAGTTTTTAAAAGAATATACTTCTAATAATACCTTACTAAAATTTCACGAGAATCGGGTAAAAAGAAGTGACTCAAAACAACTTTAGAAAAAAAAGAGATCAACAGGCGATCAGAACAGTAACCCACTATCTAAATATGAGTGCACATCTTTAATACAGTTTAAAATAACTCTTAAACTTTTAGGTTTATCTTTAAATTTTAAAAAGTTTTTAAAAGAATACACTTCTAATAATACCTTACTAAAATTTCACGAAAATCGGGTAAAAAGAAGTGACTCAAAACAACTTTAGAACAAAAAGAGATCAACAGGCAATCAGAACATTAACCCACTATATAAATATGAGTGCACATCTCTAATACAATTTAAAATAACTCAAATACTTTTAAAGATATCTTTAAATTTTCAAAAGTTTTTAAAAATAGACACTTTTAATAATACCTCAATAAAATTTCACAAAAATCGGGTAAAAAGAAGTGACTCAAAACAACTTTAAAACAAAAAAAGATCAACAGGCGATCAGAACAGTAACCCACTATCTAAATATAAGTGCACATCTCTAATACAATTTAAAATAACTCTAAAACTTTTAAAGATATCTTTAAATTTTCAAATTTTTTTAAAAAAGACACTTTAAATAATACATTCCTAAAATTTCACGAAAATCGGGCTGAAAGAAGTGACTCAAAACAACTTTAGAAAAAAAAACGATCAATAGGCGATCAGAACAGTAACCCACTATCTAAATATGAGTGCACATCTCTAATACAATTTAAAATAACTCTTAAACTTTTAGGTTTATCTTTAAATTTTAAAAAGTTTTTAAAAGAATACACTTCTAATAATACCTTACTAAAATATCACGAAAATCGGGTAAAAAGAAGTGACTCAAAACAACTTTAGAACAAAAAGAGATCAACAGGCAATCAGAACATTAACCCACTATCTAAATATGAGTGCACATCTACAGGGTGTCCCAGAATTAACTACGGAAACTTCGTATACGTATTCCTTGATGACAAATAAGTAGGGTCTTTCCTATAAAAAAAATTTTTTTAGAGACTCCTGTCAGAGTTATAACACTTTAAAGAGGGGTGGTAAAATACGGTTTTAATTTAATATCTTCTGATTGGTCCAAGATAAAAAATTAAAAATTTGGGTGAATATCATTTTTATAAAGACGCATTTCTCCTGCCACTTTTCACCTGCCCTACCCCATTCTAAGGGTGCAAATCAAGGAACCCCTTTTAATATTTTTTTGTAACTTCCTTAGCAATTAATATTTGCAATAACAAAAAATTATTTTAGGAAGTTTTGATTATTTAGAAACTTTTTTGTTCCTTGTCGTTTTTTGCGAAATCGTTTCGGTTTGGAGTAAAAAAATAAAAAGTAGGACCATGTCAATTGAGTATCGGGTATCGCGATCAAGTAGCGCACATTTTACTACCCCTCTTTAAGGGGTTATAACTCTCTAAAAAAATTTTTTTTATAGGAAAGACCCTACTTATTTGTCATCAAGGAATACGTATACGAAGTTTCCGTAGTTAATTCTGGGACACCCTGTATAATACAATTTAAAATAACTCCGAAACTTTTAGATTTATCTTTAAATTTTAAAAAGATTTAAAAAAAAGACACTTTTAATAATACCTTAGTACAATTTCACTAAAATCCCGTAAAAAAAGTGACTCAAAACAACTTTAGAACAAAAAGAGATCAATAGGCGACCAGAACAGTAACCCACTATCAAAATAAGAGTCTATAAAAATTTGAAACTCTCACTAAAAAGTAGTTTAAGCTACTTTAAAAGAAGTTTAAGCCACCATAAAAAAAGTTTAAGCTACTTTATAGAAGTTTAAGCCACTATAAAAGAAGTTTAAGCTACTTTATAGAAGTTTAAGCCACTATAAAAGAAGTTTAAGCTACTTTAAAATCAGTTTAATCGATGTAAGAATGGTTTAAATCTGTTTAAAAAGTAATTCGATCGGTTTTTTTAAAGTTATTTTGGACATTGTATGAAACTACTTTGAAAGAAGTTTAGGCTACATTAAAAGAAGTTTAAGCCACTATAAAAGAAGTTTAAGCTACTATAAAAGAAGTTTAAGCTACTTTAAAATAAGTTTAAGCAAGTATAAAAGAAGTTTAAGCTACTTTAAAAGAAGTTTAAGCCACTATAAAAGAAGTTTAAGCTACTTTATAGAAGTTTAAGCCACTATAAAAGAAGTTTAAGCTACTTTAAAATCAGTTTAATCCATGTAAGAATGGTTTAAATCTGTTTAAAAAGTAATTCGATCGGTTTTTTTAAAGTTATTTTGGACATTGTATGAAGCTACTTTGAAAGAAGTTTAAGCTACTTTAAAAGAAGTTTAAGCCACTATAAAAGAAGTTTAAGCTACTTTATAGAAGTTTAAGCCACTATAAAAGAAGGTTAAGCTACTTTAAAATCAGTTTAATCGATGTAAGAATGGTTTAAATCTGTTTAAAAAGTAATTCGATCGGTTTTTTTTAAAGTTATTTTGGACATTGTATGAAGCTATTTTGAAAGAAGTTTGGGCTACATTAAAAGAAGTTTAAGCCACTATAAAAGAAGTTTAAGCTACTATAAAAGAAGTTTAAGCTACTTTAAAAGAAGTTTAAGCAAGTATAAAAGAAGTTTAAGCTACTTTAAAAGAAGTTTAAGCTACTTTATAGAAGTTTAAGCCACTATAAAAGAAGTTTAAGCTACTTTAAAATCAGTTTAATCGATGTAAGAATGGTTTAAATCTGTTTAAAAAGTAATTCGATCGGTTTTTTTAAAGTTATTTTGGACATTGTATGAAGCTACTTTGAAAGAAGTTTAGGCTACATTAAAAGCAGTTTAAGCCACTATAAAAGGAGTTTAAGCTACTATAAAAAAAGTTTAAGCTACTTTAAAAGAAGTTTAAGCAAGTATAAAAGAAGTTTAAGCTAATTTAAAAGAAGTTTAAGCCACTATAAAAGAAGTTTAAGCTACTTTAAAATCAGTTTAATCGATGTAAGAATGGTTTTAATCTGTTTAAAAAGCAATTCGATCGGGTTTTTTAATAGTTATTTTGGACATTGTATGAAACTACTTTAAAAGAAGTTTAAGCCACTATAAAAGAAGTTTAAGCTACTTTAAAAGAAGTTTAAGCCACTATAAAAGAAGTTTAGTGTAAGAATGGTTTTAATCTGTTTAAAAAGCGATTTGATCGTTTTTTTAAGGTTATTTTCAACATTGTATGACTATCTAACCAAAGTGTCTTCTTATCTACTTCTATGTTAATAAAATTTTTAACACAATCCTTTAAATTTTTCAATAACTCCATCAGCATATTTGCATTTATGCCTTTGAAGATGATGTTTATAAAAGTATGAAGCTGTGCAGAAATTACAGTAAAAACTTTTTTTTCGTTCACATGAAAATCTTAAATGATTTCTCATTCCTTTTTTGGTTTTATACATTTTTCCACATCGAATACACGGAATCGTATTTATTTCTAAAATAGAAATAATAATAAATTAGTATATTAATTAAATTACATAAAACACGATTAATTAAAGTGAGTAAGTTTACGTATAAAAAAACAAGTTAAAATGGTAGGAACTAAGTTCCTTCGGCTAATGTAGAATCAACACATAACACTACTCGCTTCTTGCTTGTGTATATGACTGTAGCGCCTGCGCACATCTCATTTAACGGTCAATATATCAAAATCAGTGAAATCTTGGCGTTAAGAAAGAAGCTTCTTTAAAATGTAATGTATACATTTATTTTTTCTCGCCTTTCTAAACTACTTTCAACTATCAAGATTTTTAAAAATTATATTTCATATTATTTTAACAAAAAAAGGTAAATGTTAAGAGATATAAACAAAACAAAAATGCATCGGCCGGGAATCGAACCCAGCTCATTTAACGGTTTTTCGTTACGGTTTTTACTATTACATTTTTTTCAATTCGGTCACGCAGCAAAATCCCTATCTCATCCAAGCCTTCCGTAAGGAACTTAGTTCCAATAACTAAAACAAGTATTGATATAAAAACTATATTCAGTAATTATGTAATTTGAATTTAACAGAAATTTATATATTAATTTAAAAATTCCTCATCCTTTTTCTATTTTGGTAAAATACTAATACTATGTTTGTTAAAAAGATGTGTAAGAAAATTCACTTTTTGTTTAGCTTTATAAGAACATAAATCGCAGCTAAATTTTGGTTCTTTTTGACATTCATACTTTCGATGCCTCCATAATGAACAACTTTGTCGATACACTTTTCCACATGTTACACAAGGGAAGCCTAAAAGTACCAAAATAGTTAAAATTACAGTCAAAATAATATAAATTGCTATTATGTACAAGAGGCTGATGATTAACCAAATCCTTTAGAAATATTAAAAGAAAACTATCCAAAAAAAGAGGTGACAGGTTTTCAGTTAGGATAGGCTTCTAGGTAGGTTAGGCTTTTAGTTAAGTTCTTTCTAAAAACTTTGCACTTAGAATAGGCTTCTATTTGGTATAGGCTTTTAGTTAAGTTCTTTCTAACAGGTGTTCACTTAGGATAGGCTTTTAGTTAGGTTCTTTCTAACAGGTTTTCAATTAGGATAGTCTTCTAGGTAGGTTAGACTTTAGTTAAGTTCTTTTTAACATGTTTTTGCTTAGGATACGTTTCTAGTTAGGTTAGGCTTTTAGATAAGTACTTTTTAACAAGTTTTCACTTAGGATAGGCTTCTAATTAGGTTCTTTCTGACAGGTGTTCACTTAGGATAGGATTCTAGTTAGGTTAGGCTTTTAAATAAGTTCTTTCTAACAAGTTTTCACTTAGGATGGGCTTCTAGTTAGTATAGGCTTTTAGTTAAGTTCTTTTTAACAGGTTTTCATTTTAGATAGGCTTCTAGTTTGGTTCTTTCTAACAGGTTTTCACTTAGGATAGGATTCCAGTTATGTAAGGGTTTTAGTAAGGGTGTTTTTAACAGATTTTTAATTGGAAAAGGATGCTCCTTACGTTAAGGACATTTAAAGGACCTATATAGGATATTCAAAGGACCTATGAAGGACATTCAAAGGGCCTATAAAGGACATTCAAAGGACCTATAAAGGAAATTCAAAGGCCCTATAAAGGACATTCAAAGGACCTATAAAGGACATTCAAAGGACCTATTTTTTGTTTGAGTAAATTCAAAATTTAACTCGTATTTATTTATTATACATAAAATATACATTTAACTTTTAACTTAGGATGGGCTTCTGGTTGAGTTAGGATTTTAGTAAGGATCTTTCAAACAGGTCTTCACTTGGGATAGACTTCTAATTAGGTTAAGTTTTAAGTTAGGTTCTTTCTGACAGGTTTTCAGGTAGAATAAGCAGTAGACAACAAATAAAATCTTCCAAAAGATCTTTAAGAGAGATTTCTAGACTTTTAAAGGTTAAGAGGTTGCTTTTTGTAGAATAAATAATTGGTTTTCAGTTCCAACCCTCAATGGAACTCATAAAAACCTACAGGAGCTCTATTTCCGAACTGCTCAATACGAATTTTGCATTCTCTAAACATTAGGAATCTTCAGGACACTGCTCTGTGTACTAGAGTTTATTTTTAGAACCAAAAAAGTCAATAACTTTCTCCCAAGATCTATCCATGTAATTCTATATTCCGAAGGATTCTTGGTGCTTTTAAAAAAATTTAACATATCCAATAAATCTAACGTTCTAATGTCCTGCTTACGTTTAAACTTTATTCCTATTTGGGGTCTTCCTAAAAAATGCTTCCAAGATATTGCTGTGGTGGTGACCTATGAAGGACTTTCAAAGAAGCTCTGTTTCCAAGAGATGTTAAAAAAATGAACGAAAATCCAATTAAAACTCTTTAATTTACACTCAATTTGGAATGAAAGGAAGTGTGATAAAAAAAACATTCTAATGGTAAAAATCGTATATTGCCTTATCATTTTAAGTTGTTAGAATTTTTAAATATATCACTTCTTGTTACAGTAACTTCATGTTTTAATAAAAGATGTTGTTGCATTCCATGTGCGTATTTTGAAGAAAATTTACAGTATGAACAGTGAAATAAAGGATCTTTTCTACATGTAAATTTTGTATGATTCCATAAAGTTGCTTGGTGTTTGTAGGATTTTCCACATTTGTTACAGGTATAAACTTTAAGGTTATCTATAAATAAATATATACATTTATTATTATATTAATAAAAAAGATGTTTTTAAATAACTAACTAGTTTACCGTTACCTAAATATACGTTTTATTGTAAAAACTGACCAATTTGCTTAAGAAAGAATAGTTTCGTAATGTCCTAGACAAAAAAAAAACAAATCAAGTCAGCAAATTATCTTTAAGAGCTGTCTACGTCATTTTATATAAACAAGGTTTCTGGATATTTCTTGAAAATATAAGAGATCCAAAAGACAAAATCCAAAGACAAAAAAACAGTTATAAAGGACATTCAAAGGACCTATAAAGGACATTCAAAGGACCTATAAAGGACATTCAAAGGACCTATACAGGACATTCAAAGGACCTATATAGGACATTCAAAAAGGACCTATAAAGGACATTCAAAGGACCTATAAAGGACATTCAAAGGACCTATACAGGACATTCAAAGGCTCTATAAAGGACATTGAAAGGACCTATGAAGGACATTCAAAGGACCTATAAAGGACATTCAAAGGACCTATTTTTTGTTTGAGTAAATTCAAAATTCAACTCGTATTTATTTATTATATAATTTAAATAAATTATTTGTTTAAATGTCTATCTAAGTGCCCTTTTAGTGCAAATTTATGTTTAAAAACCCTCTCACAAATATTACAAGCAAATGTAGGAATTTTTTGACATTCTCTGCGAAGATGTCGCTGTAGTGAGTCTTTTCTTTTGTATCCTCGTCCGCACTGTGGGCAGTTTATAAAATCTATAAAATCAAACCTATAAAGGACATTCAAAGGACCTATACAGGACATTCAAAGGACCTATATAGGACATTCAAAGGACCTATAAAGGACATTCAAAGGACCTATAAAGGACATTCAAAGGACCTATAAAGGACATTCAAAGGACCTATACAGGACATTCAAAGGACCTATATAGGACATTCAAAGGACCTATAAAGGACATTCAAAGGACCTATAAAGGACCTATAAAGGACATTCAAAGGACCTTTAAAGGACAATCAAAGGACCTATAAAGGACATTCAAAGGACCTATAAAGGACATTCAAAGGACCTATTTTTTGTTTGAGTAAATTCAAAATTCAGCTCGTATTTATTTATTATATAATTTAAATAAATTATTTGTTTAAATGTCTATCTAAGTGTCCTTTTAGTGCAAATTTATGTTTAAAAACCCTCTCACAAATATTACAAGCAAATGTAGGAATTTTTTGACATTCTCTGCGAAGATGTCGCTGTAGTGAGTCTTTTCTTTTGTATCCTCGTCCGCACTGTGGGCAGTTTATAAAATCTATAAAATCAAACCTATAAAGGACATTCAAAGGACCTATAAAGGAAATTCAAAGGACCTATAAAGGACATTCAAAGGACCTATAAAGGACATTCAAAGGACCCATAATGGACATTTAAAGGACCTATACAGGACATTCAAAGGACCTATATAGGACATTTAAAGGACCTATGAAGGACATTCAAAGGACCTATAAAGGACATTCAAAGGACCTATACAGGACATTCAAAGGCTCTATAAAGGACATTGAAAGGACCTATAAAGGACATTCAAAGAACCTTTAAAGGACATTCAAAGGACCTATAAAGGACATTCAAAGGACCCATTTTTTGTTTGAGTAAATTCAAAATTCAACTCGTATTTATTTATTATACAATTTAAATAAATTATTTGTTTAAATGTCTATCTAAGTGCCCTTTTAGTGCAAATTTATGTTTAAAAACCCTCTCACAAATATTACAAGCAAATGTAGGAATTTTTTGACATTCTCTGCGAAGATGTCGCTGTAGTGAGTCTTTTCTTTTGTATCCTCGTCTGCACTGTGGGCAGTTTATAAAATCTATAAAATCAAACCTATAAAGGACATTCAAAGGACCTATACAGGACATTCAAAGGACCTATATAGGACATTCAAAGGACCTATAAAGGACATTCAAAGGACCTATAAAGGACATTCAAAGGACCTATAAAGGACATTCAAAGGATCTATACAGAACATTCAAAGGACCTATATAGGACATTCAAAGGACCTATAAAGGACATTCAAAGGACCTATAAAGGACCTATAAAGGACATTCAAAGGACCTTTAAAGGACAATCAAAGGACCTATAAAGGACATTCAAAGGACCTATAAAGGACATTCAAAGGACCTATTTTTTGTTTGAGTAAATTCAAAATTCAGCTCGTATTTATTTATTATATAATTTAAATAAATTATTTGTTTAAATGTCTATCTAAGTGTCCTTTTAGTGCAAATTTATGTTTAAAAACCCTCTCACAAACATTACAAGCAAATGTAGGAATTTTTTGACATTCTCTGCGAAGATGTCGCTGTAGTGAGTCTTTTCTTTTGTATCCTCGTCCGCACTGTGGGCAGTTTATAAAATCTATAAAATCAAACCTATAAAGGACATTCAAAGGACCTATAAAGGAAATTCAAAGGACCTATAAAGGACATTCAAAGGACCTATAAAGGACATTCAAAGGACCCATAATGGACATTTAAAGGACCTATACAGGACATTCAAAGGACCTATATAGGACATTCAAAGGACCTATGAAGGACATTCAAAGGACCTATAAAGGACATTCAAAGGACCTATACAGGACATTCAAAGGCTCTATAAAGGACATTGAAAGGACCTATAAAGGACATTCAAAGAACCTTTAAAGGACATTCAAAGGACCTATAAAGGACATTCAAAGGACCCATTTTTTGTTTGAGTAAATTCAAAATTCAACTCGTATTTATTTATTATACAATTTAAATAAATTATTTGTTTAAATGTCTATCTAAGTGCCCTTTTAGTGCAAATTTATGTTTAAAAACCCTCTCACAAATATTACAAGCAAATGTAGGAATTTTTTGACATTCTCTGCGAAGATGTCGCTGTAGTGAGTCTTTTCTTTTGTATCCTCGTCTGCACTGTGGGCAGTTTATAAAATCTATAAAATCAAACCTATAAAGGACATTCAAAGGACCTATACAGGACATTCAAAGGACCTATATAGGACATTCAAAGGACCTATAAAGGACATTCAAAGGACCTATAAAGGACATTCAAAGGACCTATAAAGGACATTCAAAGGATCTATACAGAACATTCAAAGGACCTATATAGGACATTCAAAGGACCTATAAAGGACATTCAAAGGACCTATAAAGGACCTATAAAGGACATTCAAAGGACCTTTAAAGGACAATCAAAGGACCTATAAAGGACATTCAAAGGACCTATAAAGGACATTCAAAGGACCCATTTTTTGTTTGAGTAAATTCAAAATTCAACTCGTATTTATTTATTATACAATTTAAATAAATTATTTGTTTAAATGTCTATCTAAGTGCCCTTTTAGTGCAAATTTATGTTTAAAAACCCACTCACAAATATTACAAGCAAATGTAGGAATTTTTTGACATTCTCTGCGAAGATGTCGCTGTAGTGAGTCTTTTCTTTTGTATCCTCGTCCGCACTGTGGGCAGTTTATAAAATCTATAAAATCAAATCTATAAAGGACATTCAAAGGACCTATTAAGTACATTCAAAGGACCTATAAAGGACATTCAAAGGACCTATACAGGACATTCAAAGGACCTATATAGGACATTCAAAGGACCCATGAAGGACATTCAAAGGACCTATAAAGGACATTCAAAGGACCTATAAAGGACATTCAAAAGACCTATACAGGATATTAAAAGGACCTATATAGGACATTCAAAGGACCTATAAAGAACATTCAAAGGACCTAGAAAGGACATTCAAAGGACCTATAAAGGACATTCAAAGGACCCATTTTTTGTTTGAGTAAATTCAAAATTCAACTCGTATTTATTTATTATATAATTTAAATAAATTATTTGTTTAAATGTCTATCTAAGTGTCCTTTTAGTGCAAATTTATGTTTAAAAACCCTCTCACAAACATTACAAGCAAATGTAGGAATTTTTTGACATTCTCTGCGAAGATGTCGCTGTAGTGAGTCTTTTCTTTTGTATCCTCGTCCGCATTGGGGGCAGTTTATTAAATCTATAAAATCAAATAAAGAAATCAACTTACGCATCGAATGAAATATTTTAATTTGGAAAATAAAAACAAAACAAGAACGTATATAGTAACAAAATTTTATTCTATAAATTTTTTTACATATTAGAATTTGTAATAAATTTACAATAACGTTCTGTATGGACTTTTAAGTAAAATTTGTGTTTAAAAGTCTTATTGCAACTTAAACAAATAAAACTTCCAGTTTTTTTGCATTCCATTCGTAAATGACGATTTAGGGACGTTTTTATTTGGTATACTTTGCAACATTGTGGACAAGGAAATTTTCCTACAACAATTAATTAAAATCAGCAAATTATTTTAATTAAACATCTTTAATTTACTCACTTTATATCTAAATAAGTAAAAAATATAAAAAAATGAGATTAAATCTGATAGAAAAAATGGGAATCCATTAAATATTGGTTAAAAACATATTTTTAAATATTTTACCCGGCGCATCCACCAAAATTTAAAATTTATGAATTGCTGTTAAATTTAAGTACCTGGACGACCGAGCCTTGCTCGTGAAACATCTAAATCATAGAGCTTTCTGTTCGTATGTTAGTCAAATTTTGCAAACATCTTACTTTAGCAGCGCGGATTCGACGAGCATAAACCTGATCAGTTGCATTAATGGTTTCTTGAAATGATTCTTGATACGCGAAGTTTGATAAACCTAACCTGTTTGTATTTGTTTGATGAGGATGGGCCCTTGGATTAGTCCAATACTTTGCTGAATGTGCTACCTAAACAGTTATGCATTATTTCACAGGTTATCTTATCCTAACAATCATGTTATGTGAAAATGGAAAAAACGAATTTGGTACCTGCTAGATCGTGTTTTTTCCTCCGTGTGCACCTATATTTCAAATTTCAACGAAATCCTTAGATCCGCTTTCGAGAACCTATGGCAATACATGCGGACAGTTGCTCACTTAATATTGATTATTGATAAAATACGAATAAAATGACATTTTCTAAAAATGATTCCTAGCTAGATCGATTTATCGCCTCCGAAACCCCCTATATACTAAATTTCATGAAAATCGTTGGAGCCGATTCCGAAATTCCAATTATATATATATATTTATATATATACAAGAATTGCTCGTTTAAATATATTAGATATGTCTAATCGTCATTAATCAAATATCAATTTTGTACCATTAGTTTCTTCATTATATTTAACAATATTTAACGATTTTACACATTTTTCAGCATTTATAACTATTTTTCACGATTTTAAACAATTTTTACGATTTTTCAACCAATCAGTGTGTTTTATTATTTTTTAAAACATTTTCAACAATTTTTCAAGAGTACCAAAAACGTTTTTAACAATTTTTTAAAATTTTTCAAGTTTTTAACAAAGTTTTATTATTTTTTTTTTAATTTTTAATTATTTCTAACAATTTTTAAAATCATGAACAACTTTTAGGATTTTCAACGGTTTGCTCGGATTTTTAGGATTTCAAACATTCCGTGCACATGTGGATGCGTGTACATAGGAACTACCAAACGCTCGATCAACACCAGGATTAAAGAGCACAAGGCCAACTGTCGTCTGGGGCAGACGGACAAATCTGCCGTAGCGGAACATACCCTCACTATGGACCATCGGATTAAGTTTGAGGAGACCCAAGTCCTCGCTACTACATCAGCATACCATTCCAGACCCTATAAAGAAGCCATAGAGATATAGAAGCACCCGAACAACTTTAACAAAAAAGAGGAAGCAGTCAAGATTAACAAAACATGGGTCCCCATCCCCATAATTAAGGGTGCGAAAACTCTACCCTTAACGAACAACACCGACCAGAACCGATTGGAATCGAAAGCAACTGAGACCCCGCCCACTTCCTTCCCGACGTATAAATACGGGCTCCGTCCACGCAGAGCTCAGTAGTTCGCAGACTGTCAACCAGGCAGCAACTTCTGAAGATGCCAACCACTCGTGTTGGCGAAACGTCAAGTCAGCAAGACAATCGACGCCGGCCTAACAGCCCAAAAACCATTGACACATTAGACAATGGCCGCGAAAGCCTTTCACAGTTTATTTCAAACAAGTTTTGTGGACTGTCAACAATTTTTCTAAAATTGTGTTTTAATATTCGTTATTCCATTTGGAAAAAGACAAATCCAAATAATCTTTTTAAATGTATTATTTGAAAATCGCAAAATGAGGCAAAATCTACCAAATTTCTCTTTTCCTATACTGAAAAAACAGTTAAAGGAACATAAACAAACACTGCTTTATATAAGGAAAAACATTTATTAATTCATTTTTCACATAAATTAAGTATGTTTATTTCGAATATGAAGTTTTAATGTATCAGATCTGCCTGTCTGGTAATCACATAATTGACATTTTAATCTTTCACCTTTTCTACATTCTTTTTCATGCCTTTTTAAATTTTGTTTTACAGTATATCCTTTGCCACACAAACAATAATGCAATAATGCAGCTAAAAACAATTTAATATATTAAACATTTGTATAGACATCATTTACAGATTCAAAATTACGTCTTTATATTGGATAATCGTACACAATCGATACCTACACACTCTGTTATTAATAAAGAATCGATTTTATCATTCATTTGCCTTATTTCAATCGATCCAGATGCAGAATTCGTAGTTAATTCACTAAATTTTATTCCTTGTATTACATTTCTTGTCTTCTGTCACCTGTCATCTGTCCCTTTATCACTTGTCATGTGTAACCTGTCATGTGTCACATATTGTAACGTTAATCGTGGCCTGGCCTATTGACTATTAAATTTTTATAAATATCAGTGTTATTTTGCGTCGACGCGACTACTTTAACAGATATGAGTAGGAGAATTTTAGTTTGTTCGTAAGTGGCGTCGCTATATTCTTTCATTTTATTTTGTGCTTCGATAAAAATTAGTTCTCTTCACTTCTTACACCCTTCTTGGTGAGTAAAATTTAACTTGTTATAATTTTAAGTAATAGTCAAAAATGTGGTGAATATATTATTGGTCTTTTTATTTAAATTTTTCGATTACAATCATTTGTCAAGAATCAGTTTTTTATTGAGTTAAAAATATATAAACACAACAGGTGATTAACTTTTTTCTCGAACTTTGGAGAACCCTTGAGTGATTGTAATCGAAACTAAGGATTTTTGGGACGGAATTTTGACTGCTATTATTTTAATTCTTTAGTGCTTTTGCCAAATAGCGAAGGGTCCTAGGTGAGGGCTTATCGAGCCATATCTATTTAAAGAAAAAACCATCTTGCCATCGACACCGTAGAACGGTGCTGTCCATTTTCAGAAGTCTCTACATTTCCTTAAAGAAAAAACCATCTTGCCATCGATACCGTAGACCGGTGATGTCCACTTCGGAATTCTCTACATTTCCTTAAAGAAAAACCATCTTGCCATCGACACCGTAGACCGGTGCTCACCATTTCCAGAAGTCTCAACACTTCCTTACTGAAAAACTTCTCGACCTCGATCCCGAAGAACGCAAAAAGCTAAGATAAGAAATTAGTTAATTACTTTTTTATTAACCAATAAAAGATATTTTCTTAATAAACAATTTAAAGACTGCTTCATTTTTTTATTTGTCTGTCTGTACTTGGCGCCCTTTATGGGGAGAGTTGAAAAAAGAAAGCCAGAAGCAAGCCACGAACCCTGGAGCTAGGGTATTTTTACGCTACAATATTGTCTGTCATATGTTATCTGTTATTTGCCTTGTGTCCACTATAAACTGGCTTTATGTGTGTTTTCACAAACTTCGATGTGTTTTATATCAAAAACTTCACTCAAAATTTGTTTTTTTTATAACTTTATTATTAAATTACATAAGGTGATTAAATTTTTTACAATGTTTTTTTAAATTTTCTTTTAATTTAGCTGAATATCCACACGATTGACATTTAAAATTGGCTTCTTTTCCACACTCAAACTTCGTATGTCTCCATAGAGATGAATTACGTTTGTAACATCTTCCACAAAATTTACAACGATTTTTTTGATCTAAAAATTTTTTTAAATTATAATTTATTTATTTAAATTGTTTGTTAAATTAATAAATTTTGTTATTTTTAAAAATTAACTTGTTTATTAATTTAGTTAATACATAAATGATGTATATTTAACACGTGCATTCTTAGAGACGATTTTCTTTTGGCTTTATATTGACAATATTCGCAATTAAACGAGCGAATTTTACCGCATTCAAACCGCTTATGTGTATACAGGGACTGACGATGTTTATATCTTTTTCCACAGTTTGAACACATAAAACCTGAAAAAAATTCACAATTTTATTCTGTATTAAAATATTATTAGAAACCAACAACAAATTAGAAAAACAAGTCATACGTCAAAAGTCAAAAAGGTTGATAGAAAGAACCACCAAAGAACAGCAAGACATATCTGACAGTTGACGTATAACAAGTGTCAAAATAAATGGTAAAACCTTAAAAAATGAAACGCGAAATGTCAATTAGTGTTTAACTAATTATAACAACAAAGAAATTTTAATTCTAGAAGTATGATGACATTTGACGTATGATTGCGTCAAAACTGCACGTACCGTACACTTTAAAAAATACATACAATAGGAAAATAAAATTCCACTTATCGATAAAATTTTAATACATTTAAATATTTATGTTCAACTATGAACACAAGCATAGTGTTCGTTAAGCGTATAATTTCTTTTAAATTTTTTGAGAGGTTTTGTAAATTTAACACCTTCTGGATTTATGTGTAGGACTAGAGGTGTGATTGGAAATTAAAAAAAAAATCTCTTGGAAGCCTAAAAGGATCCTCTTGGATATCTAGAAGAGCTAAAAGAATCCTCTTGGACATCTAGAAGAGCTAAAAGAATCCTCTTGGACATCTAGAGGAGCGAAAAGAATCTTCTTGGACATGTAGAAGAGCTGTCTTAAAAATGGTATACTAAGATGTAAAACATGCTTTGGAGATAAAATAAATTAGCCTTTAAGAGGTTTTGTAAATTTAACACCATATGGATACATGTGTAGGACTAGAGGTGTGATTGGACATCTAGAAGAGTTAAAAGAATCCTCTTGGACATCTAGAAGAGCGAAAAGAATCCTCTTGGACATCTAGAAAAGCTGTCTTAAAAATTGTAAAATAAGATGTAAAAGATGCTTTGGATATAAAATAAAGAAGCCTTTGACGAGGTTTTGTAAATTTAACACCTTCTGGTTTCATGTGTAGGACTAGAGGTGTGATTGGAAATCAAAAAACAAATCTCTTGGAAGCCTAAAAGGATCCTCTTAGATAACTAGAAGAGCTAAAAGAATCCTCTTGGACATCTAGAAGAGCAAAAAGGATCCTCTTGGACATGTAGAAGAGCTGTCTTAGAAATTGTGTAATAAGATGTAAAACATGCTTTGGATATAAAATAAGGAAGCCTTTGAGAGGTTTTGTAAATTTAACACCATCTGGATTCATGTGTAGGACTAGAGGTGTGATTGGAAATCAAAAAACAAATCTCTTAGAAACCTAAAAGGATTCTCTTGGATATCTAGAAGAGCTAAAAGAATCCTCTTGGACATATAGAAGAGCGAAAAGAATCCTCTTGGACATGTAGAAGAGCTGTCTTAGAAATTGTATAATAAGATGTAAAGCATGCTTTGGATATAAAATAAGGAAGCCTTTGAGAGGTTTTGTAAATTTAACACCTTCTGGATTCATGTGTAGGACTAGAGGTGTGATTGGTTATGAAAAAAACAAAACCCTTGGAAGCCTAAAAGGATCCTCTTGGATATCTAGAAGAGCTAAAAGAATCCTTTTGGACATTTAGAAGAGCGAAAAGAATCCTCTTGGACATGTAGAAGAGCTGTCTTAGAAATAATTGTATAATAAGATGTAAAACATGCTTTGGATATAAAATAAGGAAGCCTTTGAAAGGTTTTGTAAATTTAACACCATCTGGATTCATGTGTAGGACTAGAGGTGTGATTGGAAATAAAAAACAAATCTCTTGGAAGCCTAAAAGGGTCCTCTTGGACATCTAGAAGAGCGAAAAGAATTTTCTTGGACATGTAAAAGAGCTGTTTTAAAAATTGTATACTAAGATGTAAAACATGCTTTGGATATAAAATAAAGAAGCTTTTTTGAGAGGTTTTGTAGATTTAACTCCTTCTGGATTCATGTGTAGGACTAGAGGTGTGATTGGAAAATAAAAAACAAATCTCTTGGAAGGCTAAAAGGATCCTGTTCGATATCTAGAAGAGCTAAAAGAATCCTCTTGGACATCTAGAAGAGCGAAAAGAATCCTCTTGGATATCTAGAAGAGCTGTCTTAAAAATTGTATAATAAGATGTAAAACATGCTTTGGATATAAAATAAAAAAACTTTTGAGAGGTTTTGTAAATTTAACTCCTTTTCTGGATTCATGTGTAGGACTAGAGGTGCGATTGGAAATCAAAAACCAAATCTTCTGGAAGCCTAAAAGGATCCTCTTGGATATCTAGAAGAGCTAAAAGATTCCTTTTGTACATCTAGAAGAGCTAAAAGAATTCTCTTGGACATCTAGAAGAGCGAAAAGAATCTTCTTGGACATTTAAAAGAGCTGTCTTAAAAATGGTATACTAAGATGTAAAATATGCTTTGGATATAAAATAAAGACGCTTTTGAGAGGTTTTGTAGATTTAACTCCTTCTGGATTCATGTGTAGGACTAGAGGTGTGATTGGAAAATAAAAAACAAATCTCTTGGAAGGCTAAAAGGATCCTCTTGGATATCTAGAAGAGCGAAAAGGATCCTCTTGGACATGTAGAAGAGCTGTCTTAGAAATTGTATAATAAAATGTAAAACATGTTTTGGATATAAAATAAGGAAGCCTTTGAGAGGTTTTGTAAATTTAACACCTTCTGGATTCATGTGTAGGACTAGAGGTGTGATTGGAAATAAAAAACAAATCTTTTGGAAGCCTAAAAGGGTCCTCTTGGACATCTAGAAGAGCTACAAGAATCCTTTTGGACATCTAGAAGATGAAAAAATGAAACGTCAAATGTCAATTAGTTTTTAACTAATTGTAACAACAAAGAAATTTTAATTCTAGAAGTATGATGACATTTGACGTATGATTGTGTCAAAACTGCACGTACCGTACACTTTAAAAAATACATACAATAGGAAAATAAAATTCCTTCTTATCGATAAAATTTTAATACATTTAAATATTTATGTTCAACTATGAACACAAGCATAGTGTTCCTTAAGCGTATAATTTCTTTTAAATTTTTTATGACAAATCGGACACTCAAACTGTTTTTCTTTACCACAATCCAATGCTTGATGTACTTGTAAAGTATTTTTATTTTTATATTTTCTTCCACATTTCTGACATGATACTAACGGATCTCCATCTACAAATAAATATTTATTGAATGCTTTTTAGTTTAAACTTATCACAAATGATTCAACTACTACCTTATGTTTAATAAAAAATTTACTATACTGCCTACAATACACTTCCGTCACATGTCCGTTGTCACTTGTAAGATGCCTTGTGTCACTTCTCACATACATTCAGTTACTTATCATATGCCTCCTGTTGCTTGTCATATGTCTCATGTCAGTTGTCATATGCATTCTATCACTTGTCATACGCCTTCTGTCACTTGTCATATATCTTCTGTTACCTGTTATATGCCTCCTGTCACCTTCTATATGCTTCCTGTCACCTATCATATGCCTACTATCACCTGTTATGTATAAATACTGTCTATTGTGTGTTAAAATAAAAGTTGTACTAAAACATGTAACTTGTTACTATTATATGCCTCTCACACCTGTCACGTGCCACCGTTACCTTATATATGCCTACTGTCACTTGTTATATATAGGCACTGTCTAATATGTGTCAAAATAATACTTGTACTATAAAGTGTAACCTGTAACTGTCATATGCCTTTTGTCACCTGTCACGTGCCTAATGTCATCTTTCATGTGTCTTTTGTCACTTTTCATATGTCTTTTGTCATCTGAAATAAACTATAATTTACATTTCTTACATGTCAGCTTTGGTCGGTCTTTTGTCACTTGTCATATGCATCCTGTCACTTGTCATATGTCCCCTTCACCTATCATATGCCTCCTTTCGCCTTTTATATGCGTCCTGTCACCTGTTATATGCCTCCAGTCTTCTGAGCTTGTCTTCGCTCATCAATTTTTGGTAGGTTGTCTTCTCTAAACTGCTTTCTGTCACTTGCATTTTAACACCTGTCATCTGTCACTTATCTTCTGCCTCTGTCATCTGTCACTTATCACATGCCTCTGTCATCTGTCACCTACCGAACATGTGTTCTCATAAAGTCTATTGTCAAACACAACTGTCATATGTCAGCTGTCAAATATTTATTTAAATACCTTCATTAAGGTCACATTTAGCAAGAATAAAATTCATTTCTAAGTACTGTAACATATATATTAACTCTATTGCTATGTATAAAATTTTAACAACGTTTTCTAATATTAATTTTCGGTAAAACCATGCCTTCTTTGATGATGTTTCAATAGATTATCTTTCAATTTACAAATAAAGCTGCACGATGGAAAACTGCAAGCAAAATTTGGTTCTTTTCCACATTCATATCTTTTATGTCGTTGCAAAGACTGAACATGCACATATCTGCGACCGCAAGTGTCACATACGTAACGTTTTGGTGCTAAAAATATAAAATCTATTACTAAGAATAACTAATTTGTCAATTTTTGCAAGTGACATAATTTATACAGTACTGTAAGAACAAGTAACTGTCAAACGTCAATCTGTCAAATACAAGAGTGACATGTGACAGATATAATCGAATCCTTCACCAGCTTTCATCATAAGTCATAAATCTTACTTTACCTGTCAAACGTCAAACTGTAACGAATCACTAATCAAATCTTCACAATCTGTTATTCACTTCGTTTACAATTTTGAGTTATACGTCACTAAATGACATATTTTGATATTGACAATTGACCCAAAATGGCGGATATGTTTGAGTTTTGAGTCTGTAGTAAAACAAACTTATTTTTTGAGTTACTTTTTTAATTCAATTAAAAATTTTTACAAGGAAAATTATTTCCATTGAAGTATATCTGGATGTCTGTTCATTACATGAGATATGACAGTAGATTTTTGTTTTCCTTTGTAAGGACACGCAGGACAATAAAATTTTGGATCCTGTTGACATTCAAATTTCATATGTCGCCATAAAGACCTTTTAACTTTGTATACTCTTCTGCATTTTTTACATGGAAACAATTCACTTCCTAAAAAAAATCCTGATCTAAATCTTACTTTAATAAGAAAGTTTACTACAACTTTTATTATTATTAATTAAATAAATAAATAAATATAATACTACGTTTTTATTTAGATATAGTACTTATCAAGTAGGGTAACTTTCATGACATTTTTCTACATGATTTTTTAATAGATATCTTCTCTTTGCTTTGTAGCCACAAAAAGGATAACGACAAGGATATGTTCGGATATTTCCACATTCCAATTTGGCATGTCTCCAAAGGGATCTTTTTACCAGATATTTTTTACCACAAATTTCACATGCATATTCTCCTAAAAGAAGAACATTTATTAGATTAAAAGTCTTCTTCAGTGATACTTCTGGAAATTAAAACCTTAGAAATCAAAAACCAAATCTCTTCGAAGCCTAAAAGGATCCTCTTGGATATCTAGAAGAGCTAAAAGAATCCTCTTGGACATCTAGAAGAGCGAAAAGAATCCTCTTGGACATCTAGAAAAGCTGTCTTAAAAATTTTAAATAAGATGTAAAAGATGCTTTGGATATAAAATAAAGAAGCCTTTGACGAGGTTTTGTAAATTTAACACCTTCTTGTTTCATGTGTAGGACTAGAGGTGTGATTGGAAATCAAAAAACAAATCTCTTGGAAGCCTAAAAGGATCCTCTTGGATAACTAGAAGAGCTGAAAGAATCTTCTTGGACATCTAGAAGAGCAAAAAGGATCCTCTTGGACATATAGAAGAGCTGTCTTAGAAATTGTATAATAAGATGTAAAACATGCTTTGGATATAAAATAAGGAAGCCTTTGAGAGGTTTTGTAAATTTAACACCATCTGGATTCATGTGTAGGACTAGAGGTGTGATTGGAAATCAAAAAACAAATCTCTTGAAAGCCTAAAAGGATCCTCTTGGATAACTAGAAGAGCTGAAAGAATCTTCTTGGACATCTAGAAGAGCAAAAAGGATCCTCTTGGACATGTAGAAGAGCTGTCTTAGAAATTGTATAATAAGATGTAAAACATGCTTTGGATATAAAATAAGGAAGCCTTTGAGAGGTTTTGAAAATTTAACACCTTCTGGATTCATGTGTAGGACTGGAGGTGTGATTGGAAATCAAAAAACAAATCTCTTAGAAACCTAAAAGGATCCTCTGAGATATCTAGAAGAGCTGAAAGAATCTTCTTGGACATCTAGAAGAGCAAAAAGGATCCTCTTGGACATATAGAAGAGCTGTCTTAGAAATTGTATAATAAGATGTAAAACATGCTTTGGATATAAAATAAGGAAGCCTTTGAGAGGTTTTGTAAATTTAACACCTTCTGGATTCATGTGTAGGACTAGAGGTGTGATTGGTAATGAAAAAAACAAAACCCTTGGAAGCCTAAAAGGATCCTCTTGGATATAAAATAAGGAAGCCTTTGAGAGGTTTTGTAAATTTAACACCTTCTGGATTCATGTGTAGGACTGGAGGTGTGATTGGAAATCAAAAAACAAATCTCTGAGAAACCTAAAAGGATCCTCTGGGATATCTAGAAGAGCTAAAAGAATCCTCTTGGACATCTAGAAGAGCGAAAAGAATCCTCTTGGACATCTAGAAAAGCTGTCTTAAAAATTGTATAATAAGATGTAAAAGATGCTTTGGATATAAAATAAAGAAGCCTTTGACGAGGTTTTGTAAATTTAACACCTTCTAGATTCATGTGTAGGACTAGAGGTGTGATTGGAAATCAAAAAACAAATCTCTTGGAAGCCTAAAAGGATCCTCTTGGATATCTAGAAGAGCTAAAAGAATCCTCTTGGACATTTATAAGAGCGAAAAGAATCCTCTTGGACATGTAGAAGAGCTGTCTTAGAAATTGTATAATAAGATGTAAAACATGCTTTGGATATAAACTAAGGAAGCCTTTGAGAGGTTTTGTAAATTTAACACCTTCTGGATTCCTGTGTAGGACCACAGGTGCGATTGGAAATCTAAAAACAAATCTCTTGGAAACCTAAAAGGATCCTCTTGGATATCTAGAAAAGCTAAAAGAATCCTATTGGACATCTAGAAGAGCGAAAAGAATCCTCTTGAACATCTAGAAGAGCGAAAGGAATCCTCTTGTACATCTAGAAAATCTGTCTTAAAAATTGTATAATAAGATGTAAAAGATGCTTTGGATATAAAATAAAGAAGCCTTTGACGAGGTTTTGTAAATTTAACACCTTCTGGATTTATGTGTAGGACTAAAGATGTGACTCTTCTCAAATTTGTCAAAAATACAAAACTAGAAGCCTTTCTTTAAAAGTTTTAAAGAAATTGTTTAAAAGATAGTTTAAAATACTTTAGGAGAGTATTCAAGAGACCTCTTGAAAAGTTAGGTCTTTAAAAGTCTACAAAACATTTTTAGGAAGTTTCAAAGAATTCTTCTAGAAGTCTTCAAGTGTTCTCTTGGAAGTCGAGAAGAGTTATTCTGGAAGTCTATATGATTTCTTTTGAAAGTTTATAGAAGTTCTCTTGGAAGTCTATGACAATTCTTTGGGTAGTTTAAAAAAGTACTTTTAAACACCTAGAAGAGTATTGCCGAAGTCTGCAAGACATTTGGATGTCTAGCAATGTTCCCTTATAGGTCTTGAAAAGTCTACAAGAGTCTCTGGGAAGTCTGGAAGAGTTCTTCAGAAAGTCTACTAGAGTTCTCTTTCAAGTCTACAAGAGTTCTCTTAAAAGTCTATTAGAGTCCTCTTGGTAGTCCACAACAGTTCTCTGAGTAGTCTATGAAAGTATTGAAGATCTAGAAGAGTTTTTTTCGAAGCCTACAAAACATCTTCTGGATGTCTAGCAAAGTTCTCTTAGAGGTCTTCAAGAAGTTCTCTTGTAGTGCTAAATGATTTTTTTGGTTGTCTGCCAAAATTCATACAGAAGTCTACAAGAGCTCTCTAGAAAGTCTAGAAAAGTACTCTTGGATGTCTAAAAGAGTTCTTTTTGTAGTCTATAGCAGCTCCTTGGAAGTCTCAGTTTTTGAAAGTAAATAGAGCTCGCTGTTTAAAGATAGGACAAGAAGTAGATTTATAAAAGAATTTATTTTTAAAAACACAATACACAAAAAATTTAATACTAAACTGTGTTTTAAGTACAAAAAATAAGTTTCTAAACAAACTACTCACACATTTTTTAAAAAACTAATCTTTGGATGCAAACTGTCAAGTCGGTAACATAAATTTCCTTCTTACCGACTAACATGAAGTTAGTTACAGTATAAAAACGACATTTTTTTGTCAATTAATGTTTTCTACTTATATGACTATTTAATGTATAAATATATTTTGTTTTGTAATCACAGTGCGGACAAGAAAATCTTGGTTTTCGTAAACATTCCACTTTTAAATGTCGGTTAAGAGAATGTTTTATGTGATACTTTTTACCGCAGTTTGGACATTCGAATCCTAAAAAAAAATTGTAAATTTAATAAAATTAAATACAAAAAAAAGCACTCGCGAAACGCCGAGAGAAGTATTTTTTCGATAAATAACTCACAACAAGTCCGAGAACACGTGCTGCCAATTTATAGCCTTTGACGTTTGGTCCAAACAGCCACCTCTTCCTTTTTTCAAAAGACCTGTGACATTTTGAGTTAATATTAACAGTGCTGCCAATTTATGGCCTTAAATGTTAGGTCTTAGCAGCAATTTCTTTTTTTTTCTGCTGACCTTTAACGTTTGGTCTTTATAATTAAAAAAATAAGAAATATAAACAAATTTATGTAGATTTTGAAATTTTTGGCAGTAGTTCAGTATTTTTTCTAAAAATTTTTCTTTTACTAGTTTTTCTTATATCTCTCTTTAACGTACGGCCCAAGCAGAGAACTCTTCTTTTTTTTATTGGCCTTTAACGTACAGCCCAAGCAGTGAACTCTTCTTTTTTCTATTGGCCTTTAACGTTTGGCCATTAAAGTTAAAAAAATAGTAAATCTAAACAGTAGTTTATTTAGTCTATACAATTAATAAAAACAATAATGAAATTAACGATTGTGTTTTCTATAAATATGATGATTTAAATTGTAGCTGTATTTCGTTTTATATGTGCAGTGTGGGCAAGAAAATTTCGGTTTTTGTTCACATTCCATTTTTAAATGTCTTCGTAATGAATGTTTAAGTTGGTATTTTTTACCGCAATTTGAACATTGAAATCCTACAACAAAAAAAAAATACAAAAAATCAATTACAACAAGATACTTTATTTTATTGCTCAGAGGATGGTTCAGATATTAAGACAAAATTTGGTATATTAGTAGTTAAAAGTATGTAGAATCAAAGGACAAGGCAACCGCATTGCAAACAATTTAGCAAACAGGGCTGCGGGCTACAATTATGTTAGCCCTCGCCCATCTACCAAGCTAACATTGTCCGCAGTCGTGGACCTTATCAAACAGCACTCTCACCAAAAATTTATACAGTGCTGGGATGAAACTACGAACTGTAAACTGGCCAGAGAGTTATTACCTCATCCTGGCGAGGAAACAGCAAAAAAAATTAAGGCATTGACCAGACAAAATCTCCGAACAGCTGTGGGAATTTTGACAGGTCACTGCCAATTGCGACAACATCTCTTTAGAATAAAATTAACAGAATCGCCGCTATGCAGAGGCTGCGAACAAGAAGAGAAAACCGTTGAACACATTATGTATGACTGCTCTGCTTTTTCTGAAATCAGAAGATCCGTGTTGGGCGAGTATTCGCTTACACCAGCCGATGTCAGGGAGATCCCCCTCGGGAGCCTCATCACCTATTTTAAATCACTAGGCCTGGTGACAGCCTGAGGTGAGGATATCCCTACAATACGGGAGGATGCACAATGGGTCATATGTGGCCTCAGTGCTGGCTAAGCACTAGCTCGCCCCTCCCCAAATTACCAGATCCAGATCCAGAGTATGTAGAATATTAAATTTAAGTCAATTTTCATATACCTGGATTACTTCAGTAGTTGTCAATTTTTTTTTTAAACTGGGAGCAAAAAATGTTCTTAAAAATTGCCAGCGACTTTTTTCCCCATATCTATGAAGATGGTCAAGATATATTTATAAAATTTAGTGGATTGGTAAAAAAAAGTATGTAGACTTAAAAATTGTAAACAGATAAACTGTGAAAGGCTTTCGCGGCCAGTGTCTAATGTATCAATGGTTTTTTGGCTGTTAGGCCAGCATCGATTGTCTTGCTGACTTGACGTTTCGCCAACACGAGCGGTTGGTATCTTTAGAAGTTGCTTCCTGGTTGACAGTCTGCGAACTACTGAGTTCTACGTTCGAGTTCGAGTTCGAGAGTAAGTTCATAGGGAGAAATATGGAGATTTTTAGGAGTTTGGTGTGTATGAGGACCCTGTTGTACGACTTGCGTCCTTTTCAGGGGATGGATAGAGTGTTGGGAAGGAGTTAGCATCTGTCTGTCATCGGCCCTGCTCTCACGAAACCTTCCTTGATCCAGGAGTTGGTCTTCTTACTTCCTTTTCTTTCTTCATTGTTGAATGAACGTGCCTAAAAGGAGATTTTCCTTTGGTGTCAGTGTAGGTGTTTGTAGGAGTGTAACCCACTTGGTGCAATGTGGGGTTGGGAGATTGACGCTGTGGCGTGTCTCCTCCGTCGTGCAGCCCTTCCATTTGGCAAGGACGAATGAAACCACAGAAACCTTCGCCAAGGGCCCATTTCTTTTTTTCCATTTTGTTTTTTGTAATTTTTTTCAAGTATCGTGTCCTAAGTGGGATTGCAGGCACCACCTATCTGTAGGCAAGGGGGGTTTCATCCAGTAGATTTTGTAGGTCTTCAGGGAGGTCCATGTCTACAGCGGATTGGAGGAGTCTTAGGTTGGGGAGGTGGATCTTCTTTTTCGGTACTCTGGATATTCTTCGAAGTCCTCCATTCCAGTGGGTTTGGAGGGTCCTTTGGGCAACGATGTTAGTACCCTGCAGAGTCCGGGCGACGTATCGATGTTGGAGCGTCTGAAAACGAGAGGGCAGAGGCAGTATATTGGTGTTATTGTAGACAAGGTGGCTAGGATAGAGGTAGTGTAGGTTCTTCACTTTTCGTAAGATCGCTCTCTCTGTGGCATGAATGGAATGAAGAAGTCTCTGTGGAATAGCGGAGTATGGGACAGCCTTGTAATCGACAAGAGGTCTGATGAAGGTTTTATAAGTATGGAGAAGGGTTTTAGTGTCAGTTCTTCCGATTCTACCGCCCAGAGCACAAGGGACGCTCGTCTTCTCATTTTGTTAAGTGTAAGCTCAACATCAGCATCCCACCTGACTGTTCGAGTAAATCGAACCCCCAGGTAGGTCACCTGGTCCTGAGGGACGAGCCGTTCCCCCCAAAGTGACAGGTTGATATAGTCGGAAGAGAGATTTTCTCGTCGACTGAGGTTGGGATGTCTGAAGATGATTGTTTGGGTTTTGTTTGGATTTAGGGCTACTCTCCATCTGCTGCACCAGTCGGAGAACTGATCCAGCAGTCTTTGAGTTTTTCGATTAAGGGCTTTAGTCGACGATGCGGAGGTGTACAAGGCCGTGTCATCAGCATAGAGCTGGATATTTTCCAGAGGAGGAATATCGCTAGCATAGATGGTATATAAAGTAGGGGCCAGGATTGATCCTTGTGGAACTCCTGAAAGGGGGGAGAATGGCTCCGAGATTGCGTTTCCAACCTTGACATGAATAATTCTGTTGGAAAGATATGAGTGGATGAGTTTGATGGCCTGGATGGGGAATTGGATGTCAAGTAGCTTTCTAACAAGGCCAGCGTGCCAAACCTAGTCGAAGGCCTTTTGGACATCCATAAATATAGCAGAGACAACTTTTCTCTGATTTAGAGCTGAAGTGGAGAAAAATTGTAGTTCTAGAATCGGGTCTTGGGTTGAGTGGTTTGGTCTGAATCCATGTTGAAAAGGGGGGATATTAGAGTTGGTTTCTAGAAAGTCCCTGATTCTATTTAGGAGTAGGAGTTCAAAGAGTTTGCCTATGACGTTGAGCAGAGAGATTGGTCTATAGTTGTGAGGGTTTGCCAGGTTTAGGAATCAAGATGGTGTTTGAGGTCTTCATGATGGTGGGGAAGTAGGATTTGCCGAGACAAGAGTTGAAGAGAAGAGTAAGAGAAGGCATAATTGAAGAGGGAAGTTGTTTTAAGGTACGCCTTGCCTTGTTGGGAAGCAGAGAGAATGTCTTCTTCAGTAAATGGGGTAAGAAATGGAATATTATCAGGAGGGGGGGTTTGTTGGTGAAGGATGCAACAAGTGATGTGCTCCGTCTCTAGGAAGAATTGTTGATCGAAGTTTGGATTTTGAGGGGGGGAGCAAACTTGCTGTAAGTGGTTTTTGAAGATTGAGGCTTTTTCTTCAGGGGATTCGATAAATTGGCCGTTTAGCTCAAGATGGGAGTGTGTTTTGTATGTTTGGCCAGTTAGAATTTTAAATTTCTTCCAGAATCTGGCTCCGTCTCGATAATCCAGCACTGCTGTGACCTGTCTCCAAAGCGAAGCTTTGTGCGAGTTGATCGACAGCCTCACTCGAGCATTGAGACGGTTCCATTCGGTTTTAATAGCAGGATCATGAGTTTGGATGAAGCGTCTATAGAGGAGTCTTTTTTGTCTGATCATAGACAAGATGTGTTAGGGAAGTCTGGAAGATTCGGAATTTTGGACGAAGCCCGTATTTATACGTCGGGAAGGAAGTGGGCGGGGCCTCAGTTGCTTTTGATTTCAATCGGTTCTGGTCGGTGTTGTTCGTTAAGGGCCCTTAACGAACAACAAGACAATCGACGCCAGCCTAACAGCCCAAAAACCATTAATACAATTGTAAACAGATTTTATTCATCCTTAACACTTCATATTGGTCCAATTTATTTCCAAACGATGGGGTTAAAAAAATAAACTAAAATATAATTTTACAATGTATTTTTGCATTACTTTTTACATATAAATTTTGACATTATTAAAAAAAAAAATTATGTGAGGTCGTGTTGTTTACATTTACACAAAAAATAGCAAAATTTAGTATTAAAAAAAAAAATTACACACTATACTTTTTCGTCGTATACATTACTCACATCATACGTTACTATCAGACTTAACTAATGGTGTTTTTTCCATATAAAATTCGCTATAAAGTCTATCAAACATGTCTAAAAAGGTATAATAATTTTCTGGATGTATCCTGTTAACATGTTTCTTCATATCGTATTTTATTTTGCTTTTCAAAGGACAATAAGGACATTGAAATTTTTTTTCTTTACCACAAACGTATTTCATGTGGGTGTAGAGGCTTCCTTTGTTTCTCAAAATTTTGTGACAGATTTTACATTGACCTCCACCAGGAGGCACTAAAAACAAACAAGTTTTAGTATACATATATTTATTTTAACAGTCATTTTTTCGAAAAATCTACTGGGTTTAACTGAAAATTAATAAAACACAACTGGTCTCTCCCTTAATTATTCGATATTTTTTTTTACTAAAAAAAAAATAAAATTTGTTTGTAAAATATACCAAATGATCCACTTTTCAGAAGGTTTTCTTACTTTTTTGTTACCTCTTACAGTTTAAAAGTTATACAGGGAGATATAGGAAAGTTGTAATAATTTATTAAAATCAGAAACATTACCTGTCTCTCCCTTAAATTTTCGATATTTTTTTATTGAGAATTTAATGAAATTTGGTTTATAAACAGAAAAAAACATGGTTAACCTGATTTTCGGATAATTTTTTTGATATACAACTCATACGGGGTAAATAAGACAGTTTCTTTTAGGATAACAAAAAAGTAGCATTTGCAAAGCTCAGTCTCTCCTGTAATTTTTCGATATATTTTCTTAAAATATTTTAATAAAATTTGTTTGTAAAATAGACAAAAGTAACACTTTTTATAAGGCTTACTTACTTTTTAGTTACCTCTTACAGTTTATAAGTTATACAGGGAGATATAGCAAAGTTGTAAAAATTTGTTAAAATCAGAAACATTACCTGTCTCTCCCGTAAATTTTCGATATTTTTTTTTTTGAGAATTCAATGAAATTTGATTTATAAGAAGAAAAAACCATGTTTAACCTGATTTTCGGATAATTTTTTTGGTATACAACTTATACGGGGTGAATAAAAAAGTTTCTTTTAGGATAACAAAAAAGTAACATTTGTAAAGCTGTCACTCCTGTAATTTTTCGATACATTTTTTTAATAGAATTTGTTCGAAAAATAAACAAAAATATCCAATTTTAAAAGGTTTTCTTACTTTTTTGTTATCTCTGACAGTTTAAGAGTAATACAGGGAGATATAGCAAAGTTGTAAAAAATTGTTAAAATCAGAAACATTACTTGTCTCTCGCGTAAATTTTCGATATTTTTTTTAATGAGAATTTAATGAAATTTGGTTTATAAATAGAAAAAACCATAGGTAACCTGATTTTCGGATAATTTTTTTGGTATACAACTCATACGGGGTGAATAACAAAGTTTCTTTTAGGATAACAAAAAGTAACATTTGCAAAGCTCAGTCCCTCCTGTAATTTTTCGATATATTTTTTTAATATATTTTAATAAAATTTGTTTGTAAAATAGACAAAAGTAACACTTTTTATAAGGCTTACTTACTTTTTAGTTATCTCTTACAGTTTAAAAGTTATACAGGGCGATATAGCAAAGTTGAAAAAAATTTGTTTAAATCAGCAACATTACCTGTCTCTCCCGTAAATTTTCGATATTTTTTTTATTGAGAATTTAATGAAATTTGGTTTATAAATAGAAAAAACCATGGTTAACCTGATTTTCAGATAATTTTTTTGATATTCAACTCATACGGGGTGAATAAGACAGTTTCTTTTAGGATAACAAAAAAGTAGCATTTGCAAAGCTCAGTCTCTCCTGTAATTTTTCGATATATTTTCTTAATATATTTTAATAAAATTTGTTTGTAAAATAGACAAAAGTAACACTTTTTATAAGGCTTACTTACTTTTTAGTTACCTCTTACAGTTTATAAGTTATACAGGGAGATATAGCAAAGTTGTAAAAATTTGTTTAAATCAGAAACATTACCTATCTCTCCCGTAAATTTTCGATATTTTTTTATAAAGAATTTAATGAAATTTGGTTTATATATAGAAAAAACCATGGTTAACCTGATTTTCAGATAATTTTTTTGATATATAACTCATACGGGGTGAATAAGACAGTTTCTTTTAGGATAACAAAAAAGTAGCATTTGCAAAGCTCAGTCTCTTCTGTAATTTTTCGATATATTTTCTTAATATATTTTAATAAAATTTGTTTGTAAAATAGACAAAAGTATCCACTTTTTATAAGGCTTACTTACTTTTTGTTTACCTCTTATAGTTTAAAAGTTATACAGGGAGATATAGCAAAGTTGTAAAAATTTGTTAAAATCAGAAACATTACCTGTCTCTCCCGTAAATTTTCAATATTTTTTTTATTGAGAATTTAATGAAATTTGGTTTATAAATAGAAAAAAACATGGTTAACCTGATTTTCGGATAATTTGTTTGGTATAAAAGTCATACGGGGTGAATAAAAAAGTTTCTTTTAGGATAACAAAAAAGTAGCATTTGCAAAGCTCAGTCTCTCCTGTAATTTTTCGATAAATTTTCTTAATATATTTTAATAAAATTTGTTTGTAAAATAGACAAAAGTAACACTTTTTATAAGGCTTACTTACTTTTTAGTTACCTCTTACAGTGTATAAGTTATACAGGGAGATATAGCAAAGTTGTAAAAATTTGTTAAAATCAGAAACATTACCTGTCTCTCCCGTAAATTTTCGATATTTTTTTTTATTGAGAATTTAATGAAATTTGGTTTATAAATAGAAAAAACCATGGTTAACCTGATTTTTAAATAATTTTTTTGATATACAACTCATACGGGGTGAATAAAAAATTTTCTTTTAGGATAACAAAAAAATAACATTTGCAAAGCACAGTATCTCCTGTAATTTTTCGTTATACTCGTTTAATATATTTAAAAAAAAAATGTTCTTAAAACAGACAAAAGTGTCCACTTTTTATAAGTTTTTCTTACTTTTCAGTTACCTCTTACAGTTTAAGAGTTATACAGGGAGATATAGCAAAGTTGTATAAATTTCCGAAGAGACTGACCATTGCAGTCTCTCCTGTAATTTTTCGATATATTTCTTTTATATATTTTAATAAAATTTGTTCGTAAAATAAACAAAACTATCCAATTTTAACTGGTTTTCTTACTTTTTTGTTACCTCTTATAGTTTAAGAGTTATACAAGGAAATATAGCAAAGTTGTTAAAATTTGTTAAAATCAGCAACATTACCTGTCTCTCCCGTAAATTTTCGATATTTTTTTTATTGAGAATTAAATGAAATTTGGTTTATAAATAGAAAAAAAATGGTTAACCTGATTTTCGGATAATTTTTTTGATATACAACTCATACGGGGTGAATAAGACAGTTTCTTTTAGGATAACAAAAAAGTAGCATTTGCAAAGCTCAGTCTCTCCTGTAATTTTTCGATATATTTTCTTAATATATTTTAATAAAATTTGTTTGTAAAATAGACAAAAGTAACACTTTTTATAAGGCTTACTTGCTTTTTAGTTACCTCTTACAGTTTATAAGTTATACAGGGAGATATAGCAAAGTTGTAAAAATTTGTTAAAATCAGAAACATTACCTGTCTCTCCCGTAAATTTTCGATATTTTTTTTATTGAGAATTTAATGACATTTGGTTTATAAATAGAAAAAACCATGGTTAACCTGATTTTCAGATAATTTTTTTGATATACAACTTATACGGGGTGAATAAGACAGTTTCTTTTAGGATAACAAAAAAGTAGCATTTGCAAAGCTTAGTCTCTCCTGTAATTTTTCGATATATTTTCTTAATATATTTTAATAAAATTTGTTTGTAAAATAGACAAAAGTAACACTTTTTATAAGGCTTACTTGCTTTTTAGTTACCTCTTACAGTTTATAAGTTATACAGGGAGATATAGCAAAGTTGTAAAAATTTGTTAAAATCAGAAACATTACCTGTCTCTCCCGTAAATTTTCGATATTTTTTTTATTGAGAATTTAATGACATTTGGTTTATAAATAGAAAAAACCATGGTTAACCTGATTTTCAGATAATTTTTTTGATATACAACTTATACGGGGTGAATAAGACAGTTTCTTTTAGGATAACAAAAAAGTAGCATTTGCAAAGCTTAGTCTCTCCTGTAATTTTTCGATATATTTTCTTAATATATTTTAATAAAATTTGTTTGTAAAATAGACAAAAGTAACACTTTTTATAAGGCTTACTTACTTTTTAGTTACCTCTTACAGTTTATAAGTTATACAGGGAGATATAGCAAAGTTGTAAAAATTTGTTAAAATCAGAAACATTACCTGTCTCTCCCGTAAATTTTCGATATTTTTTTTATTAAGAATTTAATGAAATTTGGTTTATAAATAGAAAAAACCATGGTTAACCTGATTTTCAGATAATTTTATTGATATACAACTCATACGGGGTAAATAAGACAGTTTCTTTTAGGATAACAAAAAAGTAGCATTTGCAAAGCTCAGTCTCTCCTGTAATTTTTCGATATACTTTTTTAATAAAATTTGTTCGAAAATTAAACAAAAATATCCAATTTTAAAAGGTTTTCTTACTTTTTTGTTACCTCTGACAGTTTAAGAGTAATACAGGGTGATATAGCAAAGTTGTAAAAATTTGTTAAAATCAGCAACATTACCTGTCTCTCCCGTAAATTTTCGATATTTTTTTTATTGAGAATTAAATGAAATTTGGTTTATAAATAGAAAAAACCATGGTTAACCTGATTTTCGGATAATTTTTTTGGTATACAACTCATACGGGGTGAAAAAAAAAAGTTTCTTTTAGGATAACAAAAAAATAACATTTGCAAAGCTCAATTTCTCCTGTAATTTTTCGTTATACTCGTTTAATATATTTAAAAAAAAATGTTCTTAAAACAGACAAAAGTGTTCATTTTTTATAAGATTTGCTTACTTTTCAGTAACCTCTTACAGTTTAAGAGTTATACAGGGAGATATAGCAAAGTTGTAGAAATTGCCTAAGAGACTGACCATTGCAAGTGTTACTTTTTTGTTGTCAAAGAAAGTTATCTTACTCACTCCGTATAAGTTTGGCAAATAAATTTTATATACTAAAAAATATAAATAAAAAACGGTTAATTTTTTTACATTACTAATTATTCAGTAATATCCATATATCCATTTACATCACAACCAGCTAATTTATGTTTTAATAATAAATGTATTTTTAAATTATTTTTTAAATTACATCGATGGCCACATAGAAGACATCCAAATTTTCTTTGGTTCTCGCATTGGTATTTAACATGTCTTTGAAGATGATCTTTTCTTCGATAAGAATTTCCGCATTTTGGGCATTCAAATTTTGCTAAAAAATGTATATTACAGGTTGATAAACACTAAAAACAATAACCAAGAACCCAAAAAACAACTTACTAACAATTACAATAACTAATTTATTTAATAATCAATCCTAAAAAAATTTAACACTCAGGGAGTAAATTCTGTTTCTAGGTTGCAAATTGCGAGAAAACTCAAATTCCTCAACAACCCAAGAAGCTTCAATAAACTAAATAAGTTGAAGAATTCTGAAGCTGCTAAGAAGTCTCCAACTTCCTCAGCATCTTAAGAATCTTCATAAAATTTAACCACTAAATACTAGTTTCCAAAGTATTTCACAACATCTCAAGACTCCTCCAATTTCATCAGCATCTTAAACATCTTCACAGAGAGAAGTCTTCAAATAACTCAATATCTGAAGAGTCCTTACAAAATTTAACACCTAGTGAGTAAAGTCTTCAGAAATAGTGTTAAAAAACTAATGCAAGAATTGGATGGTGTTATTTTTCGCAATGAGGTTAAGAGAGATCTTACAGAGGTTCCGCATTAATTTTTTTTCTGCTTAAGACCCCTTTTAACCTCAAAAGTCTACAAGGACGAAAAAGGATCTGTTGAAACCCATTTCAGCCTGAAAGAGGCTACATACAGCTTAATTAGGTTAAAACAGGTGCAAGTTACAAGAAGTCTTCTTTCCTCAGCAGCTAAAAAGTCTTCAGAAATAGTGTTAAAAGGCTAAACCATGAACTGGATGGTGTTTTTTGTGCTATGAGATTAAGAAAGATCCTGGAGAAGCTCCGGAGTAAATTTTTTGTTTTGCTTAAGCCTCCTTTTAACCTCAAAAGCCTACCAGGACAAAAAAGGATCTGTTAAAGCCTATTTCACCCTGAAAGAGACTACATACATTCCTATTTAGGCTAATCAGTTTGAAACAGGAGCAGGTTACAAGAATTCTTCTTTCCCCAGTAGCTAAGAAGTCTTCAGAAATAGTATGAAAAGGCTATTACAAGAATTGGATGGTGTTATTAGATTAAGAAATCTATTCGAGTGTGGGGCCTTGGACTATAAATGGTTCCTCATCTTCGGTGACACGAATCCTAGATCCTATCACCACCTTGAGGAGCTGGTCACGGGACTCAAATCTCTTATAAAGGGAACTGCCCTGTGGCAACAGTAACTCAAGGAATTTAGGACACCTGGATTCTAGCCTACCTAGGATCAGCGGGATGCTGATTTTCAGCTGAACAAACTAGAGTCCTGCAAGCACGGGTGCATGTAAGGACTCTTAGTGCCGAACCTGGTCACAATATTCCCACATTAAGCAGTGCTCAAACATAGGGCTCCATAGGTGAGACCATGCCAGGTTACTTAGATTAGATTAGATTAAGCAAGATCTTGGAGAGGATCCGGAGTCAATTTTTTGTTTTGCTTAAGCACCCTTTTAAACTTAAACGCCTACCAGGATTAAAAAGGATCTGTTGAAGCCTATTTCACCCTCAAAGATGCTACGTGCGTTCCTATTCAGACTGATCATGTTGAAACAGGTGCAAGTTACAAGAAGTCGTCTATCCTCAGCAGCTAAAAATTCTTCAGAAATAGTGTTAAAGGGCTAATGCAAGAACTAGATGGTGTTATTTTGTGCTATGAGATAAAGAAAGATCTTGAAGATTATCCGGAGTCGATTTTTTGATCTGCTTAACCCCCCTTTTAACCTCAAAAGCCTACCAGGACGAAAAAGGATCTGTTAAAGCCTATTTTACCCTGAAAGAGATTACATACGTTCCTATTCAGACTAAGCAAGCTGAGAGATCTTGGAGAGGATCCGGAGTCGATTTTTTGTTCTGCTTAAGCCCCCTTTAAACCTTAAAAGCCTACCAGGACGAAAAAGGATCTGTTGAAGCACATTTCACCCTGAAACACTACATACGTTCCTTTTTAGACTAATTAGGTTAAAAGAGATGTAAGTTACAAGAAGTATTCAATTTCCTCAGCAGCTAAAAAGTCTTCAAAAATAGTTTTAATAGGCTAATGCAAAAACTAGATGCTGTTATTTTATGCTATGAGATTAAGAACGATCTTGGAAAGATCCGGAGTCGATTTTTTGTTCTGCTTAAGTACCCTTTTAACCTTAAAAGCCTACCAGGACGAAAAAGGATCTGTTGAAGCCTATTTCACCCTGAAAGATACTACATACGAGATTCAGAAAGATCTTGAAGTCGATTCTTTCTTCTGCTGAAGCCTTCTTTTAATCTCAAAATCCTACCAGGACCAAAAAGGATCTGTTGAAGTCGATTTTACCCTGGTAGAGGCTACATCCGTTCCTTTTCAGGCTAATCAGGTATCAGCAAAAAAAATCACCTCGAGTGAGGATAAAAACCTTTTAGATTGTTAAATAGAAGAACTGCTTCATATTCTTCTTTATTTAGTAAGCTACCTCTAAAAGCTGACTCCTGTGTTTTAAGGAACCTTTTTACATAGGAATAAATAAAGCTGCAGTATCCTAAAGAATGTTTATTAACTAAATTACATTTTTGTACCATTAACAATCAGTTTGGTCTTGTATAATAAGTAAGTAGAAATTCATCTAAAAACTCCGAGTGTTTCATAGAAACATGACTTAGTAAAGGTGTTTTTTGTTTTGAAGCATAACTACATAAAGGACACTTAAAAGTTGCTGGTTTTCCACATTCTAATCGGATATGGCGAAGTAAACTCGATCGTAGTTTGTACGTTTTTCTACATTGCACACATACATAACCTAAAAATTATTTAATCAATAACATAACCTAAAATTTCTATATAACCTAGCATGTAAACTACTATACCAATGCACCGTATAGGATAGATGGTAACTATGTAAACTACTATACCGACTTACCGGGACGAAGCGCACTCGAATGTAGATTGTATGTTTTTTTACATTTCACAAAGACATAACCTAAAAATAATATCTGTATTACTATAAATTCATTTATTTGATAATTTATCGCGTAGAAGAGATGTTAAGTACGTACAGTCTGACAAGTATCTCGTGACAAGGCGGAGCTTCCAGTGCGCAGAGAGAGAAAGTATTCGACCAGACTAGGATGGAATATACCTGAACATTAACACTAGATAAGATTTCACCAGATTTAAAATTTTTTACAATGTTGTCAATATGTTGATGATTACAGTAATATCGGCTATTTTCAAGTGTGAACAAGGCAACAGTGTATATGTAAAGAGATGCTCACAGCATAAAGACTACCACACAAATGGTTTTTGGTGTACGCCCACCATATCCCCACTTTCAAATTTGTTACGGCGCATCTTCACCTTATTTCACGAGATACTTCATACGAATGAAAAATTTTTTCGGTAAAAATCTCAATACTTTATAAAACACAAAAAAATAATCACGAATTTAATGGTTTATATTATTATCGTTTACTAAATTACCGACTTGCATCTCTTATATAAAATAGTGAGATCGGTAATACAGTTTACATATTTATCATATGAGCAGTCTACTTTATCGACGAATCCACGACATGACAGATAACTATCTTAATCTGTCATTTCAGCCGATAATACAGTTCGCAACAACAATAAAACAAGTAACAAATGTCAAACCAAATTTATTTTGAATACATTAAATATAATCGTTAAAAACAAGTTGCCTTAATTATTATAAACTTTCTTCTCATCTTCTTTTTTAATCAAATTCTTATTTTCAAGAAACCCAAAAATATCCTCTTCTAAAGCCGTTTTACATCTTCGATTATTTACATGATTTTTTAAAGCTTGTTTGTGCCAAAAAGCTTTACCACACAAAACACAAATAAAAGATTTCGTTTTACCACACTCGTACTTCTGATGATTGTATAAGGAGGTTTGATATTTATAGGATTTGTTGCATTTTTGGCAAAATACTTTTTCAGATCCTCCTATAAAACAAATTTTGTAATAAAAAGAATAAAAAAACAGATAAAAAAGTTAGTAGTAGGATTGGTTAATAACGATTTTAAGCTTATATGTACAATTTAACCAAGCGCAGCACTGCATGCTGCACCGTTGTTGCGTTGAATCAATTTATGTTATTTTGAAGTTATACTTCTATTCATGCACTCGATTTGTGTGGGGTTAAATGGGAAAAATCATTACATATGTAATGGTGTGAGTAAGAGAGAGACAGAAACACATATAAGGTATATTGATCGGTAAAAACAAAGATGAAATATTTACCACATGTTTAGTCATAACTATAAGTCCTTTAAATACCGTTTAAATATTCAGTACATTGAAAAGAGATAGATATACAAAAAACAGTCTGAGCTAATGTTTTGGAATATCATAGTGACGTATTACATTGTGTTTGACAGATTATTTTATAATTCTGTCACGTAAGTAAACATATAAAGTTTAGTATTTTAGATTAATAATAATATTCAGTAATGAGTATTGTGTTACCCCAAAAAGACAGAGATGATTCTTTTCACGAAGAAAACGAAACCTAGGGGCTTAAACGCACCCAGTCTTTTCAACGTTAAATTAAGCTTTGCTACAGAAGTGAAATACTTAGGTGTTATCCTTGATAGCAAGCTGACTTGGAACTCACACATAGAAAGCAGAGTTAAGAAAGCATTTATATCTTATGAGCAAAGCCGCCGAACCATAGGACAGACCTGGGGATTATCCCCCAAGGTCACCATGTGGATCTACACGGCAATCATAAGACCTATGTTAACATATGGTGCTGTCGTGTGGTGGCCCAAAGTGAAACAAACGACAGCTATCAAAAAATTAAACCAAATTCAAAGATCAGCATGCCTTCTCGTAACAGGAGCCATGCGAAGCACACCGACCAGCGCCATGGAAGTCATACTTGGTCTCACCCCCCTTGATATATTTGTTAAGGAGGTCGCATTGATGACCATGGTACGCTTTCGCACGGTTGGTATCCAACCCACTGTAGGGACTGGCACATATAGGGATAGTCTGTGGAGGGAATCGATAAAAGTGATACCACTCTTACAGGCAGTCACGGATGCCGTTGCACCAAGATTTGTCTTTGACAAACCCTACAAAATATTAACAAACAAGACAGCAGACCCCAACGTAGTGAACGCTCTGAGCGTATATACGGATGGATCAAAAACAAAGCAAGGTGTGGGATGTGGAATTTACTCTAGATCCTTAAGCCTAAAAACAAAATGGGCTATGGATGGCTTGTCAAGTGTGGTTCAGTCAGAACTCACAGGCATAACCATAGCTGCAAAAGAATTAATCAATAGGAACATCACAGGCAGGAATATAAATATATATACAGACTGCCGACAAGCACTACTGACCTTGAATAGACCACGTTTCACTTCAAGTTTAGTACTAGAATGTCACCAATCTCTAACTGAGGCCAGCCAGAATAACGTGGTCACTCTCAGCTGGATCAAAGGACATGGGAACTCTAAAGGCAACCGCATTGCGAACAATTTAGCAAAGAGGGCTGCGGGCTACAGATATGTTAGCCCTCGCCCATCTACCAAGCTAACATTGTCCGCAGTCGGGGACCTCATCAAACAGCACTCTCACCAAAAATTTATAAAGTGCTGGGATGAAACGACGAACTGTAGACTGGCCAGAGAGTTATTACCTCATCCTGGCGAGGAAACAGCAAAAAAATTTAAGGCATTGACCAGACAAAATCTCCGAACAGCTGTGGGAATCCTGACAGGTCACTGCCAATTGCGACAACATCTCTTTAGGATGAAACTAACAGAATCGCCGCTATGCAGAGGCTGCGAACAAGAAGAGGAAACAGTAGAACACATTATGTATGACTGCTCTGCTTTTTCTGAAATCAGAAGAACCGTGTTGGGCGAGTATTGGCTTACACCAGCCGATGTCAGGGAGATCCCCCTCGGGAGCCTCATCACCTATTTTAAATCAATAGGCCTGGTGACATCCTGAGGTGAGGATATCCCTACATACGGGAGGATGCACAATGGGTCATATGTGGCCTTAGTGCTGGCTGAGCACTTGCTCGCCCCTCCCAAATTTCCAGATCCAGATCCAGAGAGTATTGTGTTGTAGTCCATACTACCGTCACATGGTTGCATTATATCCTGCTATGCTTTTGAGGTTGTTGGCTATATAAACAGAGTTTTTAAGAATATTCTAAAAGTGCATCCCGAACAGACAATAGATAGAAAAATTACAACTCGGTAAGTATTCCAAATGGGTTCAATTTATGTACTCGGGGTTTTTGGGGTCGCTGAACACGAATATCATAATGTCGAAAGTCTCCGTGGCACTTGGTGCCTGGAATATTTAACTCTTCTCCTGGTGTTTTATGTAAATTCTGTACAAAATTACACTTGGAACCAAGCTGTTTTTGGGTCGCTGAATACGAATATGATAATGGCGATGGTGTCCGAAACACATGGTACTTAAGACAGACCTCGTATTCAGGAAATGTTATGCAAATTTGATACAAAATGTGTGTGTACTCGATACTAGGGGGTTTTTGAGGTCGCTTACCACGAATATCATATAATGATTTTGCTAAATCATTCGCATAAAAATTTATGAATTCGGGCGCGTGCATAGAAGTATAACTTCTGGCGGCAGTCCCACTGACTGCCACACCCTTTTTTTTGTTAAACAAACTACACTGCAATTTGGAGACTTATATGTTTTATTAAGTACTAAAAAAAAATTGTATACATATATCTACTACATTTACTATCTCTATATATGTAAAAAACGCTTAAATAAACCCATTATGTCCTGGTTTTTTAACAGGCCACATTCTATCGTAAGATTTATCCAAAAAATATCCCATTTCCTTTAAATACGGTTTAGCTTGCTCAAACGAATGTTTTTTCGATGATAAATGCAATTTTAAATGATCTCTTCGTAAACTTTTATATGTACAAAGCGGACAATGAAAAGAAGGTTCTTTTTGGCATTCGTATCGTTTGTGTCTTTGTAAAGCTGTTTTCCATTTGTAATCTTTTCCACACTGTTCACACCAGTAACGTTCTGGAACTAAAAAAAGTGTAAATAAATATAAAAATACAAAAAAATATGTACAACGTAAGAAAAACATGCAATATCGGTAAGTAGGGGATCTGTATTACCGAGATTAATCGGTAATGCAGTGCACATATTTATCAACTAGTTTCTAAATGACGTTTGACAGTTGTGAAGGATTACAAAAGACAAATAACTTTATAATTATTGCCTTTGATGTTTTGTCAAGCAATACCGATAAGTATGCAATCTGTATTACCGATATTAATTGGTAATGTAGTGTACATATTTATCAACTAGTTTCTACATGACGTTTGACAGTTGTGAAGGGATATTAATGAAAACAAAAACCTATTTAAACAAAATTTTATTAAAACATTTGATGTTTTGTTAAATAATGATTTTTTAATACGTTTTTTCGATAACATTCATATTGACAAATATGACATTTATGTTGTTTTTCTTTTCCACACTCCATTTTTAGATGTCGCGTTAAATTGTATTTTTGTGTATATCGTTTACCACAAATTGAGCAATTAAATCCATCTAAAAAAAAATAATTAGCTACATTCAAATCGCAACAAATTGTTAATAAGTTCTTGCACATTTACATTCAGGGCGAGGCTATGGCAACTGCTCACAGCCTGCTACAAGGCCAGGCCCCCATTACCTTATTAAAAGGCAAAAAGCAAGCAGAGTTATACAATAGGGTTAAGGCAGATCAAATAATGAGCATGCCTCAGGACAGGATAGTCCCCATGTATAACTTTGTGTAGAAATACTGGAAAGGGACTCATGGAATAATGGCCCCCCAATCCAAGGGGAGTTAATTTGGTATACCGATGGCTCAAAGACTGAGAAAGGCACAGGGTCAGGTATATACAGTAGAGGACACAGGATAAAAGTCCAACTAAGTCTAGGTGCGTATGCCACAGTATTTCAGGCTGAAGTAATGGCCATACAACACTGTGCAACGGAGATCGTAAGTCAGGGTATAACAGGTAAAACCGTTGTCATATACTCGGACAGCTAAGCAGCTCTAAAGGCGATAGTCTCAGCACAAATAAGCTCACAGCGTGTGGGACTGCGTTGGGGCCCTGACACATGCCGCAAGTCAAAATTCTCTGACACTGGCATGGATACCAGGACACTCAGGGTTTTAAAGCAATGAGAAGGCCGATGAATTGTCCCGTGCGGGAGCTAATACCCCAATGATTGGCCCGGAACCATTCGGCGGAGTTGCTGAAACATTCAAAAAGGCAGCCATTGGGAAATGGAGGCTAGAGAAGGCCAAGGAGTGGTGGGAAAAATCACCGGGCAAGCGACAAGCCAAAGTCTTCATAAAGGGACACTCGGCGAAGTTTACTGCAGAGCTGCTATCACAAAGGCGAAACGATGTCAGAATGATTGTCAGTCTCTTGACAGGACATTGTAGGCTCAAGAAACACATGAGTCAGTTGAACTTAGCAGATGAAGATATCTGTCGATACTGTCAAGAGGAGGAGAAGACCGCATTTCATGTCCAATGCCAATGCGAAGGCCTTGCAAGGACGCGGTATCTAGTACTGGGAGAGGAGAAACCGGCTGCTCCAAGTTATTCGGAGTGGCCACTGTCAAGGCTATTAAGTCTCATTAAGAGGGCAGGGCTGGACAAGGTTCTCTAATCCTATTCTTGAGATAATGGGTGGTCACAAGAGATCTGCAAAGGTCGCAGTGATACAGGCTAACAGCCAACCCAATAAACATCTAATCTAATCTAATAAGTTCGATTTTTAATAAAAAAATATTGTTTTTGTTATATTAAATTTATTTCTGTACAAATAAATACAAATAAACGGAATGTAATGCTTTTTTTATCACAGAAACAAAACAAAATTTATAGCTTCCATAAAAAGACTAGATTTAAGTAGATTTTTAGTACAAATAAATTATATACAAAGAAAAAACAAGAAGAATAGATCGTTGACAGTAAAATTTATGTTTAATAGTTGGTACTACTGACCACAATAATCAGTGCTTAAATAACAGCTGTCAAACAATGTTGGTAATGCGTAAACCATAGAAACTAAAAAAGTGATTGGTGAATGTCTTTTCCATGTGTCAGCTGTCAAAAAAAAATGAAAATATTTTAAATGACAGATGACAGATACGCTTATTAATTACCACCAAATTTTGTCAAATGTCAACAAATTTGCATTAAATACAGTACCTATGTTGATGACAGCTGTCAAAAAAAAAACTAAAAGAATATGGTCAACAGTTCAGTTGATAATACTGTCAATTCAATACTTAAATGACAGCTGTCAATTCAATTCCTAAATGACAGCTGTCAAGCAATGTTGGTAATGCAACTTACTAACTTATAATTTGATTTTGCATCATAAAAGCTGTAAGAAATAGTGATTAGTCTTATTGTCATTACAAGTCAATTTGAATAATATGTTCATTTAAAGACAACTGTCAATAATCCCCTGTCAAATGTCACTAAATGTGCATTAAGAAAATCATGTAGATGACAGCTGTCAAGGCGTTAATTTCTTTTACTTGAAAGACAGCTGTCAAGCAATGTTGGTAATTCAACTAACTAACTTTTCATCAGGTTTAAACCATAAACTTTTAAGTGACATCTGTCAAAATATGTCGGTAATACTCTAACCAATAATTTCCCCGTAAAATGTCACCAAATCCGGTGGCTGACAGCTGTCAAGGAGCCCATTTTTTTACTAACTTATCATTATTTTTATACAGAGCAATAAAATTTCAAATAAAAGTTAACAAATTTGCAGTATTTACAGCATAAAATTTAAATTTCAGACTTCACATTAAATTAGTTCTTTGTTTTAAACAATTCTGAGTATTTAATGATAAAAAAAACTATTAAACTGCTCCTTGTTGTCCATGTCTAACACAAGTGTGTTGCTGAAGATGGTGCTTATGCCAGAAACTTCTATAGCAATAAATACATACAAATGATGGTGTTTTATTACATTCCAATCGTTTATGACGCCTTAAATTTGTTCTATGTTTGTAGATTTTATAACATACATCGCATATGAAACCTTCACCTAAAAATTACAAAAAAATTTAGATTATTTATATAATATTGTTATAAACAAAGCGTGCTAACAGTATGTTAATCTCTTTATAGCTGTATAACTGTCGAAAATGTCATTGAGAGTTGCCAAAAGTTGGCAGTACTGTATAACTGTCAAAAAATGTAACTGACAGTTGTTTATGACACTGTTACCAACTGTAAAAAGTTGGTTGTACTGTATAACTGTCAACAGCTAATAGAGTTTTTCTTACGAATAAATTTACAATAAAAAACCAAATAGTTAAAGATATATTTAATAAATTCTACATTCTTTTAATATTATATTGTTTGACATATCTATATAAGGAAGTTAATGGTATATTAAATTCTTTCGAGCTTCTTCTTAGAGACCATCCTTGGTTAACTGCTTCGATAGCTTCTAGAACAATAGGAGTAAATTTTCGTGGTGGCATCCAAATAACACCTACAATAAAATAAAATAGAAAAATATCCACAAAATACAATTTAGTTAGTACTTTTAGAGTATCTTAACAATGTTAGTAACTCCCTGTGTACAAAACAAACCATCACCAATCTACTTTATTTACAAATTACAGTTGGTAATGCAGATTACCTTTTTACTTTGACAGCCAGAAAAGAGTTGATAATACAGTTTACACGTTTACCATCAGTAGAGCTGTCATTTTACGTTGACAGTAAGAAAAAAACTTAAAGCGAGAAAGCACGAAGACTAGATACCAGGAGTATAGGCTTTTCCATATATTTCTGGTCTCAATAATCAACCCAGATCATAGTTCTATTTTTGCCACTGGCGGTGCGAGTAACCATAAGAACTTATAGAGCCTTATAAGACCCGATGTTTATGACATTTAAATTTCGCGAAATTAAATTAATATATTGTAACGGGATAACCGTAAAGGAAGGAAACTTAATTTGAAAGATTGTTGTTGACAGTTGATTTTTAGAAGTTTGTAAAAAAATCAACTGACCATTTTAAATAATGTTTCTAGAAAATTCTAGAAACTTCTAAACACACTGACTAGATTAAATAATGTTGTATATAAGGGGATGCATGGGCAGTTAACGTCAGTTCAAGTTCAAGTATTCACAAGAGTTCATTGTATTGTCAAGTAGTTAGACGTTATCCAGCAGAGTTCAGTGTATCTTAACAATTTTGTAAATAAATTGTGTAAAAAGCCCCCATAAGTGTTTCAAATTGGTGTCAGGTGTGGGGTGAAGATACAAGAATGCCTGGAAAGAAAATAAATGAACTATTGGTGGCTGAGCTCAGAAAAGAGCTCGAAGAATTGGAATTGGAAACTACTGGGACTAAATCCGTATTGTTGAGTAGGCTCCGTGAATACTACCTAGCTAATAATTTAGATCCTGACGCTGTGGAGTTTGAAGACCCAAATCAAAAAGCGAATTCTGAACTAGCACAACAACTGGCCCAATTATCCAGTCAGATTAAGAGCCAGCGCGAAGATATGTCCCAGCTATCAGGACGAATGACGAGCCAGCAAGAGGAACTATCCAGTCAGATGAAGAGCCAGCGCGAAGATATGTCCCAGCTATCACAAAGAATGACGAACCAACAAGAGGAGCTATCCAGTCAGATGAAGAGCCAACAAGAGGAGCTACCCAGTCAGATGAAGAGCCAGCAAGAAGAACTATCCAGTCAGATGAAGAACCAGCGCGAAGATATGTCCCAGCTATCACAACGGATGTCTACCCTATCAGATGAGTTATCCAGTTCGTTTTCCCAGCAAATATCACATCTTCGAGATGAACAAAATCAGCAAGTGTCCAGCTTGCGAGACGAACAAAACCAACAAGTCGCCAACTTGCGAGACGAGCAAAACCAGATCAACCAGCAAATGCAGTCCGAAATAAGGAAGCTTCAACAAGAACAGGAAGCTTATCGTCGAAACCAGCCCATCCACCACGGCGACGGCGATGCAGATAGGATGGAGACCTGCCACGTAGACGTCGACCGACGAGGAAACGGAGAGGCGACCCAAGTACGAACTACGATGAAACCCCACACCTGACACCAATGGACTACTTCACTAAATGGGTTGAAGCATATGCAGTTCCCAATCAGGAAGCTACCACTTTAGCAGATATATTGGTTGAAGAATTCGTAAGCCGATTTGGGGTACCATTAGAATTACATTCAGACCAAGGAAGAAATTTTTAGAAGATTACAGAACGCTAATCTAACATTGAATGTTAAGAAATGCCACTTGTTCCAGAGACAGGTCAACTATTTAGGACATAACGTAAGCAAGGATGGCGTTGCTGTTGACCCCGCTAAGATACAAGCCGTTCAGGAATGGCCAATCCCTATCGACAAACATCAGCTCCGGAGTTTCTTGGGTCTTTGTTCCTATTAGGTACCGACAATATGTCAAGAATTTTGGAGACATCGCCAAACCCTTGACACGTTTGACAGAACAAGATAAGTCCTTCTGTTGGGATCAGGAATGTCAAAAGGCGTTTGAAATATTGAAGAAACAGCTTACGTTAGCACCTGTTCTTGCTTATCCACTTCCTGATGGTAAGCTTATTCTGGACACCGACGCCAGCAAGTGAGAATTGGAGCCGTCTTGTCACAGCTACAAGACGGTAAGGAAAGAGTGGTTGGTTACTTCAGCAAAACTTTATCGAAAGCTGAAAAGAACTACTGTGTAACTCGGAGGGAACTGTTAGCAGTTGTAAAATCCGTCGAACACTTTTATAAATATCTGTATGGCAGAAAATTCTTGATCAGAACAGACCATGCTAGTTTAAAGTGGCTACTTAGCTTTAGGAACCCAGAAGGACAGATAGCAAGATGGCTCGAAAAACTGCAGGAATATGATGTTGAAATCGAGCACAGACCTGGAACCAGACATCGTAATGCTGATGCACTTTCCAGAAGACCATGTCGACCTGATTGCCCCCATTGTACCCGTATGGAGCAGAACGAGGAAAAACTTGCCTTAGTTAAGGTTGTGCTAGAAGACGAGAGCTCTATGCTGGAGGAGCAACAAGAAAACGATCCCGTTCTGAGAAAGATTAGGGAGTGGAAGAGAATGGACCGTCGTCCGTTGTGGAGAGAGATATCCTCATCCTCGCCTGCTTAAAAGCATACTGGTCCCAATGGAACTCTTTAATTTTGGACGGAGGGCTCGTTAAAAGACTTGTAGAAAATTCCGAGGGCACAGAAACAACAATCTTTTCAAATTAAGGTCCCTTCCTTTACGGTTATCCCGTTACAATATAATATTAATTTATTTAAAATTAGTTGACATAAAAGCTGTCAATAGTAACAAAACTTCCCGCGTAAGGATTTAAACGAGTATCTTAGGAACACGAGCGCACTCTAGCGGCAATAGTTCTGTCCCCTAAATTGAGACCATTTTTTTTAACATTACGTTTAAACTCCTGGTATCTATACTTCGTGCGAGAAAGGTTCGAAAATTCAGTTTAAGTCGGTAATACAGGTAACTATTTTTGACAGCTGAAAAAAGAACTAGATCGATAATGTAGTTTAATTTCTTATTAACTGACATTTTAATGATTCTCAGTCGGTAATACAGGTACCTAAGTTATAAACCTGTCACTAAATGACATTTAGTTCAAATACCAACTAATAGAAATAAAATTTTTGGTCAAATAGATCATTATTAAACAAAAAATACAAACAGTATAATAAAAAAATCAGTTTATTTAAGAATCACATCTTATTCATATTTTAAGAACTCTAATTTCTCTTTCTTAATAATTTGAACATATCTATGTAAACTACTCCGAGGTATTTGATAATATTTAGAAGTTTTTCGTATAGACCAACCTTGGTTTACTGCTTCTACTGCTTCAAGAACAACGGGATCCAATCTTCGAAGAAGAGGAATGTGACCTAAAACAATTTTAAACAAAAACTAAACAATAAATTTTATCTTTAAAAGTATACCATCACCAAAAGTTAGTAAAAACCTGAAATACTCAATTATAACAATCAAAGTTGGTAATATTTTTTGACGTATGTCACTTTTTTAATGACAGCTAGGATGTCGGTTATACAGTTAACGTATTTTATCCACATTTTTAGTACAGTTAGTAGAAAATGACACACTTTGACAGCGACTGTCAAGTAGGTTTTTTGATAATAGACAGTTTTTGTTATTAAGTTAATAATGTTAATTACCCAATTATAAAAAATACCTTATTTTGGTAAAAGTGTAGCTCTTAGGTATAGGTCTCCCAACGAAAGTTTGTGACAGCCACGTGTTAGTCGGCGCAGGTAGGCGGAGTCTTTCTATCAGTGGCGGACGGAAATAAAAATATATTATACATCTTTAATTAATTTTTAATGTATGATGCCAACATAATTAAGAAGAATTTATTTTATATACATTTGTTATTGCCTAATTTAAACTAAAAAAATACATACATTTAAAAAACAACTCAGAAACTCTCTCAGCATATTCGTAGCTAAATACAGTTTACAAAACCATTCTAGCTACCACACTGACAAGCTTTCAGAACGGTCGTTGTTATCGTAACGCTAGTAAAAAAAACACTGCGCATTGAACGAGAAGCCACGTGGCTGTCCCAAACTTTCGTTGGGCGATCTATAGTGCTGACAGAAGCGAAACTGATCCCCATTACTTTTATATGGCGCGAGTATTTTCAGTATGACGATAAGTGTTAAAACGTTTCCAGCTTTTATTAGAAACATAAATCATTTCTTTAAGAATACCACAAATTTCTCTATACTGTTTTAACATACCTATAAGGTGTGAGTATCTCCAGTATGCGTAACATGTTCGAACATATTTGGGCTGTATAACGTAAATAAAGAAGTTTTATTTAAAAAAACGAAGAATTAAACAAATAAACACTGATAACAATTTTAATATAATATCTACAAAATCACAAATATTGAGATCTATTATTCCTTTACATTTACAAAAAATTTAATCAATTAAGTACTTATATTATGAGTATTATATCAAATTGGATCAAAAAGTATAGGTTTTTTCCTTATCTGTCATTTACCTGTCAAAAACCATGACAACCATGCATAAAAGTTGTACTTTTTTCGTCGTGTTCTTTGGCTCTTTGTCTACTCCCCTCCCACAAAATCCTTCTAGAGACGGAGCACATCACCCGTTGCTAACAATCTCGCCCCCCCTGAGAACATCTCATTTCAAACCCCATTCATCGAGGCAGACATCCTTAGTGTATCTCAAAAAGGCAAACATTCAGTACCTTGTCCAGATTCCATTTCTAGACGAACCCTAAAACAACTCCCCCTTTCGATTATGCCTTCTTTTACTCTTCTCTTCAACTCTTGTCTCAGCAAATCCTATTTCCCCACCATTATGAAGTCGTCGAACACCATCTTGAATTCCAAACCTGGCAAAAGCACACAAACCCTCACAACTACAGACCAATCTCTCTGCTTAATCTCATTGGCAAACTCTTTGAACTTCTGCTCCTAGATAAAATCAGGGAATTTCTAGAAATTAACTCCATAATCCCCCCTTTTAAAATGGATTCAAACTAAACCACTCTACACAAAACCCGATTCTAGAACCACAATTTTTCACCATCTCTGCCCTAAATCAAAGAAAAGTCGTATCTACCGTATTTATGGACGTCCAAAACGCCTTCGACAAGGTTTGACACGCTGGCCTTATTACAAAGCTAATTCCTTACACCTTTCCAACAGAATAAGACCAGTCAAGGTTGGAAATGCAATCTCCGATTCATTCACCCCCCTTTCAGGAGTTCCACAAGGATCAATATTAGCCCTAACTCTATATACCATTTACGCCAGCGATATTCCTCCTCTGGAAAATATGGACGATACGGCCTTATACACCTCCACAGCATCGACTGAAACCCTTAATAAAAAAACTCAAAGACTGCTGGACCAGTTCTCCAACTGGTGCAGCAGATGGAGGGTAGCTCTTAATCCAAACAAAACACAAACCATTATCTTTTAACCTCAGTCGACGAGAAAATCTCTCTTTCGAATATATCATCCTGTCACTATGGGGGGAACAGCTCGTCCCTCAGTACTAGGTGACCAACAAATTTTTCTAGAGACGAAGCACATCACCCGTTGCTAACAAACGCGCCCCCCCTGAGAACATCTTATTTCAAACCCCATTCATTGAGGCAGACATCCTTTGTGTATCTCAAAAAGGCAAACATTCAGCCCCTTGTCCAGATTCTATTTCTAGACGAACCCTAAAACAACTCCCCCTTTCGATTATGCCTTCTTTTACTCTTCTCTTCAACTCTTGTCTCAGCAAATCCTATTTCCCCACCATTATGAAGTCGTCGAACACCATCTTGAATTCCAAACCTGGCAAAAAGCACACAAACCCTCACAACTACAGACCAATCTCTCTGCTTAATCTCATTGGCAAACTCTTTGAACTTCTGCTCCTAGATAAAATCAGGGAATTTCTAGAAATTAACTCCATAATCCCCCCTTTCAAAATGGATTCAAACTAAACCACTCTACACAAAACCCGATTCTAGAACCACAATTTTTCACCACCTCTGCCCTAAATCAAAGAAAAGTCGTATCTACCGTATTTATGGACGTCCAAAAAGCCTTCGACAAGGTTTGACACGCTGGCCTTATTACAAAGCTAATTCCTTACACCTTTCCAACAGAATAAGACCAGTCAAGGTTGGAAATGCAATCTCCGATTCATTCACCCCCCTTTCAGGAGTTCCACAAGGATCAATATTAGCCCTAACTCTATATACCATTTACGCCAGCGATATTCCTCCTCTGGAAAATATGGACGATACGGCCTTATACACCTCCACAGCATCGACTGAAACCCTTAATAAAAAAACTCAAAGACTGCTGGACCAGTTCTCCAACTGGTGCAGCAGATGGAGGGTAGCTCTTAATCCAAACAAAACACAAACCATTATCTTTTAACCTCAGTCGACGAGAAAATCTCTCTTTCGAATATATCATCCTGTCACTATGGGGGGAACAGCTCGTCCCTCAGTACTAGGTGACCTACCTGGGAGTTCAATTTACTCGAACACTCAGATGGGATGCGGATGTTGAACTTACACTCAACAAAATGAGAAGACGAGCATCCATTCTAGGTGCTCTGGGCGGTAGAATCGGAAGAAGCAACACCAAAACCCTCCTAGATACATGTAAAACCTTTATCAGAATTCTGGTCGATTACAATACTCTGCTATTACTCAGAGACTTCTACATTCCATCCATGCCACAGAGAGAGCAATCTTACGTAAAGTGCCGAGCCACCTTGTCTACAACAACACAAATATACTGCCTCTCCCTTTTCGTTATCAGACGCTCCAACATCAATATGTCGTCCGAACTATGCAGGGAACTAACATCGTAGCCCAGAGGACCCTCCATACACACTGGAATTGAGTACTCCAAAGAAGATACAAAGATCCCGAAAAAGAAAAACCCCCTTCCTAACCTGAGATTCCTCAATACGTAGACATGGACCTTCCTGAAGACCTAGAAACCCTGCTGGACGAACACCTCTACATGGTGCCCACTACTCCACCACTGAACACACAAAAAAAATGGGCCCTTGGCGAAAATTTCTATGCTTCCCTTCGTCCTTGTCAAATAGAAGGGCTCTACGACGGAGGAGACACACCACAGCGTCAATCTCCCAACCTCACATTGCACCACGTGGGTTATACTGCAACACAACACCTACAGACACACCTAAGAAAGAAGACTGTTTAGGTACGTTCAAGCGCCATGGAGGGTAAGAAGACAAAAGAGTTACAGTTAAAGCAATCCAACTTGGTGCATATGAAGAAATTTGTAGGAGAGGGGCCGACGACAGATATTAACACCATCCAAACACTCCCATCCACTCCTTGAAAAGGACATACTTCCTACAGTAGGGTCCTCTTACCTACCATACTCTTATAAAATTATTCCATTTAACTACCAGCATTAGGGAATGAGAAAATAGGTAATTTATCAAAATTATTCTCCTTCTTTCTTTCAGCAGCCCTTAACTATCCATTCCTGGACGTGAGCATCTCCTTGATGTTTCCATTCTGTGGCGTCTTTTGCTATTTAATATCATTTCCTTGATATTATCCAACCACCTCTTGAGAGGTCAATCCACACTTTTTCCATGCTATCTAGGTCTCCAATTCAAAATGTGTTTGGTCCATTTTGATTCCACCTCTGGCAAAATGTCCTATCCAGTTCCATTGTATTCTGTCATCAACTTTGGTTCTTCTGCGGATTTTATGCTTGAGGATGTAATCTTATTATCTTATAAAGTTATTGTTTTCTATTGCGCACTTTGTGATTCCAAGTTTGTTGGTGGCTCTTATGATCATCGTAGTTGTCTCCAGACCAAAGTCATCACTAAAAAGGATGCAAGAATTAAAAACCTTGGTTTTTAGATTGATGGGAATGTTAGTGTTACTGAGGACATTTTTAAGTTTCATGACTTTCAGTGTCTTCAAACTTATTCTTAACTTCTTTATCAACTTTATGCAAAGTCTCCAAAGTCGTTTTCAATGCCTCTCTCTGGATCTGGAAATTTGGGAGGGGCGAGCTAGTGCTCAGCCAGCACTGAGGCCACATATGACCCATTGTGCATCCTCCCGTGTGTAGGGATATCCTCACCTCAGGATGTCACCAGGCCTATTGATTTAAAATAGGTGATGAGGCTCCCGAGGGGGATCTCCCTGACATCGGCTGGTGTAAGCCAATACTCGCCCAACACGGATCTTCTGATTTCAGAAAAAGCAGAGCAGTCATACATAATGTGTTCTACTGTTTCCTCTTCTTGTTCGCAGCATCTGCATAGCGGCGATTCTGTTAATTTCATCCCAAAGAGATGTTGTCGCAATTGGCAGTGACCTGTCAGGATTCCCACAGCTGTGTTCGGAGATTTTGTCTGGTCAATGCCTTAAATTTTTTTGCTGTTTCCTCGCCAGGATGAGGTAATAACTCTCTGGCCAGTCTACAGTTCGTAGTTTCATCCCAGCACTGTATAAATTTTTGGTGAGAGTGCTGTTTAATAAGGTCCACGACTGCGGACAATGTTAGCTTGGTAGACGGGCGAGGGCTAACATATCTGTAGCCCGCAGCCCTCTTTGCTAAATTGTTCGCAATGGGGTTGCCTTTAGAGTTCCCATGTCCTTTGATCCAGCTGAGAGTGACCACGTTATTCTGGCTGGCCTCAGTTAGAGATTGGTGACATTCTAGTACTAAACTTGAAGTGAAACGTGGTCTATTCAAGGTCAGTAGTGCTTGTCGGCAGTCTGTATATATGTTTATATTCCTGCCTGTGATGTTCCTATTGATTAATTCTTTTGCACCTATGGTTATGCCTGTGAGTTCTGACTGAACCACACTTGACAAGCCATCCATAGCCCATTTTGTTTTTAGGCTTAAGGATCTAGAGTAAATTCCACATCCTACACCTTGCTTTGTTTTTGATCCATCCGTATATACGCTCAGAGCGTTCACTACGTTGGGGTCTGCTGTCTTGTTTGTTAATATTTTGTAGGGTTTGTCAATGCCTATATATATTTGCTCTTTTAACATTTCACTATCTTTCTGTCACTCATCCAGTTGTTGACGAGACTTCTAAAAGAGTATGTTGAATCTTCATTAACTGTCTAGTCGGATAATGTCTTCATAGTTTCTTTTAGCTAATACATCTGTTTTTTGGCAAGTCTTACAAATCTTCTTTAATTTTGTTTTATCACTCACATTGTTATTAGACTTTTAGAAGTGTGTTTAGATTCTTCGTTAAAATTAACTTTTTTCAGTGTTTTTGGAGGTATTTTCAACTTTTTTATCTTCTTCAACTTCTACACTTGCTTCTTTAACATCTTAGTACCTTTCTACTGCTCACCGTTTTGTGAGAATTACTTCTAGAAGTGCCTTTGGGTTCTTCAGTATCTTTCTATCACTCACCCTGCTGTGAGACTTCTAGAAAAGTCTGCAGAGTTTTCTTTACCAACTGTCTGCTCGTTTAATGTCCTCATATTCTCTTTTAATTATATCATCTGCTTTTTGACAAGTTTTACAAATCTTCTTTAATGCTAGTTTATTTTCGCTTGTTGGTTTTCTTTTCCCAACTTAATTAAGTGGCCTCTCAAATGCACAATGTTTAAATTGGATGCCAAATTATAAAAGAGAAAAGAGATTCTAGTATTTTTTTCTTTTTTTGTTTCAGGTAGGTTCAGAAGGCGCAGGATAGCTTTTTTGGTGAGCTTTTTTGCACAAAAATTATTGCATAATTTCAGCTATAAACAGATTTTACGAGTATACAAATTTTGCTTATTCTTTCTTATTTCTTGCTTTCTTCTGTGCTTCCATCTATCTCTTAAACATGCTGCCACTACGACGTTCCAAGTTTTCCTAGGTCTACCTCTCGTTCTTTTCTGTATCGATCTTGCTTACCATACGCTTTATGTTTGTCTTCTATTCTTCATTCACACAACATGTTCAAACCACTTTAGCTGTTGTCTTTCAATGCTTTTAATCCTTCTCTTATTAAATCATTTCTAATTTGGTCTCACTTGTACATCCTTTTACTACTCTTGAATATTTCATTTCCAGTGCTTGAATCTTGCTCTTCGTTTCTTCGTTAAGTATCCAGCTTTCACTATCAAAGGTTAAAGTTGTGCATACGGTTATTTTGGTTGTTATTGAGATCTTTTTGTTTCTTATAAATGTGTTTTCAAGTCTATTATTTATTTCTGCCATCGGTCGACTATTTTTGTGTATCATTAATCCTTAAATACTTGCTCTATATTATTTCCATTTAGTTTTATTGTTATATTCACATTATGCCTTTCTATAACCATTACTTTTGACTTATTTATTAGAAAGTTTTTATATTTTCGCCGTGTTCTTTGTCTCTTTGTCATTCCGTGGAATTTTGTAATCGAATTTAAACCTATTTCCCGACCACCTAGAGCTCTAAAATTTTCAAAAGTCTATATAATAGTAATGTCACCTACAAATCAGTAAAAAGTTCTTTTTATAAATTATGATTATTTAACCTTAAAAAAAGCTTTTTTTATTTAGTTGTAACGTCTTGACTTGACATTTTATTGACACATGTCATTTCCCTGTCGTCAACATGAAGACAAATAAGTATATTTTTTTTATTACTTTTATTTGACATTTACCTGTCACTAATCATACTGGTTACTTAATGACACATTTGATGGCCAACAATGACATTTTATTGACACATGTCATTTCCCTGTCAAAAATGACATGTCAAATGCCAAAAAAGTCAATGACATTTACCTGTCATCATCATTATAGTTACTCAATGACATATTTGACGTTAAAGAATCGCTATTTTACACCAGTTCATTAATCTTACCAACTTAATGTAACAAAATTATAAAATCCAGCCTTTTTGATCCAAATTTCACTCATAACTATTACATGTAACGTCAAAAACCTTCTTAAACAAATTCTATAAACGGATGACACTTATTATGATGATTTTTAAGGTTATTTTTTTGCGTATAAGCCCTAGGACAATAATTACAAATAAACTGAGGTTCTCTACCACATTCATATCTAAAATGTCTTCTAAATGTGTTCATATTTTTATAAATTTTAACACAATTCGGACACTGCACTTTATTATTCTCATCCATACTTTCTTTCTGATCTGGAGTAAGAAAAGATTGGTTTTCTGATGATGATGAAGAAGATGGTTTTCTTTTACGAAACGTTGAAGTGGTATTGTGTTCTTCTGATTTCGAATCGGAACTGAGATAAATTTTATAATCGTCGTTTTCTGTTAAATATCTTCGATTATTTTGAGGTTTATCAGTAGGGGGATTCCCTAAAATGAATTGAATTAGGTTTGATATTTAACTGGATTTAAAAATGTTTTTTAATGAAAAAAAAGGGTGTGGCAGTCAGTGGGACTGCCGGCAGAAGTTATACTTCTATGCACTGTTAACTAATAAAACTTAATAACTACAAACACAGGCAAGTAGAAATATTTTTTTTAATTAACTGTATTCAATTAAATAAATACTAAGAAAAATAAGACCAGTTGATGTGTGTCCTTACTTCAAACACGAAAACCAAACAGTAAAACGATCAATGTACAAAAAAAGTGTTTACAAAACCCGATTTGCTTACCGTGGGCTATTACAGATTTTAAAACACTAGAAAACAATGCAAAACATTTTCTAACAACATATAGGTACACACTTTTACAAAATTTTAACGCACTTTGAACTGCACTTTTCAGTAACTTTGCAGGAACAGGTTTTAACTCACACGCATGTCTTCGACTCAAAAGCATAGTGAAGGATATAATGCAACCATGTGACGGTATTTTAGACTACAATACAATACTCATTACTGAATATTATTATTAATATAAAATACTAAACTTTATATGTATACTTACTGGACAGAATTATAAAATAATATGTCAAACATAATGCGATACGTCAATGTAATACAATAACAATAGCTCAAACTGTTGGTTGTATATCTATCTCTTTTCAATGCAATAAATGTTTAAACGGTATTCAAAGGACTTATAGTGATGACTAATAACATGTAGTAAATATGTTTTTACCGAACAATATACCTTATATGTGATTCTGTCTCTCTCTTACTCACACCATTACATATGTAATGATTTTTCCCATTTAGCTACACACTAATTCATTCCACAGAGTGTCTGAATAGAAGTATAACTTCAAAAATCGACTTACCTATTAGGTTTTTTTAGAAGTTTATAAAATTTAAACTACGATTTAACCAACAATGTGTTTATTGGTTATATTTTAACAAAATTAACAACAAAAAACTTTTTTAAACGAAACTACAGCTACCGGACCGAGTCATGGCCGGGAATAATCGTATAGGCGTTAAGATCTGTGAGTACGACGGAGAAAGTATTAGTATCACCAGCCATAACTCGTTCCTGGAGCTATAAATATTAACAAAACAACAACAACAACAACAAAACAATCTCAAATAAATTTTTTCTCATTTGGTAACATAGAATTGTGATGATAATCAAATTTTTGCAATTCTTCATTATTGGAATATAATTTCGCCATCATTAATTCCACATTATGAACATGAACAATGTGTCGTTTTAAATTATCGTTTCTTTTAAATTTTTTATGACAAATGTGGCATTCGTGTTTTGCTTCAACTCCACATTGCAATTTCAGATGAGTTTTTAAAGACCATTTATTTTTGAATACTTTGAAGCATTGTGGACAAGGTCTCGGTTCGAAATTGTTTACTAAAAATTATACAAAAATTAACAAAAAGGATTCAAAACAGAGACAGTGAGTCAGAAGAGTGTAATAGCAGTAGCGCGAAAGTTAGTACGAAGTTTCTAAAGTGAAAGTTAAAGCAAATTTTTGTGCATACGTAGCGCGAAAGTAAATGAAAGTTTCGTACAAACGTAGCGCGAAATGTAATTCGAAGTTTCTCGCATACATAGAGCGAAAGTTAGTTTAAGGTTTCGCGCATGAGTAGATTGAAAGTTGGTGCGAAGTTTCAAGCATACGTAGCGCGAATAACAGAAGCGCGAAAGTTGTTGCGAAATTTCGCTCATACGTAACGCGAAATTGATTATAAAGTTTTATGTATACGTAGCACGAAACTTAGTTCGAAGTTTCGCACATGCGTAGAGCATTAATATGCATTCATAGCGCGAATTAGATATTAAGATGATCGCGTAAAAGTGTCATTTCGCGCTGAAAATCTGCACAAAGGCGTGGGTAAACATTTTTTAACTCATTTTTACATTAAAAGTTAGTTTAAAGTTTTTTGCATACCCAGCGCGAAATTTAGTGAGAAGATTGGCGCATAGGTACCGCGAATGGCATAATTGCGAAATTTAGTGAGAAGTTTCGGGGATACGTAGCGCGAATAGCAAATTCGGGAAAGTTCCTGGGAAGTTTAGCGCATTAATAGGCATTCGTAGGGCGAATTAGATATTAAAATGATCGTGTAAAGTGTTATTTCGCGCTGCGATTTTGCGCAAAAGTGTGCGTATGAACTTTTGACGTATTTTAACTTATTTTTACATCAATAGGAACAGGATTGTTATACAAAAACAAAACCAAACACAAATAAATTTAGACAATTCGATATAATTCTGACTAGTTTAATTGCGGACAGCATTTTTGAACTATCTCAACTTTCTTGTTTCAGGTTTCTCTTGACTTTTTCACACTTTTCTTAAATGTAAATCCACAAAAAAATCGCTTTTCTCACACAAAATTCCATTTAAAATCTCATCACATAACCCTATCTCGATGTTTTAATAACATATGATTATTAAGAAGATAATTTCTTGTAGTTTCAAATATACAACCAGGCATAGGACAAGAAAATGCTTTAATATTATCACATTCAAATCTTTCATGTCTTCTTAGCGATCCTTTAGTTTTATATATTTTTCCACATTTTCGACAGGTCCAATATACGCCTAAAATTATAATATTATAAAAAAATGTTTTTTATTAAACTCAATTTTTTATACATCACAAACTATTGAAATTTACCACTAATTATTTATTGTTTATGTAGATTTTCTTATTAAATTCAAAACAAGATTTTTACCATTTTTTTCTTTTAATCAATTTTTCCGGACAACTATAATCGTTTACCTAAAAAATTAACTGTAGTAAGAGTAAGTGGAAAAAATTCGTTCCTGCAATATGTTGTAACCTCTTTTTTTCTGAAGGTGTTAAAGGCTCGATTGTAGAGGTTAACAAATGCGAACGGCACTCAGGGGGTTGGAGGAGAGCGAGCGTGGATTCGATCGAGCAAGGTGATTAATTATTAGAAAAATAAAGGGAATATATTTACTAGAATAATAAAAGTTAAAAGAAGTTAAAAGGGACAAAAGAGAGGAGAGAAAGGAATGAAAGAGAAAGGAAAATGGGTGCCACTTTTGTTTTTTATCCTAAGGATGGGGAAATACGAGGGTTGCCTTTTATATTTCGGGATTAGAGAACAAAAACAAATATTAATCATCGAAAATTACTTTATTGTTTTTCAAAATATTCCCCATGAAGATCTATACACTTTTGCATGCGTTTGAACCAATTGTCGAAGCACTTTTTTGCCACTCTGATTGAGGTATCTCTAAAACATGCATTCTGAATGCAGCAACCGCTTCTTCAGGTGTCGAAAAACGTTGACCTCTCAGTTTGTTTTTTACGTAGGGGAATAAAAAGAAGTCATTTGGTGACAAGTCAGGACTATACGGCGGATGACTCATCAACTCGATGTTTTGGGTGCTCAAAAATGCAGTTGTTTGAGCCGATGTGTGGGAGCTCGCATTGTCGTGGTGAAGAGTGATCGGCCTTCGGCGGTTGGTTTTCCTGATTTCTTGAATGACAACCGGCAAACAAATGGTTGTGTACCACTCAGAATTGACTGTTCTGCGTTGTTCTAGTGGCACGGTTGCGACATGCACAGCTTTTCCGAAAAAACAGGCGACCATTTGCTTGGAAGTGCTTCGTGCGCGAACAACTTTTGTTGGATAGGGCTCATCTTGAAACACCCATACAGTCGACTGCTGTTTACTTTCGGGCTCATACGCGTAAATCCATGATTCATCACCTGTCACGATGTCAAAGACGTGTTTCGAAGCACCGCCATCGTATTTTTTGAGCATTTCCTTCGACCAATCGACACGAGTCTTTTTTTGAGCGATTGACAAATTGTGTGGGATCAATACAAACAAATTTTTTTGACAGTCAAATGTTTATGCAATATTGAATGTATGCTGGTCCCACTAATGCCTAAGGTTGTCTCAATCTCTCGATAGGTCACATGACGATCTTGCAATATCAGTTCGCGCACAGCATCAATGGTTTTCGGAACAACAACTGATGTTGGACGACCTGCACGAAATTCGTCTTGGAGTAAACTACGGCCACGATTGAATTCACCATACCATCGATAAACACTGGTCCTTGATGGAGCTTCATCGGCAAAAATTGAATTAAGTTCATCCATGCACTGTTGCTGAGTTAATCCACGTCGAAAGTTGTAAAAACTAATCGCACGAAAATGTTCACGATTTAATTCCATTTTTGGGCCGAGATAAATCTTTTAAGTTACTGTAAACAACACAAATAGCGCTCGTATGTCAAAACGTTCTGAGTACGTATAACCTCAAAATGTCCAACTTTACGATAGAGCTGTCAGTTGCCAGATTGCAACACCAGGGTTGCCAAATCCCGAAATATAAAAGGCAACCCTCGTATAAGAAACCCAGATAGAAAATAATCTGTCAGTTGTTCTAGTTAAAGTTAAAATTACACACTTCTATTCGTAAAGCTAAAAAGATAGTTATACTTACTCTTTCCTTTACTTATCGCAACGGCTAAAGTTCCAGATGTAAGATAGAGATATATTCAACAAATCAAAATTTAGTATTCAGTTTCAGCTCGTTCTATTCATTGATAAAGTTTGATCAGAACAACATACACCAAATAGGAAAAGAAATAACAGCTAAGTTAATTATTTTGTTATTTTTGTGTACTCTGATAAGCGAAAAGTGAGAAAGGGATTAAAGTTAGATAAAACGTTATATTATAGAAAATATATCACCTTTTGCTTTTGTTTTAACTCGACTTAAAAAAGAGTACTTATAAAACTATTTAAGTTTAGTAAACTTACATATGAGAGGTACAGAGAGAAACAAAATTTATTAATAAAATACTTTTACCAAAAAACTGAATCACACTCTGTGCGCCACGATCGCTGATGATTTTATAGAGTGTTATGTAGACATTATCGATATTAAACGTAATTCTTACTAGCCTCAACCATAGGTAATTATCGGTAACTTTCACCAAAACCATTAACGATAAACATTAACTGACTTTATCAACACTAGGAACATTAATTGGCTTTTAATTTTAAGCATCAAACAAAAAAAAAACGCCAAAATTTGACTAAGCTGGGTCACAGAGATCTTATCACTTACGTTACCACTCCCAGAATAAATTGACCGTTGGTAAAAAAACGTTGTTAGCATCTCCGCTTAGCATCTCATGATCTTAAACACGAAATCTCATTGGTCAGTTAAGAAAATCGATATTCCGCTTAGAAACGGCCGTTAGATCTGCAACGTTCTGGAGAGTTCCATGTGATATTTTAAGCATACAGGGTCGGCGTAAGTGGAAAGAAATGATTAAAAAGAATTTTTGTTAATCGGGTTTTTTAAAAACGCTACAATATAATAATAATAATAATAAAACAAAGAACTATTATTTTAATACTTTATTTATAAACAAAATTTAAAACTAACCTGTTTTATTTAGTTCAAAACATATTTTTTTACATTAATTTTCCTTTTAATAAATTTTCTCTGACAACTATGAAAGTGAAATTTAAATATTATAGTTTACCTGAAAAATTAACTATAGTGCAAAAAATTTGTACTGCAGTAACAAAACTTATAATTAAACTTTTTTTTTATTAAATCAATACAGTTTAATAATAATTATAATTATAAAAAATACAAAATGTAAAATAAATTTAACAAAATTAAAGAATTTAAAATTTGTTAAAACTTTAAAAAAATTAAAAAAAAAGGTCGAAAAACAAAATAAAAAATATTTAAATTCTAATTTTTTCCAAGCTATGACACACTATTTAATAAATTTTGCATCCAATAGGTGGCGCTATAATCGGGTTACGAGTGTTCTAAATAAGCAATTTCAGTCCAATGTTCAGAAACATTATAATTTTTGACAATTGACATTGACATTTATGAACTGTCATTTATTGCAGAATTAAGGATTTTTAGTCCAATCTGCCAAATCGATATAAGTTTTGACAATTGACATTGACATATGTCATTTTTAAACTGAGATTTTTTAAATATTTAAGTTTTTATACATTTTCAATTGTAACATTTGTATCTGTCATTTTTAAAGTATCTTTAATGCTAAAAAAGTGACATTGACATTTGACATTTAGTGTGTAAAACTTTAAAGTATGTAGAATGTTCTAAAATGAGCAATTTTAGTACAAACTCGCGAATCGATTTAATTTTTGACAATTGACATTAATATTTCCGAACTGACATTTATTAGATAATTGAGTATTTGTCCACTTTCAATTGTATCTGTCATTTTTAAAGTTTGCTTGATGCTTAAAAAGTGAATTGACTTTTGACATATGACAGTTGGCATGTAAACCGTAGATTTGACAACTTTAAGACATTATTCCACTTAAAATTTTCTTAAATTGTCGTAAAAAAGAATTTTATATAAATTATTGCAAAAAAATCAAAGAACGTCATTTCGTTACCTATCGGAATATACTAGCTATTATTTTTTCGATAATTTTCCACCTGTTTTTTTAAGGTACATTAATAACATTATGTACATTAGCTAAATGTGTTTTTAAATTTCCTTTTTGTTTAAATTTACGTCCACAAAGATCACAAGAAAACTGAGGTAATTTATTGCACTCGAATTTCACGTGTTTGTATATTGATCCCAAATGTTTATATTTTTTTGGACACATTTTACAAAAAAAACACTGCAAACCTCCTTCTGTTTTTTGGAAATATTTTGAACTATAATCTACAAAAAAATATAAATTTACTCATAAAAATTGTTAAAAATTAAAAAATTTAAACACAAATGAATATAAACTAGAAAAAACAGATAATCGGACCGAGTCAGGGCCGGTTGGAGATATCGTATAAGCGTAAATTAAAAAAAGTTTGTTTTAATAAAATTTATTTAATTGAACATTTTACAATCTTTAATGCCAAAAAAATTCGTTATTTCTTTTTCCACATGAGAAATTTTTTAGATGTCGATGAAGGGTGTATTTTTGATAAAATTTTTTACCACAATTCGGACATTCAAAACTTGGTTCTTTCCCACATTGATACTTTAGATGACTATAAAGATGTGATTTGTGTTTGTACGTTTTATTACACACATTACAACCAAATCTGGTACCTAAAACTATAATTACACTCATAAAAATACACTTTACATATAAATTTGTAATATCTACACAAGATGGCGTAACTGATTGCTTTAATCGATATAATTTTTGACAATTGACATTTATTGGATATATGAGTATTTTTTACATTTCAATTGTGACATTTCTAACAGTTATTTTTAGCGTTCGTTTTATGCTTAAAAAATAAATTGACGTTTGACATATGACATTCAGTGTGTAAACCTTTATAATTAGCAAATTTTGTCCAATAGCCTAAAATGCTATATGACAGTTGACATTTAAATTAAATTATGAACTGACATTTATTTTACATTTGAATATTTTTTACCTTTCTATTGTGACATTTGTAACTGTCATTGTTAAACAGTGACTTGACGTTTGACATTTGACATTTATTATGTCAACTTTGATCAGATTAAATCATTTAGTCAGTGCGCGCATTAAAATCGAATAAAAAAACAGATAAAGATTGTTTAAATTCGTTTTATTTGCAATAAAAATTCAATTTCAATATTATTTTTATTGATTATGTATACGAGTTAGATGCAATTTTAATTTTTGTTTGTGCCAAAATTTTTTTCCGCAATAATAGCAAGTAAATGACTTCATTTTTCCGCATTCGTATTTTAAATGTCTTTTAAGGGATTGATTGTATTTGTAACTTCTACCGCATTGAGTGCAAGGAAATTGATTAAATCCTGAAAATAAATTTAAAAGAATTAAAAAAATTTATTACTTTTTTTAAATTTAAAACACGATTTTCACAGTTTTTTTTATTTTATTAAATTTATCTTGACAACTATAAAGGAGAAATTTAAATGTTATAGTTTACCTGCAAAATTTATAACAGTGAAAAATTCCCCCAGTTTTGGCGTACCTGTCCTTCCGGTTTGTTTTAATATATAAAATGTTTATTTCAAAAAAATTTCGTCTCCCCGTTATTTTTTAAGATTTATTTCAAGGGCACCCTCTTTTTTAATATCTATTATTTGGTGTCAATTTGTGAGTTGCCATGGTTTTTCTACCCCTTAGTAACTGGCTAAGGTTCTTTAACGTGAATAAATAAACTTTCAAGTTTAACAATAAGAGAATTGCGAGAGAGTTGTTAGAGGTCACTCTACTGGTAAATTATGCCCGAGCTCAGCCGTAGAGGGATGATATGTAAGTGAGCCGCGCCACCGACTTAGACGATACAAGCCGGAAACCCCTAGATCGAATAGCATCTAGCAATTCTTCGCAATCGTTGTAAGAGATTAAATAACCGAGTAATAAATTGATCAAGTGATAAACGATAAAGTGAGCTAAATAAAACAAGAATATCAAAACTAGACCCTCCTTTAATGATTTTGAAGAGTAAAAAAAAATATGATCAATTATTACAATTCTGTTGACCCTAACGCTATACAACAAATTCACTATTAAAAGTGGGTTAACTATTTTGTGTGATCACACGCTCTACTTAAGATTAAAATTTACAAACAACAATTGACACTTGAAAGTAAAACAAAATATGTGACAAAATAGTATTGGTAAGGCTTATTAGCTTATCTGATTGATTCCAGAGTTAATCTCTTCCAGTCCTTGGCTTCAGGTGTTCCACAACAATTAGGCCTGAGCCAGAATAATCTAGGCCGTAACAAGAAATCAGCTAATACCATAAATTCAGCCAAGAAATTAAGGCCCGCGCCAAGAAGTTAGGCTCGTTCCAATAACTTAGCCCGTTCCAATAACTTAAGCCCGTTCCAAGAACGTAGGGTTGCGATACTCCGGTCGTGTATGGGAGATTAAATAAATAAACACCGTCGCTGACTGCTCTAAAATGCTATCTACGGTTCACCGTAACCCTAGGGCTGCGCTACTCCGGTCTGGTATGGGAGATTAATAAACGAGTACCTTTGCTGACCTCGCTGTAATTCTATCAACAGAAGATTTCATAATATCGCTCGCAACGAGGCTCCTTTCGAATCAAAATTCACAACTAACAACAAAATGTGATTCCACTAACGATTCGAATGGATAATAAAGGTTTAGTTTCAAAATCCAAAAATAATTGACACGGATGTACCGTGATTTAAAACTTAAACCGAAAAATCTTCTGACACACTCAAACAACTGTTCAGTTCGAAGGCAAATAGCAAAAATGGCTGAGACAATCGATTCTTATCGGCGGAATATGTCACAACGGAATAAGGTCTCTACCCGTTCAATTCTTAACTCCTAAACTACTGGTCTCGTTCGCGTCCGGTCTTTGCTGAGAAAGATGCGCATGTAATCAAACGTTACTGTTGTCAACAAACAGAAGAACAAAGTGACAAACAGCTGTTTACATTCAAAAGAGATAATATTTAAAAGTAATTATAATAACAATAATTGTGACCAGAATATAATAAATAGATGGTGATTATCTATAAACAAACAAAAATCAACTTGTTCTTAATACTAAATGACTCTGTTTAACCCTTAATTATGGTGAAATTTGTATGGTAAGTAATCAATTATGTTTACTTCTAAAACAATTATTCCTAACCTTATTTAGCCCGTAACGAGTAACTAGCACAATACTAAATTTAAAACAAGATTTATAACAATTTTTTTATTTTATTAAATTTTTCTTGACAACAAGGTATAAAGAAGAAATTTAAATTCTATAGTCTACCTGAAAAAACTATTACTGTAAAAAAAATTGTAAAAAATTCGCATTTTCGTGTTATTTTTTTAAATCAAACAATATTTAGCATTTTTTTTGTACCTTATTCCAAAACCAAACTTACTGCAGGTCATTTTAACTTGAAATTAAAAACCACAAAACTTTTAAACTATTTTATTAGGCACAACATATAAAAAAATAATACTAAATCCTCCTAATAATGCATACGCGATAGATGCAATTTTAAAGTTTGGTTATACCAAAAATCAGCTCCACATAGAGTGCAAATAAACGACTTCTTTTTCATACATTCATATTTCAGATGTCTTTTAAGTGATTTATTGTATTTATACGTTCTTCCACATTGAAAACAACGAAATCTTAGAGCTAAAAACCAATTTTCAATCAGAAAACAATTAATAACTTTTATCACCGTAACGGATCCCTCGATTGGCGTAACCGCTAAAATATTGTAGTAAAGAAAATTTGTGATATGATTTTTAATAATTTTATTTATAATTTAGTCACATTTAACACACTAAGCGGTATAGTTAGAGTAAATACAGTAAAATCTAAAAAGTACGTGTTTGATTGATATAAATATTGCTATTATTTTATAATCTAAGATTACTTTACTGAGATATACAAAATGACTAAAATTAATAATTTTAACTTTTTTTAACAGTTTCTGCCTGTATTGTAACTTACCCTACCTTAACTACACAGATTTATAATCACTAAGTTTACTGCTAAATTTTGTTGCTAAAAAATAGCAACTAAATACATTACGTATAAAAAAATAACAGAAAAAACAAGACTAGAAATTTGAAATTGCACTTTAAATATTTTCTATACATTTTTCATCAATATAGAATGAAATTTCATCAATATAGACTAGAAAGTTAATTAAAGATATCTGCATTACCAACAGTTGCAACGAAGTGCTTTGAGCTGAAAAGGAGGTTCGAATCTTATAGAATAAATTATTTTACTAAAGAACTTGAAGACTCATCTGACTGCAAAAAATTCCAAAAGAGACCACGAGCTTGGATCTGGAAGATGAGATTATTAAGATTAACAACCACCAAGAAGAAGACATGGTGAAATACACGCTTATCTAGACACTAAAAGACAAAAAAGCTTCTGGTTATTGTCTATGTCTTTTATAAACAATTTTTCTTATTCCTGTACCTCCACTACTATCTTCTACTTACAAAAAAGCCTTTGGATGTCAGTTACCACCAGAGGTCTTAATAATGAGAAAAAAGGATCTTGATGACACCAAAAGGAAACAAAGAGTATCTGATATGATAAAAGAAGTTCAACCAATGATTTAAAGAATTATCTTCGCAAATAACTGAAGACACCTTTCACTGTTAAAGAAATATAGGAAGAGACCGAAGATCTGGACCTGGAAGATGAGATTATCAAGATCAACAACCACCAAGAAGAAAACTATAGTTAAATACATGCTTTTTTAGACACCAAAAGACAAAAAAGCCTCTGGTTATTGTCTACTTCTTTAACATACATTTTTTCTTATCCTTGTATCTCCACTATTGTCTTCTACTGACACAAAAAGCAGTAGAAAATGTATAAAAACATGCAAAAACTCCTCCAACTTTAAATGAAGCTTCCAACTCTTTTTAAAGCTCAAAAAACTTCTTAAACTTGAAGTCATCTCTGTCCATAAAGCCTTTGGGTGTCAGTTAACACCAGATGTCTTAAAAATGGGAAAGTTAGGATCTTGATGACGTTTTTGACACTAAAAGCAGTACACGAAGATATTAAAAGCAAAAGCATCATTGGATAGTTAAGCATCCAACAAGAAGAGGATATAAACTCTACAAAAAGTCCAAAAATTAACAACATAAGCCTACAAAGATATGATAGAAGAAGTTCCATCAATGATCTAAAGAATTATATCCGCGAAGACACCTCTAAATTTCAAATAAATACAAGAAGAGACCAAAGAAAATGAGACTATAAAGATCAACAACCACCAAGCAGAAGACTTGCTTAGCTAAACCATAAAAGACATTTTCTATACATTTTGTCATCAATATAGAATGAAATTTCATCAATATAGACTAGAAAGTTAATTAAAGATATCTGCATTACCAACAGTTGCAACGAATTGCTTTAAGCTGAAAAAAAAAAAATTCGAATCTAATAGAACGAATTATTTTATGTAATTTTACTGAAGAACTGTAAGACTTCTCTGACTGCCACAAAATACAAAAAGAGAACAAGGATTTGGATCTGGAAGAGGAGATTATTAAGATCAACAACCATCAAGAAGAAGACATGGTGAACTATACGCTTATCTAGATACTAAAAGACAAAAAAAGCTTCTGGTTATTGTCTATGTCTTTTATAAACAATTTTTCTTATTCTTGTACCTCCCCTACTATCTTCTACTTAAAAAAATTCTTTGGATGTCAGTTACCACCAGAGGTCTTAATAATGAGAAAAAAAGGATCTTGATGACACCAAAAGGAAACAAAGAGTATCTGATATGATAAAAGAAGTTCAACCAATGATTTAAAGAATTATCTTCGCAAATAACTGAAGACACCTTTCACTGTTAAAGAAATATAGGAAGAGACCGAAGATCTGGACCTGGAAGATGAGATTATCAAGATCAACAACCACCAAGAAGAAAACTATAGTTAAATACATACTTTTTTAGACACCAAAAGACAAAAAAGCCTCTGGTTATTGTCTACTTCTTTAACATACATTTTTTCTTATCCTTGTATCTCCACTATTGTCTTCTACTGACACAAAAAGCAGTAGAAAATGTATAAAAACATGCAAAAACTCCTCCAACTTTAAATGAAGCTTCCAACTCTTTTTAAAGCTCAAAAAACTTCTTAAACTTGAAGTCATCTCTGTCCATAAAGCCTTTGGGTGTCAGTTAACACCAGATGTCTTAAAAATGGGAAAGTTAGGATCTTGATGACGTTTTTGACACTAAAAGCAGTACACGAAGATATTAAAAGCAAAAGCATCATTGGACACTTAAGCAACCAACAAGAAGAGGATATAAACTCTACAACAAGTCCAAAAATTAACAACATAAGCCTACAAAGATATGATAGAAGAAGTTCCATCAATGATCTACAGAATTATATCCGCGAAGACACCTCTAAATTTCAAATAAATACAAGAAGAGACCAAAGAAAATGAGACTATAAAGATCAACAACCACCAAGCAGAAGACTTGCTTAGCTAAACCATAAAAGACATTTTCTATACATTTTGTCATCAATATAGAATGAAATTTCATCAATATAGACTAGAAAGTTAATTAAAGATATCTGCATTACCAACAGTTGCAACGAATTGCTTTGAGCTGAAAAAAAAAATTTTTACTGAAGAACTTTAAGACTCCTATGACTGCCACAAAATACAACAAGAGAACAAGGATTTGGATCTGGAAGAAGAGATTACTAAGATCAACAACCATCAAGAAGAAGACATGGTGAACTATACGCTTATCTAGATACTAAAAGACAAAAAAAGCTTCTGGTTATTGTCTATGTCTTTTATAAACAATTTTTCTTATTCCTGTACCTCCACTACTATCTTCTACTTACAAAAAAGCCTTTGGATGTCAGTTACCACCAGAGGTCTTAATAATGAGAAAAAAGGATCTTGATGACACCAAAAGGAAACAAAGAGTATCTGATATAATAAAAGAAGTTCCACCAATGATTTAAAGAATTATCTTCGCAAATAACTGAAGACACCTTTCACTGTTAAAGAAATACAAGAAGAGACCGAAGATCTGGACCTGGAAGATGAGATTATCAAGATCAACAACCACCAAGAAGAAAACTATAGTTCAATACATGCTTTTTTAGACACCAAAAGACAAAAAAGCCTCTGGTTATTGTCTACTTCTTTAACATACATTTTTTCTTATCCTTGTATCTCCACTATTGTCTTCTACTGACACAAAAAGCAGTAGAAAATGTATAAAAAAATGCAAAAACTCCTCCAACTTTAAATGAAGCTTCCAACTCTTTTTAAAGCTCAAAAAACTTCTTAAACTTGAAGTCATCTCTGTCCATAAAGCCTTTGGGTGTCAGTTAACACCAGATGTCTTAAAAATGGGAAAGTTAGGATCTTGATGACGTTTTTGACACTAAAAGCAGTACACGAAGATATTAAAAGCAAAAGCATCATTGGATAGTTAAGCATCCAACAAGAAGAGGATATAAACTCTACAAAAAGTCCAAAAATTAACAACATAAGCCTACAAAGATATGATAGAAGAAGTTCCATCAATGATCTAAAGAATTATATCCGCGAAGACACCTCTAAATTTCAAATAAATACAAGAAGAGACCAAAGAAAATGAGACTATAAAGATCAACAACCACCAAGCAGAAGACTTGCTTAGCTAAACCATAAAAGACATTTTCTATACATTTTGTCATCAATATAGAATGAAATTTCATCAATATAGACTAGAAAGTTAATTAAAGATATCTGCATTACCAACAGTTGCAACGAATTGCTTTAAGCTGAAAAAAAAAAAATTCGAATCTAATAGAACGAATTATTTTATGTAATTTTACTGAAGAACTGTAAGACTTCTCTGACTGCCACAAAATACAAAAAGAGAACAAGGATTTGGATCTGGAAGAGGAGATTATTAAGATCAACAACCATCAAGAAGAAGACATGGTGAACTATACGCTTATCTAGATACTAAAAGACAAAAAAAGCTTCTGGTTATTGTCTATGTCTTTTATAAACAATTTTTCTTATTCTTGTACCTCCCCTACTATCTTCTACTTAAAAAAATTCTTTGGATGTCAGTTACCACCAGAGGTCTTAATAATGAGAAAAAAAGGATCTTGATGACACCAAAAGGAAACAAAGAGTATCTGATATGATAAAAGAAGTTCCACCAATGATTTAAAGAATTATCTTCGCAAATAACTGAAGACACCTTTCACTGTTAAAGAAATATAGGAAGAGACCGAAGATCTGGACCTGGAAAATGAGATTATAAAGATCAACAACCACCAAGAAGAAAACTATAGTTAAATACATGCTTTTTTAGACACCAAAAGACAAAAAAGCCTCTGGTTATTGTCTACTTCTTTAACATACATTTTTTCTTATCCTTGTATCTCCACTATTGTCTTCTACTGACACAAAAAGCAGTAGAAAATGTATAGAAACATGCAAAAACTCCTCGAACTTTAAATGATGCTTTCAACCCTTATTAAAGCTCAATAAACTTCTTAAACTTGAAATAATCTCTGTCCATAAAGCCTTTGGGTGTCAGTTAACACCAGATGTCTTAAAAATGGGAAAGTTGGGATCTTGATGACGTTTTTGACAGTACACGAAGATATTAAAACCAATTAATTCTTAAAGGGCTCGATGTCAGGAAGGCTTCTGGTCCAGATGAAATTCCTATTATAGTGCTCAAGGAATGCGCTGATGAGCTAACACCAATATTTTGTAGACTTTTTAACCTATCCTACAAAAAAGGAATATTTCCATCTTGCTGGAAGAAGGCAAGAGTTCAGCCTATACCAAAGAAAGGCAAGAAAACCATGCCAAACAACTATCGACCTGTCGCATTGCTTTCAGTTATATCAAAAGTGATGGAGAAAGCTATTAACCAACAACTTCTAAAGTACCTAGAGGGCCTTAATATTATCAGCGACCATCAGTACGGCTTTCGTAAGTCCAGATCAACAGGGGACCTCCTAGCATATGTCACCCATCTTTGGAGCAACGCAGTCGAACATCATGGGGAGTCCCGGGCTATTGCACTGGACATTTCTAAAGCATTTGATCGTGTCTGGCACGAGGGGCTCCTAAGTAAACTGCGATCCTACGGTATGCCTGGTCGATTCTGTTCATGGCTTTCTAGCTTTCTTCAGGACCGTTCTCTGCAAGTGGCGATTGACGGGTTTCTCTCGGACACCTTTACCATCAATGCTAGTGTTCCTCAGGGGTCCATATTATCCCCAACCCTCTTCTTACTATACATTAACGACCTTCTAGCGAAGACAGAAAATCCAATTTATAGCTTTGCTGACGACAGCACACTTATCTCATCGTTTACTTTGAATTCTCGAACATCGGCTGCTGACGCACATCTTCGCAGACAGCATGAAGTATCTCGACTCACTAAAGACCTGGAAGAAATTTTGTCTTGTGGTGACAGTAACCAAGTCGAATTTAACGCTAAAAAAACCCAGGCAGCAGTTTTCTCTAAGAAGGTTAACATTGCAGAACCAGATATAGTCATGGCAGGACACGCAATTCCACTGGCTTCGTCTATTAACTTACTGGGTGTCAATCTGGGAGGAGATATGTCTTGGCATAATCACGTGGTAACAATCGCCAGGACAGCTTCTCAGAAACTCGGTGTACTTTTCCGTACCAAAAAGCTGTATACACCACAACAACTTTTGACACTCTACAAAGCCCAGATTCGACCACCACTGGAATACTGCTCTCATGTCTGGAGTTCTGCACCGAAGCATACCCTTCGGTTGTTGGATTCCATCCAAAGGAGAGCCATTCGCCTGATTGGTGACCACGAGCTAACCAAGAACCTCGACAGCTTAGAACATCGAAGACAGGTTGGTGATTTAACCCTCTTTTACAAATATTTCCATGGCAAGTGTTCTACTGACATTGCCCGCTTGATTCCACCTAGAGCAATTCAAAGCAGAAATACACGACAAACCACTTCCGCCCATCCCTATGTGGTTCAACTTAACACTCCTCGAACATCATTGTTTAAGAACTCTTTCTTCTGGAGGACATCCTCTTTGTGGAACGGCCTTTCTGAGGCCGTATTTCCCACCGAATATAACCTTCAACGATTCAAGAACAACGCGAATCGCTTTCTTCGCACACGCACCGCTCTCAGAGCGCCTTAAAGGATTTTTCCTGCAGTGCTTGTGCTTGACCATAAAAAAAAAGCATCATTGGACAGTTAAGCAACCAACAAGAAGAGGATATAAACTCTACAAAAAGTCCAAAAATTAACAACATAAGCCTACAAAGATATGATAGAAGAAGTTCCATCAATGATCTAAAGAATTATATCCGCGAAGACACCTCTAAATTTCAAATAAATACAAGAAGAGACCAAAGAAAATGAGATTATAAATATCAACAACCACCAAGCAGAAGACTTGCTTAGCTAAACCATAAAAGACATTTTCTATACATTTTGTCATCAATATAGAATGAAATTTCATCAATATAGACTAGAAAGTTAATTAAAGATATCTGCATTACCAACAGTTGCAACGAATTGCTTTGAGCTGAAAAAAAAATTCGAATCTAATAGAACGAATTATTTTATGTAATTTTACTGAAGAACTTTAAGACTCCTCTGACTGCCACAAAATACAAAAAGAGAACAAGGATTTGGATCTGAAAGAGGAGATTATTAAGATCAACAACCATCAAGAAGAAGACATGGTGAACTATACGCTTATCTAGATACTAAAAGACAAAAAAAGCTTCTGGTTATTGTCTATGTCTTTTATAAACAATTTTTCTTATTCTTGTACCTCCCCTACTATCTTCTACTTAAAAAAATTCTTTGGATGTCAGTTACCACCAGAGGTCTTAATAATGAGAAAAAAAGGATCTTGATGACACCAAAAGGAAACAAAGAGTATCTGATATGATAAAAGAAGTTCAACCAATGATTTAAAGAATTATCTTTGCAAATAACTGAAGACACCTTTCACTGTTAAAGAAATATAGGAAGAGACCGAAGATCTGGACCTGGAAAATGAGATTATAAAGATCAACAACCACCAAGAAGAAAACTATAGTTAAATACATGCTTTTTTAGACACTAAAAGACAAAAAAGCCTCTGGTTATTGTCTACTTCTTTAACATACATTTTTTCTTATCCTTGTATCTCCACTATTGTCTTCTACTGGCACAAAAAGCAGTATAAAATGTACAAAAACATGCAAAAACTCCTCCAACTTTAAATGAACCTTCCAACTCTTTTTAAAGCTCAATAAACTTCTTAAACTTGAAGTCATCTCTGTTCATAAAGCCTTTGGATGTCAGTTAAAACCAGATGTTTTAAAAATGGAAAAATTAGGATCTTGATGACGTTTTTGACACTAAAAGCAGTACACGAAGATATTAAAACCAAAAGCATCATTGGACACTTAAGCAACCAACAAGAAGAGGATATAAACTCTACAACAAGTCCAAAAATTAACAACATAAGCCTACAAAGATATGATAGAAGAAGTTCCATCAATGATCTACAGAATTATATCCGCGAAGACACCTCTAAATTTCAAATAAATACAAGAAGAGACCAAAGAAAATGAGACTATAAAGATCAACAACCACCAAGCAGAAGACTTGCTTAGCTAAACCATAAAAGACATTTTCTATACATTTTGTCATCAATATAGAATGAAATTTCATCAATATAGACTAGAAAGTTAATTAAAGATATCTGCATTACCAACAGTTGCAACGAATTGCTTTAAGCTGAAAAAAAAAAAATTCGAATCTAATAGAACGAATTATTTTATGTAATTTTACTGAAGAACTGTAAGACTTCTCTGACTGCCACAAAATACAAAAAGAGAACAAGGATTTGGATCTGGAAGAGGAGATTATTAAGATCAACAACCATCAAGAAGAAGACATGGTGAACTATACGCTTATCTAGATACTAAAAGACAAAAAAAGCTTCTGGTTATTGTCTATGTCTTTTATAAACAATTTTTCTTATTCCTGTACCTCCACTACTATCTTCTACTTAAAAAAATTCTTTGGATGTCAGTTACCACCAGAGGTCTTAATAATGAGAAAAAAAGGATCTTGATGACACCAAAAGGAAACAAAGAGTATCTGATATGATAAAAGAAGTTCCACCAATGATTTAAAGAATTATCTTCGCAAATAACTGAAGACACCTTTCACTGTTAAAGAAATATAGGAAGAGACCGAAGATCTGGACCTGAAAGATGAGATTATCAAGATCAACAACCACCAAGAAGAAAACTATAGTTAAATACATACTTTTTTAGACACCAAAAGACAAAAAAGCCTCCGGTTATTATCTACTTTTTTAACATACATTTTTTCTTATCCTTGTATCTCCACTATTGTCTTCTACTGACACAAAAAGCAGTAGAAAATGTATAGAAACATGCAAAAACTCCTCGAACTTTAAATGAACCTTCCAACTCTTTTTAAAGCTCAATAAACTTCTTAAACTTGAAGTCATCTCTGTTCATAAAGCCTTTGGATGTCAGTTAAAACCAGATGTTTTAAAAATGGAAAAATTAGGATCTTGATGACGTTTTTGACACTAAAAGCAGTACACGAAGATATTAAAACCAAAAGCATCATTGGACACTTAAGCAACCAACAAGAAGAGGATATAAACTCTACAACAAGTCCAAAAATTAACAACATAAGCCTACAAAGATATGATAGAAGAAGTTCCATCAATGATCTACAGAATTATATCCGCGAAGACACCTCTAAATTTCAAATAAATACAAGAAGAGACCAAAGAAAATGAGACTATAAAGATCAACAACCACCAAGCAGAAGACTTGCTTAGCTAAACCATAAAAGACATTTTCTATACATTTTGTCATCAATATAGAATGAAATTTCATCAATATAGACTAGAAAGTTAATTAAAGATATCTGCATTACCAACAGTTGCAACGAATTGCTTTAAGCTGAAAAAAAAAAAAATTCGAATCTAATAGAACGAATTATTTTATGTAATTTTACTGAAGAACTGTAAGACTTCTCTGACTGCCACAAAATACAAAAAGAGAACAAGGATTTGGATCTGGAAGAGGAGATTATTAAGATCAACAACCATCAAGAAGAAGACATGGTGAACTATACGCTTATCTAGATACTAAAAGACAAAAAAAGCTTCTGGTTATTGTCTATGTCTTTTATAAACAATTTTTCTTATTCTTGTACCTCCCCTACTATCTTCTACTTAAAAAAATTCTTTGGATGTCAGTTACCACCAGAGGTCTTAATAATGAGAAAAAAAGGATCTTGATGACACCAAAAGGAAACAAAGAGTATCTGATATGATAAAAGAAGTTCAACCAATGATTTAAAGAATTATCTTCGCAAATAACTGAAGACACCTTTCACTGTTAAAGAAATATAGGAAGAGACCGAAGATCTGGACCGGGAAGATGAGATTATCAAGATCAACAACCACCAAGAAGAAAACTATAGTTAAATACATGCTTTTTTAGACACCAAAAGACAAAAAAAGCCTCTGGTTATTGTCTACATCTTTCACATTTAATTTTTCTTTGTCTTGTACCTCCATTTACAAAAAAAGCAGAAGAAAATGTATAGAAACATACAAAAACTCCTCAGACTATAAATAAAGCTCTTAAATTCTTTAAAGCTCAATAAACTTTTTAACAATCTTTTTTTCTCTTCTCCTATTCTGGAACCAAACTTTTATAACCCTTCCAGGTAATCCTGTGATTTGTTCTAGATGGATTTGTGTTTGTGGATCAACAAATTGATTCCTATCGAAAGCATCTTGTAAAATTTTCGCTTGTTCTTTATTTATACACGTTCTACTTCTTTGGGAACCATCAGGATTTTGATATCTCAATCCTTTAGCAGATTTTCGATATTTGTACAATTTAGCATTCTGTGATGATGCTGCAGAATTGAGAATTGCTTCTAGTTCAGGAAAAGCTGGTATGCTAAAAACTGATGTAAGATGTTAAAAAAATTCTAATTTAAAAATTGTTACAGATGTACATTTATTTATAAAAAATTAATAATAAAGCTGTTTAACATTCAAGTTTAAGAAAAATGTATAAAGGATACAAAGGTGTGATTTTATTGGTGAAAAAAATTGAACAAATTTTCTAGTTTTCCTTTATTTCGATGCTTTGTGTTTTACAAAATATTTCATCTCACATTTTTACGTACATCGTTAAACGTTTATTAGGTTGGTAACTGTCAAAAGTCAGGCTGTCAAACATCATACTACCAACTGTGAAACTTCAAATTATGAAACATATAAATGTCAAGTTGTCAAATGTCATAATATTTAGGATTATTTCACCAAGTGTCCAATTTTGTAACGTCAGATTGTCAAACTTTAAAGTAACGAACATAATTACTTTAAAAGCTATGATAGTAGATGTCAAGCTGTCAAATGTGATGTTGATAAATGTCAAGCTATAAAAAGTGATACTTACGAATGTTATAATGTCAATTGTCACGCTGTTAAATATTATTTTGAGAAATGTCATACTGTTTAACATTGGCCTGTCAAATTATAAAACCAAACTTCTGTCAAAGCTTTTGCTGAAAAATGTCAAGCTGACAATCGTCTGACTGTTAAACATAAAACCGTCATACTTCAAATGGCTAAGCTGAGAAATGTCAAGGTGTTAAACGTGTTACCTACGTCAAACATCATGATGTCAAATGGCCTTTTTTTTATAGGATCTTTTTGTCAAATGTCTTACTCTTTAAAGTCAGTCTGACAAACTTCAAATTATAAAATATAATTCTGACAAAAGGTATGCTATTAAATGTCAAGCTGTCAAATGTGATGTTGATAAATGTCAAGCTATAAAAAGTGATACTTACGAATGTTATAATGCCAATTGTCACGCTGTTAAATATTATTTTGAGAAATGTCATACTGTTTAACATTGGTCTGTCAAATTATAAAACCAAACTTCTGTCAAAGCTTTTGCTGAAAAATGTCAAGCAGACAACCATCTGACTGTCAAACATAAAACCGTCAAACTTCAAATGGCTAAGCTGAGAAATGTCAAGGTGTTAAACGTGTTACCTTCGTCAAACATCATGATGTCAAATGGCCTTTTTTATAGGATCTTTTTGACAAATCTCTTACTCTTTAAAGTCAGCCTGACAAACTTTAAATTATAAAATATAATTCTGACAAAAGGTATGCTATTAAATGTCAAGCTGTCAAATGTGATGTTGAAAAATGTCAAGCTATAAAAAGTGATACTTACGAATGTTATAATGTCAATTTTCACGCTGTTAAATATTATTTTGAGAAATGTCATACTGTTTAACATTGGCCTGTCAAATTATAAAACCAAACTTCTGTCAAAGCTTTTGCTGAAAAATGTCAAGCTGACAACCGTCTGATTGTCAAACATAAAACCGTCAAACTTCAAATGGCTAAGCTGAGAAATGTCAAGGTGTTAAACGTGTTACCTACGTCAAACATCATGATGTCAAATGGCCTTTTTTATAGGATCTTTTTGACAAATGTCTTACTCTTTAAAGTCAGTCTGACAAACTTCAAATTATAAAATATAATTCTGACAAAAGGTATGCTATTAAATGTCAAGCTGTCAAATGTGATGTTGATAAATGTCAAGCTATAAAAAGTGATACTTACGAATGTTATAATGTCAATTGTCACGCAGTTAAATATTATTTTGAGAAATGTCATACTGTTTAACATTGGTCTGTCAAATTATAAAACCAAACTTCTGTCAAAGCTTTTGCTGAAAAATGTCAAGCTGACAACCGTCTGATTGTCAAACATAAAACCGTTAAACTTCAAATGGCTAAGCTGAGAAATGTCAAGGTGTTAAACGTGTTACCTACGTCAAACATCATGATGTCAAATGGCCTTTTTTTATAGGATCTTTTTGACAAATGTCTTACTCTTTAAAGTCAGTCTGACAAACTTCAAATTATAAAATATAATTCTGACAAAAGGTATGCTATTAAATGTCAAGCTGTCAAATGTGATGTTGATAAATGTCAAGCTATAAAAAGTGATACTTACGAATGTTATAATGTCAATTGTCACGCAGTTAAATATTATTTTGAGAAATGTCATACTGTTTAACATTGGTCTGTCAAATTATAAAACCAAACTTCTGTCAAAGCTTTTGCTGAAAAATGTCAAGCTGACAACCGTCTGATTGTCAAACATAAAACCGTCAAACTTCAAATGGCTAAGCTGAGAAATGTCAAGGTGTTAAACGTGTTACCTACGTCAAACATCATGATGTCAAATGGCCTTTTTTTATAGGATCTTTTTGACAAATGTCTTACTCTTTAAAGTCAGTCTGACAAACTTCAAATTATAAAATATAATTCTGACAAAAGGTATGCTATTAAATGTCAAGCTGTCAAATGTGATGTTGATAAATGTCAAGCTATAAAAAGTGATACTTACGAATGTTATAATGTCAATTGTCACGCAGTTAAATATTATTTTGAGAAATGTCATACTGTTTAACATTGGTCTGTCAAATTATAAAACCAAACTTCTGTCAAAGCTTTTGCTGAAAAATGTCAAGCTGACAACCGTCTGATTGTCAAACATAAAACCGTCAAACTTCAAATGGCTAAGCTGAGAAATGTCAAGGTGTTAAACGTGTTACCTACGTCAAACATCATGATGTCAAATGGCCTTTTTTTATAGGATCTTTTTGACAAATGTCTTACTCTTTAAAGTCAGTCTGACAAACTTCAAATTATAAAATATAATTCTGACAAAAGGTATGCTATTAAATGTCAAGCTGTCAAATGTGATGTTGATAAATGTCAAGCTATAAAAAGTGATACTTACGAATGTTATAATGTCAATTGTCACGCTGTTAAATATTATTTTGAGAAATGTCATACTGTTTAACATTGGTCTGTCAAATTATAAAACCAAACTTCTGTCAAAGCTTTTGCTGAAAAATGTCAAGCTGACAACCGTCTGATTGTCAAACATAAAACCGTCAAACTTCAAATGGCTAAGCTGAGAAATGTCAAGGTGTTAAACGTGTTACCTACGTCAAACATCATGATGTCAAATGGCCTTTTTTTATAGGATCTTTTTGACAAATGTCTTACTCTTTAAAGTCAGTCTGACAAACTTCAAATTATAAAATATAATTCTGACAAAAGGTATGCTATTAAATGTCAAGCTGTCAAATGTGATGTTGATAAATGTCAAGCTATAAAAAGTGATACTTACGAATGTTATAATGTCAATTGTCACGCAGTTAAATATTATTTTGAGAAATGTCATACTGTTTAACATTGGTCTGTCAAATTATAAAACCAAACTTCTGTCAAAGCTTTTGCTGAAAAATGTCAAGCTGACAACCGTCTGACTGTCAAACATAAAACCGTCAAACTTCAAATGGCTAAGCTGAGAAATGTCAAGGTGTTAAACGTGTTACCTACGTCAAACATCATGATGTCAAATGGCCTTTTTTATAGGATCTTTTTGACAAATGTCTTACTCTTTAAAGTCAGTCTGACAAACTTCAAATTATAAAATATAATTCTGACAAAAGGTATGCTATTAAATATCAAGCTGTCAAATGTGATGTTGATAAATGTCAAGCTATAAAAAGTGATACTTACGAATGTTATAATGTCAATTGTCACGCTGTTAAATATTATTTTGAGAAATGTCATACTGTTTAACATTGGTCTGTCAAATTATTAAACCAAACTTCTGTCAAAGCTTTTGCTGAAAAATGTCAAGCTGACAACCGTCTGACTGTCAAACATAAAACCGTCAAACTTCAAATGGCTAAGCTGAGAAATGTCAAGGTGTTAAACGTGTTACCTACGTCAAACATCATGATGTCAAATGGCCTTTTTTTATAGGATCTTTTTGTCAAATGTCTTACTCTTTAAAGTCAGTCTGACAAACTTCAAATTATAAAATATAATTCTGACAAAAGGTATGCTATTAAATGTCAAGCTGTCAAATGTGATGTTGATAAATGTCAAGCTATAAAAAGTGATACTTACGAATGTTATAATGCCAATTGTCACGCTGTTAAATATTATTTTGAGAAATGTCATACTGTTTAACATTGGTCTGTCAAATTATAAAACCAAACTTCTGTCAAAACTTTTGCTGAAAAATGTCAAGCTGACAACCGTCTGACTGTCAAACATAAAACCGTCAAACTTCAAATGGCTAAGCTGAAAAATGTCAAGGTGTTAAACGTGTTACCTACGTCAAACATCATGATGTCAAATGGCCTTTTTTTATAGGATCTTTTTGTCAAATGTCTTACTCTTTAAAGTCAGTCTGACAAACTTCAAATTATAAAATATAATTCTGACAAAAGGTATGCTATTAAATGTCAAGCTGTCAAATGTGATGTTGATAAATGTCAAGCTATAAAAAGTGATACTTACGAATGTTATAATGCCAATTGTCACGCTGTTAAATATTATTTTGAGAAATGTCATACTGTTTAACATTGGTCTGTCAAATTATAAAACCAAACTTCTGTCAAAGCTTTTGCTGAAAAATGTCAAGCTGACAACCGTCTGATTGTCAAACATAAAACCGTCAAACTTCAAATGGCTAAGCTGAAAAATGTCAAGGTGTTAAACGTGTTACCTTCGTCAAACATCATGATGTCAAATGGCCTTTTTTATAGGATCTTTTTGACAAATCTCTTACTCTTTAAAGTCAGCCTGACAAACTTTAAATTATAAAATATAATTCTGACAAAAGTTATGCTATTAAATGTCAAGCTGTCAAATGTGATGTTGAAAAATGTCAAGCTATAAAAAGTGATACTTACGAATGTTATAATGCCAATTGTCACGCTGTTAAATATTATTTTGAGAAATGTCATACTGTTTAACATTGGTCTGTCAAATTATAAAACCAAACTTCTGTCAAAACTTTTGCTGAAAAATGTCAAGCTGACAACCGTCTGACTGTCAAACATAAAACCGTCAAACTTCAAATGGCTAAGCTGAAAAATGTCAAGGTGTTAAACGTGTTACCTACGTCAAACATCATGATGTCAAATGGCCTTTTTTTATAGGATCTTTTTGTCAAATGTCTTACTCTTTAAAGTCAGTCTGACAAACTTCAAATTATAAAATATAATTCTGACAAAAGGTATGCTATTAAATGTCAAGCTGTCAAATGTGATGTTGATAAATGTCAAGCTATAAAAAGTGATACTTACGAATGTTATAATGCCAATTGTCACGCTGTTAAATATTATTTTGAGAAATGTCATACTGTTTAACATTGGTCTGTCAAATTATAAAACCAAACTTCTGTCAAAGCTTTTGCTGAAAAATGTCAAGCTGACAACCGTCTGATTGTCAAACATAAAACCGTCAAACTTCAAATGGCTAAGCTGAGAAATGTCAAGGTGTTAAACGTGTTACCTACGTCAAACATCATGATGTCAAATGGCCTTTTTTATAGGATCTTTTTGACAAATGTCTTACTCTTTAAAGTCAGTCTGACAAACTTCAAATTATAAAATATAATTCTGACAAAAGGTATGCTATTAAATGTCAAGCTGTCAAATGTGATGTTGATAAATGTCAAGCTATAAAAAGTGATACTTACGAATGTTATAATGCCAATTGTCACGCTGTTAAATATTATTTTGAGAAATGTCATACTGTTTAACATTGGTCTGTCAAATTATAAAACCAAACTTCTGTCAAAGCTTTTGCTGAAAAATGTCAAGCTGACAACCGTCTGATTGTCAAACATAAAACCGTCAAACTTCAAATGGCTAAGCTGAGAAATGTCAAGGTGTTAAACGTGTTACCTACGTCAAACATCATGATGTCAAATGGCCTTTTTTATAGGATCTTTTTGACAAATGTCTTACTCTTTAAAGTCAGTCTGACAAACTTCAAATTATAAAATATAATTCTGTCAAAAGGTATGCTATTAAATGTCAAGCTGTCAAATGTGATGTTGATAAATGTCAAGCTATAAAAAGTGATACTTACGAATGTTATAATGTCAATTGTCACGCTGTTAAATATTATTTTGAGAAATGTCATACTGTTTAACATTGGTCTGTCAAATTATAAAACCAAACTACTGTCAAAGCTTTTGCTCAAAAATGTCAAGCTGACAACCGTCTGATTGTCAAACATAAAACCGTCAAACTTCAAATGGCTAAGCTGAGAAATGTCAAGGTGTTAAACGTGTTACCTACGTCAAACATCATGATGTCAAATGGCCTTTTTTATAGGATCTTTTTGACAAATGTCTTACTCTTTAAAGTCAGTCTGACAAACTTCAAATTATAAAATATAATTCTGACAAAAGGTATGCTATTAAATGTCAAGCTGTCAAGTGTGATGTTGACAAGTGTCAAGCTATAAAAAGTGATACTTACGAATGTTATAATGTCATTTGTCACGCTGTTAAATATTATTTTGAGAAATGTCATACTGTTTAACATTGGTCTGTCAAATTATAAAACCAAACTTCTGTCAAAGCTTTTGCTGAAAAATGTCAAGCTGACAACCGTCTGACTGTCAAACATAAAACCGTCAAACTTCAAATGGCTAAGCTGAGAAATGTCAAGGTGTTAAACGTGTTACCTACGTCAAACATCATGATGTCAAATGGCCTTTTTTATAGGATCTTTTTGACAAATCTCTTACTCTTTAAAGTCAGCCTGACAAACTTTAAATTATAAAATATAATTCTGACAAAAGGTATGCTATTAAATGTCAAGCTGTCAAATGTGATGTTGAAAAATGTCAAGCTATAAAAAGTGATACTTACGAATGTTATAATGTCAATTTTCACGCTGTTAAATATTATTTTGAGAAATGTCATACTGTTTAACATTGGCCTGTCAAATTATAAAACCAAACTTCTGTCAAAGCTTTTGCTAAAAAATGTCAAGCTGACAACCGTCTGACTGTCAAACATAAAACCGTCAAACTTCAAATGGCTAAGCTGAGAAATGTCAAGGTGTTAAACGTGTTACCTACGTCAAACATCATGATGTCAAATGGCCTTTTTTATAGGATCTTTTTGACAAATGTCTTACGCTTTAAAGTCAGTCTGACAAACTTCAAATTATAAAATATAATTCTGAGAAAAGGTATGCTATTAAATGTCAAGCTGTCAAACTTGATACTGACAAATGTCAAACGTGATACTTACAAATATCATAATGTCAATCTCCATGCTGTTAGAGATCATTTTGAGGAATATTAAACTGTCTAAAGTTGATCTGTCAAACTTTAAATTAGAAAACTAACTTCTGTCAAAGCTCAGCTGACAAATGTCAAACGTCATGCTGTTAAAGGTTAAATGTCTAACGTCAGGCTGTTTAACGTTGATCTGTCACACTTAAAATTATAAAAGAAACTTTTGTCAAAACATCTGCCTGCAAATGTCAAGCTGTCAAAAATGAGTAAATCGACACAAACCTAATCTAACTTGTACGTAAAACGATCAACTTACATACTTATTTCTATAATGGTAAAATTAAAAACCCGTACAATAAATAAATTAAATAAATACATAAAAATTTAATAAGATTCTGGATGAACTTTCATAACATGTTGATTCAGTCTATCTCTTCTTTTAAATTTTTTGAAACACAACTCACAACTAAATCTAGCTTCTATGCACTGTTGATGTAAGTGTGAAGATAGAGATTCTTTATTTTTATATGTACGATGACATCTGGGGCACGGATAACGAAGAACTAAAATTTTTATAGGTTAGTTTCAAGAAAACAAACAAAAAATTATATAACTAATATCATTCTTGTTTTGAAATGAAGAGTTATGATTAAAAATGCTATTGTCAAATGTCAACAGCGTACGTCAGTTGTCAAATATAGACGTCAATTGTCAAATACAAATGTCAAAGGCGTTTAAAAATAATACTTTTTGTTATAACAAAAAAGCATATCTAAGTAGAAATATTTTTTATCACTAATTTACATATAGTTTACAAAATCTAGTTCAGACGATTTTCCTGCATGTTTTTGTGATATATGTCGTCTTAAATTTCCTTTAACCTTAGTTTTATATGAACATTTATCACATTGTAAATTCGCTTCTTTGCCACATTCGTGTTTTAAATGGTTACGAAGTGAAGTATATCTTTTATAACGTTTGTTGCACTGCGGACAATAACAACCTTGACAGTTTGTGTGATGTTCATCTAATACTTCTCGACTTTGAAAAGTCTTTTGACAATTTCGACATTTGAGAATACCTACAAATGATTGTAAGTTAGTGTCAAATTAAAAACGTATTTTAAGATAATTCTTACCAATATTTAGTTAAAATTTTCAGGAATACCAACTTATAATTATATCACTGTTGACACTTGTTTGACATATGTCAAATCACGTTAGTCACGAAAACAAACAATGTCACAAATCACGAACACCAACTGTTGTTAGTTCTGTCTTATAAACACAGATTACGAGTACCAACTATTAAAAACTTATAAAGTGTCAAGAAACATAACTATTACCAACTACTAAAAAGTTTAAAAACACATTTAAATAGGCTCAAAGAACCTAGAGATGAGAGAGAGTTTCCTCTACCTGATGAAAAATAAAAAAATTGCTGTTTGGGCCAAACGTCACAGGCTTTTAAAAAAAGAAGTGACAGCAGTATGAAATTGGCAACACTGTGATGTTGACAGCTGTCAGGGCTCCAGCACTATCTCTAGGTGATTTTTGCAACTGTTAAAAAATGTGTGAAAGGCCAAAAAGATGACAGAGAGTGCCGTCTACGTCGTAACAAATTAAAAAAGTGACTGCTTGGGCAAACGTCATTTAAAAAAAAATGGCAATCGTGTGAAGTTGTCACCACTGTGAAGTTGGCACCACTATGTCTGTCAAGAGCTCAAGCTCCAGTGCTTTGCACCTTTACAAAAGTAAGGGTAGGTTTAAAATTTGAGCTTGTAAGCAGCTTTGTATATCTTCTTGGACATAAACATAGATTACAAGTACTAACTTATAGAATGTCAAATAACTCCTAAAAAATATATAGATCGATCGACAGTTCTTTGACATGTGCATAAATCACACTTATCGATTATTTAAAACCCTCGGAAAACTTACCTACTCATTGAAACATCAGTCATGATTGACACTTCTTTGACATATCAATCTTACCAACCCAATAAAACTTAAATCGCAACTGACACTTCTTTGACATATGCGTAAATCATTGTCATTTTGACTTCTTTGACATCATTCTGCCAACTGTTTTTTAGGCAAATGCTATTAAAAATCAAATTGTCAAATTTCAAATTATAAAATATACTTCTGTCAAAATATGTTTTGACAAATGTTAAGCTGTCGAACATGGTGCTGACAAATGTCATATTGTCCGATGCCATGATTTTAAATGTCATGCTGTTAAAGATCATTTTGACATATCACTTATTGTCTAACGTAAGACTTGTCAAACTTTAAGTTATAAAACAAACTTCAGCTGACAAATGTTATTCTTTCAAAAGTAATGTTGACAAAGGTCATAATGTCTAACGTCATGCTGTCCAATGTCATGCATCACTTTGACAAACATCGTACTGTCTAATGCCAGACAGTAAAGTTCAAATTATAAAAGATATTTTTGTCAAAGATTATGCTGACAAATGTCAAGCTGTCAAATGTCAAGCTATCAAACGTTATCCTGACAGATTTCAAGCTTTCAAACGTTATCCTGACAGATTATAAGCTTTCAAACGTTATCTTGACAGATGTCAAGCGGCCAAACTTAAGGCTGACAAAAGTGAAGTTTCCAAACATAATGCTGACAAGTGTCATAATCTCAAACTGTCAAATGGTGTGTTTTTAAATGCCATACTAAATTTTTTTTGTCGTAAAACATGATCTTTAAGATCATTTTGACAAATGACTTATTGTCTAACGTAAGACTTGTCAAACTTTAAACCATAAAACAAACTTAAGCTGACAAGTGCCATTCTGTCAAAAGTAATGTTGACAAATGTCATACTGTCTAACGTCAAGCTGTCAAATGTCATGCATTTTAAGATCACTTTGACAAACATCGTACTGTCTAATGCCAGACCGTAAAATTCAAATTATAAAACATATTTTTGTCAAAGATTATGCTGACAAATGTTAAGCTGTCAAACGTGATGCTATCAAATGTCAAGCTTTCAAACGTTATCCTGACAGATGTCAAGCTTTTAAACGTTATCCTGACAGTTGTTAAGCTTTCAAACGTTATCCTGACAGATGTCAATCTTTCAAACGTTATCCTGACAGATGTCAAGCGGCCAAGCTTAAGGCTGACAAAAGTGAAGCTCCCAAACATAATGCTGACAAGTTTCATAATCTCAAACTGTCAAATGGTGTGTTTTTAAATGCCATACTAATTTTTTTTTGTCGTAAAACATGATCTTTAAGATCATTTTAACAAATGACTTATTGTCCAACGTAAGACTTGTCAAACTTTAAACCATAAAACAAACTTAAGCTGACAAATGCCATTCTGTCAAAAGTAATGTTGACAAATGTCATAATGTCTAACGTCATGCCATCAAATGTCATGTATTTTAAGATCACTTTGACAAACATAGTACTGTCTAATGCCAGACCGTAAAGTTCAAATTATAAAACATATTTTTGTCAAAGATTATGCTGACAAATGTCAAGCTGTCAAGCGTGATGCTGTCAAATTTCAAGCTTTTAAACGTTATCTTGACAGATGTCAAGCTTTTAAACGTTATCCTGACAGTTGTTAAGCTTTCAAACGTTATCCTGACAGATGTCAATCTTTCAAACGTTATCCTGACAGATGTCAAGCGGCCAAGCTTAAGGCTGACAAAAGTAAAGCTCCCAAACATAATGCTGACAAGTTTCATAATCTCAAACTGTCAAATGGTGTGTTTTTAAATGCCATACTAATTTTTTTTTGTCGTAAAACATGATCTTTAAGATCATTTTAACAAATGACTTATTGTCTAACGTAAGACTTGTCAAACTTTAAACCATAAAACAAACTTAAGCTGACAAATGCCATTCTGTCAAAAGTAATGTTGACAAATGTCATAATGTCTAACGTCATGCCATCAAATGTCATGTATTTTAAAATCACTTTGACAAACATAGTACTGTCTAATGCCAGACCGTAAAGTTCAAATTATAAAACATATTTTTGTCAAAGATTATGCCGACAAATGTCGAGCTGTCAAACGTGATGCTGTCAAATGTCAAGCTTACAAACGTTATCCTGACAGATGTTAAGCTTTCAAACGTTTTTCTGACAGTTGTTAAGCTTTTAAACGTTATCCTGACAGATGTCCACCTTTTAAACTTTATCCTGACAGATGTCAAGCGGCCAAACTTAAGCCTGACAAAAGTGAAGTTTCCAAACATAATGCTGACAAGTGTCATAATCTCAAACTGTCAAATGGTGTGTTTTTAAATGCCATACTAAATTTGTTTTGTCGTAAAACATGATCTTTAAGATAATTTTGACAAATGACTTATTGTCTAACGTAAGACTTGTGAAACTTTAAACCATGAAACAAACTTAAGCTGACAAATGCCATTCTGTCAAAAGTAATGTTGACAAATGTCATAATGACTAACGTCATGCTGTTAAATGTCATGTATTTTAAGATCACTTTGACAAACATCGTACTGTCTAATGCCAGGCCGTAAAGTTCAAATTATAAAACATTTTTTTGTCAAAGATTATGCTGACAAATGTCAAGCTGTCAAATGTGATGCTGTCAAATTTCAAGCTTTTAAACGTTATCTTGACAGATGTCAAGCTTTCAAACGTTATCCTGACAGTTGTTAAGCTTTCAAACGTTATCCTGACAGATGTCAACCTTTCAAACGTTATCCTGACTGATGTCAAGCGGCCAAACTTAAGGCTGACAAAAGTGAAGCTCCCAAACATAATGCTGACAAGTGTCATAATCTCAAACTGTCAAATGGTGTGTTTTTAAATGCCATACCAGTTTTTTTTTGTTGTAAAACATGATCTTTATAAAATAGATTTAAATAAACACAAAAATTATGAAGAAACATATTTTTATTGCACCCAAAACAACGAACAATTAAAGATTCGTAAATTATATCAAAAACATCAAATTATTTTGTGCGATTTTTCATTTTTTAAAATCCTTTAATCTATTAGCATGTTTGTTGAACATATGATACTGCATTTCTTGCTTATAATAAAATTTATGATTACAATAAGCACAAACAACATTCTTCGGTTTCCCACATTCAACTCTCTGGTGTCTTCTTAGTGTCGATAACAGTTTGTATGTTTTTCCACAAACTTCGCATTTAAAAATCGCTACAAAACAAACAACAATTAAATCTAAATATCAACATTTTCTTATTTATTGTCGTTCAACGCAAATGAATGATACTTGATAATATGTTGTTTAAGATTGTTGCTTCGAGTGGAAGAATAATCGCAAAAATTGCATTTTTTATTTTTGGGTTTCCCACAATCTGTAATTTGATGGCATCTTAACGTGTTATGATTTTTAAATGTTTTATTACAACCTTTGCAAACTATTGCATACAATCCTAAAAAAATTATAAACCATCAAAAAAAAAACAATTTTATATTCCCACCAAAGCACATAAACGCCAGTAAACATTTACACAACACAACAACTTTAAATTTTAACCAAAAAAATATATTATTTATTAATAAATACAATAAATAATCATTTAACATAATTTTCTACCATGTTTTAATTTCATATGTTTAATGAAACTAATTTTTTGTTTTCCTTTATAAGAACATTCTTTACATTCGAATTGATGTTCTATACCGCATTCCCATTTAAGATGCTTATATAGAGAACTTCTGTGTTTATAAAATTTTCCACAACGTTCACACCGATGTGACGCATCTAAAAATCAAATATTTTAACAATAGAATAAAATTTGCACAGAAACAAAAATAATAAAATTAGCAACATTCAAAGCAATCTGGCAACGCTGCTCTGTTTTCCTTGGTAAAGTACGTTTACACCATAAATGCAAGCCTTTAGGATATGTTATCTCTATCGCGCCGTTAGCTTAATTGACTGTTGAGTAGTACAGTACTTCTTTTTATTCCAAGGGTCAGTTGTACTTTTCTGACACACCTCGTATATGCCTATTAAATAAGACAATACATATATTTCTATCAAGTGTACCAACAGATACTTGTCCATTAGGTGAACAAATAGAGATTGGTCCAACTAGTTGGACAATAGGTTTTTGTCCATCAAGTGTTCAAATAGAGATTGGTCCAACTAGTTTGCCAATAGATTTTTGTCCAAGAAGTGTATATACCAACATATATTTGTCCAATAGATACTTGTCCATTAAGTGTTCAAATAGATATGGGTCCAAATATTTTGCCCATAGATTTTTGTCCAATACGTATACCAACATATATTTGTCCATCAAGTGTTCAAATAGAGATTGGTCCAACTAGTTTGCCAATAGATTTTTGTCCAAGAAGTGCACCATCATATATTTGTCCATCAAGTGTTTAACTAGTTTGCCCATAGATTTTTGTCCAATACGTATACCAACATATATTTGTCCCTCGAGTGGTCTAAAAGATGTTGGTTCCAATAGTTTGCCAATAGATTTTTGTTCATTAACGGTACCAACAGATATTTGTCCATCGAACGTTCTAAACGATGTTTGTTCAAATAGTTAGCCAATCGATTTTTGTCCAACAACGGTACCAACAGATATTTGTCCATCAAGTGTTCAAATAGATATTGGTCCAACTAAATTGTAAATATATATATGAATAAAATGTGTACCAACAAATATTCGTCCATCAAGTGCTGAAATAGATATTAGTCCAACTAGTTTGCTAATAGATTTTTGTCTAAAGAGGCCATCCAGTTAAAACGGATATTGAAACAACTAGTCAGCCAAGAGATTTTTGTCCAACAAGTGTACCAACATATAATCTTCCATCAGATAGTTGTCCATAAAGTGTTGACATAGATGTAGGTCCAACTAGTTTGACCATAAATTTTTATCTAACAAGTATACCAACAGATAGTTGTTCAGTATTGTTCAATTAGAGATTAGTCAAAAAGCTAGCCAATAGATTTTTCTCCAACAAGTATATAAACAGATATTTGTCCAATAGTGTTCAATTAGAGATTGTTTCAACTAGTTAGCCAATGGATTTTTGTCCAAAAAGTGTACCAATATATTCTTATCCATGAAGTGTTCAACAAGATATTGGTCCAAATAGGGGGCCAATAAATTTTTTTCCAACAAGTGTATCAATATATATTTGTCCACTAGTGTTCAATTAAAGATTGGTTCACCTAGTAAGCAAACAAATCTTTGTCCAACAATTGTACCAACACATATTTGTTAGGGTATCTGTATTACCGACAGATTTATGACCTGTCACAACAAAGACTGACAGATGACGTTAAATAATAATATCTGCATTACCGACATTAACAAAAACTGGGAACTCTTTACCCACATTAAAAAATACAAACGTCATAACACAGACTGACATATGACGTTAAATAAGGCTATCTGTATTACCGACATTAATACAAACTGACATATGACGTAAAAATATAGTATCTGTATTACCGACATTAAAACAAACTGTCGTTAGTTATTACCAACCCATATTACCAACCAATATACAGATTGACTTTTGACGTTCCTAGATGGAATCTGCATTATCTACTTCGCCAGTGGTTTCTGGTAAAATAAAACTAATTAAATACATACTTAACACTTTATTAACACTTTATTAATACAATTGCAAGTAAAACAAACAAAACTAAAATGAGTGCATCAAGTTGAGATTTATATACAGAACTCTGAATATGATTACAAATCTTTAAATACAACAAAAAGAGATTCTTCAATAAGTGTAATTATGGACCCTTCGGTTACTATACATCGCTATATTTTGCTTAGAAATGAATCTTTGAACAGCTCTTTGATCATGTTTCATTTTCAAATGCACAAGCAATTCTTGTTTGTAATAAAACCGTTTCGGACATTCATCACAAAAGAACGATTTTTCTTTACCACATTCCACTGTTTGGTGACGTCTTAAATTTTTTTTTAGAGTGTATGATTTGCCACAGGTCATACAGTAAAATCGTATACGGCCTACAAAAAGAAAAATCAGCAAAAGTCTATGAATCTTTGATCAAATTTAACTAGAAATTAGGTACATATAACTTTTTATTAAATATTTACCAGTACTACACATAGCAAACTATCTCTAAGGAGCTTAATAAACTTGCTTATAGGAAGGACTCAAGGATAAGAGTTACTGCGATACTACAAAATAAGAGTTTTATATGCAGCAAGCTCTTAAAGATGTCACAGGTGATGTTACAAGAGGTCACATCTTCAAGAAGAAAGTAACTTTGCATGTAGAACCACCGGCAACATCTTTAGAAGACCTCTAACCACTATTATATGTTTAATACCAGCCTCGCGATGTTAGAAGTGAATTTTCTGGTCTCTTGGTCTCTAAAAGCTTTTTTAATACTATTAACATCTTTTTATTTCCAAGAAAAATGTTGTTAGATAAAGATAACAGCCTTGCGATGTTAGGGGTGAATTTTCTGGTCTGTTGGTCTCTGCGAGCTTTCTTAATACTGTTAACATCTTCTTATTGCCAAGGAAGATATTGCTAGATAAAGATAACACCTTATGCAGCACCTTCAAGACATGAAGAAGTCTCCTCAAGTAAAAAGTTTGTTTCTAAAGACATAACTTCAAGATTTTATAAACTCCTGGACTAAAGTCCAACAAAATCAAGTCAAAACAATGTGTTTTTGCTCCTTCACTTAGTTCGTTCTCTCAAAAGGTTTAATATCAGCGCCATGTTGTTTATGACGCTACAAGAGGTCGCCTCTTCAAAAAGAAAGTGACTCTTCATGTAGAACCACCAGCAACATCTTCAGAAGGCCTCCAACCACTATTAAATGTTTAATACCAGCCTTGCGATGTTAGGGGTGAATTTTCTGGTCTCTTGGTCTCTAAAAGCTTTCTTAATACTATTAACATCTTTTTATTTCCAAGAAAGATGTTGTTAGATAAGGATAACAGCCTTGCGATGTTAGGGGTGAATTTTCTGGTCTGTTGGTCTCTGCGAGCTTTCTTAATACTGTTAACATCTTCTTATTGCCAAGGAGGATATTGCTAGATAAAGATAACACCTTATGCAACACCTTCAAGAGATGAAGAAGTCTCCTCAAATAAAAAGTTTGTTTCTAAAGACATAACTTCAAGATTTTATAAACTCCTGGACTAAAGTCCAACAAAATCAAGTCAAAACAATGTGTTTTTGCTCTTGCACTTAGTTCGTTCTCTCAAAAGGTTTAATATCAGCGCCATGTTGTTTATGACGCTACAAGAGGTCGCCTCTTCAAAAAGAAAATGACTCTTCATGTAGAACCACCAGCAACATCTTCAGAAGGCCTCTAACCACTATTAAATGTTTAATACCAGCCTTACGATGTTAGGGGTGAATTTTCTGGTCTCTTGGTCTCTAAAAGCTTTCTTAATACTATTAACATCTTTTTAATTCCAAGAAAAATGTTGTTAGATAAAGATAACAGCCTTGCGATGTTAGGGGTGAATTTTCTGGTCTGTTGGTCTCTGCGAGCTTTCTTAATACTGTTAACATCTTCTTATTGCCAAGGAAGATATTGCTAGATAAAGATAACACCTTATGCAGCACCTTCAAGACATGAAGAAGTCTCCTCAAGTAAAAAGTTTGTTTCTAAAGACATAACTTCAAGATTTTATAAACTCCTGGACTAAAGTCCAACAAAATCAAGTCAAAACAATGTGTTTTTGCTCCTTCACTTAGTTCGTTCTCTCAAAAGGTTTAATATCAGCGCCATGTTGTTTATGACGCTACAAGAGGTCGCCTCTTCAAAAAGAAAGTGACTCTTCATGTAGAACCACCAGCAACATCTTCAGAAGGCCTCTAACCACTATTATATGTTTAATACCAGCCTTACGATGTTAGAGGTGAATTTTCTGGTCTCTTGGTCTCTAAAAGCTTTCTTAATACTATAAACATCTTATTATTTCCAAGAAAGATGTTGTTAGATAAAGATAACAGCCTTGCGATGTTAGGGGTCAATTTTCTGGTCTGTTGGTCTCTTTAAAATTTCTTAATACTGTTAACATCTTTTTATTGCCAAGGAAGATATTGCTAGATAAAGATTACATCTTATGCAGCACCTTTAAGACATGAAGAAGTCTCCTCAAGTAAAAAGTTTGTTTCCAAAGACATAACTTCAAAATTTTATAAACTCCTGGACTAAAGTCCAACAAAATCAAGTCAAAACAATGTGTTTTTGCTCCTTCACTTAGTTCGTTCTCTCAAAAGGTTTAATATCAGCGCCATGTTGTTTATGACGCTACAAGAGGTCGCCTCTTCAAAAAGAAAGTGACTCTTCATGTAGAACCACCAGTAACATCTTCAGAAGGCCTCTAACCACTATTAAATGTTTAATACCAGCCTTACGATGTTAGGGGTAAATTTTCTGGTCTCTTCGTCTCTGAGAGCTTTCTTAATACTATTTACATCTTTTTATTTCCAAGAAAAATGTTGTTAGATAAAGATAACAGCCTTGCGATGTTAGGGGTGAATTTTCTGGTCTGTTGGTCTCTGCGAGCTTTCTTAATACTGTTAACATCTTCTTACTGCCAAGGAAGATATTGCTAGATAAAGATAACACCTTATGCAGCACCTTCAAGACATGAAGAAGTCTCCTCAAGTAAAAAGTTTGTTTCTAAAGACATAACTTCAAGATTTTAGAAACTCCTGTACTAAAGTCCAACAAGATCAAGTCAAAAAGATGTGTTTTTGCTTCTTCACCTAGTTCGTTCTCTCAGAAGGTTTAAGTGACTCTTCATGTAGAACCACCAGCAACATCTTCAGAAGGCCTCTAACCACTATTATATGTTTAATACCAGCCTTACGATGTTAGGGGTGAATTTTCTGGTCTCTTCGTCTCTGAGAGCTTTCTTAATACTATGAACATCTTTTTATTTCCAAGAAAGACGTTGTTAGATAAAGATAACAGCCTTGCGATGTTAGGGGTGAATTTTCTGGTCACTGGGTCTCTGAGAGCTTTCTTAATACTGTTAACATCTTCTTATTCCCAAGAAAGATGTTGCTAGATAAAGATGACACCTTATGCAGCACAGATGAAGAAGTCTCCTCAAGTAAAAAAAGTTTGTTTCTAAAGACATAACAAGATTTTATTAACTCCTGTACTAAAGTCCAACAAGATCAAGTCAAAAAGATGTGTTTTTGCTTCTTCACCTAGTTCGTTCTCTCAGAAGGTTTAATATCAGCGCCATGTTGTTTATGACGCTACAAGAGGTCGCCTCTTCAAAAAGAAAGTGACTCTTCATGTAGAACCACCAGCAACATCTTCAGAAGGCCTCTAACCACTATTAAATGTTTAATACCAGCCTTACGATGTTAGGGGTGAATTTTCTGGTCTCTTGGTCTCTAAAAGCTTTCTTAATACTATTAACATCTTTTTATTTCCAAGAAAAATGTTGTTAGATAAAGATAACAGCCTTGCGATGTTAGGGGTGAATTTTCTGGTCTGTTGGTCTCTGCGAGCTTTCTTAATACTGTTAACATCTTCTTATTGCCAAGGAAGATATTGCTAGATAAAGATAACACCTTATGCAAAACCTTCAAGAGATGAAGAAGTCTCCTTAAATAAAAAGTTTGTTTCCAAAGACATAACTTCAATATTTTATAAACTCCTGGACTAAAGTCCAACAAAATCAAGTCAAAACAATGTGTTTTTGCTCCTTCACTTAGTTCGTTCTCTCAAAAGGTTTAATATCAGCGCCATGTTGTTTATGACGCTACAAGAGGTCGCCTCTTCAAAAAGAAAGTGACTCTTCATGTAGAACCACCAGCAACATCTTCAGAAGGCCTCTAACCACTATTAAATGTTTAATACCAGCCTTACGATGTTAGGGGTGAATTTTCTGGTCTCTTGGTCTCTAAAAGCTTTCTTAATACTATTAACATCTTTTTATTTCCAAGAAAAATGTTGTTAAAAAAAGATAACAGCCTTGCGATGTTAGGGGTGAATTTTCTGGTCTGTTGGTCTCTGCGAGCTTTCTTAATACTGTTAACATCTTCTTATTGCCAAGGAAGATATTGCTAGATAAAGATAACATCTTATGCAGCACCTTTAAGACATGAAGAAGTCTCCTCAAGTAAAAAGTTTGTTTCTAAAGACATAACTTCAAGATTTTGTAAACTCCTGGACTAAAGTCCAACAAAATCAAGTCAAAACAATGTGTTTTTGCTCCATCACTTAGTTCGTTCTCTCAAAAGGTTTAATATCAGCGCCATGTTGTTTATGACGCTACAAGAGGTCGCCTCTTCAAAAAGAAAGTGACTCTTCATGTAGAACCACCAGCAACATCTTCAGAAGGCCTCTAACCACTATTAAGTGTTTAATACCAGCCTTACGATGTTAGGGGTGAATTTTCTGGTCTCTTGGTCTCTAAAAGCTTTCTTAATACTATTAACATCTTTTTATTTCCAAGAAAAATGTTGTTAGATAAAGATAACAGATAAAAAGTTTGTTTCTAAAGACATAACTTCAAGATTTTATAAACTCCTGTACTAAAGTCCAACAAGATCAAGTCAAAAAGATGTGTTTTTGCTTCTTCACCTAGTTTCGTTCTCTCAGAAGGTTTAATATCACCGCCATATTGTTAATGATGTATTTTTTGTTCTCTGAGAGCTCTCTCAAGTTGTGTTTTTGCTTCCTTACCTAGTTCGTCGTCTTTAGAAGGTCTCTTACTTCTACTACTGCATCTTAAATATCGGTTTCTGAGAGCTCTCTTAATACTGTTAACATCTTGCCAAGACAAAGATGACACCCTATGAGGCACTATTAAGATATGAAGAAGTGTCCTCAAGTAAGAGGTTTGGTTCTGAAGACATAACTTACACAAGTCGTGATTTTTCCTTCTTACCTAGTTCGTCGTCTTCAGAAGGACTACTAACTAGTACGAAGTTGTGTTTTTTGCTTCTTCACCTAGTTCTTCATCTAGTGCTTTATCCATAGTGCTTTTTCTGAGCTCCTAGTGATGTCTAACGAAGTTCGTATTCTCTGATAGCTTTCCAAGTAATTTAAAAAAAGGAAATTAAACACCGTATACAAAGTAACAACTGGTTTATTGCTTATTTTATATGATCACAACACTTAGGTACAAATACACCAAAAAATACTTTCAAAGTGTAAGTGTTAAAAAATGGTAGAAGATTATGGTGAAAGCTGTAAAAATGGAGTAAAAAAAGTTAAACAATATCTATTGATAGAACAACTAAAGAAGAAAACGGAAGTAGGTGAAAAAAGACTCAGAATTAAGATGAAAGCGTGTTAAAACTCTTAGAAACACAAATGTGAAGGAACATTTAGATGATTTTTGATGCTAAAAAAAAATCAAAAGCTATACAAAGTGAGTGAAAAAACGTAAATAACATTTATTTTAAAGACGTATCATAAATCCAATTATCCAGCTCATTCAGATCACCATTATTTTCTGTAGGATGAATTGCGTGGTAATGTCGTTTAAGATCTGAATTTCTATGGGAAGAATAACCACACAAATCACATTTATATTTCTTTTCTTTACCACAACGTCTTTGATGAGCATATTTGGAATTAAATTTGTTATAACGTTTTCCACATATTTCACAAACGTATTTTACTAAAACAATATTTAATACAATCAAAAAAACAATATTATTTAACATAAGAGTAATAACAGTACAAATCAAAAGAAATATCTGTATGAAATCATCAAATTTATGAGCTCAAAGAAAATTTAGAGCTCTTACGTATAAACTTCTAGCTCTAAATCCCAACTATTTAGAGCTATTAACCAGTTTACCACTTTTTAATTAGTTATCAAAATAAGTTTACTCGAGTATAGAGGAACGTTTTTTAGTAAATATAAAGAAACGTCCACAAGTGTGGACACTGAAAGCTTTTTTTGTAAAAAATAGGATTTTCCACTCTGTAGAAAGGTTCTCAAGCATAATAAAACAGTTTTTCAGTGTACGAATTGTTTCTGAAACACAGAGAAACATATCTAAATATAGACAAAGTTTCTAAAGAACAAAAATGTTTTATAATGTGCAGAAAGCTTTTGAAGCACAAAACAAGGTTTTCTAGTGTATATAAAGCTTTTAAAGCACAAAACAATGTTTTCTAGTGGGCAGAAAGCTTTTGAAAAGCTTTTAAAGCACAAAACAAAGTTTTCTAGTGTGCAGAAAACTTTTGAAGCACAAAACAAGATTTTTAGGGTGCAGATAGCTTTTGAAGCATAAAACAAGGTTTTCTAATGTACACAAAGTTTTTGAAGCACAAAGAAAGGTTTTCTAGTGTGCAGATAGCTTTTAAAGCACAAAATAATGTTTTCTAGTGTACAGACTAATTTTGGAAAGCTTTTAAATTATAAAACATGCTTTTCTAGTGTGCAGATAGCTTCTAAAGCACAAAACAAGGTTTTCTAGTGTACAAAATGCTTTTGGAAAGCTTAAGAAGCACAAAACACGGTTTTCTAGTGTGCAGATAGTTTTGAAGTACAAAACAAGGTTTTCTAGTGTGCAAAAAGCTTTTGGAAAGCTTTTGGAGTACAAAACACGATTTTCTAGTGTGGAGAAAGCTGTTAAAGCACAAAAATAGGTTTTTCTAGTGTGCAGTGGGCTTTTAAAACACAAAACAAGGTTTTTCTAGTGTGCAGTGGGCTTTTAAAACACAAAACAAGGTTCTCTAGTGTACAGATTAATTTTGGAAAGCTTTTAAAGCAAAAAAAATGGTTTTCTAGTGTGCAGAATGCTTTTGGACAGCTTTTGAAGCACAAAACAAGGTTTTCTAGTGTGCAGATAGCTTTTGAAGCACAAAACAAGGTTATCTAGTGTACAAAATGCTTTTGGAAAGCTTTTAAAGCACAAAACACGGTTTTCTAGTGTGCAGATGGTTTTGAAGTACAAAACAAGGTTTTCTACTCTGCAGAAAGCTTTTGGAGAGCTTTTGGAGTACAAAACAAGGTTTTCTAGTGTGGAGAAAGCTGTTCAAGCACAAAACAAGGTTTTTCTAGTGTGCAGTGGGCTTTTAAAACACAAAACTAGGTTTTTCTAGTGTACAGTGGGCTTTTAAAACACAAAACAAGGTTTTCTAGTGTACAGAATGATTTTGGAAAGCTTTTGAAGCACACAACACGGTTTTCTTGTGTGCAGATAGTTTTAAAGTACAAAACAAGGTTTTCTACTATGCAGAAAGCTTTTGGAGTACAAAAGAAGGTTTTCTATTGTGGAGAAAGCTGTTGAAGCACAAAACAAGGTTTTTCTAGTGTGCAGTGGGCTTTTAAAACACAAAACTAGGTTTTTCTTGTGTGCAGTGGGCTTTTAAAACACAAAACAATGTTTTATAGTGTACAGAATGATTTTGGAAAGCTTTTAAAGCAAAAAACATGGTTTTTTGTGTACAGAATGCTTTTGGAAAGCTTTTGAAGCACAAAACACGGTTTTCTAGTGTGCAGATAGTTTTAAAGTACAAAACAAGGTTTTCTAGTGTGCAGAAAGCTTTTGGAGAGCTTTTGAAATACAAAACAAGGTTTCCTAGTGTACAGAATGATTTTGGAAAGCTTTTAAAGCACAAAACATGGTGTTCTAGTGTGCAGATAGCTTTTAAAGCACAAAACAAGGTTTCTTAGTGTACAGAATGCTTTTGGAAAGCTTCTGAAGCACAAAACAAGATTTCTAGTGTGCAGATAGCTTTTGAAGTATAAAACAGGGGTTTCTAGTGTGCAGAATGCTTTTGGAAAGCTTTTGGAGCACAAAACTAGGTTTTCTAGTGTGCAGATAGCTTTGAAGTACAAAACAATGTTTTCTAGTGTACAGAATGATTTTGGAAAGCTTTTGAACCACAAAACAGGGTTTTCTTTGATACAAAATGCTTTTGGAAAGCTTTTGAAGCACAAAACACTGTTTTCTAGTGTGCAGATAGTTTTGAAGTACAAAACAAGGTTTTCTAGTGTGCAGAAAGCTTTTGGACAGCTTTTGAAATACAAAACAAGGTATTCTAGTGTGGAGAAAGCTGTTGAAGCACAAAACAAGATTTTCTAGTGTGCAGTGGGCTTTTAAAACACAAAACAAGGTTTTCTAGTGTACAGTATGATTTTGGAAAGCTTTTAAAGCACAAAACATAGTTTTCTAGTGTGCAGATAGCTTTTAAAGCACAAAACAAGGTTTTCTAGTGTACAGAATGCTTTTGGAAAGCTTTTGAAGCACAAAACAAGGTTTTCTAGTGTACAGAATGCTTTTGGAAAGATTTTGAAGCACAAAACAAGATTTCTAGTTTGCAGATAGCTTTTGAAGTATAAAACAAGGTTTCCTAGTGTGTAGAAAGCTTTTGAAGAGCTTTTGAAGTAAAAAACAGCATTTTCTAGAGTGGAGAAAGCTGTTAAAGCACAAAACAAGATTTTTTAGTGTGCAGTGGGCTTTTAAAACACAAAACTAGATTTTCTAGTGTACAGAATGATTTTTTCTAGTGTGCAGATAGCTTTTAAAGCACAAAACAAGGTTTTCTAGTGTACAGAATGCTTTTGGAAAGCTTTTGAAGCACAAAACAAGGTTTTCTAGTGTGCAGATAGCTTTTGAAGCACAAAACAAAGTTTTCTAGTGTGCAGATAGCTTTTGAAGCACAAAACAAGGTTTTATAGTATGCATAAACTTTTTTGAGAATAAAAAACATTTCTTAAAAATTTAGAAACATAAACACAGTTTTTGAAGAACAAAACAACGTTGTCTCTTATGCAAAAAAAAACTTTTGAAGCACAACAAACAGTTTGGAAAGAGATTCTCACGTTCTTAAGTGCGAAGATACCTTCTTTAGCATGTAGAATTATTCTTTAATAAAGATAAAGTTTCTGAAGGACTGATGGATGGTTTCAAGTGAGCAAAAATACTTTTGGAGCACAAAAAATCATTTTTCAGCCTAGAGAAAGTTTTTAAAGTTATTTTAAAGATATTTCTGTTAATTTGTATAGGAAAATTATGACTGAAACATGAATGATTTCTATAAATAAAATTAAAAAACATAACAAAATATTTAAACAAAATTAATTAATATTTATTTATTTAATTTTAAATCAATTTTATGTATAACTTTTGAATGTCTTCGTAGATCTGTAGATCGGTGTGTTGAGTAGTTACAATATCCACATTTAAACTGTTTTTCTCGTCCACATTCATACTTTGTATGGAGTCTAAACGACGATAATTTCTTGTATAATTTACCGCATCCACAAACAAAAACTACAATAAAAATTTTATAACAAAATCAGAAGAAAAAAACATCACAAAACAATAAAGTTGAGTAATGACAGTTGACATTTAATAATTGACATTTGACTGTTGATTTTTAAAAAATGACATAAAAGAAGGCACAAAAATAGTTAACTTTACTTGTCTGACGTAAGATGGTGACGAAGAATAGGTACTGACATTTGACAGTTGACATTTCTTACTCTTTAACCATGACATTTGTATTGTCATCTTCCATTATAAACTTACTGTAAGTGTTAATATCAATTGAAGATTAAACGACAGTTGACATTTGATAGTTGTCATTCAATTATTGACATTTCACTGTAACAACGACATTTCATTATTTGACATTTAAAAGAAAAACCTTCTAAAACGACATTTAAAACATCAGTACTGTCATTCTCCATTTTAAGTTTGGTGTCACTATCATAAAGTAACATTTGTCTGACACAAGATGGCGGCGAAGAATATATATTGACATTTGACAGTAACAATGACATTTGTAATGTTATGCAAATGTCAATGTGTTTTACTATTTTACTTATTTTTGACATTTCCAATAATGACAGTCTCAAATGAATGTAATATTTTTATTGTAATATTGACAGATAAAATTGTACATGTGTCTTAATATTTGAATGATTAAACTGCTAAAAAGACATAAGTATTGTCATTCGCCATTTTGAATTTGTTGTCATTGTCATAAAGTGACATTTAAAACAAAATGGCGGATAAAAATAGTGGAATACGATTACAACTTCCTATAATAAGCATATTTAATAGCATTTTCTTAAAAATAAATAGTTGAGTCACCACTTTTAAAGAGTTTGTGTCTTCCTAATGAATGTCGACGAAGATCAGCTGATCGGTAACTTGAATATACACAAAATTCACATTTGTATCGTTTTTCTCGACCACATTCGTATTTTGAATGAAAATTAAGTGAATTTATTTTTCGATAACCTTTCCCACATTGATCACATTTAAATTCTAAAAATAATAACAATTTTAGTAGATTGTTAAAATTAATAGGAAAAATAGGGTGAGTAGGAGTTAAGGTTACGCTATACAATGTAATTATGTATATATAAATTCGAATTTTACAAAATTTTAAACATCTTAAGTCATACTGGTGATACTCGTGCCTTATATATAAAAATGTATACCTAATAGAAATATTTCTGCAATTCTTGTAATGGTTATTTTAATAAAAAGTATCTATCTAAAAGAACTGGATGGACGTTTAAGTATATAAAATAGCCTTAAAATAATTCTGATATATGTAAGTGGTTTACTGTTCTAATCCACTATTGGTCTCTCCCTGGTAAATAAGCTTTTTTTTAAATAATCTCTTTAAGTTAATGGACAAACTCGACTTAACATTGAATTTAAATGACATTCTGTATATATTTGTCAGTTTCTCCATTGGTCTATTTAAAAGATGTGGATGGACAATATTTATACATTTAAGGTTACGAGGGGCTGTCCACAGGGAGGGGTTTTATCACCTCTACTATGGAACATTGTTCTAGACAGCCTAATTCACCGCCTCAATGAACATGACAAAATCTATACAGTAGCCTACGCAGACGACATTGTTATTCTGCCAACAGGAAAGTTTGAAAGCACCCTTTGCGACAGAATGCAAGTGGCTTTCAGAACTTTAGAGTCATGGTGTAAAGAACAATCGCTGTCTATTAACCCCAAAAAGACAGAAATGGTTCTTTTCACGAAGAAAACGAAAAATAGGGGCTTAAACGCACCCAGTCTTTTCAACGTTAAATTAAGCCTTGCTACAGAAGTGAAATACTTAGGTGTTATCCAGGATAGTAAGCTGACTTGGAACTCACACATAGAAAGCAGAGTTAAAAAAGCATTTATATCTTATGAGCAATGCCGCCGAACCATAGGACAGACCTGGGGATTATCCCCCAAGGTCACCATGTGGATCTACACGGCAATCATAAGGCCTGTGCTAACATATGGTGCTATCGTGTGGTGGCCTAAAGTGAAACAAACGACAGCTATCAAAAAATTAAACCAAATCCAAAGATCAGCATGTCTTCTCGTAACAGGAGCCATGCGAAGCACACCGACCAGCGCAATGGAAGTCATACTCGGTCTCACTCCCCTTGATATATTTGTTAAGGAGGTTGCATTGATGACCATGGTACGCTTTCGCACGGTTGGTATCGAACCCACTGTAGGGACTGGCACCCGTAGGAACAGTCTGTGGAGGGAATCGATAAAAGTGATACCACTCCTACAGGCAGACACAGATGCCGTCGCACTAAGATTTGTCTTTGACAAACCCTACAAAATATTAACGAACAAGACAGCAGACCCCAACGTATTGAACGCTCTGAGCGTATATACGGATGGATCAAAAACAAAGGAATGTGTAGGTTGTGGAATTTACTCTAGATCCTTAAACCTAAAAATAAAATGGGCAATGGATGGCTTGTCAAGTGTGGTTCAGTCAGAACTCACAGGCATAACCATAGCTGCAAAAGAATTAATCAATAGGAACATCACAGGCAGGAATATAAATATATACACAGACTGTCGACAAGCACTACTGACCTTGAATAGACCACGTTTCACTTCAAGTTTAGTACAAGAATGTCACCAATCTCTAACTGAGGCCAGCCAGAATAACGTGGTCACTCTCAGCTGAATCAAAGGACATGGGAACTCTAAAGGCAACCGCATTGCGAACAATTTAGCAAGGAGGGCTGCGGGCTACAGATATGTTAGCTCTCGCCCATCTACCAAGCTAACATTGTCCGCAGTCGTGGACCTTATCAAACAGCACTCTCACCAAAAATTTATACAGTGCTGGGATAAAACTACGAACTGTAGACTGGCCAGAGAGTTAATACCTCATTCTGGCTAGGAAACAGCAAAAAAATTTAAAGCATTGACCAGACAAAATCTCCGAACAGCTGTGGGAATCTTGACAGGTCACTGCCAATTGCGACAACATCTCTTTAGGATGAAATTAACAGAATCGCCGCTATGCAGAGGCTGCGAACAAGAAGAGGAAACAGTAGAACACATTATGTATGACTGCTCTGTTTTTTCTGAAATCAGAAGATCCGTGTTGGGCGAGTATTGGCTTACACCAGCCGATGTCAGAGAGATCCTCCTCGGGAGCCTCATCACCTATTTTAAATCACTAGGCCTGGTGACAGCCTGAGGTGAGGATATCCCTACAATACGGGAGGATGCACAATGGGTCATATGTGGCCTCAGTGCTGGCTAAGCACTTGCTCGCCCCTCCCCAAATTTCCAGATCCAGATACATTTAATGTGTTAAGTATATGAGATACCATGAAAGTAATACTGATATAAGTAAGTAGGTTACTGTTCTAATCTACTATTGGTCTCTCCCTGGTAAATAAGCTAATTTTTAAATAATCTCTTTAGGTTTAGGGACAAACTCGACAAAACATTGAATTTGAATGACATTCTGTATATATTTGTCAGTTTCTCTATTGGTCTATTTAAAAGAACTGGATGGACAATATTCATACATTTAATGTGTTAAGTATATAAGATACCAAAAAAGTAATACTGATATAAGTAAGTGGGTTACTGTTCTAATCTACTATTGGTCTCTCCCTGGTAAATAAGCCTTTTTTTAAATAATCTCTTTAAGTTAATGGACAAACTCGACTTAACATTGAATTTAAATGACATTCTGTATATATTTGTCAGTTTCTCTATTGGTCTATTTAAAAGAACTGGATGGACAATATTAATACATTTAACGTGTTAATTATATGAGATTCTATAAAAGTAATACTGATATAAGTAAGTGGGTTACTGTTCTAATCTACTATTGGTCTCTCCCTGGTAAATAAGCTTTTTTTTTAAATAATCTCTTTAAGTTAATGGACAAACTCGACTTAACATTGAATTTAAATGACATTCTGTATATATTTGTCAGTTTCTCTATTGGTCTGCTTAAAAGAACTGGATGGACAATATTAATACATTTAACGTGTTAAGTATATGGAATACCATGAAAGTAATACTGATATATGTAAGTGGGTTACTGTTCTAATCTACTATTGGTCTCTCCATGGTAAATAAACTTCTTTTTCAATAATCTCTTTAGGTTTATGGACAAACTCGACAAAACATTGAATTTGAATGACATTCTGTATATCTTTGTCAGTTTCTTTATTGATCTATTTAAAAGAACTGGATGGACAATATTAATACATTTAATGTGTTAAGTATATGGGATACCATGAAAGTAATACTGATATATGTAAGTGGGTTACTGTTCTTATCTACTATTGTTCTCTCCCTGGTAAATAAGCTTCTTTTTAAATAATCTCTTTAAGTTAATGGACAAACTCGACTTAACATTGAATTTAAATGACATTCTATATATATTTGTCAGTTTCTCTATTGGTCTACTTAAAAGAACTGGATGGACAATATTAATACATTTAACGTGTTAAGTATATGAGATTCTATAAAAGTAATACTGATATAAGTAAGTGGGTTACTGTTCTAATCTACTATTGGTCTCTCCCTGGTAAATAAGCTTTTTTTTTTAAATAATCTCTTTAAGTTAATGGACAAACTCGACTTAACATTGAATTTAAATGACATTCTGTATTTATTTGTCAGTTTCTCTATTGGTCTGCTTAAAAGAACTGGATGGACAATATTAATTAATACATTTAACGTGTTAAGTATATGGGATACCATATAAGTAATACTGATATATGTAAGTGGGTTACTGTTCTAATCCACTATTGGTCTCTCCCTGGTAAATAAGCTTTTTTTTAAATAATCTCTTTAAGTTAATGGACAAACTCGACTTAACATTGAATTTAAATGACATTCTGTATATATTTGTCAGTTTCTCTATTGGTCTATTTGAAAGAACTGGATGGAAAATATTTATATATTTAATGTGTTAAGTATATGGGATACCATGAAAGTAATACTGATATATGTAAGTGGGTTACTGTTCTAATCTACTATTGGTCTCTCCCTGGTAAATAAGCTTCTTTTTAAACAATCTCTTTAGGTTTATGGACAAACTCGACAAAACGTTGAATTTGAATGACATTCTGTATATATTTGTCAGTTTCTCTATTGGTCTATTTAAAGGAACTGGATGAACAATATTAATACATTTAACGTGTTAAGTATATGGGATACCATGAAAGTAATACTGATATATGTAAGTGGGTTACTGTTCTAATCTACTATTGGTCTCTCTCTGGTAAATAAGCTTCTTTTTAAATAATCTCTTTGGGTCTATGGACAAACTCGACAAAACATTGAATTTGAATGACATTCTGTATATATTCGTCAGATTCTCTATTGGTCTACTTAAAAGAACTAGATGGACAATATTTATACATTTAATGAGATACCATGAAAGTAATACTAATATAAGTAAGTGGGGTACTGTTCTAATCTACTATTGGTCTCTCCCTGGTAAATAAGCTATCAATTCAAAGCTATCTTCGGAAACAAAAAAAGGTCACATGATGTCAAATCTGGCGAGTACGGTGTCAGTTCGAGCACTACCTACCCTATTAGAGCGCCCTCTAGGCACACAGTCTCGTTATTTAATAGCTACTGTTCCGTTTTATCCACTATTGGACTCTCTCTGGGAAATGTTTTTTTTTGTGAAGATGATGATACAATTCGACAAAAAATTAAATTAAAAATAAATTATCTACTTGATTTACAGTTTCCTGCTAATCAATTGTCATTTTAGTAAAGCGTTTATCAAATAGATGTCAAAGGTAATAGTTTAATACTATTATAACGTTTTACAGAGTCTTTGAAAACCAAAGAACATATAGACCGTTTACTAAGAACCAACACCTACTTCCCTGGCTATATGCCCCGAAGGACATTGAATTACAGCTTAAAGTTAAACGGGGTTAGTATATCTGCAAGATAGAACTAACCATTTAAGTTTGCAATTCGAAAGAATATCACGTGTAGACCGGTTTCGACGTATTGCGTCTCATCAGTACAAGGAAGATATCCGTCCAGAAGCTCTAAGAGCATCTAGACTGGAGATATGTCTGAAATCACACAAATACATTATCTTCAGTAAAGAAAATGCTAAAAGTGCGATAATAGCGACATCTCCATAACCAATCACAAACTGAAATTCTATTTGACAAAAAAACCTCACGGCTTTGTAGGGTTATCTACTTGATTTACAGTTTCCTGCTAATCAAGTATTGGTCTTAAGAAGAAGCAGGGTAGTTTATTTTGGTGAGTTTTTCTAGTCAAACTTCTTAGTAGAAGAGTAGAAAGGATTCATTTAAAAACATTTCAAAAGAGTTCAAACATCTTATAATACTGAAGATACTCGCACCTTTTTTTACAAAGTTTTAAAATTCAAACTCTAAGCAACACTCTCTCGAACTCATTTCAATGACATTTAGATGTAATCAGGACCGTACTGAATTAAAAATTAAAATCTCAACTTTATATATTTTTTATTTTCACCTTTCCAGCAGACTTGTAGCCACCTTGATGTACACCGAAAACATGTTTAGTTAAATTTGATTTTTGTTTAAATTTTTTTTGACATAAATCACAGGAAAATTGAGGAGGTTTATTACATTCATATCTCCTATGTTGTCCCAATCCATTTTTTCCTGTATATTTTTTATGGCAAATTGGGCAGCAGAATAAACCTGATTCATCGATGTAATATCCTTAAAAATAATACTATTAGATTTTTTGTTATAGTCCATTTCACAGATTTTGACCAATGACAGAAATCATACTCGAAATCATACTTAAAATTTATTTATAGTAACAACAAAAACAATTATTTCATTTCTTCATATAGTTTTACAAATTCTTCAAAGACATCTAAATGTCGATTATTTACATGAATTTTTAAATTATACTTTACTTTTGTTGTATGCTCACAATAAGGGCATTTATAAGCTTTCGGTGAATCACATAAATATTTTTGATGCTTATAAAGCCCTGCTTTAAATCCGTAAGATTTATGGCATTTTTTGCATTCAAATTGTTTTAGTTTTCCAGCTACAATAAAATTGACTAAATTATTTAATATAAAATCATTACAATAAGTCTAAAAATAAAAATTGTAAGAGTTCCTCGAGAGCTAACTGGTTACCAGTTAGGGTAAAGACCACACAAAATAATAAAAGAAGAGCTACTGTTTAAATAGTATCAAAAAGTGATGAAGATATAGTTTAATTGAAGCTTAGGTCCAAAATTTTCTTAGCCATGTAGAAGATCCTCAACATCTTCACAAAGCAACGAAGATAAGCAATAAATTAGGGGTGTTTGGACCTAGAACCAAATACTCAGAAAGCTTGGGTACGTACCCAAGCATCTTTCAAGCGGAAATTCGTGCCATCGAAAGATGTATAGAATTTATCATTGAAAGGAACTATCGTAGACAGATTGTAATCAAGTCAGATAGTCAAGCAGCCATCAAAGCTCTGAACTCAGACACAATCAATTCAAAGATGGTCTGGGAATGCCTAGGCAAATTAAATGAACTAGGACAGAATAACACTGTTACCCTCCTATGGGTTCCAGGACACGTAGGAATAGAAGGAAATGAAACAGCAGACAAGCTGGCAAAAAAAGGAGCTGAAACCCCATACCTGGGACCAGAACCATCCTGTGGGATCAGCAGTAGTACAATCTTAGAAAAATTAAAGAAAAAAATGGATAGCGAAAAATCCAAGTACTGGAATGATCTAGAAGGACTAAGACAATCGAAGACGCTCCTGGGAAACTATAACCAGAAGAGATCTCACAGCTGTCTTAACCTGAGTAAGAAAAACATCCGAATTATAACATGAAGAAACTAGGATTAGTAGATGAAGCAAACTGCAGATTCTGTGAGGTAGAGGATGAAACCTCAATACATATACTTTCAGAATGCATGGCATTAAGTAATTCTAGGGTCAAATACCTAGGGTCATGCGAAATAGAAAGGGAAGAACTACCTAATTTAAAACCCAATGATATCCTAAACTTTCTAAGGAAGATAGGACTAGAAGAGCTGCTATAAGTCTGAGGAATCATCAGAAATATAGCAAGAAAAGGGGGACACAATAGATCTTATAGGTCGCAGGTGTATCTGTCACCCCTAACACCAAACATACATACATACATACATACATACAAGCAATAAATTACTAGATCAAAAAGTATCTTGATCCTTCAAGAGATCCGTAAGATCTTCAAATTTGGATACTAGATTAAAAAACATTCTTACAAATTAAGTCCAACACAAGACTACACAAAGGAAGTAGTTTGTTAAGACACAATTTTTGGTCTTTCAAAAGTTCCTCAACATCTTAACAGGGTAGTAAAGTAAATAAAGTGACACATAATAAAAGATTGGATTTATTGAAAGAATGATAAAATGCTGCAGGATCTTCTTTACATCGTTATGGAACCTACTACCAACTGAGCAATACTCTTTACAGTAGTTTTTTGTAATAAAAAAATACAGTTCCTCAACATCTTCATGGTTGTAAAGTAGATGGTAAGACATACTAAAAGATTGGATCTATTAAAAGTAGATAAAGTGCTGCAAGTGCTTCTTAACATCTTCAGATTTGTACACTTGAAAGTAAATTGGAATCTACTACCAAGTGAGAAATATTCTTTACAGAACTATCTTACAATCAAAAACCAAACTTCCTCATAATCTTCCGAGTTAAAAAGTAGATCGTAAGATATACTGAAACGAAGATAAAGTGCTGCAGAAGCCTTTTAACATAAGAGGATTTGGAAACTTGCCAGAAAATTGAAATCTATCAACAAGTGAGAAAAATTCTTTACAGAACTATCTTACAATCAAAAACCAAACTTCCTCATAATCTTCCGAGTTAAAAAGTAGATCGTAAGATATACTGAAACGAAGATAAAGTGCTGCAGAAGCCTTTTAACATATTGGAAACTTGCCAGAAAATTGAAATCTATTAACAAGTGAGAAAAATTCTTCAGAGTTGTAAAGTAGATCGTGAGGTATAATAAAATATTGGATCTATTGAAAGACAACTTAAGAGTTGCAAGAGCCTTTTAACATCTACAGATTTGGACACTTGGCAGGAAATTGGAATCTACTATCAAGTGAAAAAGCTTCTTTGCAGGAGTTTCTTAAAATAAAAAAAAACAAGTCCTCAATACCTTCATAGTTGTAAAGTAGATAATGATTAAAAGTTTGATACTTTAAAGGAATGATAAAGTGCTGCAAGAGCTTCTTAACATCTGAACATCTTCAGCTTTGGACATTAGACAGAAAAATTCTTTGCAGGAGTTTCTTAAAATCAAAAACTCAAACTACCAACTTGGTCCTGCTTCACTTCCCCAGAAGACAAAGAGACAAACAGAAGAGGTGATTTTTGGTCCTGCAGAAGTTCCTTAACATCTTCCAAACTTGATATTAAAGAGACTGAAAGCTTAGGTTCAATACGAAAGTAAAAGAAATAATGTTTATAAGTTTGGTCCTACAAGAGTTCCTAAACATCTTCAGATTTGTTAAATAGATAAACAGAGTTTTCAAAGATTGGATCTACTGCAAAACTTATAGAGACTGTTGCTTTATGTTAGGATTTTGTCCAATAATAGAGTGACAAGAAGAGGTAGTCGTCTCTTAGGTAAAAGAGTGACTAGTTCTGGTCCTGTAAAAGTTACTAACTTCTTTAGTGTTCCTTAATGTATTGAATTCATTGAACAAGTGATAGAAAAAGTTTGTTTTATGTTAAGACAAAAAGTTTCTTGGTATGTAGAAGTTCCTTAACATCTTTCGAGCTGGACAATAGATGAACAGACTTATATACAAAGCTTAGGTCTAATAAGAGAGTGAAAAAAGGTCTCTTAGGGCATTACAAAGAGGTCCATAACATCTTTAGGCCTTTTAAGTAACTGAAAAAGTTGATTTAAAAAAAATAATTTGGTAGAATATTGATTAGGGAAGGTTGTTTATCTTTAAACAACAAGGTATTATAAATAAAAAAAGAAAACATGGTGCAACAAACTCAACCCAAGCCATTTAATATTACAACTACCAACTTTACAGTGCAAAAATAAATAAATTAAATTAGTGACTTAATCTAATACAATAAAATTTGATGTCTTCGTATCATATGACCTCTTAGATGTTCTCTTCTTCTAAAAGCCTCATAACAAACACCACAAATATGATCTTTTGCTTTCCCACAATCTCTAGATCGATGCGATATTAAGGATTTTCGATTTTTATATAATTTGTGACATTGTGGACATTTTAGCCGTAGATCTGCATCTGGAATTTTAATAATTAGTCTTTATTCCAACAATTTTATAAATACAAACACTAATTACCACCTAAAGTGCATTTGGTGTAAAACTAAGTCTAAATTTGATAAAAAAAAGAGTTTAAATATATGTATAAAATAATTTTATTATATAAATAATTGATTACAATAGGCTATAATATATTGGAATGTATTGCTATAATACAACAAATTTAAAAGTAAAAAAATAAAATATTAAAAATCAACAAAAATTAAAGAAATGATGAAGGTAAAAAAAACAGTTCAACTAAGTTGTGCCACGTACTTTTAGTGTAATAAAAAAAAAATAGAAAAATTATCAATTACTTCTAATAGAAGTTCAACTCCAGTTGAGATCGGTAAGTGGTTTCTCTACTGGCAAATTAGTGCCCAGCTCAGCCGTAGAGGATAAGTAAACAAATAATAGTGAGTTGCGCCACCGATTTTAAACGGTTAAAATCGGAAACCCCTTTTGTTCCAGGCACTGACCTTTCTCACTGGAGATAATTAAATAAATTAAGAATATTAATCAAGATTAATTGAATTGTACAATAAGAACGATAAAGTGAGCTAAATAAAACAAAAATATCAAACTAGACCCTTCTTTAATATAAAAAAGTATAGAGTTTACACTACTGTCAAACCTAGTGCCTGACAATGATATTAACATGAAAGGAAAAAAAGTAAAACAAGGTAAAACTATCCGAAAAGTGTGATCACACGCTAGACTTAAAATTAAGATCTAAAGTCACGCCTTAAATCTAAGTACAATGCTTATAGCTTATCTGGTAATCCAGTTATCGATTTCTTCCAGTCCTTGGCTCCAATTAACTGAGCCTGTACCAAAATTTAGGCCCGAACCAAGAATTAGGACTGCACCAAAATTAAGCCTGCTCCCAAAGCAAATTAGGCTTACTCCAAACAAATAAGCCCGTACCAAGAACTTAAGCCTGTACCAAGGACCCTAATGTAATAGGGTTTCTTTTTTTTTCCAGAATTGCTTTATTCCGGTCGTGTATGGGAAATTAAATAATTAACACCGTCGCTGACTTCGTCGAAATGCTAACTACAGTTCACCGTGGCCCTAGGGCTGCGATACTCCGGTCTGGTATGGGAGATTAATCAACGAACACCTTAACGGACTTCGCTGTAGACCTATCACAGAAGATTTCCTAATAACCCTCGTAAAGAGGCTCCTTTCGAATCAGAACTCACAACTAACAACAAAATGTGATCCCACTAATGATTCGAATGGATAATAAAGGTTTAGTTTCAAAATACAAAATTAATTGACCCGGATGTACCGAGATTTAACTTAAACCGAAAAATCTTCTAACTTCCTCAACAAGTGCTCAGGTCGAAGGCTGATAACAAAAAGGACCGACAATGCGTTTCCTTTCACGAAAAATGACACACTTCTTAACTACTAACTACTGTACGGCGAGTAAAAGAAGAAGTGACAGTCAGCGATAATACTTTCATAACAACAGATCTTATTTCTCTTCAATAATAACCCAATTATTCTCAATATATACCCAATTTCTCGTTCGTATCCAATCTTTAATATATCAGATGCCAAAATAACGAACTGCAGACAACAACATTCTAAGTCTTACGACAAAAAGGAAAAGAAGAATTCGTCGGTCAGTTGAAAGCAAAAGTGACAGTAATTCAAAAAGTCACATAACCACAACAATTTGATCTGAATTTAATAAATAGACTTTCAAAGCAATATTAGTAACAATTTGTGGCCAGAATATAATAAATAGTTGGTGATTATCTATAACCGAACTAAAATCAACCTGTTCCTAATACTGACTGAGTCGGTTTAACCCTTAGTATAATACCTGGTTTCAGCAGGAGGAGGCGATATCTCACAGCTCTAGAAGATCTTTAGCCAGGCTAAGAGATAATCTCCAAAAAAAATTTATTTCCAAGTGGGGGAACCTATGTTGGCCCCCAAGAAGTCCCGACCTGAATCCTCTCGACTTTTTTGTGGGGCTATCTAAAGTTTTAGGTGTAGAAGACACCTCCAAGCACTTTGAGAGATTAAAAATTTGGAATTCGAGCTGTAATAGACTCTATTCCAAAAGAAATGACCTCTTAACTTTTGAAAATTTGGGGATATTCGAATTTTTATATCACGCTTAATAAAACTGGGTTTAAATCATTTTTTTTTATAAAAGAATAGTTTATCTAGTTTTAAATGTAATTTGAATTTCCAAAATATCTTTAAAACTTTTGGAGATAAAAAATTTTGTACATCATGTTGTACAAAACTGGGTTACTGTTCTTATCGGCTATTGGTGTCTCCTAGGCATTATCTCTATTTTCTTAACGGTTTTTAAAATTGTTTTTTTATAATTTTTTTTGGTTTATTTCTAAAATTGTTAAGAATATTCTAATTGTCATTTTGGCAACTGATAAAAGTTATATCTCTATTTTTTTAACACGTTTTTCGCAACACTTTTGTTAAAAATATTCAGGTGATAATGGATTTACTATTTTCTATTTTGCTTTGAACAGTACAGTGTCGCGACTTTGTTAAGTTTATACCGATTTTTAGTAGATAATAATAAAATAATAGAAAATAATAACAATAATGTATCCTGACAGTGTTTCTGCACAAGTTCCGGATATTGCTGATAGAGTTAGGTAAGTAGAGATTTTATTAATCGAAAGAAACTTCGTTCCATCCGGGTGTCCCTTGACACCTCTCACTTTTTTTTTACCTTCATCCTTTATTATAAACTTACATTAAGCTACTAATCAACATTTAAAAAATTAAAAATAATATTAAAATTAAAATATATTTATAACCATAACCCAAATAAAGCAATCCTATAAACACATAAAAAGTACCCAAATTTTAATATAGTTTTCTGTTTTATATCACTTTTTTACTGTTAAACAGTTAAGGTACTCGTTTTAGTACGAAATTTTTTTAAATATACATTTTATTTGTAAAAGTAAAATCTACCAATCAAGTAGTGGGAAAATGAGTTTCACTTTTTAGTAAACGGTATTTTTATGTAAAATTTGTTTCTCCACGACCATTAATGAATGTAACTAGTGACGGAATAACATTCTGTAATAACTCATCAAAAAACATAGATTACCATGAATTTCAAAACTGTCACTCATTTTGTCAGTGCGACGTTCTAATTGTTTTGCTACAAATTTCAATTAAAATAAACAGAATTATTACATGGTCGGGGAGAAAATACAGTCTGTTACACGATTAGAATGAACATTCGATTAACTCGTGGTTCCTCTCGCTCGCTACGCTCGCGTTCGGAATATTCCCCTCGTATCGAATTTTCATTCTAACCTTGCTACAGAATATACTATTCTATACTTAGTATAATAATTTTTTCTACATAAAAGCATCTATTGGCGTCTAGTATTGTACATTAAGGCACTAATTTTCTTCTTTTTTTATTTGTATTATCACCAAGTAATGAGTTTCAATATAAAATCGAAAAGGCACAAATCTGGAGCATTTTAATTATTTTAAATTCTGTTTCTTAAGTCGACTTCAACTTAAGATTACTAAATATATAATTGCACGATACCCTAAACCAATTTTTCTTCTTGTTTTACAATACTCATATTTTCCTCTTCATCTCCATCAAGATTATAAATTTTATTCTCCAATTTTTCAATATCAACCACATTATGTAACTTCCGTAAATGTCTCGTTAAATGAACTTTTTGTCGAGCTTTATATGTACAATAAGGACACTTAAATCTGGGAGCTTTTCCACATTCCCATTTCTTATGATTACTTAAGGAACTTCGAACTTTATACGATTTACCACAATCATCACACATATAAAATTTATCTTCAGAATTCATACGATAATGGTTTTCCGGTTCACTGGCAACTTTAGTTAAATTTTCTTTAAGAATCATCATTGGTAAAACTAACTCAGATGGCCATTTAGTAGATTTTTTTCGTCGAATATCTAAAAATATTAGAATAGTTAACAGTTTTATCGATAAAAATAATATACCTTGTTTACCAGTTGAAGAAGATAGTAGTAGAAATAATATGTATGGAAAGGAGTTACGCCACCATATAGGTTTTTATTTACAGAAGATTTTAGCTCGAAGATACACTCAAAAATAACCGGATAAGAAAAATATTCTTGCCAAAGCTTTAGAAAAGCTTTGACTAATTGCCGTAGGTTAAGAAAAGTTTTGACTAATTGTCTTAGCTTTAGAAAAGTTTTGACAAGTTGTCTTAGCTTAGAAAAGCTTTAAGCTTTAGACAGCTTTGGCTAATTGTATTGGCTTAAGAAAAGCTTTGAATAATTAAATAAGACTTAGAAAAGTTTTGACTAATGCCTTAGCTTTACGAAATCTTTTTACTCTTTGTCTTAGCTTTGGAGAAGCTTTGACTAATTATCTCAGCTTTAGAAAAGTTTTGACAAGTTGTCTTAGCTTAGAAAGGCTTTAAGCTTTAGACAGCTTTTACAAATTGTTTTTGGAAAGGCTTTATCTAATTGTCTTAGCTCACAAAATGCTTTGACTAATTGTCTTAAATGTTTAAAAGTTTTGACTAATTGCCTTAGCTTAAGAAAATCTTTGGCTAATTGTATTAGCTTTAGAAAAGCTTTGAATAATTATATAAGACTTAGAAAAGTTTTGACTAATTCCTTAGCTTTACGAAATCTTTTTACATATTGTCTTAGCTTTGGAGAAGCTTTGACTAATTATCTCAGCTTTAGAAAAGTTTTGACAAGTTTTCTTAGCTTAGAAAAGCTTTAAGCTTTAGACAGATTTTACTAATTGTGTTTGGAAAAGATTTGTCTAATTGTCTTAGCTCACAAAAAGCTTTGACTAATTGTCTTAAATGTTTAAAAGATTTGACTAATTGTCTTAGCTTAAGAAAAGCTTTGGCTAATTGTATTAGCTTTAGAAAAGCTTTGAATAATTATATAAGACTTAGAAAAGTTTTGACTAATGCCTTAGCTTTACGAAATCTTTTTACTCATTGTCTTAGCTTTGGAGAAGCTTTGACTAATTATCTCAGCTTTAGAAAAGTTTTGACAAGTTGTCTTAGCTTAGAAAAGCTTTAAGCTTTAGTCAGCTTTTACTAATTGTGTTTGGAAAAGCTTTGTCTAATTGTCTTAGCTCACAAAAAGCTTTGACTAATTGTCTTAAATGTTTAAAAGTTTTGACTATATGCCTTAGCTTAAGAAAATCTTTGGCTAATTGTATTAGCTTAAGAAAAGCTTTGAATAATTATATAAGACTTAGAAAAGTTTTGACTAATGCCTTAGCTTTACGAAATCTTTTTACTCATTGTTTTAGCTTTGGAGAAGCTGTGACTAATTATCTCAGCTTAAGAAAAGTTTTGACAAGTTGTCTTAGCTTAAAAAAGCTTTAAGCTTTAGACAGCTTTTACTAATTGTCTGCGAAAAAGCTTTTTCTAATTATCTTAGCTCACAATAAGCTTTGACTAATTGTCTTAAATGTTTAAAAGTTTTGACTAATTGCCTGAGCTTAAGAAAATCTTTGGCTAATTGTATTAGCTTTAGAAAAGCTTTAACTAATTATATAAGACTTAGAAAAGTTTTGACTAATGCCTTAGCTTTACGAAATCTTTTTACTCTTTGTCTTAGCTTTGGAGAAGCTTTGACTAATTATCTCAGCTTTAGAAAAGTTTTGACAAGTTGTCTTTGCTTAGAAAAGCTTTAAGCTTTAGACAGATTTTACTAATTGTGTTTGGAAAAGCTTTGTCTAATTGTCTTAGCTCACAAAAAGCTTTGACTAATTGTCTTAAATGTTTAAAAGTTTTGACTATATGCCTTAGCTTAAGAAAATCTTTGGCTAATTGTATTAGCTTAAGAAAAGCTTTGAATAATTATATAAGACTTAGAAAAGTTTTGACTAATGCCTTAGCTTTACGAAATCTTTTTACTCAGTGTTTTAGCTTTGGAGAAGCTGTGACTAATTATCTCAGCTTAAGAAAAGTTTTGACAAGTTGTCTTAGCTTAAAAAAGCTTTAAGCTTTAGACAGCTTTTACTAATTGTCTGCGGAAAAGCTTTTTCTAATTATCTTAGCTCACAATAAGCTTTGACTAATTGTCTTAAATGTTTAAAAGTTTTGACTAATTGCCTGAGCTTAAGAAAATCTTTGGCTAATTGTATTAGCTTTAGAAAAGCTTTAACTAATTATATAAGACTTAGAAATGTTTCGACTAATGCCTTAGCTTTACGAAATCTTTTTACTTATTGTTTTAGCTTTAAAGAAACTTTGAGTAATTATCTCAGCTTTAGAAAAGTTTTGACAAGTTGTCTTAGCTTAGAAAAGCTTTAAGCTTTAGTCAGCTTTTACTAATTGTCTTTGGAAAAGCTTTGTCTAATTGTCTTAGCTCACAATAAGCTTTGACTAATTGTCTTAAATGTTTAAAAGTTTTGACTAATTGCCTTAGCTTAAGAAAATCTTTGGCTAATTGTATTAGCTTTAGAAAAGCTTTAACTAATTATATAAGACTAAGAAAAGTTTTGACTAATGCCTTAGCTTTACGAAATCTTTTTACTCATTGTCTTAGCTTTGGAGAAGCTTTGACTAATTATCTCAGCTTAAGAAAAGTTTTGACAAGTTGTCTTAGCTTAAAAAAGCTTTAAGCTTTAGACAGCTTTTACTAATTGTCTTTGGAAAAGCTTTTTCTCATTATCTTAGCTCACAATAAGCTTTGACTAATTGTCTTAAATGTTTAAAAGTTTTGACTAATTGCCTTAGCTTAACAAAAGCTTTAGCTAATTGTATTAGCTTTAGAAAAGCTTTAACTAATTATATAAGACTTAGAAATGTTTTGACTAATGCCTTAGCTTTACGAAATCTTTTTACTTATTGTTTTAGCTTTGGAGAAGCTTTGAGTAATTATCTCAGCTTTAGAAAAGTTTTGACAAGTTGTCTTAGCTTAGAAAAGCTTTAAGTTTTAGTTAGCTTTTACTAATTGTGTTTGGAAAAGCTTTGTCTTAGCTCACAAAAAGCTTTGACTAATTGTCTTAAATGTTTAAAAGATTTGACTAATTATATAAGACTAAGAAAAGTTTTGACTAATGCCTTAGCTTTATGAAATCTTCTAACTCATTGTCTTAGCTTTGGAGAAGCTTTAACTAATTGTCTTAGCTTTAGAAAAGCTAAGATTTTTTCTCACCCTAATCTTAACTTTATTTTCAAGCTAAAATCTTTATAATATCATTGAATAGGTTCATATTTCTCATAAAAAATCAGATTAAAATGAGTAGTGATAACATTTGTTATTTTAATTTACTACAAAAATCATATTTTAACATTTTGTCTTTTGTGCTTTACGTGTTTTAGACTAGATAAAAAATACATTAAAATGAATGCTTATGAGTAAGATTTTATAACATCATTAAAATTATGAGTACGTTCCAAATGAATTTTAAGTGGTTGATTGTATCTAAAAACTTTTGAACATAATGGACAACAAAGTTTTTTCTTGAGTCCACATTCGTATCGTAAATGACGATTTAAACTTCGTACGTGTTTGTATGACTTTTGACAGTTTTGACAGGTGACAGTTGTACCTAAAATTAAGTACATTCTTAAAATAACTACAACAAGAACATCAAATAAACAGCACACTTTTCTAAAAATATATAATACAAAATATAAAGGATCTTTGTCTCTAAAGGATTTTCTCTATATTTTTCATGGGACAATTTTCACTAAATTTGACAAACTAGATGTTTAAAAGTTGCCAATAATAATAAATTATAATTTGGTGCAATTGATCCACACCCAAAATAGTCCAAGCGCCAAAGACCAAACTTACCAAATAGTATAGACGCTTAAAAACAGTTCAAAATATGTCTTTTAAAATTTATTAACAATATTATAAATACAATTCTTAATCTACTTTTTTTTGTAATAAATTAATCACTCTTCTTTGATAACAATTTCTTGATTTTTGATGATACTGTAAATGTGATTTTTGTTTAAATTTGCAGTTACAATTTTTACAAGAAAATTTCCTTTCTCCTCCACATTCCCATTTAGTATGACGACTTAAATTAGCTTTGTGCATATAAACTGCATTGCAACGTAGACAACCATACATTCCTTCTTCGTTGACAAAGTAGTATTTTTCTAAATAAAAATATAAATTACTAACAACGAATTTTAGTAAATCTCATGCACACTTACAAATATTTGCTAAAAGTTAGTAAGCAAATTCGCTAACTCAATTATTAGCTGCTAATTGTCAATAATGTCACTTATCAACAGTGTCACTTGTCAACAGTGTCACTTTTCATCAGTGTCACTTGTCATTAGTGTCGCTTATCATCACTATCACTTGTCATTAGTGTCATCAGCAATCACTTTTCATTATATTTGGTATAAATTTCAAGTTTGACAGTAAAAGGAGCAGAAAATATAAAATCGGTGGATAACAATCCATTGGATAAATACAGGAGAAAAGAGGTGATAGGAAATAATCATTAAAGGATAAGAGGTCCAGAAAAGTTGACAAAAATCAGAAGATTCCTGTAATAAGTACAAGATCTACTAGAAAATAACCAGTAGCAGAAGTTGATGGAAACAATCAGAAAGCATTGCAAAAGGAAACCTCAATGTATAGAAATGTGGATAAGAGGTCATGATAAGTAGACAAAGTCCTGACAAATCCTGTAATAAGGACAAGTCAAAATAAACAAAGACCAGAAGAATTCTGTAATAAGTACAAGAATTAACAGTCAATAACCAACAGCAGAAGGTGATAGAACCAAACAGAAGAAAGCATTGCAAAAGGTAACCTGAATACAAAAATGTGGATAAGAGGTCTAGAAAAGACCAGAATTATGTAGTAAGTACAATAACTTATAGACAATGACCAAAAGCAGAATATAAAAATAACAAAATTTAAAAACTATGGTTGGGAGGTGAAAAAAGAGGTTCCCTCAGAAAGCATTGCAAAAGGAAACCTCAATGTATAGAAATGTGGATAAGAGGTCATGATAAGTAGACAAAGTCCTGAAAAATCCTGTAATAAGGACAAGTCAAAATAAACAAAGACCAGAAGAATTCTGTAATAAGTACAAGAATTAACAGTCAATAACCAACAGCAGAAGATGATAGAACCAAACAGAAGAAAGCATTGCAAAAGGTAACCTGAATACAAAAATGTGGATAAGAGGTCCAGAAAAGACCAGAATTATGTAGTAAGTACAATAACTTATAGACAATGACCAAAAGCAGAATATAAAAATAACAAAATTTAAAAACTATGGTTGGGAGGTGAAAAAAGAGGTTCCCTCAGAAAGCATTGCAAAAGGAAACCTCAATGTATAGAAATGTGGATAAGAGGTCATGATAAGTAGACAAAGTCCTGAAAAATCTTGTAATAAGGACAAGTCAAAATAGACAAAGACCAGAAGAATTCTGTAATAAGTACAAGAATTAACAGTCAATAACCAACAGCAGAAGGTGACAGAACCAAACAGAAGAAAGCATTGCAAAAGGTAACCTGAATACAAAAATGCGGATAAGAGGTCCAGAAAAGACCAGAATTATGTAGTAAGTACAATAACTTATAGACAATGACGAAAAGCAGAATATAAAAATAACAAAATTTAAAAACTATGGTTGGGAGGTGAAAAAAGAGGTTCCCTCAGAAAGCATTGCAAAAAGAAACCTCAACGTATAGAAATGTGGATAAGAGGTCATGATAAGTAGACAAAGTCCTGACAAATCCTGTAATAAGGATAAGTCAAAATAAACAAAGACCAGAAGAATTCTGTAATAAGTACAAGAATTAACAGTCAATAACCAACAGCAGAAGATGATAGAACCAAACAGTAGAAAGCATTGCAAAAGGTAACCTGAATACAAAAATGTGAATAAGAGGCCCAGAAAAGACCAGAATTATGTGGTAAGTACAATAACTTATAGACAATGACCAGAAGCAGAATATAAAAAAAACAAAATTTAAAAACTATGGTTGGGAGGTGAAAAAAGAGGTTCCCTCAGAAAGCATTTTAAAAGGAAACCTCAATGTATAGAAATGTGGATAAGAGGTCATGATAAGTAGACAAAGTCCTGAAAAATCTTGTAATAAGGACAAGTCAAAATAGACAAAGACCAGAAGAATTCTGTAATAAGTACAAGAATTAACAGTCAATAACCAACAGCAGAAGATGATAGAACCAAACAGAAGAAAGCATTGCAAAAGGTAACCTGAATACAAAAATGTGGATAAGAGGTCCAGAAAAGACCAGAATTATGTAGTAAGTACAATAACTTATAGACAATGACCAAAAGCAGAATATAAAAATAACAAAATTTAAAAACTATGGTTGGGAGGTGAAAAAAGAGGTTCCCTCAGAAAGCATTGCAAAAGGAAACCTCAATGTATAGAAATGTGGATAAGAGGTCATGATAAGTAGACAAAGTCCTGACAAATCCTGTAATAAGGACAAGTCAAAATAAACAAAGACCAGAAGAATTCTGTAATAAGTACAAGAATTAACAGTCAATAACCAACAGCAGAAGATGATAGAACCAAACAGAAGAAAGCATTGCAAAAGGTAACCTGAATACAAAAATGTGGATAAGAGGTCTAGAAAAGACCAGAATTATGTAGTAAGTACAATAACTTATAGACAATGACCAGAAGCAGAATATAAAAATAACAAAATTTAAAAACTATGGTTGGGAGGTAAAAAAAGAGGTTCCCTAAGAATGACAGACTATAACCAATAGTTGATTCTATCTGTAGAGATGCAGACATTGTTAAGAAGGATAAAGAATTAAGAAATTAGGATGTTTCAGGATAGAAAAGGAGAGAGGAAAAAACTGTTAAATAGTTTAACACTGAGCATAAGAAGTCGCTGTAAAAAATCTTTATTCAATATTAAAACCTTAAACTATAATGGTAGCCTGTCTCTAAAACTATTTAAAATAAATATAGTTTACAATATAAATTATAATTTAACTAATTTATTCGACATAAAACGTTGGATCCATTTTATGTACATTCTTTACATGAATAGACATATTGTATTTTCTCTTCGCCTTATGTGGACAAAATTTACATGCAAACTGCGGTACTTTTCCGCATTCAAATCGTTCATGATTGTACAAAGAAGCTTGATATAAATATTTTTTGTTGCAAACTTTACATACGTATTGATAACCTAAAATATATCAAATTAGAACTGAAGATAAAAGAAATTTGTTACATAAAATAGTGATCTAATCTAATCTAAATAACCTGGCATGGTCTCTCCTGTGGAGCCCCATGTTTGAGCACTGCTTCCTATGGGAATATTGTGACAAGGTTCGGCACCAAGAGTCCTTACATGCACCCGATGCGTGCAGGACTCAGTTTGTTCAGCTGAAAATCAACGTCACGCTGATCTTCAGGTAGGCTAGAATCCAGGTGTCCGAAATTCCTTGAGTTACTGTTGCCACAGAGCAGTTACCTTTATAAGAGACTTGAGTCCTGTGACTAGCTCCTCAAGGTGGTGATAGGATTCAGGATTCGTGTCACCAAAGATGAGGAACCGTTTATAGTCCAAGGCCTCACACTCGAATAGAATGTGAGTTGCCGTCTCATCGTCCATGGCGCACAGTCGGCACGAGGTGGGTTCCTGTGTCGGAATCCCCATCCTCCGAAGGTGTAGTCTGAATGGTCCATGCCCAGTGAGCAGGCCCACTAGTACTCTTATCTGACTCCTTTGCCTTTGAGCATCAGCTTCGAGTGCCTCAGCCCTACAGTGTTACTCCAGTGTCTTCCCAAACCCAGTTCCTGACTTTGGTCCTTACCCAGGCTCTAGGCAGTCCCAATACCGGTTCTGGACCAGTGAATCGTGTATCCGCTCCCTTCTTGGCCAGAAGGTCGCGGTTTCATTACCTTCAAAACCTTTATGCCCTGGTATCCACTCCAAGAAGACACTGATTTGTCTAGCCAGTTCATTGAGGTTTTGCATGCACTCCCAGATCAGCTTGGTTGCTTGGACCACAGACCCCTGCACCGGTTCCTTCTGAAGTGCGAGATCCGTCAGTAACATAAAATAGTAATCCAATCCATAAAAATCTGCCAATTTGTTTAGCACCCACTATTCAACACAATTCGTTTTTAAATTTGATTTTTTTATTAGTTTATAGATTTTTATTCACAATAAATCTATTAAAAATATGATGTAGAATCAGAAAGATAAAGAATTTTTGCAATAACTTAAGTAGATTGTATAAAAAACTTCATTTACTGGAGAGATACCAATAGTGGATTAGAACAGTAACCCAGTTATATAGTAGGCTGCATTAAGAGAAATTAACTTTATAGAATATAGAGGACACCAATAATAAATAGCATATGTCATATTTGACAGAAGTTGACGTATTGCCATTTAAAAACGTTTAACTGTCAAATTAAAAACGTTAAAACGTCAAAATGTCTGGTGAAAGTGTCCTAATACTTAAGTACATTATTTTAAGTGATTATAAGAGATCGTGTAACGTTTGTAACGTTCGTTTTCGAGCATTCCATCCGGACTATATATATTTTTATTCTGTTTAATTTTTATCGCGCCGATGCGAAGGTCGATTGCCGATTTCGTGGTAGGAAATAATGCTTCGTCGACGGAATGATTTCTCAAATCGTTCATTTCGTCTGCGATTCTTGGTAAATTCAGATTTAATTTTCTGATTACCTTCGCCCTTCTTTCTGGATTTAATGCCAAATCTGAGAAGGGCCCTACTGAGGTTGCAAATATTCATTTCTGAAAATATTGCTGATTGTCGACGGCCATTTTGAAGCCGACCATCCATTCCCAGGATTATTTCTGAGAAAGATTCTCTTAAGGAAGACCACTTCCACCCACTTAGGCAGTACTGTTCCGTCACTATCGAAACACCGACAGCAAGATCACTTCCATCCACTTGGACTGTTCCATCACTATCGAAACTCCGACAGGAAGACCATCGGAAAAAAAGGTAAGAGATTAAATTAATTAATTGATTTAAAAATTTTTGTCTCAAATACTTAAATTTTGAAATAAATTAACTTAAAACTGATTTTTGGAATTTTATTTGGGTGTCTGTACTTGGCGCCCTATAATAGATGTTTGGAGGGAATTAAGCAAAACACAGAAGGAAGCCACGACCCTCAGGAGCTAGCCTAGGGAAATTTTAAGGTTACAATCGTAAGTGATCACAAGTGATTGTAAGTGATTACAACTGATAGATTTTATAAAAAACGTCATTTACTAAAGAGATACCAAAAGTGGATTAAAACAGCATTAAGGAGTACCTTAACAGAAATTAAATTTATAGAATAATAATAATAATAACAAACCTACATCCTAAGCGGATAATAGACTTCTTTTAAGTCTTGATCTTCTAGACTTACTTGTAATCTATAATCTACTTACCTGTTTCTTATTTTTGGTTTCCTACAGATCTTGTAAATTACTGATAATTGGAAATGGATAGTGTTAAGATATCACAAAACTCGAGATTTTTATAATTTTTTTTTATTATTATAACCCATTAAAAAAATACAATCAGTTTTGCTAGCAACTTCATAAATATCGAATTAATTAACAGTTTAAATGTAACAATAACAATATCAGTAACTAACATATTCAATAATAATGGCATGCTTGTGAAAAAGATATAAAGTATGCATTACTCAAGATTCGACTCAGATTTAACATGAAATGAGCTAACAAAAAAGAAGAAAATAGTTTATAAATCAAAAAGTAGTTCAAAAGGCACATTTTTTAGATAGAACATAGAAGAAAACAAAAAATATTCTTCGGTTTTAAAAACCAAAGAGTTAACAGCACGTAGAATCTACTATCAGGATTTGCCAACAATGTCATAAGTGTCATATAGAGTCACAATCAGGAATTGTCAACAATGTCATTATTGTCAGTTGTCATGTAGAATGTAGAATAATGCCATTATTGTTAGTTATCAAGTAGAATCTACAACCAAAAATTGTCAAAATTCTCTTCACTGTCAGTTGTCATGTAAAATCTACAAATAAGAAGTGTTGGTAATGACATTGTTAGTTTTCCATTTGTTCTTGTTAAAACCATTAACTTCTTGTTTTTTTAAGGTTTTTCCAAAGTCCATAAAACTGTAGATTCTAGATGAAAACTGACAATAATGGCATTGTTGACAATTCCTTATTGTAAATTCTGCATGACAACTGACAATATTGTTAATTTTTGACAATCTCTAATCCATGATTCTTCATGACAACTGGCAATAATAACATTAAGGCATTTCCCTATCACGACAATTGATAATATTGACATATTGTCAATTTGTAATTGTAGAGTCTTTATGACAAATGACAATAAAAGCATTGTTGACAATTCCTGATTTTGGAGTCTATATCACAACTGACAATAATGACATTCCTGGCCATTGTCAATTTTATATTGTAGAGTCTTTATGACAACTGACAATAATGACATTCCTGGCAATTGTCAATTTTTGATTGTAGAGTCTTTATGACAACTGACAATAATGACATTATTGACAATTTTTGATGGTAGAGTCTCTATGACGTCTGGTAATAACAAGACAATTCCTGATTGTAAAGTGTACATGACAACTGACAATAATGACATTGCTAATGAATCCTAATCGTAGATTCTACGTGACAACTGACAATAATGAGATTGTTAACAATTGCTAATTGTAAATTTTGCATGACAACTGCTAATCATGGATTCTACAATTGGAAATAATGATATTCTATTTGACAACTGACAATGATGACATTGTTGACAATTCCTGCTAGAACATTACAAGTAACAATACTAACATTGTTTAATAGAGATTCTACATGACAATTGTCAAAATTCTCTTCACTGTCAGTTGTCATGTAAAATCTACAAATAAGAAGTGTTGGGAATGATGTTGTTAGTTTTTTATTTGTTCTTGTTAGTTTTCCATTTGTTCTTGTTAGTTTTCCATTTGTTCTTGTTAGTTTTCCATTTGTTCTTGTTAAAACCATTAACTTCTTGTTTTTTTAAGGTTTTTCCAAAGTCCATAAAACTGTAGATTCTAAATGAAAACTGACAATAATGGCATTGTTGACAACTCCTTATTGTAAATTCTGCATAACAACTTACCATATTGTTAATTTTTGACAATCTCTAATCCATGATTCTTCATGACAACTGGCAATAATAACATGGCATTTCCCTATCACGACAATTGATAATATTGACATATTGTCAATTTGTAATTGTAGAGTCTTTATGACAAATAACAATAAATACATTGTTGACAATTCCTGATTTTGGAGTCTATATCACAACTGACAATAATGACATTCCTGGGTATTGTCAATTTTTTATTGTAGAGTCTCTATGACGTCTGGTAATAACAAGACAATTCCTGATTGTAAAGTGTATATGACAACTAACAATAATGACATTGCTAATGAATCCTAATCGTAGATTCTACGTGACAACTGTCAATAATGAGATTGTTAACAATTGTTAATTGTAAATTTTGCATGACAACTGCTAATCATAGATTCTACAATTGGAAATAATGATATTCTATTTGACAACTGACAATGATGACATTGTTGACAATTCCTGCTAGTACATTACAACTAACAATACTAACATTATTTAATAGAGATTCTACATGACAACTGACAATAATGACATTGCTTGCCATTGTCAATTTTTGATTGTAGAGTCTCTATGACGTCTGGTAATAACAAGACAATTCCTGATTGTAAAGTGTATATGACAACTGACAATAATGACATTGCTAACGAATCCTAATCGTAGATTCTACGTGACAACTGTCAATAATGAGATTGTTAACAATTGTTAATTGTAAATTTTGCATGACAACTGCTAATCATAGATTCTACAATTGGAAATAATGATATTCTATTTGACAACTGACAATGATGACATTGTTGACAATTCCTGCTAGTACATTACAACTAACAATACTAACATTATTTAATAGAGATTCTATATGACAATTGTCAAAATTCTCTTCACTGTCAGTTGTCATGTAAAATCTACAAATAAGAAGTGTTGGGAATGATGTTGTTAGTTTTCTATTTGTTCTTGTTAGTTTTCCATTTGTTCTTGTTAGTTTTCCATTTGTTCTTGTTAGTTTTCCATTTGTTCTTGTTAGTTTTCCATTTGTTCTTGTTAAAACCATTAACTTCTTGTTTTTTTAAGGTTTTTCCAAAGTCCATAAAACTGTAGATTCTAAATGAAAACTGACAATAATGGCATTGTTGACAACTCCTTATTGTAAATTCTGCATAACAACTCACCATATTGTTAATTTTTGACAATCTCTAATCCATGATTCTTCATGACAACTGGCAATAATAACATTAAGGCATTTCCCTATCACGACAATTGACAATATTGACATATTGTCAATTTGTAATTGTAGAGTCTTTATGACAAATGACAATAAATACATTGTTGACAATTCCTGATTTTGGAGTCTATATCACAACTGACAATAATGACATTCCTGCCTATTGTCAATTTTTGATTAAAGAGTCTTTATGACAACTGACAATAATTACATTATTGACAACTTTTGTTGGTAGAGTCTATTTGATAACTAACAATAATGACATTGCTTGCCATTGTCAATTTTTAATTGTAGAGTCTCTATGACGTCTGGTAATAACAAGACAATTCCTGATTGTAAAGTCTATATGACAACTGACAATAATGACATTGCTAACGAATCCTAATCGTAGATTCTACGTGACAACTGTCAATAATGAGATTGTTAACAATTGTTAATTGTAAATTTTGCATGACAACTGCTAATCATAGATTCTACAATTGGAAATAATGATATTCTATTTGACAACTGACAATGATGACATTGTTGACAATTCCTGCTAGTACATTACAGCTAACAATACTAACATTATTTAATAGAGATTCTACATGACAACTGACAATAATGACATTGTTGACAGTTGCTAATTGTACATGACAACTGACAAAAATGACATTGTTGACAGTTTCTGATGGTATCATTGTTGACAGTTAAAATAGGTTAAACAAACCTGTCCCATTAAACAAAAATTAAATAGGTTTAAAACATAACAGCAATACAGAAAAAACTATCAAACTAAAATGATTTCATAACCCTCCAAAAATTGATACTAAACTATTCATTAAGTAAATCCTTAAGCGAAACATATTCATCAAATACATCATCATCGTCATCTTCCTTAAAATCCATATCATTATCTTCATCAGAATCAACAATTTGCATAGTATTGGTAAATATATCAGCACAAGATCCTTTTCCATTGGTTATTACTGGTTTAGTAACATTTTTTTCTATTTCACTATCAATCACAGATCTATTTTGTTCAATACTGTTTGTAATGAGTTCAGATCTAACTCCTTTAGAATATTGTGTTGCAGCCTCTTTAAATTTTCCTGTTTCAGACAGTCTAGAACTTCCTGTTTCAGACAATGTAGAACTTCCTGCTTCAGACAGTTTATAACTTCCTGCTTGAGTAACTGTAGAAGTCCTTGCTTCAGACATTTTGGAACTTCCTGCTTCAGTAACTGTAGAAGTCCTTGCTTCAGATATTTTAGAACTTCCTGCTTCAGACATTTTAGAACTTTCTGTTTCAGAAGCTTCAAAACAATCTGTTGATGCAAACTTTCTAAAAGTATCAACGCAAACTGAACGGCTTCTGGTGGTTCTTTTAGATGGTTTTTTGTTAGTTTCTGTTTTTGAACAACTAGAACAAGCAGGTAGGTTTTGATCTTTAAGCAGATTACAAACTTCACAGTTTCTTCCATAATTAAAAACATTATCAATTGGTCGTTTTTGGCAGCTTGAACAAGCTTTGTGTCCACGTTGTTTTAATGGTACACATTCTTCACAATCATCACCATAATTGTAGAATTTTTTGAATTTTAATGCATAACGATTCTGGCAGGATAAACAAGCTGGTTTTTTGAGTTCTTTAAAAAGTTGACAAGGATCACATTGGTGTCCATAACTATATTTATTTGGTTTGTTCTGTTTACGTTTTTGACAAGCTTGAATTGAATGACCAACACATTTACAATAACTACATTTTCGTGCTTGAATTGTTGTTTGTTGTTTCTTAATCTTTGTTTGTTCCCCATCAGCTTTTTTCACTAATTTAGCTGTGATACTTCTATCTTCAGTATCAGATTTAGTTTTAAAATCATCTACTTGAAGATTACTACTTTTTTTAACTAATTCAGAAGTTTTGCTATTAACACCATCGAGTTCTTTGGTATTTTCATTCTTCTTATTAACACCATCAACTTCCTGAGCTTTTTTGAAAGTTTTGGTATTTTCTTTGTTCTTATTAACAGCATCGACTTCTTGAGATTTTTTAAAAGTTTTGGTGTTATCTTCATTCTTATTAACACCATCAACTTTTTGGTCTTTTTTAGCCATTTCAACATCATCTTTAGTTTCTTCTGCAAGAATAGCTTGGAATTTGTTTAAGCAGGTAATACAATATTTGCGATTTTTTTTTACAAATTGTGCACAATTATCGTTAATACATTGGAAAGTTTTCTGAATTTTTCCATTGGGCAGAACTTGAATCACTGCTTTTCCTTTTTCTTTTGATTTTTGTTTTTGTTTTTTTGAAAATGTCGTTTGAGTGCATTTATCTTCATTCAGGAATGGATTTCGTAACATTAAGTTTTTACCTGAAAATGAAATTTTAACTAATATATTTTGATTATACTTATGGATGTGTATTTATATATGTAAGCAGATATAGCTATAATGAGGGTAAAAAAAGAAGATGTAAATAAATAACGAGAGATATTTGTTTATTATATTTATTTTTGTTTGTTATAAAAAGCTTAATTTTATTAGAAACTATTTTCATAAAAAAATATTAAAAAAAACGAGTGTGGCAGTCAGTGGGACTGACAGTAGAAGTTATACTTCTATGCACGCGCCCGGATCCATAAATTTGTATGCCAATGATTTAGCAAAATCATTATATGGTATTCGTGGTTAGCGAGTACCGAGTGCACACTCTTTTTGTATCGAATTTGCATAAAATTCCTGGAGACAAGGTCAGTCTCAAGCACCAGGTGTTTCGAAGAACATCGCAATTATTATAATCGTATTTAGCGACTCAAAAAATCACCCAGTACCAAGTGTGCACTGATTTCGTACAGAATTTACACAAAACCTCAGAAGAAGAGGTAAATACCCTAGGCACCAAGTGCTGCAGAGACTTTCGGCATCATGATATTCGTGTACAACGACTCCAAAAACCCCGAGTATATAAATTGAACCCATTTTCAGCAATACTTACCGAGTTGTAAGTTTTCTCTCTATTGTCTGTTCGGAATGCACTTTTCGAATGCAGCAATGCAATCTCCCATTTTTACATTATAAAAAATAGCGACAAATTTCCTGATACTTTAACGAATCCAATGCAAAAAACGCATTCCGATCCATCTTTCGTTACAAAATTCGGAGGTTTTGGTGCTTTATTTCCCCGATTATTCGTGAAAACTCTGTTTATATAGCCAACAACCTTAAAAGCATAGTGCAGGATATAGTGCAACCATGTGACGGTATTTTAGACTACAATACAATACTCATTACTGAATATTATTATTAATATAAAATACTAAACTTAATATGTTAACTTACGTGACAGAATTATAAAATAAACTGTCAAATAATCATGTGGTCCGTCACTATGATATTCATACATTAGTTCAGACTGTTTTTTGTTTTTCAATGTACTGAATGTTGAAACGGTATTCAAAGGACTTATAGTTTGTCACGGGTTAAATTCTCGCAAGTGATAAATATTTAATTTGTAAACATAAGCGTCTTCCTACCTTGAAATTTCCCATTATTAAAGATTTACTTGGGTCGGGAACCGGTTGATCTGGTTCGGTAATAGATAGTCGTCAACTTATAAATATATTCTGGCCATAAATTATTCCTAATGTTGCTAATATTGTTTTGGAAGTAAATTTCATGTAGCTGTTTATTTCTTTTTAATTACTGTCATCTTGCACTTTCATCTGACTGGAATACTTTCTCTTTCTTTTTGTCGATAACTATGATATTGCGGTCCTACAGCCAGCGGTTTCGTGGAATAGTTACTTGTGTAATAAGATTTAAAACAAACGAGGAAATTAAGTAATGTTGAGATTTTCGATGATATCTTGATAAATAATAAGATTAGTCGTATCTAACGACCACTGTTTGTTCGTAAATTGGTAGCTGAAGATCCTACGGTTATTGTCCCTATAGTAGTAGAGGCCACCTCTTATTTCGACGTGTGTCAAATTCCGTGAACGTTGATATGTAAGAATCCGTTCTTTCTATTACCAGCCTTTGTCTTGAAAACGTGGCAGTGAGAAGATTTTATGGGTTTAAGTTGTAATCTCTGTTCATCGGAGTCAATTAATCTTGGATTTACAAAATTAAGCCCTGTTTTCCTAACGAATAGTATTGGAGTGAGATTTCCAGTGGTTTTGTTGGATTTGTAGGGAAAGCGCTTTAGCGGATTTTAGAAAATCTTCTGTGGTGAGTAACACGTTATTTATTCATGTGGTTGTTCGATTCTTATGGTTCTTTCGTTCCCTATGAGTGTAGGTAGCCCATAGAGCAGACAGTAGGGAAATTTGGTAATTTAAAACCGTTCAGACGGCAAATTGTGGTAGAATTCCCGATCGGTGCAATTAGCAACGAGAATATTGTTCCACCCGTTTACCTGCCAGGGGTGTCACGAGTTTAAAGAAATAAAACAACCCTATCTTAATAGGTGAGTTACTATATTATATTTTTTTTTTATAAGATTAATAACGCCATATAGTTGCAATTTTAGTTTTAATATCTTAAATTTTACATGTATATTTCTTTGTGTATTGTATGTAGCTATTATTTTTGAGAAAGTAGACTCCTTTTTGGTTCTTTTGTGCTATTATTAATCGATTTTATGTTAAATCTTAATTTAGTTTATTGTTATAATTTTGTTATGACTAGTAAGTCAAATTTAAGTTTGTTAAGCGCATTCAAATCATTAGTTTTGATTAGTATTTGTAAAATTCAGAGTTATCAGCTTTTAAATTTTGTGTAATTCATTTAAATTCATTTTTATTCTTTCATTGTTGTGCAAATATAAGTTGTGTTCAAATTGTATTAAAGCTAGTAAAGTAGTGTAACGTTATTAAAGCAATTAATTCAAGAAGTCATTAAAATTTGTTTGAGCTATTATTAATTCCGAATTACGATTTTAGGGTCCTAGATACAGGTGTAAATCCTAGTTACGGGTTTAAGTCCTAGTTACGGGCTTAAGTTCTAGATACAGGCTGAATTTCGATTGCTGACCTGATACTTAGTACGAGCTTAAGTTAATTGTGATTGGTGCAAGCCTATTTGGTTCTGGGAACAGGCTTGATTTTTGGTACCGGCCTAAGTATTGGAGAAGCCAAGGATAGCGAGGAATCGTATTTTGTTAACAGATAAGCTATATTAGACTTAAGTCGTGACTTTAGTTTTTAGTTAAAAATCTATTTTTCTTGTTTTTGTATTGCGTGTGATCACACATATTAGATAATATTCTTTTTAATATTACTCACATATTTTTTTTTATATAAATATCGATAGCGTTGTCAAGCACGAGGCTTGACAGTTGTGTAAATTCTTAATTTTTATTAAAGAAGGGTCTAGTTGATATTTTGTTTTATTTAGCTCACTGTATCGTTATTTTTTTTTATTGTGCAATTCAATTAGTACTGTTTAATATTCTAAATTTATTTAATTATCTCCAGTGGAAAAGGTAGTGCCTGGAACAACAGGGGTTTCCGATTTTAACCGTTTAAATCGGTGGCGCGACTCACTATTATTTGTTTACTTACCCTCTACGGCTGAGCTGTGCACTAATTTGCCAGTAGAGAAACCACTACCGAACTCAGCTGGAGTTGAATTTCAATTGGGTAAATTTGATTAACCTTTTTATTAATTTTTCAAAATTTGATTTTATTCTCATTAAAAGTACGTGGCAAGTAATGACTAATAACATGTGATAAATATTTCATCTTTGTTTTTACCGACCAATATACCTTATAAGTGTGTCTGTCTCTCTCTTACTCACACCATTACATATGTAATGATTTTTCCCATTTAACTGTACACAAATCTTTTCCACCGACTGTATGAATAGAAGTATAACTTCAAAAATTTTAGAAAACCATATGAGTGAGTACTTTTGGTACCAATTTTGTCCTTAAATAAATTAAATAAATATCTAAATATATAATAAGAGATCAACTATTTCAGTACTATTTTTGTGTTTCTAATTGATATTTCATTATATCTAAATCATTAGTAGCAAATTTTCCAACATGTCGTTTCTGATGTGCAGTCAAATTTCCTTTTATTTTACAAGTATAATGACATCCTGGAAAAGCACATCGAAATTGTGGTGTTTTTCCGCATTCGTATTTTCTATGTTTGTGTAAGGACTGACTATGTCTGTATTGACGTTTACAATTAGGACAAATATGTAGGATACCTAAAATTTAATTGATTAGTAACAAAACTCAGTATTCATACGTCAGAAATGTCATTTAAGTGACAAGTGACAACTAGCGTTATTGACAGATTTGTCATTTGTCTAGATGACAACTGACGTTAATGACAATTAACAATTCCAGCATGTATATCATTGTGAAACTTCTTAAGACCACTGACACTAATGACATTTCATAGAAACTCGCGAATCAGTATTCATATGTCAAAAATGTCATTTAAGTAAGAATTAACGTTATTGACATATTTGTCGTTTGTTTATTGAAATCTCTAGATGACAACTGACGTTAATGACAGTTGACAATTGGAGCATGTAGCATTGTTTAAACATTCTAGATTAACAGACTTGTTAATTAACTATTGAAACATCTAAAGACCACTGACACTAATGACATTTCATAGAAACTCGCAAATCAGTATTCATATGTCAAAATATCATTTAAGTGACAACTAACGTTATTGACATATTTGTGATTTGTTTATTAAAATCTCTAGATGACAACTGACGTTAATGACAATTTGAGCATGTAGTATTGTTAAACATTCTAGATTGACAGACTTGCCAATTAACTATTAAAACCTACAAAGACAAGTGACAGAAGTCATAGAATCTCGCGAATCAGTATTCATATGTCAAAAATGTCATTTAAGTGACAAGTGACAACTAACGTTATTGACAGATTTGTCATTTGCCTAAAAGACAACTGACGTTAATGACAATTGACAATTCCAGCATGTATAGCATTGTTAAACATTCTAGATTGACAGACTTTTTAATTAACTATTGAAACTTCTAAAGACCACTGACACTAATGACATTTCATAGAAACTCTTGAATCAATAGGTATTCATATATCAAAAATATCATTTAAGTGACAACTAACGTTATTGACATATTTGTCATTTGTTTATTGAAATCTCTAGATGACAACTGCCGTTAATGACAGTTGACAATTCGAGCATGTAGTATTGTTAAACATTCTAGATTGACATACTTGTCAATTATCTATTTAAACCTACAAAGACCACTGTGCTTGTGACAAGTGATACAAACTTGAGAATCGGTATTCATATGTCAAAAATGTCATTTAAGGGACAAGTGACAACTAACCTTATTGACAGATTTGTCATTTGTCTATATGACAACTGACGTTAATGACAATTGACAATTCCAGCATGTACAGCATTGTTAAACATTCCAGATTGACAGACTTGTTAATTAACTCTTGAAACTTCTAAAGACCACTGACACTAATGACATTTCATAGAAACTCGCGAATCAGTATTCATATGTCAAAAATGTCATTTAAGTGACAACTAACGTTATTGACATATTTGTCATTTGTTTATTGAAATCTCTAGATGACAACTGACGTTAATGACAGTTGACAATTCGAGCATTTAGCATTGTTTAACATTCCAGATTGACAGACTTGTCAATTAACTATTTAAACCTACAAAGACACGTGACAGAAGTGATAGAAACTCGCGAATCAGTATTCATATGTCAAAAATGTCATTTAAGTGACAAGTGACAACTAACGTTATTGACAAATTTGTCATTTGTCTAAAAGACAACTGACGTTAATTCCAGCATGTATAGCATTGTTAAACATTCTAGATTGACAGACTTTTTAATTAACTATTGAAACTTCTAAAGACCACTGACACTAATGACATTTCATAGAAACTCGCCAATCAGTAGGTATTCATATATCAAAAATATCATTTAAGTGACAACTAACGTTATTGATATTGACATATTTGTGATTTGTTTATTGAAATCTCTAAATGACAACTGACGTTAATGACAGTTGACAATTCGAGCATGTAGTATTGTTAAACATTCTAGATTGACAGACTTGTCAATTAACTATTTAAACCTATAAAGACCACTGTTCTTGTGACAAGTAATAGAAACTCGCGAATCAGTATTCATATGTCAAAAATGTCATTTAAGTGACAACTAACCTTATTGACATATGTGTCATTTGTTTATTGAAATCTCTAAATGACAAATGACGTTAATGATAGTTGACAATTCGAGCATGTAGTATTGTTAAACATCCTAGATTGACAGACTTGTCAATTAACTATTTAAACCTACAAAGACCACTGTTCTTGTGTCAAGTGATAGAAACTCGCGAATCAGTATTCATATGTCAAAAATGTCATTTAAATGACAACTAACGTTATTGACATATTTGTCATTTGTTTATTGAAATCTCTAGATGACAACTGCCGTTAATGACAGTTGACAATTCGAGCATGTAGTATTGTTAAACATTCTAGATTGACATACTTGTCAATTATCTATTTAAACCTACAAAGAGCACTGTTCTTGTGTCAAGTGATAGAAACTCGCGAATCAGTATTCATATGTCAAAAATGTCATTTAAATGACAACTAACGTTATTGACATATTTGTCATTTGTTTATTGAAATCTCTAGATGACAACTGCCGTTAATGACAGTTGACAATTCGAGCATGTAGTATTGTTAAACATTCTAGATTGACATACTTGTCAATTATCTATTTAAACCTACAAAGAGCACTGTTCTTGTGTCAAGTGATAGAAACTCGCAAATCAGTATTCATATGTCAAAAATGTCATTTAAGTGACAACTAACCTTATTGACATATGTGTCATTTGTTTATTGAAATCTCTAAATGACAAATGACGTTAATGATAGTTGACAATTCGAGCATGTAGTATTGTTAAACATTCTAGATTGACATACTTGTCAATTATCTATTTAAACCTACAAAGACCACTGTTCTTGTGACAAGTGATAGAAACTCGCGAATCAGTATTCATATGTCAAAAATGTCATTTAAGAGACAAGTGACAACTAACGTTATTGACATATTTGTCATTTCTGTATTGAAACCTCTAGATGTTAATGACAGTTGACAATTCGAGCATTTAGCATTGTTTAACATTCCAGATTGAAAGACTTGTTAATTAACTATTTAAACCTCCATAGACCACTGACACTAGTGACATGTCATAGAAACTCGCGAATCAGTATTCATATTTCAAAAATGTCATAAAATAACGTTATTGACAGATATTTGTCTATTGAATCGTAATTATCTTTAAGTTACCTACTAAAAAATATTAATTAATTACTTTATTAAAAAATACTTACGTACGTATTTAATACCAGTTGACAACTGACACAACTGCATACACTAAATGACAGCTGACATGGTTGAAAGCTGACATTGTTGAAAGCTGACATTATTGACAGCTGACATTGTTGACAGTTGACATATCTAACTACTTCTTTTTAAATCAAATAGATAAAAGGTGTCAAAAATAACAATAAACAACATTTTTATTTCAAAAATAGGAATCCATTTATTTATTTATTTTTAAAAATATAACAAAACATTTATTAATTCTAAATAATACCTCCCTAAAAAAACATGGAATAACAACGTATATAATTTAATTTTTAACGTATTTCTCAAGCTTTCTTTATTGTGAAATCTTAAATCAATAAAAATTGACAATTGTAATGACAGGATTTAAAAAAACAGTCACTATAATCCCCAATCTTGTTTCCAACAAAGTAAAAGTCCAATTATTTGAAATGACAGTGACAGCTGACCCAAAATGACGGATTAGAATGATTGTATTATCATGAAATTTTATCTCGTCGACTTTAAAAAACTTGTTAAATTATGCACAGTTTGAATATGCCTTTGTAAATTAAAATTATGTTTAAATGTCCTTGAACAATAAGGACATACATCCTTTCCATTTTTTCCACATTCATTTTTAATATGACGTGATAAAGTGCTGTGATGTTGATATCTTCGACCACAATTTTCACATTTGTAAATTTTCGCTGATTCTACAAAAATTTACAATAGTTAGGTTATAGATGAAGAATTATGGTAAAATAGGGTTAAAAATTAATTTATATATTTACAAAAAGTCGATTATTATAAATCGTAGTCAACATGGTGTACTTACGTACCTGTAACCAGTGTCAATAATCTTTTTTACTTGTCAATGTTGTCGTTTTAGTTGCCAGTTGTCAATATTGTCGTTTCACTTGTCACTTGTCAATACCTTGATATGTCAAAAGAGCCTTCTGAAGCAGTTAAGGACATCCTCTAGAGACATTTAAGCGTTACCACAATTCATAAAGGAGGTTCTGAAGGCTTTAAGGACACTTCTAAGGACTTATTAGCAGATAATATGAAAATAAAAGCACTGAAGCATCCTCTGGATCTGGAAATTTGGGAGGGGCGAGCTAGTGCTCAGCCAGCACTGAGGCCACATATGACCCATTGTGCATCCTCCCGTATGTAGGGATGTCCTCACTTCAGGCTGTCACCAGGCCTATTGATTTAAAATAGGTGATGAGGCTCCCGAGGGGGATCTCCCTGACATCGGCTGGTGTAAGCCAATACTCGCCCAACACGGATCTTCTGATTTCAGAAAAAGCAGAGCAGTCATACATAATGTGTTCTACTGTTTCCTCTTCTTGTTCGCAGCCTTTGCATAGCGGCGATTCTGTTAATTTCATCCTAAAGAGATGATGTCGCAATTGGCAGTGACCTGTCAGGATTCCCACAGCTGTTCGGAGATTTTGTCTGGTCAATGCCTTAAATTTTTTTTGCTGTTTCCTCGCCAGGATGAGGTAATAACTCTATGGCCAGTCTACAGTTCGTAGTTTTATCCCAGCACTGTATAAATTTTTAGTTAGAGTGCTGTTTGATAAGGTCCACGACTGCGGACAATTTTAGCTTGGTAGATGGGCGAGGGCTAACATATTTGTAGCCCGCAGCCCTCCTTGCTAAATTGTTCGCAATGCGGTTGCCTTTAGAGTGCCCATGTCCTTTGATCCAGCTGAAAGTGACCACGTTATTCTGGCTGGCCTCAGTTAGAGATTAGTGACATTCTAGTACTAAACTTGAAGTGAAACGTGGTCTATTCAAGGTCAGTAGTGATTGTCGGCAGTCTGTGTATATATTTATATTCCTGCCATCCTGCCTGTGATGTTTCTATTGGTTAATTCTTTTGCAGCTATGGTTATGCCTGTGAGTTCTGACTGAACCACACTTGACAAGCAATCCATAGCCCATTTTATTTTTAGGCTTAAGGATCTAGAGTAAATTCCACATCCCACACCTTGCTTTGTTTTTGATCCATCCGTATATACGCTCAGAGCGTTCACTACGTTGGGGTCTGCTGTCTTGTTTGTTAATATTTTGTAGGGTTTGTCAAAGACAAATCTTGGTGCGACGGCATCCGTGTCTGCCTGTAAGAGTGGTATCACTTTTATCGATTCCCTCCACAGACTATCCCTATAGGTGCCAGTCCCTACAGTGGGTTCGATACCAACCGTGCGAAAGCGTACCATGGTCATCAATGCGACCTCCTTAACAAATATATCAAGGGGGGTGAGACCGAGTATGACTTCCATTGCACTGGTCGGTGTGCTTCGCATGGCTCCTGTGACGAGAAGGCAAGCTGATTTTTGAATTTGGTTGAATTTTTTAATAGCTGTCGTTTGTTTCACTTTAGGCCACCACACGACAGCACCATATGTTAGCATAGGTCTTATGATTGCCGTGTAGATCCACATGGTGACCTTGGGGGATAATCCCCAGGTCTGTCCTATGGTTCGGCGGCATTGCTCATAAGATATAAATGCTTTTTTAATTCTGCTTTCTATGTGTGAGTTCCACGTCAGCTTGCTGTCAAGGATAACACCTAAGTATTTCACTTCTGTAGCAAAGCTTAATTTAACGTTGAAAAGACTGGGTGCGTTTAAGCCCCTAGGTGTCTTTTTCTTCGTGAAGAGAACCATTTCTGTCTTTTTGGGGTTAATAGACAGCGATTGCTCTTTACACCATGTCTCTAAAGTTCTGAAAGCCACTTGCATTCTTTCGCAAAAGGTGCTTTCAAACTTTCCTGTTGGCAGAATTCCAATGTCGTCTGCGTAGGCTACTGTATAGACTTTGTCATGTTCATTGAGGCGGTGAATTAGGCTGTCTAGAACAATGTTCCACAGTAGAGGTGATAAAACCCATCCCTGTGGACAGCCCCTCATAACCTTGCCTCGTATCTTGACATCATTTACAGCACTGAAGCAATACTTAGATATGTCAAAAGAGCCTATGAGGATCTTTTAACTTATTAAAATTCTTTGAAGATGTTCCGACTATAAATAAGGTCCTGGAAAAAACTTGAAAGTAGAAAGGGAAACATTTCTAAAGTTAAGGAATATCCTGGAGATCCTAAAACAGGTTTTCATGGATCTTCTAGGGTTATTGGAAGAGAGATAATATGACATTTGTCACTTGTCAATGTTGACGTTTCACTTGTCACTTGTCAATGTTGTCGTTGCACTTGCCACTTGTCAAGTCTGTCATATTTGCAAATAACCATAAGTCTCTTAAAAAACAAACAGTTTCTTAAAAAATCGTGTATATTTATCATTTGGTGATACAAACAAATAAAACAATTAAATTTTTTCATTCAAACTACTTTTTTCATGGCGTAATGAACAATGCTTTTTTAAATTTCCTACCACATGTGTCTTATAATTACAATAATTATACGGACACGTATATTTCGCTTCTTTTCCACAGTATCTTAATAAATGACACTGCAACGAATTTTTTTTCGAATAAATTTTATCGCAGTTTGGACATTTAAAATCTTTTCCTGAAAAAAATATAACCTATTAACACTATTTTAATAAAATTCGACATACAACTTTAAAAAAAACAAAGCTGTCATTGTTTGTAGTACATCTATTCACCCCTAGATGGAGCTACAGTGTTAAACTGTCATCAATCAAAACTGTCACTGAACGATCGAAGCGCCATCTAGGAAGTAATAAATTAATTTATATCTTTACAATAAGTAATTTATTTTAAATCGTAGTCAACATGGTGTAGGTACTTACGTACCTGTAACCAGTGTCAATAATATTTTTTACTTGTCAATGTTGTCGTTTTACTTGTCACTTGTCAATATTGTCGTTTCACATGTCACCTGACAACGTTGTCGTTTCACTTGTCACTTGTCAATACCTTGATATGTCAAAAGAGCCTTCTGAAGAAGTTAAGGACATCCTCTAGAGACATTTAAGCAATACCACAATTCATAAAGGAGCTTCTGAAGGCTTTAAGGATACTTCTAAGGACTTATTAGCAGATAATATGAAAATAAAAGCACTGAAGCAATACTTAGATATGTCAAGAGAGCCTATGAACACGTTGCAACTTCTGGAGAAGGTAAGGACATCCTCTAGAGGATACCAAGTATAGTAGATTATAAAGCAGTCTCTTGAAGAAGTTAAGAAATATGTTTTATAATATTACATTTGTCACTTGTCAATGTTGGCATTTCACTTGTCACTTGTCAATGTTGTCGTTTCAATTGCCATTTGTCAATGTTGTTTCACTTGTTACTTGTCAATGTTGTGATTTGCCGGTGTTGTCGTTTTACTTGTCAATGTTGTCGTTTCACTTGTCACTTGTCAATACCTTGATATGTCAAAAGAGCCTTTGGAAGAAGTTAAGGACATCCTCTAGAGACATTTAAGCAATACCACAATTCATAAAGGAGCTTCTGAAGGCTTTAAGGATACTTCTAAGGACTTATTAGCAGATAATATGAAAATAAAAGCACTGAAGCAATACTTAGATATGTCAAGAGAGCCTATGAAAACGTTGCAACTTCTGGAGAAGGTAAGGACATACTCTAGAGGATCTTTTAACTTATTAAAATGCATTGGAGATATTCCGACTATAAATAAGGTCCTTGAGACAATGGAAAAGACTTGGAAGTAAAAAAGGGAAACATTTCGAAAGTTAAGGAATATCCTGGAGATCCTAAAACTTTAACTGGTTTTGATGGATCTTCCAGGGTTGTTAAAAAAGCCCCTAAAGGCAATAAAATGTTACCAAGTAAAGTAGATTATAAAGCAGTCTCTTGAAGAAATTAAGAAATATGTTTTATAATATTACATTTGTCACTTGTCAATGTTGGCGTTTCACTTGTGACTTGTCAATGTTGTCGTTTCAATTGCCATTTGTCAATGTTGTTTGACTTGTTACTTGTCAATATTGTCATTTCACTTGTGATTTGCCGGTGTTGTCGTTTTACTTGTCAATGTTGTCGTTTCACTTGTCACTTGTCAATACCTTGATATGTCAAAAGAGCCTACTGAAGAAGTTAAGGACATCCTCTAGAGACATTTAAGCAATACCACAATTCATAAAGGAGCTTCTGAAGGCTTTAAGAGAGCCTATGAAAACGTTGCAACTTCTGGAGAAGGTAAGGACATCCTCTAGAGGATCTTTTAACTTATTAAAATGCATTGGAGATATTTCGACTATAAATAAGGTCCTTGAGACACTGGAAAAGACTTGGAAGGAAAAAATGAAAACATTTCGAAAGTTAAGGAATATCCTGGAGATCCTAAAACTTTAACTGGGTTTGATGGATCTTCCAGGGTTGTTAAAAACGCCCCTAAAGGCAATAAAATGTTACCAAGTAAAGTAGATTATAAAGCAGTCTCTTGAAGAAGTTAAGAAATATGTTTTATAATATTACATTTGTTACTTGTCAATGTTGGCGTTTCACTTGTGACTTGTCAATGTTGTCGTTTCACTTGACATTTGTCAATGTTGTTTGACTTGTTACTTGTCCATGTTGTCATTTCAGTTGTGATTTGCCAGTGTTGTCGTTTTACTTGTCAATGTTGTCGTTTCATTTGTCACTTGTCAATACCTTGATATGTCAAAAGAGCCTTCTGAAGAAGTTAAGAACATCCTCTAGAGACATTTAAGCAATACCACAATTCATAAAGGAGCTTCTGAAGGCTTTAAGGATACTTCTAAGGACTTATTAGCAGATAATATGAAAATAAAACTACTGAAGCAATACTTAGATATGTCAAGAGAGCCTATGAAAACGTTGCAACTTCTGGAGAAGGTAAGGACATCCTCTAGAGGATCTTTTAACTTATTAAAATTTATTGGAGATATTCCGACTATAAATAAGGTCTTTGAGACAATGGAAAAGACTTGGAAGTAAAAAAGGGAAACATTTCGAAAGTTAAGGAATATCCTGGAGATCCTAAAACTTTAACTGGGTTTGATGGATCTTCCAGGGTTGTTAAAAACGCCCCTAAAGGCAATAAAATGTTACCAAGTAAAGTAGATTATAAAGCAGTCTCTTGAAGAAGTTAAGAAATATGTTTTATAATATTACATTTGTCACTTGTCAATGTTGGAATTTTACTTATCACTTGTCAATGTTGTCGTTTCACTTGACATTTGTCAATGTTGTTTGACTTGTTACTCGTCAATGTTGTCATTTCACTTGTGATTTGCCAGTGTTGTCGTTTTACTTGTCAATGTTGTCGTTTCACTTGTCAATACCTTGATATGTGAAAAGAGCCTTTGGAAGAAGTTAAGGACATCCTCTAGAGACATTTAAGCAATACCACAATTCATAAAGGAGCTTCTCAAGGCTTTAAGCATACTTCTAAGGACTTATTAGCAGATAATATGAAAATAAAAGCACTGAAGCAATACTTAGATATGTCAAGAGAGCCTATGAAAACGTTGCAACTTCTGGAGAAGGTAAGGACATCCTCTAGAGGATCTTTTAACTTATTAAAATTCATTGGAGATATTCCGACTATAAATAAGGTCCTTGAGACAATGGAAAAGACTTGGAAGTAAAAAAGGGAAACATTTAGAAAGTTAAGGAATATCCTGGAGATCCTAAAACTTTAACTGGTTTTGATGGATCTTTCAGGGTTGTTAAAAAAGCCCCTAAAGGCAATAACGTTGTCGGTTCACTTGTCACTTGTCAATACATTGATATGTCAAAAGAGCCTTCTGAAGAAGTTAAGGACATCCTCTAGAGACATTTAAGCAATACCACAATTCATAAAGGAGCTTCTGAAGGCTTTAAGGATACTTCTAAGGACTTATTAGCAGATAATATGAAAATAAAAGCACTGAAGCAATACTTAGATATGTCAAGAGAGCCTATGAAAACGTTGCAACTTCTGGAGAAGGTAAGGACATCCTCTAGAGGATCTTTTAACTTATTAAAATTCATTGGAGATATTCCGACTATAAATAAGGTCCTTGAGACAATGGAAAAGACTTGGAAGTAAAAAAGGGAAACCTTTCGAAAGTTAAGGAATATCCTGGAGATCCTAAAACTTTAAGTGGTTTTGATGGATCTTCCAGGGTTGTTAAAAAAGCCCCTAAAGGCAATAAAATGTTACCAAGTAAAGTAGATTATAAAGCAGTCTCTTGAAGAAGTTAAGAAATATGTTTTATAATATTACATTTGTCACTTGTCAATGTTGGAATTTTACTTATCACTTGTCAATGTTGTCGTTTCACTTGACATTTGTCAATGTTGTTTGACTTGTTACTTGTCAATGTTGTCATTTCAGTTGTGATTTGCCAGTGTTGTCGTTTTACTTGTCAATGTTGTCGTTTCACTTGTCACTTGTCAATACCTTGATATGTCAAAAGAGCCTACTGAAGAAGTTAAGGACATCCTCTAGAGACATTTAAGCAATACCACAATTCATAAAGGAGCTTCTGAAGGCTTTAAGGATACTACTAAGGACTTATTAGCAGATAATATGAAAATAAAACTACTGAAGCAATACTTAGATATGTCAAGAGAGCCTATGAAAACGTTGCAACTTCTGGAGAAGGTAAGGACATCCTCTAGAGGATCTTTTAACTTATTAAAATGCATTGGAGATATTCCGACTATAAATAAGGTCCTTGAGACAATGGAAAAGACTTGGAAGTAAAAAAGGGAAACATTTCGAAAGTTAAGGAATATCCTGGAGATCCTAAAACTTTAACGGGTTTTGATGGATCTTCCAGGGTTGTTAAAAAAGCCTCTAAAGGCAATAAAATGTTACCAAGTAAAGTAGATTATAAAGCAGTCGCTTGAAGAAGTTAAGAAATATGTTTTATAATATTACATTTGTCACTTGTCAATGTTGGCATTTCACTTGTCACTTGTCAATGTTGTCGTTCCACTTGCCATTTGTCAATGTTGTTTGACTTGTTACTTGTCAATGTTGTCATTTCAGTTGTGAATTGCCAGTGTTGTCGTTTCACTTGTCACTTGTCAATGTTGTCATTTCACTTGTCACTTGTCAACGTTGTCGTTTCACTTGCCACTTGTCAAGTCTGCCTTATTTGCAAATACCTATAAGTCTCTTAAAAAACAAAACAGTTTATTAAAAAATCGTGTATATTTATCATTTGGTAATACAAATAAAACAATTAAATTTTTTCATCTAAACTACTTTTTTCATGGCGTAATGAACAATGCTGTTTTAAATTTCCTACCACATGTGTCTTATAATTACAATAATTATACGGACACGTATATTTCGCTTCTTTTCCACAGTATCTTAATAAATGACACTGCAACGAATTTTTTTTCGAATAAATTTTATCGCAGTTTGGACATTTAAAATCTTTTCCTGAAAAAAATATACACTATTAACACTCTTTTAATAAAATTCGACATACAACTTAAAAAAAACAAGCTGTCATTGTTTGTAGTACATCTATTCACCCATAGCTGGAGCTAAAGTGTTAAACTGTCATCAATCAAAACTGTCACTAAACGATCGAAGCGCCATCTAGGAAGTAATAAATGTACCAATTACGTTACTTTGTTTTTCACTTACTTATTTTAGGAAATTTTCTATTTAGGCACAATTATGTTTGTTAATAATATGTCTCTTTAAATTGGGTCGAACGTGTGTTTTGTAGTTACAATTTTCAACAGGACAAATATGCATTGGTTCCTTTCCACAATAACGTGTTAAATGAGATGTAAGAGAATTTCGTTTATTATACGTCTTATTACAATTTGTGCATTTGTAGATTCCTACAAATTTTTTGTATTGTATTAGTAGAAACTTCATTCGATTTAAATTTTGTACTAAATAGAATAAAGCAAAGTTTGTCCAATAGGTGGCTGTAGATTGAAATGTCAACTGTCATAAAATTGACAGTAGAAGAAACTTCAGTTAGTTAAAACGTCGTTCCAATTAAATTTTGTATCAAACAAATTCATTGTGCTAGTATAAATGCAAAGTTTGCCCAGTAGGTGGATGTAAATCAAATTCTTAACTGTCAACTGTCATAAAATTGACAGTAGAAGAAACCTGTTCTTGTTTATCAGCAGATACCTGCAAACTTTTGGTAATAAATAAAACACATGTTGTTCCAGTTACATTTTATATAAATCAAAGTTATTGTACGAGTAAAAATGCAAAGTTTGTCCAATAGATTGTACTGTCAACTGTCATAAAATTGACACTTTATTGTAAGAGTAGAAATGCAGGGTTAGTCCAATAGGTGGCTATAGATTAAATTGTCAACTATCTCGAAATTGACAGTAGGAAAATCCTGTATTTGTTTATCGGTAAATTTCTACAAATTTTTGGTAATAAATTAATTAAAATTTGATTCCAATTACATTTTATAGTCATCAACTTTACTGTGTGACTAGAAATGCAAAATTTGTCCAATAGGTGGCAGATTGAACCGTCAACTGTGGAAAAAGTTGTATTTGTTTGTATCAATGGTTTTTGGGCTGTTCGGCCGATGTCGATTGTCTTGCTGACTTGACGTTTCGCCAACACGAGCGATTGGCATTTTCAGAAGTTGCTTCCTGGTTGACAGTCTGCGAACTACTGAGCTCTGCGTGGACGGAGCTCGTATTCATACGTCGGGAAGAAAGTGGGCGGGGCCTCCGTTGCTTTCGATTCTGGTCGGTGTTGTTCGTTAAGGGTAGAGTTTTCGCACCCTTAATTATGAGGACCCATGTTTTATTAATCTTCACTGCTTCCTCTATTTTATTAAAATTGTTCGGGTGCTTCTCTATCTCTATGGCTTCTCTATAGAGTCTGGAATGGTATGCTGATGTAGTAGCGATGACTTGGGTCTCATCAAACTTAATCCGATGGTCCATAGTGAGGGTATGCTCCGCTACGGCAGATTTGTCTGTCTGCCCCAGACGACAATTGGCCTTGTGCTCTTTAATCCTGGTATTGATCGAGCGTTTGGTAGTTCCTATGTACACGCTTCCACATGTGCACGGAATGCGGTAAATTCCCGAAGCTGACAGTGGATCTCTTCTGTCTTTTGCCGATCGAAGACATTCTTTGATTTTTCTCGTTGGTTTGAAAATAGTTTTCACATTTTTCTTTCTTAGCAATCGACCAATTCTGTCTGTCACTCCCGGAATAAAAGGCAGAAATGCTTTTGCCACTGGTTGGATTTGCTCATTTTCTTTGGGTCTACGATTTGTTGATCCAATCGATCTTTTGATTTCCCGTTCTGAATAACCATTGGCCCTTAAAGCATCATGAATATGAGTTAGCCTCGGGTTCGCAAAAGCATTTCTGCCTTTTATTCCGGGAGTGACAGACAGAATTGGTCGATTGCTAAGAAAGAAAAATGTGAAAACTATTTTCAAACCAACGAGAAAAATCAAAGAATGTCTTCGATCGGCAAAAGACAGAAGAGATCCACTGTCGGCTTCGGGAATTTACCGCATTCCGTGCACATGTGGAAGCGTGTAAATAGGAACTACCAAACTTTCGATCAACACCAAGACTAAAGAGCACAAGGACAATTGTCGTCTGGGGCAGACAGACAAATCCGCCGTAGCGGAACATACCCTCACTATGGACCATCGGATTAAGTTTGAGGAGACCCAAGTCCTCGCTACTACATCAGCATACCATTCCAGACTCTATAGAGAAGCCATAGAGATAGAGAAGCACCCGAACAACTTTAATAAAAAAGAGGAAGCAGTCAAGATTAACAAAACATGGGTCCCCATAATTAAGGGTGCGAAAACTCTACCCTTAACGAACAACACCGACCAGAACCGATTGGAATCGAAAGCAACTGAGGCCCCGCCCACTTCCTTCCCGACGTATAAATACGAGCTCCGTCCACGCAGAGCTCAGTAGTTCGCAGACTGTCCACCAGGAAGCAACTTCTGAAGATGCCAACCGCTCGTGTTGGCGAAACGTCAAGTCAGCAAGACAATCGACACCGGCCTAACAGCCCCAAAACCATTGATACATTAGACATTAGACAATGGCCGCGAAAGCCTTTCACAGTTTTTTTGTATTTGTTTATTGATAATGTCATTTCAATTAAATTTTAGAAATACAAAATTAGTCCAATAGGTGGCTGTAGATTTAACTGTCAACTGTCATAAAATTGACAGTAGATTGATCAGTCAACTGTCATAAAATTGACAGTAAGAGCAATGGGAATTTTTTTGTGGGAAACGTCATTCAAATTAAATTTAATATTTATAATAGGTAGCTGTAGATTGAACTGTCAAATGTCAAAGAATTGACACTGTTCCGAAAGGGATAAGGATGTAGATTTCATATTAAAAAAACTTTATTGTGCAATAAGATATACAAAGTTTATCCAATAGATGGTTGTAGATTAAACTGTCAACTGTCATATATTTGACAGTTTGCCTATAAAAACTTAATAAAATAATAAATTCTTCCATTTATTGCTTATAATTATATAAAACAAATTACTTATTCTAATATAATAATACCTAAAAGTTAAAGATATAAAGTAACCATTATAATAAAACAAAGTTTAGTAATAAAAACAGATAAAATACCTTAAATCTTTAAATATTTAATAATAAAACATTAAAATTAAATCCAGAATAACTATTATAAAATACTTTATTTAAAATACAAATATCGTCCAATTCAAACACAAACAGAGTAAGTGTTATTATTATGACGTTTAATAAGCAATAAATTTGTATTTTAAATTAAGTCTGAACATTAGCGATGTTAATTATAATAATCACTCACAAATCCCTTATTATAATCATAAAAAAAACTGCGATTATGCGCTTGTGGTGACATCTAGCGCAGAAATTTGGAAATAGTGAGCTAGAACTCTCTTTAATAACTATTCTTAACATTGTTTTCTACTATAAGAAACATCGCTTTTTCAAATAAAATCACTATTTGGGTAAATGGATTTCACGGACATGACGAATTAAATCTCTTTTATATCTGCAACTAAGATTGCAAATGCTGCAAACAAATTGTGGATCTTTATAGCATTGTAAACGGATATGTTGAACGCAATTCTTCTTGTATTTATATTTTTTGTGGCATTTTAAGCATTCGGTGTAATTCTTGTAAACGTGATAGCCAAGACCTAAAAATGAACGTAGTTAGTGTTGGAATGGAAAAACAATGTATTGTGATATGATTTTATGTAACACATTATAAGAGAATGGATTATTTACTACATTTTAAGCAGGAAAAGGTTCAGAAGAGCTTTAAAGAAGCTTCTCAGGGTGTTAAGGAAACATCTAGAGGCTTATTAGCACATCATAATATAAAAATAAAGGAACTGATGTCACAAAAGAGCATTTGAAGCCGTTGCAGGTCCTGAAGTCCTCTAGAGACATTTAAGTGTTACCACAATTCATAAAGGAGCTTCTGAACGCTTTAAGGACACTTGTAAAGACTTACATAGAGAAGACCTTGCAAACTCTGGAGAAGGTAAGGACATCCTCTAGGCGCACAAGCACTAAAACGATACCTAAATATGTCAAAAAAGCCTTTGAAGACATTGGTCCTTCTGGAAAAGGTAAGAATATCCAATAGATACATTTAAGCGTTACCACAATTCATAAAGAAGCTTTTGAAGGCTTAAAAGACCCTTCTTAAGATTTATTAGCACATAGTATGAAAACAAAAGTACACGTTGATATGTCAAAAGAGCCTTTTTAGCCGCTGTAACTTCTGGAAGAAAGTAAGAATATCCTCTAGGGACATTTAGGCTTCCACACAATTTATGAATGAGCTTCTAAAGGCTTTAAGAATCCTTCTTAAGACTTATTAACAAATAGTATGAAAACAAAAACATTGAAGGAACACCTTGATATGTCAAAAGAGCCTTTGAAGACGTTGCAACTTCTGTAAGAAGGTAAGAACATCCTCTAGAGACCTTTCAGCGTAACCACAATTTATAAAGGGGCTTCCGCAGGGTTTAAGGATACTTCTAAATACTTATTATAAAAATTAAAGCACTGAAGGAATACCTGGGTATGTCAAAAGAGCCCTTAAAGACGCTGCAACTTCTGGAGAAGGTAAGATACATTTGGGCCTTACAATAATTCATAAAGGAGGCTTTAAGGACACTTTTAAAGACTTATTACCAAATATTATAAAAATAAAAGCACTAAAGCACTGCCTAGATACGTAAAAGAGCCTTTAAAGACTTTTCAATTTCTTAAGAAGATAAGGACATCTTCTAGAGAACGTTAGGATACCACTACAGACGTTATTAAGGGATATACAATGATCTGTAAACTTCCTGGAGACGTTGCAACTATAAAGAACCTCCTGGAGATAATGGAAAAAACTTGGAGGTGAAAACGGAAACATTTTTGAAGTTTGGAAACATCCTGGAGATCCTAAAACGTTAATAAGTTACGAAGAATCTTCTGGAGATGTTGCAGAAGCCCCTAAAGACATAAAAATTTTACCAAATAATGCAGTCTATAAGGAAGCCTCTTAAAGAAGGTGAGTAATGCGTTGAAGATATTAAAAAAATTTATCAAGGATCTTCTAGAGGTGTTGAAGTTGTAACTGAAATTAAAGCACTGAAGGAATACCTGGATATGTCAAAAGAGCCCTTAAGGACTCTGCAACTTCTGGAGAAGGTAAGATACATTTAGACCTTACCATAATTCATAAATGAGGCTTTAAGGACACTTTTAAAGACTTATTAGCAAATATTATAAAAATAAAAGCAATGAAGCACTGCCTAGATACGTAAAAAAGCCTTTAAAGACTTTTCAATTTCTTAAGAAGATAAGGACATCTTCTAGAGAACGTTAGGATACCACTAGAGACGTTATTAAGGGATATACAATGATCTGTAAACTTCCTGGAGACGTTGCAACTATAAAGAACCTCCTGGAGATAATGGAAAAAACTTGGAGATGAAAACGGAAACATTTTTAAAGTTTGGAAATATCCTGGAGATCCTAAAACGTTAATAAGTTACGAAGAAACTTCTGGAGATGTTGCAGAAGCCCCTAAAGACATAAAAATTTTACCAAATAATGCAGTCTATAAGGCAGCGTCTTAAAGAAGGTGAGTAATTCCCTGAAGATATTAAAACAATTTATCAAGGATCTTCTAGAGGTGTTGAAGTTGTAACTAAAGACATTCACACGTTATTACATAATGTTGATTATGAAGCAGCATCTTAAAATAGTAATTAAAATCTTTTAGAAATGTTAAAGAAACCAGAAAAGACATTAAAATGTTATAAAACAATGTGGATTATAAAGTAGTGTCTCCAAGATGTTATTGAAGCTCCTAGAGATATTAAAACTAGTATGAACTACCTCTTAGAGATGTCGAAGAAGCCTCTTAAGACATTAACACGTTCTGGAAACCACTGAAGACAAAAAAATGTTAACTAGCTATGAGTGATCTTCTTTAAATGTTGAGGAACTAGTAAAGACATTAAAATGTTATTCAAAAAATGTAGATTTTCAAACAGCGTCATCAAGAGGTTGTTGAAACCCCTGGAGATATTAAGCATCTTCTAGAGATTTTGAAAGAGACACTAAACACTGTGACATTATTAAGCAGCGTTTTAAAAAAGTTATAGTAACCCCTGAAGACATTACAACTAGTTATAAAATATCTTTTAGAGGTGTTGATGGAGCCTCTAAAGACATTAACACTTCCTTGAAACCTTTTAAGAGAAGAATTATGTGGGATCTTCCTAGGTGTTGGAGAAGCCTCTAAAAACAGTAAGAGTTTCTGGAAACGTCTTAGGAAAAGAAAACTTTTCTCAGTTATGTGGGATCTTCTCTAGATGTTGGAGGATGCACCAAAGACCTTAAAATGTTATCAACTAATGTAGGTTATATAAAAGGGTCTTCAAAATATCAAACAATAGTTCAAAATGTTCAATAAGCGTCTAGAAACAGTTTAAAACATCCAGAAGCGTATTGGAATAATAAAAAACATTTACAAAAATATAAAACTTGTTTATTCCAAAAATATCAAACTTAAAACTAGTTGTCATACTTAAAACTTAAACCTATATTAACATATAAAATTTTCACAAAAAAAAAGGTTTTTGAATAAATGATTTTCAAATTTTAATGCTTAATATCTACGTGTATATAAGGCACTAACATTCCATTAAAAATGCATATATTCCAATACATTTAGGCACATATAAAGGCACTTACTTTCTATATAGTAAAATTAAAAAAAAAGGTGATTATAAAAATAGCTTTAAATATCTTTTAAACTGCTTTAAACAGCTTTTATACAGCTTTTAAAAAAAGAGTTCGCCTCATGTAATCCAACTGGTTTTAAAAATAGGCTAAAATGTTTTTTAAACAGCTTTTAAGAGCTTTAAAGCTGTTTAAAAGCTATTTAAAACTGCTTTAAACAGCTTTAAAGAGCTTTAAAGCTGTTTAAAGTGCTTTAAACAGCTTTTAAAAAAAGAGTTCGCCTCATGTAACCCAACTGGTTTTAAAAACAGGCTGAAATGATTTTTAAACAGCTTTAAAGAGCTTTAAAGCTGTTTAAAGAGCTTTAAAGCTGTTTAAAAGCTATTTAAAACTGCTTTAAACAGCTTTTATACAGCTTTAGAAAAACAGTTCGCCTCATGTAATCCAACTGGTTTTAAAAACAGGCTGAAATGATTTTTAAACAGCTTTAAAGAGCTTTAAAGCTGTTTAAAGAACTTTAAAGCTGTTTAAAAGCTATTTAAAACTGCTTTAAACAGCTTTTATACAGCTTTTAAAAAAAGAGTTCGCCTCATGTAATCCAACTGGTTTTAAAAACAGGCTGAAATGATTTTTAAACAGCTTTAAAGAGCTTTAAATCTGTTTAAAGAGCTTTAAAGCTGTTTAAAAGTTATTTAAAGCTGTTTAAAAAAACAGTTCAATCTATTTTTAACACCAGTTGAATTACGTGAATCAGAATACCCAGTCATAACTAAAACTAAAAATTCTTAATGAAAAATGAATAAAAATTATCCTTAAAGATAAAAACTACGCGATTTTATAACGGAATTATCCTCAATTAAGGATCCTCCACTCATCTTCACCAAAGAAGAGTCATCAGATTTTTCAGTGTTTAAATTTTCATCTTTCGGTTTATGCATTCTATTAATATGTCTTAATAAATGCATTTTCTGTTTAGCTTTATAACCGCAAAAGTTACAAGAAAATTGTGGAGCTTTACCACACTCCCATTTTCTATGATTTCTTAAAGAACTCTTCAATTTGTAAGTTCGTCCACAGTCTTGACAAACAAAACCCGTTCCAATTTGATGCGATTGTGTTAATAAATCTTTGTTGATGTTTTGTAGAAAGTCCGATTTTAGTATTTTCCATTTCAAGTCACCTAAAATGTTAACTACAGTAGTTGTACAATTTATTTAACTTGGGGTTAAATGGGTTCTAATCTAGAAGTTAGTAAATTTGGGTTTCATGCATTCTATTTTTAAACGAGCAATAAAAAGAGATCGTGAGAGCAAAATATATATTTTATCACACACTACGCAATAAATATTTTAATTCCAAGATCATTCTTGATGACTGGAAGCTTTTCTACAGTTTTAAGTATCTTTAAACGCGAAAAAAGTTTCAATTCCCCAAAAAAATCTGCTCCTACCAACTACAATCCTGTTGCTATTAAGCACAGAGTCCAACAATCAAACTTCAACTTTTGATCACAATTTCGAAGCATATTTGGTACGTTTTGGTACTCTCCACCAGAGTCACCTCTAATCTAATCTAAATAAACCTGGAATAGTCACTCCTGTGAAGCTCCATGATTTAAGCACTGCTTCCTATGGGAATATTGTTACCAGGTTCGGCACCAAGAGTCCTTATATGCACCCGTGCGTGCAGAGGACTCTAGCTGAAAATCAACACCATGCTGGTCTTCAGGTAGACTTGAATCCAGGTATCCCAAGTTCCTTGAGTTAGTGTTGCCACAGGGCAGTTCCCTTTATAAGAGATTTGAGTCCTGTGACTGGCTCCTCAAGGTGGTGATAAAAAGTCATCTCTAGGTCAACTATGAAACCTAGTTAAATATCTTTCAAGGAGTTTCCATAGACACAGTCACCACCTCTGTTAATCTAGAAAATGCTGTCCAAGCGTGTTATCTAAATTTACAGCTAGCAAAATCTTCTATATATTGAATCTACCACATTTTTTGACTTTTGAGGTACTTCTACAAATAGAGTAAACGCTAGATCAACTATAGAACCTAGAAAAATAGCTTTTTATCAGTTTCCATAGACACACTCACCTCCAGGTAATACTGTTAATCTAGAAAATGCTGTCCAAGCGTGTTGTCTAAATTTACAGCTAGTAAAATCTTCTATACATTGAATCTACCACATTTTTTGACTCTTGAGGTACCTCTACAGATAGAGTAAACGCTAGATCAACTATAGAACCTAGAAAAATATCTTTCTAGCAGTTTCCATAGACACAGTCACCTCCAGGTAATACTGTTAATCTAGAAAATGCTGTTCAAGCTTCTTATCTAAATTTACAGCTAGAAAAATGTTCTGTCGACTGAATCCACCACATTTTTTGAATATCGAGGTACCTCCACATATAGATTCACCGCTAGGTCAACTATGGAACTTAAAAAATATCTTTCTAGCAGTTTCCATAGACACAGTCACCTTCAGGTAGGCCTGTTAATCTGGAAAATGCTTTCCAAGCTTGTTATCTAAATTTACAGCTAGCAAAATCTTCTATACATTGAATCCACCACTTCTCTTATCTGTCGAGCTACCTCCATGGACAAAGTTACCTCTAGATCAACTATGAAATCATCTATTACCTATTATCTGTCGAGCTACCCCCACAGATAGAGTTACCTCTAAATCATTTATGGGAAAATATCTTTCAAGCAGTTTACACAGACACAGTAACCTCCAGGTAAAACCACAACAACTTGGTCAACTTCTCCTATCTTTCGAGATAACTCCAAAGATATAGTCACCTCTAGGTCAACCATGGAAGATCGTGACTCTTCAAGGTCAACCATGGAATCTAGGAAGCTAGATTAGATTAGATGTTTATTGGGTTGGCTGTTAGCCTGTATCACTGCGACCTTTGCAGATCTATTGTGACCACCCATTATCTCAAGAAAAGGATTAGAGAACTTTGTCCAGCCCTGCCCTGAGACTTAATAGCCTTGACAGTGGCCACTCCGCATAACTTGGAGCAGCCGGTTTCTCCTCTCCCAGTACTAGATACCGCGTCCTTGCAAGGCCTTCGCATTGGCATAGGACAAGAGGACATAGAAATGCGGTCTCCTCCTCCTCTTGGCAGTATCGACAGATGTCTTCATCTGCTAAGTTCAACTGACTCATGTGTTTCTTGAGCCTACAATGTCCTGTCAAGAGACTGACAATCATTCTGACATCGTTTCGCCTTTGTGATAGCAGCTCTGCAGTAAACTTCGCCGAGTGTCCCTTTATGAAGACTTTGGCTTGTCGCTTGCCTGGTGATTTTTCCCACCACTCCTGGGCCTTCTCCAGCCTCCATTTCTCAATGGCTGCCTTTCTAAATGTGTCAGCAACTCCGCCGAATGGTTCCGGGCCAATCATTGGGGTATTAGCTCCCGCACGGGCCAGTTTATCAGCCTTCTCATTGCTTCGAAACCCTGAGTGTCCTGGTATCCATGCCAGTGTCAAAGAGTCTCTGGAAGCTATCTTGAGCAGTTTCCACAGAGTTACCTCCAGGTAAAGCTGTATCTGCAGCTTATTCAACTACTTTACGAAGATCTGTTTGAACTACCTCCAAAGACATAAAAAGCGTTTACAGAAACATGGTTTGGTGGATCAGAAAAAATACTGCGTATGTAATTGTTTTTATTAAATTTGTATTTAACAATTTTTTTTAACAATTTGGTGAAATCTTTCAATATGTTTTCGAAGAACATGCGCATATTTAAAACTAGAATTACAAAATTTGCATCTAATTAAAGAAGGTTGTCCACATTCCACTTTTAAATGTCGAGTCAGATTAGATTTTCGATTGTAAAATCGATTACAGTTGGAGCAAGTGTACTGAAGTCCTGTAAAAATTTAAAATTAGTTTATCTAATGAGAAATTTTAATGGAAAATGGAAATATCTTTATGGGGAATGGGAAGGATTGATGTGAAATAATTAGCAAAAATAATCTCGTTTTATTATTATATAAAAAATATATAAAAAAAAAATAAAGTAAATAAAAATTAATATGAGCTGTGAGATGTTTCCATTACCAAATGGACAGTCATTAGATGCACTTTTAAATTATGTTTTAATGAAAATTTTTTATTACACACACTACATTCAAACTGTCTTTCTTTGTTACATTCATATTTTTTATGTCGTCCTAATGTACTTTTACTCTTGTATTCTCTACCACACGCATCACAAGGAAATAATTTTACAGAAACTGCAAAAGAAAATCTAGTTAATAAGAAAAATCAAAACAGTTTTCTTAAAGTAACATTTTCTCAACAGGAAATGAGGCAAGATCTGGAAGGTTATCTGGAAATCTGGAATGTTTTGAAGACTTGTAAGTTAATATTCGGATGCTCAAAAGATTTTAAAGTAAAGACTAAGATAATCTAAAGGATAGTAAGTGAGGATAAGGATAAGGAGATATTCTGAAGAATTGGTGGTAGAAATTCGGATGTTCTGAAGACTTGGATGTTATAAAGAGTTGTAAGTATGTGAAGATAAGTATGTTTTGAAGACTTTAAAGTATAGATTAGGATGTTCTGAAGACTTGGAAGTAACGAGTAGAATGTTCTTAAGACTTTGAAAGTGAAGTTTAGGAAGTTATTAATAAAGCCATGGATGTTGGAAAGACTGGAAAGTAAAGATGATAATGTTCTGAAGATTTGGTAGTAAAGATTCGGATGTTCTGAACACTTAAATGTTATAAAGACTTGTATGTGAAGACAAGGATGTTCTGAAGACTTAAAAGTATAGATTAGGATGTTCTAGAGACTTGGAAGGGGCGAGTAGAATGTTCTTAAGACTTTAAAAGTGAAGTTTAGGATGTTCTTAAGGGTTGACAATAAAGCCATGGATGTTTGAAAGACTGGAAAGTAAAGATGATAATGTTCTGGAGATTTGGTAGTAAAGATTCGGATGTTCTGAACACTTAAATGTTAAATGTGAAGACAAGGATGTTCTGATGACTTAAAAGTATAGATTAGGATGTTCTAGAGACTTGAAAGGAGCTGGTAAAATGTTCTTAAGACTTTGAAAGTAAAGTTTAGGATGTTCTTAAGGGTTGAAAATAAAGCCATGTATGTTTTAAAGACTAGACAGTAAAGATGATAAGGTTCTGAAAATTTGATAGTAAAGATTTGGATGTTCTAAAGACTAATGAAGATTGAGATGTTCTGGTGACTTTAAATTGAAAACTAGGATATTCTAAAGACTTGGAAGTAACGTTCTCAAGACTTGAAAGTAAAGATCAGGATGTTCTCAAGACTTGGAACAGAAACTAAGGTTCGCGAAGACTTGAAGGTAGAAATTAGGAGTAAGCCTTTATTTGACCCTTTAGATACAACCCCTTTCAAGGATAGTAAGTCTCTTAGAGTTACTTTTAAAGCTAGGTGCTTCCGAGGCTCACCTAAGGATAAAGTATCCTTTGGAGTAACTATATAATAAGAGTCTAACAGTACCAATAGAGTCCCAATAATGAATAATCTGAATCCTCTAAATTTATTCAAGAAAAAAATTCTTCTGAAGGCTCTAGTTATGTCTACAGAGACCAAAATATGAGGTTAGAGAAAGTAGATACTCAAAAAGGAGTTCTCATTAAACGTAACGAATCCTTTGGAGTTATTAAAAAAAAATACTTCCAAAGACTTTCGCTACGCCTTCAGAGACCACAATCTAAAGTTGGAGGATAGTAGACACTGACATAAGTAGCTCTCTATAAATATAATGAATCCTCTGGAGTTATTCAAGAAAAAACTCCTTCTGAAGGCTCTAGTTATGCCTACAGAGACCAAAATATGAGGTTAGAGAATAGTAGACACCCAAAAAAGGAGTTCTCTTTAAATCTAAGAAGTTTTTCAAGAAAAAATACATCTGAAGACTTTAGTTATGCCTTCAGAGACTAAAATATGAAGTTGAAGAATAGTAGACACTCAAATAAGTAGCCCTCTATAAATATAATAAATCCTCTGAAGTTATTTAAGAAAAGAATCCTTCTGAAGACTCTAGTTACTCCTCCTAACACAAAAATATGGGGTTAAAGAATAATAGACACCCAAATAAGGAGTTATCTTTAAATCTAAGGAGTTCTTCAAGAAAAAATACTTCTGAAGACTTCAGTTATGCCTTCAGAGACCAAAATATGAAGTTAAAGAATAATAGAGACTTAAATAAGTAGCTCTCTATAAATATAATGAATCCTCTGAAGTTATTCAAGAAAAGAATCCTTCTGAAGACTCTCGTTACTCCTCCTGAGACAAAAATATGGCGTTAAAGAATAATAGACACCCAAATAAGGAGTTCTCTTTAAATCTAAGGAGTTCTCCAAGAAAAAATACTTCTGAAGACTTCAGTTATGCCTTCAGAGACCAAAATATGAAGTTGAAGAATAGTAGACACTCAAATAAGTAGCTCTCTATAAATATAATGAATCCTTTGAAGTTATTCAAGAAAATAATCCTTCTGAAAACTCTCGTTACTCCTCCTGAGACAAAAATATGGGGTTAAAGAATAATAGACACCCAAATAAGGAGTTCTCTTTAAATCTAAGGAGTTCTCCAAGAAAAAATACTTCTGAAGACTTCAGTTATGCCTTCAGAGACCAAAATATGAAGTTGAAGAATAGTAGACACTCAAATAAGTAGCTCTCTATAAATATAATGAATCCTCTGAAGTTATTCAAGAAAAGAATCCGTCTAAAGACTCTAGTTACTCCTCTAGAGACAAAAATAAGGGATTAAAGAATAATAGACACCCAAATAAGGAGTTCTCTTTAAATCTAAGGAGTTCTTCAAGAAAAAATACTTCTGAAGACTTCAGTTATGCCTTCAGAGACCAAAATATGAAGTTAAAGAATAATAGAGACTTAAATAAGTAGCTCTCTATAAATATAATGAATCCTCTGAAGTTATTCAAGAAAAGAATCCTTCTGAAGACTCTCGTTACTCCTCCTGAGACAAAAATATGGCGTTAAAGAATAATAGACACCCAAATAAGGAGTTCTCTTTAAATCTAAGGAGTTCTTCAAGAAAAAATACTTCTGAAGACTTCAGTTATGCCTTTAGAGACCAAAATATGAAGTTAAAGAATAATAGAGACTTAAATAAGTAGCTCTCTATAAATATAATGAATCCTTTGAAGTTATTCAAGAAAATAATCCTTCTGAAGACTCTCGTTACTCCTCCTGAGACAAAAATATGGGGTTAAAGAATAATAGACACCCAAATAAGGAGTTCTCTTTAAATCTAAGGAGTTCTCCAAGAAAAAATACTTCTGAAGACTTCAGTTATGCCTTCAGAGACCAAAATATGAAGTTGAAGAATAATAGAGACTCAAATAAGTAGCTCTCTATAAATATAATGAATCCTCTGAAGTTATTCAAGAAAAGAATCCTTTTGAAGACTCTCGTTACTCCTCCTGAGACAAAAATATGGCGTTAAAGAATAATAGACACCCAAATAAGGAGTTCTCTTTAAATCTAAGGAGTTCTCCAAGAAAAAATACTTCTGAAGACTTCAGTTATGCCTTCAGAGACCAAAATATGAAGTTGAAGAATAGTAGACACTCAAATAAGTAGCTCTCTATAAATATAATGAATCCTTTGAAGTTATTCAAGAAAATAATCCTTCTGAAGACTCTCGTTACTCCTCCTGAGACAAAAATATGGGGTTAAAGAATAATAGACACCCAAATAAGGAGTTCTCTTTAAATCTAAGGAGTTCTCCAAGAAAAAATACTTCTGAAGACTTCAGTTATGCCTTCAGAGACCAAAATATGAAGTTGAAGAATAGTAGACACTCAAATAAGTAGCTCTCTATAAATATAATGAATCCTCTGAAGTTATTCAAGAAAAGAATCCGTCTAAAGACTCTAGTTACTCCTCTAGAGACAACAATAAGGGATTAAAGAATAATAGACACCCAAATAAGGAGTTCTCTTTAAATCTAAGGAGTTCTTCAAGAAAAAATACTTCTGAAGACTTCAGTTATGCCTTCAGAGACCAAAATATGAAGTTAAAGAATAATAGAGACTTAAATAAGTAGCTCTCTATAAATATAATGAATCCTCTGAAGTTATTTAAGAAAAGAATCCTTCTGAAGACTCTCGTTACTCCTCCTGAGACAAAAATATGGCGTTAAAGAATAATAGACACCCAAATAAGGAGTTCTCTTTAAATCTAAGGAGTTCTTCAAGAAAAAATACTTCTGAAGACTTCAGTTATGCCTTTAGAGACCAAAATATGAAGTTAAAGAATAATAGAGACTTAAATAAGTAGCTCTCTATAAATATAATGAATCCTCTGAAGTTATTCAAGAAAAGAATCCTTCTGAAGACTCTCGTTACTCCTCCTGAGACAAAAATATGGCGTTAAGGAATAATAGACACCCAAATAAGGAGTTCTCTTTAAATCTAAGGAGTTCTCCAAGAAAAAATACTTCTGAAGACTTCAGTTATGCCTTTAGAGACCAAAATATGAAGTTAAAGAATAATAGAGACTTAAATAAGTAGCTCTCTATAAATATAATGAATCCTCTGAAGTTATTCAAGAAAAGAATCCTTCTGAAGACTCTCGTTACTCCTCCTGAGACAAAAATATGGCTTTAAAGAATAATATACACCCAAATAAGGAGTTCTCTTTAAATCTAAGGAGTTCTCCAAGAACAAATACTTCTTAACACTTCAGTTATGCCTTCAGAGACCAAAATATAAAGTTGAAGAATAATAGAGACTCAAATAAGTAGCTCTCTATAAATATAATGAATCCTCTGAAGTTATTCAAGAAAAGAATCCTTCTGAAGACTCTCGTTACTCCTCCAGAGACAAAAATATGGGGTTAAAGAATAATAGACACTCAAATAAGGAGTTCTCCAAGAAAAAATACATCTTAAGACTTCAGTTATGCCTTCAGAGACCAAAATATGATGTTGAAGAATAATAGAGACTGTAATAAGTAGCTCTCTATTAATATAATGAATCCTCTCGAGCTATTCAAGAAAAAAACCCTTCTGAAGACTCTAGTTATGCCTACAGGGACCAAAGTATGAACTTAGACAATAGTAGACACTCAAATAAGGAGTTCTATTTAAATTCTTTAAGAAAAAATACTTCTGAAGACTATAGTTATGCCTTCAGAGACCAAAATATGAAGTTGGAGAATAGTAAACACTCAAATAAAGTAGTTTTCTTTAAATATAATGAGTACCCCTGAGTTATCGAAGGAAAAATACTTCTAAAGGCTCTCGCTACGCCTTCAGAGACCACAATATAAAGTTCAAGAATCCTTGGAGTTATTAAACTTCTTCAGTTTTTATTTGGGATACCTTCCGATGGTCAAAAATTTTCTTCTTAAAAACAACTAATTAAACAATTAAATAAGGGCCTTTTAATTATTAATACTTTATTATTAGAATCATTATAAAAAATAATTTTCATTATATTTTAAACTTGTTAAAATTGCACACTATAAAATGCATAAAATAACATCCCTTTTACAAATTAAATGAATAATATAAAGAGCAATAAATACATTTATGGTATCATAACAATCTTAACAGAATCTTGTATATTATGCATTTCTTTAAAACAAAATATACACAAAAAAGCATTATTTGGACATAAACTGCAATAAGTATCCACTTTTCTTGATCTATTTTGAGCAAATCTTGTACCAAACTGTCGACTCAATTTTTTATAGCATCCTTTGCAAGTCCTTCGATCAGAAGATCTTCGTGATCGATTTTTTAATAGAACGTGTACAGTATTATAACCTAAAATTATTTATTTATAGTATACTAGATTAATTTATAAGATACCACTTCAAACAAAATCCCTTTACTTTACCCTTCCCTATCCTTACCGCTCTAATCACTATTTTTTGTATTTAACGATAGATGGCGCTATAATTAAGATCCTACACTGCAGTTACGAATGGATGAAATAAAAATCTGTTATAGAGCAAAAAAATGTTTATTATTAAAAGAAAATTTAAAATTTTGAGTCTAAATGTGAATGTCTTTTAACAATATGAACTTTAAGATTAAATTTTCTTTTGCACCTAAACTCACACATTGGGCAATCAAATTTTTTAGTTTTTCCGCAATCGAAAGCTTGATGAACACTTAATGTATTTTGATTTTTGTAAATTTTGTTGCAACGGTTGCAATGTAAAGTAGATTCTAAAAAGAAGTTGAGTTAGACTAGATAATCGTAATTAGTATTTCTCTACAGTATCTAGCAGACCAAAAAGCTTCTGGAATGGTAGATAATGAAACAATAATAAAAAGGACGTAGAACTAAGATTCAGGATTGGCTACAAGAATTAAATTGTAATGCAGAAGAACTAGAAGTATAAAAAATGTTGTTCAAACTGTACGAGAAAGATCATTGGATAGTTAAAAAATGCAACAAATTATTGATCTTAAAGAAGAGATGTTGGAATCAGGAAATACTTGTTAAAAGTATCGCCGAAGACGATTTCCACATAAAGGATTTTCATTATCAAAAATATATTGTTAAAACTCAAGACTTCTAGAGATTCTAAAGACTTTTAGAGATGCTAAAGACTTCTAGAATTGCTAAAGACGTCTAGAGATCCTGAGGACTTCTAAAGATACCAAAGACTTCTAAAGATTCTGAAGACTTCTAAAGATGCTAAAGACTTCTAGAATTGCTAAAGACGTCTAGAGATCCTGAGGATTTCTAAAGATACCAAAGACTTCTAAAGATTCTGAAGACTTCTAAAGATGCTAAAGACTTCTAGAATTGCTAAAGACGTCTAGAGATCCTGAGGACTTCTAAAGAAACCAAAGACTTCTAAAGATTCTGAAGACTTCTAAAGATGCTAAAGACTTCTAGAATTGCTAAAGACGTCTAGAGATGCTGAGGACTTCTAAAGATACCAAAGACTTCTAAAGATTCTGAAGACTTCTAAAGATGCTAAAGACTTCTAGAATTGCTAAAGACGTCTAGAGATGCTGAGGACTTCTAGAGATACTAAAGAGTTCTCAAGATTCTGAAGACTTCTAAAGATGCTAAAGACTTCTAGAATTGCTAAAGACGTCTAAAGATGCTGAGGACGTCTAGAGATACTAAAGAGTTCTCAAGTTACTGAAGACTTTTAAAGATGCTAAAGACTTCTAGAATTGCTAAAGACTCCTAGAGATGCTAAAGCTGTTACAAAAGAACACGTAACCCAAAAAAATGTTTGATTGCTAAATAAGGATGTTGGAATCTACAGATTCTGAAGACTTCTAGAGATGCTGAAGAATTTTAGAATTGCTAAAGACACCTAGAAATATTAAAGCTGTAACAAAAGGGTACGTTACCAAAATAAACATTTTGATTGCTAAAGAAGATATATTGGAATCCAGAGGTGCTGAAGACTTCTAGAGATACTAAAGACTTTTAAAGATTCTGAAGACTTCTAAAGATGCTAAAGACTTCTAGAATTGCTAAAGACTCCTAGAGATGCTAAAGCTGTTACAAAAGAACACGTAACCCAAAAAAATGTGTGATTACTAAAGAAGGTATATTGGAATCTACAGATTCTGAAGAGTTCTAGAGATGCTGAAGAATTTTAGAATTGCTAAAGACACCTAGAAATATTGAAGCTGTAACAAAAGGGTACGTTACCAAAATAAACATTTTGATTGCTGAAGAAGATATATTGGAATCCAGAGGTGCCGAAGACTTCTAGAGATACTAAAGAGTTCTCAAGATTCTGAAGACTTCTAAAGATGCTTAAGACTTCTAGAATTGCTAAAGCCTTTTAGAGATGCTAAAGCTGTTACAAAAGAACACGTAACCCAAAAAAAATGTTTAATTGCTAAAGAAGGTATGTTGGAATCTACAGATTCTGAAGACTTCTAGAGATGCTGAAGAATTTTAGAATTGCTAAAGACACCTAGAAATATTAAAGCTGTAACAAAAGGGTACGTTACCAAAATAAACATTTTGATTGCTAAAGAAGATATATTGGAATCCAGAGGTGCTGAAGACTTCTAGAGATACTAAAGACTTTTAAAGATTCTGAAGACTTCTAAAGATGCTAAAGACTTCTAGAATTGCTAAAGACTCCTAGAGATGCTAAAGCTGTTACAAAAGAACACGTAACCCAAAAAAATGTGTGATTACTAAAGAAGGTATATTGGAATCTACAGATTCTGAAGAGTTCTAGAGATGCTGAAGAATTTTAGAATTGCTAAAGACACCTAGAAATATTGAAGCTGTAACAAAAGGGTACGTTACCAAAATAAACATTTTGATTGCTGAAGAAGATATATTGGAATCCAGAGGTGCCGAAGACTTCTAGAGATACTAAAGAGTTCTCAAGATTCTGAAGACTTCTAAAGATGCTTAAGACTTCTAGAATTGCTAAAGCCTTTTAGAGATGCTAAAGCTGTTACAAAAGAACACGTAACCCAAAAAAAATGTTTAATTGCTAAAGAAGGTATGTTGGAATCTACAGATTCTGAAGACTTCTAGAGATGCTGAAGAATTTTAGAATTGCTAAAGACACCTAGAAATATTGAAGCTGTAACAAAAGAGTACGTTACCAAAATAAACATTTTGATTGCTGAAGAAGATATATTGGAATCCTGAGGTGCTGAGGACTTCTAGAAATTCTGAAGACTTCGAAAGATGATAAAGGCTTCTATAATTCCTAAAGACGACTAGAGATGCTGAGGACTTCTAAAAATGCTAAAGTGGTTACAAAAAAATTATTTGCTGAAAAACATATGTTGGAATCTAAAGATGCTGTAGACATTTAAACAAAAAACTAACTAAATGTACTTATAAAAGTATATATTAATATAAAAATATAATAAAGTTAACAATATATAAATATAAAAAAATAAATATTTCAATATAAAATTTGAGCTATAAAATTAAATAGAACCTTCCTAATTTTGTTATCAAAAAAATATAAATACTTTATCTATAAATAACAAGAACCCTATTACCATGATAATCACTGGTGTATACCTCCACCAGAACACATTTTTTTTTATAAAAATAGTTAATAAAATAAAAATAAATAAAATATGCATAAATAAACAAACTATAATTATATGAAAATATAAGAATATCTAATAAATTATCGGTAAAATGTAATCACTACATGCTTATATCTTCATGAAAAGATATATATTTTTTTAAATCAATTGATTCAAACTATAACAAATTAAAAAAAATTTTACAAGAGCGTACCTTAAACTGTTCCCATATATTTTAGAGATTACCTCTTTGGGTACGCTTTAGAGCTTAACTCTATTTATAGAGATACCTCTTTTGGTACGCTCTAGAGCTTAACTCTATTTTTAGAGAAAGATACCTCTTTGGGTACGCTCTAGAGTTTAACTCTATTTATAGAGATACCTCTTTGAGTATGCTCTAGAGCTTAAGTCTATTTTTAGAGAAAGATACCTCTTTGGGTACGCTCTAGAGTTTAACTCTATTTATAGAGATACCTCTTTGGATACGCTTTAGAGTTTAACTCTATTTATAGAGATATCTCTTTGAGTACGCTCTAGAGCTTAACTCTATTTTTAGAGATACCTCTTTGAGTACGTTTTAAAGTTTAACTCTATTTTAGAGATACCTCTTTGGATACGCCCAAGAGCTTAACTCTATTTTTAGAGATACCTCTTTGAGTACGGTCTAGAGTTTAACTCTATTTTTAGAGATACCTCTTTGAGTACGCTCTAGAGCTTAACTCTATTTGTAGAGATACCTCTTTGGATACGCCCAAGAGCTTAACTCTATTTTCAGAGATACCTCTTTGGGTACGCTCTAGAATTTTCTTTATTTATAGAGATACCTCTTTGATTACGCTCTAGAGCTTAACTCTATTTTTAGAGATACCTCTTTGAGTACGCTCTAGAGTTTAACTCTCGGTTTTTTGGGAAACCTCTTTAAGTACGCTCTTGACATATAAATTTATCTATTATAAGCATTATTTAACACTTCCATCTTGTGTTCCTTGTGTTTGGCCATAACATGCATAATAAAATGAATTTTCTGTCTTCCTTTGTAAGGACAATAAGCACATTTGAATTGAGGTTCCATTCCACATTCCCATCTACTATGATTATATAAGGAACTTTTTCTTTTGTAAGCACGACCACAAATCTTGCATGCAAACAGGTATTGTTGTCCAGTGAGTTGTTGTAGAGATACGTTATCTGAAAAAGCAAAGCTACACTAATTTTCAAAAAAAAAAAAAAAATAAATGTGAAGAATAAATTAATAAGAATATTACAATTGTTAAATTTTCTTTGAAAATTAAAAAATAAAGTTCGTAACCTAGAATCAGTGACAACACTTTTAAATTTTAAGACACAAAATATAATTTAGTAAAAAAAGTGTGGTCACTGATAAAAAAATTATAAATATGCACTAAAATTAAAAAAATAACGATATTTAAGTACCAGAAGAGCTTCGAATAACCATTTTTAATTATTAAAAATTACTGTTAAAAAAATATTTAATTAAAACAAAAACAACATTTTTTTTCTAAAAGATACCAATAGGCGATAAGAACAGTAACCCACTTTCTTACAGCGCGTTAGAAAAATTCGATTATCTCTAAAAGTGTCGAAGATAATTTGAAAATATAAATTGATTTAAGAAGAAGATATATTTTTCTATAACAGTGAAAGATTTTAACAATAAAGAACTACCAGAAGTTTGTTAAAAAAAATTACAAAGTCAATGTAAGAAGTAAGAATTTATAGATGTGCATTATAAAAACGAGTTTCAGAAAATCGTTAAAATTTTATCGTTAGGGATATCCGACCTGGATCAAAATTAACAGGGATCTTTTTTATGCTATAAGTATTCTATATACCAAATTTCATAATCATGCCAACTTCTGTTTAAGAGTTAAAGTGCACACAAACCAAGGAAAACTTTATCGTTAGGGTTATCAGATCTGGAGCAAATTTAATGGTTTTTTTTCCATGACATTCTATATACCAAATTTTATGACACTGTAATCATTTGTTCAAGAAATGTAGTGCACACAAACAAAGGAAACTATGAAAAGTTTGATAAAATAAATGTTAAACAAACATAAAGAAATTTGCGATAATTTCCAAGAGGTGATGAGAGCAGTAATCCAGTTTCAAAGAGCATTTTATCAAAACTCGAATATCAGGAAACTCTCTAAGGTTAATTTAAAAAAATAATTATTTTTTAAAACTGGATACATTATTCTACAAAACTACAAAATTTTATGAAAATTGAATCACTAGAAGTTTGATAAAAAAATAATTTAACCAACGTTAACCAAGAGATACCAATAGGCGATGAGAACAGTAACCCAGTTTCGTACATACTTATATAAAAATTAAATTATCTCTAAAATTTTTTATTTTCTTTTAAAACAATTAATACTATTTTGATCTAGATATTCTATTCTAACATAAAACCAAATTTCATCAAAATTGGTTGGCTGGAAATTTTTTAAAAAAAATAATTTAACAAACGTTAACCAATAGGCGATGAGAACAGTAACCCAGTTTCGTACATACTTATATAAAAATTAAATTATCTCCAAAAGTTTTTATCTTTTTTTAAAACAATTAATACTATTTTGATCTAGATATTCTATTTTAACATGAAACCAAATTTCATCAAAATTGGTTGGCTGGAAGTTTGTTAAAAAAATCATTTAACAAACGTTAACCAATAGGCGATGAGAACAGTAACCCAGTTTCGTACATACTTATATAAAAATTAAATTATCTCTAAAATTTTTTATTTTCTTTTAAAACAATTAATACTATTTTGATCTAGATATTCTATTTTAACACGAAACCCAATTTCATCACAATTGGTTGGCTGGAAGTTTGTTAAAAAAATAATTTAACAAACGTTAACCAATAGGCGATGAGAACAGTAACCCACTTTCTTACAGCGCGTTAGAAAAATTCGATTATCTCTAAAAGTGTCAAAGATAATTTGAAAACATAAATTGTTTTAAGGAGAAGATATATTTTTCTATTACAGTGAAAGATTTTAACAATAACGAACTACCAGAAGTTTGTTAAAAAAAATTACAAAGTGAATGTAAGAAGTAAGAATTTATAGATGTGCATTATAAACACGAGTTTCAGAAAACCGTTAAAATTTTATCGTTAGGGATATCCGATCTGGATCAAAATCAACAGGGATCTTTTTTATGCTATAAGTATTCTATATACCAAATTTCATAATCATGCCAACTTCTGTTTAAGAGTTAAAGCGCACATAAACCAAGGAAAACTTTATCAGATCTGGAGCAAATTTAATGTTTTTTTTTTCCATGACATTCTATATACCAAATTTCATGACCTTTTAATATTTTGTTCAAGAAATGTAGTGCACACAAACAAAGGAAACTATGAAAAGTTTGATAAAACAAATCTAAACAAACATAAAGAAATTTGCGATAATTTCCAAGAGGTGATGAGAGCAGTACCCAGTTTCAAAGAACGTTTTATTAAAAATCGAATATCACGAAACTTTCTAAAGTTAATTTAAAAAGAAAATTATTTTTTAAAACTGGATATATTATTCTATAAAACTACAAAATTTTATGAAAATTGAATCACTAGAAGTTTGATAAAAAAATAATTTAACAAACGTTAACCAAGAGATACCAATAGGCGATGAGAACAGTAACCCAGTTTCGTACAAACTTATATAAAAATTAAATTATCCAAAAGGTTTTATCTTCTTTTAAAACAATTAATACTATTTTGACCTAGATATTCTATTTTAACATGAAACCAATTTTCATATAAATTGGTTGGCTGGAAGTTTTTTAAAAAAAATAATTTAACAAACGTTAACCAATAGGCGATGAGAACAGTAACCCACTTTCTTACAGCGCGTTAGAAAAATTCAATTATATCTAAAAGTGTCGAAGATCATTTGAAAATATAAATTGATTTAAGAAGAAGATATATTTTTCTATTACAGTAAAAGATTTTAACAATAACGAACTACCAGAAGTTTGTTAAAAAAAATTACAAAGAAAGTAAGAATTTATAGATGTGCATTATAAACACGAGTTTCAGAAAACCGTTAAAATTTGATCGTTAGGGATATACGATCTGGATCAAAATCAACAGGGATCTTTTTTATGACATAAGTATTCTATATACCAAATTTCATAATCATGTCATCTTCTGTTCAAGAGTAAAAGCGCGCACAAACCACGAAAAACCGTTAAAATTTTATCGTTAGGGTTATCAGATCTGGAATGTTTTTTCCCATGACATTCTTTATACCAAATTTCATGACCCTGTAATCTTTTGTTTAGGAAATATAGTGCACACAAACAAAGGAAACTATGAAAAGTTTGATAAAATAAATATAAACAAACATAAAGAAATTTGCGATAATTTTCAAGAGGTGATGAGAGCAGTACCCAGTTTCAAAGAACGTTTTATTAAAACTTGAATATCAGAAAACTTTCTAAGGTTATTTTAAAAAGATAATTATATTTCAAAACTGGATATATTATTCTACAAAACTACAAAATTTTATAAAAATTGAATCACTAGAAGTTTGATAAAAAAATAATTTAACAAACGTTAACCAAGAGATACCAATAGGCGATGAGAACAGTAACCCAGTTTCGTACATACTTATATAAAAATTAAATTATCTCCAAAAGTTTTTATCTTCATTTAAAACAATTAATACTATTTTGACCTAGATATTCTATTTTAACATGAAACCAAATTTCATCAAAATTGGTTGCCTGGAAGTTTGTTAAAAAAATAATTTAACAAACGTTAACCAATAGGCGATGAGAACAGTAACCCAGTTTCGTACATACTTATATAAAAATTAAATTATCTCTAAAAGTTTTTATCTTCATTTAAAACAATTAATACTATTTGGATCTAGATATTCTATTTTAACATGAAACCAAATTTCATCAAAATTGGTTGGCTGGAAGTTTGTTAAAAAAATAATTTAACAAACGTTAACCAATAGGCGATGAGAACAGTAACCCAGTTTCGTACATACTTATATAAAAATTAAATTATCTCCAAAAGTTTTTATCTTCATTTAAAACAATTAATACTATTTTGAACTAGATATTCTATTCTAACATAAAACCAAATTTCATCAAAATTAGTTGTCTGGAAGTTTGTTAAAAAAATAATTTAACAAACGTTAACCAATAGGCGATGAGAACAGTAACCCAGTTTCGTACATACTTATATAAAAATTAAATTATCTCGAAAAGTTTTTATCTTCTTTTAAAACAATTAATACTATTTTGATCTAGATATTCTATTTTAACATGAAACCAAATTTCATCAAAATTGGTTGGCTGGAAGTTTGTTAAAAAAATAATTTAACAAACGTTAACCAAGAGATACCAATAGGCGATGAGAACAGTAACCCAGTTTTGTACATACTGACATAAAAATTAAATTATCTCCAAAAGTTTTTATTTTCTTTTAAAACAGTTAATACTAGTTTGACCTAGATATTCTATTTTAACATGAAACCAAATTTCATCAAAATTGGTTGGCTGGAAGTTTGTTAAAAAAAATTATAAAAAAAAATAAAGAACTGTCAATTTGACAGCAGATTAAAATTGAAATTTCTTTAACAATTGTAAAGATATTTAAAAAATTTAAAGATATTTAAAAATAAGATACTTTATTCTATAATCAGCTAAAATTTTATTGAAATTGAGTTACTGTAAATTGTTTAAAAATATAATTATTTCAATTTTTAATGTTGTAAAAAATTTCATTACACTGGTACTTAAATACGTTTTATTTCCTCTCAAAAACAAACCAATTATAACTAAAATATTTATAATTACCTTTCCCATTATTAAGTGCATCAAAAACTTTGTTACACCCCACCATTAGTATTTTTATATACAGAGTATATTTTTACAAATGTACACGATCAACAATAAAACATTTTTTTTTCTTAAAATAATTTATTACAATATTGATACATATTGTTATCAAAAAAGCAACAAAAATCCCATGCAAACCTTTAAAATTATAAATATATTAAAAATTAATACTAATAAAACACAAACCACCGTATATAGATAAGAATAGTATGATATCTCTTCGCGCTGCCTTTGATCTACTGGTTTTAGAAATTTTAGGTTGGCAACGCTGCTGGTGAGCGAGAAAGGTACAATCTTGAAACTAGTTTTAGCGTGGGTGATTCTACTATTCTAGTCTATGTTCGGTGACATAAACAATCAACTTTAATGTTAAATATTTTCCATATTTAGAAGTCGTCTAATTAAATTTTTTATTGACGATTATTTTTAATTCGTGGGAAAGCAACTTTCAAAAAATGACTAAATTTATTATGTCGTACAAGATGATCTTTTCTTTTAAACGTAGCATTACATAAACTACAAACAAATTTTCTTATTTCTGCTTGACATTCAAATTTCACATGTCTGTATAAAGAAGTTTCATGTTTGTAGTGTTTACCACACATTTGGCATACGAATACTGATCTGGGACCTAAAATAATTTATATTAACATAAAATTTTAACTCAAATTCACATTCAGATGTAATATTATAGTTTATCCAAAACCAATTGAATGGGCGTGGTCAATGCGCTGTTCGAATTTCCAAGAATTCTCTTCATGGGCGTACAGGTGTGAGTCGGGAAGTTAAATTCATAATTAAATAGAAATTTTCGTTCATATAATGACGTTGTTTTGAGTTTTCCCTGGTAAAATAGTAAAAATAATTCCTGTCCAAGTGGGTCTAGTTATACTATAATGAAAATTTGTTATTAGAACTTACCTTGGATTGTATCCAACACTAAAATTGTTATTAATGAAGGAAAATGTAAATTAAAATACGTAAGTAAAAATTAAATTTATTTAAACATTATCAAAATTATCTAATCTAGAAAGGCACACAATGTGGCACTTGAAATTTTCTTATTGTCAAATTAACCTAATCAGTCAAAGTTGTAAAAACACATAAAAAGATGTCGAATTAGGTGAAAAAACTTAATAGCTATAAAAATAACTAATACTAACCTAAAATAATCAAACAAGAATGAAATTTATTAAAAAAATACAAAAAGAAGAAGAAATTAATGTCTTAGCACAATTCCTTTTATACAAAACACTTTTACAACGTTCAAGTTCACACTACACCAGCTGTCAATTGTCATCTGTCATAAAAAGTCACGCATAAGTCACTTGTCACATATAAAATGACTCGTCACGTATAATGTCATTTGTCATTATTATTATCTGTCTCAAAATTGGATCTGCTATCAAAGATAGTCTAGAAAAAATAATCCATTTTGGATCGTTAAATACATTTAGCAACTGTCACTTGTCGCGTATAGTCATTTGTAACATACAAAGCCAGTTGTCACTTGTCAAGGATAAAGTCACCTGTCATTTGTTACGTATCAAGTCACCTATAAAGTCACTTGTCACGTATAAAGTCATTGGACATCACCTGTCTTAAAAACTTGTCAGCTGCCATTTTTCACGTATAAAAGTCACCTGTTACTTTTCACGTAAAATGACATATGTCAACATCATTATCTCTCTTAAAAACAGTAGAATTTACTCATCAAAGATAATCATGAAAAAGTATTTCCTAATATAGATCAATTTTAGATACAGTTTACGTTGACATTTAACAACTGTCACTTGTCGCGTATAGCCACTTGTCACATATAAAGTCACCTGTCACTTGTCAAATATAAAGTTCACCTGTCACTTGTCAAATATAAAGTCAACTGTCATTTTTCACGTATAAAGTTACCTGTCTTATGTCACTTGTCATCAACTTAAACCTCTCTCTCACATCTACAAAGTATATAAAAAGTATGAGTATTATAAATAATAATAATAATAAAACCTACAAAAAAATACCTTACATATAAAGATATTAACAAAAGTTATCTAAATTTCTGTTAGAAACCAATCCATCCAATAAATGCAATTCATGCACCTTTTTCATATGAGCCAATAATCTCTCTTTACTTCTATAAACCGTTTTACAACTCCAACATTGATGGAACATCAAACCATCACAATTCTTCTCATGATTATCCATTAAATATCTTCTTTTGAATTGTCGTTTACATTTTGAACATTGAAAATCAGTCTGTTGCATATGCAATTCCAAATAGTGTCTTTGAACATGATCTTTTCTGTTAAACATCTTGAAACAGATTGGACAAGTGTTATTTGGGAACGACATTCGTTTTAAAAGTGAGGTTAATTTTGAACCTAAAATATAAATCTAAATAAAAAACGAAAATAATAAAAAATAATTGTCAATCCATGCATAACTACTTAATTGTATTGCTAGAAAATACTATATATAGTTTATCCAAAACCACTTGAATAGGCGTGGTCAACGCTCTTTTCGAATTTTCAAGAATTCTCTTCATGGGCGTACAGGTGTGAGTCGGGAAGTTAAAAGCAACATTAAATAGATATTTTACTAGGTTCGTTCATATAATGACGTTCTTTTGAGTTTCCCCTGGTAAAATTAGTAAAAATAATTCCTATCCAAGTGGGTCTAGTTATACTATACCTACTGTTAAATTTACTAACGATTTTTTGTTTTTTAACTACTTAAACAAGGATCAAAATGGTGTGGATAAAAAAAACTCTATTAAATATCATAAATCTTTTGTTCTTATAAAAAAAGAGCTTTCTTTAGCCTTGAAACTCAACAAGAAACTTAGCAAGTACAGCTATCTTCACCAGAGGAGATTAAAGTCTTTCTCTGGTGCCCCAGATAACTAATCTATCAAAGACCTTGGGCTGCAGGAGTGGTAAAAGGTAGGACAATAAAGGATCTTGGGTGGATTGGTAACTACGTTATGCTAGCTTCTTCAAGAAATTGAATCTATTCCGACAGTTGGAACAGACATTCCTGGACAGCTAGCACCACCGTAACGTGCAAGAAACTATGTAAAACTGTTAAAAGCTGTTTATGAACTTGTCTAAAGCTATTAGAGCTATTAAAAGTTGTCTAAAGCTATTAAAAGTTGTTAACAGACCTTTCTGAAGCATATAAACAGGTGTAGACAGGTCTATAAACAGATTTACACAGTTCTATTAACAGTTTTAGACAGATCTATAAACAGCTTTAAACAGATAGATGGTTCATCAGTACCAAGAACATCTTTTTCAAAGAGCTGTGCTGAAGAACAATATCAGGTTTAGAGCCACAACACCAGACAAAGGTTATTAAAAGCTGTCCAATGCTATTAAAAGTTGTTAACAGACCTTTTTGAAACATTTAAACAGCTGTAGACAGGTCTATAAACAGATTTACACAGTTCTATAAACAGTTTTAGACAGATCTATAAACAGCTTTAAACAGATGGATGGTTAATCAGTACCAAGAACATCTTTTTTAAAGAGCTGTGCTGGAGAACAATATCAGGTTTAGAGCCACAACACCAGACAAAGGTTATTAAAAGCTGTCTAAAGCTATTAAAAGTTGTTACCAGACCTTTCTGAAGCATTTAAACAGCTGTAGACAGGTCTATAAACAGATTTACACAGTTCTATAAACAGTTTTAGACAGCTCTATAAACAGCTTTAAACAGATAGATGGTTCATCAATACCAAGAACATCTTTTTCAAAGACCTGTGCTGGAGTAAAATATTAGGTTTAGAGCCACAACACCAGACAAAGGTTATTAAAAGCTGTCCAATGCTATTAAAAGTTGTTAACAGACCTTTCTGAAGCATTTAAACAGGTGTAGACAGGTCTATAAACAGATTTACACAGTTCTATAAACAGTTTTAGACAGGTCTATAAACAGCTTTAAAAAGATAGATGGTTCATCAATACCAAGAACATCTTTTTCAAAGACCTGTGCTGGAGAAAAATATCAGGTTTAGAGCCACAACACCAGACAAAGGTTATTAAAAGCTGTCTAATGCTATTAAAAGTTGTTAACAGACCTTTTTGAAGCATTTAAACAGCTGTAGACAGGTCTATAAACAGATTTACACAGTTCTATAAACAGTTTAAGACAGGTCTATAAACAGCTTTAAACAGATAGATGGTTCATCAATACCAAGAACATCTTTTTCAAAGACCTGTGCTGGTGAAAAATATTAGGTTTAGAGCCACAACACCAGACAAAGGTTATTAAAAGCAGTCTAATGCTATTAAAAGTTGTTAACTGACCTTTCTAAAGCATTTAAACAGCTGTAGACAGGTCTATAAACAGATTTACACAGTTCTATAAACAGTTTTAGACAGGTCTATAAACAGCTTTAAACAGATAGATGGTTCATCAATACCAAGAACACCTTTTTCAAAGACCTGTGCTGGAGAAAAATATCAGGTTTAGAGCCACAACACCAGACAAAGGTTTATCATTCTCATGTATAACTTAAATAATAACACCAGAGGAAGGTTTGTCAACTCCACGTAAACCTTTTGGGAAGACTTGATGTAAGAGACATTATACCAGGTCAGTCAACCTTAGATAAAGCTTCTTGGTAAACTTAATAATATAGAAATTGCACCAATGTATAAAAAGTAGATCAAAATCTAGAAGTTAGGTACTAGAAGCGTTGATGGTATATGAGGTTCCTTTAGCACTTTAGAACAACACCACAGGAAGATTTGCCAATACCATGAAGGTAAAGCTTCTTCGAAGACCTGGAGCTACAAAAATGATGCCAATCATTACTAATTAAAACTTCTTTTCACAGTTGGTGATAGAGAAATAATACCAATTTTAAAAGCAATGCAAGAAAAGTACCTCAGACTGTAGATTTTGACCTAGAGATGCTAGAGAAGCTGATGGTTTAGAGGTCACAAGTGAAGCTTCATGGAGCATCTGGTGTTAGAGGAAATATATCAGGTGAGTCAATACCTACTAAAGCTTCTTGCTGGAATTGGTGATAGAGGAATGTTACCAATTTTTACAGCAATGCAAAGAAAGTAATTTAGAGTACAGATTTTAACCCAAAAATCTACAGATTTAATGACATTAAACATTCTAGTGGCAACACCAGAGGACCAAGTAAAATTGTTAAAAAGCTTGGTACTGACGAAAAAAAAAATGTTAGCTAAGGCTATAAGTAAAGGCAGTCTTGGTGACAGTAAAGTCTTGCAAAGAAAATACTTCAGAAACCGAATTTAAACTAGATGTTACTCAAGAAGATGTTCTATATAAAGCTTCTGGGACGTACTGGTACAGGAAAGGTATCAAATCAGTCAATACTGGGTAAAACAGTACCACAGACTGCAGGTTTTAGCTTAGAAGATACTTCAGAAGTTGATGGTCGTATAGATCCCCTTAGGATTTTAGCTACAACAGCAGAAAGATACCAGGTGATTTAATACTTGATAATATAGAATGGTAACAATTTTGAAGGCAACGGAAGAAAATTGCCTCAGAATGCAGATTTTAAGGAGAGGAGTAATTGGACATTTAACAGGAAATATACAATTTTTACTAAACAAAATTAAAATCCAGTATTTAAAAAATAAAAAATATATTTAGATAACATAAAAAAGCAGTTATGAAATGAACTTGTGTTGTCTTGCTATGTGGCGTTTTAAATTGCATTTTCTCGTGCAAGTTTTTGCACAAAAATTGCATTTAAATTGCCCTTCTGTACCACATTCGTACTGAAGATGTCTATTCAGGTTTGATTTGGTTTTATAAACTTTAAAACAATTTTTACAAGTATTGCGATCTAAAAAAATAAAATTTAATATAAATCTATATTAGTTTACAAAAGCTTTTTTGCGAGAAGCTTTTTCCCAGAGATACCAAAAAGCGATAAGAGCAGCCACCCAGTTCGTTATAACGCGATATAAAATTAATATTATCTCCACAACTTTTAAAGTTGTTGGGAGAAAACAAATGATTTTTAAAACTAGATAAATTATGGTATCAATGGTTTTTGGGCTGTTAGGCCGGCGTCGATTGTATTGCTGACTTGACGTTTTGCCAACACGAGCGGTTGGCATCTTCAGAAGTTGCTTCCTGGTTGACAGTCTGCGAACTACTGAAATACAATCGGTTCTGGTCGGTGTTGTTCGTTAAGGGTAGAGTTTTCGCACCCTTAATTATGGGGTCCCCTTAACGAACAACACCGACCAGAACCGATTGGAATCGAAAGCAACTGAGGCCCCGCCCACTTCCTTCCCGACGTATAAATACGGGCTCCGTCCACGCAGAGCTCAGTAGTTCGCAGACTGTCAACCAGGAAGCAACTTCTGAAGATGCCAACCGTTCGTGTTGGCAAAACGTCAAGTCAGCAAGACAAAAGACGCCGGCCTAACAGCCCAAAAACCATTTATAAACTCAGGTCTTTCAATTTTATATTAAGCTTCTTGGGCAAACTGGAGCTAGAGGAACGATAAAAAATTGGTAAATACTAAATTACACTTGGAAGACCTGGAGGTACCTCAAACACCAGATGTTAATTTAGAAAATAGTAGAATTGTATATCACTGGTTTCTTTATGACTTGAAGAAGATTTGGTGATAAAAAAAGAGTAACAATTTTGAAAGCAATGAAAGAAAACTACTTTAAAATGCAGATTTAAACTTGGAACGTACTAGATAAGGTTTATTTTAAAATAATTAAACATTTAACATTAGAAAAAATCAATTTTAACGTAATTTATTTTTACAAATCTTTAGATAACATACAAAAACAATTAAATAATAAAATTGTGTCGTCTTGCTATATGACTTTTTAAATTACACTTTCGTGTGCAAGCTTTTGGGCAAAAATTGCATTTAAATTGCTTTTCTGTACCACATTCGTAGTAAAGATGTCTATTCAGGTTAGATTTGGTCTTGTAGACTTTTAAACATTTTTTACAGGTATAAGTAAAAGGATGGTGTGCTAAAAGAAGATTCTTAATGATTATTTATATATTTGCAAAAATCGTTCACGTAAAAGTACAAAATTTTATCAAAATGAGGCACTAGAAATTCAAGAAATAAAAAGTTAAATAACTGTAAAAAAATTAACAAAATTTTTCAGAGATACCAATAGGCGATAAGAACAGTAACCCAGCCTCGTACAAGGCGATACAAAAATTCTATTAACTCCAAAACTTGAAAAGGTATTGTAAAAAACCAATTCATGTTTAAAACTAGATAAACTACTTATTTATAACACAAAATTTTATCAGAATCAGGCAGCTAGAAGTGAGTTAAAAAAATGAGAAAAGTTTATTAAAGAAGTAATGTTAGAAAACTAACTTTAAAAAATGCTAAATGAGGTTTATTTTGGAATAATTACATATTTAATCGTAGAATAGTATATTCTGTAACAAGGTTAGAATGAAAATTAGATACGAGTGGAGAATTCCGAACGCGAGCGTAGCGAGCGAAAGGAACCACGAGTAACACATAAGAAGCAAGTGTTTTAGAATGAATATTCTATCTCAAGAGTGAGAATGAACACTTTCTATTATTAAAAATGAAGTCGGAATGATTACATTCATTAATGGTCGTGGAGAAAATCAATTAAAATTCATTCAAAAAATAAAAATTATATTTAAACATCTTTAGATAACTTACAAACAAGAACTATATTATAAAATTGTGTTGTCTTGCTAAATGGCTTTTTAAATTACTTTTTTGTGTGCAAGTTTTTGGACACAAAGAGCATTTAAATTGTCTTTCGGAACCACATTCGTAGCGAAGATGTCTATTAAGGTTATATTTGGTCTTGTAAACTTTATAACATTTTTTACAAGTGTGATCCAGAAAATTTTGAGCTAAAAAAATTCAAGTTGATGTAAATTTATATTAGTTTGCTAATTATGCGATGAAAGTATAAAAATTGATCATGATTTAGGCAATAAAAGCATTTAATAAGAAAAAAAAGTATTGCAAAACCGCAAAAAAATTGCAAAATTCTTCAGAGATACCAATAGGCGATGAGAACAGTAACCCAGTACAACGCGATATAAAAATTCGATTATCTTTCAAACTTTATAATATATTCTAAAAAAATAATTTATGTTTAAAACTAGATAAACTGTTCTATTATAACACAAAATTTAATTATAATCAAAGAACTAGAAGTTGCTTAAAAAAATTAAGACAAAAGATTTTTTTTAATTAGATTAGATGTTTATTGGGTTGGCTGTTAGCCTGTATCACTGCGACCTTTGCAGATTTATCGTGACCACCCATTATCTCAAAAATAGGATTAGAGAACCTTGTCCCGCCCTGCCCTCTTAATGAGACTTAGTAGCCTTGACAGTGGCCACTCCGCATAACTTGGAGCAGCCGGTTTCTCCTCTTCCAGTACTAGATATCGACAGATGTCTTCATCTGCTAAGTTCAACTGGCTCATGTGTTTCTTGAGCCTACAATGTCCTGTCAAGAGACTGACAATCATTCTGACATCGTTTCGCCTTTGTGATAGCAGCTCTGCAGTAAAGTTCGCCGAATGTCCCTTTATGAAGACTTTGGCTTGTCGCTTGCCCGGTGATTTTTCCCACCACTCCTGGGCCTTCTCTAGTCCCCATTTCTCAATGGCTGCCTTTCTGAATGTGTCAGCAACTCCACCGAATGGTTCCGGGCCAATCATTGGGGTATTAGCTCCCGCATGGGCCAATTCATCAGCCTTCTCATTGCCTCGAAACCCTGAGTGTCCTGGTATCCATGCCAGTGTCAAAGAATTTTGACTTGCGGCATGTGTCAGGGCCCCAACGCAGTCCCACACCAGCTGTGAGCTTATTTGTGCTGAGACTATCGCCTTTAGAGCTGCTTGGCTGTCCGAGTATATGACTACGGTTTTACCCGTTATACCCTGACTTACGATCTTCGTTGCACAGTGTTGTATGGCCAATATTTCAGCCTGAAAAACTGTGGCATACGCACCTAGACTCAGTTGGACTTTTATCCTGTGTCCTCTACTGTATATACCTGACCCTGTGCCTTTCTAAAGACAAAAGATATTATCTAGTCAGTTAGAACAAATGGAATCAATTTTTTAAACAAAAAAATCCCAGAATACAGATTTTAGCTTAGACGATACTGAAAGTGGTTCATTTATAAAATAATTAAACATTTAATAGAAGAAAAAACAAAAAAATTTCATATAACGACAATTAAAAAATGTGCACCTAAAAGTATTGCCCTGAGCAGTAAGTGAAAAAGGAACTATCGTAGACAGAAGATTGCAATCATGTCAGATAGTCAAGCAATCATCAAAACTCTGAACTCAGATACAATCAGTTCAAAAATGGTCTGGAAATGCCTAGGCAAATTAAATGAACTAGGACAGAATAACACTGTTACCCTCCTATGGGTTCCAGGACACGTAGGAATAGAAGGAAATGAAACAGCAGACAAGCTGGCAAAAAAAGGAGCTGGAACCCCATACATGGGACCAGAACCATCCTGGTGAATCAGCAGTTGTACAATCTTAGAAAAACTAAGGAAAAAAATGGATACACATACTTTCAGAATGCATAGCATTAAGTACTTCTAGGGTCAAATACCTAGGGTCATACGAAATAGAAAGGGAAGAATTACCTAATTTAAAACCCAATGATATCCTAAACTTTTTAAGGAAGATAGGACTAGAAGAGCTGCTATAAGTCTGAGAAATCATCAGAAATATAGCAAGAAAAGGGGGACCCAATAGATCTTATAGGTCGCAGGTGTATCTGTTACCCCTAACCATATACATACATACATACATACATACAAGTAATAAAGTTTGTGTGGAGCCACTAATAGTGTTTTATTTTTTAAATAAAAGTGAGCAATTTAGGGACTCTAATTATGAAGAAACATTAAGCCAATTATGAATTAAAAAGTGAATCTAGTGATTATAAGGACTGGAAGGACAAAGATTTTTCTCCAGAGAGTGACCATTACTCGCATTCTGAAAAGGAAGATCAGAGGGACAAAACTGAAGCACAGGAAAGTAAGGCTAATGGTGAAGAAGAAGAAGAAGAAGGACCAATAACAACAAATAGAAAGTTTTATTTTGGTAAAAATCGATATAACTGGTCTGTTGTTCCGCTCAAACCAAATTTGAATGTAAGGTCAGAAAAACTAAATCTGGTACAAGTTCTGCAGAGCTGCTATCACAAAGGCGAAACGATGTCAGAATGATTGTCAGTCTCTTGACAGGACATTGTAGGCTCAAGAAACACATGAGGCAGTTGAACTTAGCAGATGAAGACATCTGTCAATACTGCCAAGAGGAGGAGACCGCATTTCATGTCCTATGCCAATGCGAAGGCCTTGCAAGGACGCGGTTTCTAGTACTGGGAGAGGAGAAACCGCTCGAGAAACCGGCTGCTCCAAGTTATGCGGAGTGGCCACTGTCAAGGCTACTAAGTCTCATTAAGAGGGCAGGGCTGGACAAGGTTCTCTAATCCTATTCTTGAGATAAAGGGTGGTCAAAATAGATCTGCAAAGGTCGCAGTGATACAGGCTAACAGCCTACCCAATAAACACTAAACCTCCCACCTCTCGACATTATTGTGAAAGGGGAGGCAAGGATGGCAGCCTACAGAATGGGTTGCAGTGGCAACTGGAAGTATAATGCCTCCAGTGGGCATACAAGGATTGTGGACACTGTACAGATGGACACCTTGGAAATGCTACCAGACAGGATGGTGAAGATCAAAGATCTAGAAAAGCCATACAATGTCAATATTATTGACAGTGCTGCCTGGGTAAACTGGCAACTGTTTTCCAGGCTGAAGTTGTTGCCCTATCAGAGTGTGCAAGAGTGTGTTTGGAGCGTGGTATGACAGACCACACCATATACATAAACTCGGATAGTAGAGCAGCGCTAATGGCACTTGACAGTTTTGACTTTACCTTCTAAAGCAGTATGGGACTGTCATCAGGCCATGAAAACTCTGGGAGAGTACAACAAGGTTATCCTTAGTTGGGTTCCTGGGCACAAAGGTATCGCTGGCAATGAGGGAGCAGACAAGTGGGCAAACAAAGGAGCTGAAAGCCCGCTCATTGGCCCAGAGCCGACGTGTGGTATTGCTTACAACACATCACGAAGAGCTGTTCGCCAGTGGATGGGCATAGAACATCGAAAGAGCTGGGAAAGAACAGAAGGTAAAATACAGTCAAAGAGAATGCTGCAGACACCTACTGGTGCTATAGCGCCAGATGCCCTTGGGCTGAGGAGGAAGACCCTGCGGAAAGTGGTTGGCTTCATCAGCGGCCACTGGGTATTCCGCGGACATCTACATAAGATGGGAATTCAAGTTGAAAACCTCCTATGTAGAAAATGCGGTGAGGAGGAGGAAACAGCCTTCCACGTGATATTCATGTGCCCAGCCCTGCAAGGTCTGCGTGTGAGATCCCTTGGCCTACCGACTGGAGATCAAAGGAAAGAACGGGCAACCATAGTCAAAAGGATCTCTTGGTTCATTAAGAACCTAGGATTTGACGGAGAATGAGAACCTGTGAATGAGGGTGCACAATAAGCTGTACTAGCTGCGATGCAATCCCATGGACTACCCCTAAGCCTGGCCCTCTTTTTTAAAAAAAAAACCAATAAACATCTAATCTAATCTAATCTAAGGAGCTGAAAGTACCAGCAAAATGATGCTGATCCGATAAAATATGGAACTTTTTTTTTAAAGAAAATGACCCTTTATAATTATTTAAATTGCCTTTAAGGTTATATTTGGTCGTGTAAACTTTAAATTATTTTTTACAAGTGTGAGTTAAAGGATTTATACTAAAAAAACTAAAGTTACCATAAATCAACATTATTTTATTATATTTCAAAAAAAATAACTTTCTAAACCTTTATAAAGATTCATTGTCATAAAATTGATTGTGTTGTTTAGCTAAATGTTTCTTTAAATTGAATTTTCGCGTGTATACTTTTGTACAAATCGTACATTTAAATTGTTGTGGTATACCACATTCGTACTTTAAATGTCTGTTAAGATTTCTGCTGAATTTATACTTTTTAAAACAATTTACACAACGATGGAAAACTTGTCCTAAAAAAATAAAAATAATAAACATTTAGTTGTGTATAAATGGTTTACTAAACCAAAAATACCCACATTTTGATGGTAAATATTTAAAAGCAATTTTCACTTACCCAATTATTTAACACATATAACCTTACTAAAAAAATTCTGACATTTTTCTTGATCTGTCAAATTTCGTGCCATTCCAACGTTGACGTATACAAAGACTAGACTTGCAGGATTTTTTTATTGAAAATTTAATAAAAATTACAACAAACAAATAGTTTACAATTAAAATCATAATTTAAGATAGAATTTTCACTTCTTTTATTAGATCCAAATTTAAAGATAGAGAGCGAAAATCATGAGGTATACTAAAAAGAAAGAGCAAAAAAATAGAGCAATTTCACTCGTATAGTGACGCAATTGGTTGATTTGTACATACAAAACATACATTCTTACATCTATTTTCGCAATGTCCTTTCCTTCAATAAGCCTCGAAAACCAATTTGAACTAAAGAGGACGCAGACTTTGACAAAGAAGTTAATTAAGCTGTTCCTAGGAAATAAAGATCTTAATAAAGAATATGAAACTAAAAGAAGCACCAGGATAAGACAGGATCAATAACAGTAACAAAAAATCCCTCAGAAGGTAGTGAACGACGTTACAACAATCATTTATGAATAAAAAAGGCATTTGCAAGATGTCTCGACAACCAATATGAAGAAAACACGCATCCAAAGATTACATATACTTTAACAAAGAAGTTAAAGAGACAGCAAAAGAAATCAAATACACTGAAGACCATATTAAAGAATATTATACTGAAGAAAGTACCAGGATATGACAGGATGAGTAACAGGACTTTAAAGAACCTTTCGCAGAAGGTAGTGGTATACGTTACAACAATCATTAATTTACCAAAAAGCATTTGCAAGAAGCATCGAGAACCAGGTTTTACTAAACTCTCATATAGAAAAGGACATATACTTTTACGAATAAATTAAAGAGGCAGCAGAAGAAATAAAAAACACCAAAGAAGACGAAATACTGCCACACACAAGACCCGAGGAAATAAGAACCTTTATAAAGAAAATTAAACTGAAGAAACACTAGGATTTGACAGGATAAGTAACAGGACTTTAAAGAACCTTCCGTAGAAGGTAGTGGTCTAGGTAACAACAGTCATTAATAGACAAAAAAGCATTTTCAGGAACCCTCTAAAACCAGTTTTAATTAAACACGCCTCCAAAAAAGGACATAGACTTTAAAGAAGAAATTAAAGAGGCAGCAGAAGGAATGAAAAACAGCAAAAAAGACGAAATACTGTCACACACAAGCCCCAAAGAAATAAGGAACTCTGGATCTCGAAATTTGGGTAGGGGCGAGCTAGTGCTCAGCCAGCACTGAGGCCACATATGACCCATTGAGCATCCTCCCGTGTGTAGGGATATCCTCACCTCAGGCTGTCACCAGGCCTAGTGATTTAAAACAGAAATAAGGACCTTTATAAAGAAAATTAAACTGAAGAAAACACCAGGATATGACAGGATCAGTAAAAGGACTTTAAAGAACCTTCCGTAGAAAGTAGTCATCTAGGTAACAACAATCTTAATCGACGACAAACTAAGGTTTGGGAGACATGTCGAGTACTGTGCAAAGAAAGCGGAGGAAAGGATGTCCACCCTGGAGAGATTAATGCCGAACGTCAGGGGGCCCAAATATAAGAAGAGGATGGTGCTGTATGGAGTAGTTCAGTCTATTCTACTCTATGGAGCTCCGGTATGGCATACAGCCATCTCGGTAGAGAAGTACAAGAATAGACTCAACAAGGCACAGAGGAAAGCGCTACTCAGAGTAATAAGTGGATACAGAACGGTAAGTACTCAAGTAGTGCAAGTGATAGCGGGGACACCGCCAGTAGACACGCTGGTAAGAGAAAGGGCGAGACTATTTTCCCGAGAAGACAGAAATACGGCACGAGCCAAGAAAGAAGAAAGAGACCGAACTGTGGAAGAATGGGAAGCCGAATGGAGGCAACCACTGCCAGGTGGAAAAAGTAGGTGGACCAAACGTCTGATACGAGACCTTGGGGAATGGGTCAAGTGTAAACACCGCACTGCGGATTATTACTTGACCCAGTTCCTGTCAGGTCACGGCTCATTCGGGAGCTACACCTACAGGATCGGCAAGAGCGACGACACGGCGTGCAGAGCATGTGGAGAAGAGAGAGATACGCCGGAGCACACAGTTCTGGAGTGCAGCTACTTCGAGGAAGTAAGAAGAGAAATAGAGGAAACTCTCGAGGAAAGGCTCACGGCAGAAAACATTGTAAGAACAATGGTAAGAAACAAAAATAAATCGGAACAAGTGCACGACATGATTAAAAAAATCATGAGGAGGAAAGAAGAAATAGAAAGAGAGCAGCAGGCAAGGGAAAGAGGAGAAGAGTGAAAACCGAGGGGAAAAGTGCGTGACGCGAAAAAAAAAACATGCCGGTGAAGAAACTTCCGAAAAGACAGATGCCACGGCATGAGGGGGCGAAAGGAGGAAGGGTTTAGTTGGTAGGGGCCTCACGGCCGAGCCCAACACTACCCACAGGAGCACGTGCCCCTGTGAGTGTGCGCAACAAGCATTCCCCCCTCTTAAAAAAAAAAAAATATATATAAAGTTGATATGTATAGATTTTTTTAATATTAAAGGTGGTTTTGTTAACTTGTATAAAATATTTATAACCAGCTTTCTGATGAATATCTGAGTATAGAAATACGACAAAATAAGTAATCTTTAAAAGAAATCATCAAACACTTTAATGGTATATAGAAAAGTTTTATAGCAATTTGATTAATTTACCAGCAACTTTTCCAACATACCAACTTACAGTTATGCATCCTCGAAAAAAGGTAACAACAATCTTTAATGGACAAAAAAGCATTTTCAGGAAGCCTCTAAAACCAGTTTTGACTAAACACGCATCCACAAAAGGACACCAGGATATGACAGGATCAGTAACAGGACTTAAAAAACCTTTCGCAGAAGGTAGTGGTCGACGTTACAACAAACATTAATAAACAAAAAACCATTTACCAGAAGCCTCGAAAAGCAAATTGGACTAAACACGTAACCAGAAGAGGATATAGGCTTAGAAGAAGAAGTTGAAGAGGCTGCGGAAAAAATAATAAATGCCGAAGAAGGCGAAAGAATTCTGTTTGAAAAAAAGGTTCATCAATGGAATTCTAAACGTTTGAGCACTTTCGAGATGGAAAAATCAAATGTAATAATTATAAGGAAGGCAGGAAAAGACCCAACTTTTCCACAAAACTATCGCCCAATTAGACTTCTAACAGAAAAACTACTCCACAAGACTCTGGAAACAAGTTGATCAACTAAATATCTTTCCAGAGGAACAATTTGGTTTTAGAAAAGAGCACTCCACAAGTCTTAAAACTGCAGTCTTGGTTATGTACTTTTTGGGCCCAAGAACATCAAGAAATGGAAAACCAAAAGCAGAAGTACCACAAGAAGCCACTGCAATAGCAGCAAAGAGTCTAATACCAACGATGATTACCAGATACCTAAAATACCCATGGAGAGATGGAAAAATGATGCATAAAATGGAAAATAGCAATAAATCAGGAAACAATAATACAAAACTGTTTAGAGCCATAAAGAAAGTACAATCTCCCCAATTTCACTTTAGCTGTGATATGCGCAAATGAAGAAGAGAGAGCATCGCAACAAAGCCAGAAGACATTGTCTCGAGACCGACAATCTGAGTGTCTCCCCACCTTGGTTCATCATAAACCAGTGCGCATCTCAACGTCAAAGCTAAAGTGAAATTGGGCAGATTGTAGCTCCATCTCACTCATACACTTATGCCATTGATTGAGGGTGTACGAATAAGGTATCTATTCCTCTTTCTTTCTGGTATATACAGATTTATACATATCGCACTCTATCTCTAAACGCAGCCATATTGGAAACTAACCAATAACGTTATAAAAGATAGTTAAACCTATCATCATGATTAAAATATTTAACAAAATCAAAAGTGCAGAAGTTTAACTATATATCTATATTTATAAATTATCACTTACATTTTAATGCTAAAAATAAATAAAGCTCTGTTTACACCTTACAAACATTTTCCAGCAAGTAAATTCGTATCAGATAGGACATACAAACCAAAATTGCTTTTGTTGATGTGTTTGGGGATTATTTTTGTATATTTTATATCATTGGTTTAGTTTAAACTCAAGTTAATGACAGATTATATTTTTATCTCCTTTTTTGTCAATCAATCCATCAGGCAAGAACGTATTTAAGAAGGATGCTCCACTTGCTTGGTAGGGGTATGCGTGCCTAATGGAAGCAATGTGGGCAAGGCGAGAGACTGGACTGGAGCAAACGGCTACTGCGCATCTAGCGCCGTCTCTTTCTTTCTCATTACTTATTCAAGAGTGAGAACGCTACTGACTTTCTCACTCTTGAACGAGCAGTGAGAAGAACAGAGACAGCGCTAATGCGCAGTAGCTCTTTGCGCCAGTCCAGTCGCTCGCCTTGCTCACATTGCTTCCGTTTTTATTGCACACGGCAGCTCATAGTTCAACATAGGGAGTGAAACATCCTTCTTAAATACGTTCTTGCCATCAGGATTTAATAAAAAACCTACAATTTATATGTCAATGTCAATGTAAAACAGAAGAGAATAAGTAGGTTTGTATTTTTAAGCTGATTTAGAAAACTGATTATCACAAAATATGACGTTTGTGACATTTGACATACAACACCTGTCAAAAGTGTATGTTTGTTGGGATAAAATATGAAATCCGTGAAGTTTGACATCTGTCAACATTTGCGAAGTATTTTAACAAATAAAAAGAGATTTGATTTATTTTAGATCGTTGGTTGCCAAATGTCAATGTCAGATGCCAAATGTCAATTATCATAAAATATGACATTTGATATACATCTGTCAAAATCAACTAACCTCGAAATTTATTGTGATAAAATATGACAGGTGTGACATTTGAAACCTGTCAGTAACTTGAGTAAAATAATCTAATCTCACCTATTTAAGCTGTTATACGTATAAAAATTTGTTTATATTAAAAATTAATACTTCAATAATGTTTTAGCATTTTTATATGGGTATTAAAATTACTTCTCTGTTTAAATCTTCTTCCGCATTTACAGCTAAATTTCGGCTCAACACCACATTCGAAATTGAGATGTCGAATAAGATGCGTTTTTTGTTTGTAGCTTTTTCCACATTTCATACACGGATATCTTCCGTTATCATCCATATAATATTTACTTTTACTTCTTTCGTATACCATAAACCAATTCGAATCTACAATTTGTAGTTAACTTTATTAAAAAAAAGCAACAAAATCTACGGGAAGTTCACATATAAAATGTTATAAAAAAACAATTCTTCCTATAAATAATAACAAGTAACGCAACATGGTCTAATTACAGCACGACAAGGTCTAATTACAGTGCGACATGACCAAATTACTGCGTCACAAAGTCTAATCACAGCGTCCTGTTGTCTAATTACAGCACCTCTTTGTCTAATAATTGCACCATACGGTCTAATTATAGAGGTAAAATGATCTAATTATAACGTCACATAGTCTTATTACAGGGCTACATGGTCTAATTACACCACCACATGGTCTGATTACAGCCCCATATGGTCTTATTAGCGCGCAACAGTCTAATTAGAGTAATTATAGCGCCAAATAGACGTACAACAGCGCCCCTTGTCTAAATATAGCGCCACATGGTTTAATTATAGCACCACATGGTCTAACTAATTCCAACGCCACATGGTCTAATTACTTCACTCCATGGTCTTATTACAGCACCACATGGTCTTATTAAGGCGAAGCAGTCTAATTATAGAGCCACATCGTCTAATTAAAGCTTCACATGCTCTAATTAAAGATTCACATGGTCTAATTGTCACATATCAACGTCACATGGTATAATTATAGCTTCACATAGATGCACTATAGCCACACAAGGTTTAATTAAAGCGCCACATGGTCTAATAGCGCCACATAGTCTATTTAAAGCGCTACATGGTCTATTTACAGCGCCACAGCGTCATTTATACACAGTAAACGATTTTTGATGATAGATTTATTTAGGAAAACAATATATCGATATATAATTAATTTATTTTCTATATTTGGCAATGTACACAAAAAAATGATTACCACTGGTTTCATGGTAAACGCATTTAAGTCAATTACGCCCTTTTGCTCAAGTATAAGAGCATCCAATTTGTTTATTAATTAATATATAAATCTCCTAATATATACAGGATGATTCTGGTAAGCTTAGACGAAAATACTAACACTATTTTTTTTAATTAATTATTTTTTTAACGAACGAAATCTATACATTATCGTTCGATACAAAAAAGTTTATGTGTATATCTATAATGGCTTTTTAAATGGTGTTTTCTTTTTCCTACGTAAGTACATAAACTGCAAGTAAATCTTGGAGCGACACCACATTCGTAATTAATGTGATGATAAAGTGACGCTTGATGTTTGTATGTTTTATTACATCTTTTGCAACCGTAACGTCGAATTGTTGGATCTAAAAAAATCTTTATTAGTGAATAATTTATTGATCATAAATCTATCAAATTAAAAAAATGATATAAAAAGGGAATGTTGGGTTAATAAAACTCTTTTAATGTATATAGAGTACTATATTACGTCTTATTTGATTAAGATCGAATTTAAAATTAAGTACTACTTGGCCAAACCAAATTCAACCGAAACTCCGAGCTTTTATCGAAGTATTCACTTCGTACGATTTCGTTTCATCTCCAGCTATTTCACTTCTTTGTTGGTCTCCGAAACAAACTTTCTTATACATCATCCATCTTTAAAAAAGTTTACCGAGCACTAAAATATAGAGAAGCACTTCGTACGATCTCGCTTCATCTCAAGCTACTTCAATTCTGTGACGGTTTTTTGTGGAAGTGTCAAACTACATTACGCGACTTTTGTTTAATGGATGTTCTTACCAGTTTATAAGGTTTTTGGTCTTCTCAGGAACAAACTTTCTTGTACATCATCCATCTTTAAAAAAGCACGAAAATGTAGAAAAGCCCTTCGTACGATCTCGCTTCATTTCAAGCTACTTCACTTCTGTGACGATTGTTTGTGTCCAAAGTTCGAGTACGAAATGTCAAACTACATTACGCGACTTTTGTTTAATGGATATCCTTACCAGTTTATAAGCTTTTTGGTCTAAGGATCAAATTTTCTTGTACATCATTCATTTTTTCAGAAGTAGACCAAACACGAAAGTGTAGAGAAGCATTTCGTACATTTTTGCTTCATCTCGAGCTATTTTAGTTCTGTTTCGGTTTTTTTGTGCCCAAAAATCTAGTAAGAACTACCAAACTACATTACGCAACTTTTGTGTAATGGATGTCCTTACCAGTTCATATCCTGTAAAGGATTAAGGATTTTGGCCTCAGGAACAAATTTTCTTGTACATCATCCATCTATAAAGAAGTTGACCTGGCATAAAAGTGTACAGAAGAACTGTCAAACTATCATTACGCGACTTTTGTGTAATGGATGTCCTTACCAATTCATATCCTTTAAAGGATTAAGGTTTTTTTGGCATCAGAAACAAACTATCTTGTACGTTATCCATCTTTAAAGAAGTTGACCTAGCTTGAAAATGTTAAGAAGCACTTCATTTCGCTTTGCTTCGGGCTACTTTCCTTTTGTGTCGTTTTTTTGCGCTCGAATTCGTGTACGAAGTGTGAAATTACACTACGTGACTCCTACTTTACTTTTACACTTCATCACTTAAAACGCCACCTATATATCCCAGGAGACATCATTAAGTACTATATTTATCCAAAAACTCATTACGCTTTTATGGAAGTTCTTCAACAAAGTTTCGGGATGTAAGGACGAGGAAATTTACTACATACTCGTTAGATTTCGAAAAAACTCAGTTGCTAGACAGGCTTTAAACATAGAAGATGTAAAAGAAGGTTTAATCCTTTTATCACAGACTCATACTTTAAAAAACGTATACTGGCAAGGACATCCAGTTTGACACTACGTACTAGAGCTTCGGCCCCTTAACTCGGGCGCCAAAACCGACCCCGAAGTGCCTCTCTACACTCTCGTGCTCGGTTAACTTCGCGAGTAGTGTTATAGGCGCTTTAGATATTGTAGAGTTTACGATTGATTAGGATCTTTATATATACTGACAAGGACATCCAATGTGACTCTCTGCACTCAGACTTCAGGCTCTTTGACTCGGGCGCCAAAAACCGACAAAGAAGGAAAGTAGAGCCAGTGGAAGTGAAGTTGTTCGAAGTGCCTCATCACACTCTCGAGCTCGGTCAACTTTGCGAGTAGTGCAATAGAAGTGTTAGATAGTGTAGAGGACATACAGGGTGACAATTCGTAGTTGAACTTTGGGCTTTTTAACTTGGGCGCCAAAAACCGACACAGAAGAAGCGAAGTCGTACACTCTAGTGCTCGGTCAACTTCGCGACTGGCGACAAAGAAGGAAAGAAGATCCAGTGGAAGTGAAGTCGTTCGAAGTGCCTCATCACACTCTCGAGCTCGGTCAACTTTGCGAGTAGTGTAATAGAAGTTTTAGATAGTGTAGAGGACATACAGGGTGACAATTCGTAGTTGAACTTTGGGCTTTTTAACTTGGGCGCCAAAAACCGACACAGAAGCACGAGGCGAAGCGAAGTCGTACACTCTAGTGCTCGGTCAACTTTGCGACTGGTGTAGTGGGCGCTTTAGATATTGTAGACTTTACGATTGATTTGGATGTTTATATTTTAAATGTACGCTTAAATTATCCTTCCTTTTGGTAACGAAACCACAAAGGTAGCAATGAACTTTCGGTGCTTTTCCACATTCCAATCTAACATGTCTTGTTAAGCAACGTTTATATTTGTACGATCTAGGACAAGTTTGGCATTTGTAATCTAGAATAAAAAGATACAAATAAGGGTGGTAATACATTAATCATGAATAATAAACTAGGAAAAATAAAACTACTCTTAAGAGGTAGGAACAAATAACTATATTACGTTTTCTTTACATTTATGAAATCCAAATGTAGACTGGGTGGTAAAATCTTAAATTTTAGTTAGCATACTCTAGTTCTTCTTTGGAATATTTCGGTAATGGACTTTTCTCGGTTCATCCTACGATTTTTTGAGCTAAAACTCTTGGTTGTCTTGGATCAAAGACTATTAAAGTTAAAGGATGATGGGAGTTAAAGATTTGGCCCTTATAGTAAGAGCCAGTACAACAGAGTTATGAAGTCCAGGCTCCTGGGAGCCCCAGTGTGGCCACAGATAGACACAACCTAGAGAACCTCCAACGAATAAAATTGCTGAGGTTCATTTCTGGTTACCGAACTATTTCAACAAAAGCAGCTTAGGTTTTCGCGAGGGTAACACCAATCGAATTACTTGTTAGAAATAGAGCAAACCTCTTCAAAAACAACGCTACTCCACTGTACCAAAACGAAACCAGGAAAAGAACTCTTGCTGTGTGGCATGAACAGTACGAAGATGGAACAGAAGGGCTATGAACAAGAAAATTGGTTCAAAATATCATGCACTGGAGTGAATGTCACCAAAGGATGGTAAATTCTTTCTTTACTTAACTTCTTTGGACATGATTCCATGATGGACTACACTTTGTTCGTATACCAAGAATAAATTATTAACAGGTGAAATAAAACTACCACCTAACGATTATAAAGAACTATATTGCGTGACACATAATTCGTTATAAATAAATAATCGTGATTATTGTTAGAAATAAAAAAGTTGTAAAATATAGATCGTTATGGCCTTCGAGAGTATACTTCTAGAGGTAGCGTGCGATGAGCGTAAATCATAACATATTTAGAAAGAGAAAACAACAACTCGTACACTCATTTAATTGGCAGCCTTGTCCAATAAGGTGAGTGTATAAGAGAAAGAAAACAACTGCCTTCTCACTCTTATATTCAAGTAGAAGCTCAACAGATATAACTGCAACTTTCAAGGTCAATTCATCGATAGTGGGAGGAGCCGAGAGTCAGTTGCATTTAAGCGCCCGATGCGTAAACATCTGTATACTTAACATTGTACTTCAATTCTAGTGCGTTTGCTACGTTGTCAGATAACTTCGTAAATCGTGAAGTAGTTATTGTTTGTTGAATTTATCTTTCTAATTTAATAGACTTTCATTCATTCAGTTCATTTTAATGAGTATGACTAATCATTTTGATATTAATGCACTGAAAATAAATAGTTATAATTATAAACTCATTACAGTAACTATTTAGTATTAATATTACAGTTCAATACCACTAAAATAATATTTGATTAGGCATCTCCGCATCAACCAACGTCTCTCGTGTCCGGTCGTGTCAAATCGTCACGGTTGCAGTTATATCTGTTTAGCTGTAACTGGCTGCCTTGTGCTAATTACGTGAGTGTAAGAGAGAGAGAACAACTACCATCTCACTCGTACCCACATCACACCCTACCTCTAGAAGTATATACTCTTAGGTTATGGCAGAATATTGGACTAAATTCCTCTTCAGCGCCACCTACAGAATCACAGTAGTCGATTTTGTTAATTACCCTTTGTCTGTACTTAAAGCTCCATGTCAAATGTCATAATGTTGGTCAAATTTTGCACTATTTAATGTTTAAATGACATATCTTTAAATATATGTCGTCCCATATGTTGTTTTAAATTTGATTTAATTTTCGTAGTAAATTTACAACCTCTGACCTCGCATTTAAAAAGTGGTAATTTCCCACATTCGAATTTTTTATGCCTATGTAAGGATTGTTTGTGTCTGTAATATTTGAAACAATTGTTGCAACTGAATAAGATATTTCCTAAAAAAAATAACATAATTAGGGATTTCTCTAAGATATAGGGTAATTAATAACAATTTCATTTATGTACAGCAGTATAGTCTGACAAGTATCTCGTGATAAGGCGGAGCTTCCAGCGCGCAGAGAGAGAGAAAGTATTCGGCCAGACTAGGATGGAATATTAACGATTATAAGATTTCACCAGATTTTAAATTTTTTACAATGTTGTCAATATGTTGATGATCACAGTAATATTGGCTGTTTTTAAGTATTGTAACGGGATAACCGTAAAGGAAGGGACATTAATTTGAAAGATTGTTATTGACAGTTGATTTTTAGAAGCTTCTAAAAATCAACTGACCATTTTAAATAATGTTTCTAGAAAATTCTAGAAACTTCTAAAGACACTGACTAGATTAAATAAAGTTGTATATAAGGGCATGGGCAGTTAACGTCAGTTCAAGTCAAGTGTTCACAAGAGTTCATTGTATTGTCAAGTAGTTTAGACGTTATCCAGCAGAGTTCTGTGTATCTTAACAATTTTGTAAATAAATTGTGTAAAAGTCCCCATAAGTGTTTTAAATTGGTGTCAGGTGTGGGGTGAAGATACAAGAATGCCTGGAAAAAAGATAAATGAACTATTGGTGGCTGAGCTCAGAAGAGAGCTTGAAGAATTAGAATTGGAAACTACTGGGAGCAAATCCGTATTGTTGAGAAGGCTCCGTGAATACTACCTAAATAATAATTTGGACCCTGACGCTGTAGAGTTCGAAGACCCAGTTCAAAAAGCAAATTCTGAACTAACTCAACAACTTTTCCGGCTGCAAGAGGAGCTATCAGGACGAATGACGAGCCAACAAGAAGAACAAACTCAACAACTTTCCCGGCTGCAAGAGGAGCTATCAGGACGAATGACGAACCAACAAGAGGAGCTATCCAGTCAGATAAGAAGCCAGCGCGAAGAGGTGTCCCAGCTATCAGAGCGAATGACGAACCAACAAGAGGAGCTATCCAGTCAGATAAGAAGCCAGCGCGAAGAGGTGTCCCAGCTATCACAACGGATGTCTACCCTACCAGAAGAGTTATCCAGTTCCTTCTCCCAGCAAATATCACATCTTCGTGACGAGCAAAATCAGCAAGTTGCCAACTTGAATCAGCAAGTGGACAACTTGAATCAGCAAGTGGACAACATGAATCAGCAAGTGACCAACATGCAAGACGAGCAAAACCAGATCAACCAGCAAATGCAGTCCGAAATAAGAAAGTTTCAACAAGAACTGGAAGCTTGTCGCCGAAACCAAATCATCCACCACGGCGACGGAAATGCAGAAACGAGGGAAACCGGCCACGTAGACGTCGAACGACGCGGAAACGGAGAGGCGGCCCAGGTACGAATGACGATAAAACCCCCGACCTTCGACGGGAAGGCTTCCTGGTCAAATTACCTAAAACAATTTGACGCAGTGGCCAGAGCGAATGGATGGTCACCCCAGGAGAAGGCATTGTTCCTAACCATGGCTCTGCGAGGCGAGGCTTTAGACGTCCTGCATGTATTGACACCGGATGAGGTTGACAATTTTAAGCTATTGGTGAATCGTCTAGAGATGCGTTATGGTCAAAGTCATCTACAACCAGTATACCGAGTGCAGTTGAAAAGTCGGAAGCAGAAAAATGGAGAAACTATCCAGGAGTTCAAGGCAGAAGTGGAAAAAATGGTACGGTTTGCGTATCCAAATGCAGCAGAAGATTTTCTGGAGTGCCTGGCGATCCAAACCTTTACCGATGGTCTTCGAGACGCCGAGTTGCAACGGGCTGTACGGTTGGCGAGACCGAGATCTCTTGTAAACGCCTTGACCATTGCCCTGGAGTTCGATGCGGCGACGGAGGCCTCACATGGAGCTGCTCGACTGATGGAAGACACTGGTAACTTCGACCATGCCGTTTATGCCGTCAGCAACGTCGAAGCGGTAGTGGAGAGGTTAAAGAAGTTTTCTTCAAAAGGAAGGCGCCCAGTGAGGTGCTGGAATTGCGGAGAACTAGGCCACATATGGACCGTCGACCGTTGTGGAGAGAGATTTTCCCATCCTCTCCTGCTTTAAAAGCATACTGGTCCCAATGGAACTCTATAATTTTGGACAGTGGGCTCGTTAAAAGACTTGTAGAAAATTCCGAGGGCACAGAAACAAGGAAGCAAATAGTAGTACCAAGAAATGCTGTACCAGAAATTTTAAAACAGATGCATAATGATAGTTCCGGAGGACATCTGGGTATCACGAAAACGCTGCAAAAGATCCGAGATAGATTTTACTGGGTAAATTGCACTAATGATGTTAAAGATTGGTGTCGTAAATGCACCACATGTGCTGCCAGTAATGGTCCGCACCAAAAACCGAAAGCGGAAATGCAGCAATATCTGGTCGGAAGTCCTTTTGAAAGAATCGCAGTAGATGTATTAGGGCCACTTCCACAGACCGATGTAGGAAACAAGTACATCTTTGTTGTAATGGACTACTTCACTAAATGGGTTGAAGCATATGCAGTTCCCAATCAGGAAGCCACCACTTTAGCAGATATATTGGTTGAAGAATTCGTAAGCCGATTTGGGGTACCACTAGAATTACATTCAGAACAAGGAAGAAATTTTGAGAGCAAGCTGTTTCAAGACGTTTGCCAAAGATTAGGCATCCACAAAACGAGAACCACAGCGATGCACCCTCAGTCTGATGGAATGGTGGAACGAATGAACCGGACTATAACCAACTATCTGTCAAAAGTGGTGTCAGATTGTCAGAGGGATTGGGATCGACATATTCCACTATTTCTAATGGCAATTCGATCGGCCATCAACGAATCAACTGGCCAAACGCCTGCGAAGTTCCTGTTCAGTAGAGAAATGAGGCTACATGTGACTTGGTGTTTGGTTGTAAACCTGGTGAAGAAATGGCACGTGAACAATATGTCGCCGACCTTCAGAATCGAATGGAGAATATACACAACCTGGTGCGTGGAAAACTACAATTATCTAGTGATCGGATGAAGAGGTACTATGACACACGGACAATGGAAAAGAGTTACCAAGTTGGAGATTTAGTCTGGCTCTATAACCCCCGACGGCGTCGAGGTATTTGTCCCAAATTACAAAAGAACTGGGAAGGTCCGTACACTATCAAGAAGAAGATTAACGATGTCATTTATCGGATCGTGAAAATTCCCAGAGGGAAACCCGTCGTGGCCCATCATGATCGTTTGGCGCCTTACCAGAGAAACCACAGTGGAGATGCGCAGCAACTCCAAGAAGATGGTTTGGCTGACTCAGGGAGTGTGCGGGATTCCGATGTAGGAAATAACATTCCAGGAGGAATGAATCTAAGGAGGGGGCAGTGTAACGGGATAACCGTAAAGGAAGGGACATTAATTTGAAAGATTGTTATTGACAGTTGATTTTTAGAAGTTTCTAAAAATCAACTGACCATTTTAAATAATGTTTCTAGAAAATTCTAGAAACTTCTAAAGACACTGACTAGATTAAATAAAGTTGTATATAAGGGAATGCATGGGCAGTTAACGTCAGTTCAAGTCAAGTGTTCACAAGAGTTCATTGTATTGTCAAGTAGTTAGACGTTATCCAGCAGAGTTCAGTGTATCTTAACAATTTTGTAAATAAATTGTGTAAAAGTCCCCATACGTGTTTCAGTATGAACAAGGCAACAGTGTAGATGTAAAGAGATGCTCAAGACTACCACACAAATGATTTTTGGTGTACGCCCACCATATCCCCACTTTCAAATTTGCTACAGCGCATCTTCACCTTATTTCACGAGATACTTGTCAGGCTGTACTTTTTAAATTTTAAAATTATACATAGAAAATGTCACATCCTGCAGGACTCGAAACTGCAATGAAGTAGTTAGAGGCGTTACCGACTATAGGTATAGATTGGAGGTTCAAATCCTACAGAATTTTTTATTTGAGGGAGCTTAAATACACCGTTTTTCTATTTGAAAATCGTCTTTATTGAAAAATCAGTAAAATTTACAGTTTATAGGTTTTCTTGATGGATTCTATCGAAAAGCTTTTCTTTCTAAAAATTCGTGAAAATTGTGTTTAGCGGTAACGTGTTGTTTTAAATGTGTTTTTAATCTTGCTTTATAAGGACATTCAGGGCATTGAAATAAAGGTTGTTTTCCGCATTCAAATTTTTGATGTCTGTTTAGAGATTGTCTGTGTCTGTAGCTTTTCATACAATTATTGCAATTATATTCAGGCTCTCCTAGAAAAAAAATATTTAAATAAGAATTTGCATTTTTAATTATACGGTTTATAAATGGGAATAAAACTCATAAAATTATATAAATTTTTTATTACGAATCTGAATAAAATATAATCCATTACTAACTAACAATAAGGAGATATTTTCACAGGGAATTTTATTAAAAAATATATTTAAGCGCGCTTTTTAAAAGCGATAGGATCAGTTAGAATTGAATTGGTGCCATTTTAAACATACTAAAAGTGATCAAGCGCCTTTTTAAGTGATTCCTGAATGAGTAAAGTATTTTGGCGCGCAAACTAGAAACGATTGAATCAGTTCTAAGTGATTTGGAGCTATTTCAGACCTACTGATGGTGATTCCTAAATGATTAAAGTGATTTGGCGCATATTGGAAATGAGTGAATCAGTTTTATGTAATTTGGGGCAACTTCAGAGCGACGGATAGTGATCTAGCGCCTATTTTATATTATTCCAATTTGAATGAAGTGATTTGGCAGTTACTAGAAACGAAAGAATTCGTTTTAAGTATTTTGGTAATATTGAAGAGATTTTTAGGAGCGATAGGATCAGTTACAATTGAATTGGTGTCATTTTAAACATACTGAAAGTGATCTAGCGCCTTTTTAAGTGATTCCTGAATGAATAAAGTCATTTGGGGCAAACTAGAAACGATTGAATCAGTTCTAAGTAATTTGGAGCTATTTCAGGCCCACTGATGGTGATTCCTAAATGATAAAAATGATTTGGCGCATATTGGAAATGAGTGAATCATTTTTATGTAATTTGGCGCAATTTCAGAGCGACGGATAGTGATCTAGCGCCTATTTTATATGATTTCAATTTGAATGAAGTTATTTGGCAGTTACTAGAAACGATAGAATTCGTTTTAAGTATTTTGGTAATATTGAAGTAATTTTTAGGAGCGATAGGAACAGTTACAATTGAATTGGTGTCATTTTAAACATACTGAAAGTGATCTAGCGCCTTTTTAAGTGATTCCTTAATGAATAAAGTATTTTGGCGTAAACTAGAAACGATTGAATCAGTTCTAAGTGATTTGGAGCTATTTCAGACCTACTGATGGTGATTCCTAAATGATTAAAGTGATTTGGCGCATATTGGAAATGAGTGAATCAGTTTTATGTAATTTGGGGCAACTTCAGAGGGACGGATAGTGATCTAGCGCCTATTTTATATTATTCCAATTTGAATGAAGTGATTTGGCAGTTACTAGAAACGAAAGAATTCGTTTTAAGTATTTTGGTAATATTGAAGAGATTTTTAGGAGCGATAGGATCAGTTACAATTGAATTGGTGTCATTTTAAACATACTGAAAGTGATCTAGCGCCTTTTTAAGTGATTCCTGAATGAATAAAGTCATTTGGGGCAAACTAGAAACGATTGAATCAGTTCTAAGTAATTTGGAGCTATTTCAGGCCCACTGATGGTGATTCCTAAATGATAAAAATGATTTGGCGCATATTGGAAATGAGTGAATCATTTTTATGTAATTTGGCGCAATTTCAGAGCGACGGATGGTGATCTAGCGCCTATTTTATATGATTTCAATTTGAATGAAGTTATTTGGCAGTTACTAGAAACGATAGAATTCGTTTTAAGTATTTTGGTAATATTGAAGTAATTTTTAGGAGCGATAGGAACAGTTACAATTGAATTGGTGTCATTTTAAACATACTGAAAGTGATCTAGCGCCTTTTTAAGTGATTCCTTAATGAATAAAGTATTTTGGCGTAAACTAGAAACGATTGAATCAGTTCTAAGTGATTTGGAGCTATTTCAGACCCACTGATGGTGATTCCTAAATGATTAAAGTGATTTGGCGCATATTGGAAATGATTCAATCAGTTTTATGTAATTTGGCGCATTTTCAGAGCGACCGATAGTGATATAGCGCCTATTTTAAATGTTTCCAATTTGAATGAAGTGATTTGACAGTTACCACAAACGATAGAATTCGTTTTAAGTATTTTGGTATTATTAAAGAGATTCCTGAATAAATAAAGTGAATTAGTGCAATTTTAAACCGACTGAAAGTGATTTTGTGCCTTTTGAAGAGATTTCTGAATGATTAAAGTAATCTGGCGCTTACTGAAAACTATTGAATCAGTTCTAAGTGATTTGACGTCATTTCAGAAAAACTGAAAGTGATCTGGCGCCATTTCAGACACACTGAAAGTGATAAGGCTCCATTTTAGACACATTGAACGTGATCTGGCGCCATTTTAGACACACTGAAAGTGATTTGGCGCCATTTTAGACCCACTGAAAATGATTTGGCACTTTTCTGTATTGTTTAAATAGATCTGGTGTACTTTTTGGTTTGATTCGATTGTTTAAAGTGATTTCGCATCATTCGACTAAATTTGGCGCTAGATGTCACCTTTTTTAGTATGTTTTAGAGCACTTTTGGAATTTTAAATGTATTCTTTGTCATTTTGAGTGTTTCCATAGATTTCTATTTATTTAAAAAACTTCTTGGGACGTAACGATTTATCAGTGTTTTCGAGATAATTCTAATTATAAAGCACTTTTTAATAAAAATAAATTTCCTAACAAAACTGTGGTGGATGTCGCATTAAATGCTGCTTAAGATGACCTTTCCTTCTTGCTTTGTAAGGACATAGATGGCATTTGAAAATAGGATCTTTACCACACTCAAATCTTCGGTGGTTGTACAGCGATTGACTGTGTTTATAACTTCTATTGCAAACGTAACAAGTAAATAAACCTAAAAAAATATAACTATAAAAGAACTGAGCAGATGAAGCTACAAAAAGGTTAAATAAATTACTAACTAAATGTAAGATTAAAGATTTTATTGGGGATTATATAAGATATTAGTAATATTTCAACTCCAAGAGCTTAAACAGGATCAACCTTCGTGGTTACACATTGCTGGATGTCTTCTGCTGACAAAAACTGCTGAGGAAACCAAACAAAGTAATTAAAGAAGAGATGGACACTCTTGGACAACAAGGATACTCTTAAAAATTAGAAACAGGAATTCTTTTATTCCTACAGTCATCTGGATGTTCTTTGCATATATTATCAACTAGGAGTATTGACGAAGGTGAAGCCGATGTAAAAAGAACCTTATGGAGAGAGATGTAGCCAAAGAACAAGAGCCTGATCGACAGAGATGCAGAAAATCTTACTACTAATAAAACAAGATTTTCAAGGAATTTGGCGCATATGCAGAGATCAAAGAAAATGTTGACCATGGTTTTTAATGTCTTCCAGTAAACTTCAGGTTTACTGGAAGGCAGTAATAACGTCTAGTAACCTATTTTTTGGTCAATGAAAAAAGAACCTTGTACACGAAGATTCTAAAAATTATGTATCCAGTAAAAGAAGAACCTCAAGCACAGATGTACTGTTTATTATGCAGTCACAGAAACAAGAATCTCATGGATAAAGAGCTAGAAAGTAAGCAGCCAAAGGAACAAGAATCTCATGGACAGAGATACTGGAAGTGAAGCATTTAGAAAACAGAGAACCGCATGTTAGGGGTTGCCTTAAGTGACACAGCCAAAGATAAAAGAAAGTCTTGGACTAAGATGCTAAAAATGATGCAGCTGAAGCAAAAGCAATCTTAAGTAAGAATGTTTAAGATATTGGAAAGATGAAGAATGTATCAAAAAAGCAATAAACAGATAAAAAGAAGGATACGATTTTTGGAAAGAGTTCCTCAAGATTACGACTAACAAAAACACATTTCACAATCAAGATATTAAAAAACAAAATTGGCTCATTTGAAGAGAACAAAGAAAATGATGACCAGGGATTCTAGGGATTGTGAAGCAGAAGAAAATCGAACTGGAGGTAATGCTAATGTATTTTTGAACCAACTTTTCTCTGGCTTCACACTCTCGAGTATACAAAGTTCATCGGGCGTCCAAATACCTCCTACGATCCTTTCCATCTGTAATCCAGCTTAGTTGATCTAGTATTTTCCCTACAACTACATCTAAGACACATTTCTTATCACTTAAGAGCTCTTAAGAGTCACTTAGTATGGTCTTGAACGTGTTTGACAGCCACTAAAGATCGAAAGTACGTAAATTTCGGTTCAAGACCATTTTCAAACCTCAAACAAAGACAGACCCAAATTCATTAAGAGTGGTAAAGAATGGCCTCTTTTATTGTACCAGAACGAACCAAAGTGTCCAGCAAGCTTAAGATGGCGTTTAATTTTTGAGTACCAGACCTCGATAAAGATTGGTATTAGATTCTTTTACCGGAGCTATATTCTTGTTTCTGTGACGAATTCTAGGACCTTATCAAGGATCTTTTTTGTATGATTTCTGCCTCTGCGATACCTTGCCAAAAAGATGTTTTGCTTCAGTGTATTAGCAATAAACATCTATGTTATTGTGTCTTAACATATGTCGTTTAAGATGCGTTTTTCTTTTGGCTTTATAATCACATAAATGGCACTCAAAATTTGGTTCTTTTCCACATTCGAATTTCAAATGATTATAAAGTGATTGATGGTGTTTGTATGTTCTATCACACATCTTGCAGGTAAACATACCTAAAATAATAAAATCTATAATACAATTAGGTAATAACAGACATATATTCATTAAAAACACTTTGGTAGTGCCAACAGAAGTCTTTTTTTTATACTTTTCAGATTTTTTATCTTAATAAAACTGTATACAGATATAGATAATGTAATATAAATTTCAAGTTTTGTCAAATTTTTCCATTATCTTAAGGCGATTCTATGAAAAACTCTTATTTACCAGGGAGAGACCAATAGTGGATTAGAACAGTAACCCCGTTAGTTTGAACACACTTAAAATGGTTTGAAATAAATTTAAATTACTTTCCATAACGTAAATGAAGAAGTTTTACTTTAAAAAACATTAGAGTAAAAGAAACTGAGCAGTGTTTCCTTTACTCACTAACCACGTTAGATAAAAAGAGAAGGAAACACTGCTCCGATTATTTTTCCACTCTTTCACCTGAAAATCCTCATTCTGGGTATATTTCTATGGAAATATCTGTCCGAAGCATTAATCTATTTATAACGACGATTTTTTCAAGTATATTAGCCATTTGGCACATATAACGCAACGCTCTCAGACCACACTTATGATGATAAGACGGGCCGTTGGGAAGACATGGGGTCTGAGCCCACAAATGACTAACTGGCTATACACTAGGGTTGCAAGACCGATGATGGTGTATGGCTCGATAGTCTGGTGGACCAAGGTCATGCAAACTACCGCTGTAAAGAGACTACAAAAGATCCAGCGAGTAGCGTGTCTTGGCATCACAGGAGCCATGAGAGGTACTCCAACTGCAACCCTGGAAGTAGTGCTAAACCTCCCACCTCTCGACATTATTGTGAAAGGGGAGGCAAGGATGGCAGCCTACAGAATGGGTTGCACTGGCAACTGGAAGTATAACGCCGCCAGTGGGCATACAAGGATTGTGGACACTGTACAGATGGACACCTTGGAAATGCTACCAGACAGGATGGTGAAGATCACAGATCTAGAAAAGCCATACAATGTCAATATTATTGACAGGGCTGCCTGGGAGAAAGGTGAACCTGAATATATGAAAAGGGGGATCACTTGGAATACGGATGGCTCGAAGAAGCCAACAGGCTCTGGGGCGGGAATATATGGAGTCAGACCCAAGGCGCAGTTTTGCGTAAGCCTGGGTAAGCTGGCTACTGTTTTCCAGGCTGAAGTTGTTGCCCTATCAGAGTGTGCAAGAGTGTGTTTGGAGCGTGGTATGACAGACCACACCATATACATAAACTCGGATAGTAAAGCAGCGCTAATGGCACTTGACAGTTTTGACTTTACCTCTAAAGCAGTATGGGACTGTCATCAGGCCATGAAAACCCTGGGAGAGTACAACAAGGTTATCCTTAGTTGGGTTCCGGGGCACAAAGGTATCGCTGACAATGAGGAAGCAGACAAGTGGGCAAACAAAGGAGCTGAAAGCCCGCTCATTGGCCCAGAGCCGACGTGTGGGATTGCTTACAACACAGCACGAAGAGCTGTTCGCCAGTGGATGGGCATAGAACATCGAAAGAGCTGGGAAAGAACAGAAGGTAAAATACAGTCAAAGAGAATGCTGCAGACACCTACTGGTGCTATAGCGGCAGATGCCCTTGGGCTGAGGAGGAAGACCCTGCGGAAAGTGGTTGGCTTCATCAGCGGCCACTGGGTATTTCGCGGACACCTACATAAGATGGGAATTCAAGTTGAAAACCTCCTATGTAGAAAATGCGGTGAGGAGGAGGAAACAGCCTTCCACGTGATATTCATGTGCCCAGCCCTGCAAGGTCTGCGTGTGAGATCCCTTGGCCTACCGACTGGAGATCAAAGGGAAGAACGGGCAACCATAGTCAAAAGAATCTCTTGGTTCATTAAGAACCTGGGATTTGAAGAAGAATGAGGACCTGTGAATGAGGGTGCACAATAAGATGTACTAGCTGCGATGCAATCCCATGGACTACCTCTAAGCCTGGCCCTCTTTAAAAAAAAAAGTATATTAGGGGTTAAAAGACGATCTTTTACCAGGGAGAGACCAATAGTAGATAAGAACAGTAACCCACTTACATTTATCAGAGTTCAAACATTCTTAAAATGCATTAAAAAGAACCCAATTTATTCTCCAAAACGTAACTAAGTAGAGCAGTTTTACTCTAAAAATAGTTAAAATGGTGTCGTAGGACACCAGGTAGGAACTAAGTTCCTTCGGCTAATGTAGAATCGACACATAACACTACTCTTGGCGTTAAGAAAAAAGCTTCTTTAAAATTCAAGGTGAGCGTTAAAGAGTAATGTATACATTTATTTTTTCTCACCTTCCCTAACTACTTTCAACTATCAAGATTTTTAAAAATTATATCTCATATTACTTTAACAAAAAAAGGTTAAAGTTAAGAGATATATACAAAAAAAAATTGCATCGGCCGGGAATCGAACCCGGGCCGCCCCCGTGGCAAGCGAGCATTCTACCAATGAACCACCGATGCTACGTATAATAACTTTCAGAATGCGTTTGATGCACGTCTCATTTAACGGTTTTTCGTTACGGTTTTAACATTTTTTTCAGTTCAGTCACGCAGCAAAATCCCTATCTCCTCCAAGCCTGCCGCAAAAGTGAAATAAAACAAACTGAGCATTAGTTTTAATGGTATATATTACAAAATAAATTTTACTGTACAAATCTTCCACCAGAATAACATGTTGTAAAAACAACAAACCTTTAAAAATTTATATTAATCTTTAATATTTTTTTTATAGAAAAAAGCATTTAACACTAAATTTTAAACATATATAAATATTAGAAACGTAAATATTGTTACGAGGTGAGACCAAAATGTTATGATAAAAATTAGAAATGTTAAAAATCAACAAGTATCGACTCACTTTTTCCAGCATCAGAGAGAGAGAGAAAAAATCAGAGCAGTGTTTGCTTTTCTCACCAACTACGTCATAAAAAGAGAAGCAAACACTGCTCTGATTTTCTCTCTCTCTCTCTCTCTCTCTCTCTCTCTCTCTCTCTCTGATGCTGGGAATTTTTTTTTCTCGTACTCTTAGTGTAGGTATTATATTTCTATGCAAATATCACCCCGAAACATTACCCTATTAAATAACTTTAATAATAATGTTAGTAACAACAAATTTCAAATATAAAAATAACTTTTTACTTGATTTACTCAAGCTTTAATCTAATTTTCGTCAAATGTCCACTTTGTATTTCAATTTTATGTTTTGTAGCGTAATGCATTTTCATGTTAAATCGTCGTTTTGATATAAAGTGGCACCAATTACATGTAAAAAAACTGGTTTTCATACAATCCAATGACATATGAGCTCGTAGGCTGTTCATATTTTTAAAAACTTTACCACAAGTTACACACGATGCTGTTGGATCTAAAAAAAAATTTTGTTAATAACAAATTTATTACTAAAAATACGCCATTTTGTGTGAACTGTCACTGTCTGACAGTGACAGTAGAATCAAAATGGCGGTTAATCGTAAGTAAATATAATCCACCATCTTGTAGGAACTGTCACTAAATGACATAGACAGTAGATTCAAAATGGCGAATGATATTAGTTACATTTATAACATAAGTAATAAAATCCGCCATATTGTATGAATGTGAATGACAGTAGATTCAAAATGGCAAAAAATAAATTAATATGATCCGCCATCTTGTAGGAACTGTCACGTTATGACATTGACAATAGATTCAAAATGGCGGATGATATGACACAATTACCAAAATTCCGCCATCTTGTGTGAACTAGTACTGCATGGCACTGACAGTAAATTCAAAATGGCAGATGATATGCCAGTATTGTAACGGGATAACCGTGAAGGGACCTTAATTTGGGACAAATACCTCGACGCCGTCGGGGGTTATAGAGCCAGACTAAATCTCCAACTTGGTAACTCTTGTCCGCGTGTCATAATACATCTTTGTTGTAATGGACTACTTCACTAAATGGGTTGAAGCCTATGCAGTTCCCAATCAGGAAGCCACCACTTTAGCAGATATATTAGTTGAAGAATTCGTAAGTCGATTTGGGGTACCACTAGAATTACACTCAGACCAAGGGAGAAATTTTGAGAGCAAGCTGTTTCAAGAAGTTTGCCAAAGATTAGGCATCCGCAAAACGAGAACCACAGCAATGCATCCTCAGTCTGATGGAATGGTGGAACGAATGAACCGGATCGACATATTCCACTATTTCTAATGGCAATTCGATCGGCCATCAACGAATCAACTGGCCAAACGCCTGCGAAGGTCCTGTTCGGTAGAGAAATGAGGCTACCATGTGACTTGGTGTTTGGTTGTAAACCTGGTGAAGAAATGGCCCGTGAACAATATGTCGCCGACCTTCAGAATCGAATGGAGAATATACACAACCTGGTGCGTGGAAAACTTCAATTATCTAGTGATCGGATGAAGAGGTACTATGACACGCGGACAATGGAAAAGAGTTACCAAGTTGGAGATTTAGTCTGGCTCTATAACCCCCGACGGCGTCGAGGTATTTGTCCCAAATTACAGAAGAACTGGGAAGGTCCTTACACCATCAAGAAGAAGATTAACGATGTCATTTATCGGATCGTGAAAATTCCCAGAGGGAAACCCGTCGTGGTCCATCATGATCGTGTGGCGCCTTACCAGGGAAACCACAGTGGAGATGCGCAGCAACTCCAAGAAGATGGTTTGGCTGGCTCAGGGAGTGTGCGGGATTCCGATGTAGGAAATAACATTCCAGGAGGAATGAATCTAAGGAGGGGGCAGTGTAACGGGATAACCGTGAAGGGACCTTGATTTGAAAGATTGTTATTGACAGTTGATTTTTAGAAACTTCTAAAAACAGTGACTAGATTAAATAATGTTTTTAGAAAATTCTAAACACACTGACTAGATTAAATAATGTTTCTAGAAAATTCTAGAAAGATCTAAACACACTGACTAGATTAAATAAAGTTGTATATAAGGGGATGTATGGGCAGTTAACGTCAGTTCAAGTTCAAATATTCACAAGAGTTCATTGTATTGTCAAGCAGTTTAGACGTTATCCCGTTACAGTATTTTAACAAAAAAAAGTTTAAATTGCTATGAAAAGTGATTTATTCATATATAAAATAGACATTTTTGAAAAAAGGGAACATGAATATCAAAATGATCAACAATTTGCTACAACCAAAAAGCCCTAAAAATAATTTTTAACATATAGATAATATATAAAAATATCGCAATAGAAATACATACTAAAACTATATAAAAATATTTATATAAAAAAAACTGGTATAAAAAACGGCACTATCTCAGTAGGTTTGTTCGATAAATAAACTACAAACATAATTTGCTTAAATCTAAAAAGTTTTTAATAGATTTCATTTGCTTAAACCGAATTAAAAAAGAATAACACAAAAATCTCAATTAAGACAAAGTACAATAAAAAAGGAGCTGGCTAGTTATCCGATAACACAAGAGGCCATTAAACAAACTGTCTTATTATATTGTAACGTCAAATAAAATGACTTTAAATGACATTTCTATCAAAAAACAGCGCTTAATAATCATATAAATGTCAGTTTTGACAAGTGACGTATTCAGAAATGAATTTCCTATGGCGCTAGTGTCGCAAAGCAGCGTTCAAGAAATGTCAGTTCTGGTTTCAGGTCTAAACTGTCTAATTTTAGTGAAATAACAAAGAAAAACGAATAAATGACGTCACTACGGTCACAGAGATGTATTTAGTAATACGTCAGATTATAATTTTGCCTACAAAAGTGTTTGTAAATCTATATATCTATATAAGAAAACAAAAATCGATTCTTAGGACTTTAATGACATTTCTGTCAAAGAGCAGCGTTCAATAATGACAGAAATGTCAGTTTTGATCAATGACGTAATAGCAAATGAATTTCTTGTGGCGTTAGTATCGCAAAAACGCGTTCAATAACTCAATAAATGCCACTTTAGTTTAAACTGTCAAATTATAAAGTAAAGTCAATAAAATGAAACAAAATGAACCAATAGCGTCGCTTTAAAAATTTGATTGTTATAACGTCAACACATTAAATGACATTTCTATTAAAAACAGCGCTTAATAATCATATAAATGTCAGTTTTGACAAATGACGTATTCAGAAATGAATTTCCTATGGCGCTAGTGTCGGAAAGCAGCGTTCAAGAAATGTCAGTTTTGGTTATTGACTTATTCAGGTCTAATTTTAGTGTAATGTCAAATAAAACAAAGAAAAACGAACAAATGACGTCACTGCGGTCACAGAGATGTATTTAGTAATACGTCAGATTATATTTTTGCCTACAAAAGTGTTTGTAAATCTATAAAGAAAACAAAAATCGATTCTTAGCACTTTAATGACATTTCTGTCAAAGAGCAGCGTTCAATAATGACAGAAATGTCAGTTTTGATTAATGATGTAACCGCAAACGAGTTTCTTGTGGCGCTAGTATCGCAAAAACGCGTTCAATAACTCAATAAATGTCACTTTAGTTTAAACTGTCAAATTATAAAGTTAAGTCAATAAAATGAAACAAAATGACTCAATAGCGTCGCTTTAAAAATTTGATTGTTATAACGTCAACACATTAAATGACATTTCTATCAAAAAATAGCGCTTAATAATCATATAAATGTCAGTTTTGACAAATGACGTATTCAGAAATGAATTTCCTATGGCGCTAGTGTCGGAAAGCAGCGTTCAAGAAATGTCAGTTTTGGTTTATAACATATTCAGGTCTAAACTGTCTAATTTTAGTGTAATGTTAAATAAAACAAAGAAAAACGAACAAACGACGTCACTACGGTCACAGAGATGTATTCAGTAATACGTCAGATTATATTTTTGCCTACAAAAATGTTTGTGAATCTATAAAGAAAACAAAAATCGATTCTTAGCACTTTAGTGACATTTCTGTCAAAGAGCAGCGTTCAATAATAACAGAAATGTCAGTTTTGATTAATGATGTAACCGCAAACGAGTTTCTTGTGGCGCTAGTATCGCAAAAATGCGTTCAATAACTCAATAAATGTCACTTTAGTTTTAACTCTCAAATTATAAAGTAAAGTCATTAAAATGAAACAAAATGAACCAATAACGTCACTATAAAAATTTGATATTTACAACCTCGACACATTAAATGACATTTATGTCAAAGAACAGCGTTCAATAATCACAGAAATGTCAGTTTTAACAAATCACGTACTCGCAAATGAACTTCCTGTGACGCTAGTGTCGCAATTCAATAAATGTCAGTTTAGTCTAAAGTCAAATAAAATAAAGCAAAACGAACCAATGACGTCCCTATAAAGATAAAAAAAATTGATTTTTACGTCATCAACACTTTAAATGACATTTCTGTCAAAAAACAGTGTTCAATAATCACAGAAATGTCAGTTTTGACAACTAATGCCTCTGAAAATAAATTTCCTGTGGCGCTAGTCTCACAAACCGGGGTTTAATATACAAGAAATGTCAGTTTTGTTATCCAAAACTCTATAAGACATTACTGTCAAAGAGAATGTCAGTTTTGATCAATGACGTACTCACAAATGAATTTCCTGTGGCGCTAGTGTCGCAGAGCTGCGTTCCATAATTCAATAAATGTCAGTTTAGTCAAAACTGTCTAAGTTTACACTAAAGTCAAATAAAATAAAGCAAAACGAACCAATGACGTCTCTATAAAGATAAAAAAAATTGATTTTTACGTCATCAACACTTTAAATGACATTTCTGTCAAAAAACAGTGTTCAATAATCACAGAAATGTCAGTTTTGACAACTAATGCCCCTGAAAATTAATTTCCTATGGCGCTAGTGTCAAAAAGCAGGGTTTAATATACAAGAAATGTCAGTTTTGTTATTCAATATTCTATATGACATTACTGTCAAAGAGAATGTCAGTTTTGATCAATGACGTACTCGCAAATGAATTTCCTGTGGCGCTTGTGTCGCTAAGCAGTGTTCAGTAATGCAGTTAATGTCATTTTTGACATATTTCTATATACAAATTACAATTTTAAAGATTTAAGCGATTTAAACTTGTAGTTTATTTATTATATGTATAGGAATCAGATTCTGGTATAATCGGCAGTGTTCGATATATGGATTGAGTGTTTCTTTAGGTAAAAACAGCAAATACAAGATCTATAACTAAACTATTATATATCTTAAACTTTATAGGAGGTATTATTATACAATAAATGGTATACAAAATATAAACATTATAAAAATGGTAATAAAAAATTGTGTGAATACATATAAAAGGCACTGTAGGATTGAGTTTTGTTTTTTGTAATACATTAAAAGCTATTACTGTATATAGGCAGCATTGTGGGCAGTTTATTTAAAAATGTGGTATCACAAAATATGTCTATTATTATTATTATTATTAAAAATTCATCAATTATTTTTATAAAATAATTCCAAAGTAGCTCAATAGAAGAACTAGATGGCGCTACTAAAGAAGAGTAGAGGGCAGCATTGGTTACACATGAAAAGCAAATGTCATTTCATTTTTAACAAGACAACCTCATTACAGCTTATTTTCTATGTCTATAAGGCACTAATAATCACATAAAAAACAGCTAAATACATTCTGTTAAAAGAAGTAGATGGCGCTATTAAAATAGAGTAGAGGGTAGCATAAAAAGCAATTACCTATCTTGTTTTCTCTAAAGAAAACAATTCCACTTCGTTATAGTTCATTTGTTATGTCAATAAGGCACTAATAATGACATTAAAAGCAGTTAAGTACATTCTTTTAAAAGAACTAGATGGCGCTGTTAAAGTAGAGTAGAGGGCAGCATTTGTTACACATGACAAGCAAATGTCATCTCACTTGACAAAAAAGCACTTTGGTAGTAAAAGAGAACCACAAACAAGATACACACTAAAATAAGATGGTAAGAAAATGCTTCTAGAAGATGCTGAAAAAAAGCTAGAACCGTCAAGGTACCAAAAGAACGTATTATTGATTCTGAAGATATTGGAAGGATATATAATGAAAACCTACAGTAAAAATTCCTAAAAGGTCATAATAGACTATTCAAGACTCAAAAACACAAATCAGGAATCAGATTTAAGGCCTCTATGGACATGGAGGTCAATTAACAGGAAAACAACTGCACGAAGAAGACCTTTTTGCACTGGAAAATGAACAACAGCAGACTTAACAGAAAATCAGGGATCGAAAAAAGATTCTAAGCTAGGAGAGCGTTTAGAGAATAGAAACGAACCACGAAGAAGATCAAAAAAAGGTAACACATTGCTTTCAGGAGAAACTGGAACCATCAGTGGCCCAAACAAAACTTAATAGTGCTGGAAACTAAGAATATTGATCCTGAAGGAAATAAAGAGGAATTAGAAGGAACCATACAAGAAAAACGTTATGAAAGGACGAAGAAAACTAAGTTCTGACGTTTTTGCTCTGTAAAATGAATATGGAAAGAAAAAATTGGGTATTAAAACTAGGATAGCGCTTTGGAAATAAAGGTGGATCCACATTAAGGTCAAATATTGCTTTCAAAAGAAGTTGAAAGCATCAAAGCAGAACTTAATGGCACAGAAAACCAGGAATATTGATCAAGAAGGAAATAAAGAGAAATTGAAAGGTAACACATTGCTTTCAGAAGAAACTGGAACCATCAGTGACCTAAACAAAACTTAATAGTGCTGGAAACCAAGAATATTGATCATGGAGGAAATGAAGAGAAATTGAAAGGAACTATACAAGAAAAACGTTATGAAAGGACGAAGAAAACTAAGTTCTGACTTTTTTGCTCTGTAAAATGAATATGGAAAGAAACAATTTGGAATTAAAGCTCGGATAGCGTTTTGGAAATAAAAGTGGATCCATATTAAGGTCAAATATTGCTTTCAAAAGAAGTTGGAAGCATCAAAGCAGAACTTAATGGCACAGAAAACCAGGAATATTGATCAAGAAGAAAATAAAGAGAAATTAAAAGGTAACACATTGCTTTCAGAAGAAACTGGAACCATCAGTGACCCAAACAAAACTTAATAGTGCTGGAAACCAAGAATATTGATCCTGAAGGAAATGAAGAGGAATTGAAAGGAACCATACAAGAAAAACCTTATGAAAGAACGAAGAAAACTAAGTTCTGACTTTTTTGCTCTGTCAAATGAATATGAAAAGAAAAAATTTGGAATTAAAGCTAGCATAGCGCTTTGGAAATAAAAGTGGATCCTCATTAAGGTCAAATACTGCTTTCAAAAGAAGTTGGAAGCATCAAAGCAGAACTTAATGGCACAGAAAACCAGGAATATTGATCAAGAAGCAAATAAAGAGAAATTGAAAGGTAACACATTGTTTTCAGAAGAAACTGGAACCATCAGTGACCCAAACAAAACTTAATAGTGCTGAAAACCAAGAATATTGATCATGGAGGAACTGAAGAGAAATTGAAAGGAACCATACAAGAAAAACGTTATGAAAGGACGAACAAAACTAAGTTCTGACTTTTTTGCTCTGTAAAATGAATATGGAAAGAAAAAATTTGGAATTAAAGATCGGATAGCGCTTTGGAAATAAAAGTGGATCCACATTAAGGTTAAATATTGCTTTCAAAAGAAGTTGGAAGCATCAAAGCAGAACTTAATGGCACAGAAAACCAGGAATATTAATCAAGAAGGAAATAAAGAGAAATTGAAAGGTAACACATTGCTTTCAGAAGAAACTGGAACCATCAGTGACCCAAACAAAACTTAATAGTGCTGAAAACCAAGAATATTGATTATGGAGGAACTGAAGAGAAATTGAAAGGAACCATACAAGAAAAACGTTATAAAAGGACGAAGAAAACTAAGTTCTGACTTTTTTGCTCTGTAAAATGAATATGGAAAGAAAAATTTGGAATTAAAGCTAGGATAGAGCTTTGGAAATAAAAGTGAATCCACATTAAGGTCAAGTATTGCTTTCAAAAGAAGTTGGAAGCATCAAAGCTGAACTTAATGGCACAGAAAACCAGGAATATTGATCAAGAAGGAAATAAAGGAGAAATTAAAAGGAACCACAGAAGAAAACCGCTATAAAGGACAAAGAATACAAATTTAAGCCCTTTTAACACTAGCAAATGAACAACATTGTTGATTCTGAAGATATTGGAAGGATATACAATGAAAACCTACAGTAAAAATTCCTAAAAAGTCATAATAGACTATTCAAGACTCAAAAACACAAATCAGGAATCAGATTTATGGCCTCTTTGGACATGGAGGTCAATTAGGACAGAAGAAGACTTAACAGGAAAACAACTGTACGAAGAAGACCTTTTTGTACTGGAAAATGAACAATAGCAGAGTTAACAGGAAAACAGGGATCGAAAAAAGATTCTAAGCAAAACATTGCATTCAGAAGAAACTGGAACCATCAGTGACCCAAACAAAACTTAATAGTGCTGGAAACCAAGAATATTGATCATGGAGGTAATGAAGAGAAATTGAAAGGAACCATACAAGAAAAACGTTATGAAAGGACGAAGAAAACTAAGTTCTGACTTTTTTGCTCTGTAAAATGAATATGGAAAGAAAAATTTGGAGTTAAAGCTCGGATAGCGTTTTGGAAATAAAAGTGGATCCATATTAAGGTCAAATATTGCTTTCAAAAGAAGTTGGAAGCATCAAAGCAGTACTTAATGGCACAGAAAACCAGGAATATTGATCAAGAAGGAAATAAAGAGAAATTGAAAGGTAACACATTGCTTTCAGAAGAAACTGGAACCAACAGTGACCCAAACAAAACTTAATAGTGCTGGAAACCAAGAATATTGATCATGGAGGTAATGAAGAGAAATTAAAAGGAACCATACAAGAAAAATGTTATGAAAGGACGAAGAAAACTAAGTTCTGACTTTTTTGCTCTGTAAAATGAATATGGAAAGAAAAAATTTGGAATTAAAACTAGGATAGCGCTTTGGAAATAAAAGTGGATCCACATTAAGGTGAAATATTGCTTTCAAAAGAAGTTGGAAGCATCAAAGCAGAACTTAATGGCACAGAAAACCAGGAATATTGATCAAGAAGGAAATAAAGAGAAATTGAAAGGTAACACATTGCTTCAGAAGAAACTGGAACCATCAGTGACCCAAACAAAACTTAATAGTGCTGGAAACCAAGAATATTGATCATGGAGGAAATGAAGAGAAATTGAAAGGAACCATACAAGAAAAACGTTATGAAAGGACGAAGAAAACTAAGTTCTGACGTTTTTGCTCTGTAAAATGAATATGGAAAGAAAAAATTGGGTATTAAAACTAGGATAGCGCTTTGGAAATAAAAGTGGATCCACATTAAGGTCAAATATTGCTTTCAAAAGAAGTTGGAAGCATCAAAGCAGAACTTAATGGCACAGAAAACCAGAAATATTGATCAAGAAGGAAATAAAGAGAAATTGAAAGGTAACACATTGCTTTCAGAAGAAACTGGAACCATCAGTGACCCAAATAAAACTTAATAGTGCTGGAAACCAAGAATATTTATCCTGGAGAAAATGAAGAGAAATTGGAAGGAACCATACAAGAAAAACGTTATGAAAGGACGAAGAAAACTAAGTTCTGACGTTTTTGCTCTGTAAAATGAATATGGAAAGAAAAAATTGGGTATTAAAACTAGGATAGCGCTTTGGAAATAAAAGTGGATCCACATTAAGGTCAAATATTGCTTTCAAAAGAAGTTGGAAGCATCAAAGCAGAACTTAATGGCACAGAAAACCAGAAATATTGATCAAGAAGGAAATAAAGAGAAATTGAAAGGTAACACATTGCTTTCAGAAGAAACTGGAACCATCAGTGACCCAAATAAAACTTAATAGTGCTGGAAACCAAGAATATTTATCCTGGAGAAAATGAAGAGAAATTGGAAGGAACCATACAAGAAAAACGTTATGAAAGGACGAAGAAAACTAAGTTCTGACGTTTTTGCTCTGTAAAATGAATATGGAAAGAAAAAATTGGGTATTAAAACTAGGATAGCGCTTTGGAAATAAAAGTGGATCCACATTAAGGTCAAATATTGCTTTCAAAAGAAGTTGGAAGCATCAAAGCAGAACTTAATGGCACAGAAAACCAGAAATATTGATCAAGAAGGAAATAAAGAGAAATTGAAAGGTAACACATTGCTTTCAGAAGAAACTGGAACCACCAGTGACCCAAACAAAACTTAATAGTGCTAGAAACCAAGAATATTGATCCTGGAGGAAATGAAGAGAAATTGAAAAGAACCATACAAGAAAAATGTTATGAAAGGACGAAGAAAACTAAGTTCTGACTTTTTTGCTCTGTAAAATGAATATGGAAAGAAAAAATTTGGAATTAAAGCTAGGATAGCGCTTTGGAAATAAAGGGGGATCCACATTAAGGTCAAATATTGCTTTCAAAAGAAGTTGGAAGCATCAAAGCAGAACTTAATGGCACAGAAAACCAGGAATATTGATCAAGAAGGAAATAAAGAGAAATTGAAAGGTAACACATTGTTTTCAGAAGAAACTGGAACCATCAGTGACCCAAACAAAACTTAATAGTGCTGAAAACCAAGAATATTGATCCTGAAGGAAATGAAGAGAAATTGAAAGGAACCATACAAGAAAAACGTTATGAAAGGACGAAGAAAACTAAGTTCTGACTTTTTTGCTCTGTAAAATGAATATGGAAAGAAAAAATTTGGAATTAAAGCTAGGATAGCGCTTTGGAAATAAAGGGGGATCCACATTAAGGTCAAATATTGCTTTCAAAAGAAGTTGGAAGCATCAAAGCAGAACTTAATGGCACAGAAAACCAGGAATATTGATCAAGAAGGAAATAAAGAGAAATTGAAAGGAACCACAGAAGACAACCGCTATTAAAGGACCAAGTATACAAATTTAGGCCCTTTTAACACTGGCAAATGAACAACAGCAAGCAGAATTAATAGTAAAACAAAGATAGAAAGAATTTATCTAAGAGAGCGCCTTGGAAATAGAAGTGGACCACAAAGAAGATCACCATTAAGGCAAGAAATTGCTTTCAGAAGATAGAGCAAAAAAACTGGAACCAATGATTCAGGAAACCAAGAATGGAACAAACTCCAAAGGAAAAAACTAAAAAACAGAAGATTTAAAATGAAGATACAGGAACAAATGATTATTCTAAAAAAAATTGACGAATTTATAATAATTATGTTGCGTTTTTATCACATTGAAACTTCTTTTCTCATTAACTTATTGCTACGTTCGTTAATATTTACATTTAATGGTCTGTAAGAGAAAGACAAAAAAGGGTTTCAAAAATAGATAGTATCTTCTATAATATACTTTCTAATAGGACCAAAATACTTAACTAAGTATATAAAATATCAACAATTTATTATTTAAGGAAGCTCTTGTAAATTCTAAATATACTAAATATAAAATATATATATTTTTTAAAACATATAGGCGGTATATAACAATGAATAGTATATTCTGTAACAAGGTTAGAATACGAGTGGAAAATTCCGAACGCGAGCGTAGCGAGCGAGAGGAACCACGAGTAAATCAAATTTTCATTCTAATAGTGTAACAGACTGTATTTTCTTCACGACCATGTAATAATTCTATTTATTTAAATTGATATTTTTAGCAAACCAATTAGAATGTCGCACTGTCAAACTGAGTGACAGTTTTGAAATTCATGGCAATCTATATTTTTTTTTGAGCAATTACAGAATGTTATTCCGTTACTAGTTATAGAATGGAAATACATGCAAAACACATAAGAAGCAAATAATTTAGAATGAATATTCTATCTCAAGAGTGAGAATTAACATTTTCTATTATTAAAAATGAAGGCCTAAAAACCCAAAAACTTAAAACTTTGGTCGGAAAGGTCCGATCGAGCTCATTTTTTTTTTAATGTTCATTGAGACCTCAGAGTCAAAGTTGTATAAAATCTAAGTGCCGCTCTGCCCCCCTCCCCCCAAATTCACCCAAAGGTAGGGGTTTTTTAAGTTGATATATACGTAATAAGACTGCCCTCCCAACCCGGCCAAATGTTCCACTCGGGTGTTTTGAAGTCCCCTTCATCCATTTGTTCGGTCAGGTCGCTTTTTGGACCTTCTAGTAGGGCCTCCAAGGGTCCAAAATATGAGATATCTACAGAAATGTGCTCGGACTGCAATATTGGGTAAGGGGGGATTCCGAAGGGCGGGGTTCTCATTTCTGTCGAAAATTAAGGCTTTTTAACCCCTTAGGGTCTCAAAATTATGATTACGCGGGATTCATTTTCAGTGTACAGAATTGGTACGATCAAGTATTATAAGGCTACAAACCCTTTATTTGAGCAGCCTGCGATTCTGTGACCCATCCAGCGGTGGACAAAAGGGGTTCCGGGGCCCAAAAAATGTGATTTGATTGGATTCGATACCAACGTGAAAAGTTGATATAATCTGCCCAGCAAGTAGTCTCCTCAGCCTTTCTGAGTCCATGTCACTCTCTTCCGGATCCACGTATGGACGGGAGGCGTTCCAAGGGGGCTCAAATTGAAATTTTCGTAAAATCCCTTATCTCATACAAACTTGAGGGTTTGTTTTGAATCTGAATTTGTGGCGCTTGAAATCTCGCCCGCCCATACCTGGCTGCGACAGGGTATGACATGGTCTCAAAAAGGCTAAGAAGACTACTCGCTGGGCAGATTATATCAACTTTTCACGTTGGTATCGAATCCAATCAAATCACATTTTTTGGGCCCCGGCACCCTTTTTGTCCACGCCTGGATGGGTCACAGAATCGCAGACTGCTCAAATAAAGGGTTTGTAGCCTTATAATACTTGATCGTACCAATTCTGTACACTGAAATTCAATCCCAGGGGTTCTTTTTATACGGCCCTAATGGGTTAAAAAGCCTTAATTTTCGACAGAAATGAGAACCCTCTGCACTTCGGAATCCTCCTGACACAATATTGCAGTCCGAGCACATTTCTGTAGATATCTCATATTTTGGACCCTTGGAGGCTCTTCTAGACGCCCCGGCGAAGGTCTAAAAAGCAACCTGACCGAACAAATTGATGGAGGGGACTTCAAAACCCCCGAGTGGAACATTTGGCCGGGTTGGGAGGGCAGTCTTATCACGTATATATCATCTTGAAAAACCCCCCACCTTGCGGTGAATTTGGGGGGAAAGGGAGGCCGAGCGGCATCCACATTTTATACAACTTTTACTCTGAGGTCTCAATGAACATTTAAAAAAAAATGAGCTCGATCGGACCTTTCCGACCAAAGTTGGAAGTGAAAACCTACTTTGACGCGACTATATTACATTCATTAATGGTCGTGGAGAAAAAATTTTATCATCACTTATTATAGTCTAGGAAGTTTCCCTTAAGGATATTTTAAAGCAAAATTAGTGTAAAAAAGGACCCTTTGGAGATACTTTATTGCTACTTCCAAAAAAATAAAAATAAAAAATACTAAAAAAAAAGTTTTTTGGTTGAAAACTGTTCACTGGGTATTAAAATTTAAAAACCCCACAAAAATACTATGAAGGGGCTAAAATATGCCTCCACAAAAAAAATTTCAGACTTGAATTGGGTTTTATAGATCGCCCAACGAAAGTTTGTGACAGCCACGTGGCCTCTCGTTCAATGCGCAGTGGTTTAATTACGAGCGTTACGATAACAACGACCGTTCTGAAAGCTTGTCAGTGTGGTAGCTGGAATAGTTTTGTAAACTGTATTTAGCTACGAATATGCAGAGAGAGTTTCTGAGTTGTTTTTTAAATGTATATATTTTTTTAGTTTAAAGTGGGCAGTAACAAATTTATATAAAATAAATTCTTCTAAATTATGTCAGCATCATACATTAAAAATTAATTTAAGATGTATAATATATTTTTATTTCCGTCCGCCACTGATAGAAAGACTCCGCCTACCTACGCCGACTAACACGTGGCTGTCCCAAACTTTCGTTGGGAGACCTATACTATAAAAAATTTGATATAATGAACTCATAAGCCCCAATTTAAAAAAAATAGAGAAAATCCAGGGGTGCATGTAGGGTAGGGTTAAAATTGGGTAAATTGACTTAAAAATCTATAAAAATAATTACGATATAATTTTTTTTTACGCCTATATGTCTTTTATATTTAATAAAAAAAAATTGTTCGTTGGTTACGAGTAAACAATAGTAACATTATTCCATGGAACATTTCGTACCATAATCGGTACGTGAATAAATCTAATTGGGTAACTTAATAAAAAAAGCAACTTTAAAATATTATCTAACGAGTATTTTTGCTTATAACTATAAAAAAAAATAATTAAAAAAATGAACCAATAATACCAAAAAGCATAATAAACATAAAAGGCAGATTCTAATTATAATGAAAACGAATGATTTTGTATGGAATTTTTTTTTTTAATTAAATCTAGTAATATCTTAATATTGTCTATTTTTTTGCTTTTTCAATTTTATATATTTATCAGGATAACTATAAAAGAATTTTTTTAATATTTTATCTAATTTTTATCACTTTCATTTCAAAATGTATTATTTGTTTGCAGTTGGCAGCTAAGAAAAGTCATTAAATCGTAAAATGTTGTAAACAAGACCCTAAATTTTTGTTTTTATTTGAATTATGATTTAAAAAAACTTCGGTTCTACGGTCATGGGATCTATTCAGCTACCTGTTGTGACAATATTATCTAGGGTTTCTATTGTGTTTGGGTTAGTTAATCCATAATTACAGGGTGGACTCTTTGATAAATAACAACTATGGGTATGTTTCAACTCGTGTTTCAATAGAAATGTATACTACTTTTAGTTATTTTTCATGAACCACCCTTGCTTGGGCTTTGAAGGATTTGCATTTATAATGAATTCACTGTGCTGTCAACTGCAAACAAATAGACTATAATCACTAAAGCAACCACTTAATAGGAGCCTGCAAAGGTTATGAACATTTTATGTCAAAAAATGACAGATTCTCAAACACAAACGTCAAAAATTTATCATTCTGACAGATCATCATTCCCAAACGTTAAATAATTGATAATTATAACAGATTATCATAATCAAACGTCAAAAAAGTGATAATTATGACAGATAATCATTCCCAAACGTCAAAAAATTGATAGTTATGACAGATCATCATACCCAAACGTCAAAAAATTGATAACTTTCTAAACAGAGCATTTAAATAACCCTCCAGATTGTCATTCTCGAATCATAAGTGATGATAAGAAGTAATTAAAAGTGATGATAACGAATCTGAATAAAGATTCAAAATGATTACAAGCGTTTTTAGTATGTAAACAATCTTGACAACCATAAAAATTTTGTTAGATAGTTATCCTTAACTGATTGAAGTGATTGCACCTGATTGCAGTTAATTTGATTGTCATTCTGTTCAAATAAGGCTTACTATAGTCCATTTGTTTGGAGTTGGCATTTAAGAAAAGTCATTAAATCGTAAAATGTTATCAACAAGACCTTAAATCAGTAGCGCACGTACTTATTTATATCGGTATTAAGAAATTTCTTTTAATCATCATATTTTAATCTTCTTAGGTAAGGGATAAGTTCCGGATCCCGTACGACTTGACTAGGGAACAGAGGGTCAAATGGTGCAAGAAGCTGTTCCCAGAAGCCAAGGGTAGAAGAAGTAGGTGGACAGCCCAGGAGGAAGAAATGAGGCCGTTCACCAGACAAGAACTGGATACAGTAGGAGGAAGGGTCAAAGCAGGAAGAGCCGCAGGAGAGGATGGCATCCCCCCGGCAGCTATCAAAGCAGCCATAGAGGTAATACCGGATGTGATGCTCAATGTCTTCAATGAGATACAAAGAGAGCAGAGAGTCCCGGAGGAATGGAAAGAAGCGAGAGTCGTGCTACTGCCGAAAGGGAAAACAACGCCAGGCGAGGAGCCAAAGGGGTTTAGACCCATTTGTCTACTCAGCACAATGGCAAAGGCCTATGAAGGGATGGTGAAGATCAGATTGGAGGAGGAGGTAGATAACCATCTGTCTCCCCTCCAATTTGGTTTTAGACAAGGAAGATGGACTGTGCAAGCAGCCAAACAGCTTGTGGACAGAGCCAAGCACAGCGAGGCCAAGTGGATAGCGGCGGTAGCAATAGATGTGAAGAACGCTTTTAATACAGCTTCTTGGGAGACTAGCATGGATAGCATGGAGGAAAAAAGGGTAGGGGGAGGTCTGCGGAACATCGTGGACTCCTACCTTACGGATAGAAAAATCACCATAGACAAGGGACTCAAGCAAGGACTGAGCATGGGAGTACCACAGGGATCGGTATTAGGCCCCCTACTGTGGAATATAATGTATGATAGCTTGCTGGAAGAAAGATGGGGAAGAGGTACAACAGCGATCGCCTTCGCAGACGACCTCATTCTACTAATCGAAGGAATGAATGAGGAACAATTGACTGAAAGAGCAAACGATGCTATAGAGCAAACAGCGCAATGGATGGAAGATCACAATTTAGAAATAGCGGCCGAAAAGACAGAGGCCATTATTCTGAAAGGGCCGAGAAATCGAAGGAATATACAGTTCAGGGTAAGAGGAAAGGACATAGAGCACCAGAGGTCAATGAGGTACCTAGGGATTGTAATCGACGACAAACTAAGGTTTGGGAGACATGTCGAGTACTGTGCAAAGAAAGCGGAGGAAAGGATGTCCACCCTGGAGAGATTAATGCCGAACGTCAGGGAGCCCAAATATAAGAAGAGGATGGTGCTGTATGGAGTAGTTCAGTCTATTCTACTCTATGGAGCTCCGGTATGGCATACAGCCATCTTAATAGAGAAGTACAAGAATAGACTCAACAAGGCACAGAGGAAAGCGCTACTCAGAGTAATAAGTGGATACAGAACGGTAAGTACTGAAGTAGTGCAAGTGATAGCGGGGACACCGCCAGTAGACACGCTGGTAAGAGAAAGGGCGAGACTATTTTCCCGAGAAGACGGAAATACGGCACGAGCCAAGAAAGAAGAAAGAGACCGAACTGTGGAAGAATGGGAAGCCGAATGGAGGCAACCACTGCCAGGTGGAAAAAGTAGGTGGACCAAACGTCTGATACGAGACCTTGGGGAATGGGTCAAGTGTAAACACCGCACTGCGGATTATTACTTGACCCAGTTCCTGTCAGGTCACGGCTCATTCGGGAGCTACACCTACAGGATCGGCAAGAGCGACGACACGGCGTGCAGAGCATGTGGAGAGGAGAGAGATACGCCGGAGCACACAGTTCTGGAGTGCAGCTACTTCGAGGAAGTAAGAAGAGAAATAGAGGAAACTCTCGAGGAAAGGCTCACGGCAGAAAACATTGTAAGAACAATGGTAAGAAACAAAAATAAATGGGAACAAGTGCACGACATGATTAGAAAAATCATGAGGAGGAAAGAAGAAATAGAAAGAGAGCAGCAGGCAAGGGAAAGAGGAGAAGAGTGAAAACCGAGGGGAAAAGTGCGTGACGCGAAAAATAAAAAAAAAAACATGCCGGTGAAGAAACTTCCGAAAAGACAGATGCCACGGCATGAGGGGAGCGAAAGTAGGAAGGGTTTAGGTGGTAGGGGCCTCACGGCCGAGCCCAACACTACCCACAGGAGCACGTGCCCCTGTGAGTGTGCGCAACAAGCATTCCCCCCTCTTAAAAAAAAAAAAAGGTAAGGGATAAGTAGTCATAATACGATATTTAGAAACTTTGGTTCTACGGTCATGGGATCTATTCAGCTAACTGTTGTGACAATATTATCTAGGGTTTCTATTGTGTTTGGGTTAGTCAATCTCTAATTACAGGGTGGACTCTTTGAAAAATAACAACTATAGAAATGTATACTACTTTTAGTTATTTTCCATGAACCACCCTTGCTTGGGCTTTGAAGGTTTTGCATTTATAATGAATTCACTGTGCTGCCAACTGCAAACAAATAAACTTTAATGTAATAGAAAGGGATCGAAAGTGATGATAATCGATTCTTTAACTATTTGAAATGATTGCAAGTAATTTTAAAGCTAGTTATCCTGAACTGTATCGTACCCGATTTAATTGTCATACTAAAAAGAAATAAGTCTCTTAACGTAATAAAAAATTAAACAATACATGGAAAGTAGAGAAGGACCCACTGTAGGACACTTTTTGACCTTTGAACCTGTGACGTCATCTGACAGCTTTAGCGTCAAAAAAATGTTAATTTATCGTTTCTAAATTCATGAACGTCACATTCCAAATGTGAAACGACAAAACGTCAAAATAGCGCTAAAATTTGTCACTTTGAAACCACATTTTTTCATAAGAAATACATGTAAATCGAAAATTTCTTCTTACCAATTTTTTAAACCGTTATTGCGACAAATTTTAGCGCTATTTTGACGTTTTGTCGTTTCACATTTGGAACTGTGACGTTCATGAATTTAGTAACGATAAAATAACATTTTTTTGACGCTAAAGCTGTCAGATGACGTCACAGGTTCAAAGGTCAAAAAGTGTCCTACAGTGGGTCCTTCTCTACTATGGAATGATAATAAAAATTGATATGATTTATAAAAATTTCATTATTAAGTCGAAATATTAGGATCAACAGTATCAACATGTTCCTTTTTAACAGCCGAATAATCAATCACTTTATGCATTCGTTCGATATGCCTTGTAATATGCATTTTTTGTTTGGCTCGATATTGGCAATAAGGGCACTTGAATTGTGGTTCTTTACCACATTCCCATTTTATGTGGTTCCTCAAGGAACTCTTCAGCTTGTATTGTCTTCCACAGGCGGGACAATACACTTTAGGCTCATCTGAAATTTCTGTTTTCACTTTTGTTATACCTATCATCGAATTTTTCATATTTTGTTTCATTAGGAGCATTGGAAGTACCAAATGTGGTGGTAAACCACTAAATTTGTTGTTACCTAAAAAAGAAATATGTTAGTAAAGGTAAAATTATTGTTTAACTAAATTTTAAAGCCCAACTATACTAATTATTGTAACTTTTTATCACTTATTTAAATGAAAAGTTTTGTTGCACTATCACCCACTTCCAGAACACTGATTTTGTATAAAAGGTATTTAAAACAGTGTTTTAAATAGCATCGTAACCGATCGCTCGATAGATACACGCTGAACATCCTAACAGATCACTCGCTGTATATTTGCTTATCATCGTAACGAATCTCTCGCTGCGTGTAAAAGGAAAATATAAAATAAAACTATTTTTAATATAATAATATCTTAACAGATCATTCCTTTTATACGCTCTAAACATCATAACGGATCACTCGCTATATATACCCTTGAAATACAAACGGATTAATCGCTGTATAAAGCTTATCATCCTATCCGATTACTCGCTTTATACACACGTATTATCTTAACGAATCACTGGTTATATACACACTTACCATACGAACGAATCACTCGCTATATACACGCTTAACATACAAACGGATCACTCGCTGTATAAAAGCTTATTACTCGTTTTATACACGCTCAACATCCTAACAGATCACTCGCTGTATATTCGCTTATCATCGTAATGGTTATATACACACTTACCATACGAACGAATCACTCGCTATATACACGCTTAACATACAAACGGATCACTCGCTGTATAAAAGCTTATTACTCGTTTTATACACGCTAAACATCCTAACAGATCACTCGCTGTATATTCGCTTATCATCGTAATGGGTCTCTCGCTGCGCGTAAAGGGAAAATATAAAATAAAACTATTTTTAATATAATAATATCTTAACAGATCATTCCTTTTATACGCTCTAAACATCCTAACGGATCACTCGCTATATATACCCTTGAAATACAAACGGATCAATCGCTGTATAAAGCTTATCATCCTATCCGTTTACTCGCTTTATACACACGTATTATCTTAACGAATCACTGGTTATATACACACTGACCATACGAACGAATCACTCGCTATATACACGCTTAACATACAAACGGATCACTCGCTGTATAAAAGCTTATTACTCGTTTTATACACGCTAAACATCCTAACAGATCACTCGCTGTATATTCGCTTATCATCGTAATGGGTCTCTCGCTGCGCGTAAAGGGAAAATATAAAATAAAACTATTTTTAATATAATAATATCTTAACAGATCATTCCTTTTATACGCTCTAAACATCCTAACGGATGACTCGCTATATATACCCTTGAAATACAAACGGATCAATCGCTGTATAAAGCTTATCATCCTATCCGTTTACTCGCTTTATACACACGTATTATCTTAACGAATCACTGGTTATATACACACTGACCATACGAACGAATCACTCGCTATATACACGCTTAACATACAAACGGATCACTCGCTGTATAAAAGCTTATTACTCGTTTTATACACGCTAAACATCCTAACAGATCACTCGCTGTATATTCGCTTATCATTGTAATGGGTCTCTCGCTGCGTGTAAAAGGAAAATATAAAATAAAACTATTTTTAATATAATAATATCTTAATTTTATACGCTCTAAACATCCTAACGGATCACTCGCTATATATACCCTTGAAATACAAACGGATTAATCGCTGTATAAAGCTTATCATCCTATCCGATTACTCGCTTTATACACACGTATTATCTTAACGAAACACTGGTTATATACACACTTACCATACGAACGAATCACTCGCTATATACATGCTTAACATACAAACGGATCACTCGCTGTATAAAAGCTTATTACTCGTTTTATACACGCTAAACATCCTAACAGATCACTCGCTGTATATTTGCTTATCATCGTAACGGATCTCTCGCTGCGTGTAAAAGGAAAATATAAAATAAAACTATTTTTAATATAATAATATCTTAATTTTATACGCTCTAAACATCCTAACGGATCACTCGCTATATATACCCTTGAAATACAAACGGATTAATCGCTGTATAAAGCTTATCATCCTATCCGATTACTCGCTTTATACACACGTATTATCTTAACGAAACACTGGTTATATACACACTTACCATACGAACGAATCACTCGCTATATACATGCTTAACATACAAACGGATCACTCGCTGTATAAAAGCTTATTACTCGTTTTATACACGCTAAACATCCTAACAGATCACTCGCTGTATATTTGCTTATCATCGTAACGGATCTCTCGCTGCGTGTAAAAGGAAAATATAAAATAAAACTATTTTTAATATAATAATATCTTAATTTTATACGCTCTAAACATCCTAACGGATCACTCGCTATATATACCCTTGAAATACAAACGGATTAATCGCTGTATAAAGCTTATCATCCTATCCGATTACTCGCTTTATACACACGTATTATCTTAACGAAACACTGGTTATATACACACTTACCATACGAACGAATCACTCGCTATATACATGCTTAACATACAAACGGATCACTCGCTGTATAAAAGCTTATTACTCGTTTTATACACGCTAAACATCCTAACAGATCACTCGCTGTATATTTGCTTATCATCGTAACGGATCTCTCGCTGCGTGTAAGAGGAAAATATAAAATAAAACTATTTTTAATATAATAATATAATATTCTTTATACCACACTAAATTAAATTGCACAATTAAAATTATTCTGTGAATTAGTATAATTCCTTAACAATATAAAAAATTTTATTACTTTTTTTTATTATTTTTGTAAATATTGTACCTTAATCAGTCATACCTAACACCAATTAAAAAAAAAAAACTATAATTTGTGACACCCCACCATAAAACAACAAATAAAAATAAAAATGTAAAAATATACTTAATATATACGAAATATTTGGTATAACAAAAAAGAGACTAAAATTCTATTTTTTTCTTAAATTTAAGAAATTTTTTAGTATCTCAAAATATTTAAAAATTAAATTTTTAAGAAATCGATACTAAAGTATTTTATGAAATGTTTTGTTTTGGAGTTAATTTAATATTAACAATTTTTTTAAACATTTTTCGTTTTCGATTCTGCTGCAAAATCCCGATTTAACACTTTTTTAGACAGAAATTGGCTTTAAATTTTTTTTTTAAGTCCATTTGTTTGGAGTTGGCAGCTAAGAAAAGTGAAAAAAGCGTGGGCGCTTGACATTAAAAAAATATGGTATGCAGCGCCCACGCTTTTTTCAGAATAATACTAGTATTTTTCATTTATTTTTGTTTTAATTTTATTTTGAAAATTATTTTTAACTTTTTAGTTTGATGTTTTTCAGAAAGATGCTTTATAAAAGCGTGTTTTTTAGTTTTTTTAAACTATATTTATTTTTACTTTTTCGTCCAATTTATTTTATTTCAATAGATTCGTTAATTTGCTGTGACGATTACAAGACCCTCACTCAATTATTATTCGTTTATTTAGTTGGAAATACTTTGAAAGCGTGTTTTTTTGATTTCTCAAATTATATTTATTGTATTCATATTGTTGATGATTAAACATATTGTTTCAATCACTTGGAAAAAAAATTATTCTTGTGAAATCTAAAAAATTGTTAGATTAATTCTAAGACAATTTCATTCATATCGTTTATAATTAAACGTATTGTTTATTACCCACTCCCGGCACGGGGAGGTAGTGACTAAAAATAACTATATGGGACTCACCCGAGGCAGCAGCCGCGGAGTAGAGAGTTACAAACAAACAAACATGCATACATACATACATACATACAGGTGAAGTTAATTAATAAATAATAAAAAGCGCGTTAAAACGATAACTTTTCGAGATATTCACAAAATAGTGTTTATTGCGAAAACTGTCAATGTAACAGCTGTCATAATTTGACAGTTGATGTAAAATTTAATTCCAAACGAAAAAGTATTCTTGTGTTTTTTCAAAAAAACGATAACTTTTCGAGATATTCACAAAACAGTGTTTATTTCGAAAACTGTCAATATGACAGCTGTCATAATTTGACAGTTGATGTAAAATTTAATTCCAAACGAAAAAGTATTCTTGTGTTTTTTCAAAAAAAAAACGATAACTTTTCGAGATATTCACAAAACAGTGTTTATTTCGAAAACTGTCAATATGACAGCTGTCATAATTTGATAGTTGATGTAAAAATTAATTCTAAACAAAAAAGTATTCTTGTGTTTTTTCAAAAAAACGATAACTTTTCGAGATATAATTATATAACGGAGTGGAGAGTTACAAACAAACATACATACATACATACAGGTGAAGTTAATAAAAGCGTGTTAATAAAAACGAAAAATGGAAGAATGACATAAATGATTTGCGGTACGAAGTCCGCCGGGTCAGCTAGTTAGTCTATAAATTATTGAGGATTTGTTTTAATTTTAATTTGAATTATGCTTTAAAAAAACTTCGGTTCTATGGTCATGGGATCTATTCAGCTACCTGTTGTGACAATATTATCAAGGGTTTCTATTGTGTTTGGGTTAGTTAATCCCTAATTACAGGGTGGACTCTTTGAAAAATAACAACTATGACTATGTTTCAATAGAAATGTATACTACTTTTAGTTATTTTGCTTGGACTTTGAAGGATTTGCATTTATAATGAATTCATTGTGCTGCCAACTGCAAACAAATAGACTTTAATAACTTCCCGTAACTTGATTTTTGTCAACATTTTTATGCATATCGTAGAATAAAAAACGAAAAATATTTAATATTTTAATTAAAAAAAAAGAAAACACTGATACGATATTTAATTAAAAAAAAAAATAATATCCTCATCGATTTGTTAATAATAAATTAACGTAATCCTCAAAATCAATTTGTTATTAATAAATTAACATCAAATTCAATTTTAATAAAAAAAATAAACAAAAACACAAATCTAACCTAAAAATATTCGCTAACACAAATTTTTAATAAATATACATTTTTCCCCATTTATTTTGTACTATTTAACAAACTTTGAAAAAATATATTGTTTTCCTAATTTTTCCTTTATTTTTCACTATTCCGGGTGTAGGGGTAGCGTTTTTAATAACTATCATGTACCAAACAGCATTTTTTTTCGAGTATATTTATTTTACTCGTTTAAATATTTAAAAAATAAGGAAAATAGGTTCTATTATTATTATTATTGTTACTGTATAATAATATACTCTTCAAATTTAACAACACATTTTAATTTTTGGTGCCGTAATAAATTTTTCTTTTCGTAATAAGTTCTTCCACATACACATCGATAATTTCCTCTTCCTTTTGGTCTTCTCAACGGTGTTGGTGCATTTGGATTTGGATCTATATAATTGTCCAATAGATGGCGCGTATTAAATTTGTTGCCTTTGTCGTCGATAAAGATATCTAATAAAAATAAAATTAAATTGAAAAAATAAAATTTTAAGTAAAATAAGTGGAATTAGCACCATCGCACCAATTAGAAGCTTGGATTAGTTTTTTAAGCATTTTTTTTAAGTTAGTTGTTGTTAGTAGAAATGCATTTATTTACATCAGCAAGCAGGATATTGTACCTGAAAATATAACTAAAATATTGTTTTATCAGTGTTTTCAAATAATGAAAAACTGCTACAATAAACTGAAAATATACCTCTTCCTGACATCTATTGACAATTTTTATTTTTTTAACTGGGAGCAACTTACAGATTCTGAAACACTAAAACTCGAACCTTCGCTTAATATTTATAGCCGATAGCGCCACAAACCATTTAGCCACGAATACCTCGCGTGTTTCTAAATCTCAAAAGAAAACTGCATATTAAGTACGATTAATCCAATTTTATTTTATTTTACAAAATAAATAAGTTAATAAATAAATAAATAAATAAATTCATGCAAGTGTACACCTATCTTATTTTATAACACTATATTTTAAACAGAGATCAATACTATATTATTTGAAACCACCTTTAGGGCCTTATTACACTAGCGGATTGCGAGAGGTTTATAGCGAAGCGTCGTTAAGGCCCCTTGCACACGGAGACTCTTTGTAGCGATTCTATCGCGAGGCTGGATCAAAAGAGTAGCAAAGAAGTCGCTAGCGATCGCCAGGTGTGAGTGCTCGCTTACGATTTTGTCGCGATGCAAGAGCGATTCATTAAGGCCCTCGCACACGAAGTTTTGCAATGATTTGTCACGATTACAAACGATTTTTTTGCAGTACACCATTATTAACGAATTTTCTAGGGTTGTGTTAAGATTTTTAACATTTTTCGAAGATTTTCAACGATTTATAATAAGTTTTCGCAATTGTTAACCAGTTTTCACAAGATTCAACGTATGTCAAGATTTTTGAAGATTACTAACATTTTTTTTTGCATTTTCAACGATTATCAACACATTTTCATTTTTTTTAAGATTTTCAACTTGCGTTCTTAAAGCTACTCACACACGACGACTTTTTGTTGCTATTCTACCATCCGTTTTAAAAGTGTCGCAAAGTGTTCGCAAACAATCGCTAGGTGTGGGCCCTCTCTCAGGATTCTTTCGCGAAGCAAGCAGAATTTATTAGTTCCCTCGCACACGAAGTTGTCCCATTTCTCTCGCGATACAAACGCGATGTTTTAGTGTCCTCGCAAACCTTGTCGCTACGATTGTGTCTCGATAAGCGTGATACATTGACAGTTGTAAGATGGGCTTAAGGCAACATTAGTCACGTTAGCATCGCTACTTTAGCGCATTTAGTAAATGAGCGATAGCATTACTTTAAAAAGTGTGGAAGGGATCTAACGTGTTCGCGAGCATTCGCTGCGCTCTCGTACCGCTCGCAACCTGCTATAAGGCCCTTATTTTTTGGAAATAGAAACGCCTCATTGCGAGAGATTTAAAGCGAAGCGTCATTAAGGCCCCTCGCACACGAAGACTCTTTGTAGCGATTCTATCGCGAGGCTGCATCAAAAGAGTAGCAAAGAGGTCGTTAGCGATCGCTAGGTGTGAGTGCTCGCTTACGATTTTGTCGCGATGCAAGAGCGATTCATTAAGGCCCTCGCACACGAAGTTTTGCAATGATTTGTCACGATTACCAAAGATTTTTTTGCATTACAACCATTTTTCACCATTATTAACGAATTTTCTAGGGTTGTGTTAAGATTTTTAACATTTTTCCAAGATTTTCAACGATTTTCGCGATTTTTAACAAAGTTCAACGAATGTCAAGATTTTTGAAGATTACTAACATTTTTTTTGCATTTTCAACGAATTTTCATTTTTTTAAAGATTTTCAACTTGCGTTCTTAAAGCTACTCACACACGACGACTTTTTGATCCTATTCTACCGTCCGTTTTAAAAGAGTCGCAAAGTGTTCGTAAACGATCGCTAGGTGTGGGCCCTCTCTCAGGATTCTTTCGCGAAGCAAGCGGAATTTATTAGTGCCCTCGCACACGGGGTTGTCCGATTCTCTCGCGATACAAACGCGATGTTTTAGTGTCCTCGCAAACCTGGTCGCTACGATTGTGTCTCGATAAGCGCGATACATTGACAGTTGTAAGATGGGCTTAAGGCAACATTAGTCACGTTAGTATCGCTACTGTAGCGCGTTTAGTAAATGAGCGATAGCATTACTTTGAAAAATGTTGAAGGGACCTAACGTGTTCGCTGCGCTCTCGTACCACTCGCAACCTGCTAAAAGGCCCTTATTTTTTGGAAATAGAAACGCCTCATTGCGAGAGATTTAAAGCGAAGCGTCGTTAAGGCCCCTCGCACACGAAGACTCTTTGTAGCGATTCTATCGCGAGGCTGCATTAAAAGAGTAGCAAAGAGGTCGCTAGCGATCGCTAGGTGTGAGTGCTTGCTTACGATTTTGTCGCGATGCAAAAGCGATTAATTAAGGCCCTCGCACACGAACTTTTGCAATGATTTGTCACGATTACCAACGATTTTTTTGCATTACAACCATTTTTCACCATTATTAACGAATTTTATAAGGTTGTGTTAAGATTTTTAACATTTTTCCAAGATTTTCAACGATTTTCGCGATTTTTAACAAAGTTCAACGAATGTCAAGATTTTTGAAGATTACTAACATTTTTTTTTTTGCATTTTCAACGAATTTTTATTTTTTTAAAGATTTTCAACTTGCGTTCTTAAAGCTACTCACACACGACGACTTTTTGATCCGATTCTACAGTCCGTTTTAAAAGTGTCGCAAAGTGTTCGCAAACGATCGCTAGGTGTGGGCCCTCTCTCAGGATTCTTTCGCGAAGCAAGCGGAATTTATTAGTGCCCTCGCACACGGGGTTGTCCGATTCTCTCGCGATACAAACGCGATGTTTTAGTGTCCTCGCACACCTGGTCGCAACGATTGTGTCTCGATAAGCGCGATACATTGACAGTTGTACGATGGGCTTAAGGCAACATTAGTCACGTTAGCATCGCTACTGTAGCGCGTTTAGTAAATGAGCGATAGCATTACTTTAAAAAGTGTGGAAGGGACCTAACGTGTTCGCGAGCATTCGTTGCGCTCTCGTCCCGCTCGCAACCTGCTATAAGGCCCTTATTTTTTTGGAAATAGAAACGCCTCATTGCGAGAGATTTAAAGCGAAGCGTCGTTAAGGCCCCTCGCACACGAAGACTCTTTGTAGCGATTCTATCGCGAGGCTGTATTAAAAGAGTAGCAAAGAGGTCGCTAGCGATCGCTAGGTGTGAGTGCTCGCTTTCGATTTTGTCGCGATGCAAGAGCGATTCATTAAGGCCCTCGCACACGAAGTTTTGCAATGATTTGTCACGATTACCAACGATTTTTTTGCATTACAACCATTTTTCACCATTATTAACGAATTTCCTAGGGTTGTGTTAAGATTTTTAACATTTTTTCAAGATTTTCAACGATTTTTAATAAGTTTTTGCGATATTTAACCAGGTTTCACAAAGTTTAACGAATGTCAAGATTTTTGAAGATTACTGACAATTTTTTTTTGCATTTTCAACAATTATCAACGCATTTTCATTTTTTTAAGATTTTTAACTTGCGTTCTTAAAGCTACTCACACACGACGAGTTTTTGTTGCTATTCTACCGTCCGTTTTAAAAGAGTCGCAAACGATCGCTAGGTGTGGGCCCTCTTTCAGGATTCTTTCGCGAAGCAAGCGGAATTTATTAGTGCCCTCGCACACGGGGTTGTCCGATTCTCTCGCGATACAAACGCGATGTTTTAGTGTCCTCCCACACCTGGTCGCTACGATTGTGTCTCGATAAGCGCGATACATTGACAGTTGTAAGATGGGCTTAAGGCAACATTAGTCACGTTAGCATCGCTACTGTAGTGCGTTTAGTAAATGAGCGATAGCATTACTTTAAAAAGTGTGGAAGGGACCTAACGTGTTCGCGAGCATTCGCTGCGCTCTCGTACCGCTCGCAACCTGCTATAAGGCCCTTATTTTTTGGAAATAGAAACGCCTCATTGCGAGAGAATTAAAGCGAAGCGTCATTAAGGCCCCTCGCACACGAAGACTCTTTGTAGCGATTCTATCGCGAGGCTGCATCAAAAGAGTAGCAAAGAAGTCGCTAACGATCGTTAGGTGTGAGTGCTCGCTTACGATTTTGTCGCGATGCAAGAGCGATTCATTAAGGCCCTCGCACACGAAGTTTTGCAATGATTTGTCACGATTACCAACGATTTTTTTGCATTACAACCATTTTTCACCATTATTAACGAATTTTCTAGGGTTGTGTTAAGATTTTTAACATTTTTCCAAGATTTTCAACGATTTTTAATAAGTTTTCGCGATTTTTAACCAGGTTTCACAAAGTTTAACGAATGTCAAGATTTTTGAAGATTACTGACAATTTTTTTTGCATTTTCAACGATTATCAACGCATTTTCATTTTTTTTAAAGATTTTCAACTTGCGTTCTTAAAGCTACTCACACACGACGACTTTTTGTTGCTATTCTACCGTCCGTTTTAAAAGAGTCGCAAAGTGTTCGCAAACGATCGCTAGGTGTGGGCCCTCTCTCAGGATTCTTTCGCGAAGCAAGCGGAATTTATTAGTTCCCTCGCACACGGGGTTGTCCGATTCTCTCGCGATACAAACGCGATGATTTAGTGTCCTCGCACACCTGGTCGATACGATTTTGTCTCGATAAGCGCGATACATTGACAGGTGTAAGATGGGCTTAAGGCAACATTAGTCACGTTAGCATCGCTACTGTAGCGCGTTTAGTAAATGAGCGATAGCATTACTTTAAAAAGTGTGGAAGGGACCTAACGTGTTCGCGAGCATTCGCTGCGCTCTCGTACCGCTCGCAACCTGCTATAAGGCCCTTATTTTTTGGACATAGAAACGCCTCATTGCGGGAGATTTAAAGCGAAGCGTCAGTAAGGCCCCTCGCACACGAAGACTCTTTGTAGCGATTCTATCGCGAGGCTGCATCAAAAGAGTAGCAAAGAGGTCGCTAGCGATCGCTAGGTGTGAGTGCTCGCTTACGATTTTGTCGCGATGCAAGAGCGATTCATTAAGGCCCTCGCACACGAAGTTTTGCAATGATTTGTCACGATTACCAACAATTTTTTTGCATTACAACAATTTTTCACCATTATTAACGAATTTTCTAGGGTTGTGTTAAGATTTTTAACATTTTTCCAAGATTTTCAACGATTTTTAATAAGTTTTCGCGATTTTTAACCAGTTTTCACAAAGTTTAACGAATAAGCGCGATACATTGACAGTGGTAAGATGGGCTTAAGGCAACATTAGTCACGTTAGCATCGCTACTGTAGCGCGTTTAGTAAATGAACGATAGCATTACTTTAAAACGTGTGGAAGGGACCTAACGTGTTCGCGAGCATTCGCTGCGTTCTCGTACCGCTCGCAACCTGCTATAAGGCCCTTATTTTTTGGAAATAGAAACGCCTCATTAAGCTCGATTTTTTTCCAATAAAAGGCAGACCAATTTTCCTAAAATGTTCCTTAAACTATAAAATTAATTTTTCTCACAAACAATTACACATAGATGGCGTTGTTTAGTTAACATTGAGATTTTTTTGTAATAAAATTAATTTATTTAGTAATTCCTTGCGAGATGATAATTTGATTACTTAATTCAAAATGTTGTTGTCTGATGTGCCGTTTTAAATGGTGACTGTAAAAATAAGCGGCGCTACATAAACTGCAAAAAAATGTTCGTTTATTTTCGCAGGAAAATCGAAAATGTGTATACATGGCTTTTCTTGATCGATAAGGTTTCCCGCATCTCGTGCAGGGAAATGTTTTATTTTCTACAATACAAAAAAAATATATATTAATTACAGTTTTTAAAGGGGAGAGATGGGTAGATACCTACTTGAAAATAATACATACAGAAATAAAAATAAGGCATCCAATCGAATACTAAAAAAAATATAAATACGTAAAACAATTAGGGGGAAAAGGAATGATTTTTTTAACAATAAATTGATTTTTCACAAATAAATAAACAATTTATTTTTTTTATTTTCATATATTTCTACAATAAAAAATTTGCTGTTTCAACTATAGAAATACAACAGTGATTTGAAAACTATAAAAGGTATGAAAAAACTAATTGGAATTTTGGATTTTTAAGAAAATTTCCTATTTTTTGATAGTTTGCAACTTTCTGTACGTTAATTAATAAAAAAGTTACGAGGGATTTACTAATTTTAACAAAAATTTGGTATTTCCCCCGTTTATTGAAAACTATAAAAGATATAAAAAAATTAATTGGAATTTTGGATTTTTAAAAAAATTTCCTTTCTTTTGATAGGTTATAACTTTTTGTACGTTAATTAATAAAAAAGTTACGAGGGATTTACAAATTTTAACTAAAATTTTGTATTTCCCCCGTATATTGAAAACTATATATGATATAAAAAAACTAATTGAAAATTTCGATTGCTGAGAAAATTTCCTATCTTTTGATAGGTAATAACTTTTTGTACGGTAATTAATAAAAAAGTTACGAGGAAATTACAAAATTTTAAGAAAAATTTTGTATTTCCCCCGTATACTAAAAACTATAAAAGATATGAGAAAACCAATTCGAATTTTGGATTTTTAAGAAAATTTCCTATCTTTTGATAGGTTATAACTTTTTGTACGTTAATTAATAAAAAAGTTACGAGGGAATTACAAATTTTAACAAAAATTTTGTATTTCCCCCGTATATTAAAAACTATAAAAGATATGAAAAAACTAATTGAAAATTTGAAATGCTGAAAAAATTTCCTATCTTTTGATAGGTAATAACTTTTTGTACGGTAATTAATAAAAAAGTTACGAGGGAATTACAAATTTTAAGAAAAATTTTGTATTTCCCCCGTATACTAAAAACTATAAAAGATATAAGAAAACCAATTCGAATTTTGGATTTTTAAGAAAATTTCCTATCTTTTGATAGGTTATAACTTTTTGTACATTAATTAATAAAAAAGTTACGAGGGATTTACAAATTTTAACAAAAATTTTGTATTTCCCCCGTATATTAAAAACTATAAAAGATATAAAAAAACTAATTGAAAATTTGGATTGCTGAGAAAATTTCCTATCTTTTGATAGGTAATAACTTTTTGTACGGTAATTAATAAAAAAGTTACGAGGGAATTACAAATTTTAAGAAAAATTTTGTATTTCCCCCGTATACTAAAAACTATAAAAGATATAAGAAAACCAATTCGAATTTTGGATTTTTAAGAAAATTTCCTATCTTTTGATAGGTTATAACTTTTTGTACATTAATTAATAAAAAAGTTACGAGGGATTTACAAATTTTAACAAAAATTTTGTATTTCCCCCGTATATTAAAAACTATAAAAGATATAAAAAAACTAATTGAAAATTTGGATTGCTGAGAAAATTTCCTATCTTTTGATAGGTAATAACTTTTTGTACGGTAATTAATAAAAAAGTTACGAGGGAATTACAAATTTTAACAAAAAATTTGTTTATCTCCCGTATATTAAAAACTATATAAGATATAAAAAATTTATTTGGAATTTTGGATTTTTAAGAAAATTTCCTATCTTTTGGTAGGTCATAACTTTTTGTACGTTAATTAATAAAAAAGTTACGAGGGAATTACAAATTTTAACAAAAATTTTGTATTTCCCCCGTATATTAAAAACTATAAAAGGTATGAAAAAACTAATTGAAAATTTGAAATGCTGAAAAAATTTCCTATCTTTTGATAGGTAATAACTTTTTGTACGGTAATTAATAAAAAAGTTACGAGGGAATTACAAATTTTAACAAAAATTATTTTTACAATTTCCATATCTTTGGGATTTTTTAAAATATTCTTTCTATTATGGAATATTTTCAAAATTTGTAAAAATAGAGAAAAACTATTAGAAAATCCAAAACGTATAAAATTTTTGGTGATAAAACCCCTCCCTGTGGACACCCCTTGTAACTTTGCAGTTTGACAAATATCTCGTGACAAGACGGAGCTTCCATTAGTTATTTCTATTACAGGCATGGAGAGCCATTTATATAAAATATTCCATAATTTTCAAAATTTGTAAAAATAGAGAAAAATTATTAGAAAATCCAAAACGTATAAAATTTTTGGTGATAAAACCCCTCCCTGTGGACAGCCCCTTGTAACTTTGCAGCTCGACAAATATCTCGTGATAAGACGGAGGTTCCATTAGTTATTTCTATTACACGCATGGAGAGCCATTTATATAAAATATTCCATAAGTTTCAAAATTTGTAAAAATAGAGAAAAATTATTAGAAAATCCAAAACGTATAAAATTTTTGGTGATAGAACCCCTCCCTGTGGACAGCCTCCCGTAACTTTGCAGCTCGACAAATATCTCGTGACAAGACGGAGCTTTCATTAGTTATTTCTATTACACGCATGGAGAGCCATTTATATAAAATATTCCATAAGTTTCAAAATTTGTAAAAATAGAGAAAAATTATTAAAAAATCCAAAACATATAAAATTTTTGGTGATAAAACCCCTCCCTGTGGACAGCTCCCCGTAACTTTGCAGCTCGACAAATATCTCGTGACAAGACGGAGCTTCCATTAGTTATTTCTATTACACGCATGGAGAGCCATTTATATAAAATATTCCATAAGTTTCAAAATTTGTAAAAATAGAGAAAAATTATTAGAAAATCCAAAACGTATAAAATTTTTGGTGATAAAACCCCACCCTGTGGACAGCCCCCCGTAACTTTGCAGCTCGACAAATATCTCGTGACAAGACGGAGCTTCCATTAGTTATTTCTATTACACGCATGGAGAGCAATTTATATAAAAATTTGGATAATATTATCAATCAATGTTATCATTTTATTAAGTCCTTAAGTCCAAACGCGATTTCAATAACAGGACTAAGTACTCTGTATTTCTTAATCCCCAATAAATGTTTTGGTATTTCGATATTTTATTTATTTCTTTTACATCAAGTAACAATTGTAATTGACTACCTGCCACTGACCACTTAGTTTTCAAAGCCGATTTATATTTTACAATCGATTAATCCAAAGGATTAAATTTTAGATATTAGGGTGCCTATAATCAACAACTTTTTCCCAGTAACTATTTAATTGCTATTTAATAGACATAGATAAGAAGATTACAAAAATATGAAATTTTGTATCATGCAACCGTAGATTTTTACATGTTTACAAATTTTTTAAATATACCTTCCATTCTTCGATTTGAATGAAAATTTGTTAAAATAAGGAAAATTTATAGTAAAATTGAAAACAACAATTTGTTTTTTCTTATTTATTTTCATACAATTTTACAACAACCAATAAACTTTTCTGACTAGAAAAATAAGGATACAATATTAGAAATCACATAATTCTATGTATCAGTTTAAAATGTTTTTCCAAAGTATACTTTCTATGCGTTTTAAAACCACAATTTTCGAAATAACACACAAAAGATGGTATTTTTCCACATTCATATTTTAAGTGTCTATTTCGTGTTCCTGTTTGTTTATACGTCCGATTACATCGAGGACATTTGGCTACACCTAAAAAAATTCATAATTAGAAAGTGATTTTTCGATAATCCGACATACTTACCTGATAATTAAAATAATATCGAATATAGAAGAAATTATTTTGATAGTGGCAACGTTGCGGATCAAGTTCAAGTTCGTGTACAAAATGAAGGGGAAATTGGCGCACGGATATAAATCTCGATATTTTTAAATAAATTGGTGTAAAAAATTAAAATCCAAGAAAAATGGTTTTATCAACGAATAATTTAAAAAATTAAGGCTAAAATAAAATTTAAATTACAAAACAAAGTTTTAAAATTAATTATAAAAATATTTACGAAAGTTTTAGGTTCCAAATACCAAATATGCACAATATATGATGTTAGATACACAATTTTGGCTTCAAAATCGCAGTAGATTGGTTACTGTGTCAATTGGATTATTAATGTATTATATTAACGTTATAAATTAGCAATAAACAATTTATTATAGTTAATACCATTATGGATTTTACTCACACCTTTTGGTATTATCGAGAATCTGTAAACAGAACAATTTCGACTTCCAACTACCTGTAGATTGGTTCCAGTGTAAATTACTTTATTAAAATTTGCAATAAACATTATATTACCGTTAACACCCTTCTGGATTTTAGTCACACTTCTAAGTATCATCAAGAATATGTTATCCGTGATTTTTGGCTTCCAAATCGCGATAGATTGGTTCCGGTGTAAAGTAGTACATTAAAATCACATATTGTAGGTTATAAATTACAAATTAGCAATAAACAATATATTATTGTTAACACCTTCTGGATTTATATTATACTTTTAAGTAGGTATTAACCAGAATATTTATTTCGCACAATTTCGGCTTCCAAATCGCGTTAGATTGGTTCCAGTGTAATTTAGTTTATTCTGGAATTAATTAACACTTCTTAAGCTTCATTCACAACCAGAAAATTACAATTACAATTAGACTTAGAATTAGTAATTATAAGCTTGACATATGACTAACAATATGATCATTCACAACTTATAAATTAGTGTTTCCACTTATACTTACAATTACACTTACAATTAGTACTTTGCAATGTCCAAACTTTTACCACTAATTGTAATTGTGAAATGTCAAAATTCTTAAATAACCTAGCTTTTGAGGTATGGTTAATGATTGATGATATATTTATATTGATGATATATATAATAATGTTACCAAGACGGAAAGCCGAGTTACGAAGAAAAAGATTGGGCGCAAAGCAAATAGAAAATAACCGCAAATAAAATGAAAAATGTTTGACCTTGAGTGTTAACTAATTTGGAACTAATTGGACATTGTGAATGTGTGAATGATCATAATTCTTTAATTTAAATTTAAATTTTACTACTAATTCTAAGTCTAATTGTAATTTACTGGTTGTGTATGAAGCTTTAGTATCATCGAGAATATGTAATCTGCACAATGTCGGATCCTAAATCTTGGGTGATTGGTTACAGTGTAAATGAAAATGACATAAATTGGCAAAAAACATATATACATATCCATCTAGTTATTATTGAGTTGAGTAACGCAGTTTTCTATTAAAATTGTCATCCACTTTAGCTGTCAAGACTTCTGGTGGAGACAAAATACAATTTACAATACTCCTCCATTTAAAAAACAACACCCCAATATTTCACGTATTAAATACAGCCTAATACAACGCATTTAAAGTAACAGTTATTAAACATACTTTTGAACAAAAGATAAAGAAAAAAAAATGATAAACATACATATATAAGTATGTAAATTTAAATTTTTATGTTGCCTCACTTACCCCTACATCTCAAATCCAAACACTGACCGTAACCGTACGTCCAATTAAAATCTAGGTTAGGAACTACACGAAAACAACAATGTCAACATCAACACTTTTATAACACTGAAAACAACAATAAAATCACATTAAAACAACACTAAAAACACTTAATCCAACAATTTTTCGATCCGAAATGAAAATTGAGGCTTGGAAAAGCCTCTAAATACAACGAAACAGCCGCTACTAACCTCACTACTATAAAACGTTTCCCGCCAGCCATCTACTAAAAGTGTGACGTCAGATATCTAAAGACACGTCACGGCCTACTTGTTGGTTTACTGTTCGGAGTAATATTTTAGGATATGCATTGTTGCCAAATTGTGTGAATTGTTGAGAAAGTGATTCAGAATAAAAAATATGGGATTTTTTCTATCAACTTATTGGTTTCTTTAATGTTTTTATAAAATATTTTGATTTTTGTATAAAGGAGTTGTGTCATGTTTAATTTTGCTAATTTTGTAGATTAATTTTTAAAACTCATTCATATTTTTTATAAAAAGTGATTGGTTGTTTGCAGAAACAATATGGCAACAGCGTAATCTTACACGTGCTTTCAATAGAATGTTGGACCCTTATTCACAAAACCGGGACATTCCACAGTGTTGCCAAGAGTACCAATCTCAGGTATAAATCGGTAATTTAAAAAAATAAAAAATCTTACATTTTCCTATAAATTTTTAATCAAATTAGATTTTTATTTAATCACTAAAAGATAATTTTGTATAATCTGTCAAAATCTATTGGAAAACGGCATTTGAGATGACAGTTGAGTTAAAATGTCAGATAACGAAACGATGTATCGATACCAATCCATCAAAGGCAGTCATTATCGTAATAAATCGGTTTAATCAATATCTGTCATTGGGTCTGTCAATCTGTTGTCAAAGTCTGTCGACATAGGTCAAGTGAAGTTAAAATGAGAGATAACGAACATCAATAACAATCCATCAAATGACGTCATAAATCAGTTCAATCAATATCTGCCAATTTGTCAGTCAATCTGTTGTCAAAGTCTGTTGACAGTTGTTATTTAAGTAAAAGTGGAGTTAAAATGTCAGATAACGAACTGTTGCATCGATATTAATCCATGAAAGTCACTTACAGCTGTCATTTTCTGATCGACGTATACGATTAAGCTTTAAGTGGATTCAAAATGGCGGATAAATCACTTAATAGTGCCCAATGACGTCATAGCTCAGTTCTATCCATCAAAGGCACTCATGATCGTCATAAACAGGTTTAATCAATATCTGTCATTGGGTCTGTCAATCTCTTGTCAAAGTCTGTCGACATAAGTCAAGTGGAGTTAAAATGACAGATAACGAACATCAATAACAATCCATCAAATGACGTCATAAATCAGTTCAATCAATATCTGCCAATTTGTCAGTCAATCTGTTGTCAAAGTCTGTTGACAGTTGTTATGTAAGTAAAAGTGGAGTTAAAATGTCAGATAACGAACTGTTGCATCGATATTAATCCATGAAAGTCACTTACAGCTGTCATTTTCTGATCGACGTATACGATTAAGCTTTAAGTGGATTCAAAATGGCGAATAAATCACTTAATAGTGCCCAATGACGTCATAGCTCAGTTCTATCCATCAAAGGCACTCATGATCGTCATAAACAGGTTTAATCAATATCTGTCATTGGGTCTGTCAATCTGTTGTCAAAGTCTGTCGACATCGGTCAAGTGAAGTTAAAATGAGAGATAACGAACATCAATAACAATCCATCAAATGACGTCATAAATCAGTTCAATCAATATCTGCCAATTTGTCAGTCAATCTGTTGTCAAAGTCTGTTGACAGTTGTCATTTAAGTAAAAGTGGAGTTTAAATGTCATATAACAAAATGTTGTAGCGATACCAATACATGATAGATATTCATTGTCGTCATAAATCAGTTCAATCAATATCTGTTATTCGTTCTGTCAATCGCTTGACAAACTTTGTTGACATACGTCAAGTATGATACTCATATTATGACAGCTGTCATTTTCTGATCGACGTATATAATTAAGCATTTAGTGGATTTAAAATGGCAGATAAATCACTTAATAGTGCCCACTGACGTCATAGCTCAGTTCTATCAGATAAAATATATAAATAAGCTGCTCCATATAAATTTTTTATTTTTAAAGTAAGAAAACTTACACAGGTACATACACTAAACACAAAAACATAAATAAACCCCTGAAAATACACAATACAGTCTTATCTTATCTGTATATATAAAAATATCGATATAAACAACACATAAATAAATTAATTAAAAAAGAAAACAGTCAATTCAATAGAGATCAACGTCAAAAATGGCCTACATCTACATTTTTTTAATATATTGATTTAAATCGCTATCAAAAACTGACTTACAATATTTTTTTTTTAAATTTGGACCTTGTATAATACTAAAAACTACTAAAGTCGAGAATTTATTGCCCAATTAGAGATTGATTCAATATAAAAATATTGATTGTTACTAAAAAAACGAGTGTGGCAGTCAGTGTGACTGCCGGCAGAAGTTATACTTCTATGCACGCGCCCGGATTCATAAATTTGTTTGCGAATGATTTAGCAAACACATTATATTATATTCGTGGTAAGCGACCCCAAAAACCTCCTAGTACCGTTTGCAGTTTGCACACTCTTTTTGTATCGAATTTGCATAAAATTCCTGGAGACGAGGTCCGTCTTAAGCACCAGGTGTTTCGAACACCATCGACATTATTATAATCGTATTTAGCGACACAACAAACCACCGAGTACCAAGTGTGCACTGATACCCCAGGAGAAGGACTAAATACCCTAGACACCAAGTGCCGCGGAGACTTTCGGAATCGTGATATTCGTGTTCAGCGACTCCAAAAACCCCGAGTATATAAATTAAACCCATGTAATGATTTTTTCCATTTAACTGTACACAAATCTTTTCCACCGAGTGCATGAATAGAAGTATAACTTCAAAATCGTTGTTTTTTTTATAATAATAACAGAATTTGTACTTAGGAACCCAATGATATGATGAATATTTAAAAAATATTCATTAATACCCGATTTACATAAAACTTTGACATTTGACAGTTAGACATTTTGACATTTGACAGATAAACACAATTTGACAGACAGCACCCACTGGATTATTTTTTATGATTGGTTACTGTGAGATTTTTGTTAAAAATTATTCAGAAATATAAACAAAATATCCAGAAAATAATTATTAAAAAGTATATTGTTAGTAGCTTGCAGAAGTGATTTTTTTAAGCAGTCTTACCATTGTTTATATCAACAAATGTCATTATACAGTTAGTACCAACTTAGAACTAAAAACAGATTGAATTTTAAATGTATCGAGAAGTTTTTTGACAGAATTTTCATAGAAGTGTTAGCAACTTTCTATCAAACTTGTCAGTATATAGTTAATGTCAACTTACGATTAAAAAAATGTACTTTTAATGCAACGAAAAGATTACTGATATGCCTGCTTTAGCAGTGTTACCAACTTACTGTCAAAGCTGTCAAAATACAATTAGGAACCAACTGAGAGTGAAAAAAAGATTTTGTATTGACTGTATGGACAAATTATTTGACAGAATTTACTGTGACAGCGGTTAATATAAAGTATATGTCAACTTATAGTTAGGAATAGATTTTCGTTATAACTTTTATAGCAGTGTTACCAACTCTCATAGTTTTATCCTAATTGGTACCAACTTTAAAATTTACTAGAATATTTATGAAAATTCACTTCTGCAAGTAAAAAAATGCCCTCAAAATGATTGTTAATGTAAATATAAATGTCTAATCAACTCTCCTCTATCACTACACACAAAATTACAATTATTCGACATACAACGGAATTTTTCTTGATTGCTATTAACTTTTTTCGATTCAATATTAATTTTCAGATTATTTTCAGTATTGTTTTCAGTCTTCATATTCTCTGATTTAAAATCATCAGTCTCCTTTTTATCTTTGGTAATATCTTTAGTAAAGTTTGTATTAAATTTCTTTGGTTTTGAAATATGATGACGATTTTTAAATAGCTCTCCTAAAAAATTATAATGTTAGTAAAAATGTTTTAATTTTCACAAATTATTTCATTTTAATACATTCTTAAAGCCAAGTATGATAGTTGCCCTAAAGAATATTGTAAAGTAAAAATTTTGCCTAAAACAATAATTATCTATAATTTTGTTTTACCTGTTTTAATCAATCTTTATCTTCTTGTAATAAGGTCACTAATTTCTTAAGAAATCATTTTTGGGAAACGTAAAGAAAACACACAATTACAATATATATACAGTATCTATTTACAAATTTTATTGATTAACATAATGTCTCATACAACCTCTTCCTTTTCTGGAAAGTTTGTGAGATTTTAAATGATCTAAATGTTTAAAACTTTTGTCACACATATCGCATTTAAATTGTTTTTCAACTCCACATTCGTATCTTAAATGACGTCTCAGATGAGATCTTTGTTTGTAAGATTTAAAACATCGCATACAACCAAAACGGCCATCGTCTGTGAAGAAAAAGGGTATATCTGAAAAAAAAGTTACGTTAGATCAATTTTTTAATAGTGGGATTGTTAGGTTAGAAAATAGCTTGTTAAAGCACCAAAAACTTTTGTTATATCTCGAAAAGTATCAGTTTTTTCGAAAAAACTCAAGAATACTTTTTTGTGTAAAATTAAATTCTACATTCCAAGATATTAAAAAATCTCATTTTAATTAAAAAATTTAAAAGTTATGACAGAAAAACTGAGATCAAATTTATATTTACAAACTTTTTGTTTGACCCTGTATATCTCGAAAAGTATTAGTTTTTTCGAAAAAACTCAGGAATACTTTTTTGTGTAAAATTAAATTCTACATTAAAAAACATTAAAAAATCTCATTTTAATTAAAAAATTTAAAAGTTATGACAGAAAAACTGAGATCAAATGTATATTTACAAACTTTTTGTTTGACCCTGTATATATCGAAAAGTATTAGTTTTTTCGAAAAAACTCAAGAATACTTTTTTGTGTAAAATTAAATTCTACATTAAAAAACATTAAAAAATCTCATTTTAATTAAAAAATTTAAAAGATATGACAGAAAAACTAAGATCAAATTTATATTTACAAACTTTTTGTTTGACCCTGTATATCTCGAAAAGTATCAGTTTTTTTGAAAAAACTCAAAAATACTTTTTTGTGTAAAATTAAATTCTTCATTAAAAAACATTAAAAAATCTCATTTTAATTAAAAAATTTAAAAGTTATGAGAGAAAAACTGAGATCAAATTTATATTTACAAACTTTTTGTTTGACCCTGTATATCTCGAAAAGTATTAGTTTTTTCGAAAAAACTCAAGAATACTTTTTTGTGTAAAATTAAATTCTACATTAAAAAAGATTAAAAAATCTCATTTTAATCAAAAAGTTTAAAAGTTATGACAGAAAAACTGAGATCAAATGTATATTTACAAACTTTTTGTTTGACCCTGTATACCACGAAAAGTATCAGTTTTTTCGAAAAAACTCAAGAATACTTTTTTGTGTAAAATTAAATTCTACATTAAAAAACATTAAAAAATCTCATTTTAATTAAAAAATTTAAAAGTTATGACAGAAAAACTGAGATCAAATATATTATATTTACAAACTTTTTGTTTGACCCTGTAAATCTCGAAAAGTATCAGTTATTTTGTTGTTATAGAGTTTGGATATTTTCTCGATAAACATATTAAACAATTTTTGAACATAGAAATAAGAAATTTTATTTACATCTAGTTACTTTTTGGATATTTAAGTAATCTTACAAAGACTCTTAAATATTCACAATTTTGTGTCATAAGTAGTCCTCATTCGATTATTAGCTGAAGTTTTTATTTGTTTATAACATTTCCAGTAGTAGAAAATTAATAAAATGTTGTACATTAATAGAAAATGTGCTATAAATTCTGATACTTTAAGTATTTTTTTAATATCTTTAATAGTTTTACGAAAAAAACACTTTTACTTGGGAGAGATCAATAGTGGATCAGAACAGTAACCCACTTACATAACAGTATTAAGGCTTCTTTAAGATAAATTAATTTTTCAGAATATAGAGGGCACCACTTATAAAATATCATATGTCATATTAAAGTTTAATATATCCTTTATAGTTATCCTAAATTTCAGTCTTATACAGTTAATAGTTTGGTCAGAATGATTTTTAGAAAATATAAACTCTTTTTAATTAATTGATTTAAAAATTGATAATTAAATTTCAATTTTTAAAATCTTTCTAGATTTTTAATCCCAATAAAAATCAGTATAATCATAAAAAACATACTGTATAATCAGAAACATTTAGAATTTGTACAAAACCTTAAGTAATTTTTATAAAAAACATTATTTACTGGAGAGATACCAATAGTGCGATAGAACAGTAACCCATCTAGATAAAAGTATTTAGAAGAGCCTAAGAAAAGTTTAATTTTTAGAATATAGAGGGCACCATTAATAAAATTTCATATGTCATAGTAAACTTAAATATATCCTTTATATTTACGCTAAATTTTAGTTGTATAGAGTTGATAGTTAGGTCACAATGATTTTTTGAAAAACTCTTAACATTTTTTTTCTGTTCCAGAATTTAATAATTAAAAAAATGTAAATAAATAATAGTATATTACAGAACTGATAAATTTTATTATTTATATATAAAAAGATTTTCCTGTACACGAAACAAGATGTTTTCTTAAATTAAATTGATGTTTAGCTCTAGCTGGACAAAACGGACACTGAAACGATCCTTGTTTTTGACATTCGTAAATTTGATGTCTTATTAAAGAGGATTTTCGTTTATAAGTTTTACGACAAACAGAACAAGAATGTTCACCTAAAAATTAAAAATAACAGTCTAAATTAATCTTAATCTGGATGTATTTTAAACTCGTCGATACGTTACTGAAAAATAAAGTTAAAATGGTGTCGTGGGACACCAGGTAGGAACTAAGTTCCTTTGGCTAATGTAGAATCAACACATAACACTACTCGCTTGTGTATACGACTGTATCGCCTGCGCACGTCTCATTTAACGGTCAATATATCAGAATCAGTGAAGCTTCTTTAAAATTCAAAGTGAGCTTTACAGAGTAATGTATACATTAATTTTTTCTCACCTTTCCTAACTACTTTCAACTATCAAGATTTTAAAAAATTATATCTCATATTACTTTAACAAAAAAAGGTAAATGTTAAGAGATATAAACACAAAAAAAATTGCATCGGCCGGGAATCGAACCCAGCTCATTTAACGGTTTTTCGTTACGGTTGCATTTTTTTCAGTTCGGTCACGCAGCAAAATCCCTATCTCATCCAAGCCTGCCGTAAGGAACTTAGTTCCAATAACCCAAAAGTAAAAAATTATTGTACTAAAAAACTTTTTATTAAGTAGTTACATTATTTTCTGTTACTTTAAGGATATATTTTTGTATTTCATTGGTGTTTACCATAATTTTATGCTTATGAAATAAATGGCTTTTTAAATTACTTTTATAGTTACATTTGTGCCAACAAATATTACAAGTAAATTGTTCTCTTTCTCCACATTGATATTTTATATGTCGTTTATAAGTTGTTCTTAATGTGTACGATTTATAACATTTTTGACAGGTGTAGGATGGTACTAGAAATAAAAAATTCAATTTACAAATTTTTACAATCATTGCTAGCGATTATAACCACTAAGACCATCTAAAGGACAGTTTTCTTTACCATTTCTTTTATAATTGATGTATTTTCTTACCACAAATCATTTTAATGTAGTAAAACGTAGTTTGGTGTTATGAAAAGTCTTCCTGATATATATTTTTTTAATAAATTAATTTTATTGATTAGACAATTTATTATTATGCTTTAAAACTATATGGCGTTTAATATTGGCGGTAATAAATGTTTTATAAGGACAATATGGACAAAATTTTGAAGCTTCTTTGCCACAGTATACTGAAAAGTGATGGTAAGCAGCGCTTTTGGATCTGTATGATTTTCCGCATTTTTGGCATTGAAAATCACCTAAAACAAAGAACAATGTATGTCTACACCTTACTTAATAACTTAATTATTGATTATTTAAAAAAAGTAGTGTCTTAGACCTTCTGGTTATTGACTAAAGTTCTCTTAACTTTTCTTAACAGGTCTAGAAACACATCCAGAAGGTTTAAAGAGAATTTTAAACCAAATATAATTCTTCTTTTAGAAGGTTTCTGATTTTTAACAATATCATTCACAAATACAAGTCTTTCAGAAGATTTCTGCATTTTGAGCAACACTTACAATGTCTTTGTGACAGATAAAATAAAAGAACTGGAACTGTTTAAAAGACTTTAAAAATGTCTTTGAAGAGGGCTAGGTTTCCAGAGGGTTTCCGAAAACTTTTCTCATACTTACAAACGATTTTAAGTCTAATATGATAACTGGATAGACCGAGTCCATCCACTTCTCCAGGTAGGTTTTTTATAGGTATTCCAGAAGGTTTTAACATTTTGTCATACATTTACAAATTCTTTCATAGATGTAATAAGAAACTGGCTAGGTAATGTCCATCCAGTTCTTCTAATACACGTTTAACAGGCTTTAAAGAAGACATTGAACCCTGTAAGTCTTGCAAATAACTGGATAGACCGTTTCCATCCAGATCTTCTAGGAGACGTTTAACCGACTTTGGAGAAGACATTGTAGTTTGTTAGTCTTCCAGAAAGTATAAGACAACATTTTTAGCACAGTCAAACTATCTAAAGATCTAATACAAAAACTGGATAGAACGTGTCCATCCAGTTCTTCTGAAGACTTTTAAGGGAGTTTTGCAAAAGGTACTTAAAACGTTTATTTGAAACTGTCAAACTATTTATCGATCTTCCAAAAAAATTGAATAGGTGTCCATCCAGTTCTTCTAGGAGACGTTTAACAGACTTTGAAGAAGACGTTGTAGTTTGTTAGTCTTCCAGAAAGTATAAGACAAAATTTTTAACACTGACAAACTATCTATAGATCTAATACAAAAACTGGATAGTACGTGTCCATCCAGTTCTTGTGAAGACGTTAAACAGAGTTTTACAAAAGGTATTTAAAACGTTTTATTGACACTGTCAAACTATTTACCGATCTTGCAAAAAAACTGGATAGATCGTGTCCATCTAGTTTTTCTAGGATACGTTTAACAGAATTTGAAGGAGACTATTTAAAGATCTTGTTTAAAAACTGGATAGATTTTGTCCACCTAGTTCTGATTACAAAGGTTTAAATCTTTGAAGAAGATATTGGAGTTTGTAAGTCTTGAAAAAAGTATTTAAAACATTTTTTAACACTGTCAGACTGTTAAACAATGTTGTACAAAAACTGGATAGACCATGTTCATCCAGTTTTTCTAGGAAACGGTTTAGCAGACTCCAAAAGAGATATTGAAGGTTGTAAGACTTGCAGAAGGCATTTAAAACCTTTTTCTAACACTGTCAAACTATTTAACGATCTTGTAAATAACTGTGTTCATCCAGTTCTTCTAGGAGACGTTTTACAGACTTTAAAGAAGACATTTGAGTTTGTGAATCTTGCAAACGTTACTTAAAACATTTTTTTGAACACTGTAAAACTAAATATGTTATGATGTTGTACATTCAGTTCTTTTAGAAGACGTTTAACAGACTCAGAAGAAGACATTGAAGGTTGTTGGTCTTCCAATAGGTGTTTAAAATTCTTTTTTACCACTGTCAACCTATTTAACGATTTTGTATAAAACCTGGATAGATCCAGTTCGTCCAAAAGACATTTAACAGACTATGAAGAAGACAATAAAGTTTGTACGTCTTGCAGAAGGTATTAAAAAAGTTTTTTTAATACTTTCAAACTATTAAACGATCTTTTATAAAAACTGGATAGACCGTGTTCATCCAGCTCTTCTACGAGACGTTTAAAACTGGATGGATTTTGTCCATATAGTTCTGATTACAGAGGTTTAAAAGACTTTGAAGTAGATATTGGAATTTGTAAGTCTTGCAAAAGGTATTTAAAACATTTTTTTAACACTGTCAAACTGTTTAATAATCTTGTACAAAAACTGGATCGACTGTGTTCATCCAGTTTTTCTAAGAGACGTTTAGCAGACTTCAAAGGAGATATTAAAGGTTGTAAGACTTGCAGAAGGTATTTAAAACCTTTGTCAAACTATTTAACGATCTTGTAAATAACTGTGTCCATCCAGTTCTTCTAGGAGATGTTTTACATACTTTAAAGAAGACATTTGAGTTTGTGAATCTTGCAAACGGTACTTAAAAGAGGTTTCCAGAAGATTTCTGCAGTTTGAGCAACACTTACAATGTCTTTGTGACAGATAAAATAAAAGAACTGGAACTGGAACTGTTTAAAAGTCTTTAAAAATGTCTTTGAATTGTGCTAGTTTTCCAGAGGGTTTCCAAAAACTTTTCTCATACTGCCAAACGATTTTAAGTCTAATATGATAACTTCCAGAAGGTTTTAACATTTTGTCACACACTTACAAATTCTTTCACAGATCTAATAAGAAACTGGAAAGACAAATGTTCATTCACCTCTTCTAGTACACGATTAATAGACTTTAAAGAAGACAATAAAGCTTGTAAGTCTTACAAATGGTATTAAAAACCTTTTTTTAACACTATCAAACTATTTAAGTATCTTGTACAATAACTGGATAGACCCTTTCCATCCAGATCTTCTAGGAGACGTTTAACAGACTTTGAAGAAGACATTGAAGTTTTTTAGTCTTCCAGAAAGTATAAGACAACATTTTTAACACAGTCAAACTATCTAAAGATCTAATACAAAAACTGGATAGAACGTGTCCATCCAGTTCTTCTGAAGACATTTAACAGAGTTTTGCAAAAGGTATTTAAAATGTTTTATTGACAGTATCAAACTATTTACCGATCTTGCAAAAAAAAACTGGATAGACCGTGTACATCCAATTCTTTTAGGAGACGTTTAAAACTGGATGGATTTTGTCTATATAGTTCTGATTACAGAGGTTTAAAAGACTTTGAAGTAGATATTGGAATTTGTAAGTCTTGCAAAAGGTATTTAAAACATTTTTTAAACACTGTCAAACTGTTTAATAATCTTGTACAAAAACTGGATTGACTGTGTTCATCCAGTTTTTCTAAGAGACGTTTAGCAGACTTCAAAAGAGATATTGAAGGTTGTAAGACTTGCAGAAGGTATTTAAAACCTTTGTCAAACTATTTAACGATCTTGTAAATAACTGTGTCCATCCAGTTCTTCTAGAAGACGTTTTACAGACTTTAAAGAAGACATTTGAGTTTGTGAATCTTGCAAACGATACTCAAAACATTTTTTTAAACACTGTAAAACTATGTTATGATGTTGTACATCCAGTTCTTTTAGAAGACGTTTAACAGACTCAGAAGAAGACATTGAAGGTTGTAGGTCTTCCAAAAGGTATTTAAAATTCTTTTTTACCACTGTCAACCTATTTAACGATCTTGTATAAAACCTGGATAGATCCAGTTCTTCCAAAAGACATTTAACAGACATGAAGAAGACACTAAAGTTTGTTCGTCTTGCAGAAGGTATTAAAAAACTTTTTTTAACACTTTCAAACTTTTTAACGATCTTTTATAAAAACTGGATAGACCGTGTTCATCCAGCTCTTCTACGAGACGTTTAAAACTGGATGGATTTTGTCCATGTAGTTCTGATTACAAAGGTTTAAATCTTTGAAGAAGATATTGGAGTTTGTAAGTCTTGCAAAAAGTATTTAAAACATTTTTTAACACTGTCAGACTGTTAAACAATGTTGTACAAAAACTGGATAGACCATGTTCATCCAGTTTTTCTAGGAAACGTTTTAGTAGTCTTTAAAGAAGATATTGGAGTTTGTAAGTCTTGCAGAAGGTATTTAAAACCTTTTTCTAACACTGTCAAACTATTTAACGATCTTGTAAATAACTGTGTCCATCCAGTTCTTCTAGAAGACGTTTTACAGACTTTAAAGAAGACATTTGAGTTTGTAAATCTTGCAAACGGTACTTAAAACATTTTTTTTGAACACTGTAAAACTATGTTATAATGTTGTACATTCAGTTCTTTTAGAAGAGGTTTAACAGACTGAGAAGAAGACACTGAAGGTTGTAAGTCCTCCAAAAGGTATTTAAAATTCTTTTTTACCACTGTCAACCTATTTAACGATCTTGTATAAATCTGGATAGATCCAGTTCTTCCAGAAAACATTTAACAGACTATGAAGAAGACACTAAAGTTTGTACGTCTTGCAGAAGGTATTAAAAAACTTTTTTTAACACTTTCAAACTTTTTAACGATCTTTTATAAAAACTGGATAGACCGTGTTCATCCAGCTCTTCTACGAGACGTTTAAAACTGGATGGATTTTGTCCATGTAGTTCTGATTACAAAGGTTTAAATCTTTGAAGAAGATATTGGAGTTTGTAAGTCTTGCAAAAAGTATTTAAAACATTTTTTAACACTGTCAGACTGTTAAACAATGTTGTACAAAAACTGGATAGACCATGTTCATCCAGTTTTTCTAGGAAACGTTTTAGTAGTCTTTAAAGAAGATATTGGAGTTTGTAAGTCTTGCAGAAGGTATTTAAAACCTTTTTCTAACACTGTCAAACTATTTAACGATCTTGTAAATAACTGTGTCCATCCAGTTCTTCTAGAAGACGTTTTACAGACTTTAAAGAAGACATTTGAGTTTGTGAATCTTGCAAACGGTACTTAAAACATTTTTTTGAACACTGTAACACTATGTTATGATGTTGTACATTCAGTTCTTTTAGAAGACGTGTAACAGACTTAGAAGAAGACATTGAAGGTTGTAGGTCTTCCAAAAGGTGTTTAAAATTCTTTTTTATAACTGTCAACCTATTTAACGATCTTGTATAAAACCTGGATATATCCAGTTTTTCCAGAAGACATTTAACAGACTATGAAGAAGACACTAAAGTTTGTACGTCTTGCAGAAGGTATTAAAAAACTTTTTTTAACACTATCAAACTATTTAAGTATCTTGTACAATAACTGGATAGGCCCTTTCGATCCAGATCTTCTAGGAGACGTTTAACAGACTTTGAAGAAAACATTGGAGTTTGTTAGTCTTCCAGAAAGTATAAGACAACATTTTTAACACAGTCAAACTATCTAAAGATCTAATACAAAAACTGGATAGAACGTGTCCATCCAGTTCTTCTGAAGACGTTTAACAGAGTTTTGCAAAAGGTATTTAAAATGTTTTATTGACACTGTCAAACTATTTACCGATCTTGCAAAAAAAAACTGGATAGACCGTGTTCATCCAGTTCTTCTAGGAGACGGTTAACAGACTTTGAAGAAGACATGTTAGTTTGTAAGTCTTGCAAAAGGTATTTAAAACCTTAGTTTGACGCTTTGATACTATTTAACGATCTTATTTAAAATGTGGATAGATTTTGTCCATCTAGTTCTGATTACAGAGGTTTAAAAGACCTTGAAGAATATATGAAGTTTGTAAATCTTGTAAATGGTATTTAAAACAAACTGGATAGACCGTGTTCATCCAGTTTTTCTAGGAAACGTTTAGCAGACTTTAAAGGAGATATTGGAGTTTGTAAGTCTTGCAGAAGGTATTTAAAACCTTTTTCTAACACTGTCAAACTATTTAACGATCTTGTAAAAAAACCGTGTCCATCCAGTTCTTCTAGGAGACGTTTTACAGACTTTAAAAAAGACATTTGAGTTTGTTAGTCTTGCAAAAGGTATTTTTTTGAACAATGTAAAAGTATCTTATGATGTTGTACAAAATCTGGATAGACCGTGTTCATACAGTTCTTTTAGAAGACGTTTAACAAACTAAAAAGAAGACTTCGGAGGTTGTAGGTCTTCCAAAAGGTATTTAAAATTCTTTTTTACCAGTGTCAACCTATTTAACGATCTTGTAAAAAAACCTGAAAGGATCGAGTTCATCCAGTTCTTTTAGTAGATATTTAAAAGACTATGAAGATGACAATAACGTTTGTAAGTCTTGCAGAAGGTATTAAAAAACTTTTTTAACAATTTTAAACTATTTAACGATCTTGTATAACAAACTGGATAGACCGTGTTCATCCAGCTCTTCTACGAGACGTTTAACAGACCTTCGATTTAAACTGTGTCCATCCAGTTCTTCTAGAAGACGTTTAACACACTTTAAAAAAGGCGTTGGAGTTTATAAGTCTTGCAAAAGGTATTTAAAATATTTTTTTAATGATCATGTTTAAACACTGGATAGAATATGTTGAGAAAGTCTTTTAAAAAAAAGAAAAAACAATATGTATTATTTTAAATTTTTTATTATTTTTTATGTTTTAATAGAATATGTCTCTTCATATTTGCTGTAATAAATGTCTTATAATCACATTCTGGACAAAAAATAGAGGGTTTCTTTCCACAGTAAACAGATTTATGTATGTAAAGACAATGTTTGTTTTTATAGTATTTTCCACATGTATAACAGACGTGTATATATCCTGAAAATCGAGTGAAATGTTAATTTTAAAATCTGCCAGAATTTCAACTTTTTTAAGACACCACTTGTGATCACAGGCAGGAATATAAATATATACACAGACTGCCGACAAGCACTACTGACCTTGAATAGACCACGTTTCACTTCAAGTTTAGTACTAGAATGTCACCAATCTCTAATTGAGGCCAGCCAAAATAACGTGGTCACTCTCAGCTGGATCAAAGGACATGGGAACTCTAAAGGCAACCGTATTGCGAACAATTTAGCAAGGAGGGCTGCGGGCTACAAATATGTTAGCCCTCGCCCATCTACCAAGCTAACATTGTCCGGAGTCGTAGACCTTATTAAACAGCACTCTCATCAAAAATTTATACAGTGCTGGGATGAAACAACGAACTGTAGACTGGCCAGAGAGTTATTACTTCATCCTGGAGAGGAAACAGCAAAAAAATTTAAGGCATTGACCAGACAAAATCTCCGAACAGATGTGGGAATCCTGACAGGTCACTGCCAATTGCGACAACATCTCTTTAGGATGAAATTAACAGAATCGCCGCTATGCAGTGGCTGCGAACAAGAAGAGGAAATAGTAGAACACATTATGTATGACTGCTCTGCTTTTTCTGAAATCAGAAGATCCGTGTTGGGCGAGTATTGGCTTACACCAGCCGATGTCAGGGAGATCCCCCTCGGGAGCCTCATCACCTATTTTAAATCAATAGGCCTGGTGACAGCCTGAGGTGAGGATATCCCTACATACGGGAGGATGCACAATGGGTCATATGTGGCCTCAGTGCTGGCTGAGCACTAGCTCGCCCCTCCCAAATTTCCAGATCCAGATCCAGATCCAGACACCACTTGTGTTAAAATAAATAAAAAACAATTCTATCTTAAAGACTTTATTTAACACAAATCCTTTCTATCTAGTAGCCAATCCATGATTATGTCTACAATGAGCATTAAGAGTATATTTTTGATAAAATTTTTTATAACAAATGGGACACGTAAACATTGGTGATTTTCTACATTCATATTTAATATGACTAGATAAATGTCTTCTATGTTTATAGCTCTTGCAACATTGTTTACAAAAATATCTTTGATTTGCTGGATCAAAGAAACCACCAGTCTCTAAAAATAAAACAACATTTAAACAAAAGTGATTCAAAACAACAAAAACAACACCAAATAATAAATTACTTGCAGATTATTGTTAATTACACACAGGAATGTTAATCTAATTAAAACAATGTTTATTTATATATTTATTATTACTACAGGCAATTTTTTTTAACTATAATTCTTTGGTAGACACCAATTGCTAGCATCTTTAACAACTTGTACATGTCCAACTTGAGGAATGGTAATATCAGTATTATCTCCAACAATATATGATGCAAAATATTCCCATTCTGATGCAGGAATTCTATGTTTTACAGAAATATGTCTTTTCATTCCATTTCTTTTATAAATTTGTCTACCACAATTCTTATACATGCAAGTCATTGGTAGTTTGTTGCAATTATATTTCATGTGTTCTATAAGGTGGTATTTGTGTTTGTATGTCTTTGTTGGGCAGATTTTGCATACGTATCGCTGTGTTATTGGATCAAAGTATTCATTGTAGTCTAAAATTGGGAAATATTTTATTTTAATATATAAAATAGGGACATTTGTGCGATTTTTTTTAAGTTGTGTATCTTTAACTTTACTATAAGAAGTTCTAAAAGTACGTTAATAGTAAGGGAGAATATTTGACAATTTCTTTATTTAAAAGAAGTGGATGTACACTATTTTTACATTTATCGTTTTAAGTATCTAATCTAATCTAATCTAAATAACCTGGCATGGTCTCTCCAGTGGAGCCCCATGTTTGAGCACTGCTTCCTGTGGGAATATTGTGACCAGGTTCGGCACCAAGAGTCCTAACATGCACCCGACGCATGCAGGAGTCTAGTTTGTTCAGCTGAAAATCAACATCCCGCTGATCTTCAGGTAGGCTAGAATCCAGGTGTCCTAAGTTCCTTGAGTTACTTTTGCCACAGGGCAGTTCCCTTTATAAGAGATTTGAATCCTGTGACCAGCTCCTCAAGGTGGTGATAGGATTCAGGATTCGTGTCACCGAAGATGAGGAACCGTTTATAGTCCAAGGCCTCACACTCAAATAGAATGTGAGTTGCCGTCTCATCGTCCATGTCGCACAGTCGGCACAAGGTGGGTTTCTGTTTCAGAATCCCCATCCTCCGAAGGTGTAGTCTGAATGGTCCATGCCCAGTTAGCAGGCCCACTAGTACTCTAATCTGACTTCTGCCTAGATTCAGTATGTCAGACGTGAGTTTTTTGGAGTAGTTTTTGAGCATCAGCTTCGAGTGCCTCAGCCCTACAGTGTTACTCCAGTGTTTAGTCGACTCTTCCCAGATCCAGTTCCTGACTTTGGTCCTTACCCAGGCTCTAGGCAGTCCCGATACCGGTTCTGGACCAGTAAATCGTGTATCCGCTCCCTTCTTGGCCAGAACGTCCGCGGTTTCATTACCTTCAAAACCTTTATGCCCTGGTATCCACTCCAAGAAGACACTGTTGTGTCTAGCCAGTTCATTGAGGTTTTGTATGCACTCCCAGATCAGCTTGGAACTAACCCGGAATTGTTTTAAGGCCAGCAGTGCAGTCTGAGAAGAAAGTTATCCTCTCCCCTCTCCAGCCACGGCCTCGGGCGTGGTCGGCAGCCTTTAGTAAGGCGTATACCTCAACCTGGTACACGGTTGACTCCGTTCTCAAGCTGAAGTGCTGCCTAAGGTTGCGTGGACCACAGACGCCTGCACCGGTTCCTTCTGAAGTGCGAGATCCGTCAGTAAAATACTTGATCCCTGCATCGTCTATCTAAGATATTCTGAAAGTTACTGGGTTACTGTGCTTATCTACTATTGGTATCTCTCTGGTAAATAAGCTTTTTTTATGAAATCTGTTTGAGATAATGGAAAAACCTTAATTCTAAATATAGCCGCTTAGAAGGCGCCACCAATAGCTACTCAATATTTTGTTCATATAAATCCAGGAAAGAAGCCATCGATGTCTTAACAGCGATGTTGCAGGTGTCAACTGAAGAGTGAATTAAATTAAAGAGAGTGAGAGAGAGTGAAAGAGGAAGAGTGAGAGAGAGGAGGAAGTGAGAGAGAGAGTGAGGGAGAGTGAGAGAGATTGAGAAAGAGAGAGTGAGAGGAAGTGTGGGAGAGTGAGGGAGTAAGGATGAACGAGAGTAGTAGAGAATGAAAGAGAGTAAAAGAGGCTGAGAAAGAGTTAAAGGGAATGTGTGAACGTATCCAAAAGTACTTTTGTCTTTAATGCTATATGCAAAACTAAAAATCGATTGGTTCTTAGTTCTTGTAACTTTTCTTAGGTTATCAAAGTCTTCTTTAACTCTTCCATGTAAAGGTGATAGTCAGAAAAATGAGAACAAATAGTATTTTTATTTAAATTAACAAAAAAAAAAAATTTTTTAATATACAACAATAAATTCAAATAACTCATGGAGGAGAAACCCACTCCTCTTCACTAGAAATGAATCTAATATTCCCCAAAGGAGGTAAATTAACTTCTTTACGTGGTGGTATAATATAAGCTACGAAATTTTCCCAATTATTTCCAGTTATCTGATGGATAAGTACCAAATGCCGTTTCATACTACTTCTTCGTACAATTCTTGCACCACACTTATCAACCATACACGTCATTGGTAACTTACCACATTCATAATGTAAATGATTGTGTAAGACTTTTTTATTTTTATATCGTCGTTTCGGACAACGTTTACAAATATATGCCATTTTATTTGGATCATAATATTCATCAAGCCATCCTAAAAATAAAAATTTATTAATTGATCTTTGTCAGTATCAACCAATTACAATTTGATTCAAAATGTACTGTTAAAGTTGTTTAAGTCGTCAAAGTTTATCTAATTACAATTCTTTTGAAAGCACGCTGTCAAAATTATGAACTAGAAGCTCAAAGTTGTCAAAATGATGAAGTAGGAACTCTAAATTGTCAAAATCTGTTCCAAAATTCACTGCCACAGTTGCTTAATCGTTACTGACTTATAAGATATCCCAATCTGGATCAAAATGTGTTATCTAACATTAAGAAGCTGTTAAAGTTGTCAAAATTTTATCAATCTACAATCCTGTCAAAAACGAACTGTCAAAGCTGTCAAAATTATAAATGAGAAACCCAAAGTTGTCAAAATCTGGCCCAAGATCCACTGTCAAAGTTGCTAAATCATTACAGAGTTTTAAGTAATCAAGATCTGCCTCAAAATGTGCTATCAAAGTTGTCAGATACTGTTAAAGTTGTAAAAGTTTTATCCAATTACAATCTTTTAAAAAAGGAACTGTCATAGTAGCCAACATTATGAATTAGATACCCAAAGTTGTCAAAATCCAGTGTCAAATTTGCTAAATTATAACAGAGTTTTAAGTAATCGAAATCTGCCTGAAAATGATCTGTTAGAGTTGTCAGAAATTAAGAAGCTGTTAAAGTTGTCAAAGTTTTATCCATCTACAATCCTGTCAAAAACGAACTGTCAAAGCTGTCAAAATTATAAACGAGAAAGCCAAAGTTGCTAAAATCTGGCCCAAGATCCACTGTCAAACTTGCTAAATCATTACAGAGTTTTAAATAATCGCAAACTGCCTCAAAATGTGCTATCAAAGTTGTCAGATACTGTTAAAGTTGTCAAAGTTTTATCCAATTACAATCTTCTAAAAAAGAAACTGTCATAGTTGCCAACATTATGAATTAGATACCCAAAGTTGTCAAAATCCAGTGACAAAGTTGCTAAATTATAACAGAGTTTTAAGTGATCACAATCTGCCTGAAAATGATCTGTTAAAGTTGTCAGACATTTACAAGTTGTTAAAGTTGTCAAAGTTTAATCAAATTACAATCCTGTCGAAAACAAACTGTCAAATCTGTCAAAATTATTAATCAGAAACCCAAAGTTGTTAAAATCAACCTCAAAATTCAGTATCAAAGTTGCTAAATTATTACTAAGTTTTAAGTAATCGCAATCTATCTTAAAATGTGCTCCCATGGTAGTCAGACATTAAGAAGCTATTAAAGTTGTCAAAGTTTTATCCATCTACAATCCTGTCAAAAACGAACTGTCAAAGCTATCAAAATTATAAATGAGAAACCCAAAGTTGTCAAAATCTGGCCCAAGATACACTGTCAAAGTTTCTAAATCATTACAGAGTTTTAAGTAATCGCAAACTGCCTCAAAATGTGCTTTCAAAGTTGTCAGATACTGTTAAAGTTGTCAAAGTTTTATCCAATTACAATCTTTTAAAAAAGTAACTGTCATAGTTGCCAACATTATGAATTAGATACCCAAAGTTGTCAAAATCCAGTGTCAAAGTTGCTAAATTATAACAGAGTTTTAAGTAATCGAAATCTACCTGAAAATGAGCTGTTCAAGTTGTCAGACATTTACAAGTTGTTAAAGTTGTCAAAGTTTTATCAAATTACAATCCTTTCGAAAACAAGCTGTCAAAATTATAAATCAGAAACTCAAAGTTGTCAAAATCGACCTCAAAATTCAGTGTCAAAGTTTCTAAATCATTACTGAGTTTTAAGTAATCGCAATCTATCTCAAAATGTGCTCCCACGGTAGTCAGACATTAAGAAGCTGTTAAAGTTGTCAAAGTTTTATCCATCTACAATCCTGTCAAAAACGAACTGTCAAAGCTATCAAAATTATAAATGAGAAACCCAAAGTTGTCAAAATCTGGCCCAAGATCCACTATCAAAGTTGCTAAATCATTACAGAGTTTTAAGTAATCGAGATCTGCCTCAAAATGTGCTATCAAAGTTGTCAGATCCTGTTAAAGTTGTCAAAGTTTTATCCAATTACAATCTTTTAAAAAAGGAACTGTCATAGTTGCCAACATTATTAATTAGATACCCAAAGTTGTCAAAATCCAGTGTCAATGTTGCTAAATTATAACAGAGTTTTAAGTAATCGAAAACTGCCTGAAAATGATCTGTTAGAGTTGTCAGAAATTAAGAAGCTGTTAAAGTTGTCAAAGTTTTATCAAATTACAATCCTTTCGAAAATAAGCTGTCAAAATTATAAATCAGAAACTCAAAGTTGTCAAAATCGACCTCAAAATTCAGTGTCAAAGTTGCTAAATCATTACTGAGTTTTAAGTAATCGCAATCTATCTCAAAATGTGCTCCCACGGTAGTAAGACATTAAGAAGCTGTTAAAGTTGTCAAAGTTTTATCCATCTACAATCCTGTCAAAAACGAACTGTCAAAGCTATCAAAATTATAAATGAGAAACCCAAAGTTGTCAAAATCTGGCCCAAGATACACTGTCAAAGTTGATAAATCATTACAGAGTTTTAAATAATCGCAAACTGCCTCAAAATATGCTATCAAAGTTGTCAGATACTGTTAAAGTTGTCAAAGTTTTATGCAATTACAATCTTTTAAAAAAGAAACTGTCATAGTTGCCAACATTATGAATTAGATACCCAAAGTTGTCAAAATCTAGTGTCAAAGTTGCTAAATTATAACAGAGTTTTAAGTAACCGAAATCTGCCTGAAAATGATCTGTTAAGAGTTGTCAGAAATTAAGAAGCTGTTAAAGTTGTCAAAATTTTATCAAATTACAATCCTTTCGAAAATAAGCTGTCAAAATTATGAATCAGAAACCCAAAGTTGTCAAAATCGACTTCAAAATTCAGTGTCAAAGTTGCTAAATCATTACTGAGTTTTAAGTAATCCTTATCTATCTCAAAATGTTCTCCCACGGTAGTCAGACATTAAGAAGCTGTTAAAGTTGTCAAAGTTTTATCCATCTACAATCCTGTCAAAAACGAACTGTCAAAGCTATCAAAATTATAAATGAGAAACCCAAAGTTGTCAAAATCTGGCCCAAGATACACTGTCAAAGTTGCTAAATCATTACAGAGTTTTAAGTAATCGCAAACTGCCTCAAAATGTGCTTTCAAAGTTGTCAGATACTGTTAAAGTTGTCAAAGTTTTATCCAATTACAATCTTTTAAAAAAGAAACTGTCATAGTTGCCAACATTATGAATTAGATACCCAAAGTTGTCAAAACCCAGTGTCAATGTTGCTAAATTATAACAGAGTTTTAAGTGATCGCAATCTATTTCAAAATGTACTGCCACAGTAGTCAGACATTAAGAAGCTGTTAAAGTTGTCAAAATGGTCAAATCGCGTCCCAAAATTCACTGTCAAAGTTGTCAAATTCTTACATAATGTTAACTTATTACAACAACCCTAAAAAAGTGCTGTCACAGTTGTCAAAGGTATAAATCGTTATCAGGCAATGTAAACTAGTCCTAAAACGCAATATTTAAGTTGTCAAACAAGTGTCAATTAATCATGATCTGTCTTTAACCAATCACCATTTGTCCTAAAACTCTAGTTGTCATAGCTAACTGTCAAAAATTACAATCCTTTGCAAAATGCACTGTCAAAGTTGGTAAATGATTATTTATGTCAACTTCTTACAAACCACCTAAAAAATTGCTGTCAAAGTTATAATGCGTTATTACAACTCGTCCTAAAACGCACTATTAAAGTTGTCAAAGTGATATTTAATCATGATCTTTCTTTAAACTTAATGACAGAAATACAAGCAACTGTCAAAATTTGATCCAATTACAATCCAACTTTCAATACCTGCTGTCAAAGTTGTTGAAGTGTTTACTTAGCGTCGGTTATTTACAATCTGTCATAGGATGCGCTGTCAAACTTGTCAAATGCAACGTTAACTCGATGTATACAAGAAAAAAAAGGAACACAAAAAATGTCAATAACATTCTTTAATAACCATTCAAATAAAAACATAACCTTAAATTAGCTATATATGATATAATTCTCCCAATTATTTCCCATAATATTATGTGTAAGCAGCATATGGCGTTTCATATTACTTCTTCTAGTAATTTTTATTCCACAATTATTATAATTACATTTCATTGCTGGTCTGCCACAATCGTACTTCATATGAGCATACAACGAAAGTTTTTTTTCATATAGTTTCAAACATTTGCTACATTTGTACTCTAAAAAAAGTGCGATAGTAGAAAAAGTGTTGTGCACCACTTTTTTTATGAGTAAAGAGGGTAAAAGTTTGACGTAACATTTTTTACAATACTTGATAAAGAATAACCAGATTTTTATTGATAAAATTTATTAAATTAATATAATACAAATATTAAATAGAAGCAAAATGTGAAGTTGATAATAAACGTTGAAGGAAAAAAAGTAAAAAAATGTTTAGTTCCACTATCAGGACTGTGAGACTGTTTTTTCTACCTTCATCATTTATTATAGTATAGGTGACGCCCACCCATAAGAGGTGAGCAGGGATATGACCACAGGACGCTCACAGAGGACATTGCGCAAGCGACCAAGGAGGCGACTGAAACCATTAGAGGAAATAACGAGCTGACCCCCTACTGGTGGACGGACGAAATCGCGGAAAAGCGGAAGGAGTGCATCAGGATCAGAAGAGAAAAGATGAGGATATTGAGGAGAATAAGACCTGATGAGGATGGTGGGGAGGAAGTACGGCAGCTAAAAGCTAGCCTAAAACAAGAAAAGAGGAACCTGGAAAAGGCTATAAAAAAAAGCAAAAGAGACCACTGGAACCGACTTTGTGAGGAACTGGAAGGGGACATATGGGGTGATGGATACAGGATAGCAACGCAAAGCCTGAGAATCCGGACCCCGTACGACCTGACTAGGGAACAGAGGGTCAAATGGTGCAAGAAGCTGTTCCCAGAAGCCAAGGGTAGAAGAAGTAGGTGGACAGCCCAGGTGGAAGAAATAAGGCCGTTCACCAGACAAGAACTGGATACAGTAGGAGGAAGGGTCAAAGCAGGAAGAGCCGCAGGAGAGGATGGCATCCCCCCGGCAGCTATCAAAGCGGCCATAGAGGTAATACCGGATGTGATGCTCAATGTCTTCAATGAGATACAAAGAGAGCAGAGAGTCCCGGAGGAATGGAAAGAAGCGAGAGTCGTGCTACTGCCGAAAGGGAAAACAACGCCAGGCGAGGAGCCAAAGGGGTTGAGACCCATTTGTCTACTCAGCACAATGGCAATGCCTATGAAGGGATGGTAAAGATCAGATTGGAGGAGGAGGTAGATAACCATCTGTCTCCCCTCCAATTTGGTTTTAGACAAGGAAGATCGACTGTGCAAGCAGCCAAACAGCTTGTGGACAGAGCCAAGCACAGCGAGGCCAAGTGGATAGCGGCGGTAGCAATAGATGCGAAGAACGCTTTTAACACAGCTTCTTGGGAGACTATCATGGATAGCATGGAGGAAAAAAGGGTAGGGGGAGGTCTGCGGAACATCGTGGACTCCTACCTAACGGATAGAAAAATCACCATAGACAAGGGACTCAAGCAAGGACTGAGCATGGGAGTACCACAGGGATCGGTATTAGGCCCCCTACTGTGGAATATAATGTATGATAGCTTGCTGGAAGAAAGATGGGGAAGAGGTACAACAGCGATCGCCTTCGCAGACGACCTCATTCTACTAATCGAAGGAATGAATGAGGAACAACTGACTGAAAGAGCAAACGATGCTATAGAGCAAACAGCGCAATGGATGGAAGATCACAATTTAGAAATAGCGGCCGAAAAGACAGAGGCCATTATTCTGAAAGGGCCAAGAAATCGAAGGAATATACAGTTCAGGGTAAGAGGAAAGGACATAGAGCACCAGAGGTCAATGAGGTACCTAGGGATTGTAATCGACGACAAACTAAGGTTTGGGAGACATGTCGAGTACTGTGCAAAGAAAGCGGAGGAAAGGATGTCCACCCTGGAGAGATTAATGCCGAACGTCAGGGGGCCCAAATATAAGAAGAGGATGGTGCTGTATGGAGTAGTTCAGTCTATTCTACTCTATGGAGCTCCGGTATGGCATACAGCCATCTCGGTAGAGAAGTACAAGAATAGACTAAACAAGGCACAGAGGAAAGCGCTACTCAGAGTAATAAGTGGATACAGAACGGTAAGTACTGAAGTAGTGCAAGTGATAGCGGGGACACCGCCAGTAGACACGCTGGTAAGAGAAAGGGCGAGACTATTTTCCCGAGAAGACGGAAATACGGCACGAGCCAAGAAAGAAGAAAGAGACCGAACTGTGGAAGAATGGGAAGCCGAATGGAGGCAACCACTGCCAGGTGGAAAAAGTAGGTGGACCAAACGTCTGATACGAGACCTTGGGGAATGGGTCAAGTGTAAACACCGCACTGCGGATTATTACTTGACCCAGTTCCTGTCAGGTCACGGCTCATTCGGGAGCTACACCTACAGGATCGGCAAGAGCGACGACACGGCGTGCAGAGCATGTGGAGAGGAGAGAGATACGCCGGAGCACACAGTTCTGGAGTGCAGCTACTTCGAGGAAGTAAGAAGAGAAATAGAGGAAACTCTCGAGGAAAGGCTCACGGCAGAAAACATTGTAAGAACAATGGTAAGAAACAAAAATAAATGGGAACAAGTGCACGACATGATTAGAAAAATCATGAGGAGGAAAGAACAAATAGAAAGAGAGCAGCAGGCAAGGGAAAGAGGAGAAGAGTGAAAACCGAGGTGAAAAGTGCGTGACGCGAAAAAAAAAACATGCCGGTGAAGAAACTTCCGAAAAGACAGATGCCACGGCATGAGGGGGGCGAAAGGAGGAAGGGTTTAGTTGGTAGGGGCCTCACGGACGAGCCCAACACTACCCACAGGAGCACGTGCCCCTGTGAGTGTGCGCAACAAGCATTCCCCCCTCTTAAAAAAAAAAAAAACGCCCACCCCGGAAAGCTACCGAAAGAATGCGCACTCGAAAAAAGAATATTTTAAGGGAAAAACTCATCGATGGTTTCTTTTTTTATGTTATGATTCCGAGGAAGATATTCATCGATTATTTCTTTTCTTACATTATGAATTCGATTTAAATGTCTTTTATAACATCTTCTAGTTATAATCATTCCACAATCTTTATAAGTACAAGCTATCGATTGTCCACAATCGTAACGAATATGATTATTGTACGAATATTTTCGTCCATAGGTTTTACCACAGGTTTCACATTTAAAAACTGTATCATCTAAAAAAAAAAGATTTGTTAGTTACAAATAAAAAGCATAAACAACCCAATTGTGATTTAAAAATATCTATCTAATACCTTTAAGCAAGCAATTATTTTTTTATTGGTAGCAACTAACTGCTTTACCGACACAGCAACACTAAAGTTACGTTAATAGGTTTTGAGGTTGGACAAAAAATTAGTTGTTTATAAAAAAACTTATAAACAATCTAATTTTATGAATCCATAACTCTAGGTTGGATAAACACTCGTTAAATGGCGCTGTGTTTTGATTAGTAATTTACGTTGCGTTAAAATCCAGTGGATAGTGTTACGTTTTGATATATAAATAAATAGAAAAACGAGAAACTAATGTAAAATGGAAAATAGATGAAAAAATAAATGCGGAAAAAAGGAAAATACTTAATTTAGTACTATGACGCTACCGTAAGAAGGCGCAGTTGTTATATCGATATCTCATATATTTTAACAAGATGTAAGAGATGATACAAAACGTATCTAGTGCCGTGCTGTCAATAATAAATCCAGTTTTAAACTGGATTGGTGTTTGGTTAGATTTTCTAACTCAAGACACCGGTAGATGCTGCGAAATAGGAGTATAAGGATATTAATCAGCCCATACAGGGGCAAAACCAACTACAGACACGTTTTTCGCTCTTTTTTTGAGCTCATCAGTGTAGTATAGGTTATGTCTCTTTAGTCACTAATGAAGAGACATCCCCTGTATGAATCGACTAAATCCTTATAGATGTAAACTTGCGAAAGTAGAAATCATTCGCAAGTGGCCTCATCTTTACTGCAAAAATGGAACTACGAGAGTCGCTTTCCATCTTAAAAGTACCTTCGGCAAGGTAATAACATAAAACGAGCAGAGCGTTTGTGACAGTCTTATATAACAAGATGTAAGAGATGATACAAAACGTATCTAGTGCTGTGCTGTCAATAATAAATCCAGTTTAAAACTGGATTGGTGTTTGGTTAGATTTTCTAACTCAAGACACCGGTAGATGCTGCGAAATAGGAGTATAAGAATATTATTCAGCCCATACAGGGGCAAAACCAACTACAGACACGTGTTTCGCTCTTTTTTTGAGCTCATCAGTGTAGTATAGATTATGTCTCTTCAGTCACTAATGAAGAGACATCCCCTGTATGAATCTACTAAATCCTTATAGATGTAACTTGCGAAAGTAGAACTCATTCGCAAGTGGCCCCATCTTTACTCCAAAAATGGAACTACGACAGTCGCTTTGCATCTTAAAAGTACCTTCGGCAAGGTAATAACATAAAACGAGCAGAGCGTTTGTGACAGTCTTATATAACAAGATGTTAGAGATGATACAAAACGTATCTAGTGCCGTGCTGTCAATAATAAATCCAGTTTTAAACTGGATTGGTGTTTGGTTAGATTTTCTAACTCAAGACTTCGGTAGATGCTGCGAAATAGGAGTATAAGGATATTAATCAGCCCATACAGGGGCAAAACCAACTACAGACACGTGTTTCGCTCTTTTTTTGAGCTCATCAGTGTAGTATAGATTATGTCTCTTCAGTCACTAATGAAGAGACATCCCCTGTATGAATCTACTAAATCCTTATAGATGTAACTTGCGAAAGTGGAACTCATTCGCAAGTGGCCCCATCTTTACTCCAAAAATGGAACTACGACAGTCGCTTTGCATCTTAAAAGTACCTTCGGCAAGGTAATAACATAAAACGAGCAGAGCGTTTGTGACAGTCTTATATAACAAGATGTTAGAGATGATACAAAACGTATCTAGTGCCGTGCTGTCAATAATAAATCCAGTTTTAAACTGGATTGGTGTTTGGTTAGATTTTCTAACTCAAGACTTCGGTAGATGCTGCGAAATAGGAGTATAAGGATATTAATCAGCCCATACAGGGGCAAAACCAACTACAGACACGTGTTTCCCTCTTTTTTTGAACTCATCAGTGTAGTATAGATTATGTCTCTTCAGTCACTAATGAAGAGACATCCCCTGTATGAATCGACTAAATCCTTATAGATGTAAACTTGCGAAAGAAGTAGAAATCATTCGCAAGTGGCCCCATCTTCACTCCAAAAATGGAACTACGACAGTCGCTTTTCATCTTAAAAGTACCTTCGGCAAGGTAATAACATAAAACGAGCAGAGCGTTTGTGACAGTCTTATATAACAAGATGTAAGAGATGATACAAAACGTATCTAGTGCCGTGCTGTCAATAATAAATCCAGTTTTAAACTGGATTGGTGTTTGGTTAGATTTTCTATTTCAAGACACCGGTAGATGCTGCGAAATAGGAGTATAAGGATATTAATCAGCCCATACAGGGGCAAAACCAACTACAGACACGTTTTCCCTCTTTTTTTGAACTCATCAGTGTAGTATAGATTATGTCTCTTCAGTCACTAATGAAGAGACATCCCCTGTATGAATCGACTAAATCCTTATAGATGTAAACTTGCGAAAGTAAAAATCATTCGCAAGTGGCCCCATCTTTACTCCAAAAATGGAACTACGACAGTCACTTTGCATCTTAAAAGTACCTTCAGCAAAGTAATAACATAAAACGAGCAGAGCGTTTGTGACAGTCTTATATAACAAGATGTTAGAGATGATACAAAACGTATCTAGTGCCGCGCTGTCAATAATAAATCCAGTTTTAAACTGGATTGGTGTTTGGTTAGATTTTCTAACTCAAGACACCGGTAGATGCTGCGAAATAGGAGTATAATTTTTACTAATTTAAGTACTAATACGCCACCGTAAGGTACCGTAATTAATATCTCATACGTTTTGGCAATTCATAACAAATTAAGTACTATAACGCCACCGTAAGGCAAGTGGCCTCATCTTTACTCCAAAAATGGAACTACGACAGTCGCTTTGCATCTTAAAAGTACCTTCGGCAAGGTAATAACATAAAACGAACAGAGCGTTTGTGACAGTCTGATATAACAAGATGTTGGAGATGATACAAAACGTATCTAGTGCCGTGCTGTCAATAATAAATCCAGTTTTAAACTGGATTGGTGTTTGGTTAGATTTTCTAACTCAAAACACCGGTAGATGCTGCGAAATAGGAGTATAAGGATTTTAATCAGCCCATACAGGGGCAAAACCAACTACAGACACGTTTTCCCTCTTTTTTTGAACTCATCAGTGTAGTATAGATTATGTCTCTTCAGTCACTAATGAAGAGACATCCCCTGTATGAATCGACTAAATCCTTATAGATGTAATCTTGTGAAAGTAGAAATCATTCGCAAGTGGCCCCATCTTTACTCCAAAAATGGAACTACGACAGTCACTTTGCATCTTAAAAGTACCTTCGGCAAGGTAATAACATAAAACGAGCAGAGCGTTTGTGACAGTCTTATATAACAAGATGTAAGAGATGATACAAACGTATCTAGTGCCGTGCTGTCAATAATAAATCCAGTTTTAAACTGGATTGGTGTTTGGTTAGATTTTCTAACTCAAGACACCGGTAGATGCTGCGGAATAGGAGTATAAGGATATTAATCAGCCCATACAGGGGCAATACCAACTACAGACACGTGTTTCGCTCTTTTTTTGAGCTCATCAGTGTAGTATAGGTTATGTCTCTTCAGTCACTAATGAAGAGACATCCCCTGTATGAATCGACTAAATCCTTATAGATGTAAACTTGCGAAAGTAGAAATCATTCGCAAGTGGCCTCATCTTTACTCCAAAAATGGAACTACGACAGTCGCTTTTCGTCTTAAAAGTACCTTCGGCAAGGTAATAACATAAAACGAACAGAGCGTTTGTGACAGTCTTATACAACAACATGTAAGAGATGATACAAACGTATCTAGTGCCGTGCTGTCAATAATAAATCCAGTTTTAAACTGGATTGGTGTTTGGTTAGATTTTCTAACTCAAGACACCGGTAGATGCTGCGAAATAGGAGTATAAGGATATTAATCAGCACATACAGGGGCAAAACCAACTACAGACACGTTTTCCCTCTTTTTTTGAACTTATCAGTGTAGTATAGATTATGTCTCTTCAGTCACTAATGAAGAGACATCCCCTGTATGAATCGACTAAATCCTTATAGATGTAAACTTGCGAAGGTAGAAATCATTCCTAAGTGGCCCCATATTTACTCCAAAAATGGAACTACGACAGTCGCTTTGCATCTTAAAAGTACCTTCGGCAAGGTAATAACATAAAACGAACAAAGCGTTTGTGACAGTCTTATATAACAACATGTAGGAGATGATACAAACGTATCTAGTGCCGTGCTGTCAATAATAAATCTAGTTTTAAACTGGATTGGTGTTTGGTTAGATTTTCTAACTCAAGACACCGGTAGATGCTGCGAAATAGGAGTATAATTTTTACTAATTTAAGTACTAATACGCCACCGTAAGGTGGCGCAGTTTATATCTCATACATTTTGGCAATTCATACCAAATTAAGTACTAAAACGCCACCGTAAGGGGGCGCAGTTAATTTCTAATGTATTGAATCGAAGAATTACATAATCCATCGAAAAAAATATAAGAAACCTGCGGGAATAATGAGGATTAAAATGAAACAAAGCATATTTAAGAATCAAACAATTTTTATACTTATATAAAACTTTATATTTAATAAATAAAATATAACTTACAAAAAAAGGATTGAACTAAAGACTAAAAAGTAAAATTTTTACAAAAAAAGATTAATAGCACTCTCAAAATTAATTAGAAGGGCTTTTATAGCTTAAATTATTCTAAATAAATTTTATACCATCTTCAATAGCACCAGTTTACAGTTGGAGATCACTGGTAAAAATCTTTAATCTTTTCTTAATGTTATTTAACATTTTATAGCAGATATGGAGGAAGTTAAAAACGTCTGTAAAGCTAGAAAGGTCAAGTCGGCAGAATCACTCGTATTATATCTCAAAATTTAGTGCTCATTTAGTGCTAATAACAGATATTTGGTGCTAAAAATGAAAACACTGCTAACTTTTCATTAAGCTAGCAATGTGCCATTCGTGACCGCGCTAAAACGGAAACTAATGGAATTAAAAGACGACACTATTTAATGCTTAATTAGAGCTGCCAGTACAACAGAAGATTTTTGAAAAATGTTTTTTTTATTTTTTTTTAAATCAACTACTGCTAATATAACGACGCCAGCAGTCTTGAGAGCTAGAAGAAGACTCTAAAATGGACAGCACTAATTGAGCACTAAATGGTGACGTCTTTTAATTGTATTAGTTTCCGTTTTAGAGTCTTCTTCTAGCTCTCAAGACTGCTGGCGTCGTTATATTAGCAGTAGTTGATTTGAAAACAAAATATTTTTAAAAAATCTTTTGCTGTACTGGCAGCACTAATTGAGCACTAAATGGTGACGTCTTTTAATTCCATTAGTTTCCGTTTTAGATTCTTCTTCTAGCTCTCAAGTCTGATGGCGTCGTTATATTAGCAGTAGTTAAAAAAAAATATTTTAAAAAAATCTTTTTCTGTACTGGCAGCACTAATTGAGCACCAAATAGTGACGTCTTTTAATTCCATTAGTTTCCGTTATAGCGCGGTCACGAATGGTACATTTCTAGCTTAATGAAAAGTTAGCTGTGTTCTCATTTTTAGTCCTCTTATCACAGCACCAAATATGTGTTATTAGCACTAAATTAGCACTAAATGAGCACTAAATTTTGAGTTATAATAAGAGTGATTCTGACGTACAGACGTAAGTTAAAAACAATGACCAAAAGGTAAAATCTTTAGTGATGCTTATCGTGAATTAAAATAAATAATAAAAATAAGTAAAAAATCTTTGTGAAAAATTTCCTTATATACCAGTACATCCTATACTCCTCTTCATTATTTTCCTTTCCATTGATTACACGTAGCAGTATGATATCTTAAATATCGTTTCTGTGAGAAACCTTTTTCGCAATTTGTACATTTGAACTTTTTCGGTTTATTGCATTCGTATTTAATATGAGCTACTGCGTTTCTTTGGTATTTGTAGCTTTTATTGCATTGAATACAAATGTATACATTCAAAAATGCATCGAAATAGTAAAACTTTGATACGTTTTCTAAAAACAAAAAATTAAAATAAATCTTTTTAAATTCATTTATACAAAAAGTCATATATTAGTATGAATTATGATGTTATTGTTTCTACTATACAAACTACTTTTTTTTATAAATACAAAAGAACATACATGTGCGTTTGTTAAGGAAAATTAATGTCAGTTTTCAGTTAGTACCAACTTAAATTAGTAATAACTGTAATATGACATTTTAAATCTTATAAACACATTTGTTCGTTAACTCAAATTTAAGAAAAAATAGAATAAGAACCACTAAACAACCCTTTTTTTAACTGACAGAAAAATCTGTTACAGAACGCACCTAAATGTCATTAATATATAATGACAACTACCACCTTGAAGTTGGTAATGTATGTCAACAAACAAATGTCAAATTTTAACACTGCCATACTTTTTGACCTTTTACTGTTTGTGTGAACAATGCTTCTTAGTGTGATTATTATTGTCAAGTGACAGTCTTTGTCACTGACATCGTCATTGACACCGCAACTGTCATCGTCATTGACACTGTCATTGTCATTGACATAAACAGTATCATTGACATTAACACTGTCATTGTCATTGACATTAAGAGTGTCATTTTCATTTTCTCGTAGTTAATATCATATGTCAGCTGTCAAATATGAGTAAAAGATAAAATTGTTTATAAAATTAAGTAATTTTATTAATTTTATAGATTTGATTTACATTGCTACAAAAAATTAACATAATAACTAAACTTAATGGTACAACGAAATATAAAATATAAGTAAAGTTACTTCTTCTTTGAAACTCCAATCGTAAATTAGCTATAAAATAAAAATCAACATAATCTACTCTAAATTCTTGTTTTTTGGTATATTTTTTTTTGATAAAATAATTTTTTTATTCAATAGTTAAATAGAAACCATGGATATAAGCCACGTGGGATTTGAGACTGCTTTTTTGTGTAAAAGCTTTCATACAAATCTTACAAGTGAATTGTGGAGCTTTTCCACATTCGTATCGTGTATGTCGTAATAAATTCCATTTGTATTTGTATGTTTTTTGACAAGTGGGGCATTGGAATTCTGTTGGACCTAAAAAAATATAAAACTGTAGAAAAATACAAATTAAAAACTAAAAATACATGCATTTTGTTTTTATAATATTTTTAAAATTTTAATAAATACTCCAAGAAGTGTTAGAACTGGTAGACAATGACCAGAAGGTGTACTTGTGATTACAAAAGTCAATTATGTAGCTAGTTTTATAAATTATTGTTTTGAAATTTTCATAAATACTCCAAGAAGTGTTAGAAGTGGTAGACAATGACCAGAAGGTTCAAAAATGGGTACAAGAGTATCTGCATGACTGCTGTAATACGAAAACTATAAAAGAAGAGTTAAATATCGTCGACAATGACAAAAAAGGCTCGACAAGGACTAAAAAGCATGTCTAATTGTAAGGAACTCCAAGAAGAAACCAAATTACTAGTAGACAATGACCACAATTTTGAAATTTTAATACTCCAAGAAGTGTTAGAACTGGTAGACAATGACCAGAAGGTGTAATTGTGATTACAAAAGTGAATTATGTAGCCAGTTTGTAAAATTTTTGTTTTGAAATTTTAATAAATACTCCAAGAAGTGTTAGAACTGGTAGCCAATAACCAGAAGGTTTAAAAATAGGTACAAGAGTATCTGCATGACTGCTGTAATAATAAAGCTATAAAACCGTATAAAAGAAGTGTTAAATGTCGTAGACAATGACCAAAAGGATCAACAAGGACTAAAAAACATGTCTAAATGTAAAGAACTCCAAGAAGAAACCAAATTACTAGTAGACAATGACCACAATTTTGAAATTTTAATACTCCAGGAAGTGTTAGAACTGGTAGACAATGACCAGAAGGTGTAATTGTGATTACAAAAGTGAATTATGTAGCCAGTTTGTAAAATTTTTGTTTTGAAATTTTAATAAATACTCCAAGAAGTGTTAGAACTGGTAGACAATGACCAGAAGGTGTAATTGTGATTACAAAAGTGAATTATGTAGCCAGTTTGTAAAATTTTTGTTTTGAAATTTTAATAAATACTCCAAGAAGTGTTAGAACTGGTAGACAATGACCAGAAGGTTTAAAAATAGGTACAAGAGTATCTGCATGACTGCTGTAATACGAAAACTATAAAAGAAGTATTAAATGTCGTAGACAATGAACAAAAGGCTCAACAAGGACTAAAAAACATGTCTAAATGTAAAGAACTCCAAGAAGAAACCAAATTACTAGTAGACAATGACCACAATTTTGAAATTTTAATACTCCAGGAAGTGTTAGAACTGGTAGACAATGACCAGAAGGTGTAATTGTGATTACAAAAGTGAATTATGTAGCCAGTTTGTAAAATTTTTGTTTTGAAATTTTAATAAATACTCCAAGAAGTGTTAGAACTGGTAGACAATGACCAGAAGGTTTAAAAATAGGTACAAGAGTATCTGCATGACTGCTGTAATACGAAAACTATAAAAGAAGTATTAAATGTCGTAGACAATGAACAAAAGGCTCAACAAGGACTAAAAAACATGTCTAATTGTAAGGAACTCCAAGAAGAAACCAAATTACTAGTAGACAATGACCACAATTTAGAAATTTTAATACTCCAAGAAGTGTTAGAACTGGTAGACAATGACCAGAAGGTGTAATTGTGATTACAAAAGTGAATTATGTAGCCAGTTTGTAAAATTTTTGTTTTGAAATTTTAATAAATACTCCAAGAAGTGTTAGAACTGGTAGACAATAACCAGAAGGTTTAAAAATAGGTACAAGAGCATCTGCATGACTGCTGTAATAACAATGCTATAAAACCGTATAAAAGAAGTGTTAAATGTCGTAGACAATGACCAAAAAGATCAACAAGGACTAAAAAACATGTCTAAATGTAAAGAACTCCAAGAAGAAACCAAATTACTAGTAGACAATGACCACAATTCTGAAATTTTAATACTCCAGGAAGTGTTAGAACTGGTAGACAATGACCAGAAGGTGTAATTGTGATTACAAAAGTGAATTATGTAGCCAGTTTGTAAAATTTTTGTTTTGAAATTTTAATAAATACTCCAAGAAGTGTTAGAACTGGTAGACAATGACCAGAAGGTTTAAAAATAGGTACAAGAGTATCTGCATGACTGCTGTAACACGAAAGCTATAAAAGAAGTGTTATTTCGTACACAATGACCAAAAGGCTCAACAAGGACTAAAAAACATGTCTAAATGTAAAGAACTCCAAGTAGAAACCAAATTACTATTAGACAATGACCACAATTTTGAAATTTTAATACTCCAAGAAGTGTTAGAACTGGTAGACAATGACTAGAAGGTGTAATAGTGATTACAAAAGTGAATTATGTAGCCTAGTTTTTAAAATTTTTGTTTTGAAATTTTAATAAATACTCCAAGAAGTGTTAGAACTGATAGACAATGACCAGAAGGTTTAAAAATAGGTACAAGAGTATCTGCATGACTGCTGTAATACGAAAGCTATAAAAGAAGTGTTATTTCGTACACAATGACCAAAAGGCTCAAAAAGGACTAAAAAACATGTCTAAATGTAAAGAACTCCAAGTAGAAACCAAATTACTAGTAGACAATAACCACAATTTTAAAATTTTAATACTCCAAGAAGTGTTAGAACTGGTAGACAATGACCAGAAGGTTCAAAAATAGGTACAAGAGTATCTGCATGACTGCTGTAATACAAAAACTATAAAATAAGTATTAAATGTCGTAGACAATGACCAAAGGCTCAACAAGGACTAAAAAACATGTCTAAATGTAAAGAACTCCAAAAAGAAACCAAATTACTACTAGACAAGGACCACAATTTTGAAATTTTAATACTCCAAGAAGTGTTAGAACTGGTAGACAATGACCAGAAGGTGTAATTGTGATTACAAAAGTGAATTATGTAGCCAGTTTGTAAAATTTTTGTTTTGAAATTTTAATAAAACTCCAAGAAGTGTTAGAACTGGTAGACAATGACCAGAAGGTTTAAAAATAGGTACAAAAGTACCTGCATGATTTCTGTAATACCAAAACTATAAAATTGTATAAAAGAAGTGTTAAATGTCGTAGACAATGACCAAAAGGATCAACAAGGACTAAAAAACATGTCTAATTGTAAGGAACTCCAAGAAGAAACCAAATTACCAGTAGACAATGACCACAATATTGAAATTTTAATACTCCAAGAAGTGTTAGAACTGGTAGACAATGACCAAAAGGTGTAATTGTGATTTCAAAAGTGAATTATGTGGCCCAGTTTTTAAAATTTTTGTTTTGAAATTTTATTAAATACTCCAAGAAGTGTTAGAACTGGCAGACAATGACCAGAAGGATAACAAATAGGTAAAAGAGTATCTGCATGACTGCTGTAATACGAACACTATAAAAGAAGTGTTAAATGTCGTAGACAATGACCAAAAGGCTCAACAAGGACTAAAAAAACATGTCTAAATGTAAAGAACTCCAAGAAGAAACCAAATGGATGGAATTTTGAAATTTTAATACTCTAAGAAGTGTTAGAACCGGTAGACAATGACCAGAAGGTGTAATTGTAATTACAAAAGTGAATTATGTAGCATAGTTTTAAAAATTTTTGTTTTGAAATTTTATTAAATACTCCAAGAAGTGTTAGAACTGGTAGACAATAACAAGAAGGTTTACAAATAGGTACAAGAGTATCTGCATGACTGCTGTAATACGAAAACTATAAAAGAAGTGTTAAATGTCGTAGACAATGACCAAAAGGCTCAACAAGGACTAAAAAAACATGTCTAAATATAAAGAACTCCAAGAAGAAACCAAATTACTAGTAGACAATGACCACAATTTTGAAATTTTAATACTCCAAGAAGTGTTAGAACTGGTAGACAATGACCAGAAGGTGTAATTGTGATAACAAAAGTGAATTATGTAGCATAGTTTTTAAAATTTTTGTTTTGAAGTTTTATTAAATACTCCAAGAAGTGTTAGAACTGGTAGACAATGACCAGAAGGTTCAAAAATAGGTACAAGAGTATCAGCATGACTGCTGTAATACGAAAACTATAAAAGAAGTGTTAAATGTCGTAGACAATGACCAAAGTGCTCAACAAGGACTAAAAAATTTGTCTAAATTCAAAGAACTCCAAGAAGAAACCAAATTACTCGTAGACAATGACCACAATTTTGAAATTTTAATACTCCAAGAAGTGTTAGAACTGGTAGACAATGACCAGAAGGTGTAATTGTGATTACAAAAGTGAATTATGTAGACTAGTTTTTAAAATTTTTGTTTTGAAATTTTAATAAATACTCCAAGAAGTGTTAGAACTGGTAGACAATGACCAGAAGGTTTAAAAATAGGTACAAGAGTATCTGCATGACTGCTGTAATACGAAAGCTATAAAAGAAGTGTTATTTCGTACACAATGACCAAAAGGCTCAACAAGGACTAAAAAACATGTCTAAATGTAAAGAACTCCAAGTAGAAACCAAATTACTAGTAGACAATGACCACAATTTTGAAATTTTAATACTCCAAGAAGTGTTAGAACTGGTAGACAATAACCAGAAGGTGTAATAGTGATTACAAAAGTGAATTATGTAGCATAGTTTTTAAAATTTTTGTTTTGAAATTTTAATCAATACTCCAAGAAGTGTTACAACTGGTAGACAATGACCAGAAGGTTCAAAAATAGGTACAAGAGTATCAGCATGACTGCTGTAATACGAAAACTATAAAAGAAGTGTTAAATGTCGTAGACAATGACCAAAAGGCACAACAAGGACTAAAAAATTTGTCTAAATTCAAAGAACTCCAAGAAGAAACCAAATTACTCGTAGACAATGACCACAATTTTGAAATTTTAATACTCCAAGAAGTGTTAGAACTGGTAGACAATGACCAGAAGGTGTAATTGTGATTACAAAAGTCAATTATGTAGCCTAGTTTTTAAAATTTTTGTTTCGAAATTTTAATAAATACTCCAAGAAGTGTTAGAAGTGGTAGACAATGACTAGAAGGTTTAAAAATAGGTATAAAATTATCTGCATGACTTCTGTAATACCAAAACTATAAAACCGTATAAAAAAAGTGTTAAATGTTGTAGACGATGACTAAAAGGCTCAACAAGGATTAAAAAACATGTCTAAATGTAAAGAACTCCAAGAAGAAACCAAATTACTAGTAGACAATGACCACAATTTTGAAATTTTAATACTCCAAGAAGTGTTAGAACTGGTAGACAATGACCAGAAGGTGTAATTGTGATTAAAAAAGTGAAATATGTAGCATAGTTTTTAAAATTTTTGTTTTGAAATTTTAATAAATACTCCAAGAAGTGTTAGAACTGTTAGACAATGACCAGAAGGTTTAAAAATGGGTACAAGAGTATCTGCATGACTGCTGTAATACGAAAACTATAAAAGAAGTGTTAAATGTCGTAGACAATGACCAAAAGGCTCAACAAGGACTAAAAAACATGTCTAAATGTAAAGAACTCCAAGAAGAAACCAAATGGATGGAATTTTGAAATTTTAATACTCTAAGAAGTGTTAGAACCGGTAGACAATGACCAGAAGGTGTAATTGTAATTACAAAAGTGAATTATGTAGCATAGTTTTAAAAATTTTTGTTTTGAAATTTTAATAAATACTCCAAGAAGTGTTAGAAGTAATAGACAATGACCAGAAGGTTTAAAAAAAGGTACAAGAGTATCTGCATGACTGCTGTAATACCAAAACTATAAAAGAAGTGTTAAATGTCGTAGACAATGACCAAAAGGCTCAACAAGGACTAAAAAACATGTCTAAATGTAAAGAACTCCAAGAAGAAACCAAATTACTAGTAGACAATGACCACAATTTTGAAATTTTAATACTCCAAGAAGTGTTAGAACTGGTAGACAATGACCAGAAGGTTCAAAAATAGGTACAAGAGTATCTGCATGACTGCTGTAATACGAAAACTATAACAGAAGTGTTAAATGTCGTAGACAATGACCAAAAGGCTCAACAAGGACTAAAAAACAAGTCTAATTGTAAGAAACTCCAAGAAGAAACCAACTTACTAGTAGACAAAGACCACAATTTTGAAATTTTAATACTCCAAGAAGTGTTAGAACTGGTAGACAATCACCAGAAGGTGTAATTGTGATTTCAAAAGTGAATTATGTAGCCTAGTTTTTAAAATTTTTGTTTTGAAATTTTATTAAATACTCCAAGAAGTGTTAGAACTGGTAGACAATGACCAGAAGGTTTACAAATAGGTACAAGAGTATCTGCATGACTGCTGTAATACGAAAACTATAAAAGAAGTGTTAAATGTCGTAGACAATGACTAAAAGGCTCAACAAGGACTAAAAAACATGTCTAAATGTAAAGAACTCCAAGAAGAAACCAAATTACTAGTAGACAAGGACCACAATTTTGAAATTTTAATACTCCAAGAAGTGTTAGAACTGGTAGACAATGACCAGAAGGTGTAATTGTGATTACAAAAGTGAATTATGTAGCCCAGTTTTTAAAATTTTTGTTTTGAAATTTTAATAAATACTCCAAGAAGTGTTAGAAGTGGTAGACAATGACCAGAAGGTACAAAAATAGGTACAAGAGTATCTACATGACTGCTGTAATATCAAAACTATAAAACCGTATAAAAGAAGTGTTAAATCTCGTAGACAATGACCAAAAGACTCAACAAGGACTAAAAAACCTGTCTACACCAAAACTGTAAAGAAGAAACCAAATTACTAGTAGACAATGACCAAAAGGTTTTGGAACGGAGACAAGTGTGAAAAATATAACTAGATGATTGCTTTTTTATTAAAAATATTAAGAGGTCATACAACAAATACAAAACCTATTAAACAATGATCAAACAATATACAAAAGTCATAGAAGAAGTGCAAAAGCTGGTAGACAATCACCAAAATGTTTGAGAAGAAGTAGAAAAATAAAAAATGATATTTGAATGACTACTGTTACCTAAGAAAAATAAAGAGCTTAGATAAGAAGTGCAAGGACTAGTAGACAATGACTAGAAGGTTCAACAATACGTATCAAAGTATCTGGATGACTGATGCAAGACCAAAACTATAAAAACCGTATAGATAAAATGTTAAAATTCGTAGACAATGACTAAAGGTATGTTAAATATTCAAAGAGTGAAATTTCATTTCGTTTTTACTTCTTTTTATCATCATCTATCAACTGTTACATACAAATGTCTGCAGAAGTTACTTTTCCCCCTTTATATATGAAGAAGTTCCCTCCAGATAAAATGTTAAAATTCGTAGACAATGACCAAAGGTATGTTAAATATTAAAAGAGTGAAATTTCATTTCGTTTTTACTTCTTTTTATCATAATCTATCAACTGTTACATAAAAATGTCTGCAGAAGTTACTTATCCCCCTTTATATATGAAGAAGTTCCCTCCAGATAAAATGTTAAAATTCATAGACAATGACCAAAGGTATGTTAAATATTTAAAGAGTGAAATTTCATTTCGTTTTTACTTCTTTTTATCATCATCTCTCAACTGTTACATACAAATGTATGCAGAAGTTACTTTTCCCCCTTTATATATGAAGAAGTTCCCTCCAGTTATCTAGTCTATAGTTGTATTTTTTTTTCAGTTTAATAAATTTTTAAATTAAGATAAAATAAAAAGGACGATAAATGCAGAAAATTTTATTACATTAAAACATCTACTAAAATTGACAACAATTTATTTCCTCTTCTTGTGAAATTACCCAAGAAATAATGTTGTCGACTAGAATTATCATTACAGGCCGATCGCATACTTACAAGACATGTGTTGGCAACATGTCTGCGACATGTCGCAGACATGTCGTTTCATTGTCAACACAGCGGTTCTTATGGCGAGTCGTAAACCAAACAGAAACGCCGCGGACAGGATAAGACTTGTCGAAAACAACTTTTATACGACACTGCTTGCTCCAATTTCAAGCGTCATTTGTGTCCGACAGCTGCTTCCGAATGCACGTATATGGTTCAATAATGGAAGATAATCCAACATTTAATGTAAAATTTGTGCAAATCGTTGAAAATAAATATACTGCGATGAAGATTAGCTTTACTATATGGATGAACCCAATATTTTCGAGTATTTTTCTTCTTTCGCCTTCGCAATATTCGAACCGATAATATTGCCACATCATCATCAGACGACATAATGTAGACTGATGTGCGAACTACGGAGTTTTGTTTCCTACACAACTGTGTTGAAGCGACATGTCGCAGACATGTTGCAAACATATGTCTTGTAAGTATGCGATCGGCCTTACTCTACATAATACTGTTTGGAAAAAAAATCTTAAATTTATTTAAGAATCTAATATATACTGGCACAGAAATTGAAAATCAATCTTGTATTTTACAAGAACAAATATCTACACTGTCAAAAAAGTCATTTTTTACACTTTTATACATAAAAAATGATTAAATAAATATTAAAAAAAGAGATCTTTTGTTAAATTAAGCACGATTAACTCTAGAAATTTCTATTTGCTATAGCAATCCTTCATCATACATAAACGACTTCTTTTTGGATCCAGGTTTAATTATTTGAAAACCATGCTTTAAAAACATATGCAAATTCAAATTATCCTGTCTATGAGCTTTATGCGAACAAAAAAGACATGCTAAACGCTTTTCTTTGCCACATTCAAGTTGATGTCTTTTTAATCCTCGAGCGTATTTATAAGCGTTACCACAAAGATGGCACCAATGAGGTTTACCTAAAACAATAATACAATAAATAAGAGTAACAAATATATAAGTTTTATTATAAATAAACACACAGGATACAAAACACTAAAATATGTATACTTATGGCAAATACAAACTAGAAGGGATTATGAATGCTTGGCGCAGTCAATAGGATTCTAAAAACTATCTGTTTACATTTGTCGTGTTTTAGTTTTTTATTAGCACCGTTATTCATAGTAAAAATAATAATCTATATTTAATACAAAAGGATAGTAAAAGCAACTTATTTTTGTCCCATTGTTGAACCTTTTGGTCATTAACCACTAGTTTTTGCACTTTTTATAAAAAAATCTTTACATTAATGAAGTAGCAGATATAAGTACTACACTTTTTCCTTAACCTTTTGGTTATTGTCTATCAATTTTTACACTTCTTGTATCACAACTTCATATTTCTAATGTAAAAGCAATCATGGTGATCTTTGACAATCTTGTATCTATTCCAAAACCTTCTAGTCATGTCAGTATTTGCACTTCTGCTTTACAGTTCTGTTAAAACAGCAGACATCCAGATATCTATCTTCACGCGTGTAAGCCTTTCTAAACCTTTTGTTCATTCTTTATTAGCTTCTGGTCATTGTCTGAAGTAAGACTAAACATCTAGTCATCATTTTTATTCTTGAATTTTTTCTAAAACCTTCTGGTGATTGTCTAAAGTCCGTATTATCATCTAGTTATCTTCTTTTTACTATTGTATCGTTTTCAAACCTTCTGGTCATTGTCTGAAATTTAAGCAATCATCTAGATAACTTCTCCACTCGTGTTTTCTTTTTAAAACCTTCTGGTCATTATCTGTATTTAGAGCAATCATCTAGTTATCTTTTTTACTATTAAATTCTTTTCTAAACCTTCTGGTCATTGTCTGAAGTAAGGGAAATCATCAAGTTATTTTTTTCCTCTGGTATCTTTTTCCAAAACCTTCTGGCCATTGTCTGAAGTAAGAGTAATCTTCTAGTTAACTTTTTTCCTCTTTGTCTTTACAAAAAACTTCTGATCAAAGTCTGAAGTAAGATTAATCTTCTAGTTATCTTTTTTACTCTTGTATCCTTTTTAAAACCTTCTGGTCATTGTCTAAAATTGGTACAATTATCTTTTTCACTATTGTATCCTTTCCAACACCTTGTGGTTATTGTCTAAAGTAAGAGCAATCATATGGTTATCTTTTTCATTGTTGAATCTTTTCAAAAACCTTCTGGTCATTATCTACTACCAATAATACTTCTTCTTATTATTCTTTATACAAATTTTGGACCTCTTGTTCAAAAATCTTTATTCCACTAAATTTCTAATGTAAAAACAAGCATGGTGATCTTTGATAATCTTGTATTTATTACAAAACCTTCTAGTCATTATATGTCAGTATTTGCACTTCTGCTTTACAGTTCTGTTAAAACAGCAGACATCTAGATATCTATCTTCACGCGTGTAAGCCTTTCTGAACCTTTTGGTCAATCTTTATTAGCTTCTGGTCATTGTCTGAAGTAAGACTAAACATCTAGTCATCTTTTTTATTCTTGAATCTTTTCTAAAACCTTCTGGTGATTCTCTACAGTCCGAATTATCATCTAGTTATTTTCTTTCTACTATTGTATCGTTTTCAAACCTTCTGCTCATTGTCTGAAATTTAAGCAATCATCTAGATAACTTCTCCACTCGTGTTTTCTTTTCAAAACCTTCTGGTCGTTATCTGTATTTAGAGCAATCATCTAGTTATCTTTTTTACTATTAAATTCTTTTCTAAATCTTCTGGTTATTGTTTGAAGTAAGAGAAATCATCAAGTTATCTTTTTTCCTCTGGTATCTTTTTCCAAAACCTTCTGGCCATTGTCTGAAGTAAGAGTAAATTCTAGTTAACTTTTTTCCTCTTTGTCTTTACAAAAAACTTCTGATCAAAGTCTGAAGTAAGATTAATCATCTAGTTATCTTTTTTTACTGTTGTATTCTTTTCAATACCTTCTGGTCATTGTCTAAAATTGGTACAATTATCTTTTTCACTATTGTATCCTTTCCAACACCTTGTGGTTATTGTCTAAAGTAAGAGCAATCATATGGTTATCTTTTTCATTGTTGAATCTTTTCAAAAACCTTCTGGTCATTATCTAATACCAATAACACTTCTTCTTATTATTCTTTATACAAATTTTGGACCTCTTGTTCAAAAATCTTTATTCCACTAAATTTCTAATGTAAAAGCAAGCATGGTGATCTTTGATAATCTTGTATCTATTCCAAAACCTTCTAATCATTATATGTCAGTATTTGCACTTCTGCTTTACAGTTCTGTTAAAACAGCAGACATCCAGATATCTATCTTCACGCGTGTAAGCCTTTCTGAACCTTTTGGTTATTCTTTATTAGCTTCTGGTCATTGTCTGAAGTAAGACTAAACATCTAGTCATCTTTTTTATTCTTGTATCTTTTCTAAAACCTTCTGGTGATTGTCTACAGTCCGTATTATCATCTAGTTATCTTCTTTTTACTATTTTATCGTTTTCAAACCTTCTGGTCATTGTCTGAAATTTAAGCAATCATCTAGATAACTTCTCCACTCGTGTTTTCTTTTTAAAACCTTCTGGTCATTGTCTGAAGTAAGGGAAATCATCAAGTTATTTTTTTCCTCTGGTATCTTTTTCCAAAACCTTCTGGCCATTGTCTGAAGTAAGAGTAATCTTCTAGTTAACTTTTTTCCTCTTTGTCTTTACAAAAAACTTCTGATCAAAGTCTGAAGTAAGATTAATCTTCTAGTTATCATTTTTACTCTTGTATCCTTTTCAAAACCTTCTGGTCATTGTCTAAAATTGGTACAATTATCTTTTTCATTATTGTATCCTTTCCAACACCTTGTGGTTATTGTCTAAAGTAAGAGCAATCATATGGTTATCTTTTTCATTGTTGAATCTTTTCAAAAACCTTCTGGTCATTATCTATTACCAATAACACTTCTTCTTATAATTCTTTATACAAATTTTGGACCTCTTGTTCAAAAATCTTTATTCCACTAAATTTCTAATGTAAAAGCAAGCATGGTGATCTTTGATAATCTTGTATCTATTCCAAAACCTTCTAATCATTATATGTCAGTATTTGCACTTCTGCTTTACAGTTCTGTTAAAACAGCAGACATGTAGATATCTATCTTCACGCGTGTAAACCTTTCTGAACCTTTTGGTCATTCTTTATTAGCTTCTGGTCATTGTCTGAAGTAAGACTAAACATCTAGTCAGCTTTTTTATTCTTGAATTTTTTCTAAAACCTTGTGGTGATTGTCTAAAGTCCGTATTATCATCTAGTTATCTTCTTTTTACTATTTTATCGTTTTCAAACCTTCTGGTCATTGTCTGAAATTTAAGCAATCATCTAGATAACTTCTCCACTCGTGTTTTCTTTTTAAAACCTTCTGGTCATTGTCTGAAGTAAGGAAAATCATCAAGTTATTTTTTTCCTCTGGTATCTTTTTCCAAAACCTTCTGGCTATTGTCTGAAGTAAGAGTAATCTTCTAGTTAACTTTTTTTATCTTTGTCTTTACAAAAAACTTCTGATCAAAGTCTGAAGTAAGATTAATCTTCTAGTTATCATTTTTACTCTTGTATCCTTTTCAAAACCTTCTGGTCATTGTCTAAAATTGGTACAATTATCTTTTTCATTATTGTATCCTTTCCAACACCTTGTGGTTATTGTCTAAAGTAAGAGCAATCATATGGTTATCTTTTTCATTGTTGAATCTTTTCAAAAACCTTCTGGTCATTATCTATTACCAATAACACTTCTTCTTATAATTCTTTATACAAATTTTGGACCTCTTGTTCAAAAATCTTTATTCCACTAAATTTCTAATGTAAAAGCAAGCATGGTGATCTTTGATAATCTTGTATCTATTCCAAAACCTTCTAATCATTATATGTCAGTATTTGCACTTCTGCTTTACAGTTCTGTTAAAACAGCAGACATGTAGATATCTATCTTCACGCGTGTAAACCTTTCTGAACCTTTTGGTCATTCTTTATTAGCTTCTGGTCATTGTCTGAAGTAAGACTAAACATCTAGTCAGCTTTTTTATTCTTGAATTTTTTCTAAAACCTTCTGGTGATTGTCTAAAGTCCGTATTATCATCTAGTTATCTTCTTTTTACTATTTTATCGTTTTCAAACCTTCTGGTCATTGTCTGAAATTTAAGCAATCATCTAGATAACTTCTCCACTCGTGTTTTCTTTTTAAAACCTTCTGGTCATTATCTGTATTTAAAGCAATCATCTAGTTATCTTTTTTACTATTAAATTCTTTTCTAAACCTTCTGGTCATTGTCTGAAGTAAGGGAAATCATCAAGTTATTTTTTTCCTCTGGTATCTTTTTCCAAAACCTTCTGGCCATTGTCTGAAGTAAGAGTAATCTTCTAGTTAACTTTTTTCCTCTTTGTCTTTACAAAAAACTTCTGATCAAAGTCTGAAGTAAGATTAATCTTCTAGTTATCTTTTTTACTCTTGTATCCTTTTCAAAACCTTCTGGTCATTGTCTAAAATTGGTACAATTATCTTTTTCACTATTGTATCCTTTCCAACACCTTGTGGTTATTGTCTAAAGTAAAAGCAATCATATGGTTATCTTTTTCATTGTTGAATCTTTTCAAAAACCTTCTGGTCATTATCTACTACCAATAATACTTCTTCTTATTATTCTTTATACAAATTTATAAACATCTAGTCAGCTTTTTTATTCTTGAATTTTTTCTAAAACCTTCTGGTGATTGTCTAAAGTCCGTATTATCATCTAGTTATCTTCTTTTTACTATTTTATCGTTTTCAAACCTTCTGGTCATTGTCTGAAATTTAAGCAATCATCTAGATAACTTCTCCACTCGTGTTTTCTTTTTAAAACCTTCTGGTCATTGTCTGAAGTAAGGGAAATCATCAAGTTATTTTTTTCCTCTGGTATCTTTTTCCAAAACCTTCTGGCTATTGTCTGAAGTAAGAGTAATCTTCTAGTTAACTTTTTTCCTCTTTGTCTTTACAAAAAACTTCTGATCAAAGTCTGAAGTAAGATTAATCTTCTAGTTTTGCTTTTTTACTCTTGTATCCTTTTCAAAACCTTCTGGTCATTGTCTAAAATTGGTACAATTATCTTTTTCAACATTGTATCCTTTCCAACACCTTGTGGTTATTGTCTAAAGTAAGAGCAATCATATGGTTATCTTTTTCGTTGTTGAATCTTTTCAAAAACCTTCTGGTCATTATCTATTACCAATAACACTTCTTCTTATAATTCTTTATACAAATTTTGGACCTCTTGTTCAAAAATCTTTATTCCACTAAATTTCTAATGTAAAAGCAAGCATGGTGATCTTTGATAATCTTGTATCTATTCCAAAACCTTCTAATCATTATATGTCAGTATTTGCACTTCTGCTTTACAGTTCTGTTAAAACAGCAGACATGTAGATATCTATCTTCACGCGTGTAAACCTTTCTGAACCTTTTGGTCATTCTTTATTAGCTTCTGGTCATTGTCTGAAGTAAGACTAAACATCTAGTCAGCTTTTTTATTCTTGAATTTTTTCTAAAACCTTGTGGTGATTGTCTAAAGTCCGTATTATCATCTAGTTATCTTCTTTTTACTATTTTATCGTTTTCAAACCTTCTGGTCATTGTCTGAAATTTAAGCAATCATCTAGATAACTTCTCCACTCGTGTTTTCTTTTTAAAACCTTCTGGTCATTGTCTGAAGTAAGGAAAATCATCAAGTTATTTTTTTCCTCTGGTATCTTTTTCCAAAACCTTCTGGCTATTGTCTGAAGTAAGAGTAATCTTCTAGTTAACTTTTTTTATCTTTGTCTTTACAAAAAACTTCTGATCAAAGTCTGAAGTAAGATTAATCTTCTAGTTATCATTTTTACTCTTGTATCCTTTTCAAAACCTTCTGGTCATTGTCTAAAATTGGTACAATTATCTTTTTCATTATTGTATCCTTTCCAACACCTTGTGGTTATTGTCTAAAGTAAGAGCAATCATATGGTTATCTTTTTCATTGTTGAATCTTTTCAAAAACCTTCTGGTCATTATCTATTACCAATAACACTTCTTCTTATAATTCTTTATACAAATTTTGGACCTCTTGTTCAAAAATCTTTATTCCACTAAATTTCTAATGTAAAAGCAAGCATGGTGATCTTTGATAATCTTGTATCTATTCCAAAACCTTCTAATCATTATATGTCAGTATTTGCACTTCTGCTTTACAGTTCTGTTAAAACAGCAGACATGTAGATATCTATCTTCATTCGTGTAAACCTTTCTGAACCTTTTGGTCATTCTTTATTAGCTTCTGGTCATTGTCTGAAGTAAGACTAAACATCTAGTCAGCTTTTTTATTCTTGAATTTTTTCTAAAACCTTCTGGTGATTGTCTAAAGTCCGTATTATCATCTAGTTATCTTCTTTTTACTATTTTATCGTTTTCAAACCTTCTGGTCATTGTCTGAAATTTAAGCAATCATCTAGATAACTTCTCCACTCGTGTTTTCTTTTTAAAACCTTCTGGTCATTATCTGTATTTAAAGCAATCATCTAGTTATCTTTTTTACTATTAAATTCTTTTCTAAACCTTCTGGTCATTGTCTGAAGTAAGGGAAATCATCAAGTTATTTTTTTCCTCTGGTATCTTTTTCCAAAACCTTCTGGCCATTGTCTGAAGTAAGAGTAATCTTCTAGTTAACTTTTTTCCTCTTTGTCTTTACAAAAAACTTCTGATCAAAGTCTGAAGTAAGATTAATCTTCTAGTTATCTTTTTTACTCTTGTATCCTTTTCAAAACCTTCTGGTCATTGTCTAAAATTGGTACAATTATCTTTTTCACTATTGTATCCTTTCCAACACCTTGTGGTTATTGTCTAAAGTAAAAGCAATCATATGGTTATCTTTTTCATTGTTGAATCTTTTCAAAAACCTTCTGGTCATTATCTACTACCAATAATACTTCTTCTTATTATTCTTTATACAAATTTTGGACCTTTTGTTCAAAAATCTTTATTCCACTAAATTTCTAATGTAAAAACAAGCATGGTGATCTTTGATAATCTTGTATCTATTACAAAACCTTCTAGTCATTATATGTCAGTTTTTGCACTTCTGCTTTACAGTTCTGTTAAAACAGCAGACATCCAGATATCTATCTTCACGCGTGTAAGCCTTTCTGAACCTTTTGGTCAATCTTTATTAGCTTCTGGTCATTGTCTGAAGTAAGACTAAACATCTAGTCATCTTTTTTATTCTTGAATTTTTTCTAAAACCTTCTGGTGATTGTCTAAAGTCCGTATTATCATCTAGTTATCTTATTTTTACTATTGTATTGTTTTCAAACCTTCTGGTCATTGTCTGAAATTTATGCAATCATCTAGATAACTTCTCCACTCGTGTTTTCTTTTTAAAACCTTCTGGTCATTGTCTGAAGTAAGGAAAATCATCAAGTTATTTTTTTCCTCTGGTATCTTTTTCCAAAACCTTCTGGCCATTGTCTGAAGTAAGAGTAATCTTCTAGTTAACTTTTTTCCTCTTTGTCTTTACAAAAAACTTCTGATCAAAGTCTGAAGTAAGATTAATCTTCTAGTTATCTTTTTTACTCTTGTATCCTTTTCAAAACCTTCTGGTCATTGTCTAAAATTGGTGCAATTATCTTTTTCACTATTGTATCCTTTCCAACACCTTGTGGTTATTGTCTAAAGTAAGAGCAATCATATGGTTATCTTTTTCATTGTTGAATCTTTTCAAAAACCTTCTGGTCATTATCTACTACCAATAACACTTCTTCTTATTATTCTTTATACAAATTTTGGACCTCTTGTTCAAAAATCTTTATTCCACTAAATTTCCAATGTAAAAGCAAGCATGGTGATCTTTGATAATCTTGTATCTATTACAAAACCTTCTAGTCATTATATGTCAGTATTTGCACTTCTGCTTTACAGTTCTGTTAAAACAGCAGACATCTAGATATCTATCTTCACGCGTGTAAGCCTTTCTGAACCTTTTGGTCATTCTTTATTAGCTTCTGGTCATTGTCTGAAGTAAGACTAAACATCTAGTCATCTTTTTTATTCTTGAATTTTTTCTAAAACCTTCTGGTGATTGTCTAAAGTCCGTATTATCATCTAGTTATCTTCTTTTTACTATTATATCGTTTTCAAACCTTCTGGTCATTGTCTGAAATTTAAGCAATCATCTAGATAACTTCTCCACTCGTGTTTTCTTTTTAAAACCTTCTGGTCATTGTCTGAAGTAAGGGAAATCATCAAGTTATTTTTTTCCTCTGGTATCTTTTTCCAAAACCTTCTGGCCATTGTCTGAAGTAAGAGTAATCTTCTAGTTAACTTTTTTCCTCTTTGTCTTTACAAAAAACTTCTGATCAAAGTCTGAAGTAAGATTAATCTTCTAGTTATCGTTTTTACTCTTGTATCCTTTCCAAAACCTTCTGGTCATTGTCTAAAATTGGTACAATTATCTTTTTCACTATTGTATCCTTTCCAATACCTTGTGGTTATTGTTTAAAGTAAGAGCAATCATATGGTTATCTTTTTCAATGTTAAATCTTTTCCAAAACCTTCTGGTCATTATCTACTACCAATAACACTTCTTTTTATTATTCTTTATACAAATTTTGGACCTCTTGTTCAAAAATGTTTATTCCACTAAATTACTACCTTCATAGTCTTCTCAATTGATAGAGGCATATCAAGATGAGCCTCCACTACGTAAGTTTTTGGTTAAAGAAGTGTTTTTTGCATCTTTTTTACATATCTTTACTGATTCTTCCACTTCTATTGCTGGTAAATGTTTAAACTTGTTAAAGACTTCAGAATAGATTGATCCTCTTCTTCTGCCCTAGTTGTTGTGACCTGTAATTACTGGAAAACACTTTTCTACATTTTGATACCTCCATAAGGGAGGCTTTCTAACTAAACAGATATGAATACCGTAGATTTTTAAAGGATACACTAGTAATCTTACAAATCCTTTATTTTAAGGCTCAAAAAATACTTGTGCTGAAATTATTGGAGATGAGGATGGATACAATTTTAAGATAGACACTATTTTTATTAATTAATTTATTTTTTTCACACAGAACACAAAAAAATATTTTATATTTTCATATCATATTGTTCATCGATCCAACTCTCTTTATAAAAATGAACCAGCATATGCCTTTTTAAATTATCCAACCGATGAGTTTTGTGTAAACAATGTGGACAACTGTATTTCTTTTCATTTCCACATTCACTGCGGTGTCTCGAAAGACTTTCAGGATTTTTATACGATTTTTTGCATCGCTGGCATTGATAACGTTTTACTAAAAATAAAAATAGTTATAATAAATTTTATCTACTCCTTAGACAGTAAATGTCATTTATACTCAATGTCACCATGCAGGGTAAGTAAGCTATAACGCACAGTTGTGCGTAATGAAACTTACCCTGCTGAGTCGTAGATAAAGCATAGTACGTAACTCGATTGGTAAGAGGTATTACGTACTGGTGTAATTACGCACTCGCCGCTACGCGGCTTCGTGCGTAACTTTTCCACTCGTACGTAATGTCCTACTTACCACTCTTGTTACGTAATATACTATTTAATCACAAGTAAATTAAATTTAATTAGTAAAATGAAGTTAGTTGGAGATCCAAGGATAATAATGTAAATTGGCATTAGAAGTAAACATGTTTTTGGATGATAACAATTACAAAATAGAATAGTTATTTTGACATCCACGAAAATACCATTAAACATTGACAAAACTCCTCGAGGATTGGAACTTATACAAGCTCCACCTTAAGGAATACAAAAAAGTCGTAAGGCAAAAACAGAGAACGGCATGGAGAACCTACTGTGAAGAAATCGAGGATTTTCCACAGGCAGCGAGACTCCAAAGAGCCTTAACAAAAGATCCATATAGAGATATTGGTATACTTAAGAAACAGGATGGTAGTCAAACTACCAACCTGGAAGAAAGTTTACATCTCTTGCGAGAAATACACTTCCCAGATTCTGTTGCCACGGTAGAGGCAAAGTGGAACGAGGAACATCACATACCCTCGACAGAGGACTGGCACATTGCCAGACTCATTGTTACCGAGGACAAAGTTAAATGGGCAATATCTAGCTTCTCCCCCTTCAAATCACCGGGAATGGATGGAGTTTATCCAGCCCTGCTGCAGTGAGGTCTGGAGGGACTTCTTCCTGACCTAGTGCAAATATTCAGAGCTTCCCTAGCTCTGAATTATATACCGAAGATGTGGAGAGAGGTAAAGGTTGTCTTCATACCAAAACCTGGAAGAATGGATTACTCCATTCCAAAAGCTTACCGGCCTATTAGCCTTACATCGTTCTTATTAAAAACGCTAGAGAGGCTAAATGAAAGGTACATAAGGGATACAGTGATAAACACCAAACCACTGCATCCCAACCAACATGCATACACAACAGGGAAATCCACCGATACGGCCCTACATCATGTGGTTGGTCAGATCGAGCGATCATTGGACAAGAAAGAGTCCACCCTGGGCGTATTCATAGATATCGAGGGAGCTTTCGACAAAACCACGTTCCCTAAAATAATGCACTCGCTTACTGATCGAAATGTACCTACAACAGTAAGCGGATGGATTCTCAGCATGCTCTCCATGCGTGCAATAGAAATAACTGTAAATGATGTCAAGATACGAGGCAATGTTACGAGGGGCTGCCCACAGGGAGGGATTTTATCACCTCTACTGTGGAACATGGTTCTAGACAGCCTAATTCACCGCCTCAATGAACATGACAAAATCTATACAGTAGCCTACGCAGACGACATTGTTATTCTGCCAACAGGAAAGTTTGAAAGCACCCTTTTCGACAGAATGCAAGTGGCTTTCAGAACTTTAGAGACATGGTGTAAAAAACAGTCGCTGTCTATTAACCCCAAAAAGACAGAGATGGTTCTTTTCACGAAGAAAACGAAACCTAGGGGCTTAAACGAACCCAGTCTTTTCAACGTTAAATTAAGCTTTGCTACAGAAGTGAAATACTTAGGTGTTATCCTTGATAGCAAGCTGACTTGGAACTCACACATAGAAAGCAGAGTTAAGAAAGCATTTATATCTTATGAGCAATGCCGCCGAACCATAGGACAGACCTGGGGATTATCCCCCAAGGTCATCATGTGGATCTACACGGCAATCATAAGACCTATGTTAACATATGGTGCTGTCGTGTGGTGGCCTAAAGTGAAACAAACGACAGCTATCAAAAAATTAAACCAAATTCAAAGATCAGCATGCCTTCTCGTAACAGGAGCCATGCGAAGCACACCGACCAGCGCAATGGAAGTCATACTTGGTCTCACCCCCCTTGATATATTTGTTAAGGAGGTCGCATTGATGACCATGGTACGCTTTCGCACGGTTGGTATCGAACCCACTGTAGGGACTGGCACCCATAGGGACAGGCTGTGGAGGGAATCGATAAAAGTGATACCACTCTTACAGGCAGACACGGATGCCGTCGCACCAAGATTTGTCTTTGACAAACCCTACAAAATATTAACAAACAAGACAGCAGACCCCAACGTAGTGAACGCTCTGAGCGTATATACGGATGGATCAAAAACAAAGCAAGGTGTGGGATGTGGAATTTACTCTAGATCCTTAAGCCTAAAAACAAAATGGGCTATGGATGGCTTGTCAAGTGTGGTTCAGTCAGAACTCACAGGCATAACCATAGCGGCAAAAGAATTAATCAATAGGAACATCACAGGCAGGAATATAAATATATATACAGACTGCCGACAAGCACTACTGACCTTGAATAGACCACGTTTCACTTCAAGTTTAGTACTAGAATGTCACCAATCTCTAACTGAGGCCAGCCAGAATAACGTGGTCACTCTCAGCTGGATCAAAGGACATGGGAACTCTAAAGGCAACCGCATTGCGAACAATTTAGCAAAGAGGGCTGCGGGCTACAGATATGTTAGCCCTCACCCATCTACCAAGCTAACATTGTCCGCAGTCGGGGACCTTATCAAACAGCACTCTCACCAAAAATTTATACAGTGCTGGGATGAAACTACGAACTGTAGACTGGCCAGAGAGTTATTACCTCATCCTGGCGAGGAAACAGCAAATAAATTTAAGGCATTGACCAGACAAAATCTCCGAACAGCTGTGGGAATCCTGACAGGTCACTGCCAATTGCGACAACATCTCTTTAGGATGAAACTAACAGAATCGCCGCTATGCAGAGGCTGCGAACAAGAAGAGGAAACAGTAGAACACATTATGTATGACTGCTCTGCTTTTTCTGAAATCAGAAGAACCGTGTTGGGCGAGTATTGGCTTACACCAGCCGATGTCAGGGAGATCCCCCTCGGGAGCCTCATCACCTATTTTAAATCAATAGGCCTGGTGACATCCTGAGGTGAGGATATCCCTACATACGGGAGGATGCACAATGGGTCATATGTGGCCTCAGTGCTGGCTGAGCACTAGCTCGCCCCCCCCCCAAATTTCCAGATCCAGAGAGACAGTATAATTAATATTTTTGGACCGGAATGACAGTTAATAATAAATCAACGACAATTTATGACAAGAATGACAGGAAGTAACAAACTGAATCACAAAATTGACAGTAACAAAATAAATTAAAAAAGTAATAATTTATGACGTAATTAACATTACATAGTGAGAAATCAACGACAATTTATAACAAGCCAATAGAAATTGAATGCCAAAGTTGACAAAAAATGATAATCTAAGACAAGATTGACAGTAGTTAACATTTTTTGACAAGAATTAGAGTTAGTAATAAGGCAACAACAATTTTCATGAAATTTAGTAAACAGTGGGTTTCGGGGGCGATAAATCGATCTAGCTAGGAATCATTTTTAGAAAATGTCATTTTATCGATAAAACAGTAAAAATATGACTCTTCCTGACATCTTTTGGCGAATAATAATACTATTTTTTTAATTGTGAGCAACTAATTGCTTTAACCACACAACAACAGCTAAAGCTATTCCAGCAGATGGGGCTGTTAAGTAACACGAAGTCAATGAGTGTTTGCTTTGAGGTTAGACTAAGAAAATCAATTGTTTATTTATATTATTGGTGTCTTCTTAATGCACGTGTTCACTTAAAAATGCTTAAACAATCTTGAAAAAAAAACGCTTATAAACAATCTAACTTCACGAAGCCGCAACTCGTCTCAAGAACACCTAGAAGAGCATCTTCATCAAACTAATCAGGATTTTCAAACTTCTCACAGTGAAGACTCATTTCAAGGATACCGTCATGAAAATAATCAGGTTTCTGTTCGTCCCGCACGTGCTGCTAAAGTAAGATGCATTGCACGAGGAAAGCTCGGTCATCCAGGTACTATAAATTAAAATACAACACCACATACTGGGTTTTCCAGCAACGTGGATGTTAAACAATCTAGAAATAAAAACAGCGCTATCTACCGACTATCTCCCCAACCTAGATATCAATAGGGAGTTAAGTAAATTAAAAGTAAAATTTGTAGTTGTCAAACATTTTATTGCTTGTAGTATTATTAGAATTTGAGTTTCTGTATTTTATTTTATGATGGCACACTTATAAAATAATATGTTTGTGAAATCATTAAAAAATATTGAAAATGGTATACGAGGGTTGTCTTTTTAGTCTTGCATACAGCTGATTAGATGGCGCCACCAATAAAACCTTCAGGCACAAATCTAACCTCAATCTTTTGTTGACATAAATCCAGAGTCTCTAATTTCTAATCTCTAGTTTCTAACGGGGTAAAATCTGTTCTAAGTATAATTGTGCTAGAAGTAATATAATTGATTTCTTACCTTATAAAGTTCGCCTTAACTACGGGTTAAACAGAGTCATTTAATGTTGAGAACAAATTGATTCTCGGTTGTTTGTAGGTAAACACCTTCTATTTATTATATTCTGTCCACAATCGTTGCTAATACTACCTTGAATATTCGTGTATTTATTATATTTAGATCACAAATTATTGGCTTTATTTATTTTGAATCAATGTCTCTGTCAATCATAAACAGGTGATTGTCATTTCTTCTTTTCTGTTCATATAACTCGTCATATTGTTGTCTACAGTCAGGTGTTTCGTTATATTGGCATCTAATATATTAAAGTTTGGATACGAACGAGTAATGGAGTCCCTATTGAGATTTTTGGGTGTTACTATGATAAATAATATGATTTGTTGCATTAAACGATTACCGTTGTTGTTTGTAAATTGTTGGCTGTCAATTCTTCGGTTATTGGCCAGTAGTAGAGGCCATCTTCGAGTGTGTCATATTTCGTCGAAAGGAAACGAAGGTTCTTTCTTTTTGCTATCTGATTTGGACCGAAAAGGTTGTTCTACAGTAAGTCAGAAGATTTTTGGGTTGAAATTTTAATCACGGACCATCCGTAACAATTAATTTTGGATTTTTGAAACTAAACCATTTTGTCCATTGGAATCGTTGTTGGAATTAGTTTCTGTTGTTATTTTTGGATTCCTTGCGCGAATTCGTACATTCATATCAGTGAGAGTACCACGACTCTAGAGAAAATTAAACCCTATTACAATAGGTGAGTTATAATGTTATATTTTACTATGATTAATAACGCCATATAGTCGCAATTTTAGTTTTTATATCTTGATTTTACATGTGTTCTTCATTGTGTATCGTATGTGTGTATTATTTTAAGAAACTAGACTATTCTTTCAGCTCCCTTGCGCTATTATTAATTAATTTTATGATAAACCTTAATTTAGTTTATTGTTATAATTCAGTTATGGCTAGTAAGTCATATGTAACTTGTTAAGTGCATTCAAGTCATTAGTTTTGATTAGAAATTGTAAAATTCAATAATATTAACTTCTAACTTCTGTAATTTGTGTAATTTATCTAAATTCATTATTTTTTTTTTATTGTTAAGCAAAAATAAGTTTTTTTTTAAGTTGTATTAAAGTCGGTAAATTAGTATAACGGTATTAAGTCAATTAACTCATAAATTGTTTAAGCTTATTGTTAATTCCAAATTACGATTTTAGGGTCCTTGGTACAGGTCTAAGTTCATGGTACGGGCTTAAGTCCTTGGTACAGGCTTAAGTTCTTGGTACGGGCTTATTTGTTTGGAGTAAGCCTAATTTGCTTTGGGAGCAGGCTTAATTTTTGTGCAGTCCTAATTCTTGGTTCGGGCCTAAATTTTGGTACAGGCTCAGTTAATTGGAGCCAAGGACTGGAAGAAATCGATAACTGGATTACCAGATAAGCTATAAGCATTGTACTTAGATTTAAGTCGTGACTTTGGATCTTAGTTTTTAGTCTTGCGTGTGATCACACTTTTCAGATAATTTTATTTAGTTTTACTCTTAACTTTCATGTTAATATCATTGTCAAGCGCTAGGGTTGACAGTAGTGTAAACTCTATACTTTTTCTATATTAAAGAAGGGTCTAGTTTGATATTTTCGTTTTATTTAGCTCACTTTATCGTTCTTATTGTGCAAATCAATTAACATTGATTAATATTCTTAATTTATTTAATTATCTCCAGTGAGAAAGGTCAGTGCCTGGAAAAACAGGGGTTTCCGATTTTAACCGTTCAAAATCGGTGGCGCAACTCACTCTTATTACGGCTGAGCTGGGCACTAATTTGCCAGTAGAGAAACCACTTACCGATCTCAGCTGGAGTATTTGATTAATTTTTCAAAATTTTGTTTTTGTTTTTAATTCTTTTTTTACACTAAAAGTACGTGGCAAATTTCTTCAAGAAAACAAATTTAAATTTTCTTTTTTCTAGTTTTCCCTTTGATTCACTTCTCTAATTTCTAGAGAGAGTCAGGTGTCACAGGGAGACAGATCAAAATTTTCTTCTCTATAGCCGAGCTGTTCAAAAGATGGAATGATCACGTGAACAGCACGCACTCTTTGAATATTATTCTCTTCAACCAATGTCACAAGTCCGATTTACACCACTCAACACAAAAATACCCACCCTCGATGCCTACAGTTTATATTACCTCTGGTATGAGTACAGTGTAAACTGTGCTTCGTTATTTCAGTTTAGAAGGCGTGGCATCGTACGATTACGCCGGCCAGTCACTGATCACGCGTCCTTGAATTCCAACTTTTGAACGGATCGAGTATAGTCTCTACAGGTAGTTATATGGTCTATATATTGTCTTTATGGCTATATCCAAAACTAAAAATACAACCCTCGTAGTATATTATTGACTATTGCATGCAAATTTGATTTTCTTTTAACATAAAACCAATACATCACTAATTATAAACAAAAGACAGACTTCTACTCTTTATACTGATAACGTATTCCTGATTTAATCAAATCAATCTATTCTATGAATATTTTTTAAATGTGATTGTAAAACATCGTTTCTTTTACATTTTCTAGGACATAAAGGACACTGAAAAACAGATTGTTTCCCACATTCGTAAAGTAGATGACTTAAAATTAACGTTTTGTTAACGAAAACTTTTCCACATTTTCTACAAATAAATTTGTTATCGTCGATGGTTATCACTAAAAAAAAAAAAAAAAATTAAGTTAATAATAGAAATTTAAGCAAAAAATAATAACTTCATTCAAGCTATGCTTAGAGTAAAATAAAATAATAAAACACAAAATACACTTTTAATATTATAATTTAAGTCATACACTGTTAAAAATTGTGAAATCTATCGACATGTCTTTTTAAGCTACCACTTTGTGTAAAATATTTATTACATAAATTACAAGCAAACATATTAGCTTTTAACAATAGATGGCAGTTGTATCGTCTATGTCTGTGAAGGTTACTTCTGTTTCTAAATTGTTTACCACATTCTGTACATTCTGGAGGATCCAATTTTATGTCTAAAATGGGATTTTGTTAGAAAATAACAATGAAGTTCTCTTTTTAACACTAATTTACAACAATTTAATTAGTTTACGTACCTTTTATCTGTTAAATGCACTTCAAAACATGGCTACTTGACCTTTAAGACACCAGAAATGTCATATAGATGACAGAAGCTGCCAGGACACACTAAATGACGTTTAAATGACACTTTAAATTACAATTGTAGTTAAATACACTTTAAATTATGGTTACTTCACATTTAAGGTACTATAAATGGCATATAGATGACAAAAGCAGCAATGACACATTAAATGACGTTTAAATGACACTTCAAATTACAATTGCAGTTAAATGCACCATAAAATATGGCTACTTGATTTTTAAGACATTAGGAATGTCATATAGATGACAAAAGCAGCAATGACAAACTAAATGACATTTGCATAACACTTTAAATCACAATTGGTGTTAAACACACTTTAAATTAAAGCTATTTGACATTAAAAACACTAGAAATGTCATATGGACGACATATAGATGACACTAAAGATGTATTATAGATGACAGAAACAGCAATGACACACTAAATGACATTTACATAACACTATAAATCACAATTGCTGTTAAATGCACTTTAAATTAAAGCTACCTGACATTTAAGACACTAGAAATGTCACATAGATGACAGAAGCAGTAATGACACACTTAATGACATTTAAATAACACTTCAAATTAAAATTGCAGTTAAATACACCATAAAATATGGCTACTTGATTTTTAAGACATTAGAAATGTCATATAGATGACAAAAGCAGCAATGACACACTAAATGACATTTGCATAACACTTTAAATCACAATTGGTGTTAAACACACTTTAAATTAAAGCTATTTGACATTAAAAACACTAGAAATGTCATATGGACGACATATAGATGACACTCAAGATGTATTATAGATGACAGAAACAGCAATGACACACTAAATGACATTTACATAACACTTTAAATCACAATTGCTGTTAAATGCACTTTAAATTAAAGCTACCTGACATTTAAGACACTAGTAATGTCACATAGATGACAGAAGCAGTAATGACACACTTAATGACATTTAAATAACACTTTAAATTAAAATTGCAGTCAAATACACTTTAAATTATGGTTAATTCACATTTAAGGTAGGTACTATAACTGGCATATAGATGACAAAAGCAGCAATGACACATTAAATGACGTTTAAATGACACTTCAAATTACAATTGCAGTTAAATGCACCATAAAATATGGCTACTTGATTTTTAAGACATTAGAAATGTCATATAGATGACAAAAGCAGCAATGACACACTAAATGACATTTGCATAACACTTTAAATCACAATTGGTGTTAAACACACTTTAAATTAAAGCTATTTGACATTAAAAACACTAGAAATGTCATATGGACGACATATAGATGACACTCAAGATGTATTATAGATGACAGAAACAGCAATGACACACTAAACGACGTTTACATAACACTTTAAATCACAATTGCTGTTAAATGCACTTTAAATTAAAGCTACCTGACATTTAAGACACTAGTAATGTCACATAGATGACAGAAGCAGTAATGACACACTAAATGACATTTAAATAACACTTTAAATTAAAATTGCAGTTAAATACACCATAAAATATGGCTACTTGACATTAAAGATATTAGAAATGTCACATAGATGACAAAAGCAGCAATGATACACTAAATGACATTTACATAACACTTTAAATCACAATTGCTGTTAAATGCACTTTAAATTAAAGCTACTTGACATTTAAGACACGAAATGTCACATAGATGACAGAAGCAGTAATGACACACTAAATGACATTTAAATAACACTTTAAATTAAAATTGCAGTTAAATACACTTTAAATTATGGTTACTTGACATTTAAGGTACTATAAATGGCATATAGATGACAGAAGCAGCAATGACACATTAAATGACGTTTAAATGACACTTCAAATTACAATTGCAGTTAAATGCACCATAAAATATGGCTACTTGATTTTTAAGACATTAGAAATGTCATATAGATGACAAAAGCAGCAATGACACACTAAATGACATTTGCATAACACTTTAAATCACAATTGCTGTTAAACGCACTTTAAATTAAAGCTACTTGACATTAAAAACACTAGAAATTTCATATATATGTATTATAGATGACAGAAACAGCAATGACACACTAAATGACATTTACATAACACTTAAAATCACAACTGCTGTTAAATGCACTTTAAATTAAAGCTACCTGACATTTAAGACACTAGAAATGTCACATAGATGGCAGAAGCAGTAATGACACACTTAATGACATTTAAATAACACTTTAAATTAAAATTGCAGTTAAATACAGCTTAAATTATGGTTATTTGACATTTAAGACACTATAGATGGCATATAGATGACAGAAGCTGCAATGACACATTAAATGACGTTTAAATGACACTTCAAATTACAATTGCAGTTAAATGCACTATAAAATATGGCTACTTGACATTTAAGACATTAGAAATGTCACATAGATGACAGAAGCAGCAATGACACACTAAATGACATTTAAATAACACTAGAAATCACAATTGCTGTTAAATGCACTTTTAATTGAAGCTATTTGACATTAAAGACACTAGAAATGTCATATGGACGACATATAGATGACACTAAATATGTATTATAGATGACAGAAACAGCAATGACACACTAAATGACATTTACATAACACTTAAAATCACAACTGCTGTTAAATGCACTCTAAATTAAAGCTACCTGACATTTAAGACACTAGAAATGTCACATAGATGACAGAAGCAGTAATGACACACTAAATGACATCTAAATAACACTTCAAATCAAAATTGCAGTTAAATACACCATAAAATATGGCTACTTGATTTTTAAGACATTAGAAATGTCATATAGATGACAAAAGCAGCAATGACACACTAAATGACATTTGCATAACACTTTAAATCACAATTGGTGTTAAACACACTTTAAATTAAAGCTAATTGACATTAAAAACACTAGAAATGTCATATGGACGACATATAGATGACACTCAAGATGTATTATAGATGACAGAAACAGCAATGACACACTAAATGACATTTACATAACACTTTAAATCACAATTGCTGTTAAATGCACTTTAAATTAAAGCTACCTGACATTTAAGACACTAGAAATGTCACATAGATGACAGAAGCAGTAATGACACACTTAATGACATTTAAATAACACTTTAAATTAAAATTGCAGTTAAATACACTTTAACTTTAAATTATGGTTACTTCACATTTAAGGTACTATAAATGGCATATAGATGACAGAAGCAGCAATGACACATTAAATGACGTTTAAATGAAACTTCCAATTAAAATTGCAGTTAAATGCACCATAAAATATGGCTACTTGATTTTTAAGACATTAGAAATGTCATATAGATGACAAAAGCAGCAATGACACACTAAATGACATTTGCATAACACTTTAAATCACAATTGCTGTTAAACGCACTTTAAATTAAGGCTACTTGACATTAAAAACACTAGAAATGTCATATAGACGACATATAGATGACACTAAAGATGTATTATAGATGACAGAAACAGCAATGACACACTAAATGACATTTAAATAACACTTTAAATCAGAATTGCTGTTAAATGCACTTTAAATTAAAGCTACCTGACATTTATAACACTAGATATGTCACATAGATGACAGAAGCAGTAATGACACACTTAATGACATTTAAATAACACTTTAAATTAAAATTGCAGTTAAATACACTTTAACTTTAAATTATGGTTACTTCACATTTAAGGTACTATAAATGGCATATAGATGACAGAAGCAGCAATGACACATTAAATGACGTTTAAATGAAACTTCCAATTAAAATTGCAGTTAAATGCACCATAAAATATGGCTACTTGACATTTAAGAAATTAGAAATGTCACATAGATGACAAAAGCAGCAATGACACACTAAATGACACTTACCTACATAACACTTTAAATTACAATTGCTGTTAAATGCACTTTAAATTAAAGCTACCTGACATTTAAGACACTAGAAATGTCACATAGATGACAGAAGCAGTAATGACACACTAACTGACATTTAAATGACACTTTAAGTTATATTAAAATCAAAACGTAGTTGCAAAGTGTTAAGTAAATAATAATATATGATGATATTTTAAGTACGTATGTACTAACTGACAATTGACATTTGTTACATCAAAATGACAAAATTGACACTAAAAAACAAGTTTTGACGAGAATGACAATCAGTGGCAATTTATGACAAGAATCACAGTCATTGACAAATCAATGACAGTTTATAACAAGATTGACAGTAAATGATAAATCGAAGAAAATATATACTCTTTGACAAGAATGACACTCAACGACAAATCAATGACAGAAATAAAAGTCAGAGTGACAAATCAATTATATTGAATGACAAGATGAACTTTCAGTGACACACTAAATGACTTTTAAATGACACTTGTTGTAATAAAATCAGGAGGAAGTTGCAATATATTAAGTACTTACGTACCAAATGACAATTGGCATTTGATACGTCAAAACGACAAAACTGACACTAAGAAATAAGTTTCGACAAGAATGACAGACAGTGAGAAATTTATTTATTTTTTTAATAACTTATGAAATTCGAATTCTGATACTATACTCGAGCCGTTCGAAAGATGGAATTCAAGGACGCGTTATTAGTGACTGGCCAGCGTAATCGTACCATGGCACGCATTCTAAACTGAAATAACGAAGCACAGTTTACACTGTACTCATACCACAGATAATATAAACTGTAAGCATCCAGGGTGAGTACTTTTTTTGAGTGGAGTAAATCGGACCTGTGAGCACGTGAGCATTCCATCTTTTGAAAGGCTCCACTATAGAGATAGTTAATTTAAAATTAACTCTTGTAAACTGTTACAGGTTTATCCAACAAAAAAAAACATAAAGAAATGTGGTTTTCTAAAGTCTGTTTTCGTTTATATTTTTTTCTGCAGTTGGGACACTCAAATTTTGGTTCTATACACACTTGTCTTAGATGTGATTCCAATGACCATTTATTTTTGTATATTTTATTACATCTAGGACACGGTCTTGGTTTCCAGATTTCTAAAATATAAAATATTTACAAAAACATATAAAATAATCAATTTGTAGAATAACTACGACAGGATTGCTGTCAAATACTTTTAAATAAACAAGCAGACACAAGTTGGTAGAACTGATTAAATGTCAAATATACGCATAAAAGTTGGTTAAACTGAATTATAGTCTCAAAAGTTAGTAGAACTGATTTAATGTCAAGTATACAATCAAAAGTTGGTAGAACTGAAGAAAACTCAAAGTTGGTAGAATTGAAGAAACGTCAAGTATACAATCAAAAGTTGGTTGAACTGGACAGATGGTAAGATTGTTCGTTAATTATTTTATATGAAATATTAACCAAAAAAATTAAAAAATTAGTTGACAGCTGTCAAAACAGCCAAAAAGCTATTTTAATTAAAAAAGAAAACAGTTAAAAAGTAACAGATTTTTAATAACAAAACTACTTCAATTGCTAACTTTTGCATACTAAATATAATTCAAATTCCAACACCCTGTAAGGCAGTTATTTATTTTAAATAGAAATAATAAGAAAATAATTAAAAACTTATCTACAATAGTACAAATTTTAAGTTGGTAACACTTTTTGGCCACACTGCATTATTAACATTTAAAAATTTAGTTGGCACCATTGTAGATAATTTTATATCTAAAAAGGATTATTATTATTATTATTCTTATTTAAAAACCGATGAACTGGACATCTAGTATAATGCAATCTTAAATAATCCTGTCTTTTAAAGCCTTTATCACACGTAGGACACTTAAATTTCGGTTCTGTTAACGAACATGACTGCCTTAGATGCGAACGTAACGACCAAACATTTTTATATATTCTTTTACATTTTGGACAAGGCCTGGGACTGGAAGCATCTACAATAATAAATATAACATAAATAATAATAAAAAAAATACTGGAGATACTCGCGCCTAGTTGAAATAAACAGTTATAGCGATAGAAACCCACCTAAAGTAACCCACCTAAACACTTCTGTTGACACTACAAAAGCACCATAAAGTAGGCGAATGTTTTACTACCGTAATCAGTAAGTCAAAGCCATAATCGTACTATATTTCTGTACACCTTTTCTGATTGGTTTGATGGTTAATAAAACTCATTTTTAAAATAATTTTTATTCTAATAAAATATTTGAATGATATTTTGACATGTGTTTCTTGTAATAATCATGTCTTTTAAATTTTTTGTTGCATGCTTCGCATTGATATTTTGGTTCAATACATTGTTGCCTCATATGCGATTCTAAAGACGATTTATTTTTGTAAACATTATAACAGCGTGGACAGACTATTTGCTCTAAAAAAATAGAAATTAGAAAAAAAAAATATTACAATTTTTAACTGTAACCTCTTTTTTGACTGAAGGTGTTAAATGCTCGATTGGAGAGGTTAACTAATGCGAACGGCACTCAGGGGGTTGGAGGAGAGCGAGCGTAGATTCGATCGAGCTAGATGATAAATTATTAGAAAGATAAAAAGGAATATATTTAATAAGACAATATAAGTTAAAAGGGACAAAAGAGAGTAAAAGAAAGAAATGAAAGAGAAAGGAAAATGAGCGCCACTTATGTTTTTTATCCTGAGGATGGGGAAATATAAGAAACCCAGATAAAATAAGAAAGATATAAGAAATATGAGATAAGATAAGGTAACCCGGCAGATTGTTCTTGCTAAAATTTAAATTACACACTTTTATTTAATAAACAGAAAGAAAAATTATACTTACACTTTCCTTTTACTTATCCTTAAATAAAAGTGTGTAATTTAAATTTTAGCAAGAACAATCTGCCGGGTTACCTTATCTTGTCTCATATCTCTACTCTTTTAACTCGAGTTAATACCAAAGCAAAAGGTGATTTTTTATAACTTTTTTATCTAACTTTCATATCTCTCTCACTTTTCGCTTATCAGAGTACACGAAAATAACAAAACAATCTACCTAGCTGTTATTTTAAGTGTAGCAAAGTTATGTTTTTGAACTAAACACAAATGTGTTTTATGGTTATAAATCAAATTTGTAAGATAAAGATTTGTAAGATAAAAATATCGATGTTAGAAATAGTAAATATATATTACTAAACACATTTGTGTTTAGTTCAAAAACATAGCTTAGCTACACTTAAAATAACAGCTAGATATATTGTTTTGTTATTTTGGTGTACTCTGATAAGCGAAAAGTGAGAGAGATTTGAAAGTTAGATAAAAAAGTTATAAAAAATCACATTTTGCTTTGGTATTAACTCGAGTTAAAAGAGTAGAGATATGAGACAAGATAAGGTAACCCGGCAGATTGTTCTTGCTAAAATTTAAATTACACACTTTTATTTAAGAACCAAAAAGAAAAATTATACTTTCACTTTCCTTTTACTTATCCTTATGGTTATAAATCAAATTTGTAAGATGAAGATGTATTTAAGAAACAAAATCTAGTACTTTAATAAAATATAGATTAGAGAAACTGACAATATTGATCAGAGTAACAGGCTCTAGCTAGGAAAAGAAAAATATCTATTTAACAATAACAGTATTTATTATTGGCTGTAATAATAAAAGAGACACACAACAAAAAAAAATAAAATAAAAAAATATCAATGTTAGAAATAGTAAATATATATTACTAAACACATTTGTGTTTAGTTCAAAAACATAACTTTGCTTCACTTAAAATAACAGCTAGGTAGATTGTTTTGTTATTTTCGTGTACTCTGATAAGCGAAAAGTGAGAGAGATATGAAAGTTAGATAAAAAAGTTATAAAAAATCACATTTTGCTTTGGTATTAACTCGAGTTAAAAGAGTAGAGATATGAGACAAGATAAGGTAACCCGGCAGATTGTTCTTGCTAAAATTTAAATTACACACTTTTATTTAAGAACCAAAAAGAAAAATTATACTTTCACTTTCCTTTTACTTATCCTTATGGTTATAAATCAAATTTGTAAGATAAAGATGTATTTAAGAAATAAAATCTAGTACTTTAATAAAATATAGATTAGAGAAACTGACAATATTGATCAGAGTAACAGGCTCTAGCTAGGAAAAGAAAAATATCTATTTAACAATAACAGTATTTATTATTGGCTGTAATAATAAAAGAGACACACAACAAAAAAAAATAAAATAAAAAAATATCAATGTTAGAAATAGTAAATATATATTACTAAACACATTTGTGTTTAGTTCAAAAACATAACTTTGCTTCACTTAAAATAACAGCTAGGTAGATTGTTTTGTTATTTTCGTGTACTCTGATAAGCGAAAAGTGAGAGAGATATGAAAGTTAGATAAAAAAGTTATAAAAAATCACATTTTGCTTTGGTATTAACTCGAGTTAAAAGAGTAGAGATATGAGACAAGATAAGGTAACCCGGCAGATTGTTCTGGCTAAAATTTAAATTACACACTTTTATTTAAGAACCAAAAAGAAAAATTATACTTTCACTTTCCTTTTACTTATCCTTATGGTTATAAATCAAATTTGTAAGATAAAGATGTATTTAAGAAATAAAATCTAGTACTTTAATAAAATATAGATTAGAGAATCTGACAATATTGATCAGAGTAACAGGCTCTAGCTAGGAAAAGAAAAATATCTATTTAACAATAACAGTATTTATTATTGGCTGTAATAATAAAAGAGACACACAACAAAAAAAATAAAATAAAAAAATATCGATGTTAGAAATAGTAAATATATATTACTAAACACATTTGTGTTTAGTTCAAAAACATAACTTTGCTACACTTAAAATAACAGCTAGGTAGATTGTTTTGTTATTTTCGTGTACTCTGATAAGCGAAAAGTGAGAGAGATATGAAAGTTAGATAAAAAAGTTATAAAAAATCACATTTTGCTTTGGTATTAACTCGAGTTAAAAGAGTAGAGATATGAGACAAGATAAGGTAACCCGGCAGATTGTTCTTGCTAAAATTTAAATTACACACTTTTATTTAAGAACCAAAAAGAAAAATTATACTTTCACTTTCCTTTTACTTATCCTTATGGTTATAAATCAAATTTGTAAGATAAAGATGTATTTAAGAAATAAAATCTAGTACTTAAATAAAATATAGATTAGAGAATCTGACAATATTGATCAGAGTAACAGGCTCTAGCTAGGAAAAGAAAAATATCTATTTAACAATAACAGTATTTATTATTGGCTGTAATAATAAAAGAGACACACAACAAAAAAATAAAATAAAAAAATATCGATGTTAGAAATAGTAAATATATATTACTAAACACATTTGTGTTTAGTTCAAAAACATAACTTTGCTACACTTAAAATAACAGCTAAGTAGATTGTTTTGTTATTTTCGTGTACTCTGATAAGCGAAAAGTGAGAGAGATATGAAAGTTAGATAAAAAAGATATAAAAAATCACCTTTTGCTTTGGTATTAACTCGAGTTAAAAGAGTAGAGATATGAGACAAAATAAGGTAACCCGGCAGATTGTTCTTGCTAAAATTTAAATTACACACTTTTATTTAAGAAACAAAAAGAAAAATTATACTTACACTTTCCTTTTACTTATCCTTATAGTTATAAATGAAAATTGTAAGATAAAGATGTATTTAAGAAACAAAATCTAGTACTTTAATAAAATATAGATTAGAGAAACTGACAATATTGATCAGAGTAACAGGCTCTAGCTAGGAAAAGAAAAATATCTATTTAACAATAACAGTATTTATTATTGGCTGTAATAATAAAAGAGACACACAAGAAAAAAAAATATCGATGTAAGAGATACATATTACTAAACACATTTGTGTTTAGTTCAAAAACATAATTTTGCTACACGTAAAATAACAGCTAGGTATATTGTTTTGTTATTTTGGTGTACTCTGATAAGCGAAAAGTGAAAGGGATATGAAAGTTAGATAAAAAGTTATAAAAAATCACCTTTTGGTTTGGTATTAACTCTAGTTAAAAGAGTACTCATATGCGAAGGTATAAATCTTAATTAAATAGGTACGAGATAAAAATAAAAAATACAAGTAAAAAAGTTTACAGATAAGAGATTCAGAAAATATAGGTAATAAAAATACAGGTAAGCAATACTCAGAAAAAATTCACATCCCGGATACTCTCATTACGGCACTGTGCACTGCACTTTTTAATTGCTGGTACGGTGAATACAATCACAATAAAACTTTCAAGAGAAATAAATGGTACTCTCATACTCGATAGAGGTATATAAAAAATTGTAAAAACTTACGTGAGCTTCTAAATGTTTTTAAGATAGTTTGGATGGCATATGGCTTCATTTTCTCGGTAAATGATCGAAACGATAAGATATAATCTAGACCCATTCTGTCTAGATCGGTAGGTATTTAGAGAATAAACCATAAACTTACTCTTCATAGCTGGTGATCCAAGAGATTTTGTAATACCTGCTAATTTGCCGCCATTATTACACGATATATGAAGTAATCTTAAAGATAGCACTGTCTGGAAATCTTCAGATAAACCTTCAGGTAGGATAAACGATAATAGGCACTAGAAACACTTAATTGCTGATAATTTTTAAGATACAATAAGAAAAAACCGGGAAACTGAAACTAGGGGTTCTCGCGAAGATGTTATTAGCGAGAGAACTCCACCCAGAATAAAATCTAGTTAGCAACCAGAAAGGCGCCTAAGCTACCAGCGCAAGCATCGGGTGATCTTAAACGTGGAATTTAATTGGTCGATAGAAAAAAATCAATACTTCGCTTTGAAAAGTCCGTTAGATTTTAGTTCTCGAAAGTTCCACTTAATATGTTACAGGATCGGCTTAGATACAAACGGATTGTTGTAAAACTAAATCAATTATAACACGATTTTTATTAAATTTAACAAATATTTGGTAATTTATTTGTGTATTAATTACATTAATATAGTCAACGATTTGTTTTATGTAATTTATTCTTGTTTGTAGATAATAAAATGTTTTCTTCTTTGATGACTAATTAAGTGAGATTTTCTTTTAAATAATCTACTGCAAATTGGACAATTAAATTTTTTATCTTTTCCACAATCCTGTCCTAAATGTGCTGTTAAACAGTTGTAGTTTTTGTATACTTTTTGACATTTAGGACATATAACTGAACCGATGGCTAAAAACAAAATTTAATAAAAAAATTTTTAGGAAGAAACCTTTTATTTACCAAAATTATTCCCTTTTTTGTTAATATCTGTAAAACTTTTAGAGACATCCAAATTTTTTTATAGGGCCTGTACGAAACTGGATAGTAGGTAAAGAGAGCCGGTACTGTTACACTTTGACCTTGAGTTTTCTCTGAAAAGTCATTTTCCTCATAGGAAAACTCAAGGTCAAAGTGTAACAGTATCGGCTCTCTTTACCTACTCTGGGTTACTGTTCTTATCGCCTATTGGTATCTCTTAGGAATTATTACCAGAAAAAAAGTAATTTAAAAGAAAAATTGAGAAATACTTTTGGGACATTTTTAAGCTGGCTTAATTACAATTATTGACTTGTATAATTGTATAATATAATCCTTGTAATTAGTGATTAACTAACCCAAACACAACAGAAACCCTAGATAATATTGTCACAACAGGTAGCTTAATAGATCCCATGACCGTAGAACCGAAGTTTTTTTAAAGCATAATTCAAATAAAAATAAAAATTTAGGGTCTTGTTTACAACATTTTACGATTTAATGACTTTTCTTAGCTGCCAACTGCAAACAAATAGACTAGTCTCGATATTGGAAATAATACCACAATTTTAAGCAATAATTTAATACATCTCATTTTAAATATAAAAAAATGGTAATTCTATATAATCACAGATAAAATTAAATTAATTGCCATAAAAAATAACCCACATAACTAAATCAGTCTTAAAAGATTTTTAAAAATAAATAAAATATTCAAAATTAATGTATCAATGGTTTTTGGGCTGTTAGGCCGGCGTCGATTGTCTTGCTGACTTGACGTTTCGCCAACACGAGCGGTTGGCATCTTCAGGAGTTGCTTCCTGGTTGACAGTCTGCGAACTACTGAGCTCTACGTGGACGGAGCCCGTATTTATACGTCGGGAAGTAAGTGGGCGGGGCCTCAGTTGCTTTCGATTCCAATCGGTTCTGGTCGGTGTTGTTCGATAAGGGTAGAGTTTTCGCACCCTTAATTATGAGGACCCATGTTTTGTTAATCTTGACTGCTTCTTATTTTTTATTAAAGTTGTTCGGGTGCTTCTCTTTAATAAAAAAGTGGAAGCAGTCAAGATTAACAAAACATGGGTCCCCATAATTAAGGGTGCGAAAACTCTACCCTTAACAAACAACACCGACCAGAACCGATTGGAATCGAAAGCAACTGAGGCCCCGCCCACTTCCTTCCCGACGTATAAATACGGGCTCCGTCCACGTAGAGCAGAATTTTAGCCAATCAGCTCATTAATCTGCCATTATTTAGGATCAACAACAATAATCCTACTTTCTTCAACCATAATGGCTGGTCCATCCCGGATCACATCCTAGCTACGGATTCGTGCCGGGGTATGGTTGAAGACTTCTGCGAAATCGGTGACAGCATCACCTCAGACCACCTCCCTCTCTTGGTCAAAACAACTCTAATAAATCCCCCTCCCCCAAAACAAAATTTCTTCACCTTCAGAGACTACAACCGAGCTGATTGGAATCTCTTCAAAACCGAGATTACGAACCATATTCCCCCCAACCCCCCGCTCGAGACTACAGAAGACATCGATTCGTTCGCCCTCCAACTTCAGAACGTAATTAAAACTGCTTCTGAACTTGCTATCCCCATTTCAACAAAAAATTCCGAATCTTCCAGACTTCCCCAACACATCTTGTCTATGATCAGACAAAAAAGACTCCTCTATAGACGCTTCATCCAAACTTATGATCCTGCTATCAAAACCGAATGGAACCGTCTCAATGCTCGAGTGAGGCTGTCGATCAACTAGCACAAAGCTTCGCTTTGGAGACAGGTCACAGCAACGCTGGATTATCGAGACGGAGCCAGATTCTGGAAGAAATTTAAAATTCTAACTGGCCAAACATACAAAACACACTCCCATCTTGAGGTAAACGGCCAATTTATCGAATCCCCTGAAGAAAAAGCCTCAATCTTCAAAAACCACTTACAGCAAGTTTACTTCCCCCTGAAAATCCAAACTTCGATCAACAATTCTTCCTAGAGACGGAGCACATCACTCGTTGCCTCCTTCACCAACAAACCCCCCCTCCTGATAATATTCCATTTCTTACCCCATTTACTGAGGAAGACATTCTCTCTGCTTCCCAGAAGGCAAAAACTCTGCCCCTGGTCCAGACTCTATTTCTAGGCGTACCTTAAAACAACTTCCCCCTTCAATTATGCCTTCTCTTACTCTTCTCTTCAACTCTTGTCTCGGCAAATCCTACTTCCCCACCATCATGAAGACCTCAAACACCATCTTGATTCCTAAATCTGACAAAAATCACACAAACCCTCACAACTATAGACCAATCTCTCTGCTCAACGTCATAGGCAAACTCTTTGAACTTCTACTCCTAAATAGAATCAGGGACTTTCTAGAAACCAACTCTATTATCCCCCCTTTTCAACATGGATTCAGACCAAACCACTCTACCCAAAACCCTATTCTAGAACTACAATCTTTCTCCACTTCAGCTATAAATCAGAGAAAAGTTGTCTCTGCTATATTTATGGATGTCCAAAAGGCCTTCGACAAGGTTTGGCACGCTGGCCTTATTAGAAAGCTAATTGACATCCAATTCCCCATCCAGGCCATCAAACTCATCCATTCATATCTTTCCAACAGAATTATTCATGTCAAGGTTGGAAACTCAATCTCCGAGCCATTCTCCCCCCTTTCAGGAGTTCCACAAGGATCAATCCTGGCCCCTACTCTATATACCATCTATGCTAGCGATATTCCTCCTCTGGAAAATATCCAGCTCTATGCTGATGACACGGCCTTGTACACCTCCGCATCGTTGACTGAAGCCCTTAATCGAAAAACTCAAAGACTGCTGGATCAGTTCTCCTACTGGTGCAGCAGATGGAGAGTAGCCCTAAATCCAAACAAAACCCAAACAATTATCTTCAGACATCCCAACCTCAGTCGACGAGAAAATCTCTCTTCTGACTATATCAACCTGTCACTTTGGGGGGAACGGCTCGTCCCTCAGGATCAGGTGACCTACCTGGGGGTTCGATTTACTCGAACACTCAGGTGGGATGCTGATGTTGAGCTTACACTCAACAAAATGAGAAGACGAGCGTCCCTCTTGGGTGCTCTGGGCGGTAGAATCGGAAGAACTTACACTAAAACCCTTCTCCACACTTATAAAACCTTCATCAGACCTCTTGTCGATTACAAGGCTGTCCCATACTCCGCTATTCCACAGAGACTTCTTCATTCCATCCATGCCACAGAGAGAGCGATCCTACGGAAAGTGAAGAACCTACACTACCTCTATCCTAGCCACCTTGTCTACAATAACACCAATATACTGCCTCTGCCCTCTCGTTTTCAGACGCTCCAACATCGATACGTCGCCCGGACTCTGCAGGGTACTAACATCGTTGCCCAAAGGACCCTCCATACCCACTGGAATGGAGGACTTCGAAGAATATCCAGAGTACCGAAAAAGAAGATCCACCTCCCCAACCTAAGACTCCTCCAATCCTCTGTAGACATGGACCTTCCTGAAGACCTACAAAATCTACTGGATGAAACCCCCCTGGCCTACAGATAGATGGTGCCTCCAATCCCACTTAGGACACGATAATTGAAAAAAAAATGGAAAAAATACAAAAAAAATACAAAAAACACAAAAATACAAAAAAAAATACAAAAAACAAAATGGAAAAAAAAAAGAAATGGGCCCTTGGCGAAGGTTTCTGTGGTTTCTTTCGTCCTTGCCAAATGGAAGGGCTCCACGACGGAGGAGACACGCCACAGCGTCAATCTCCCAACCCCACATTGCACCACGTGGGTTACACATCCACACACACCTACACTGACACCAAAGGGAAAATCTCTTTTTGGGCACGTACAAGAAACATGGATAGATGAAGGAAAACTAGAAGACCCAACTCCACAGGAATTACAAATGGAAAACTTTGTAGGAGCAGGGCCGACGACAGACAGATACTAACTCCTTCCCAACATTCCATCTATCCCCTGAAAAGGACGCAAGTCCTACAACAGGGTCCTCATACACACCAAACTCCTAAAAATATCCATATTTCTCCCTATGAACTTACACTTGAACTTGAACGTAGAGCTCAATAATCGCAGACTGTCAACCAGGAAGCAACTTCTGAAGATGCCAACCGCTCGTGTTGGCGAAACGGCAAGTCAGCAAGACAATCGACGCCGACCTAACAGCCCAAAAACCATTGATACATTAGACATTAGACAATGGCCGCGAAAGCCTTTCACAGTTTATTCAGAACTATCTTTAAATTAAAAAAATAAATTACTCCCAAAATAAAAAATAATATAAATGATATTTGAAAAGCTTAGAATATTAGAAAATTTCTCCATTATATACACATTAACACTATAATACATTATATCATTAATAACTACCTAAACAAATTCTAATTTTTGGCATAAACGACTATAAAACCTAAAACTAAAAATTAAAATTCACTCATTCTACCATTTTAGGTTAAAATTACGTTCCAAACACGTTGAACCTGGTCCTGTGGTTTTCAATAATAGATTATGTTTTAATTTAATATGGGTTTCAAGTTCCTGTTTGTAATAATATCGTTTTTCACAAATATAGCAACAAAGAGATTTTTCTTTGCCACATTCTACTCGTTGATGTCTTCTTAGGTTGTTTTTCATTGTATAAGATTTTCCGCAATGTAAGCAAGCGTAACGCATTCTTCCTAAAAGTTTAACAAATGTTAATTTATTGATTTTAATAGAAATGGTAGAAAACTAATCGTGCAACTTACTTTTTTGTTTTGTTTGATAAATATTTCACAATTTTTTATAAATAACGATATATAAAGAACAGCAGACAGTGTAATCTAAACCAAACTACACAAAAAGATCCTCAACAAGCCTAAGAACAAAATTTTCTTTGCAAACCATGAACTTCTTCAGTGCAGGCACCAAAAAAACCCTCTGGAATCGATGTTAAGGTTCTTCCACAAGAGCTGTAGAAGATGATACCTTTTAAGATGCTGATGAGGTACAAAACAACATTTTAAACATTCATCAAGTTCTGAATGCGGATGAGTAGGATACCTTGAAACTGTCAGAAGCGGACCATCCAGTTCTTCAGCAATTAACACCAGACAGTGTTATCCAAGGAAAACAACCCAAAAAGGTCCTTAACAAGCCTAAAAACAAAGTTTTCTTTGTAAACCATCAGCTTCTTCAGTGAAGGCACCAAAAAAACCTCTGGAATCGATTTTAAGGTTCTTCCACAAGAAAACAACCCAAAAAGATCCTCAACAAGCCTATAAACAAAGTTTTCGTTGCAAGCCATCAACTTCTTTAGTGCAGGCACCAAAAAAAAAACCTCTGGAATCGATGTTAAGGTTCTTCCACATAAGCTGTAGAAGAACATACGTTTAAAGATGCTAATGAGGTACAAAACAAACAAATACATTTTAACACATTCATCAAGTTCTGAATGCAGATGAGTAGGATACCTTGAAACTGCCAGAAGCGGACCATCCAGTTCTTCAGCAATTAACAACAGACAGTGTTTTCCAAGGAAAACAACCCAAAAAGATCCTCAACAAGCCTAAAAACAAATTTTTTTTGCAAACCATCAACTTCTTCTGTGCAGGCACCAAAAAAAACCTCTGGAATCGATGTCAAGATTCTTCCACAAGAGCTGTAGAAGTACATACCTTTGAAGATGCTAATGAGGTACAAAACAAACAAATACAACAAGCCTAAAAACAAAATTTTCTTTGCAAACCATCAACTTCTTCAGTGAAGCACAAAAAAACCTGAAATCGATGTTAAGGTTCTTCCACAAGAGCTGTAGAAGATCATACCTTTGAAGATGCTAATGGGGTACAAACAAACAAATACATTTTAAACATTTATCAAGTTCTGAATGCAGATGAGTAGGATACCTTGAAACTGTCAGTGTTATCTATAGAAAACAACCCAAAAAGATCCTCAACAAGCCTAAAAACAAAGTTTTCCTTGAAAACCGTTAACTTCTTCAGTGCAGGTACCAAAAAAACCTCTGGAATCGATATTAAGGTTCTTCTACAAGAGCTGTAGAAGAACATACCTTTGAAGATACAAACAAATACATTGTAAATATTCATCAAGTTCTGAATGCAGATGAGTAAGATACCTTGAAACTGTCAGAGGCAGACCATCCAGTTCTTCAGCAATTAACACCAGACAGTGTTATCCAAGAAAAACAACCCAAAAAGGTCCTTAACAAGCCTAAGAACAAAGTTTTCTTTGCAAACTATCAACTTCTTCAGTGGAGGCACCAAAAAAACCTCTGGAATCAATGCTAATGTTCTTCCACAGGAGCTGTAGAAGATGATAATGAGATATAAAACAAACAAATACACTTTAAACATTCATTAAGATCTAAATGCATATGAGTAAGATGCCTTGAAACTGTCACAAACGGGCCATCCAGTTCTTCAGCAATTAACACCAGACAGTGTTATCTAAAGAAAACAACCCAAAAAGATCCTCAACAAGCCTAAAAACAAAGTTTTCTTTGCAAACCATCAACTTCTTCTGTGCAGCACAAAAAAAACCTCTGGAATTGATGTTACGGTTCTTCCACAAGAGATGTGAAAGCTCATACCTTTGAAGATGCTAATAAGGTACACAACAAACGAATACATTTTAAAAATTCATCAAGTTCTGAATGCAGATGAGTAGGATACCTTAAAACTGTCAGAAGCGGACCATCCAGTTCTTCAGCAATTAACACCAGACAGTGTTATCCAAGGAAAACAACCCATACCTAAGATCCTTAACAAGCCCAAAAACAAAGTTTTCTTTGCAAACCATCATCTTCTTCTGTGCAGCACAAAAAAAACCTGAAATCGATGTTAAGGTTCTTCCATAAGAGCTGTAGAAGAACATACCTTTGAAGATGCTAATGAGGTACAAAACAAACAAATATAACAAGCCTAAAATAAAGTTTTCTCAACTTCTTCAGTGCAGGCTGCAAAAAAAACCTCTGGAATCGATGTTAAGGTTCTTCCACAAAAGCTGTAGAAGATTAAACCTTTGTAGATGCTAATGAGGTACAAAACAAACAAATACATTTTAAACATTTATCAAGTTCTGAATGCAGATGAGTAGGATACCTTAAAATTGTCAGAAGCAGACCATCCAGTTCTTCAGCAATGAACACCAAACAGTGTTATCCAAGGAAAAAAACGCAAAAAGATCCTCAATAAGCCTAAAAACAAAGTTTTCTTTGTAAACCATCAGCTTCTTCAGTGAAGGCACCAAAAAAACCTCTGGAATCGATTTTAAGGTTCTTCCACAAGTGCTGTAGAATTACATACCTTTGAAGATGCTAATGAGGTACAAAACAAACAAATACAAAAAGCTTAAAAACAAAGTTTTCTTTGCAAACCATCAACTTCTTCAGTGCAGCACACCTAAAATCGATGTTAAGATCCTTAACAAGCCCAAAAACAAAGTTTTCTTTGCAAACCATTAACTTCTTCTGTGCAGCACAAAAAAAACCTGAAATCGATGTTAAGGTTCTTCCATAAGAGCTGTAGAAGATCATACCTTTGAAGATGCTAATGAGGTACAAAAAAAACAAATACATTTTACACATTCATCAAGTTCTGAATGCAGATGAGTAGGATACCTTAAAACTGTTAGTGTTATCTAAAGAAAACAACCCAAAAAGATCCTCAACAAGCCTAAAAACAAAGTTTTCTTTGCAAACCATCATCTTCTTCAGTGCAGGCACCAAAAAAAACCTCTGGAATCGATGTTAAGATTCTTCCACAGGAGCTGTAGAAGATCATACCTTTGAAGATGCTAATGAGGTACAAAACAAACAAATACATTTTAAAGATTCATCAAGTTCTGAATGCAGATGAGTAGGATACCTTGAAACTGTCAATCTTATCTAAAGAAAACAACCCAAAAAGATCCTCAACAAGCCTAAGAAGAAAGTTATCTTGGCAAATCATCAACTTCTTCAGTGCAGGCACAAAAAAGCCTCTGGAATCGATGTTACGGTTCTTCCACAAGAGATGTAGAAGATCATACCTTTGAAGATGCTAATGAGGTACATAACAAACAAATACATTTTAAAAATTCATCAAGTTCTGAATGCAGATGAGTAGGATACCTTGAAACTGTCAGAAGCGGACCATTCAGTTCTTCAGCAATTAACATCTATGCGAGACGATGGTAAAGTCCAAACCTGGACTTGTAAGAATGAAACTATCGATTTCTTTAGCAAATAAAAGAATGATGAAAAAGATCAAGAACCAAAAACAATCCTCTGAACTCAATGTTAAGGCACTTCTATCAGAGCCTTTAAAGATGTGTTGCAGAAGGCGATAATGCTTTTGAGGAACTAAAAACAACAAATATGTTTTATACATTCATCAAGTTCTAAATGCAGATGGGTACGATACCCTAGAAAAGTTACTGGAACTATCAGAATCAGAACATCCAGATAGATTTCTTTAGCAAATAAAAGCTATTAAGGACAATGAAAAACAAAAGCAAAAACAATCATAAAGAATCGATGTTAAGGTTCTTCCACAAGAGCTGCAAAAGCACATACCTTAGAATATGCTCTGGACCCAAAAACTTTGTTGCAGAAGGCGATAATACTAATGAGGTAAAAAAAAATCAAAGACGTTTTAAAAATTTATCAAGTTTGGAAGTCAGATGAGTACGATACCTTAGAAAAGTTACTGGAGCTGTCAGAAGCAGTCCATCCAGTTCTTCACCAAAACTGGATCTGCAGGAATTAAACCATTGATTTCTTTAGCAAATACAAGCAATTAAGGATAATGAAGAAAAAAAAACAAAAACCAAAATTAATTCTCTGGAATCCATGTTTAGGTTCTTCCACAACAGCCTTTGGAGATGCCCTGGACCCAATAATTTGTTGCAGAAAGCGACAATGAAGTATAAAAAAAACAACAAATATGTTTTGATCTTCAAGTTTGGAATGCAGATGAATACGATACCTTAAAAAAGTAATAGGAACTCTCAGAAATAGACCATCCAGTTCTTCAGCAATTAACAGCTATTGGTTACGATAGACCTGGACCTGTATCAAATAAAAGCAATAAAAAACAACAAGAACCAAAAACAATCTTATGAAATCGATGTTAAGGTTCTTCCATAAGTGCTGTAGAGGGTCGTACCTTTGAAGATAATTTTTATGAGGTACAAAAACCAGCAACTAGGTTTTATTCATTATCAAGTTCTGAATGCCAATGGGTACTATACTTTAGAAAAGTTACTGGAACTGTAAGAAGCAAACCATCTAGTTCTTGAGCAACTAACAGTTAATGGAGGCTAAGGAAACGTGCAAACCTCCTAACACATATCTCTGAAACAAGATCTGGAAGGTTACCGTTTAGAAGGTTTTTTAGAGCCCAAACATTCATCAAGTTCTAGCTGTAAATAAATCCAGAACCTTAAAAAACCTGACCTCTAAGAGTTAAACCATCGATTTCATCAGATAACAAAAGGGATTAAGGACGATGGAAAAGAGCAAAAACCAAAAACAATCCTCTGGAATCGATATTAAGATAGCTGTAGAGGGTCATACCTTTGGAGATGGTCTAAACCCAAAAAATTTCCTGCAGAAGGCGATGATGACAATAAGGTACAAAAAACCAACAAATAGATTTTATACATTGATCAAGTTGTGAATGCAGATGATTTGAATAGTTTAGAAAAGTTACTCCACCTGTCAGAGGCAGATCATCCAGTTATTTAGTAATTAACAGCTATTGGAGACAAAGAAAACGTGCAAAACTCCCGAAAAATCCTCTGAAATCGATATCAAAGTTCTTCTTCAAAAGCTCTAGAAGGTTACACTTAAGAAAAATTAAACCAAGAGGTTAAGAGTTTCGTTCCAAAGAACATATTATAGCTAAAAATAAATGATAATTGGCTAAAAGAGCTTTTAAGCTCAAAAAAAAATGTTATATAAGCCAAGAAGAGCTTTTTACATGTTCAAAAAAGGAAAATAGCAACATATACATTCATTTTAGACCAATTTCTTTAAATCTATCTATACCTATATATAAAAATGAATGTTTGTCTGTATGTCTGTATGTACTCAATGAACTCAAAAACTACTGGACCGATTGTCATCAAAATTGGTAAGTATATGTATTTTTCTACGTAGAAGGTTTGTATTATATGCTCATTAATGTCACTCGCCACCAGGTGGCGCTGCAGAGTAGTAACTTCTGCTCCGTTCAACCGATTGTCATGAAAATTGGTATGTATATGTATTTTTCCACGGAGAAGGTTTGTATGATATGCTCATTGATGCCACTCGCCACCAGCTGGTGCTGCAGAGTAGCAACTTCTGCCCCGTTCAACCGATTGTCATGAAAATCGGTATGATGATGTATTTTTAATGGGTAAGATGAATATGATATTCGTATTAATTGAAGTTACCACCAGATGGCGCTTCCATGTATCAAATTCAATACTGATTAATAGATATCTATACGAATTCGTATAAATATAATTTCGAAAAATATATTTTTGGTGCGATAAGTAAAACAAAACTGTGAAAGGCTTTCGCGGCCATTGTCTATTGTATCAATGGTTTTTGGGCTATTAGGCCGGCGTCGATTGTCTTGCTGACTTGACGTTTCACCAACACGAGCGGTTGGCATCTTCAGAAGTTGCTTCCTGGTTGACAGTCTGCGACTTACTAAGCTTTGCGTGATCGCAGCTTGTATTTATACGTCGGGAAGGAAGTGGGCGGGGCCACAGTTGCTTTCGATTCCAATCGGTTCTGGTCGGTGTTGTTCGTTAAGGGTAGAGTTTTCGCACTCTTTATTATCGGGACCCATGTTTTGTTAATCTTGACTGCTTCCTCTTTTTTATTAAAGTTGTTGGGGTGCTTCTCTATCTCTATGGCTTCTCTATAGAGTCTGGAATGGTATGCTGATGTAGTAGCGAGGACTTGGGTCTCCTCAAACTTAATCCGATGGTCCATAGTGAGGGAATGTTCCGCTACGGCGGATTTGTCTGTCTGCCCCAGACGACAATTGGCCTTGTGCTCTTTAATCCTGGTGTTGATCGAGCGTTTGGTGGTTCCTATGTACACGCTTCCACATGTGCACGGAATGCGGTAAATTCCCGAAGCCGACAGTGGATCTCTTCTGTCTTTTGCCGATCGGAGACATTCTTTGATTTTTCTCGTTGGTTTGAAAATAGTCTTCACATTTTTCTTTCGTAGCAATCGACCAATTCTGTCTGTCACTCCCGGAATAAAAGGCAGAAATGCTTTTGCCACTGGTTGGATTTGCTCATTTTCCTTGGGTCTACGATTTGTTGGTCCAATCGATCTTTTGATTTCCCGTTCTGCATAACCATTGGCCCTTAAAGCATCATGAATATGAGTTAGCTCTGCGTTTAGTGCCTCAGGTTCGCAAATTCTTCTTGCCCTTTCTGCTAAGGTTTTGATGACTCCATATTTCTGACATGGGTGGTGGTTGGAATCCCTATGTAAATACCGATCCGTATGTGTAGGTTTTCTGTACACTGTGTGGCTCAATGATCTTCCTTTTCGTGATAATAACACATCAAGGAACGCCAGCTTGTTGTTGTCTTCGATTTCCATCGTAATCTGTATCTTTTCATGGATGCTGTTAATGTGTGTCAGAAATTCTTGCAATTTATCCTGCCCATGGCTCCATATCACAAATGTGTCATCTACATATCTATACCAAACTTTTGGCTTGTATGGGGCACTGTCCAACGCAAGTTCTTCGAACTTTTCCATAAAGAAATTTGCTATTACCGGGCTGAGAGGGCTTCCCATTGCTACTCCTTCGATCTGTTCGTAAATCTTATTGTCCCATGAAAAATAAGTGGTGGTGAGGCAATGTTTAAACAAATTGGAGATGTCCTCTGGGAATTTATCATCTATAGTTCTTGAAGAGAATGATATATTAGTAAGTTTTGATGTAGTATCTCTCTTTACAAAAGTGCCCCTAAGCAATGCAATGGAACATATAGATGATAAATTCCCAGAGGACATCTCCAATTTGTTTAAACATTGCCTCACCACCACTTATTTTTCATGGGACAATAAGATTTACGAACAGATCGAAGGAGTAGCAATGGGAAGCCCTCTCAGCCCGGTAATAGCAAATTTCTTTATGGAAAAGTTCGAACAACTTGCGTTGGAAAGTGCCCCATACAAGCCAAAAGTTTGGTATAGATATGTAGATGACACATTTGTAATATGGAGCCATGGGCAGGATAAATTGCAAGAATTTCTGACACACATTAACAGCATCCATGAAAAGATACAGTTTACGATGGAAATCGAAGACAACATCAAGCTGGCATTCCTTGATGTGTTATTATCACGAAAAGGAAGATCATTGAGCCACACAGTGTACAGAAAACCTACACATACGGATCGGTATTTACATAGGGATTCCAACCACCACCCATGTTAGAAATATGGAGTCATCAAAACCTTAGCAGAAAGGGCAAGAAGAATTTGCGAACCCAAGGTACTAAACGCAGAGCTAACTCATATTTATGATGCTTTAAGGGCCAATGGTTATGCAGAAAGGGAAATCAAAAGATCGATTGGACCAACAAATCGTAGACCCAAGGAAAATGAGCAAATCCAACCAGTGGCAAAAGCATTTCTGCCTTTTATTCCGGGAGTGACAGACAGAATTGGTCGATTGCTAAGAAAAAAAAAATGTGAAGACTATTTTCAAACCAACGAGAAAAATCAAAGAATGTCTCCGATCGGCAAAAGACAGAAGAGATCCACTGTCGGCTTCGGGAATTTACCGCATTCCGTGCACATGTGGAAGCGTGTACATAGGAACCACCAAACGCTCGATCAACACCAGGATTAAAGAGCACAAGGCCAATTGTCGTCTGGGGCAGACAGACAAATCCGCCGTAGCGGAACATTCCCTCACTATGAACCATCGGATTAAGTTTGAGGAGACCCAAGTTCTCGCTACTACATCAGCATACCATTCCAGACTCTATAGAGAAGCCATAGAGATAGAGAAGCACCTCAACAACTTTAATAAAAAAGAGGAAGCAGTCAAGATTAACAAAACATGGGTCCCGATAATAAAGAAAGCGAAACCTCTACCCTTAACGAACAACACCGACCAGAACCGATTGGAATCGAAAGCAACTGTGGCCCCACCCACTTCCTTCCCGACGTATAAATACGAGCTGCGATCACGCAAAGCTTAGTAAGTCGCCGACTGTCAACCAGGAAGCAACTTCTGAAGATGCCAACCGCTCCTGTTGGCGAAACGTCAAGTCAGCAAGACAATCGACGCCGGCCTAATAGCCCAAAAACCATTGATACAAAAACAAAACTATAAACATTCTATCCTTTTCTATCTCTTCTCCTCTTTTATTTTTCTTAAATTTATTTTAGTTATTGGCGTAGCAACGCGCGCCGGGTACAGCTATACTCCAGCCGTCCAAAAGATGGAATGATCACGTGAACGGCACGCACTGTTTGAATATTACTTTTTTTTTTTTTTTAATTAAAAATAGAGGTGTCGCATCCACCAACAGGTTATTAGCGACATTACATAGTACAGTTTACTCTGCTAGTTTAACAAAATAAGCTAAAATATGTTTAAATTTTATAGAAAATATTAATTAATTTTAGATAGTTTATTAGGTTTTCCACTGGACAGTTTTCTCCTAGTAAGCCTGAAAGTGTGTTAGGTAGATTGCTTATCATGCGTTCTCTTTGATATTTTGGGCATTGTATAAGCAGATGGATGACGGTTAGAGGTGTATTACATAGGTCGCACATAGGGCGTTCACTATTTGATACCAGGTACGAATGTGTGATCTTGGTGTGACCTAAGCGCAGGCGAGTTAAAATAGTTTGTACATGACGCGAACTAGCACTAGATTTCCACAATCGTGTATTGGCTTTTAGCGTTCTTAATTTCGATTGCGATAAATACCACTCGCGTTGCCATTGACCGAGAACTTTTTCTTTAAAAAATATTTTGACGTCGCTTGAGACACTCTCGCGCACTGATTCTGCTTCCGTGCTTATTGAAGCTTCACGCGCACGTCTGTCTGCTTCTTCGTTGCCTTGAATACCGATGTGGGATGGGATCCATATAAACTTGGGAGCCACATTGTTTTCTTCGGCAATCTTAAGTTCGGTTTTTATCAGCTTCTCGATGGGGTGATTAGGATAAAGGTGTTGTATTGCAAGAATGGAACTAAGAGAATCAGTTAGAAAGAGAGGATTTGAAATATTAGTTAAGTTTGCATGCTTCAGGGCACGATAGAGTGCAAAGAGTTCCGCTGTGAAAACACTTGAACTAGAGGGTAGTTTGAATTGGAATACGGATGTTGGGGTAACGAATGCACAACCTATGCCTTCCGGGGATCTTGAAGCATCAGTATAGATCTTTATACAATTCGAGTAATCTCGTTCCAGAATCTCGTTTAATTTGTTCTTTATTATTGTGGTGTTGGTGATTTTTTTGGAAAACTCTGTTAGGAAGGTGTTGCAATTGGGAATGTCCACTAACCATGGTTCCGGGTGTTGGATATTCGTATAAAATATTTCTGGCATTGTTGCTCCTAAGCTATTTAAAATATTTCTCACTCGGATGTAATAAGGTTTTGCAGAGCGGGGTTTATTAGCGAAAAGATTAACATGCTTGTTGGAAAATGTGTTTTCAAAAAGGGGATGATCCTTGTTGGCAGCAATAGAAGAGGCATGTGACAATGTTAGAAGCATTCGTCTATACTGCAATGATGGTTCTCCGATTTCGGAATATAAGCTTTCTATGGGAGTGGTGTGAAAAGCTCCGAGAGCAATTCTAAGGGCAGAGTTGTGAATTGTATCTAGAGGTTTTAGGATAGTCTTGGTGGCTGAGGCATAGACAGTTGATCCGTAATCTATCTTAGATCTGATGAGAGTTTTGTACAGAAGGAGAAGGGTTGGAAGATCAGACCCCCAGAAACGATTTGCTAGAGTTTTTAACAAATTAAGTCTCTTGCTGCATGTAAGTGCTAAGTGTTGTATGTGTTCTTTCCAATTAAGTTTTTCGTCTAGCCACATGCCGAGGAATTTAACGGAAGACTTGAAAGGGAGGGTTGTGTTGTAAAGATATAGGGCTGGCTTTGTTAGAGATTTTTTTGAGAAAAGCACTCCTGTTGTCTTTTGAACGGAAAATTCAAATCCTGTATTAGCGGTCCATGCATCCAGTTGTGTTAGAAACGTTTGCATTATTCTGCACATTGAGTCTTTTTGGGATCCTTTAATGTATACTACTAAGTCGTCTGCATAAAGGCGAGCTTTTAGAGGTTTAGATAAGTTCTTTAATATGTCATTGATGGCAATTAGAAATAGGGTAGGACTAAGTACTGAGCCTTGTGGTGTACCATTTTCAGCAGTATAATATTCTGAGTAAATGTTGTTGATCCTTACTCTAAAAGAAAATTCTTTCAGGAAATTTTCGATGTATGCTAAACAATGTCCTCGGATATTCAATGCGTACAGCTTTTTAATGATATTATATCTCCAACATGTATTGAAGGCTCTTTTTAAATCGAAGAAAATTGCTATGCACATCTGGTTAATAGCTAGAGCCTCGTGGATATCGCTTTCTAGATCTAAGATGTTGTCTGTCGCTGATCGGTTACGCCTGAAGCCATTTTGTTCTGGTAATAAAAGATTAGATTTTTCCAGTGTCCACATTAATCTTGCGTTGACTATCTTTTCCATTAATTTAGCAATAGCACATGTCAAGGAGATTGGTCTGTATGATTCTGGGTCAAGACGAGGTTTTTTGATTTTTAAAAAGGGTAGAATTGTGGCTTTTGTCCACATAGATGGATATTGTCGGTTTTGCCAAATTTGATTAAATATTCTTAGGAGATGATGCTTTGCTGACATTGGAAGATGTTTTAAGAACACAGCAGGAATATTGTCGGGTCCTGGGCTTGAGTTTTTCATATCTTGTAAGGAGCTGATAAGTTCTACCATAGTAAGTGGTTTAGATAGGTGGTTTTCGTTGGTCTCCTCTAATGACAAGGTGGTGCGTTCTTTATCCAGTTTATTATTTCTGAAATTAATGTTGTAGTTTTGGCTAGAAGAATGCTGTTTAAAGGTAGAGGCAAGAGTTGTAGCAATTTCTTGTGGAGTAGAGACTGTGACATTATTTATTTTAAGAGAGTTAATGGTCGAGGAATATTTACAACCGGAGATTTTCTTGACTTTTTTCCAGACTTCACTCATTGGAGTGCTACTATTTATTTCTGAAACGTATTTTGCCCAGCTAGATTTTTTTGATCGTTTTATTACTAGCTGGGCTCTAGCTTTTAGTTTTTTAAATTCGATTTTATTTTCTAGGGTTTTGTGGCGCTTAAACTTATTTAGCGCTGATTTACTTTTTCGGATAGCTTCTTCACATTCTTTATTCCACCATGGTACAGGATGATGGTTGTGAATATGTTTCGTTTTTTCAATAGAGAGTTCGGCACTTTTTAGTATCAAATTGTTAAAATTATTGACTGTACTGTTGATGTCGCAGCTTATCTCGCATTCTTCTATTACGTTATCGATATATGTTGAAAAGTTTTCCCAGTTAGCTTTCTCAATTTTCCACTTAGGAACAAATACGTTTTGTGGGAGCGAAGTGTTACTGTTGTGAATTTTTATGGGGTAATGGTCACTGCCATACGTGTATGACAGAACTTCCCAGGATAAACAAGGAGTTAAGATAGGATCACAAAGACAAAGATCGATTACTGAAGATTCACCTGTTGCCGAGTTAAATCTGGTAGAGGTTCCCTCATTAAGAAAGTTTAATTGAAGGTTGTGTAATAAATTTTCAATTATTCTTCCCATTGTACTTGTGAACGTTGATCCCCATACAATGTTATGTGCATTAAAGTCGCCTACGATAATACGTGGTATTGGGATTTGATTTATTAGGTTAATTAGATCTACATAATTTACTTGTGAGTTGGGAGGGAGGTAAATGTTACATAAGTGGAATGACATGGATGAATCAATTTTGACGACTAAAGCTTCTAAATTGGTTAAAACAGGAAAGATACTTGCTTCGAGGGATTTATTGACTAGTGTGGCAACACCGCCACTGGCACGGGTAAAGTGTGTTCTATCTTTACGAAAGCATGTGTATTGTTTAGGATTGTACGTGTGTTGTGATGTTAGATTGGTTTCTTGGAGGCAGATAATATCTGGGGAGTTTTCGGCGATGATAATTTGTAACATAGCCAATCGATGGAAAAAACCATCAATATTCCATTGTATGATAGAATTGAATTTTATGAATGGATAAATCTGCACAAGAGCCTTATCTACTGGCAGGTACTGGTTTGTGATGATAGTGACGAGTCGCTTTCTAGATCTGAGCCCATTTCTCCTAGGTAAGCAAAGATTTTTTTGTTCATGTTAGTGAGTCTTGTTTTTATTGATCTGTCTTTTAGATGGGGTCGAATTTGTTTCAGCATGTGGGTGAGACCTTGTAGATCGTGAGTGAATTCCTTTATTATAGTTATGGGGTCAGGTAAACCGGCGGTATTATCTAAAAGAAGCGCTAATTGATCACTGTTCAAAATGAATGGTGGTTGGTGACTATTAATGAAAGTTTTGGCTGGTTCTACCATGGATGATATGGATAGACTTGTGTGACTTTCCCCAGGTATACTCGTTCTTGGCTTCTTTCGATTTTTTGGTTTTGGTGTTACAAACGGATTTTGTTCAGGAGCAGTATCAGTTTCTGGAGAGACAACTTCATTTATAGAGCGCTTAGAATGCGAATCTTTTTTTGTACTCGTTTCTGTATTCATGCTATCTTGTTTTGATTTAGTAGATTGTGGAAGAGTGCTTTGGTTTGATTGTGATGGGGTAGAAGCTTGGTTGGGTGATGTTGTTAGAGGTTGTGCCGTGATATTAATAGATGGACCCATTGAAGTTATATTTCGTAGGCGCGAAGTGGCTGGAGTGGTAGTGTTAGCAGTAACTGTTGACTTAGGAGAAGCTTGGGGTAATATCTGTGGGTCTGCGGATTCAGTGCAGGCAGCTGCTATGTGCCCGGGTTTTTTACATTTAAAACATACGTTTCCGTCTTGAGAAATGAATATGGTGTAGTTAGTGTTTTCACATGCTATAGTTATGGAACTTGGGATGTTTAAGCTATGAGGGGTAACGTATACTTGTCGTCTAAAGCTTAAGATGTGACTATACTCTGGAAGACTTGCTCCAATTCTCAGAAAGGTTATTGGAGATACAAGATTTAAACCAATTTTGAGTAATTCTTGTTCGAGAAGGGTGTGTGGGATGGTGGGACATACATTTGAAAGAACAATTCGTTCTGCAGGTGTAATAAGACGCCTGGCCTTTATAATTTCTCCTCGGATAAGAATTTGGCCGTGGTTAGTTAGGAACTGTTCAAGTATGCTTTTGCTGGACAGGTACATGCATACTCGGTTGTTGGAAAGACGAGAGGCAAAAATAATGTTTTTTGGTTCAATTAGATTGCCAAGAGGTATTAGGTATTCCTGGAGCGGAGTATTGTCTATTGCACTAAATACTATTGCTTGCTCTTTTGAAGGGAATTTGAATTGATTGGTGACAGCTGAATAGCTTTTTTGAGAAGTCGTTTGATTTTTCGATGGAACATGATAAGCTTGTTGTGAATTACTCATTCTTGGGTTAGAAACATCTATTTCAGAAGAGCAGAGAGCACCAGCAGAACTGAGTGCGACCCTGTCCTCTGCTGTGAACTGGAAATCCAGTTCTTATCGCTTATCGGTTCAACCTTGATAAGATATTTATCTGTTGTTTTATTAATTGTATTTGGTAAAATTCTACTTATTTGGAGTAATTAATCAAAAAGAAATAATATCTTTGATCACTTACTGTCTTTGGTAATCTTATATGTAACTTTTCACAAATTAAACTTAAACTATTTCTTAACACTTTTTGTAAGAAGTGGGACCCAACTAAAACGCTGTTTACTTGTGCCATATTACTCTTCCCAACCAACGTCACAAGTCCGATTCACACCACTCAACAAAAAAGTACCCACCCTCGATGCTTACAGTTTATATTATCTCTGGTATGAGTACAGTGTAAACTGTTCTTCGTTATTTCAGTTTGGAAGGCGTGGCATAGTAGGATTACGTCAGCCAGTCACTGATCACGCGTCCTTGAATTCCATCTTTTGAGCGTCTCGGGTATAGTTGTAAATATTTTAAATTAAAAAAATCAAGATGTGGCTCTACAGGTGTAATTAGGGTGGAAAATCAGAGATTTCTTTACCACTTTGAAGTATTTTTTGACCGAACATGCTTGTGATCATTGAAAATCACTTACAATCATTTGTAATCACTTGCAATTACTTGTAATCACTTAAAATCACTTACAACTACGCTTTGAAGTACACTGTCATAGAAAAGTGTAAAATAAAACAATTGTTTATATTTTATTATATTTATAATCACAAAACAAACCTTAAAATTAATTAACAAAAATAAAAATTTAAATTAATCAACAATTTTAACAAAATAATTTCCAGAACTTTCCAAATTATAATCGCCATGTTTAATATTGCAATGTTTTTTAATATCAAATGGACGTTTTGTATAATAATTACAAAAAAGACATTTAAAATTCTTCTTCTTACCACATTCTTGCCTTTTATGATAATGCAACGACTTTTTGGTTGAATATTTTTTAAGACACAAATCGCAGGTGAAACCTTAAATAAAACAACAATTAGAAATTTTATTAAAAATTGTTTAATTAATTAATTAATTAATTAATTAATTAATTATTTAAATTTGTTGTCATAAGTAATTATATAAATACAAAGGTAATAATAGTTTAATACTATTATAACGTTTTACAGAGTCTTTGAAAATCAAAGAACATATAGACCGTTAACTAAGAACCAACAACTACTTCCCTGGCTATATGCCACGACGGACATTGAATTACAGTTCAAAGTTAAACGGGGTTAGTATATCTGCAACTATACACGCCCCAACTGAAGAAAAAGATGACGTAAGTAAGGAAGCCTTCTATGATGAATTGGAAAGAACTTTACACAGAATACCCGAACAAGACATGGTAATAATGCTGGGAGACTTCAACGCTAAGGTAGGAAGAGAGGAGGCCTTTAGACCAGTAATTGGCAAGCATAGCCTACACGAGTACTGCAACGATAACGGAATCCGAACACAAGAACATTCATAAACAATCCTGGATATCTAACGATGGAGTGACAAAGAACCAAATTGACCATGTCTTAATTAATGCAAGATACAGCAGTAATATAATCGACGTAAGAAGCCTCAGGGGTGTGGATTCAGATAGCGACCATTTTCTGGTTAGAGCTAAAGTACGAGCAAGAATATCTAGCCAAAAGTATAACAACACAGGCCAGCCTCCTACATGGAATACTGAAGCATTCAAAGAGGACAGCAAGAAACAAGAATATCAGAGGAGTCTAACAGCGCACCTTGAGTCAACATCCAGACAGGAGGATGTAGAGACAACATGGGAGAACATTAAGAGGGCATTAATGGCAAGTACGCAAACGACAGTGGGAAAGAAAAAGACTGGAAGGAGGAACTCTTGGTTCGACATGGAGTGTGAAGAGAAGATAAAGGCAAGAAACAAGGCCCGACTGGAGATGCTGCAAAACCCAAACGAACACAATAGGGAGAAATACACAGACAAACAAGGAAAACAGCACGGACAACATTTACAGCAAAGAAAAGAAAACACGAACAAAAAATGCTAGAGGACCTGGAAGCAAGTAGAACACGTAACCAAACGAGGAAATTTTTTCAAGAAGTGAGAAGCATTAAAGGAGGTTTCAGACCGAGAACTGACATGTTTCTTAAAACAGATAACGGAAAATTAGTGACAGATAATAGCGAGGTGATGGAGGTGTGGAGAAGTTATTTCGACCAATTACTAAACGCACAGCAGGACCAAGAGAGAGATATGGTCACCTACTATACCGCAGATCCACTGGTCGAAGAGCCCACTATTGAGGAGGTAACGAAGGCGATCAGCAGGTTGAAAAATAACAAAGCTCCGGGTAACGACACAATATCAGCAGAGTGTCTCAAATATGGAGGAGAAACTTTTCTCAAACACTTCCACACCCTCATACTCCAGATTTGGAAAAATGAAAAAATACCAAGTAGTTGGAAAGAGAGTGTCATCGTGCCCATACACAAAAAGGGCGACAAACTACAGTGCTCCAACTATCGGGGAATATCATTGATAAATACTGGATATAAGGTCTGGTCCCTATTACTACTCGAAAGATTAACTCCCTATGTAGAACATCTGCTAGGTGACTACCAATGTGGGTTCAGAAGAAGCCGATCGACCGTTGATCAGATCTTTACAATCCGTCAGTTGATGGAGAAGAGCTGGGAATACGATAAAGCCCTACATCAACTTTTTATCGACTTTAAACAAGCGTATGACAACGTCCTGAGAGTGGAGTTGTGGAATGCTATGATAGAACTAGGAATTCCGAATAAACTTTTCAGTTTGACAAAGATCAGCATGGAAGGCTCCGCAAGTGCAGTACAAATCGGAGGGAAGCTTTCAACCTTTTTCACTATAAATAATGGCTTAAAACAGGGAGACGCCATCTCCCCACTCCTTTTTAATATAGTTTTAGAGAAGGTAGTGAGGGAGGCAAAAATGGAGACTCTTCTTTTTAGAAATCTGGGCCCACGTCTCATATTGGCCTATGCAGATGACATAGACATCATTGGAAACACAACTGTGAACGTCAAAGAAGAATTTCTAAAAATAGAATCTGCAGCGAAAATTGTAGGCCTAAAAATAAATGAGAGTAAAACCAAGTACATGACCACATCAAGAACGGAGCGTAGGGATCGAATAGGACAAAATGTGACGATGGACCAATATAACTTCGAAAGAGTCCATGAATTTAAATATCTAGGTGCCACTATCACGTCAGACAATAACATGACCAAGGAAATTAACATTAGAATACAAAGTGCCAATCGCTGCTGTTTTGCATTACAGAAAATAATAAAATCCAAAAATGTATCTCGGACGACTAAAATAAGAATATACCACTCCATTGTAAGACCGATTATGACGTACGCTTGTGAGACCTGGACCATGACGAAACAGAACGAAAACAGATTGAGGATTGCAGAGAGGAAAATCCTACAGAGTATATACGGACCTACACGGGATGAAACTACGCAACAGTATCGTAGTAGAAAAAACAGGGAAATACAAGAACTATATGACCAACCGGACATTGTAAAAATAATTAAAGCGGAAAGACTGAGATGGGCCGGCCATGTCAAAAGACAGGAGGATGGAAGAGCTGTGAAATTAGTATGGGAGCAGGCCCCGACCGGTAGAAGACCATTAGGAAGACCACGGCTACGGTGGAGAGACAACATAGCATCAGATCTTAAAGCTCTGAATATCACGGAAGCAGAAGAGCTAATGATGGATAGAGTCTTATGGAGGGGAATTGTTGAGTCAGCCAAGACCAATCCTGGGTTGTAAGAGCTACAGAGAGAGAGAGAGAGAGTATATCTGCAAGATAGAACTAACCATTTTAGTTTGCAAATCGTAAGGATATCACTTGTAGACCGGTTTCGGCGTATTGCGCCTCCTCAGTACAAGGAAGATATCCGTCCAGAAGCTCTAAGACTGGAGATATACTCATTCAGTTTTTAAATTTTTTATCTCTATACTATTATATGTATGCTGTGATGTTGTTGTATTTTTTTTGTACAAATTTGCATCTTTATTAAAAAAATAATCTTTTTTGTACATTTTTTGTATTTAGAAGACCTAATATAATACATTTAAGGGTTTAGTAAATATTGTACATTAATATCCAATTTATGTCGTTGACTATTTTCAATGTGTTTTTTACTGATACAATGATTTGCTAAGGTATCTTTTCGATAAGTTTTGTAGTCGCAAATTTCACAGTGAAAACTTGGATTTTTCTGACATTGTGTTTTAGTATGACGTTGACAGTGCCCTTTGTTTTTATACGATTTTCTACAGATGCCACAACTGTATCGACCATTTTCTTCGTGAATTATTAAACCTTAAAAAAGTTATTGTAAATATAAAATTAGTCACTATAGAAAAAATCTATATATTTAAAGTCCATGTGTTTGGAGTTGGCAGCTAAGAAAAGTCATTAAATCGTAAAATGTTGTAAACAAGACCCTAAGTTAGTAGCGCACGTACTTATTTATATCGGTATTAAGAAATTTCTTTTAATCATCATATTTTAATCTTCTTGTTTTTCGATTTTAACAAGAATAATTGTGGTCGTTAGAGGTGTTAAGGGATTAAGGTAACCCTATGTGTATAATTGCAAAAACAGGTACGTTATTAGTCTATAAATTGAGGATTTGTTTTAATTTTTATTTTTATTTGACTTATGTTTTAAAAAAACTTCGGTTCTACGGTCATGGGATCTATTCAGCTACCTGTGGTTGCTTTTCTTGATATAGAAGGAGCGTTCGACAACACTAGTACTCGCTCTATTGTGTCAAAGCTGGTATCAAGGAATGTGGAAAACACTGTGGTGAGGTGGATAGGCAACATGCTCGAAAGTAGGAGAGCGCAAGCATCTCTGTGTGGAACGGTAAAGGAGGTCAAAGCACAAAGAGGGTGTCCACAGGGTGGCGTCCTGTCACCGAATCTGTGGAATCTAGTGGTTAATGACCTCCTTTCTGAGCTCAATGCACAGGGAATGTACGCTCAAGGATATGCTGACGACATTGTTGTCCTAATAAGAGAAAAATTTATGAACACATGCCTAGAACTCATGCAGAGGGCATTGTTCATAGTGGAAAGGTGGTGTAACCAGGAGGGTCTGAGGGTCAATCCAATGAAGACTGTAATGGTACCATTTACAAGGAAGAGAAATGTTGATATCGCTAGGGTACCAACTCTCTTCGGTAACCAGATCCAGGTTAAGAGAGAGTTCAAGTACCTAGGAATAAGACTAGACGATAAGCTCACCTGGAACAGCCATTTGGCACATATAACGCAACGCTCTCAGACCACACTTATGATGATGAGACGGGCCGTTCGGAAGACATGGGGTCTGAGCCCACAAATGACTAAGTGGCTATACACTAGGGTTGCAAGACCGATCATGGTGTATGGCTCGATAGTCTGGTGGACCAAGGTGATGCAAACTACCGCTGTAAAGAGACTACAAAAGATCCAGCGAGTAGCGTGTCTTGGCATCACAGGAGCCATGAGAGGTACTCCAACTGCAACCCTGGAAGTAGTGCTAAACCTCCCACCTCTCGACATTATTGTGAAAGGGGAGGCAAGGATGGCAGCCTACAGAATGGGTTGCAGTGGCAACTGGAAGTATAACGCCGCCAGTGGGCATACAAGGATTGTGGACACTGTACAGATGGACACCTTGGAAATGCTACCAGACAGGATGGTGAAGATCACAGATCTAAAAAAGCCATACAATGTCAATATTATTGACAAGGCTGCCTGGGAGAAAGGTGAACCTGAATATATGAAAAGGGGGATCACTTGGTATACGGATGGCTCGAAGAAGCCAACAGGCACTGGGGCGGGAATATATGGAGTCAGACCCAAGGCGCAGTTTTGCGTAAGCCTGGGTAAGCTGGCTACTGTTTTCCAGGCTGAAGTTGTTGCCCTATCAGAGTGTGCAAGAGTGTGTTTGGAGCGTGGTATGACAGACCACACCATATACATAAACTCGGATAGTAGAGCAGCGCTAATGGCACTTGACAGTTTTGACTTTACCTCTAAAGCAGTATGGGACTGTCATCAGGCCATGAAAACCCTGGGAGAGTACAACAAGGTTATCCTTAGTTGGGTTCCGGGGCACAAAGGTATAGCTGGCAATGAGGGAGCAGACAAGTGGGCAAACAAAGGAGCTGAAAGCCCGCTCATTGGCCCAGAGCCGACGTGTGGTATTGCTTACAACACAGCATGCAGAGCTGTTCGCCAGTGGATGGGCATAGAACATCGAAAGAGGTGGGAAAGAACAGAAGGTCAAATACAGTCAAAGAGAATGCTGCAGACACCTACTGGTGCTATAGCGGCAGATGCCCTTGGGCTGAGGAGGAAGACCCTGCGGAAAGTGGTTGGCTTCATCAGCGGCCACTGGGTATTTCGCGGACACCTACATAAGATGGGAATTCAAGTTGAAAACCTCCTATGTAGAAAATGCGGTGAGGAGGAGGAAACAGCCTTCCACGTGATATTCATGTGCCCAGCCCTGCAAGGTCTGCGTGTGAGATCCCTTGGCCTACCGGCTGGAGATCAAAGGGAAGAACGGGCAACCATAGTCAAAAGAATCTCTTGGTTCATTAAGAACCTGGGATTTGACGAAGAATGAGGACCTGTGAATGAGGGTGCACAATAAGCTGTACTAGCTGCGATGCAATCCCATGGACTACCTCTAAGCCTGGCCCTCTTAAAAAAAAAAACAATATTATCTAGGGTTTCTATTGTGTTTTGGTTAGTTAATCCCTAATTACAGGATGGACTCTTTGAAAAATAACAACTATGACTATGTTTCAATAGAAATGTATACTACTTTTAGTTATTTTTCATGAACCACCCTTGCTTGGACTTTAAAGGATTTGTATTTATAATGAATTCACTGTGCTACCAACTGCAAACAAATAGACTTTAATATTAAAGCTTACGAAAGTGGGTTACTGTTCTTATCGCCTATTGGTATCTCTGAGGGTTTATTGACTTTAAAATATCTTCAAGCGCACTTAAGTGTAGGTTTTGAATGGGAAAAATTGTTTTCGACCCAAAAAATACAATTTTTCATGTGTAACTGTCAGTTTTTACTATAAACGTTAGGTTTTGCACAAGAAAATATCAATTTTCAGCAAAACTCGACATTTTTCCACTAAAACTGAGTTGAAATTTGACGTATGTCTTTGTTGACATTAAACTTAATCCTGTATTGACATTTAATGTTTAATTGTGTTTACATTTGACGTATTACTGTCTTGATATTTGACGTATATGTATGGTGACATTCAACGTATTACTGTGTTGATATTTAAAGTATAGGTAACTGAGTTGACGTTTGACCTATAATTGTGTTGAAATTTGATGTATAACTGCGTTCACATTTGACGTATAACAGTGTTAAAATTTGACGTATAACAGTGTTGACATTTAACGCATTACTGTATTGACATTTGACGTACAACTGTGTTGACATTTGACATATAACTGAGTTGACATTTGACGTATAACTGACGCTAACCCAATAAGCTGCAGTAAATTTAAACTGGATTAAGCAAAACAATAGATAAATAAGCAAATAAAACGACATTTATTTCCTAAAAAACAAACAATACATAACGAAATTTCAATGTTTTTGTTTCAAGTGTAAATTGAGTGTTAATTCGTCTATAAATCGAGCACTACATATTGAACATCCAAATTTAAAAGAAACTGGACATTCTGAATGAACATGTCGGACTACACTTCTTCTATGCAAATATCTTGCTCCACATGAACTGCAATAAAAAAATCCATTTCTTATACCAAATCCTAAAAAAAATATAAATTAATACCAAATACATAACAACAAAACACTGTTAGGATACTTTCCAGGAGTAAAACAACCTTATCTATATACATAAAAAATCTATCAATTACTATGTTGACATTTGACGTATTAGTGTGTTGACATTTGACGTATTACTAGATTGAGATTTAACCTATAACTGTGTTTATATTTGACGTATTACTCGATTGACTTTCGACGTATTCCTCGATTGACATTTGACGTATTACTGTGTTGACATTTAATGTATCATATTTCAAAATGACAACTTTTAGTATTGTGTTTCTATGACAGGTAACGTAACTTATACAAAACTAATAAATACATCAAATGTTGACAAGTGACATATACGTTAATGTCATACCTGACAGACGTCATAAAAGTAAATATTTAGACATTTGACGTATTGCTTTGTTGACATTGTACGTAAAAAGGCGATTTCTTATACTAAAATAGGGTACCAATAACACAATCTTATCTAAATCTGTACAATATATTTACAAAAAAAGTTTAGCATCTTATATTAGGACATCGGTTTTTAACCAAATGTATTTTTAAATCCGATGGATATTTAAATTTTTTTAAGCAGCCAGGACAAGGAAGAGTTGGCTGTTGTCCACATTCGTACTTTAAATGCCTTTTTAAAGACTGATTGTGTTTGTATGTCGATCCACATTGAAAACAAACGTGTCTTTCAACTAAAATAAAAAAACTAGTAAATAATAATATAAAATAAACAAAATAAACAGTTTTAGTGAAGGAAATGTCAAAGTAATGACAAGTAACGTAATTCACAGGTGTCATATCTGACAGATGACATTTGACTTACCTAGACGTTAATATTGTAACAGGATAACCGTAAAGGAAGGGACCTTAATTTAAAAGATTGTTATTGACAGCTGATTTTTAGAAGTTTCTAAAAATCAACTGACCATTTTAAATAATGTTTCTAGAAAATTCTAGAAACTTCTAAAGACACTGACTAGATTAAATAAAGTTGTATATAAGGGGATGCATGGGCAGTTAACGTCAGTTCAAGTTCAAGTATTCACAAGAGTTCTTTGTATTGTCAAGTAGTTAGACGTTATCCAGCAGAGTTCAGTGTATCTTAACAATTTTGTAAATAAAATTGTGTAAAAAGCCCCCTTAAGTGTTTCAAATTGGTGTCAGGTGTGGGGTGAAGATACAAGAATGCCTGGAAAGAAAATAAATGAACTATTGGTGGCTGAGCTCAGAAAAGAGCTCGAAGAATTGAAGTTGGAAACTACTGGGACCAAATCCGTATTGTTGAGTAGGCTCCGTGAATACTACCTAGCTAATAATTTAGACCCTGACGCTGTGGAGTTTGAAGACCCAAATCAAAAAGCGAATTCTGAAATAGCCCAACAACTGGCCCAATTATCCAGTCAGATTAAGAGCCAGCGCAAAGATATGTCCCAGCTGTCGCAACGAATGACTAGCCAACAAGAAGAACAAACTCAACAACTTTCCCGGCTGCAAGAGGAGCTATCAGGACGAATGACGAACCAACAAGAGGAGCTATCCAGTCAGATGAAGAGCCAGCAAGAGGAGCTATCCAGTCAGATGAAGAGCCAGCGTGAAGATATGTCCCAGCTGTCACAACGAATGACGAACCAACAAGAAGTGCTATCCAGTCAGATGAAGAGCCAACAAGAGGAGCTATCACAATGGATGTCTACCCTATCAGATGAGTTATCCAGTTCGTTCTCCCAGCAAATATCACATCTTCGTGACGAGCAAAATCAGCAAGTAGCCAACTTGCATCAGCAAGTAGACAACTTGAATAAGCAAGTGGACAACATGAATCAGCAAGTGACCAACATGCGAGACGAGCAAAATCAGCAAGTTGCCAACTTGCGAGACGAGATCAACCAGCAAATGCAGTCCGAAATAAGAAAGCTTCAACAAGAACTGGCAGCTTGTCGCCGAAACCAAATCATCCACCACGGCGACGGAAATGCAGAAAGGAGGGAAACCGGCCACGTAGACGTCGAACGACGAGGAAACGGAGAGGCGGCCCAGGTACGGATGACGATAAAACCCCCGACCTTCGACGGGATGACTTCCTGGTCAAATTACCTGAAACAATTTGACGCAGTGGCCAGAGCGAATGGATGGTCACCCCAAAAGAAGGCATTGTTCCTAACCATGGCTCTGCGAGGCGAGGCTTTAGACGTCCTGCATGTATTGACACCGGATGAGGTTGACAATTTTGAGCTATTGGTAAATCGTCTAGAGATGCGTTATGGTCAAAGTCATCTACAACCGGTATACCGAGTGCAGTTGAAAAGCTGGAAGCAGAAAAATAAAGAAACTATCCAAGAGTTCAAAGCTGAAGTGGAAAAAATGGTACGGTTTGCGTATCCAAATGCAGCGGAAGATTTTCTGGAGTGCCTGGCGATCCAAACCTTTACCGATGGTCTTCGAGACGCCGAATTGCAATGGGCTGTACGGTTGGCGAGGCCGAGATCTCTTGTAAACGCCTTGACCATTGCCCTGGAGTTCGATAAGGCGACGGAGGCCTTACATGCAGCTGCTCGACTAATGGAAGACACTGGTAACTTCGACCATGCCGTTTATGCCGTCAGAGAAGACGAAGCGGTAGTGGAGAGGTTAATGAAGTTTTCTTCAAAAAGAAGGCGCCCAGTGAGGTGCTGGAACTGCGGAGAACTAGGCCACATAAGAAATACTTGCCCCCATTGTACCCGAGTGAAGCAGAACGAGGAAAAACTTGCCTTAGTTAAGGTTGTACCAGAAGACGAGAGCTCTATGCTGGAGGAGCAACAAGAAAACGATCCCGTTCTGAGAAAGATTCGGGAGTGGAAGAGAATGGACCGACGTCCGCTGTGGAGAGAGATATCCTCATCCTCTCCTGCTTTAAAAGCATACTGGTCCCAATGGAACTCTTTAGCTTTGGACGGTGGGCTCGTTAAAAGACTTGTAGAAAATTCCGAGGGCACAGAAACAAGGAAACAAATAGTGGTCCCAAGAAATGCTGTACCGGAAATTTTAAAACAGATGCATAATGATAGTTCTGGAGGACATCTGGGTATCACGAAAACGCTGCAAAAGATCCGAGATAGATTTTACTGGGTAAATTGCACTAATGATGTTAAAGATTGGTGTCGTAAATGCACTACATGTGCTGCCAGTAACGGTCCGCACCGAAAACCGAAGGCGGAAATGCAGCAATACCTGGTTGGAAGTCCTTTTGAAAGAATCGCGGTAGATGTATTGGGGCCACTTCCACAGACCGATGAAGGAAACAAATACATCTTTGTTGTAATGTACTACTTCACTAAATGGGTTGAAGCATATGCAGTTCCCAATCAGGAAGCCACCACTTTAGCAGATATATTGGTTGAAGAATTCGTAAGCCGATTTGGGGTACCACTAGAATTACATTCAGACCAAGGAAGAAATTCTGAGAGCAAGCTGTTTCAAGAAGTTTGCCAAAGATTAGGCATCCACAAAACGAGAACCACAGCGATGCACCCTCAGTCTGATGGAATGGTGGAACGAATGAACCGGACTATAACCAACTATCTGTCAAAAGTGGTGTCAGATTGTCAGAGGGATTGGGATCGACATATTCCACTATTTCTAATGGCAATTCGATCGGCCATCAACGAATCAACTGGCCAAACGCCTGCGAAGGTCCTGTTCGGTAGAGAAATGAGGCTACCATGTGACTTGGTGTTTGGTTGTAAACCTGGTGAAGAAATGGCACGTGAACAATATGTCGCCGCCCTTCAGAATCGAATGGAGAATATACACAACCTGGTGCGTGGAAAACTACAATTATGTAGTGATCGGATGAAGAGGTACTATGACACACGGACAATGGAAAAGAGTTACCAAGTTGGAGATTTAGTCTGGCTCTATAACCCCCGACGGCGTCGAGGTATTTGTCCCAAATTACAAAAGAACTGGGAAGGTCCTGACACCATCAAGAAGAAGATTAACGATGTCATTTATCGGATCGTGAAAATTCCCAGAGGGAAACCCGTCGTGGTCCATCATGATCGTTTGGCGCCTTACCAGGGAAACCACAGTGGAGATGCGCAGCAACTCCAAGAAGATGGTTTGGCTGGCTCAGGGAGTGTGCGGGATTCCGATGTAGGAAATAACATTCCAGGAGGACGATTTTAAATAATGTTTCTAGAAAATTCTAGAAACTTCTAAAGACACTGACTAGATTAAATAAAGTTGTATATAAGGGGATGCATGGGCAGTTAACGTCAGTTCAAGTTCAAGTATTCACAAGAGTTCATTGTATTGGTAAGTAGCTAGACGTTATCCAGCAGAGTTCAGTGTATCTTAACAATTTTGTAAATAAAATTGTGTAAAAAGCCCCCATAAGTGTTTCAATATAAAAGAAAACATAGTTCCTTTTATACGCAAATTGACTACACATTGATGTCAAAGGTAATAATAGTTTAATACTATTATAACGTTTTACAGACTCTTTGAAAATCAAAGAACATCTAGACCGTTTACTAAGAACAAACAACTACTTCCCTGGCTATATGCCACGACGGACATTGATTTACAGTTTAAAGTTAAATGGGGTTAGTATATCTGCAAGATAGAACTAACCATTTTAGTTTGCAATTCGTAAGGATATCACTTGTAGACCGGTTTCGGCGTATTGCGCCTCATCAGTACAAGGAAGATATCCGTCCAGAAGCTCTAAGAGCATCTAGACTGGAGATATGTCTGAAATCACACAAATACATTAAAAATGCGATAATAGCGACATCTCCATAACTAATCACAAACTTTGATTTTCAAAGACTCTGTAAAACGTTATAATAGTATTAAACTATTATTACCTTTGACATATATTTGATAAACGTTTTACTGAAATGACAATTGATTAGCAGGAAACTGTAAATCAAGTAGTTGACTACACATTATTGTAGTTATAATAAAAGTGACGTAAATGACAGATGTCAGTCAGTTAGTGACTGGCATTGCTATATAATATAAACGACCGATGATTTTTAACGACAGATGACATATTTGACAGATGTCAAAAAAGAAGAAAAAGAAAATTAAAGAAAAAAATAATAAAAAAACAAGTAAATAAATTAATTATATATTTAACTAATCAGTACGTTAACAAGTTGTCAATTTATCTATAGTCGCTTTGTATAAAATAAAATACATTTTATAACAAGTTGTTACAAGTAAATATGTATATACTTTGTACGTTTACAGTACCTATTTTTCAGTATCAAACAAACAAACTCAATTTTAGTAAAATCCCAAAAACAAAACTTAAACTACACTCTTAATATACAAAAAAAGTTAATCTAAGCCAATACCATTACACCGCCCTTGTCAATGGACCCGTCAGTTGCAACTTTCAGTTGCACTTGTCAATGCACCTGTCAGTTGTCAACCCATCAGTGGTTGGTGCCATGACAAAAACAAGTTGTATTTTGATGACAGGTAAAACTGACAGGTGACACTGATAGGTGCAACTGACAGGTCTATTGACAGGTGTGGTGTTATGATAGCGGCTTAGATTAACTACTTACAAAAAAACATAATAATTTGGTATCAATATAGACTTATTTATAAACTTAAACTCAAATTTCTGATAAAAACCTTATTAATTTCATTTAAAAAAATTTTGTAATAAAAAAATTAAAAATAATACTACAATCTCGATAATTTTTTTACTTTTCAATATCTTCTAGCACAACTATAATAGTCGTCCTTTAAAATATATTAAAATAAAAAAAAAATCAACACTATCTTACTGAATTTGAATTTGTATCAGTTTTAATAAACTTTGGTTGAAAATATTGATGTTTTCTCGACATATGAACCAAAAGTTGTTGTTTTCGTTTAAATGACGAAGGACAAAACGAGCAAAAGAATCGTTTTTCTCTTCCACAATCTTGATAAAAATGAGAATTCATACTATTTGCATTTTTGTATAGTTTATCACATTTCGGACATGCTACTGGACCTAAAAATTAACTTAAATAAGAACCAATTACTTTATTTTTATTTAAAAAAATATAAAATAAACTTTATTTACATTTCAACACGTTGAACGCCAGGTAAGAAAAGGAGGTTTATTTTAAGTTTTATTTTTAAATATTTCTATTAAACACGTTGGGCGCCAAGGTAAGTAAAGTCTACGTCCACACGTTGGGCGCCACATAAAAGGAGACGATGTACTTTAAACTATATTCTTGAATTGTAAAAATTTATTATACATTATCATTTAAAATATAATTTGTATATAATTAATTTTTATGAAATCTATGATAATAGAACCCGTGCACATGTTCCATATGTGCTTTAAGTGTACATTTTTGTGTGAAAGCTTTAGCGCAAAATTTGCATTCGAATTGAGGTCCTTTTCCACACTCGTATCTTGCATGGCGAATTAAATTACATTTATATTTGTAAAATCTGAAGCATTGAGTACACTGAAACTCACCTAAAAAAAATTTAAAAACATTAATAAATTTCTTCTGATTACAGAAAATTGTTTAAAGCATTTTATGCGAATTACAAATATGGTAAGAAAAATGCACTTTTCCCCATTCTGTCATTACACAATCATCACTTTGTACCACTTTTTACTCACAAAAAAGCTTGTACCCCGCCTCACTGCTTCCAAATTTAGTCACTAGATCTCGCTATCGTTGACATTGTTTGTTTAAGTAGATAATAAATGGGTAGGAATGCACCATATTTGAATTTTCAACATTTTCTGTCACTTTTGCTGTCAACTGTCATTTTTGTAAATTTTTTTTCGCTGTTCTTTATGAAGTACAGGACGCTAGTATCTACATTGATGACAGTTGACAGGAAGCGCTCTCAATCCTGTCAAATACTTAGTTCTAAAATTAATGACAGTTTACAAAGAGTGCCCTCTACCTTATGAAAATTTTAAAAAAGAAGAAGTAGCTGTTTGGATCAAACGTCAAACGCCAGAAATTGGCAGCAACGTGAAGTTGGTAACACTGTGATGTTTGACAGCTATCATAAATTGACAGTAGTGTGTAAAGTTTAGAGCTTAACAAAATCTTCTCTTAGATTCTAAGCTTCTAAAAAGAAAAACAATATTAAGTAAACTATTTTGTTTATATTAACGTTTTCTATTCAGTACAAAAATATAATATATAATACTATAATATTTCTACGATGTCTGATTGAATTCTAATGTATATAAATTGCTCCAATTTTGACTATCTGTTTGTATTTCCAATAAACACTGATTATTTAATCCACAAATATATTTTTGATGTCGTTTAAGATTATCTAATCTGGTAAAAGTTTTATTGCAATTTAAACAAAGAAGATGACCTTTACCTGTTTGACGTTTCTGACGAGGACGAACTAAAACAACAAAAAAAAACATTTTTCCTAATGTATCATTTTATTAACTGATAAATGATCTAAAACATATCCACACCTGTTAGTTCTTGTAGGAAACGATATGAAAAAGAACCTCTGAAAACAGTAAAAAATAATAGGAAGAATTATATACACAGAGAGTGACTGTTCACTAAACGTTTCGTGAATATGTTCACTGCAATTTCGCGCGAATGTTCACTGCAATATCAAGAGTATGATCACTGCAATATCGCGAGTATGTTTACTATACGTTTCTTGTAAATATTCACTGCACGTTTCATGCGTATGTTCACTGCAATTTCGCGCGAATGTTCACTGCAATATCAAAAGTATGATCACTGCAATATCACGCGTATGTTCACTGTAGGTTTCTTACAAATATTTACTGCACGTTTTATGGGTATGTTCACTGCAATTTCATGAGTATGATCACTGCAATATCGCGCGTATGTTCACTATACGTTTCTTGTAAATATTCACTGCACGTTTCATGCGTATGTTCACTGCAATTCCGCGCGAATGTTCATTGCAATATCTAGGATATGATCACTGCTATATCACGCGTATGTTCACTGTACGTTTCTTACAAATATTTACTGCACGTTTTATGCGTATGTTAACTGCAATATCGCGCGAATGTTTACTGCAATTTTGGGCTTATGTTTACTGCACGTTTCGCTCTTAGTTTTACTGGTATTTTGCTCGTATATTCACTGTATGTTTAGTGCATGTTTCGTGCGTATGTTTACTGTAAATTCTCGCGTATGTTCACTGCAATATCGCACGTATGTTCAGAGCACGTTTCATGCGTATGTGCAGTGAAAATTCACTGCAATTTCGCGCGTATGATCACTGCAATATCACGCGTATATTCACTATACGTTTCGTGTAAATATTCACTGTACGTTTCTTACAAATATTTATGCGTATGTTCACTGCAATATCGCGCGAATGTTTACTGCAATTTTGGGCGTATGTTTACTGCACGTTTCGCACTTAGTTTTACTGGTATTTTTCACCGTATGTTTAGTGCATGTTTCGTGCGTATGTTCACTGTAAATTCTCGCGTATGTTCACTGCAATATTGCACGTATGTTCAGAGCACGTTTCATGCGTATGTGCAGTGAAAATTCACTGCAATTTCGCGCGTATGATCACTGCAATATCACGCGTATATTCACTATACGTTTCGTGTAAATATTCACTGTACGTTTCTTACAAATATTTATGCGTATGTTCACTGCCATATCGCACGAATGTTTACTGCAATTTTGGGCTTATGTTTACTGCACGTTTCGCACTTCGTTTTACTGGTATTTTGCTCGTATATTCACTGTATGTTTAGTGCATGTTTCGTGCGTATGTTCACTGTAAATTCTCGCGTATGTTCACTGCAATATCGCACGTATGTTCAGAGCACGTTTCATGCGTATGTGCAGTGAAAATTCACTGCAATTTCGCGCGTATGATCACTGCAATATCACGCGTATATTCACTATACGTTTCGTGTTAATATTCACTGTACGTTTGTTACAAATATTTATGCGTATGTTCACTGCAATATCGCGCGAATGTTTACTGCAATTTTGGGATTATGTTTACTTCACGTTTCGCACTAAGTTTTACTAGTATTTTGCTCGTATATTTACTGTATGTTTAGTGCATGTTTCGTGCGTATGTTCATTATAAATTCTCGCGTATGTTCACTGCAATATCGCACGTATGTTCAGAGCACGTTTCATGCGTATGTGCAATGAAAATTCACTGCAATTTCGCGCGTATGATCACTGCAATATCACGAGTATATTCACTATACGTTTCGTGTAAATATTCACTGTACGTTTCTTACAAATATTTATGCGTATGTTCACTGCAATATCGCGCGAATGTTTACTGCAATTTTGGGCTTATGTTCACTGCACGTATCGCACTTAGTTTTACTGGTATTTTGCTCGTATATTCACTGTATGTTTAGTGCATGTTTCGTGCGTATGTTCACTGTAAATTCTCGCGTATGTTCACTGCAATATCGCACGTATGTTCAGAGCACGTTTCATGCGTATGTGCAGTGAAAATTCACTGCAATTTCGCGCGTATGATCACTGCAATATCACGCGTATATTCACTATACTTTTCGTGTAAATATTCACTGTACGTTTCTTACAAATATTTATGCGTATGTTCACTGCAGTATCGCGCGAATGTTTACTGCAATTTTGGGCGTATGTTTACTGCACGTTTCGCACTTAGTTTTACTGGTATTTTGCTCGTATATTCACTGTATGTTTAGTGCATGTTTCGTGCGTATGTTCACTGTAAATTCTCGCGTATGTTCACTGCAATATCGCACGTATGTTCAGAGCACGTTTCATGCGTATGTGCAGTGAAGATTCACTGCAATTTCGCGCGTATGATCACTGCAATATCACGCGTATATTCACTATACGTTTCGTTTAAATATTCACTGTACGTTTCTTACAAATATTTATGCGTATCTTCACTGCAATATCGGGCGAATGTTTACTGCAATTTTGGGCTTATGTTTACTGCACGTTTCGCACTTAGTTTTACTGGTACTTTTCACCGTATGTTTAGTGCATGTTTCGTGCGTATGTTCACAGTAAATTCTCGAGTATGTTCACTGCAATATCGCGCGTATGTTCAGAGCACGTTCCATGCGTATGTGCAGTGAAAATTTACTGCAATTTCGCGCGTATGATCACTGCAATATCACGCGTATATTCACTATACGTTTCGTGTAAATATTCACTGTACGTTTCTTACAAATATTTATGCGTATGTTCACTGCAATATCGCACGAATGTTTACTGCAATTTTGGGCTTATGTTTACTGCACGTTTCGCACTTAGTTTTACTGGTATTTTGCTCGTATATTCACTGTATGTTTAGTGCATGTTTCGTGCGTATGTTCACTGTAAATTCTCGCGTATGTTCACTGCAATATTGCACGTATGTTCAGAGCACGTTTCATGCGTATGTGCAGTGAAAATTCACTGCAATTTCGCGCGTATGATCACTGCAATATCACGCGTATATTCACTATACGTTTCGTGTAAATATTCACTGTACGTTTCTTACAAATATTTATGCGTATGTTCACTGCAATATCGCGCGAATGTTTACTGCAATTTTGGGCGTATGTTTACTGCACGTTTCGCACTTAGTTTTACTGGTATTTTTTACTGTATGTTTCATGCGTATGTTCACTGTAAATTCTCGAGTATGTTCACTGCAATATCGCGCGTATGTTCAGAGCACGTTTCATGCGCATATGCAGTGAAAATTCACTGCAATTTCGCGCGCATTATCAGTGCATTATCGCGCGTATGTTCACTAAATGTTTCACGCGTTCGGATTGCGAGAATGCTTCGCTACGCGAACTAAGGTTGGTGAACTACGAAGTAAAATATTCGTAACTGTGGAACTAAGGAACTAAAATAACATATATTACCAGATAAATTTTTTATTAAAGTATATATTATAAATACGATAAGTAAACAAATAAAACTGCATAAAACGTAAATAAAATTAAGGTTAAACTAACATTTTGTACAAAAAATAACCTTTTAAAACATTTTTTTGACAGTTAACCATTAAAATCACTTAAAATCACTTGTGAGCAGATGTAATCAGTTGTAATTACAGAAACCTGGATGTTAAATGTCAGCCTACAAAATTTTGAGGTTATTTTAACGGATTTTAATTTCTGTTACTGTTGTAACGTTCGTTTTCGAGCATACCATCCGGACTATATATTTTTATTCTGTTCAATTTTTATCGCGCCGATGCGAAGGTCGATTGCCGACCTGGTAGGAGGAAATAATGTTTCGTCGACGGAATAATTTTTCAATTCTTTCATTTCGTCTGCGATTCTTTAAAAATTCAGAATTAGTATCTGAATACCTTCGCCCTTCTTTCTGGTGAGTACCTTTTTGCTTTTGTTTTAATTTTATTAGTAAGAAATAATCCAAATTGCGGTGAATATATTATTTTAAGTATTTTACTAACACTTAATTTTCGAATACAATTGCTGTTGTAAAAAGGTCAGTTTTTGTGGTGTTAAAATATATAAACATGGATTGTAATTAATTTTTTCTCGAAAGTTGGAGAACCAGATAGCGAGTGGTGGGAAACATCACCGGGCAAGCGACAAGCCAAACTCTTCATAAAGAGTACTCGGCGAAGTTTACTGCAGAGCTGCTATCACAAAGGCAAAATGATGTCAGAATGATTGTCAGTCTCTTGACAGGACATTGTAGGCTCAGAAAACACATGAGTCAGCTAAACTTGGCAGATGAAGACATTTGTCGATACTGCCAAGAGGAAGAGGAAACTGCATTTCATGTCCTATGCCAATGTGAAGGCCTTGCAAGGACGCGGTATCTAGTACTGGGAGAGGAGAAACCGGCTGCTCCAAGTTATGCGGAGTGGCCACTGTCAAGGCTATTAAGTCTCATTAAGAGGGCAGAGGTGGACAAGGTGCTCTAATCCTATTCCACAGATAATGGGTGTTCACAATTAATAGATCTGCAAAGGTCGCAGTGATATAGGCTAACAGCCAACCCCAAAAATATCTAATCTAATCTAACCATTCCTGGGATTAATCCTAAGGAAGTTGCTTTGAAGGAAGAGCACTTCCATCCACATTGGCAGTTCTGATCCACCACTATTGAACTCCGACAGGAAGACATCGAATAAAAAGATAAGAGATTAAATTAATTAATTGATTTCGATTTTTACCAAATTATTAATTGAGTAATAATTCAACTTAAAACTGATTTTTCGTATTTTATTCGTGTGTCTGTACTTGGCGCCCTATAATTAATGTTTGGAAGGGATTAAATAAAGACTCAGAAGGAAGCCATGACCCTCAGGAGCTAGCCTTGGGTAATTTAATTGTTACAAATTGGCGCCCAACACCAATTTTATTTTTAAAGGGTTAATTAAGCTACACTGTATTGATTTTTTGACATATCACTGTGAAACACAAGCTCAATCCACAAAAAGCATCAATTGTCCCATTCACTAATAAAAGAGCGTTACAAGGCTTACAACCAATAACGCTCAATAACGTGCTGGTTCCAATGGCCACAGAGGCCAAATACCTAGGTGTGGTATTTGACCAGAGGCTATCATGGAAGCAACACATTCAAAAGGTCACACAAAAAGCTACAATAGCCCTTGGTAGGTGTAGACAATTGTGTGGCAAGAACTGGGGATTGAACCCCAAAATGAACCTATGGTTGTATACACAAGTCATTAGACCAATGTTAACCTATGGTTCGGTGGTGTGGTGGAGTAGAACGCAGCAGTCCGGGGTGATCAGGCAACTGGAAAGCATTCAAAGGCAGGCATGTCTGAATGTTACAGGTGCCATGGGAACCGCCCCAACGGACGCACTACAGGTTTTACTCAACCTACCACCATTGCACATTTACATTCAGGGCGAGGCTATGGCAACTGCTCACAGACTGCTACAAGGCCAGGCCCCCATTACCTTATTAAAAGGCAAAAAGCAAGCAGAGTTATACAATAGGGTTAAGGCAGATCAAATAATGAATATGCCTCAGGACAGGATAGTCCCCAGGTATAACTTTGTGAGAAACTTTCGAGTGGAAATACTGGAAAGGGACTCATGGAACAATGGCCCCCCCAATCCAAGGGGAGTCAATTTGGTATGCCGATGGCTCAAAGACTGAGAAAGGCACAGGGTCAGGTATATACAGTGGAGGACACAGGATAAAAATCCAACTAAGTCTAGGTGCGTATGCCACAGTGTTTCAGGCTAAAGTAACGGCCATACAACACTGTGCAACGGAGATCGTAAGTCAGGGTATAACGGGTAAAACCGTAGTCATATACTCGGACAGCCAAGCAGCTCTAAAGGCGATAGTCTCAGCACAAATAAGCTCACAGCTGGTATGGGACTGCGTTGGGGCCCTGACACATGCCGCTAGTCAAAATTCTCTGACACTGGCATGGATACCAGGACACTCAGGGTTTCGGGTCAATGAGAAGGCTGATGAATTGGCCGGTGCGGGAGCTAACACTCCAATGATTGGCCCAGAACCATTCGGCGGAGTTGCTAATACATTCAGAAAGGCAGCCATTGAGAAATGGAGGCTAGAAAAGCCCCAGGAGTGGTGGGAAACATCACCGGGCAAGCGACAAGCCAAACTCTTCATAAAGAGTACTCGGCGAAGTTTACTGCAGAGCTGCTATCACAAAGGCAAAATGATGTCAGAATGATTGTCAGTCTCTTGACAGGACATTGTAGGCTCAGAAAACACATGAGTCAGCTAAACTTGGCAGATGAAGACATTTGTCGATACTGCCAAGAGGAAGAGGAAACTGCATTTCATGTCCTATGCCAATGTGAAGGCCTTGCAAGGACGCGGTATCTAGTACTGGGAGAGGAGAAACCGGCTGCTCCAAGTTATGCGGAGTGGCCACTGTCAAGGCTATTAAGTCTCATTAAGAGGGCAGAGGTGGACAAGGTGCTCTAATCCTATTCCACAGATAATGGGTGTTCACAATTAATAGATCTGCAAAGGTCGCAGTGATATAGGCTAACAGCCAACCCCAAAAATATCTAATCTAATCTAACCATTCCTGGGATTAATCCTAAGGAAGTTGCTTTGAAGGAAGAGCACTTCCATCCACATTGGCAGTTCTGATCCACCACTATTGAACTCCGACAGGAAGACATCGAATAAAAAGATAAGAGATTAAATTAATTAATTGATTTCGATTTTTACCAAATTATTAATTGAGTAATAAATCAACTTAAAACTGATTTTTCGTATTTTATTCGTGTGTCTGTACTTGGCGCCCTATAATTAATGTTTGGAAGGGATTAAATAAAGACTCAGAAGGAAGCCATGACCCTCAGGAGCTAGCCTTGGGTAATTTAATTGTTACAAATTGGCGCCCAACACCAATTTTATTTTTAAAGGGTTAATTAAGCTACACTGTATTGATTTTTTGACATATCACTGTGAAAAACAAGCTCTATTACTTATAATGACTTACCAACATGTCAAATTGTTAATTATTAAATAAAACTTTCTGTCAAATGTTAATCTGTAATAGTTATAGATTAAGTTTACTTATTTTAAGGACGTTTCAACAAAATTAGTTCTTTTATAACCAAATATCAAATGTCTATTATTTAATGGACGATTGGCCAGCGCATGTATCAAGTTAAAGACAATTTTAAGCTAGTTTAATTAATCTTTTTTGACATTTGAGTCTTCTTCTTTTTCTTCTTTCTTTTTAATGGCACGTACATTGTTACATTAGCCAGCTCATTGACATTGACATTGTGAAGTCTGTCTGTCAAATGTCAATTTAAATTCTTCTTCGCTTCTAATGGCCTTTATCTAATGCCCAAATAGCCAGCTTTTATATCAATTTAAAGACTTTTTTTCAGGTTAATTTTGTAATCACATCCTAATTACTTAGCTCACATGTGATTTAATTTATTTTAAAATTTTGTTCTTTAATTATATGAACTAATTTAAAATGTCTATCTCTGTTCGATTTAAGTCTACTGGAATAAAGACAACCTGCAGCAAAGCAAACAAATTGTGGTGTTTTGTTGCATTCAAATTTTAAGTGCCTCATTAAATTCCCTTTATATTTGTATCGTTTTAAACATACGGTGCATTGAAATGGATACTCTAGAATTAAAAAAAAAACTTTTTTAGTTATTTGTCATGTGTCATGTGCCAAGTGTCATGTGTCAAATGTCATTTAATAAACAGCGAAATGGTGCAAAAAGCAGTGAAAAGAATTTATTTATTAAAAGATATTATATTGCGACTTTTTTATATGTCTTAGAGATTTATAATGATCAGTAAGATGTGCGATTCGTTTAAATTTTAATTCGCATATTTCGCAGTAGAATTTCGGTTCTTGTCCGCATTCTGATTTTATATGTTTTTTTAAATCGCTTTTATTTTTGTAATCTCTTCCACATCGATCACATTTATAACGTTGATTTTGTGCTAAAAAATAAATTAAAATTAGTTTTTTTAATCAAATTTAATTAATTTACTAACTTAATTTATTATTGTAAATTGTTAAGATTTCTCAAGTGTTTTTGGGAGTTGTAATGGCCTTGAAGATGATGGATTCGTTTAAATTTTACTTTACAAACTTTACATGAGAAATTTGGTTCCTTTCCACATTCTACTTTTAAATGGTAATTCATGGTTTTTTTATGTTTATATCTTTTCATACATAGGGCACATTCATATTGACGAGTTTGCTCTAAAACAAACTCAATATAAAAATAATACTCAAACAATAAGCTGAGAACGTTGACAGGTGAAAAATGTCAAATGTCACAATTCGATATACAAAAACTTTAAATGACAGTTAAACTGTCAATATTTCTCAATAATTTGACAAATGTCCATTCTTAAAATAACACAAACGTTTCAAATGTCAATATTTCTAAAGAATCTGACATATGATATTTCATAAGTCTATTGATTGAATAACACTGACCGTTAAACTGTCTTTATTTTAAGAATAACAATCTAAGACTTCAAAAGTATGTGGTTAAAATAAAACTGACGTTTGAACTGTCACAATCTGACATATGACATATTTTAAGCCTTGTCACGGGCTAAATTCGCTCTAGAATAATTGTTTTAATGGTTAACATTATTGACTACTTACCATACTGTTAAGATACACTGAACTCTGCTGGATATCGTCTAACTACTTGACAATACAATGAACTCTTGTGAATACTTGAACTTGAACTGACGTTAACTACCCATGCATCCCCTTATATACAACTTTATTTAATCTAGTTAGTGTCTTTAGAAGTTTCTAGAATTTTCTAGAAACATTATTTAAAATGGTCAGTTGATTTTTAGAAACTTCTAAAAATCAACTGTCAATAACAATCTTTCAAATTAAGGTCCCTTCCTTTACGGTTATCCCGTTACACTGCCCCCTCCTTAGATTCATTCCTCCTGGAATGTTATTTCCTACATCGGAATCCCGCACACTCCCAGAGCCAGCCAAACCATCTTCTTGGAGTTGCTGCGCATCTCCACTGTGGTTTCCCTGGTAAGGCGCCAAACGATCATGATGGACCACGACGGGTTTCCCTCTGGGAATTTTCACGATCCGATAAATGACATCGTTAATCTTCTTCTTGATGGTGTAAGGACCTTCCCAGTTCTTTTGTAATTTGGGACAAATACTTCGACGCCGTCGGGGGTTATAGAGCCAGACTAAATCTCCAACTTGGTAACTCTTTTCCATTATCCGCGTGTCATAGTACCTCTTCATCCGATCACTAGATAATTGTAGTTTTCCACGCACCAGGTTGTGTATATTCTCCATTCGATTCTGAAGGTCGGCGACATATTGTTCACGGGCCATTTCTTCACCAGGTTTACAACCAAACACCAAGTCACATGGTAGCCTCATTTCTCTACCGAACAGGACCTTCGCAGTCGTTTGGCCAGTTGATTCGTTAATGGCCGATCGAATTGCCATTAGAAATAGTGGAATATGTCGATCCCAATCCCTCTGACAATCTGACACCACTTTTGACAGATAGTTGGTTATAGTCCGGTTCATTCGTTCCACCATTCCATCAGACTGAGGATGCATCGCTGTGGTTCTCGTTTTGCGGATGCCTAATCTTTGGCAAACTTCTTGAAACAGCTTGCTCTTAAAATTTCTCCCTTGGTCTGAGTGTAATTCTAGTGGTACCCTAAATCGGCTTACGAATTCTTCAACCAATATATCTGCTAAAGTGGTGGCTTCCTGATTGGGAACTGCATAGGCTTCAACCCATTTAGTGAAGTAGTCCATGACAACAAAGATGTACTTGTTTCCTACATCGCTCTGTGGAAGTGGCCCCAATATATCTACTGAGATTCTTTCAAAAATACTTCCAACCAGGTATTGCTGCATTTCCGCCTTCGGTTTTCGGTGCGGACCGTTACTGGCAGCACATGTAGTGCATTTACGACACCAATCTTTAACATCATTAGTGCAATTTACCCAGTAAAATCTATCTCGGATCTTTTGCAGCCTTTTCATGATACCCAGATGTCCTCCAGAACTATCATTATGCATCTGTTTTAAAATTTCCGGTACAGCATTTCTTGGGACCACTATTTGTTTCCTTGTTTCTGTGCCCTCGGAATTTTCTACAAGTCTTTTAACGAGCCCTCCGTCCAAAATTAAAGAGTTCCATTGGGACCAGTATGCTTTTAAAGCAGGAGAGGATGAGGATATCTCTCTCCACAACGGACGACGGTCCATTCTCTTCCACTCCCAAATCTTTCTCAGAACGGGATCGTTTTCTTGTTGCTCCTCCAGCATAGAGCTCTCGTCTTCTGGCACAACCTTAACTAAGGCAAGTTTTTCCTCGTTCTGTTCCATACGGGTACAATGGGGGCAAGTATTTCTTATGTGGCCTAGTTCTCCGCAGTTCCAGCACCTCACTGGGCGCCTTCTTTTTGAAGAAAGCTTCATTAACCTCTCCACTACCGCTTCGACTTCTCTGACGGCATAAACGGCATGGTCGAAGTTACCAGTGTCTTCCATTAGTCGAGCAGCTGCATGTGAGGCCTCCGTCGCCGTATCGAACTCCAGGGCAATGGTCAAGGCGTTTACAAGAGATCTCGGCCTCGCCAACCGTACAGCCCGTTGCAATTCGGCGTCTCGAAGACCATCGGTAAAGGTTTGGATCGCCAGGCACTCCAGAAAATCTTCCGCTGCATTTGGATACGCAAACCGTACCATTTTTTCCACTTCAGCTTTAAACGGCTTTTCAACTGCACTAGGTATACCGGTTGTAGATGACTTTGACCATAACGCATCTCTAGACGATTTACCAATAGCTCAAAATTGTCAACCTCATCCGGTGTCAATACATGCAGGACGTCTAAAGCCTCGCCTCGCAGAGCCATGGTTAGGAATAATGCCTTTTCTTGGGGTGACCATCCATTCGCTCTGGCCACTGCGTCAAATTGTTTCAAGTAATTGGACAAGGAAGTCATCCCGTCGAAGGTCGGGGGTTTTATCGTCATCCGTACCTGGGCCGCCTCTCCGTTTCCTCGTCGTTCGACGTCTACGTGGCCGGTTTCCCTCCTTTCTGCATTTCCGTCGCCGTGGTGGATGATTTGGTTTCGGCGACAAGCTGCCAGTTCTTGTTGAAGCTTTCTTATTTCGGACTGCATTTGCTGGTTGATCTCCTCTCGCAATTTGGCCACTTGCTGGTTTTGCTCGTCTCGCAAGTTGGCGACTTGCTGGTTCAAGTTGTCCACTTGCTGATTCAAGTTGTCTACTTGCTGATTCAAGTTGGCTACTTGCTGATTTTGCTCGTCACGAAGATGTGATATTTGCTGGGAGAACGAACTGGATAACTCATCTGATAGGGTAGATATCCGTTTTGATAGCTCCTCTTGTTGGCTCTTCATCTGACTGGATAGCACCTCTTGTTGGTTCGTCATTCGTCCTGATAGCTCCGCTTTCAGCTGGGACATATCTTCCCGCTGGCTCTTCATCTGACTGGATAGCTCCTCATGTTGCCGGGAAAGTTGTTGAGCTTGTTCTTTTTGCAGCCGGGAAATTTGTTGAGTTAGTTCAGAATTTGCTTTTTGAACTGGGTCTTCGAACTCCACAGCGTCAGGGTCCAAATTATTATTTACGTAGTATTCACGGAGCCTTCTCAACAATACGGATTTGGTCCCAGTAGTTTCCAACTCCAATTCTTCGAGCTCTTTTCTGAGCTCAGCCACCAATAGTTCATTTATTTTTTTTCCAGGCATTCTTGTATCTTCACCCCACACCTGACACCAATTTGAAACACTTATGGGGGCTTTTTACACAATTTATTTACAAAATTGTTAAGATACACTGAACTCTGCTGGATAACGTCTAACTACTTGACAATACAATGAACTCTTGTGAATACTTGAACTTGAACTGACGTTAACTACCCATGCATCCCCTTATATACAACTTTATTTAATCTAGTTAGTGTCTTTAGAAGTTTCTAGAATTTTCTAGAAACATTATTTAAAATGGTCAGTTGATTTTTAGAAACTTCTAAAAATCAACTGTCAATAACAATCTTTCAAATTAAGGTCCCTTCCTTTACGGTTATCCCGTTACACTGCCCCCTCCTTAGATTCATTCCTCCTGGAATGTTATTTCCTACATCGGAATCCCGCACACTCCCAGAGCCAGCCAAACCATCTTCTTGGAGTTGCTGCGCATCTCCACTGTGGTTTCCCTGGTAAGGCGCCAAACGATCATGATGGACCACGACGGGTTTCCCTCTGGGAATTTTCACGATCCGATAAATGACATCGTTAATCTTCTTCTTGATGGTGTAAGGACCTTCCCAGTTCTTTTGTAATTTGGGACAAATACTTCGACGCCGTCGGGGGTTATAGAGCCAGACTAAATCTCCAACTTGGTAACTCTTTTCCATTATCCGCGTGTCATAGTACCTCTTCATCCGATCACTAGATAATTGTAGTTTTCCACGCACCAGGTTGTGTATATTCTCCATTCGATTCTGAAGGTCGGCGACATATTGTTCACGGGCCATTTCTTCACCAGGTTTACAACCAAACACCAAGTCACATGGTAGCCTCATTTCTCTACCGAACAGGACCTTCGCAGTCGTTTGGCCAGTTGATTCGTTAATGGCCGATCGAATTGCCATTAGAAATAGTGGAATATGTCGATCCCAATCCCTCTGACAATCTGACACCACTTTTGACAGATAGTTGGTTATAGTCCGGTTCATTCGTTCCACCATTCCATCAGACTGAGGATGCATCGCTGTGGTTCTCGTTTTGCGGATGCCTAATCTTTGGCAAACTTCTTGAAACAGCTTGCTCTTAAAATTTCTCCCTTGGTCTGAGTGTAATTCTAGTGGTACCCTAAATCGGCTTACGAATTCTTCAACCAATATATCTGCTAAAGTGGTGGCTTCCTGATTGGGAACTGCATAGGCTTCAACCCATTTAGTGAAGTAGTCCATGACAACAAAGATGTACTTGTTTCCTACATCGCTCTGTGGAAGTGGCCCCAATATATCTACTGAGATTCTTTCAAAAGGACTTCCAACCAGGTATTGCTGCATTTCCGCCTTCGGTTTTCGGTGCGGACCGTTACTGGCAGCACATGTAGTGCATTTACGACACCAATCTTTAACATCATTAGTGCAATTTACCCAGTAAAATCTATCTCGGATCTTTTGCAGCCTTTTCATGATACCCAGATGTCCTCCAGAACTATCATTATGCATCTGTTTTAAAATTTCCGGTACAGCATTTCTTGGGACCACTATTTGTTTCCTTGTTTCTGTGCCCTCGGAATTTTCTACAAGTCTTTTAACGAGCCCTCCGTCCAAAATTAAAGAGTTCCATTGGGACCAGTATGCTTTTAAAGCAGGAGAGGATGAGGATATCTCTCTCCACAACGGACGACGGTCCATTCTCTTCCACTCCCAAATCTTTCTCAGAACGGGATCGTTTTCTTGTTGCTCCTCCAGCATAGAGCTCTCGTCTTCTGGCACAACCTTAACTAAGGCAAGTTTTTCCTCGTTCTGTTCCATACGGGTACAATGGGGGCAAGTATTTCTTATGTGGCCTAGTTCTCCGCAGTTCCAGCACCTCACTGGGCGCCTTCTTTTTGAAGAAAGCTTCATTAACCTCTCCACTACCGCTTCGACTTCTCTGACGGCATAAACGGCATGGTCGAAGTTACCAGTGTCTTCCATTAGTCGAGCAGCTGCATGTGAGGCCTCCGTCGCCGTATCGAACTCCAGGGCAATGGTCAAGGCGTTTACAAGAGATCTCGGCCTCGCCAACCGTACAGCCCGTTGCAATTCGGCGTCTCGAAGACCATCGGTAAAGGTTTGGATCGCCAGGCACTCCAGAAAATCTTCCGCTGCATTTGGATACGCAAACCGTACCATTTTTTCCACTTCAGCTTTAAACGGCTTTTCAACTGCACTAGGTATACCGGTTGTAGATGACTTTGACCATAACGCATCTCTAGACGATTTACCAATAGCTCAAAATTGTCAACCTCATCCGGTGTCAATACATGCAGGACGTCTAAAGCCTCGCCTCGCAGAGCCATGGTTAGGAATAATGCCTTTTCTTGGGGTGACCATCCATTCGCTCTGGCCACTGCGTCAAATTGTTTCAAGTAATTGGACAAGGAAGTCATCCCGTCGAAGGTCGGGGGTTTTATCGTCATCCGTACCTGGGCCGCCTCTCCGTTTCCTCGTCGTTCGACGTCTACGTGGCCGGTTTCCCTCCTTTCTGCATTTCCGTCGCCGTGGTGGATGATTTGGTTTCGGCGACAAGCTGCCAGTTCTTGTTGAAGCTTTCTTATTTCGGACTGCATTTGCTGGTTGATCTCCTCTCGCAATTTGGCCACTTGCTGGTTTTGCTCGTCTCGCAAGTTGGCGACTTGCTGGTTCAAGTTGTCCACTTGCTGATTCAAGTTGTCTACTTGCTGATTCAAGTTGGCTACTTGCTGATTTTGCTCGTCACGAAGATGTGATATTTGCTGGGAGAACGAACTGGATAACTCATCTGATAGGGTAGATATCCGTTTTGATAGCTCCTCTTGTTGGCTCTTCATCTGACTGGATAGCACCTCTTGTTGGTTCGTCATTCGTCCTGATAGCTCCGCTTTCAGCTGGGACATATCTTCCCGCTGGCTCTTCATCTGACTGGATAGCTCCTCATGTTGCCGGGAAAGTTGTTGAGCTTGTTCTTTTTGCAGCCGGGAAATTTGTTGAGTTAGTTCAGAATTTGCTTTTTGAACTGGGTCTTCGAACTCCACAGCGTCAGGGTCCAAATTATTATTTACGTAGTATTCACGGAGCCTTCTCAACAATACGGATTTGGTCCCAGTAGTTTCCAACTCCAATTCTTCGAGCTCTTTTCTGAGCTCAGCCACCAATAGTTCATTTATTTTTTTTCCAGGCATTCTTGTATCTTCACCCCACACCTGACACCAATTTGAAACACTTATGGGGGCTTTTTACACAATTTATTTACAAAATTGTTAAGATACACTGAACTCTGCTGGATAACGTCTAACTACTTGACAATACAATGAACTCTTGTGAATACTTGAACTTGAACTGACGTTAACTGCCCATGCATCCCCTTATATACAACTTTATTTAATCTAGTTAGTGTCTTTAGAAGTTTCTAGAATTTTCTAGAAACATTATTTAAAATGGTCAGTTGATTTTTAGAAACTTCTAAAAATCATCTGTCAATAACAATCTTTCAAATTAAGGTCCCTTCCTTTACGGTTATCCCGTTACAATACGAATAGCACCATAATTAGGGGTTAAACAGAGGCATTTAGAATTAAGAACAAGTTGTTTGTTCATAGATAATCACCATTTATTCATTTTATTCTGTTCACAATTATTGTTATTATAATTACTTTAAATATACTATCACTTTCGTTTCTAAACAGCTGATTGCCACTTTCTTCGTCTGTTTGTACAACCCGTCATATTGTTGTCTGCAGTCAGGTAGTTCATTACATGCGGATTTGACTGGGCGAAGGCCGGTTAGTTTAAGTTTGAGAATAGCCAGGTCAGAGTCCTTTTTCCGGTGAGTCTCATCTCGTTGATAAGAACCAACAAGTACTTCCATTTTGCAATTGTCATTGAACTGAACGGGTTGTTTGAGTGTCGCCAGAAGATTTTTCGGTTTAAGTTTTAAATCACGGTACATCTGTGTCAATTATTTTTGGATTTTGAAACTAAACCTTTATTATCCATTTGAATCGTTGGTAGAATCAAATTTTGTTGTTAGTTGTGAATTTTTGTTCGAATGGAACCTCGTGAGGGAATTTAGGGCATCTTCTGTTGGTAAGTGAACATGCCTCTTATTCATGATAAATTGTCCGATTCTTATGGTTTCTTTTCTCTTCTATCTCCGGCGAACTGTAGATTAGATTACGGTACAGTCAGCGAGGGGTTCAGTTAATTAACTATTGCAAAATGGAAGTAATTGTCGGTTCTTATCAACGAGATGACACTCACCGGAAGAAGGACTCTGACCTGGCTATTCTCAAACTTAAACTAACCGGCATTCGCCAAGTCAAATGCGCATGTAATGAACTATATGACTACAGACAACAATATGACGGGTTTTACAAACAGAAGAAGAAAGTGGCAATCAGCTGTTTACAAACGAAAGTGATAGTATATTTAAAGTAATTATAATAACAATAATTGTGAACAAAATAAAGTAAATAGATGGTGATTATATATGAACAAACAAAAATCAACTTGTTCTTAATTCTAAATGCCTCTGTTTAACCCCTAATTATGGTGCTATTCCTATGGTAAGTAGTCAATAATGTTAACCATTAAAACAATTATTCCTAGAGCGAATTTAGCCCGTGACAGTCTATGGTTTGAATAACACTGACGTTGTTAATATAACATTGACGTTTTAAGTGTCAATATTTCGGTATAATGTGACATCTGACGTTTTAAATGTCCACTTACGTTTGATCTGTCAATCTTATTGTCCAATCTGACATATCACATTTCAAATGTCCATTGACGTTTGGTCTGTCAATAGTGTGTCATATAAGACTTCAAAAGTATGTATTGACGTTTAAACTGTCAATTTATCTACTAAATTTGACATGACAATCTATGGTTACCAATATAACCATGATTTGATCTCTAATAAAGCATAAAATGACATTTAAAATGTCAGATTTTGTTTCTAATCTGTCATATTACTTATTGAATACAAAATACATTAGAATAGTATAGAATAATAAAGTTTTTCTTTTAATTTGACATATGATATATAAAAAGTCATACTCTTTTAAAAAGGTTTTTTACTACTGTCAAAATTTGACAGAAAATACATCTGTCAATATATATATGTCAATATCAGAGTGCGCTGCAATCATCTATAAAGATATACTTTGTCATTTGAAATGTCAACTGTCGGTGCTGACAGTCCATACTGGATATACGATTGTGGCTCTTTTGGTGGGGTATATTTTGGGGTACAACAAATTACCGTTCGATAAAATTGAGTTTTCTTTTTGTTAGCGATTTTGTTTAAGGTTTGATTTCATAAGAAAAAATTATTTTAACAAGATTTATTAAAGTTATATTTGTGTTTTAAACTTTTATAATGTACATTTAAATTCCCTCGAGTTAGAGCTGTATAGTTGCATACGTGACAAGTGTAACTCGGGATTTTACCGCATTCCATTCGTTTATGACGTTTTAAATCCTGTTTGTTTTTATATGCGCGCCCGCATACGTCGCATTTGTGAATACGTCCTAGGATTTTCCCTAAAAAAAATTAATTAAATTAACAAAAAATATCAATAAAGAAGTAATAACTCACAATTAATTTTTTGTTGTTAATTGAAATAATGTTTCTATCTTTTGTAGAAACTGAGATATAGATGATGGCACTTTGGGTTCCTCGTTTTACATTTTTATCGGTATCTCAAAAAGCACAAAACATCACGATTGGTTTTCGATTAAGGATCTTTTGATGGACAAAAAAGGTGGTGCTAATATATAAATCCAACTATTGACATATGAAATGTCAACTGTCATTGCTGACAGTACATACAGTATTTACGATTGTGGCTCTTTTGGTGAGGAAAAAAGGTACTACGAGTATATTTCTACTAATAAATAAATCTAACTATTGACATTTGACATATCAACTTTCATTGTTGACAGTACATACTCGATTTACGATTGTTGCTTGATTCTGTCTGTTTTATTGCGAAAAAAAAGGTACTAAATGTATAGTTGAAACGTCAACTGTTATTGCTGACAGTACATACAGTATTTACAATTGGTGGATCTTTTGGTGGGGAAAAAAGGTACTACGAGTATATTTCTACTAATAAATAAATCTAACTATTGACATTTGACATATCAACTGTCATTGTTGACAGTACATACTCGATTTACGATTGTTGGCTGTTTTATTGTGAAAAAAAGGTACTAAATGTATAGTTGAAACGTCAACTGTCATTGCTGACAGTACGTACGGTATTTACGATTGGTGAATCTTTTGTTGGGGAAAAAAGGTACTACGAGTATATTTCTACTAATAAATAAATCTAACTATTGACATTTGACATATCAACTTTCATTGTTGACAGTACATACTCGATTTACGATTGTTGCTTGATTCTGTCTGTTTTATTGCGAAAAAAAAGGTACTAAATGTATAGTTGAAACGTCAACTGTTATTGCTGACAGTACATACAGTATTTACAATTGGTGGATCTTTTGGTGGGGAAAAAAGGTACTACGAGTATATTTCTACTAATAAATAAATCTAACTATTGACATTTGACATATCAACTGTCATTGTTGACAGTACATACTCGATTTACGATTGTTGTTTGATTCTGGCTGTTTTATTGCGAAAAAAAAGGTACTAAATGTATAGTTGAAACGTCAACTGTCATTGCTGACAGTACATACAGTATTTACGATTGGTGGATCTTTTGGTGAGGAAAAAAGGTACTATGAGTATATTTCTACTAATAAATAAATCTAACTATTGACATTTGACATAAATCAACTGTCATTGTTGACAGTACATACTTGATTTACGATTGTTGTTTGATTCTGGCTGTTTTATTGCGAAAAAAAAGGTACTAAAGGTATGGTTGAAACGTCAACTGTTATTGCTGACAGTACATACAGTATTTACAATTGGTGGATCTTTTGGTGGGGAAAAAAGGTACTACGAGTATATTTCTACTAATAAATAAATCTAACTATTGACATTTGACATATCAACTGTCATTGTTGACAGTACATACTCGATTTACGATTGTTGGCTGTTTTATTGTGAAAAAAAGGTACTAAATGTATAGTTGAAACGTCAACTGTCATTGCTGACAGTACGTACGGTATTTACGATTGGTGGATCTTTTGTTGGGGAAAAAAGGTACTACGAGTATATTTCTACTAATAAATAAATCTAACTATTGACATTTGACATATCAACTGTCATTGTTGCCAGTACATACTCGATTTACGATTGTTGTTTGATTCTGGCTGTTTTATTGCGAAAAAAAGGTACTAAATGTATAGTTGAAACGTCAACTGTCACTGTTGACAGTACATACAATATTTACGATTGGTGGATCTTTCGGTGGGGAAAAAAGGTACTACGAGTATATTTCTACTAATAAATAAATCTAACTATTGACATTTGACATATCAACTGTCATTGTTGACAGTACATACTCGATTTACGATTGTTGTTTGATTCTGGCTGTTTTATTGCGAAAAAAAAGGTACTAAATGTATAGTTGAAACGTCAACTGTCATTGCTGACAGTACATACAGTATTTACGATTGGTGGATCTTTTGGTGAGGAAAAAAGGTACTATGAGTATATTTCTACTAATAAATAAATCTAACTATTGACATTTGACATAAATCAACTGTCATTGTTGACAGTACATACTTGATTTACGATTGTTGTTTGATTCTGGCTGTTTTATTGCGAAAAAAAAGGTACTAAAGGTATGGTTGAAACGTCAAATGTCATTGCTGACAGTACATACAGTATTTACGATTGGTGGATCTTTTGGTGAGGAAAAAAGGTACTACGAGTATATTTCTACTAATAAATAAATCTAACTATTGACATTTGACATATCAACTTTCATTGTTGACAGTACATACTCGATTTACGATTGTTGTTTGATTCTGGCTGTTTTATTGCGAAAAAACGGGTACTAAATGTATAGTTGTAACGTCAACTGTCATTGCTGACAGTACATACAGTATTTACGATTGGTGGATCTTTTGGTGGGGAAAAAAGGTACTACGAGTATATTTCTACTAATAAATAAATCTTACTTTAAAAATTTATTTAAACAATCCAGGATGGTTAACATTTTTTTTATGTTTTTGAGTCTGATAATGTATTTTAAGTTGCTGAGGTCTTTTAAACTTAAGTTGACAGGTGTCACAACTAAAACTGGGTTCCTTTCCACATTCGATTCGTATATGTTGCGTCATATCTCTTTTATTTTTATATCTTTTCTTACATTGGTCACACTGATATGGACGTGAATAGGCTAAAATAAATTAACTTTAAATAAAGTAAGTTAACGATTTTTTATAGGTTAATATATATGAAGTCTGTCATAAAGTAAACAGGACTTTTAAAAAATTTTTGATAGGTATATCTTTCATTGATGTTCTGTCAAAATTTTATGACAATCGAACCACTTCACGCCGAGTTATCACGCTCAAAGCGAAAGTACCTTTTTAACATCGGTCGAAAAATGATCATCAAACAAACTGTCTGATTCTACCAGGTCTTGAAGCACAAAAGACTAAAAGACTTTCTCCTGCCTAGCCCTGTATGAAGGGGACTATTTTGTTTATTTTGCGAACAGACCTCGTATATATATACACAAATTATTAACCTGGTTTATTTTTGATATGTTTTAAACTTTTAAAATGAACATTTAAATTTCCTCGAGTTAAATAAATAATATACTGATGAGGGAACCTTGGGTACCATATTTTATACGAGGACTGTCGCAAAATAAACGGGACAAAGAAAAAATCTTTTTTTTTTGGCAAATGGAATCTATTTTCTTCAAAATTAGCTGAACTTCGTACCACCATAGCCATACTGCTAATATCCAGGGGAGAAGGCACCAGGAGGCTAATGGTCTGTTTGTACTTTCCTGAAGAGGACAAGGTTTATCCTCCAGGTCACCTAATGGACATTATAAACTAAAGAAAGGTTCTTGATATGACCCTTTGCACTAACAACATCTATCAAGATTGAAGGGTCGGATCACAGAGATGTAAGGTTCAATATGTCACCCCTTAAATTATTGAGGCCAAGTTTGGAAATTCGCGGACACAGAATTGGGAGGACTATGTAAATACCCTCAATGAAAATCTGAAAGATCAGTGAGGCTATAGGGTCCGCTGATCGTGAAAACTGCCTGGCACAGACAAGGAAATACACAAGAAAGACTCCCTGGTAGTACAAACACCTACAGAAGCTTAGGACTCTGGTGCGAAGGCTGTTTAATAGGACCAAAATCGTTCATAACTAAGAAGAGTACACACAATAGTTAATGCTGTACAATAAAGAAATCTAAAAAGCCAAAACAGTCTCCTGGAAGAGGTTCTGTGAGGAACTCCAAACCATCCCCGCATGCTCAAGAAATCACAAGGTCCTGGCTAAGGACAGACAAGGAAATACGCAAGAAACACTCCCTGGTGGTACAAAGAACTACAGAAGCTTAGGGCTCTGGTGAGAACGCTGTTTAATAAGACCAAAATCGTTCATATCTGGGAAGACGAAAGTTAACGCTGCAAAAAAGAAAACCGAAAAGCCAAAAGGTTCTGCGAGTCCAAACGATCCCAGTATTCTCAAGAATCCACAAGGTCCTGGCTAAGGATAGTACAGCAAAAATTTCGGCTGACCATCATTTTCGTCGTCTTCCAGCAGCTCACGATCCTCTTTGAACTGTGTAAACCACTCGTGGACTCTACAAGACCAACAGTCATTACAATAAACTTGTATCAACAATCTATGCGTTTCGGTAAATGTTTACCAGGTTCTCTGGATCTGGAAATTTGGGAGGGGCGAGCTAGTGCTCAGCCAGCACTGAGGCCACATATGACCCATTGTGCATCCTCCCGTATGTAGGGATATCCTCACCTCAGGATGTCACCAGGCCTATTGATTTAAAATAGGTGATGAGGCTCCCGAGGGGGATCTCCCTGACATCGGCTGGTGTAAGCCAATACTCGCCCAACACGGATCTTCTGATTTCAGAAAAAGCAGAGCAGTCATACATATAATATGTTCTACTGTTTCCTCTTCTTGTTCGCAGCCTCTGCATAGCGGCGATTCTGTTAGTTCCATCCTAAAGAGATGTTGTCGCAATTGGCAGTGACCTGTCAGGATTCCCACAGCTGTTCGGAGATTTTGTCTGGTCAATGCCTTAAATTTTTTTGCTGTTTCCTCGCCAGGATGAGGTAATAACTCTCTGGCCAGTCTACAGTTCGTAGTTTCATCCCAGCACTGTATAAATTTTTGGTGAGAGTGCTGTTTAATAAGGTCCACGACTGCGGACAATGTTAGCTTGGTAGATGGGCGAGGGCTAACATATTTGTAGCCCGCAGCCCTTTGCTAAATTGTTCGCAATGCGGTTGCTTTTAGAATTCCCATGTCCTTTGATCCAGCTGAGAGTAACCACGTTATTCTGGCTGGCCTCAGTTAGAGATTGGTGACATTCTAGTACTAAACTTGAAGTGAAACGTGGTCTATTCAAGGTCAGTAGTGCTTGTCGGCAGTCTGTATATATATATTTATATTCCTGCCTTCGATGTTCCTATTGATTAATTCTTTTGCAGCTATGGTTATGCCTGTGAGTTCTGATTGAACCACACTTGACAAGCCATCCATAGCCCATTTTATTTTTAGGCTTAAGGATCTAGAGTAAATTCCACATCCCACACCTTGCTTTGTTTTTGATCCATCCGTATATACGCTCAGAGCGTTCACTACTTTGGGGTCTGCTGTCTTGTTTGTTAATATTTTGTAGGGTTTGTCAAAGACAAATCTTGGTGCGACGGCATTCGTGACTGCCTGTAAGAGTGGTATCACTTTTATCGATTCCCTCCACAGACTATCCCTATAGGTGCCAGTCCCTACAGTGGGTTCGATACCAACCGCGCGAAAGCGTACCATGGTCATCAATGCGACCTCCTTAACAAATATATCAAGGGAAGTGAGACCGAGGTTTACCAGGTTTAAAACAGAACTTAATATTGGCTCTTTGTTCGATGCTCATTTTTCGACCGATCTTAAAAATGTACCTTAAGCGCAATAACTCGGCATAAAGTAGTTCGATTGTCGTGAAATTTTGACAGAACATCAATAAAAGATGTACCTATCGAACGCTAGCACCAATAACAGATGGCGCTACTAGTAACAGATATTTCTTAAAAGACCTGTTTACTCTGCGATAGACCTAGTATCATTAGGAATATCTCGGAAACTAATTAAGGTAGAAAAACAATTCAAACACTGTTAAAAATATAATAAAATTATCTAAAACTTTCAAATTTAAGTATTTTTTCAATTTTTTTTACCAACTAAGATATGGGGCTTTATACTGCTGATACCTCAATCATCGATGCTTGACAAACAGTTTTAGGTTAATAAAACAACACTTCTATATCTTAAATTTTATTTCAATATTGTGTTTGTTGTATTTCTAATGTTCTTAAATGTCTTCTAGTTCTTAAATGCTGATTTAAATGTTCAATTCGTTTCGTTTTATAGTTGCAAACATGACAGAAAAGTGTCGGTTCTTTTCCACATTCTAATCTTTTATGTTTTCGTAAGTCTTTCAAATTTTTATAACTTCGTTTACAAGTTAAGCAGTTATGTCGAGGTAATAAGGCTAAAAAAAAATTTAATTTAAAAAATATTTAAAGAAATGTACTTTTGATAGAAAATCACACTCATACACTCATAGAACTCGTCATTCGTCCAATTCGAATATAAACAGAGCATGGATAATCTATCTGTCATGTGTCAAGAAGAAAACGGCCTATCAGAGCATGGATATACGTTAAACACGCCCCTTTAATTTGATAGTTATGCATAGCATAATAAAAATGACATAACTAATATGTCAACTGTCAAAATTTGATATACAAAAATTAAAATATCAAACTTTGGCATACTATTCAAGTCAAAATGTCAATATTTCTGGATAATTTTACATATGACATATAAAAAGTTTATTCTTAAAAAAACATGACGTTTAAACTGTCAATATGTTTAAACAGAAGATCTGACATAATTATGACATTTAAACAGACTCTAGTTATGAAAACTTTGTTCAATATTCAGATTACAAACACCATTTGGAGTCTAATAAAGCCTAAATGACATTTGAAATGTCAGTTTTGTTTATTAACTGACAATTGACAAAAGTAATATATCAAATGTTGTAACGTTAATAACGTTAATCGTGGCCTGGCCTATTGACTATTAAATTTTTATAAATATCAATGTTATTTTGCGTCGACGCGACTACTTTATCAGATATGAGTAGGAGAATTTTAGTTTGTTCGTAAGTGGCGTCGCTATATTTTTTCATTTCATTTTGTGCTTCGATATAAATTAGTTCTCTTCACTTCTTACACTCTTCTTGGGCTTTTGCCAAATAGCAAAGGGTCCTAGGTGAGGGCTTATCGAGCCATATCTATTTAAAGAAAAAACCATCTTGCCATCGACATCGTAGACCGGTGCTGTCGTCTCTACATTTCCTTAAAGAAAAAACCATCTTGCCATCGACACCGTAGACCGATGCTGTCCACTTCGGAAGTCTCTACATTTCCTTAAAGAAAAACCATCTTGCCATCGACTCCATAGACCGGTACTCACCATTTCCAGAAGTCTCAACACTTCCTTACTGAAAAACATCTCGACATCGATTCCGAAAAACGCAAAAAGCTAAGATAAGAAATAAGTTAATTACTTTTTTATTAACCAATTATAGATATTTTCTTAATAAACAATTTAAAGACTGCTTCATTTTTTATTTGTCTGTCTGTACTTTGCGCCCTTTATTATTTGTTTGGGGAGAGTTGAAAAAAAAAGCCAGAAGGAAGCCACGAACCCTGGAGCTAGGAAAAGGGTATTTTCCAGAAGTCTCAACACTTCCTTACTGAAAAACATCTCGACATCGATTCCAAAGAACGCAAAAAGCTAAGATAAGAAATTAGTTAATTACTTTTTTATTAACCAATTAAAGATATTTTCTTAATAAACAATTTAAAGACTGCTTCATTTTTTATTTGTCTGTCTGTACTTGGCGCCCTTTATTATTTGTTTGGGGAGAGTTGAAAAAAAAAGCCAGAAGGAAGCCACGAACCCTGGAGCTAGGAAAAGGGTATTTTCCAGAAGTCTCAACACTTCCTTACTGAAAAACATCTCGACATCGATTCCAAAGAACGCAAAAAGCTAAGATAAGAAATTAGTTAATTACTTTTTTATTAACCAATTAAAGATATTTTCTTAATAAACAATTTAAAGACTGCTTCATTTTTTATTTGTCTGTCTGTACTTGGCGCCCTTTATTATTTGTTTGGGGAGAGTTGAAAAAAAAAGCCAGAAGGAAGCCACGAACCCTGGAGCTAGAAAAAGGGTATTTTCCAGAAGTCTCAACACTTCCTTACTGAAAAACATCTCGACATCGATTCCGAAGAACGCAAAAAACTAAGATAAGAAATTAGTTAATTACTTTTTTATTAACCAATTAAAGATATTTTCTTAATAAACAATTTAAAGACTGCTTCATTTTTTATTTGTCTGTCTGTACTTGGCGCCCTTTATTATTTGTTTGGGGAGAGTTGAAAAAAAAAGCCAGAAGGAAGCCACGAACCCTGGAGCTAGGAAAAGGGTATTTTCCAGAAGTCTCAACACTTCCTTACTGAAAAACATCTCGACATCGATTCCAAAGAACGCAAAAAGCTAAGATAAGAAATTAGTTAATTACTTTTTTATTAACCAATTAAAGATATTTTCTTAATAAACAATTTAAAGACTGCTTCATTTTTTATTTGTCTGTCTGTACTTGGCGCCCTTTATTATTTGTTTGGAGAGAGTTGAAAAAAGAAAGCCAGAAGGAAGCCACGAACCCTGGAGCTAGCAAAAGGGTATTTTTACGCTACAATGTCACTATTTGATAAAAATTAAAATATTATTTCAACTGTCAATATTTCTGTACAATCTAAAACATGACATTTTAAAAGCCCATTGTTTAAATAACACTGACGTTTGAACTGTCAATATGACATATGAAGTGTCCATAGTCTATGGCTATTAAAATGTCGTCCAATATGAATACAAACAGAGCGAGGCTACCTAATATCTGTCAAATGTCAATGTTTGACAGGTGTAAAAAAATTCAATTATTTAAAAAAATTTATTTGTAATTAAAAAAAGGAACCTTCTAAATTTTTTAAATGTTTTAAACTTTTATAATGAGAATTAAGACTTTCTGTTCGTTTAGTTTTATAGTTGCATATTTCGCAAAATAGCGTCGGTTCTTTTCCACATTCCACTTTTCTATGTTTCGTTAAATCTCTTCTGTTTTTATATGTTCTACCACAATCTATACATTCATGTCGAGGACCTAAAAATAAAAAAATTATTAACAAAAAAATATCACTAAAAGTAGTTCAAGTTAACTAAAACTTCACCAGATACTTATTTTATAACGAAGTTATTTTAGTTTTCAATGTCTGTCAAAATTTGACATATGAAGTCTCACATGTCAAAAATTAGGAGCCAGAACTCATATATGTCAAATAGGAATGTCAAAGATCTGTCAATGTTAGTTAACGTTATATAGAAGTGAGTTACTCTTCTCATCGCCTATTGGTATCTCTTTTTCGTCACGGTTTTAACATAAAATATTGGAAAGGTATTTCTATAGAAATATATTTGATATATCAAATAAGAAACTGTCAAAATCTGGTGAGCCAAAGTAAGACAGAGATCTGTCAATGTTAGAGAGAGCAAAATTATTTGTTTGTTTGTTGGAACTAAGTTCCTTACGGCTTGGATAAGATAGGGATTTTGCTGCGTGACTGAACTGAAAAAAATGTAATAGTAAAACCGTAACGAAAAAACGTTAAATGAGACGTGCATCAAACGCATTCTGGACGCTCTCAGACCACACTTATGATGATGAGACGGGCCGTTGGGAAGACATGGGGTCTGAGCCCACAAATGACTAACTGGCTATACACTAGGGTTGCAAGACCAATGATGGTGTATGGCTCGATAGTCTGGTGGACCAAGGTGATGCAAACTACCGCTGTAAAGAGACTACAAAAGATCCAGCGAGTAGCGTGTCTTGGCATCACAGGAGCCATGAGAGGTACTCCAACTGCAACCCTGGAAGTAGTGCTAAACCTCCCACCTCTCGACATTATTGTGAAAGGGGAGGCAAGGATGGCAGCCTACAGAATGGGTTGCAGTGGCAACTGGAAGTATAACGCCGCCAGTGGGCATACAAGGATTGTGGACACTGTACAGATGGACACCTTGGAAATGCTACCAGACAGGATGGTGAAGATCACAGATCTAGAAAAGCCATACAATGTCAATACTATTGACAGGGCTGTCTGGGAGAAAGGTGAACCTGAATATATGAAAAGGGGGATCACTTGGTATACGGATGGCTCGAAGAAGCCAACAGGCACTGGGGCGGGAATATATGTAGTCAGACCCAAGGCGCAGTTTTGCGTAAGCCTGGGTAAGCTGGCTACTGTTTTCCAGGCTGAAGTTGTTGCCCAATCAGAGTGTGCAAGAGGGTGTTTGGAACGTGGTATGACAGACCACACCATATACATAAACTCGGATAGTAGAGCATCGCTAATGGCACTTGACAGTTTTGACTTTACCTCTAAAGCAGTATGGGACTGATATCATGAAAACCCTGGGAGAGTACAACAAGGTTATCCTTAGTTGGGTTCCGGGGCACAAAGGTATCGCTGGCAATGAGGGAGCAGACAAGTAGGCAAACAAAGGAGCTGAAAGCCCGCTCGTTGGCCCAGAGCCGACGTGTGGTATTGCTTACAACACAGCACGAAGAACTGTTCGCCAGTAGATGGGCATAGAACATCGAAAGAGCTGGGAAAGAACAGAAGGTAAAATTCAGTCAAAGACAATGCTGCAGACACCTACTGGTGCTATAGCGGCAGATGCCCTTGGGCTGAGGAGGAAGACCCTGAGGAAAGTGGTTGGCTTCATCAGCGGCCACTGGGTATTTCGCGGACACCTACATAAGATGGGAATTCAAGTTGAAAACCTCCTATGTAGAAAATGCGGTGAGGAGGAGGAAACAGCCTTCCACGTGATATTCATGTGCCCAGCCCTGCAAGGTCTGCGTGTGAGATCCCTTGGCCTACCGACTGGAGATCAAAGGGAAGAACGGGCAACCATAGTCAAAAGAATCTCTTGGTTCATTAAGAACCTGGGATTTGACGAAGAATGAGGACCTGTGAATGAGGGTGCACAATAAGCTGTACTAGCTGCGATGCAATCCCATGGACTACCTCTAAGCCTGGCCCTCTTTAAAAAAAAAAACGCATTCTGGAAGTTATTATAAGTAGGTGGTTCGGTGGTTCATTGGTAGAATGCTCGCCTAGCACGCGGGCGGCCCGGGTTCGATTCCCGGCCAATGCAATTTTTTTTTTGTATATATCTCTTAACTTTTACTTTTTTTTGTTAAAGTAATATGAGATATAATTTTTAAAAATCTTGATAGTTAAAAGTAGTTAGGAAAGGTGAGAAAAAATAAATGCTCACCTTGAATTTTAAAGAAGCTTCTTTCTTAACGTCAATATTTCACTGATTTTGATATTTTGACTGTTAAATGAGACGTGCGCAGGCCTTACAGCCGTGTACACAAGCGAGTAGTGTTATGTGTCGATTCTACATTAGCCGAAGGAACTTAGTTCCTACCTGGTGTACCACGACACCATTTTAACTTGCTTTTTAACTTTACGTTTCGTGTTTAAACTGTCAGTTTTTCGTTACATTTTTGACATAAAATACCACTGACATTTGACGTATCAAGTACGAAAACAAATGTCCGACAGAAGGAATTGAAACAATATTTAGATTTAGTTTGGTTTATTAGAAAGTTTGGTTTAATTCCATATTTCTTATATGTTTTTTAGACTTGTAATGCACATAAAGGCTTTGAAGTCGTTTTGTTTTAAAGTTACAAATATCACAACATTGTTTTGGTTCTTTTCCACATTCTATTTTCCTATGTTTTTCCATATCACTTCTATTTTTATACGTTCTTCCACAATCTATACAACAGTGACGAAATTCTAGAGCTAGAACAAAAAAAGTTGTAAACATCCAAAAAAAAGAAGAATATTTTGACATCTCCCAGTACATCAAATGTAGAAATCTGTGAGTTTTAATAGAAATTTTGTAGACATAGCATAAAAAGTTGACAGAAGTAATATGTGAAATATCTAAATCTAAATTTAAAAATGTATTTAAATTGTCAATCTGACATATAACATGTTAAAAGTGTATTGTTGAAATAGCACTGACGTTTGAACTGTCAATATTTCCGAATGATCTGATAAAACTTAAAACTGATTTTTCGTTTTTTATTTGTTTGTCTGTACTTTGCGCCCTATAATTAATGTTTGGAAGGGATTAAATAAAATTCAGGAGGTAGCCACGAACCCAGGAGTTAGCCTAGGGTAATTAAGGGTTACAAAATGATATTTCAATAATCTATTATTATCAAAATGCTGTCCAATACGAACATAAACAGAGCGATCTGTCAAATGTCAATAAACACACCCGTTTATTTTGACAGTTGGAAATAATTTCATATCACTTCTATTTCTATTTTTATACGTTATTCCCCAATGTAAAAGTCCACACAGAAGAAAAATATTTTCAGAACATCAAGTGTAGAGGGGAGGCAAGGATGGCAGCCTACAGAATGGGTTGCAGTGGCAACTGGAAGTATAACGCCACCAGTGGGCATACAAGGATTGTGGACACTGTACAGATGGACACCTTGGAAATGCTACCAGACAGGAGGGTGAAGATCACAGATCTAGAAAAGCCATACAATGTCAATATTATTGACAGGGCTGCCTGGGAGAAAGGTGAACCTGAATATATGAAAAGGGGGATCACTTGGTATACGGATGGCTCGAAGAAGCCAACAGGCACTGGGGCGGGAATATATGGAGTCAGACCCAAGGCGCAGTTTTGCGTAAGCCTGGGTAAGCTGGCTACTGTTTTCCAGGCTGAAGTTGTTGCCCTATCAGAGTGTGCAAGAGTGTGTTTGGAGCGTGGTATGACAGACCACACCATATACATAAACTCGGATAGTAGAGCAGCGCTAATGGCACTTGACAGTTTTGACTTTACCTCTAAAGCAGTATGGGACTGTCATCAGGCCATGAAAACCCTGGGAGAGTACAACAAGGTTATCCTTAGTTGGGTTCCGGGGCACAAAGGTATCGCTGGCAATGAGGGAGCAGACAAGTGGACAAAGAAAGGAGCTGAAAGCCCGCTCATTGGCCCAGAGCCGACGTGTGGTATTGCTTACAACACAGCACGAAGAGCTGTTCGCCAGTGGATGGGCATAGAACATCGAAAGAGCTGGGAAAGAACAGAAGGTAAAATACAGTCAAAGAGAATGCTGCAGACACCTACTGGTGCTATAGCGGCAGATGCCCTTGGGCTGAGGAGGAAGACCCTGCGGAAAGTGATTGGCTTCATCAGCGGCCACTGGGTATTTCGCGGACACCTACATAAGATGGGAATTCAAGTTGAAAACCTTCTATGTAGAAAAAGCGGTGAGGAGGAGGAAACAGCCTTCCATGTGCCCAGCCCTGCAAGGTCTGCGTGTGAGATCCCTTGGCCTACCGACTGGAGATCAAAGGGAAGGACGGGCAACCATAGTCAAAAGAATCTCTTGGTTCATTAAGAACCTGGGATTTGACGAAGAATGAGGACCTGTGATTGAGGGTGCACAATAAGCTGTACTAGCTGCGATGCAATCCCATGGACTACCTCTAGGCCTGGCCCTCTTAAAAACAAAAAAAAAGTGTAGAAATCTGTGTTGTTGTTTTAAATAATAATATCGATTTTTCTTGTTTTATATTTATATTAAAAAAAAATACTAAAATGTTAACAAAACTAATTTCATCCTGTCGGTTTTTCGTGACGTTTGCATGCGCATGCCACAAATATATTAATCCCAATTTTTTGTATTTACGTTATTTAAATGTTTCTTAGATTTACAATGCACATTAAGTGTTTCAACTCTTTTTGTTTTAAAATTACAAACAGCACAAAATAAACGTGGTTCTTTTCCACATTCCAATCTTCTGTGTTTATTTAAATCGCTTTTATTCTTGTATGTACGTTTACACGTTTCACATTCATGTCTGACGCCTAAAAAAAATAAAATAAAAACAAAAAAAACTAAAATTGTTTGAAGTTAGTTAGTATTTACAAGAAAAAATTGAGTTAACAGAACCTTTGCCAACCGTATGTTACTCGATGTAAAAAAATAACTATTTTAGAGTCCATAAGCAGGTTTTTGTTGCTCAAAAGCAATTTTCTTGACAATAAGGATTTTATAAAAATTAAAAAGCTAGCTCAGCTATCCCAGAGATTTTGGTAATAATCTATATGACTCCAGATGTTAATTTTTTGTGTCGTGCTCAAATGAAATCTTTTTTGAGCTTAAGAAAGCTTTAGAATAAGAATATGGCGATTTATATATAAATAGTAGCAATTTTTTGTTACTCAAGAACAATCTTTATAAAAAGAAGAATTTTACAACAGTTGGAAGGCTGGTTTAGCTATACCACAGCCTTTGGTACTATAAGATAATATTCCAGAAGTTAATTTTTTTGTTGTGCTCAAATCAAGCTTTTTTTGAGCTTTAGAAGAGTCTTTGCAAGCAATAAATACTTTTAATAAAGTTAGCAGAGCCTTAGACGGTTGTTTTAAGTAGAAATTGTGTTTATTTTACATTTTAGTGGTATTGTTTCTTTTTTTTTTTTTTTAAAGAGGGCCCAGCTTAGAGGTAGTCCATGGGATTGCATCGCAGCTAGCACACCCTCATTCACCGGTCCTCATTCTTTGTCAAATCCCAGGTTCTTAATGAACCAAGAGATTCTTTTGACTATGGTTGCCCGTTCTTGCCTTTGATCTCCAGTCGGTAGGCCAAGGGATCTCACACGCAGACCTTGCAGGGCTGGACACATGAATATCACGTGGAAGGCTGTTTCCTCCTCCTCACCGCATTTTCTACATAAGAGGTTTTCAACTTGAATTCCCATCTTATGTAGGTGTCCGCGAAATACCCAGTGGCCGCTGATGAAGCCAACCACTTTCCGCAGGGTCTTCCTCCTCAGCCCAAGGGCATCTGCCGCTATAGCACCAGTAGGTGTCTGCAGCATTCTCTTTGACTGTATTTTACCTTCTGTTCTTTCCCAGCTCTTTCGATGTTCTATGCCCATCCACTGGCGAACAGCTCTTCGTGCTGTGTTGTAAGCAATACCACACGTCGGCTCTGGGCCAATGAGCGGGCTTTCAGCTCCTTTGTTTGCCCACTAGTCTGCTCCCTCATTGCCAGCGATAACTTTGTGCCCCGGAACCCAACTAAGGATAACCTTGTTGTACTCTCCCAGGGTTTTCATGGCCTGATGACAGTCCCATACTGCTTTAGAGGTAAAGTCAAAACTGTCAAGTGCCATTAGCGCTGCTCTACTATCCGAGTTTATGTATATGGTGTGGTCTGTCATACCACGCTCCAAACACACTCTTGCACACTCTGATAGGGCAACAACTTAAGCCTGGAAAACAGTAGCCAGCTTACCCAGGCTTACGCAAAACTGCGCCTTGGGTCTGACTCCATATATTCCCGCCACATATTGTTTCTTTGCTCAAGAGCAGTTTTTTTAACAAAAAGTATTTTACAAAAGTTAAAAGGCTGGATTAGTTACACCAGAGCCTTTGGTAATAATCTATAACACTCCAGAAACTAACTTTTTGTTGTGCTCACATTGAGCCTTTGTTTGAGCTTGAGAAGGGTTTTGACAAGCAATAAATTAAGTTGGCAGAGCCTTAGAATGGGAGTATGTCTCTGTAAGTATAAAATGTCTTTATTTTACGTTTTAGTAGTGTTTTTGGTTGCTCAAGAACAGTTTTTTTAACAAGAAGGGTTTTACAAGAGTTGTAAGGCTAGCTTAGTTATAACAGAACCTTTGGTATATCACTACAGATATTAAGTTTTTTGTCGTGCTTAAATCAAGCCTTTTCTGAGCTTAAGTAGAGGCTTAAAAAGCTTAAAATAGGTTTCTGAGCTTCAGCTTCATCTTAAGAAGCTTAATATAGGTTTCATAAGCAGTAAAGGCTTTAACTGTGCGAAACCGGCGGTGATTCTTTCGTTTGTTTATCGAGATTATTGAAACCGATTGATTCATACAAAAATAAGTGCAATTTGGTCAGTATTTATATAAAAAATAACCAGAAAGTGATAAAAAAATATATAAGCATTTGATCGTGCAGGAGCCAGTCAGAAATATAAATCACAGCTATCGTTGGAAAGAGGTGGCTATGGGCAACACACAGGTACCCCAATGTTCGGCGCCGAGCGAGCAAGACGGTTTCGGGAATGTCGCAAAGCCGCTGCCGACGAAAACGCCAACGCCGCAAGGAACTTTTTTGCTGCCGCCAACTTGGCGAGCACCTCTACCACTGGAATACCTTTTTTTTTTTTTTATGGTCAAGCACAAGCACTGCAGGAAAATTCCTTTAAGGCGCTCTGAGAGCAGTGCGTGTGCGAAGAAAGCGATTCACGTTGTTCTTGAATCGTTGAAGGTTATATTCGGTGGGAAATACGGCCTCAGAAAGGCCGTTCCACAAAGAGGATGTCCTCCAGAAGAAAGAGTTCTTAAACAATGATGTTCGAGGAGTATTAAGTTGAACCACATAGGGATGGGCGGAAGTGGTTTGTCGTGTATTTCTGCTATGAATTGCTCTAGGTGAAATCAAGCGGGCAATGTCAGTAGAACACTTTCCATGGAAATATTTGTAAAAGAGGGTCAAATCACCAACCTGTCTTCGATGTTCTAAGCTGTCGAGGTTCTTGGTTAGCTCGTGGTCACCGATCAGGCGAATGGCTCTCCTTTGGATGGAATCCAACAACTGAAGGGTATGCTTCGGTGCAGAACTCCAGACATGAGAGCAGTATTCCAGTGATGGTCGAATCTGGGCTTTGTAGAGTGTCAAAAGTTGTTGGGGTGTATACAGCTTTTTGGTACGGAAAAGTACACCGAGTTTCTGAGAAGCTGTCCTGGCGATTGTTACCACGTGATTATGCCAAGACATATCTCCTCCCAGATTGACACCCAGTAAGTTAATAGAGGAAGCCAGTGGAATTGCGTGTCCTGCCATGACTATATCTGGTTCTGCAATGTTAACCTTCTTAGAGAAAACTGCTGCCTGGGTTTTTTTAGCGTTAAATTCGACTTGGTTACTGTCACCCCAAGACAAAATTTCTTCCAGGTCTTTATTGAGTCGTGATAGTTCATGCTGTCTGCGAAGATGTGCGTCAGCAGCCGATGTTCGAGAATTCAAAGTAAACGATGAGATAAGTGTGCTGTCGTCAGCAAAGCTATAAATTGGATTTTCTGTCTTCGCTAGAAGGTCGTTAATGTACAGTAAGAAGAGGGTTGGGGATAATATGGACCCTTGAGGAACACCAGCATTGATGGTAAAGGTGTCCGAGAGAAACCCGTCAATCGCCACTTGCAGAGAACGGTCCTGAAGAAAGCTAGAAAGCCATGAACAGAATCGACCGGGCATACCATAGGATCGCAGTTTACTTAGGAGCCCCTCGTGCCAGACACGATCAAATGCTTTAGAAATGTCCAGTGCAATAGCCCGGGACTCCCCATGATGTTCGACTGCGCTGCTCCAAAGATGGGTGACATATGCTAGGAGGTCTCCTGTTGATCTGGACTTACGAAAGCCGTACTGATGGTCGCTGATAATATTAAGGCCCTCTAGGTACTTTAGAAGTTGTTGGTTAATAGCTTTCTCCATCACTTTTGATATAACTGAAAGCAATGCGACAGGTCGATAGTTGTTTGGCATGGTTTTCTTGCCTTTCTTAGGTATAGACTGAACTCTTGCCTTCTTCCAGCAAGATAGAAATATTCCTTTTTTGTAGGATAGGTTAAAAAGTCTACAAAATATTGGTGTTAGCTCATCAGCGCATTCCTTGAGCACTATAATAGGAATTTCATCTGGACCAGAAGCCTTCCTGACATCGAGCCCTTTAAGAATTCGTTTGACAGGACGCTGACGAAATACGATATCAGTCATTTCCGATTGAACTGCTGGAATGTTCGGTGGTGTTTTTCCCTGAAAGTCTACGTTGGAATGAGAAGAAAATAGTTCTGCCCTTAAGTTTGCTTTATCTCCGGCTGGACGTAACGAATGAACAGACAATCGATATCTCTAACATAGACGTTTCACGTGAAAACCAATGGCTGTGTGCCCCAGCACAGCCCCATCCGATTTTTTTTATAGAAAAATATATTAAAAATACAAAAAAAAAAAATAATTTTATTTTAAAAAATCTTTTTTTAGTACAGATTAATTATTGATGTAATGTATCATTTTGTACATTAAATAAATGTTTTAAACTTCTATAATGTATATTTAAATCTCCCAATCTTCGAGTTTTATAATTACATGATTCACAAGTTAAATATTTTTCAGTATTGCAATATTTCTTTTGGTGTGTCCTTAAATCTTTAACATTTTTATATGATCTTCCACATGACTCGCATTTATGTCTATCTAAAAAAAATATAAACTTATTTTATATAACAAACTATTACCCTAAATAAAAAAACGTGTGTGGCAGTCAATGGGACTGCCGGCAGAAGTTATACTTCTATGCGCATGCCCGGATTCATAAATTTGTATGCAATAGATTTAGCAAAATCATTATATGATATTCGTGTTCAGCGACCCCAAAAACCCTCTAGTACCGAGTGCACAATCTTTTTGTATCGAATTTGCATAAAATTTCTGAAGACGAGACGCGTCTTAAGCACCAGGTGTTTCGAAGACAATCGCCATTATTATAATCGTATTTAGCGACTCAAAAACCCGCCGAGTACCAAGTGTGCACTGATTTCGTACAGAATTCACATAAAACCCCAGGAGAAGAGGTAAATACCCTATGCTCCAAGTGACGCGGGGACTTTCTGCATCATGATATTCGTGTTCAGCGACCCCAAAACCCCCGAGTATATTAATTGAACCAATTTTCAGCAATACTTACCGAGTTGTAAGTTTTCTCTCTATTGTTAGTTCGGAATGCACTTTTCGAATACAGAAATGCAATTTCCCGTTTTTACATTATAAAAAATAGCGACAGATTTCCTGATACTCTAACGAATCTAATGCAACAAAAACGCATTCCGAACCATCTTACGTTACAAAATTCGGAGGTTTTAGTGCTTTATTTTCTCGACTATTTGTAAAAACTCTGTTTATGTAGTCAACAACCTTAAAAGCATAGAGGAGAATATACTGCAACCATGTGACGGTACTTTAGACTTCAATACAATACTCTCAGCCCTCTCAGCCCGGTAATAGCAAATTTCTTTATGGAAAAGTTCGAACAACTTGCGTTGGACAGTGCCCCATACAAGCCAAAAGTTTGGTATAGATATGTAGATGACACATTTGTAATATGGAGCCATGGGCAGGATAAATTGCAAGAATTTCTGACACACATTAACAGCATCCATGAAAAGATACAGTTTACGATGGAAATCGAAGACAACAACAAGCTGGCGTTCCTTGATGTGTTATTATCACGAAAAGGAAGATCATTGAGCCACACAGTGTACAGAAAACCTACACATACGAATCGGTATTTACATAGGGATTCCAACCACCACCCATGTCAGAAATATGGAGTCATCAAAACCTTAGCAGAAAGGGCAAGAAGAAATTGCGAACCCGAGGCACTAAACGCAGAGCTAACTCAGATTCATGATGCTTTAAGGGCCAATGGTTATGCAGAACGGGAAATCAAAAGATCGATTGGACCAACAAATCGTAGACCCAAGGAAAATGAGCAAATCCAACCAGTGGCAAAAGCATTTCTGCCTTTTATTCCGGGAGTGACAGACAGAATTGGTCGATTGCTAAGAAAGAAAAATGTGAAGACTATTTTCAAACCAACGAGAAAAATCAAAGAATGTCTTCGATCGGCAAAAGACAGAAGAGATCCACTGTCGACTTCGGGAATTTACCGCATTCCGTGCACATGTGGAAGCGTGTACATAGGAACCACCAAACGCTCGATCAACACCAGGATTAAAGAGCACAAGGCCAATTGTCGTCTGGGGCAGACAGACAAATCCGCCGTAGCGGAACATTCCTTCACTATGGACCATCGGATTAAGTTTGAGGAGACCCAAGTCCTCGCTACTACATCAGCATACCATTCCAGACTCTATAGAGAAGCCATAGGGATAGAGAAGCACCCCAACAACTTTAATAAAAAAGAGGAAGCAGTCAAGATTAACAAAACATGGGTCCCGATAATAAAGAGTGCGAAAACTCTACCCTTAAGAAACAACACCGACCAGAACCGATTGGAATCGAAAGCAACTGTGGCCGCGCCCACTTCCTTCCCGACGGATAAATACGAGCTGCGATCACGCAAAGCTTAGTAAGTCGCAGACTGTCAACCAGGAAGCAACTTCTGAAGATGCCAACCGCTCGTGTTGGCGAAACGTCAAGTCAGCAAGACAATCGACGCCGGCCTAATAGCCCAAAAACCATTGATACAACAATACTCATTACTGAATATTATTATTAATATAAAATGCTAAACTTTATATGTATACTTATGTGACACAATTACAAAATAATATGTCAAATAATCATGTCGTCCGTCACTATGATATTGCTACATTAGTTCAGACTGTTTTGCATTGAATGTTGAAACGGTATTCAAAGAACTTATAGTTATGAATAACAAGTAGTAAATATTTCATCTTTGTTTTTACCGACCAATATACCTAATAGGTGTTTCTGTCTCTCTCTTACTCACACCATTACATATGTAATGATTTTTCCCATTTAACTCTACACAAACTTTTCCGCCGAGTGCACGAATAGAAATATAACTTCAAAAATAATCCTAAAATCGAGTTTCGAAATAAAAAGTGTAATAAAATGTAATCAATTAGAGCTAGTTGATATTTATTAAAAACACACACATTAAACAACATAATATTTCGGAATAGAGTTCCTCTTATGTTTTGCACCTTTAAAATGCATCTTCAGACTCCAAAGAAATTTGGTTTTAAAATTACAAACATTACAAAAGAAAATTGCTTCTTTACCACATTCGTGATTTCTATGTTTTGCCAAATTTCTTTTATATTTGTAAGTTTTTCCACAGTTTACACAACCATATCTCTCAGTGAAATCTAAAAAGGAAATCCATGTAAAAAAATTATTTTTTATTATTAAAAAAAAAAATGTTAAAAAATGCATTTAGGATGTTTATTTAACAAATACACAAAAAAATATTAAAAATAAGTTTATTTTACTATACAATAAAAATTTTTAATTTATAACCCAACCTTTCATAGAGAAATTTTGTACATTTTGTTGGTGTTTTATACTATTATAATGGATTTTCAAATTGCCTCTTTTTGTTGTTCTATATAGGCATATTCTACAAAAATATAGTCTGTTATTTGAATCATTTATGCAAAAATTTCTATCTGTAAAAAAACAGATATTAGCAAATTCGTAAAAAAAGTAAAAGTTAAGATATATACAAAAAAAAAATGCATCGACCGGGAATCGAACCTGGGCCGACCGCGTGCTAGGCGAGCATTCTACCAATGAACCACCGAACCACCTACTTATAATAACTTCCAGAATGCGTTTTTTTTTTTTAAAGAGGGCCAGGCTTAGAGGTAGTCCATGGGATTGCATCGCAGCTAGTACAGCTTATTGTGCACCCTCATTCACAGGTCCTCATTCTTCGTCAAATCCCAGGTTCTTAATGAACCAAGAGATTCTTTTGACTATGGTTGCCCGTTCTTCCCTTTGATCTCCAGTCGGTAGGCCAAGGGATCTCACACGCAGACCTTGCAGGGCTGGGCGCATGAATATAACGTGGAAGGCTGTTTCCTCCTCCTCACCGCATTTTCTACATAGGAGGTTTTCAACTTGAATTCCCATCTTATGTAGGTGTCCGCGAAATACCCAGTGGCCGCTGATGAAGCCAACCAGTTTCCGCAGGGTCATCCTCCTCAGCCCAAGGGCATCTGCCGCTATAGCACCAGTAGGTGTCTGCAGCATTGTCTTTGACTGAATTTTACCTTCTGTTCTTTCCCAGCTCTTTCGATGTTCTATGCCCATCCACTGGCGAACAGCTCTTCGTGCTGTGTTGTAAGCAATACCACACGTCGGCTCTGGGCCAATGAGCGGGCTTTCAGCTCCTTTGTTTGCCCACTTGTCTGCTCCCTCATTGCCAGCGATACCTTTGTGCCCCGGAACCCAACTAAGGATAACCTTGTTGTACTCTCCCAGGGTTTTCATGGCCTGATGACAGTCCCATACTGCTTTAGAGGTAAAGTCAAAACTGTCAAGTGCCATTAGCGCTGCTCTACTATCCGAGTTTATGTATATGGTGTGGTCTGTCATACCACGCTCCAAACACACTCTTGCACACTCTGATAGGGCAACAACTTCAGCCTGGAAAACGGTAGCCAGCTTACCCAGGCTTACGCAAAGCTGCGCCTTGGGTCTGACTCCATATATTCCCGCCCCAGTGCCTGTTGGCTTCTTCGAGCCATCCGTATACCAAGTGATCCCCCTTTTCATATATTCAGGTTCACCTTTCTCCCAGGCAGCCCTGTCAATAATATTGACATTGTATGGTTTTTCTAGATCTGTGATCTTCACCATCCTGTCTGGTAGCATTTCCAAGGTGTCCATCTGTACAGTGTCCACAATCCTTGTATGCCCACTGGCGGCTTTATACTTCCAGTTGCCACTGCAACCCATTCTGTAGGCTGCCATCCTTGCCTCCCCTTTCACAATAATGTCGAGAGGTGGGAGGTTTAGCACTACTTCCAGGGTTGCAGTTGGAGTACCTCTCATGGCTCCTGTGATGCCAAGACACGCTACTTGCTGGATCTTTTGTAGTCTCTTTACAGCGGTAGTTTGCATCACCTTGGTCCACCAGACTATCGAGCCATACACCATCATCGGTCTTGCAACCCTAGTGTATAGCCAGTTAGTCATTTGTGGGCTCAGACCCCATGTCTTCCCAACGGCCCGTCTCATCATCATAAGTGTGGTCTGAGAGCGTTGCGTTATATGTGCCAAATGGCTGTTCCAGGTGAGCTTATCGTCTAGTCTTATTCCTAGGTGCTTGAACTCTCTCTTAACCTGGATCTGGTTACCGAAGAGAGTTGGTACCCTAGCGATATCAACATTTCTCTTCCTTGTCAATGGTACTATTACAGTCCTCATTGGATTGACCCTCAGACCCTCCTGGTTACACCACCTTTCCACTATGAACAATGCCCTCTGCATGAGTTCTAGGCATGTCATCAACCACTAGATTCCACAGATTCGGTGACAGGACGCCACCCTGTGGACACCCTCTTTGTGCCTTGACCTCCTTTACCGTTCCACACAGAGATGCTTGCGATCTCCTACTTTCGAGCATGTTGCCTATCCACCTCACCACAGTGTTTTCCACATTCCTTGATACCAGCTTTGACACAATAGAGCGAGTACTAGTGTTATCGAAAGCTCCTTCTATATCAAGAAAAGCAACCACCGCTATTTCCCTGTTTGAGATAGCATCTTCAATCTTGCAAACCAGCGCATGCAAGGTTGTTTCGCATGACTTTCCTTTCTGATTTGGTTTGGATGCAAAGGACGGCTTAAAAGGACCCTGTCCTTTATATGTCTATCCACTAATTTCTCCATGGTCTTCAGGAGAAACGATGTAAGGCTAATTGGTCTAAAAGCCTTAGGATCAGCATATGTGTCCCTTCCAGGCTTCGGTATGAATACCACCCTAGAGGTCCTCCATGCTGTTGGTATTACTCCACTGGCTAAGCTGGTCCTGAACAGACGCACCAAGGGGAGTATCAACTGGTCCCCACCTTCTTGCAGGAACACAGGATAGATGCCATCGGTACCAGGAGTTTTAAATGGTTGAAATGCCCTAAGAGCCCATTTAATGCCCGTAAAGGTGATCACAGCCTTAGCGCAATCCCAGTCCTCCTTTATCGTCCGCATCCTAGTCCCTCTCTCCACATCATTTTGGACTGTGTTCTGCGGTTGTAAGGACCCTGGGAAGTGAGCGCTTAAAAGGCACTCTAGCGTTTCTTCTGGGCCGTCCGTATATGTACGATCCTCTTTAAGCATTGTGCCTAAAGGATTGGTTTGACCTCGAGCTAGGACTCGATGGAGCTTTGCACATTCAGCAACACTTCCAATGTTCTGACAGAATTCTCTCCATGACTCTCTCTTAGCTCTCCTTATTGTTTTGTTATATACAGTGAGCACCCTTGAGTAGTTGTCCCAGTTTCCTGTACGCTTTGCAGCATTATACACGTTTGATGCACGTCTCATTTAACGGTTTTTCGTTACGGTTTTACTATTAATTTTTTTTCAGTTCAGTCACGCAGCAAAATCCCTATCTCCTCCAAGCCTGCCGTAAGAAACTTAGTTCCAAAAATAAAACTAAAAATGTTGTATAAGAAAACATATATTTTCCTATTAGGAAACAATTTATTATTAAAAATTTTTATAAATAGAATCAATGTTAGATAATTTACAGTTTTACAATGGCCATTCAAGTTACCATTCTTTGTCATTTTAAAGTTGGTTCTGAACCACACTTTTATGAGTTCCTAAACTAAAATTTGATTTTTTAGAGAACTCTTTCTGTTAGTTGATAAGTTCAATAGAAATAATATAGTACACAATTCATATAGGAAACTGTTTAAATCCATTATCTAAATATTGAAGATTTTTAAGATGCTTCTGTGTGGCAAGATGCGTTTTAAAATCTGATTTTCTTTTTGTTTTAAAATTACAAATTTCGCATGTTACTGCCTTCTTTTTACCACAATCTATACGTTGATGTACATAAAGAACTTTTTCATTTTTATACGATTTTCCACAGAAACAACACGTATTCTTTCCTAAAACAAAAATAAAATACCGAAAATAAAGAATTAATTACTTTAAAATATATTTTTACATGCTTTATTAATAGAAATATGTTAGTTATATAATTAAAAATGAAAGTATCATAACAAGAGAGGCTCAATTAATGACCAATAATTTTTATCTTATTCTGTCTCAAAGGATGAGCAATAATACAATTCTTAATTTAAGAACAAGTAGGCTGGATTTTTATTTTAATATAAGAGCAACATCTTATAAGAGCTACAATAAACCGTTATTTGTGTTTTTATATAAGACCACCAATTAAGCTATATTTGTGTCTTAATATAAGAGCCACGTGTTAAAAGAGCAATAATTTGCGCCTTAATATAAGAGCAACCATTAGGCTCTATTTCTGTCTTAATATAAGAGCAAGAACCAAGCTTTATATGTGTCTAAACCTAAGAGCAGCAATTAAACTTTATATGAGTCTTATTATAAGAGCAATATGTTACAAGAGCAACGATTTGTGTCTTAATATAAGGGCAACAATTAAGCTTTATTTGTGTTTTTATATAAGAGCAATGTGTTGAAAGAGCAACGAATTGTGTCTTAATATAAGAGCAACAATTAAAATTTATTTGTGTCTTTATATAAGAGCCACATGTTAAAAGAGTAATAAATAGTGTCTTAATATAAGAGCAACAATTACGCTTTATTTCTGTCTTTATATAAGAGCAACATGTTAAAAGAGCAACAAATTGTGTCTTAATATAAGAGCAACAATTAAGCTTTGATATAGGAGCAGCAATTAAATTTCATTTGATTCTAATGATAAGAGCAATATGTTACAAGAGCAACGATTTGTGTCTTAATATAAGAGCAACAATTAAGCTTTATTTGTGTCTTTATATAAAAACAACGTGTTTAAAGAGCAACGAATTGTGTCTTAATATAAGAGCAACAATTAAAATTTATTTGTGTCTTAATATCGGAGCAATAATTATGCTTAATTTGTGTCCTTATATAAGAGCAACATGTTAAAAGAACAATGAATTGTGTCTTAATATAAGAGAAACAATTAAGCTTTATTTCTGTCTTTATATAAGAGCAACATGTTAAAAGAGCAACGAATTGTGTCTTAATATAAGAGCAACAATTAAGCTTTAATAAAGGAGCAGCAATTAAACTTCATTTGATTCTTATTATAAGAGCAATATGTTACAAGAGCAACGATTTGTGTCTTAATATAAGAGCAACAATTTAGTTTATTTGTGTCTTTATATAAGAGCAACGTGTTAAAAGAGCAATGAATTGTGTCTTAATATAAGAGCCACAATTAAAATTTATTTGTGTCTTAATATCAGAGCAATAATTATGCTTAATTTGTGTCTTTATATAAGAACCACATGTTAAAAGAGCAATAAATTCTGTCTTAATATAAGAGCAACAATTAAGCTTTAATATAGGAGTAGCAATTAAACTTCATTTGATTCTTATTATAAGAGCAATATATTACAAGAGCAACGATTTGTGTCTTAATATAAGAGCAACAATTAAGCTTTATTTGTGTCTTTATATAAGAGCAACGTGTTAAAAAAGCAACGAATTGTGTTTTAATATAAGAGCAACAATTAAAATTTATTTGTGTCTTAATATCAGAGCAATAATTATGCTTAATTTGTGTCTTTATATAAGAGCCACATGTGAAAAGAGCAATGAACTGTGTCTTAATATAAGAGCAACAATTAAGCTTTATTTCTGTCTTTATATAAGAGCAACATGTTAAAAGAGCAACAAATTGTGTCTTAATATAAGAGCAACAATTAAGCTTTAATATAGGAGCAGCAATTAAATTTCATTTGATTCTTATAATAAGAGCAATATGTTACAAGAGCAACGATTTGTGTCTTAATATAAGAGCAACAATTAAGCTTTATTTGTGTCTTTATATAAGAGCAATGTGTTAAAAGAGCAACGGATTGTGTCTTAATATAAGAGCAACAATTAAAATTTATTTGTGTCTTAATATCAGAGCAATAATTATGCTTAATTTGTGTCTTTATATAAGAGCTACATGTTAAAAGAGCAATAAATTGGGTCTTAATATAAGAGCAACAATTACGCTTTATTTCTGTCTTTATATAAGAGCAACATGTTAAAAGAGCAACAGTTGTGTCTTAATATAAGAGCAACAATTAAGCTTTAATATAGGAGCAGCAATTAAATTTCATTTGATTCTTATAATAAGAGCAATATGTTACAAGAGCAACGATTTGTGTCTTAATATAAGAGCAACAATTAAGCTTTATTTGTGTCTTTATATAAGAGCAATGTGTTAAAAGAGCAACGAATTGTGTCTTAATATAAGAGCAACAATTAAAATTTATTTGTGTCTTAATATCAGAGCAATAATTATGCTTAATTTGTGTCTTTAAATAAGAGCAACATGTTAAAAGAGCAACAAATTGTGTCTTAATATAAGAGAAACAATTAAGCTTTAATATAGAAGCAGCAATTAAACTTCATTTGATTCTTCTTATAAGAGCAACGATTTGTGTCTTAATATAAGAGCAACGTGTTAAAAGAGCAACGAATTGTGTCTTAATATAAGAGCAAATATTAAAATTTATTTGTGTCTTAATATCAGAGCAATAATTATGCTTAATTTGTGTCTTTAAATAAGAGCAACATGTTAAAAGAGCAACGAATTGTGTCTTAATATAAAAGCAACAATTAAGCTTTAATATAGGAGCAGCAATTAAATTTCATTTGATTCTTATAATAAGAGCAATATGTTACAAGAGCAACGATTTGTGTCTTAATATAAGAGCAACAATTAAGCTTTATTTGTGTCTTTATATAAGAGCAACGTGTTAAAAGAGCAACGAATTGTGTCTTAATATAAGAGCAACAATTAAAAAATTTATTTCTGTCTTAATATCAGAGCAATAATTAGGCTTAATTTGTGTCTTTATATAAGAGCCATATGTTAAAAGAGCAATAAATTGTGTCTTAATATAAGAGCAACAATTAAGCTTTATTTTTGTCTTTGTATAAGAGCAACATGTTAAAAGAGCAACGAATTGTGTCTTAATATAAGAGAAACAATTAAGCTTTAATATAGGAGCAGCAATTAAACTTCATTAGATTATTATTATAAGAGCAATATGTTACAAGAGCACCGATTTGTGTCTTAATATAAGAGCAACAATTAAGCTTTATTTGTGTCTTTATATAAGAGCAACGAATTGTGTCTTAATATAAGAGAAACCATTAAAATTTATTTGTGTCTTAATATCAGAGCAATAATTATGCTTAATTTGTGTCTTTATATAAGAGCCACATGTGAAAAGAGCAATGAACTGTGTCTTAATATAAGAGCAAGACTTAAGCTTTATTTCTGTCTTTATATAAGAGCAACGTGTTAAAAGAGCAACGAATTATGTCTTAATATAAGAGCAAAAATTAAACTTTATTTGTGTCCTAATATCAGAGCAATAATTAAGCCCAATTTGTGTCTAATTATAAGGCAACATGTTGAAAGAGCAACAAATTGTGTCTTATTTATTATGATCTGTGTCCTGTGATCTAAATCTTTAATTTTTTAAACAAAAAGACTCACTAAAGTCTAAATACAGATATAAGAGCAACAATAAAGCCACATTTGTGCCTTAATATAAAAGCCACAACTTAAAAGAGCAACATTTAAGCTTCTTTTGTGTCTTAGTTTAAGAGCAACAAGTTTAAAGTTTTAAAAGTTAATGTGATTCAAATTTATTGGAGTCTAATTTAATGAGCAACAATTGAGTCTTATTAAAAGAGTGACAGTTTAAAAGAGCTACGAATAAAACAAGATAAATACATACAAATTTATTATTTATAAAAATACAATTGATTTGTTTTGTAATCGTTGTACATTATCTAAATGTTTTTGTCTTTGTAAATGTTGATTTAAATTTCCACTTCTTGATGTTCGATAATTACAAATTAAACAAACATAACCAGGTGCTATACCACATTCTTTGGCTTTATGTCTTCGAAAATCTCCTTGATTTTTATATGATCTTCCACATTCACAAATATGTTTTCTTTGTTCTAAAATTTATTAAAATCTATAAACAAACTCAATTCTAAAAAAGTATATTTCCACATTGTTTTCCAATTTTTTTTTTTTTTTTGGTATACTTCTAGTAACGCAATTTTAATAAAAACTTGTGTTGTTATAGACAAGATTTTCTTGTTTAATAATCTATTTTTGTTTTTATAATAACTTAAAAAGTTTAGAAAATATTTGCATTTTTATAGAAGAATGTAAAAAAATTGGGTAACTGTTCTCATCGCCTATTGGTATCTTTATAAAGACTTCTTCGAGGCCAAGGTAGATAAAAAAAATATATTAGAAGACGTCTTTGAGACCAAAGAGAGGATGAGGAAGTTCTAAAATCAAAAAGAAGTTAACCAATATGAAAAAGAATATGCTAAAGTTCATAAAGAGGTAAAAGAGGTTTAAAAACAAGAAATGAGAGATGTTAAAGTTTAAAAAGATGTTGCTAAACTTCTTGCACATTAAAAAATATATTTAAATATAGGCCAAAGTGAAAAGAAGGAAGTTCTAAAATCAAAAAGAAGTTAAGCAACATGAAATAGAAGATGTTAAAGTTTATAAATATATTGGTAAACATCTTACAGATTAAAATATATATTGATAGACGTCTTCGAGACCAAAGAGAGGATGAGGAAGTTCCATAATCAAAAAAGAAGTTAACCAATATGAAATAGAAGATACTGAAGTGCATAAAGAGGTAAAAGAGGTTAAAAACAAAAAATGAGAGATGTTAAAGTTTAAAAAGATGTTGCTAAACTTCTTGCACATTAAAAAATATATTTAAAGACTTCTTCGAGTCCAAAGTGGAAAGAAGGAAGTTCTAAAATCAAAAAAAAGTTAAGCAACATGAAATACAAGATGTTGAAGTTTATAAATATGTTGGTAAACTTCTTACAGATTAAAAAATATATTGATAGACGTCTTCGAGACCAAAGGGACGATGAGGAAGTTCTATAATCAAAAAAGAAGTTAACCAATATGAAATAGAAGATGTTGAAGTTCATAAAGAAGTAAAAGAGGTTAAAAACAAAAAATGAGAGATGTTAAAGTTTAAAAAGATCTTGCTAAACTTCTTGCACATTAAAAAATATATTTAAAGACTTCTTCGAGGCCAAAGTGGAAAGAAGGAAGTTCTAAAATCAAAAAGAAGTTAAGCAACATGAAATAGAAGATCTTGAAGTTTATAAATATGTTGGTAAACATCTTACAGATTAAAAAATATATTGATAGATGTCGTCGAGACCAAAAAGATGATGAGGAAGTTCGAAAATCAAAAAAGAAGTTAACCAATATGAAATAGAAGATGTGAAAGTTCATAAAGAGGTAAAAGAGGTTAAAAACAAAAAATGAGATATGTTAAAGTATAAAAATATGTTGGTATACATAGAAACGAAATTGGGTTACTGTTCTTATTGCCTATTGGTATCTCTACTTAATTTCTTTAATTACTGCACCTGTTTTGATAAATTTACCACACATAGCTTTGTTACATATTCTATAAAGGATGATGGGGTAAAAAGATATATAAAAAGTCCTTAAAAAAAGTTATATATTACGTTTTTAATACCTTCCTAAGTTAATAGTAGAAAAATCTGTAGTATTATGTCTACCTATCATATGTTTCTTAAGATTTCCTTTTAATTTTCCTCGATAATTACAAAGAGGACAATAAAATTGTGGCTCCTTCATACATTCGTGTTTTTTATGTTCTCTTATCGACGATTTTAGCTTGTACACCTTACCACATGTATCACACTTATAACCTAAAATTTACGTTTATTAAAATTTTAAAAAATAATTTTTTATTTAAAAATACGTTTATTTCTATTTATTTCATCCTGTCCAGTAAATACACTTTCTTATAATCAATTTGGCAACGGTAAGTAAAACATTACGGTATCAGGTACTGTAACGTGTTGCCTAGCAACGCTGCTCTGATTACTTAAGGGAAGACAATAACTAATCAAGTTACGAACTATTTTTAGTCAAGTTACGAACTACTTTTAAAATTTTTATGAATTTATTAACTTATAAAAACAGGATGAAATAAAATATAATACGATACCTGGTCGTTAGGTGTTATTACAGTGCTCGTTTTTATTTCCGGACTTGGCTCCTACGTTGCCTCGTCCGTAAACTAACTCGTACTGTAATAAGTCACCTACCGACCTTGTAACGTATAATACTGTAACGGGATAACCGTAAAGGAAGGGACCTTAATTTGAAAGATTGTTGTTGACAGTTGATTTTTAGAAGTTTCTAAAAATCAACTGACTATTTTAAATAATGTTTCTAGAAAATTCTAGAAACTTCTAAACACACTGACTAGATTAAATAATGTTGTATATAAGGGGATGCATGGGCAGTTAACGTCAGTTCAAGTTCAAGTATTCACAAGAGTTCATTGTATTGTCAAGTAATTAGACGTTATCCAGCAGAGTTCAGTGTATCTTAACAATTTTGTAAATAAAATTGTGTAAAAAGCCCCCATAAGTGTTTCAAATTGGTGTCAGGTGTGGGGTGAAGATACAAGAATGCCTGGAAAAAAGATAAATGAACTATTGGTGGCTGAGCTCAGAAGAGAGCTCGAGGAATTAGAGTTGGAAAGTACTGGAAGCAAATCTGTATTGTTGAGAAGGCTCCGTGAATACTACGTAAATAATAATTTGGACCCTGACGCTGTGGAGTTCGAAGACCCAGTTCAAAAAGCAAATTCTGAACTAACTCAACAACTTTCCCAACTATCACAAAGAATGACGAGCCAGCAAGAGGAACAGACGCAACAACTGTCCCAGTTGTCCAGCCAGATAAGCAGCCAGCGCGAAGATATGTCCCAGCTGTCGCAACGAATGACGAGCCAACAAGAAGAACAAACTCAACAACTTTCCCAGTTGTCCAGTCAGATGAAGAGCCAACAAGAGGAGCTATCACAGCGAATGACGAACCAACAAGAGGAGCTATCCAATCAGATAAGAAGCCAGCGCGAAGAGGTGTCCCAGCTATCACAACGGATGTCTACCCTACCAGAAGAGTTATCCAGTTCCTTCTCCCAGCAAATATCACATCTCCGTGACGAGCAAAATCAGCAAGTTGCCAACTTGAATTAGCAAGTAGACAACTTGAATCAGCAAGTGGACAACATGAATCAGCAAGTGACCAACATGCGAGACGAGCAAAATCAACAAGTCGCCAACTTGCGAGACGAGCAAAACCAGATCAACCAGCAAATGCAGTCCGAAATAAGAAAGCTTCAACAAGAACTGGAAGCTTGTCGCCGAAACCAAATCATCCACCACGGCGACGGAAATGCAGAAAGGAGGGAAACCGGCCACGTAGACGTCGAACGACGAGGAAACGGAGAGGCCGCCCAGGTACGAATGACGATAAAACCCCCAACCTTCGACGGGATGACTTCCTGGTCAAATTACCTGAAACAATTTGACGCAGTGGCCAGAGCGAATGGATGGTCACCCCAAGAGAAGGCATTGTTCCTAACCATGGCTCTGCGAGGCGAGGCTTTAGACGTCCTGCATGTATTGACACCGGATGAGGTTGACAATTTTGAGCTATTGGTAAATCGTCTAGAGATGCGTTATGGTCAAAGTCATCTGCAACCGGTATACCGAGTGCAGTTGAAAAGCCGGAAGCAGAAAAATGGGGAAACTATCCAGGAGTTCAAAGCTGAAGTGGAAAAAATTGTACGGTTTGCGTATCCAAATGCAGCGGAAGATTTTCTGGAGTGCCTGGCGATCCAAACCTTTACCGACGGTCTTCGAGACGCCGAATTGCATCGGGCTGTACGGTTGGCGAGGTCGAGATCTCTTGTAAACGCCTTGAACATTGCCCTGGAGTTCGATACGGCGACGGAGGCCTCATATGCAGCTGCTCGACTAATGGAAGACACTGGTAACTTCGACCATGCCGTTTATGCCGTCAGAGAAGTCGAAGCGGTAGTGGAGAGGTTAATGAAGTTTTCTTCAAAAAGAAGGCGCCCAGTGAGGTGCTGGAACTGCGGAGAACTAGGCCACATAAGAAATACTTGCCCCCATTGTACCCGAGTGGAGCAAAACGAGGAAAAACTTGCCTTAGTTAAGGTTGTGCCAGAAGACGAGAGCTCTATGCTGGAGAAGCAACAAGAAAACGATCCCGTTCTGAAAAAGATTCGAGAATGGAAGAGAATGGACCGTCGTCCATTGTGGAGAGAGATATCCTCATCCTCTCCTGCTTTAAAAGCATAATGGTCCCAATGGAACTCTTTAATTTTGGACGGTGGGCTCGTTAAAACACTTGTAGAAAATTCCGAGGGCACAGAAACAAGGAAACAAATAGTGGTCCCAAGAAATGCTGTACCAGAAATTTTAAAACAGATGCATAATGATAGTTCTGGAGGACATCTGGGTATCACGAAAACGCTGCAAAAGATCCGAGATAGATTTTACTGGGTAAATTGCACTAATGATGTTAAAGATTGGTGTCGTAACTGCACTACATTTTTTGCCAGTAACGGTCCGCACCGAAAACCGAAGGCGGAAATGCAGCAATACCTGGTTGGAAGTTATTTTGAAAGAATCGCAGTAGATGTATTGGGGCCACTTCCACAGACCGATGTAGGAAACAAGTACATCTTTGTTGTAGTGGACTACTTCACTAAATGGGTTGAAGCATATGCAGTTCCCAATCAGGAAGCCTCCACTTTAGCAGATATATTGGTTGAAGAATTCGTAAGCCGATTTGGGGTACCACTAGAATTACATTTAGACCAAGGAAGAAATTTTGAGAGCAAGCTGTTTCAAGAAGTTTGCCAAAGATTAGGCATCCACAAAACGAGAACCACACCGATGCACCCTCAGTCTGATGGAATGGTGGGACGAATGAACCGGACTATAACCAACTATCTGTCAAAAGTGGTGTCAGATTGTCAGAGGGATTGGAATCGACATATTCCACTATTTCTAATGGCAATTCGATCGGCCATCAACGAATCAACTGGACAAACGCCTGCAAAGGTCCTGTTCGGTAGAGAAATGAGGCTATCATGTGACTTGGTGTTTGGTTGTAAACCTGGTGAAGAAATGGCACGTGAACAATATGTCGCCGATCTTCAGAATCGAATGGAGAATATACACAACCTAGTGCGTGGAAAACTACAATTATCTAGTGATCGGATGAAGAGGTACTATGACACACGGACAATGGAAAAGAGTTACCAAGTTGGAGATTTAGTCTGGCTCTATAACCCCCGACGGCGTCGAGGTATTTGTCCCAAATTACAAAAGAACTGGGAAGGTTCTTACACCATCAAGAAGAAGATTAACAATGTCATTTATCGGATCGTGAAAATTCCCAGAGGGAAACCCGTCGTGGTCCATCATGATCGTTTGGCGCCTTACCAGGGAAACCACAGTGGAGATGCGCAGCAACTCCAAGAAGATGGTTTGGCTGGCTCAGGGAGTGTGCGTGATTCCGATGTAGGAAATAACATTCCAGGAGGAATGAATCTAAGGAGGGGGCAGTGTAACGGGATAACCGTAAAGGAAGGGACCTTAATTTGAAAGATTGTTGTTGACAGTTGATTTTTAGAAGTTTCTAAAAATCAACTGACTATTTTAAATAGTGTTTCTAGAAAATTCTAGAAACTTCTAAACACACTGACTAGATTAAATAATGTTGTATATAAGGGGATGCATGGGCAGTTAACGTCAGTTCAAGTTCAAGTATTCACAAGAGTTCATTGTATTGTCAAGTAGTTAGACGTTATCCAGCAGAGTTCAGTGTATCTTAACAATTTTGTAAATAAAATTGTGTAAAAAGCCCCCATAAGTGTTTCAATACTATTACTTCATTGAATAAATTTGTTTCTAGAAAACAAAATCTAAAATAGATTTATTTGTTTTTTTATTCGTCAATATCAAATCACTTTTAGCGCCCTCTATGTAACTTTTTACTAATTACACATCTTTAAAGGGACTTTGAGGTTCTTTAAGGGGGAAATTAAAAAAAAAAAGAAAACTATTAAAAAAAAAATGTTTATTTTTTAAAAATGTTTTGTTCCAATATGTTTCTGTAAATTTTTCTTGAGTTTGGTTCTATGCGGGCAATAAGGACAGGCAAATTGTGGTTCCTTTTGACATTCAAATTTTTGATGTGTTTTTAGTGACCGTTCGTGTTTGTAACACTTTTCACAAATTGAACATACAAACAAACCTTAAAAATAAACAAATCATAAAACCTATGTGTCAATAGATAACATGACATATGTCAACTGTCAATAGCTTTTTTTAAATGCGAAACACAAACAATAATAACAACTTGTTTAAAGTTTAAACTTAAAATATAAATTCAAAAAAAAGCTGACGTATGATATGTCAAACAAGGTTCTATAGTAAAAATTTGACGTATAACGAACGAAATGTCAGTTTTTGATAGAAATCACGTTTAACTTTGACAGATGATGATAAAGAATGACACTTTTGACATAAAAAGTTAGATATGTCAATATTGACGTACGATTAACTACTTGATTTACAGTTTCCTGCTAATCAATTGTCATTTCAGTAAAACGTTTATCAAATAGATATCAAAGATAATAATAGTTTAATACTATTATGACGTTTTACAAAGTCTTTGAGAATCAAAGAACATATAGACCGTTTAATAAGAACCAACAACTACTTCCCTGGCTATTTGCCTCGACGGACATTGAATTACAGTTCAAAGTTAAACGGGGGAGTATATCTGCAAGATAGAACTAACCATTTCAGTTTGCAATTCGAAAGGATATCGCTTGTAGACCAGTTTCGGCGTATTGCGCGTCATCAGTACAAGGAAGATATCCGTCCAGAAGCTCTTAGAGCTTTTCTTTGATTCTCAAAGACTCTGTAAAACGTCATGATAGTATTAAACTATTATTATCTTTGACATCTATTGACGTACGACATTAAAAAATATGTTTCCCAGGTTTATATTTAAATTAAACTATATTTTCTATCAGAAAATTTATTTCAAAAGATAATTTTACGATACTTTATTACAAATATAATCAGGATGTATTTTCATATGCTTCTTCATATTTCCCGGTAATTTTGTTCGTTTTCCACAAAGAGGACATGAAAATTGTGGTTCTTTTTGACATTCATATTTCAAATGATCATTAAGAGATTGTTTATATTTATACGATTTTCCACAAACTTTACATTTGTTTCTTAAACCTATAAATAATAAAATTGAAATATAAAACTAAGATAGAAAGTAGAAGAGAAATTTTTGAAGCATCTGATTTAAATAAAACGTAATGAAACTTATTGGAACAATTGATGAAGCTCTTTGATGCTTAAGATAGAACTTACAGGCATAACCATAGCTGCAAAAGAATTAATCAATAGGAACATCACAGGCAGGAATATAAATATATACACAGACTGCCGACAAGCACTACTGACCTTGAATAGACCACGTTTCACTTCAAGTTTAGTACTAGAATGTCACCAATTTCTAACTGAGGCCAGCCAGAATAACGTGGTCACTCTCAGCTGGATCAAAGGACATGGGAACTCTAAAGGCAACCGCATTGCGAACAATTTAACAAGGAGGGCTGCGGACTACAAATATGTTAGCCCTCGCCTATCTACCAAGCTAACATTTTCCGCAGTCGTGGACCTTATCAAACAGCACTCTCACCAAAAATTTATACAGTGCTGGGATCAAACTACGAACTGTAGACTGGCCAGAGAGTTATTACCTCATCCTGGTGAGGAAACAGCAAAATTATTTAAGGCATTGACCAGACAAAATCTCCGAACAGCTGTGGGAATCTTGACAGGTCACTGCCAATTGCGACAACATCTCTTTAGGATGAAATTAACAGAATCGCCGCTATGCAGAGGCTGCGAACAAGAAGAGGAAACAGTAGAACACATTATGTATGACTGCTCTGCTTTTTCTGAAATCAGAAGATCCGTGTTGGGCGAGTATTGCTTACGCCAGCCGATGTCAGGCAGATCCCCCTCGGGAGCCTCATCACCTATTTTAAATCACTAGGCCTGGTGACAGCCTGAGGTGAGGATATCCCTACAATACGGGAGGATGCACAATGGGTCATATGTGGCCTCAGTGCTGGCTAAGCACTAGTTCGCCCCTCCCAAAATTTCCAGATCCAGATCCATATGATGCTTAAGATTAAAAATTTCATAATGAAGCTCTTAAAAACCAAAAAAGATAATGAAGCTTTCGTAACTAAGAAGCTCCTGGACATTTACAAGATATTGATGAACTTGTAAATCAAAACAATGTTGATTAAGCTCTTGTAAATCAAAACGAGGTTAATAAAGCTCTTATAAATCAATACGAGGTTGATGAAGCTCTTCTAAATTAAAACGAGGTTGATGAAGCTCTGGTAAAAACAAAAACAATGTTAATGAAGCTCATTTTTAACACAATAAGTTTTAAAAACTTCTTAAAAATGTAACAAATGTTGATGTACTTCTTGAAGATTAACAAATATATAAAAGGACTTCTTAAAAAGCAAAAAGAGATTGATGAAGCTATTTCATAATCAGAAATGAAACAGATGGGCTTTATAAAGATTAAAAAATATATTATAATACTTTTCAGGAAAGAAAAGAAGTTGATGATGGACTTTTTGGTTAAAGTAGTTTAAAAACAGTCTGTAAGAGGCGATTTTCCACAAACTTCACATTTGTTTCTTAAACCTATAAATAATTAAATTGAAATATAAAACTAATATAGAAACTAGAAGAGAAATTTTTGAAGCGTCTGGTTTAAATAAAACGTAATGAAACTTTTTGGAACAATTGATGAAGCTCTTTGATGCTTAAAATTAAAAATTTCATAATGAAGCTCTTAAAAACTAAAAAAGATAATGAAGCTTTCGTAACTAAGAAGCTCCTGGACATTTACAAGATGTTGATGAACTTGTAAATCAAAACAATGTTGATTAAGCTCTTATAAATCAATACGAGGTTGATGAAGCTCTTCTAAATTAAAACGAGGTTGATGAAGCTCTGGTAAAAACAAAAACAAGGTTAATCAAGCTCATTTTTAACACAATTAGTATTAAAAACCTTTTAGAGATGTAACAAATGTTGATGTACTTCTTGAAGATTAACAAATATATAAAAGGACTTCTTAAAACTCGAAAAGAGATTGATGAAGCTATTTCAAAATCAGAAAGAGTTAAGAGAGATGAAACTTTTTGAAATAATTGATAAAGCTCTTTGATGCTTAAGATTAAAAATTTCATAATGAAGCTCTTAAAAACCAAAAAAGATAACGAAGTTTTCGTAACTAAGAAGCTCCTGGACATTTACAAGATATTGATGAACTTGTAAAGCAAAACAATGTTGATTAAGCTCTTGTAAATCAAAACGAGGTTAATAAAGCTCTTATATATCAATACGAGGTTGATGAAGCTCTTCTAAATTAAAACGAGGTTGATGAAGCTCTGGTAAAAACAAAAACAATGTTAATGAAGCTCATTTTTAACACAATAAGTTTTAAAAACTTCTTAAAAATGTAACAAATGTTGATGTACTTCTTGAAGATTAACAAATATATAAAAGGACTTCTTAAAAAGCAAAAAGAGATTAATGAAGCTATTTCAAAATCAGAAAGAGTTAAGAGAGCTGTCAGAGATGAAACAGATGGGCTTTATAAAGATTAAAAAATATATTATAATACTTTTCAGGAAAGAAAAGAAGTTGATGATGGACTTTTTGGTTAAAGTAGTTTAAAAACAGTCTGTAAGAGGCGATTTTCCACAAACTTCACATTTGTTTCTTAAACCTATAAATAATTAAATTGAAATATAAAACTAATATAGAAACTAGAAGAGAAATTTTTGAAGCGTCTGGTTTAAATAAAACGTAATGAAACTTTTTGGAACAATTGATGAAGCTCTTTGATGCTTAAAATTAAAAATTTCATAATGAAGCTCTTAAAAACTAAAAAAGATAATGAAGCTTTCGTAACTAAGAAGCTCCTGGACATTTACAAGATGTTGATGAACTTGTAAAGCAAAACAATGTTGATTAAGCTCTTGTAAATCAAAACGAGGTTAATAAAGCTCTTATATATCAATACGAGGTTGATGAAGCTCTTCTAAATTAAAACGAGGTTGATGAAGCTCTGGTAAAAACAAAAACAAAGTTAATAAAGCTCATTTTTAACACAATAAGTTTTAAAAACCTCTTAGAGATGTAACAAATGTTGATGTACTACTTGAAGATTAACAAATATATAAAAGAGATTGATGAAGCTATTTCAAAATCAGAAAGAGTTAAGAGAGATGAAACTTTTTGGAACAATTGATAAAGCTCTTTGATGCTTAAGATTAAAAATTTCATAATAAAGCTCTTAAAAACCAAAAAAGATAATGAAACTTTCGTAACTAAAAAGCTCCTGGACATTTACAAGATATTTGATGAACTTGTAAATCAAAACAATGTTGATTAAGCTCTTGTAAATCAAAACGACGTTAATAAAGCTCTTATAAATCAATACGAGGTTGATGAAGCTCTTCTAAATTAAAACGCGGTTGATGAAGCTCTGGTAAAAACAAAAACAAGGTTAATGAAGCTCATTTTTAACACAATAAGTTTTAAAAACCTCTTAGAGATGTAACAAATGTTGATGTACTTCTTGAAGATTAACAAATATATACAAGGACTTCTTAAAAATCAAAAAGAGATTGATGAAGCTATTTCAAAATCAGAAAGAGTTAAGAGAGCTGTCAGAGATGAAACAGATGGGCTTTATAAAGATTAAAAAATATATTATAATACTTTAAGAAGAGGAAAGAAGTTGATGATGGACTTTTTGGTTAAAGTAGTTTAAAAACAGTCTGTAAGAAATGTTGAAGTTCAAAAAGATGTTGGTAAACCTTCTGTAGATTCAAAACTATATTTGAGACCAAACAGAAGATGAGGAAGTTCTTAAAAATCAAACAGAGGTTTAAATACATATAATAGAAGTTGCTAAAGATCAGAAAAAGATGTTGGTGAACTTCTTGAAGATTGAAAACGTATTGCAAGACTTCTTCAAGACCAAAGAGAGAAAAAGGAAGTTCTAATGATAGAAAGAAGTTTAACAACATAAAAAAGAGGATGCTGACGTTCATAGAGGTTAAAGTGGTCCAAAAACAAGAAATAAGACATTTTAAAGTTCAAAAAGATGTTGGTAAACTTCATAACTAAATTACAAAACTTCGTTGAGACTAAAGAAGGTATGAGGAAGTTTAGAAATCAGAAAGAAGTTTAACAACATGTAATAGGAAATATTGAAGTTTAAAAAGATGTTGGTGAACTTCTTGTAGTTCTTCGAGACCAAAAAGTGGATGAAGAAGCTGGTAAACTTCTTGGAGATTAAAAGATTCACTAAAAGACTTCTTGAAGATAAAAAAAGAGTTTAATGGGAGTTTTACAATACCTTACTCTTTCTTCATCACCATATGAGTTAGTAAATGTGTTTTTAAACTTCCTTTTCTCTTAGTTCTATACATACAGAACTCCATAGGGCACTGAAAATTCTTGTCTTGTCCACATTCAAATCTTTTGTGATTATATAAAGATGATTTATGTTTGTATACTTTGCCACACATATTTGGACAATAATAATCACCTAAAATAGAAAAAAACTATAAATAATAATTTTAATAGAATTTTTATAATTACTTTAATTAAATTTTAATTTTAATTAACTTACCAATCAATCAATTCATACTTCTTTACAATCTGACTATAAATACTGGTATTTTTAAATTTTTTAATACAAATAAAACATCTACAAGAACTTAGTATTCTTTAATTAAGAAAATTACATATAATCTAAAGAGATTTTTGGACACTAAATTTTACCTAGTTTTATAGCTATATTTTCAAAACATATTAGTAACGCATAAAAAAGATATAAACAAAATACCTTGATAAAATAAAAAGTACTTAGAAATGAAAAACTTAATGGCAACTCTTTAAATCGCTTTTCTTTTGTACAAAATCTTACAGAAAAGCACAATAAAGCAAAGAGTAAAAAATGGAAATGGAAGGGCTTTTATTGAGGGCCAAGAAAATGATCAAAATAGTACAGAAAGCTGTTAAAGCTCAGCCGTTACAAATATAAACTTATTCATAAACTTGTCCAAGTTTAAAAAAATGTTAAAAAATTTCTAAGACTTTTCTTCAGATGCTGAGGAACTTTTTGAAGTAAGACAATTTAATGAAACTCTTAGAGAACAAAAAAGTTCTTGGAGGTCAGCACTAAAAAACAAAAATTCGTTCACAGACCTGTCCAATTCCTGAGACTTTTCTTTAGATGCTAAGGAATTTATGGAAGATATGAAACATGTTAATAAAGCTTCTGGAGACTCAAAAGAATCTCTTGCAGATGAGCACTTAAGAAAAAACCGTTAATAGACTTGCTCAGGTTTAATAAAATGTTAAAAAAGTTCTCAGGGTCTTCTTCAGATGCTGTCGAAGTTTTGAAAATAACAAACATGTTAATAAAGCTCTTGGAAAGCTAAAAAAAGCTCTTGAAGATCATTTACAAACAGAGATATGTTCACAGACCTGTCCAAGTTAAAAAAAAATGTTAAAAAAGTTCCCAGGGTCTTCTTCAGATGCTGTGGAACTTTTGGAAGTAACAAACGTGTTAATAAAGCTCTTGGAAAGCTAAAAAAAGCGCTTGAAGATCATTTACAAACAGAAATACGTTCACAGACCTGTTCAAGTTTAAAAAAAATCTCAGGGTCTTCTTCAGATGCTGAGGAACTTTTGAAAGTAACAAACGGGTTAATAAAGCTCTTGGAAAGCTAAAAAAGCTCTTGAAGATCATTTACAAACAGAAATACGTTCACAGACCTGTTCAAGTTTAAAAAAAAATGTTAAAAAAGTTCTCAGATACTGTGGAACTTTTGGAAGTAACAAACGTGTTAATAAAGCTCTTGGCTAGCTAAAAAAAGCTCTGAAGATCATTTACAAAAAGAAATACGTTCACAGACCTGTTCAAATTTAAAAAAAAAAATGATAAAAAAGTTCTCAGGGTCTTCTTCAGATGCTGTGGAACTTTTGGAAGTAACAAACGTGTTAATAAAACTCTTGAAAAGCTAAAAAAAGCTCTTGAAGATTATTTACAAACAGAAATACGTTCACAGACCTGTTTAAGTTAAAAAAAAAATGTTAAAAAAGTTCTCAGATACTGTGGAACTTTTGGAAGTAACAAACGTGGTAATAAAGCTCTTGGAAAGCTAAAAAAGCTCCTGAAGGTTATTTACAAACAGAAATATGTTCACAGGCCTGTTCAAATTTAAAAAAGATGTTAAAAAAGTTCTCAGGGTCTTCTTCAGATGCTGTGGAAGTTTTGAAAGTAACAAACGTGTTAATAAAACTCTTGGAAAGCTAAAAAAAGCTCTTGAAGATCATTTACAAACAGAAATACGTTCACAGACCTGTTCAAGTTTAAAAAAAAATGTTAAAAAAGTTCTCAGATACTGTGGAACTTTTGGAAGTAACAAACGTGTTAATAAAGCTCTTGGAAAGCTAAAAAAGTTTTTGAAGGTCATTTACAAACAAAAATATGTTCATAGGCCTGTTCAAATTTAAAAAAGATGTTAAAAAAGTTCTCAGGGACTTCTTCAGATGCTGTCGAAGTTTTGGAAGTAACAAACGTGTTAATAAAGCTCTTGGAAAGCTAAAAAAAGCTCTGGAAGATCATTTACAAACAGAAATACGTTCACAGACCTGTTTAAGTTAAAAAAAAATCTCAGGGTCTTCTTCAGATGCTGAGGAACTTTTAAAAGTAACAAACGGGTTAATAAAGCTCTTGGAAATCTAAAAAAAGCTCTTGAAAATCATTTACAAACCGAAATACGTTCAAAGACCTGTTCAAGTTTAAAAAAATGTTAAAAAAGTTCTCAATGTCTTCTTCAGATGCTGTGGAACTTTTGAAAGTAACAAACGTGTTACTAAAGCTGTTGGAACGCTAAAAAAAGCTCTTGAAGATCATTTACAAACAGAAATACGTTCACAGACCTGATGCCCAAGTTAAAAAAAATCTTAAAAAAACTTCTGAGACTCTTCTTCAGATGCTGAGGAACTTTTTGGAGTTAGAAAACATGTTAATGAAGCTCTTGAAGACAACAATAAAATGTTAAAAAAGTTCTCAGGGTCTTCTTCAGATGCTGTCGAAGTTTTGAAAATAACAAACATGTTAATAAAGCTCTTGGAAAGCTAAAAAAAGCTCTTGAAGATCATTTACAAACAGAGATATGTTCACAGACCTGTCCAAGTTAAAAAAAAATGTTAAAAAAGTTCCCAGGGTCTTCTTCAGATGCTGTGGAACTTTTGGAAGTAACAAACGTGTTAATAAAGCTCTTGGAAAGCTAAAAAAAGCTCTTGAAGATCATTTACAAACAGAAATACGTTCACAGACCTGTTCAAGTTTAAAAAAAAATGTTAAAAAAGTTCTCAGATACTGTGGAACTTTTGGAAGTAACAAACGTGTTAATAAAGCTCTTGGAAAGCTAAAAAAGTTTTTGAAGGTCATTTACAAACAAAAATATGTTCATAGGCCTGTTCAAATTTAAAAAAGATGTTAAAAAAGTTCTCAGGGACTTCTTCAGATGCTGTCGAAGTTTTGGAAGTAACAAACGTGTTAATAAAGCTCTTGGAAAGCTAAAAAAAGCTCTGGAAGATCATTTACAAACAGAAATACGTTCACAGACCTGTTTAAGTTAAAAAAAAAATCTCAGGGTCTTCTTCAGATGCTGAGGAACTTTTAAAAGTAACAAACGGGTTAATAAAGCTCTTGGAAATCTAAAAAAAGCTCTTGAAAATCATTTACAAACCGAAATACGTTCAAAGACCTGTTCAAGTTTAAAAAAATGTTAAAAAAGTTCTCAGAGTCTTCTTCAGATGCTGTGGAACTTTTGAAAGTAACAAACGTGTTACTAAAGCTGTTGGAAAGCTAAAAAAAAGCTCTTGAAGATCATTTACAAACAGAAATACGTTTACAGACCTGATGCCCAAGTTAAAAAAAATCTTAAAAAAACTTCTGAGACTCTTCTTCAGATGCTGAGGAACTTTTTGGAGTTAGAAAACATGTTAATGAAGCTCTTGAAGACAACAAAAAAGCTCTTGGAAATCGGCACTTATAACAGAAACACATTCAACTTTTTAAAAATTTTAAAAACTTTCTACTTCAGGTGCTGAGAAACTCTTGGAGGTAAAAAGCTGTTGAAAGTTAAAAAAAAGTTAGTGAAGATGATGAAAAACAGAAAAATTTTTGATGGAGATTAGAAAGATGTTACTGCAGCTTTCAAAGAACAAAAACAATCTTAAGAGAGCTTTTGGAGATAATCAAATTGATGATAAAGCTCTTGGGGAACAAAAATGTGTTTATGAACGTATAGATTATTTTCTTTGACATTTCCAAGCACAATATAACTGATTTTCTTGTACAAATAAAGATTTTGTCCAAAAAACGCTACTTTCATTTAATAAAACCCTAATCAAATTTATGTCTAATATACTGTTTAACTGCATATGCTCGTTTTTTATGAGCACTCGACAATTTATGCCTCTTTAAAACGTGATCGAATCTGCTGGAAAATCCGCAAATTTTACAATAATACTGAGGAGGTTTTCCACAGTCGTTTTTCAGATGAGTGTAGACCGAAGTTTTGTGTTTATAAGTTTTCGAACAATTCGGGCAAATAAAATGTCCTTCAAGATTTGTTGTTATTCTCGTTGCTGCATCTAAAAATTAAACTAAATGTTAAAAAAAAAAATCTTTAAAATCAAATAACAATAGCGATAGCTTAAATTTTAATAAAGGATAATGATTTGAAATGAAAAATCTGTATCAAATACATTTTTATTAACTTTAATATGTATAAAAAATATCAATATTGAAGCTTTTATTAATAAGTGGCTTTAAGGATTCAAATATCCTTATTAATTTTAGAAATAAAGCTATAATTCTGAGGAGATACCAATAGGCGATGAGAACAGTAACCCACTTATACGACAACATTTCAATAAAAGATAATGGATAAAGGATATAATATAATATCGAGGATAACGGATACAGAATAAATGATAAAAGATACAGGATAAAGGACACAGGATAAAGGATACAGGATAAAGGATATAGGATACAGTATAGGATAAAGAATACAGGATAAATGATACATGATACAGAATAAAGGATACAGGATAAACGATACAGGATACAGGATAAAGGATACATGATAAAGGATACAGGATAAAGGATAAAGGATAAAGAATACAGGATAAAGGATACAGGATAAAGGATACAGGATAAAGGATACAGGATAAAGGATACAGGATAAAGGATACAGGATGGATAAAGGATACAGGATAAAGGATACAGGATACAGGATAAAGGATAAAGGATATAGGATAAAGGATACAGGATACAGGATACAGGATAAAGGATACAGGATAAAGGATAAAGGATAAAGGATACATAAAGTTATAATTTTGAGAAGATACCAATACCAATAGGCGATGAGAACAGTAACCCACTTTTATACGACAACATTTCAATAAAAGATAATGGATAAAGGATATAGTATAATATCGAGGATAACGGATACAGAATAAATGATAAAAGATACAGGATAAAGGACAAAGGATGAAGGATACAGGATAAAGGATACAGGATACAGTATACAGGATAAAGAATACAGGATAAAGGATACATGATACAGAATAAAGGATACAGGATACAGGATAAAAGATACAAGATAAAGGATACAGGATAAAGGATACAGGATAAAGGATACAGGATACAGTATAAAGAATACAGGATAAAGGATACAATGAAATGACAATGAACAAAAAATAATTAGTAAAGGACAATGGATAATGATACTAGATAAAGGATAATGGATAAAAGATAAAATATAATTTATAAATGTTAATGGATAAAGGATAATAGATAAAAGAGAATAATTTGAAATAAAAAATTCGCTTTCTAATACATTTTTAATAATTTTAATATATATAAAAAAATATTTAAAAAATTTACATATTGTAGTCTTTATCAGTGAGTGGTGCCGGAAGTTGAAGATACCCATCAGATATTTGATGAACTTTTTTTAAATGTCGCAAATAATTCGTTTTTTGCTTGGCTGAATAATCACAAAGATAACATTTAAATAGTCCACGTTTTAGTCCACATTCCCATTTTAAATGTTTTATTAAGGAACTTTTATGTTTATATCCGTGCGAACATTTCGGACAATACAACGGAAAAACTAAAAATTAAAAGATTTGTAACTTGTAAAGCGAGCGATCCGTTACAGTGTTTTAATTAATTTCACCTTGAAGGACTTAAAAAAAGTATCAGTTGGTTCATTAAGTATTTAAAATAATGTAGAACTGTTAGAAAATAAGGTTTTTAAAAAATTTAAATGTAGAGTTCAAGAAAATGATAATTTGGTTCATAATATCTTGCAAAAAATAATATTAATAATAAAATATTTTGTAAAAGTTTGTTAAATTAAAAAATTAAGCATAATTTGGGCATTTAGTTTTTTTTTTTATGGTCAAACACAAGCACTGCAGGAAAAATCCTTTAAGGCGCTCTGAGAACGGTGCGTGTGCGAAGAAAGCGATTCAGGTTGTTCTTGAATCGTTGAAGGTTATATTCGGTGGGAAATACGGCCTCAGAAAGGCCGTTCCACAAAGAGGATGTCCTCCAGAAGAAAGAGTTCTTAAACAATGATGTTCGAGGAGTATTAAGTTGAACCACATAGGGATGGGCGGAAGTGGTTTGTCGTGTATTTCTGCTATGAATTGCTCTAGGTGAAATCAAGCGGGCAATGTCAGTAGAACACTTGCCATGGAAATATTTGTAAAAGAGGGTCAAATCACCAACCTGTCTTCGATGTTCTAAGCTGTCGAGGTTCTTGGTTAGCTCGTGGTCACCGATCAGGCGAATGGCTCTCCTTTGGATGGAATCCAACAACCGAAGGGTATGCTTCGGTGCAGAACTCCAGACATGAGAGCAGTATTCCAGTGATGGTCGAATCTGGGCTTTGTAGAGTGTCAAAAGTTGTTGTGGTGTATACAGCTTTTTGGTACCGAAAAGTACTCCGAGTTTCTGAGAAGCTGTCCTGGCGATTGTTACCACGTGATTATGCCAAGACATATCTCCTCCCAGATTGACACCCAGTAAGTTAATAGACGAAGCCAGTGGAATTGCGTGTCCTGCCATGACTATATCTGGTTCTGCAATGTTAACCTTCTTAGAGAAAACTGCTGCCTGGGTTTTTTTAGCGTTAAATTGGACTTGGTTACTGTCACCCCAAGACAAAATTTCTTCCAGGTCTTTATTGAGTCGTGATACTTCATGCTGTCTGCGAAGATGTGCGTCAGCAGCCGATGTTTGAGAATTCAAAGTAAACGATGAGATAAGTGTGCTGTCGTCAGCAAAGCTATAAATTGGATTTTCTGTCTTCGCTAGAAGGTCGTTAATGTATAGTAAGAAGAGGGTTGTGGATAATATGGACCCCTGAGGAGCACCAGCATGGATGGTAAAGGTGTCCGAGAGAAACCCGTCAATCGCCACTTGCAGAGAACGGTCCTGAAGAAAGCTAGAAAGCCATGAACAGAATCGACCGGGCATACCGTAGGATCGCAGTTTACTTAGGAGCCCCTCGTGCCAGACACGATCAAATGCTTTAGAAATGTCTAGTGCAATAGCCCGGGACTCCCCATGATGTTCGACTGCGTTGCTCCAAAGATGGGTGACATATGCTAGGAGGTCTCCTGTTGATCTGGACTTACGAAAGCCGTACTGATGGTCGCTGATAATATTAAGGCCCTCTAGATACTTTAGAAGTTGTTGGTTAATAGCTTTCTCCATCACTTTTGATATAACTGAAAGCAATGCGACAGGTCGATAGTTGTTTGGCATGGTTTTCTTGCCTTTCTTTGGTATAGGCTGAACTCTTGCCTTCTTCCAGCAAGATAGAAATATTCCTTTTTTGTAGGATAGGTTAAAAACTCTACAAAATATTGGTGTTAGCTCATCAGCGCATTCCTTGAGCACTATAATAGGAATTTCATCTGGACCAGAAGCCTTCCTGACATCGAGCCCTTTAAGAATTCGTTTGACAGGACGCTGACGGAATACGATATCAATCATTTCCGATTGAACTGCTGGAATGTTCGGTGGTGTTTTTCCCTGAAAGTCTACGTTGGAATGAGAAGAAAATAGTTCTGCCAGTAAGTTCGCTTTATCTCCGGCTGTGGTTGCTATTGTACCGTCGGAACGTGTTAGAGGTGGAATATTTGATTTGGTAAAATTTTGACTGACGGCCTTAGCGACTGACCAAAAAGACCTAGATCCGTTAGGACTGGCAAGAAGTTTGTTTTTGATCCTCGTGTTATGCGTCTCTTTGCTTTGATCTATCGTTTGGTTACACTGGTTTCGAGCGGTAACAAGGGTGGTGCGATTCTCAGCCGTTGGATTTTTACGCCACTGTCGGCAAGCTAGATTTTTAGATCTGACTGCGCGCTCGCAGTTTTTGCTAAACCAGAGCTTGCCGTTAGAAGGGCGCTTATTGGAATAAGGAATAAAGGCTTCCATGCCAGTTAGAATGACATCGGAGACCTCTTGAGCACAAACGGATGGATCATCAGAAGAAAAGCACACGTTCAGCCAAGGAAAAGTGTGAAAATGGTTCTTCAGGTCTTCCCACCTGGCTGATCTGTAATGCCAAATCTTGCGAGGTTTAGTAGGCTGCTCAGAACAAATTGGTAGCTCGCTTAGTGTTGAAATAAGTTTGTGATCGGAAGAACTGTTAGAAAATAAGGTTTTTTAAAAATTTAAATGTAGAGTTCAAGAAAATGATAATTTGGTTCATAATATCTTGCAAAAAATAATATTAATAATAAAATATTTTGTAAAAGTTTGTTAAATTAAAAAATTAAGCATAATTTGGGCATTTAGTATTCAAAAATAGTCATTTGGTTCATAAAGTCTTAAAAAAATTAAAAATTGTTAATAATTTAGGATCATTGGGTTCATAATCTCTTTAAAAACAATAAAAACATGAAAAATAATAAAAATAAAAATTTTATTTTAATTTATTGGAATGGTATATTTTAAAACAATGAGGAATACACAATCCTATCGGTTTCCCATTTAAATTACAAGTGCTGCAAACAAAAAAAGAGTCTTTTCGTTTTCTTTGGACACGTGCGCATACACGACAACGTTTTCTTTTAATTAATTTTATCGGATAATGATTATCATCATAAAGCAGATCTTCAATAAATCTAATTTCATTTCCTACAAATATATTTAACATAAAATTTCATTTAATTAACAAATTTATTTAACAAAGCACCTTTCTACCTATACCAAAGCGAGAAATGCGTTACAGTGATAATAATTATTTACAAATATATAATTAATACCTTTATTCAATTTTTTTATAGAAAAATATAAGTCAGTTGTTTAAAAATTCCAATTTAATTCCATATGTACGGTTGCCATATGTTTAGTTACACTATTTTTATGTTTGGCCTTGTACGGACATTTAAGGCAGCTAAAACTGGGAGCTTTTTGACATTCGTATTTCTGGTGTCTCCATAAAGAGCGCGCCACTTTGTAACTCTTTCCACATGTCTTGCAAAAAAATTCTGAAATTTATTAAATAGTTAAAAAAATAATAAAAAAATTTAAATATTAAAAAAATGTTTTTGTTTTAAGTAATAAACTAATTATTTTTATAAAAAAAGTATATTTTTACATTATAATATTAAATTATGTTTATATTTATAATGAGATTTTAAGCTTTCGTTTCTCTTGCAAGAAAACATGCAATTTTCGTATTGACAAAAAAATTGCGGTGGTTTATTACATTCGAATTTTAAATGACGTTGCACACTAGATAATAATTTATAGCTTTTTGAACATGATGGACATCGGTATGCTAAAAATTTTATTTATATTAAAAAAAAATTATTTTTATATATTTACACACAAATTTTAATAAAACGAAAACATATCTATACTAATATTATAAAGAGGAAAGGTTTGATTTTTTGTTTGTTTGTTTGAAATGAATAGGCTCCGAAACTATTGGACAGATTTCAAAAATTCTTTCACCGTTGGCAAGCTACACTATTTCCGAGTGACATAGGCTATGTTTCATTTAAAAAAAAATAAGGATCCGTACTAAAATGCCATTAATGTAACCAAAAATGACCTTAAAATCCTTACATCACGTGTGCTGAGAATACTATTGATTATAGAATAAAATATTGTAATACGATTTTGTAGAATATATAAATATCTACAAAAAATGCCGCGACAGCATATGTCTAACTGTTATAGTTACGTCACAATAACTAATTTTTAATTTTTCAAAAGTTTTTATCTTGGTATTAATCCTTATCAAAATAACTTATTTCATAATCACGACAGATATCACAAATTTAGCATGTGCAATGGGACGAGGCTACTTATAAAGGAATTAAAGGACAATTAAGTTGTAGCAACCAATATAACTGAACCACCAGCTGGTCAACTAGCTTATACACTGAGGATACCGATGATCCCAACTGATCTACCAAATCCATTTAAACCGCTTCAATTTCCTATCAAAACATCTTTCGCTTTTACTAATAATAAGTCTCAAGGTCAAACCTTTCAAATAGTGGGGATCGGTTTTCCTTATGGCCAACCGCCTAAGGCGGGTCGGAGCATCTGAAAATCAATTTATTTTGCTGCCAGAAAATAAAACATTTTCAGGTTCAAAGAAGGAATCATAAGAAAGGCGGCCATTAGAGGTGAGCAGGGATATGACCACAGGACGCTCACAGAGGACATTGCGCAAGCGACCAAGGAGGCGACTGAAACCATTAGAGGAAATAACGAGCTGACCCCCTACTGGTGGACGGACGAAATCGCGGAAAAGCGGAAGGAGTGCATCAGGATCAGAAGAGAAAAGATGAGGATATTGAGCAGACTAAGACCTGATGAGGATGGTGGGGAGGAAGTACGGCAGCTGAAAGCTAGCCTAAAACAAGAAAAGAGGAACCTGGAAAAGGTCATAAAGAAAAGCAAAAGAGACCACTGGAACCGACTTTGTGAGGAACTGGAAGGGAACATATGGGGTGATGGATACAGGATAGCAACGCGAAGCCTAAGAATCCGGACCCCGTACGACCTGACTAGGGAACAGAGGGTCAAATGGTGCAAGAAGCTGTTCCCAGAAGCCAAGGGTAGAAGAAGTAGGTGGACAGCCCAGGAGGAAGAAATGAGGCCGTTCACCAGACAAGAACTGGATACAGTAGGAGGAAGGGTCAAAGCAGGAAGAGCCGCAGGAGAGGATGGCATCCCCCCGGCAGCTATCAAAGCGGCCATAGAGGTAATACCGGATGTGATGCTCAATGTCTTCAACGAGATACAAAGAGAGCAGAGAGTCCCGGAGGAATGGGAAGAAGCGAGAGTCGTGCTACTGCCGAAAGGGAAAACAACGCCAGGAGAGGAGCCAAAGGGGTTTAGACCCATTTGTCTACTCAGCACAATGGCAAAAGCCTATGAAGGGAGGGTGAAGATCAGACTGGAGGAGGAGGTAGATAACCATCTGTCTCCCCTCTAATTTGGTTTTAGACAAGGAAGATCGACTGTGCAAGCAGCCAAACAGCTTTTGGACAGAGCCAAGCACAGCGAGGCCAAGTGGATAGCGGCGGTAGCAATAGATGTGAAGAACGCTTTTAACACAGCTTCTTGGGAGACTATCATGGATAGCATGGAGGAAAAAAGGGTAGGGGGAGGTCTGCGGAACATCGTGGACTCCTACCTAACGGATAGAAAAATCACCATAGACAAGGGACTCAAGCAAGGACTTAGCATGGGAGTACCACAGGGATCGGTATTAGGCCCCTTACTGTGGAATATAATGTATGATAGCTTGCTGGAAGAAAGATGGGGAAGAGGTACAACAGCGATCGCCTTCGCAGACGACCTCATTCTACTAATCGAAGGAATGAATGAGGAACAACTGACTGAAAGAGCAAACGATGCTATAGAGCAAACAGCGCAATGGATGGAAGATCACAATTTAGAAATAGCGGCCGAAAAGACAGAGGCCATCATTCTGAAAGGGCCGAGAAATCGAAGGAATATACAGTTCAGGGTAAGAGAAAAGGACATAGAGCACCAGAGGTCAATGAGGTACCTAGGGATTGTAATCGAAGACAAACTAAGGTTTGGGAGACATGTCGAGTACTGTGCAAAGAAAGCGGAGGAAAGGATGTCCACCCTGGAGAGATTAATGCCGAACGTCAGGGGGCCTAAATATAAGAAGAGGTTGGAGCTGTATGGAGTAGTTCAGTCTATTCTACTCTATGGAGCTCCGGTATGGCATACAGCCATCTCGGCAGATAAGTACAAGAATAGACTCAACAAGGCACAGAGGAAAGCGCTACTCAGAGTAATAAGTGGATACAGAACGGTAAGTACTGAAGTAGTGCAAGTGATAGCGGGGACACCGCCAGCAGACATGCTGGTAAGAGAAAGGACGAGACTATTTTCCCGAGAAGACGGAAATACGGCACGAGCCAAGAAAGAAGAAAGAGACCGAACTGTGGAAGAATGGGAAGCCGAATGGAGGCAACCACTGCCAGGTGGAAAAAGTAGGTGGACCAAACGTCTGATACGAGACCTTGGGGAATGGGTCAAGTGTAAACACCGCACTGCGGATTATTACTTGACCCAGTTCCTGTCAGGTCATGGCTCATTCGGGAGCTACACCTACAGGATCGGCAAAAGCGACGACACGGCGTTTAGAGCATGTGGAGAGGAGAGAGATACGCCGGAGCACACAGTTCTGGAGTGCAGCTACTTCGAGGAAGTAAGAAGAGAAATAGAGGAAACTCTCGAGGAAAGGCTCACGGCAGAAAACATTGTAAGAACAATGGTAAGAAGCAAAAATAAATGGGAACAAGTGCACGACATGATTAGAAAAATCATGAGGAGGAAAGAAGAAATAGAAAGAGAGCAGCAGGCAAGGGAAAGAGGAGAAGAGTGAAAACCGAGGGGAAAAGTGCGTGACGCGAAAAAAAAACATGCCGGTGAAGAAACTTCCGAAAAGACAGATGCCACGGCATGAGGGGGGCGAAAGGAGGAAGGGTTTAGTTGGTAGGGGCCTCACGGCCGAGCCCAACACTATCCACAGGAGCACGTGCCCCTGTGAGTGTGCGCAACAAGCATTCCCCCCTCTTAAAAAAAAAGGGAAGCGTTGACCCAATAAATTTAATGGCTTTTGTTATTTTTCTTTAATCCCCGTGCAATGCTAGTCAAAAATATTTTCATAATTACAGGTACTACTAACCAAATCTTTAATGAAATTTCTTTAAAAATGTCAAATTTGACACTTTTTGTGACATCTGTCAATATAATTTTATTAATTTAATTAATAGAGCGAAAAATCTGAAGAGATACCAATAGGCGATGAGAACAGTAACCCACTTCTTTATTCTTTTAATATCTCGTAAACTAATTAATATATTTTAATAGTTTTTTGTGTAAATATAAACAACATTATCTTCTTTTTAGAAAACTTATCAATTTTATCTATATTTAACTGTATTTATAAATACAGCTACGTTTCTAAACAACTCTTAAGTGAAATGTTACCAAAAATGACAGTTTTGACACTTTTCATTATATCTGTCAATACACTACAAATAAAATCGTAAAAATTTATACAGAGATTAAAAGAAGTATGGTTTATATAAAAATCTTATAGATTTTAACTGGAATTAACTATTTTTAAAGATACAACTATTTTTTAAAACAGCTGTAAAAAAGCTCTCTAAAAAATGGCATGTTTGACACATTTCTTAATATCTGTCAAAATAATTTGTATATTTTAATGAAATTTTTTGCTAATATAAATAAATCTGTCCTGATTACAACAATATTAAATGTTTTGTTTAAATATAAATATTTCGAAAGTTACAGCTACTTTACTTAACAGCTGTAAGTGAAATATCTCGAAAAATGTCATTTTTGACACTTTTGGTCATATCTGTCAATGTAATTTAAATAAAATAACAAAAATTGGTACAAGGATTAAAATAAGTAATGTGAATATAAAAATCTTATAGATTTTAACTGGAATTAACTATTTTTAAAGATACAGCTATTTTTTAAAACAGCTGCAAAAAAGCTCTCTAAAAAATGGCATCTTTGAAACTTTTCTTAATATCTGTCAAAATAATTTGTATATCTTAATGAAATTTTTTGCTAATATAAATAAATCTGTCCTGATTACAACAATATTAAATGTTTTGTTTAAATATAAATATTTCGAAAGTTACAGCTACCTTACTTAACAGCTGTAAGTGAAATATCTCGAAAAATGTCATTTTTGACACTTTTGGTCATATCTGTCAATGTAATTTAAATAAAATAACAAAAATTGGTACAAGGATTAAAATAAGTAAGGTGAATATAAAAATCTTATAGATTTTATGTATAGCTAAACATTTTTAAAGATACAGCTACTTTTTAAACCAGCTGCAAAAAAAAAGCTCTGCATAAAAATGACATGTTTGACACTTTTCTTAATATCTGTCAAAATAATTTGTATATTTTAATGAAATTTTTTGCAAATATAAATAAATCTGTTCTGATTACAAAAATATCAAATGATTTATTTAAATTTAACTATTTCCAAAGTTACAGTTACTTTTCTTAACAGCTGTTAAGTGAAATACCTCGTAAAATGTTATTCTATCGCTTTACTAGTTTTGAAAAATATTTTTAAAAACATGGACCATTTAACTAAGAAGAAACAACTAGTTCCTGGGCTATGTGCCCCGACAGATATTGAATTACACTTCAAAGTCAAATGGGGTTGGCATATCTAACAGATAATTTAAACCAACCATTTTAGTTGGCAGTTAGAAGGGACAACATAACTTGTAGATCGGTTTGGACCTATTGGGTCTCGTCAGTAGATAGATAGATTTTGTTGAGAATTAAGTAAAACTACATAAAATTACCAAAATCTTACTATTTTTATTTAATTTTACAATATTTTGTCAAAATCATTTGTATAAAACAGTTCTTTAGCATGTTTTTTCATATGAAGACTAAGACAATACTTCCTTTTTCCCTGATAATCGCATTTGTCACACTTAAAAATTTTTCCATGATCTTGATACAAATGGGTCTTCATACAATGCACGTTCTTATATAATTTTTGACATTTCGGACACTGAATTCGATCTACAAAACGTAATAATAATACCAACAACAAAAAAACTAAATTTCCAACAGTGAAAATGTAAACTTTACAAACTAATTATGATTTTCCATAATGGTAACACTACACTACACTTAATTGACAGCAACGTCAAATTAAAATAATGACAGTTGACAGATTTTAGACAGTCGACATGTATCAGCATGTAAAAGCTGCTTTTTAAAACGACAGCAACTTCAAATTAAAGTAATGACAGCTGACAGATATCAGATAGTTAACAGACAAAATACTGTCAGTATAACTAGAAAATTGTTTTTCTGTCAAGAGTAACAGTAACGTAGACGTAGATTTGGCAGTTGACAGATATAGGATTAGGACACGGTTTTTCTCTCAACGGTGACAGAATTTTCAATTGACAGCTGACAAATATTATACAGTTGACGTATAAAAGACAGCTGTCATTATAATTGGAAAACAGGTCAATTATCCTATGCAGTGAGTTGATTAAGGGGTGGAATGTAAAGAAAATTTCTGTTTTAAAATTTGGTCTCTTGTACTTTGTTGATTTTTATCTACAATTTATGTTTTCTATATAAATGTAACATTAAATTACCTTTTTGATAACTACGATAATTACAATTATTAATATGGCATTTAAATGCTGGTTCTTTTCCACAATCGTATTTTTTATGTCGGTTTAATGCTACTTTAGATTTGTACGATTTTGAACATTGGTCACAACTGAATGTACCTAAAATTATATTAGTAGAAAATTTTGTAGAAACTTTATGACATTACTAATTATTTTTATTAACACCACACTATTTACTACAATTTGACAAACTCTTTTTCTACCAAAAATGACAGCAACCTAAATTATTGACAGTTGACAGTTAACAGATATTGACAGTTGACAGATATTGAGAGTTGACAGATAGTTGAGAGTCAACAGTTAAAAACAGCTGTCAGCATGATCTGAAAAGTTATTTTTTAGAATGACAGAAACGTCAAATTAAAGTAATGGCAGTTGACAGATATTAGACAGTCAACTGCTAAAAGATAGCATGAACTAAAAAGGGTTTTTTTTTACAATGACAGTTACGTTAAATTAAAGTAATGGCAGTTGACAATTGGTAGACAGTCGACATTTAAAAAAAAGCTGTCAACATAATTTGCAAACTGTTTTTTTTACAGTAACAGCAGAAAAAACAAAAAAATTCTTAATGTTTTCAGGTTCAAAGAAGGAATCATAAGAAAGGCGGCCATTAGAGGTGAGCAGGGATATGACCACAGGACGCTCACAGAGGACATTGCGCAAGCGACCAAGGAGGCGACTGAAACCATTAGAGGAAATAACGAGCTGACCCCCTACTGGTGGACGGACGAAATCGCGGAAAAGCGGAAGGAGTGCATCAGGATCAGAAGAGAAAAGATGAGGATATTGAGGAGACTAAGACCTGATGAGGATGGTGGGGAGGAAGTACGGCAGCTGAAAGCTAGCCTAAAACAAGAAAAGAGGAACCTGGAAAAGGCTATAAAGAAAAGCAAAAGAGACCACTGGAACCGACTTTGTGAGGAACTGGACGGGGACATATGGGGTGATGGATACAGGATAGCAACGCGAAGCCTGAGAATCCGGACCCCGTACGACCTGACTAGGGAACAGAGGGTCAAATGGTGCAAGAAGCTGTTCCCAGAAGCCAAGGGTAGAAGAAGTAGGTGGACAGCCCAGGAGGAAGAAATGAGGCCGTTTACCAGACAAGAACTGGATATAGTAGGAGGAAGGATCAAAGCAGGAAGAGCCGCAGGAGAGGATGGCATCCCCCCGGCAGCTATCAAAGCGGCCATAGAGGTAATACCGGATGTGATGCTCAATGTCTTCAACGAGATACAAAGAGAGCAGAGAGTCCCGGAGGAATGGAAAGAAGCGAGAGTCGTGCTACTGCCGAAAGGGAAAACAACGCCAGGCGAGGAGCCAAAGGGGTTTAGACCCATTTGTCTACTCAGCACAATGGCAAAGGCCTATGAAGGGATGGTGAAGATCAGACTGGAGGAGGAGGTAGATAACCATCTGTCTCCCCTCCAATTTGGTTTTAGACAAGGAAGATCGACTGTGCAAGCAGCCAAACAGCTTGTGGACAGAGCCAAGCACAGCGAGGCCAAGTGGATAGCGGCGGTAGCAATAGATGTGAAGAACGCTTTTAACACAGCTTCTTGGGAGACTATCATGGATAGCATGGAGGAAAAAAGGGTAGGGGGAGGTCTGCGGAACATCGTGGACTCCTACCTAACGGATAGAAAAATCACCATAGACAAGGGACTCAAGCAAGGAGTTAGCATGGGAGTACCACAGGGATTGGTATTAGGCCCCTTACTGTGGAATATAATGTATGATAGCTTGCTGGAAAAAAGATGGGGAAGAGGTACAACAGCGATCGCCTTCGCAGACGAACTCATTCTACTAATCGAAGGAATGAATGAGGAACAACTGACTGAAAGAGCAAACGATGCTATAGAGCAAACAGCGCAATGGATGGAAGATCACAATTTAGAAATAGCGGCCGAAAAGACAGAGGCCATCATTCTCAAAAGGCCGAGAAATCGAAGGAATATACAGTTCAGGGTAAGAGAAAAGGACATAGAGCACCAGAGGTCAATGAGGTACCTAGGGATTGTAATCGACGACAAACTAAGGTTTGGGAGACATGTCGAGTACTGTGCAAAGAAAGCGGAGGAAAGGATGTCCACCCTGGAAAGATTAATGCCGAACGTCAGGGGGCCTAAATATAAGAAGAGGATGGTGCTGTATGGAGTAGTTCACTCTATTCTACTCTATGGAGCTCCGGTATGGCATACAACCATCTCGGCAGAGAAGTACAAGAATAGACTCAACAAGGCACAGAGGAAAGCGCTACTAAGAGTAATAAGTGGATACAGAACGGTAAGTACTGAAGTAGTGCAAGTGATAGCGGGGACACCGCCAGCAGACACGCTGGTAAGAGAAAGGACGAGACTATTTTCCCGAGAAGACGGAAATACGGCACGAGCCAAGAAAGAAGAAAGAGACCGAACTGTGGAAGAATGGGAAGCCGAATGGAGGCAACCACTGCCAGGTGGAAAAAGTAGGTGGACCAAACGTCTGATACGAGACCTTGGGGAATGGGTCAAGTGTAAACACCGCACTGCGGATTATTACTTGACCCAGTTCCTGTCAGGTCACGGCTCATTCGGGAGCTACACCTACAGGATCGGCAAGAGCGACGACACGGCGTGCAGAGCATGTGGAGAGGAGAGAGATACGCCGGAGCACACAGTACTGGAGTGCAGCTACTTCGAGGAAGTAAGAAGAGAAATAGAGGAAACTCTCGAGCAAAGGCTCACGGCAGAAAACATTGTAAGAACAATGGTAAGAAGCAAAAATAAACGGGAACAAGTGCACGACATGATTAGAAAAATCATGAGGAGGAAAGAAGAAATAGAAAGAGAGCAGCAGGCAAGGGAAAGAGGAGAAGAGTGAAAACCGAGGGGAAAAGTGCGTGACGCGAAAAAAAAAACATGCCGGTGAAGAAACTTCCGAAAAGACAGATGCCACGGCATGAGGGGGGCGAAAGGAGGAAGGGTTTAGTTGGTAGGGGCCCCACGGCCGAGCCTAACACTACCCACAGGAGCATGTGCCCCTGTGAGTGTGCGCAACAAGCATTCCCCCCTCTTAAAAAAAAAAAAGATATTAGACAGTTGACAGATAGAAATATTTCTAAATTAATTTATATTAACAAAATTTGGTTAAAACATAAATAAAACTCGATGAATCTTAATCTTTTTATAATATTTTTAAATAAGTAAAATTTATAAATTTTTAGAAGTTTCTCACAAGCCTCCAATGACGTCATCAATCATTTCAGTCACTGAATTGATGTAGGTGTGTAGATTATCGAAAATTTACGTTCTAAAATTTAATTTGTAATCAGAATTAGTTTTGTTTATATATTTTGATATTATACTTAGTTGGTTTTCTTCAATAACTTTATGTATCCTAAATAAATGTAACCTTAAATTTGCCTTTTGGTGACTACGATAAGTACAATTATCAATGTAGCAGTTAAATGCTGGTTCTTTTCCACATTCGTAATTTTTGTGTCGGTTTAATGATGTTTTAGATTTGTACGTTTTTGAGCATTGTTCACAACTATATAAATCTAAAATTAAATATCAGATTAGAATCAATCAAATAGTAGTAAATTATCTGTTAAACACATTTATACACAATTTTGTTAATAACACAAAATTAATATCACGATATTACTAAAAAATAGCAATAATTCTTGGGAGATACCAATTGGCAATGAGAACAGTAACCCAACTTCATACTACCCATTAGAAAAATTCAAGTTTGAAAGTAGTTACAAAAAAATAATAAATTATACAAAAGGTGACAGTTTCTTGACATTTGACAAATGAAAGATAGCTTCAAAAAAGTTAACAAAAGTTGACAGCTTCAAAAAAGTTAACAAAACTTCAAAAGGAGTTAATAAAAGTTGATAGCTTCAAAAAAGTTAACAAAACTTCAAAAAAAATTAACAAAAGTTAACAGCTTTAAAAAAATTAACAAAAGTTAACAGCTTCAAAAAAAGTTAACAAAAGTTGACAGCATCAAAAAAGTTAACCAAAGTTGACAGCTTCAAAGCTTCAAAAAAAGTAACAAAAGTTGAAAGCTTCAAAAAAAGTTAACAAAAGTTTACAGCTTCAAAAAAAGTTAACAAAAGTTGACAGCTTCAAAAAAGTTAACAAAAGTTGACAGCTTTAAAAAAATTAACAAAAGTTGACAGCTTCAAAAAAAGTTAACAAAAGTTGACAGCTTCAAAAAAGTTAACCAAAGTTGACAGCTTCAAAGCTTCAAAAAAAGTAACAAAAGTTGACAGCTTCAAAAAAAGTTAACAAAAGTTTACAGCTTCAAAAAAAGTTAACAAAAGTTGTCAGCTTCAAAAAAGTTAACAAAAGTTGACAGCTTTAAAAAAATTAACAAAAGTTGACAGCTTTAAAAAAATTAACAAAAGTTGACAGCTTCAAGAAAGTTAACAAAAGTTGACAGCTTTTAATTAAGAATATCATTGAAAGTATCTTATGTCAAATTAAAATGACAGCAGGCAAATATTAGACAGTTTACTGTAAATAGAGAATTTGACAGATAGAAAAGAACTGTCAATATGATTAAAAAACTATTTTTATTTTTATAACCAACGATGGTAACAACGTCAAATTCAAATAAAGACATATTGAAAAGTTGATAGTAGACAGTTGCTTTTAGTATAATTGAAAATGTTTTTTTGTCAAATTAAATTAATGACAGTTGACAAGTATAAGACAATTGACAAATAAAAGCTCTCAGTATGATTTAAAAACTGTCTTTTTGTCAAGTTCAAATTACAATAATGACAGTGGCTAGTTGACAAGTAAAAAAATAGTTGACAGATAAAAAACAGCTGTTAGTATGATCTGAAAACTATTTTGTGTCAACAGCGCTGACAGATATTGAACAGTAGACAGTTAGTAAACCGTTGACAGATATCAAACAACTAATGGTTGCAAAACGGTTTTGCTTCCAAAATAATGAAAATGGACAGAGATACTTGACAATTGACCAACTGTTAAACTTTTTATAGTGACATGAACGTCAACTTGAAACAATAACAGCTGACAGATAATAAATGTTGACCTGTTTTTATAAATTAATAAATTCATAAATATTTTAAAAACAGTTCGTAACTTCGTAGGTACGTCAAATTACCTTAACTGTCAGTTACTGTCAAATATTTTAATTTTAAAATTTTGTATTAAATTGTTAATTCCTGTTTTAAATTTAATTAAAATAAAAAGTAATTCTAGGTAGATGTATGTCATCTAAACCTCTGATATTGTATACATGGACACTTTTATTAAAAGAAACGAACTGTTGAAAATATTCGGGTGAAAATGGATTTAGTATTTTCTATTTTGCTCTGAACAGTGTAGTGTCGCGACTTTGTTAAGTTTATACAGGTTTTTTGTAAATAATAAATAATAAAATAATAACAATAATGTATCCTGACAGTGTTCCTGCACAAGTTCCGGATATTGCTGATAGAGTTAGGTAATTAGACATTTTATACAGACATTATGCTTATGTATGTATAAACACTCTGTTGTGTTTACAAATTAAAATTCCTTCACTAATTAATCGAAAGGAACTTCGTTCCATCCGGGTGTCTCTTGACACCTCTCACTTTTTTATTTAATAAAAAACGACTTTTACTTACTTATTACCTACAAAAAAACATGTCCTTATACATCTTTTGCCATTTAAAAACTAAATTCCCAATAGTAAAAATGTAAACTAAACCTACCAATAACGATTTTCTATCATTGGAACTACACTACACTTTTTGACATCACTAAATGGTTTTATTTATTAACACCACACTATTTACTACAATTTGACAAACTCTTTTTCTACCAAAAATGACAGCAACGTAAAATTATTGACAGTTGACAGATATTGCCATTTGACAGATATTAAGAGTTGACAGTCAACAATTAAAAACAGCTGTTAGCATGATCTGAAAAGTTATTTTTTACAATGACAGCAACGTCAAATTAAAATAATGGCAGTTGACAGATATTAAACAGTCAACTGCTAAAAGACAGTTGTCAGCATGAACCGAAAAGTGTTTTTTACAATGACAGCAACGTTAAATTAAAATAATGGCAGTTGACAGTTGGTAGACAGTCGACATTTAAAAAACATAATTATGTTTTTTACAGTAACAGCAACCTCAAATTAAAGTAATGACATTTAAGAGATATGAGACAGTTGACAGTTAGTTTCCCTGTCAAGAGTGACAGTAATGTATAGATATTTGACAGATACAGAATAGCTGTCAGTAAGATTAACAAACGGTTTTTCCAAAAAGAATGACAGCAACTTCAAATTAAAGTACTGACAGCTGACAGATATCAGACAGTTGACAAATAAAATTGAAAAAATTACAGCTGACAAATATTTGACGGTTGACAGATATTAGACAGTTGACAGATAGAAATATTTCTAAATTAAGTTATATTAACAAAATTTGGTTAAAACATAAATAAAACTCGATGAATCTTAATCTTTTTATAATATTTTTAAATAAGTAAAATTTATAAATTTTTAGAAGTTTCTCACAAGCCTCCAATGACGTCATCGATCATTTCAGTCACTGAATTGATGTAGGTGTGTTAGATTATCGAAAATTTACGTTCTAAAATTTAATTTGTAATCAGAATTAGTTTTGTTTATATATTTTGATATTATACTTAGTTGGTTTTCTTCAACAACTTTATGTATCCTAAATAAATGTAACCTTAAATTTCCCTTTTGGTGACTACGATAAGTACAATTATCAATGTAGCATTTAAATGCTGGTTCTTTTCCACAATCGTAATTTTTATGTCGGTTTAATGCTTTTTTAGATTTGTACGTTTTTAAACATTGTTCACAACTATATAAATCTAAAATCAAATATTAGATTAGAATCAATCAAACAGTAGAAAATATTGTTTTTCTGTCAACAGTGGCAGCAATGTCAAATAACAAATATTATTCAGTTGACAGTTGACTGTTTTCTGCTAAAATTGACAGCAACTTAAAACTAAAATAATGACAGCTGACAAATATTGGGCTTTAGACAGTTGACAGATACAAAGCAGTTGTCAGCATGATTAGGAAACAGTTTTTTTATCAGCAGTGACAAAAACTTCAATTTAAAACAATGACAGTAAACAAATATTAATTGACAGTTAGTGGACAGTTGACAGGATAACCGACTGCTGTCAGTATAATCTGAAAACGGTTTTTCTGTAAACAGTAACAGCAACGTTAAATTAAAGTAATTAAACTGACAGATATTAAACAGTTGACAGTTAAATGACAATGATTGGGAAACTGTGTTTCTTATATAACTGACAACAATGTCAAACCAAAACAATGACAGTCGACAGATATTTGGTTGATAACAATCTGTTAAGCTTCTAATGACAGCAACGTCAAACTGACATAACGACAGCTGACAGATATTTGACAGTTGACAGTTAAAACAGACATTTAAGACACTAAATTCGATCTACAAGAGGCAATGTTATACCAACAGCAAAAAAAAATAGTAAACAGGTAAACTTCACCTACCAATTATCATTTTTTCATAATGGTAACCATAGCAACACAACACTTTCCTCCATTGACGTCACTAATCGTTTCAATCACTATTTATTCACTAAATGACATTCTATGAGGATTTAATAAATAAAGATTAAAATCATTTAAAAAAGCTTTTATTTACAAATAAAATCATCCTTAAGCTACTAAATTGAGATCTAAAAGTCACATAAAAGATGCTTCCAATGACGTCATCGATCATTTCGATCAGTGAATTAATTGTATCAATGGTTTTTGGGCTGTAGCGGAACATATCCTTACTATGGATTAAGTTTGAGGAGATCCAAATCCTCGCTAGTGCATCAGCATACCATTCCAGACTCTATAGAGAAGCCATAAAGATAGAGAAGCACCCGAACAACTTTAATAACAAAGAGGAAGCAGTCAAGATCAACAAAACATGGGACCCCATGGGATGAATACCTGGACAAATTGGATCTACAACAACCAGGAATATGGAATCTTCAGAAGATCCTTAGAGAAGACCGAAAACCGCTTCCAACTCTACATGGAGAAAGAGGATTAGTAAGCACACCAGAAGAAAAAGCAGAAGCATTTGCTAGAAGTCTAGAAAATCAATTCAGACTAAACACACATCCAGAAGAGGATATAGACTTCGATGAAGAAATAGAAGAAGCAGCAGAGGAGATTAAAAATGCTGATGAAGACGAAATACTTGTACATGCAAGCCCCGAAGAAATAAGAGACAAAATAAAGAATATAAAACTAAGAAAAGCACCAGGATGTGACAAAATAAGTAACAGGACGTTAAAGAATCTGCCTCCAAAGGTAGTGGTTTACATCACTACACTCATAAATGGAATATTGAGATTTAGGCACTTTCCAAAAAGATGGAAAAGAGCAGATGTAATAATGATAAGAAAGCCTGGAAAGGATCCAACTTTTCCTCAAAACTATCGCCCAATCAGCCTTCTACCAGCACTTAGCAAGGTTACAGAAAGGGTGATACTCAGAAGATTATGGGAACAAGTAAATCAATTAAATATATTGCCAGAAGAGCAATTTGGATTCAGAAGAGAACATTCAACAGAACTACAAATTCTAAGACTGGTAGAATATATCAGTGAAGGATTTAATAGAAAACAATCCACTGGAGCAGTGTTTCTAGATGTCAGCAAAGCATTCGATAGAGTGTGGCACGAAGGATTAATATACAAAATGACGGATATGGGGATTTCAAGAGCAATGACGAAGCTGGTAGCGTCATTCTTGGAAAACAGAGAATTCAGGATAAAGATGGGCCCAATAAAATCTAGATATGCAAGAATAGAAGCAGGAGTTCCACAAGAAGCCTTGCGTTCCCCACTGCTGTATACAATATATACAGCAGACGTGCCTAAGACACCAAACACCATGATGTCTTTATATGCTGATGACACTGCATTAGCAGAAAGAAGTACTCAACCAAGGTTGATCACCAGATATTTGCAAAGAGCAATGAATGAAATGGAAGAATGGTGCATACGATGGAAAATAGCGATAAATCAGGAAAAGACGAAAGCTATCCTGTTTAAAAAGAGACGCCACCACCCATATGAAAACATCACGATGGGAGAAGAAGATATAAACTGGAACAGATCAGTAAAGTACCTTGGAGTCAACCTGGACCAAGGACTATGCTTCAAAGACCACGTAGACAGCGTAGTAAAGAAATCAAAATACGCAAGAAGCAAATTAGCAGGACTTATTGGAAGAAGAAGCAAGTTAAACTTGCGAATAAAACTAAGACTGATCCAGACAATAATTATGCCCATCCTAACGTATGCATCGGTGGCATGGGGCCATGCTTGCAAAACTACGATAGATAAAGTACAAAAACAACAAAATAGAAGTCTAAGGAAAGCGGTAAACGCACCATGGTACATAAGGAATAACACCTTATATCACGACTTTGAAATTAGAAAAATAACAGATACCATGAAAGAAAGAGCTAGGACGATATTTGAAGGCACGAGGAACCATGTAAACCGTGACCTAAGAGAATTGACAGAATACGATCCAGATAATGATCCATGGACAGACAAGAGGCGAAACATGCAGCTCCAGCAGCAGTAGAAAATAGATGATAGCATAGCGGCATTTGTGACGAAAAGAGTCACCGTGAAAGTAACGTTAACTGAGACCGCAAAAATACAACGGAAAGCACATAAAATAGAAAAGCACGCATAACAATAGCCAGACACCAGGAATATAGTGCACAGAGCACTGTCTTGGCAGAAGCAGATGAGGACCGCAGTTTCTCCCCAAGGCCAAAAAGGGGTCCGAAATTGCTGAGGCCCCCCTCGGAGGTGAGGGGGGAGGAGGTGGAAGAGGAGGCGAGAATGCCATTCATGCAACTAAATCGTTGTATTGAATGGCATTCTCATCATCTCGGGGCTCAAAGCGTGCGTGCGTGCGTGCGTCAGAGCTCAGTAGTTCGCAGACTGTCAACCAGGAAGCAACTTCTGAAGATGCCAACCGCTCGTGTTGGAGAAACGTCAAGTCAGCAAGACAATCAACGCCGGCCTAACAGCCCAAAAACCATTCATACATTAGACAATGGCCGCGAAAGCCTTTTACAGTTTAGTGAATTAATTTTTATGTTTTAAATTTGTTTAATATCCTATTGGCATGCAACTTTTCCAGATATTGTGATAGCATATTTTGTGGGTGATCTTGTACAACCTTATGTATTCTTAATAAATGTGATCTTAAGTTTCCTTTTTGGTGACTACGATAATAACAATTTTCAAAGTAGCATTTAAACGTTGGTTCTTTTCCACAATCATAATTTTTATGTCGATTTAATGCTATTTTCGATTTGTACGATTTTGAGCATTTATCGCAAATGAATCCACCTAAAATTATAACAAATAAGAAAAAATAAATTACAGAATTTCTGTATAACTAGCCATAAGAATCTACATAAGTCACAACCAATTCGTTTTATTGTATATAACAATTCGTGATAAACATTAAAACGGTACAATTCTTGATAATTCATAAATATATGAGAAAAGTTCGTAAAGGGATACAATTCGTGATAGATATTCAAATTATTAACAATTCGTCGGAAATTCGTGACAAATCGCACAATTCACTTTAAATTGTGTTAAAATTTGTCAATTCTTCGTAATAGAGGCTTTTTCAACAAAAATTCGTATAACAATTCGTGATATATATTCAATTCTGTTAAACCATTTAAAATTTTCGATAACAATTCATACTTCACTTGACAAGTTGATTATCTTACAACTCAATGCTCGTAGTTTAAAAAACAAGTTCCTGACATTCTCTACCCATGTAGAGGCACACTCACCTGATATTGTTGTTGTGACAGAGACCTGGTTAAAAGGTGACGACCAAGATAATGAATACAAGCTTGGTGAATATACAATCTACAGAAGAGATCGAGGCTCGCATGGAGGAGGCGTCTGTATGTATGTGAAATAGTCCTTGTGCTCGTCTTTGATTTGGGTTGATCCAACTCATGAAGCCATGTGTGTGGAAATTAGGGACATTTTAGGCAACCTTTTAATGTATGTTTATGCTGTGTATCGGCCAGGAGGTAATGTTGATGTATTCAGTAGTTTATCTGACCATCTTAGGGCTCTAGATTGTGACACGGATCCCAAACAAAAATTTTGTTATAGCAGGGGACTTTAACTTGCCCAAGGTAAAGTGGGAAGGAGGTTTTAACGATCGTGCTGAGCAGGCTGTGGTAAGTCAATTTTTAAATGATTTTAATTGTTGTCAGACAGTTACTGATTGTACTAGGTATGTTGGTAATGGAGGGGGTAGCATTCTGGACATATTTCTTGTTCAGCCCCCTGATCTGGTATTAGACTGTTCAGTTGAGTATGGTATCGGTGACCATAGGTCAGTGTTGCTGAATGTGATTGTCCCTGTTAGGCAATGGGCAACGAGTGAAAGTCGCTGCATGTGGTTGTATGGCAGAGCCGATCCAGAGGCCATGGGTGGTTTCTTGGTTGAGCGTTTTAGGGACTGGGCAGTCTCCGCTGGAGATATGGAGGCAAGGTGGGCTTCTTTCAAGGATATACTTTTTGAGGCTAGAACTAAATTTGTACCCAGTAGGATCAGAAAATCATATCATGATCCAGTTTTCTATACACGGGAAGTCAAGATACTTAAAAAAAAATGTAGGTCTCTGTATTTAAAGCGAAAAACTGGCCGGTTTAATTTGCACAGGTATCGACTCGCACGTAATAGATTTAATATTGCTAAAAGAAATGCTCACAAGAATTTTCTTGATGATTTGATTGATACAGGAAGAGTTGACAGGTGTTACCAGTGGAAATTTTTTTATAAATATCTTGACTCAGTGCGTGGCTCTGCTAGAGGTGTTCCCAGCCTAAAAGCTGGTGACAGCCTAGCAGTAACGGACGTTGATAAGGCGGATCTTTTAAATAGCACATATGGTAAAATATTTTCTGCCAAGTCGTGTGATGTTATGGATTTCCAGAATCGGGCTGCGAATGGGCCAGCGGCGGCAACACAATTTATTTTTGAGACCAGGGATATTAGTTTCCTTTTAAAGCGCATGAAGCGAAGTCATACTCCTGGACCTGATGGGATTTCCAGTAGTCTTTTGTATCTATGTAGATTTGGGGTGGTCCCTTACCTGAACGTACTGTTTAATATGTCAATAAACAACAATGCACTCCCGAAGGACTGGAAAAAGGCAATAGTTGTGCCAGTTTTTAAGTCAGGATCAAGGTCTTACCCAAAAAACTACAGACCGGTGAGTCTTACATGTGTTGTTTGCAAGTTGCTTGAGCAGTTAATCAAGTTTGATGTGGAGTATGTCATAAGTAAAACAAACTTGAAACCAGTTACCGTTGTAAAATATTTAGGGGTTTATTTGTCATCAAATATGAACTGGAGTTACCACATCAACAAAACTGTAGCACATGGTTTTCAAACGTTGAATTTTGTTATGAGAAACCTTAAAAAAGCAAGACCGCAAGCTAGAGTTAGGGTCTACTTAACGTTAGTCCGACCTCTACTAGAATATTGCTGCGCTGTTTGGCAACCTTATCAGGAGGGACTCGCCCAGGAACTTGAGAGGGTGCAAAGAAGAGCTGCTAGGTGGGTTTTCCTGCGTTTTGATAGAGAATTTAGCCCGACTGAGGCACTGAGGGATTTAAATTGGACCTCTCTTTCGTCGAGAAGGGAATACTTCATTAAAGTAGCTACGTACAAGGTATACAATGGCCTACAGTCTTATCTGGGTTTAAGGGATACTTTAAACCAGCCTAACTATATCTCTAGAAACGATCATCCGTTTAAGATTCAGGTACCCTTCTCCAGAACTAATGTGGGTCTTCATTCACTAATTGGGGTCGGTGTCAGAATCTGGAATGCTCTTCCAGAAAATTTACTCGTGAACGGCATGCCCTCCTTAAGCCGTTTCAAAAATCTTATTAAGTGACAAACATGTAATAATGTCTAAAAATTTTTTTTTTATAATTTTATAAACTACATATCATGTAATTTTTGTGTGTATGTGTAGAAGTGATTTATGTAAAAATTGTAGTCCACAAGTCTTTTTAGACTGCCGTTCTGTAATATATTAAATAAAAAAGTGGTATTTCGTTTGATATAAATATAACAATTCGTGATAGAGAACATATTTAACAAAAATTCGTGATAAACATATTTATTTGTGTTAAAATTTATATAGGAATATCATACATTGCAATTTGCGATACATATTCAATTCTGTTATAACAATTCGTAACTCTTTTGGAAATTCGTGATATTAATTTATTGCTGCAGTTTAAATTCGAAAACAAAATATATTTCTAGTGTTAATTGTTGAATTCATTTTTATAATGACGAATCATATGATTTTTCAAATTGCATTTGTGTTTAAAAAGTGCTTGACAAAATTTACATTGGAATCTTGGTACACTTTGACATTCGAATTTTTTATGTCTCCATAATGACCTTTTTAGTTTATATTTTCGTCCACAAACATCGCATGATAAGTAATATTCTAAAATAAAATTAAAAAAAGTAAATATATCAACTTGGTTTGTAATTTTTTTAAAAAGAATGTAAAGTAATTCGTCAACAGGTGGCGCAAGTGAACTAAGTATCTTTGGTTTTTTTGTGTTGTAACGTTCGTTTTCGAGCATACCATCCGGACTATATATTTTTATATTATCTATTGTTATCGCGCCGATACGAGAAGGGATTGCCAGTTTGGTAGGAGAAAATATGTTTCTTCGATAGATTATGATTTAAATTCGTGCATTTTATCTGCGAATCTATAAGAAGGGCCCTATTAACGACCAGTTAATTCATACAGGAAATTAGGCTGTCTGCCGACAGCCATTTTGAAGCCGACACCAATTGCAGTTCCGTTCCACATCTAACGAAAAATCCGAAAGGAAGTTCCTTGAAAGGAAATTCTATCCACATTTATAGTTCCGTTCCACAACTAATCGAAACTCCGTCAGAAGTCTTCGAAAACCCAAAGATAAGAGAAATAATTAATTTATTTAATTAATTTTTACTAAATCATAATTAAAGTAATAAATCACAAAGTCGGATCACAGGCATGTTAGGTTCAATATTGTTACCCCCAAAATTATTGAGACCACGTTCAGAAATCCACGGAGAACGAATTGGGAGGACTATGTAAATTCCCTCAATGAAAATCTCGAGGACAGAACGGTGTCAATAAGAGACGTGTCTGGTTTGGACCGGGAGGTGGACATGGTAAGCGAGGCTATTGTGTCGGCTTATCGTGAAAGCTGCCCGTAACAGACAAGAAAGTACACAAGAAACACTCTCTGGTGGAACGAACACCTACAGAAGCTTAGGGCTCAGGTGAGAAGGCTGTTTAATAAGGCCAAAACCGTTCATAACTGGGAAGAGTATCGACAAAAGTTAACGCTGTACAATAAAGAAATCCGAAAAGCCAAAAGAGACTCCTGGAGGAGGTTCTGCGAGGAAGTCCAAACGACCCCCGCATGTTCAAGAATCTACAAGGTCCTGGCTAAGGATAGTACAGCGAAAGAGGTCGGCCTTCTTAAAAAGGAGGACGGATCATACAGTAAAACGTTGGAGGAAAGTTTAAGAATGCTAACATTGGCACACTTTCCTGGCTCACGGTTTATGGAAGCGGGAACGGATAGCGCAGGCCAAGGTCAAAGGCCAGTAAGGCCATCAAGGGATGACTGGAAGCTAGCTACCGAAATAACCAGACCTGCAAAAATCAGATGGGCTATTAGCACATTCCGTCCATTCAAAACACCGGTAATGGATGGAATATACCCAGCCCTACTCCAGAAGGGGCTGGAAGTAATTATAACACATCTGTGTAAAATCTTTAAGGCTTGTTTGGCCTATAGATTTATACCAGCTGTGTGGCAGAAGGTGGAAGTCCTATATCTCCCTAAAGTGGGGAGGATGACGGACCAAACAACCAAGTCATACAGACCGATAAGTCTATCGTCATTCGTAGCAAAAACGCTGGAGAAACTGGTCGATAGATATATAAGGAACGAAATCTTAACGGTGAATCCATTAAGTGATCGTCAATATGCATACCAGCGGGGAAAATCCACAGACCTAGCGCTGGATGACCTAAACAGGCTAATATCAAAGTCAATTGAAGACAAAGAAGTAGCCCTAGCGGCGTTTATTGACATCGAAGAAGCCTTCAGTAATGTGGGACCCGAGTCAGTAACCGACGCACTTTCAAGGAGAGGAGTCCCCCCACTAATATGCCAATGGGTGTATGCCAACCTAACGCATAGGATCGTAGTGTCCAAGTTAGGTGAGGCGTCCATTAAGGCAACAGTGGGAAGGGGCTGTCCGCAGGGAGGGGTACTGTCGCCTCTGCTGTGGTCAGCACTTGTGGATGACCTCCTTAAGAAACTCCTCAATAAAGGCCTTCACTGCCTAGGCTTCGCAGATGATATGGCTATAATCATTCAGGGGAAGTTTCTGGGCACAGTCTCAGAGCGGATGCAGTCCGCAATGAATATGGTGTACAAGTGGTGCAAGGATGAAGGCCTAACAGTCAATCCACAAAAAGCATCAATTGTCCCATTCACTAATAAAAGAGCGTTACAAGGCTTACAACCAATAACGCTCAATAACGTGCTGGTTCCAATGGCCACAGAGGCCAAATACCTAGGTGTGGTATTTGACCAGAGGCTATCATGGAAGCAACACATTCAAAACGTCACACATAAAGCTACAATAGCCCTTGGTAGGTGTAGACAATTGTGTGGCAAGAACTGGGGATTGAACTCCAAAATGAACCTATGGTTGTATACACAAGTCATTAGACCAATGTTAACCTATGGTTCGGTGGTGTGGTGGAGCAGAACGCAGCAGTCCGGGGTGATCAGGCAACTGGAAAGCATTCAAAGGCAGGCATGTATGAATGTTACCGGTGCCATGGGAACCGCCCCAACGGACGCACTACAGGTTTTACTCAACCTACCACCATTGCACATTTACATTCAGGGCGAGGCTATGGCAACTGCTCACAGACTGCAACAAGGCCAGGCCCCCATTACCTTATTAAAAGGTAAAAGCAAGCAGAGTTATACAATAGGGTTAAGGCAGATCAAATAATGAGTATGCCTCAGGACAGGATAGTCCCCAGGTATAACTTTGTGAGAAACTTTCGAGTAGAAATACTGGAAAGGGACTCATGGAACAATAGCCCCCCAATACAAGGGGAGTCAATTTGGTATACCGATGGCTCAAAGACTGAGAAAGGCACAGGGTCAGGTATATACAGTAGAGGACACAGGATAAAAATCCAACTAAGTCTAGGTGCGTATGCCACAGTGTTTCAGGCTGAAGTAACGGCCATACAACACTGTGCAACGGAGATCGTAAGTCAGGGTATAACGGGTAAAACCGTAGTCATATACTCGGACAGCCAAGCAGCTCTAAAGGCGATAGTCTCAGCACAAATAAGCTCACAGCTGGTGTGGGACTGCGTTGGGGCCCTGACACATGCCGCTAGTCAAAATTCTTTGACACTGGCATGGATACCAGGACACTCAGGGTTTCGGGGCAATGAGAAGGCTGATGAATTGGCCCGTGCGGGAGCTAACACTCCAATGATTGGCCCGGAACCATTCGGCGGAGTTGCTAATACATTCAGAAAGGCAGCCATTGAGAAATGGAGGCTAGAAAAGGCCCAGGAGTGGTGGGAAACATCACCGGGCAAGCGTCAAGCCAAACTCTTCATAAAGGGATACTCGGCGAAGTTTACTGCAGAGCTGCTATCACAAAGGCGAAATGATGTCAGAATGATTGTCAGTCTCTTGACAGGACATTGTAGGCTCAGAAAACACATGAGTCAGCTAAACTTGGCAGATGAAGACATGTGTCGATACTGCCAAGAGGAAGAGGAAACTGCATTTCATGTCTTATGCCAATGTAAAGGCCTTGCAAGGACGCGGTATCTAGTACTGGGAGAGGAGAAACCGGCTGCTCCAAGTTATGCGGAGTGGCCACTGTCAAGGCTATTAAGTCTCATTAAGAGGGCAGAACTGGACAAGCTGCTCTAATCCTATTCCACAGATAATGGGTGTTCACAATAGATCTGCAAAGGTCGCAGTGATATAGGCTAACAGCCAACCCCAAAAATATCTATCTATATCTATCTAAAGTAATAAATCAACTTAAAACTGATTTTTCAAATTTTATTTGTGTGTCTGTACTTGACGCCCTTTAATTAATATTTGGAGGGGATTAAATAAAACTCTTAAAGGGTTAATTAGGCTACAAATTCTGACGATCATTGATTAATAACCTGAAATTGGTTAATAAATATAAACAAACTTAGATTTAAACTATTAAATTTATTTATTAATTACTCCATGTTTATTATACATATGATAAGACATATGATGTTTATGTTTATATACAGCTAAACAATATTTACATTGAAATTGTGGTAAAGTTTGACATTCAAACTTTTTATGTCTCCATAAGGATCGTTTTAGTTTATATTCTCGACCACAAACATCACAGGATAATACACCGTTACCTAAAACTATTAATAATGTAAATATATATTAAAAAAAATGTATAGTTTATCCAAAACCACTTGAATGGGCGTGGTCAACGCGCTTTTCGAATTTCCAAGAATTCTCTTCATGGGCGTACAGGTGTGAGTCGGGAAGTTAAAAGCAACATTAAATAGAAATTTTACCAGGTTCGTTCATATAATGACGTTCTTTTGAGTTTCCCATGGTAAAATCGTAAAAATAATTCCTATCCAAGTGGGTCTAGTTATACTATACCAGTTTTCCCACTCCAAAGTAAAAACAGACAATTTCAGAATTGGTTTTATTAGTTTAATACTTGATTATACAAAAACGTCTTAAAAATAATCGTAAATAATATAAAAAAAAAAATGAAAAAATTATTAAATTATACAGAGTGAACTAAAAAAGAAAGCACATTAAATATGACAGCAAGTGAGATCTGTACAAAAAATTTACATTTTAGCACAATGCTTCTTTTTAAAACACCCTATATTAGAAAATCTAAAAAGTTCGTAAGGTGACACATAGATGGTGGTAACTGTCAAATGTCAAAAACGTCAAATGTCAAAAGTGTTAATTTGTCAAATTTTAAGTGTCAACTGTCAATTGTCAACGAGCAAATGTCAACTATAAAATCTGAACTATTAATTTGACAGCTGTCATACAATTAGTTCATAAAATATCCTTTCTCATTTTTTTACTTATAGCTCGTTTCAACCTGATTAATCTAAAAACGAATGTATGTAGTCAAAATTACAAATGTCAAAATTGTGACATATCAATAATTTCAACTAAGTATTTTAACTGTTAAAAACGTTAAATGTCAGAAGTCATATGTGTTAAATGTCAAATGTCATTAACTCATTACATGTCATTTGTCAAATGTGCCAAGTGTCAACTGCCAAATGTTTACTGTCAAATGTCAAAAATGCCGAAAGTTTTAGCTTCACTAATATAGTTTGGTATATACAAAAATATACTTTTATGAAACACCCTGTAATTTAAATAGTTTAAGAAATCGAATCATTGATTTAAAGAAGGCCTTCGATCGTTAAATTTGATAAATAACATTATTAAGTGAAATTAAATAATATAAATTTTGTTAAAAAAAGTGATGTTAGAGTAAATATCATTAAAAAATAAACTTTTATTTCTATAAAGTTACTGTTTGAAGAAAAACAAAATCTCAGACAAAAAATTATTTTTTTTTGTTGGAAATTTTAACTAAATGGCCATAATAATAATCGAGTAAACTTAAAATTAAAAAATTTATAACTATTTCTACATTTTTACATATACTTCTTATTCTGATTAACAGTAATGAAGATATTAAAAATACAATAATTTTTTTTTTTTGGGATTAATCTAGCTCGTGAGTACATTAATGTGGTATACAAATTTAACTTAATTTAAAAGCTTAAAATGGAAGATTATGGATCATCATTTAATTAAAAAAATAAAAAAATAATCTATTTTTTTTAGTTTAGGAGTTATTGGTCAAAAACTTGAGAGATACCAATAGGCGATGAGAACAGTAACCCATTTCTTAAGATCCTGTCGTTCTTGACAAGTTTTATAATAACTTTTTAATTATTATGGTTATTTTAATAAAATTTTAGGAAAAAGTAGCCAATACTTTATAAAACTAAAAAATCTAATCAGATTTTTCTTTATATAACTCTTTTAAAAGTTACAGTAACTTTACTCTACAGTTGTAAAGTGAAATATCCTTAAAAATTGTCTTTTTGGACACTTTTTATAATAGCTTTTTAATTTTTTCGGTTGCGTTAATGAAATTTTGTACAAAAGTAGCCAAATCTTTATAAAACTAAAAACTGTAATCAGATTTTCCTTAACTTAACTATTTTAAAAGTTACACCTACTTTAGTCTGTAGTTGTAAAGTGAAATATCCTATAAAGCGGTCTTAGTTGATACTTTTTATAATAGCTTTCCATCTATTTTGGTTGCTTTAATGAAATTTTGTACAAAAGTAGTCAAATCTTTATAAAATTAAAAAATGTAATCAGATTTTCCTTTTCTTAACTATTTTAAAAGTTACACCTACTTTACTTTATAGTTGTAAAGTGAAATATCCTTTAAAACGGTCTTAGTTGATACTTTTTATAATATATTTATAATTATTTTGGTTGCTTTAATGAAATTTTGTACAAAAGTAGTCAAATCTTTATAAAACTAAAAAATGAAATCAGCTTTTCCTTTGTATAACTCTTTTAAAAGTTACACTAACTTTACTCTATAGTTGTTAAGTTAAATATCCTTAAAAATTGACTTTCTGGACACTTTTTATAATAGCTTTTCAATTTTTTCGGTTGCGTTAATGAAATTTTGTACATAAGTAGCCAAATCTTTAGAAAACTAAAAAATCTAATCAGATTTTTCTTTTAAAAGTTACACTAACTTTACTCTATGGTTGTAAAGTGAAATATCCTTAAAAATTGTCTTTCTGGACACTTTTTATAATAGCTTTATAATTATTTCGGTTGTATTGATGAAATTTTGTACAAAAGTAGCCAAATCTCTATGAAACTAAAAACTGTAATCAGATTTTCCTTTGTATAACTATTTTAAAAGTTACACCTACTTTACTCTATAGTTGTGAAGTAAAATATCCTTTAAAACGGTCTTACTTGACACTTTTTATAATAGCTTTCCAATTATTTTGGTTGCATTAATGAAATCTTGTACAAAAGTAGCCAAAGCTTTATGAAACTAAAAAATGTAATCAAATTTTCGTTTGTGTAACTATTTTTAAAGTTACACCTACTTTACTTTAAAATTCTAAAGTGAAATATCTTTAAAAACTGTCTTTGTTGACACTTTTTATCATAGCTTTCCAATTATTTTGGTTGCTTTAATGAAGTTTTGTACAAAAGTAGTCAAATGTTTAAAAAACTAAAAAATGTAATACCGTTAAAAACGGTCTTTCTGGGCCCTTTTTATAATAGCTTTATAATTATTTCGGTTGTGTTGATGAAATTTTGTACAAAAGTAGCCAAAGCTTTATGAAACTAAAAAATGTAATCAGATTTTCTTTACTTAACTATTTTAAAAGTTACACCTACTTAACTTTATAGTTCCAAAATGAAATATCCTTTAAAACGGTCTTATTTGACACTTTTTATAATAGCTTTTCAAATATTTCGGTTGCGTTAATAAAATTTTGTACAAAAGTAGCTAAAGCTTTATAAAACTAAAAAATGTAATCAGATTTTCCTTTCTATTACTATTTTAAAAGTTATACCTACTTTACTCTATAGCTGTAAAGTGAAATATCCTTAAAAATTGTCTTTCTGGACACTTTTTATAATAGCTTTTCAATTTTTTCGGTTGCGTTAATGAAATTTTGTACAAAAGTAGCCAAATATTTATGAAACTTAAAAATTGAATCAGATTTTCTTTTACTTAACTATTTTAAAAGTTACACCTACTTTACTCTATAGTTGTAAAGAGAAATATCCTTAAAAAATGTCTTTCTGGACACTTTTTATAATAGCTTTCCAATTATTTCAGTTGCTTTAATGAAATTTTGTACAAAAGTAGGCAAATCTTTGGAAAACTAAAAAATCTAATCAGATTTTCCTTTTAAAAGTTATACTAACTTTACTCTATAGTTGTAAAGTCAAATATCCTTAAAAATTGTCTTTCTGGACACTTTTTATAATAGCTTTATAATTATTTTGGTTGTATTGATGAAATTTTGTACAAAAGTAGCCAAATCTCTATGAAACTAAAAAATGTCATCAGATTTTCCTTTGTATAACTATTTTAAAAGTTACACCTACTTTACTCTATAGTTGTAAAGTGAAATATCCTTTAAAACGGTCTTACTTGACACTTTTTATAATAGCTTTCCAATTATTTTGGTTGCTTTGATGAAATTTTGTACAAAAGTAGTCAAAACTTTATAAAACCAAAAAATGTCATCAGATTTTCCTTTGTGAAACTATTTTTAAAGTTACACCTACTTTACTCTAAGATTCTAAAGTGAAATATCCTTAAAGGCTGTCTTTGTTGACACTTTTTATCATAGCTTTCCAATTATTTTGGTTGCTTTAATGAAATTTTGTACAAAAGTAGTACAATCTTTATAAAATTAAAAAATGTAATCAGATTTTTATTAGTATAACTATTTTACAAGTTACACCAACTTTACTCTAGAGTTCTAAAGTGAAATATCCTTAAAAACGGTCTTTGTTGACACTTTTTATAATAGCTTTTCAAATATTTCGGTTGCTTTAATGAAATTGTGTACAAAAGTAGCTAAAGCTTTATGAAACTAAAAAATGTAATCAGATTTTCCTTTCTATAACTATTTTAAAAGTTACACCTACTTTACTCTATAGTTGTAAAGTGAAATATCCTTAAAAATTGTCTTTCTGGACACTTTTTATAATAGCTTTTCAATTTTTTCGGTTGCGTTAATGAAATTTTGTACAAAAGTAGCCAAATCTTTATAAAACTAAAAAATGTAATCAGATTTTCCTTTGTATAACTGTTTTAAAAGTTACACCAACTTTAGTCTAGAGTTCTAAAGTGAAATATCCTTAAAAACTGTCTTAGTTGATACTTTTTATAATAGCTTTCCAATTATTTTGGTTGCTTTAATGAAATTTTGTACAAAAGTAGCCAAATCTCTATGTAACTAAAAAATGTCATCAGATTTTCCTTTGTATAACTATTTTTAAAGTTACACCTACTTTACTCTATAGTTGTAAAGTGAAATATCCTTAAAAACTGTCTTTGTTGACACTTTTTATCATAGCTTTTCAATTATTTTGGTTGCTTTAATGAAATTTTGTACAAAAGTAGTCAAATGTTTATAAAACTAAAAAATGTAATACCGTTAAAAACGGTCTTTCTGGACCCTTTTTATAATAGCTTTATCATTATTTCGGCTGTGTTGATGAAATTTTGTACAAAAGTAGCCAAAGCTTTATGAAACTAAAAAATGTAATCAGATTTTCCTTTACTTAACTATTTTAAAAGTTACACCTACTTAACTTTATAGTTCTAAAATGAAATATCCTTTAAAACGGTCTTATTTGACACTTTTTATAATAGCTTTCCAATTATTTTGGTTGCTTTAATGAAATTTTGTACAAAAGTAGTACAATCTTTATAAAATTAAAAAATGTAATCAGATTTTTATTAGTATAACTATTTTACAAGTTACACCAACTTTACTCTAGAGTTCTAAAGTGAAATATCCTTAAAAACGGTCTTTGTTGACACTTTTTATAATAGCTTTTCAAATATTTCGGTTGCTTTAATGAAATTGTGTACAAAAGTAGCTAAAGCTTTATGAAACTAAAAAATGTAATCAGATTTTCCTTTCTATAACTATTTTAAAAGTTACACCTACTTTACTCTATAGTTGTAAAGTGAAATATCCTTAAAAATTGTCTTTCTGGACACTTTTTATAATAGCTTTTCAATTTTTTCGGTTGCGTTAATGAAATTTTGTACAAAAGTAGCCAAATCTTTATGAAACTAAAAAATGTAATCAGATTATCCTTTGTATAACTGTTTTTAAAGTTACACCAACTTTACTCTAGAGTTGTAAAGTGAAATATCCTTAAAAACTGTCTTTGTTGATAGTTTTTATATTAGCTTTCCAATTATTTCGGTTGCTTTATTAAAATTTTGTATAAAAGCATAAAAGATCATAAAATATAACAATTGCACATTAATATAGTCACTTACACTATAATTTTTCCCAAAAAAAAACAACGAAACTTAAAATTTAATTTTATTCATTTTAACATCCATATTATTGAGTTTATACTCCACACCATGTAAGTTCCTCATATGAGCTTTCAAATTATCTTTTCTCTTTGATAAATGATTACAAAAAGAACACTGAAAACCTGGAAATTTTTGACATTCTAATTTAGCATGTCGCAACATTGTACTACGAAAAGTATACACTTTTCCACAAATTCCACAACGATATGGACCCCGTCTTTTATCTAAAAAGTAAGTTATGTTAATAAAAAAAATATAAACTAAATTTATTTAATAAATAAAATATGTTAGTAAATTAATAAGAACACTCACTGATTACACTATCAATTTTTTTATTAAAATTTTCACTTTCGGACAACTATGATAGTTCACTTTAAGAGTATATTAAAATGAAAAAAATATCCTGCTAGCAGATTTCTAAATGGAATTTGATTTTAAAATATAAAATAAAACTATCTTTATGATTATTTATTTCTATAAACATACACATTTATAATACTTAGTTCCAACTACAACTATATTCAGGAACTTGTGAAAATTACAGTAACACATTTAATTTAAAACATATTTACAATCTTATAAATGCAAGAAATTGACTCTAATTGTTCTTACTACCCTTAGTTTAAAAATTAAAAAAAGCTTCTTTAATTTGTTAAAAAAGTTAATTAGCTCCTGCAGGTAATTAACGATCAATTAAAATCATTTAGAGATTTCTAGAGCAAAAAAGAGGATACCTTTAAGGGATGTAAAAAAAACTGAAGGGTGGTAAAACACTTTCAAAACGTTGTCAAACTGTAATTAAAATTTATAATATATAAAAGGCTCTACAGTTAATTTTAGAGTAGTTTTAAGGACTATAAAGTTAATTTTGAAGAAATACTAAGAAAAGAAGGTTTGAAGGGTTCTAAAGGATATAAAAAGTTATAAATTTTGGTCAAATATTTCTGAGAGGCGGTTAAATATAGTCAATCGTTTCTAATCCCCCAAAACTAAAAATTAATAGAGCTAAAATGGCTCTAAAGTTGATTTTGCAGTAGATTAAAGTACTTTTAAGTTTATTTTGAAGGATATGCTGTTAAAAACGAGTTTCAAGGATTCTAAGGGATAAAAAAAATTCTGAAGAGTGGTTCGAGAGGAAGTCGACTATTGCCCATTAAATCTTAGCTCAATTATAGCCTCAAAAAGGCTCTAAAATTGATTTTGCAGTGTTTTTGTAAGATATGCATTTAAAAAGGCGTTTTAAGGATACTAGGGTTAAATAGGGGTAGTAAAATATTTTTGAGAGATGATCAAACATAAACAATCGTTTTTAATCTCAATTACTACAAATTAATAGAGCTGAAGCAGCTCTAAACTTGATTTTGCAGTAGATTAAAGTACTCCTAAACCTATTTTGTACAATATGATCTTGACAACAAGTTTTAAGGATTCGAAAGGATAAAAAAAAATCTGAGTGATGATCAAACATGTTCGAGAGAAGGTCAAATATTGTGTATTGCTTTTCAGCTCAATTAAAGTCTAAACAAGGCTCTAAAGTTGATTATGCAATGATTTTAAAAACTGTTACACTCATTTTGTACGATATGCATTTAGAAGGATGTTTTAAGGATAATGGGGATTAAAAAGTTCTAAAAATTACTTCTGAGAGGTGGTCAAACATTAGCTATCGTTTCTAATGTCAATTAGTAGAAATTAATAGAGCTGAAACGGCTCTAAAACTTATTTTGCAGTAGACTCTAAAAATTAAGTTTTATAATGTTCTTAAAAGGACGGTTCAAGGATTCTAAAGGATATATAAAATTTATAAAAGTAATCAAATATTGTCTATTGTTTAATAGCTCAATTATAGAGTAAAAGGTGCTCTAAATCGATTCTGTAGTGGTTTTAATCACTATAAGGCTAATTCTGTAAAATGTACGTTTAAAAGGAACTTTCAAGGATACTAGGTATAAAAAAATCTAAAAGGTGGTCAAATATAGTCAATCGTTTTTAATCCCCATTACTAAAAATTGATAGAGCTAAAATGGCTCTAAAGTTGATTTTGCAGTAGATTAAAGTACTCTTGAGTTTATTCTGAAGGATATGCTCTTGAAAACGAGTTTCAAGGATTCTAAGGGATAAAAAATTCTGAATAGTGATTAAACATGTTCGAGAGGAAGTCAACTGTTGCCCATTAAATCTTAGCTCAATTATAGTCTAAAAGAGGCTCTAAAGTTGATTTTGCAGTAGATTAAAGTACTCTTGAGTTTATTCTGAAGGATATGCTCTTGAAAACGAGTTTCAAGGATTCTAAGGGATAAAAAATTCTGAATAGTGTTTAAACATGTTTGAGAGGAAGTCAACTATTGCCCATTTAATCTTAGCTCAATTATAGTCTAAAAGAGGCTCTAAAGTTGATTTTGCAGTAGATTAAAGTACTCTTGAGTTTATTCTGAAGGATATGCTCTTGAAAACGAGTTTCAAGGATTCTAAGGGATAAAAAATTCTGAATAGTGTTTAAACATGTTTGAGAGGAAGTCAACTATTGCCCATTTAATCTTAGCTCAATTATAGTCTAAAAGAGGCTCTAAAGTTGATTTTGCAGTAGATTAAAGTACTCTTGAGTTTATTCTGAAGGATATGCTCTTGAAAACGAGTTTCAAGGATTCTAAGGGATAAAAAATTCTGAATAGTGATTAAACATGTTCGAGAGGAAGTCAACTGTTGCCCATTAAATCTTAGCTCAATTATAGTCTAAAAGAGGCTCTAAAGTTGATTTTGCAGTAGATTAAAGTACTCTTGAGTTTATTCTGAAGGATATGCTCTTGAAAACGAGTTTCAAGGATTCTAAGGGATAAAAAATTCTGAATAGTGTTTAAACATGTTTGAGAGGAAGTCAACTATTGCCCATTTAATCTTAGCTCAATTATAGTCTAAAAGAGGCTCTAAAGTTGATTTTGCAGTAGATTAAAGTACTCTTGAGTTTATTCTGAAGGATATGCTCTTGAAAACGAGTTTCAAGGATTCTAAGGGATAAAAAATTCTGAATAGTGTTTAAACATGTTCGAGAGGAAGTCAACTATTGCCCATTAAATCTTAGCTCAATTATAGTCTAAAAGAGGCTCTAAAGTTGATTTTGCAGTAGATTAAAGTACTCTTGAGTTTATTCTGAAGGATATGCTCTTGAAAACGAGTTTCAAGGATTCTAAGGGATAAAAAAATTCTGAATAGTGATTGAACATGTTCGAGAGGAAGTCAACTATTGCCCATTAAATCTTAGCTCAATTATAGTCTAAAAGAGGCTCTAAAATTGATTTTGCAGTGTTTTTGTAAAATATGCATTTAAAAGGAGGTTTTAAGGATACTAGGGTTAAAAAGGGGTAGTAAAATATTTTTGAGAGATGATCAAACATAAACAATCGTTTTTAATATCAATTACTACAAATTAATAGAGCTGAAGCAGCTCTAAACTTGATTTTGCAGTAGATTAAAGTACTATTGAACTTATTTTGACCAATATGATCTTTACAACAAGTTTTAAGGATTCGAAAGGTTAAAAAAAAATCTGAGTGATGATCAAACATGTTCGAGAGAAGGTCAAATATTGTGTATTGCTTTTCAGCTCAATTAAAATCTAAAAAAGGCTCTAAATTTGATTATGCAATGATTTTAAAAACTGTTACACTCATTTTGTAGATATGCATTTAAAAGGACGTTTCAAGGATAATGGGGATTAAAAAGTTCTAAAAATTACTTCTGAGAGGTGGTCAAACATTAGCTATCGTTTCTAATGTCAATTAGTAGAAATTAATAGAGCTGAAACGGCTCTAAAACCTATTTTGCAGTAGACTCTAAAAATTAAGTTTTATAATGTTCTTAAAAGGACGGTTCAAGGATTCTAAAGGATATATAAAATTTATAAAAGTGGTCAAATATTGTCTATTGTTTAAAAGCTCAATTATAGAGTAAAAAGTGCTCTAAATCGATGCTGTAGTGGTTTTAATCACTATAAGGCTAATTCTGTACGATGTACGTTTAAAAGGAACTTTCAAGGATACTAGGGATAAAAAAAATCTAAAAGGTGGTCAAATATAGTCAATCGGTTCTAATCTCAATTACTAGTAAATAAAATAGAGCTAAAAAGGTTCTAAACTTGATTTTGGAATAGATTAAAGTATTCTACAGTTTACTTTGCAGAATATCTTTTCAAAGCAAGTTTTAAGGATTCTAAAGGATAAAAAAGTTCTAAATAGTTGTTAAACATATTTAAAAGAAAATGTCATTGGTTTTTAAAATCGTTTATAGGGTTAAAAGAGTTCTAGATCTAATTCTGCAATAGTTTAAAAAACTTGAAAGCTAATCCTGTAAGATAACGTTTCAAGGATTCTAATGGTTGTAAAAAATTCGATTTTTGTCCCTTTTAAGCTACGATAAATAATTTTTAAACTAAGAGTTTTTAAAACATGGCCAAATGTAAACTACACAAAAAAATCAGATCAAATTCATTTAAAATCAAATTTCTCAATAATTTCCTCCATACTTAATCCTATTCTTATGCTCTCTTCTTCTATTCTGAAACCAAATTTTTATCACCCTTCCCGGTAACCCGGTTTGCTTTTCTAAAAATTCCTTCGTATCGTGATTTACAAACTGAGTTATTTGAAAAGTTTGTTTAAGAATATTAGCTTGAGCTCTGCTGATTGTAGTTCGATTTCGAACGTTGCTCAATAATCCGAGATCTTCTTTTTTTTGAGGTTGTTGGGTTCTTAACTGATCAGTTTTTTGTTGTTGTTGTTGCTGTGGTTGTTGTTGGAACTGGTGATTTTGTAAATTTTGTTGTTGTGGTTGTTGTTGAACTATTTGATGTGATTGTGATTGTTGAGTGTTAGCCAAGCCGAGGAGCTTTTCGAAGACACAACTTGAGGTAGGTTCGCTAAAAACTGTTTTTATATTAGCATTTTTTATTTATTTTAAAAATAAAAATTGTAACTACAAAAATTAACTTAAGGTTATATAACTTTGGAAATACAGGACTAACTATTAGGATCTACAAAAAAAAACTTAATAAAATGCAGCAATTTTGGGGCTATATAGTTCTAAATACAGTGTATTAAGTTCCATACTGGTAAGAGTTGCTAAATTTGAGGTTATATATCTGTGGAATTTTTAAGTTGTTTATTAAAATTTAACCAGTAGAAGATTTAGGATTTATAAGGTTACAAAATACACAATTAATTATCAAAATGTAAGGTCCAAAAAGCAAAAAAACACTAAAACTTATATAAATATATTTTGAAGTTATATAACTTTGGAACTGTTAAAATTGGAAATTATAAAGATTCTTTAACTTATAAAGGATAAAAAACTTTTCAAACATGTAACGATTATAACTTTTATAACGTCCAAAGCAAACAACAAACACCAAATGTTATATATTATATAAGTGAATTTTGAAGTTATATAACTTTGGAACGGATATTCTGACTACAAAAGTTTTAAATGTAGTAAGTTGTGTACTTACCAGGCTACAACTTACCAAAAGAATTAATGAAATAAGTGAAGCAAACAAAATTTTATATAGTTTAATTGTGAGGTTATATAACTTTTGAATTACAAAACAGATTTTTAAAATTTAAAAGGTAAAAAGTGGGTTGTTTTTTGTCTAAAAGCTGGTAAAAGAACTTAAAAAAAATGTTAAATATTCTTAGAGTTGTAAGCTGTGAAATAATAACTCTAAATAGTTTATTGGTGTATTTTGAGGTGTAATGTTTGTAACGTTCTTTTTTGAGCATACCATCCGGACTATATATATTTTTATATTATCTATTGTTATCGCGCCGATACGAGAGAGGATTGCCAGTTTGGAAGGAGAGAATATGTCTCTTCGAGAGTTTTTGATTTAAATTCGTTCATTTTATCGGTGAATCTGATTAAATTCAGATTTATTTCCGACTACCTTCGCCCTTCTCTCTGGTGAGTACCATTTTGCCTTGGTTTTAATTTTATTAGTTAAAAATAATCCAAAATGCGGTGAATATAATATTTTATGTATTTTATTAATTTTTTTTAATAATCATAATTAAAATAATAAACCATTTTAAAACTGATTTTTCGAATTTTATTTGTGTGTCTGTACTTGGCGCCCTTTAATTAATGTTTGGAGGAAATTAAATAAAACTCAGAAGGAAGCCACGACCCTCAGGAGCTAGCCTAGGGTAATTTTAAGGTTACAAAGTTGGCGCCCAACGCCAATTTAAACTTTAAAGGGTTAATTAAGCTACAAAGTTGGGCACCAAATTAATAAAATGAATTAATTAATTCTCTTATCTTTGGGAATTTTCGATGGCTTCTGACGGAGTTTCGAAACTTGTGGAATGGAAAGGTAAGATGGATGGAGTTCCTTCCAGGGAATTTCCTGTCAGGTTTCCTTTTGGTGTGGAACGAAGATGCAATTAGATTGTAATTTCCCTTCAAGGGACTTCTTGTCGAATTTTCGTTAATGGCGAAACAAAACTGCAAAATGGCGTCGGCTTCAACTGATTGTCGACTGACTGCGTAATTTCTGATATGTTTTTAACAGGTCCTTAATAGGGCCCGTCTTAAAGTTAGCAATAACCCTATTAATAAAATTGAAATCAAAACTTCGACTTTCAAATAATTTTTATCGAACACAATCGCTATAACGTCTCTCCAAATTTCGAGAAAAAATTAATTACCTTTCATGTTTAAATATTATAATACCACAAAAACTGACCTTGAACAATAGCAATTGTATTCGAAAATTTAAATGTTAGTAAAATACATAAAATATTATATTCACCGCATTTTGGATTATTTTTAACTAATAAAATTAAAACCAAGGCAAAATGGTACTCACCAGACAGAAGGGCGAAGGTAGTCGGAAATAACTCTGAATTTAATCAGATTCACCGATAAAATGAACGAATTTAAATCAAAAACTTTTGAAGAGACATATTCTCTCCTTCCAAACTGGCAATCCCCTCTCGTATCGGCACGATAACAATAGATAATATAAAAATATATATACTCCGGATGGTATGCTCAAAAACGAACGTTACAAACGTTACAGAGGTTATATAACCAATTGTCAATAGGTTTTTTAAAAAATATTTGTTAACAAAATAAGCAAAAAAGTTGTTTTTATTTAAAAAATATATTTATTTTTATTGTGTAGAAAAAAATACATACAGAACATAGTGGCCATTTGGCACATATAAAGCAACGCTCTCAGACCACACTTATGATGATGAGACGGGCCGTTGGAAAGACATGGGGTCTGAGCCCACAAATGACTAACTGGCTATACACTAGGGTTGCAAGACCGATGATGGTGTATGGCTCGATAGTCTGGTGGACCAAGGTGATGCAAACTACCGCTGTAAAGAGACTACAAAAGATCCAGCGAGTAGCGTGTCTTGGCATCACAGGAGCCATGAGAGGTACTCCCACTGCAACCCTGGAAGTAGTGCTAAACCTCCCACCTCTCGACATTATTGTGAAAGGGGAGGCAAGGATGGCAGCCTACAGAATGGGTTGCAGTGGCAACTGGAAGTATAACGCCACCAGTGGGCATACAAGGATTGTGGACACTGTACAGATGGACACCTTGGAAATGCTACCAGACAGGATGGTGAAGATCACAGATCTAGAAAAGCCATACAATGTCAATATTATTGACAGGGCTGCCTGGGAGAAAGGTGAACCTGAATATATGAAAAGGGGGATCACTTGGTATACGGATGGCTCGAAGAAGCCAACAGACACTGGGGCAGGAATATATGGAGTCGGACCCAAGGCGCAGTTTTGCGTAAGCCTGGGTAAGCTGGCTACTGTTTTCCAGGCTGAAGTTGTTGCCCTATCAGAGTGTGCAAGAGTGTGTTTGGAGCGTGGTATGACAGACCACACCATATACATAAACTCGGATAGTAGAGCAGCGCTAATGGCACTTGACAGTTTTGACTTTACCTCTAAAGCAGTATGAGACTGTCATCAGGCCATGAAAACCCTGGGAGAGTACAACAAGGTTATCCTTAGTTGGGTTCCGGGGCACAAAGGTATCGCTGGCAATGAGGGAACAGACAAGTGGGCAAACAAAGGAGCTGAAAGCCCGCTCATTGGCCCAGAGCCGACGTGTGATATTGCTTACAACACAGCACGAAGAGCTGTTCGCCAGTTAATGGGCATAGAACATCGAAAGAGCTGGGAAAGAACAGAAGGTAAAATACAGTCAAAGAGAATGCTGCAAACACCTACTGGTGCTATAGCGGCAGATGCCCTTGGGCTGAGGAGGAAGACCCTGCGGAAAGTGGTTGGCTTCATCAGCGGCCACTGGGTATTTCGCGGACACCTACATAAGATGGGAATTCAAGTTGAAAACCTCCTATGTAGAAAATGCGGTGAGGAGGAGGAAACAGCCTTCCACGTGATATTCATGTGCCCAGCCCTGCAAGGTCTGCGTGTGAGATCCCTTGGCCTACCGACTGGAGATCAAAGGGAAGAACGGGCAACCATAGTCAAAAGAATCTCTTGGTTCATTAAGAACCTGGGATTTGACGAAGAATGAGGACCTGTGAATGAGGGTGCACAATAAGCTGTACTAGCTGCAATGCAATCCCATGGACTACCTCTAAGCCTGGCCCACTTAAAAAAAAAAAGTGGTTGGTTCAATTTTTATTTTTTTCATATTTACAGCATTCGTCATCATTAAAATCTAAAAAAAAAATACTAAAACCTAATTTTACAATTAAAAAATTGTAAAAAATCTCATTTCGAAAAACACAAATCATAAAAATGCTATTTTTTAGTTAAGAGCGCCATCTATATAACTAGAAGTGCAAAAAAATAAACAATTTAGACAAACACAAAAATTTTAAAAAATACAAAGAAATTTGTTTAAATATGCAAAAATATTTTGCTCAATCTTATTTTTTTTTACTTTTTCTTCATTTCTTGTCTTCGATTCTGAAACCAAATTTTAATATTTCTTGGCGTCAATCCAGTCAGTCTAACCAGCTCATCTCGTAGATCAGGATTTAAAAATCTTTGTTTTTCGAAAGTTTTTCTTAATATTTTAATATTTTCTCTACTAATAACAGTTCGGTGTCGCATTAATTTCGGTACAGAATTCGTATTTGTATTCGAAGAAGGATAATTCGGTTGTTGAAATTTCAAATTTGTTGATAAGTTTACTGGTTCGTTTTTTGATAATTGTTGTTTTATTGTGTCCCTAAAAACTATTTTTTTAACGTTAGTATGGTTAATTACAACAGAAAAAATTATTTAAATATAACATGCAAAAGGTTAGGATGATTCGATTTTGATCCGAAAAGACCAGAAACCAAAGAAGCCAAACATTGTCCCATCGGCTGAAAAAGTGATGGGTATCGTCTTCTGGGATTCACCAAGTGTGATCTACATCGACTACCGGAAGAAGGTATTTATTGAACCGATTGCACGCTGAAATCGCTCCTAAAGTGCAATCCTGGTTCTGGAGAAGCCAAAGATTGTCTTATCGGACCACAAAGTGATGGGCACCATCTTCTGAGAGTTGTGATCTACTACTTGAAGAAGAGTAAAATGGTCATATGCATAATTATTAAGCCGATTCGACGACTAAACACTTCTATCTGGTGAAGAAAAAAGAGCTTCTTCAACACAAGCGCAATCCGAAGAGACCAGAGACCAAAGAACCACAGGTTTTAAAAAAGTTAAAGATTGTCCCATCGGCCAAAGTTTTCTGCGATTCACGACTACCTGAAGAAAGACAAAACATGAGTGGCTAATTATTGAACCAATTTGAGGCCAAAACGGTTTCATTTGTTAAAAAAATGAAGAGCTTCTTCACCATAAGCGTAATTCGAAGAGACCAGAGATCAAATAAAAACCAAAACAGTGGAATACCCGGTTTCGAAGAAGCCAAAGACTGTCAAATCGGCCGAAAAAGTGATGGGCACCATCTTCTGGGATGCACGACGTATGATGGAGAAGGGCAAAATGGTCACAGAACTCCACTTTGCCAAATTATTAAGCGGTTTAGTCACCAAAACGGCTCAATTTGTTCAAGAAAAAGAACTTCTTAACCAAAGCGCAATCCTAAAATAGCTGAGATCCAAAAACAGCCGAAACAGTGAACACCTGGTTCCAAAAAAGACAAAGACAATCCCATCGGCCAATATCTTCTGAGAGGTGTGATCTACATTGACTTTCATACGAAGGACAAAATGGTCACAGGACTCCTCTATGCATAATTATTGACTTAAGTGTAGAACGAAACGGCTTCATCTGGCGAAGAAAGCAGAGTTCCTTTACCACAAGTGCAATCTCAAATAAAAAAAGGGTTCAAAAATCAGTCGAAACAGCGAACACAAAGTTACGAAGGACCCAAAGACTGTCCCTCGGCTAAAAAAGTGATGGCCTTCGTCTTCAGGGATTCACGAGGTGTGATCCCAGAAGAAAAGAGATCAAAAAGCTGTCGAAAGAGCAAACACACGGTTCCAAAGATGCCAAAGACTGTCCCTCCAGCTAAAAAGTAATGGCCATCGTTTTCTGAGACTCACGAGGTGTGATCTACATCCACCTGAAGAAGTACAAATCAGTTACATGACTGGATTATGCCTAATTATGGAACCGATTCGATGCCAAAACAGCTTTGTTTGGCAAAGATAAAATAGCTGAGACCCAAGAACAGCCGAAACAGTGAACACCTGGTTCCAAAAAAGACAAAGACAGTCCCATCGCTCGAAAAAGTAATGGCCAATATGTTCTGAGAGTTGTGATCTACATCGACATTCGTACGAAGGACAAAATGGTCACAGGACTTCTCTATGCATAATTATTTACTCAAGTGTAGAACGAAACGGCTTCATCTGGCGAAGAAAGCAGAGTTCCTTTACCACAAGTGCAATCTCAAATAAAAAAAGGCTTCAAAAATCAGTCGAAACAGCGAACACAAAGTTACGAAGGACCCAAAGACTGTCCCTCGGCTAGAAAAGTGATGGCCTTCGTCTTCAGGGATTCACGAGGTGTGATCCCAGAAGAAAAGAGATCAAAAAGCTGTCGAAACAGCAAACACACGGTTCCAAAGATGCCAAAGACTGTCCCTCCAGCTAAAAAGTAATGGCCACCGTTTTCTGGGACTCACGAGGTGTGATCTACATCCACTACCTGAAGAAGTACAAATCAGTTACATGACTGGATTATGCCTAATTATGGAACCGATTCGATGCCAAAACAGCTCTATTTGGCAAAGATAAAAGAGCTTCTTCAGCATAACAACTTTGTTACCTTGACACCGACTCGTTCATCTACTTTTGCCATAGGAACTGTTGTCCCATTCACCGTATGATCCAGATTTGTTTGTTTTTTGTTTACAAACTTTAAAATTCACTCGCTGGGTAGAATTTGAGTCGAATGAGCCTATTTTGCAGACCTCGAAACAAGACGTGTTTGTAAGACTTGTTAAAGAAGTTGAGGAATCATTAGGGTTTAAAAGAGACTAGTTTGACAAACAAGTCGTTAATTGTCAAAAATATGCCTTTTCCTTAATATCTTCTAGGAATTTCTGGCGAAGAAAGCAGAGTTCCTTTACCACAAGTGCAATCTCAAATAAAAAAAAGGGTTCAAAAATCAGTCGAAACAGCGAACACAAAGTTACGAAGGACCCAAAGAATGTCCCTCGGCTAAAAAAGTGATGGCCTTCGTCTTCAGGGATTCACGAGGTGTGATCCCAGAAGAAAAAAAATCAAAAAGCTGTCGAAACAGCAAACACACGGTTCCAAAGATGCCAAAGACTGTCCCTCCAGCTAAAAAGTAATGACCACCGTTTTCTGGGACTCACGAGGTGTGATCTACATCCACTACCTGAAGAAGTACAAATCAGTTACATTACTGGATTATGCCTAATTATGGAACCGATTCGATGCCAAAACAGCTCTATTTGGCAAAGATAAAAGAGCTTCTTCAGCATAACAACTTTGTTACCTTGACACCGACTCGTTCATCTATCTTTGCCATAGCCAAATAGGGCCAGGAACTGTTGTCCCATTCACCGTATAATTCAGATTTGGCTCCATACGACTATTTTTGTTTAGAAACTTTAAAATTCACTCGCTAGGTATAATTTGAGTCGAATGAGCCTATTTTGCAGACCTCGAAACAAAAACGTGTTTGTAAGACTTGTTAAAGAAGTTGAGGAATCATTAGGGCTTTAAAGAGACTAGTTTGAGAAATGAATCGTTAATTGTCCAAAATATGCCTTTTCCTTAATATCTTCTAGGACTTTCTTAGCAGCTTTTAACTTGTAGGTCTCATCCTCAATCTCTTATATTATGTATTTTATTATTTGAGGTTATGTAACTTTAAAACTAAGACACCAACTGCCAAAGCTTAAAATGTAAATGGTAAGGTAAACAATTGTAAGGTAAACAATTTTTTGCTTATAAATCAATAACATTCATTTGAGGGTTCAGAAGTTATCGATACTTTCGTGAGAGCGCAAATTATGTATCCAATTTTGTATCAGTATAATTTGGGGTTATATAACTTTGGGACTAATGGACCAAATGTCACAGATGCAAAAAGTTAAGTATTATTCTTCCCATAAGTACAAAAAAGGATCAATAAAATTCATTAGGGATACCAAAAGTAATCGATGGAAAATTTTGTATTGGTATATTTTAAGGTTATATAACTTTGGAACTGATGGACCGATTGTAAAAACTTAAAATGTAGAACTTAAAGTATCTTTTAGCTTTTAACTAAAAAAAAAAAAAAAAAAAATGTATAAAAGTTTTTAAACGAAATCGACACTTTTGTAAGGGCAGTAATAATACAACAAATTTTGTATTCGTATATTTTAAGGTTATATAACTTTTGAACTAATGCACTCATTGTCAAAGCTAAAGTTTAAAAAAAATACTCAGTCTTACAATTACCTAAAATAATAAGCAAAATTCTAAAAGTTATCTAGATTTTTGTTAAATCTAAAAAAATGTCACAATTAAGCAAAACTAGAATTTCTTATTTATAAAAGCTTTGCTATATATAGCACTGGGCAAAAGTTAACATTTTTTAACAAATAATATTGCTAAAACGACCTTTTTGAAACGAAGTTCCTTACGGCAGGCTTGGAGGAGATAGGGATTTTGCTGCGCAACCGAACTGAAAAAAATGTAATAGTAAAACTGTAAGAAAAAATCCGTGGAATAAAATCGTTAAATGAGACGTGCGCAGGCACTACAGTCGTATACACAAGCGAGTAGTGTCGATTCTACATTAGCCGAAGGAACTTCGTTCCTACCTGGTGTCCCACGACACCATTATACTTTTTTACTCTAATATATTCTTTCGGACAATAATCACAGCTGTCTAGTAGAATTTATTAAAATAAAAAATCTCACATAAGTGTAAAATCGAAATATGTGTTTATCATCAATTAAATCTAATTTCATTTAAAACTGGAGTACAAAAACAAGGTAAAACAAAATTAAAATCTTAATTAATAATATTATGAACATTTGCAAGATGAGTTTTTAAATTGCCTTTTAATTTAAACCTTTTAGCGCAAACAGTACACGTAAATTGAGGTTGTTTGTCACATTCAAATTTTCGATGACTGTAAATGGAACTAACGTGTCTGTATTTTTTTCTACAAGTCTTACAAACGTACCATCTTTTTCCTTCTTCTTCCACTTTATCATATAGAACTAAAAATTAAAAAAACAAAGTTACTACATACTGTTAAAAAATTAAGAAAAGTAAAAACTTTCATTTTAGTAAATATTGTTCGACAACTATCACATTGGTCCTAAAAAATATATGAAAATTAAAATTTTCACATCTTTTTCTTTATTTAAAATATTTACTGATATTTTTTGTACTCGTTTAACTTTTTATGAATCTTTAAGGATTTTTTAAGGTCTCTAGATTTTTTAAAATTATATTTTAATTATTAAGTTTTCTTTATTTTTAGCGTGTTTTTTACTTTCCTGCTAATTTTTATATTTTTTTTAAGATTTTTTAACATTATCTTTATTAGGATTATTTCCCATTATTTTTCAGTTTCACAAACAATTAAAAATTTTAAAAAAATTATTGTTTTATATCTCTTTGGACGACTATAACAGTGATATTAAAAAATATATGAAAATAAAAAAAAAGTAAAAAAAAGTAAAAATAAGATTAAAAAATTGCTCATTGTTGTCACGGGTTAAATTCTGGCAAGTGATAAATATTTAATTTGTAAACATAAGCGTCTTTCTACCTTGAAATTTCCCATTATTAAAGATTTACTTGGGTCGGGAACCGGTTGATCTGGTTCGGTATAGATAATCGCCAGCTATTATTTATTATTCTAGCCATAAATTATCCCTGATATCGCTGGAATTATTTTTAGAAGTATATTTATTAAAATTACGTTTATGAATCCTTGAGGTACAATTTCTCTTCTTTTGTCGATAACTGACGTATAGTGTTCTACAGTCAGTGTTCCGTTATATTTCTATCTTGCTTAATAAAATCGAAAATGAACGAGAGATTAGATAATGTTGAGATTTTTATCGATATCTTGATAAATAATAAGATTAGTCGTATCTAACGACTACTGTTTGTTCGTAAATTGGTAGCTAAAGATCCTACGGTTATTGTCCCTATAGAAGTAGAGGCCACCTCTTATTTCGACGTGTGTCAAAATTTCGTGCATGTGATATGAAAGAACCAGCTCTTTCTTTTACCAGCCTTTGTCGTGAGAACGTGACATTGAGAAGATTTTCGGGGTTTAAGTTGTAATCTCTATTCATCGGAGACAATTCATTTTGGATTTACGAAATTAAACCTCAGTTTTCCTAACGAACAAGTATTGGAGTGAGATTTTCAGTAGTTTTGTTGGATTCGTAAGGAAATCGCTTTAGCGGATTTTAGGAAATCTTCTGTGGTGAGTAACACGTTAATTATTCATGTGGTTGTTCGATTCTTATGGTTCTTTCGTTCCCTATGAGTGTAGGTAGCCCATAGAGCAGACAGTAGGTAGTTTTGGTGTTTTAAAACCGTTCAGAAGGTAAACTGTGGTAGAATTCCCGATTGGTGATATTAGCAACGAGAATATTGTTCCACCCGTTTACCAGCCAGGGGTGTCACGAGTTTTAAGAAATAAAACAACCCTATCTTAATAGGTGAGTTACTATATTATATTTTTTTCTTTATATATATAAGATTAATAACGCCATATAGTTTTAATTTTAGTTTTAATATCTTGATTTTACATGTGTATTTCTTTGTGTATCGTATGTAGGTTTATTTATGTGAAACTAGACTCCTTTTGCTTATTCTTTTACTATTATAAATTAATTTTATGTTAAATTTTGATTTAATTTATTGTTATAATTTTGTCGTGACTAGCAAGTCAAATTTAAGTTTGTTGAGTACATTTAAATCATTAGTTTTGATCATTAATGGTAAATTCAGAGAAGTCAGCTTCTAAATGTTGTATTATTCATTTAAATTCATTTTTATTCTTTCATTGTAGTACAAATTTAAGTTAATGTGTTCAAATTGTATTAAAGTCAGTAAGTCAATTAATTGAGGAGTCATTAAAATTTGTTTGAGCTATTATTAATTCCAAATTACGATTTTAGGGTTCTAGTTACGGGCTTAGGTCCTAGTTATAGGCTGAAATCCTAGATACAGGTATAAATCCTAGTTAAGGGTTTAAGTCCTAGTTTTGATTGAGTTTTGATTGCTGACCTGATACTTAGTCGAGCTTAAGTTAGTTGTGATTGGTGCAAGCCTATTGGTTCTGGGAACAGGCTTGAATTTGGTACCAGCCTAAGTATTGGAGAAGCCTAGGACGACGAGGAATTGTATCTAGATTATCAGATAAGCTAATTAGATTTAAGGCGCAACTATAGTTAGTTAAGATCTATTTTTCTTGTTTATATTTTTTTTTATATATTGCGTGTAATCACACATTTTGGGATAAAATTTTCTTATAATATTATTCATATTATATTCATTTTTTTTATATAAATATCGATAGCGTTGTCAAGCACGAGGCTTGACAGTTTTGTAATTTTTAATATTTCCATTAAAGAAGGGTCTATTTGAGATTTTGTTTTATTTAGCTCACTTTATCGTTATTTTTTTATTGTGCAATTCAATTAGTACTGTTTAATATTCTAAATTTATTTACTTATCTCCAGTGGGAAAGATAGTGCCTGGAACAACAGGGGTTTCCGATTTTAACCGTTTAAATCGGTGGCGCGACTCACTATTATTTGTTTACTTACCCTCTACGGCTGAGCTGGGCACTAATTTGCCAGTAGAGAAACCACTACCGAACTCAACTGGAGTTGAATTTCAATTGGGTAAATTTGATTAACCTTTTTATTAATTTTTCAAAATTTGATTTAGTTTTACTTTCACTAAAAATACGTGGCATAGTTTCAAATAGACCTAAATAAGTTTATTTAAAGGTACTATTTAAGGGTTATATATAGCACACTACAAAAATATATAAATTAAATTTTATTAACATTATGCTTAAGTTTATAATGTTGTTTTAATACATTTTTTCTAAAACAACTATAATTACAAAATTCGCATTTTAAAAACGGATCTCTTCCACATTCATACCGCTGATGACGTTTTAAATTATGCGCCATTGAATAAGATCGACCACAACGGCATTTATAACCTAAAAATATTAAAAATTTAATCTTAAAAACCCCCATAATTGGATTTTAATAAAAAAAAAAAAAAAAAATTCGATCCAATTTGGCGGTTTATTGATAATATTTAAAACAACAAAAACAATTAACTACAAGTCAAAATTAGTTGAATAAAATTCTTAATTATGAAGGTACATATTTTGATGTAATATATTTATTAATTACATTTACAAATACATTTTTTTCCAATAAACAACTATCCTAGAAAATTAACAAAAAAAGCTACACAAATTTCTATTCATATTTACAAGATTTTGATTATAAAAATTTTGATATATAAATATAACAAAATTTCTAATTAAATCAATTTAAAAATTAAGTACCTAAACAGTTTAGTGTTAATAATTAAACAACATTTTTTTTTGTACTATAGTACATTTGTTTGGAGTTGGCAGCTAAGAAAAGTCATTAAATCGTAAAATGTTGTAAACAAGACCCTAAATCAGTAGCAATGACCTCTGATGTTTTTGAAGATTATTTTTCCCAGCTATTTGACTTTTTGCCAAGTGCTGCAGTGGTTGTCTTAGATAACGCCAGTTATCATTCAAAACTGGTAGAAAAGTTACCAACGACGTCATGAAAAAAAAGCTTTATCAAATCAAAATTGAAATCGAAATCAAAATCAAAATCGAAATCGAAGTCAAAATCAAAAATAAACAACAACATGCACCAGCAAAAAGTAATACTATACACTTTATACTCGGCGGTCGACCGACATGCGACATGCACTAGCACAGACCAATAAACGATGTAATAAAAGTTTCACTTTAAAAAGGAGATATTAAAGAGTGGCTCCAGAGCAAGAATATTTCTTTTGACGACACCATGCTGAAAACGGAATTACAGCAAATTGCAAAGCGCCACAAATTACAATATAAAAGATGTGTAATTGACGAAATGGCGAAGGAAAAAGGAATAACTGTATTACGTTTGCCACCTTATCACTGTCAATAAAACCTGTAACATTTACAACGTTATTTGTGAGCCTAGCTCCTTGACTATTTAACGTTAAAAATATCTATTGTGAACCGCGCTGGCGCAAGGGTTATCAGATTTCGGTAGGAAATTTTAGATACCTTTGGAGTTGCGATTCGGAATTGTTTTATTTCATTTTGATAGTTCAATAAGCTTAAGTTGAACCTTCACTTTCTGCTTCCCTCGTTTCGGGCTGATGCCACTTTGAAGAGGGTCCTAGAGAGGAGTTGAATGCACGACCCATCCATTTTTTTTTGAAATCATCTTTACCAATTCAGGGTAATCGAGAAACTATTCCTGAAGTCACCGCTGATTAGAAAACATCTAATACTGTTTGTCCTGTGGTCATCAATATTTGAAATCAAGTTTCTACCCTCGCTACCAAAGGCTCCGACAGAAGACATCATTAAAAAACCAAAGATAAGAAATAAATTAATCACTAAACTTTTGATTAACATGTAATCAATTTTTTAATTTGAATAAACAATTTTAAAACTGATTTATTTTTTTTTATTTGAAAGTTTGTACTTGGCGCCCATTATTAATTGTTGGGGGGAAATTGATAAAAAATTCAGAAGGAATCCACGAATCCAGAAAGCTAGCTTAGGGTAATTTAAGGGCTACAAACCCTATAGAATTAATATGGGCACAGGTAAAAGGTGAGGTGGCAAGAAACAATACAACTATTAAATTAAATGACGTTAGACAAATTTTGATAAATTCTTTTGGAAACGTAACACGGGAAAATTGGACCAATGCCATAAACCATGTGAAGAAGGAAGAAGAACGATTGTGGAGTGTTGATATCAATATTAAAGAACTGTTCGAACCCATTGTAAATCCTATCGGACCAGGCAACGAATCTGACTCATCGTCGGATGAATACGACGAAATGGAAGCCCACAATTAAAGGAGTAAGTGCTTTTTGCATTAATTTTTATTTAATTTGAATAATGCTTTAAAAAAACTTCGGTTCTACGGTCATGGGATCTATTCAGCTACCTGTTATGACAATATTATCTAGGGTTTCTATTGTGTTTGGGTTAGTTAGTCCCTAATTACAGGGTGGACTCTTTGAAAAATAACTATGACTATGTTTCAAGAGAAATGTATACTACTTTTAGTTATTTTTCATGAACCACCCTTGCTTGTGCTTTGAAGGTTTTGCATTTATAATGAATTTAATGTGCTGCCAACTGCAAACAAATAGACTTTAAATTATAAATATTTTACCCATTTACAACATATTCCAGCACAACTATCATAGTTGTCCTTAGGAATAATTTAAACTGAAAAAACCCAAAAGTACAAAAAATGCATTAATTTACTCAAAATTATAGATATATATAGTTATTAAGATACATTTCGTTGCTTTTTTATATAGTAGGATAAACATTTTTCAAAAAATTTTCAAAATGTTTGGAATGGTAAGATTTAACATGTCCAACCAAAGTGAATTTTCTTTTGCAATCATATTTGCAATAAGGGCATGTAAAAATGCTTTTTTGTGCTGTCATTTTCATTGGTTTTGGTTTCATTCTCTGTTTTCTTGTAAGTCTTTGTAAATATTCAAGAGATATATAACCTAAAAATATTTTTAGTTAGTAAATGATTTATAGTTTCGATAAAGTAAGCATAAACACATAAAAAACTAAAGGAATCTACTTAAATAATAGCTGCAAAACTGTACAATTTTGTTTAATCTTATGAAGTCATTCAATTAAAAATAATGTAATAAAAAAAAAGATAAAAGTAGTAAAACTTGTTTCTTGTAATAAACTAAAAGAAGAGGAGCTCTGCTTTTAGTTTTTATTTCTTTACTTTTGGTGACCAGATTCTAATTCTAAACAAAAAACTCGGGTGGGGCTGTGCTGGGGCACAAAGCCGTTGGTTTTCACGTGAAACGACTATGTTATTGCTTTACTAATAATAATAATCCTTTATTTCCTTACAAATGTTAATACTTCTACTGATATTAAGATCTCTCAGTTCCGTGGCAGATCCAATAGATATATCGATTGTCTGTTCATTCGTTACGTCCATAACTACAGGTAGAGGTGCTCGCGAGGTTGGCGGCAGCAAAAAAGTTCCTCGCGGCGTCGGCGTTTTCGTCGACAGAGGCTTTGCTACGTTCACGAAACCGACTCGCTCGCTTGGCGCAGGACATTGGGGTACCTGTGTGTGGCCCATAGCCCACTCTTTCCAACGATAGCCGTGATTTATATTTCTGGCTGGCTCTTGCACGAGCTGAGGCCCACATAGCAAATGTTTATATATTTTTTTATCACTTTCTGGTTATTTTGGAACGAAGTTCCCTTTCGGGCGTTACGACTGACGCTAGGAGCTAGCCAAAAAAAATTCATACCAAAAGTTGTCACGACACGACACACGCATGTTTCTCTCTCTCACAGACCAAAAAATAAATAACTCTCTCCCTCTCTCTCTCATAGATAGATATATTATAATTAAAAAGACACTATTTTAAATTAAAAGAAAATGCACATTAAAAAGAAAATATTGTAGAAAAAATAATAATTACCTATAATAGTAGGGGCGACCAGGGAGGCTTGAGACAAGGGAGGAATGAGACACTACATTTATTTCCTGAAATCGGTTAAGCAGAGCCATTTAGTGGCTACTAGTTCATAGCTTTAGTCAAATCTCTTATCCCTTTGCCAGCGAACCGCCGTCAGTTCTTAGTAAAACGTTGTTATTAGTGCACGTGCAAAATTGCTGCCAAAACTAAAATTTTATTTTGTGATTTCGTTGTAGTTTGGAGCAAGTTAAAGTGAAAATTGAAGTTGATTCCTTAAGCGTAGTGACCACAGGTATGTTTTGAATTAGTTATATAGTTATCCAGTGAATTAGATTTTTAACAAGAATTTTAGGCTACATTCTTTTATAAAATGCTACATAGGGAGACATGAGACAGTTGTTTTGGGGAGCCATGAGACGTCTCAACCCTCCCTATCTAATATTTTCAAATAATTAAAAAATGCTAAACTGATTAAAAAATGATTTGATAATATTGTTGTAGATACAATATGCCGCATTTCTGGATTAAAAAGAGGAAACGAGTAGTTCCTCCGCCTGATGTTATGAAAACAGCTGTGGCAGAAGTTCTAAGAAATGGGATGAAAAATCCATTGCTGGCTACGATTGGTATCGCTGCTTTAGACATCGTCATCCAGAGTTATCACTGAGGACTCCAGATTTAACCAGTTTATCACGATGTACGAGTTTCAACCGCACAAATGTTACCACGTTTTTCAACAATTTGGAATCAGTCCTTAAGCGCGAAAAGTTTGAACCTCATCAGATATAGAATATTGATGAAACAGGTCTTATAACCGTACACAAACCACCCAAAGTCCTGGCAGCGAAGGGTGTTAAACAAGTTGGAAACGTCACGTCTGCTAAACGAGGCACATTAGTTACTGCCTGTTGTGGTATTAGTGCTGGAGGGACATTCATCCCTCCGTTTTTCGTCTTTCCACGAGTACATTTTAAGGATTATATGTTAAGTGGTGCTTTCCCAGGAACTGCTGGAGTTGCTCACCCCAGCGGATGGATGTCTTCCGAAAATTTTGTTGTTTTCATGGACCACTTCATAAAGCACACTGGTTGTTCCATGGAAAATAAAATATTGCTACTAATGGATAACCACGAGAGCCATATTTCCGTCGATTCTCTAAGGAAAGCAAAAGAAAATGGGATTGTGATGCTCACGTTTCCGCCACACTGCAGCCATAAAATGCAGCCCTTGGATGTATCAGTTTACTTCCCATTCAAAAATTTTTATAATTCGCAGTGTGCATCATGGATGGTTTCAAATCCAGGTCAAACCTTGACGATTTATAATATTGCTTCTTTAGCAAGTCGAGCGTTCGAATTGGCTTTCACACCAAAGAATATTGTATCCGGTTTTTCCATCGACCGGCATTTGTTCTTTAAATCGTGACGTGTTTACTGAAATTGATTTTATGTCTGGCGCAGTGATCGATCGACCACTGGAAACTACAAGTACTACAATTCTAGAAGATGAAGCACCTATATCAAAAACCGGCATGCAAGAGGAAATTTTAAAGCCTGAAAACAATCTAGAATGTAAAGCCTCAACGTCAAAAGCCCACGTACAAGAAAACAATTCAAACACTACACATAATTTTGGTAGTCCTGAAATTTTGCGACCACTTCCGAAAACAGGTCCACGAAAGCGGATTACAAGGCGAAAACGTGGTTCCTCAAGAATTTTTACTGACACGCCAGAAAAAGACGATATAGAGGATGAAGCAAGTGCTCGAAAGATTAAAAAAAAATTGTTTCGTTGAAGCATGGCAACCTTCTATCACAAAAGAAAAAATCTGTACAGAAACCTGCAACTCCACCTCACTCTTCTTCGAGTGATGAAGAGGAACGAATCCAGTCGGGCGGAAGTAGCGAAGATATTTCAGATGTTGATAGCTACGGAAGAGACATGCTTCAAATTAAAACTCTTGAGGATGTCAAGACACTCCAAGTGGGAGACTTCGTTTTAGTCAAGTTTGTCACAAAAACTTCAATTGTGCATTATGTGAGTCAAGTAAGAACAAAGCAAGATGATGAATACGAAATAAAATTTTTGCGTCGTCACGGAACCACCTGGAAATTTGTTTTTTCTACAAGCATGCGTAAAACTACACTTTCCCGCACGCATTTTAATTCAGAAAATATCTCTTTCCCGCACGGTGTGCGGGAAATACTTTTCCCGCACGGCGTGCGGGAAAGAATTTTTCCCGCACGCATTTTTTTTTTATTAATTAGAGATGTTTTCCTATAACCTTTTTGACAAATTATTGTATTATTACCTTTATCTTGTTGGACTACATACAAATAGTAAAAAAAATTAAGATTATTTTACATGAAAATAGGGATTTTTAAAATGTTTGTTTTTAAAAAAATCATAATTTATTAAATCACCCCTGTAAACCTTACTCAAAACAACAACAAACTCACCTGTTTAAGTAGGGTTGCTATAGCTACAGTCGTGTATTTATTGACACTATGAAAGATTTAATTGTCACAATCGCATCTTTTCAAATATGTAAACAATTTTCGACGTGATTTTGCTTGTAGAAAAAATATTGATCCTAACTCTTGCGGAAATTAACTTTCCCGCACTTAACTGCTTGCCCGAACTCCGCTTCGCGTCGTTCGGGCATCGGCAGTTCGCGTGCGGGAAAGTATAACTTTCCGCACTTGTTAGGATAATAACTATATCCACCAATTAAAGATTTACCTTTAGTTCAAGAACAAGACATTATTTTGAAATTACCGTTTCCAAAAAATGTAGGTGGAACAGAAAGAGCCAAATCTACACTGACATTTGGTTTGGACTTCTGTTATTATCAAAATGTTCGTTGATTTTCTTTGTTTTTGTTTTTTTTTTCAATAATTAATAAACATTTTCCGAAAGTTTACAACGTCTCAATGCTCCCTATAACCTGTCTCAACGCTCCCTTACCTAGGAAGCGTTGAGACAATTTTCACCATTTTGTAGAAATATACCTAAACAATTAAAATAATATTTTGGAAGCATGAAAAAATATGGCAAGTTTAGCTAAATGGCACACAATTATCTTGCAATATACATTACCTTTAAATTGCAAATTGTAAAATTTATAATAAATAAAATTCATTTTTTGTCTCGAGCCTCCCTGGTCTCCCGTATTCTATTTTATTTCATCCTGTTTTTATAAATTAATAAATTCATAAACATTTTAAAAATAGTTCGTAACTTGACTAGTTAGGTACCTACGTCAAATTACCTTAACTGTCAGTTACTGTCAAATATTTTAATTTTAAAATTTTGTATTGAATTGTTAATTCCTGTTTTAAATTATAAAAAGTAATTCTAGATAGATGTGTTATCTGGTATTGTATAAATGGACACTTTTGTTAAAAGAAACGAACTGTTGAAGATATTCAGGTGAAAATGGTGATAGTCTATTTTGCTTTGAACAGTGTAGTGTCGCGACTTTGTTAAGTTTATACACGTTTTTTGTAGATAATAAATATTAAAATAATAGAAAATAATAACAATAATGTATCCTGATAGTGTTTCTGCACAAGTTCCGGATATTTCTGATAGAGTTAGGTAAGTAGAGATTTTATACAGACAATAATAAATGCATATGTATAAACACTCTGTTGTGTTTACAAATTACTAATTCCTTCACTAATTAATCGAAAGGAACTTCATTCCATCCGGGTGTCCCTTGACACCTCACACTTTTTTTTTAATATAAATACTGTCCAAATTGCACTTATTCTTGTATGAATCAATCGGTTTCAATAATCTTGATAAACAAACGAAAGAATCACCGCGCTATCAAGTCGGAGTCAAGAGTTACACTGAATAGAAACGAGCTAGAGCGCCATTTTCGCACAGTTAACGCAGTAACTAGGACTAATAGTTTTGTAATTATTAAAGTACGATGATATAGACCTTTTCGTTACGGTCCACTTTTTGAACCTGGTACTCGTATGTTTGGGCGCGATTTTAAAGACGTTTCACGTCAAAAGAAAATCTTCTGTATACATTTTTCATTTTTTTTTTCAAATAAATGTAAAACTTTTGGAGATATTTAAATTTTTATAGTTTGTAGTGAAAAAAATGGGTTACTGTTCTCATCGCCTATTGGTCTCTCTGGAGAATTATGGCTCTATTTCAAAAATTGAAGAAGTTATTTTAGTTTCGTGTTATTTTGACACTTTTTAAAGGATGAAACAATATTAAATAACCCTCAATTATTAGCGATTATAAATTTGGGAAATGTATTCCACAGGGATCCATTCGTGGGCCAGTGCTGTTGATAATTAGTATAAATATGAATTTCTAGTCTTTTATTGGGGTTAAAAATGAAACTACACAATAAACAACATTTACAATATTTATTAAATTATTTATAAACATATAAATAATTTTAATTTTGTCTAATATTTGCTATATACCAATTTTTAAATTCATCAAATTTTTCATAGTGCAGTCGTTCGACATGTTTAAGTAAACTATATTTATATTTTGATGGTTTTTGACAATAAGGGCAAAAATATGACTGTTTAACACCACATTCGTATTTAATATGTCGGGATAGGGATCCTTTGAGGTTATAAGCTTTACCACAGCGTTTACATGTAGGTTTTTCTATATCTAAAACCAAATAATATCAAAAACTAAGTATTATAAAACACTAATAAAACATTTACACTTTACACAATATATTTTTGTTATAGTAGCCCTAAAAGATATTTCAGAAATAAAATTGAAACAATTTATATTCAGGTTGTTTTTGTTGGCAATATTTTGTGATATGTATAAACATGTCTTTTTAAATTTCCTTTAATTTTCGTTTTGAAAGAACAATTTTTAATTGGGCAATAAAAATTTGCTTGTTTTCCACATTCCCATTTTTCATGTGTATACAATCCACTTCTAGATTGATAAATTTTTTTACAAGATTTACACGGAAAATTTTGCTGTAACTGAGCTGGAATTAAAGAAATATTTTATTAATATATAAATCTAATATTTTTATTAAATCTATACTAATATTATAAAGGTTTAATTTTTTGTTTTGTTTGAAATGAATAGACTTCGAAACTACTGGACCGATTTCAAAAATTCTTTCACCGTTGGCAAGCTACACTATTCTCGAGTGACATAGGCTATGTTTCATTTAAAAAAAAAATAGGGATCCTTACTAAAATGCCATTAATATAACCAAAAATTACCTTAAAATCCTTACATCGCGTGCGCTGAGAATACTATTGATTATAGAATAAAATAATGTACTACGATTTTAAAGAATATATAAATATCTACAAAAAATGCCGCGACAGCATATGTCTAAGTGTTATAGTACACCCGAAAGAACAAATACCACCAATACGAAACCAAGAGGGAAACTGGTGTAGAAATAATAAGGAAAAAGCCGAAGCATTTGCAGATCACCTCACTAATGTATTCCAGCCACATCCCATGGAAGATGGTGACACAGAGGAAGAAATAAATGACTTCCTGGAATCGCCCTACCAGATGGACTTACCTATACAAAAAATCACCACTAAAGAAGTTAGAAATATAATCCAGCATGAAATCAGTCCAAAAAAAGCTCCTGATCAACGGGAAAGTACTTCAGCAATTGACATGCAAAGGTCTGAAAATGATAACGCAAGTATTTAATGCAATATTTAGGCTAGGTTACTATCCAGAACAATGGAAAGTTGCCCAAATTATTCTCATACCTAAGCCAGGGAAAAATAAAACTCAGGTGACTTCATACAGACCAATAAGCCTGCTACCTGTTCGATCAAAAGTCTTGGAAAAACTTCTCCTTAAACAATTATCCCCAGTTATAGAAGAAAGGAAACTAATTCCCCAACACCAATTTGGGTTCAGAACACAACACGGAACGATAGAACAGGTACATAGACTGGTAAAACACATCAGAAGTGATCTAGGAAATAAAAGGTATTGTTCTGCTGCATTCCTGGACATTGGTCAGGCTTTCGACAAGGTATGGCATGCTGGTATGCTCTTTAAACTAAAGAAAAACCTTCCCCATCCTTTTTATCCAATCCTAAAAAGCTATATTTCCAACCGACATTTCCTAGTCAAGCAGGATAACGAATACACAAGCCTAAGACCAATAAAAGCCGGAGTACCACAAGGAAGTGTCTTGGGACCGATATTGTACCAATACGAATACTTTACAACTGTCACAAAACCGATGTTAACCAATAAGAAGATGAAAAATGTGTCACATGATCAATTTTGAAGTCAAATAACAGCTTTTGATTGGTCGAAAGTGCTGTTAACCAATAAGATTACTTCACACCTGTCACAAAACCGATGTTAACCAATAAGAAAATGAAAAATGCGTAACATGATTTATTTTGAATACAAATACCTACCAGCTTCTGATTGGTTGAAATTTCTGGTTACCAATAAGAATACTTCACAACTTTCACAAAATCGATGTAAACCAATAAGAAGATAAAAAATTATATGATCTAAAACTTTAATTGGAAATTTGTCTTCCTATAATGTGTATTAGTATTAGTTAAAGAAATGGGTTACTGTTCTTATCGCCTATTGGTATCTCCCAAGTTTTTAACGAATAACTCCCAAACTAAAAGAGCTAGAGTAATAATTTTTTTTATTAAGAAAAATATAAACAATTATCTTTCATTTAAATCACAAATAACAAACAGTACCAAACAACCATCACTATACAGTAACAAAACAAACTGGAGCATTTTCAGATGGACTTACCTATACAAAAAATCACCACTAAAGAAGTTAGAAATATAATCCAGCATGAAATCAGTCCAAAAAAAGCTCCTGATCAACGGGAAAGTACTTCAGCAATTGACATGCAAAGGTCTGAAAATGATAACGCAAGTATTTAATGCAATATTTAGGCTAGGTTACTATCCAGAACAATGGAAAGTTGCCCAAATTATTCTCATACCTAAGCCAGGGAAAAATAAAACTCAGGTGACTTCATACAGACCAATAAGCCTGCTACCTGTTCGATCAAAAATCTTGGAAAAACTTCTCCTTAAACAATTATCCCAAGTTATAGAAGAAAGGAAACTAATTCCCCAACACCAATTTGGGTTCAGAACACAATACGGAACGATAGAACAGGTACATAGACTGGTAAAACACATCAGAAGTGATCTAGGAAATAAAAGGTATTGTTCTGCTGCATTCCTGGACATTGGTCAGGCTTTCGACAAGGTATGGCATGCTGGTATGCTCTTTAAACTAAAGAAAAACCTTCCCCATTCTTTTTATCAAATTCTAAAAAGCTATATTTCCAACCGACATTTCCTAGTCAAGCAGGATAACGAATACACAAGCCTAAGACCAATAAAAGCCGGAGTACCACAAGGAAGTGTCTTGGGACCGATATTGTACCAATACGAATACTTTACAACTGTCACAAAACCGATGTTAACCAATAAGAAGATGAAAAATGTGTCACATGATCAATTTTGAAGTCAAATAACAGCTTTTGATTGGTCGAAATTGCTGTTAACCAATAAGATTACTTCACACCTGTCACAAAACCGATGTTAACCAATAAGAAAATGAAAAATGCGTAACATGATTTATTTTGAATACAAATACCTAACAGCTTCTGATTGGTTGAAATTTCTGGTTACCAATAAGAATACTTCACAACTGTCACAAAATCGATGTAAACCAATAAGAAGATAAAAAATTATATGATCTAAAACTTTAATTGGAAATTTGTCTTCCTATAATGTGTATTAGTATTAGTTAAAGAAATGGGTTACTGTTCTTATCGCCTATTGGTATCTCCCAAGTTTTTAACGAATAACTCCCAAACTAAAAGAGCTAGAGTAATAATTTTTTTTATTAATAAAAATATAAACAATTATCTTTCATTTAAATCACAAATAACAAACAGTACCAAACAACCATCACTATACAGTAACAAAACAGACTGGAGCATTTTCAAGACTAAACTAGATGAACTAATTGACATAAAGATCCCATTGAAAACAGAAAGTGCCATCTACGCAGCAGTAGAAAATCTTCAGAAATCTATACAAGAAGCTGCTTGGTATGCTACCCCTGACTGCTACCAAACAGAATTTAAAGAGCATTGCCCAACTGTAATAAAGGAAATGATTGCTAGAAAGAGAAAAATAAAGGAGGAGTGGCGAAGAAAAAGAACACCTGAAAACAAGACGAAATTAAATAAAATCACCAAGGAAATTAAACTACAATTGCATAATATCAAGAATAATAAAATACAAGAATATCTTACAGGTTTATCAGCAAACGCAGATAGTGAATATTCCCTTTGGAAGGCCACGAGAAAAATCAAACACCCGAAAGAACAAATACCACCAATACGAAACCAAGAGGGAAACTGGTGTAGAAATAATAAGGAAAAAGCCGAAGCATTTGCAGATCACCTCACTAATGTATTCCAGCCACATCCCATGGAAGATGGTGACACAGAGGAAGAAATAAATGACTTCCTGGAATCGCCCTACCAGATGGACTTACCTATACAAAAAATCACCACTAAAGAAGTTAGAAATATAATCCAGCATGAAATCAGTCCAAAAAAAGCTCCTGATCAACGGGAAAGTACTTCAGCAATTGACATGCAAAGGTCTGAAAATGATAACGCAAGTATTTAATGCAATATTTAGGCTAGGTTACTATCCAGAACAATGAAAAGTTGCCCAAATTATTCTCATACCTAAGCCAGGGAAAAATAAAACTCAGGTGACTTCATACAGACCAATAAGCCTGCTACCTGTTCGATCAAAAATCTTGGAAAAACTTCTCCTTAAACAATTATCCCCAGTTATAGAAGAAAGGAAACTAATTCCCCAACACCAATTTGGGTTCAGAACACAATACGGAACGATAGAACAGGTACATAGACTGGTAAAACACATCAGAAGTGATCTAGAAAATAAAAGGTATTGTTCTGCTGCATTCCTGGACATTGGTCAGGCTTTCGACAAGGTATGGCATGCTGGTATGCTCTTTAAACTAAAGAAAAACCTTCCCCATCCTTTATATCAAATTCTAAAAAGCTATATTTCCAACCGACATTTCCTAGTCAAGTAGGATAACGAATACACAAGCCTAAGACCAATAAAAGCCGGAGTACCACAAGGAAGTGTCTTGGGACCGATATTGTACCTGCTCTACACTGCTAACTTACCCACAAGTAACAGAACAACGTGTGCAACTTTTGCTGATGACACTGCTGTACTAGCCTCTCACCATGATCCAAATACAACATCCAGAACCCTTCAGAAAGACCTTAATAATATACAAAGATGGCTTAAAAAATGGAAGATAAAGGCGAATGAGAGTAAATCCATCCATGTAACCTTCACCATGAAAAGACAAACATGTCCATCTGTAACACTAAATGAAACGCAACTCCCACAAACCGATACTGTCAAGTACCTAGGAATCCATCTTGATAGGAGATTAACTTGGCAAAAGCATATGTTTACAAAAAGAAAACAACTAGGAATAAAATTCCGAGAAATGTACTGGATCATCGGTCGTAAATCTCAACTATCTCTTGAAAACAAACTGCTGATATATAAAACTATATTAAAACCAGTGTGGACCTATGGTATCCAACTTTGGGGGACAGCCAGTCAAACTAACCTAGAAATACTGCAGAGATTCCAGAACAAAGTCCTTAGAACAATGCTGAATGCCCCTTGGTACGTGCCAAACTATGTGATAGAGCAAGACCTCAGTGTTCCATCCATAAAAACAGTAATAACAGAATATTACAAAAAATATTCCAAGAGACTAGAACAAGGCTGGCCAATAAATTTTCAAAGTGAGCAAAATTTCTTAGACTATGGCGGCACCGGGCCACAAATTTAAGAGGTAAAACTACTAGCATATTCTTAGGGTAATCTATACACAAAATATGCTTTAATTTACTTTATTTGTGAACAAAATGAAATAAAATTTTGTTTAGTTTTAATGTGATCGGTGAAGAGGTTTTTCTGATACAATTTTTTCGATATTTGGTTTTAAATCTGATGTTGATAGTACAATCAAATCAGAAATGTGTTTTGCAGTGAGAGATGTTCGATATTTATTTTTAATATAGGATAAGGTAGAAAACGTTTTTTCACACATATAGGTGGAACCAAACCTGCTTAAAATTGGCATAGCAAGGTCACGCAATGTTGGAAAATCTTCAGTAAAAACTACTTTCCAGAAATTTGCGAAGCATTCTGTTAGCTGCTCTGAAGATACATTTTCGTGGAAAATTTTTTTCAGGGCAGTGTGATTTTGTAGATCTGTTAGTTCGAGCTGAATGTTTGCTGGATACCCAAGCAGGTCAGTAGAACTGATCGCAAAAGGATTAATAAACAGCTGAATATTTTTCTTGTCAGATTCAAAATTCTGGAACCTGTTATCAAAAGACTCTTTTAAACATTTTATTTTTGATTTGTACTTTGGGATATCAAGAGCAGTGATCTTCAATTTTTCTTTTACACTTGCGAGTGTTGAAAAACGGTCAATATTATTTCCCTCTAAGTTTGCTGCAAACAAGTTCAATTTCCCTTTGAAACTATTGATTAGGATCAACATTGTCGGAAGAGAACAATCTTTTCCTTGCAATTTTAGGTTCAGGACATTAAGGTACTTCATTATGTCTACTAAAAATGCAAGATCGCACAACCATAATGATTTTTAAAGCAGAGCTCTCTCTGATGGCAATGCATGTTTTTCTTCCAGAAAATCCAGAACCTGTTCCCTCAAATCATAAAAATCTTTCAACATTTCACCTTTCGATAACCAGCAGACAGCGCAATAGAGATGTAATTCGCCGTACTCTTTTATTACATCTTCAAACAACACTCCGAATTGTCTGCGGTTCAGTGCTCTGGCACGTATGAAATTAATGCATCGTACCACAGGGTCAATCACATCCTCGAACGTCATATCTTTAGCGCACAAAGCTTCCAGGTGTATAATGCAATGATAAGAAAACAATTGTCGACCATCATTGTTGGTGCTCCATCAGCACAAACTGAATTGCATTTATCCCAGTTTAGGCTCTTACCCTCAATCCAATCTTTGAGTTTCATGAATATATCCTTTCCTGTGGTAGTAGTTTCAAGTTGACAGAGGTCCAGTAAATCTGACTGGTGGCGGGCAAATTCAAATGCCTTGGCGGGCCACTTGGTGGCCCGCGTGCCTGGTTTTGGCCGGCCTTGGACTAGAATCTCATCCAAACGAGTTAGCCAGCAACCTCACTGATGACCACAATGATGTACGACGCCTGAAGAGATTCAAAGTAGTGGACCTAGCAAGAAGATTCGAATAATCTGTGATAACTAAACTTATTTGAATTTGTTTTAATTTAATCTATGTAAAGAGGGTGATCACTGGATCTCCCTCTACAGGTCAAATTTTCAATTTTGTCAAACAATTTACCTATTGTTCATTGTTCTTAGTTGAGGACAGATTGTACATATTACAACATTAAAAAAAAAAAAATGTTGCTGCTAGAAAATAAAACATGTAATATTGTTAACAGGGAAGCGTTGACCCAATAAATTTAATGGCTTTTGCAAAGCCGGGGCGGGCTGCTAGTTATTTATATATAAGTTGGTTTCAAATAAATAAATAAAAACACTTCTACTTATATATTCTTTATTAGATCGATATTTGCGTCAAAAAGTTTTGATTTCGCTTATTTTGCCATTTTTTTTTATTGAAAATCGTCATCTGTCAAACGTCACTTTATAACTGTCATGTCATTTTTTATGTTTAGGTAAATAAACTCAAATAAGTATTTATTTAATAATAATTACAACTTTTATAATACAAGTTTGTTTCATCAAGATAATTAGTATGACGAGATGACGCTAGATGTCGTTTAAGATTTCCTGTAATAAAGGTTTTGTATGGACACAAATGACACTGAATTGTAGCTTCTTTTCCGCAATAATACTTTCTATGACAGTAGAGAATTTTACTTGATTTATATTGTTTTTCACAGTTGGGGCATTTAAATTTAAACTCTAAAATTAAAATAGTATAAAAATTTAAACATATTTATATCCTTTATAAGACACTTATTATAGTTATCCTAAAGGTTTGTTTAAATGAAAACTTTTAACCAACATCATATACAAAATAAATTAAACAAAAAAATAATATTATTTTAATTTATATTAATAGACAACAATACAATTAATAAATAGAAGAAATTTCGGAATGACGTCGACTTATATGACGTTTGACATTTGACTTTAAATGTGATTTGTAACTACAGTGTGGACATACTTGATTTGCTTCCTTTCCACAATAAAATTTTACGTGATTATATAAAACAGTTTTCGTTTTATAAGATTTTTCACAAACATCACAACTATATCTTTCACCTAAAATAATTTAATTGTGAAATAAACATAAAAATCGTGAAAAAATAACGTTTATACGTACTTATTGACACCAAGAAGAAGTTATACTTCTTTGGAATAACAAGATAAAAATCTTACTGTCAACTAACCTGAAATTCTACAAACGTACTCACAGTAATATTGTTGTTTTATCAATTTAACCGCGAAACTGTCATTTAGAGTAGAATTTTTTTTTTTTATTAGAGTTAATGTGCCTCAGCAACTACGGCCATTGGCACAGGTACAATTAGTACTATATACAAAGAATACAAATTACATTAATAATAAACACAGTTTGAACAAGATTTTAAATTTTGGATAAAATACTAATTTCTATTAAATATTTAATCACTTTCTTGATTTGATCTGGTGAGTTGAGGATTTCAGTCATATTATTTGAGAGTCCAATTTGTCTTCTATTCGAGGAGAGTTTCTGACATTCGGTTAGAAGGTGCTTGACAGACATGGAGCTGTTGCAATGCTGGCATATAGGAGGAGGTCCTGAGATCATTAAGTGGCTGTGAGTGAAATTTGTATGACCAATTCTTAGCCTTCTTATGGCTATTTTATCTCCTTTTGATAATAATGGAAGGTGAAACGGTTTGACAGTTTTTCTGACCTCAAACAACTTGGAAGGAATTCTGGTCCAGTGAGCTTGCCATGACGAATAGATCTTGTTTTTGAAATAGTTTTTTAGGTCTCTACTTAACTGAATTTTTTCTACTGGACGATTTGACGTTGCTGCTTCGTTTGCCACACGGTCTGCCAGTTCGTTCCCAACAATTCCAACATGTGAGGGAACCCAGAGTAGAGTTATTGTCACTCCTACCAATGAAAGCCGTTGGCAACGTTCATGGATAGACTGCACTAAGGGGTGAGAACTGTAGATGCTTTGGATGGATTTGATTGAAGCAAACGAATCAGTGCATATTGCAACATTATTTAAGTCTTGGTTTATGGAATTACAAGCTTGGAGTATAGCAAATAATTCCCCAGTGTGAACACTACAGAAAGGTGATAAGACATTTGATATAATGCTCATATGGGAGCGAGTAACTGAACAGCCAGCCTACAGCATTATTGTTTTTAGAAGCATCAGTGTATAGGACTTCTTCGAATTTTGAGTTGTGGATAAGTTCTAAGAAGTTCTGCCTTAGAAGATCGCTTGATGTATTGTGTTTGGAGTATTTGCTCAAGGACAGGTTGATTTTTGGAATGGCATTGTTCCAAGGGGGAGTTAAGGATCGGGTAGTAGGAGTCGTCTGCTGAAGATCTATGCCAAAGAGAAGTGGTGATAGAACACAACTGACTGGTTGGAGTCTTCTGGCCGTCTGGATATTCGCAACATTCTGGTGTATAACCGTATAAGCTGGGTTTAGCTGATTTGACGATATTTTAGAGCAGTATGACAAAAGGAGTTGCTGTCTTCTTAACCACAAAGAAGGCTCATTAGCTTCACAACATAGACTATCTACAGGACTTGACGGAAAAGCTCCCAAGCATATACGTAAAGCTGTATTTTGAACTGTGTTAAGTAACCTTAAGACTGATTTGGTTGCGGACATGTAGAGTATGCACCCATAGTCAAGTCTGGAACGAATAAGAGATCTGTAGACTCTCAATAACATTTCCTCATCGGCTCCCCATTGCCGGCGTAATAAGCATCTCAGAATGTTAAGTCTGCTAAGACAGTTGTCTTTGAGTTGTCTGATGTGGCCTTTCCAACTTAATCTTTTGTCAAAAACGATCCCTAAAATAACGATTTCGTCGACATTTGGAATACTGCGATTATTTAGCTTAATATTTGGGATAAACTGGCTATTTCTTTTTCTGGAAAACTTAATAACTTTGATGCCAAGAAATTGATACCAATTTTGATAGACCATTCGTAAAGAGCGTCAACTGCTTTTTGAATTAAGAAGGCTGTTGTAGCAATGTTCCTTCCGTGGCAGAAAATGAACAAGTCATCAGCGTAGAGGGCAAAGCATATAGGTGGTACGATTATTTTGCAAATGTCGTTGATAGATAGAATAAAAAAAGTTGGGCTCAGTACAGAGCCTTGTGGCACACCATTTTCTTGTTTAAGTGTGTTAGATGTTTTCCCATTAGCTGCAACTCTAAAATATCGGTCTGTTAGAAAATTTTTAATAAAAAAAAACATTTGTCCTTTGATGTTGTGACATTCTAAGGCTTTCAGTATGACCGAACGGGGAAGAGAATCAAATGCACTTTCTACATCAAATATTGCAGCCATGACTTCTTGGTTGTCATTAAATGCATTAATTATGTGGGTCTGAAGAACTAGTAAATTGTCTATTGTGGAGCGTTGCGCTCTAAATCCCGATTGAGCAGGGGAGAGAATGTTACATTTTTCGAGGTACCACATCAGTCTGTTGTTAACCATCTTCTCCAGAAGTTTGCACATGGTGCATGTTAGGGCTATAGGTCTGTAGGAGTTAGGACGTCTAGGATCTTTGTCTTGTTTTTTTCTGGGAAAGACAGTTGATCTCTGCCAAGATTTTGGAAAAATTCTTTTGGTCCAGATCAGGTTATAAAGTTCTAGAAGCTTATGTAAACTATTGGAAGATAGGTTTTTGAGGAATATAGAAGGAATATCATCAGGCCCCGCGGCTGAAGTTTTGGTGGAAGATAGAGCTATGGATAGTTCATCAAAGGAAAAGGCAGAATTCAGGGCCTCTAGTTCAGCGTCAGTATCAGCTGACTGAGGATGACTGGAGATGCTTGGGAAGTAAGGACTGACTTTGTTTTTAGATTTATCGTGAAAGGAAGAAGCTAAGATATTAACTATTTCTTGACTATCTGTGATGATGTGATCCTGCTGATTGAGTGCAGAAATTTTCGTAAAGGTTCTTTTTCCTTGCATTTGTCTAATTTTAGTCCATACCTGTTGAGGAGGAGTTTCAGAAGTTATGGAAGAGATGTAATTATTCCGGCTATCTTTTTTACTTTGTTTGACTATTCTTTTAGCTACGGCTCTGCATTTTTTAAGCTCAATGAAGTCCTCTTCGGTCCTTGTCCTTCTGTATCTGTTTAAAGCCTTTTTGCTTTCTCATACAGCCATTTTGCAGTTTTCATTCCACCAGGGGACAATATTTCGTGAGGGTGTTATTGTTGTTTTTCCAACATACTGTTAAGCAGAAGAGGTAATGCATGAGGTAAAATCGGAGACTGCTACATCAATATTTTTTGAAATATGCAATTGATCAAGCTGGTTTTCTGTGCTTGTCTTAAATGCATCCCAATTGGCATGGGCTATTTTCCACTTCGTTATGTTTTCAGATGGTTTGTCTGCGTTGTCAGTGATAACACTAGGAAAGTGATTACTATCATGAAGATCATCCAAAACATTCCAAGTAAGTAGGGGAGATATTTGTGGGTCGCAGAAACTGAGGTCAATTGCAGAGAAAGTTCCAGACGAATAATTAAAATGGGTGTTTGCCCCGTTATTCAGAAGGCACAGGTCTAAATTTTTGTATACATTTTCAATGAGGTTTCCTTTACCGAATGTTTTTTGCGAGCCCCATAGAGAGTTGTGAGCGTTGAAATCACCAGTGATTATGAAAGGAGGGGCGAGTTGGGAAATAAGATTAATTAATTCAGCTTCGGACACAGATAAATTAGGAGGAATATAAACACTGCAGATAGTAATTTTGAGTGGGCACCATACAGAAGCTGCTACTGCTTCTAAAGATGTATTTAGTGGGAGTGCACAAGAATAAAGGTCTTTAGAAACAAATACAGATGTTCCTCCACTAGCTCTCCTATATTCATTTCTGATGTGATGGTAGCCTTCAAAGCCCTTGATGTGCCGTTTGTGAGATTCAGTGAAGTTAGTTTCCTGTAGACATATGATATCAGTGTTTAGGGTAAGAGTAGAATTGTCATAAATTTTAACTGAATAAATGCGATACAATCAAAGAGCGTTAAAAATTTCATTAAACAATTATTACAACAACAAATTAAAATTAAACAAATATATAATAAAAACTTTATTACTATTCCATTTTTTGGAAGTTTTCTATTCCAATTTTTTAAGAAGTGTACTATTTCGTATCTTGGAAGTGTATTATTCCATTGTTTGGATGTGTACTGTTTCATTTTTTAGAAGTATAGTGTTCCATTTTTAGAAGTGTCCTATTCCATTTTTTTAGAAGTGTATTATTCCATTTTTTAGAGTACTATTTCATTTTTTGTAAGTGTATTATTCAATGTTTTGAAAGTGTACTATTTCATTTTCTTGAAGTGTACTATTCAATTTTTTGGAAGTGTAATTTTCCATTTTTAGAAGTGTTGTATTCCATTTTTTGCAAGTGTAATTTTCCATTTTTTGCAAGTGTTTCATTTTAAAATGATTATTTAACTCATATGGTCGATGAAATTTCTTTTCACATGCAATACAGGAAATTGTTGGTTCTTTTCCACAAGCAAACTTTTTATGACTTGTTAAATGCTTTTTATGTTTGTAACTTGCATAACACGAATTACACTCGAAACGGCCTAAAATTAAACAAATGTTATTTTCTAAATACATTTTTTTTATTTTACTATCTATATTTGAAGACAACTATGATAGTTGCCCTAAAAGATATATAAAAATAAAAGTATTTACAAAGTATATTTTTTACATGCTCAAAACCTAAAAGGTAATAAAAAAAGGTGTAAATATGATTATTCAATCTAATTTAAAAGCATTTATTCAGCAAAAGTATATAGAACAAAATCGATAATAAATAATCAGTTTGGACACCATTCCATAATCAAAAATAAGTAGTATTAGTTTAATTTAAACAACAAACTTGAACCAAACTATAATATATATGTAAAAAAAACAATCCAAATTTAATTAAATCAATGTATCAATGGTTTTTGGGCTGTTGGGCCGGCGTCGTTTGTCTTGCTGACTTGACGTTTCGCCAACACGAGCGGTTGGCATCTCCAGAAGTTGCTTCCTGGTTGACAGTCTGCGAACTACTGAGCTCTGCGTGGACGGAGCCTGTATTTATATGTCGGGAAGGAAGTGGGCGGGGTCTCAGTTGCTTTCGATTCCAATCGGTTCGATAAGGGTAGAGTTTTCGCAACCTTAATTATGGGGACCCATGTTTTGTTGATCTTGACTACTTCCTCTTTTTTATTAAAGTTGTTCGGGTGCTTCTCTATCTCTATGGCTTCTCTATAGAGTCTGGAATGGTATGCTGATGTAGTAGCGAGGACTTGGGTCTCCTCAAACTTAATCCGATGGTCCATAGTGATGGTATGTTCCGCTACGGCGAAATCTCTACCCTTAACGAACAACACCGACCAGAACCGATTGGAATCGAAAACAACTGAGGCCTGCCCACTTCCTTCCCGACGTATAAATACGGGCTCCGTCCACGCAGAGCTCAGTAGTTCGCAGACTGTCAACCAGGAAGCAACTTCTGAAGATGCCAACTGCTCGTGTTGGCGAAACGTCAAGTCAGCAAGACAAACGACGCCGGCCCAACCAAAAACCACTGATACATAGGCAATGGCCGCGAAAGCCTTTCACAGTTTAATTTACATATGATTATAATAAAAACTATCAAACTCCAAACTTAACTCGAAATGTTTTTTTAAAACATGAAGTTTTATATCATATTTTTGTCTGGTGGTTTTATCGCAATAAGGACACTGAAATTGGTTTCTTTTTCCACATTCGTATTTGACATGTCGATATAAAGTTGATCGTTGTTGATACGATTTTCCACAAACATTACATTTGAATTTACCTTAAAAAAAGTTACATTAGATTTTAATAATAGATATAGAAATTGCAGTTGGTACTATAAGTCAATTGACAGCTTTAGATTGGTTAAAATTGCTGTTAACCAATAAGAATATTTGACATCTTTTACAAAACAGATGTCAATCACTAAGAAGATGAAAAGTGTGTCACATGATCAACTTTGAAGTCAAATAACAGCTGTTGATTGGTTGAAATTGCTGTTAACCAATAAGCATACTTTACAACTGTCACAAAAGAGATGTTAACCAATAAGAAGATAAAAACTGTGTCACATGATCAACTTTGAAGTCAAATAACAATTTTGATTAATTGAAATTCCTGGTAACCAATAAGAATAATTCACAACTGTCACAAAATTGATGTTAACCAATAAGAAGATGAAAAATGTGTCACATAATCAACTTTGAAGTCAAATAACAGCTGTTGAAATTGCTGTTAACCAATAAGAATACTTTACAACTGTCACAAAACCGATGTTAACCAATAAGAACATGAAAAATGTGTCACATGATCAACTTTGAAGTCAAATAACAATTTTTATTGGTTGAAATTCCTGGTAACCAATAAGAATACTTCACAACTGTCACAAAACCGATGTTAACCAATAAGAAGATGAAAAATGTGTCACATGATCAATTTTGAACCCAAATAACAGGTTTTGATTGGTTGAAATTGCTGTTAATCAATAAGAATACTTCACAACTGTCACAAAACCGATGTTAACCAATAAGAAAATGAAAAATGTGTCAAATGATCTATTTTGAATAAAAATAACAGCTGTTGATTGGTTGAAATTGCTGTTAACCAATAAGAATACTTTACAATTGTCACAAAACCGATGTTAACCAATAAGAAGATAAAAACTGTGTCACATGATCAATTTTAAGCGCAAATAACAATTTTAATTGGTTGAAATTCCTGGTAACCAATAAAAATACTTCACAACTGTCACAAAGTCGATGTTAACCAATAAGAAGATGAAAAATGTCTCACATGATCAACTTTGAAGTCAAATAACAATTTTTATTGGTTGAAATTCCTGGTCACCAATAAGAATACTTCACAACTGTCACAAAACCGATGTTAACCAATAAGAAAATGAAAAATGTGTCACATGATCAATTTTGAAGTTAAATAACAGCTATTGATTGGTTGAAATTGCTGTTAACCAATAAGAATACTTCACAACTGTCACAAAACCGATGCTAACCAATAAGAAGATGAAAAATGTGTCACATGATCAATTTTCAAGTCAAATAACAGCTTTTGATTGGTCGAAATTGCTGTTAACCAATAAGATTACTTCACACCTGTCACAAAACCAACGTTAACCAATAAGAAGATGAAAAATGTGTCACATGATCAACTTTGAAGTCAAATAACAATTTTGATTGGTTGAAATTCCTGGTAACCAATAAGAATACTTCACAACTGTCACAAAACCGATGTTAACCAATAAGAAAATAAAAAATGTGTCACATGATCTATTTTGAATACAAATAACAGCTGTTTATTGGTTGAAATTTCTGGTTACCAATAAGAATACTTCACAACGGTCACAAAAAAGATGTTAACCAATAAGAAGATGAAAATGTGTCACATGATCAATTTTGAAGTCAAATAACAGGTTTTGATTGGTTGAAATTGCTGTTAACCAATAAGAATACTTTACAACTGTCACAAAACCGATGTTAACCAATAAGAAAATGAAAAATGTGCCACATGATCAACTTTGAAGTCAAATAAAAATTTTGATTGGTTGAAATTCCTGGTAACCAATAAGAATACTTCAGAACTGTCACAAAATCGATGTAAACCAATAAGAAGATGAAAAATGTGTCACATCATCAACTTTGAAGTCAAATAACAATTTTGATTGGTTGAAATTTCTGGTAACCAATAAGATTACTTCCCAACTGTCACAAAATCGATGTTAACCAATAAGAAGATGAAAAATGTGTCACATGATCAATTTTGAAGTCACATAACAGGTTTTGATTGGTTGAAATGGCTGTTAACCAATAAGAATACTTCACAACTGTCACAAAATCGATGTTAACCAATAAGAAGATAAAAAATGTGTCACATGATCAATTTTGAAGTCAAGTAACAGCTGTTGATTAGTTGAAATTGCTGTTAACCAATAAGAATACTTTACAACTGCCACAAAACCGATGTTAACCAATAAGAAGATGAAAAATGTATCACATGATCAATTTTGAAGTCAAATAACAGGTTTTGATTGGTTGAAATTGCTGTTAACCAATAAGAATACTTTACAAACTGTCACAAAACCGATGTTAACTAATAAGAAAATGAAAAATGCGTAACATGATTTATTTTGAATACAAATACCTAACAGCTTCTGATTGGTTGAAATTTCTGGTTACCAATAAGAATACTTCACAACTGTCACAAAATCAATGTAAACCAATAAGAAGATAAAAAAATTAGATGATCTAAAACTTTAATTGGAAATTTGTCTTCCTATAATGTGTATTAGTATTAGTTAAAGAAATGGGTTACTGTTCTTATCGCCTATTGGTATCTCCCAAGTTTTTAACGAATAACTCTCAAACTAAAAGAGCTAGAGCAATAATTTTTTTTATTAATAAAAATATAAACAATTATCTTTTATTTAAATCACACCATAATTTTTAGATCCAATTCCATTGCGCGCACTGACTAATAAAAAAACTAACGATATAAAAAATTATATATATTATAAATAAATCTAGTAATCATAATCATATTCAGCTTTAGTTTCATCAGGAAAATATTTGGATAAATGATTTCTAATTTTAACATGTTGTTTTAATGTCCATAATCTCTTAGCTTTATAAAAACAACCGGGGGTTTCACAAAAATAAGCCGCTTCTTTGCCACATTCGTATTTCATATGTTGTACTAAACCTTTTTTTCTACTATATCTTCTATTACAACTCGAACAATAGTAAGCAATATCTAAAAATAATTAAATTCAAATTTCTTGTTCAAGTAACAGAAAAATATATACAAAATTAAAAAATATAAACTCGTAAAACTAAACAAAATACATAAAACAAAAAATAATAATTTAATTTTTAATTAAAATCCATTTATATTAAAAATATTTTGTGTATTCTAAACGTTGCCAAAACAGTATAAAAACGTCCATATGAATTGATCGATCCGTTACGGTGTTAAAATTATTTCTAACAAGTATAAAAACAGATTTTTACTTCCTATACGTCAAATTAGCTTAAAAAAAATTGATTCCAAATGTTGAGCTGTCAATTTCTATTCATTAACGTTTAAATTTTTTGTTGAATAGTATTTTCTTGATTTGAGATTGCCAGGAATTTGTTGTCCTTTGTGCACAAAAGCGTAGTGACTTAATAAATGATGTTTTCTCTTTGTTTTATGGTCACAATATAAACATTGAAATCTTGGTGTTTGACCACATTCAAATTTTATATGAGAATTTAATGATGTTCGATGTTGATAATTTTTCCTACAATTTGGACATTGATAACTTCCTAAAAATATTTCAATAAGTTAGGTTTACTTTTGCGTCAATTAATTTACATTAAAAAAATTTTTTTTTGGGTTAAGGATCTTCTTTTTAGTAAACAGAAAGTAACATCTATATCAAAAAAAAAATTATTTTATTTCAAACATTACAAACTATTATCTTAAACAAAATTACTAAAACAGCCTGCAAATATGTCATTTTATAACTAAACTTAAACTCAACCAATGAAAATGCACCAAATAAATCACATCCGAGTATCCAATTGGTCAGATTCGTTATTCTTTACAACTGTGACAAAACCAATGTTAACCAATGAGAAGATTAAACTGTGTCACATGATCAACTATGAAGTCAAAATTGTGTCACATGATCATCTCTAAGCTCAAATAACAGCTTCTGATTGGTTACAATTGCTGTTAACCAATAAGAATACTTTACAACTGTCAAAAGATCGATGTTAACCAATAAGAAGATGAAAAGTGTGTCACATGAACAATTTTAAAGCCAATTAACAGCTTTTGATTGGTTGATATTGCTGAAAACCAATAAGAATACTTTACAACTGTCACAAAACCGATGCTAACCAATAAGAAGATAAAAACTGTGTCACATGATCAACTTTGAAGTCAATTAACAGCTTTAGATTGGTTGAAATTTCTGTTAACCAATAAGAACATTTTACAACCGTCACAAAATCGATGTTAGCCAATTAAAAGAGGAAAACTGGGTCACATGATACACTTTGAAGTCAAATAACAGCTTTTGATTGGTTGAAATTGCTGTTAACTAATCAGAATACTTTACAACTGTCACAAAACCGATGCTAACCAATAAGAAGGTGAAAACTGGGTCACATGATCATATCTAAGCTCAAATAACAGCTTTTGATTGATTGAAATTGCTGTTAACCACTACGAATACTTAACAACTGTCAGAAAATCGATGTCACCAATAAGAAGATGAAAAATGTGTCACATGATCAACTTTAAAGTCAATTAATAGCTTTAGATTGGTTGAAATTTCTGTTAACCAATAAGAATATTTTACAACTGTCACAAAATCGATGTTAACCAATTAAAAGAGGAAAACATGATACACTTTGAAGTCAAATAACAGCTTTTGATTGGTTGAAATTGCTGTTAACTATTTAGAATACTTTACAACTGTCACAAAACTGATGTTAACCAATAAGAAGATAAAAACTGTGTAACATGATCATCTATGACGTCAAATATCACCTTTGATTGGTTGAAATTGTTGTTAACCAATAAAAATACTTTACAACTGTTACAAAATCGATGTTACCAATAAGAAGATAAAAAATGTGTCACATGATCAACTTTGAAATCAATTAACAGCTTTAGATTGGTTGAAATTTCTGTTAACCAATAAGAACATTTTACAACTGTCATAAAATCGATGTTAGCCAATTAAAAAAAGAAAACTGGGTCACATGATACCCTTTGAAGTCAAATAGCAGCTTTTGATTGTTTGAAATTGCTGTTAATTAATCAGAATACTTTACAACTATCACAATCCCGACGCTAACCAATAAGAAGGTAAAAACTGGGTCACATGATTGTATCTAAGCTCAAATAACAGCTTTTGATTGGTTGAAATTTCTGTTAACCACTAAAAATACTTTACAACTGTCACAAAATCGATGTTACCAATAAGAAGATGAAAACTGTGTCACATGATCAACTTTGAAGTCAATTAACAGCTTTAGATTGGTTGAAATTGCTGTTAACCAATAAGAACATTTTACAACTGTCACAAAATCGATTTTAGCCAATTAAAAGGGGAAAACTGGGTTACATGATACACTTCGAAGTCAATTAACAGCTTTTGATTGGTTGATATTGCTGAAAACCAATAAAAATACTTTACAACTGTCACAAAACCGATGCTAACCAATTAGAAGATAAAAACTGGGTTACATGATCATATCTAAGCTCAAATAACAGCTTTTGATTGATTGAAATTGCTGTTAACCACTACGAATACTTAACAACTGTCAGAAAATCGATGTCACCAATAAGAAGATGAAAAATGTGTCACATGATCAACTTTAAAGTCAATTAATAGCTTTAGATTGGTTGAAATTTCTGTTAACCAATAAGAATATTTTACACCTGTCACAAAATCGATGTTAACCAATTAAAAGAGGAAAACATGATACACTTTGAAGTCAAATAACAGCTTTTGATTGGTTGAAATTGCTGTTAACTAATAAGAATACTTTACAACTGTCACAAAACCGATGTTAACCAATAAGAAGATAAAAACTGTGTAACATGATCATCTATGACGTCAAATATCACCTTTCATTGGTTGAAATTGCTGTTAACCAATAAAAATACTTTACAACTGTTACAAAATCAATGTTACCAATAAGAAGATAAAAAATGTGTCACATGATCAACTTTGAAGTCAATTAACAGCTTTAGATTGGTTGAAATTTCTGTTCATCAATAAGAATATTTTACAACTGTCACAAAATCGATGTTAGCCAATTAAAAGCGGAAAACTGGGTCACATGATACACTTTGAAGTCAAATAACAGCTTTTAATTGGTTAAATTTGCTGTTAACTATTTAGAATACTTTACAACTGTCACAAAACTGATGTTAACCAATAAGAAGATAAAAACTGTGTAACATGATCATCTATGACGTCAAATATCACCTTTGATTGGTTGAAATTGCTGTTAACCAATAAAAATACTTGACTTCTGTCACAAAACAGATTTCAACCAATAACAAGAGTTAAAAACTGAGTCACATGATCTATATCTAACGATTTCATTGGTTGAGCAATGTCCTAAACACTAGCTATAACTAATAACTGAAAACAACAATAATGAAAAACGTTTTTCCATGATAACTTCAAAATTTAATTATCAGAATCAATAAGGCTTTCTAACTGCTTATAAATAGCTTCAACACAATCATCTTTTTTATTCTTTTTACTCTCCAGCATCATTCGTGGTTTCTTCTGTAAATCTTCACTTGTCGGCGTAATAGATTTATCAGAATCATTTCTCTTACGTTTTGATTGGTTAGATTGGTTTTCTGTTGAAAATTTGTTGTCAAGGATATTATCAAATTTTTTCGATGATTTTTTGAAGCAAGCAATCTTCTGTTGTAAGGAACAATTTTGTAAATCTTCTATTGTGATAAGTGTAGATTTATTTTTAGTTTCTTCAGAGTCGTCTCCTATAAGTTGATGAGTAAAATCCATTTCATTTAATTCATCATCTTCAGAAGTTTTATCAGCTAACAGAGGCACTTGATCTTCTGGTTTTAAAACAAGATCCATAATTGTATTAATTCTGTTGCTATATTTTACTGTAGGAGTATTACCACTTTGTTCTTTTGACTCTTTAAGTAAAAAATTGGATATTTTCCAACATTTTTTAGGTTTATGTTTAACTGATGAACATTCGCCTCCATCACTTGATATAACAATCTCTTCTAGATCTTCTATTTTAGATATTGTTCCAGTAGTAGATTTTCTCTTAACTGTTAAGTCAGAATCATCTTCTTTGTTAGTCTTACTTGATTTTAATTTGCTTCTTGGTTCTTCAGATAATGTTAAGTTGTCTTCAGCTTTCTGTTGGTTTATGATCTTAGGAGTAGCAGATCTTAATCGAGTCTTTAGTAGTGTGAAATCATCTTCTGGTGACTCTTGATTTAATACAACAGATTTTTTCTTATATGTTCTTCTTTTAGCGTCTTCTTTCAAATTCTTACTTGATTTATGTTTGCTTTTTCGTTTTTTAGGTTTCTCTTGGTTTTCTTCTTGATTTTTTATTTGAGATTTCTTTCCAAGAGGTGCAGAAGATTTGAAATCGTATTTTCGTACACTATCTGGTGTTGTTTTGTACTCTGATGCTGCTTGAGATTTTTTCTTATCTTCTTCAAAAGTCTGACCGGATTTGAATATGTTTATTACTTCTTCATCGAATGAAGAGTTATCTTCAGGTTTTTGTTGGTTTGTTGTGGTAAATTCTTCTAGATTTATTACATTTGATATTCCTACTCTTATTATGCTCTTTTCTGCATCATTTGGTGACTCTGGGTGGTTCTTACTACCATTTTCTTTAAAAGCGTTACTTGATTTGGGTTTATATTTTTTTGTTAACTTAGATTTACTTTTAGTAGATGTAACTGAGCTTAATTTGCTCTTTTCTACACCATCTGGTAACTCTTTAGTTCCTGGTTTATGTTGCTTTGTTATGACAGCCTCTTCTGGATTAATTAACTCATATTTCCTTCCAGTAGGTGTAGCTGATCTTAATTTTCTCTTCTCTCCACCTTCTGGTGAGTCTTGGTTTATCTTTTTATTTGTTGATTTACTACCATCTTCTTCGAGAGCTTGACTTGATTTGGAAATACATTTAAGTTCCTCGACTGATAAAGAGTCAGTTCCTGGTATTTTAAAACCCTCTTCTTCATTTGTTAACTTTGATTTACTTCCAGTAGGTGTGGCTGACCTTAATCTGCGTGTTTCTGTACCAGAAGTAGACTCTGGGTGGTTCTTTTTATTTGTTGAATTACTTTCATCTTCTTCAAAAGCTTTACTTGATTTGGGTTTGCCTTTGAGTTTCTCAACTGATGAAGATTCAGTTCCTGGTTTGTGTTGCTTTATTTTCACAGCCTTTTCTTGATTTGTTAACTTAGATTTACTTCCAGTAGGTGTATCTGATCTTAATCTGCTGTTTTCTGCACTCTCTGGTGACTCTTCACTTCTTGGTTTATGTTGCTTTGTTATGATAGCCTCTTCTGGATTTGTTAATTTAGATGTTCCACCAATAGGTGTAGTTGATCTTAATCTGCTCTTTTCTGCACCTTCTGGTGACTCTTGATGTATCTTTTCTTTTTTTGATTTACTACCATCTTTTTCAAGAGCTTTACTTGGTCTGGGTTTACATTTAAGTTCCTGAGTTGATGAAGATTCGGTTCCTGAGTTTTGGTGCTTTGTTATGACAGTCTCTTCTTGATTTGTTAACTTAGATTTTCCACCAATGGGTGTAGTTGATCTTAATCTGCTCTTTTCTACACCTTCTGGTGACTCTTGGTGTATCTTTTCATTTTTTGATTTACTACCATCTTCTTCAAGAGCTTTACTCGATCTGGGTTTACATTTAAGTTCCTTAATTGATGAAGATTCAGTTCCTGATTTTTGGTGCTTTGTTATGACAGTCTCTTCTTCATTTTTTAACTTAGAATTTCTTCCGGTAGGTGTAGTTGACCTCAATTTGCTTATTTCTACACCATCTAGTGACTCTTTACTTCCTGGTTTATGTTGCTTTGTTATGATAGCCTCTTCTTGATTTGTTAACTTAGATTTTCCACCAATGGGTGTAGTTGATCTTAATCTGCTCTTTTCTACACCTTCTGGTGACTCTTGGTGTATCTTTTCATTTTTTGATTTACTACCATCTTCTTCAAGAGCTTTACTCGGTCTGGGTTTACATTTAAGTTCCTTAATTGATGAAGATTCAGATCCTGATTTTTGATGCTTTGTTATGACAGTCTCTTCTTCATTTTTTAACTTAGATTTTCCACCAATGGGTGTAGTTGATCGTAATCTGCTCTTTTCTACACCTTCTGGTGACTCTTGGTGTATCTTTGTTGACTTATGATGTTCTTCTACAGAAGCTTTACTAAATTTGTTGAGTTCCTCAGTGAAGGAAGATTTAAATCCTGGTTTCAGTTGGTTTTTTATGATGACCTCTTCTTGATTTATTAACTTCGATTTTCTTCCAATAGGTGTAGCTGATCTTAATCTGCTCTTTTCTACACCTTCTGGTGACTCTTGATGTATCTTTTCATTTTTTGATTTACTACCATCTTCTTCAAGAGCTTTACTCGGTCTAGGTTTACATTTAAGTTCCTGAATTGATGAAGATTCAGTTCCTGATTTTTGGTGCTTTGTTATGACAGTCTCTTCTTGATTTTTTAACTTAGAATTGCTTCCAATAGGTGTAGTTGACCTTATTCTGCTTTTTTCTGCACTCTCTGTATACTCTTTACTTCCTGGTTTATGTTGCTTTGTTATGATAGCCTCTTCTTGATTTGTTAACTTAGATTTTCCACCAATAGGTGTAGTTGATCTTAATCTGCTCTTTTCTACACCTTCTGGTGACTCTTGATGTATCTTTTCATTTTTTGATTTACTACCATCTTCTTCAAGAGCTTTACTCGGTCTGGGTTTACATTTAGGTTCCTGAGTTGATAAAAATTCAGTTCCTGATTTTTGGTGCTTTGTTGTGACAGTCTCTTCTTGATTTTTTAACTTAGAATTGCTTCCAATAGGTGTAGTTGACCTTATTCTGCTTTTTTCTGCACTTTCTGTGGACTCTTTACTTCCTGGTTTATGTTGCTTTGTTATGATAGCCTCTTCTTGATTTGTTAATTTAGATTTTCCACCAATAGGTGTAGTTGATCTTAATCTGCTCACAAGTATCTCTTTTCCTGATTTATTTTTATTGGAGTACTTAGTAATTTGTTTTTGAACCCTCGGTTTGTATGGTCTGTTTAATCTATAAACTGGTAAAGGTTTACTTTTAGATTTCTGTTTGTTTGTTATAACATTAGATTTCAATTTTCTCTCTTCTGCACCAACTGGAGTGACTTTACCTTTTGGTGGCTCATTAGTTGGCTTAATATTATCTTTTTCAACAGCTTTTGCTGTATCTGATATCGTAGAAGATTTACTTGATTTGTAAATTCTTTGTATTTCATAACTTGTTACAGATTTACTATTTGTCGGCTCATCAATTGACTTAATATCAACTTCTTCATCTGAGAGCTTATTATCTTTCTCTTCAAAAGATTTAATCGATTTATATTTACTTTCTTGGTCTTCTACTGATCTGGATCTTCTTTTCTTCAACCTCTTTTCAGAGGCTTTGGAGTTACTGTTAAGTTCATGAGTTGAAATCGATACAGCTCTAGATCTACCTTTTGTGTCCTCTTGAGTTTTATTAAACTCTTCTTCATTTGTAGGTTTGGGTTGAATATTAAACGCAGAATCTCTCCATAGCTGATAATCGTGATGTATAGTGATTTTTTTGTTGGGTGTTAATTTTCCAGGATCAAGAATGGATGAATTTAGGTTTTCTTCAGAATTAGGGTGAGTTTGTAACATTAACACTGGTTGGTAAACAGATGGTTTATTTGTTATAGTTGGTACGTTGGTACATGTGCTAGATTTTGATCTTGTTATAGTCTTCGTTTGTTCAACACAACTTTCTTGACAGTTTGGTGGGTCAGTAAGGGATTTTTCCTGAGGATTGCTTTCTTTGCCAATTTCTTGTAAATCTATTGGTTCATCTTTAACTTTAGGTTCTAAAAGTATGGGTAAAGGAAATTGTTCAGAAGCAGTTTCTTCATTCTTGTCTACAATAGATCCTAACATCACGTGTTGTTTATTTTCTTTATCCAAACAATTTCCAATTTCTTTAAGAGAAGCAGTATTTTGAAAGAAATTTATAAATTCTGGGGTATAGGTCCTATCTGTAAAAATTTCTTTGTCGATGGTTTCTTGATCGGATTTTTTCGGCTTTTTACGTGTTTTTTGTATTTTTTCAGATGGTATTCCTGCTTTAAAATTAGAAATATTTGTACGCTTCACTTGTCTTCGTTCTCTTCGTGGTTTAAAAACTCTTGACATATTTATGGTTGGGTATGGAATACTGTTTATTAACGGTATTATATCGGCGAATTTATATTCTAAAAAATAAAAATAAATTAGATGAATTATAAAAAAATTTTTTACTACAAACTATTTTCTTAATACTACAAAAGGTTTTTTGGAAAAGGAATTTGAAAGGATGTTTTTGTTATTTATTGTGAATATAGGCAAATAAATACGCAAATTATGATAGATATCAATTTTATTGAAAAATATAACAAACATAACACCCAAGACTTTTAGAGTTAGTCTAGTTAAAAAATTTAAAAAATCTATTATTTTTCCTAAAAAAATATATTAGTCTAGTCAACATCTTATAAAATGTGAAAAATAGTGATAAAGGTCCTAAAAATATGAGCGATAGCTCATTAGATCCGGAATGACAATTAGAAAAAGGTGTTTTGAGGATTTTACAGCATGCAAAACATTCCAATTGTTATTAACAAATTAAGACAAAAAAAAAACAGGCATTTCGTTTTTTGCTTATAACTCGAGAAATATAAAAAGTTAAGGAATTAAAAAAAAAGATTCTTAAAGAGGAGGAAATTTCCAATAAAAAAGTCCAAACTCCCGGAACTCTATCTCCATTATTTATAATTTTAATTTGACCTTGAAAATAAGGCTCCGCTCGGCATTTACAGCATTCGCGCGCTGCCGCTAAACGGGGTTTATGAGATAAAATATTTTTTTTATGACATAAAATGTGATTTTAAAAATTTGAAAAAATTCTAGTATTTTCCTAACACTTGAAAGAATATAATTCAGTTAGAAAAAACATTTTGTCACTATTTTTCAATGTTTTATTCAATTGTTAAATAACACATTTTTTCCTAATCTCTATTGGCATAAACAATGGGATAAAAGGTATAAATAATTGGCCTAAAAATTTGAAACTTCGTGGAGCCCTTTTTATATGTATACTTTACAAGATCCTGCGATAGCTGTTCATAAAAGTTTATTAATTTGTTCATTATGATTTTTCATAACTATTGCGAAGTGCAAGATATTTCATTTTGCAATAGTTATGAAAAATCATAATTAACAAATAAACTTTTATAAAAATTTATCGCAGGATCTTATAAAGTATACATATGAAAAGGACTCCACAAAGTTTCAAATTTTTAGGCCAATTATTTATACCTTTTATCCCATTGTTTATGCCAACAGAGATTAGGAAAAAATTTGTTAGTTAACAATTGAATAACTTATTGAAAAATAGTGACAAAATGTTTTTTCTAACTGAATTATATTCTTTCAAGTGTTAGGAAAATACTAGAATTTTTTTAAATTTTTAAAATCACATTTTATGTCATTAAAAAAAATATTTTAGCGGCAGCCCGCGAATGCCGTAAAAGCCGAGCAGAGCCCTATTTTCAACGTCAAATTAAAATTGTAAATAATGGAGATAGAGTTTCGGGAGTTTGGACTTTTTTATTGGAAATTTTCTCCTCTTTAAGAATCTTTTTTTAAAATTCCTTAACTCTTCATATTTCTCGAGTTATAAGCAAAAAACAAAATGCCTGTTTTTTCTGTCTTAATTTGTTAATAACAATTGGAATTTTTTTTATGCTGTAAAATCCTCAAAACACCTTTTTCTAATTGTCATTCCGGATCGAATGAGCTATTGCTCATATTTTTAGGGCCTTTATCACTATTTTTCACGTTTTTCAAGATGTTAACTAGACTATATAGGCATTGCACAAAAGGGGTACTCGAAAAATCTTAAGTGGATTTAAACTTAAATAACAATTGCAAAATAAATAAAAAATTTATAGAATCCAATTTTGTTGTCTGTTTATGTTTAAGAAACAAAAACAACGAATAGGAAAAAAGAAAAAAGAAAGAAAAACTTGAATTGTACGAACTAACTTCATACACTTAAAGACAACTTTCATACCTAAACTCAAGCTCCAAACGCTTAAAGTCAACTGTTAACTTTCAGACTCAGCTGCGATAACTGTGAGTCTAAAAGCCAACGCCCATACTCAGTTGCGAGGAGCAAGAGTAAGCAGTGCACGCTGTAAAGAGAGAAATCAACTTTGAATGTTCAGAGTTACGTGTAAGTAATTTAAAAACGCTCAAAGTCAGTTTCAAAGTCTCAAAGTAACTTAAAAGCATCCCAACTCAGTTGCAAACGCTCAATGTCAACACCTAGACTCAGCTGCGAAGAGTAAGAGTCGGTGAGGAACCCTCTAAGTACAAAAGTATAAGCCCAAAAAGCTGGGAGTTAGCATTGAGCGTTCAAAGACAACTAAAAACTTTCAAAGTCATCTGCAGTAGAACAGGTTTAGTTGATTAGGTTAAAAGACAGCTTAAGTGGGTTTAAACTTAAATAACAATTGCAAAATAAATAAAAAATTTATAAAATCCAATTTTGTTGTCTGTTTATGTTTAAGAAACAAAAACAACGACTAGGAAAAAAGAAAAAAGAAAGAAAAACTTGAATTGTACGAACTAACTTCATACACTTAAAGACAACTTTCATCCCTGAGCTCAAGCTCCAAACGCTTAAAATCAACTGTTAACTTCCAGACTCAGCTGCGATAACTATCAGTCTAAAAGCCAACGTCCATACTCCGTTGCGAGGAGCAAGAGTAAGCAGTGCACGCTGTAAAGAGAGAAATCAACTTTGAATGTTCAGAGTTACGTGTAAGTAATTTAAAAACGCTCAAAGTCTGTTTCAAAGTCTCAAAGTAACTTAAAAGCATCCCAAGTCAGTTGCAAACGCTCAATGTCAACACCTAGACTCAGCTGCGAAGAGTAAGAGTCGGTGAGGAACGCTCTAAGTACAAAATCATTTATAAACGCTCGGAGTCACATGTAAATAAAATAAAAACGCACACAGTCAATTGCGAACTCTAAAACTCAACTAAGAGCATCTTAAGTCAACTGCAAACGCTTAGGAGTCAGCAAAAAACGCTAAAAATCAACTGCAGTGAGCTGCAAATGCTCAAAGTCACGTAAAAACGTTAAACAACAGCAAAAAAATCTTTGTTGAGACTAAGTTGTGAGTTTAGTGCATCTAAAATTCATTGAAAATGCTCAAAATGAGTTTAAAGTCAACTTTATACACTTAGAATCAGCTGCGATCAACTGGGAGCTTTCAAAGTTAACTTTAGCCGCTTAGAGTAAGCTAAGCTTGCCAAAAATCAGCTACAAACACCAAGGGGCCAGCTTTTAAAGCTAAAACATAGCAACGAAGGTTCAAATTTAACTTAGGAAAGACTAAGAATTAGCTGCGAACGCAGAAGATCAGCTGTATAAGCCCAAAAAGCTGGGAGTTAGCATTGAGCGTTCAAAGACAACTAAAAACTTTCAAAGTCATCTGCAGAAGCACAGGTTTAGTTGATTAGGTTAAAAGACAGGGTTTAAACTTAAATAAAAATTGCAAAATAAATAAAAAATTTATAGAATCCAATTTTGTTTATGTTTAAGAAACAAAAACAACGACTAGGAAAAAAGAAAAAAGAAAGAAAAACTTAAATTGTACGAACTAACTTCATACACTTAAAGACAACTTTCATCCCTGAGCTCAAGCTCCAAACGCTTAAAGTCAACTGTTAACTTCCAGACTCAGCTGCAATAACTAGCAGTCTAAAAGCCAACGCCCATACTCAGTTGCGAGGAGCAAGAGTAAGCAGTGCACGCTGTAAAGAGAGAAATCAACTTTGAATGTTCAGAGTTACGTGTAAGTAATTTAAAAACGATCAAAGTCAGTTTCAAAGTCTCAAAGTAACTTAAAAGCATCCCAAGTCAGTTGCAAACGCTCAATGTCAACACCTAGACTCAGCTGCGAAGAGTAAGAGTCGGTGAGGAACGCTCTAAGTAAAAAATCATTCATAAACGCTCGGAGTCACATGTAAATAAAATAAAAACGTACACAGTCAGTTGCGAACTCTAAAACTCAACTAAGAGCATCTTAAGTCAACTGCAAACGCTTAAGAGTCAGCAAAAAACGCTAAAAATCAACTGCAGTGAGCTGCAAACGCTCAAAGTCACGTAAAAACGTTAAACAACAGCAAAAAAATCTTTGTTGAGACTAAGCTGTGAGTCTAGTGCATCTAAAATTCATTGAAAATGCTCAAAATTAGTTTAAAGTCAACTTTATACACTTAGAATCAGCTGCGATCAACTGAGAGCTTTGAAAGTTAACTTTAACCGCTTAGAGTAAGCTAAAAATCAGCTGCAAACACCAAGGGGTCAGCTTTTCAAGCTAAAACATAGCAACGAAGGTTCAAATTTAACTTAGGAAAGGCTAAGAATTAGCTGCGAACGCAGAAGATCAGCTGTATAAGCCCAAAACGCTGGGAGTTAGCATTGAGCGTTCAAAGACAACTAAAAACTTTCAAAGTCATCTGCAGTAGAACAGGTTTAGTTGATTAGGTTAAAAGACAGCTTAAGTGGGTTTAAACTTAAATAACAATTGCAAAATAAATAAAAAATTTATAAAATCCAATTTTGTTGTCTGTTTATGTTTAAGAAACAAAAACAACGACTAGGAAAAAAGAAAAAAGAAAGAAAAACTTGAATTGTACGAACTAACTTCATACACTTAAAGACAACTTTCATCCCTGAGCTCAAGCTCCAAACGCTTAAAATCAACTGTTAACTTCCAGACTCAGCTGCGATAACTATCAGTCTAAAAGCCAACGTCCATACTCCGTTGCGAGGAGCAAGAGTAAGCAGTGCACGCTGTAAAGAGAGAAATCAACTTTGAATGTTCAGAGTTACGTGTAAGTAATTTAAAAACGCTCAAAGTCAGTTTCAAAGTCTCAAAGTAACTTAAAAGCATCCCAAGTCAGTTGCAAACGCTCAATGTCAACACCTAGACTCAGCTGCGAAGAATAAGAGTTGGTGAGGAACGCTCTAAGTATAAAATCATTCATAAACGCTCGGAGTCACATGTAAATAAAATAAAAACGTACACAGTCAGTTGCGAACTCTAAAACTCAACTAAGAGCATCTTAAGTCAACTGTAATCGCTTAGAATCAGCAAAGAACGCTGGAGTCGGAGATTTCAATTCAAACCATTTGAATAATTTTTCAAGATTTTATTTTATTTTATTTTTACTAAAAGTACGTGGCACACTCAAAAGTCAGTTTCAAAGACTCAAAGTAACTTAAAAGCATTCAAAGTCAGTTGCAAACGCTGAAGGTCAACGCCTAGACTCAGCTGCGAAGAGTAAAATATTTTTTTAGTTCGGTGTTAAGTTTCCAGTATCAAGAATGGATGAATTTAGATTTTCTTCAGAATTAGGTTCAGTTTGTATCATTACTACTGGTTGGTAAAATGATGTTTTATTTGTTATTGTTGGTTCTTTGGTACATGTGCAAGATTTTGATATTGTTATAGTCTCCGTTACGTTAGAAGATGCAGAAGATGTTTGTTCAACACAATTTTCCTGACAGTTTGGTGTCTCAGTAACAAATTTTTCCTGAGGATTGCTTTCTTCTTCAATTTCTTGTAAATCTGTTGGTTCATTTTTAACCTCAGGTTCTAAAAGTATAGGTAAAGGAAATTGTTCAGAAGCAGTTTCTTCATTCTCGTCTACAATAAATCCTAACATTACTTCTTGATTATTTTCGTTATCCAAACAATTTTCAATATCTTTGTTAAGAGAAGCAGTATTTTCTTGATTTTCTGGGGTATTGGTCCTATCTGTAAAAATTTCATTGTCGATAGTTTCTTGATCGGATTTTTTCGGCTTTTTACGTGATTTTTGTATTTTTTCAGATGGTATTCCTGCTTTAAAATTAGTGATATTTGTACGCTCCACTTGTCTTCGTTCTCTTCGTGGTACAAAAAATCTCGACATATTTATTGTTGGATATGGAATACTGTTTATTAACTGTACTATATCGGCGTATTTATATTCTAAAAAATGAAAAATAAAGTAGATAGGTCATAAAAAAAATTTATACTAGAACCTATTTTCTTAATACTACAGAAGGTTTATTTGGGGTAAAAATGAACATCAAACACTGTTTAGATTTTTGATTTATTAAAGAAGGGAAACTTCTAAAAAAAAGGAATTTATTGTGAATATAGACAAATAAATACACAGAGTATGATAGATATCAATATTTTATTGAAAAATATAACAATATCCAACAAAATGGGAATATTATAAAAATAGTAGATATGTATATATTTAAAAAATATAGATTTAATCAAATGCAGTTTTAAAGGATCCTTTAAGATTAGAAAATAAGTCCTTTGAGTTACAATTTTCATTTTTATTACAATTACTTACAAAAATTTATCTTATCTTATCCTTGGCATGTGGCAGAATAAGTAATGGTCATAAATGCATAATGTCTTTATGAAAAATTTAACTGCATGCGCTAAAAGACAATTTTCATCCCGTAGCTCAAGCTCCAAACAGCCAAAAGTCAATGGCTAACGCTCAAAAGTCAATTCCTAACGCTAAAAAGTCAAAAAGTCAATTGAGAATGTCCAAAGACAAATTTTCATCCCTGAGCTCAAGCCCAAAACGCCCAAAAGTCAGTTGCTAACGCTCAAAAGTCAATTGCTAACGCTCAAAAGCCAATTGCTAACAGCAAAAAGTCACTTGCGAACGCCCAAAGACAAATTTTCATCCCTGAGCTCAAGCTCCAAACGCCCAAAAGTCAGTTGCTATCGCTCAAAAGTCAATTGGTAACGCTCAAAAGTCAATTGCTAACGCCAAAAAGTCAATTGAGAACGCCCAAAGACAAATTTTCATCCCTGAGCTCAAGCTCAAAACGCCCAAAAGTCAGTTGCTAACGCTTAAAAGTCAATTCCTAACGCTCAAAAGTCAATTCCTAACGCTAAAACGTCAATTGCTAACGCCAAAAAGCCAATTAAGAACGCCCAAAGACAAATTTTCATCCCTGAGCTCAAGCTCAAAACGCCCACAAGTCAGTTGCTAACGCTCAAAAGTCAATTGCTAACGCTAAAAAGTCAATTGCAAACGCCCAAAGACAATTTTCATCCCTGAGCTCAAGCTCCCAACACCCAAAAGTCAGTTGCTACCGCTCAAAAGTCAATTGCTAACGATCAAAAGCCAATTGCTAACGCCCAAAAGTCAATTGGTAACTTCACAAAGTCAATTGCGAACACCCAAAGACAATTTTCATCCCTGAGCTCAAGCTCCAAACGCCCAAAAGTCAATTGCTAACGCTATAAGCCAATTGCTAACGCCCATAAGTCAATTGTTAACGCCAAAAAGTCAGTTGCGAACGACTAAAAACAACTTTCATCCCTGATCTCAAGCTCCAAACGCTTAAAGTCAACTGTTAACTTCCAGACTCAGCTGCGATAACTAGAAGTCTAAAAGCCAACGTTCAAACTCAGCTGCGAGGAGCAAGAGTGGGCAGTGAACGCTGTAAAGGGAAAAGCAACTTTGAATATTGAGTTACGTGTAAGTAATTTAAAAACGCTTAAAGTCAGTTTCAAAAACTCAAAGTAACTTAAAAGCATCCAAACTCAGTTGCAAACGCTCAATGTCAACGCCTAGACTCAGCTGCTAAGAGTAAGAGTCAGTGAGGAACGCTCTAAGTACAAAAATCAACCAGGAACGCTTGGAGTCACATGTAAATAAAATAAAAACGCACACAGTCAGTTGCGAACTCTAAAACTCAACTAAGAGCATCTTAAATCAACTGTAATCGCTGAGAGTCAATTGCTTACGCCCAAAAGTTAATTGCTAACGCCAAAAATTTAATTACGAACCCCCAAAGACAATTTTCATCCCTAAGCTAAAGCTCCAAATGCCCAAAAGTCAATTGCTAATGCTCAAAAGCCAATTGCTAACGCCCAAAAGTCAATTGCTAACGTCAAAAAGTCAATTGCGAACGCCTAAAGATAATTTTCATCCCTGAGCTCAAGATCCAAACGCTTAAAGTGAACTGTTAACTTCCAGACTCAGCTAGGAGTCTAAAAGCCAACGCCCAAACTCAGCTACGAGGAGCAAGAGTAAGCAGTGAACGCTGTAAAGGGAAAAATCAACTTTGAATGTTCAGAGTTACGTGTAAGTAATTTAAAAACACTCAAAGTCAGTTTCAAAGACTCAAAGTAACTTAAAAGCATCCAAAGTCAGTTGCAAACGCTCAATGTCAACGCCTAGACTCAGCTGCGAAGAGTAAGAGTCGGTGAGGAACGCTCTAAGTAAAAAATCATTCATAAACGCTCGGAGTCACATGTAAATAAAATAAAAACGCGCACAGTCAGTTGCGAACTCTAAAACTCAACTAAGAGCATCTTAAGTCAACTGCAATAGCTTAGAGTCAGCAAAAAACGCTGAAAATCAACTGCAGTGAGCTGCGAACGCTCAAAGTCACGTAAAAACGTTAAACAACAGCAAAAAAACCTTTGTTGAGACTAAGCTGTGAATATAGTGCATCTAAAATTCATTGAAAATGCTCAAAATGAGTTTAAAGTCAACTTTATACACATACAACCAGCTGCGATCAACTGAGAGCTTTCAAAGTTAACTTTAGCCGATTAGAGTAAGCTAAGCTTGCTAAAAATCAGCTGCAAACACCAAGGGGCCAGCTTTTCAAGCTAAAACATAGCAACGAAGGTTCAAATTTAACTTTGGAAAGACTAAGAATTAGTTGCGAACGCAGAAGATCAGCTGTATAAGCCCAGAAAGCTGGGAGTTAGCATTGAGCGTTTAAAGACAACTAAAAACTTTCAAAGTCATCTACAGAAGCACAGGTTTAGTTGATTAGGTTAAAAGACAGCTGCGAACGTTCAAAAGAAACTGAGAATGTCATAAATCGGCAAAGATCAGTGAGGATCAACTATCAAAGTCCAGAATTCGTTATTAAAGCTGTAAGTTAGCTTCGAGAGTTCAAAGTGATCTGCAAAAGCTCAGAGTCAGTTAATAAGGCTAAGTGGTAATTACAAAGGTACAAAATGATTTGAGAACGTCCAAAATCAGCAAAAATCGCTAATGATCAACCCAAAATCGGGTATTCAACCTGGAAGTTAGCGGTGAACCTTTAAAGTCAACTAAAAATGTTCAAAGTCATCTCCAGAAGTCCAGAGGTAGTTAAAGAGGTTAAGAGTAACTTGCGAAAGTTAAAAATAAATTAAGAACGTCCGAAGTCAGCTAGGATTATCAAAGGCTAAATGCAGAAACTAAAAATTAGCTTCCAATCAACCCAAAATCGGGTATTCAACCTGGAAGTTAGCGGTGAACCTTTAAAGTCAACTAAAAATGTTCAAAGTCATCTCCAGAAGTCCAGAGGCAGTTAAAGAGGTTAAGAGTAACTTGCGAACGTTAAAAATAAATTAAGAACGTTCGAAGTCAGCTAGGATTATCAAAGGCTAACTGCAGAAACTAAAAATTAGCTTCCAATCAACCCAAAATCGTGTATTCAACCTGGAAGTTAGCGGTGAACCTTTAAAGTCAACTAAAAATGTTTAAAGTCATCTCCAGAAGTCCAGAGGCAGTTAAAGAGGTTAAGAGTAACTTGCGAACGTTAAAAATAAATTAAGAACGTTCGAAGTCAGCTAGGATTATCAAAGGTTAACTGCAGAAACTAAAAATTGGCTTCTAATCAACCCAAAATCGGGTATTCAACCTGGAAGTTAGCGGTGTACCTTTAAAGTCAACTAAAAATGTTCAAAGTCATCTCCAGACGTCCAGAGGCAGTTAAAGAGGTTAAGAGTAACTTGCGAACATTAAAAATAAATTAAGAACGTCCGAAGTCAGCTAGGATTATCAAAGGCTAAATGCAGAAACTAAAAATTAGCTTCTAATCAACCCAAAATCGAGTATTCAACCTGGAAGTTAGCGGTGTACCTTTAAAGTCAACTAAAAATGTTCAAAGTCATCTCCAGAAGTCCAGAGGCAGTTAAAGAGGTTAAGAGTAACTTGCGAACAATAAAAATAAATTAAGAACGTCCGAAGTCAGCTAGGATTATCAAAGGCTAAATGCAGAAACTAAAAATTAGCTTCCAATCAACCCAAAATCAGGTATTCAACCTGGAAGTTAGCGGCGAACCTTTAAAGTCAACTAAAAATGTTCAAAGTCACCTCCAGACGTCCAGAGGTAGTTAAAGAGGTTAAGAGTAACTTGCGAACGTTAAAAATAAATTAAGAACGTCCGAAGTCAGCTAAGATTATCAAAGGCTAAATGCAGAAACTAAAAATTAGCTTCCAATCAACCCAAAATCGGGTATTCAACCTGGAAGTTAGCGGTGTACCTTTAAAGTCAACTAAAAATGTTCAAAGTCATCTCCAGAAGTCCAGAGGTAGTTAAAGAGGTTAAGAGTAACTTGCGAACATTAAAAATAAATTAAGAACGTCCGAAGTCAGCTAGGATTATCAACGGCTAAATGCAGAAATTAAAAATTAGCTTCCAATCAACCCAAAATCGGGTATTCAACCTGGAAGTTAGCGGTGAACCTTTAAAGTCAACTAAAAATGTTCAAAGTCATCTCCAGAATTCCAGAGGTAGTTAAAGAGGTTAAGAGTAACTTGCGAACGTTAAAAATTAATTAAGAACGTCCGAAGTCAGCTAGGATTATCAAAGGCTAAATGCAGAAACTAAAAATTAGCTTCCAATCAACCCAAAATCAGGTATTCAACCTGGAAGTTAGCGGTGTACCTTTAAAGTCAACTAAAAATTTTCAAATTCATCTCCAGAAGTCCAGAGGCAGTTAAAGAGGTTAAGAGTAACTTGCGAACATTAAAAATAAATTAAGAACGTCCGAAGTCAGCTAGGATTATCAAAGGCTATATGCAGAAACTAAAAATTAGCTTCCAATCAACCCAAAATCGGGTATTCAACCTGGAAGTTAGCGGTGAACCTTTAAAGTCAACTAAAAATGTTCAAAGTCATCTCCAGAAGTCCAGAGGCAGTTAAAGAGGTTAAGAGTAACTTGCGAACGTTAAAAATAAATTAAGAACGTCCGAAGTCCGCTAGGATTATCAACGGCTGAATGCAGAAACTAAAAATTAGCTTCCAATCAACCCAAAATCGGGTATTCAATCTGGAAGTTAGCGGTGAACCTTTAAAGTCAACTAAAAATGTTCAAAGTCATCTCCAGAAGTCCAGAGGTAGTTAAAGAGGTTAAGAGTAACTTGCGAACGTCAAAAATAAATTAAGAACGTCCGATGTCAGCTAGAATTATCAACGGCTAAATGCAGAAACTAAAAATTAGCTTCCAATCAACCCAAAATCGGTTATTTAACCTGGAAGTTAGCGGTGAACCTTTAAAGTCAACTAAAAATGTTCAAAGTCATCTCCAGAAGTCCAGAGGCAGTTAAAGAGGTTAAGAGTAACTTACGAACGTTAAAAATAAATTAAGAACGTCCGAAGTCAGCTAGGATTATCAAAGGCTAAATGCAGAAACTAAAAATTAGCTTCCAATCAACCCAAAATCAGGTATTCAACCTGGAAGTTAGCGGTGTACCTTTAAAGTCAACTAAAAATTTTCAAAGTCATCTCCAGAAGTCCAGAGGCAGTTAAAGAGGTTAAGAGTAACTTGCGAACATTAAAAATAAATTAAGAACGTCCGAAGTCAGCTAGGATTATCAAAGGCTATATGCAGAAACTAAAAATTAGCTTCCAATCAACCCAAAATCGGGTATTCAACCTGGAAGTTAGCGGTGAACCTTTAAAGTCAACTAAAAATGTTCAAAGTCATCTCCAGAAGTCCAGAGGCAGTTAAAGAGGTTAAGAGTAACTTGCGAACGTTAAAAATAAATTAAGAACGTCCGAAGTCCGCTAGGATTATCAACGGCTGAATGCAGAAACTAAAAATTAGCTTCCAATCAACCCAAAATCGGGTATTCAATCTGGAAGTTAGCGGTGAACCTTTAAAGTCAACTAAAAATGTTCAAAGTCATCTCCAGAAGTCCAGAGGTAGTTAAAGAGGTTAAGAGTAACTTGCGAACGTTAAAAATAAATTAAGAACGTCCGAAGTCAGCTAGGATTATCAAAGGCTAAATGCAGAAACTAAAAATTAGCTTCTAATCAACCCAAAATCGGGTATTCAACCTGGAAGTTAGCGGTGTACCTTTAAAGTCAACTAAAAATGTTCAAAGTCATCTCCAGAAGTCCAGAGGTAGTTAAAGAGGTTAAGAGTAACTTGCGAACGTTAAAAATAAATTAAGAACGTCCGAAGTCAGCTAGGATTATCAAAGGCTAAATGCAGAAACTAAAAATTAGCTTCCAATCAACCCAAAATCAGGTATTCAACCTGGAAGTTAGCGGTGTACCTTTAAAGTCAACTAAAAATTTTCAAAGTCATCTCCAGAAGTCCAGAGGCAGTTAAAGAGGTTAAGAGTAACTTGCGAACATTAAAAATAAATTAAGAACGTCCGAAGTCAGCTAGGATTATCAAAGGCTATATGCAGAAACTAAAAATTAGCTTCCAATCAACCCAAAATCGGGTATTCAACCTGGAAGTTAGCGGTGAACCTTTAAAGTCAACTAAAAATGTTCAAAGTCATCTCCAGAAGTCCAGAGGCAGTTAAAGAGGTTAAGAGTAACTTGCGAACGTTAAAAATAAATTAAGAACGTCCGAAGTCAGCTAGGATTATCAAAGGCTAAATGCAGAAACTAAAAATTAGCTTCCAATCAACTCAAAATCGGGTATTCAACCTGGAAGTTAGCGGTGTACCTTTAAAGTCAACTAAAAATGTTCAAAGTCATCTCGAGAAGTCCAGAGGTAGTTAAAGAGGTTAAGAGTAACTTGCGAACGTTAAAAATAAATTAAGAACGTCCGATGTCAGCTAGAATTATCAAAGGCTAAATGCAGAAACTAAAAATTAGCTTCTAAAGCTAAGATGTAGCAGCGAACCTTTAAAGTCACCTAAGAACGTAAAAAAAAAGAACACTCAGATGGATCTGTCAATGTTGGGAGTCAAGAAAGTCAACTTTGAACCCTGGTTGTCAACTGCAAACTGAAATAAATTTTTGAATTGACTATTTGTAACAAAAATTCCTTACAGCTGCATCTGATTTTCCCTATACAAACAACAAACCTAACTAAACCAATTTTGTTGTTTAAAATTCCTCATATTTATGCTTAAAAATTATTAAATATTAAATTTATGTTAAACTAATAGCAGTCAACATTGATATATCTATAAAAAATATTTATATTTAACATTAACATTATAAAATTTAACTAACAGTAATTTTTTTGTGTTACCAATCCTGTTCTCTAAAATAGATAACATCTGCTGCGTCCGATTCTTGATAAAAAAGGCATTTAAGTTTTTGGTGTCTTACTAAATTCTTTTTTTCATAATAACTTTTTCCGCAAACACACCCAAATTGACCTTTACCTCGTGGGCGTCTAAAGTATCCTAAAACTAAACTTGATTTAATCAAATTCGAATTTAAAAAAAAATAATAATAAGTTAGATGTATTTATGTACAAGAAAAAATGGTTAAATGCGGGTTAATGATAATCAAAACTACCCCTTTTTACAGTATATTTTATAAAAATTTACAGAGTTTAATGATTTTTAAGTAAATGTAATTTTAAATTTTTTTTATACACATAAGAAACATGACAATGTGGACAAAAAAACGATTTTTTATTGCCACATGAGTATTTACGATGAGCTGATAAGCCTGAACTGTTTTTGTACGCTTTTCCACATGTTTTACAATTATATTTTTTTATTTCTGCAACAAAAAACAGATTAGTAAACGTATTTTAGGATATTTTCACAAAATCAAACACACATTATAAGAAATAACATTTTGTTTAATTCTCCTACTAAAATTTCAAGTTTACCTGTATTCTTCAGGATCACTAAGTAAATCGCAACCAACTAAAGTTAGCTGTCTTCTCTGTACCGCAGCTGTAAACGCGCAAAGTCAACTGTGAACGCCCAAAGTCAACTGTGAACGCCCAGACTCAGCTATAAACGCTCAAAGTCAACTGTGAACGCTCAAAGTCAACTGTGAACGCCCAAAGTCAACTGTGAACTCCCAAAGACAACTGTAAACGCCCAAAGTCGACTGTGAACGCCAGACTCAGCTGTAAACGCTCAAAGTTAACTGTGAACACCCAGACTCAGCTGTAAACGCTCAAAGTCAACTGTGAACGCCCATACTCAGCTGTAAACGCTCAATGTTAACTGTAAACGCCCAGAATCAGCTGCGTGGAGTAAGAGTCAGCTTTAAACACCCTACACTCAAATGCGAACACTTAAAATCGGGTTTAATCGCAAAATCTCATTTAAAAACACTTACAGTCAGTTATGAACACTCAAAGTCAACCAAGAGCGTCTAAAGTCAACTATGATTGCTTAAACGCTAAGAATCAACTGCAGACGCACTAAGTTAGCTGAAAACGCTCAAAGTCAACTGTGAACGCCCAAAGTCAACTGTGAACGTCCAGACTCAGCTGTAAACGCTCAAAGTCAACTGTGAACGCCCAAAGTCAACTGTGAACGCCCAGACTCAGCTGTAAACGCTCAACGTCAATTGTGAATGCCCAGACTCAGCTGCGTGGAGTAAAAGTCAGCTTTAAACACCCTACACTCACATGCAAACGCTCAAAATCGGGTTTAATCGCAAACTCTCATTTAAAAACACTTACAGTCAGTTATGAACACTCAAAGTCAACCAACAGCGTCAAAAGTCAATTGTGATCGCTTAAACGCTAAGAATCAACTGCAAACGCACTAAGTTAGCTGAAAACGCTCAAAGTCAACTGTGAACGCCCAAAGTCAACTGTGAACGCCCAGACTCAGCTGTAAACGCTCAACGTCAACTGTGAACGCCCAAAGTCAACTGTGAACGCCCAGACTCAGCTGTAAACGCTCAACGTCAACTGTGAACGCCCAGATTCAACGGTAAACGCTAAAAGTCAAATGTGAACGCCCAGACTCAGCTGTAAACGCTCAATGTCAACTGTAAACGCCCAGACTCAGCTGCGTGGAGTAAAAGTCAGCTTTAAACACCCTACACTCAAATGCGAACACTTAAGATCGGGTTTAATCGCAAACTCTCATTTAAAAACAATTCCAGTCAGTTATGAACACTCAAAGTCAAACAAGAGCGTCTAAAGTCAAATATGATTGCTTAAACGCTGAGAATCAATTGCAGACGCACTAAGTTAGCTGAAAATGCTCAAAGTCAACTGTGAACGCCCAAAGTCAACTGTGAACGCCGACTCATCTGTAAACGCTCAAAGTCAACTGTGAACGCCCAAAGTCAACTGTGAACGCCCAGACTCAGCTGTAAACGCTCAAAGTTAACTGTGAACGCCCAGACTCAGCGGTAAACGCTAAAAGTCAAAATTGAACGCACAGACTCAGCTGTAAACGCTCAATGTCAACTGTAAATGCCCAGACTCAGCTGCGTGGAGTAAGAGTCAGCTTTAAACACCCTACACTCAAATGCGAACACTTAATATCGGCTTTAGTCGCAAACTCTCATTTAAAAACACTTACACTCAGTTATGAACACTCAAAGTCAATTAAGAGCGTCTAAAGTCAACTATGATTGCTTAAACGCTAAGAATCAATTGCAGACGCACTAAGTTAGCTGAAAATGCTCAAAGTCAACTGTAAACGTCCAAAGTCAACTGTGAACGCCCAGACTCAGCTGTAAACGCTCAAAGTCAACTGTGAACGCCCAGACTCAGCTGTAAACGCTCAAAGTTAACTGTGAACGGCCAGACTCAGCGGTAAACGCTAAAAGTCAAATGAGAAGGCCCAGACTCAGCTGTAAACGCTCAATGTCAACTGTAAACGCCCAGACTCAGCTGCGTGGAGTAAGAGTCAGCTTTAAACACCCTACACTCAAATGCGAACACTTAATATCGGGTTTAATCGCAAACTCTCATTTAAAACCACTTACAGTCAGTTATGAACACTCAAAGTCAACCAAGAGCGTCTAAAGTCAACTATGATTGCAAGTCAACGCTCGATTTTAGCTGTGAACGGTGAAAGCTATGGATTTAAAAAATGTTCAAAGAAAGTTAAGAATACTCAAAGTCACCAAAAAACGTCCAAAGTCAGCCAAGAATACTCAAAGTTAACTAAAAAACGTAAAAATCAGAGGCAAAACATGAGTCAAGGACTTTGAGTAAAAAAAGAACGTAATGCAAACAACAGTTTATAAATTTTATTTCTAACACACAAAACAACCTTCACTAAATCAATCTACATAACGAATTTCAACCAAATATACAATTTTTTTAACTCTAATCACTATTTGGAAATTGGTCTACATTGACGTTCAAGTTTTTTTTCTTTTTGGTTTTTTGTACGTAAATCTGTGCAGCTCCCGATGTCCATTCTTCGCGATGTTTAACCATAATATGCTTTCTTAAATTGCCACGCAATTTTGCTTTATACGGGCAATAAACACATACAAATTGTGGTTCTTTTTGGCATTCAAATTTTTCGTGTTTTCGTAATGATCGAGAGTGTTTGTAAGTTTTTCCACACGTTTCACATGTGAATAAACCTGAAAATAATTAAGTTTTATATGAAATTGAAGAATTTTATTTTGACTTAAATAGGTTGACAAAAATATGAGAAAAATGATTTATAAATTTTATTTTTTTTTATATATAAAATACATATCAAAATTTATATATACGAGGACTGTTTAAAAAGTATTGATCGCACTCGATGAATCTGAACGTATACTTATCGGACAGCTCGTAATCAATATAATTTTAGAATAAAAATCACAGAATTCCGTTAAAAAATCAGTTCTATTAGTATAGTTCGAAGTCTCCCCATAGTTGAGTAGAAAATTCTAGAAAATATCTAAATATAAATAATTTTTTTTTTCAATAAAACAGAAAGAGAAAGTCGTATCTCTATAAAAAATCTCCTTGACTTTAATCTAATAATTGTCTAACTTTTGTATTGAATTAAAAATCAGTTATTTCGAAAGTAAAATAAAGGAAATTCTTATTACTGAGTAACTTATTATTAGCACAATAAAAATAGCATAAAAAAAATTAATTATATACAGGTTAATAACTCACCATGCATTTCGATTAAAGTTTACAATAAAATCATTTAAAAAGCTTTCAAAGAAATATGAATAAAAAAATCTAGTTAAAATGATGCGTAGATATACAAAGCTGCTTCAATGCTATTTATTAATTTGAGGAGGACTCAGCTGTAAACGCTCAAAATCTACTGTGAACGCCCAGACTCAGCTGTAAACGCTTAAAGTCAACTGTGAACGCACATACTCAAAAGTAAACACTCAAAGTCAACTGTGAACGCCCAGACTCAGCTGTAAACGCTCAAAGTCAACTGTGAACGCCTAGACTCAGCTGTAAACGCTTAAAGTCAACTGTGAACGCCCAGACTCAGCTGTAAATGCACAAAGTCAACTGTGAACGCCCAGACTCAGCTGTAAACGCTTAAAGTCAACTGTGACCGCCCAGACTCAAAAGTAAAGGCTCAAAGTCAACTTTGAAAGCCCAGACTCAGCTGTAAACGCTTAAAGTCAACTGTGAACGCCCAGACTCAAAAGTAAAGGCTCAAAGTCAACTGTGAAAGCCTAGACTCAGCTGTAAACGGTCAAAGTCAACTGTGAAAGCCTAGACTCAGCTGTAAACGGTCAAAGTCAACTGTGAATGCCCAAACTCTGTTATAATCGTTTAAAGTCAACGCCCAGACTCAAAAGTAAAGGCTCAAAGTCAACTGTGAAAGCCCAGACTCGGCTGTAAACAGTCAAAGTCAACTGTAAACGCCCAGACTCAGCTGTAATCGCTCAAAGTCAACTGTGAACGCACAAACTCAAAGTCAACTGTGAACGACCAGACTCAAAAGTAAACACTCAAAGTCAACTGTGAACGCCCAGACTCAGCTGTAAACGCTCAAAGTCAACTGCGAACGCCCAGACTCAAAAGTAAAGGCTCAAAGTCAACTGTGAAAGCCCAGACTCAGCTGTAAACGGTCAATGTCAACTGTGAACGCCCAGACTCAGCTGTAAACGCTTAAAGTAAACTGTGAATGCACATACTCAAAAGTAAACACTCAAAGTCAACTGTGAACGCCCAGACTCAGCTGTAAACGCTTAAAGTCAACTGTGAACGCACAGACTCAAAAGTAAAGACTCAAAGGCAACTGTGAACGCCCACACTCAAAAGTAAACACTCAAAGTCAACTGTGAACGCCCAGACTCAGCTGTAAACGCTTAAAAACAACTGGAACGCACAGACTTAAAAGTAAAGGCTCAAAGTCAACTGTAAACGCCCATACTTAGCTGTAAACGCTTAAAGTCAACTGTGAACACGCAGACTCAAAAGTAAAGGCTCAAAGTCAACTGTGAAAGCCCAGACTCAGCTGTAAACGCTCAAAGTGAACTGTGAACGCCCAGACTCAGCTGTAAATGCTCAAAGTCAACTGTGAACGCCCAGACTCAGCTGTAAACGCTTAAAGTCAACTGTAAACGCCTAGACTCAAAAGTAAAGGCTGAAAGTCAACTGAGAAAGCCCAGACTCAGCTGTAAACGCTCAAAGTCAACTGTTAACGCCCAGACTCAGCTGTAAACGCTTAAAGTCAACTGTGAACGCCCAGACTTAAAAGTAAAGGCTCAAAGTTAACTGTGAAAGCCTAGACTCAGCTGTAAACGCTTAAAGTCAACTGTGAACACCCAGACTTAGAAGTAAAGGCTCAAAGTCAACTGTGAAAGTCTAGACTCAGCTGTAAACAGTCAAAGTCAACTGTGAACGCACAGACTCAGCTGTAATCGCTCAAAGTCAACGCCCAGACTCAAAAGTAAAGGCTCAAAGTCAATTGTGAAAGCCTAGACTCAACTGTAAACGGTCAAAGTCAACTGTGAATGCCCAGACTCAGCTGTAATCGCTCAAAGTCAACTGTGAACGCCCACACTCAAAAGTAAAGGCTCAAAGTCAACTGTGAAAGCCTAGACTCAGCTGTAAACGCGTAAAGTCAACTGTGAACGCCCAGACTCAGTTGTAAATGCTCAAAGTCAACTGTGAACGCCCAGACTCAGCTGTAAACGCTTAAAGTCAACTGTGAACGCCCAGACTCAGAAATAAACGCTCAAAGTCAACTGTGAAAGCCCAGACTCAGCTGTAAACGGTCAAAGTCAACTGTGAACGCCCAGTAAATTATTATTTGCACAATAAAAATGGCAAAAAAAAAATTAATTATATAACTCACCATGCATTTCGATTAAAATTCACAATAAAATCATTTAAAAAGCTTTTAAAGAAATATGAATAGAAAAAGCTGTTTAAAATGATGCGTAGATATACAAAGCTGCTTCAATGCTATTTATTAATTTGAGGAGGACTCAGCTGTAAACGCTCAAAGTCAACTGTGAACGCCCAGACTCAGCTGTAAACGCTTAAAGTCAACTGTGAACGCACATACTCAAAAGTAAACACTCAAAGTCAACTGTGAACGCCCAGACTCAGCTGTAAACGCTCAAAGTCAACTGTTAACGCCCAGACTCAGCTGTAAATGCTTAAAGTCAACTGTGAACGCCCAGACTTAAAAGTAAAGGCTCAAAGTGAACTGTGAAAGCCCAGACTCAGCTGTAATCGCTCAAAGTCAACGCCCAGATTCAAAAGTAAAGGCTCAAAGTCAATTGTGAAAGCCTAGACCCAACTGTAAACGGTCAAAGTCAACTGTGAATGCCCAGACTCAGCTATAATCGCTCAAAGTCAACTGTAAACGCCCACACTCAAAAGTAAAGGTTCAAAGTCAACTGTGAAAGCCTAGACTCAGCTGTAAACGCTCAAAGTCAACTGTGAACGCCCAGACTCAGCTGTAAACGCTTAAAGTCAACTGTGAACGCACAGACTCAAAAGTAAAGGCTCACAGTCAACTGTGAACGCCCAGACTCAAAAGTAAACACTCAAAGTCAACGGTGAACGCCCAGAGTCAGCTGTAAACGCTTAAAGTCAACTGTGAACGCCCAGACTCAGCTGTAAACGCTTAAAGTCAACTGTGAACGCCCAGACTCAGCTGTAAATGCTTAAAGTCTACTGTGAACGCCCAGACTCAGCTGTAAACGCTTAAAGTAAACTGTGAACGCCCAGACTCATAAGTAAAAAGGCTCAAAGTCAACTGTGAAAGCCCAGACTCAGCTGTAAACGGTCAAAGTCAACTGTGAACGCACAGACTCAGCTGTAATCGCTCAAAGTCAACTGTGAACGCCCAGTAAATTATTATTTGCACAATAAAAATATCAAAAAAAAATAATTATATAACTCACCATGTATTTCGATTAAAGTTCACGATAAAATCATTAAAAAAACTTTCAAAGAAATATGAATAGAAAAAGCTGTTTAAAATGATGCGTAGATGTACAAAGCTGCTTCGTGCTATTTATTGATTTGAGGAGGAACTTTGAATCGGTTAACACCACAAAAAGTCAACAAAATTCGTATGACGTAAAAAGAAAGTTATAAGCATCGCTAAAAAAACAATCTTCAAGACAAAATGCCTCACTTTTGATATAACACTCGTATATAATTAAAAAATCATAAAATGGGTAATAGTAAGATTTATTTAGCTTTTTTATGTCTAGTTAACATATGAGCTAATAAATTACATTTTTGATAGGATTTAAATGGACATAAATCACACTTTATTTCCGGTAATTTACCACAATATAGTTGTTGGTGTTTTTTTAAACTTCTTATAGATCTATAAGTTTTTCCACAGGTATCACATGAATATACAACTAAAATTAAAAAAATAAATTTTAGTTTCTACTAAATTTATATAACAAAAAAAGCATTGTGTGTGGTTTTATGAAACCACGTTAAAAGTAAAACTTTTTTTCACACTATGGATATTTAACTAAAAATTTTTCGAATAATATTCCATTAAGGGTATAAAAATCGCTTTATCAATCTTAATTTTATACTTGGAAAATTGGAATGGACCGAATATAAATAAAATTAAACACAAATAATATAGCTTGGAGCACACTACACTGTCAGCTGCTGCAAACTGTAGGCGTCGAAATCGAAATCAAAATCGAAATCAAAATCGAAATCGGAATCGAAATCGGAATCGAAATCAAAATTCAACTTTGCCTATTTCACTTTATATTTAAATAAAATTTGCATTTTGTTTCAAATACGAATTCGTGTTAATTTTATCCATGATTTCTGTTAGGTACCTACCTACCTTTTTTTATGGTCAAGCACAAGCACTGCAGGAAAAATTCTTTAAGGCGCTCTGGGAGCGGTGCGTGTGCGAAGAAAGCGATTCACGTTGGTCTTGAATCGTTGGAGGTTATATTCGATGGGAAATACGGCCTCAAAAAGGCCGTTCCACAGAGAGGATGTCCTTCAGAAGAAAGAGTTCTTAAACAATGATGATCGAGGAGTATTAAGTTGAACCACATAGGGATGGGCGGAAGTGGTTCGTCGTGTATTTTTGCTATGAATTGCTCTAGGTGGAATCAAGCGGGCAATGTCAGTAGAACACTTGCCATGGAAATATTTGTAAAAGAGGGTCAAATCACCAACCTGTCTTCGATGTTCTAAGCTGTCGAGGTTCTTGGTTAGCTCGTGGTCACCGATCAGACGAATGGCTCTCCTTTGGATGGAATCCAACAACCGAAGGGTATGCTTTGGTGCAGAACTCCAGACATGAGAGCAGTATTCCAGTGATGGTCGAATCTGGGCTTTGTAGAGTGTCAAAAGTTGTTGTGGTGTATACAGCTTTTTGGTACGGAAAAGTACACCGAGTTTCTCAGAAGCTGTCTTGGCGATTGTTACAACGTGATTATGCCAAGACATATTTCCTCCCAGATTGACACCCAGTAAGTTAATAGACGAAGCCAGTGGAATTGCATGTCCTGCCATGACTATATCTGGTTCTGCAATGTTAACCTTCTTAGAGAAAACTGCTGCCTGGGTTTTTTTAGCGTTAAATTCTACTTGGTTACTGTCACCCCAAGACAAAATTTCTTCCAGGTCTTTATTGAGTCGAGATACTTCATGCTGTCTGCGAAGATGTGCGTCAGCAGCCGATGTTCGAGAGTTCAAAGTAAACGATGAGATAAGTGTGCTGTCGTCAGCAAAGCTATAAATTGGATTTTCTGTCTTCGCTAGAAGGTCGTTAATGTATAGTAAGAAGAGGGTTGGGGATAATATGGACCCTTGAGGAACACCAGCATGGATGGTAAAGGTGTCCGAGAGAAACCCGTCAATCGCCACTTGCAGAGAACGGTCCTGACTGAAACTAGAAAGCCATGAACAGAATCGACCGGGCATACCGTAGGATCGCAGTTTACTTAGGAGCCCCTCGTGCCAGACACGTAATTATTTATAATAACCGCTGAGTAGGCGGTCGACCACGCGACATGCCGACATTCACTAACACAGACCAAAAAACGATGTAATAAAAGTTTCACTTTAAAAAAACCGTTTTAATCAAACTTTAAAAAAACTTTATTGAACTTAATTATAAATTGTAATTATATAATACGACAAGAAATTTTATTTTATTATTAAAAATACATAAATTTATCTAAATCTACTTGAAAAGTAGATCCGTTTTTGGTAAACGTCGTCAGACCTCGTTTTCCTAAAATATACAAAAAGTTATTACAATATATTAAAAATTTATATATTCCAAAAAAAAATCTAATAAAGTAATAACGTAAATAAACTGTGAAAGGCTTTCGCGGCCATTGTCTAATGTATCAATGGTTTTTGGGCTGTTATGCCGGCGTCGATTGTCTTGCTGACGTTTCGCCAACACGAGCGTTTGGCATCTTCAGAAGTTGCTTCCTGGTTGACAGTCTTCGAACTATTGGGCTCTGCGTGGACGGAGCCCGTATTTATACGTCGGGAAGGAAGTGGGCGGGGCCTCAGTTGCTTTCGATTCCAATCGGTTCTGGTCGGTGTTGTTCGTTAAGGGTAGAGTTTTTGCACCCTTAATTATGGGGACCCATGTTTTGTTAATCTTGACTGCTTCCTCTTTTTTATTAAAGTTGTTCGGGTGCTTCTCTATCTCTATGGCTTCTCTATAGAGTCTGGAATGCTATGCTGATGTAGTAGCAAGGACTTGGGTCTCCTCAAACTTAATCCGATGGTTCATAGTGAGGGTATGTTCCGCTACGGCGGATTTGTCCGTCTGCCCCAGACGACAGTTAGCCTTATGCTCTTTAATCCTGGTGTTATTCGTTAAGGGTAACAACACCGACTAGAACCGATTGGAATCGAAAGCAACTGAGGCCCCGCCCACTTCCTTCCCGACGTATAAATACGGGCTCCGTCCACGTAGAGCTTCAGAACGTAATTAAAACTGCTTCTAAACTTGCTATCCCCATTTCAACAAAAAATTCCGAATCTTCCAGACTTCCCCAACACATCTTGTCTATGATCAGACAAAAAAGACTCCTCTATAGACGCTTCATCCAAACTCATGATCCTGCTATCAAAACCGAATGGAACCGTCTCAATGCTCGAGTGAGGCTGTCGATCAACTCGCACAAAGCTTCGCTTTGGAGACAGGTCACAGCAACGCTGGATTATCGAGACGGAGCCAGATTCTGGAAGAAATTTAAAATTCTAACTGGCCAAACATACAAAACACACTCCCATCTTGAGGTAAACGGCCAATTTATCGAATCCCCTGAAGAAAAAGCATCAATCTTCAAAAACCACTTACAGCAAGTTTACTCCCCCCCTCAAAATCCAAACTTCGATCAACAATTCTTCCTAGAGACGGAGCACATCACTCGTTGCCTCCTTCACCAATAAACCCCCCCTCCTGATAATATTCCATTTCTTACCCCATTTACTGAGGAAGACATTCTCTCTGCTTCCCACCAAGGCAAAAACTCTGCCCCTGGTCCAGACTCTATTTCTAGGCGTACCTTAAAACAACTTCCCCCTTCAATTATGCCTTCTCTTACTCTTCTCTTCAACTCTTGTCTCGGCAAATCCTACTTCCCCACCATCATGAAGACCTCAAACACCATCTTGATTCCTAAACCTGACAAAAATCACACAAACCCTCACAACTATAGACCAATCTCTCTGCTCAACGTCATAGGCAAACTCTTTGAACTTCTACTCCTAAATAGAATCAGGGACTTTCTAGAAACCAACTCTATTATCCCCCCTTTTCAACATGGATTCAGACCAAACCACTGTACCCAAAACCCGATTCTAGAACTACAATCTTTCTCCACTTCAGCTCTAAATCAGAGAAAAGTTGTCTCTGCTATATTTATGGATGTCCAAAAGGCCTTCGACAAGGTTTGGCACGCTGGCCTTATTAGAAAGCTAATTGACATCCAATTCCCCATCCAGGCCATCAAACTCATCCTCTCATATCTTTCCAACAGAATTATTCATGTCAAGGTTGGAAACGCAATCTCCGAGCCATTCTCCCCCCTTTCAGGAGTTCCACAAGGATCAATCCTGGCCCCTACTCTATATACCATCTATGCTAGCGATATCCACTGGAATGGAGGACTTCGAAGAATATCCAGAGTACCGAAAAAGAAGATCCACCTCCCCAACCTAAGACTCCTCCAATCCGCTGTTGACATGGACCTCCCTGAAGACCTACAAAATCTACAGGATGAAACCCCCCTTGCCTACAGATAGATGGTGCCTCCAATCCCACTTAGGACATGATAATTGAAAAAAATAGAAAAAAAATACAAAAAAATACAAAAAACACAAAAATACTAAAAAAATACAAAAAAACAAAATGGAAAAAAAGAAATGGGCCCTTGGCGAAGGTTTCTGTGGTTTCCTTCGTCCTTGCCAAATGGAAGGGCTCCACGACGGAGGAGACACGCCACAGCGTCAATCTCCCAACCCCACATTGCACCACGTGGGTTACACTGCTACAAACACCTACACTGACACCAAAGGAAAATCTCCTTTTAGGCACGTTTATTCAACAAGGAAGAAAGAAAAGGAAGTAAGAAGACCAACTCCGGGATCAAAGAAGGATTTGTGAGAGCAGGGCCGAGGACAGACAGATGCTAACTCCTTCCCAACATTCCATCCATCCCCTGAAAAGGACGCAAGTCCTACAACAGGGTCCTCATACACACCAAACTCCTAAAAATCTCCATATTTCTCCCTATGAACTTACTCTCGAACTCGAACTCGAACGCAGAGCTCAGTAGTTCGCAGACTGTCAACCAGGAAGCAACTTCTGAAGATGCCAACCGCTCGTGTTGGCGAAACGTCAAGTCAGCAAGACAATCGACGCCGGCCTAACAGCCCAAAAACCATTGATACATAATAACGTAAAGTTTGCTTGTTAAAAAAATAATAAGTAAAAAAAATCAGCATTAACATTTATTCACATACAAACTATAATATAAACAAACAACAATAATTCAAACAATTTATAACACATCTTTATTTAATATCAGACTGAAAATATATTAAACTTCCTGTTATTAACATTTAAAAAATATATTTTATTAATAAATCTACGTACTTTTAATATAACTTAACTTATTATAAGTTTTTTATATAATAATCTACGAGATCTTTCCCAAAGTAAACCGTTACTGATAGCGCCATCTGTTATTGGGGCTAACGATGCTTTGTCAAAATTTCATAATAATCGCACCTCTTCACTTGGAGTTATCGCTGTCAAAGTGAAAGTACCTTTTTAACATTGGTCGAGAAATGAGCATCGAACAAAGAGCCAATATTAAGTTCTGTTTTAAACTTGGTGAAACATTTACCAATTTGTGGTGATGGTTGATTATCTCGTAGAGTCTACGAGTTGTTTACACGGTTCAAAGAGGGCTCTAAGTCGCTGGAAGACGAAGAACAAGTTGGTTATCCAAAATTTATGATTATGGCGAAACTGTTAAGAAATTTTATTAAAAATTATCCAAAAAGTTAATTTTTATGATTTACTTTGCGACAGACCTCGTATATCTATTACCAGAGTTATTGCTATTATTCTGTATTTATATACACCCAAGATTTTTAGAGTAAGTATAGTTAAAAAAAATTTTAAAAATCTCTTATTTTTGCTAAAAAAAATATATATGCCTTACAAAAAAGGGATACTCCAAAAATCTTAGGGGGGCTTAAACTTAAATAATAATTGCAAATATTAAATAGGTATATAAATAAACTTTTTATAGACTCCAATTTTGTTGTCTGTATAAGGCACGGTATATTATAAAGTTTTAAAAACAAAAAGAAGGTTTAAAAGAACGACTAGGAGATAAAAAAAATTAGAAAAACTTGAATTGTATGAACTAACTTCATACAGTATTTCTATGTATATATAACATAAAGACAAAAAAATAATTTAAAAAAATTTCTAGTTAAAATAAATTAAGATAAACAATCACTGTAAAAAGTAAAAATAAAAATATCGTAATTCGAATAAATGGTGGGAGCGCGCCGCCTCGATAACGTTATGAACAGAAACTAACAGAAAAGAATATCAGCAGCATATACCAAGTGCGTCAGAGAAACTGCATACAACTTCAGACCGATGTATCTGTCAAACTTCTAATAACAGAGCGCTCAAATTTATTTCAGTGACAGTTCATTATATTGTTTACAAGCGAGCAAAAGCATGTAACGTTGGTTTTCGAGCATTCCATCCGGACTATACAGGGTAGGATTCAAAAGTAATGAGCCTCATTTTATTCTGAAGCGAGCGTACTTCGCCGCGCGCTCCGCTTGCCAGTGACGGTGGTGGGGACTGTTAGCAACACAACGCAGCTTAGTTCAGTTGCCTCCGAGCTGTCGGAGCGGTAGGATCGGTCTGGAAGTGAACCCCTGTTCGGTGGTCCGTGACACGGCAGAATGAAGAGTTCGTTAGAGCAACGCTACGCGATAAAGTTTTGCTTTCGGTTGGGCAAGTCTGCTTCCGAAACGTTCGCAATGCTTCAACAGGCGTTTGGGACTGAGTGCCTATCCTATTCTCAAGCGAAAAAGTGGCACAAGGCCTTTCGGGAGGGCCGGGAAGAGGTGCCCGACGAACCCCGGTCTGGACGCCCGTCGACGGCCCGAACTGACGTTAATGTGTAACGAGTGCGTGATTTTTTGGACACGGACCGGCGTTTGAGTCTCTATCAAGTATCAGTGGCTTTGGACTTATCGGAGGCAACGGTGCAACGCATTGTTACCGAGGACTTGAAAATGCGGAAGGTCTGTGCCAAGTTCGTTCCGAGAGTTTTGACTCAAGAACAAAAAAACAATCGAGTCCTCCGAAGTCAAGAACTGCTGCAAATGTGCAAAGACGATCCTGGCTTTCTCGAAAAAGTGATAACCGGCGACGAAACATGGACTTTTCAGTACGACCCAGAGACCAAACGACAAAGCTCCGAGTGGCACACCTCAAGCTCACCACGTCCCAAGAAAGCGCGGATGAGCAAATCGAAGGTGAACACCATGCTCATCGCCTTCTTCGGAGTGAAGGGGATCGTCCATTTCGAGTTTGTCCCGCCCGGACAGACCGTGAATTCTGCTTACTACCTGGAAGTCCTGAAAAGGCTGAAAAGAAGCGTCACTCGCAAGCGACCGGACATCAAGGACAGCTGGAAGCTTCACCACGATAACGCGCCCTGTCATACCGCCATCATCGTGAGCAACTACCTGACCCGGGTGAACGTTTCGGTGGTCCCCCAGCCTCCCTACAGCCCGGACGTGTCACCTCCTGACTTTTTCTTGTTTCCGCGCTTAAAATCTGCGCTGAAAGGAAAACACTTCGACTCGATCGAGGATATCCAAGCTTATGTCAAGGCAGCCCTTAACGCCATCCCGGAACAGGCCTACGCGGACGTCACAGAGAGTTGGAAATCCCGCCTACAGAAGTGTATTGATGCAGAAGGGGCTTATTTTAAAGACTATTAGTTATTGGTACCGACTTGATTAATAAATTTGTCTTTCTGAACAAAGGCTCATTACTTTTGAATCCTACCCTGTATATATTTTTATATTATCTATTGTTATCGGGCCGATACGAGAGGGAATTGCCAGTTGGTAGGAGAGAATTTGTCTCTCCGAGAGTTTTTTGATTTAAATTCGTTCATTTTATCGGTGAATTATTTCCGACTACCTTCGCCCATCTGTTCTGAATTTAATGCCAAATCAGAGAAAGGCCCTACTGAGAATTACAGATATTCATATCTGAAAAATATTGCTGAGAGTCGACGGCCATTTTGAAAGCCGACCACCCATTCCCGGGATTTTTGCAGAGAAAGTTCTCTTAAGGAAGACCGCTTCCACCCACTTGGGCAGTACGGTTCCGTCTCTACCGAAAACACCGACAGGAAGATCACTTCCATCCTCTTGGGCTGATTTCATCACTATCAAAAACTCCGACAGGAAGACCACCAAAAAAAAGATAAGAGATTAAATTAATTTATTGAATTAAAATTTTTTGGCTTAATACTTAAATCTTGAAATAAATTAACTTAAAACTGATTTTTGGAATGTTATTTGTGTGTCTGTGCTTGGCGCCCTTTAATACTTGTTTAGGGGGAATTAAGCAAAAACACAGAAGGAAGCCACGACCCTCAGGAGCTAGCTTAGGGAAATTTTATGGTTACAAGCATTTTTGGTTTGGTCTTACAGAAGTTATTGGTGATGGAGTTCAAGCGTGATAGTGTGATTGCTTTATATTTAGGTGGGAAATCTCAAAAAACTATTGTTGAAGCCCTGACTCAGCACAATCGCACTCAGCAAGAATGGATAAAAAATAATCTTCCTCACTTCATTTCCACCGCACAATGGCCGCAACAATCACCGGATGCTAATCCGCTAGACTACTTCGCTAGGGGCATTTTGAAAAGTAACGTTGGCACTAAAAAATACCAAATTTTGGAACATATCTAGAAAGCGCTTCGCCGGAAATGGGCCAAAATACCTCAGAGCCACTTTCGTGCGGCGTGCAGGCCAGAATTGATCGAAATCCACGCCGTAGTGGCCGACAAATGGCTCGTGGGCTAAAAATATCGGAAAGTTCGATGCGACACATATTGAAAAATGAGCTCAAACTAAAGCCAATGAAAACCAAAAAGCGCAAGATCTTACCGATACACAAAAAAAATTTAGGTTCGTTCGAAAGAGCCAAAGAGTGGCAAGTTGCCGAATTTGGTTTTCTGTGATGAGAAACCTATTGTTGTTCAGCAAGTTATAAACCAGCTAGATCAGCTAAAAATTTGGACCTTTGGTTGGCCACAAGAACTCAAAAGCTGACCATGGTGATAGTGTGGGCCGCCATCACGACCGATGGTCGTTCTACACTCGTTTTCATCGACCGAGGAGTCAAAATAAATGCCGAATATTATCGGGAAAAGATTCTGGACTGAGCACTAAAGCCTTCGGCACGCAAACATTTTGGCCGCAGACCATGCACATTCCAACAGGACTCAGCACAATCGCACTCAGCAAGAATGGATAAAAAATAATCTTCCTCACTTCATTTCCACCGCACAATGGCCGCAACAATCACCGGATGCTAATCCGCTAGACTACTTCGCTAGGGGCATTTTGAAAAGTAACGTTGGCACTAAAAAATACCAAATTTTGGAACATATCTAGAAAGCGCTTTGCCGGAAATGGGCCAAAACACCTCAGACCCACTTTCGTGCGGCGTGCAGGCCAGAATTGATCGAAATACACGCCGTAGTGGCCGACAAATGGCTCGTGGGCTAAAAATATCGAAAATTTCGATGCGACACATATTGAAAAATGAGCTCAAACTAAAGCCATTGAAGCCAAAAAACGCAAGATCTTACATGCCCAAAAAAAATTAAGGTTTGTTCGAAAGAGCCAAAGAGTTGCTTCGCTTACACGAAAGTGGCAAGTTGCCGAATTTGGTTTTCTGTGATGAGAAACCATTTTCTTGTCCAGCAAGTTATAAACAAACAAAATGATTGGGTTTACTTGCCAGCTAGGTCAGCTACGGTTGGCCACAAGAACTCAAAAGCCGGCCATGGTGATAGTGTGGGCCGCCATCACAGCCGATGGTCGCTCTACGCTCGTTTTCATCGACCGAGGACTGAATATTATCGGGAAAAGATTCTGGACGGAGCACTAAAGCCTTGGGCACGCAAATATTTCAGCCGCAGACCATGGACATTCCAACAGGACTAAGCACCATCGCACTCAGCACGCGTCAATCAAGAATAATTTCCACCGTACAATGGCCGCCAAAATCACCGGATGCTAATCCGCTAGACTACTTCGCTAGGGGCATTTTGGAAAGTAACGTTGGCACTAAAAAATACCAAATTTTGGAACATATCGCAGAGCCACTTTCGTGCGGCGTGCGATGTCTTCGTTGGTCGTCTGAAGGCCATAGTTCACGCCAAAGGTAGCATTTTCGAACAAATTGAAATTGATTCTTAAATTTGACTTGCTTTGTGACAATTTTAATAAAATTTAAAAAAAAAATGAACAAATTACAGCGTTTTACTTCTATGTAGTTTCTCTAACGCACGGTGTATATAGTCTGTATCGATATAGAAAAGGCATTCGACAGCATTCTACGAAAAATATTATGGGACAGTTTGGAAAGAAGAGGAATACCTAGAAAATTGCAAAACGGAGTAAAAAGTTTCTACAACCAAACAAGATATTACGTAAAAACAGGAAACCTACAATTAGCGGAATTTATAACCACAGACGGATTGTTGAATAAAGCAAAAAACATATTTTCGTACCACTATTATCAAATTGACTTAAATTTAAAAAATAGTACTCTAAAATTTATTTTTTTATGCACAAAACTTCGGTAATTTCAAATTTTCTGTCATAACTTAATTCATTTTAACAGCAAAAAGTAAAAAAAAATGTATAAATAACATATATATAATTTTATCGTAATTCGAATAAATGGTGGATGCGCGCCGCGTCGATGATGCGGGTGAATTTCGCTAATCGAGCGTTTCTCCCGGCAAAGTGGAAATTTTCTTCACGCGCCTTTTAACCGATCACCGTCGCATTCCCACCAAAATTTTAAATATTTTTTAAAAATATTTCTGATAAAAAACTAATTATTTTTAATTGGTATTTTATCCAGTAAAAACCAACTTATTTCGAGGATATACAAAAAAAATCTTATTTTTAACCCAATTATTGTTGGGAGAGATTTTTATATGATAAATCTTAGAAACATAACCTTTTAACAATCAAAAAACGACCTAAGAATATGAAACATAACACAAAGACATCTTTTAGTAACACTATTATCAGTTTTATTTATATTTAAACGATAATACTTTAATAGTAGTTTACGTAACAAGTCCCGAAAGTGGTCTTTTACTGGACGAGCGGGCAATTGCAGGGCGAGCCGCAGGCGAGTCCATAAAAGCACTTTTGGGACGTATTACGTACAATATTTTTTTAAACTGGTCAGAATTTAGTAATTTCCAGTTTATTTTTAGGTCAAAAAATCTCCGGTAAAAGCTTTTACCGTACTCATTTTTATTTTCTGGCCTTGTCCGAAAAAATGAGACTTTCTGGCCTAAAAATAAACCGGAAAGTACTAATTTCTGGCCGGTTTAAACAAAAAATTATTTTTCTTTCTCAAAAATTCCAACAAATACAAAAAACTATAAATATACGAACATTAAGGCAATGAAATTAGTTAGTTTATTATTTATTTATCAACTACTGCTACATATCCATTTTATGTACCATCCGACAATGACTTAACATTCTATCGTTCATTTTTGCTTTATATAAACAACCATGAACAGGACAAGATATTTTTTTCGGTTGATTACACTCGTGAATTATATGCCTTTTTAATGTAGAATATAATTTATAATGCCTATAACACTTAAGGCACTCATAATCGTTTTCTGTCCATTTTTTATATCCTGTTATAGGTGGTGGTTTTTTCCCACAATAATATGTTATATGTCGCCTTAAAGAACCTATTGCTTGAAATGATTTATTACATGTTGGGCAAGCATAACACATATTTGATAAAAAACCTAAAAAAAAATTATGTTAGAATAAAATAAATAATCACAATTTATAAAAATAACTTTTTATAATTTACTAGCAGCTTTGCACGGGGATTAAAGAAAAATAACAAAAGCCATTAAATTTATTGGGTCAACGCTTCCCTGTAAACAATATTAAATGTTGTTTTATTTTCTGGCAGCAAAATAAATTGATTTTCAGGTGCTCCGACCCGCCTTAGGCGGTTGGCCATGAGGAAAACCGATCCCTACTAATTGGAAGGTTTGACCTTGAGACTTATTATTAGTAAAAGCGAAAGATGTTTTGATAGGAAATTGAAGCGGTTTAAAAGGATTTGGTAGATCAGTTTGGATCATCGGTATCCTCAGTGTATGAGCTAGTTGACCAGCTGATGGTTCAGTTATAATGGTTGCTACAACTTAATTGTCCTTTAATTCCTTTATAAGTAGCCTCGTCCCATTGCACATGCTAAATTTGTGATATCTGTCGTGATTATAAAATAAGTTATTTTGATAAGGATTAATACCAAGATAAAAACTTAAAAAAAAAAATTAAAAAATAGTTATTGTGACGTAATTATAACAGTTAGACATATGCGGTCGCGGCATTTTTTGTAGATATTTATATATTCTTTAAAATCGTAGTACATTATTTTATTCTATAATCACTAGTATTCTCAGCGCACGCGATGTAAGGATTTTAAGGTCATTTTTTGTTACATTAATGGCATTTTAGTAAGGATCCCTATTTTTTTTTAAATAAAACATAGCCTATGTCACTCGGGAATAGTGTAGCTTGCCAACGGTGAAAGAATTTTTAAAATCGGTCCAGTAGTTTCGGAGCCTATTAATTTCAAACAAACAAACAAAAAATTAAACCTTTCCTCTTTATAATATTACAGTATAGATTAATTTATAGGTCATATTACTTATTATATATAAAAAAAACTTCTCTCTACCGTGATCGATCCCATTACGAAGACCCAACAGAACTGTCACTTTTAGACGCTTATCCAATTCAGCTACCATCAACTTCTATGAAAACTTTTAAAATGATAATATCTATAGAGAACTTAAATCACTATAGACATTTTGTCACGGGTTAAATTTCCGCAAATGATAAATATTTAATTGTAAACATAAGCGTCTTCCTACCTTGAAATTTCCATTATTAAAGATTTATTTGGGTCGGGAACCGGTTGATCTGGTTCGGCATAGATAATCGCCAGCTATTATTTATTATGCTAGCCATAAATTATCCCTGATATCGCTGGAATTATTTTTAGAAGTATATTTATTAAAATTACGTTTATGAATCCTTGAGGTACTATTTCTCTTCTTTTGTCGATAATTTGACGTTTAGTGTTCTACAGTCAGTGTTCAGTTATATTTCTATCTTGCTTAATAAAATCGAAAATCAACGAGGGATTAGATAACGTTGAGATTTTTATCGATATCTTGATAAATAATAAGATTAGTCGTATCTAACGACTACTGTTTGTTCGTGAATTGGTAGCTGGAGATCCTACGGTTATTGTCCCTATAGTAGTAGAGTCCACCTCTTATTTCGACGTGTGTCAAAATCTCGTGCATGTGATATGAAAGAACCAGGTCTTTCTCTTACCAGCCTTTGTCGTAAGAACGTGGCATTGAGAAGATTTTCGGGGTTTAAGTTGTAATCTCGATTCATCGGAGACAATTCATTTTGGATTTACGAAATTAAACCTCAGTTTTCCTAACGAACAAGTATTGGAGTGAGATTTTCAGTAGTTTTGTTGGATTCGTAAGGAAAATCGCTTTAGCGGCTTTTAGGAAATCTTCTGTGGTGAGTACACGTTATTTATTCATGTGGTTGTTCGATTCTTATGGTTCTTCGTTCCCTATGAGTGTAGGTATTCCATAGAGCAGACAGTAGGTAGATTTGGTGATTTAAAACCGTTCAGACGGTGAACTGTGGTAGAATTCCCGATTGGTGCAATTAGCAACGAGAATATTGTTCCACCCGTTTACCAGCCAGGGGTGTCACGAGTTTTAAGAAATAAAACAACCCTATCTTAATAGGTGAGTTACTATGTTATATTTTTTTGTTATATATAAGATTAATAACGCCATATAGACGCAATTTTAGTTTTAATATCTTGATTTTACATGTGTATTTCTTTGTGTATCGTATGTAGGTTTATTTATGTGAAACTAGACTCCTTTTGCTTATTCTTTCACTATTATAAATTAATTTTATGTTAAATTTTGATTTAATTTATTGTTATAATTTTGTCGTGACTAGCAAGTCAAATTTAAGTTTGTTGAGTACATTTAAATCATTAGTTTTGATCATTAATTGTAAATTCAGAGAAGTCAACTTCTAAATGTTGTATTATTCATTTAAATTCATTTTTATTCTTTCATTGTAGTACAAATTTAAGTTAATGTGTTCAATTGTATTAAAGTTATTAAATCAAAGTAATTCAAGGAGTAATTAAAATCTGTTTAAGCTATTGTTAATACCGAATTACGATTTTAGGGTCCTAGATACAGGTTTAAATCCTAGTTACGGGTTTAAGTCCTAGTTATAGGCTGAAATCCTAGATACAGCGCTAGATACAGGCTTTAATTTTGGGTGCAGACCTGATACTTAGTTCGAGCTTAAGTTATTGTGGTTGGTGCAAGCCTATTGGTTTTGGAACAGGCTTGGTTTTTGGAACCGACCTAAGTATTAGAGACGCCGAGGATTAACAGATAAGCCTAATTAGATTTAAGTCGCAACTATAGTAGTTAAGAAAAAAATCTATTTTTCTTGTCTTTTTTTTGTATTGAGTGTGATCACACATATTGGTAAATTTATCTTTTAATATTATTCATATATTCTTTATTTATATAAATATCAATAGCGTTGTCAAGCACGAGGCTTGACAGTTGTGTAAATTCTTAATTTTTATTAAAGAAGGGTCTAGTTGATATTTTGTTTTATTTAGCTCACTTTATCGTTATTTTTTTTATTGTGCAATTCAATTAGTACTGTTTAATATTTTGAATTTATTTAATTATCTCCAGTGGGTGAAGTAGTGCCTGGAACATCAGGGGTTTCCGATTTTAATCGTACAAATCGGTGGCGCACTCACTTTATTTTGGTACTTACCCTCTACGGCTGAGCTGGGCACAATTTGCCAGTAGAGAAACCACTACCGATCTCAGCTGGAGTTGGATTTAAATTGGAATAAATTGATTAAACTTTTTATTAATTTTTCAAAATTTGATTTTGTTTTTAATTTCATTAAAATACGTGGCAATTTAACTAAAAATTTTTGAATAATATTCCATTAAGGGAATAAAAATCGCTTTATCAATCTTAATTTTATACTTGGAAAATTGGAATGGACCAAATATAAATAAAGAAATAATTAATTTAATATTCATACAAAATAAGTTAAATAATAAATTCAACTACTCAAAATTGAAATAAATCCATAAACAACAACATGCACCAGCAAAAAGTTCTAACAATTAAACACTGACAAAAATTAAAAACAAATAATATAGCGTGGAGCACTGGCACAAATGAGTAATATGTAGTCTATACACTACACTCACTTTATACCTACTCGGCGGCCGACCGTCACGCGACATGCGCTACACAGACCAAAAAGTTTGAGACGATGTAATAAAAGTTTCACTTTAAAAAACTTTCTAAAAAGGTAAAAGTTTGGTGTAATAAACTTAATTTAAAAATTCATTTTTATTGTTACAAAAATATAATAATAAATTTATTTAGTACGCATAAATCTTCCTTCTAATCGTTGTTTATGTTCGTGAAGATAATGATATTTAAGAGAGTTGACGTGTCTGAATAATTTATCGCAAATTTGGCAACTAAATTGAGGTTTCTGATTACAACTGTAGTTTTTATGATAATTTAACGCACTTTTCGTACTGTAACTTTTGTTGCACGTTTCACAGGAGAAGAGTTTTGTCACTAAAATAACGATAAAAAAATTTATGTTATAAAAAAAATATTTCAAAACATGCTGTTTATCAATTTTCTTGCTACAAATTGGCAATTAAACAAAAATTAAAAAACAAATTAATTGATTAAAAATATAATTAAATATAAAATTAACAATATACTTTTATTGTAAAAGCAATAAAGGTTACCACCATTTGTGTGATAAACGCTTATAATTTAACATAAATAATATCTTTTATAAAGGAATTTAATTATAAAATTTACAAATTTATAAAAGTTTTTGAAGTACTTATTAACTTTATATACAAATCAAAAAAAAATTAAGTTTTCTATATATTTTAGACTTTCCTGAGTAGATTTTACATTTTTTGTAAAAATAATTAGAATTAAATAATAAAATTTTATAATGATAATCATTTTTAGTATTAAATACTGCGTTTAAGCTTTTTAAGTGTTCTATAAGTACGTATAGCTAATTTTTTTTTAAATAGAAATCCGAAAGCATCATAAATATTTCTAAATGTCTATTTAACGAGAAGCTCATTTAAAAAATATAAAAAAATGGGAATTTTATGAAATATTCTGTAAAAGTTATGACATGGGGCAAAAAAAATCTATAAAAACCTCCACCATGTCACGCCTGGAGAAATTTAAGAATGTGCCGTAGTGTTATAGCATGAGGGGTAGCTTACTGAAGACACTTCCCACCCAAGTCGTGCTGAAGACCGAAAACTAAACAAGGGGAAGATAACCACGACCTGGGTGGGAAGTGTCTTCAGTAAGCTACCCTTCATCCTATAACACTAGGGCTCATTCTCAAATATCTCCAGGCGTGACATGGCACCGGGCACCATGTCACTCCTGGGGGGATGAGGAGATTGTGCCATAATGTTTTGGGGTGAGGGGTAGATTACTGAGGTACTTCCCACTCAGGTCTTGGTCATCTTCCTATTGGTAAGTTTTCGGCTTTCAGCAAGATACCTAACCAGGGGGTAGATAACCACGACTTGGGTGGATAGTGTCTTCAGTAAGCTTCCCTTCATCCTATAACACTAGGGCACATTCTCAAATCCCTCCAGGCGTGACATGGTGGAGGCACTGGGCACCATGTCACTCCTGGGGGGGATAAGGAGATTGTGTCATAATGTTTTGGGATGAGGGATAGATTACTGAGGCACTTCCCACTCAGGTCGTGGTCATCTTCCTCTTGGTTAGTTTTCGGCCCTCAGCAAGATACTTAACCAGGGGGTAGATAAACACGACCTGGGTGGAAAGTGTCTTCAGTAAGCTACCACTCATCCTATAACACTAGGGCTCATTCTCAAATCCCTCCAGGCGTGACATGGTAGAGGCACCGGGCACCATGTCACTCCTGGGGGGGATGAGGAGATTGTGCCATAATGTTTTGGGGTGAGGGGTAGATTACTGAGGCACTTCCACTCAGGTCTTGGTTAGTTTTCGGCCCTCAGCAAGATACCTAACCAGGGAGTATATAACCACGACCTGGGTGGAAAGTGTCTTCAGTAAGCTAGCCCTCATCCTATAACACTAGGGCACATTCTCAAATCCCTCCAGGCGTGACATGGTAGAGGCACTGGGCACCATGTCACTCCTGGGGGGAGATGAGGAGATTGTACCATAATGTTTTGGGGTGACGTGTAGCTTACTGAGGCACTTCCCACCCAGGTCGTGGTCATCTTCTTCTTGGTTAGTTTTCGGCCCTCAGCAAGATACCTAACCAGGGAATAGATAACCACGACCTGGGTGGAAAGTGTCTTCAGTAAGCTACCCTTCATCCTATAACACTAGGGCACATTCTCAAATCACTCCAGGCGTGACTTGGTAGAGGCACTGGCCACCATATTACTCCTGGGGGGATGAGGAGATTGTGCCATAATGTTTTGGGATTAGGTGTAGCTTACTGAGGCACTTCCCACCCAGGTCGTGGTCATCTTCTTCTTGGTTAGTTTTCGGCCCTCAGCAAGATACCTAACCAGGGAGTAGATAACCACGACCTGGGTGGAAAGTGTCTTCAGTAAGCTACCCTTCATCCTATAACACTAGGGCACATTCTCAAATCACTCCAGGCGTGACTTGGTAGAGGCACTGGCCACCATATTACTCCTGGGGGGAATGAGGAGATTGTGCCATAATGTTTTGGGGTAAGGTGTAGCTTACCGAGGCACTTCCCACTCAGGTCGTGGCCATCTTCCTCTTGGTTAGTTTTCAGCCGTCAGCAAAATACCTAAACCAGGGGGTAGATAAACACGATTTGGGTGGAAAGTGTCTTCAGTAAGCTACCCTTCATCCTATAACACTATGGCTCATTCTCAAATCCCTCCAGGCGTGACATGGTAGAGGCACCGGGCACAATGTCACTTCTGGGGGGGATGAGGAGATTGTGCCATAATGTTTTGGGGTGAGGGGTAGATTACTGAGGCACTTCCCACTCAGGTCGTGGTCATCTTCCTCTTGGTTAATTTTCAGCCTTCAGCAAAATACCCAACCAGGGGGGTAGATAAACACGACTTGGGTGGAAAGTGTCTTCAGTAAGCTACCCTTCATCCTATAACACTAGGGCTGTTGTTTTTTAGATTGTAGGAAATTTAATCTAGATCCTGAATCCGTTTATAAATCCAAAATATTATGAGTAGTATACAGAATTTCTTATTTAGAAAAATACCAATTAGGTACAGTAAATCACCACATGACGTCATCTGGTGTAATATCTTATTTTATACAATCTATCGAGCATAAATTTATTGATTAAAAAAAAATCATTTTATTATCCTTATAATGTGTTTGTTTATGTACACAAGCCATATGTTCTCGTAAACGTTGTTTTCTTTTAAAACTTTTAGGACAAAATTGACAACTAAAAGCCAATGCTTTACCACAGTCTTGTCGAAGATGTGAATTTATAGTCAGCATATTTTTGTAAAATTTACCACATTGTGGACATTGTATGGGTGGTTCTGTTGGTACTACTAAAACAAATATAATTAAAAATATTTTTAAATAATATAATCTACATTTATAGAAACCGATTAGTAATCCCCAAAAGAAAGATTAAGTAGTTAATAAAAAAAAAAAAAATAAAGATATAAATATTTATTTAAACAGAATTATGGAATGTAGTTATGTGTCTGTTCATACTAAATTTTCTAGAAAATTCTTTACCACAAAAATTACATGTAAATAAATTTTTACTTGTGCATTCATATCGTATGTGTCTTCGTAAATATTTTTGGTTTTTATATGTCCTCATACAACGGTAGCAATAATAACCTCCTAAAATATAGAAATATAAAAAACACAATAATAAAAATAGACAGTAAGCAAATACATTTAGCTGTGAAAAAAGTAAACATTCACGATAAACATAACACAATTTTAATGACAAAATAATGTGTTTTACCTTAAATATAGCTAAGAAAATTGCTTTCGACCCTAAGACGGGGTCGTACTAGCGATGGCCGCTTTGGGATTTAGATCTGATATAATCCCCGGCTGTTTTTAGCTTAGTTTGTGCTAAGAAAGCTTTAAATAAGGCACTTGTTTGGTGATTTATCGTTTTGAGACTGCTGTACTTATTAAAGTACAATCTAGGTTTGTTTGTGGTGAAATTAAATTTTGCTCACACACGAAAAACAACTCGAAAACACCCGATTCCTTTGAGCAAAGTGTCACAGGCTAAATTCTCGCAAGTGTTAAATATTTTAATTTGTAAACATAAGTGTCTTCCTACCTTGAAATTTCCCATTATTAAAGGTTTACTTGGGTTGGGAACCGGTTGATCTGGTTCGGTAATAGATAGTCGTCAACTTATAAATATATTCTGGCCATAAATTATTCCTAATGTTGCTAGTATTGTTTTGGAAGTAAATTTCATGTAGCTGTTTATTTCTTTTTTTTTTAATTACTGTCATCTTGCACTTTCATCTGACTGAAGTACTTTCTCTTTCTTTTTGTCCATAACTATGATATTGCGGTTCTACAGCCAGCTGTTTCGTGGAATAGTTACTTGCGTAATAAGATTTAAAATAAACGAGGAAATTAAGTAATGTTGAGATTTTTGATGATATCTTGATAAATAATAAGATTAGTCGTATCTAACGACCACTGTTTGTTCGTAAATTGGTAGCTGAAGATCCTACGGTTATTGTCCCTATAGTAGTAGAGGCCACCTCTTATTTCGACGTGTGTCATATTCCGTGAACGTTGATATATCAGAATCCGTTCTTTCTATTACCAGCCTTTGTCTTGAAAACGTGGCAGTGAGAAGATTTTATGGGTTTAAGTTGTAATCTCTGTTCATCGGAGTCAATTAATCTTGGATTTACAAAATTAAGCCCTGTTTTCCTAACGAATAGTATTGGAGTGAGATTTCCAGTGGTTTTGTTGGATTCGTAGGGAAATCGCTTTAGCGGATTTTAGGAAATCTTCTGTGGTGAGTAACACGTTATTTATTCATGTGGTTGTTCGATTCTTATGGTTCTTTCGTTCCCTATGAGTGTAGGTAGCCCATAGAGCAGACAGTAGGGAAAATTGGTAATTTAAAACCGTTCAGACAGCAAATCGTGGTCAGAATTCCCCATTATTGCAGTTAGCAACGAGGAAATTGTTTTACCCGTTTACCAGCTAGGGGTGTCACGAGTTTAATGAAAGAAACCCTATCTTAATAGGTGAGTTACGATATTTTATTTTTATAAGATTAATAACGCCATATAGTCGCAATTTTAGTTGTAATATCTTTATTTTACTTGTATTTCTTTGTGTCTTGTATGTAGGTTTATTTATGTGAAACTAGACTCCTTTTTTTTACTATTATAAATTAATTTTATGTTAAATTTTGATTTAATTTATTGTTATAATTTTTTCGTGCCTAGCAAGTCAAATTTAAGTTTGTTGAGTACATTTAAATCATTAGTTTTGATCATTAATTGTAAATTCAGAGAAGTCAGCTTCTAAATGTTGTATTATTCATTTAAATTCATTTTTATTCTTTCATTGTAGTACAAATTTAAGTTAATGTGTTCAAATTGTATTAAAGTCAGTAAGTCAATTAATTCGAGGAGTCATTTAAATTTGTTTGAGCTATTATTAATTCCAAATTACGATTTTAGGGTCCTAGTTATAGGCTGAAATCCTAGTTATAGGCTGAAAACTTAGATACAGGTGTAAATCCTAGTTAAGGGTTTAAGTCCTAGTTTTTGGTTGAAATTTGATTGCTGACCTGATACTTAGTCGAGCTTAAGTTAGTTGTGATTGGTGCAAGCCTATTGGTTCTGGGAACAGGCTTGAATTTGGTACCGGCCTAAGTATTGGAGAAGCCTAGGACGACGAGGAATTGTATCTAGATTATTAGATAAGCTAATTAGATTTAAGGCGCAACTATAGTTTTAGTTAAGATCTATTTTTCTTGTTTTTTTTTATATTGCGTGTGATCACACATTTTGGGATAAAATTCTCTTTTAATATTATTCATATATTCTTTTTTTATATAAATATCAATAGCGTTGTCAAGCACGAGGCTTGACAGTTTTGTAATTCTTAATATTTTTATTAAAGAAGGGTCTAGTTGAGATTTTGTTTTATTTAGCTCACTTTAGCGTCGTTTTTCTTTTATTGAATAATTTAATTAGAACTGTTAAATATTCAAAATTTATTTAATTAACTACAGTGGGTGAAGTAGTGCCTGGAACATCAGGGGTTTCCGATTTTAACCGTACAAATCGGTGGCGCACTCACTTTATTTTGTTACTTACCCTCTACGGCTGGGCTGGGCACAATTTGCCAGTAGAGTAACCACTACTGATCTCAGTTGGAGTTGGATTTAGATGGGAATTAATTGATAACTATTTTATTAATTTTTCTAAATTTGATTTTTTTTTTAAATTCATTAAAATACGTGGCACGTAGAACGGGGTCATACTAGCGATGGCCGCCAATCTATTTTGTTGCTAAGAAATTGTTTTTTTTTTATTAAAAATTTTTATTGCTTAAACATTAACAAGAACTATCTGTAAAAATATTACAATACAAAAATTTACATATTAAATCTTTTAGAATAATTTTTTTTGTACCACTCTTTAAATTCATCAATTTTATCGCTATGTCGAAATTTAACATGACTCATTAAATTGTATCTTTGTTTTGTTTTAAAAGTTTTACAATATAAACAATTATAAAATTGAATTTGTGTACATTCATTATTTTGATGTCTAATAACAGATTCTCTCCATTTATAACTTTTTCCACACACAGAACATAAATAGGCACCTAAAAAGAAAATCGATTAAAATAACTTAAATTTTTTAAAATAAGTAGAAATAAAAGTCAGTGAATCGGTTTTTTATTAATTTTTTAATAACAAAGATAACCAAATTCAAATAGTTACAGTCTATTATCAAACTTTTTTATGTTTTCCATAAACAACTTTGGTACAAAGTACTTTATTGGAACGAATTTCCATTTCGCGTGTTACGACTGAGACTAGCCGGAAAAAATTCAGACCAAAAAACTCTTGTGAACACTTGACTTGAACTGACGTTAACTGCCCATGCATCTCCTTATATACAACTTTATTTAATCTAGTTAGTGTGTTTAGATCTTTCCAGACTAAATCTCCAACTTGGTAACTCTTTTCCATTGTCCGTGTGTCATAGTACCTCTTCATCCGATCACTAGATAATTGTAGTTTTCCACGCACCAGGTTGTGTATATTCTCCATTCGATTCTGAAGGTCGGCGACATATTGTTCACGTGCCATTTCTTCACCAGGTTTACAACCAAATACCAAGTCACATGGTAGCCTCATTTCTCTACCAAACAGGACCTTCGCAGGCGTTTGGCCAGTTGATTCGATGATGGCCGATCGAATTGTCATTAGAAATAGTGGAATATGTCGATCCCAATCCCTCTGACAATCTGACACCACTTTTGACAGATAGTTGGTTACAGTCCGGTTCATTCGTTCCACCATTCCATCAGACTGAGGGTGCATCGCTGTGGTTCTTGTTTTGTGGATGCCTTCTTTGGCAAACTTCTTGAAACAGCTTGCTCTCAAAATTTCTTCCTTGGTCTGAATGTAATTCTAGTGGTACCCCAAATCGGCTTACGAATTCTTCAACCAATATATCTGCTAAAGTGGTGGCTTCCTGATTGGGAACTGCATATGCTTCAACCCATTTAGTGAAATAGTCCATTACAACAAAAATGTACTTGTTTCCTACATCGGTCTGTGGAAGTGGCCCCAATACATCTACTGCGATTCTTTTAAAAGGACTTCCAACCAGGTATTGCTGCATTTCCGCCTTCGGTTTTCGGTGCGGACTGTTACTGGCAGCACATGTAGTGCATTTACGACACCAATCTTTAACATCATTAGTGCAATTTACCCAGTAAAATCTATCTCGGATCTTTTGCAGCGTTTTCGTGATACCCAGATGTCCTCCAGAACTATCATTATGCATCTGCTTTAAAATTTCTGGTACAGCATTTCTTGGGACCACTATTTGTTTCCTTGTTTCTGTGCCCTCGGAGTTTTCTACCAGTCTTTTAACGAGCCCACCGTCCAGAATTAAAGAGTTCCATTGGGACCAGTATGCTTTTAAAGCTGGAGAGGATGAGGATATCTCTCTCCACAACGGACGACGATCCATTCTCTTCCACTCCCGAATCTTTCTCAGAACGGGATCGTTTTCTTTTTGCTCCTCCAGCATAGAGCTCTCGTCTTCTGGCACAACCTTAACTAAGGCTAGTTTTTCCTTATTCTGCTCCATACAGGTACAATGGGGGCAAGTATTTCTTATGTGGCCTAGTTCTCCGCAGTTCCAGCACCTCACTGGGCGCCTTCTTTTTGAAGAAAACTTCATTAACTTCTCCACTACCGCTTCGACTTCTCTGACGGCATAAACGCCATGGTCGAAGTTACCCGTGTCTTCCATTAGTCCAGCAGCTGCATGTGAGGCCTCCGTCGCCGTATCGAACTCCAGGGCAATGGTCAAGGCATTTACAAGAGATCTCGGCCTCGCCAACCGTACAGCCCGTTGCAATTCGGCGTCTCGAAGACCATCGGTAAAGGTTTGGATCGCCAGGCACTCCAGAAAATCTTCCGCTGCATTTGGATACGCAAATCGTACCATTTTTTCCACTTCAGCTTTGAACTCCTGGATAGTTTCTCCATTTTTCTGCTTCCGGCTTTTCAACTGCACTCGGTATACCGGTTGTAGATGACTTTGACCATAACGCATCTCTAGACGATTTACCAATAGCTCAAAATTGTCAACCTCATCCGGTGTCAATACATGCAGGACGTCTAAAGCCTCGCCTCGCAGAGCCATGGTTAGGAACAATGCCTTCTCTTGGGGTGACCATCCATTCGCTCTGGCCACTGCGTCAAATTGTTTCAGGTAATTTGACCAGGAAGTCATCCCGTCGAAGGTTGGGGGTTTTATCGTCATTCGTACCTGGGCCGCCTCTCCGTTTCCTCGTCGTTCGACGTCTACGTGGCCGGTTTCCCTCCTTTCTGCATTTCCGTCGCCGTGGTTTCGGCGACAAGCTTCCAGTTCTTGTTGAAGCTTCCTTATTTCGGACTGAATTTGCTGGTTGATCTCGTCTCGCAAGTTGGCAACTTGCTGATGTTGCTCGTCTCGTATGTTGGTCACTTGCTGATTCATGTTGTCCACTTTCTGATTCAAGTTGGCAACTTGCTGATTTTGCTGGTCACGAAGATGTGATATTTGCTGGGAGAAGGAACTGGATAACTCTTCTGGTAGGGTAGACATCCGTTGTGATAGCTGGGACACCTCTTCGCGCTGGGTCTTCATCTGACTGGATAGCTCCTCTTGCTGGCTCGTCATTCGTTGCGACAGCTGAGACATATCTTCGCGCTGGCTGCTTATCTGACTGGACAACTGGAAAAGTTGTTGAGTTTGTTCTTCTTGTTGGCTCGTCATTCTTTGCGACAGCTGGGACATACCTTCGCGCTGGCTCTTTATCTGACTAGAAAGCTCCTCTTGCTGGCTCTTCATCTGACTGGATAATTGGGCCAGTTGTTGGGCTAGTTCAGAATTCGCTTTTTGATTTGGGTCTTCAAACTCCACAGCGTCAGGGTCTAAATTATTAGATAGGTAGTATTCCCGGAGCCTAGTCAACAATACGGATTTAGTCCCAGTAGTTTCCAATTCCAATTCTTCGAGCTCTTTTCTGAGCTCAGCCACCAATAGTTCATTTAGTTTCTTTCCAGGCATTCTTTTATCTTTACCCCACACCTGACACCAATTTGAAACACTTATGGGGGCTTTTTACACAATTTATTTACAATATTTTATTTCATCCTGTTTTTATAAATTAATAAATTCATAAACATTTTAAAAATAGTTCGTAACTTGACTAGTTAGGTACGCCAAATTACCTTAACTGTCAGTTACCGTCAAATATTTTAATTTTAAAATTTTGTATTTAATTGTTGATTCCTGTTTTAAATTAAATTGAAATAAAAAGTTATTCTAGGTAGATGTTTGTTATCTAAACCTCTGGTATTGTATAAATGGACACTTTTGTTAAAAGAAACGAACTGTTGAAAATAATGGATTTACTATTTTCTATTTTGCTTTGAACAGTGTAGTGTTGCGACTTTGTTAAGTTTATTCAGGTTTTTTGTAGATAATAAATACTAAAATTATAGAAAATAATAACAATAATGTATCCTGACAGTGTTTCTGCAAAAGTTCCGGATATTGCTGATAGAGTTAGGTAAGTAGAGATTTTATACAGACAATAATAAATGTTTATGTATGTATAAACACTCTGTTGTGTTTACAAATAACAATTCCTTCACTATAATTAATCGAAAGGAACTTCGTTCCATCCGGGTGTCCCTTGACACCTCTCACTTTTTTTTTGTACTGTTCTTTAGTCGAAAATAAATAGAATAAATAAATAAAAAATATATTCCTTAAAACCTTTAATAGTTAATAAAAAAGATTAATAAAACTTTACTTAAACTTTCTTCAAATGTCGTCTTTGAATGTGTTGTCGAAGATTTCCAATTAATTTTGATTTATAATTGCATTCATTGCATGCAAACTTTGGTTCTTGTTGACATTCATATTTCTGATGCAACCGTAACGATTTAATATGTTTGTACAATTTTTTACAAGTTGTACACTCGTGTAAACCTAAAAAATTATATTCTTAAGGCACCACTACACGAGAAAACGAACACAAACGAACAATACTTGTTTATTACAAACGCATTTAAATCCGGAGAGTTGTAAAATCTACGCTTACTTCTTGTAAAGTCTATTTGTTTGGAATTGGCAGCTAAGAAAAGTCATTAAATCGTAAAATGTTGTAAACAAGACCCTAAATCAGTAGTGCATGTACTTATTTATATCGGTATTAAGAAATTTCTTTTAATCATCATATTTTAATCTTCTTAGGTAAGGGATAAGTAGTCATAATACGATATTTAGAATATTTTGTTTTTCGATTTTAACGAGAATAATTGTGGTCGTTAGAAGTGTTAAGGGATTAAGGTAACCCTATGTGTATAATTGCAAAAACAGGTACGTTATTAGTCTATAAATTGAGGATTTGTTTTAATTCTTATTTGAATTATGTTTTAAAAAAACTTCGGTTCTACGGTCATGGGATCTATTCAGCTACCTGTTGTGACAATATTATCTAGGGTTTCTATTGTGTTTTGGTTAGTTAATCCCTAATTACAGGGTGGACTCTTTGAAAAATAACAACTATGACTATGTTTCAATAGAAATGTATACTAATTTTAGTTATTTTTCATGAACCACCCTTGCTTGGGCTTTGAAGGATTTGCATTTATAATGAATTCACTGTGCTGCCAACTGCAAACAAATAGACTTTAGTATACAAATACATTAAAAAATTGAGATCTACAAATTTATTTTTAAAAAATTATTTAACATTAACAAAATTAAACAATTGGATAATTTTTCTTCACATGTCTCCTTTGAATGTGTTGTCGTAAATTTCCGATTAATTTTGATTTATAATTGCATGCAAATTTTGGTTCTTGTTGACATTCATATTTTTGGTGTAGACGTAATGATTGGATATATTTGTAAGCTTTTTTGCAAATTTTACACTTGTGCATACCTACAAAATTAAATCCTAAAGTTAGGTTCACACGAGTACAAACGAACTTATACGAGCATAAACGAACTTATACGAACACAAACGATTTTAAACAATCTTCGTAAGAATTTTTTTAATGGATCCCAAAAGACTATTTTGATAATTTTTAATACAGATGTAAACTAAACTCACACGAGCCTAAACAGGCAAAAACGAGCTTATTAGGCTCTGTTTACACGACGAAAAGTAATTGTTAGTTCGTGCTCGTTTGGTTCATAAAAAACTACTTTCAACTCTTCTTCACGTTACTTTTAAGTCTTTTTGTATGTGTCCCAAGAGACTATTAAATGTAAACTAAATCCACACGAACAAAAACAAGCTTGTTAAGCGCTGTTTACACGACGGTAAATGATTTTTAGTTCTTGCTTGTCTAGTTGATAAAAAAATACTTTCAACACTACTTCAGATTACATTTTAATCATTTTTTTAGTGGATTCCAAGGGACTATTTTGATAATTTTTAATACAGATGTAAACTAAACCCACACGAGCCTAAACAGGCAAAAACGAGCTTATTAGGTGCTGTCTACAGGACAAAAAGTAATTGTTAGTTCGTGCTCGTTTGGTTCATAAAAAAAATAATTTCAACACTTCTTCATGTAACATTTAAGTCTTTTTATATGCATCACAAGAGACCATTAAATGTATACTGACTCCACACGAACAAAAACAAGCTTGTTAAGCGCTGTTTACACGACGATAAATGATTTTTAATTCCTGCTTGCCTAGTTCATAAAAAAATACTTCAGATTACCTTTTAATCATTTTTTACTAGAATTCAAGGGACTATTTTGATAAATTGTAAGACAGATGTAAACTGAACTCACACGAGCCTAAACGAACTTATTAGGCGCTGTTTACACGTTGAAAAATAATTGTTAGTTTGTCGTGGTTTGGTTTATAAAAAAATACTTTCAACTCGTCTTCACGTTACCTTTAAGTCTTTATTTATTATTAAATGTAAACTAAATCCACACGAACAAAAACAAGCTTGTTAAGCGCTGTTTACACGACGGTAAATGATTTTTAGTTCCTGCTTGTCTAGTTGATAAAAAAATACTTTCAACACTTCTTCATATTACCTTTCAATCAGTTTTTTTAGTAGACTCCAAGCGACTATTTTGATAATTTTTAATACAAATGTAAACTAAACCCACACGAGCCTAAACAGGCAAAAACGAGCTTATTAGGTGCTGTCTACAGGACAAAAAGTAATGATTAGTTCGTGCTCGTTTGGTTCATAAAAAAAATAATTTCAACAATTCATCATGTAACATTTAAGTCTTTTTATATGCATCACAAGAGACCATTAAATGTATACTGACTCCACACGAACAAAAACAAGCTTGTTAAGCGCTGTTTACACAACGATAAATGATTTTTAATTCCTGCTTGCCTAGTTCATAAAAAAATACTTCAGATTACCTTTTAATCATTTTTTACTAGAATTCAAGGGACTATTTTGATAAATTGTAATACAGATGTAAACTAAACTCACACGAGCCTAAACGAACTTATTAGGCGCTTTTTACACGTTCAAAAATAATTGTTAGTTTGTGCTGGTTTGGTTCATAAAAAAATTCTTTCAACTCGTCTCCACGTTACATTTAAGTCTTTATTTATTATTAAATGTAAACTTAATCCACACGAACAAAAACAAGCTTGTTAAGCGCTGTTTACACGACGGTAAATGATTTTTAGTTCCTGCTTGTCTAGTTGATAAGAAAATACTTTCAACACTTCTTCATATTACCTTTCAATCAGTTTTTTTAGTAGACTCCAAGCGACTATTTTAATAATTTTTAATACAAATGTAAACTAAACCCACAAGAGCCTAAACAGGCAAAAACGAGCTTATTAGGTGCTGTCTACAGGACAAAAAGTAATGGTTAGTTCGTGCTCGTTTGGTTCATAAAAAAAATAATTTTAACACCTCTTCATGTAAAATTTTAAGTCTTTTTATATGCATCACAAGAGACTGAATCCACACGAACAAAAACAAGCTTGTTAAGCGCTGTTTACACGACGATAAATGATTTTTAATTCCTGCTTGCCTAGTTCACAAAAAAATACTTCAGATTACCTTTTAATCATTTTTTAATAGAATTCAAGGGACTATTTTGATAAATTGTAATACAGATGTAAACTAAACTCACACGAGCCTAAACGAACTTATTAGGCGCTGTTTACACGTTGAAAAATAATTGTTAGTTCGTGCTGGTTTGGTTCATAAAAAAATACTTTCAACTCTTCTACACGTTACATTTAAGTCTTTATTTATTATTAAATATAAACTAAATCCACACGAACAAAAACAAGCTTGTTAAGCGCTGTTTACACGACGGTAAATGATTTTTAGTTCCTGCTTCCTAGTTCATAAAAAAATACTTTCAACACTACTTCAGATTACATTTTAATCATTTTTTTAGTGGATTCCAAGGGACTTTTTTGATAATTTTTAATACATATGTAAACTAAACTCGCACAAACATAAACAGTCAAAAACGAGCTTATTAGGCGCTGTTTACACGACGAAAAATAATTGTTAGTTCGTGCTCGTTTGGTTCATAAAAAAACATTTTCAACCCTTCTTCACGTTACATTTAAGTTGTTTTGTATCTATTCTATGGGACGATTAAATGTAAACTGAATCCACACGAACAAAAACAAGCTTGTTAAGCACAGTTTACACGATTATAAATAATTTTTAGTTCCTGCTTGTCTAGTTGATAAAAATATACTTTCAACACTTCTTTAGATTACCATTTTATCATTTTTTTAGTGGATTCCAATGGACTATTTTGATCATTTTTAATACAGATGTAAACTAAACTCACACGAAACTAAACATGCCAAAACGAGCTTATAAGGCGCTGTTTACACGACGAAAAGTAATTGTTAGTTCGTGCTCGTTTGGTTCATAAAAAAAATAATTTCAACAATTCTTCATGTTACATTTAAGTCTTTTTTTTAATGCATCCCAAGGGACCATTGGTAATCTTTCATCCACACGAACAAAACCAAGTTTGTTAAGCGCTGTTTACACGACGATAACTAATTTTTAGTTTCTGCTTGACTAGTTCATAAAAAAATACTTTTAATACTTCTTCTCATTACCTTCTAATCATTTTTTAATGTATCCAAGGGACTATTTTGATAATTTTTAACACAGATGTAAACTAAACTTACACGAACATAAACAGACAAAAACGAGCTTATAAGGCGCTGTTTACACGTCGAAAAGTAATTCTTAGTTTGAGCTCGTTTGGTTCATAAAAAAATACTTTCAACTCTTCTTCAAGTCTTTTTGTATGTATCCCAAGGGACTACTAAATGTAAACTAAATCCACACGATCAAAAACAAGCTTGCTAAGCGCTATTTACACGACGATAAATGATTTTTAGTTCCTGCTTGTCTAGTTGATAAAAAAATACTTTCAATGCTTCTTCAGATTAGCTTTTAATCATTTTTTAATAGAATTCAAGGGACTATTTTGATAAATTGTAAGACAGATGTAGACAAAACTCACACGAGCCTAAACGAACTTATTAGGCGCTGTTTACACGTTGAAAAATAATTGTTAGTGCTGGTTTGGTTCATAAAAAATACTTTAAACACTTCTTCACGTTACATTTAAGCCTTTTTTAATGCATCGCAAGGAACCATTGATAATCATTCATCCACACGAACAAAAACAAGTTTGTTAAGCGCTGTTTACACGACGATAAATAATGTTAAGTTTGTACTTGTCTGGTTATAAAAAAAATACTTTTAACACTTGTTCACATAATCTTTTAATCGCTTTTTATTGTATTCCAAGGAACTATTATAATATTTTGTTAATACAAATTTAAACTAAACCTACACGAGCATAAACGAACAAAAACGAGTTTTTTAAGCGCTGTATACACGAAGAAAAATAATTGTTAGTTCGTGCTCGTTTAGTTCATAAAAAAATACTTTCAACACTTCTTCAAGTTACCTTTAAAACATTGAATGCCTTTTTAGTATGTGTATTTTAAAGGCATATCTTCTTTTAGTAGTATATTGGCACAATTGACATACATATTCCATTTTTTCTTTACAGTCATGCGAATAATGCGATCTCATCGTAGATAAGTTTTTATAAAACTTATTACAACTGGGACAAGCTACTTTGTCTACAAAAAAAAATTCATTTAAATAAATTTATTTATTGTATTTATTAACACTTATTTAAAGAAGCTTGTCAACTATTACTGCCGCTAAAAAAAAAATTTAAAAACATTAACACTGGAATGTATAATTATGTTCATTTTGACATTGATGTTTCTTTAGATGAGTTTTATAAGAAATTTTTTTCGTCGTTTGGAAATCACAAAATGGACAATTAAAATTTTCTTTACAATCACGTGAATAGTGAGATCGCATTGTTGTTAGATTTTTGTACAATTTTTTACAGCCTGGGCATGGAATTCGTCCTAAAACAAAATTTCGTTAATATTTTATACACATCTATCACATTCAATCACTTGAGATCAGCTAAATCAGATCAAATGATCACTTGAAGTTAGATTTGGAGTCAAGAAATAATTCCCAACGATTGGAAAGAAGGTGTTCTCTTTCCGCTTCATAAAAAAGGGGACCAAATGGAGTGTAAAAACTATCGAGGTATTGCTCTGCTAAGTCACGCCTATAAGATCTTCTCCAACATACTCTTTCAACGTCTTTCTCCATATACTGAAGAGATTATTGGAGATTACCAATGCGGGTTTCGAAGCGGAAGATCCACAGTGGACCAGCTTTTCACTATTCGGCAGATCCTAGAGAAATGTTGGGAGTTTAACAAGAACTTACATGCACTGTTTTTAGATTTCGAACAAGCGTATGACAGTGTGATAAGGGTAAGGTTATGGGAAGCTATGGAAGAATTTGGTATTCCGCACAAGCTAATTCGTCTGTGTAGAGCTTGCCTAGAGGGGTCAAAGAGCTGCGTTAAAATTGAAGGGGAATACAGCCAAGCCTTTTCTATCAACAGAGGCCTAAAACAGGGAGATGCTCTATCGCCAGTATTATTCAATCTTGCACTAGAGAAAGCGGTAAGAACAGCTTCAGTTGACGCAGAAGTTTTTGGCCCAAGTGGACCTAAACTGATGTTGGCTTACGCCGATGATATGGGCGCAATAGGAGAAAGCACAGTGAGTGTAAAGTAAAACTTCACTAAGATCGAAAAGGAAGCTCAGAGAATAGGCCTCCGAATAAATGAAGAAAAGACCAAATGCATGCATGTCCACCGCAACCCTGCTCGGGACAGAGTCAGACAAAACGTCACCATGGACGTCTATAATTTTGAGCATGTTCAATCCTTTAAGTATCTGGGCGCAATAATAACCGCAGACAACAATATGCAGGAGGAAATTAAACAACGCATCACACAAGCTAACAAATGTGCATATGCCATTAAAAGCCTGCTTAAGTCGAAATTTATCACTAGGAGGGCAAAAATCGTAATTTACCAAACTATAATAAGACCAGTAGCAACATACGCCAGTGAAACATGGACCCTGACAGTTCGCGATGCGAAGGTTTGAGCGAAAAATACTCCGCATTATATATGGCCCATACCGTGACCCTCAAACCGACCGCTACCGAATGAGGAGTAACCTAGAGCTGGCGGAAATATATCAAAGCCCTGACATTATCCAAGAAATAAAATCCAAAAGACTGAGATGGGCAGGACATGTTCAAAGAAGTCAAAACGACCGACTAATTAAACGAGTATGGGAGGAAGCACCGCAAGGGAAACGACCACTGGGAAAACCTAAGCTTAGATGGAGAGATAATGTTAGCAAGGACCTAGCTAGCCTTGGAGTGAACCAGCAAGAATGGAGGGAGCTAGCACAAGACCGTTCTAAATGGAGGCAAATAGTTAAGGCAGCCAAAACCAATCATGGGTTGTAGTGCTACAGGAAGAAGAAGAAGAAGATTAAAAAATGAAAAGTAATATTGGATTGGATCACTTTAAATCACTTAATACCAGTTTAATCACTTCCAATTATCACTCGAAATCCCCTGACGTTAGATTTTAATGCCAAGATGACATTCTAATTATCAGATTAAGTTGGGTACAATTTTATATTAAACAGAGAGTCAAAATGGCCTTAATAAATTGTAGTGGGTTACTCAAGCTCTTCTGGTGGTCAAATAAGGTACTAAAAGGCGTTTTTTGAAGTTATACTTCTATTCGTGCACTCGGCGGAAAAGATTTGTGTAGAGTTAAATGGGAAAAATCATTACATATGTAATGGTGTGAGTAAGAGAGAGAGACAGAAACACATATAAGGTATATTGGTCGGTAAAAACAAAGATGAAATATTGCCTACATGTTATTAGTTATATAAGTCCTTTGAATACCGTTTAAACATTCATTACATTGAAAAGAGATAGATATACAAGTTTTGAATATCATAGTGACGTATTACATTGTGTTTGACAGATTATTTTATAATTCTGTCACGTAAGTAAACATATAAAGTTTAGTATTTTATATTAATAATAATATTCAGTAATGAGTATTGTATTGTAGTCCATAGTACCGTCACATGGTTGCATTATATCCTGCACTATGCTTTTGAGGTTTAAATTTAGTCGAAAAGTGCATTCCGAACAGACAATAGATAGAAAAGTTACAACTCAGTAAGTATTCCAAATGGGTTCAATTTATGTACTCGGGGTTTTTGGGGTCGCTGAACACGAATATCATGATGTCGAAAGTCTCCGCGGCACTTAGTGCCTAGGGTATTTACCTCTTCTCCTGTGGTTTTATGTTAAACCTGTACAAAATCAGTGCACACTTGGAACTCGGCGATTTTTTGGGTCGCTGAATACAAATATGATAATGGCGATGGTGTCCGAAACACCTGGTGCTTAAGACGGACCTCGTCTCCAGGAATTTTATGCAAATTCAATACAAAATAAGTGTGCACTCGGTACTAGGAGGTTTTTGAGGTCGCTGAACACGAATATCATATAATGATTTTGTTAATTTAATTATGAATTCGGGCGCGTGCATAGAAGTATAACTTCTGCCGGCAGTCCCACTGACTGTCACACCCTTTTTTTTGTATATTTGATGTAACAGGCTAATGATAAATAATACTAAAAAAAAATATTCTCATAAAGATATAATTTAAATTAATCTAATATTTAATAATAAGTACAATTTTAAATAAATATCAACAAAACTTAACTGAAATAACAAAATTTTATTGCTTTTTTATGTGAAGGCACCACGTTGCACTTGAATTACAACAAATAATAAAAAATATAACCTTCTCAATACGTTTTTTAGTTAAAGAGTCTTTAAAGTCACCTCTTACCTGAAAACAGCGAGCGCTCCATAAATCCGACCCTTTTCTCGACCCTAGACCCTCGATCCAGAATATAGTTGTATACACTCATAATTTTACAAAGTAATCACATATATTTTTTAAATTTAAACAATAAAATATAAAATTATCAAGGGTCGAGAAACAGGTCGGATTTATGGACTACCCGTTGTTCCCACTTAAGAGATGACTTCAAATACTCTTTAACCAGATTTTTTTTTATTACAATTTTAACTATATATTAAATTACTTACAAATTTAAATATTTATAAAAATATTAAAGTCTGTTACAACTAGACTATATAAAATATTTTTTTTTATTTGTTTATATATATTTTTTGGTTTAATTTTTAACTAAACTAAAAAACCGCCAACCCTTAAAAATATAAGCCCATTATTTATATATATTTGTTCATAATTTAAAAAATTATTATTTAAGCATAACAGCTGTAAGGAAAAGATAAAACTAGAGATATTTACTCACATAAAAAGTCAAGAAGAAGTAAAATAGTCATACAATATTTAAAAACGACATTTAGTACATGATATCCTATCCTGTAAAGTTTTGAACTAAAACTGTAGTAGATAGTAAGCCACTGTAGCACACTTTTTGACCTTTAAACCTGTGACATCATCTGACAGCTTTAGCGTCAAAAAAATGTTATTTTATCGTTACTAAATTCATGAACGTCACAGTTCCAAATGTGAAACGCCACAACGTCAAAATAGCGCTAAAATTTGTCACTTTGAAACGACACTTCTTCCATAAGGAATACATGTAAATCGAAAATTTCTTTTTACCAATTTTTTAAACTGTTATTGCGACAAATTTTAGCGCTATTTTGACGTTTTGGCGTTTCACATTTGGAACTGTGACGTTCATGAATTTAGTAACGATAAAATAACATTTTTTGACGCTAAAGCTGTCAGATGAAGTCACAGGTTCAAAGGTCAAAAAGTGTGCTACAGTGGCTTACTATCTACTAACTGTCAAACTGAACTGTCACTTTGTCAATGTCAGAGTGTGCTATGAACACTGACGTACATATTGACGTTTTGGTAGATATCAAAGAAATAATAAAATTATTCTAACGCTTTACAAGCTTTGAAAAAGATTTTCAAAGACAATGACCGTTCAACTAAGAAGAAACAACTACTTCCCTGGCTATATGCCCCGACGGATATTGCATTACACTTCAAACTCAAACGGAGTTGCCATATCTAATGGATAATTTAAACCAACCATTCTGGTTTGCAGTTAGAAGGGACAACATAACTTGCAGACCGGTTTCAGCCTATTGGGCCTCGTCAGTACAAGGTATATGTTATCCGTCAGCGAGCTTAAAGCATAATCGCTGACTGAAAATCCCACTAAAATCACGCTCGATATATATATACACCGTAACGAAAGTGTAATCGATGTGATAGTAGCGACATCTTCACCTCTAATCGCAAACCAAAATTTGGATTTTAACAACAAGACGCTGGTCTTGAAACTATAAAGTATTATTACAGAAAACTGTAACATTGTCGTATTGATGACAAAGACCGTTTAACTAAGAAGAAACAACTACTTTCCTGGCTATATGCCCCGACGGATATTGCATTACACTTCAAAGTTACAGTTTTCTGTAATAATACTTTATTGACGTTTTGCTCTAAAACTGTCATTGGTTTGAACTGTCAAAGATTTTTATTAACATTGTGAAGTATATTATGTCAACGTCAAAGTAAAGATTGAACTTTTCCCGTTTTAATATTGAACTGTCATTACTTTAATCTGTCACAATTCTTTATCATCTTAGATATGACATTTTGAATCAGTTGTCACTGTCAAAGTACGATTTGACGTTTTGTTTTGAACTGTCATTGTGGATATTAGAATTATCAACCACCATTTTGAATAAGCTGTCATTCTGTCATTGTCAATATAAGACTTGGCTATGTCTTCTATGTTTTGATATTAAAAAAAAGTACTAAAAATGTTATGTGTACGCTATATTGATTCAGCTGACACTCTGAACGATTTTTGGCCTTGTACTGTGTAAGTAAACTATTATATCCACTCTTATTAGTACGATTTGTATTTGTGATAAAAAAACTTCAAAAAAGCATTTTAACATTAAAAAGTATGCGTACAGGGTTTGTCCGGAAAGTAATAGGACTGATTTTCTTCCGCCGCGACTGTACTTTGGAACGTGTACGCGCCGACTGGATTCGGTAGAGGGCGTTCCTAGCTAACGAACGAGTGGCTGGTCGGTTGTCTCCGAGCACCTGGAGAGTCAGGTCAGGCATTTTCGCGCGACGTATTTCTGTGAGTGGTGCAAGCCGAAAATGCAGCGTTCGTTAGAGCAGAGGTACGCGATTAAATTCTGTGTGAAACTCGGTAAATCTGCGACAGAGAAGTTTGATATGATCAAGCAGGATTACCCAGATGTTGCTTTAGCAAGAAGTGGTATGTTTCGGTGGCACCAGGCCTTTTTGGAGGGCCGGGAAGAGGTCGCCGATGAAGACCGTGCTGGAAGACCTTCGACTTCGACAAACACCGACAATGTGACTCGTGTGCGCAAAGTTTTGAACTCAGACCGTCGACTAAGTATTCGTTTAATTGCCCAGATGTTAAATTTACCAAAATCTGTGGTTTATGACATTGTGACGGTGCATTTGCGAAGATGATTCCAAAAGTGCACACTGACGACCAGAAATTGCGGCAAATGGAAGTGTGCCAAGAAAATTTGAACATGTGTGAAAGTGACCCTCAATTTTTGAATAACGTAATCACAGGTGACGAGTCCTGGATCTTCGAGTATCATCCCGAGACAAAGAGGTAATCTTCCGAGTGGCACACGCCGGCGTCTCCTCGCCCAAAAAAGGGAAGAATGAGCAAATTGAAAGTGAAAACGATGCTCATTGTCTTTTTTGACATCAAAGGCATCGTCCACCATGAATTTGTTCCTCCTGGACAAACCGTCAACGCCAAGTTTTACGTGGAAGTGCTCAAGAGACTCAAACGAAGGGTCAATCGGGTCCGACAAGACATTGCAGCCGACTGGAAGTTGCACCACGACAACGCCCCGGCTCACACTGCCTTTCTTGTGAACATCTACCTGACCAAGGCCGGCATCCCAACGCTTCCGCAACCGCCCTACAGCCCAGATGTGGCCCCCCCAGACTTTTTTTTGTTTCCTCGCCTGAAAAGGCCGATGAAAGGCAAGCATTTTAAGACGGCAGAGGGGATACAAGCAGCATGCACCGCGGCTTCTAAGGCTATTCCGGAGAATGCCTACCGTGACGCCTTCAATGCTTGGAAATCGCGCTGGCAGCTCTGCATCAACGCAGAAGGAGCCTATTTTGAGAGTTTTTAAAGAATTGTAACAATTGGCTCAATAAATTTTTTTAAATCGACTCAGTCCTATTACTTTCCGGACAAACCCTGTATATAGTAAAAACCACCCTCTTTTGTCACTGTTACGTTGTGTACGCCATATTGGATCAGCTGTCACTTTGTATGTACGCCATATTGAATCAGCTGTGACTTCGTACGTGCGCCATATTGAATCAGCTGTCAATTTGAAGGTAAATTTGGCGTGTATTGCTTTAGTAAACTTGTATACACATTGTTATGTTACAGAAAACGAATATTAGTACAATTTCTATCTGTGATAACATATTTTGCTCCATTAAAAAGAATGTATTTGTAGTATTTGTCACTATTACGTTGTGTGTGTACGTCATATTGAATCAGCTGTTACTGTCACTTTGTATGTACGCCATATTGAATCAGCTGTCACTTTGTACGTACGCCATATTGAATCAGCTGTCAATTTGTACGTACGCCATATTGAATCAGCTGTCAATTTGTACGTACGCCATATTAAATCAACTGTCAATTTGAAGGTATATTTGGACTTGTACTGCTTTAGTATTTTTTAATAAAAAGATACTTCATATGTTGACAAGTGACACAAGATGGTGTAAAATGATTTATCTCTAGTTTTATATCTTTACCTTAAAATACATAGATATCTAATATAATACGAATAATTTATTTTTTTTAAATAGATAACATGTTGAAAGCATAACAAAAAAAATCTTGAATCATTCATTTTGAACATTTTGGTTGATATCAGACTTAACTTCTTCTCTATTAAAATGTAATCCACCAATTGTAGGAGGATGATGCTTTCTAACATGAACCCTTAAATTTCCTTTTTGTTTCGCTTTATACGGACAAAACGGACACTGAAATTTCGGTTCTTGATCGCCACATTCATCTTGTTCGTGTCGTCTCATCGTCGATTTCCATTTGTAGCGTTTGCCGCAGTGCCTGCAAGCGAACTGCGAATCGGGACTATAACCTGGACGGATTACATTATCGGAATTTTTTTTAATCGAGTGTTCTTTTAGTTTTTTTGGTAGTTTAGAATTTGTGTCCAAGAATTTTTCGTATGTTGGTGGAATTAAAATTTGATCAAATTCCAAATAATCTGCAATAAGAGTATAGTTATGTTCTAGAAGATTAAAAAAAGGTTAAGCGTTGCTCTTTTTTTTAAAATTTTATTAGCAAAAATTAATTTTACACATCACCGATTCACCCCAGCTGAAGCTTAATATTATATGTATATATACAATAAATTGTATCAATTTTTTTACCACCACCCACTAATTTTTCAAATAGATAATTAGGCTCAAATTTGGTATTTCTTATATATAAATCTATCCTAATCGTATCTGTATTTTATCGATAATTGTAACCGTACCGTACTCGTATATGACTTGTATCTGATAAATGTAGTCCTACCTACAAAAATTAACCGTATGGTTACCATTACGACTAGTTTTGGGTAAATTTAACCGTATCGTAGTCGTAAGGTTGTGTATCTGTCAAATTTAAACGTTTCTCTAGTGTACAGTTGTGTACCTGCCAAATTTAATCAGATCTCTAGCCTATACGACTTGTTTTTGATGAATTTAATCGTAACGTAGTCGTATCGTACTTTTATTGAAAATTTTAATCGTACCGTAGTCGTATATGACTTTTTTCTAACAAATTTGGTTCGTTTTTAGTTGTACCTAAAAGAATTAGCCGTAAAAATGAAATTACGACTAGTTTTTGGTAAATTTAATCACATCGTAAGGTTTTATATCTGTCAAATTTAGTCGTATCTCTAGTATATAGTTGTGTACCTGTCAAATTTAATCAGATCTCTAGTCTATACGACTTGTTTCTGATGAATTCAAATCGTAACGTAGTCGTATCGTATTTCTATCGATAATTTTAATCGTACCGTAGTCCGTTACGACTTCTTTTTGACGAATTTAGTGCTATCTTAGTTATACCTAAGAAAAATAACCGCATCGTAGTCGTAAGATTTTGTATTTACTAAATTTAACGACTTCTCTGATCTATAGTTGTGTACCTGTCAAATTGTCAAATCTCTAGTCTGTATGGCTTGTTTCTAATGAATTTAATCGTAACGTAATCGTATTGTACCTATATTTAACAGTCATTTTAATCGTACCGTAGCCGCATACGACTTGTTTCTAACGAATTTAGTCCTATCATAGTTGTACCTAAGAAACTTAACCGTAAAGTTGTCATTACGACCAGTTTCTGATGAATTTAATCGTGTCGTAGTCGTAACGTTTTGTGTCTGTCAAATTTAATTTTTTCTTTTTTTAGTGTACCTGTCAAATGTAATCGGATTTCTAGTCTATACGACTTGTTTCTGATGAATTTAAATCGCAACGTAATCGTATCGTACTTCTATTGATAATTTTAATCGTACCGTAGTCGTATACGACTTGTATCTGATAAAATTAGTCCTACCAACAAAAACTAACGGGATGGTTGCCATTACGACTATTTTTTGGTAAATTTAATCGTATCGTAGTCGTAAGGTGTTGTATCTGTCAAATGTAAACGTTTCTCTAGTATATAGTTGTGTACCTGTCAAATTTAATCAGATCTGTAGTCTATACGACTTGTTTTTGATGAATTTAATCGTAACGTAGTCGTATCGTACTTTTATTGAAAATTTTAATCGTATCGTAGTCGTATATGACTTTTTTCTAACAAATTTGGTTCGTTTTTAGTTGTACCTAAAAGAATTAACCGTAAAAATGAAATTACGACTAGTTTTTGGTAAATTTAATCACATCGTAGTCGTAAGGTTTTAGATCTGTCAAATTTAATCGTATCTCAAGTATATAGTTGTGTACCTGTCAAATTTAATCAGATCTCTAGTCTATACGACTTGTTTCTGATGAATTCAAATCGTAACGTAGTCGTATCGTATTTCTATCGATAATTTTAATCGTACCGTAGTCCGTTACGACTTCTTTTTGACGAATTTAGTGCTATCTTAGTTATACCAGAGAAAAATAACCGCATCGTAGTCGTAAGATTTTGTATTTACTAAATTTAACCACTTCTCTGATCTATAGTTGTGTACCTGTCAAATTGTCAAATCTCTAGTCTGTATGGCTTGTTTCTAATGAATTTAATCGTAACGTAATCGTATTGTATATTTAACAGTCATTTTAATCGTACCGTAGCCGCATACGACTTGTTTCTAACGAATTTAGTCCTATCATAGTTGTACCTAAGAAACTTAACCGTAAAGTTGTCATGACGACCAGTTTCTGATGAATTTAATCGTGCCGTAGTCGTAACGTTTCGTGTCTGTCAAATTTAATTTTTTCTTTTTTTAGTGTCCCTGTCAAATGTAATCGGATTTCTAGTCTATACGACTTGTTTCTGATGAATTTAAATCGCAACGTAATCGTATCGTACTTCTATCGATAATTTTAATCGTACCGTAGTCCGTTACGACTTCTTTTTGACGAATTTAGTGCTATCTTAGTTATACCTAAAAAAAATAACCGCATCGTATTCGTAAGATTTTGTATTTACTAAATTTAACCACTTCTCTGATCTATAGTTGTGTACCTGTCAAATTGTCAAATCTCTAGTCTGTATGGCTTGTTTCTAATGAATTTAATCGTAACGTAATCGTATTGTATATTTAACAGTCATTTTAATCGTACCGTAGCCGCATACGACTTGTTTCTAACGAATTTAGTCCTATCATAGTTGTACCTAAGAAACTTAACCGTAAAGTTGTCATAACGACCAGTTTCTGATGAATTTAATCGTGCCGTAGTCGTAACGTTTTGTGTCTGTCAAATTTAATTTTTCTTTTTAGTGTACCTGTCAAATTTAATCGGATTTCTAGTCTATACGACTTGTTTCTGATGAATTTAAATCGCAACGTAATCGTATCGTACTTCTATTGATAATTTTTATCGTACCGTAGTCGTATACTGTTTTTTTTTTCTGACAAATTTAGTCCTATCATAGTTGTACCTTAGAAACTTAACCGATAAGTTGTCGTAACGACCAGTTTCTGAAAAATTTAATCGTGTCGTAGTCGTAACGTTTTGTATCTGTCAAATTTAAACGTTTCTGTAGCGTATAGTTGTGTACCTGTCAAATTTAATCGAATTTACAGTTTTTATGAATTGTTTCTTTTAAATTTAATCGTAACGTAATCTTATTGTTATTTTAACGATAAATTTAGTCGTACAGTAGTCGTATAAGCCTTTTTCCCACGAATTTAGTTGTACCTAAGAAACTTAATCGTAAAGTTCTCATTACGATCATTTTTTAACAAATTTAACAGCGTCGTAGTCGCAACGTTTTGTATCTGTCAAATTTAATCGGATCTTTAGTCTAAATGACTTGTTTTAAATGAATTGAATCGTTATGTAATCGTATTGTATTTAGAACGATAATTTTAATCGTACCATAGTCGTATACAATTTTTTTCTGACGATTTTAGTTATACCTAAGAAACTTAACCGTAAAGTTCTTATTACGACTATTTTTTGACAAATTTAACCGCGACGTAGTCGTAACTTTTTTGTAACTGTCAAATTTAATCGTTGCTCTACTCTAAAGTTGTGTACCTGTCAAATGTATTTAGATCTTTAGTCTATATGGCTTGTTTTTAATGAATTTAAACGTAGCGTAATCGTATTGCACATCTTACGATAATTTTAATCGTACCGTAGTCGTATACGATTTGTTTCTGACAAATTTAGTCCCATCTTGGTTGCTATTACAAATAGTTTTGGGTAATGTTAATCGGATCGTAGTCGTAAGGTTTATATCTGTCAAATTTAATCGATGCTCTGGTCTATACGACTTGTTCTTAATGAATTTAATCATAACGTAACTTTGAATTCAGAAATTTAACAGTAATTAAAATGTGTAACTGTCAAATTTAATCGTATCGTCACCGTATCGCTTCCGTTATCGTTACGATTTGTTTCTGACGGTTTTATACGGATCGTAGTCGTATTGTAGCGCATAGTAACAACGTAGGATTGAATAGAAAAAAATATCAAATTTGAATTTTTTTTTTGTTATTATAGTCTATTTGTTTGGAGTTGGCAGCTAAGAAAAGTCATTAAATCGTAAAATGTTGTAAACAAGCCCCTAAATCAGTAGCGCACGTACTTATTTATACCGGTACTTATTAAGAAATTTCTTTTAATCATCATATTTTAATCTTCTTAGGTAAGGGATAAGTAGTCATAATACGATATTTAGAATATTATAAATATTTTAAAAAACTTCGGTTCTACGGTCATGGGATCTATTCAGCTACCTGTTGTGACAATATTATCTATTGTGTTTGGGTTAGTTAATCCCTAATTACAGGGTGAACTCTTTGAAAAATAACAACAATGACTTTGTTTCAATAAAAATGTATTTTTATTGAACCACCCTTGCTTGGGCTTTGAAGGATTTGCATTTATAATGAATTCTCTGTGCTGCCAACTGCAAACAAATAGACTATAAATGGATTTTTTTGTCTCTCAAGAGTATTTTTGCAGAGCTTCTTTGTATGTATCGAAAACTGGAACTTTTGGTGTACAAAAATGTGGATTTATGGTAGACTCGTTATCTATGGAGATACAAAAGGCTGTTTTTTTAATAAAAATAGCATTTGTTGGTGTAAAGGATAAGAAAACAACACAAAAAATTCAACATAATTTTAATAAATCTCAATATTGCCTTTTTGGTCGGAATTCTAATATTATGTGCTACAATAAAGTTGCCTAAAAGCACTGCATCTGATTTGATGTTTATTTAAATTGCATTTTAATTTAGCTTTGTATGGACAAAAAGGACAAGCAAATTGTGGTTCTTTTTGACATTCGTAACGTTGATGTTGTCTCAAATTTTTTAAATTCTTATAAATTCGTCCACAAATGTCACAACGTACACTTGGATCTAGAAGAAAATCAAATTAATAAAAAAAAATTAATAAAAAATTAACAAAAAAAAAGCCATCACATACAATTTTACGACTAGTCTATTAGTTGTTAACCAATAAAATTAGATTTTACAATAATTTTTTGACCAAAAAAAATTTTAATATATTTCTTTTCAAAATTTAGTTGATCGTTTATGTATGGCTCCGTAATGTTGTTTTACATTTCCTTTTATATTTGCTCGATAATTGCATCCTTCCACAGGACAAAAAAATTGTGGAGGTTTTCCACAACTGTATTTTTGATGTTGCAAAAGTCCGCGACGCCATCTATACGAACGGAAACAAATAAAGCATGTATGTTTGCCTACAATGAAAATAAAAATTAATACAGAAGCATTCAAAATAAATAAAAACACACAAAAACTGTTTTGACAGGTGACATTTGAACTGTCATTTTTATATAAAATTTACATTACAAACTTCTAGAATAGTTGCTCGTTTTAATAGACATGCTTTGTTTTAAAAGAACTAGTGACAAGTAACAACTGACAAGTGACAGATGAGAGGTGACAAGTGACAGGTGACAAGTGACCGGTGACAAATGACGGGTGACAAGTGACCGGTGATGAGTGACCGGTGACAAGTGACCGGTGACAAGTGACAGATCGTTTTTCTGGAAGACGGATTATGAATCAAGAAAGTCACCTACAGGTGACATACAGGGTAGGATTTAAAAGTAATGAGCCTCATTTTATTCTGAAGCGAGCGTAATTCGCCGCGCGCTCCGCTTGCCAGGGACGGTGGTGGGGACTGTTAGCAACACAACGCAGCTCAGTTCAGTTGCCTCCGAGCTGTAGGAGCGGTAGGATCGGTCTGGAAGTGAACCCCTGTTCGGTGGTCCGTGACACGGCAGAATGGAGAGTTCGTTAGAGCAACGCTACGCGATAAAGTTTTGCTTTCGGTTGAGCAAGTCTGCTTCCGAAACGTTCGCAATGCTTCAACAGGCGTTTGGGACTGAGTGCCTATCCTATTCTCAAGCGAAAAAGTGGCACAAGGCCTTTCGGGAGGGCCGGGAAGAGGTGCCCGACGAACCCCGGTCTGGACGCCCGTCGACGGCCCGAACTGACGTTAATGTGCAACGAGTGCGTGATTTTTTGGACACGGACCGGCGTTTGAGTCTCTATCAAGTACTTATCGGAGGCAACGGTGCAACGCATTGTTACCGAGGACTTGAAAATGCGGAAGGTCTGTGCCAAGTTCGTTCCGAGAGTTTTGACTCAAGAACAAAAAAACAATCGAGTCCTCCGAAGTCAAGAACTGCTGCAAATGTGCAAAGACGATCCTGGCTTTCTCGAAAAAGTGATAACCGGCGACGAAACATGGACTTTTCAGTACGACCCAGAGACCAAACGACAAAGCTCCGAGTGGCACACCTCAAGCTCACCACATCCCAAGAAAGCGCGGATGAGCAAATCGAAGGTGAAGACCATGCTCATCGCCTTCTTCGGAGTGAAGGGGATCGTCCATTTCGAGTTTGTCCCGCCCGGACAGACCGTGAATTCTGCTTACTACCTGGAAGTCCTGAATAGGCTGAAAAGAAGCGTCACTCGCAAGCGACCGCACATCAAGGACAGCTGGAAGCTTCACCACGATAACGCGCCCTGTCATACCGCCATCATCGTGAGCAACTACCTGACCCGGGTGAACGTTTCGGTGGTCCCCCAGCCTCCCTACAGCCCGGACGTGTCACCTCCTGACTTTTTCTTGTTTCCGCGCTTAAAATCTGCGCTGAAAGGAAAACACTTCGACTCGATCGAGGATATCCAAGCTAATGTCAAGGCAGCCCTTAACGCCATCCCGGAACAGGCCTACGCGGACGTCACCGAGAGTTGGAAATCCCGCCTACAGAAGTGTATTGATGCAGAAGGGGCTTATTTTGAAGACTATTAGTTATTTGTACCGATTTGATTAATAAATTTGTCTTTCTGAACAAAGGCTCATTACTTTTGAATCCTACCCTGTATATGACATTTGCTTTTTAAAATTACTCACAGCTGCATAAGTTGTCAGATTTTAAAAATAATTTAGTTTTGAATATATTTAAGAACGTCAACGACAGGTGAGATATGAAAGCTGTTTTTCCTTGAAGACAAATTTTTAAAATTACTTATTACTGTCATCTGTCACATTTTGACACACCTCAGTTTTGAATATAATCCAGAAACGTCACTAACAAGTGAAATGTGACAGCTGACATATAACTAGAAAGTATTTGAACATAATGACAGTTGACATTTGAACTGCCATATTTATATAAAATATATAAAATTTACATTACAAACTGCTAGAATAGTTGCTCGTTTTAATAGACATGCTTCGTTTTAAGAGAGCTAGTGACCAGTAACAATTAACAGGTGACAAGTGACAGTTGACAAGTGACCGGTGACAAGTGACAGCTCGTTTTTCTGGAAGACTGATTATGAATCAAGTAAGTCACCTAAAGGTGACATATGACATTTGATTATTAAAATTACTCACAGCTGCATAAGATGTTACATTTGAAAAATAATTTAGTTTTGAATATATTTAAGAACGTCAAGGACAGGTTAGATATGAAAACTGTTTTTCCTTGAAGACAAATTTTTAAAATTACTTATTACTGTCATCTGTCACATTTTGACAGACGTCAGTTTTGAATATAATCCAGGAAATGTGACAGCTGACATATAACTAGAAAGTATTTGAACATTATTGACAGTTGACATTTGAACTGTCATATTTATATAAAATATATAAAATTTACATTACAAACTTCTAGAATAGTTGCTCGTTTTAAAAGAGCTAGTGACCAGTAACAACTAACAGGTGACAAGTGACAGTTGACAACTGACCGGTGACAAGTGATAGCTCGTTTTTCTGGAAGACGGATTATGAATCAAGTAAGTCACCTAAAGGTGACATATGACATTTGATTATTAAAATTACTCACAGCTACATAAGTTCTTACATTTTAAAAATAATTTAGTTTTGAATATATTTAAGAACGTCAACGACAGGTGAGATATGAAAGCTGTTTTTCCTTGAAGACAAATTTTTAAAATTACTTATTACTATAATCTGTCACATTTTGACAAACGTCAGTTTTGAATATAATCCAGAAACGTCACCAACAATTGAAATGTGACAGCTGACATATAACTAGAAAGTATTTGAACATTATTGACAATTGACATTTGAACTGTCATTTTTATATAAAATTTACATTACAAACTTCTAGAATAGTTGCTCGTTTTAATAGACATGCTTCGTTTTAAGAGAGCTAGTGACCAGTTACAACTAACAGGTGACAAGTGACAGTTGACAAGTGACCGGTGACAAATGACAGCTCGTTTTTCTGGAAGACGGATTATAAATCAAGAAAGTCACCTACAGGTGACAGATGACATTTGATTTTTAAAATTACTCACAGCTGCATAAGTTGTTACATTTTAAAAATAATTTAGTTTTGAATATATTTAAGAACTTCAACGACAGGTGAGATATGAAAGCTGTTTTTCCTTGAAGCCAAATTTTTTAAATTACTTATTACTGTCATCTGTCACATTTTGACAGACCTCAGTTTTAAATATAATCCAGAAACGTCACTAGCAAGTGAAATGTGACAGCTGTCATGTAACTAGAAAGTATTTGAATATTATTGACAGTTGACAGGTGACGTTTGACAGATATTTGACATTACCAATCATAAACTTAATCACATTTAATTTTTCAACAATTTAATAACACATTTAAGCAAAAACGTATATATTCCTAAAAGTAAAACAGGTACACAATAATCAGCATTTAATTGCTATAAAAACAATTCATTATAGGAAATTTATTTTTCGAATAATGTGTGGTCGAGACATGCGTATGAAGTGCGTCTTTTCGTTTGAAATGTTTTTCACAAAAATTGCATTTAAATGACGGTTTTTTGCCGCATTCATACAAAATATGACGTTTTAATGTTTGTCGACGTAGATACGTTCGACCGCATCTTATACATGTAAGACGATTTCCTAAAAAAAAAAAAAAATAATAAAATCTAAATTAGAACTCGATGTTTAAAACTCGAATTTGACTAAAAACTTGATATTATCACTTACCTTTACAGTTACAGTTTTACGACTTCAAAAGCCATTCGCGAATCCATCATAAAATAATCGCTGTCAAATGTCAGCAATCAAATGTCAAGTGTCAATTGTAATATGTCAATTGTCAAATGTCAGCTGTCAATTGTCAAATGTCAGCTGTCAAGTGGAAAATTTCAGTTGTTAACAATCACAGATCTAAATCTAATAGAAGACGTTAAGTCTCCAGATTGTTTCCAAATTTAAATAAAATATAAAAAACAGAAAGATATATTTGTTGTTAAACTACATTTAAACAAACGGATATTTTTTAAAAATATCATCACTACAATGTACGCCCATATGCATATATAAATTCGATTTCAAATTTGATTTATATTCACAGCCTTCGAAATGACATTTAAATCGTTTTTCTTTGCCACAATTAAACGAGTGATGATGTCGTAACGAACCTTTTTTCATATAACGTTTTCCACATTTACATTCAAACATAAGATGAGCTAAAACAATTTTTTTTTGTAATAATTTTCATTTTATAGCCACATGTGACGTCACTGAAAAAGACTAAATAATGACGTCAGTTTGTTTGTTGGCAGAATTGTTAAATGTCAATTGTCAAATGTCAGCTGTCAAATGTCGGCTGTTAAAAGTAAACTGACAAATTTCAGCTGTTAACAATCACATATCTAAATCTGAGTTTCCAAGAGAAAGAAGTGAATGTATTTTAAATTTTAATAACAGGATTTTTAGGGATTGACAGATTCCAAAATCGAATATATATTAAAAAAAAATTAGAAGGGTATATTTGTTGTTAAACTACATTTAAACAAACGGATAATTTTTAAAAATATTAGCATCATTAACAGCATCACCACTACAATGTACGCCCATATGCCTTTTTAAATTCGATTTCAAATTTGATTTGTATTCACAGCCTTCGAAATGACATTTAAATTGTTTTTCTTTGCCACAATAAAACGATTGATGATGTCGTAACGATTCTTTTTTCATATAACGTTTTCCACATTTACATTCAAGCATCAGATGAGCTAAAACAGATTTTTTTTAATATTTATTAGTATATACCCACGTGTGAATGAACATGACAAAATCTATACAGTAGCCTACGCAGACGACATTGTTATTCTGCCAACAGGAAAGTTTGAAAGCACCCTTTGCGACAGAATGCAAGTGGCTTTCAGAACTTTAGAGACATGGTGCAAAGAACAATCGCTGTCTATTAACCCCAAAAAGACAGAGCAATGCCGCCGAACCATAGGACAGACCTGGGGATTATCCCCCAAGGTCACCATGTGGATCTACACGGCAATCATAAGACCTATGCCAACATATGGTGCTGTCGTGTGGTGGCCTAAAGTGAAACAAACGACAGCTATCAAAAAATTAAACCAAATTCAAAGATCAGCATGCCTTCTCGTAACAGGAGCCATGCGAAGCACACCGACCAGCGCAATGGAAGTCATACTTGGTCTCACCCCCCTTGATATATTTGTTAAGAAGGTCGCATTGATGACCATGGTACGCTTTCGCACGGTTGGTATCGAACCCACTGTAGGGACTGGCACCTATAGGGATAGTCTGTGGAGGGAATCGATAAAAGTGATACCACTCTTACAGGCAGTCACGGATGCCGTCGCACCAAGATTTGTCTTTGACAAACCCTACAAAATATTAACAAACAAGACAGCAGACCCCAACGTAGTGAACGCTCTGAGCGTATATACGGATGGATCAAAAACAAAGCAAGGTGTGGATGTGGAATTTACTCTAGATCCTTAAGCCTAAAAACAAAATGGGCTATGGATGGCTTGTCAAGTGTGGTTCAGTCAGTACTCACAGGCATAACCATAGCTGCAAAAGAATTAATCAATAGGAACATCACAGGCAGGAATATAAACATATATACAGACTGCCGACAAGCACTACTGACCTTGAATAGACCACGTTTCACTTCAAGTTTAGTACTAGAATGTCACCAATCTCTAACTGAGGCCAGCCAGAATAACGTGGTCACTCTCAGCTGGATCAAAGGACATGGGAACTCTAAAGGCAACCGCATTGCGAACAATTTAGCAAAGAGGGCTGCGGGCTACAGATATGTTAGCCCTCGCCCGTCTACCAAGCTAACATTGTCCGCAGTCGTGGACCTTATTAAACAGCACTCTCACCAAAAATTTATACAGTGCTGGGATGAAACTACGAACTGTAGACTGGCCAGAGAGTTATAACCTCATCTTGGCGAGGAAACAGCAAAAAAAATTTAAGGCATTGACCAGACAAAATCTCCGAACAGCTGTGGGAATCCTGACAGGTCACTGCCAATTGCGACAACATCTCTTTAGGATGAAATTAACAGAATCGCCGCTATTCACAGGCTGCGAACAAGAAGAGGAAACAGTAGAACACATTATGTATGACTGCTCTGCTTTTTCTGAAATCAGAAGATCCGTGTTGGGCGAGTATTGGCTTACACCAGCCGATGTCAGGGAGATCCCCCTCGGCAGCCTCATCACCTATTTTAAATCAATAGGCCTGGTGACAACCTGAGGTGAGTATATCCCTACACACGGAAGGATGCACAATGGGTCATATGTGGCCTCAGTGCTGGCTGAGCACTAGCTCGCCCCTCCAAAATTTCCAGATCCAGATACCCACATGTGACGTCACTGAAAATGCCTAGATAACGACGTCAGAATTGTCGGTTTTAAATTAAATAACTGACTTTTGACAGGTTTCAAAATGTTAAAAAATGGGATCTAGAGGGATAAAAGAGCTATAAAATAACACAATATTGCATCTCTAACGTAAAAATAAATGCAAATGTAGTAAAACTGTATACTAGGGGAATTGATTTACGCCCGAAATAGTCAGGACGCAAAACTTTAAATTAACCACAAAATAATTAACAGTCCGGAAGCTTACGCACAAATTAAATCATTTTTTAGTATATCAAACATTTTTGTAATATTTCTCAGTATTTACCCACATGTGACGTCACAAATAAAGCCTAGTAAGTTTAAAAGAAAGCTATTAACCAACAACTTCTAAAGTACCTAGAGGGCCTTAATATTATTAGCGACCATCAGTACGGCTTTCGTAAGTCCAGATCAACAGGAGACCTCCTAGCATATGTCACCCATCTTTGGAGCAGCGCAGTCGAACATCATGGGGAGTCCCGGGCTATTGCACTGGACATTTCTAAAGCATTTGATCGTGTCTGGCACGAGGGGCTCCTAAGTAAACTGCGATCCTACGGTATGCCCGGTCGATTCTGTTTATGGCTTTCTAGCTTTCTTCAGGACCGTTCTCTGCAAGTGGCGATTGACGGGTTTCTCTCGGACACCTTTACCATCAATGCTGGTGTTCCTCAAGGGTCCATATTATCCCCAACCCTCTTCTTACTATACATTAACGACCTTCTAGCGAAGACAGAAAATCCAATTTATAGCTTTGCTGACGACAGCACACTTATCTCATCGTTTACTTTGAATTCTCGAACATCGGCTGCTGACGCACATCTTCGCAGACAGCATGAAGTATCACGACTCAATAAAGACCTGGAAGAAATTTTGTCTTGGGGTGACAGTAACCAAGTCGAATTTAACGCTAAAAAAACCCAGGCAGCAGTTTTCTCTAAGAAGGTTAACATTGCAGAACCAGATATAGTCATGGCAGGACACGCAATTCCACTGGCTTCCTCTATTAACTTACTGGGTGTCAATCTGGGAGGAGATCACGTGGTAACAATCGCCAGGACAGCTTCTCAGAAACTCGGTGTACTTTTCCGTACCAAAAAGCTGTATACACCACAACAACTTTTGACACTCTACAAAGCCCAGATTCGACCATCACTGGAATACTGCTCTCATGTCTGGAGTTCTGCACCGAAGCATACCCTTCGGTTGTTGGATTCCATCCAAAGGAGAGCCATTCGCCTGATCGGTGACCACGAGCTAACCAAGAACCTCGACAGCTTAGAACATCGAAGACAGATTGGTGATTTGACCCTCTTTTACAAATATTTCCATGGCAAGTGTTCTACTGACATTGCCCGCTTGATTCCACCTAGAGCAGAAATACACGACAAACCACTTCCGCCCATCCCTATGTGGTTCAACTTAATACTCCTCGAACATCATTGTTTAAGAACTCTTTCTTCTGGAGGACATCCTCTTTGTGGAACGGCCTTTCTGAGGCCGTATTTCCCAACCGAATATAACCTCCAACGATTCAAGAACAACGTGAATCGCTTTCTTCGCACACGCACCGCTCTCAGAGCGCCTTAAAGGAATTTTCCTGCAGTGCTTGTGCTTGACCATAAAAAAAAACACAAAAAAGTATGTTTTTTAAAATTTTTCGTATGTTGGCAGACTGGTTGCGTTTAAATGTAATTCCTGACGTTTAACAGGTGTCCAACTGTAAAAAGTGCTAAAAAAATAATATAACTGTGGTTTAGGACAATTGACTCACACCCAAAATAGTCAGGAAGCTTAAGGAATAATTACCTTAGCTTAAAATTTCTTACTTAATTGAAGTTTTTTTTTAATAAAACTATAAATATCATTTAGAAACATTTTATTGTGCAATATACTATATTTTTTCTACAACTACATCTCAGTATCTATTTTTCTAATTTTAGTTTACACAAAAACATTTCATGTGTTTGTAAAGCATATTCATACGTAAAAGTTTTACCGCAATATTGACATTTATTAAATAATGAACGTGTGTGCGTTTTAGTTTTTTCAATGGTTTTTAACTCTTTAAAAATATTCTTTACTTTTGAAAAAGCGTCTTCAGTTCGTTTCATTATATCTGAAATTTAATAAAATTGTTATTATTTTATAAATAGTTAATAAAATATGTCTACTAGAACATCAAAAGTCATAATTACTGTCTAACAGTATGGAAATGGATTTTTATCAAGTAGAATGCCTTCTAGTATTATTTTTCACCACCATGGGAGCTTTAGTCACTACAATATGACATTTTAACACTTTACTAGGTTTTTAGTACTACTTTTCTACACTGAGGGAGCTTCATACGCTTATATGCAATTTGACACTTTACTTCGTCTATTTTAACGCTTTTTAATACCACTCATTCTCCACTAAGGGAGCTTTATTCACTTATATGCAAATTTGACAGTTTGACACGTTACTACGTCTATTTTAACGCCCTTTAATACAGTTTTATTCTCCGCCAAGAGACTTTCTTGTCATTTATATGCAATTTGACACTTTACGAGGTCAATTTTAACGCATTTTTAGAACCATTTTTCTCCTTAAAGAATTTTTAGTCACTTATATGCAATATGACAGTTTGACGCTTTACTACAGTTATCTAACGCTTTTTGGTACCACCTTTCAACAATGGGGGAGCTTGACAGTGACAGTTCTGTCAAATTAAACATTTCAGACGATCTGAATTTTTATTCAAAAATAACATTACAAAAATAAATGTTAAAATTGACATGATATTGACAGTCCTGTCAAAACTGATATGACACTGACATTTCTGTGAAATTTTAAACAATAAATTAATTGAGACGTTTCAAATTTGTATTGTTTAAGGTTAACCAACAACAATGCAAGAATTAATTGTCAAAATTGTCATGGTATCGACAGTTTTGTCAAATTTTGAACTAAAAAAAAATTGACACCTTCCAAATTTTCTATTTTATACAATTAACCAATGAAAATGCAAGAATTAAATGTCAAAATTGACATAATATTGACAGTTCTGTCAAATCTTGAAATAACTGCTAAATATTTTATTTAACAAACTAAACCCACAATAAATGAATATTTTTTTAAATTTTTTTCTTAACCTACGTGACTGTTTATGAACTACAACAAAATTTTAATCCAAAACCCAAAAAATCTAACTAAAAATTTGATAGTTATAATGAAAATATAGAAATCAGTTAAGTTTCCATCAAATTTTTGCGTACAATTCTAATTTTCAGCTCTCTATGGTTGGTAGGTTTCAATAATATATTTGAATGTACGATAATTGGTCGTTGTTTAAGGACATTTCCACCAAAAAAATTTTCTTCATTTTTAGCAAGTTGAGAAAATATTTTTCGCACTCTGTAGTGTTTTGATGGATCATTTTCTAAAAAAATATATATTTATACAACATTTGCTTGTAAAGCAACTAATTTAGAAGTTAAGTATTAAAAATAAATTTTAAAACGTGATCAGAACTGATCACAACTGATTTTAAGTGATCACAAATGAATGAAAATAATGACAAGTGATTACACGTCATCAAGATACCGCGCCTGATGTTTTCGGGTGCCTTTACTGCGCCATATTCACCAAATCTGGTTTTATGCGATTAATTTGTCTTTGCGAACTAAAATTCACTTTAAATATCAAAATCAGAGCAACGACAACCATTAAAGTGTAATGAGAGTTTGTTTAAGAGCTTAACCCTTTGATTTTTGTACGATTTATAGATTGTAAAGAAAATTACTCCAAACTGTAGCTGTCAATTTCTTCATTAGTTATATTTAGAATACCATGAACTTGTTGTAAATGTCTTTTAAAATTATTACGATATTTCGTACTTTTTCCACAATATTTACAAGTACTTTTTTTAACAGTTACACCACAAGTGTATTTCTTATGTTTATACAATATAAAATTGTTTAAAAATGTTCCGTTACATTTTTTACAACGATATCTACCTAAAAAAAATTAAAATAAATCAAAACAAGGCCATTTAAATATCATTTATTAAAAAATTTATTTCCAATACCTAACGTCATAGAACACTACGATCTAATGCAATCCAGGTATTGGTATCGATCAGTTCACTAACAGCTCTGGTAAGCTTTTTTACCGATACTTTTAATTTTGTTAAAAAAAAAAGTTAATATTTACCTTAGTGTTAAGGTAAGCCTTTTAACATACAAAAAAAAATGTTTACTTATCTTTAAAAATGTCCGTTACGACTTAAAAAAATGATCATAATTCAACATGCCCCTCGTATGTTTAATAAAATATATGAGATACAATGAAGAGGTGAAACTGTTAAAATTTAATTTATTTTTACAAAATTCTGATGGTCAAAATATTCAAAGATTTTAAATAATTTACCACTAACAGTTCACTCTATAAAATCGAAAACTGTAAACTACTGTAAATAATGCAATTTGTACACTTTACACACAGTGTTATATTAAAATCATGCATCGGTAAATTTCTCGATACACGAGCATACACGATCTTATTACACGAAAAACAAACAGAATGAAATTATTCAAACTTTTAGTTTTTTATTCACAAACTTCGAAAATAAATAAACAATAAATATCAAGAACATAACTCAAAAAACTGAGCAATTAGACCAAAAAAACATAAAACTTCTGTTATAACTCACCGATCTCAATAACTTTGTACCAACACTCAATATTTTCGTATTAAACACACTAAAACTTTTTGTAGTAAACTTTTCACTGCACTCCTTGGGTGATAAACTATTTAAAACACTTAAATATTTTATTATATTTGATTTAAACACTTTAAACAACCTTATTTTAACACTTTTTAACGAAAACAAGACACACTTTAAATAATATTTACAATCTGTCAAACTTATAAAATAACAGAGTGGCCTTTTACCATATAAGCATGAGATTAAACGTCAAAAAAAAAGTGAGGTTAGATTGGTGTTTTGAGTAGTGATTTATTTATTTACGTTGTGAAAAACGTTTTAAAATAAATATTTGTTTAGTTTTGAGAAGTGTATAAAGTTTAAGAGTTATATGATAGAGTCACCGTTGGACAAAAATTGCTTCTAATATGTGACAGTTTATAGAAATGTTGTTTTTAATAGTTTTTATATGTGTTGTTTGGACAGTTTTTAAATGTAAGTAACGTATATTTTATTTATATTAAATATATACAGTTCCTTAACAAATTAATGCCTTTTGTAGTTTTTGATGTACCTACGAGGGATTCCTTAAAAAATTTATATCTTTTGTAGTTTTCGATATACGAGAAAATTAAAAAGTATTTGTTTGGAAAGTTAGTATAAGGGCCGTAATACTACAGGTATAGGAAATTATATTACCTATATCAAAATAAAGGCAATTTTATCACAATTCCGAGGATATAATTTGATTTTTTTTATCATTAATACCGATACATGTTTTTAATATCACCCTCTGTGAAAATATACGTATAAACATGTACAAATTTACATTATTTGATAGTTTTCCACTAATATTTGAAATTCTATTAAATTGAATACAATTTTGATACATCGAACTACCTATCAGTTGTAAAATTTTTAAAATCTTCGTATACGAGGGGCGCGTTAAAATATGTTTATTTTTTTTAATACGTAATACGAATACTGACTACTTTAATCATTTGTAAGCTAAATAAACGTAGATATAATACAATAAAACGCTCATATTAACATATTCGATCTTTATTTTAACGGTATTTAAAACAAAAAAAATAATTTTACATTTTACTTATTAAATTTAATACAAAACGCGTTTTCTCGCACCAAATGACGTCACTGACCGATTCGATCTGATCGAATCGTTTAGGTATAGTGCAAAATAGTAAAAAAATCTGTAGACAGGATCAAATAAAACTAAACTAAATCATATTTTTTATAAAAATACAACGTTAACATCCTATAAACTATGTTTTGATATCAAATTTCAAATATATGCTTTCTTCTAATATGTAAAGTCATCTCATATTTTCTTTTGCTTCGATGACCGCATAATTTACATTGAAATTTTGGTTCAATGCCACATTCGAATTCCATATGTCTTCGTAAAATATGACTGTGTTTGTAACGTTTTTTACATTTCGAACATTGGTATTTTTTTTCATTTGATAACAATATTGATCTGATTAGATCTTCAGCAGAGTCATCTACAATTTTTATATTCAATTAGATGTCAAATAAGTGAGTTTTAATGAAAATACGGTCAAAGAGGTGATATTGGAGATAGAGAAAGTTGTATATAGTATTTTTTCTACTATTACTAATGTTAAATAAAAAATGTGTATTCTGTGTTTTATAATTTATATCAATATAGACTTTTAGGGTAATATCGCCTCTTTGTCTATATATTCTTGCTAGAAATTATATTAAATGTAAAAAAAATAAAAATAAAATAAAAACAATCTAGAAATAACCATATTTTATTTTTAAATATTATTTAGTTCTATATAATCAAATATTTATACAATATTTGGTATTTAGTATTAAAATAGAAATATATTTAATTATTTTACCGCTATTTGTATATGTAAAATATATACGGGATGTTTATAATTTACTAATTGCACTTTACAGGTTTTTTTCGTTTAAAATACTGATTAAATATTTTTTTATTATATTTATTACACCCTGTAATTTTTTTATAAAACTTTCTGTATTGACCGATAACATTAAGGCACTAGTTCTACCAATACCATTCCAAATACGTTAAAAAAAATAATCTCAAACAAAAATAAGAATGTGGCAGTCAGTGGGACTGCCGGCAGAAGTTATACTTCTATGCACGCGCCCGGATTCATAAATTTTTATGCGAATGATTTAGCAAAATCATTATATGATATTCGTGTTCAGCGACCTCAAAAACTTCCTAGTACCGAGTACACACTCATTTTGTTTTAAATTTGCATAACATTTCCTGGAGACGAGGTCCGTATTAAGTACCAGGTGTTTCGTCCTTCAACTGATAATTTTTCGATCATTTTTAAAGGATTTACCTCCATACCATGTTTTGCCAAAATCATAGCTCCACCACGTTTATTCTGTACACGACAAAAATAAGAGCTCGGGTCATAACCAAAGACACTTAGATGCTGAACCTCTTCTGTTAAAAGAAAGTGCTCGATCAGACAAATAGCACTGTATTTTATATTATGATCATGGAGAAAGGCCTCCAGAACGCCTATCTTGTTTCTAATTGAGCAGATATTGACATAAAATATGCTAAATATGTTCGTATTATGACTAACAATTTCAGGTTGGCTATTATCAACAAGTTGTTTACCGGGAGTTTGCAAAAATTCTCTGTGTTTCGTAAAATCAAATCTTTTAATGCCAACCATCAGAGGCCAGAAATCTGGATCGTATAGCTCATCCTTGCGCTTTAACGGTGCTGTGCTGTTACAACAAAGCATTTGAGTTTGTTTGGATCAGTGGGTATCTCCCTTACGCAAATATTCTTAGTTTCAAAACCCACCTTTTTCTTTATGTAATCTGTTATCATAGCCTCAGTTGCTTGTCTTTTAACACGATTTACATATATCCAAGCTCTTCTTTCTCCACCCGAGAAGCCATTTTTTTTTTTGAAGTTGAATCTGAAAAATCCCATCTTGGTTATTGGCCAGGTCTTCTTCTTTTCTGTTCGGATTATCAAAATTTTCTGTTTCTGCTGTTGCTACAGGAGGGCGACTGGCCACTTTACCATATGTTTTGCGGGCACGATCACAACCTGTATCCAACTTCAGCTCGGTTTGGTGTGACGTACCCTCAACCTGCGTAGTCGTAGAGCGCGTCCTACGTGTGCTCGATTTGTTCGTGCGCGCCTCTGATGGCAATGACAAAGCAATGGCATGAGGAATAGGAGGTAGAGGGGTTGTTATCTTGTTTACCTTTTCGTCACGTAATGATTTCAATTCTATGGAGAATTTTTCTACCAGGTCTTCCATATCGTTCAGTCTACCATGTAATAAGTTGTGATTTTCCATCATCTGGATGAGCAATTGGTTCATTAAACTGTTTTCCCTTCTTAGAGCATCGACATTGTTCCACGTATGGTCGCCATCATTTTCAGTTTCAGCACATGATGGACAGATGATTAAATTTTGACCAACCACTTTTGCGCCTCTAAGGCGAACTAAGCAAGCAGAATGATACTGTTTTTCACATTTGGTACATTTTAATTCGCCTTTTAGAGATCGTTTACAACTCGTGCATGTAATTTTCACATTTATATCATCATTACTCGGCGCCATCAAATATATATCAATGGCATCACTGTTAACTAATAAAACTTAATAACTACAAACACAGGCAAGTAGAAATATTTTTTTTTTTAAATTAACTGTATTCAATTAAATAAATACTTAGAAAAATAAGACCAGTTGATGTGTGTCCTTACTTTAAACACGAAAACTAAACAGTAAAACGATCAATGTACAAAAAAAGTGTTTACAAAACCCGATTTGCTTACTGTGGGCTAACTAGAAAACAAGGCAAAACATTTTCTAACAACATTTACACACTTTTACAAAATTTTAACGCACTTTGAGCTGCACTTTCCAGTAACTTTGCAGGAACAGGTTTTAACTCACACGCATGTAGTCGACTCAAAAGCATAGTGCAGGATATAATGCAACCATGTGACCGTTCTATGGACTACAATACCTACAATACTTATTACTGAATATTATTAATATAAAATACTAAACTTTATATGTTTACTTACGTGACAAAATTATAAAGTATTCTGTCAAACACAATGTAATACGTCACTATGATATTTCAAAACATTAGCTCAGATTGTTTTTTGTATATCTATCTTTTTTCAATGTACTGATACCTTATATGTGTTTCTGTCTCTCTCTTACTCACACCATTACATATGTAATGATTTTTGCCATTTAACCCCACACAAATCCAGTGCATAAATAGAAGTATAACTTCAAAAACAAGCTGTCATTGTTTGTAGTACCTACATCCATTCACCTCTAGATGGAGCTAAAGTGTTAAATTTTAAAATAATCTGTCAAAACACAATGTAATACGTCACTATAATATTCCAAAACATTAGCTCAGACTGTTTTTTGTATATCTATCTCTTTTTAATGTACTGATACCTTATCTGTGTTTCTGTCTCTCTCTTACTCACACCATTACAGATGTAATGATTTTTCGCATTTAACCCCACACAAATCGAGTGCATGAATAGAAGTATAACTTCAAAAATTGTATTCATTCTCATTACAATTTTGAAAACCAATAATAATAAGAATAACATAAACAACAATTAACTGTATTAAGCCATATCTAAAATTTTAATACATTAACAAACTCAGAAAACAAAAAAAAAGGCAGTCAAAAAATTCTTGACAGTCTATTACGGTAAAAATTCGAACATATACCAACTAGAGGCAGACTTCTCTCCTATTTTTTTCATACTTGGACCGTTATTAGAGATAGACTAATAAAATGCTCGTTTTGGGTGTATTTAAGGCTACTTCTAGTTGGTATATGATTAAATTGCTTAAAAAATTACTTTTCTGCCTCTTTTTCTTAACATTTTTAATAATAATCACTGAAATTATGCATTCTAAGCCCATGTTTTCGTAAATCTGTTCGATAATAGTAAGAATTTGTACAAAATAGACATTTGTATCGTTTTTCTTTGCCACATTCAACAGTTAAATGCCTCGATAAATTTTTAACAAGTGTGTACGATTTGTTGCATTTCGGACAAGGGAAACGCCAAACTAAAAACAAATTTAAATCAAAAACAAAAAATTAAACAAAAAAAAAATCGGTGCAACAGAAAGAAAAACATATAAAAGTGTAATCAAAATAATAAGAATAAAGCAATAAAAAAATATATCTAAAAAATAAATTAACAAATAAATTTTTATTGATTTGATAACAAATACTTGTCTACGAGTGGTAGAAAAAAAGTTATTTATAATAACGAAAAATGTCTACAAAAAATGTGTTTTTTTAAACTACTTTTATGGAAACATCTGTAATTACAAAATTCACAATGTTCACTGGGTTCCTTTTGACATTCGTACGTTTGATGACGTACCAAACTTTTATAATTTTTATACGATTTTCCACAAGCTATGCAGGGAAATTTTGAGTTATCTAGAAAAAAAAATTAAGAAATTAAAATAAGAAAATATTGATACATAATTTCATTAAGTCCGGACCTGGCGAAAATGAGAAATAAGTATATTTGTATCTGTTTATTAAAAAATTTCATAATAAAAATATTGTGTTTTTAAAAGGAAAGGTTGTTTCTTATTTTATTTATTAAACAAACAGCGCACCTGGTATATTTTGAGGTCTATATTAGTTATAACAAAATTAAGGGCAGTAGAAGGTTAAAGATGCATTTATTTATATTCTGTAATTTTTCTTACTAAATCCAATTATTATAAACATATATTATTTGTTGCTAAATACAAAGATTGTTTTTTAATTTTTTTAAACCAAGCAAACAGCGCTCCTTGTATAATTTGTACAATATATAAGTTATAGCAAAATTAGAGGTAGTTAAAGGCAGAGGATACATTTGTTTACATTCAGTAATTTTTACAAAGAAATCTGGTTATTATAAAAATTTTTATTTTTTGTTAAAATCAAAGGTTGTTTTTGTCGTTTTTTGAATCGAGCAAACAGCGCACCTCGTATATCTTGTACAATATATAAGTTATAGAAAAACTAAGGGTGGTAAAAGACAAATGGTAAATTTCTTTATATTAAGTAATTTTTATAAGAAAATCCCATTATTATAAACATTTTTTATTTGTTGTTAAAAACAAATTTTGTTTTTGTCGTTTTTTAAATCGAGCAAACAGCGCACCTCGTATATCTTGTACACTATATAAGTTATAGATAAACTAAGGGTAGTAAAAGACAAATTATAAATTTCTTTATATTAAGTAATTTTTATAAGAAAATCCCATTATTATAAACATTTTTTATTTGTTGTTAAAAACAAAGGTTGTTTTTGTCGTTTTTTGAATCGAGCAAACAGCGCACCTCGTATATCTTGTACAATATATAAGTTATAGAAAAACTAAGGGTGGTAAAAGACAAATGGTAAATTTCTTTATATTAAGTAATTTTTATAAGAAAATTCCATTATTATAAACATTTTTTATTTGTTGTTAAAAACAAAGGTTGTTTTTACGTTTTTTTGAATCAAGCAAACAGCGCACCTCGTATATCTTGTACAATATATTAGTTATAGCAAAACCAAGGGTAATAGAAGACAAAGGGTACATTTCTTTATATTAAGTAATTTTTATAAGAAAATCTCATTATTATGAACATTTTTTAATTGTTGTTAAAAACAATGGTTGTTTTTGTCGTTTTTTAAATCGAGCAAACAGCGCACCTCGTATATCTTGTACACTATATAAGTTATAGATAAACTAAGGGTAGTAAAAGACAAATGGTTAATTTCTTTATATGAAGTAATTTTTATAATAAAATCTCATCATTATAAACATTTTTTATTTGTTATTAAAAACAAAGGTTGTTTTTACGTTTTTTTAAATCAAGCAAACAGCGCACCTCGTATAACTTGTACAATATATAAGTTATAGTAAAACCAAGGGTAATAGAAGGCAAAGGGTAAATTTCTTTATATTTAGAAATTTTTATAAGAAAATCCCATTATTATAAAAAATTTTTATTTGTTGTTAAAAACAAAGGTTGTTTTTTAGCTTTTTTGAATCAACCAAACAGCGCACCTCGTATACTGTGTACAATATATAAGTTATAGCAAAATCAAGGGTAGTAGAAGGCAAAGGGTACATTTTTTTATATTCAGCAATTTTTATAAAAAAATCCTTTTATTATTAACATTTTTTATTTGTTGTTAAAAACAAATGTTTTTTTTTCGTTTTTTGAATCAAGCAAACAGCGCACCTCGTATATTTTGTACAATATATTAGTTATAGCAAAACTATGGGTAGTAGAAAGCAAAGGGTACATTTCTTTATATTAAGTAATTTTTATAAGAAAATCCCATTATTATAAATATTTTTTATTTGTTTGTAAAAACAAAGGTTGTTTTTACGTTTTTTTGAATCAAGCAACCAGCGCACCTCGTATATCTTGTACAATATATTAGTTATAGCAAAACCAAGGGTAATAGAAGGCAAAGGGTACATTTCTTTATATTAAGTAATTTTTATAAGAAAATCCCATTATTATAAACATTTTTTATTTGTTGTTAAAAACAAAGGTTGTTTTTTTCGTTTTTTTGGATCAAGCAAACAGCGCACCTCGTATACTGTGTACAATATATAAGTTATAGCAAAAATTAGGGCAGTAGAAGACAAAGGGTGAATTTCTTTATATTAAGTAATTTTTATAATAGAATCCCATTATTATAAACATTTTTTATTTGTTGTTAAAAACAAAGGTTGTTTTTACGTTTTTTTGAATCAAGCAAACAGCGCACCTCGTATATCTTGTACAATATATTAGTTATAGCAAAACCAAGGGTAATAGAAGGCAAAGGGTAAATTTCTTTATATTAAGTAATTTTTATAAGAAAATCCCATTATTCTAAATATATTTTATTTCTTGCTAAATACAAAGATAGTTTTTTCATTTTTTTGAATCAAGCAACCAGCGCACCTCGTATACTGTGTACAATATATAAGTTATAGCAAAACTATGGGTAGTAGAAGAAAAAGAGTAAATTTTTTTATATTAAGTAATTTTTATAATAAAATCCCATTATTATAAACATTCTTTATTTGTTATTAAAAACAAAGGTTGTTTTTACGTTTTTTTGAATTAAGCAAACAGCGCACCTCGTATATCTTGTACAATATATTAGTTATAGCAAAACCAAGGGTAATAGAAGGCAAAGGGTACATTTCTTTATATTGAGTAATTTTTATAAGAAAATCCCATTATTATAAACATTTTTTATTTGTTGTTAAAAACAAAGGTTGTTTTTTTCGATTTTTTGAATTAAGCAAACAGCGCACCTCGTATACTGTGTACAATATATAAGTTATAGCAAAAATTAGGGCAGTAGAAGACAAAGGGTGAATTTCTTTATATTAAATAATTTTTATAATAAAATACCATTATTATAAACATTTTTTATTTGTTGTTAAAAACAAAGGTTGTTTTTACGTTTTTTTGAATCAAGCAACCAGCGCACCTCGTATATCTTGTACAATATATTAGTTATAGCAAAACCAAGGGTAATAGAAGGCAAAGGGTAAATTTCTTTATATTAAGTAATTTTTATAAGAAAATCCCATTATTCTAAACATATTTTATTTCTTGCTAAATACAAAGATAGTTTTTTCATTTTTTTGAATCAAGCAACCAGCGCACCTCGTATACTGTGTACAATATATAAGTTATAGCAAAACTATGGGTAGTAGAAGAAAAAGAGTAAATTTTTTTATATTAAGTAATTTTTATAATAAAATCCCATTATTATAAACATTCTTTATTTGTTATTAAAAACAAAGGTTGTTTTTACGTTTTTTTGAATCAAGCAACCAGCGCACCTCGTATATCTTGTACAATATATTAGTTATAGCAAAACCAAGGGTAATAGAAGGCAAAGGGTACATTTCTTTATATTGAGTAATTTTTATAAGAAAATCCCATTATTATAAACATTTTTTATTTGTTGTTAAAAACAAAGGTTGTTTTTTTCGCTTTTTTGAATCAAGCAAACAGCGCACCTCGTATATTGTGTACAATATATAAGTTATAGCAAAATCAAGGGTAGTAGAAGGCTAAGGGTACATTTCTTTATATTCAGCAATTTTTATAAAAAAATCCTTTTATTATTAACATTTTTTATTTGTTGTTAAAAACAAATGTTTTTTTTTTCGTTTTTTGAATCAAGCAAACAGCGCACCTCGTATATCTTGTACAATATATTAGTTATAGCAAAACCAAGGGTAATAGAAGGCAAAGGGTACATTTCTTTATATTAAGTAATTTTTATAAGAAAATCCCATTATTATAAACATTTTTTATTTGTTGTTAAAAACAAAGGTTGTTTTTTTCGCTTTGTTGAATTAAGCAAACAGCGCACCTCGTATACTGTGTACAATATATAAGTTATAGCAAAAATTAGGGCAGTAGAAGACAAAGGGTGAATTTCTTTATATTAAGTAATTTTTATAATAGAATCCCATTATTATAAACATTTTTTATTTGTTATTAAAAACAAAGGTTGTTTTTACGTTTTTTTTAATCAAGCAACCAGCGCACCTCGTATATCTTGTACAATATATTAGTTATAGCAAAACCAAGGGTAATAGAAGGCAAAGGGTACATTTCTTTATATTAAGTAATTTTTATGAGAAAATCCCATTATTATAAACATTTTTTATTTGTTGTTAAAAACAAAGGTTGTTTTTTTCGTTTTTTTGGATCAAGCAAACAGCGCACCTCGTATACTGTGTACAATATATAAGTTATAGCAAAAATTAGGGCAGTAGAAGACAAAGGGTGAATTTCTTTATATTAAGTAATTTTTATAATAGAATCCCATTATTATAAACATTTTTTATTTGTTGTTAAAAACAAAGGTTGTTTTTACGTTTTTTTGAATCAAGCAAACAGCGCACCTCGTATATCTTGTACAATATATTAGTTATAGCAAAACCAAGGGTAATAGAAGGCAAAGGGTAAATTTCTTTATATTAAGTAATTTTTATAAGAAAATCCCATTATTCTAAACATATTTTATTTCTTGCTAAATACAAAGATAGTTTTTTCATTTTTTTGAATCAAGCAACCAGCGCACCTCGTATACTGTGTACAATATATAAGTTATAGCAAAACTATGGGTAGTAGAAGAAAAAGAGTAAATTTTTTTATATTAAGTAATTTTTATAATAAAATCCCATTATTATAAACATTCTTTATTTGTTATTAAAAACAAAGGTTGTTTTTACGTTTTTTTGAATTAAGCAAACAGCGCACCTCGTATATCTTGTACAATATATTAGTTATAGCAAAACCAAGGGTAATAGAAGGCAAAGGGTACATTTCTTTATATTGAGTAATTTTTATAAGAAAATCCCATTATTATAAACATTTTTTATTTGTTGTTAAAAACAAAGGTTGTTTTTTTCGATTTTTTGAATTAAGCAAACAGCGCACCTCGTATACTGTGTACAATATATAAGTTATAGCAAAAATTAGGGCAGTAGAAGACAAAGGGTGAATTTCTTTATATTAAATAATTTTTATAATAAAATACCATTATTATAAACATTTTTTATTTGTTGTTAAAAACAAAGGTTGTTTTTACGTTTTTTTTGAATCAAGCAAACAGCGCACCTCGTATATCTTGTACAATATATTAGTTATAGCAAAACCAAGGGTAATAGAAGGCAAAGGGTAAATTTCTTTATATTAAGTAATTTTTATAAGAAAATCCCATTATTCTAAACATATTTTATTTCTTGCTAAATACAAAGATAGTTTTTTCATTTTTTTGAATCAAGCAACCAGCGCACCTCGTATACTGTGTACAATATATAAGTTATAGCAAAACTATGGGTAGAAGAAGAAAAAGAGTAAATTTTTTTATATTAAGTAATTTTTATAATAAAATCCCATTATTATAAACATTCTTTATTTGTTATTAAAAACAAAGGTTGTTTTTACGTTTTTTTGAATCAAGCAACCAGCGCACCTCGTATATCTTGTACAATATATTAGTTATAGCAAAATCAAGGGTAATAGAAGGCAAAGGGTACATTTCTTTATATTGAGTAATTTTTATAAGAAAATCCCATTATTATAAACATTTTTTATTTGTTGTTAAAAACAAAGGTTGTTTTTTTCGCTTTTTTGAATCAAGCAAACAGCGCACCTCGTATATTGTGTACAATATATAAGTTATAGCAAAATCAAGGGTAGTAGAAGGCTAAGGGTACATTTCTTTATATTCAGCAATTTTTATAAAAAAATCCTTTTATTATTAACATTTTTTATTTGTTGTTAAAAACAAATGTTTTTTTTTTCGTTTTTTGAATCAAGCAAACAGCGCACCTCGTATATCTTGTACAATATATTAGTTATAGCAAAACCAAGGGTAATAGAAGGCAAAGGGTACATTTCTTTATATTAAGTAATTTTTATAAGAAAATCCCATTATTATAAACATTTTTTATTTGTTGTTAAAAACAAAGGTTGTTTTTTTCGCTTTGTTGAATTAAGCAAACAGCGCACCTCGTATACTGTGTACAATATATAAGTTATAGCAAAAATTAGGGCAGTAGAAGACAAAGGGTGAATTTCTTTATATTAAGTAATTTTTATAATAGAATCCCATTATTATAAACATTTTTTATTTGTTATTAAAAACAAAGGTTGTTTTTGTCGTTTTTTGAATCGAGCAAACAGCGCACCTCGTAGGTATATCTTGGACAATATATAAGTTATAGAAAAACTAAGGGTAGTAAAAGACAAATGGTAAATTTCTTTATATTAATTAATTTTTATAATAAAATTCCATTATTATAAACATTTTTTATTTGTTGTTAAAAACAAAGGTTGTTTTTACGTTTTTTTGAATCAAGCAAACAGCGCACCTCGTATATCTTTTACAATATATTAGTTATAGCAAAACCAAGGGTAATAGAAGGCAAAGGGTACATTTCTTTATATTAAGTAATTTTTATAAGAAAATCCCATTATTATAAACATTTTTTATTTGTTGTTAAAAACACAGGTTGTTTTTTTCGCTTTGTTGAATTAAGCAAACAGCGCACCTCGTATACTGTGTACAATATATAAGTTATAGCAAAAATTAGGGCAGTAGAAGACAAAGGGTGAATTTCTTTATATTAAGTAATTTTTATAATAGAATCCCATTATTATAAACATTTTTTATTTGTTATTAAAAACAAAGGTTGTTTTTACGTTTTTTTTAATCAAGCAACCAGCGCACCTCGTATATCTTGTACAATATATTAGTTATAGCAAAACCAAGGGTAATAGAAGGCAAAGGGTACATTTCTTTATATTGAGTAATTTTTATAAGAAAATCCCATTATTATAAACATTTTTTATTTGCTGTTAAAAACAAAGGTTGTTTTTTTCGCTTTTTTGAATTAAGCAAACAGCGCACCTCGTATACTGTGTAGCATATATAAGTTATAGCAAAAATTAGGGCAGTAGAAGACAAAGGGTGAATTTCTTTATATTAAATAATTTTTATAATAAAATCCCATTATTATAAACATTTTTTATTTGTTGTTAAAAACAAATGTTTTTTTTTTCGTTTTTTGAATCAAGCAAACAGCGCACCTCGTATATTTTGTACAATATATTAGTTATAGCAAAACAAAGGGTACATGTCTTTATATTAGGTAATTTTTATAAGAAAATGCCATTATTGCAAACATTTTTTATTTGTTGTTAAAAACAAAGGTTGTTATTTTCGCTTTTTTTGAATTAAGCAAACAGCGCACCTCGTATACTGTGTACAATATATAAGTTATAGCAAAATCAAGGGTAGTAGAAGGCTAAGGGTACATTTCTTTATATTCAGCAATTTTTATAAAAAAATCCTATTATTATTAACATTTTTTATTTGTTGTTACAAACAAATGTTTTTTGTTTCGTTTTTTGAATCAAGCAAACAGCGCACCTCGTATATTTTGTACAATATATTAGTTATAGCAAAACTAAGGGTAGTAGAAAGCAAAGGGTAAATTTCTTTATATTAAGTAATTTTTATAAGAAAATCTCATTATTATAAACATTTTTTATTTGTTGTTAAAAACAAAGGTTGTTTTTTTTGCTTTTTTGAATTAAGCAAACAGCGCACCTCGTATACTGTGTACAGTATATAAGTTATAGCAGAATCAAGGGTAGTAGAAGGCTAAGGGTACATTTCTTTATATTCAACAATTTTTATAAAAAGATTCTTTTATTATTAACATTTTTTATTTGTTGTTAAAAACAAAGGTTGTTTTTACGTTTTTTTTTGAACCAAGCAACCAGCGCACCTCGTATATCTTGTACAATATATTAGTTATAGCAAAACCAAGGGTAATAGAAGGCAAAGGGTACATTTCTTTATATTGAGTAATTTTTATAAGAAAATCCCATTATTATAAACATTTTTTATTTGTTGTTAAAAACAAAGGTTGTTTTTTTCGCTTTTTTGAATCAAGCAAACAGCGCACCTCGTATATTGTGTACAATATATAAGTTATAGCAAAATCAAGGGTAGTAGAAGGCTAAGGGTACATTTCTTTATATTCAGCAATTTTTATAAAAAAATCCTTTTATTATTAACATTTTTTATTTGTTGTTAAAAACAAATGTTTTTTTTTTCGTTTTTTGAATCAAGCAAACAGCGCACCTCGTATATCTTGTACAATATATTAGTTATAGCAAAACCAAGGGTAATAGAAGGCAAAGGGTACATTTCTTTATATTCAGTAATTTTTATAAGAAAATTCTTTTATTATTAACACTTTTTATTTTTTTTTTTAAATATCAATGTTTATTAATTTGGTTTTTTGTTAGTAGGTCTCAGAACGAGATTAGCGAGGGAGGATTCGATATTTAAAATATCTTTACAAGAAATCCAATAGCAATTTAGAGGTTTGTTTTAGTAAATATTTTTATTTGTTTATATAAGTTTAATTTTGTTATAAATTGAATTTTATTTCCAGGTTTCTACGTAGAAGTAAAAAGTGTTTTTTAATGCGAGTTTCGAAAATGTTTTTGCAATACAACTTGCAATCGAGTAAAATTTTATTCAAATAAAAACTGGGAAGTAAATTCAGTGCGTTTAATAAATCGAATTTATGGTAAAAAGTAAATCGCGCGATAATTAATATTATAATAACGATAAAATGATAATTATACCAATTTCCTCACGACTTTAAAGACAGGTATACTCGATATTTATATGAATTCAATTAGTAATTTGGATTTATAGATTTATTGGGTATATCTGGACAAGGCGTAGGGGAAATTTGGGTAATTATTTTACAAGAAAATTCGTATAAAACGATAGTCAACGTAAACCCGAAACATTCGGGAAATTTTTCTTAATAATCCGGAAAATCGCGGGGATAATTATACCAATTTTCTCAGGATACAATAAGGACAGGTATAGTCGATATTTATATGAAACCAATAAGTTATTTGGAATTCATATATTTATTGGGTATATCTGGACAAGGCTGTGAGATACACTGTTACATGATTTTTTTTAAATCGTTTAACTGCGTAGGGGAAATTTGGGAAATTATTCTAGAAGTAAATTCGTACGTAACGGGAGTGAACGTAAGCCGGGAAAATTCGGGAAGTGTACGCGAATGGAAACTATGGAGAAAACTAAAAATGGTTATGGAGGAGCAAGCATTAGGGAAGGAGAAAATAGGTAATTTATCAAAATTATTATTTTTCTTTCTTTCAGCAGCCCTAAACTCTCCACTCCTGGACGTAAGTCTCCCCTTGACGTTTCTATTTTGTCGCATCTTTTGCTGTTTGACAGCATTCCTTGATATTATCCAATTCTTCGTTAAAATTTACTTTTTTGGAGGTAGTTTCAACTTCTTTATCTGCATCTTGCATCTTTCAACTTGTACACTTGCTTCTTTAACATATTAGTTCTTTTCTACTACACACCGTTTGGTGAGAATTTGGTGTCTTTAGGTTCTTCAGTATCTTTCTATCACTCACTCTACTGTAAGACTTCTAGAAGAGTCTGCAGTTTTTTCTTTACCAACTCTCTACTCGTTTAATGTCTTCATATTTGCTTTTAATTATTTCATCTGCTTTTTGACAAGTTTTAAAAATCTTCTTTAATGCTGATTTATTTCAGCTTGTTGGTTTTCTTTTTCCAACTTAACTAAATGTTCGATGATCAAATTGGATGCGAAATTATAAAGGAGAAAAGAGATGCTAATATTTTTTTCTTTTTTTGTTTCAGGTAGGTTCAGAAGGCGCAGGATAGCTTTTTTTGGTGAGTTTTTTTGCACAAAAATTATTGCATGTTGGCAAATTCGAAATGAAATTTCGAATTTGATTTATTTATTTAGCGAATTGTAGCATTTTTCGGTGTTTTCTATATTCCGGACAAAGAAATACATTAATCGAAATACAACGCCATCTAACAGATATTTTTCTCATTTTTTTAGGAAATTTTTTATCTTCGTCGTGTTCTTTGACTCTTTGTAATACCGGATGGAATTTTGTTATCGAATTTAAACCTATTTTCCGACCACCTAGAGTTCTAAAATTTCCATGATTATTAAAAGCAAAGGTTGTTTTTTTCGTTTTTCTGAATCAAGCAAACAGCGCACCTCGTATATCTTGTACAATATATAAGTTATAGCAAAACTAATGGTAGTCGAAGGCAAAGGATACATTTCTTTATATTCAGCAATTTTTATAAAAAAATCCTTTTATTATTAACATTTTTTATTTGTTGTTAAAAACAAAGGTTGTTTTTTTCGTTTTTTTGAATCAAGCAAACAGCGCACCTCGTATATTTGGTACAATATATCAGTTATAGCAAAATTAAGAGTAGGAGAAGTTAAAGGGGATATTTCTTTATATTCAGTAATTTTTATAAAAAAATCGCATTGTTATAAACATTTTTTATTTGTTGTTAAAACCAAAAATTGTCTTTTTAGTTTTTTTAAATCAAGCAAACAGCGCACCTCGTATATCTTGTACAATATATAAGTTATAGCAAAAGTAATGGTAGTAAAGGGCAAAGGGTACATGTCTTTATATTCAGCAATTTTTATAAAAAAATCGCATTGTTATAAACATTTTTTATTTTTTGTTAAAACCAAAAATTGTCTTTTTAGTTTTTTTAAATCCAGCAAATCGCGCACCTCGTATATCTTGTACAATATATCAGTTATAGCAAAATTAAGAGTAGGAGAAGGCAAAGGGGATATTTCTTTATATTCAGTAATTTTTATAAGAAAATTCTTTCATTATTAACATTTTTTATTTGTTGTTAAAACCAAACAGTGTCTTTTTAGTTTTTTTAAATCAAGCAAACAGCGCACCTCGTATATCTTGTACAATATATAAGTTATAGCAAAAGTAATGGTAGTAAAGGGCAAAGGGTACATGTCTTTATATTCAGCAATTTTTATAAGAAAATCGCATTGTTATAAAAAAAATTATTTGTTGTTAAAACCAAAAATTGTCTTTTTCATTTTTTTGAATCCAGCAAATCGCGCACCTCGTATATCTTGTACAATATATCAGTTATAGCAAAATTAAGAGTAGGAGAAGGCAAAGGGGATATTTCTTTATATTCAGAAATTTTTATACAAAAATCTCATTATTATAAACATTTTTTATTTGTTGTTAAAACAAAGATTGTCTTTTTAGTTTTTTTGAATCCAGCAAACAGCGCACCTCGTAGATCTTGTACAATATATAAGCTATAGTAAAATTAAGGGTGGTAGAAGGTGGAACGCGGTGCACAGTCACATTCGTTTTCACATATTTTCCAAACAATAAATATACTTACCTACACGTATTATTTCACTATTAAAACAAAATTTTTTAATTGAAAATATTTTATTTCGTATAAAACTTTGTATGTATTTAATAACAAAATTCCTCCCCCATTAATATATATAAATATATACTACAAAAACCTTAGATTATAATATTTAATGAATTATTCTATATAAATCTTTCATTAGTATTTATTTAATTATCAAAAATATAATCTATCACAAACTTATAAATTTAAAGAGGTTGTTTTTTATATTTTTCTAACAAGAAAACATATATAACACTACCCTGAAAAAGGACTATAGGTCCTATATAACAAGGTATAAGTTATATTAACACAAATTATTATTTTAATCAACAAAAATTGTACATAAAACAATTATTATGTACAAAATTATTATATTTTTTAATAAAGGCACTATTTAATATTTTTTTATTAAAAAAAAAAAATTTTAAGTAAATTTAACAGTAAAAATAAGTTTATTTTAAATTTTTAAGGATATAACAAGGCACAAGAGATCTAGTATTTGATTTAGTTACAAAAAGGCACTAAAATGTTTTTTTGACTAATAACACTAAAAATGTAAAATTGGTTTAAACTAATTTTTGTTTTACCCCGGTAGAGTCTGCATACGTACGTTTACAGACCAATTATGTTAAAACAGAGTTTAAGGTCGGTTTACACGCTGCGATGTATTGACCGCGCTATGTTTCCTATTTTCTACCGTCCGCTACGTGAATGCCTGGCTTAAAATGAAAAAAAGGCACTAAAATGTTTTTTTGTTTTAAACTAATCGGTCTCAAAATGTGAAATTGGTTAAAACTAATTTTTGTTTTACCCCGGTAGAGTCTGCATACGTTCGTTTACAGACTAATTGGGTTAAAACAGAGTTTAAGGCCGGTTTACACGCTGCGGTGTATTGACCGCGCTATGTTTCCTATTTTCTACCGTCCGCTACGTGTATGCCCGGCTTAAAATGAAAAAAAGACACTAAAATGTTTTTTTGTTTTAAACTAATCGGTCTCAAAATGTGAAATTGGTTAAAACTAATTTTTGTTTTACCCCGGTAGAGTCTGCATACGTTCGTTTACAGATTAATTGGGTTAAAACAAGGTTTAAGACCAGTTTACACCCTGCGGTGTATTGACCGCGCCATGTTTCATATTTTTGACCGTTCGCTACGTGTATGCCCGGCTTAAAATGAAAAAAAAGGCACTAAAATTTATTTTTTTTAAACTAATTGAATTGGTCTAAAAATGTGAAATTGGTTTAAACTAATTTTTATTTTACCCCGGTAAAGTCTATATAGGTTCGTTTACAGTCTAATTAGGTAAAAACAAGGTTTAAGACCAGTTTACACCCTGCGGTGTATTGACCGCGCCATGTTTCATATTTTTGACCGTCCGCTACGTGTATGCCCGACTTTAAATGAAAAACAAAGCACTAAAATGTTTTTTGTTTTAAACTAATCGGTCTCAAAATGTGAAATTGGTTAAAACTAATTTTTGTTTTACCCCGGTAAAGTCTATATACGTTCGTTTACAGTCTAATTAGGTTAAAACAAGGTTTAACACCAGTTTACACCCTGCGGTGTATTGACCGCGCCATGTTTCATATTTTTGACCGTCCGCTACGTGTATGCCCGACTTTAAATGAAAAACAAAGCACTAAAATGTTTTTTGTTTTAAACTAATCGGTCTCAAAATGTGAAATTGGTTAAAACTAATTTTTGTTTTACCCCGGTAAAGTCTATATACGTTCGTTTACAGACTAATTGGGTTAAAACATAGTTTAAAGGCCGGTTTACACGCTGCGGTGTATTGACCGCGCTATGTTACCTATTTTCTACCGTCCGCTACGTGTATGCCCGGCTTAAAATGTAAAAAAGGCACTAAAATGTGTTTTTTTTTGTTTTAAACTAATTGGTCTAAAAATGTAAAATTAATTTAAACAAATTTTTAGTTTTACCCCGGTAGGGTCTGCATACGTTCGTTTACAGACTGATTAGGTTAAAACAAGGTTTAAGACCGGTTTACACGCTGCGGTCTATTGACCGCGCCATGAATCATATGTTCTACCGACTTCTATTGACTAAAAAAACATTTTGGTGTAATTTCTACATATATTCGTTTACAGACTAACGGGGTTTAAGGCCAGTTTACACGCAGCGGAATTGACCGCGCCATGTGTACAAAAAAATCGATCTGGGGTTAATACTGTTAAAAAAATATATATTAAGTGATGAATTTGAGGAAAAAAATAATTTTTTTTGTGTGTCTACCAAAGCATCTTGTTTCCAATATAGTTAAAAGTGCAAATATTGTTGCGAATTTCAAATTTGCATTGTATATCGTGTCGTCTGGATAGATGTCGCTCAACGTGGGTTTTTTGGTAGCCACGATATGAGCACATTTTGCAACCAAATCTCGGTAATTGGCCACACTCGTATTTTACATGTCGAGCTAATGTAGATTTTTTTGCGTAAATTTTGTGACATTCCGGGCAACTGTACTGTGGTGGATCGGCTAATATGTAACCTGAAATGTGTTTATTGTAAAAAAATAATAATAAATAAATTAAAATTAAAAAAAAAATGTAGATATAAAAACCAAAGAATAACCAAAGTTTATACCAAATTATATACAAAACTACAAAATAATAAAAATGTGTTTAGAATACCGATTTTTACAGTTTGTTTTAAATAATAATTAATAAAAAAAAAGAAATAAAGCCACAATAGTAAAAGAATGGTGACATTTGACATAAAAGGCAATGACAGTTGTCTAAGATACATTTTTATATTACAATGCGAAAACTGACGTAAAAAAAATGATGACAGTTGACAGGAGTGACATAAAAAGCAATCACAGTTCTCAAAGATACGTTTTTCTATGACAGTGCGACAACTAACGTCAAAAAATGATGACAATTGACAGAAGTGACATAAAAAGCAATGACAGTTGTCTAAGATACATTTTTATATTACAATGCGAAAACTGACGTAAAAAAATGATGACAGTTAACAGGAGTGACATAAAAAGCAATCACAGTTCTCAAAGATACTTTTTTACATGACAGTGCGACAACTAATATCAAAAAATGGTGACAATTGACAGGAGTAACATAAAAAGCAATAACAGTTGTCTAAGATACATTTTTATATTACAATGCGAAAACTGACGTAAAAAAATGATGACAGTCGACAGGAGTGACATAAAAAGCAATCACAGTTCTCAAAAATACGTTTTTATATGACAGTGCGACAACTAATATCAAAAAATGGTGATAGTTGACAGAAGTGACATAAAAAGCAATGACAGTTGTCTAAGATACATTTTTATATTACAGTGCGAAAACTGAGATAAAAAAATGATGACAGTTAACAGGAGTGACATAAAAAGCAATGACAGTTCTCAAAGATACGTTTTTATATGACAGTACGACAACTAATATCAATAAATAATGACAATTGACAGAAGTGACATAAAAAGCAATGACAGTTGTCTAAGATACATTTTTATATAACAGTGCGAAAACTGACGTAAAAAAATGATGACAGTTAACAGGAGTGACATAAAAAGCAATGACAGTTCTCAAAGATACGTTTTTATATGACAGTGCGACAACTAATATCAAAAAATGGTGATAGTTGACAGAAGTGACATAAAAAGTAATGACAGGTGTCAAAGATACATTTTTATTTTACAGTGCGAAAACTGACGTAAAAAAATGATGACAGTTAACAGGAGTGACATAAAAAGCAATGACAGTTCTCAAAGATACGTTTTTACATGACAGTGCGACAACTAATATCAAAAAATGGTGATAGTTGACAGGAGTGACATAAAAAGCAATGACAGGTGTCAAAGATACATTTTTATATTACAGTGCGAGAACTGACGTAAAAAATGATGACAATTGACAGGAGTGACATAAAAAGTAATGACATTTGTCAAAGGTACGTTTTTATATGACAGTATAGTTTGACAGCGTGGACCATAGATTCAATATACAAGAAAAAAGAAAAATCATACAAATGACATAGAAGACTGATGACAAATGACAGGAATGATACTGACGCAAAATATTTACAATAAAAAAAGATGTAGTGCCCTAAAAAGCAATGAAAATCACTGTAATTACTAATTAAGACATCTAAGTATCTAAAAAAACTCTATCTAAGTAAATTTGCAAGCGAAAGACAGTTGACAAATAATAGAAATGACACTAATGTCGAATCTTTACAAAAAACGATCTAGTACCCTAAAAATCACTGTAAGAACTGATTAAGACATTTTAGTACCAATAAAACTCAAATCTTAGTTTCTTTGGAACAGAAAGACAGATGTCAAATGACAGTGCCACGTTCTTTCAATGAAATAAAAGAAATAAAAAAAAAGTTCTTCAAATAGAGATTCAACTCCAGTCGAGATCGGTAAGTGGTTTCTCTACTGGCAAATTTGTGCCCAGCTCAGCCGTAGAGAGTAAGTACAAAAAGAGTGAGTCGCGCCACCGATTTAAACGGTTAAAATCGGAAACCCCTGTTGGACCAGGCACTGACCTATCTCGCTGGAGATAAATGAATAAATTCAGAATCTTAATCAAGATTAATTGAGTTGCAAGTATGAGAACGTTAAAGTGAGCTAAATAATACGAAATGTCTTCAAAACTAGACCCTCCTTTAATGATCCAAAATACTGAGGTTAATCTAAATTACAAGTTCAACTAACACTAGCGCAGAACAATGGAATAAATATGAAAGTAAAAAAAAAGACGGATAATCTGAAATGTGTGATTACACGCACGACTTAAAATTAAAATCTACAATTAACAACTTAAATTTACAAAGTACAATGGCTTTAGCTTATCTGGTAAATCCAGAAGTCGATTTCCTCCAGTCCTTGGCTTTAAATGATCCACAACTATTAGGCCTGAACCAAAATTTTATAGGCCGTGACAAGAAATCAGCCAATACCATAAATTCAGCCCACACCATAAAAATTAGACCCGTACCAAAAACTTAAGCCCGTACCAAGAACTTGAGCCCGTTCCAAAAACTTAGGCCCGTACCAAGAACTTGAGCCCGCTCGAAAAACTTAGGCCCGTACCAAGAACCCTACTAATAGGGTATTTCCTTTATGATTGACACAGATTGCAACTCTCTAGACTGGTAAGAGAGAGTGTAATAACGTATTCGTTGCTAACTGTACTGATACGATCTACCACCGTCACACTAGGACTGCAATTCGCCGGTTTTGTATGGTAGCTAATTAACTGAACATCTCGCTGACTGTACCGTAATCTTATCAACAGAAGATCTCATAAAAAATCCCTACATGAGGTTATCCTTCGAATCACTCCAAAAATATCAACAGAATCTAATTCCAACAACGATTCGAATGGATAATAAGGTTTAGTTTCAAAAAATCCAAAATCAATTGATACAGATGCACTGTGATTTAAAACTTAACCCGAAAATTTTTCTGGAGACACTTAAACAACCTGTCCAGTATGATGACAATCGAAAAAAATGGAATCCCTTTGTCGACTCTTATCTACGAGATGATACTTACTGGAAGGGGTACTTTAACTTATCTATTCTCTAACTAAAATTTACCGGCCTTTGACAAGTTGGATGCCAATGTAATGAATTACCTGACTGCAGACAACAACATACTAAGTTTTACAAACAGAAGAAACTACTGTCAAACAGCTGTTTACGATTTAAGTGACAATATTTAAAATAATATAAATAATGACTACAATTGAGAACAGAACATGATAATAGATGGTGATTGACTATGAACAATAAAAATCAACTTATTCTTGATTACAAAAGCTTCTGTTTAACCCGAATTATGATGCTACACTTACGGTAAGTATTTACTACTGTTTACTTTTAAAACAATTATTCCTAGCGCGGATTTGGCCCGTGACAACAGAAGTGACACCAATGTCCAATCTTTACAAAAGAAAAGGCTTATGACAATTGACAGAAATGTCACTATTGACAGATAATTGCCAATACAGAGACGATTTACAAACCTTTTCGACAAGTGATGTTGAGAAATGACAGAATTGACACTATTGACAGATAACAAGTGCGAAAAATTTTATAAAGATTATGGTATGTTAAAAAAATAGATTTATACAAACTAAATATCTAATTTTATTTTGTAACAATTTTTAATACAAAAATATATTATATTGCACCAATTCCATTTTACTAATATCTTTTCTACGTATTAAAAATATGCTCTTATAACAAAAAAAAAAGGAAAAAGAGAAACAGCTATATTCTGTGATGTTCGTGAAATTCCTTAAAACAAGGATAGACACAAAGACCAGGCTCGCCAATACATTGATTACAATGGTATCTAGTAAACCTTCGAATATCTTTATGTTGGCACCACCTGCACATTTTTCTAGCTGACTTATTACCGAATTGTTCTACAAACGGAATACGTTCAAGAATGTGTGGTCCAGTTATTACTTCAACAGTGTCATAAACTAAAAATAAAAAAAATAAAAATAAGTCACTAAAAAAAAATAATAAACAAAAAGTTACTGATCAGCTAGAATAATGCACTTGATGAATTTATTGTGTATAAGCTTTAATGAAATAACGTCAGTTGTCAATTGATTAATGACATTTAACTTCTGTCAATAATTTGACATTTCATGTCTTACTTGTCAGATGTCATAGATGTCCTAAACTAGCTAACAAAGTTTATAAACTGTCATTGTATTGTAAACAGCTGACTTTTCTTCTTCTTGTTTTATATTTATGTTGCCTTACTTGTGAAATGTCAAAAGTTTGCAACTAATTTTGATTGAAATTTGACAGGTGACATTTGTCGTTAGTTTTTGATGCTTACATTAATTTTAGTTTGTTAACTTGTCAAGTGTTGTTGTCTATATTGGCAGATACGTAGACAGTTGACAGTTCTTCTTCTTGTTTTAATAATCATGTCTAATTTCCTTTGTCTTATTTGTCAGATGTCAAAAATGTCCTAAACTGGCTAACAGTTCACTTTTCTTCTTCTGTTACTTGTAAAAAGTGTGCATCATTGATTAATGACATTTATCTCCTGTCAATATTTGACATTTCACGTCTAATTTTGGTGGTCTTACTTGTCAGATGTCAAACATGTCCTAAACAGCGTTAACAAACTGTCATTGTATGGAAACAGCTCACTTTTCTTTTTTTTATTACTTGTTAGATGTCAAAAGTGTACATCATTGATTAATGACATTTATCTCCTTTTAATATTTGACATTTTACGTCTAATTTATGTTGACTTATCAGTTTGCTTGTCAAACAGTTCTGTTTTGTTTAGAAATCTTCCATTTTAACTGTTTTTTGCTTGTCATACGTCAAAACTATGTTTGGTTTATTAATAAAATGCCTCAAAGTAGTTCAAAACTCCTCGAGGATTGGAACTTATACAAGCTCCACCTTAAGGAATACAAAAAAGTCGTTAGGCAAAAACAGAGAACGGCATGGAGAACCTACTGTGAAGAAATCGAGGATTTTCCACAGGCAGCGAGACTCCAAAGAGCCTTAACAAAAGATCCATATAGAGATATTGGTATACTTAAGAAACAGGATGGTAGTCAAACTACCACCCTGGAAGAAAGTTTACATCTCTTGCGAGAAATACACTTCCCCGATTCTGTTGCCACAGTAGAGGCAAAGTGGAACGAGGAACATCACATACCCTCGACAGAGGACTGGCACATTGCCAGACTCATTGTTACCGAGGACAAAGTTAAATGGGCAATATCTAGCTTCTCCCCCTTCAGATCACCGGGAATGGACGGAGTTTATCCAGCCCTGCTGCAGTGGGGTCTGGAGGAACTTCTTCCTCACCTAGTGCAAATATTCAGAGCTTCCCTAGCTCTGAATTATATACCGAAGATGTGGAGAGAAGTAAAGGTTGTCTTCATACCAAAACCTGGAAGAATGGATTACTCCATTCCAAAAGCTTACCGGCCTATTAGCCTTACATCGTTCTTATTAAAAACGCTAGAGAGGCTAAATGAAAAGTACATAAGGGATACAGTGATTAACACCAAACCACTGCATCCCAACCAACATGCATACACAACAGGGAAATCCACCGATACGGCCCTACATCATGTGGTTGATCAGATCGAGCGATCATTGGACAAGAAAGAGTCCACCCTGGGCGTATTCATAGATATCGAGGGAGCTTTCGACAAAACCACGTTCCCTAAAATAATGCACTCGCTTACTGATCGAAATGTACCTACAACAGTAAGCGGATGGATTCTCAGCATGCTCTCCATGCGTGCAATAGAAATAACTGTAAATGAAGTCAAGATACGAGGCAAGGTTACGAGAGGCTGCCCACAGGGAGGGGTTTTATCACCTCTACTGTGGAACATTGTTCTAGACAGCCTAATTCACGGCCTCAATGAACATGACAATATCTATACAGTAGCCTACGCAGACGACATTGTTATTCTGCCAACAGAAAAGTTTGAAAGCACCCTTTGCGACAGAATGCAAGTGGCTTTCAGAACTTTAGAGACATGGTGCAAAGAACAGTCGCTGTCTATTAACCCCAAAAAGACAGAGATGGTTCTTTTCACAAAGAAAACGAAACCTAGGGGCTTACACGCACCCAGTCTTTTCAACGTTAAATTAAGCTTTGCTACAGAAGTGAAATACTTAGGTGTTATCCTCGACAGCAAGCTGACGTGGAACTCACACATAGAAAGCAGAGTTAAAAAAGCATTTATATCTTATGAGCAATGCCGCCGAACCATAGGACAGACCTGGGGATTATCCCCCAAGGTCACCATGTGGATCTACACGGCAATCATAAGACCTATGCTAACATATGGTGCTGTCGTGTGGTGGCCTAAAGTGAAACAAACGACAGCTATCAAAAAATTAAACCAAATTCAAAGATCAGCATGCCTTCTCGTAACAGGAGCCATGCGAAGCACACCGACCAGCGCAATGGAAGTCATACTTGGTCTCACCCCCCTTGATATATTTGTTAAGAAGGTCGCATTGATGACCATGGTACGCTTTCGCACGGTTGGTATCGAACCCACTGTAGGGACTGGCACCTATAGGAATAGTCTGTGGAGGGAATCGATAAAAGTGATACCACTCTTACAGGCAGTCACGGATGCCGTCGCACCAAGATTTGTCTTTGACAAACCCTACAAAATATTAACAAACAAGACCGCAGACGCCAATGTAGTGAACGCTCTGAGCGTATATACGGATGGATCAAAAACAAAGCAAGGTGTGGGATGTGGAATTTACTCTAGATCCTTAAGCCTAAAAACAAAATGGGCTATGGATGGCTTGTCAAGTGTGGTTCAATCAGAACTCACAGGCATAACCATAGCTGCAAAAGAATTAATCAATAGGAACATCACAGGCAGGAATATAAATATATATACAGACTGCCGACAAGCACTACTGACCTTGAATAGACCACGTTTCACTTCAAGTTTAGTACTAGAATGCCACCAATCTCTAACTGAGGCCAGCCAGAATAACGTGGTCACTCTCAGCTGGATCAAAGGATATGGGAACTCTAAAGGCAACCGCATTGCGAACAATTTAGCAAAGAGGGCTGCGGGCTACAGATATGTTAGCCCTCGCCCGTCTACCAAGCTAACATTGTCCGCAGTCGTGGACCTTATTAAACAGCACTCTCACCAAAAATTTATACAGTGCTGGGATGAAACTACGAACTGTAGACTGGCCAGAGAGTTATTACCTCATCCTGGCAAGGAAACAGCAAAAAAATTTAAGGCATTGACCAGACAAAATCTCCGAACAGCTGTGGGAATCCTGACAGGTCACTGCCAATTGCGACAACATCTCTTTAGGATGAAATTAACAGAATCGCCGCTATGCAGAGGCTGCGAACAAGAAGAGGAAACAGTAGAACACATTATGTATGACTGCTCTGCTTTTTCTGAAATCAAAAGATCCGTGTTGGGCGAGTATTGGCTTACACCAGCCGATGTCAGGGAGATCCCCCTCGGGAGCCTCATCACCTATTTTAAATCAATAGGCCTGGTGACATCCTGAGGTGAGGATATCCCTACACACGGGAGGATGCACAATGGGTCATATGTGGCCTCAGTGCTGGCTGAGCACTAGCTCGCCCCTCCCAAATTTCCAGATCCAGAGAGAGATCAGTTTGTTTTTTGCTTGTCATACGTCAAAACTATGTTTGGTTTATTAATAAAATGCCATACTTGAAATTAGAGTGTAGACAGTTGACATATCTTCTTCTTTTTTGATCCTAACATCTATTTTTTATCTGTCAAATGTCAAACGTCTAGTTAACTGTTGCAACTGTCATTGGGCTGTGAGCAACTGACATTTCTTCTTCGTTTTCGTTGTTTATGTCAAATTTGTGTTCCCTAACTTGTCAGATGTCAAATCATAAGATTATAAACAAACTATTCTATAAAAATATATTTATTTTGCGTCAAATTCAATAACTTAAATGTTAATTTTATACAAAAAATAGATTAGTTTCTGAAGTTTCCAAGTTTTCAGTGTAAGTATTCCATTCAATACCATGAACATGTTGCAAATGAACTTTGAGGTTATATTTCCTTTTTGAATTAAAATTACAAAAAGGACATTTTTGTGTTGCAGTGGCTGTACAGTCTAACTTGTAATGGACACGCCAAGAATTGTAGTTTTTAAACAATTTCTTACATTTCTTACACGTAACGTCACCTAAAATATTGAAATATTTATCGATAAAATTATAATCAACACTTTGAATTGGGGTAAAAATTCATTAATACGATATTAGTTCTATTTTTTTTATTTTAGTTTAAATGGCCGTTCGTTACATGTCTAGTTAGGGCATATTTAGATGTAAATCGAGCAGAGCAGTGTAGACAAACAAACTTTTTTTCACCACAAAATTTTGAATGGTATTTTAAGTTTGATTTGTATTTGTATCCTCTTCCGCATTTTCCACATTTGAATACTAAAAAAAAATATTATTATTACAAATTTGCACTAAAAATTGGTAACACTGCTACTTGACAGATGACAGAACAGTAATGTTAAATGACAGATGACGTTTGTTAACAATTTTTTCATTTTTACATCTATTATAAAATGATAAGATCCTACTTACTCAAAATTTGACAAATGACACTTCACACATCACGTTGTATGTCAAATTTGACGTTTGATGTTTAAACTATCATCAAAATATGACAAACAACTTTGAAAATGTCAATTTGTATTTAAGATCTGACATATAATCTAAAATCTGATTGACTACTAAAAAAATTATTTCGAATCACCAAACATGGGTAGCAGTGATACTTGACAGATGACAGACAACGTTTGAGTTGTCAATTGGTAGCAATAATAAATCGATAGATGACAGAATGTTTTATATGACAGGTGACGTAGTTGACGTTTTATTGATAAAAAATCAGAGAGACAAACACATAAAAGTTAATGAAACAGAAAAATATTAATTCTACATTATCACATTCATTTTTCTTTAAAGAATGACATTTGACCAACCATTTATGTCAAATTGTGACAGATTATGACAAATGACGTTTCACACAACATCATTGTATTTCAAATTTGACGTATGATGTTTCTACTGTCATCACAAGTTGAAAAATGACGCTTGATATGTCACTTTGTGTTTCAAATGACATATCAGTCTTTAAAATGTCATTAATATGACAGATGATTTGTAATCTAAAGGAATATGTTATTTAGGTTAAAAATCAATTCAATTAAAAGCGATTTTTATTACATTTCAACGTTTCTGATATAATCTTTTACATCTTCACTACTAATAAATAATTTATGTCGATGCATCAAATGGCTCTTTAAATTTCCTTTAGATGAACAGGAATGTCGGCATAATTTACATCCCAATTGAGTTTTATTCAAACATCGATACTGCATGTGATATTTCATATTGCTATTTGAACTGTATTGTTTTCCACAGTTAAAGCATGTAAAAAGTTGTCTTACTGTGAAAAAAAATAGAAATATTAGTGTGAATTATATAAAACGTTCTAAAACAGTTATAATTAAAAGAAATATAAATACCTGCTATAAGATTCGTCGTTTTTCCTTTCTTTGTATCCACATATTCACAATTATCGTACAATCTTTAAAACGCTGCATGCTGCACCGACGTAGCATAAAATTAATTAACCAATTTACCGTTTTACTTATTTTGACACTTTACATTTAGGGAGATAGGTTGACATTTGACGTTTGTTAGAGAGACTGTCAAAGTTGTCAGAGATTAAGTGACATTTGATAGATAAACTGACAGTTGACATTTATTAGACAGGTGCCATTTGGTATATAAGTGCAGCATGCAGCGCTGTATCATTTTTAAAAACGTGGTTTGGTATAATATAATAAGAAACAAACACTTTACATTTAGGAGATAGGTTGACATTTGACGTTTGTTAGAGAGACTGTCAAAGTTGTCAGAGATTAAGTGACATTTGGTAGATAAACTGACAGTTGACATTTATTAGACAGTTGCCATTTGGTATATAAGTGCAGCATGCAGCGCTGTATCGTTTTTAAAAACGTGGTTTGGTATAATATAATAAGAAACAAACACTTTATATTTAGGAGATAGGTTGACATTTGACGTTTGTTAGATAGCGTGTCAAAGTTGTCAGAGATTAAGTGACATTTTATAGATAAACTGACAGTCGACATTTATTAGACAGTTGACATTTGGTATATAAGTGCAACATGCAGCGCTGTATCATTTTTAAAAACGTGGTTTGGTATAATATAATAAGAAACAAACACTTTACATTTAGGAGATAGGTTGACATTTGACGTTTGTTAAAGAGACTGTCAAAGTTGTCAGAGATTAAGTGACATTTTATAGATAAACTGACAGTCGACATGTATTAGACAGTTGACATTTGGTATATAAGTGCAACATGCAGCGCTGTATCATTTTTAAAAACGTGGTTTGGTATAATATAATAAGAACCAACACTTTACATTTAGTAGCAAGGTCGATATTTGACGTTTGTTAGAGAGACTGTCGAAGTGTTCAGAGATTAAGTGACATTTGATAGATAAACTGACAGTCGACATTTATTAGACAGTTGACATTTGGTATATAAGTGCAACATACAGCGCTGTATCGTTTTTTAAAACGTGGTTTGGTATAATATAATAAGAAACAAACATTTTACATTTAGGAGATAGGTTGACATTTGACGTTTGTTAGAGAGACTGTCAAAGGTGTCAGAGATTAAGTGACATTTGATAGATAAACTGACAGTAGACATTTATTAGACAGTTGACATTTGGTATATAAATGCAACATACAGCGCTGTATCATTTTTAAAAACGTGGTTTGGTATAATATAATAAGAAACAAACATTTTACATTTAGGAGATAGGTTGACATTTGACGTTTGTTAGAGAGACTGTCAAAGGTGTCAGAGATTAAGTGACATTTAATAGATAAACTGACAGTTGACATTTATAAGACAGTTGACGTTTGGTATATAAGTGCAACATGCAGCGCTCTATCATTTTTAAAAACGTGGTTTGGTATGATATAATATAATAAGAAACAAACACTTTATATTTCGGAGATAGGTTGACATTTGACGTTTTTAGAGAGACTGTCAAAGTTGTCAGAGATTGACAGTTGACATTTGGTATATAAGTGCAACATGCAGCGCTGTATCATTTTTAAAAACGTGGTTTGGTATAATATAATAAGAAACAAACACTTTATATTTAGGAGATAGGTTGACATTTGACGTTTGTTAGAGAGACTGTCAAAGTTGTCAGAGATTAAGTGACATTTGGTAGATAAACTGACAGTCGACATTTATTAGACAGTTGACATTTGGTATATAAGTGCAACATACAGCGCTGTATCGTTTTTTAAAACGTGGTTTGGTATAATATAATAAGAAACAAACATTTTACATTTAGGAGATAGGTTGACATTTGACGTTTGTTAGAGAGACTGTCAAAGGTGTCAGAGATTAAGTGACATTTGATAGATAAACTGACAGTAGACATTTATTAGACAGTTGACATTTGGTATATAAATGCAACATACAGCGCTGTATCATTTTTAAAAACGTGGTTTGGTATAATATAATAAGAAACAAACACTTTACATTTAGGAGATAGGTTGACATTTGACGTTTGTTAGAGAGACTGTCAAAGTTGTCAGAGATTAAGTGACATTTAATAGATAAACTGACAGTTGACATTTATAAGACAGTTGACGTTTGGTATATAAGTGCAACATGCAGCGCTCTATCATTTTTAAAAACGTGGTTTGGTATGATATAATATAATAAGAAACAAACACTTTATATTTCGGAGATAGGTTGACATTTGACGTTTTTAGAGAGACTGTCAAAGTTGTCAGAGATTGACAGTTGACATTTGGTATATAAGTGCAACATGCAGCGCTGTATCATTTTTAAAAACGTGGTTTGGTATAATATAATAAGAAACAACACTTTACATTTAGGAGATAGGTTGACAGTTGACGTTTGTTAGAGAGACTGTCAAAGTTGTCAGAGATTAAGTGACATTTGATAGATAAACTGACAGTCGACATTTATTAGACAGTTGACATTTGGTATATAAGTGCAACATGCAGCGCTGTATCATTTTTAAAAACGTGGTTTGGTATAATATAATAAGAAACAAACACTTTACATTTAGGATCTAGGTTGACATTTGTTAGAGAGACTGTCAAAGTTGTCAGAGATTAAGTGACATTTGATAGATAAACTGACAGTCGACATTTATTAGACAGTTGACATTTGGTATATAAGTGCAACATGCAGCGCTGTATCATTTTTAAAAAAGTGGTTTGGTATAATATAATAAGAAACAAACACTTTACATTTAGGATCTAGGTTGACATTTGACATTTGTTAGAGAGACTGTCAAAGTTGTCAGAGATTAAGTGACATTTGGTAGATAAACTGACAGTCGACATTTATTAGACAGTTGACATTTGGTATATAAGTGCAACATGCAGCGCTGTATCATTTTTAAAAACGTGGTTTGGTATAATATAATAAGAAACAAACACTTTACATTTAGGAGATAGGTTGACATTTGACGTTTGTTAGAGAGACTGTCAAAGTTGTCAGAGATTAAGTGACATTTGATAGATAAACTGACAGTCGACATTTATTAGACAGTTGACATTTGGTATATAAGTGCAACATACAGCGCTGTATCATTTTTAAAAATGTGGTTTGGTATAATATAATAAAAAAACAACATTTTTTTTGTAACACATTCTATTATTTGGTACAACACACTTAGTCTTAAAAATTATTACTATTATGATTATGTTTAATTACCATATGACTCAATAGAGGGCTCTTCTGTTTTGATTTATATGGGCAATAAAAACATCGAAATGTTGCTTCTTTTTGGCATTCATATTTTTTATGTCTCCAAAGTGAGCAATTTTGTCTATAACGTTTTCCACATGTCATACAAATGTAAGCTAAAAATATGAAATTTTAAAATTTGTTAAAAAAAAATTAAGAGACACTGAAATTTAATTGAGCTTATGTTTACTACATTTTTACCTGCACTCCGCACTCCCCGAGTGCTTTTTTGTTAATTTCTTTAAATATAAAATGTGGCAAATTAAAAAAAAAGACACATAAGCCCCCGGACTATATTTTAACACAACTTAATCCTACTCTAAACTATTTTTAGAGAAATTTAACACTTCGGCTGCCGAAACTAAAATATGATGAATTCTGCCAAGATGTGCCTTCAAACTGTCTTTGGTATTGAATTTTTGTTCGCATAATGTACAACAAAACGAATTTTTATTTTGACATCGAAAAGTCACGTGATACTTTCGATTACTTCTCGTTCGGAACGTTCTTCCACAAATATCACACGGAAATGGACCTAAAATGATTTTTTTATTAATCAAATAGCAACAAAAAATTTAATATAAACTCACCCCCACCGGCCCCACCTACTAATTTTTATTAATTTTACAATAAAATAGTCTTTAAGGCAACTATAAGATAGATAACTATACTGATGATGGTTTTAAATGTAAAATCAGGTATAGTGGTCTAAAAACATTGACATTTGACAAGTGACAACAATGGCATTTGACAAGAGACAAGATCGACATTTGACAAATGGCAGGATTAACAATTGACAGGTAGAAAGTTTGGCATTTGACAAGTAATTCGATTGACATTTGAAAGTAACAAGTTTGTGATTTGAAAAGTGACAAGATTGACCTTTGGGATCATCCAAAGTTTGTATAAACAGAAATAACGCAAAAGATGACAAGTGACATTAATGACATTGACAAGATTGGCCTTTAAGAAATAAAAGGATTAAGGATTGACATTGAACAAGAGACAAGATATGATGTAGATTTGACAACTGACAAGGTTGCCATTTGACAAGTAATCAGATTGACAGTTAAGATGTGACACTATTGACATTTGAGAAGTAACAAAGAAATTTTTACTGTCTTATTTAGTAAGAATAGAAGAAATATTATTCGCTATTAAAATTTTTCATATTAAAATATATTCTGGTAAAACTATTATAGTTGCCTTTATGGATTTATTGTAATGAAAATTAGGGTAAAAAACACGAAATATTATTTGAAAATGAGATCTTAGTACATTTAATACATAAAAAAAATTATTAGATTAATTAACAATTAAAAATAAATTAATTTAATAAATAAATAAATAATTTAAATAAATTTTATTATAAATAAGTTATAAATTGTTCTCCTCTTGCTTGATGTTTTCTTGCTAAATGTCCTTTTAAATTATCTTTCAAATTAAATCTTTTATAACATAAACGACATCCAAATCTTCTTTGATTTCCACAAAGAAATTCTAGATGGCGTTTTAAATGATCCTTTCTTCGATAATATTTATTGCATTTGGTACAACTGTAGTAAGCTAAAAATTAAAAACAATATCAGTGTCGGTAAAATAGATTCTCTTTTTATCACTGTATAGGAGCATGCGCTGTTAATTTTCACAACTGACTTTTGACAGCTAACACATGTGACATTTGAAACGGCATTTTGACATTTTGAACCGCAGGCGCTAGGCACTTTTGACAGATGAAATTCTTGACAACTGTCTTGCCACGTATTTTAATGAATTTAAAAACAAAATAAAATTTGGAAAAGTAAATAAATTAATCAATTGAAATTCGACTCCAGCTGAGTTCGGTGGTGGTTTCTCTACTGGCAAATTATGCCCAGCTCAGCCGTAGAGGGTAAGTGCCCAAAATAAAGTGAGTGCGCCACCGATTTTGTACGGTTAAAATCGGAAACCCCTGATGTTCCAGGCACCACTTCACCCACTGGAGATAATTAAATAAATTTTGAATATTTAATAGTTCTAATTAAATTATTCAATAAAAGAAAACGACGATAAAGTGAGCTAAATAAAACAAAATCTCAACTAGACCCTTCTTTAATGAACAAATATCCAGAATTACAGACTGTCAAGCCTCGTGCCTGACAACGCAATTGATTTATAATAAAAAAAAAAATATTTAACTAATATTAAAAGAGAATTTTTATCCAAAACGGTGTGATCACACTCAATACAAAGTATACAAGAAAGATAAATTTTAACTAAAACTATAACCGCGACTTAAATCTAGTTAGCTTATCTGAAATGCTAGATACAGTTCCTCGTCGTCTTAGGCTTCTCCAATACTTAGGCCGGTACCAAATTCAAGCCTGTTCCCAGAACCAATAGGCTTACATCAATCTCAAATAACTAAAGCTCGACTAAGTATCAGGTCAGCAATCAAACTTCAACCAAATAACTAGGACTTAAACCCTTAACTAGGATTTACACCTGTATCTAGGATTTACGCCTGTATCTAGGACCCTAAAATCGTAATTTAAAATTAACGATAGCTTAAACAGATTTTAATGACTCCTTGAATTAGTTTGACTTAATAACTTTAATACAATTTGAACACATTAACTTAAATTTATACTACAATGAAAGAACAAGGTGAATTTAAATGAATAATACAACATTTAGCAATTAACTTCTCTGAATTTACATTTAATGAGCAAAACTAATGATTTAAATGTACTCAACGAACCTAAATTTGACTTGCTAGTCACAACAAAATTATAACAATAAATTAAATCAAAATTTAACATAAAATTAATTAATAATAGTAAAAAAATAAGCAAAAAGGAGTCTAGTTTCACATTAATAAAACCTACATACAATACATAAAGAGATTCACATGTAAAATCAAGATATTAACTAAAATTGCGATTAAATGGCGTTATTAATCTGTTAAAAACATAATTACGTAACTCACCTATTAAAATAGGGTTATTTTACTTCGTTAAACTCGTGATACCCTAGCTGGTAGTCGGGTAAAAACAATTTCCTCGTTGCTAACTGCAATAATGGGGTAAGTTCTGACCACGATTTGCTGTCTAAACGGTTTTAAAATACCAGTCTTCCCTACTGTCTGCTTTATGGGTTTCTACCCTTCATAAGGAACAAAAGGACCATAAGAATCGAATACTTACATGAATAAAGAAACGTGTACTCACCAACAGAAGATTTTATTAAATATCCGGTCGCAGTGCCGTATTTTCTACCGAATTCACCAAAATACAGGAAAATCTCTCCAACAATATTCGATAGAAACAACCGAAGTTTAATTTCGTAAATCCAAACTAAATTGTCCCCGATGAACAGGGATTACAAATCAACCCCTCAAAAATCTTTTCGCTGACACCTTTTCAACTCAAAAGCTGGTAAATGAAAAGGAGGAATCTTCGCACCTATCCTTCACGAAATTTGACACACTTCTCAAAATAAAAGATGGCCTCTACTACTATAGGGACAATAACCGTAGACTTTTTCCAGCCAACAATTCACGAACAAACAGTGGTCATTTGATACGACTAATCTTATTATTTATATAGGTAACAACAAAAATCCCAACATTACTTAATTGCCCCATTTATTTTCGATTTAAATAATAAAGTTATAAATATGACGGAACACTGGCTACAGAACCGCAATATCCAAGTTATCAACGACAGAAAGAGGATGAATCAGATGAACTACTTGGCAATGATTTCAAAACAATAACACTACAAGAATAATAAATTTACTTACAAAACCAATATTAGCAACAACTAGAAATAATTTATGGTCGAAAATAATAAACACAGGTAACACTTCTGGCATTTAAAATTATTATTTTACCTGTAAACATAAGTGAAGATCTTTTTATATTTATTTGTAACCTATATATTGTATTTTTCCAAGAGTACCACAAGGATCAATATTCGGACCTCTTCTGTTGTTGTTTGATATAAATTTCCATAAGAAATTTAATTAGGATGAAATTAAGATTAATAAATGCAAATTAATAAAATTTATTTATTTAGTAAATATTAGGAAGAATGTACTTTAAATAAATGAACTTTTAAAGCACTATTTTGTGTGTAGGATTTTCCACAAAATCTACATGTAAATTTTGATACTCCATCACATTCATATTTTACATGTCTATGTAGATTGCTTTTATTTGCATACGATTTTTGGCATCTTACACAAAAATATCGCCTTGGGAATTGATCTAAAAAAAATTTCGTTTAAAAATAATAAAGTACATTTTAGGAGGTCCACAAGGATCCGATCTTGGACCACTTCTGTATCGTTGACATACTAATAGTGAAGAATGATTTTATTCAAAAAAATACGCCAAATTTTATATTTTTTATCACTTATTTTACTTTATCTAAGAAATAGCAAGACAGTAAGATTTTTTACTTTTTGGAGTACCACAAGGATCCCATTTTGTACCCCTTTTGATTAAGCAAACATAATAAATATATACGATTGTTTAGCACACTTTTAAAACAAACAAAAAATAGCAAAAAGTGAGTATTTTGTACATTTTTAGAGTCCCACAAGGATCCAATCTTGTACCACTTCCAATTCATTTAAAATACTAAAATATAAGTATAAATTCATTAAACAAACTCGGTATTTCGTGATTAAATAAAAATACAAAAAAAATAGTAAATTAAGTTTATTAATTAAATATACTTAAACAAGTACTTAGTTTGGTTTATGATCAATAGATGGCACATGTCAGTAATTATTAAAAAAAAAATATACAAAAATCCCTGCTTGATTAAGTGTCATATTTTAAGAGGTAGATATAAATATTTTTTTTTTATTTTATATATTATAATTCCATAAATCTGTAAATGCGACTTCATGAAAACATAACAAATGAGATTTTAAGCTACTTTTTTGTGTAAAAGTAGTAAAACAAATTGAACAACTAAACTGTGGTGGTTTTCCACATTCTAACTTTAGATGGCGCCCTAAACTGCTTCGATGAGTATACTGTTTTTGACATTTATGACAGATGTGTTTCCCTGACAACGATTGCTGTTGTTGTTGTTGTTGTTGGACCTTTAGTGTACCTAAAAAGTAAAAAATAGATACTTAACGAAATTTTACTTTACTATATAAAATACCAATAAAACCAGTTGACAAATTTATGAAAAACGTATACGCCATCCGCTATTATGTGTCCTGAACTAATTGCATCATATGTCATCCGCCATTTTGTTTTATGTGTCAATGTAATGTATGCCATTACTGCACCATACGTCATTTTCCATCTTGTTTCATAGCCATACTATTGTAACGTTTGTAACGTTCGTTTTCGAGCATACCATCTGGACTATATATATTTTTATATTATCTATTGTTATCGCGCCGATACGAGAGGGGATTGCCAGTTTGGTAGGAGAAAATATGTCTCTTCGAGAGTTTTTGATTTAAATTCGTTCATTTTATCGGTGAATCTGATTAAATTCAGAGTTATTTCTGACTACCTTCGCCCTTCTGTCTGGTAAGTACCATTTTGCCTTGGTTTTAATTTTATTAGTTAAAAATAATCCAAAATGCGGTGAATATAATATTTTATGTATTTTACTAACATTTAAATTTTCGAATACAATTGCTATTGTTCAAGGTCAGTTTTTGTGGTATTATAATATTTAAACATGAAAGGTAATTAATTTTTTCTCGAAATTTGGAGAGACGTTATAGCGATTGTGTTCGATAAATATTATTTGAAAGTCGGAGTTTTGATTTCAATTTTATTAATAGGGTTATTGCCAACTTTAAGAAGGGCTAAAAGCTAAAATTACGCAGTCAGTCGACAATCAGTTGAAGCCGACGCCATTTTGCAGTTCCGTTCCGCCATTAACGAAAATTCGACAAGAAGTCTCTTGAAGGGAAATTACAATCCAATTGCAGTTTCGTTCCACACCAATCTGACAGGAAATTCCCTGGAAGGAACTTCATCCAGCTTCCAGTTCCGTTCCACAAGTTATCGATACTCCGTCAGAAGCCATGGAAAATCCCCAAAGATAAGAGAATTAATTAATTCATTTTAATAATTTTTTTACTAATCGTAATTAAATAATCAACCATTTTAAAACTGATTTTTCGAATTTTATTTGTGTGTCTGTACTGGGCGCCCTTTAATTAATGTTTGGAGAAAGTTAAATAAAACTCAGAAGGAAGACACGACCCTCAGGAGCTAGCCTAGGGTAATTCTCATGTCATGTCTCACTGTATGACATATGTCAACCTTGATTGTTATCGTATAAAATGACAATTGTTGACGATGACAGTTAATTCAAAATGGCGGATTAAAATATTAAACTTTCAAGTGCATACAAACAAAAAAACTGATCTAGTCTACACTGCCCGTTTCGAGGAACTGAATTTGATGAAGTAATGTAAATATTTGACATTGACAGTTAATTCAAGATGGCGGATATTAATAAAAGAGGTGTTCTATCTAAAAATTAAGTAATTCTAATCTAGCCTACTTTATATTTATCAAAAAGAATGATGGTGATCAATTGATCGTAAAATGTCAATAATTGACATTGACAGTTAATTCAAGATGGCGGATACTGATAAAACAGATTTCTATCTAAAAAGTGACTAATTTGTAGGATTCTAAGGATGTTTTTTGTTAAAATTTGTCAACTGTTGTCAACAAATCATTCTACTAATAAACAAACAATGATATGTACCTACTTTTTACTGTAAAATAACATTTTAAAATATAATACAATACAAACTACGGCATTTAAATGCTGTTAAAACATCTCTACTTACTATTTTATGTCTAGAATAAATTTTTAGGTGTTCTAGAATATCTAAAAAGTTCTAGAAATCGTTCTAAATGTCAATAAATAAAAAAAATAATAATATTAAATAGTTATTTATTTAAAAGCTAAATAACAACACGAATTTATTTTAAATTGGTCTCCAAAATATTTAATATATTTTATATTATTAACAATAGTTTGAATATCATAATCACAAAAACTAAGGCACTTAATTTTTTTGTCAAATTCCATTATTGCTTAAAAATCATCAAAAACTTAATAAACTACATTTCTATATATTAATAATATGAACACAAAAAATAATAATAATAATACTAAAAAGTAATAAAATTTCTAAAAAATGGGTACAATCAACAGGTTTTTGATTACAGTGATAAAAAAGAAGAAGAGAAACAACCAAACACACATTACTAAGTAAATATCATATAAAAGGCCATAAAGTATGACAAAAGTAAATATAAAAAGAAGATTTTAAAAACCATTGACGTCATTGATCACTTCAATCAGCAAAATGTGACATAAATGGGATTTGATAAGTCTAATATGACAGACAATAGACGAAATAAAAGACAAAATAATAAAAAAAAGATAATATTGACGTTACTGTCATCTAACTTCATTTGATTGATAACCATATCAACTGACGTCACTGGATTGATTCGAACATTAAAATATGACATTTGACATATTAACATCAATAATCAACATGACATAAACTGTCAAATCCACTGATCCACTGACGTCCCTAATCTTATTAAATCAGTAACATTTGACATATAACCCATCAACTATCAAAACATAATGACATCTGACAGATGCATTGATCTGAATCGATCAGTAACATTTGACATATCAAAGAAAGAAGAAAATTACTAACGTCTCTAATTAACAGTATTTGACATAAACTGTCAAATAATATGATATAAGCAGATCCACTGACGTCACTGATCTGATTCGATCAGTAAAATTTGACATATGATCCACAAACTATCAAAAGGTGATGACAACTGATTGATCCATTGACGTTTGATCTTTCAAATATATATTTTCATTGGCATTAATTAAAATGATTGTTTATTGCACCCAATATTTAATAAAAATCTAATTAAACTTAATTATTTTTGTCCTTTAATTGGCATCGGAAGTCGGCCATGTTTATTTGTTGGTTTGACAGTGATATTTAATTGGGCCGTTCCCGACCAATCCCGATGCAGCATGACATAATGACTTTTCAAGTTGCTTCGATGTTTGAATTTTTTATAGCATAAATGACATTGAAATTGTGGTTCAACTCCGCATTCGTATTTAATATGTCGTACCAAATGGCCTTTTTGTTTATAAGAAGATGGACACGTTGGACACATGTATCTACCATTTTTATCCACTGCGAATTGCATATACCTAAAATCTGTAACTAAAATTAGAAGAAGAAATATACTCAAAACAAAAAAATTAGGTTAAATCTAACATAATAACTGTCAAATTCTTCTTCTTTTAATAACGTTTGACAGAATGTGACAAAATGTCAACTGTGCGCTAAATTGTAATAAAATTAACTATAATTCGAGCTGTCAGATGTAGCATTTAACAAACGTCACTACCATTTGACAGATGTCAAATTTGACGTTTTATATTTGACATTTAACAACTATATTATATGAGGTAGCGATTATGAAATAAATTGAGAAACAACTCAAACAACTAGTTGCCAAATGAAGCATTTAACAAACGTCACATAAATTTGACAGATGTTACATTTGACGTTTCATATCTGACATTTGACATATATATATCAGTATGAAAGGTAGCGATAATAAAATAAATTAAAACACTTAAGTAACAATTGAATTGTTTATTAAACATTAAATTATATTAAAAATATAAATTTTATTAAATGTTAAACAAATAAGGTTAAGGCCAAATTGATCGTTCTTTTTGACGCTGTCAGTTTGCAATTAATTACCTGAACTTTTGGACAAATGTCACTATTATTTGACAGATGTCAACTTTGACTTTTTATTTCTAACATTTGACAGATGTTAAATTTGACATTTATAAATTTATATGAATCGTTTCGATCAGTGGTAATAAATAAGAAGACCCAAGTAGCTAATTAAATTTTTTAATAACAATTTTAATAGGTACGTTTAATTAAAACTGTCAGATATAGAAGTTGACATTCGTCAATGACATTTGACGTTGCATATTTGACATATGTCACTGTTAGATGAATTGCGTCACGTGATGTTTGGAACATTAATTCGCAATTAATCAACAACAAACATAAACATCTATCAAAATCTTCTTTTTTTATTGACAAATAAAATACATGTCAAAAAAAAGTACGTTAAACTGTCAGATGTACAAATTGACACGCATCAATGGCATTTGACGTTACATATCTGACATCTGAAGTTTCTTATTTGACATTTGACACATACCAATCAAATATTTGACAGTTTTTCGTATCAACAAATGAGTTACTACTTTGAGTTGATTGTAAATTGTATACATGACACTTAGGAAGATGACTCGTCACGTGATGCTTGTGTATATATCTTTTACCACAATACGGACATACAAATTGCTTCGTTTTTTGACACTCAAATCGTTGATGTCTTCTTAGAGAAGATTTACAAGAATAGTATTTATCATTGCAAATATCACATTTGTATTCTTTACCTAAAACAATTTTTTCTATTAAAAAGGATGAAAATTAGTATGGGATATCGATATAATCAAATTTTTAATGAAAAAGAATTTTTGAATATTTTTAGTACGACCCTGACTTTTTATATACAGGACCGTATCTAAGAAAGTTTTTTGTTAATATCTTCAATACTATTAAGTATACAAAAAAATAATTGATATAAATTTTTAGTAAACTAACTTTTGAACGAAAAATTATACTTACGATTTTTGATAAAACGTACAGGTTTAAAGATACAGGGCCGTATTCAGATTTTCTATTCGAAAAACTATGCAATAACAAAGTTTTTTGTTAATATCTCCAATACTATTATGGATACAAAAACATATTTGTTATGACAGTGTAGGAAACTAAATTCTCAACAAAAAACTATACCTGTAAATTCTTGATAAAACGCACAGGTTTGGAGATACAGGACCGTTTTCAGATTTTTGATACGCAAAAGTGTTTTGTTAATATCTCCAATACTATTAAGAATACCAAAACATATTTGACACCACTGTTTAGAAAATTAAATTCTCAACCAAAAACTATACTTGCAAATTTTTGATAAAACGTACAGGTTTGGAGATACAGGACCGTAATCAGACTTTCTATACGCAAAACTATGTTACAACAAAGTTTAATGTTAATATCTCCAATACTATTAAGGATACCAAAACATATTTGACACCACTGTTTAGAAAACTAAATTCTCAACAAAAAACTATACTTGCAAATTTTTCATAAAACGTACAGGTTTGGAGATACAGGACCGTAATCAGACTTTCTATAGGCAAAAATATGTTACAACAAAGTTTTATGTTAATATCTCCAATACTATTATGGATACAACAACATATTTGGTATGACAGTGTAGGAAACTAAATTCTCAACTAAAAACTATACCTGTAAATTCTTGATAAAACGCACAGGTTTGGAGATACAGGACCGTTTTCAGCTTTTTGATACGCAAAACTTTGTAACAAAAGTGTTTTGTTAATATCTCCAATACTATTAAGAATACCAAAACATATTTGATACCACTGTTTAGAAAATTAAATTCTCAACAAAAAACTATACTTGCAAATTTTTGATAAAACGTACAGGTTTGGAGATACAGGACCGTAATCAGACTTTCTATACGCAAAACTATGTTACAACAAAGTTTTATGTTAATATCTTCAATACTATTACGGATACAACAACATATTTGGTATGAGAGTGTAGGAAACTAAATTCTCAACAAAAAACTATACCTGTAAATTCTTGATAAAACGCACAGGTTTGGAGATACAGGACCGTTTTCAGATTTTTGATACGCAAAACTTTGTAACAAAAAAGTGTTTTGTTAATATCTCCAATACTATTAAGGATACCAAAACAAATTTGACACCACTGTTTAGAAAACTAACTTCTTAACAAAAAACTATACTTGCAAATTTTTGATAAAACGTACAGGTTTGGAGATACAGGACCGTAATCAGACTTTCTATACGCAAAACTATGTTACAACAAAGTTTATGTTAATATCTTCAATACTATTACGGATACAACAACATATTTGGTATGACAGTGTAGGAAACTAAATTCTCAACAAAAAACTATACCTGTAAATTCTTGATAAAATGCACAGGTTTGGAGATACAGGACCGTTTTCAGATTTTTGATACGCAAAACTTTGTAACAAAAAAGTGTTTTGTTAATATCTCCAATACTATTAGGGATACCACAACATATTGGACACCACTGTTTTGAAAATTAAATTCTCAACAAAAAACTATACTTGCAAATTTTTGATAAAACGTACAGGTTTGGAGATACAGAACCGTAATCAGACTTTGTATACGCAAAACTATGTTACAACAAAGTTTTATGTTAATATCTTCAATACTATTACGGATACAACAACATATTTGGTATGACAGTGTAGGAAACTAAATTCTCAACAAAAAACTATACCTGTAAATTCTTGATAAAATGCACAGGTTTGGAGATACAGGACCGTTTTCAGATTTTTGATACGCAAAACTTTGTAAAAAAAGTGTTTTGTTAATATCTCCAATACTTTTAAGAATACCAAAATATATATGACACCACTGTTTAGAAAATTAAATTCTCAACAAAAAACTATACTTGCAAATTTTTGATAAAACGTACAGGTTTGGAGATACAGGACCGTAATCAGACTTTCTATACGCAAAACTATGTTACAACAAAGTTTAATGTTAATATCTCCAATACTATTATGGATACAGCAACATATTTGGTATGACAGTGTAGGAAACTAAATTCTCAACAAAAAACTATACCTGTAAATTCTTGATAAAACGCATAGGTTTGGAGATACAGGACCGTTTTCAGATTTTTGATACCCATAACTTTGTAACAAAAAAGATTTTTGTTAATATCTCCAATACTATTAAGGATACCAAAACATATTTGACACCACTGTTTAGAAAACTAAATTCTCAACAAAAAACTATACTTGCAAATTTTAGATAAAACGTACAGGTTTGGAGATACAGGACCGTAATCAGACTTTCTATAGGCAAAAATATGTTACAACAAAGTTTAATGTTAATATCTCCAATACTATTAAGGATACAACAACATATTTGGTATAACAGTGTAAGAAACTAAATTCTCAACAAAAAACTATACCTGCAAATTCTTGATAAAACGCATAGGTTTGGAGATACAGGACCGTTTTCAGATTTTTGATACGCAAAACTTTGTAACAAAAGTGTTTTGTTAATATCTCCAATACTATTAAGAATACCAAAACATGTTTAATACCACTGTTTAGAAAATTAAATTCTCAACAAAAAACTATACTTGCAAATTTTTGATAAAACGTACAGGTTTGGAGATACAGGACCGTAATCAGACTTTCTATACGCAAAACTATGTTACAACAAAGTTTAATGTTAATATCTCCAATACTATTATGGATACAGCAACATATTTGGTATGACAGTGTAGGAAACTAAATTCTCAACAAAAATCTATACATGTAAATTCTTGATAAAACGCACAGGTTTGGAGATACAGGACCGTTTTCAGATTTTTGATACGCAAAACTTTGTAACAAAAGTGTTTTGTTAATATCTCCAATACTATTAAGAATACCAAAACATATTTGACACCACTGTTTAGAAAATTAAATTCTCAACAAACAACTATACTTGCAAATTTTTGATAAAACGTACAGGTTTGGAGATACAGGACCGTAATCAGACTTTCTATACGCAAAACTATGTTACAACAAAGTTTATGTTAATATCTTCAATACTATTACGGATACAACAACATATTTGGTATGACAGTGTAGGAAACTAAATTCTCAACAAAAAACGTAAATTCTTGATAAAACGCACAGGTTTGGAGATACAGGACCGTTTTCAGATTTTTGATACGCAAAACTTTGTAACAAAAAAGTGTTTTGTTAATATCTCCAATGCTATTAAGGATACCAAAACAAATTTGACACCACTGTTTAAAACACTAAATTCTTAACAAAAAACTATACTTGCAAATTTTTGATAAAACGTACAGGTTTGGAGATACAGGACCGTAATCAGACTTTCTATACGCAAAACTATGTTACAACAAAGTTTTATGTTAATATCTTCAATACTATTACCGATACAACAACATATTTGGTATGACAGTGTAGGAAACTAAATTCTCAACAAAAAACTATACCTGTAAATTCTTGATAAAACGCACAGGTTTGGAGATACAGGACCGTTTTCAGATTTTTGATACGCAAAACTTTGTAACAAAAAAGTGTTTTGTTAATATCTCCAATACTATTAAGGATACCAAAACATATTTGACACCACTGTTTTGAAAATTAAATTCTCAACAAAAAACTATAATTGCAAATTTTTGATAAAACGTACAGGTTTGGAGATTCAGGACCGTAATCAGACTTTCTATACGCAAAACTATGTTACAACAAAGTTTTATGTTAATATCTTCAATACTATTACGGATACAACAACATATTTGGTATGACAGTGTAGGAAACTAAATTCTCAACAAAAAACGTAAATTCTTGATAAAACGCACAGGTTTGGAGATACAGGACCGTTTTCAGATTTTTGATACGCAAAACTTTGTAACAAAAAAGTGTTTTGTTAATATCTCCAATACTATTAAGGATACCAAAACAAATTTGACACCACTGTTTAGAAAATTAAATTCTCAACAAAAAACTATACTTGAAAATTTTTGATAAAACCTACAGGTTTGGAGATACAGGACCGTAATCAGACTTTCTATACGCAAAACTATGTTACAACAAAGTTTAATGTTAATATCTTCAATACTATTACGGATACAACAACATATTTGGTATGACAGTGTAGGAAACTAAATTCTCAACAAAAAACTATACCTGTAAATTCTTGATAAAGTGCACAGGTTTGGAGATACAGGACCGTTTTCAGATTTTTGATACGCAAAACTTTGTAACAAAAAAGTGTTTTGTTAATATCTTCAATACTATTAAGAATACCAAAACATATTTGACACCACTGTTTAGAAAACTAAATTCTTAACAAAAAACTATACTTGCAAATTTTTGATAAAACGTACAGGTTTGGAGATACAGGACCGTATTAAGATTTTTTTATTCGCAAAACAATGCAACAACAAACATTTTTGTTAATATCTCGAAAACTATAAATAATACAAAAAACTATTGGGTATCATTGTATAGGAAAATAAATTCCTAATAAAAAAGTATTTTACTAAATTTTCGATAAATCGCACCGATTTCGAGATATTTGATATTAAAATCGAAACATTATATTTCCTATAGACACCAAACAAACTGTTAGAAAAAGGCTATTTTTATATAAACAAATTCGTGATAATAATTTTATTTGTGAAATATACAAACTTAAAAATATAAACAAAGTGAATGCTTTACAAAATACTGTCGCAGTTACATCCCTAAATTTTTTTTAAATATATATAAAAATATCACCATAATACCTTTAATTTTTTAATAAAATAACACTAAACATAATCTTACACTAAGTGATCAACAAGTTATAAAAATATACGTTATTTAAATCCGAAAAAAAAACAAAATCCTGCATACAGAACCCATTTGGAGCTGTCATCTATAAAAAAATCCAGCCTCCTCGTGTCGGTTTTTTTTTTTGGATTCAAATAAGGTATAAAATGATTTTTTTTTAATAAAATAAGTAATTTTTAGAACGTCTGTAAATCTAGAAAGGTCAAGTCGGCAGAATCACTCGTATTTTATCTCAAAATTTAGTGCTCATTTAGTGCTGATAACAGATATTTGGTGCTGTGATAGGGGGACTAAAGCTAAATTTTCATTAAGCTAGCAGTGTAACATTCGTGACCGCACTAAAACGGAAACTAATGGAATTAAAAGACGTCACTATTTAGTGCTCAATTAGTGCTGCCAGTACAGCAAAAGATTTTTTAAAAATATTTTTTTTTTATTTTTTTTTTCAAATCAACTACTGCTAATATAACGACGCCAGCAGTCTTGAGAGCTAGAAGAAGACTCTAAAACGGAAACTAATGGAATTAAAAGACGTCACCATTTAGTGCTCAATTAGTGCTGCGAGTACAGCAAAAGATTTTTAAAAAATAAATTTTTATTCTCCCTATCACAGCACCAAATATTTGTTATCAGCACTCAATAAGCACTAAATGAGCACTAAATTTTGAGTGATTCTGCCGACTTGACCTTTCTAGCTTTACAGACGTAATTTTAGATTAGTAGAGAGCTTTCTACCAATTATATTAACTATAAAAATCTCAAAAAGTGATTAAAAATCTATATTTTTTAAATTATTGCCCAAAAATTTTTTCACAACACTTTTAAGGCACTTAGTATAGTAAAAAAAACTTAAAACCTACACTAAAAATAAAAATTTCTTAAACAAAAAAAAAACTAATCGAAATAAATTTTTGTTACGTTGCTATTAAGATAATTATTAGCGTGTTTCTTCGAATTTAAATGGAATCGTAGATAATCGGCTCGTTTACATTTAAAATTGCATAAATGACAGGAAAATGTCGCTTCTTTTCCACATTCGTATTTTAGATGTCTTCTTATATTCCCTTTGAATTTGTAGCTTTTGTAACATTTTATACACGAAAAAATCCCATTATGTTCCACAAAGTCTGGTTCTACTTTAACTTCTTAAATATTAAAAAAAAATAAAAATTAGTAAAAAAATACTTAACTGTGTTATTTATTAGAATAGATTCTAACCAAATAAGCCATCACCTGTATAGACTAATTAGATTTATACAAAAAAAAATTGTCACCGTAACGGATCGATCGATTCACTTCCGTAAAAATGCAAATAAACAAAAAATATGTATTTTAAATATGTTTAATATGATTAAAAATAGGGAATTATACCTATATGTCCATTAATGAGTGGTATTTTTTGTGCCTTTGTAAAGATTTTTCTCTAAAAAATTTTATATTACATAAAGCGCAATTATATGTTCCGAACATGGCTTCTAGTCGATGAACTAAAAAATAAAAAAATCTGTTAAATTTGACATTCAAAGGTTCATTAATTTTTAGGGTTTCCCATTGGATTTTTGGGATAAATTTTGGTATAAACCTAAAGGAAACTTTTGTGATTGTAAAATAACTCTTACCTTTTTAAAATTAGAGGTTTATTGTGAGCGGATTAACGATTAAAAACAAAGACATGCTAAAAAACATCCTTGGTCTCTCCCGTATTTTTTTGGGGTTTCCCTATGGACGATTTTGATAAATTTTGGTACTTTAGTACTGGGAACTTTACTGATTTAAAAGTATCGATTATCATTGAAAAATTTTTCATTTTTTCCAACAATACAGAGAGTTTTGTTAAGATATATAAAAATTAAAAAAAAATTTGGTGTAAATATACATAAAAATATAAAAATGAGTCCAATTGATCCACGTCCTAAATAGTCCAGAAGCTAAAAATAAAATTTTTTTAAAAAATTATTCCCGATAAATGAGTCCAATTGATCTACGTCCTAATTAGTTCGGACTCTAAAGATGAAATTCGTCAACAAAATTATTAAAATTACAAATAGTCCAGGCGCATAAGGATGTGGAAATATTTTTTATTATAATGTAACGAAACGGTCAGCGTGAGCCAGTGCGCCCCTGCTCCAGTACGGGGTACAGAGCTCACTCACGCGTATCTTCCAGATCCATCGAGACTTCTCTAGGAAGCGACGGACCTTGGGTGCGGGAAGAGAGGGGAGTGGCCTGGCACTTTCTAGGCTTCGCTGGAATCTTCGTCTGCCCTATATGAATCGCGCGACGCGCAACGAGGAGGTCAGAGTTGGGCAAGCGCATTGAGAATTTAAGTGCGCGCTTTGCAGATAAATAATTCTTAACATAAATTGTACTGTATTTTGTGTTGTATATTTATTAGTTTAGTGTTTAGTTAATATAATTGTAAATAAATCGAACCCAGACATTAATTTCGTTACATTGGTGTCAGGTGTGAGGTTAAACTGCACCATAGTGCTTAAAGTGTCGGTTACGCGACTATAGTGTTCGTTTAAGTTGTTTTTCGTTTCGGTAGTGACTTTGGTTAAGACTTTTACCTAGTTTAAGTTAGTTATTTTTATCGTCAGTTCACAACAAGAAAACAATACTGAAGGAACGCCTGTCCAAAACTTTACGATAGAACAAATTGTGGTATGAAGTTTAAATTACCTACTTTTAATGGCAAAAGTTCTTGGTCAACCTATGTCAAACAATTTGAAGCAATAGCCAAGGCCAACCAGTGGACGGAAGAATAAAAAGCGGTTTCGTTAACGGCTGCTCTTCGAGGCGATGCGGCGGATATCCTTAGAGCGATTCCGAAAGACCAGGAAAATTCCTACCAGATATTATACGCTCGACTAGATAATCGCTATGGGGATTCGCATCTACAACAAGTTTATAAAGCGCAACTACGAAGCCGAGTTCAGCGTACTGGCGAGACTCTGCAAGAATTTGAAGCAGAGGTTGCTCGCATTGTGCGATTGGCTTATCCTACCGCTGCCGACGATTTCCTGTAAGAGATAGCGGTAAATACGTTCGTGAATAGACTAAGGGAAGGCGAACTTCAAAAGGCCTTTAGACTAGCAAGGCCAAAATTGCTAGATGAAGCACTGGCTATTGCTTTAGAACACGAGACAGCAAGCCATACGTCTAGAGGTCACCGTATGAGATACATCGGAGAAGACAACGATCCATGTTCTGGAAATTTGGAGGAAATGGTGAGAAAAGTGCTTGACCAAATAAAAGAAGTACCAAAGGCAAAGCGACGAGGACCACGGTGTTGGAATTGCGGCGAATTGGGGCACATTCGTCGTGAGTGCAACGACAACTGCAAACACTGTTCGGAGTTAGAAAATAAAACCGGTCAAATACTACGAACAACGGTAGAAAATGAGCACTGGTGGCCAGATAGAGTCAAGACGGCTCAAGAAAACGATCAGTGTCTAAAAATTATCCTGGATTGGATAAGCCGTGGAGAAAGACCGACTTGGCAGGAGATCAGCGGTAGAAGTCAAGAAGTAAAGACTTATTGGAGCCAATGGAACAGCCTGACGGTACAAGACGGCTTGTTGTACAGAAAAGTCGAGAACGAAGACGGCACCGACTCAAAATTGCAATTGGTCGTACCCAAGAGTAGAGTGTCGGAAGTATTGCGCCAGTTGCATGATGGAGCTTCAGGAGGACACTTTGGCATTACCAAGACATTGCAGAAGGTGCGAGAAAGATTCTATTGGGTCAATTGCAAGGACGACGTTAGACGATGGTGCCGAAAATGTGAGCTATGTGCCCCCGGAAACGAACCAACTGCGAAAAAGAGAGCACCCATGAGACAATATAACGTCGGTAGTCCGATGGAAAGGGTTGCTATTGATGTTGCAGGACCTTTTCCAGAAACTGATAGTGGAAATAAATATATCCTGGTCGCCATGGATTACTTCACGAAATGGACCGAAGCCTATGCCATTCCAAATCAGGAAGCTGCGACAACTGCCGAAATCTTGGTAAAAGAGTTTTTCTCTCGTTTCGGCATTCCTGGAGAGATCCATTCAGATCAGGGAAGAAATTTTGAATCGGCACTGTTCCAGGATGTCTGCCGTTTGTTGGGAATTAATAAAACGAGGACAACACCTTTACATCCTCAATCAGATGGAATGGTAGAAAGGATGAACCGAACCATGGGCAAATATCTATCAAAGGTTGTCTCAGAACATCAGCGAGACTGGGATCACTACCTTCATTTGTTCCTGATGGCATACCGATCGGCTGTGAACGAGACCACGGGCCAAACTCCCGCTTGCCTCATGTTTGGTAGAGAACTACGTCTTCCATGTGATCTCGAGTTTGGCTGTAAACCCAACGAAGAACACATCGCCGGTGAGGGTTACGTCGATCAGCTGAAGGCGAGAATGAACGACGTTCATGAATTGGCCAGAAGCCATATTCAAAAGGCTAGTGATCGCATGAAAGATCAATACAACACACGTTCCACCAACGAAACCTTGAAGTGGGAGACTTAGTTTGGTTGTATAATCCACAAAGACGTCGAGGGCTATGTCCTAAATTACAAAGGCAATGGGAAGGCCCATACACCATAATTAAAAGAATAAATGATGTGATCTACCGGATTAAAATGAATCAGCGGAAACCAAAAGTTGTACACATCAATCGGCTAGCGAGATATGCTGGTTCGAATGAAGACGAAGAAGAGGCTAGAGCGGTCCGAGTAGAAGAAAGTTATGGATCTAACACCAGCTTCCAGTATTTTATGACCAATTATGAACAAAGAAAGAAGGCCAGATTTGGTGTTACTACCGAGAAAAATCAGGACATCTTTGAGCTTCCTGTTGACGTCTCTATCGCTGCCTACGTAACTGAGGATCTTCAAATGAACAGAGGACTTGCCTCGGTGTTCAAGAAGAAATTCGGAAGATTAGATAAACTGTTAGAACAACGACCAAGAGTAGGTAAAGTCCTACGTTTAGAAGATGGCCAACGGTATCTGTTCTGTTTGGTTTCGAGAAGAACGTCCGGCAAAAAGCCCACTTACGAAGATCTCTGGCGCACTTTAAAGAACTTGGCAGAAATTTTAGTGCGTTATGAAATAAATAAACTGGCAATACCGAAAGTTGGATGTGGATTGGATGGTCTAGACTGGAAGATAGTGCGAACCATGATTGAAGTAATTTTTAAAGACAGTGGCGTGGAAATCATGGTGTGCTGCTTCAATCCCAAAGGAACAACTTCTGGTAAAACCGTGGACTGCTACTTCTTCAAGAAGGGTGTTTGCCGAGGAGGCCTAAGCTGCAGGTTTCGACATAAGACGCTGGAAAGGCCTGTCCATGGGATTTCTGAACGGGACGTTCAGAAGTTAAGAAGGGGGCAGTGTAACGAAACGGTCAGCGTGAGCCAGTGCGCCCCTGGTCCAGTACGGGGTACAGAGCTCACTCACGCGTAGCTTCCAGATCCATCGAGACTTCTCTAGGAAGCGACGGACCTTGGGTGCGGGAAGAGAGGGGAGTGGCCTGGCACTTTCTAGTCTTCGCTGGAATCTTCGTCTGCCCTATATGAATCGCGCGACGCGCAACAAGGAGGTCAGAGTTGGGCAAGCGAATTGAGAATTTAAGTGCGCGCTTTGCAGATAAATAATTCTTAACATAAATTGTACTGTATTTTGTGTTGTATATTTATTAGTTTAGTGTTTAGTTAATATAATTGTAAATAAATCGAACCCAGACATTAATTTCGTTACAATAAAAATGTTTCTAAACTACACTGAAAAAACGAAATTATGAAAAATCTTAATTTATTTAACGAATTATATTTATAGCACCACAAATTCATATTTAAAAATAAAACAGATATCGTTAAATTTAATTCATTTTGCTTCCTTTGTATCGGAACGTGTCTCTTCAAATAATCAACCTTTTTGATTTTTTCCACAATATCTAATAATGACAGTTAACTGACAGATGATTGACAGCTATCTGTCAAATAATTGACAGTTACTTGTCAGATGGGTGACAGTTCATTGACAGATCTGATACTTTAAAAATCAAATAATTATCGTTAAATTCAACATTGTAGTTCATTTTGCTTCCTTTGATGTATCGGAACGTGCCTTTTCAAATTATGAACTTTTTTGAATTTTTTTCCACAATACATACACTGGTGTCGCGCTTCTTGTCCACATTGTTGTCTTAGGTGAGATTGTAATGAGAATATATTTTTGTAATAACCTCCACAATTCGGACATATAACTGCAGTTTTAGCTAAAACATATACTTAGTTTAATACCAAATCTTTTAACTTTTAAGTACACTCTCACCCAAAAAGCACAAAAATCTGTAATTTAGAATGATTAAAATTCGTATAATACAAATTGTAACCAATAGCATTTTTGACAGGTAATTGACAGTTACCCGTCACATAATTGACAGTTGAGTACAGTCAAACTGATGATTGTATTTTTATTGACAGTTAGCTGACAGATGTTTGACAACTAGCTGACAAGTAATTGACAGCTACCTTAGAGATAGTTGACACCTAGATCATTAACAGTTAGGTGACATATAACTGAAAGTTACCTGACAGATGACCGACAGTTATTTGACAGATGACTGACAGTTACCTGACAGATTTGTACACATATCAGCAGGAATTTCGATTAAAACAAACAAAAAAAGAGTTTAATAATTGTGATTTTTAATTTTATGAACTCGAAGCATATGACCAATTAAATGATGTTTTCTTCGAAATGTTGAATTGCATAATTCGCATGGTATAACTTTATTTTTTCCACAATCATAATAAATATGAACACGATAACTGTTGCAATTTTTGTAGATTTTTTGACATTTGAGACACTTTATTCCACCTACGAGTAAAAATTATACTTTAGAAGTCGTTTTGTAGTGTTTTAGTAGTATAGAATTTTGGTGAGGTGGATAGGCAACATGCTCGAAAGTAGGAGAGCGCAAGCATCTCTGTGTGGAACGGTAAAGGAGGTCAAGGCACAAAGAGGGTGTCCACAGGGTGGCGTCCTGTCACCGAATCTGTGGAATCTAGTGGTTGATGACTTCCTTTCTGAGCTCAATGCACAGGGAATGTACGCTCAAGGATATGCTGACGACATTGTTGTCCTAATAAGAGGAAAATTTATGAACACATGCCTAGAACTCATGCAGAGGGCATTGTTCATAGTGGAAAGGTGGTGTAACCAGGAGGGTCTGAGGGTCAATCCAATGAAGACTGTAATGGTACCATTTACAAGGAAGAGAAATGTTGATATCGCTAGGGTACCAACTCTCTTCGGTAACCAGATCCAGGTTAAGAGAGAGTTCAAGTACCTAGGAATAAGACTAGACGATAAGCTCACCTGGAACAGCCATTTGGCACATATAACGCAACGCTCTCAGACCACACTTATGATAATGAGACGGGCCGTTGGGAAGACATGGGGGTCTGAGCCCACAAATGACTAACTGGCTATACACTAGGGTTGCAAGACCGATGATGGTGTATGGCTCGATAGTCTGGTGGACCAAGGTGATGCAAACTACCGCTGTAAAGAGACTACAAAAGATCCAGCGAGTAGCGTGTCTTGGCATCACAGGAGCCATGAGAGGTACTCCAACTGCAACCCTGGAAGTAGTGCTAAACCTCCCACCTCTCGACATTATTGTGAAAGGGGAGGCAAGGATGGCAGCCTACAGAATGGGTTGCAGTGGCAACTGGAAGTATAACGCCGCCAGTGGGCATACAAGGATTGTGGACACTGTACAGATGGACACCTTGGAAATGCTACCAGACAGGATGGTGAAGATCACAGATCTAGAAAAGCCATACAATGTCAATATTATTGACAAGGCTGCCTGGGAGAAAGGTGAACCTGAATATATGAAAAGGGGGATCACTTGGTATACGGATGGCTCGAAAAAGCCAACAGGCACTGGGGCGGGAACATATGGAGTCAGACCCAAGGCGCAGTTTTGCGTAAGCCTGGGTAAGCTGGCTACTGTTTTCCAGGCTGAAGTTGTTGCCCTATCAGATTGTGCAAGAGTGTGTTTGGAGCGTGGTATGACAGACCACACCATATACATAAACTCGGATAGTAGAGCAGCGCTAATGGCACTTGACAGTTTTGACTTTACCTCTAAAGCAGTATGGGACTGTCATCAAGCCATGAAAACCCTGGGAGAGTACAACAAGGTTATCCTTAGTTGGGTTCCGGGACACAAAGGTATCGCTGGCAATGAGGGAGCAGACAAGTGGGCAAATAAAGGAGCTGAAAGCCCGCTTATTGGCCCAGAGCCGACGTGTGGTATTGCTTACAATACAGCACGAAGAGCTGTTCGCCAGTGGATGGGCATAGAACATCGAAAGAGCTGGGAAAGAACAGAAGGTAAAATACAGTCAAAGAGAATGCTGCAGACACCTACTGGTGCTATAGCGGCAGATGCCCTTGGGCTGAGGAGGAAGACCCTGCGGAAAGTGGTTGGCTTCATCAGCGGCCACTGGGTATTTCGCGGACACCTACATAAGATGGGAATTCAAGTTAAAAACCTCCTATGTAGAAAATGCGGTGAGGAGGAGGAAACAGCCTTATACGTGATATTCATGTGCCCAGCCCTGCAAGGTCTGCGTATGAGATCCCTTGGTCTACCGACTGGAGATCAAAGGGAAGAACGGGCAACCATAGTCAAAAGAATCTCTTGGTTCATTAAGAACCTGGGATTTGACGAAGAATGAGGACCTGTGAATGAGGGTGCACAATAAGCTGTACTAGCTGCAATGCAATCCCATGGACTACCTCTAAGCCTGGTCCTCTTAAAAAAAAAAGTATAGAATTTTCACTAGAGTAAATTTATGACAATAAAAATGTCATTTGCTACCTGTCAAACTTCAAAAATGTTTTTTCTCTCTTTATCTCATGCGCGCGTGCACTTAAAATTCGATGTTGCAGATTTGTTACATCTTGTGTCCGGTGTGCGCGCGCACATTTTTTAATGTTGCAGCTTTGTTTCAAAGGAAACTATCTGATTAGTTGGAAATATAACTAATAGGTTTTAAAACTTTTCTCTCTCTCTCTCTCTCCCTCTCACTCGTGCGCGCATGTTCGTTACAGCATAAAGTTGACTCTGTATCAAGCGCGCACGCTTTTCTTAGTTTTGTTACAATCAAAATTTTCTCTTTTTCTTTCTTGTGCGCACGTGTACCTTTTATTTGATGTTGCAAAGTGCGCGCGCGCATTTTTTGATGTTGCAGCTGTGTGTTACAGTAAACAGAGTCGGATTTATTAAAAAGATAAGTGATACTTACTTTTTATACCTAAAAAAAACAAAAAAAAACAACCAACATACTTCTTAATTTGCTTTATTAGATTAATATCATTAACTTTCATGTAAGATAATTCCAATGTTTCTTTAAAACAATGTTGGTTTCGTCTTATGTGATAAATAACATATTCCTTTCTTTTAAATGTTTTTTGACACGTATTACAAATAAAAATTGGTTTCAAACCACAATCTCTCGATACGTGAACGCTTAATGAATTTTTCGATTTGTATATTTTCGAACATCCAGTACACGGAAATATTTGGGAAACTAGAAATTTAGAAAAATATTAGTATAAATAGAAAAATTAAATCAAAGAGCACAGATACATTAAAAATCAAAAAATGAGTCCAATTGATGCCCATCCTTAATACTCCGGACGCTAAATATAAAAATTGTTAAAAAAATATTAAAATTCATTATATATGAGTCCAATTGATTCACGCTCAAAATAGACGCTTAAGATAAAATTCGTTGATAAAATTATATAAATTCCAAATAGTCTGGGGTCTTAAGGATATAAGAATGTTTTTATTATAAATTCAAAGTGCAGTATCTCCTAAATAATAGCAATGTCTATGTTTCATAAAAAAAATAGTGTGGCAGTCAGAAGTTATACTTCTATGCACGCGCATGGATTCATACATTTGTATGCGAATGATTTAGCAAACTCATTATATGATATTCGTGGAAAGCCACCCCAAAAACCTCTTAGTACCGTGTGCACACTCTTTTTCTATCGAATCTGCATAAAATTCCTGGAGACGAGGTCCGTCTTAAGCACCAGGTGTTTCGAAAACCATCGCCATTATTATAATCGTATTTAGCGACTCAAAAAACCACCGAGTACCAAGTTTCGCTCAATATCACCCTTCTCGATGGATGCAAACAGACATTTTTGTGTATTGGTTTCGAAGATTTATTGAGTTTTCTAAACCAACGTCTGAAAAACCAGTCCTTCTGATTTTGGACGGTCATACTACCCACACAAAGAGTCTCGAACTTATTAATATGGCCAGAGAAAACAATGTTGTGTTGTTGTGCTTGCCACCACATTGTTCTCATCGACTCCAGCCGCTAGACGTGACCTTCATGGCTCCATTGAGCACCTATTATCAACAGAAGGTGCGCCAGTGCTTGCAACACATCCTGGTAGAGCTGTTACAATTCAACAAGTAGCTAAACTGTATGGTGCAGCTATCCTTAAGGCAGCAGGAATGCGGACGGCAGTAAATGGATTCAAGCAAACAGGAATATATCCTTTAAACCGAAATATTTTTCCTGATCACCTGTTTGCTCCCTCAACAACCACAGATAGACCTGTTTCGGTAGAGACAAATGCAGTTCAAGAAGGAGACCCACCCCCACAGGCAGAAGCAGATGTTGTTCTACAAGTGGACCCAGCAACAGAAGAAAAACCTGCACAAACAACGTGTGAAACGGTAGTTGAGATTAACGAACCAATACAAACCAATATTGACGAACCATTTCCAAATGAACCCTGCTGTTCTAAAAGTTTAGAACCACAATTTTTTACGGATGCAAAGCCAGCTGCATCAACAGCTTTTGATATATCACCCAAACATCTGATGCCACCACCTTCTGCTGAAAGAAAAAAAAACAAAAAGAACAGATAAACGAAAAGGGAAATGTGCAATATTTACTTCTTTACCATACAAAACAGAACTCGAATCTCAGTTAGAGGAAAAGAAAAAAGAAAATGAAAGAAAAATAACGTCACAGAAAAGAAAATTGGTTATTGATGACTCAAATAAACCAAATAAGCAGACAACATCGAAACCAAACAATCAAAAACACAAGCGTACCAAGGCTCAGAAAAAGAAAAAAGTCTTCTCAAAAATTCTTGTAGATAACCTCTACCTCGATCTCGTCTGATGATTCTTCCGATGGCGAGGATAACAAGTCCGACGATCATTGTTTATACTGCAACGAATCTTTTTCTAACTCAAAACAAGGAGAAGGATGGATCCAATGTGGAAAGTGTTTTGACTGGGCTCACGAAGGCTGCAGTGGAGCGGGCGAAGAAGATACCTTCTTTCAATGTGATTTTTGTTCGTAAGATTAATATTTTTTGTTAAAATTAAAGTTTTCTGAATTAAAATGTAGTTTTTATAGTTTTCCATAAAGTTAATATGTGCACCCGATCTTACCCCACTAGTGGGGTAAGATCGGGTGATTTGAAATTTTGAGAAAAACATATTTTTCAGGAAAAAGTAATGAATCTACGACTTTTCTGAAACATTATATTGTGATACGATAAACAATACATCAGGTCCTTCTATCAAGCAAGCTCTAGTTGAAGTAATTTGGCTTCATCATGCCGAAAAGTGTTAGCTACCCGGTCTTACCCTTCTTTCCCCTACTGAATGTTGAAACGATATTCAAAGGACTTATAGTTATGACTAATAACATGTGATAGATATTTCATCTTTGTTTTTACCGACCAATATACCTTATAAGTGTGTCTGTATTTCTCTTACTCACACCATTACATATATAATGATTTTTTCCATTTAACTGTACACAAATCATTTCCACCGAGTGCATGAATAGAAGTATAACAAGTATAAAAATTATTAAAATTCCTGACAATTGAGTCCAATTGATTCATGCCCTAAATAGTCCGAACATTAAATATAAAAAATGTTAAAGACAAATTTTCGAACACGCTCTGTAATTTTTTTATATTTCGTATACAAGCATTTGGGTAAATATAAATTAAAAATAGAAAAATGAGTCCTATTGATCCACGCCCTAAATAGTCAGGTGCTAAATATAAAATTTGTTAAAAAAAATATGAAAATTACTTGTAAATGAGTCCAATTGATCGACGCCCATAATAGTCCAGACGCTAAAGTTAAAATTCGTTGATAAAATTATATAAATTCCAAATAGTCCGGGGTATTAAGGATATAAGATTGTTTTTATTATAAATTCGAAGTGCAGTGTCACCTAAATAATACAGTCTGACAAGTATCTCGTGACAAGGCGGAGCATCCAGTGCGCAGAGAGAGAAAGTATTCGGCCAGCTAGGATGGAATATATCTGAACATTAACGCTTGATAAGAGTTCACCAGATTTTAAATTTTTTACAATGTTGTCAATATGTTGATGATCATAGTAATATTGGCTGTTTTTAAGTATGAACAAGGCAACAGTGTAGATGTAAAGAGATGCTTACAGCATAAAGACTACCACACAAATGGTTTTTGGTGTACGCCCACCATATCCCCACTTTCAAATTTGTTACGGCGCATCTTCACCTTATTTCACGAGATACTTGTCGGACTTGTAGCTATGTCTATGTTTCATACATAAAACAGTTTAAATTTTTTAAAAAACTTTATTAGTCCGTGAGATATGGCGAAATTTTTTTTAAGGCGTGAGTATCTTCAGTACGATGTTCGATTTTGATTAAATAAATCCAATTAACTCTTGGTTATACACATATACGCAATTAAAACGTAACTAAAAACAATTACAATTCAAAAAAAAATTTATTTGGTATAAGCTAAAGAACACACAAAATAATAACACCTAAAAAGACTAACGCGTATAAATAAAAGCCATTAAAATACTTTTTTGGTAAAAAAATTGGTAACACTGTGTAAATTTACCTAGTTAAGGTCCAGACACACATAACCGGTCCGTCAACGACACGAATGTGGGCCGAGTGTCGTCCGTCAGACGGTCTGCGTCTCTAGTGGCCACATATTACCGACAGGAGAACGCCAACGTGTTTCGTTGTGTTAGTCCCTTTTTAAGGTAGCGGTTAGATTATCAAAACCATGTTAGCGAATTTTACAAATAGTGATTTGGCAATTATAGCAATTGCTTTAGATGACGAACAGTTTAAAAAAAGTAATGAAAGAAGAATAAACAGAATATGGATTCATAGATTCATAAGGCTTTTACTTCTAAGGTTTCTGCTATATTCTTCCAAATTCTATCTTTATATTCTGTATTTCTATACTTTTCGCTGCTCTGATCATAGAGCACGGGGTATTTGCGAACCTCTTCTATGAGTTTTTCAATTTCCATGCTGGGCGACAACGATCCGTCACCGTCAAAAATTAAAACAAAACTAAAGGCTGATTCACACATATCAGTGAAGTCACAGTTCAGACACAGTACCGGCACAGTGCAAAATATTCTTTCATACAGTTTCTATGAACGCATCCCCACTTGTCAGTGTCAGTGACGACACAGTGCTCTCAGTGTCAGTGCAGGCACCGGCAATCACGGACGTATTCGTTGCCGACGATATTTTTTGTCGGATCACGGACGCCGCGGCATCAAAAACAATATGGAGGACGAGCGATTGATAGAATTGGTTCGTGAAAATAGGGTTTTGTACGATTTGTCTCATGTAAAGTACATGGATCAAAACCAATTTGTGGAACGAAATAGGAGCACAAATAAAATATGGAGATATATCCTTCCTCCAACGAGTATCTTTTTTCAATAACTTACTTCCTAGTTTCTGAACAAGAATATTAAAACAGCTCACTGACATTTTAAAATATTCAAAATATTTCCTTTCATCTTTAACCAATTCTTTGTATAATGTCATGAATTCTCCTTCTGTCTCTCTTGATCAACATGCTTCATGCACCCATTTTTTCTTTGATGCTGCACCTCTTCTTCGTCCAAAGCAATAGCTATCATTGCTAGCTCCGTAGTACTGAACGCCATAATCTGAGTACTGACATGTATGAATTGAACCACTGACGAAACACTGTAGCACTGATACTGAACTGAGCGAACACTTTGACGGAACTGTGGCTTCACTGATATGTGTGAATCGGCCTTAATCCAGCCCGATGCTGATCCGTTGCCGTTCCGTCTCTCGGGCGTCAGCCGGTAATGTGTAAGCAGTCTCATTTAATTTCATTGGTCAAATCCTTCACCGTATGACGAACGACACTCGGACTACACTCGTGTCGTTGACGGACCGGTTATGTGTGTCTAGACCTTTAGTCAGCTTTTTCAATCATTTTTTAGCAGTTTTCTAGATAACCGACCAAAAAAATAGCCATCTATCGTTAATTATACGAACCTCTTTACACAATGATAACATTAAGGCACTAATCTAAACACAACACATTAAATTAAATAAATTAAACATAAATTAAATAAAAAAATAACTAAATGGAATGATTTATGGTAACTAAATTTAACGCAGTAATACGAAACTCTAAAAAAGCTTCATTTAAATTCCTCATAGATGGCAGCACTGGATTTTCTGTACTTATTTAACACAGCTGGCGCTACTTTAGCTTAATTCTGTGGTGTATGTACACACTATATATTATTAAACTCATACCAATGGAAAAATGTCAATTGAACATGTCAAAATTATCAAATCAATGGAAAAATGTTATATATCAGTTAAAATATGTCATATCATTTCCGAATTTCAGTCTATATACGTGAAATTAACCTATAAAATGTCAAATGTCAATTGAAATAAGACAAATCAATGGAATAATAACAAATGTCAGTTGAAGAATGTCAAATCAACTTACCAAATATCAAATGTCAATTGAAACACGTCAAAAGAATAAAAATATGTCAAATGTCAGTTGAAACCTTTCAATTCAATGGAAAAATTTAAAATTTTAACTTATAATTAAACGGAATGATTTCTGGTAACCAAATTTAACGCAGTATTATGAAACTCTAACAAAGCTTCACTTAAACTCTTCATATTCGGATCTACTTCATTTAAACTCCTAATAGATGGCACTACTGTATTTTCTGTACTTATTAGCACAGGTGGTACTACTGTAGGTGTTAAAGTCATAACAGATGGCTCTGTTGTTGTTGTTGATAATTCCATAATTCCAGTTTCAGGATTTGGATAATTTAAATGTTTAAAATGTTTACTTTTTTGATGCACATTTAGATCGTATTTATGTTTGAATTTTTTTGGACACATATTGCATGGATATTTTGGTTCTTGTCCGCACTCGAATTTAATATGGCGGGTTAAAGAGTGGCGCAGTCGATAGGATTTTGTGCATTTTGTACACATAAATAATTCGGTGAGTGCAGAATCGTCTAAATTTTCGTTATTTGTATTATTTTCTGGTTTTTGTGTCTTTGGTTTCTTCTTTTTGTGTTTAATTTTCTTACGTTGATTTTCTTTATCTTCCGATTTGTTTGATTGATCTGAAACTGTTGGTTAAAATATTTATTTAGAGGTTTAAATTAGGAATTTAGTCCGGTCTACACTTACATCCATGCTGAACTACTATTGGTTCCCATAAAAAATTAAAAAATAATTTAAAAAAAATAATAAAAAATTCCCTTTACTCAAATTCTACTTAATCTACGAAGGTTACTATCAACTTTTTTTGGTAAAATAAAACACAAATAAAATTAAAAAAAAATTGGTTGTAGTGCTCCACCTTAGGTTTGGTTTTCTGTTATTTAAACCTAAAAAAAATTCTAATTAATAATAATAATAAATTTATTTTATATAAAAAGGGGGTTAAAAATCAAACAATCTTTAAATGCTAACAAATTTATATACAACAAATTATACAAATAATATTTTGAAGCTGAATTTTTGTGTTATTAATTTATTTATTTATTTATTTACATTAATATGGATTTTAAAAATGTGTTTTTTAAGATTTGATTTTCGATGTGATTTATATGGGCATAATGAACATGAAATATTTGGTGGAACGCCACATTCTCTAATGTGGCACAACATATGACACCGATGTTTGTATCTTTTGCCACATTTTGGACATTCATGAGCTCTATCTAAAATTTTATTTCAATTATAAACAAATTATATATAAATAAAGAGCTAAAACACAACTAGAGTAAATTGCAGGCAACATAGATAATAAGCAAAAAAAGTTATAATTATATTTAGTTATATTTAGTTTTTTTAGTGTAACTCCGTAAGGGTGGGTTTAACCGCAAAAAGTGATATTACCAAAATTAAAGATCTAAATTTAATCTACAAAAAAGTTAAATAACTTTTTTCTATAACTCTAACCGTTTGGAAAATATTAAGCTAAGCACTCAGTGCTTCAATTTCCAGTTGTTTAGTTCTTTCAGGTATCGGTTTTCCCAGTGTAACTCCAAAATAGATAATATAATCAAAATTTTTATATCCGCAAAATTGAAGATAAAGATTTAACCTACAAACAAAGTTATATAACTTATTTTTCTAACTCCAATAGTATACCTACAACATGGTAGCTATTTATTTTCATTAAGTATGTTTTTTTCAGTGTAACCCTAAAATGGTTGATTTAATCAAAAAAATTAATTAAACAAAATTGAAGATCTGGATTTAATCTACAAAAAAGTTTATATAGATGTTCTTGTAGCTATAACACTTTAAGAAATATTTCACTTAACACTGTGCTATTCATTTCTACCTTTTTTTTGTGCTACGTTATAGTTTTTTCAGTGTATCTTTTAAATGGTTATGTGTATGAAAAAAAATGAATATACCAAATTGTAGATCTAAGTTTGGTCTACAAAAAGTGTTAAATACAATTTCTTGTAACTTTAACACTTTAGGATATATGTCACTAAACACTTAGCTCCTAATTTCTACCTCTTTTTTGCACTACGTTATGGTTTTTTCAGTGTATCTTCAAAATGGTAAAATGTATAAAAAAAATGAATTTACCCAAATTGTAGATCCAAGTTTTGTCTACAAAAAGTGTTAAATACATTTTGTTGTAATTATAACAGTTTTCGAAATATTTCACTTAACACTTAGTTCTTCATTTTCTACCTGTTTATCCTACTGCGGGATTGTTTTTTTAGTGTATCTTCGAAATGGTTGCTTTTAGCACAAAAACTTATAGGAATAAAATTGTAGATCTAAGTTTAATCTACAAAAAAGGTTTTATAACTTTTTTTCTAACCCTAACCGTTTTCCAAGTATTCCAGTTAATATCAAGTACGAGTTATTTACTTACTTATTACTATAAGGTTTAGTTTTTTACTTATATTTCGATAATGGTAAATCCCATTAAAAACTTATAGGAACAAAATTAAAGATCTAGATGTGCTTTCTAGAAAAGTTTATATGCATTTTTCCTGTATCTTTACTCCTTTTGTAGATATTTGGATTAGAATCGTATCCGGCTCAAAGAACCAAAGGGAACGATAAAGGGTTGGGTAATGAAATAAAACTCGCAATTATTAGAAAAAAATTATTGATCTACCTCTACCTCAAAGCTTTTTATAAAAATATATAAGTATAGTATATAACAAATATAATTGGGAACTATTGTCAACAAATTTATACACTATTTTGAGGAACTATATATAAAAAATGGTAAAAAAAATAATCACATCTGTTTTATTGAGTATTGTTGACATTTTTGTTTCTTGTATATGCATAAAATCTACTCGTTTAAAAAACAATCGAGTAAATACATTATTGGTTAACTTATATTTTGTTCTAAGGGCCCTACACCTGGTATTTTTTTTATTCTCAAAAAAATTTTTTTTATTGTAACTTTACCACCATTTATAACAAAATGTGTCGCTTAAAAATTAACTTTTTTTTTGTTTATACACCTATACCAATTTTTCTAAGCTGCCATTGTAAAAGCATAAACAATTTCCAAAAGCTTAGAGTAGGAGTAGGGCATGAAATTTTTTTGCCCCACTCATCCCTACTCAATAAATCAAATAAATTGCAGAAGCGCTTAAAATTCTAATAAAAAAAAAATAAACTAAACATATATCGCAAAAAATATATATAATATATAAAGATAATCGTTATATTTGAATTGAATTTGAAATGAAAATAAAATTTAGTAACAAAATTAGCTAAAGTGGGAGAAAGTGGTGCTCTAACGACTTTGTTTGGTTCGGTTTTTTGATTTTTTTAACATAGATTTTGTGCTAGGCTCAAAAATCCGGTTCAAAGCACCAAAAACACCACAATTCATAAAATCCGGCTCGAAGTCCAAATGTTGTGAAGTGTGAGGAATGTGAGAAATATAAAGAGATGTGAAGCTAACGATTTTTCCTATTTTTTATATGAATTAAACTTATTATTCATAGAAATAAACATATTTTTGCTAGCTGAAGTCCCAAATGTTGTAAAGTGGAGAAATATGAGGAAAATAAAGCGAAATCTGCAGCTAAAAAACGAGTGATTTAACGATATCCGGCTCGAAGCACCAAACTGAGTCAAAACTAAATAAAATCGCTAGATTATCCCTATTCTCCACCCTAAATGCAAGTAAATTTTCCTTAATTCAAATATAAGATGACCTTTTTTTTTAATATTCACAAAATTATACCAATTTATATTTTATTAATATCATAACATCACCTAGTATTATAATTACACCTAATATTTAATTGAAGCAACATTCCGTAATTAATAATCATGATAATAATAATAATAAAGACAAAAAATTCAATCCCCACATAAATATCACGTTAATCAACAATAGAAATATATATAAAAATTAAAATAATTTTAATAAGTGCAGTTGATCAACGAGAGTAAAAGAATGTATTTTCTGCACCCAAGAAATGGATTAAAAAGGCACTTTTCGATATTATTGAACAATTTTTTTTTGCAAAAAAAATTTTTATCACAATTCTGACGTGGTAATACTTAGTCTGAATAAAATTGATATTAGGAACAACCGTTTCATTGAATAGGAACAATATTAATCAAAATATGTGCTTTGTTTCTATTAAAATGTGTATGTTTCTTAATTAAATCACAAAAAATGTATAAATATTTTATTTTGTATAATAATAATCTTATGTAGTATATAGTAAAAGGCCATTTGTTCATAGATGCGAACTTTTATGTGCTTATTTCAACAAAAGGCCATTTTTAAGGTGTGTTATTGATGTAAATCTTTAATTATTCCTATATTATTATACAAAAAAAATATATCTACATTCTGAATCTAAATCTATGACAAAAAAATGACATTTATATAAAAAAATATAGTAAAAAAAATCTACGGTCGACTCTACACAGTCTTAATACCACTGAAGATTCACTGGCAGTATTGGGCAAAAAATGTAATACACACTGGTAAGAAAAAACTGATATATAAATATTTATATTTATAAAAAAATGAGTATTAGAATTGGTTGACTAGCAAACCTCTCAAAACATATTCTGTCATTTAACAACTATGACAAGTGACAATTGACAGGAAAAGATGAAATGTGACTGTTACTTAAGTCGTCTGTCATTACAACACTGACAACTGACAGTTATTAAAATATCCAATTACTAAATTGTAACACATTCTGTAATTCAAGAAGTGACAGCTAAAGATGACTTGTGAACTTCACTTAAGTCATCTATCATTACAGTCACAACTGACAGTTCTCTATATTAACTGTAAACTGTCAAAAATTATTATCAATTATGTTGGTGATGACTTGTCTTCTGAAAGAAGCTATATTTTCTGACAAATGACTTATCTTTTGAGAGATAACTTGTCTTTTGACAAATGTCTCGTCTTTTGACATATGATGTATCTTTTGACAGATGACTTGTCTTCTGACAGATGCCTTATCTCGTTACAGATGACTTATATTTTGACAGATGACTGGTTTTTTGACACATGACGTGTCTTTTGACAGATGACGTATCTTTTGACAGATTACATCTCTTTTGACAGATGAATTGTTTGATTAGCTATAAGAGGTCGCTGTTTTAATATAACTGTGTATAAACTGTTTTACCTGAGTAGTTTGTTTTGGTTATGGCAGTGAAAAGTTGAGGAAAATATTTTAATGGAATGTTTATGTTAAGTAGAACTTAAAAAAATAATGGAATGACTTCTAAAACAGGAATAACACAAAATCTACGAAAATCTAGAAAGATCTTCGTTTTAATCAATTAGTTGCCTACATTAGCCAAAAAAAAATTAAGAAATAATAAGAAAGTATGCATTTATAAAGGCCCTAATACACTAGCGGTTTGCGCTCGTTCTCATTTTTGTTTTGTATTATATTTTAAGTACTATAAGGCCCTTATCACACTAGCAGATTGTGAGAGTCTTTAACGCGGCAAACACGACGCGACCGCAATCCGCCAGTGTGATAAGGTCTTAATTCCTTAATAACGAGATAATTTACAGTTTAAATAAATTGTATATTTCAACTATTATAAGGGCCTTATCACACTAGCGGATTGTGAGAGTCCTCAATGTAGGATTTTCTACTGAAAAAAATGTATTTATAAGTCTCTGATTACACGAGCGGCTTGTGAGCATCTTTAATGGACGATTTTCCATTAATAAACTACATTCATTGAGGCCTGACTACACGAGCGGTTTGCTAGCGTCCTTAATGTAGGATTTTTCTTTAAGAAAACTATTTTTATAAGGCACTGATTACACAGGCGGTTTGCTAGCGTCCTCAATGTAGAATTTTTCAGTGAAAAAAGTATTTTTATAAGTGCCTGATTACACGAGCGGTTTGCGAGAGTCTTTAATGGAAGATTTTTCTTTGAAAGAACTACTTTTATTGAAGCCTGACTACACGAGCGGTTTGCCAGCGTCCTCAATGTAGGAATTTCCATTAAAAAACTATATTTATAAGGGCCCGATTACACAAACGGTTTGGTAGCATCCTCAACGTAGGATTTTTTAGTGAAAAAAGTATTTTTATAAGTGCCTGATTACGCGAGCGATTTGCGAGAGTCTTTATTGGACGATTTTTCTTTAAAAGAACTACTTTTATTGAGGCCTGACTACACGAGCGGTTTGTCAGCGTCCTTAATGTAGGATTTTCCTTTAAGAAAACTATTTTTATAAGGCACTGATTACACAAGCGGTTTGCTAGCATCCTCAATGTAGGATTTTTCAGTGAAAAAAGTATTTTTATAAGTGCCTGATTACACGAGCGGTTTGCGAGAGTCTTTATTGGACGATTTTTCTTTGAAACAACTACTTTTATTGAGGCCTGACTACACGAGCGGTTTGCTAGCGTCCTTAATGTAGGATTTTCCTTTAAGAAAACTATTTTTATAAGGCACTCATTACACAAGCGGTTTGCTAGCATCCTCAATGTAGGATTTTTCAGTGAAAAAAGTATTTTTATAAGTGCCTGATTACACGAGCGGTTTGCGAGCGTCTTTAATGGACGATTTTTCATTGAAAGAACTACTTTTATTGAGGCCTTATTACACTAGCGGCTTGCGCACTTTCTCATATTTTTTATTATATTTCAAGTACTATAAAGCCCTTATCACACGAGCGGATTGTGAGTCTTTAATGCGGCAAAGACGACGTGACCGCATTCCGCCAGTGTGATAAGATCTTAATTCGTTACTAAAGAGGTCAATAAGTCTATAAATTGTATAAATTCAATTATTATAATGGCGTTATCACACTAGCGGATTTTGAGCGTCCTCAATGTAGGATTTTCTACTGAAAAAAAAAAGTATTTACACTAGCGGTTTGCGAGCATCTTTACTGGACGATTTTCCATTAAAAAACTACATTTATTGAGGCCTGACTACACGAGCGGTTTGCTAGAGTCCTTAATGTAGGATTTTCCTTTAAGAAAAGTATTTTTATAAGTGCCTGATTACACGAGCGATTTGCGAGAGTCTTTAATGGAAGATTTTTCTTTGAAAGAACTAATTTTATTGAGGCCTGACTACACGAGCGGTTTGCCAGCGTCCTCAATGTAGGAATTTCCATTACAAAACTATATTTATAAGGGCCCGATTACACAAGCGGTTTGGTAGCATCCTCAATGTAGGATTTTTCAGTGAAAAAAGTATTTTTATAAGGGCCTGATTACACGAGCGGTTTGCGAGAGTCTTTATTGAATGATTTTTCTTTGAAAGAACTACTTTTATTGAGGCCTGACTACACGAGCGGTTTGCTAGCGTCCTTAATGTAGGATTTTCCTTTAAGAAAACTATTTTTATAAGGCACTGATTACACAAGCGGTTTGCTAGCATCCTCAATGTAGGATTTTTCAGTCAAAAAAGTATTTTTATAAGTGCCTGATTACACGAGCGGTTTTGTGAGAGTTTTTAATGGGCGATTTTTCTTTGAAAGAACTACTTTTATTGAGGCCTGACTACACGAGCGGTTTGCCAGCGTCCTCAATGTAGGATTTTCCATTAACAAACTATATTTATAAGGGCCCAATTACACAAGCGGTTTGATAGCATCCTCAATGTAGGATTTTTCAGTGAAAAAAGTATTTTTATAAGTGCCTGATTACACGAGCGGTTTGCGAGAGTCTTTAATGGACGATTTTTCTTTGAAAAAACTAATTTTATTGAGGCCTGACTACACGAGCGGTTTGCCAGCGTCCTCAATGTAGGAATTTCCATTACAAAACTATATTTATAATGGCTCGATTACACAAGCGGTTTGGTAGCATCCTCAATGTAGGATTTTTCAGTGAAAAAAGTATTTTTATAAGGGCCTGATTACACGAGCGGTTTGCGAGAGTCTTTATTGAACGATTTTTCTTTGAAAGAACTACTTTTATTGAGGCCTGACTACACGAGCGGTTTGCTAACGTCCTTAATGTAGAATTTTCCTTTAAGAAAACTATTTTTATAAGGCACTGATTACACAAGCGGTTTGCTAGCATCCTCAATGTAGGATTTTTCAGTGAAAACAGTATTTTTATAAGTGCCTGATTACACGAGCGGTTTGCGAGAGTCTTTATTGGACGATTTTTCTTTGAAAGAACTACTTTTATTGAGGCCTGACTACACGAGCGGTTTGCTAGCATCCTTAATGTAGGATTTTCCTTTAAGAAAACTATTTTTATAAGGCACTGATTACACAAGCGGTTTGGTAGCATCCTCAATGTAGGATTTTTCAGTGAAAAAAGTATTTTTATAAGTGCCTGATTACACGAGCGGTTTGCGAGTCTTTAATGGACGATTTTTCTTTGAAAGAACTACTTTTATTGAGGCCTGACTACACGAGCAGTTTGCTAGCATCCTTAATGTAGGATTTTCCTTTAAGAAAACTATTTTTATAAGGCACTGATTACACAAGCGGTTTGCTAGCATCCTCAATGTAGGATTTTTCAGTGAAAAAAGTATTTTTATAAGTGCCTGATTACACGAGCGGTTTGCGAGTCTTTAATGGACGATTTTTCTTTGAAAGAACTACTTTTATTGAGGCCTGACTACACGAGCGGTTTGCTAGCGTCCTCAATGTAGGATTTTCCATGAAAAAACTATATTTATTACACAAGCGGTTTGGTAACATCCTCAATGTAGGATTTTTTAGTGAAAAAAGTATTTTTATAAGTGCCTGATTACACGAACAGTTTAAGACCGTTTTAAAGCATAGCGCCCACACTCTGGTAGTGTGATAAGGCCTTAATTAATTACTGAAAAGATACTTTAAACTTTAAATAAGTCTATAAAGTGTGGACAACATTTTTTTTTGTTAAATTTCAATTATTGTAAGAGCCTTATCACACTAACGGTTTGAGAGCGTCCTCAATGTAAGATTTTACAGTGAAAAAACTGTATTTATAAGGGCCTTATTGCAAGAGCGGTTTTCTAGGATTGTAGGATTTTCCATTGGAACAACTGTATTTATAAGAGCTTGATTATAAGAGCGGTTTGTTAGCGTTCTCAATGTGGAATTTTCCAGTGAAAAAACTTTTTATAAGGGCCTGATTACACAAGCGTTTCGTGAGTGTTCTTGAAGCGCAAAAAAACGCATTCGCCAAGCGACCGCAATCTGATAGTGTAATAAGGCCTTAATACCTTATTAAAGAAATAATATAAACTTTAAATCAGTTTATAAAGTGTAGGCAACATTTTTTTAGTTATATTTCAATTATTATGAGGGTCTTATCACACTAGCGGCTTGTGTGCGTTTTTAAAGCGGCAAACACGACGCGTTCACAATCCGCTAGTGTGAGAACGCCTAAAGGGATAATTTAAATTTTAAATAAGTTTAAAGTGTAGGCAACATTGAAATATTTCAATTACTTGAATTACTAACGCTTGTATTATCATTACTAAATTCAATTTGTTTATTGTCTACCAAATTTTTATTATCCTGTTCATCGGTTTTAAGTTCAGCTTTAACCGAATAACTAATTTCTCGATTCATCATCATCGGTAGACTATTCTCATCATGTTCTCGTTTAAATTCTGATTTAATCGATGTATAATCGATTTCTCGATGCATTCGTTCCATATGCCGCGCCATGTGCATTTTTTGTTTGGCTTTATAAACGCAATAAGGACACTTAAATTGCGGTTCCTTACCGCATTCCCATTTCTGATGGTTTCGTAATGAACTTTTTAGTTTGTAAACTCGTCCACAATCGCCACATGTGAATCCAGGCGAATCTACACCAACTCGATTCTGGTTTTTCGGTTTGGATAGATCGAGTGATGTTCGATTAATCGATTGGAGCATCGATTGTTTCATATTTTCACGCATTAGCATCATTGGAAGGACTAAATGGGACGGCCAACTGTCCCATGTCGATTTTTTTACTCGGAGGTCTTCAGCTAAAAAAAAATCAGCTATAGTATAGAAAGGAAATTGAGGGATATGAAAAATAAGCTATATACAGAATAATAAAGGAAAGCATGCAAAAAAATAAAAAAAAAATGGTTTCGGCACTAATATAATTGTACAAAAAAATGAGTATTACAAAATTAAAAAGTAAAAAGAAAATAATTAAAATTAAACAATATTTACATAAATTCTACGTCTAAACATCAATAAATGACAGTCAAATTTAGTGGAAAATAATCTAGTTTTCGTTGTTTAAAATTTTAACAAAGAAAATTTTGTATCTCCCCCGTAATATCTTAAATTGCCGGATTTTTAATTTTTTGTATAAAAATATACGAGGAGCTATAAAATTGTGGTACTTCTTTTAAAATATGTTTGTTTGAAAAAAGATTATATAATCGTAAACATTCTGAGTCTCTCCCGTAATTTTTCAGTGTTTAATATCTCTTGATTTTGGTCAAATTTGGTACAAATGTAGTAAAAACCCTAGGAATTCCGGGATATAAATCAGTTTTTAAAAAAATTACGTTTTTAAAAAAATTTATAGGTTGTTGTAAACGGATGAAAAATTTTTCATACGAGACAACACTTTGAGTCTCTCCGGTATTTTTTACTGTTTCCCAAAGGAAGATTTGAACGAAATTTGTAAGGAACATAATAATAACTTTAAATATTTTAAAACATTCGTTAAATTTAAATAATTTGAATTTTTTTACAAAAATATACAGTGAAATGTAAAAGTAAGCAAAATTTAAAAAAAATCGAGAACATACCGAGTCTCTCCCGTAAATTTTCGGTATTTAAAATGTGATGATTATGATCAAATTTGGTACAAATATAGTAGAAGCCCTAGAAATACCGAGATATAAATTAGTTTTTAAAAATCTTACGTTTCTAAAAAAATATATAGGTTTTTGTAAACGGATGTAAAATTTTCCATACGAGACAACACTTTGAATCTCTCCCGTATTTTTTACTGTTTCCCATAGGATGATTTGAACGAAATTTGTAAGGAACATAATAAAAACTTTAAATATTTTAAAACATTTGTTAAATTTAAAAAGTTTTAATTTTTTATAAAAATATACAGTGAAATGTAAAAGTAAGCAAAATTTAAAAAAATCGAGAACATATCGAGTCTCTCCCGTAAATTTTCGGTATTTAAAATGTGATGATTATGATCAAATTTGGTACAAATATAGTAGAAGCCCTAGAAATACCGAGATATAAATTAGTTTTTAAAAATCTTACGTTTTTAAAAAAATATATAGGTTTTTGTAAACGGATGTAAAATTTTCCATACGAGACAACACTTTGAGTCTCTCCCGTATTTTTTACTGTTTCCCATAGGATGATGTGAACGAAATTTGTAAGGAACATAAAAAAAACTTTAAATATTTTAAAACATTTGTTAAATTTAAAAAGTTTTAATTTTTTATAAAAATATACAGTGAAATGTAAAAGTAAGCAAAATTTAAAAAAATCGAGAACATATCGAGTCTCTCCCGTAAATTTTCGGTATTTAAAATGTGATGATTATGATCAAATTTGGTACAAATATAGTAGAAGCCCTAGAAATACCGAGATATAAATTAGTTTTTAAAAATCTTACGTTTTTAAAAAAATATATAGGTTTTTGTAAACGGATGAAAAATTTTCCATACGAGACAACACTTTGCGTCTCTCCCGTATTTTTTACTGTTTCCCATAGGATGATGTGAACGAAATTTGTAAGGAACATAAAAAAAACTTTAAATATTTTAAAACATTCGTTAAATTTAAAAAGTTTTAATTTTTTATAAAAATATACAGTGAAATGTAAAAGTAAGCAAAATTTAAAAAAATCGAGAACATACCGAGTCTCTCCCGTAAATTTTCGGTATTTAAAATGTGATGATTATGATCAAATTTGGTACAAATGTAGTAGAAGCCCTAGGAATTCCGGGATATAAATCAGTTTTTAAAAGAATTTCGTTTTTAAAAAAATATTTAGGTTTTTGTAAACAGCTGAAAAATTTTCCATACGAGACAACACTTTGAGTCTCTCCCGTATTTTTTACTGTTTCCCATAGGATGATTTGTACGAAATTTGTAAGGAACCTAATAAAAACTTTAAATATTTTAAAACATTCGTTAAATTTAAAAAGTTTTAATTTTTTACAAAAATATACAGTGAAATGTAAAAGTAAGCAAAATTTTAAAAAATCGAGAACATACCGAGTCTCTCCCGTAAATTTTCGGTATTTACAATGTGATAATTATGATCAAATTTGGTAAAAATGTAGTAAAAGCCCTAGAAATTCCGGGATATAAATCAGTTTTTAAAAAAAATTACGTTTTTAAAAAAATATATAGGTTTTTGTAAACAGCTGAAAAATTTTCCATACGAGACAACACTTTGAATCTCTCCCGTATTTTTTACTGTTTCCCATAGGATGATTTGAACGAAATTTGTAAGGAACATTATAAAAACTTTATATATTTTAAAACATTCGTTAAATTTAAATAGTTTTAATTTTCTATAAAAATATACAGTGAAATGTAAAAGTAAGCAAAATTTTAAAAAATCGAGAACATACTGAGTCTCTCCCGTAAATTTTCGGTATTTAAAATGTGATGATTATGATCAAATTTGGTACAAATGTAGTAGAAGCCCTAGGAATTCCGGGATATAAATCAGTTTTTAAAAAAATTACGTTTTAAAAAAATATATACGTTTTTGTAAATAGCTGAAAAATTTTCCATACGAGACAACACTTTGAGTCTCTCCCGTATTTTTTACTGTTTCCCATAGGATGATTTGAACGAAATTTGAAAGGAACATAATAAAAACTTTAAATGTTTTAAAATATTCGTTAAATTTATAAGTTTTAATTTTTTACAAAAATATACAGTGAAATGTAAAAGTAAGCAAAATTTAAAAAAATCGAGAACATATCGAGTCTCTCCCGTAAATTTTCGGTATTTAAAATGTGATGATTATGATCAAATTTGGTACCAATATAGTAGAAACCCTAGAAATTCCGAGGTATAGATTAATTTTTAAAAATCTTATGTTTTTAAAAAAATATATAGGTTTTTGTAAACAGCTGAAAAAATTTCCATACGAGACAACACTTTGTTTCTCTCCCGTATTTTTTACTGTTTCCCATGGGATGATTTGAACGAAATTTGTAAGGAACATAATAAAAACTTTAAATATTTTAAAACATTCGTTAAATTTAAAAAGTTTTAATTTTTTATAAAAATATACAGTGAAATGTAAAAGTAAGCAAAATTTAAAAAAATCGAGAACATACCGAGTCTCTCCCGTAAATTTTCGGTATTTAAAATGTGATGATTATGATCAAATTTGGTACAAATGTAGTAGAAGCCCTAGGAATTCCGGGATAAAAATTAGTTTTTAAAACAATTACGTTTTTAAAAAAATATTTAGGTTTTTGTAAACAGCTGAAAAATTTTCCATACGAGACAACACTTTGAGTCTCTCCCGTATTTTTTACTGTTTCCCATAGGATGATTTGTACGAAATTTGTAAGGAACCTAATAAAAACTTTAAATATTTTAAAACATTCGTTAAATTTAAAAAGTTTTAATTTTTTACAAAAATATACAGTGAAATGTAAAAGTAAGCAAAATTTTAAAAAATCGAGAACATACCGAGTCTCTCCCGTAAATTTTCGGTATTTACAATGTGATGATTATGATCAAATTTGGTGCAAATGTAGTAAAAGCCCTAGAAATTCCGGGATATAAATCAGTTTTTAAAAAAAATTACGTTTTTAAAAAAATATATAGGTTTTTGTAAACAGCTGAAAAATTTTCCATACGAGACAACACTTTGAATCTCTCCCGTATTTTTTACTGTTTCCCATAGGATGATTTGAACGAAATTTGTAAGGAACATAATAAAAACTTTATATATTTTAAAACATTCGTTAAATTTAAATAGTTTTAATTTTCTATAAAAATATACAGTGAAATGTAAAAGTAAGCAAAATTTTAAAAAATCGAGAACATACTGAGTCTCTCCCGTAAATTTTCGGTATTTAAAATGTGATGATTATGATCAAATTTGGTACAAATGTAGTAGAAGCCCTAGGAATTCCGGGATACAAATTAGTTTTTAAAACAATTACGTTTTTAAAAAAATATTTAGGTTTTTGTAAACAGCTGAAAAACTTTCCATACGAGACAACACTTTGAGTCTCTCCCGTATTTTTTACTGTTTCCCATAGGATGATTTGTACGAAATTTGTAAGGAACCTAATAAAAACTTTAAATATTTTAAAACATTCGTTAAATTTAAAAAGTTTTAATTTTTTACAAAAATATACAGTGAAATGTAAAAGTAAGCAAAATTTTAAAAAATCGAGAACATACCGAGTCTCTCCCGTAAATTTTCGGTATTTAAAATGTGATGATTATGATCAAATTGGGTACAAATATAGTAGAAACCCTAGAAATTCCGAGGTATAAATTACTTTTTAAAAACCTTAAGGTTTTTCAAAAATACATCGTTTTTGGTAAAAACAAGAAAAATTTTTTATAGGCGAGAACACTTTGAGCTTCTCTCGTATATTTTTATTATTTCCCATTGGATGATTTTAACGAAATTTGTCAAAAACATATTGGAAACTTTGGGAATTTCAATACATCTATTTAATTAACTGAATTTAAATTTTTTCAAAGAAATATACAGTGATATACAAAAACAACAAAATTTCGGAAAGTTCAAAACATAACGAGTCTCTCCCGTAATTTTTTAATGTTTCTTACGGGACGATTCTAATCAAATTTTGTATAAAGATACTAGAAACTCAATCAAATCGAAAGCATTCATTCAATTTTAAAAACTACAATTTTTAACAAAAATATAATGGAATAAATAAAACTATCAAAAATTCGGACTTCTCCGATCTCCCCCGTAATTTTTTAGTAGTTCCCATTGGACAATTTTGAAATAATTTGGTACAGAAACACTAGAATCTTTATAGATTTTAAAAAAATTATTGAATTTAAAAAACTATAATTTTTAACAAAAATATACTGGGATATGTAATACTATAAAAAATTCGCAATCTTGAGATCCTCTCCTGTCTCTCCCGTTTTTTTTTTTAATATTCCCATTTCAGGAATTTTGTCAAAATTGGTACAAATATACTCTACACTATAGAGATTCCTAAACATTGATTAAATTTTAAAAATGTCCAATTGTTAATGAAAATAAACAATGAGTCATAAAACTAACATATAGAAAAACACTTCTAACTTCCCTCGTATATTTTAAATATTTTTTATCGGACGATTTAGGCTATTTTTTGATAAAACAAACTTAAAATCATGCAAAACCCAAAACAATAATTATTTTTTAAAAATTTCAATTAGAAAAAAATTTATTAGCTAATTTGTAGCTAAGGTCTGAGAAATTTGCTTCGATGAGGGTTACCCCATAAATAACAATAACAAAAATAGATTAAAATTCCACTAAATTACCAAAAATCTTACTTCTTTGTGCAATTAACTTTCATCTTTTTTAACAAAAAGATCCGGATTATTTTCTTCGATAAGTCCAATTTTATCTTTGTGTTGTCTGCGTACATGTCGAAGTTGATGACCTCTTCGTTTACATCTTTGTGGGCAAAACGGGCATTGAAACATTGGTTCTTTACCACACTCGTAAGTCAAATGCCTTTGTAACGAATCTTTTCTTATATAATTTCTATCGCATTGAGGACAACGAAAATTTCCTCGGATTCGATTCGTTTTCTTTTTCGGTTTTTCCGTATCGCGATAAAGAAACGATGTTACGGTTTCGTTGGTTTTTTCTGTTAACTCGATTTTTACCGGTAATGCTTCTACTATGCTTTCTTTTGATGCATTTTGCTCTTCTAGCTTGATTTCTAATGGAAATGCTGATTTTTTAGGTTTTTTATTCAGTCTTGGTAATATAGGCTCTAAAAATGAAATATGTTAGCAAAAAATTGTTAAATTAAAAAAAATAATCAAGAACACTACTTACACACTTAATTGTAGAAGAAGAAAACACAGTTTTGATTTTTAATATTTTATTTATAACTTAAAATTTAAAACTTTACAATTTATTTAAAGAAATAAGTCTGGAAAAGGAAGGAAAACTGTATAAAACCAGCGTAAAATACGCCATTTTGGGTCAAATGTCACTAACTGTCAGCTGTCACAACTTTTCAACTGTCAGCTGTCACTACTACTCAAATGTCAGCCGTCAATCTGCTATCAGTTTTAACACTTTATATGTTATATTTACATTTTTGTTAGACTAAAGTATATCTTTAACATTGGCAGTTGATTTTTTATCACGTTCGCCATCTTGATTCAGTTCTTACTGACTGTCAGCTGTCACTAAATGTCAAATATTACCAACTGTCAACTGTCATTAACTGTTAGCTGTCACTTTTATTACTTTTAGAAACCATATTGTATTTATTTATTTTTTATATCTTTAACAGTGACAGTTGACTTCTTACAACGTTAGCCATCTTGATTCAGCTCTCTTTAACTGTCAGCTGTCACTAAATGTCAACTCTCAGCAACTGTCTCTCATCCTCAGCTGTCAATTTTTATTACATTTAGAAACCATATTGTATCTATTTTTTTAGACTAAAGTATATCTTGAACATTGACAATTGACTTTTTACTAGATACGCCATCTTGATCCAGCTGTCACTAACTGTCAATCTGTTGACAAGTGACAGTTAAGTAAACATGACGTATTTTCATAATTTAAGTGTTGTCGACCCATTTTGATATATTATGAACAGATCACTAACCGTCAGCTGTCACAATTTTTCAACTGTCAGCTGTCACTACTACTCAAATGTCAGCCGTCAATCTGCTATCAGTTTTAACACTTTATATGTTATATTTACATTTTTGTTAGACTAAAGTATATCTTTAACATTGGCAGTTGATTTTTTAACACGTTCGCCATCTTGATTCAGTTCTTACTGACTGTCAGCTGTCACTAAATGTCAAATATCACCAACTGTCAACTGTCATTAACTGTTAGCTGTCTGTATTGTATTTATTGATTTTTTATATCTTTAGCAGTGACAGTTGACTTCTTACCACGTTAGCCATCTTGATTCAGCTCTCTTCAACTGTCAGCTGTCACTGAATGTCGACTCTCAGCAACTGTCAACTGTCACTCATCGTCAGCTGTCAATTTTTATTACATTTAGAAACCATATTGTATATATTCTTTTAGACTAAAGTATATCTTGAACATTGAGAGTTGACTTTTTACTAGATCTGCCATCTTGATCCAGCTGTCACTAACTGTCAATCTGTTGACAAGTGACAGTTAATTAAACATGGCGTACATGTATAACTTAAGTGTTGTCGATCCATTTTGATATATTATGAACAGTATAATAATGTTGTTTTAAATGATAAGTATACTTAGTAGAAAATGGGCAATGCTTACAAAAAAAACTAGCTGTCTTTCCACAAGTATACTTTACATGATTATACCATGAGGCTTTATGGTGAAATAATCTGCTGCAATTTTTACACTCGTACGATTTTGTTTTATTGGCTGAAAAACAGAAAAAAAATAATTAAATTGTCAAAAAAAAAAGATATTATTATGCTTAAATAGTGTTTATTAAGTCTAGAACCATGAAATACAGTTATCTGTAAATAAATACGGACAAATGTCAGTTGTCAATAGTATAAGGATACTTATAAGAATACAGTTTAACCCAAGAATCTTCTAGTGACGTTTCTTAAATCACTTTAACTTTGACATATGTCATTTTGACAACTAAAACGTCAAATACAGATGTCAGTTGTCAATATAGTTTCATACTTAAACTAATGAGTCTTCTAATGATGTTTTACCTATGAAAACGTACCTAAAACTATTATTTGACAATCTGAAAGATAAGACATATGTCATTTTGACAACCGAACTGTCAAATTCTGTAAATGGTCTTGTTCCTATGATTTATTCGGGTATTTAATTTATAAAAATTTCTTTTTTTTATAATTTTATTTAGTATGGCACACAATTTACAATAATATAGTGTAATACAATAATTCCTATAATAGATGAAACTTGTGTTCATACAAAAAGCTTCTTTTCATACTTTTAAAGTGGGTATAAGAAAAATCAGTCTTCAAAACTAACTAAAAACAAGTCAAACCTACAAAACTAAATTAATCGAATACAAAATGAGACTAGATACAGTTAAAAGGTAAAAAAATTGCTTATTTGCATACCTAACCTAACTTTTAATATTTTAAAACAAATGCGCTGGCCAATCGTGCATTAGAAAAAAGGCCAATACAAAAAAAGAAGAGGTACATTATGTCAAATTGGTAAAACGTGACTAGTACGGTAAAAAATGTACATTTTTGGTTTTAAAAAGCTTGTATATACAGCTTCAATCACAAACGTATATTTGCCAGTTATGTCAATTTCGAATGACAACTGATAAAAAAGCGTTATATAACATTTAATGTCAACTAGCAGTTATTGTCAACTTAAATAGAGCGTTACATGACATTAACTGTCAATTTGCAGTTAGTGCCAACTTAAATAGAGCGTTACATGACATTAACTGTCAATTTGCAGTTAGTGCCAACTTAAATAGAGCGTTACATGACATTAACTGTCAATTTGCAGTTAGTGCCAACTTAAATAGAGCGTTACATGACATTAACTGTCAATTTGCAGTTAGTGACAACTTAAATAGAGCGTTACATGACATTAACTGTCAATTTGCAGTTAGTGCCAACTTAAATAGAGCGTTACATGACATTAACTATCAAATTGCAGTTAGTGCCAACTTAAATAGAACGTTACATAACATTAACTGTCAATTTGCAGTTAGTGCCAACTTAAATAGAGCGTTACATGACATTAACTGTCAATTTGCAGTTAGTGCCAACTTAAATAGAGCGTTACATGACATTAACTGTCAATTTGCAGTTAGTGCCAACTTAAATAGAGCGTTACATGACATTAACTGTCAATTTGCAGTTAGTGCCAACTTAAATAGAGCGTTACATGACATTAACTGTTAATTTGTAGTTAGTGCCAACTTAAATAGAGCGTTACATGATATTAACTGTCAATTTGCAGTTAGTGCCAACTTAAATAGAGCGTTACATGACATTAACTGTCAATTTGTAGTTAGTGCCAACTTAAATAGAGCGTTACATGACATTAACTGTCAATTTGCAGTTAGTGCCAACTTAAATAGAGCGTTACATGACATTAACTGTCAATTTGCAGTTAGTGCCAACTTAAATAGAGCGTTACATGACATTAACTGTCAATTTGCAGTTAGTGCCAACTTAAATAGAGCGTTACATGACATTAACTGTCAATTTGCAGTTAGTGCCAACTTAAATAGAGCGTTACATGACATTAACTGTCAATTTGCAGTTAGTGCCAACTTAAATAGAGCGTTACATGACATTAACTGTTAATTTGTAGTTAGTGCCAACTTAAATAGAGCGTTACATGATATTAACTGTCAATTTGCAGTTAGTGCCAACTTAAATAGAGCGTTACATGACATTAACTGTCAATTTGTAGTTAGTGCCAACTTAAATAGAGCGTAACATGACATTAACTGTCAATTTGCAGTTAGTGCCAACTTAAATAGAGCGTTACATGACATTAACTGTCAATTTGCAGTTAGTGCCAACTTTAATAGAGCGTTACATGACAATAACTGTCAATTTGCAGTTAGTGCCAACTTAAATAGAGCGTTACATGACATTAACTGTCAATTTGCAGTTAGCGCCAACTTTAATAGAGCGTTACATGACATTAACTGTCAATTTGCAGTTAGTGCCAACTTAAATAGAGCGTTACATGACATTAACTGTCAATTTGCAGTTAGTGCCAACTAAAAAAAGCCTCCAAATCGCTTTTTTGTCAGTTTGCAGTTAGTGACAACCTAAAAAAAATTGTGAACCATATATCGTTGTAATTTATATACAAAGAAACCTATTTACATACGTTCGTGGATAGTATTTTAATACAACATAAGAAATATTTGGCCATTTCCTATTTATGTCAATTTACAGTTATTGCCAACTAAAAAAAGCAACAAATAAGATTTTATATTAATTTTTTATGAGTTCCAGGTCAGTTTACAGTTATACCAACTGTCTTATCTCAGAAATGTTAATTGTCCTAAGTGTCAAACGTTAGAAATGTCTTTAATGTAGAATGTCAAATTTAAGTTTATACCAACTGTCTGTTAAAAATGTCAAATGAGGGATAATTATATATTAAAAATGTCAACTTCAGATATGTCAAATGTCAGAAATGAGCAATGTTATAAATGTCAAATGTCAGAACTGTAGGAAATCGTATGTTAAAAAAACATTTTCTATCAATTTCTGTCAAGAAAAACGATTCAGTTTGAAATTTTACAAACATGGGTCTTCGAGCCGGATTAACATAAAATTTGACATATGTCAATACTTGACACTTGTCAAACTCCTTGTTATCTTTACGAGGTTTAAAATAGTAAAACTTATACTGGGAATGATGTTTCGAGTCACAAAGGTATAGAATTTGACATCTATCAGAACTTTAAATGTGTCATAGCATTTTTTATACTGAAATTTATCCAGTACGAAGATTTTGTTTATCAAAAAAGAAGGCCATATTAAATTTTATGTCAATTTCGATTGACAACTGATAAAAATGCCTTATATTACATTTAATGTCAACTAGCAGTTAGTGCCAACTTAAATAAAGCGCTGTTTTACATTAAATGTCATTTTTGCAGTTAATGCCAATTTAAATAGAGCGTTATATGACATTAACTGTCAATTTGCAGTTAGTGCCAACTAAAAAATGCGTCCGAATCGCTTTTTTGTCAGTTTACAGTTAGTGACAACCTAAAAAAATTGTAAACCATATATCAGCGTAATTTATATACAAAAAGACGTATTTACATACGTTTGTAAATAGTATTTTAATACAACATAAGAAATATTGGGCCGTTTTCTATTTATGTCAATTTACAGTTATTGCCAACTAAAAAAAGCAACAAATAAGATTTTATATTAATTTTTTATGAGTTCCAGGTCAGTTTACAGTTATACCAACTGTCTTATCTCAGAAATGTTAATTGTCATAAGTGTCAAATGTTAGAAATGTCTTTAATGTCGAATGTCAAATTTAGTTTATACCAACTGTCTGTTAAAAATGTCAGAAATGTCAAATGAGGGATATATTATATATTAAAAATGTCAAACTTCAGATATGTCAAATAGCAATAATTTCATAATTTCAAAACGAGAAATTCTTTAAAATTGTTGCTTATATTTATAAACAAATACTATTAAGATCTATTTTTTTGTATATTGAAATGAATTCCTACCGAATATAAATTAAGGTTATGATGTAATCAAAATAACACCTGAGATTTTACCTTTAAAAACTTCACTCAACACCGAATTCACTTTAAAATATCACACGTTTATTTATAGAACAAAAACTATACAGATAAACGACACTTGAAATAAATTATTTGAAGTAAAACCATGTGCTCGAGGAAATTTCGTTTCGATTCCCAAATAAATACTAATACTACTCGATGATAACATTGTAAACAATTTTTATCTCTGAAATTTTCTTCACGCAGGTATAATTTACCCGAAACTGAAGGTCAATGACTATAGCGGAAAAATTAGAATTTTACCTGAACAGCTTAGAGATTAATTTCTTAGAAAGTTGTTGGGTTTATTGATGGATTTTATGGGCTGTATTAAAGTTTATAGTTTTATAATTGGAACTATATAAAGTACAAAATTTTATTTTTATATTTAAAATAGAAAATGGCCCAAAATAGATCTATAATCTACCTAATAACACTCTTCAGTTTACAATGAACTGTTTTTATAAATATATTATTTACATAAATAAAAACGATTCAGTTTGTAATTTTATAAACATGTTCCTTCGAGCCGGATTCTAATAAAATTTGACATCTGTCAATACCTGACACGTGTCAAACTCTTTATGAGGTTAAAAATATAAAAACTCTGACTGGAAATGATGTTTCGAGTAACAAAATTATATAATATGACACGTGTCAGAACTTTAAATGTTTCAAAGCATTTTTTATACTGAAATTTATTCTAATTGGTTCTAACAGTTGGATAAACATAAAATTGACACCTGTCAAAATTCAGAAGTACCAACTTAATCTTTAAAAACTTTTATTTTGCAGATTATTGGGAGAGATAATCGTCCTTTAAGGTAGATTAAAATAAAATTTGTCATCTGTCAATGCTTGACAGGTGTCAAATCTATATTATTGCTTTTGACAGGTAATAGTGCTTCGTGATGTAAAAGCATCGAATTTGACATCTGTCAGAACTTTAAATGTGTCAAAGCATTTTTATAGTGAAATTTATTCTAATTGGATCTAACAGTTGGATAAACATAAAATTGACACCTGTCAAAATTTAGAAGTACCAACTTAATCTTTAAAAACTTTTACTTCGCAGATTATTGGGAGAGATAATCGTCCTTTAAAATAGATCAAAATAAAATTTGACATCTGTCAATGCTTGACAGGTGTCAAAACTGTATTATTGCTTTTGACAGGTAATAGTGCTTCGTGATGTAAAAGCATCGAATTTGACATCTGTCAGAACCCTGTAAAAATTTAGAAGTATCAACTCAATCTTTAAAAACTTTTACTTCGCAGATTATTGGGAGAGATAATCATCCTTTAAGGTAGATTAAAATAAAATTTGACATCTGTCAATGCTTGACAAGTGTCAAAACTGTATTATTGCTTTTGACAGGTAATAGTGCTTCGTGATGTAAAAGCATAGAATTTGACATCTGTCAGAACTTTAAATGTGTCAAAGCATTTTTATAGTGAAATTTAATCTAATTGGTTCTAACAGTTGGATAAACATAAAATTGACACCTGTCAAAATTCAGAAGTACCAACTCCATCTTTAAAAACTTTTACTTCGCAGATTATTGGGAGAGATAATCGTCCTTTAAGGTAGATTAAAATAAAATTTGACATCTGTCAATGCTTGACAGGTGTCAAAACTGTATTATTGCCTTTGACAGGTAATAGTGGTTCGTGATGTAAAAGCATAGAATTTGACATCTGTCAGAACTTTAAATGTGTCAAAGCATTTTTATAGTGAAATTTAATCTAATTGGTTCTAACAGTTGGATAAACATAAAATTGACACCTGTCAAAATTCAGAAGTACCAACTCCATCTTTAAAAACTTTTACTTCGCAGATTATTGGGAGAGATAATCGTCCTTTAAGGTAGATTAAAATAAAATTTGACATCTGTCAATGCTTGACAGGTGTCAAAACTGTATTATTGCCTTTGACAGGTAATAGTGGTTCGTGATGTAAAAGCATAGAATTTGACATCTGTCAGAACTTTAAATGTGTCAAAGCATTTTTTATAGTGAAATTTATTCTAATTGGTTCTAAAAGTTGGATAAACATAAAATTGACACCTGTCAAAATTTAGAAGTACCAACTTAATCTTTAAAAACTTTTATTTCGCAGATTATTGGGAGAGATAATCGTCCTTTAAGGTAGATTAAAATAAAATTTGACATCTGTCAATGCTTGACAGGTGTCAAAACTGTATTATTGCTTTTGACAGGTAATAGTGCTTCGTGATGTAAAAGTATAGAATTTGACATCTGTCAGAACTTTAAATATGTCAAAGCATTTTTATAGTGAAATTTATTCTAATTGGTTCTAACAGTTGGATAAACATAAAATTGACACATGTCAAAATTTAGAAGTACCAACTCAATCTTTAAAAACTTTTACTTCGCAGATTATTGGGAGAGATAATCGTCCTTTAAGGTAGATTAAAATAAAATTTGACATCTGTCAATGCTTGACAGGTGTCAAAACTGTATTACTGCCTTTGATAGGTAATAGTGCTTCGTGATATAAAAGCATAGAATTTGACATCTGTCAGAACTTTAAATGTGTTAAATCTGTGAGAACTGTTTGTAACAGTAATCTATTAGTACGCAGATTCTTTTTTTAATATTCTATTTATAAAAGTTTGCTCAAAATGGGTCATTATTGACTGATTATCATCCTTTGAGATAGATTAACATTTAACAGCTTTTAAAACGTTCCAAACACATAATGGTTCTTCGAGCCGGATTAATAAAATATATCTTATTATACGTAAAACTGAATCGTTTTTAAATGACATTTTATAACAAGCATTTTTGTTCGATATTCATTTTCTTGGTCAACACACCAACTTTGTTGTAGATTAACCTAAATTCATAAATATATAAACAAATAAATAAATAAATTGAGGTAAAAGAAATGACTAGAATCGTTTAAATTAAATAATCCCTTGCATTCGATTAAAATGCATTTGATGTCCTCTTATATGTGAATGAAGCACATAAGCCCTACGCGCTCTATAAGGACAATGCGGACATTGGAATTCCGGTTCGATTCCACATTCTTGTCGAATATGTCGACTTAATGTTTTCTTGTGATGATAGACTTTCGAACATTTCGGACAAGTAAATACCACTTGACTTCTAACACTCATTGTGTGTTTAGCACGATAATTTTTACCTAGAAACAGTTTTTTTGTATTAATAAAAAGTTTAGTTTAGTGAGAACAACACCTACGATACTGCACAGCACAATCTAAACAAACAACTATTTTTTTTTAAGAACACTTTGTATACTTTCCTTTTTCGAACGCGAAAACGAACGCACTTTATCGGAACGTACTACTTATCATGAAGAAAATGACATTTGACGTATTTCTTATGTTAAAGTATCAAAATCGATAACGAAGTAGAAACAACATTCTTCTTTTATTTTGTTTACTTTAATGTCAATTTTTCTTTCATATGTCAATACTTCTGTTGTCAACTGTCAGATTGTGCTCTGTCATTGTCATATGTTATTGTCATATGTTATTGTCATATGTTATTGTTATTGTCATATGTCATTGTCATATGTCATTGTCATATGTCATTGTCATATGTCATTGTCATATGTCATTGTCATATGTCATTGTCATATGTCATTGTCATATGTCATTGTCATATGTCATTGTCATATGTCATTGTCATATGTCATTGTCATATGTCATTGTCATATGTCATTGTCATATGTCATTGTCATATGTCATTGTCATATGTCATTGTCATATGTCATTGTCATATGTCATTGTCATATGTCATTGTCATATGTCATTGTCATATGTCATTGTCATATGTCATTGTCATATGTCATTGTCATATGTCATTGTCATATGTCATTGTCATATGTCATTGTCATATGTCATATGTCATTGTCATATGTCATTGTCATATGTCATTGTCATATGTCATTGTCATATGTCATTGTCATATGTCATTGTCATATGTCATTGTCATATGTCATTGTCATATGTCATTGTCATATGTCATTGTCATATGTCATTGTCATATGTCATTGTCATATGTCATTGTCATATGTCATTGTCATATGTCATTGTCATATGTCATTGTCATATGTCATTGTCATATGTCATTGTCATATGTCATTGTCATATGTCATTGTCATATGTCATTGTCATATGTCATTGTCATATGTCATTGTCATATGTCATTGTCATATGTCATTGTCATATGTCATTGTCATATGTCATTGTCATATGTCATTGTCATATGTCATTGTCATATGTCATTGTCATATGTCATTGTCATATGTCATTGTCATATGTCATTGTCATATGTCATTGTCATATGTCATTGTCATATGTCATTGTCATATGTCATTGTCATATGTCATTGTCATATGTCATTGTCATATGTCATTGTCATATGTCATTGTCATATGTCATTGTCATATGTCATTGTCATATGTCATTGTCATATGTCATTGTCATATGTCATTGTCATATGTCATTGTCATATGTCATTGTCATATGTCATTGTCATATGTCATTGTCATATGTCATTGTCATATGTCATTGTCATATGTCATTGTCATATGTCATTGTCATATGTCATTGTCATATGTCATTGTCATATGTCATTGTCATATGTCATTGTCATATGTCATTGTCATATGTCATTGTCATATGTCATTGTCATATGTCATTGTCATATGTCATTGTCATATGTCATTGTCATATGTCATTGTCATATGTCATTGTCATATGTCATTGTCATATGTCATTGTCATATGTCATTGTCATATGTCATTGTCATATGTCATTGTCATATGTCATTGTCATATGTCATTGTCATATGTCATATGTCATTGTCATATGTCATTGTCATATGTCATTGTCATATGTCATTGTCATATGTCATTGTCATATGTCATTGTCATATGTCATTGTCATATGTCATTGTCATATGTCATTGTCATATGTCATTGTCATATGTCATTGTCATATGTCATATGTCATTGTCATATGTCATTGTCATATGTCATTGTCATATGTCATTGTCATATGTCATTGTCATATGTCATTGTCATATGTCATTGTCATATGTCATTGTCATATGTCATTGTCATATGTCATTGTCATATGTCATTGTCATATGTCATTGTCATATGTCATTGTCATATGTCATTGTCATATGTCATTGTCATATGTCATTGTCATATGTCATTGTCATATGTCATTGTCATATGTCATTGTCATATGTCATTGTCATATGTCATTGTCATATGTCATTGTCATATGTCATTGTCATATGTCATTGTCATATGTCATTGTCATATGTCATTGTCATATGTCATTGTCATATGTCATTGTCATATGTCATTGTCATATGTCATTGTCATATGTCATTGTCATATGTCATTGTCATATGTCATTGTCATATGTCATTGTCATATGTCATTGTCATATGTCATTATCATATGTCAATGTCATCTATTAACTCTACTTTTATTATTGTTATGACAGCTGTCATAACTTCTGTTGTCGATGAAATCAATGGAAAAACAGAACAAAGCAATAAAATCAATTTATTTTTTTTATATAATAAAACTTTCACAACACAACTTCAACTATTATGCTTATTGCGAACATGTTTTTTTAAATCATTTTGTCGATAGGTTTTATAATCGCAATATCCGCAACAAAATTGCGGTTCTTTGCCACATTCTCGATTCATATGTCGTGTTAAATTTCTTCGCGCATTATAAATTTTATCACATTTCGTACAAACATAACCAACCGTTCCTTTCGTATCGCTAAGAACTGTTTTTAAAAATTGCTCTAAACTATTATCTACTTCTTTATTATTATCTTTTTTAATTGGTTCTATATTCGTTTCAATGATCGGAACAACATTTTCTGCATTCAAAATTTCATCTTCGGGATAAACAACTTGAATCGACCACGTTTCATCTTCGATAATTGTTTCATTATTTACCAAAGTTGAGGTTTCTACTTGAATGTTTATATTTTCTAAAATTTATAAATTTATTATTATTAAATTATAAATTGAGTTAAAATTTGTGATATTTAAACAAGTTTGGTCTAAAAAAAAAAGTTTATTTGATCATAACAGTACTATTAAAATATATCTAATTAAATTGTGCCTAGTTTACAACAGCTGAAAATGACAGTTTACAATTGACATTAGTAAGAACTACGAATTTCAAATCAATTACATGTGTCAAAGTCAACGTCAACTGTCAACTTCAGTTGCGAATGTAAACGTCAACTGTCAATTTCAGATGTAAACGTCAGCGTCATTAACAAAAGGTTTTCTTCAGTTTTTTTTTTAACAATTAAGTCTAAGTATACAGAATATCAAGGTAATGGTAATGTCAATGCCAATTTACGAATGTGAACATCAACTGTCATCTGTCAAATGTAAATTTTAGTTTCGTAAGTCAACGTCAACTGTTAACTTTAGTTGCGAACATCAACTATCAACTTTAGTTGCGAACGTCAACTGTCAACTTTAGTTGCAAACGTCAGCTTCATTCACGAACTGTCAAAATACAATACTTAATCTAGTTGACAGCTGACAGTTAATTTACATATGACAAAAATGTCAAATTTTATGATATAAACAAAAATCTATGAATTTTCTGTTTCTATATGTTTGAAATGATAGATGACGTCAATACTAAAAGGTGAACTCTTCTTTTTTTCTTAAATTTGTCAACTGTCAAACTTCTAAGGCAAAAGCAACGTTTTTATGCTCGCGATAACGAATTTTGGGATACAAATACGAATTGACAGCTGTCATCTAATTGACATATGAATTTTCTGTCTTTATAAGCTTGAAATGACAGATGCCATCATTTCTCAACTGTCAATTTGTCGTTTTTTGAAATGTGTCAACTGTCAGAACTTCAAACGTCAACTGCCAACTTCACCATGAAGGTAAATGTCAACTATAGTTGGTAACGTCAATATCAACCTTAGTTGTGTACGTCAACGTCAACTGTCAACTTCAGTTGCAAACGTCAACGCCAATGTCAACTTCAGTTGCAAACGTAAACGTCAACTGTCAATTTCAGATGTAAATGTCAGCGTCATTAACAAACGGTTTTCTTCACTTTTTTTTTTAAATGAAGTCTAAGTATACAGAATATCAAGGCAATGTTAATGTCAATGTCAATGTACGAATGTAAACATTAACTGTCATCTGTCAAATGTAAACTTTAGTTGCGTAAGTCAACGTCAACTGTTAACTTAAGTTGCGAACATCAACTGTCAACTTCAGTTGCGAACGTCAACTGTCCACTTTAGTTGCAAACTTTAGCTTCATTCACGAAATGTCAAAATACAATACTTAATCTTGTTGACAGCTGACAGTTAATTGACATATGACAAAAATGTCAAATTTTATGATTTAAAGAAAAATCTATAAATTTTCTGTTTCTATATGCTTGAAATGATAGATGACGTCAACACTAAAAGGTGAACTCTTCTTTTTTTCTTAAATTTGTCAACTGTCAAACTTCTAAGGCAAAAGCAACGTTTTTATGCTCGCGATAACCAATTTTGGGATACAAATGGGAATGGAATTGTCAAAGTATGCTAAATAATCTAATTGACAGCTGTCATCTAATTGACATATGAATTTTCTGTTTCTATATGCTTGAAATGATAGATGACGTCAATACTAAAAGGTGAACTCTTCTTTTTTTCTTAAATTTGTCAACTGTCAAACTTCTAAGGCAAAAGCAACGTTTTTATGCTCGCGATAACCAATTTTGGGATACAAATGGGAATGGAATTGTCAAAGTATGCTAAATAATCTAATTGACAGCTGTCATCCAATTGACATATGAATTTTCTGTTTCTATATGCTTGAAATGATAGATGACGTCAATACTAAAAGGTGAACTCTTCTTTTTTTCTTAAATTTGTCAACTGTCAAACTTCTAAGGCAAAAGCAACGTTTTTATGCTCGCGATAACGAATTTTGGGATACAAATACGAATGGAACTGTCAAAGTATGCTAAATAATCTAATTGACAGCTGTCATCTAATTGACATATGAATTTTCTGTTTCTATATGCTTGAAATGATAGATGACGTCAATACTAAAAGGTGAACTCTTCTTTTTTTCTTAAATTTGTCAACTGTCAAACTTCTAAGGCAAAAGCAACGTTTTTATGCTCGCGATAACCAATTTTGGGATACAAATGGGAATGGAATTGTCAAAGTATGCTAAATAATCTAATTGACAGCTGTCATCTAATTGACATATGAATTTTCTGTTTCTATATGCTTGAAATGATAGATGACGTCAACACTAAAAGGTGAACTCTTCTTTTTTTCTTAAATTTGTCAACTGTCAAACTTCTAAGGCAAAAGCAACGTTTTTATGCTCGCGATAACCAATTTTGGGACACAAGTGGGATGGAATTGTCAAAGTATGCTAAATAATCTAATTGACAGCTGTCATCTAATTGACATATGAATTTTCTGTTTCTATATGCTTGAAATGATAGATGACGTCAATACTAAAAGGTGAACTCTTCTTTTTTTCTTAAATTTGTCAACTGTCAAACTTCTAAGGCAAAAGCAACGTTTTTATGCTCGCGATAACGAATTTTGGGATACAAATACGAATGGAACTGTCAAAGTATGCTAAATAATCTAATTGACAGCTGTCATCTAATTGACATATGAATTTTCTGTTTCTATATGCTTGAAATGATAGATGACGTCAATACTAAAAGGTGAACTCTTCTTTTTTTCTTAAATTTGTCAACTGTCAAACTTCTAAGGCAAAAGCAACGTTTTTATGCTCGCGATAACCAATTTTGGGACACAAGTGGGAATGGAACTGTCAAAGTATGCTAAATAATCTAATTGACAGCTGTCATCTAATTGACATATGAATTTTCTGTCTTCATAAGCTTGAAATGACAGATGACATCATTTTTCGATTGTCAATTTTGCGTTTTTTTGAAATGTGACAACTGTCAGAACTTCAAACGTCAACTGCCAACTTCACCTTGAAGGTAAATGTCAACTATAGTTGGTAACGTCAATGTCAACTTTAGTTGTGTACGTTAACGTCAACTTCAGTTGCAAACGTCAACGCCAATGTCAACGTCAACTGTCAACTTTAGTTGCGAACGTAAACGTCAACTGTCAATTTCAGATGTAAACGTCAGCGTCATTAACAAACGGGTTTCTTCAGTTTTTTTTTACAATTAAGTCTAAGTATACAGAATGTTAATGTCAATGTACAAATGTAAACATTAACTGTCATCTGTCAAATGTAAATTTTAGTTTCGTAAGTTAACGTCAACGAATATCAACGGTCAACTTCAGTTGCGAACGTCAACTGTCAACTTTAGTTGCAAACGTCAGCTTCATTCACGAACTGTCAAAGTACAATAGTTAATTTAGTTGACAGCTGACAGTTAATTGACATACGACAAAAATGTCAAATTTTATGATTTAAAGAAAAATCTATGAATTTTCTGTTTCTATATGCTTGAAATGATAGATGACGTCAATACTAAAAGGTGAAATATTATTTTTTTCTTAAATTTGTCAACTGTCAAACTTCTAAGGCAAAAGCAACGTTTTTATGCTCGCGATAACGAATTTTGGGATACAAATACGAATGGAACTGTCAACGTATGATAAATAATCTAATTGACAGCTGTCATCTAATTGACATATGAATTTTCTGTCTTTATAAACTTGAAATGACAGATAACATCATTTTTCAACTGTCAATTTTTCGTTTTTTGAAATTTGTTAACTGTCAAAACTACAAACGTCAACTGCCAACTTCACCATGAAGGTAAATGTCAACTATAGTTGGTAACGTCAATGTCAACTTTAGTTGTGTACGTTAACGTCAACTTCAGTTGCAAACGTCAACGCCAATGTCAACGTCAACTGTCAACTTCAGTTGCGAACATCAATGTCAATTTCAACAGGATATCTAAACAAAACTATGTATTCAAAACAATAATAAAAAATTATATAAAAATAACTTTTCTTCAACACCCTGTATTCTATTTATAGATATATATCTGTACATCAAACAGTGCGTTTATTTTTATATCTTTGGTATAATTGTTTAATAAAATTTAATTAACAATAAACAATTAATTATCGACACAAATAATATTCGCTATGAAACGATTTTGTGTGACTGATTAATCTGTGTTTGTGTGTAAAAAATTGACCGCAAATTTGACATCGAAGCGACGGGGATTTCCCGCATTCTAACCGCAAATGTCTCGCCAATGTGTATTTTCCTTTATACATTTTCGGGCAATTCGGACACGGATAGAATCGTTGACTGTTTAAGCTCAAATCGTAAATTTTTTCTTCTTGACCTGCACGAGGCGTCGGTCGTAAAAGCTGCTGAAGTTTATTTAAATCTAAAAGTAATAAAATATCAGTAAATACATGAATTTTTTCGCGAATAGAAAATCGATTTCGAATCGATGAAAATACGTAAAAGTGTCCACAGTTTCGCGTAATTTCACAATCGAGATCGATTTTATATTTCGCGGTAACAAATTTTGTGATACGATTTCGAAATGAAATGTCAAAGTATGGTAATTGATCTGGTTGACAGCTGAGATATGACAAGAAACGTCAAATGTCACGTTACAACCAGAGATGCTAGGAATTTTCTGTTTCTGTTAAGAAGAATGACAGATGACATATCTTCTTGATTCGATATTATACTGTTAACTCTTCTTTTTTTAAAATCTGTCAGCTGTCAACACTTATAGGCTTGCTTTGATTTTATATTTCACGGAAATAAATTTTGTGATACGAAATGGACTGTTAAAGTATGGTAATTGATATAAATGACAGCTGACAACTAATTAGCATATGACAAGAAACGTCAGATGTCACGAAAGACTCTATGCATTTTCTGTTACTGTTAACTCCCCCTTTTTTTTTATGTGTCAACTGTCAACACTATTAAACTAAAACCAAAGTATTCGCGTTGGTTTAGAATAGAAATCGATTTTATATTTCGCGTTACCAAATTTTGTGATATAAATGCGAAGTGAACTGTCAAAGTATGGTAATTGATCTAGTTGACAGCTGACAGTTAACTAACAATTGACAAAAAAACGTAAATTTGTTATACTTTTTGTTTCTATAAGCTTGAATTGACAGATGACATTTCTTCTGAACTGTCAACTTTTCTTTTTTATAAAATCTGTCAAGTGTCAAAACTCCAAAGATAAAAGCAATGCTTTTTATGTTTCGTCATAACAATTTGTTTTGCTACGAATGCGAAATGAATTGTCAAAGTATAAAAATTGATTTGGTTGACAGCAGACAGTTTTTACATGTCTAATGTCACGTTTTATAAGTTTGAAATGACAACTGTCAAATTTTATTTTTCTTAAATCTGTCAGCGACCAAAACTTCTAAGCTAAAAGTAACATTCTTTTATGACACAAATGCGAAACAAACTGTCTAAAGTATAGGTGGTAGATGGAACTTTCCATCGCCCGAGGAGGTACCACCCTGCAACTCGTTAAGATGGGGTGAAATGTTCTAAACATGTTTCCCCATTTGAGTTGTAAGTCGGTTTATTCCCTTCCCTTCTCCCATTTCCGTTTAACTCCAATTCCCTTCTTTCTCTTAAACTCGTTTTTAGAAAATACCATGATGAGTTCTCCAGAGGTTAAATGTTCCGGAAGTAAAATAGTTCCCCATTCGGATTTCCGGGGGGGACAATCTCGGGGAAGTCATGATGGAAATAACATAGCCATCGATCAGTCTACTAGTAGACCAACCACTAGTTCGGCTAAATTTGCCCAGAAGCCAAAACACTACTTTCCTGCTCTAGACTACCTGTCCTAGAAAACAACAGAGACAACATTGTCTGGCTAAAATTAACACTAAAAGCCTCTAGCAAATTTATATGTTGTATTTATCGGCCATCAGATAATAAATGCGACGAACTACTAGACTATCTATCACAAAAGATCGACTACCTTAATAGTGAGTACCCTTCTTCAGAGATAATTGTGCTTGGGGACTTTAATGTTCACCACGAAAAGTGGCTTAAGTCCAACAAAACGGACACAGAAGGCAGGCTAACTGAAGAGCTTGCAATTAGCCATGGGCTGTCCCAACTAATCGACAAGCCCACTTACTTTCCCAGAGCTGCCAATCACAGTTCTAATACTCTGGATCTTTTTCTGACTACTCACCCTGAGCAATAAAATGTAAATGTTCTGTCTCCCCTAGGTAACTCTGATCATGCTGTAGTAGAAGTCAAATGTCCAATAGAACCTCACCCATTCGAGGCACCACCCAAGAGAACTTTTTGGAACTTAAAAAAAGCAGATTGGGAAGGCCTTCGAGACTACTTTGCAACTTTTCCCTGGAATCCAGTCTGCTTTATTAACAAAGATCCATCGGCAGTTTGCAACAGTATAACTGAAATTATTCAGTGTGCCATGGAAGCTTACATTCCTCACTTTACCAAACGCTTAAAAGCCAAACAGAAGCCATGGTTTAATAAAGATTGCGATGTAGCTCGGAAAGCTAAGATCAAGTCCCACAAATTATTTATACAAAATCCATCAGATGAAACAAAACAGGATGATATAAACGCTAGAAACAGATACAACACCACTATTTCCAATTCCAAAAGTCTCTTTGACGCCCGAATGAGAGAGAAAGTAATGTCAAACCCTAATGGAAGCCGGTCCTTTTGGACTCTCGCCAAACATATCAACAACAATTTCACAACTAGTTCGTTCCCTCCACCCACATCAGATGACGGCTCAATAGTTACGTCCTCCACAGCAAAGGCAGAACTCTTTGCCAAAATATTCTCTTCGAACTCGACACTTAACCCACCGGACAACATAGAGCTACCTTCTATTCCACGGGCTCCCCACACAATGAAAAATATCATATTTAGGGTTAAGCGGGTGCAGAGAGTCCTTGCTACTCTAAATACCAACAAAGCAAGCGGCCTCGATGAAATACCTGCTTTACTCTTAAAATGTTGTGCTCCCGAACTAGCGCCAGTTTTCACTAAGCTATTTCAACTATCATATGATACTGGTATTTTTCCAGAATCCTGGAAAACTGCTCGAGTACAACCAGTCCCCAAGAAAGGCTCTAAAACCCAGCCTTCTAATTACAGACCCATAGCTCTCCTATCTGTTATTAGCAAAACTACGGAGAAATACGTCAATCACGAGATCCTGAGCTACCTTGAGACAAACAACCTTTTAAGTGACAGGCAATATGGTTTTCGCCAACAAAGGTCAACAGCCGATCTACTAGCATATGTAACTCATGTCTGGAGTGATGCCATCCACCGCTATGGAGAGACTCAAATAGTATCACTGGACATCTCAAAAGCATTTGATCAAGTGTGGCATGCAGCTCTTTTGAACAAACTGCCTTCATACGGACTCTCGCAAAACGTTTGCAGATGGATATCTAACTTTCTCTCCAACAGGCACATCCAAGTTGCTGTAGATGGACATTCTTCCAACCTCTACAAGATCAACGCTGGAGTTCCCCAAGGATCGGCTCTAGCTCCTACTCTATTCTTGTTACATATTAATGATCTACTAGAAGCCACTAATAACCCGATACATGGTTTTGCAGATGACAGCAACCTACACTGTAGCAAAGCGCACAACCGTCCCATACCTCTAGATATTCTGGAAGAGGACAGAAGATCCACAACGGCTTCTATCAATCAAGATTTGAGAATTGTAGCCGAGTGGGGAAGAAAGAATCGTGTTAATTTCAACGCTTCCAAGACAAAGACATGTTGCCTATCCAACAATAGGCAAACATGCGACTCATCCATTACAATCAACGATCAGACACTAGTAGCAGGCGACTCCATTACGCTGGTTGGTATAACGATCTCCCAGGACTTACTCTGGAACGAGCATATTGCATCCATAGCAACTGCAGCAGGAAAGAAATTAGGCTTTCTGTTTAGAGCACGGAAATATTTTTCTCCATCCAACTTGGCTACTCTTTACAAAGCCCAAATACGGCCTAATCTTGAATACTGCTCGCATGTATGGGGTTCGGCGGCTCCGTCAAGGTTTGGAGTTCTGGATGCCATACAGAGAAGGGCAGTTCGACTAATAAACGACACCAGTATCACCAAAAACCTAGCCCCATTATCCCACCGAAGAGCAGTGGCTGATCTTTCCTTGTTTTATCGATACATAAACGGATTTTGCTCAGAGGAACTCCGCTCTATAATGCCTCCACTTGCCAGACCAGCCAGAGCAACGCGACGTGCCAACTCCATGCACCCTTATACTGTTCCATGCCCGACATCGAGAACGGATCGATTCAATCGTTCCTTCATCCCCAGGGTCTCCAGATTGTGGAACTCCTTACCTCCCCACGTCTTCCCCACTCGTCCTAACTTGCAGGCCTTTAAATCCCAAATTAATAAATTACCTCTTCTGCCCCAATAGATGTTCTCGGTACATTTGTATTTAGGTCTATACCTACGAGGACATCCTTAATAAAAAAAAAAAAATAGTAATTGATCTAGTTGACAGCTCCCAGTTAATTGACGTATGACAATAAATGTCAAATGTCACGTGTCATTTAAAAAAATCTATAAATTTTCTAAATCTATAAGCTTAAAATGACAGGTGACATCTCATCTCAACTGTCAGTTAAGTATAGTACTTGATCTAGTTGACAGCTGACAATTGACAAAAAAAAGTTAAGTGTCACTTTTTAATCTATGATTTTTTTGTTTTTATAAGCTTAAACTGACAGGTGACATCTCTTCTCAACTGTCAACTCTTCTTTTTTTTTAATCTGTCAACTGTCAAAACTTCTGAAGTAATAAATAAGGTTTCTAAAGATTTACGCTTTTGTTAACTGTCATTATTAATGTCAATAAATAAGATTTTTTCGCTTTTTCTCACACAGAGGGCGCTAACAATATTTCCATAGGCGTAGTTTAGTTTGCTTTTATTAGAATCTATCGTTTTTTATATTTTTACAAACAAATATATTTCTATTGTGATATTCTACAAATAAATTCTTTGTGTACATTTTTAATATGTTTGTTCATATCAAATCTATGTTTATGAGGTGACCCGCATACAGGACATGTAAAACTTGGTAAAATACCACATTCGTATCGTTTATGACGATTTAATGTAAATAATCGTCGATAAGATCGTCCACAAGCACACTTATGTAAATCACCTAAAAGAAAAAAACGATTTATTAACAAAAAAATTTAAAAAAAAAATTAAAATTAGTACCACAAACCTGTTCACCACAATCCTCAACTATATTACAATAAGAAAACAAAAAAAAAAGGGGGTTGGACCACTTCAATCACTAATCAGATCAGATCAGTTAGAAATACTTATGATTTGTTTTTTAAACAATTCTTAAGGATCGATCACTTTAAATTGGATTCAATCAGATAGGATCACTTTTTTATGTCATTATTCGGTAAGAAATGTCATACTTTGTTAATGAATCACTTTTATATCATTAATGATCACTTAAATCAGTTATAATCGTTTAGGTATATACTTAATCGATGATAAAGGATAAATAAAACAACATTATATTTAATTCTAGTATATTAGGTGCACAAAATCGTTTTTATTTGTCTTCATACACTAATTAAGCAAAAAATGTAAAATACAAACTAGACATTTTATATATTTTTATATTATATAACTAAGCGAAAACTGGTTACATTTTTACCCAAAAACTAGAATGGGATTAACTATAATTTACAACTTATTTTAATAAATATATAGATATCTAGTGAGAGTTTTAGTAAAATACAAAAAGTGAATTACCCTGTATAATAATCTACAGGTTTTAAATTTAATTTTTACAACATAAAAGTGTAAATTGTATTATTTTGTTTGGGATTTTTAAAAAAATGAAATTGGCGCAGTCGATAGGATATTTTTTTTTGAATCACCCTGTATAATAATCTACAGGGTTTAAATTTCATTTTTTACAACAGAAAAGTGTAAATTTTATTATTTTGTTTGGGATATTAAAAAATGAAATTGGCGCAGTCGATAGGATTTTTTTTTTGAATCACCCTGTATAATAATCTACAGGGTTTAAATTTAATTTTTACAACATAAAAGTGTAAATTTTATTATTTTGTTCGAGATATTAAAAAATGAAATTGGCGCAGTCGATAGGATATTTTTTTTTGAATCACCCTGTATAATAATCTACAGAGTTTAAATTTATTTTTTACAACAGAAAAGTGTAAATTCTATTATTTTGTTCGGGATATTAAAAAATGAAATTGCCGCAGTCGATAGGATATTTCTTTTTTGAATCACCCTGTATAATAATCTACAGAGTTTAAATTTAATTTTTACAACATAAAAGTGTAAATTGTATTATTTTGTTCGGGATATTTAAAAATGAAATTGGCGCAGTTGATAGGATATTTTTTTTTAATCACCCTGTATAATAATCTACAGAGTTTAAATTTAATTTTTACAACATAACAGTGTAAATTGTATTATTTTGTTCGGGATATTTAAAAATGAAATTGGCGCAGTTGATAGGATATTTTTTTTTGAATCACCCTGTATAATAATCTACAGGGTTTAAATTTAATTTTTACAACATAAAAGTGTAAATTTTATTATTTTGTTCGAGATATTAAAAAATGAAATTGGCGCAGTCGATAGGATATTTTTTTTTGAATCACCCTGTATAATAATCTACAGAGTTTAAATTTAATTTTTACAACATAAAAGTGTAAATTGTATTATTTTGTTCGGGATATTAAAAAATGAAATTGGAGCAGTCAATAGGATATCTTTTTTGAATCACCCTGTATAATAACCTACAGGGTTTAAATTTAATTTTTACAACATAAAAGTGTAAGTTGTATTATTTTGTTCGGGATATTAAAAAATGAAATTGGCGCAGTCGATAGGATATTTTTTTTTTGAATCACGCTGTATAATAATCTACAGAGTTTAAATTTAATTTTTACAACATAACAGTGTAAATTGTATTATTTTGTTCGGGATATTTAAAAATGAAATTGGCGCAGTTGATAGGATATTTTTTTTTGAATCACCCTGTATAATAATCTACAGGGTTTAAATTTAATTTTTACAACATAAAAGTGTAAATTTTATTATTTTGTTCGAGATATTAAAAAATGAAATTGGCGCAGTCGATAGGATATTTTTTTTTGAATCACCCTGTATAATAATCTACAGAGTTTAAATTTAATTTTTACAACATAAAAGTGTAAATTGTATTATTTTGTTCGGGATATTAAAAAATGAAATTGGAGCAGTCAATAGGATATCTTTTTTGAATCACCCTGTATAATAACCTACAGGGTTTAAATTTAATTTTTACAACATAAAAGTGTAAGTTGTATTATTTTGTTCGGGATATTAAAAAATGAAATTGGCGCAGTCGATAGGATATTTTTTTTTTGAATCACGCTGTATAATAATCTACAGGGTTTAAATTTAATTTTTACAACAGAAAAGTGTAAATTTTATTATTTTGTTCGGGATATTAAAAAATGAAATTGGCGCAGTCGATAGGATATTTTTTTTTGAATCACCCTGTATAATAATCTACAGGGTTTAAATTTAATTTTTACAACATAAAAGTGTAAACTGTATTATTTTGTTCGGGATATTAAAAAATAAAATTGGCGCAGTCGATATGATATTTTTTTTCCACTGGGACGAAAAGTACGTTTAATTGTATGATATTAATAAATAAATAAATAAATACATCGATACTAACAACAAGAAAATCTATAATCTAATGACACTATACACATTTAAGCCAATAAATATTATTATATATACAGTTTATATTGTACTTTTTAAAGTGATTTTATTTTCGATAAAATTCACTCTAATTATCTTTGGGGGGCAAGAAAAAAGCATATTTAACCTAACTTAAATTAGTAATTATTTTTTTTGCATTTTTTTTTGTTCGTATAATTTTTTTTTTTTAATATACAATCAAAACATCTAAAAGGTGAGCTAAGCTTAATTTTTAATTTTTTTTACACACACTGGGGTAATATTTGTTTATTTTTGACTAGACAGAACTTTGCTTATAATATCAGATCTTTTAAGTCTTTGGAACTGTCAAAACTAAACCTATTTAATCAACTTAATTACTTTTGAGACATCCCTCGTAGGATTTTTAAAATTTAGAAATTAAATATTAAAAAGATATCGAAAAAAATGTCACTTGTCACACGTCACAATCGTATATTGATAGCAACAAAATTTGACATATGTCAAAACCTTAACAGATATGCAAAAGCATATAATTTGACATCTGTCAGAACTGTAAAAGTGTCAAAACTTTTTTATACCAATTTAAACGACTTTGTAAGACTCAAAACAGGATTCTATTGGTTCTTAAAGTTGGATAAACATAAAATTTGACATCTGTCAATTGGGAAATGTCAAAATTTAATATTTAAACTGTTTTTAACAGAAATTGCAGATTACTGACAGATAATCAACCTTTGAGATAAATTAACATAAAATTTGACATCTGTCAATATTTGACATGTGTCAAAACTTTATTACCATTATAGAGATTGTAGGTTCAAATCCTGCGGGGTGTGACATTTATTTCAATTTCTTCTCAATAATATTTTATTGTTTATTGTAATTTCTGAATTTTAAAAATAAACCTAATCAACGTTTACAACTAATAAAATTAACCTACCTAAAAAAAATTAACTGAGAGCTATTCGAAAAAATGGTTTTTTCTGTCCTTTTTAATATCAATATGGCGAATAAAGACTAGAATTATCGTTATAAAATGGCACAAAAAATCAGTTAAAACAAACTTACAAAACGGATTTAACAAAAAAAAAAACTTTTTAAACCTAATTCGTTTCTTCGGTAGTAAAAAAATGGTAACCAAATAAAAAGGTAACAAAAAGACTAGAAAAATTTGAATCTAAAGTGTTAATTTGAAAAATATTTATTTATTTTGCTTGTGTTAATTAATTTAGATTGTAAAAAAAGGTAATGAAAATTATTTGAATCCGTCCCTGTTTTCTTGTTCGAGCCTCAACAACAGGGGCGGTTTAAGAGTTTTTTGTGTTTAATTTATCACTTTGTATCAATCGAAGGGGTCAACTGTAAATGTAAATTAAGTGACAAATAAAGGTCAACTGTCAACGTCAAAATGGTGAATAAAAATATATTTATTTTTATTTTTACTGTTTCTAGCATAATAGAGTGAGCTACATTTACTTCTATAGTAGAATCAATATGAATATGTCACAAAGTGATATTTGACCCAAGATGACAGAATATTTTCAAAGATGGACTATTTTTTCAAAGATAAAATCCAACCCAGTAACGAAAATATTAAAATTTTATTGTTAACACTATCATTATGTCACTAAGAAACTTGATTTTGTACTAAATTATTAAAATATGTTTTATTCTGTCTCTGTCAACTGTCAATTTCAACGTCAACTACCAACGTTACAAAATGACATTTGATACACTAAGATTAATTTCACTGTAAACCTCAACTGTTAATGTTAACTGTTACCATTAGCTTTAAAACAAGTAATTAACTAACTTTAACGTCAACTGTCACTGTCAACTGTAACTGTCAACTGTAACTGTCAACTGTAACTGTCAACTGTAACTGTCAACTGTAACTGTCAACAGTAACTGTCAATTGTAACTGTCAACTGTAACTGTCAACTGTAACTGTCAACTGTAACTGTCAACTGTAACTGTCAACTGTAACTGTCAACAGTAACTGTCAATTGTAACTGTCAACTGTAACTGTCAACTGTAACTGTCAACTGTAACTGTCAACTGTAACTGTCAACTGTAACTGTCAACTGTAACTGTCAACTGTAACTGTCAACTGTAACTGTCAACAGTAACTGTCAACTGTAACTGTCAACTGTAACTGTCAACTGTAACTGTCAACTGTAACTGTCAACTGTAACTGTCAACAGTAACTGTCAACTGTAACTGTCAACTGTAACTGTCAACTGTAACTGTCAACTGTAACTGTCAACTGTAACTGTCAACTGTAACTGTCAACTGTAACTGTCAACTGTGACTGTCAACTGTAACTGTCAACTGTAACTGTCAACTGTAACTGTCAACTGTAACTGTCAACTGTAACTGTCAACTGTAACTGTCAACTGTAACTGTCAACTGTAACTGTCAACTGTAACTGTCAACTGTAACTGTCAACTGTAACTGTCAACTGTAACTGTCAATTGTAACTGTAACTGTCACTGTCAACTGTAACTGTCAACTGTAACTGTCAACTGTAACTGTCAACTGTAACTGTCAACTGTAACTGTCAACAGTAACTGTCAACTGTAACTGTCAACTGTAACTGTCAACTGTAACTGTCAACTGTAACTGTCAACTGTAACTGTCAACTGTAACTGTCAACTGTAACTGTCAACAGTAACTGTCAACAGTAACTGTCAACAGTAACTGTCAACTGTAACTGTCAACTGTAACTGTCAACTGTAACTGTCAACTGTAACTGTCAACTGTAACTGTCAACTGTAACTGTCAACTGTAACTGTCAACTGTCAACTGTAACTGTCAACTGTAACTGTCAACTGTAACTGTCAACTGTAACTGTCAACTGTAACTGTCAACTGTCAACTGTAACTGTCAACTGTAACTGTCAACTGTAACTGTCAACTGTAACTGTCAACTGTAACTGTCAACTGTAACTGTCAACTGTAACTGTCAACTGTAACTGTCAACTGTAACTGTCAATTGTAACTGTAACTGTCACTGTCAACTGTAACTGTCAACTGTAACTGTCATTGTCAACTGTAACTGTCAACTGTAACTGTCAACTGTAACTGTTACTGTCAACTGTAACTGTCAACTGTAACTGTTACTGTCAACTGTAACTGTTAGTTTCAACTGTAACTGTCACTGTCAACTGTAACTGTCAACTGTAACTGTCAACATTTACTTTTAAATGTCACTTTCACTGTAAATCTTAACAGTCAACGTCAACATGAACTGTCAAAGATCTATCAAAAAGACGATTTTTTTACTGATTTTGATGATTAACACAAGCAATTAAATAAAGGCATTCATTTTCTGATCTTCTTCTATAAATCTATACTAGGAAATATGGTAATTATTTCACTTTCTACCTTTGGTTGTCGTTGTCGTAATTTTTGTATTTGTATATCGTGAGTGTGTCGCATATGTTTCAATAAAATATACCCGTGTTTGAATTTCTTCGAACAAATCTGACACGTAAAAGATGGACTTTGTCCACAATCGAATCGCAGATGTCGCCCTAATGTTTTCTTCTGTAAATAAGTCTTCTGGCATCTGGTGCAACCGTAACGTATATTTTCGTGGTTAAATACTTTCAATTTTGTATATTCTTCGAATGTAGCCGCGTAAAATGTTATACCTGCAAAACATACGACAAAAATTATTACAATGAACAAATAAATAAGCATGCTGAATGCTAGGATACTCACACTGATGCTAAAAACTGTTCAAAAAAAAAATAATCTAAGCACAGCACAATCAAATAAATAAAATGCACTATTTTGGTTTGTACAACAAAAAATTAAACTTATGCTAAGCAAAATGCAGCAAAATTCGTGTATATCTACAAAAATAAACACAGGTTTCTACAACAATTAATATTAGAATTGGCACAAGTAAAAATGGTTCAGGTTTGTTGGTTCAATATGGTAGAATTTGTTTTAATTAGTAAGTCGTGCAATTTTCGTCATTAAAACTACCACAAATAATGCACTTTTAGAACGATACGAAATATTAATTCGTTGACTGCAAATATTGTCAAATGTCAAATATAGACATTGGCAAAAATGTCAAACGTCAAATATCAAAAATATCCAATGTAAAAAATGACAAATATTAGACATGCGGAATGTCAAATCGACCAATAGTCAAACGCCAAATACAGCCATTGTCAAAAATGTCAAATATCAAAGAAATTCAATGTCAAAAATATTAATCGTCACACATATCAAATATAGAAATTGTCAAAACGCCATCTATAGCAATTATCAACAATGTCAAATGTCAAAAGTATCAACTGCCATATGCCAAAAAGTCCAAATAACAAAAAAGTCAAATGTCAAAAATGTTCATTTTCAATAATGCCAAATGTGAAATGTCACATGCCAAAAATACTAAATGTCAAAAGTCTCAAAGTGAAAAATGACAAATGTCACATGAACCAATCGTCAAAAATGACAAATACAGAAAATGTCAAATGTTTAAAGATCAAATATCAAAAATGTCCAATGTTAAAAACGTCAAATGTCAAAAACGAGACATTTCAAATCAACCAATAGTTAAAAACCATAAATAACAATTGTCAAAATGTCAACTGTCATATGCTAAAAATGCCAAATGACAAATATTAAAAATGTCAAATGAAACCAATAATCAAACGTCATAAACAGAAATTGTCAAATGTCATGTCAAATATTTTTTTCGTTTTTAACGGTTTTCTAAACACTTTTTTCATCATCACACTGGAAACTTTAAGGTTATGTTCAATAAGAAAAACACTTTTATTCCAATTTGTATAGATCTATTATTTCTACAGACAATTTTATATTTAAATCTCAATAATTGAAAACGCTAGTATCACTGGGATCTAAAAAAAGAAAAATAAAAATAAATTTTAAATGCACAAAAGCGCAACACATCACATTGGTTCTTCAAGCCGGATATTCGCTATCAACGTTATATGTTAAGCTGTGCTTTTATTAAAGGACTTATTTTTAAATACATTTTTCACAATTTCCTCTGTAGAACAAATGTCAATTAAATAGTTTCGATAAAATACATTTAATTACATTTTTAGGTTATAATATAAGTTATTTACAAAATTATACTGATTAAAAAAACGTAAAAATATAAATTTCATTTCGAAATAAACAGAAAATATCAAATACAACATTTTTGAATGAAAACATAATGACAGATGACATGTTTTTAATAATTTTAACATCTGTCATGGTTTGATATGTCACTTTTACCATGTGTCATTGTTTCGTACGTCAATTTTGTGTCATTTAAGACATCTGTCATTGTTTAATACTTTAATTTTGATATATCAACCATTTTGACATCTGTTAATGTTGCCGAACATCAATTTTTTAACGATTTAAACTTCAATTTTGACATGTGTCAGTATTTTGTACGTCAGTTTAAACATTTATCTGTCACTTTTGAGATATGTCATGGTTTTAATGAATTTTAACATCTGTCACCATTTAATATTTCATTTTTAAAATGAGAGTTAAAAATTGAGTCCAATTGACCCACACCCAAAATAGTCCTAGCGCTAAATCACAAACTTACAAAATTTACATAGTATGGGCGCTTAAACATGTTTTTTATTCAGTAAATATTATCAACTAAATTTTAACATCTGTCATGGATTGATATGCCACTTTTACCATGTGTCATTGTTTCGTACGTCAATTTTGTTTCATTTAAGACATCTGTCATTGTTTAATAATTTAATTTTGACATATCAACCATTTTGACATCTGTTAATGTTGCCGAACATCAATTTTTTAACGATTTAAACTTCAATTTTGACATGTGTCAGTATTTTGTACGTCAGTTTAAACATTTATCTGTCACTTTTGAGATATGTCATGGTTTTAATGAATTTTAACATCTGTCACCATTTAATATTTCATTTTTAAAATGAGAGTTAAAAATTGAGTCCAATTGACCCACACCCAAAATAGTCCTAGCGCTAAATCACAAACTTACAAAATTTACATAGTATGGGCGCTTAAACATGTTTTTTATTCAGTAAATATTATCAACTAAATTTTAACATCTGTCATGGATTGATATGCCACTTTTACCATGTGTCATTGTTTCGTACGTCAATTTTGTTTCATTTAAGACATCTGTCATTGTTTAATAATTTAATTTTGACATATCAACCATTTTGACATCTGTTAATGTTGCCGAAGATCAATTTTTTTAACGATTTAAACTCCAATTTTGACATTTGTCACTATTTTGTATGTCAATTTTAACATTTATCTGTCACTTTTAAGAAATGTCATGGTTTTCATCAATTTTAACATCTGTCACCATTTAATAATTCACTTTTAAAATGAGAGTTAAAAATTGAGTCCAATTGACCCACACTCAAAATAGTCCGAGCAATAAATCACAAACGTACAACATTTACATAGTATGGGCGCTTAAACATGTTTTTTATTCAGTAAATATTATCAACTAAATTTTAACATCCGTCATGGTTTGATATGTCACTTTTATCATGTGTCATTGTTTCGTACGTCAATTTTGTGTCATTTAAGACATCTGTCATTGTTTAATACTTTAATTTTGACATATCAATCATTTTGACATCTGTTAATGTTGCCGAACATCAATTTTTTAACGATTTAAACTTCAATTTTGACATGTGTCAGTATTTTGTACGACAGTTTTAACATTTATCTGTCACTTTTGATGATTTTAATGAATTTTAACATCTGTCATCATTTAATATTTCACTTTTAAAATGAGAGTTAAAAATTGAGTCCAATTGACCCACACCCAAAATAGTCCTAGCGCTAAATCACAAACTTACAAAATGTATATAGTATGGGCGCTTAAACATATTTTTTATTCAGTAAATATTATCAACTAAATTTTAACATCTGTCATGGTTTGATATGTCACTTTTACCATGTGTCACTGTTTCGTACGTCAATTTTGTGTCATTTTAAACATCTGTCATTGTTTAATACTTTAATTTTGACATATCAACCATTTTGACATCTGTTAATGTTGCCAAACATCAATTTTTTAACGATTTAAACTTCAATTTTGACATGTGTCAGTATTTTGTCAGGTTTTTATCTGTCCCTTTTGAGATATGTCATGGTTTTAATCAATTTTAACATCACTCACTATTTAATATTTCACTTTTAAAATGAGGAGAGTTAAAAATTGAGTCCAATTGACCCACATCCAAAATAGTCCTAGCGCTAAATCACAAACTTACAAAATTTATATAGTATGGGCGCTTAAACATGTTTTTTTATTCAGTAAATATTATCAACTAAATTTTAACATCTGTCATGGTTTGATATGTCACTTTTACCATGTGTCATTGTTTCGTGCGTCAATTTTGTGTCATTTAAGACATCTGTTATTGTTTAATACTTTAATTTTGACATATCAACCATTTTGACATCTGTTAATGTTGCCGAACATCAATTTTTTTAACGATTTAAACTTCAATTTTGACATGTGTCAGTATTTTGTACGTCAGTTTTAACATTTATCTGTCACTTTTGATGATTTTAATGAATTTTAACATCTGTCACCATTTAATGATTCACTTTTAAAATGAGAGTTAAAAATTGAGTCCAATTGACCCACACCCAAAATAGTCCGAGCGCTAAATCACAAACTTACAAAATTTATATAGTATGGGCGCTTAAACACATTTTTTTATTCAGTAAATATTATTAACTAAATATCTTTGGTATATAATCTTAAACTTCTTTACTTCTTTCACTATTTTCTTCTTTATTTTCAAATTGCACTTGCGGAACAAGAAAATTCGGATTGGGAAAAGGATACTGCATCATTGGCGATGAAAAATTTAGCATATTTTTCGACGAAAAAATAGATAATGGTGGTAAATTCGTCGACGTGCTCGGTATTGGTGTTGTATTTAACGGCACTACAGATAAACTCGGTGCTAGCTCAGGTTTGTTGGTAACATATGGTAGAATCTGTTTCAATATTTCCGATTCTACCGGTTGATTTTTAAAATCTACATCGCTATGTACAATTAGATGCCGTTGTAGATGCTGTTTCTTTTTAAAACCTTTTTTACATATCGGACAGAAATGAGAGGGTGGTTTACCGCATTCTTCTCGTTTATGATTACATAGATTTGTTTTGTGTTTGTATGATCTTCCACATTGATCACAAGTGAATCGTTGATTTGTAAACGAATTCCAAACTAAAAATTAATCAAATTAGAATTCAGTTAACAATATATACTCGTTAAAAGATACACAGTGACAGATGTCATACGTCAAATGTCAATAATCAGCTGTCACTAGCTGAATATTTTTTGTATTTAGTCGTGAAACAAGTTTATAGTGTAATTTTATTAAAAAGTAACTGCAGAAATGCAATTTAATGACAGTTATTGACATTTGACGTACTACTTGTGTCACTATTTCTTTGTGTGAGTTAGTTTACCAATATTTCAGTTCGATTGCTGTTCCTAAAGTTAATTATAAAAAATTTTTCAAATAAAACGTGATTACATCGGATTATAAGTGATTTTAAGTGTTGTAACGTTTGTAACGTTCGTTTTCGAGCATTCCATCCGGACTATATATTTTTATTCTGTTTAATTTTTACCGCGCTGATGCGAAGGTCGATTGCCGGTTTGGTGGTAGGAAATATTGCTTCATCGACGGAATGATTTCTCTACTCGTTCATTTCGTCTACGATTCTTGGTAAATTCAGATTTAATTTTCTGACTACCTTCGCCCTTCTGTCTGGTGAGTATCAAAAAAAAAAAACTTTGTAATCGACCTTTGCATCGGCGCGATAAAAATTAAACAGAATAAAAATATATACTCCGGATGGAATGCTCGAAAACGAACGTTACAAACGTTGCAGTGTTCAGAAGTGATTACATCTGATTTTAAAGGATCATAATTTGGTAAATAAATTAACATCGCTATCAAAATTATATATATTACAGTAATTAAGTCACAAAAATTTCAAAGTCAGTCTTTCTGTAATTGAAAACTAGAAAAAAAGTTTTCAAGGCACAAATATCTTTGGCTAAAATTAACTTAAATCTAATTAGTTTAATTATAAAGAAAAAAAGCAATTACTGCAAAAGATGTTTTGACAGAATTTGACAAGTGACATATGAACTGTCATATTTATATAAACTTTATAAAAAATTTGAATCAAATCATTTGAGATTTGTACCATATATGTATATTTTGGTTTATCTTATTTAGAATTGAAACAAGATAGCCGCTGACAGGTGACATGCGGCCATAGAGGTAATACCGGATGTGATGCTCAATGTCTTCAATGAGATACAAAGAGAGCAGAGAGTCCCGGAGGAATGGAAAGAAGTGAGAGTCGTGCTACTGCCGAAAGGGAAAACAACGCCAGGCGAGGAGCCAAAGGGGTTTAGACCCATTTGTCTACTCAGCACAATGGCAAAGGCCTATGAAGGGATGGTGAAGATCAGATTGGAGGAGGAGGTAGATAACCATCTGTCTCCCCTCCAATTTGGTTTTAAACAAGGAAGATCGACTGTGCAAGCAGCCAAACAGCTTGTGGACAGAGCCAAGCACAGCGAGGCCAAGTGGATAGCGGCGGTAGCAATAGATGTGAAGAACGCTTTTAACACAGCTTCTTGGGAGACTATCATGGATAGCATGGAGGAAAAAAGGGTAGGGGGAGGTCTGCGGAACATCGTGGACTCCTACCTAACGGATAGAAAAATCACCATAGACAAGGGACTCAAGCAAGGACTGAGCATGGGAGTACCACAGGGATCGGTATTAGGCCCCCTACTGTGGAATATAATGTATGATAGCTTGCTGGAAGAAAGGTGGGGAAGAGGTACAACAGCGATCGCCTTCGCAGACGACCTCATTCTACTAATCGAAGGAATGAATGAGGAACAACTGACTGAAAGAGCAAACGATGCTATAGAGCAAACAGCGCAATGGATGGAAGATCACAATTTAGAAATAGCGGCCGAAAAAACAGAGGCCATTATTCTGAAAGGGCCGAGAAATCGAAGGAATATACAGTTCAGGGTAAGAGGAAAGGACATAGAGCACCAGAGGTCAATGAGGTACCTAGGGATTGTAATCGACGACAAACTAAGGTTTGGGAGACATGTCGAGTACTGTGCAAAGAAAGCGGAGGAAAGGATATCCACCATGGAGAGATTAATGCCGAACGTCAGCGGGCCCAAATATAAGAAGAGGATGGTGCTGTATGGAGTAGTTCAGTCTATTCTACTCTATGGAGCTCCGGTATGGCATACAGCCATCTCGGTAGAGAAGTACAAGAATAGACTAAACAAGGCACAGAGGAAAGCGCTACTCAGAGTAATAAGTGGATACAGAACGGTAAGTACTGAAGTAGTGCAAGTGATAGCGGGGACACCGCCAGTAGACACGCTGGTAAGAGAAAGGGCGAGACTATTTTCCCGAGAAGACGGAAATACGGCACGAGCCAAGAAAGAAGAAAGAGACCGAACTGTGGAAGAATGGGAAGCCGAATGGAGGCAACCACTGCCAGGTGGAAAAAGTAGGTAGACCAAACGTCTGATACGAGACCTTGGGGAATGGGTCAAGTGTAAAAACCGCACTGCGGATTATTACTTGACCCAGTTCCTGTCAGGTCACGGCTCATTCGGGAGCTACACCTACAGGATCGGCAAGAGCGACGACACGGCGTGCAGAGCATGTGGAGAGGAGAGAGATATGCCGGAGCACACAGTTCTGGAGTGCAGCTACTTCGAGGAAGTAAGAAGAGAAATAGAGGAAACTCTCGAGGAAAGGCTCACGGCAGAAAACATTGTAAGAACAATGGTAAGAAACAAAAATAAATGGGAACAAGTGCACGACATGATTAGAAAAATCATGACGAGGAAAGAAGAAATAGAAAGAGAGCAGCAGGCAAGGGAAAGAAGAGAAGAGTGAAAACCGAGGGGAAAAGTGCGTGACGCGAAAAAAAAACATGCGGTGAAGAAACTTCCGAAAAGACAGATGGCACGGCATGAGGGGGGCGAAAGGAGGAAGGGTTTAGTTGGTAGGGGCCTCACGGCCGAGCCTAACACTACCCACAGGAGCACGTGCCCCTGTGAGTGTGCGCAACAAGCATTCCCCCCTCTTAAAAAAAAAAGGTGACATGTGACAGCTGCCGACTGAAATGTTTCATTTTTAACGCACAGTTGACATGTGACAGTAGTCGACGGATAACTTGTTAGAATTTAAATAAACTATAGATTTTTGGTGATGACAGATCAGATGTCAACTGACAAATGACATTTGACAGATATCCATAGAAATTAACTTTTTTTTCAAACTTCTGGTAAAAATAAACTTAAACGCTAACTCTAAACTGAACCCTAATCTCGTACTAACCTAAATAGATCCACAAAAAATGAGTTTATAATAAAAAAAAATAATACTGGCACTAATCTACAATATCACACAATCTTATAAATATTTCTTTTTTTTTGGTAATATAACACTCTGTAACGATTATTTACAATTTAAAGAAGCCATTTAAATTTCCAATACACAACTTTTTCGGATTTTAAGATATTCTAACCTAAATGTATTGACATTTTTGACATCTGTCATTGTTTTATACTTCAATTTTGACATGTGTCTCTGTTGTATATGCAATTTATGACATTTGTCAGTGTTTTTAGGCCAGTCTTAACATATCAAAGTTTACATGTCATTTTTGAGGTATGTCATTGTTTATATGGCACTTTTGACGTATGTCATCGTTTACATTGTCACTTATGACATAGCTATGTCATCATTTTTATCAATTTTAACATCTGTCATGGTTTAACATGTAGCACTATTTTGTACGTCAATTTTGACATATCAATGTTTGATATGTCATTTTTAAGGTCTGTCATTGTTAAATACTCTAATTCTGACATATCAACGTTTTTGAGAGCTGTTAATGTTGCGTATGTCAATTTTTCGACGTTTTACACTTCAATTTTGACATTTGTCATTGTTTTATATGCAATTTTTGACATGTGTCACTTTGGCAGTTTTAGGTTAGAAAAATCTCAAAATCCTGTATGGATAGAGCAATGGAGGAAATTTTTAAACCTTCTTCCATCTTAATATCTAAGTTAACTCCAGGTTTAAACCTATTTAGGCTCAAACAGGCTTAAAATGGGTTAAAAGAGATCCTGTTTTACTCTGGATACGTTCTTAGATTGAAAATGGGTTTAAAATATCAATTTTGGATCTGATCAAATTCTTAAACATGTAATAAACCTTCTTCAGTCTTAATGTGTAACTTCACTCTATATCTGATTCTATTTAGGCTCCACCAGGTTTAAAAAAGACTTTTACTCATGTGGAGCCTGCATAGGATCTTAGGTTGAAAAGGGATTGAACAAATCGACTCCACTAGGTTTAAAATGGTTTTAAAGAGATCTTCTTTCACTCTGGACGAGCCTGTATACGTTCTTAGGTTGAAACTGGGTTTAAAATATCAATTTTGGGTTTGAGGAATTTCTTAAACTTGTAATAAACCTTCTTCAGTCTTAATGTCTAACTTCACTCTATATCTGATTCTATTTAGGCTCCACCAGGCTTAAAATAGACTTTTACTCATGTGGAGCCTAGATAGGATCTTAGGTTGAAAAGGGATTGAAAAAATCGACTCCACCAGGTTCAAATTGGGTTTAAAGAGATCTTGTTTCACTCTGGACGAGCCTGTATACTTTCTTAGGTTGAAACTGGGTTTAAAATATCATTTTTGGATCTGAGCAAATTCTTAAACATGTAATAAACCTTCTTCAGTCTTAATGTCTAACTTCACTCTATATCTGATTCTATTTAGGCTCCACCAGGCTTAAAATAGACTTTTACTTATGTGAAGCCTGCATAGGATCTTAGGTTAAAAAGGGATTGAAAAAATCGACTCCACCAGGTTCAAATTGCGTTTAAAGAGATCTTGTTTCACTCTGGACGAGCCTGTATACTTTCTTAGGTTGAAACTGGGTTTAAAATATCAATTTTGGATCTGAGCAAATTCTTAAACATGTAATAAACCTTCTTCAGTCTTAATGTCTAACTTCACTTTATATCAGATCGTATTTAGGCTCCAACAGTCTTGAAATAAGCTTTCACCCCTGTGGAGCCTGCATAGGATCTTAGGTTAAAAAAAGATTGAAAAAATCGACTTCACCAGGTTTAAAATGGGTTTAAAGAGATCTTGTTTCACTCTGGACGAGCCTACATACGTTCTTAGGTTGAAAATGGGTTTACAATATCAATTTTGGATCTGAGTAAATGCTTAAACATATAATAAACCTTCTTCAGTCTTAATGTCTAACTTCACTCTATATCAGATCGTATTTAGGCTCCAACAGACTTGAAATAGGCTTTCACCACTGTGGAGCCTGCATAGGATCTTAGGTTGAAAAAGGATTGAAAAAATTGACTCCACCAGGTTCAAAATGGGTTTAAAGGGATATTGTTTCACTCTGGTGGAGCCAGTTCGAAGGTAAAAACGGGGTTTAAGATATCAATTTTGGGTTTGAACAAAAGTCTTAAGCATGTAATAAACCTTCTTCAGTCTTAATATCTAACTTCACTCCATGTCTGTTAATCATATGTCTGGATAAATGATATTTCCTTCTAAACAAATTGAAGCAAACTTCACATTTAAACTGTGGTTTCACACCGATACATTCACCTTTTTGGTGTCGATATAAATGTCGTTTATTTTTATAACTTTTATGACAAACGTTGCATTCGTGACGATTTTCGCTGTTTACTGTTGCGTTTTCGTTTTTCTGTAAAAATTGCGGTGATATGTTGTGCAATAAAGATGGTAACATTTTTCGATAATTTTCCATTAGTTGAAAGGGTAGTAGAAGGTTGTGTGATTGCCGTAATACGTTCCTTTCGTTCACTAAAATAAAATATTCTTAATACAAATTTTCTTTATAAACGTTTCAAATTTATCATGCAAAACAAAAAAATCAGTTATAAAATAACGAAATCCATTGACAGCACGCATAAATTCCACCACCGTTACCTGACTTATCCAATTGACAAGGATCAACGTCATTTTTGACATATGTCATTCTTTATTATGTCAATTTTACAACGTTTTATAAGCATAGAGATATAAGATATAGAGCACGGGAGCCAGCCGATACGACCAGCACGAAATAGAAAGAGAGAGGACAACTAGTGCGTCGGTGCCGATACGACCAGCACGAAATAGAAAGAGAGAGAACAACTAGTGCGTCTGTTTATCTTTGTCTAATCACATGCGCAACAGGCGAGTCTATAAAACTAGTAAGGTAAAAAACCAGACGCACTAGTTGCTCTCTCTCTTTCTATTCCGTGCTGGCTTTCACTTGTGTGCGTTCCTATGGCTCACGTGCTCTATATCTCTATGTTTATAAGTCAACTTTGACATCTGCCATTTATATCTCATACATGTAATTGTTAACATGGTGTCAATGTTTTATATGTCATTTTTGACGTGTGTCATTGTTGTGTACGTCCAATTTTGACATGTGTTACTGTTTATACGTCAACATTGACATTCCGGATTTAAAAAGGTATTATTTGATTGAATTTAGACAAGGATTTGAAGTTAGAAAAAATACTTAATAAACATTATATTTATCCAATTGACAAAGATTTGACATTTAAACGTCATTTTTGACATATGTCATTCTTTATTATGTCAATTTTACAACGTTTTATAAGTCAACTTTTACATCTCTCTCTCTCTCTGTAGCTCTTACAACCCAGGATGGGTCTTGGCTGACTCAACAATTCCCCTCCATAAGACTCTGTGCATCATTAGCTCTTCTGCTTCCGTGATATTCAGAGCTCTAAGATCTGATGCTATGTTGTCTCTCTACCGTAGCCGTGGTCTTCCTAATGGTCTTCTACCGGTCGGGGCCTGCTCCCATACTAATTTGACAGCTCTTCCATCTTCCTGTCTTTTGACATGGCCGGCCCATCTCAGTCTTTCCGCTTTAATTATTTTTACAATGTCCGGTTGATCATATAGTTCTTCTATTTCCCTGTTTTTTCTACTACGATACTGTTGCGTAGTTTCATCCCGTGTAGGTCCGTATATACTCCGTAGGATTTTCCTCTCTGCAATCCTCAATCTGTTTTCGTTCTGTTTCGTCATGGTCCAGGTCTCACAAGCGTACGTCACAATCGGTCTTACAATGGAGTGGTATATTCTTATTTTAGTCGTCCGAGATACATTTTTGGATTTTATTATTTTCTGTAATGCAAAACAGCAGCGATTGGCACTTTGTATTCTGATGTTAATTTCCTTGGTCATGTTATTGTCTGACGTGATAGTGGCACCTAGATATTTAAATTCCTGGACTCTTTCGAAGTTATATTGGTCCATCGTCACATTTTGTCCTATTCGATCCCTACGCTCCGTTCTTGATGTGGTCATGTACTTGGTTTTACTCTCATTTATTTTTAGGCCTACAATTTTCGCTGCAGATTCTATTTTTAGAAATTCTTCTTTGACGTTCACAGTTGTGTTTCCAATGATGTCTATGTCATCTGCATAGGCCAATATGAGACGTGGGCCCCGATTTCTAAAAAGAAGAGTCTCCATTTTTGCCTCCCTCACTACCTTCTCTAAAACTATATTAAAAAGGAGTGGGGAGATGGCGTCTCCCTGTTTTAAGCCATTATTTATAGTGAAAAAGGTTGAAAGCTTCCCTCCGATCCGTACTGCATTTGCGGAGCCTTCCATGCTGATCTTTGTCAAACTGAGAAGTTTATTCAGAATTCCTAGTTCTATCATAGCATTCCACAACTCCACTCTCAGGACGTTGTCATACGCTTGTTTAAAGTCGATAAAAAGTTGATGTAGGGCTTTATCGTATTCCCAGCTCTTCTCCATCAACTGACGGATTGTAAAGATCTGATCAACGGTCGATCGGCTTCTTCTGAACCCACATTGGTAGTCACCTAGCAGATGTTCTACATAGGGAGTTAATCTTTCGAGTAGTAATAGGGACCAGACCTTATATCCAGTATTTATCAATGATATTCCCCGATAGTTGAAGCACTGTAGTTTGTCGCCCTTTTTGTGTATGGGCACGATGACACTCTCTTTCCAACTACTTGGTATTTTTTCATTTTTCCAAATCTGGAGTATGAGGATGTGGAAGTGTTTGAGAAAAGTTTCTCCTCCATATTTGAGACACTCTGCTGATATTGTGTCGTTACCCGGAGCTTTGTTATTTTTCAACCTGCTGATCGCCTTCGTTATCTCCTCAATAGTGGGCTCTTCGACCAGTGGATCTGCGATATAGTAGGTGACCATATCTCTCTCTTGGTCCTGCTGTGCGTTTAGTAATTGGTCGAAATAACTTCTCCACACCTCCATCACCTCGCTATTATCTGTCACTAATTTTCCGTTATCTGTTTTATGAAACAAGTCAGTTCTCGGTCTGAAACCTCCTTTAATGCTTCTCACTTCTTGAAAAAATTTCCTCGTTTGGTTACGTGTTCTACTTACTTCCAGGTCCTCTAGCATTTTTTGTTCGTGTTTTCTTTTCTTTGCTATAAATGTTGTCCGTGCTGTTTTCCTTGTTTGTCTGTATTTCTCCCTATTGTGTTCGTTTGGGTTTTGCAGCATCTCCAGTCGGGCCTTGTTTCTTGCCTTTATCTTCTCTTCACACTCCATGTCGAACCAAGAGTTCCTCCTTCCAGTCTTTTTCTTTCCCACTGTCGTTTGCGTACTTGCCATTAATGCCCTCTTATTGTTCTCCCATGTTGTCTCTACATCCTCCTGTCTGGATGTTGACTCAAGGTGCGCTGTTAGACTCCTCTGATATTCTTGTTTCTTGCTGTCCTCTTTGAATGCTTCAGTATTCCATGTAGGGGGCTGGCCTGTGTTGTTATACTTTTGGCTAGATATTCTTGCTCGTACTTTAGCTCTAACCAGAAAATGGTCGCTATCTGAATCCACACCCCTGAGGCTTCTTACGTCGATTATATTACTGCTGTATCTTGCATTAATTAAGACATGGTCAATTTGGTTCTTTGTCACTCCATCGTTAGATATCCAGGATTGTTTATGAATGTTCTTGTGTTCGAACATTGTTGATTTTATCACTAGGTTGTTCGATGTTGCCATGTCTACAAGTCGGATTCCGTTATCGTTGCAGTACTCGTGTAGGCTATGCTTGCCAATTACTGGTCTAAAGGCCTCCTCTCTTCCTACCTTAGCGTTGAACTCTCCCAGCATTATTACCATGTCTTGTTTGGGTATTCTGTGTAAAGTTCTTTCCAATTCATCATAGAAGGCTTCCTTACTTACGTCATCTTTTTCTTCAGTTGGGGCGTGTATAGATAGCATAGAATAGTTGTACCACTTGCCCGCAAATCTGATGTGACAAATCCGCTCATTAACTGGTTTAAACTCGATAACAGATCCTACCAGCTCCTCTCGTACGACAAAGCCAGTTCCAAATTCGTGATGTTGGTTCCGACTCCCGCTATAAAATACAACAGACTTTCTTATTCTCTGATGCCCTGATCTCCTGTATCGCCGTGATATCCATACCGATTTTCTCTAGCTGTTCTATTGTTTTTTGCGCTACACCTGGCCTGTACCAGCTAAGTACATTCAGGGTTCCAATACTCATGTCCTTTTTACATAGCCTTGGTCGTCGTCTTAAGTCAGTCCTATTCCGAGGCAAAGTGTTGGTTTTCATAACAGTCTCAGTTGTTAACCCTATGCTTAACCCTCCTCCTTTATCCGGGCTTGGGACCGGCAAGAATGACCCTTAGACTACTCAGTTCATCCAAAGACCACCCCAGGCGGACATCTGTCATTTATATCTCATACATGTAATTGTTAACATGGTGTCAATGTTTTATCAGTCATTTTTGACGTGTGTCATTGTTGTGTACGTCCAATTTTAACATATGTTACTGTTTATACGTCAACATTGACATACCGGATTTAAAAAGGTATCATTTGATGGAATTTAGACAAGGATTTGAAATTAGAAATATTACTTAATAAACATTATATTTATCGTTTTTATGTGTTTTTACAATATGCGTTTTTAAATTACATTTTTGGTGAAATTTTTTGTGACAAAATTCACAAACAAATTGTGGCTCCATCTGACATTCAAATCTGATATGTCGACGTAAATGCATCTTTCTTATATATTTTTTGGGACATGTAGGACAATAAAAGTACATTAGTTCTAAAATTGAAATTCAATATTACAAAAAATTGAATAAACAAAACTTACTTACCAGTTTTAATCGCTAAAATACGATTTAATTTGGCGCAGTCAGTAGGAATATTAAAATATCTGTTTTGACCCAGAAATTAAAAAAAAAATCACGATTTTGTTTTCAAATTCTACCATGATACAGGGTAGGATTCAAAAGTAATGAGCCTTTGTTCAGAAAGACAAATGTATTAATCATATCGGTAAAAATAACTAATAGTCTTCAAAATAAGCAGCTTCTGCATCAATACACTTCCGTAGGCGGGATTTCCAACTCTCGTATGCCTGTTCCGGAATGGCGTTAAGGGCTGCCTTGACATTAGCTTGGATATCCTTGATCGAGTCGAAGTGTTTTCCTTTCAACGCAGATTTTAAGCGCGGAAACAAGAAAAAGTCTGAAGGTGACACGTCCGGGCTGTAGGGAGGCTAGGGGACCACCGAAACGTTCACCCGGGTCAGGTAGTTGCTCACGATGATGGCGGTATGACAGGGCGCGTTATCGTGGTGAAGCTTCCAGCTGTCCTTGATGTCCGGTCGCTTGCGAGTGACGCTTCTTTTCAGCCTTTTCAGGACTTCCAGGTAGTAAACAGAATTCACGGTCTGTCCGGGCGGGACAAACTCGAAATGGACGATCCCCTTCACTCCGAAGAAGGCGATGAGCATGGTCTTCACCTTCGATTTGCTCATCCACGCTTTCTTGGGACGTGGTGAGCTTGAGGTGTGCCACTCGGAGCTTTGTCGTTTGGTCTCTGGGTCGTACTGAAAAGTCCATGTTTCGTCGCCGGTTATCACTTTTTCGAGAAAGCCAGGATCGTCTTTGCACATTTGCAGCAGTTCTTGACTTCGGAGGACTAGATTGTTTTTTTGTTCTTGAGTCAAAACTCTCGGAACGAACCTTCCGCATTTTCAAGTCCTCGGTAACAATGCGTTGCAACGTTGCCTCCGATAAGTCCGAAGCCACTGATACTTGATAGAGACTCAAACGCCGGTCCGTGTCCAAAAAATCACGCACTCGTTGCACATTAACGTCAGTTCGGGCCGTCGACGGGCGTCCAGACCGTGGTTCGTCGGGCACCTCTTCCCGGCCCTCCCGAAAGACCTTGTGCCACTTTTTCGCTTGAGAATAGGATAGGCACTCAGTCCCAAACGCCTGTTGAAGCATTGCGAACGTTTCGGAAGCAGACTTGCCCAACCGAAAGCAAAACTTTATCGCGTAGCGTTGCTCTAACGAACTCTCCATTCTGCCGTGTCACAGACCACCGAACAGGGGTTCACTTCCAGACCGATCCTACCGCTCCGACAGCTCGGAGGCAACTGAACTAGGCTGCGTTGTGTTGCTAACAGTCCCCACCACCGTCCCTGGCAAGCGAAGCGCGCGGCGAAGTACGCTCGCTTAAGAATAAAATGAGGCTTATTACTTTTGAATCCTACCCTGTAGATATAATTATTCAATGGGTCTATTTATTGATCTAACTAGAGCATTTGAATCAGTTAATTTCTAAACGGCTAAACGGATTTCGATGTGTGACGTATCGTTGTAAAGGGAACCAATTTTGTTATAAATTAAAATAATTATATAACCTAAACAATATATTTACATTAAATTAAAAAATTTATATCTTTTTAACATCGTGATTATGAGTATAATTATATTTTAAAAGTTGATTTGATTTATCTGTAAGCAATCTCGAACAACAATTTTTAATAGCACATCTCCACATAAGTGTGCCATGTTTTTTACTCGAAACTCCATCAAATCGATATTTGCTACCTTCAACAACTAACATTTTATTACCTCGGCTACTCAATGCTTCTTCGACAATCAAACTACCTAAAACTGATTTAATTGAATTAAATTAGCAAAATTATTAATTAATTGTATAACATATATAATACAATACAAAGAAGTGGATAAATTGGTTCAGTAACCGATCGACCAATACCAGAACGTCGACGAAATGTAAGATCTACCTTAAGAATCGCTATTTGTTAAACTGTGCAAAAGAATCCAATGTAGTCACCCATACAAAATTCAGTTGTCATATTATCAATATGAGTCTACTGGTTTAGTAACCGATCGACCAATATCTGTATGTCGATAAAATGCAAGTTCACAGATAAAATCCCAGCTGTTCGTAAGTGCAGAAGAATCTAAGGCAGTCACTCATTGCCAAATGTCATCTGTCAATTGTCGAATATCAAACGACCAATGTCAACTGTCTATCAATGTTAAATGTTAAGTGTCAACTGTCATTAATGGATTGTCAACTATTAATCTGTCAAATATAACTCATCAACGATCTTGTAACGGATAAGTTTTGTTTATATTTGACATTAACCAGTTGATCGCTGGTTGTTTGATACAAGACAGTCGACAATTGACATTTGACAGATTAATTGTTAATATTTGACAGTTGACAACTGACACCCGTACAAAATTCAATTGTCATATGTTATTAATTTGAGTCTACTGGTTTAGTAATCGATCGACCAATACCTGTATGTCGACAAAATGCAAGTTCACAGATAAAATCCCAGCTGTTCGTAAGTGCAGAAGAATCCAAGGCAATCACTCATTGTCAAATGTCATCTGTCAATTATCGAATATCAAACGACCAATGTCAACTGTATATCAATGTTAAATGTTAACTGTCATTAATGGATTGTCAACTATTAATCTGTCAAATATCACTTATCAACGATCTTGTAACGGATTATTTTTGTTTATAGTTGACATTAACCAGTTGATAGTTAGCAATTAAGATTGATTGTTTGAAACAAGGCAGTTGACAAGTGACATGTGACAGTTGACAAGTGATATTTGACAAGTGACATTTGACAGTTGACAACTGACATTTTTTTTTATAGTCAAGCACAAGCGCTGCCGGAAAATTCCTTTAAGGCGCTCTGAGAGCGGTGCGTGTGCGAAGAAAGCGATTCACGTTGTTCTTAAATCGTTGAAGGTTATATTCGGTGGGAAATACGGCCTCAGAAAGGCCGTTCCACAAAGAGGATGTCCTCCAGAAGAAAGAGTTCTTAAACAATGATGTTCGAGGAGTATTAAGTTGAACCACATAGGGATGGGCGGAAGTGGTTTGTCGTGTATTTCTGCTATGAATTGCTCTAGGTGGAATCAAGCGGGCAATGTCAGTAGAACACTTGCCATGGAAATATTTGTAAAAGAGGGTCAAATCACCAACCTGTCTTCGATGTTCTAAGCTGTCGAGGTTCTTGGTTAGCTCGTGGTCACCGATCAGGCGAATGGCTCTCCTTTGGATGGAATCCAACAACCGAACGGTATGCTTCGGTGCAGAACTCCAGACATGAGAGCAGTATTCCAGTGATGGTCGAATCTGGGCTTTGTAGAGTGTCAAAAGTTGTTGTGGTGTATACAGCTTTTTGGTACGGAAAAGTACTCCGAGTTTCTGAGAAGCTGTCCTGGCGATTGTTACCACGTGATTATGCCAAGGCATATCTCCTCCCAGATTGACACCCAGTAAGTTAATAGACGAAGCCAGTGGAATTGCGTGTCCTGCCATGACTATATCTGGTTCTGCAATGTTAACCTTCTTAGAGAAAACTGCTGCCTGGGTTTTTTAGCGTTAAATTCGACTTGGTTACTGTCACCCCAAGACAAAATTTCTTCCAGGTCTTTATTGAGTCGTGATACTTCATGCTGTCTGCGAAGATGTGCGTCAGCAGCCGATGTTCGAGAATTCAAAGTAAACGATGAGATAAGTGTGCTGTCGTCAGCAAAGCTATAAATTGGATTTTCTGTCTTCGCTAGAAGGTCGTTAATGTATAGTAAGAAGAGGGTTGGGGATAATATGGACCCCTGAGGAACACCAGCATTGATGGTAAAGGTGTCCGAGAGAAACCCGTCAATCGCCACTTGCAGAGAACGGTCCTGAAGAAAGCTAGAAAGCCATGAACAGAATCGACCGGGCATACCGTAGGATCGCAGTTTACTTAGGAGCCCCTCGTGCCAGACACGATCAAATGCTTTAGAAATGTCCAGTGCAATAGCCCGGGACTCCCCATGATGTTCAACTGCGTTGCTCCAAAGATGGGTGACATATGCTAGGAGGTCTCCTGTTGATCTGGACTTACGAAAGCCGTACTGATGGTCGCTGATAATATTAAGGCCCTCTAGGTACTTTAGAAGTTGTTGGTTAATAGCTTTCTTCATCACTTTTGATATAACTGAAAGCAATGCGACAGGTCGATAGTTGTTTGGCATGGTTTTCTTGCCTTTCTTTGGTATAGGCTGAACTCTTGCCTTCTTCCAGCAAGATGGAAATATTCCTTTTTTGTAGGATAGGTTAAAAAGTCTACAAAATATTGGTGTTAGCTCAACAGCGCATTCCTTGAATTTCATCTGGACCAGAAGCCATTGATTGTTTGACTTGACAGACGACATTTTGTTAGCTTTCCTCAAATATGGGACAATGATTTTATGGAATCCCGCAGTTAACCTTTCTAATTTATATATTTTTGGGTTTAAAACCAAGGTTTTAATGGGAAATCTTTATTAAACAATCTATTTACCAAATAATTTTACATAAACTTTAAACATACTTCTTTTTAATACCGTGATTATGAGTGTAAGTATATTTCAAAACATGATTTGAACCATCAGTTATCAATCTGGAATGACAGTTTCGAATTGAACATCTCCATTTAAGTGTACCAATTTTTTTACTCGATACTCCATCGAATCGATATTTACTACCATCAACAACCAACATTCTATTACCTCTCCAACTTAATACTTCTTGTACAAGTAAACCACCTAAAATAGAATCAAATTTCACAATTATCCAGTTGATACCCAAACAAAAAACACAAAACATAGAAATAAAGATGAGGAATACACGATTCCTGTTAAATACATATAGAGTAAGAGGCCATTAACGTTATTTGGTGTCTGTAAATGGTGAGAAAGAAGAAGAAGACAAATTTATCCCAAAAAGCATCGAGGAATGAAGATTGGAGTGTGAGCCAAAGAATATGAAGAAGAAGAACAGAAAGATAGACCATAAAAAGAATTGGAAGGTTTAGCTCTGCTGGTTTCATTTGATGGTGGTTAAATTGTAGTTTAAGTAGCAATCTTCCAAAAGCATGTAAAGAGGTGGTATTTATACGTTTTTTTGGTGTCTGCAAGAGAAGAGGAAGAAGATCAAGGCTGGATTAACTTTTAGACCAAAAAAGCATCGAATTCCATTATCATCTGTGGTCACCAATTACTTGGGTATCATTAATGAAGATTGGAGTATTAATGAAGTATAGAGTATAGGCCTAAAGAAGTATAAAAAAACCGAAAGTAGGTCCAGAGTTAATAAGATTCCAGAAGCATAGAAGGAGTTGCTGATTATGCAGAACTGTTCTCTAACTTAGAAACCAGTTATCAGTTTATAAGGAATCTCTTCAAAAGGCTTTTTAGATTTCTATGAATACTGTCAAACAGACTTTTATATTTGGATTAATAAAAAAATAAATTTTCAATATATTTTAATCAACATCATTACAACACAACATAATCTACCATAAAATTCTCTTGATTTCGTGATTATGGTTATCTGTCATTTTTAAAACATTATTCGAACTATCAGTAACCAATCTCGAACAACAGTTTCTCATGGCGCATCTCCAACTGAATGATCCGCATTTTTTATTTGGCACCCCAGCGGATCGATACTTAACACCATCGACGATTAACATGCTATTACCTTTACAGCTTAATATTTCGCGTACAACCAAACTAGAAAAATCTGAAACAGTTTTCTTTTTAATGCAATCGACTATTAAAAGTGTGTAGAATACAACAATTAACTACCTATATTTTGACAGCATCAAGTTTTATGTCAAATATGACAGTATTCATGTCAAATGTCAACAGATGTCGATATGTCACGTCATTTGACAGGAGTTTTGACAATGACAGGAGTTGTAACATTGACATCCTTCATATGAGGTACAGTTTGACAGTTAACATTTTGTTAAAGTTCTGTTGATAGGAGTGTTGACTTTGACAAGAGTTTTGACATTAATAGACTGTGTTGACATTGACATATATTGATTTGACAGAAGTTCTGACATTGACAGGTGTTTTGACATTGACATTCTAAGTGTAAAGCTATCTAACAATAGTTTTGGCATTGAAAATAATGTTGATATTGACAAAAGTTTTGACATTGACAGAAGTTTTGAAATTGACAACTGTCAAATGTCATCATTCATATGTGAACTATTAATCTGTCAAAAAATGTTTAAGAAAGCTAAATCTTGTAATATCTAACAAAAGTTTTGCCGATTTGACATTTGACAGTTATATTATGACTTTATTTGACAGTTATGTTGACATTTGTCAAATTTAGTGTTTTTTAACCAATATTTGATGAATTTCTCTAAAAAATGGACAAATTAAACATGAAACGACTCGATTATATTTCCATCGATATTAATTACATATTTTATAAAGCTAATTAACACTAATAAGGTATAATTTCATGATTATGAAAACTTGTATATTTTAAAATATGATGCGAACTATCAGTAATCAATCTCGAACGGCAATTACCCATGGTACATCTCCATTTTAGAGTGCCAATTTTTTCACTTGAAATTCCTCCATATCTGTATCTTTGACCTTGAACAACCAACATTGCTTTACCTCTACGACTTAATATCACCTTCACATCCAATGAATCTACAAGATTTTTTAATACAATTTCTTTTTTATAACAGAAATCAACAAAATCATGCATGTTTCTTACTAAAAACTGTGTATTAGGTTAACTCACTGTTTACTTTATAAGGCGCGAGTATCTCCAGTATGACGTGATGTGTTCGAACGCTTTTGAAATGGCATTTTTTTCCTGAAAAATTCAATTTTTGCTAGTTGCATAAACTCACAAAAAGCTAAATATTTCAAAAAGTTATTGGTAGATTGTTGTGGTTTTGGTGTTATTTTATCGATAAATGTAACCTTTTTTAAATGCCATTTGAATTATCAAAATCGGTTGGTAAATAAAAGAGTTACAGCGAATTTTCCTTAAAAGTGACCGCTACCTCTAGAAGTATACGCTCTAAGGTTACTAAAGAGTATATTTTAGCTCTATGGATACTATCTCTAGAAGTATACGTTCTAAGGCGACTAAAGAATGGGCAGTGGACACTACCTCTAGAAGTATACGCTCTGAGGCGCCCAAAGAGTATATTTTAGCGCAGTGGATACTATCTCTCGAAGTATACGTTCTAAGGCTACTAAAGAATACACAGTGGACACTACTTATGGAAGTATACACTCTAAGGCGCCCAAAGAGTATATTTTAGCGCAGTTGATACTATCTCTAAAAGTATACGTTCTAAGGCGACTAAAGAATGGGCAGTGGACACTACCTCTAGAAGTATACGCTCTGAGGCGCCCAAAGAGTATATTTTAGCGCAGTGGATACTATCTCTCGAAGTATACGTTCTAAGGCTACTAAAGAATACACAGTGGACACTACTTATGGAAATATACACTCTAAGGCGCCCAAAGAGTATATTTTAGCGCAGTTGATACTATCTCTAAAAGTATACGTTCTAAGGCGACTAAAGAATGGACAGTGGACACTACCTCTAGAAGTATACGCTCTAAGGCGACTAAAGAGTATATTTTAGCTCAGTGGATACTATCTCTAAAAGTATACGTTCTAAGGCAACTAAAGAAGAGACAGTGGACACTACCTATAGAAGTATACGCTCTAAGGCGCCCAAAGAGTATATTTTAGCGCAGTGGATACTATCTCTAAAAGTATACGTTCTAAGGCTACTAAAGAATACACAGTGGACACTACTTATGGAAGTATACACTCTAAGGCGCCCAAAGAGTATATTTTAGCGCAGTGGATACTATCTCTAAAAGTATACGTTCTAAGGCGACTAAAGAATGGTCAGTGGACACTACCTCTAGAAGTATACGCTCCAAGGCGACTAAAGAGTATATTTTAGCTCAGTGGATACTACCTCTAGAAGTATACGTTCTAAGGCGACTAAAGAATGGACAGTGGACACTACCTCTAGAAGTATACGCTCTAAGGCGACTAAAGTGTATATTTTAGCGCAGTGGATACTCTCTCGAAGTATACGTTCTAAGGCGACTAAAGAGTGAATTTTAACGCAGTGGACACTTCCTCTAGAAGTATACGCTCTAATGCACCCAAAGAGTATATTTTAGCGCACTGGATACTACCTCTAGAAGTATATACGCTCTAAGGCGCCCAAAAATTACACTTTTTCTATTGCAAATCATAACAATAAAAATGTTTAACTATTCTTTATTATTTCTTCAACAAATTTGTTAGTGTCTCATGCTTATGCGGTAAATTCTTAAATTCAATCGTTTGTTTAACATAATTAATAAAAAAACAAGTATTACATTTTGATTCAACACATTCCCATTTCGAGAAATTATCAATAGTTCCCAAATTTCGAAATTTATATCCATTTATAACCAAAGTACTTCGATTTCGATTATCTACTAATTCGTCCATTTCCATTAAAGTTTGTTTACTATCTGGAAATAATAAAAAATATATGAAATACATACTTTTTAATATTGAGTTTAATTAGTTGTATGGTGGGTATGTTGGAAAAAAGAAGCAGAGGTGTTGATGTTTGACATTTTGACGTTATAACGTTTGTAATTTGACGGTTATTAACTTATAAACGTCAAAATGACGTAATACTTCGATTTGGATTATCTAAAAATTCGTTTATTTTCATAAGAATTTGTTTACGATATCAAAATAATAAGAATTTTTTATTTATTTATTTATTTAATTTAGATTGGTTATTTCTTTGGGAGTATGTTCAAAGTAAAGAAGAAGAGGAGTTGATGTTTGACATTTTGTCGCTTCAACGTCTTCAATTTGACAGTTTGACGTTTCTATACTCCTTTCAACATTTTTATTTTGACATTTTGCTGTTTCAACGTCTCTTAACGTAAAACGTGAAATTGACATAATACTTCGATTTCGATTATCTACAAATTCGTCCATTTTCATAAGAATTTATTTACCATCTAAAAATAGTAAAAAAATAGATATTTAAAATACTTGCTATTTAAATAAGATTGGTTAGTTACATGGTGAATATATGTACGGAAAAAAAGTTGACATTTGACATTTCGTGGATTCAACATTTCTAATTTGACAGTTTGACGTTTCAAAATTAAGAAGGCAAATAGCGTTTGAGAAATGTCAAAAAAGCCTTACAAAAATGTCAAATGCTAAATTTGTCAAACGTCAAAAAAGTGTTAAATGTCAACCAATGTCACCAATGTGGAAAACACTGTGGTGAGGTGGATAGGCAACATGCTCGAAAGTAGGAGAGCGCAAGCATCTCTGTGTGGAACGGTAAAGGAGGTCAAGGCACAAAGAGGGTGTCCACAGGGTGGCGTCCTGTCACCGAATCTGTGGAATCTAGTGGTTGATGACCTCCTTTCTGAGGTCAATGCACAGGGAATGTACGCTCAAGGATATGCTGACGACATTGTTGTCCTAATAAGAGGAAAATTTATGAACACATGCCTAGAACTCATGCAGAGGGCATTGTTCATAGTGGAAAGGTGGTGTAACCAGGAGGGCCTGAGGGTCAATCCAATGAAGACTGTAATGGTACCATTTACAAGGAAGAGAAATGTTGATATCGCTAGGGTACCAACTCTCTTCGGTAACCAGATCCAGGTTAAGAGAGAGTTCAAGTACCTAGGAATAAGACTAGACGATAAGCTCACCTGGAACAGCCATTTGGCACATATAACGCAACGCTCTCAGACCACACTTATGATGATGAGACGGGCCGTTGGGAAGACATGGGGTCTAAGCCCAAAAATGACTAACTGGTTATACACTAGGGTTGCAAGACCGATGATGGTGTATGGCTCGATAGTCTGGTGGACCAAGGTCATGCAAACTACCGCTGTAAAGAGACTACAAAAGATCCAGCGAGTAGCGTGTCTTGGCATCACAGGAGCCATGAGAGGTACTCCAACTGCAACCCTGGAAGTAGTGCTAAACCTCCCACCTCTCGACATTATTGTGAAAGGGGAGGCAAGGATGGCAGCCTACAGAATGGGTTGCAGTGGCAACTGGAAGTATAATGCCTCCAGTGGGCATACAAGGATTGTGGACACTGTACAGATGGACACCTTGGAAATGCTACCAGACAGGATGGTGAAGATCACAGATCTAGAAAAGACATACAATGTCAATATCACTGACAGGGCTGCCTGGGAGAAAGGTGAACCTGAATATATGAAAAGGGGGATCACTTGGTATACGGATGGCTCGAAGAAGCCAACAGGCACTGGGGCGGGAATATATGGAGTCAGACCCAAGGCGCAGTTTTGCGTAAGCCTGGGTAAGCTGGCTACTGTTTTCCAGGCTGAAGTTGTTGCCCTATCAGAGTGTGCAAGAGTGTGTTTGGAGCGTGGTATAACAGACCACGCCATATACATAAACTCGGATAGTAGAGCAGCGCTAATGGCACTTGACAGTTTTGACTTTACCTCTAAAGCAGTATGGGACTGTCATCAGGCCATGAAAACCCTGGGAGAGTACAACAAAGTTATCCTTAGTTGGGTTCCGGGGCACAAAGGTATCGCTGGCAATGAGGGAGCAGACAAGTGGGCAAACAAAGGAGCTGAAAGCCCGCTCATTGGCCCAGAGCCGACGTGTGGTATTGCTTACAACACAGCACGAAGAGCTGTTCGCCAGTGGATGGGCATAGAACATCGAAAGAGCTGGGAAAGAACAGAAGGTAAAATACAGTCAAAGAGAATGCTGCAGACACCTACTGGTGCTATAGCGGCAGATGCCCTTGGGCTGAGGAGGAAGACCCTGCGGAAAGTGGTTGGCTTCATCAGCGGACACCTACATAAGATGGGAATTCAAGTTGAAAACCTCCTATGTAGAAAATGCGGTGAGGAGGAGGAAACAGCCTTCCACGTGATATTCATGTGCCCAGCCCTGCAAGGTCTGCGTGTGAGATCCCTTGGCCTACCGACTGGAGATCAAAGGGAAGAACGGGCAACCATAGTCAAAAGAATCTCTTGGTTCATTAAGAACCTGGGATTTGACGGAGAATGAGGACCTGTGAATGAGGGTGCACAATAAGCTGTACTAGCTGCGATGCAATCCCATGGACTACCTCTAAGCCAGGCCCTCTTTAAAAAAAAAAAAAAAACAATGTCATAAATGTTAAATGTTGAATAATAGAAATGTCAACTGTACACACAAACCTTACAAAAATGTCAAATGTCAGGATTGTCAAACGTCAAAAAAAGTGTTAAATGTCACCAAATGCCATAAATGTTAAATGTTGGATAAAAGAAACGTCAACTGTAAACAAAATCCTTAGAAAAATGTCAAATTTCAGAATTGACAGAAGTCAAAAACGTGTTAAATGTCATGAATGTTAAATGTTGGACAATAGTAATGTCAACTGTCAAAAAAGCCTTACAAAGATGTCAATTGTGAGAATTGTTAAACCTTAAAACAGTGTTAAATGTCAACAAATGGCATAAATGTGAAATATTGGATAATAGAAATGTCAGAATTATTGCGCTTAATGAGCTCTACACACGTTGTGTACTCGACCAACTATACGAGCGACGGCAAATACATTTGGGACACCGCGTATACCCACCTTAAGGTTCCCAATGGTTTGATTGGTTATTTTGATATAAAAAACAACTATACACCTACTATAATACATTTATTTGGATTTGGAATTATTATTGGTAACCCTGTTTGTTTGTTTTTTGTTTAAATAATTTAATCAACATAATTATGATATTCGTTAAAACAGCCTAAACAAAATCCTGGTCCTCCAGGGCATTGTATGCAATAATATGGAGTATCTCTTCTAAATCTTTTCGTTTTCCAACAATGTTTACATCGTCGTCGTTTAGTTTTACCAAATTCATCTTTGGGACAATAACAGAGAACATGAGAGCCATCTACAAAATTTTTAATAACTGAAATTATTCATCAGATTTACGAGGGTGCTAGAAATAAAACAACTACATACTTAATTGTTTGTGGTAAACTCTTTTTTTATTGTCCAATTTGTTGATCCATCTTCTAAGTCGTTTCTGCAATCACATGTTTTGTATGTTTGTCTTGTTTTCTCCAAATTGGAAGAGAAATAGTTGTCCGAAGGAGAATAGAGGAATTTTGCGATAAAAATCCAAGTTCGTGCCTAATGCCTAATGTTCTGCGGAATCTTCTAGAACAGTAGCGAACCGTTTTATAACGTTTTATGTGTCAAGTTTGACCAATTAACGTTATTTGTAATTTTTGACGTATGTCATTGTTTTATACGTCAAGTTTTGTCATATCAATGTTTTATACGTCATTTTTGACATATCAATGTTGTATACGTCATTTTTGACATGTGTCACTGTTTCGTGACTTCAATTTTGACATATATCATTGTTTCGTATGTAAATTTTGATATATCAACGTTGTTTTGTCTCATTTTTGAGAGATATAATCGTTTTTTGTCACTTTTAATATTTTATCTGTCAATTTTGACATTTCAACGTTTAATACGCGATTTTTGACAGATTTGATTGTTTCGTACGTCAATTATGACATTAATGTTTTATGCATTATTTTTTATATCTGTTATTGTTTTAAAGGGTTAGTTTTAAGAATGTTTACCTGGTTAAAAAGGCTTTGGAACTTCAGGAACTCATAAATACTTGTTTTTGACCACACTGGGACTCAGATTTTATATTGACAAGTAGTATTCGATAAAATTTTATTTTATTTTATTTCAGTAAAATACATTTCATTTTAAATCTAAGTGATCGGTTGGATTATTGTTAAAAAAAAAATAACTGTTATAAATATTATTAGAGAGACAAACAGACTTACACAGAAAAAGCGACTAGATTAATAATCATTAAAACAGCTCTAAGTAGTTTAATTTTTGACATGTGTCATCGTTTTCTACGTCAATTTTGACATAAAAACGTTTTATGCGTCATTTTTGACATATCAACGTTTTATACGTCATTTTTGGCATGTGTCACTGTCTTGTACGTCAATTTTGACATATAAACCTTTTATAAGTTGTTTTTGACATCAGTCATTGTTTCGTACTGCAACTTTTTGACAGTTATCATTGTTTATACGTCAATTTTGACATATGTCAACATTTAATTCGCAATTTTAGATCTGTCATTTTTTTTTTCTAAGGAGGGCCAGGCTTAGAGGTAGTCCATGGGATTGCATCGCAGCTAGTACAGCTTATTGTGCACCCTCATTCACAGGTCCTCATTCTTCGTCAAATCCCAGGTTCTTAATGAACCAAGAGATTCTTTTGACTATGGTTGCCCGTTCTTCCCTTTGATCTCCAGTCGGTAGGCCAAGGGATCTCACACGCAGACCTTGCAGGGCTGGGCACATGAATATCACGTGGAAGGCTGTTTCCTCCTCCTCACCGCATTTTCAACATAGGAGGTTTTCAACTTGAATTCCCATCTTATGTAGGTGTCTACGAAATACCCAGTGGCCGCTGATGAAGCCAACCACTTTCCGCAGGGTCTTCCTCCTCAGCCCAAGGGCATCTGCCGCTATAGCACCAGTAGGTGTCTGCAGCATTCTCTTTGACTGTATTTTACCTTCTGTTCTTTCCCAGCTCTTTCGATGTTCTATGCCCATCCACTGGCGAACAGCTCTTCGTGCTGTGTTGTAAGCAATACCACACGTCGGCTCTGGGCCAATGAGCGGGCTTTCAGCTCCTTTGTTTGCCCACTTGTCTGCTCCCTCATTGCCAGCGATACCTTTGTGCCCCGGAACCCAACTTAGGATAACCTTGTTGTACTCTCCCAGGGTTTTCATGGCCTAATGACAGTCCCATACTGCTTTAGAGGTAAAGTGAAAACCGTCAAGTGCCATTAGCGCTGCTCTACTATCAGAGTTTATGTATATGGTGTGGTCTGTCATACTACGCTCCAAACACACTCTTGCACACTCTGATAGGGCAACAACTTCAGCCTGGAAAACAGTAGCCAGCTTACCCAGGCTTACGCAAAACTGCGCCTTGGGTCTGACTCCATATATTCCCGCCCCAGTGCCTGTTGGCTTCTTCGCGCCATCCGTATACCAAGTGATCCCCCTTTTCATATATTCAGGTTCACCTTTCTCCCAGGCAGCCCTGTCAATAATATTGACATTGTATGGCTTTTCTACATCTGTGATCTTCACCATCCTGTCTGGTAGCATTTCCAAGGTGTCCATCTGTAGAGTGTCCACAATCCTTGTATGCCCACTGGCAGCGTTATACTTCCAGTTGCCACTGCAACCCATTCTGTAGGCTGCCATCCTAGCCTCCCCTTTCACAATAATGTCGAGAGGTGGGAGGTTTAGCACTACTTCCAGGGTTGCAGTTGGAGTACCTCTCATGGCTCCTGTGATGCAGAGACACGCTACTCGCTGGATCTTTTGTAGTCTCTTTACAGCGGTAGTTTGCATCACCTTGGTCCACCAGACTATCGAGCCATACACCATCATCGGTCTTGCAACCCTAGTGTATAGCCAGTTAGTCATTTGTGGGCTCAGACCCCATGTCTTCCCAACGGCCCGTCTCATCATCATAAGTGTGGTCTGAGAGCGTTGCGTTATATGTGCCAAATGGCTGTTCCAGGTGAGCTTATCGTCTTAGATCTGTCATTGATTAATACGTCAAATTTGAGATAGGTTGTTGTTTCATACTTCAATTTTTACATTTTGACGTTTTATACGTCATTTTTTACATCTGACATTTGTTTAAGTCAATTTTTCAATGTTTAATGGGGTTTCAATCTTTTTTACATACGATAAGTTTAACAAGTCAACGTTTTATACGTCATTTTTGGCATGTGTCACTGTCTTGTACGTCAATTTTGACATATAAACCTTTTATAAGTTATTTTTGACATCAGTCATTGTTTCGTACTGCATCTTTTTGACAGTTATCATTGTTTATACGTCAATTTTGACATATGTCAACATTTAATTCGCAATTTTAGATCTGTCATTGATTAATACGTCAAATTTAAGATAGGTTGTTGTTTCATATTTCAATTTTTACATTTTGACGTTTTATACGTCATTTTTTACATCTGACATTTGTTTAAGTCAAATTTTTCAATGTTAAATGGGGTTTCAATCTTTTTTACATACGATAAGTTTAACAAGTCAACGTTTTATACGTCATTTTTGGCATGTGTCACTGTCTTGTACGTCAATTTTGACATATAAACCTTTTATAAGTTGTTTTTGACATCAGTCATTGTTTCGTACTGCAACTTTTTGACAGTTATCATTGTTTATACGTCAATTTTGACATATATGTCAACATTTTATTTGCAATTTTAGATCTGTCATTGATTAATACGTCAAATTTGAGATAGGTTGTTGTTTCATACTTCAATTTTTACATTTTGACGTTTTATACGTCATTTTTTACATCTGACATTTGTTTAAGTCAATTTTTCAATGTTTAATGGGATTTCAATTTTTTTTATATACGATAATTTTAACAAGTCAACGTTTTATACGTCATTTTTGGCATGTGTCATTGTCTTGTACGTCAATTTTGACATATAAACCTTTTATAAGTTGTTTTTGACATCAGTCATTGTTTCGTACTGCAACTTTTTGACAGTTATCATTGTGTATACGTCAATTTTGACATATGTCAACACTTAATTCGCAATTTTAGATCCCTCATTGATTAATACGTCAAATTTGACATGTGTTGTTGCTTCATACTTCAAATATTACATTTTGACGTTTTATACGTCATTTTTTACATCTGACATTTGTTTAAGTCAATTTTTCAATGTTTAATGGGGTTTCAATCTTTTTTACATACGATAAGTTTAACAAGTCAACGTTTTATACGTCAATTATGACATCTGTCTTTACTTTATAAGCCAATTGTGACATTAGCGTTATAAATGTCAGATACGTCATTTTAAAGTTTTATATAACATGTTTGACATGTGTCAGTGTTGTCTACGTTCATTTTGACATCTAAATTTGTCCTTTATGACATATGTCATATGACTTTTAAAATCTGTTATTGTTTTGACCGTCAATTTTGTAAGGTTTTGACATATGTTATTGTTTTATATACATCAATTTTGACGTATCAACGTGTTAATGTCATTATTGACATCTGTCATTGTTTCGTACGTCATTTTTACATTTAAGAGATTATATTACCACACAAAAAATCTATTGTTTCAATTGCTATGTTATTAATTTAAATAACTGTAGGAAACATAGTAGCAAATGTAATTTCATTAATCATATGTTGTTTCATTAAATGAACACGAAAATTGGAATTTTGTCGACAAATTCTTGGACAATACGGACAACTGTACGATTTTTCCTTGAAACATTCGTATTTTAAATGGTGTTCCAATTCCATTTTTTCGTTCCAATGTCGATTACATTTTGTACAAGAAAATTGTCCTAAAATAATATCTATTGATCAGTGTTTTTGTATATAGATCATCATATTAACACAAATAGGATTCATGCTTTAAAAAAATATATATAACAAGGTAAAATGGTGTCGTGGGACACCAGGTTAGGAACTAAGTTCCTTCGGCTAATGTAGAATCGACACATAACACTACTCGCTTGTGTATACGACTGTAACGCCTGCGCACGTCTCATTTAACGGTCAATATATCAAAATCAGTGAAATCTTGGCGTTAAGAAAGAAGCTTCTTTAAAATTCAAGGTGAGCTTTAAAGAGCAGACCGCCCGCGTGGCAGGCGAGCATTCTACCAATGAACCACCGATGCTACGTATAATAACTTACAGCATGCGTTTGATGCACGTCTCATTTAACGGTTTTTCGTTACGGTTTTATTCAGTTCAGTCACGCAGCAAATTCCCTATCTCCTCCAAGCCTGACGTAAGGAACTTAGTTCCAAAAATACATTTAGTTTTATAATAGATTATTTAATATATGTATATAACTCTTTATCAACGTTTTACATCTAGGTTAAGTAGACACTCTGTGTATTGATTTTTAGAATAGTCAACAAGTAGGCTGTGGAAAAATTCGGTAGATAGCGTTGTCAAATCAATGGGAACATGTCATATTTAACTTACAGGGTTTGTCCGGAAAGTAATAGGACTGAGTCGATTTAAAAAAATTTATTGAGCCAATTGTTACAATTCTTTAAAAACTTTGAAAATAGGCTCCTTCTGCGTCGATTGAGCGCTGCCAGCGCGATTTCCAAGCATTGAAGGCGTCACGGTAGGCATTCTCCGGAATAGCCTTGAGAGCCGCGGTGCATGCTGCTTGTATCCCCTCTGCCGTCTCAAAATGCTTGCCTTTCATCGGCCTTTTCAGGCGAGGAAACAAAAAAAAGTCTGGGGGGGGCACATCTGGGCTGTAGGGCGGCTGCGGAAGCGTTGGGTTGCCGGCCTTGGTCAGGTAGCTGTTCACAAGAAAGGCGGTGTGAGCCGGGGCGTTGCGCATGTTCAAATGCACCGTCACAATGTCATGAACCACAGATTTTGGTAAATTTAACATCTGGGCAATTAAACGAATACTTAGTCGACGGTCTGAGTTCAAAACTTTGCGCACACGAGTCACATTGTCGGTGTTTGTCGAAGTCGAAGGTCTTCCAGCACGGTCTTCATCGGCGACCTCTTCCCGGTCCTCCAAAAAGGCCTGGTGCCACCGAAACACACCACTTCTTGCTAAAGCAACATCTGGGTAAGCCTGCTTGATCATATCAAACGTCTCTGTCGCAGATTTACCGAGTTTCACACAGAATTTAATCGCGTACCTCTGCTCTAACGAATGCTGCATTTTCGGCTTGCACCACTCACAGAAACACGTCGCACGAAAATGCCTGTCTTGACTCTCCAGGTGCTCGGAGACAACCGACCAGCCGCTCGTTCGTTAGCTAGGAACGCCCTCTACCGAATCCAGTCGGCGCGTACACGCTCCAAAGTACAGTCGCGGCGGAAGAAAATCAGTCTTATTACTTTCCGGACAAACCCTGTATATATGTCAAATCAATTTAAAAAAGTCAAATGTCTATTGAAATATGTCAAATCAATGGGAAAATGTCAAACGTGAGTTGAAACATGTCAAATTTAACTTATATATGTCAAATGTCAATTGAAATATGTCAAATCAATGGGAAAATGTCAAATGTGAGTTGAAACATGTCAAATTGAACTTATATATGTCAAATGAATGAAAAAAAATGTCAAATGTCAGTTAAAACATGTCAAAACAATGGGAAAATGTCAAATTCAAACGACTAACGTGGCGTAATTGATATCTAACATTTTTAAACGAGCAATTCTTACTCTGGCGTTATTTCGAATCTCATATATTTTGTAACGTTCGTTTTCGAGCATACCATCCGGACTATATATTTTTATATTATCTATTGCTATCGCGCCGATACAAGAGGGGATTGCCCGTTTGGAAGGAGAGAATATGTCTCTTCGATAGTAGTCTATGATTTAAATTCGTGCATTTTATCTGCGAATCTGATTAAATTCAGATTTATTTCTTAATAGCTTCGCCCTTCATTCTGGGTTATTGCCATCTTTAAGAAGGGCCCTATTAAGGACCAGTTAAAGCATACCAGAAATTACGCATTCTGTCAACATCAGTTGAAAGCCGACACCATTTTGCCGTTCTGTTCCACAACTAACGAAAATCCGACAGGAAGTCCCTTGTAAGGAAAACAATCCAATTGCAGTTCCGTTCCATATCAGCACATTCCGTCCATTCAAAACACCGGGAATGGATGGAATATACCCAGCCCTACTCCAGAAAGGGCTGGAAGTAATTATAACACATCTGTGTAAAATCTTTAAGGCTTGTTTCAAGGATGACGGACCAAACAACCAAGTCATACAGAGCGATAAGTCTATCGTCATTCGTAGCAAAAACGCTGGAGAAACTTGTCGATAGATATATAAGGGACGAAATCTTAACGGTGAATCCATTAAGCGATCGTCAATATGCATACCAGCGGGGAAAATCCACAGACCTAGCGCTGGATAACCTAAACAGGCTAATATCAAAGTCAATTGAAGACAAAGAAGTAGCCCTAGCGGCGTTTATTGACATCGAAGGAGCCTTCAGTAATGTGGGACCCGAGTCAGTAACCGACGCACTTTCAAGGAGAGGAGTCCCCCCACTAATATGCCAATGGGTGTATGCCAACCTAACGCATAGGATCGTAGTGTCCAAGTTAGGTGAGGCGTCCATTAAGGCAACAGTGGGAAGGGGCTGTCCGCAGGGAGGGGTACTGTCGCCTCTGCTGTGGTCAGCACTTGTGGATGACCCCTTAAGAAACTCCTCAATGAAGGCCTTCACTGCCTAGGCTTCGCAGATGATATGGCTATAATCATTCAGGGGAAGTTTCTGGGCACAGTCTCAGAGCGGATGCAGTCCGCAATGAATATGGTGTACAAGTGGTGCAAGGATGAAGGCCTAACAGTCAATCCACAAAAAGCATCAATTGTCCCATTCACTAATAAAAGAGCGTTACAAGGCTTACAACCAATAACGCTCAATAACGTGCTGGTTCCAATGGCCACAGAGGCCAAATACCTAGGTGTGGTATTTGACCAGAGGCTATCATGGAAGCAACACATTTAAAAGGTCACACATAAAGCTACAATAGCCCTTGGTAGGTGTAGACAATTGTGTGGCAAGAACTGGGGATTGAACCCCAAAATGAACCTATGGTTGTATACACAAGTCATTAGACCAATGTTAACCTATGGTTCGGTGGTGTGGTGGAGCAGAACGCAGCAGTCCGGGGTGATCAGGCAACTGGAAAGCATTCAAAGGCAGGCATGTATGAATGTTACAGGTGCCATGGGAACCGCCCCAACGGACGCACTACAGGTTTTACTCAACCTACCACCATTGCACATTTACATTCAGGGCGAGGCTATGGCAACTGCTCACAGACTGCTACAAGGCCAGGCCCCCATTACCTTATTAAAAGGTAAAAAGCAAGCAGAGTTATACAATAGGGTTAAGGCAGATCAAATAATGAGTATGCCCCAGGACAGGATAGTCCCCAGGTATAACTTTGTGAGAAACTTTCGAGTAGAAATACTGGAAAGGGACTCATGGAACAATGGCCCCCCAATCCAAGGGGAGTCAATTTGGTATACCGATGGCTCAAAGACTGAGAAAGGCACAGGGTCAGGTATATACAGTAGAGGACACAGGATAAAAATCCAACTAAGTCTAGGTGCGTATGCCACAGTGTTTCAGGCTGAAGTAACGGCCATACAACACTGTGCAACGGAGATCGTAAGTCAGGGTATAACGGGTAAAACCGTAGTCATATACTCGGACAGCCAAGCAGCTCTAAAGGCGATAGTCTCAGCACAAATAAGCTCACAGCTGGTGTGGGACTGCGTTGGGGCCCTGACACATGCCGCTAGTCAAAATTCTCTGACACTGGCATGGATACCAGGACACTCAGGGTTTCGGGGCAATGAGAAGGCTGATGAATTGGCCCGTGCGGGAGCTAACACTCCAATGATTGGCCCGGAACCATTTGGCGGAGTTGCTAATACATTCAGAAAGGCAGCCATTGAGAAATGGAGGCTAGAAAAGGCCCAGGAGTGGTGGGAAACATCACCGGGCAAGCGACAAGCCAAACTCTTCATAAAGGGATACTCGGCGAAGTTTACTGCAGAGCTGCTATCACAAAGGCGAAATGATGTCAGAATGATTGTCAGTCTCTTGACAGGACATTGTAGGCTCAGAAAACACATGAGTCAGCTAAACTTGGCAGATGAAGACATTTGTCGATACTGCCAAGAGGAAGAGGAAACTGCATTTCATGTCCTATGCCAATGTGAAGGCCTTGCAAGGACGCGGTATCTAGTACTGGGAAAGGAGAAACCGGCTGCTCCAAGTTATGCGGAGTGGCCACTGTCAAGGCTATTAAGTCTCATTAAGAGGGCAGAGCTGGACAAGGTGCTCTAATCCTATTCCACAGATAATGGGTGTTCACAATAGATCTGCAAAGGTCGCAGTGATATAGGCTAACAGCCAACCCCAAAAATATCTATCTATCTATCCGTTCCATAAGTAATCGAAACTCCGTCAGAAGTCTTCGAAAACCCAAAGATAAGAGAAATAATTAATTCATTTTATAAATTTTTTTACTAAATCCTAATTAAAGTAATAAACCATTTTAAAACTGATTTTTCGAATTTTTTTTGTGTGTCTGTACTTGGCGCCCATTAATTAATGTTTGGAGGGAATTAAATAAAACTCAGAAGGAAGCCACGACCCTCAGGAGCTAGCCTAGAGTTACAATTTAAACGAATAATTCTTACCAAACTAGTAATATGACGCCACCGTAAGGTGGCGCAGTTGATATTCAATTGATAAATTACAAAATACAACGAATTCTGAATACAATATTTATTATTATATTTATATACAATTTAATCATGTTCTTTTCGTATTTTATACGATAACATCCTCGGTCGCTTTTTACTTTTTGATAATCTAATATTACTACTTTCGCTCCTCTTGAGTGCATTTCTAATAATATTTTTAAAAAAAATTTCACACTGTTCGTAAGTGAATTCATTATCGGATTGGTAAACCAATTGATAGAAAAGTCGTATTACATTTTTATAATATTTAAACGGGATTTTTTCCTTAGTCTCTCCTCGAGCTCCACCAGCCCAAGAACAACGTACGATAAATTTTCGATCGAAAAATCGATCTACTAACATATAACAAACATCCATACCGCTTCGATTTCCTTTTTTTCCACAAATAAAACTCATTCTTTCCACGTATTCTTCGAATAGAACTGGATCTTTTAGTTTTTCTTCTAGATTGTTGAGTTCTTCTTCGTTTTCCACTGGGTTTATTGGGCTGATGATGGATAGATCTTTTTCGATGGGGTTTTTGGGAGATTTATTACGCTCGGATTTGCATAATAAATTTTCGATCATAAATTCGCATTTTGTTAGTTTTTGGAAGATTTTTTCTTGGTTGTATAGAACGTCGTCTATTGTTGATTTTTGTTGTTTACCTGCAATTATATTTGTTAATTTTTTTTATCTAGCTGGTCCAAAGTTATCCATTGTTATAAATCGACGCACAAAATAAATTTAAAGATGTCAAATGTAAGTTGAAATATGTCGAATCAGTAAAAAAATGACAAATTTCAACTTATATATGTCAAATCAACTTAAAAATGTCAAATCCATGAAAAAATGTCAAATATTAGTAGAAACATGTCAAATGTCAGTTAAAACATTTCAACAAATTTCAATTTATATGTCAAATCAATTTAAAAATGTCAAATGTCAGTTGAAACATGCCAAATCAATGGAAAAATGTCAAATCAATGATAAATTGTCTAATGTCATTTGAAACTTTTCAAATCCGTTAGAAACCTCATTTTTTCTCTAAAAACAGCCATTCTTTCTCCAAAAACGTAATTGTTCACCTTCAAAATGTCATTTTCTACCAGAAGCTATTATTTGCCCCTTGGAAAGGGGTGTAAACTGAATCTAAACAACTATAAACCCATAACTATTCCAAATTTGACATTTTTCCATTGATTTGACATGTTTCAACTGACATTTCACTTGTTTTCATTGAATTGACACATTTTAACTGATACTTGACATGTTTCCTTTGATTTGACCTATCTACATATGATATTTTTTCAATTGATTTGACTTATTTCAACTGACATATACATTTTTAAATTGATATGACATATTAGAGCTGGAATTTGACAAATTTCCATAGATTTGACATTTCAACTGATATTTGACAGTTTTAAATTGATTTGTGATATATAAGATCGAAAAGGAAGCTCAGAGAATAGGCCTCCGAATAAATGAAGAAAAGACCAAATACATGCATGTCCACCGCAACCCTGCTCGAGACAGAGTCAGACAAAACGTCACCATGGACGTCTATAATTTTGAGCATGTTCAATCCTTTAAGTATCTGGGCGCAATAATAACCGCAGACAACAATATGCAAGAGGAAATTAAACAACGCATCACACAAGCTAACAAATGTGCATATGCCATTAAAAGCCTGCTTAAGTCGAAATTTATCACTAGGAGGGCAAAAATCGTAATTTACCAAACTATAATAAGACCAGTAGCAACATACGCCAGTGAAACATGGACCCTGACAGTTCGCGATGCGGAGCTTCTAAGAAGGTTTGAGCGAAAAATACTCCGCATTATATATGGCCCATACCGTGACCCTCAAACCGACCGCTAACGAATGAGGAATAACCTAGAGCTGGCGGAAATATATCAAAGCCCTGACATTATCCAAGAAATAAAATCCAAAAGACTGAGATGGGCAGGACATGTTCAAAACGACCGACTAATTAAACGAGTATGGGAGGAAGCACCGCAAGGGAAACGACCACTGGGAAGACCTAAGCTTAGATGGAGAGATAATGTTAGCAAGGACCTAGCTAGCCTTGGAGTGAACCAGCAAGAATGGAGGGAGCTAGCACAAGACCGTTCTAAATGGAGGCAAATAGTTAAGGCAGCCAAAACCCATCCTGGGTTGTAGTGCTACAGGAAGAAGAAGGAAGATATATAAGATAAAATTTGATATTTTTGTATTAATTTGACATGTTTCAACTGCCATTTGACATTTTTCCATGGATTTGACATATTTCAACCGACGTTTGAGATCTTTAAATTTATTTGACATATAGAAGCTAAAATTTGACATTTTTCCCATTGATTTGATAGGTTTCAACTGACATTAGAGATTTTTCCATTGATTTGACTTATTTCAACTGACATTTACATTTTTAAATTGATATGACATATTATAGCTGGAATTTGACAAACTTCCATAGATTTGACATATTTCAACTGGCATTTGACATTTTTCCATGAATTTGACATGTTTCAATTGAGATTTGATATTGTTACATTGATTTGACATATTTAAACTGTCATTTGACATTTTTAAATTGATTTGGCATATATAAGTAGAAATTTGACATATTTCAACTGACATTTGACAGTTTTAAATTGATTTGTCATATATAAGATAAAATTTGATATTTTTGTATTAATTTGACATGTTTCAACTGCCATTTGACATTTATCCATGGATTTGGCATATTTCAACTGACATTGGACATTTTTTAATTGATTTGACTAATTTCAACTGGCATTTGACATTTTTCCATTGATTTGACATATTTCAACTGACATTTAGCATATTTCAATTGATTTAACATATTTCAACTGACAATCCCCAATCTTCCACTCCACAACAACCCACTTCTTGCCCCTTTTTCCATTGAAGACATCCTGACTGGGTTTCTTCAAGGAAAAAACTTAGCTCCTGGCCCTGACTCGATTTCTCGCAAGACTCTAAAACAACTACTCAACACCATAGCCCCATTAATTCGAGACCTTCTCAATGCATGTCTTCTTACTTCACATTTTCCCAGCCCATGGAAAACAGCAAACACAATCGTAATTCCTAAACCAGGAAAAGACCAGACTCTCACAGAATCCTACAGACCCATATCACTCATTAACGTGCTAGGCAAACTCTTCGAACTACTGCTCAAAAACAGAATCTGGGATTACCTAGAACTAAACTCTACTATCCCACCATTTCAACATGGATTTAGACCCTTCCACTCCACACAAAACCCCATAAATGAGCTGCACACATTCGCAGCAACCGCCCTCAACCAAGGCAAAGTTGCATTTGCAATATTTCTAGATGTTCAAAAAGCTTTTGATCAAGTCTGGCATGCCGGACTTATTCGAAAGTTACATGACATCGAACTTCCAATACAAATAATAAAACTTATCAACTCCTACCTTTCCGACCGAACAATTCGCGTCAAAGTAGGCCAATCTCTGTCCAACCATTTTTCGCCACAAGCAGGAGTTCCCCAAGGCTCCATACTTTCCCCCCTTCTCTATCTTATCTACACTCACGACGTCCCAAACATCAAAAATATTCAACTTTATGCTGACGACACAGCTCTATACACGTCCGCCAAAACTACGGCTGCTCTAAACACTCAAACCCAACGTTTACTGAATAAGTATACAGACTGGTGCAGAAAATGGAGGGTATCAATCAATCCACAAAAAACCCAAACCATAATCTTTCGCCGTAGACCAAATCAATCCTTTGACAATATCAACCTAACTCTCTGGGGTGAGAGACTCGTATTAATGGACGAGATTGACTACTTGGGAGTGCGCTTTACGCGCACCCTCAACTGGGAATCCGAAGTCAAACGCACCCTCGATAAAATGAGGAAACGAGCCTCTCTCCTTGGAGCGTTATGTGGACGGTTTGGAAGATGTCAACCTAGCACTTTCCTCCACACCTACAACGCATACATTCGACCTATAGTCGATGATAGGGCTGTACCATTCATTACCCTCTCTTCCCAACAGAAAAACCACCTGGCCACAACTGAGCGGAAAATCCTACGAAAGTGCCAATTCCTCCCTCCTTGGCACCCTTCCCATCTCACATATATTCACACAAACTACAAAAATACTACACCAATTCCTCTTCGATTACAGGAACTCCAACGGAGGTATGCCACCACGACCCTTCAAGGCCCCAACACCCGGGCTCAGGATACTCTCCGAACCCCTTGGAACGGAGGTCACAGAGCCATCCAGAGGAAACCTCGAAGGAAACTTCCGCTTCCCCAGCTGAGGCTACTCCAAGCTGCAGGGCAGCTACTTCCAGAGGAGCTCTAGAAGAGGCCCCACTAGCTCTAAGATAATTAAAAAACTAAATATATATTATAAATAATAAAATAAATACATTAGGAACTAATTGTACAGAAAGTAGGCCGAGGTTTTCTGTGGTTTCCCTCGACCCAAGTTCGACCTGTCTCAGTCTAGAAATAGGCTGTTTCAGGAAGAACTTGCTAAATGGTCTTTCTTAAACAGGATAAAGTTGCCACGGACAACTCCTATAATAATAAGCAGGAAACAGTAAACTGTAACACTACCCTGAAAAGGACACTAAGTCCTATAGCAGGGTTTAGGGAAATAAAATATATTACTTATTTAATTCTAAGAAATAATTTGTAAGCTAAACAATAAAACATTTTTTTTTAAATTTGAAATTTTGACATTTTTCAATCATTGACTAGTTTCAACTGACATTTTTCTCTAAAACAACACCCAAGTCCAGTCCTTGTGGAACTTCTAATTATTAAAAAAAAACAACGAAATATAAAAAAATTTATTTAATAATAATAATAATAATTAGATTCATTATCAACGTCTAAAAATTTCATATACATATTTACATCCCCCGTAGGTTTGTGTCGTGTTATAATATGTTTTTTTAAATTTGATTTTTGATGTGTAAGATAAATCTTACATATGTCACAAGAAAATCGAGGTTTTTTCCCACATTCAAATTTTAAGTGAGAATTTAGATGTGATTTCATTGAATATCGTCGATTACAATTCAAACATTGGTACTTTTTCCAATCTAAAAATATAATAACTAAATTTTTTTTTGTCAATTGATTATTAGCTATATAAAGTAACCCCACAAAAAATTTGTTAAACAGAGATTTTATGGTGGTTAAAAAAAATTTAAATTTTTTTATTTGATAATTTTATATTATAACAAATATTAACACAACTCAGAAACCTAAAAACTATTAAAATGGTCGAAAAGTCATTAAAAACATTCATCAACTTTAATTTCGTGGATTTTGGGGTCGCTTACCACGAATATCATGTAATGATTTTGCGAAATCATTCGCATACAAATTTATGAATCCATGCGCGTGCATACGAGGGTTGCCTTTTATATTTCGGGATTAGAGAACAAAAACAAATATTAATCATCGAAAATTACTTTATTGTTTTTCAAAATATTCCCCATGAAGATCTATACACTTTTGCATGCGTTTGAACCAATTGTCGAAGCACTTTTGCCACTCTGATTGAGGTATCTCCAAAACATGCATTCTGAATGCAGCAACCGCTTCTTCAGGTGTCGAAAAACGTTGACCTCTCAGTTTGTTTTTTACGTAGGGGAATAAAAAGAAGTCATTTGGTGACAAGTCGGGACTATACGGCAGATGACTCATCAACTCGATGTTTTGGGTGCTCAAAAATGCAGTTGTTTGAGCCGATGTGTGGGAGCTCGCATTGTCGTGGTGAAGAGTGATCCGCCTTCGGCGGTTGGTTTTCCTGATTTCTTGAATGACAACCGGCAAACAAATGGTTGTGTACCACTCAGAATTGACTGTTCTGCGTTGTTCTAGTGGCACGGTAGCGACATGCCCAGTTTTTCCGAAAAAACAGGCGACCATTTGCTTGGAAGTGCTTCGTGCGCGAACAACTTTTGTTGGATTGGGCTCACCTTGAAACACCCATACAGTCGACTGCTGTTTACTTTCGGGCTCATACGCGTAAATCCACGATGTCATAGACGTGTTTCGAAGCACCGCCATCGTATTTTTTGAGCAGTTCCTTCGACCAATCGACACGAGCCTTTTTTTGAGCGATTGACAAATTGTGTGGGATCCAACGCGAACAAATTTTTTTTACAGTCAAATGTTTATGCAATATTGAATGTATGCTAGTCCCACTAATGCCTAAGGTTGTCTCAATCTCTCGATAGGTCACATGACGATTTTGCAATATCAGTTCGCGCACAGCATCAATAGTTTTCGGAACAACAACTGATGTTGGACGACCTGCACGAAATTCGTCTTGGAGTAAACTACGGCCACGATTGAATTCACCATACCATCCATAAACACTGGTCCTTGATGGAGCTTCATCGGCAAAAATTGAATTAAGTTCATCCATGGACTGTTGCTGAGTTAATCCACGTCGAAAGTTGTAAAAAATAATCGCACGAAAATGTTCACGATTTAATTCCATTTTTGGGCCGAGATAAATCTTTCAAATTACTGTAAACAACACAAATAGCGCTCGTATGTCAAAACGTTCTGAGTACGTATAACCTCAAAATGTCCAACTTTACGATAGAGCTGTCAGTTGCCAGATTGCAACACCAGGGTTGCCAAATCCCGAAATATAAAAGGCAACCCTTGTAGAAGTATAACTTCTGCCGGCAGTCCCACTGACTGCCACACTAGTTTTTTACTAAAAAAACGTAATTTTTTAGTAAAAAAGCGTTTTCTCCTTCATTTTCCTTTTAAAAATCATCAACATTCGCCTAAAAATAGTTTTCCTTACCGCAGAAATCTGATTTTCCACCATAAACCAATATTTTCTCTTTGCAAACAATCAATTTTTCTTAAAAAATGTTATTTTCGTCAGTTAAAATATATCAAATAAATAGAAAATGTCAACTGTCACTTGAAACATGTCAAATCCATGGAAAAATGTCAATTTCAACTTATATATGCCAAACCAATTTAAAAATGTCAAATGACAGTTTAAATATGTCAAATCAATGTAAGAATATCAAATCTCGATTGAAACATGTCAAATCCATGGAAAAATTGTCAAATGTCAGTTGTAACATGTCAAACCTATGGAAATTTGTCAAATTTCAGCTCTAATATGTCGTTACAATAAAGAGATTAGCAAAGCCAAAAGAAACAGCTTCAGGAAATTCTGCGAAGAAATAGACTCTACACCTTCTGCTGCAAGACTACACAAAGTCATAGCAAAAGGAAGAGTAGATACAGTAATGGCACTGCGAAAGCCAGATGGACGCTTCACAGAAAGCGAAAAAGAACGAGCAAAGCTCTTGCTAAAAACCCACTTTCCTGCAGGCATAAACACCACAGGAAATACGAGGTACAAAACTAGAAGACCAACCAGGGAAGACACTGCAATGGCAAAACACATATGCAGTGAAGAACGGCTGAGATGGGCTATGAACACCTTTCAGCCATTCAAAACTACTGGAACTGACGGAATATTTCCTGCCCTACTACAACAGGGGCAGGAGGCAATTATTCCTCATGTGATCCGAATCAGTCGGAGCAGTTTTGAACTGGGATATATACCAGAAGTGTGGAGGAGGGCAAGAATCATCTTCATCCCCAAGGCAGGGAAACGGGACATTACACATCCTAAATCCCTTAGACCAATCAGCCTTACATCGTTTGTTCTCAAGACGATGGAAAAAGCTGTAGACAACTATATTAGAACAGAAGTCTTGGAGCAGGGGCCACTGCACCCTCGTCAGCATGCATATCAAACGGGCAAATCTACGGAGACCGCGTTGATACAATTGACTGACGAAATCCAAGACGCTCTAAACACAAAAGAAACCGTGGTATGTGCCTTTCTAGACATAGAGGGGGCTTTTGACAATACTCCACATGAGGCTGTCAAAAGAGCACTCAGTGATAGATGAGTAGATAGAACGACTTCCACCTGGTTGCCGCAATTAGTGTCTACAAGAATCGCAGAAATGAAGGTAGGTCAAGACACTATCTCCAACAATACGACCAGAGGTTGTCCGCAAGGGGGAGTTGCATCCCCACTTATGTGGAGCCTTACCGTAGACAGCTTACTCTGGCAATTGACCGAATTAGGGTTACTCTGATGACGTAGTTATCCTCGCAAGAGAGAAATATGAAAACGTCCTCTGCGACATAGTGCATAGAGGACTGAACACAGTAAAGCAGTGGTGTGATTCAGTGGGACTTAATATCAACCCCACCAAGACCACGTTAGTAGCCTTTACAAGGAAAAAGAAACCTAAAATAAAAACTATAAAAATAGGTGGAACTACCGTTGAGTGGAAGACAGAGGTCAAATATCTAGGGCTAATCCTAGATAATAAGTTACTCTGGAACAAACACGAAAACGAAATAATACACAAAGCTACAAAAGCCCTTATGATGTGCAGAAATATTGCTGGGAAAAATTGGGGCTGTAACCCAAAGACATTGCAATGGATGTACACAGCAATAGTGAGACCTATCATCACATATGGGGCAGTAGCTTGGGGCACGAGAGCTAATCTGATCACTACGAGGACAAACCTTTCAAAGATTCAGAGACTAGCCTGTGCATGTATCACTGGAGCAATGAGAACATGTCCCACTGCTGCAATGGAAGTAATACTAAATCTCTCGCCACTGCATATTCAAGTAGAAAATGCTAGGAAGAAAACAATATATAGAATGATCAAAGAAGGAATAATCAAGGAAAAACCTCGATCACTCCAACTTGATCAAACTTGGGAAATGCCCCAAGATGATATGCCAAAGAAATTTAACTTTGTAAGAAAATTTACCACTAAATTGGGAAGCAAATCTGAATGGGACGAAAACACCATATTGGGGCTAAGCCAAAACGCCATAAAATGGTACACGGACGGCTCCAAGACAGATAAAGGAACAGGAGCAGGGGTGTTTGGACCTAGAAACAAATACTCAGAAAGCTTGGGTACGTACCCAAGCATCTTTCAAGCGGAAATTCGTGCCATCGAAAGATGCATAGCATTTAACATTGAAAGGAACTATCGTAGACAGAAGATTGTAATAATGTCAGATAGTCAAGCAGCCATCAAAGCTCTGAACTCAGATACAATCAGTTTGAAGATGGTCTGGGAATGCCTAGGCAAATTAAATGAACTAGGACAGAATAACACTGTTACCCTCCTATGGGTTCCAGGACACGTATGAATAGAAGGAAATGAAACAGCAAACAAGCTGGCAAAAAACCTGAAACCCCATACCTGGGACCAGAACCATCCTGTGGAATCAGCAGTAGTACAATCTTAGAAAAACTAAGGAAAAAAATGGATAGCGAAAAATCCAAGTACTGGAATGATCTAGAAGGACTAAGACAATCGAAGACGCTCCTGGGAAACTATAACCAGAAGAGATAACCTGAGTAAGAAAAACCTCCGAATTATAACAGGAATACTAACCGGTTACTGTCGATTAAGAGGACACATGAAGAAACTAGGATTAGTAGATGAAGCAAACTGCAGATTCTGTGAGGTAGAGGATGAAACCTCAATACACATACTTTCAGAATGCATTTCATTAAGTACGTCTAGGGTCAAATACCTAGGGTCATACGAAATAGAAAGGGAAGAACTACCTAATTTAAAACCCAATGATATCCTAAACTTTCTAAGGAAGATAGGACTAGAAGAGCTGCTGGAATCATCAGAATTATAGCAAGAAAAGGGGGACACAATAGATCTTATAGGTCACAGGTGTATCTGTTACCCCTAACACCACATACATACATCAAATCAATTTAAAAATGTCAAATTTCAGTTCAAATATGTCAAATCAATGAAACAATATCAAATGTCAACTGAAACATGTCAAATCCATAGAAAAATGTTAAATGTCAGTTGAAACATGTCAAATCAATGGAAAATTGTCGAATTTCAGCTCAAATATGTCAAATCATTTTAAAAATGTAAATGTCAGTTGAAATATGTCAAATCCATGGAAAAATGTCAAATGGCAGTTGAGATATGTAAAATCCATGGAACAAATGTCAATTGTCAATCGAAAAATGGCATTTTTCACTAATAAATTTATTTTCCACCAGAAACCATAATTTTATCCAAGAAAACAGTCATTCTTACACCCAAAAATGTAATTCATTTCCTAACAGAAGCTATTAGAAACCATCATTTTTTGCCTATAAATACTCCTTTCTTTTACAAAAACTAGATTTTCCACCAGAAATCAACAATCAAAACGTGTAACTCGAATAAAAACGTCATTTTTACCAAAAAAAAATTAATTTTTCCACTAAAATCTTTCAGAAACCATCATTTTTTGCCTAAAAACACTCAATTTCAACCAGAAACCAACATTTTTTCTATACAATCAATCTTTCTTAATAACGAACTACTAGATTTTTAGAGATCATTTTTCGCCTAAAAACTGTATTTATTTCTGCTTATACTTCCTCATTTTACACATTAAGCGTATATACACACGAACCACCAGTGTCCGACACCGGTGGCGACCACCGGTCGGGCGAGTCTTTACACATGAACCCACTTGTGTCCGACACCGGTGGTTGCCACCGGGGGCGCATCAGCCGGGTATACAAGGTTCTCCTTCAATAGCAGTTACAAAATCCTTAGTATTGCATTCAAAATGTTTCTCCATAATAAACGATCAAACAATTTCAAGATTTAGACACAAAAAATGGTTGGTGTGTAGACAGCCTAATTCACCGCCTCAATGAACATGACAAAATCTATACAGTAGCCTACGCAGACGACATTGTTATTCTGCCAACAGGAAAGTTTGAAAGCACCCTTTGCGACAGAATGCAAGTGGCTTTCAGAACTTTAGAGCCATGGTGCAAAGAACAGTCGCTGTCTATTAACCCCAAAAAGACAGAGATGGTTCTTTTCACAAAGAAAACGAAACCTAGGGGCTTAAACGCACCCAGTCTTTTCGACGTTAAATTAAGCTTTGCTACAGAAGTGAAATACTTAGGTGTTATCCTCGACAGCAAGCTGACGTGGAACTCACACATAGAAAGCAGAGTTAAAAAAGCATTTATATCTTATGAGCAATGCCGCCGAACCATAGGACAGACCTGGGGATTATCCCCCAAGGTCACCATGTGGATCTACACGGCAATTATAAGACCTATGCTAACATATGGTGCTGTCGTGTGGTGGCCTAAAGTGAAACAAACGACAGCTATCAAAAAATTAAACCAAATTCAAAGATCAGCATGCCTTCCCGTAACAGGAGCCATGCGAAGCACACCGACCAGCGCAATGGAAGTCATACTTGGTCTCACCCCCCTTGATATATTTGTTAAGGAGGTCGCATTGATGACCATGGTACGCTTTCGCACGGTTGGTATCGAACCCACTGTAGGGACTGGCACCTATAGGGATAGTCTGTGGAGGGAATCGATAAAAGTGATACCACTCTTACAGGCAGTCACGGATGCCGTCGCACCAAGATTTGTCTTTGACAAACCCTACAAAATATTAACAAACAAGACAGCAGACCCCAACGTAGTGAACGCTCTGAGCGTATATACGGATGGATCAAAAACAAAGCAAGGTGTGGGATGTGGAATTTACTCTAGATCCTTAAGCCTAAAAACAAAATGGGCTATGGATGGCTTGTCAAGTGTGGTTCAGTCAGAACTCACAGGCATAACCATAGCTGCAAAAGAATTAATCAATAGGAACATCACAGGCAGGAATATAAATATATATACAGACTGCCGACAAGCACTACTGACCTTGAATAGACCACGTTTCACTTTAAGTTTAGTACTAGAATGTCACCAATCTCTAACTGAGGCCAGCCAGAATAACGTGGTCACTCTCAGCTGGATCAAAGGACATGGGAACTCTAAAGGCAACCGCATTGCAAACAATTTAGCAAAGAGGGCTGCGGGCTACAGATATGTTAGCCCTCGCCCGTCTACCAAGCTAACATTGTCCGCAGTCGTGGACCTTATTAAACAGCACTCTCACCAAAAATTTATACAGTGCTGGGATGAAACTACGAACTGTAGACTGGCCAGAGAGTTATTACCTCATCCTGGCGAGGAAACAGCAAAAAAATTTAAGGCATTGACCAGACAAAATCTCCGAACAGCTGTGGGAATCCTGACAGGTCACTGCCAATTGCGACAACATCTCTTTAGGATGAAACTAACAGAATCGCCGCTATGCAGAGGCTGCGAACAAGAAGAGGAAACAGTAGAACACATTATGTATGACTGCTCTGCTTTTTCTGAAATCAGAAGAACCGTGTTGGGCGAGTATTGGCTTACACCAGCCGATGTCAGGGAGATCCCCCTCGGGAGCCTCATCACCTATTTTAAATCAATAGGCCTGGTGACATCCTGAGGTGAGGATATCCCTACACACGGGAGGATGCACAATGGGTCATATGTGGCCTCAGTGCTGGCTGAGCACTAGCTCGCCCCTCCCAAATTTCCAGATCCAGATCCAGAGATGGTTGGTGTGTACACCTCTATTAAAAACAACGTACTGCTAAAATTAAAATATAGGAAAGTGGCCCGGCCGGTGGCGAGGGTAGGACACTAGCGTATCGGTAGTCGAGCAGCTAAAAGTGGTGTGGTCCGCAAAGTGGCTCGTCTGTAATCGTACATTTAAAACAATGCATTGCTATCGGTGGTCGCCACCTGTGTCGGACACTGGTGCTTCGTGTGTATAGACACTTAAACTCGCTTTTTATGCAGAAATTTACCATTTCTTCTATACAATCACTTCAAAAACGTTATTTTTTACAACAACTTCATTTTTTTTTACCAGAAACTATCATTATTCTTTCAGAAACCATCATTTTTTCACCGAAAAAAAATCCATTTTTTGCTAGAAAACTTTATTTTCCACCAAAAAGTACAATGTTTCCCCCAAAACAGTAATTCTTTCTCAAGAAATTTTTAACCCAAATAACTCATTTTCTACCAGAAATTTTCATTTTTGTACTCGATAAACTGATAAAATGCTCAAAAAAGGAACTCATTTTTTTGTTACCACGATTTGTGGGGGTTTAATAATCTTCATCAGCTTGTATTTCATAGATTTTTTTAATGCTAAAAAAATTTATTGTTATATATCTATTATTATTCTTACATTAATTCTCATAATCTAAAAATCTAATATAAATATTAACATCACCAGTAGATTGATGATGACGGTTGATTATATGTCTTTTTAAATTCGATTTTCTATGACAAATATAATGACAAAGATTGCAAGCGAATTTTGGTTGTTTTCCACATTCAAATTTTAGATGAAAATTTATATGGGATTTTGCTTTGTATCGTCGACCACATTTTGGACAAGGAAATCTCTGACAATCTAAAAATATTTAAAATTAAATGTTTATTTAAAGAAACTTAATTTTTAATATAAATCAGTCTCATTTAACATTTTACTCGAATAAAAAACACTTAAATACAATGTTTGTTGTAATGTTGCACATTGTTCGTTATAATGTTGCACACTGTTCGCATAAAAATTGCAGTGATCGCCGTATTATTAAAACTGTTCGCTATAAACAGTTTAGTGTTCGAATTAATGTTGCAAACTGTTCGGTGCAATGTTGCACTATTCGGTGTAATGTTGCAAACTGATTAGAGAAATGTTACAAATTATTCAGTGTAATGTGACATACTGTTTAATGTAAACTTTGCAAACTATTCGGGTTATGTTGCACATTGTTTCGTGTAAACTGTTCGGTGTAACGTTGCACTGTTCGGTATAAAAATATTGTAGACTGCTAAGGTAATTTTACAATTTGTTTAATGAAATGCTGTTCACGTGTTTATGTCAAACATATGTGCAAAAAAATTGTTTGTAGTAATGTTGTAAATGTTTGTAGTAATGTTGCAAATGTTTGTTGCAGTGTTACAATGTAAGCTATTAATTTATTTTCAAATGCAACAACTTATAAACATATATATTATTCAATATTTACTTTAATATGTTCGCAGTTATGTTGCAAATTGTTCGCTGTAATGATACAAGTGTGCGAATGCTCTTAGAAACTTTTATTCCATTTTTTTATTTACTATATGTCATTGTAAATATAAATGTAATATTTTAGACTATATGCCACATATACCTATTTGTGAAAAAGTTGTAAATGTTTGTGATAGTGTTGCAAATGTTTGTACCAATGTTGCAAACTGTTCGCTGTAATGATAGAAGTGTAGAAATACTCGTTGTAATGTTAAAATATTGAATAGATTCTTAGTTTATTGTAGTAAACGCTAGACACTCAGAGAACAGTGATTAATGTTAGCAATCGGAACTTGTCTCCAGATGAGGTCTCCGTACTTGCTAAGGGCGGCATCTTTGCTATAACGCCAAAAGATGTGCCAAACGAAGACATTATCGCAAATCTAGAATCCGCACTAAGATGTCTGCCAGAAGAAACAGCTCAGGAATTACGCACCGAATCAGCAAGAATTTTACAAAAGGCCAAACCACCCAAAAGTAACCTAAAGCCTAGGGAGTTAAGAGCAATTCAAGATCTAAACAAGGATGAGAGTATACTGGTGTTAGCAGCGGACAAGGGAAATGCGACTGTCGTAATAAATACCGCAGATTATAAGGAAAACATAAATGATTTACTAGATCCTAGCAGTTACAAGGAGTTATGCAATGATCCAACACAACGCGTAATTAGAACAACAAAGACCTTAGTGAAGAAGTCAATTCTAGAAGAACAGACAAAGAAATTAATTTGTAAAAGTGAAGCTGCTATACCAAGACTCTATGGTTTGCCAAAGATACACAAAGCCAACATTCCGCTGCGTCCCATTGTAAGCACCATTGGTTCACCGACATATGATTTGGCTAAACACCTGTCATCACTCCTGCAACCATACATCGGACTTACTGATTCGTATGTCAAAGATTCCACCCATTTTATTTCAAAAATTAAAGACTTAGTTCTTGAAGATAATGATATATTAGTAAGTTTTGATGTAGTATCTCTCTTTACAAAAGTGCCCCTAAGCAATGCAATGGAACATATAGATGATAAATTCCCAGAGGACATCTCCAATTTGTTTAAACATTGCCTCACCACCACTTATTTTTCATGGGACAACAAGATTTACGAACAGATCGAAGGAGTAGCAATGGGAAGCCCTCTTAGCCCGGTAATAGCGAATTTCTTTATGGAAAAGTTCGAACAACTTGCGTTGGACAGTGCCCCATACAAGCCAAAAGTTAGGTATAGATATGTAGATGACACATTTGTAATATGGAGCCATGGGCAGGATAAATTGCAAGAATTTCTGACACACATTAACAGCATCCATGAAAAGATACAGTTTACGATGGAAATCGAAGACAACAACAAGCTGGCGTTCCTTGATGTGTTAGTATCACGAAAAGGAAGATCATTGAGCCACACAGTGTACAGAAAACCTACACATACGAATCGATATTTACATAGGGATTCCGACCACCACCCATGTCAGAAATATGGAGTCATCAAAACCTTAGCAGAAAGGGCAAGAAGAATTTGCGAACCCAAGGCACTAAACGTAGAGCTAACTCATATTCATGATGCTTTAAGGGCCAATGGTTACGCAGAACAGGAAATCAAAAGATCGATTGGACCAACAAATCGTAGACCCAAGGAAAATGAGCAAATCCAACCAGTGGCAAAAGCATTTCTGCCTTTTATTCCGGGAGTGACAGACAGAATTGGTCGATTGCTAAGAAAGAAAAATGTGAAGACTATTTTCAAACCAACGAGAAAAATCAAAGAATGTCTTCGATCGGCAAAAGACAGAAGAGATCCACTGTCGGCTTCGGGAATTTACCGTATTCCGTGCACATGTGGAAGCGTGTACATAGGAACCACCAAACGCTCGATCAGCACCAGGATTAAAGAGCACAAGGCCAATTGTCGTCTGGGGCAGACAGACAAATCCGCCGTAGCGGAACATTCCCTCACTATGGATCATCGGATTAAGTTTGAGGAGACCCAAGTCCTCGCTACTACATCAGCATACCATTCCAGACTCTATAGAGAAGCCATAGAGATAGAGAAGCACCCCAACAACTTTAATAAAAAAGAGAAAGCAGTCAAGATTAACAAAACATGGGTCCCAATAATAAAGAATGCGAAAACTCTACCCTTAACGAACAACACCGACCAGAACCGATTGGAATCGAAAGCAACTATGGCCCCGCCCACTTCCCGACGTATAAATACGAGCTGCGATCACGCAAAGCTTAGTAAGTCGCAGACTGTCAACCAGAAAGCAACTTCTGAAGATGCCAACCGCTCGTGTTGGCGAAACGTCAAGTCAGCAAGACAATCGACGCCGGCCTAATAGCCCAAAAACCATTGATACAATAGACAATGGCCGCGAAAGCCTTTCACAGTTTAGATTCTTAGTTCGTTATAGCGTTACACATTGTTCGTTATAATTTGCAAATGTTCGTCCCTATGTTGCAATGTTTAAATGATAAAAACACAATCAGTACAAGATTTGGAATATTCCTGGTTTACAATTTATATATAGACAACTATCCTTCGTTAATTCTACGTTAAAACTTATTAGAATTGGCCAGTTCATAAGGAAAGCTTTAGAAAATTGAAGAAGACTGATGTAAATTTAAATGAGTACTGATTTTAAATTGTTGCAAACTGTTGTAACATTAAAAACTGTTCGGGGTAATGTGTCAAACTGTTCGCCGTAATGTTACACACTGTTTGGTGTGAATATTGCAGTGTTCGGAGTAATGTTGCAACCTGTTCGATGCAATCTTGCACTGTTCGGTGTAAATATTGCATAAGATTTTTTTTTTATTAAGGATGTCCTCGTAGGTATAGACCTAAATACAAATGTACCGAGAACATCTATTGGGGAGAAGAGGTAATTTATTAATTTGGGATTTAAAGGCCTACAAGTTAGGACGAGTGGGGAAGACGTGGGGAGGTAAGGAGTTCCACAATCTGGAGACTCTGTGGATGAAGGAACGATCGAATCGATCCGTTCTCGATTTCGGGCATTGAACAGTATAAGGGTGCATGGAGTTGGCACGTCGCGTTGCTCTGGCTGGTCTGGCAAGTGGAGGAATTATAGAGCGGAGTTCTTCTGAGCAAAATCCGTTTATGTATCGGTAAAACAAGGAAAGATCAGCCACTGCTCTTCGGTGGGATAATGGGGCTAGGTTTTTGGTGATACTGGTGTCGTTTATTAGTCGAACTGCCCTTCTCTGTATTGCATCAAGAACTCCGAGCCTTGATGGAGCCGCCGATCCCCATACATGCGAGCAGTATTCAAGATTAGGCCGTATTTGGGCTTTGTAAAGAGTAGCTAAGTTGGATGGAGAAAAATATTTCCGTGCTCTAAACAGAAAGCCTAATTTCTTTCCTGCTGCAGTTGCTATGGATGCAATATGTTCGTTCCAGAGTAAGTCTTGGGAGATCGTGATACCAACCATCGTAATGGAGTCGCCCGCTACCAGTGTCTGATTATTGATTGTAATGGATGAGTCGCATGTTTGCCTCTTGTTGGATAGGCAACATGTCTTTGTTTTGGAAGCGTTGAAATTAACAAGATTCTCTTTTCCCCACTCGTCTACAATTCTCAAATCTTGATTGAGAGAAGCCGTTGTGGATCTTCTGTCCTCTTCCAGAATATCTAGAGGTATGGGACGGTTGTGCGCTTTGCTACAGTGTAGGTTGCTATCATCTGCAAAACCATGTATCGGGTTATTAGTGGCTTTTAGTAGATCATTAATGTGTAGTAAGAATAGAGTAGGAGCTAGAGCCGATCCTTGGGGAACTCCAGCGTTGATCTTGTAGAGGTTGGAAGAATGTCCATCTACAGCAACTTGGATGTGCCTGTTGGAGAGAAAGTTGGATATCCATCTGCAAAGGTTTTGCGAGAGTCCATATGAAGGCAGTTTGTTCAAAAGAGCTGCATGCCACACTTGATCAAATGCTTTTGAGATATCTAGTGATACTATTTGAGTCTCCCCATAGCGGTGGATGGCATCACTCCAGACATGAGTTACATATGCTAGCAGATCGGCTGTTGACCTTTGTTGGCGAAAACCATATTGCCTGTCACTTAAAAGGTTGTGTGTCTCAAGGTAGCTCAGAATCTCGTGATTGACGTATTTCTCCATAGTTTTGCTAATAACAGATAGAAGAGCTATGGGTCTGTAGTTAGAAGGCTGGGTTTTAGAGCCTTTCTTGGGGATTGGTTGTACTCGAGCAGTTTTCCAGGATTCTGGAAAAATACCAGTATCATATGATAGTTGAAATAGCTTAGTGAAAACTGGCGCTAGTTCAGGAGCACAATATTTTAAGAGTAAAGCAGGTATTTCATCGAGGCCGCTTGCTTTGTTGGTATTTAGAGTAGCAAGGACTCTCTGCACCCGCTTAACGCTAAATATGATATTTTTCATTGTGTGGGGAGCCCGTGGAATAAAAGGTAGCTCTATGTTGTCCGGTGGGACAATATTCTGTGTTTACACGATATTTACTAAATTTTTATTTACTGAACTATCCTTCGTTAAAACTTAATAGAATTGACAAATTTACATAGGAAACTTTAGAAAATTGAAGAAGAATGTTGTTAATTTCATTTTGTACTCATTTTAAAATGTTGCATACTGTTTAATTGTACATTTTGCAAACTGTTGCAATATTGCGAACTGTTTGGAGTAATGTTGCAAATTGTTTGCTGTAATGTTGCACACTGTTCAGTGTGAATATTGCAGTGTTTGTGGTAATGTTGCAAACTGTTTGTTGTAATGATGTGGAATTCGTTATCAATATTGCACAAGATATAGAATATTCCTTGTTTACAAGATATTTACTAAATTTTTATTTAGTGAAGTACGCTACGTTAAAAATTATTAGAATTGACCAATTTGTATGAGAAACTTTAGAAAATTGAAGATATTAATTCTTTTTAATGAAAATTAGTAATTAGTTGATATACTCAAATGAAGAAAAACGAAATATGTTAAAATTTAATATTTAATTAAAATCTAACTTCTACTTGATAATACTTAATCTATTTATAACATAGACATAGTTTTATGTTTGGTATTCCAATGGAAAAATAAATCTTCCTCTTGTTCGAAACAACATTTACAAAAAACACATTTGAATTTACGCAATGTTTTCTGTTCATTTAAGTCAATTTTCACCGGAACCGGAACCGTTGGATAAGTTTCACTATTACAACTTATTTGATGTCTTTGTAGATGATATTTCCGTTTAAATTTCCTTTTACAATTTTCACATTCGTGTTGACCACCAGGCATAATCTGATGTTGTTCGATTTGATGTCGTTTAACGTGTTCTTTTCTTGAAAAATTTTTGTAGCATAGTTCGCAGTTGTAACGTATTACTGTTGAGAAAAAACGTATTAGCAGTCAATTTTTATGTTAGAAATATCGAAATTCAACATCAACTCAAAAACTACGGTACACTAAGACTTACTTTTATTTTTAATATCAACGTAAGATACTCTTTAACTCAGGAGTCCGAAAAAAAAAATTGAGAATCGTGCACGTTAGTGGTTATTTGCTATAAAATTGCTTTATAATGACCTTGTTTTGATTATAAGAGCCTTACATAACAAGTAATTTTTTTAAACCTAAGTGAATAAATTACCGTATATGTATAGGTCTCCCAACGAAAGTTTGTGACAGCCACGTGTTAGTCGGCGCAGGTAGGCGGAGTCTTTCTATCAGTAGCTACCACACTGACAAGCTTTCAGAACGGTCGTTGTTATCGTAACGCTCGTAAACTAACCACTGCGCATTGAACGAGAGGCCACGTGGCTGTCCCAAACTTTCGTTGGGCGATCTATACCAAAAGTTAGTTTCTATATCCAATCTTTATTATAAAAACGCATAATTTACTCATTTTTTATCTACCAAGGGAATAATTTACTATACTGTAAACTATTATCAGCCATTTTGATTTATTTGTCATTATAACTGTCAAATCGTATTATCGTCAGCCATTTTGAATCATTTGTCATTAACTGTCAAATCTTTTTTTATAGGCTCTTTTAACAGGGTTTTTCGAAGCTTAATGATTTATTTATTATTTTGTAGTGACAGTTAAATCAAAATGTCGGATACTTGCACTAAAACTACTAAATTATCCGCCATTTTAAATATTATGTCACTAATTATCATTCTTCTCATTCCTGGCAGTTAATTATATCAGGTCAATTTCAAAGTTGTTCTAGGTTGAATTCTACAAATAACACTAAACTGTACAAATTGTTTCTCCTTCGCGAAAATGACACTGGATTCAAAATGGCGGTGACACTGGATATTGCGGATAAAATTAGTTTTTTGAAGTTATACTTCTATTCGGACACTCTGTGGAATGAATTAGTGTGTAGCTAAATGGGAAAAATCATTACATATGTAATGGTGTGAATAAGAGAGAGACAGAATCACATATAAGGTATATTGTTCGGTAAAAACAAAGATGAAATATTTACTACATGTTATTAGTCATCACTATAAGTCCTTTGAATACCGTTTAAACATTCAATGCATTGAAAAGAGATAGATATACAACAAACAGTCTGAGCTATTGTTATTGTATTACATTGACGTGTCGCATTATGTTTGACATATTATTTTATAATTCTGTCCAGTAAGTATACATATTAAGTTTAGTATTTTATATTAATAGTAATATTCAGTAATGAGTATTGTATTGTAGTCTAAAATACCGTCACATGGTTGCATTATATCCTTCACTATGCTTTTGAGTCGAAGACATGGCGTGCGAGTTAAAACCTGTTCCTGCAAAGTTACTGAAAAGTTCAGTTCAAAGTGCGTTAAAATTTTGTAAAAGCGTGTACCTATATGCTGTTAGAAAATGTTTTGCATTGTTTTCTAGTGTTTTAAAATCTGTAATAGCCCACGGTAAGCAAATCGGGTTTTGTAAACACTTTTATTGTACATTGATCGTTTTACTGTTTGGTTTTCGTGTTTGAAGTAAGGACACACATCAACTGGTCTTATTTTTCTAAGTATTTATTTAATTGAATACAGTTAATTTAAAAAAAGAAATATTTCTACTTTCCATTTTCTTTGTACGTCGTTCCGGCTTCAATATTACGGCAGAAAGCCTAACTTTTATGCCGCGCAGACAGCGAGCCGAAAGAAATTATTCGTACACTGACACTGTCACTGCAAATGTCGGAGCAAGCATCAATATCTTTTAACACAAAAGGCAATTTCCTTCGTACTTTCGGCATAGTACAAAGAAAAATAGTATACACTACATGGGCAGAAAGTTTGAGAGCCCTGCACTGCGCGCCATATTCCCAGAGGCGAAGCTTCTTGGCAATATATAGCGCAGTGCAGGAATCTCAAACTTTCTGCCCTTTTAGTGTAATATACTATTTCTTTGTACTATGCCGAAAGTATGTCGTTCCAACTTCAATATTACGGCAGAAAGCCTAACTTTTATACCGCGATAATGTCGCGCAGACAGCGGGCCGAAAGAAATTATTCCTGCACTGATGTCACTGTAACTGACACTGTCACTGCAAATGTCAGGGCAGGTATCAATATCTTTTAACACAGAAGGCAATTTTCTTCGTACTTTCGGCATAGTACAAAGAAAAATAGTATACACTACATGGGCAGAAAGTTTGAGAGACCTGCACTGCGCGCCATGATGCCCACGGCTTCGCCTCGGGCATCATGTCGCGCAGTGCAGGAATCTCAAACTTTCTGCCCTTGTAGTGTAATATACTATTGATTATCAGAAGTTTAGGATAGGAAAATCCGTGATCTGTCAGTTTATACAATAACTGAAGAATATTTCTTACATTTAAGCAAGTTTGCAACGATTAAAACAAACGAATATACGAGGGATATTAAAAAGTTTGCGGTAATTTTATATTTCTGTCTGTGAATTCTTGCTGGAACAAAATTTGGCACTGAAGAAGACTTAATCGCCGAAACAGCCCTACATTGACGCTACAGCGAACTTTTTAGCTTATTTGATGTCTACGAGGGCGATCCGGCAAATTACAAAATAAAGTTTGAACCAATGAACTTTTTAGCTTATTTGATGTCTACGAGGGCGTTCCGACAAGTTACAAAATGAAATTTTGGAAAAATATTCTCTGAACCAACGGACTTTTTTAGCTTATTTGATGTCTACGAGGGCGATATCCAGCAAATTACAAAATAAATTTTGACCCAACGAACTTTTTAAGCTTATTTGATGTTTACGAGGGCGATCCGACAAGTTACAAAATGAAATTTTGGAAAAATATTCTTTGACCCAACTTTTTAGATTATTTGATGTCTACGAGAGCGATTCGATAGATAGAGAAACGTGATTTATTTTTCTTGACCTTTTTAGAGGTCTGAAAATAGGCCATTTTGAGTGATCTTTAAACGTATTGGACCCTAAACTATATATATATATATATATATATATATATATATATATATATATATATCAAAAAATTAAACTAAAAATTAAAATCCAGCACAATGCTAAGTTAATGAAGGAAAGATATTTCCAGAACACAAATCGCCACATGTAAAAATCGAAAATATACTGTTTATGGAAATTAGATTATAAATGTTAAGTAAGCAAAGTAGAATATAAAAATCGAATATAACGCAACGTTGTCCAATTCGACAACAAACAGAGTTAAGAATCGATTGCTGTCAAATTTATACTAGATTTAATAATCAATCAACCAATAAAATAGGAAAGCAATTGGAATTCTAGTTTAATGATTTAAGTCATAAAAATTTATATCTAGGGAAAGATGTTTACTTATCAAATAACAAGATTTTAAAAGAATTTTGCTAATCAAATCATTAAAAAAAATTAAAACACAAATTCTGAACTGTTAACAAATGACATACGTGACATGTTTTGATGGATCGCTCATTTTGAGATCTAAACTCTATAGTCCATTTGTTTGGAGTTGGCAGCTAAGAAAAGTCATTAAATCGTAAAATGCTGTAAACAATACCCTAAATCAGTAGCGTACATACTTAAGAAATTTCTTTTAATCATCATATTAATTGGAGTTGGCAGCTAACAAGTCATTAAATCGTAAAATGTTGTAAACAAGACCCTAAATCAGTAGCGCAGTACGAAACGTAACACGGGAAAATTGGACCAATGTCATAAACCATATGAAGAAGGAAGAAGAACGATTGTGGAGTGCTGATATCAATATTGAAGAACTGTTCGAACCCATTGTAATCCTATCGGACCAGGCAACGAATCTGACTCATCGTCGGATGAATACGACGAAATGGAAACCGACAATTAAAGGGTTAAGTGCTTTTTGCATTAATTTATATTTAATTCTTACTTTTTAATACGAGGGTTGCCTTTTATATTTCGGGATTTGGCAACCCTGGTGTTGCAATCTGGCAACTGACAGCTCTATCGTAAAGTTGGACATTTTTGAGGTCATACGTACTCAGAACGTTTTGACATACGAGCGCTATTTGTGTTGTTTACAGTAACTTAAAAGATTCATCTCGGCCCAAAAATGGAATTAAATCGTGAACATTTTCGTGCGATTATTTTTTACAACTTTCGACGTGGATTAACTCAGCAACATTGCATGGATGAACTTAATTCAATTTTTGCCGATGAAGCTCCATCAAGGACCAGTGTTTATCGATGGTATGGTGCATTTAATCGTGGCCGTAGTTCACTCCAAGACGAATTTCGAGCAGGTCGTCCAACATCAGTTGTTGTTCCGAAAACCATTGATGCTGTGCGCGAACTGATATTGCAAGATCGTCATATGACCTATCGTGAGATTGAGACAACCTTAGGCATTAGTGGGACCAGCATACATTCAATATTGCATAAACATTTGACTGTCAAAAAAATTTGTTCGCGTTGGATCCCACACAATTTGTCAATCTCTCAAAAAAAGGCTCGTGTCGATTGGTCGAAGGAAATGCTCAAAAAATACGATCGCGGTGCTTCGAAACACGTCTATGACATCGTGACAAGTGATGAATCGTGGATTTACGCGTATGAGCCCGAAAGTAAACAGCAGTCGACTGTATGGGTGTTTCAACATGAGCCCAATCCAACAAAAGTTGTTCGCGCACGAAGCACTTCCAAGCAAATGGTCGCCTGTTTTTTCGGGAAAACTGGACATGTCGCAACCGTACCACTAGAACAACGCAGAACAGTCAATTCTGAGTGATACACAACCATTTCTTTGTCAGTTATCTTCCAAGAAATCAGGAAAATCAACCGCCGAAGACGGATCACTCTTCACCACGACAATGCGAGCTGCATTTTTGAGCACCCAAAACATCGATTTTATGAGTCATCCACCGTATAGTCCTGACTTGTCACCGAATGACTTCTTTTTATTCCCGTACGTAAAAAACAAACTGAGAGGTCAAAGTTTTTCGACACCTGAAGAAGCGGTTGCTGCATTCAGAATGCATGTTTTGGAGATACCTCAATAAGAGTGGCAAAAGTGCTTCGACAATTGGTTCAAACGCATGCAAAAGTGTATAGATCTTCATGGGGAATATTTTGAAAAACAATAAAGTGATTTTCGATGATTATTATTTGTCTTTGTTCTCTAATCCCGAAATATAAAAGGCAACCCTCGTATGTAGCATATTTTTATTTTATTTTAATTTGAATTATGCTTTAAAAAAAACTTCGGTTCTACGGTCATGGGATCTATTCAGCTACCTGTTGTGACAATATTAACTAGAGTTTCTATTGTGTTTGGGTTAGTTAATCCCTATTTACAGGGTGGACTCTTTGAAAAATAACTGACTATTGTTCAATAGAAATGTATACTACTTTTAGTTATTTTTCATGAACCACCCTTGCTTGTGCTTTGAAGGATTTGCATTTATAATGAATTCACTGTGCTGCCAACTGCAAACAAATAGACTTTGTGTTCGAATTAGACAAGTACGTGAATTAGTTGTGAAAATCTGTATAAAAAAGTTAAATTCTACTTTTCCAAATATTTTTAAGAGACATATGATTCACTTTTTCGATCAAGAATATTTATTATTAACCATAAAAAAATGCTTCTTGTACAAACGAATGTTAAGAGGAACAATTTAGAAGTCTTGTCTTACCAAGAATAGAATTTTATAAAATTTTGTAAAAAATTAAATGGAAGTTACTTTTTGGAAAAACCATGTTTAGATATGAAAAAACGAAGTTGCCAAAATGTTTTAATTTAAAAATTAGTTTGTTTTTAACACGCTTTTATTAACTTCACCTGTATGTATGTATGTATGTATGTATGTATGTATGTATGTATGTATGTATGTATGGTTTGTAACTCTCCACTCCGTTATATAATTATATCTCGAAAAGTTATCGTGTTTTTGAAAAAACACAAGAATACTTTTTCTTTTGGAATTAAATTTTACATCAACTGTCAAATTATGACAGCTGTCATATTGACAGTTTTCAAAATAAACACTATTTTGTGAATATCTCGAAAAGTTATCGTTTTTTTGAAAAAACACAAGAATACTTTTTCGTTTGGAATTAAATTTTACTTCAACTGTCAAATTATGACAGCTGTCACATTGACAGTTTTCGAAATAAACACTATTTTGTGAATATCTCGAAAAGTTATCGTTTTTAACACGCTTTTTATTATTATTAACTTCACCTGTATGTATGTATGTATGTATGTATGTATGTATGTATGTATGTATGTATGTATGTATGTATGTATGTATGTATGTATGTATGTATGTTTGTAACTCTCCACTCCGCGGCTGCTGCCTCGGGTGAGTCCCATATCGTTATTTTTAGTCACTACCTCCCCGTGCCGGGAGTGGGTAATAAACAATACGTTTAATTATAAACGATATGAATGAAATTGTCTTAGAATTAATCTAACAATTCTTTAGATTTCACAATAGTAATTGTTTTTCCAAGTTCTGAAAACAATACGTGTAATTATAAACAATATGAATACAATAAATATAATTTGAGAAATCAAAAAAAACACGCTTTCAAAGCATTTCCAACTAAATAAACGAATAATGATTGAGTGAGGGTCTTGTAATCGTCACAGCAAATTAACGAATCTATTAAAATAAAATAAATTGGACTAAAAAGTAAAAAATAAATATAGTTTAAAAAAACTAAAAAACACGCTTTTATAAAGCATGTTTCTGAAAAACATCGAACTAAAAAGTTAAAAATAATTTTCAAAATAAAATTAAAACAAAAATAAATGAAAAGTACTAGTATTATTGTGAAAAAAACTTTTTAGTTCGATGTTTTTCAGGAACATGCTTTATAAAAGCGTGTTTTTTAGTTTTTTTAAACTATATTTATTTATAAAGTAAACAATGTTTTTCATAACAAGAATATTTTTGAAATAGTTTCTTATAAATATATTAACTTTGAGAAAAAGAATTTTTTTCATTTATAAACCAAATTTTAAAATAAAAATACCAATGAATTCTATATTCTATAAATTTATGTATTCAAAAAAATATTACCAAACTTGAAGTGAATTATTTTGTTATTTTGTAAGTATAAAAAGAGCAAAGAAAATAATACACAAATAAAATTTTAAGAGAAAGAGAATCATTGGTATATATGACCAAATTAGTTCAACAAAAAAAAATAGTTCTACTGCAAGTTCAAAGTGTGCCTGGTGGATAAAAACACCAAAATTTAGATGAACCATTCTATCTTTAGTAATAAAAAAATTAAATTTTTCATCTTCCCATTTTTGCCAATTCGCTGCTTCAACGAAAAAATTTAAACAAAATAAAAATAAATTTATAAACCTAAAAACAAAATAGAATTATTAAAAAATATTTAACCCACAAAAATTGCACCTTTGAAACTTGCTTACGAATTTTGTAAAATCTTGTTCCAAATAATGTTTACACAAAAATATTTAAATTTCAAAAAAATTGTTTGGTTATGTCAAAGATAATAATGGTATAATACTATTATGACGTTTTACAGAGTCTTTGAAAATCAAAGAACATATAGACCGTTTACTAAGAACCAACAATTACTTCCCTGGCTATATGCCACGACGGACATTGAATTACAGTTCAAAGTTAAACGGGGTTAGTATATCTACAAGATAGAACTAACCATTTTAGATTGCAATTCGAAAGGATATCACTTGTAGACCTGTTTCGGCGTATTGCGCCTCATCAGTACAAGGAAGATATCCGTCCATAAGCTCTAAGAGAGCATATAGACTGGAGATATGTCTGAAATCACTTGTACTGATGAAGCGCAATACGCCGAAACCGGTCTACAAGTGATATCCTTTCGAATTGCAAACTAAAATGGTTAGTTCTATCTTGCAGATATACTAACCCCGTTTAACTTTGAACTGTAATTCAATGTCCGTCGTGGCATATAGCCAGGGAAGTAGTTGTTGGTTCTTAGTAAACGGCCTATATGTTCTTTGATTTTCAAAGACTCTGTAAAACGTCATAATAGTATTATAATATTATTATCTTTGACATCTATTTGATAAACGTTTTACTGAAATGAATATTGATTAGCAGGAAACTGTAAATCAAGTAGCTAGTTTGGTTATATTTTTGTGTATACATTTTTTATATCAGAATTAAGCACTTACCGTATTAAGGCCTATTTCTCTTCCTTCAGCATTCTCCATTGAAAAACGTTTTCAATAAAAATCTTTGGTATATTTTCTCTTTTTTTTTTGTTACATGTAAGGGTTCATATTTACGAACCAATAAAAGCTAGTTATTTAAATCTAAGAAAACAGTTAATTTCATCCAAAAACAACCCCGTGACCCTAAGATTTTTTTATATACAATTTGAGATTATCAGATAATAGTAAACCAATTATATTTAAAATATTTGGAATATATTTTCTGAAGATCGAATGAAATCCTGGGGCAGAATTGAATTAAAAATGGCATTAAAAACACTGACTAGAATAAGTTAAAATATGGCCACAAAAAACTACGTTTTAACCGTTAATCCTAATTTTTAAATTACAATATTTACAAATATACAAAATCTTTGGTTGAAGTGGTAACTTTAATAATAAAACTCTATTAAATAGAATTATCTGATTAGAAGTTGAAAATATGGCAAAATTTAACTCTTTGGTTTTAAAAATTTCGGATTAGAAAGGGATACTCGAGACTTAGTATTTTTCGACTTTAGTTCTATAAACCGTGATACTTTTACTAAATTTCGGCAACATTGTATGTTTATTTTCGAAATGTCTTTTAAGGTTAGACTGTTGATGAAATTTTCTGTCGCAAAAAGAACACTGGAATCGAGCGGCTTTTCCACATTCGTATACCATGTGTCTGCGCATGTTTCCACGGTGTTTGTAGAGTTTCCCGCAGTTGGAGCAGGGAAAACCCATGGGAAACTCTGGATTGATATGTTGAAGAATCCACTTTCCGCCTGTAAATTAAACACTGCTGTACTAGCGATTTTAATGTTCTATGCACTGTTTTCTTAGATAAGTCTTTTCGGTCCAACAACATTCAGTAAAAACAAATCAAGGGTAATCTACATCCATTTAAACAAAAAAAAAATAACACAAAACCGAATTGAATCAATCACAGTATTTAAACCAAATTGAATCAATCACAGTATTTAAACCAAATTGATAAAGCCAACAAATTTCATAAATTGATTGATTCAATTCATACTTTATGTGGGTAGAATACCCTATTCAAGCGGTAAAGGAATATATAAATAAAACTTAGGTTTATTGTAACGAAATATATATTCTTTTTTATATATTTAAACAATTGAGTTATTATTTCAAGTCTTCTTTGGTCACGAGTCGTGATGAAAGGAATGTGGGATAAATCTGTAACAACAGATAAAAAATTTGATAATTTTTGTAGAACTTTTCTAAAAACAGTTTCGATTTCGATTCTTTAGATTTTAAGTCTAGAAAGTAATAAGAAAAGCTTATTTTGGATCAAATTTTAAGTGACAGATCAAGTAAAGACAAGTGACAGTTACTACAGTTACTTTAGATGTCAAAAGACATTTGATCAAATGTCAATGTCAAAAGACATATGAGCCAACGTCAATAACATTTGATCCAACGTCAAAAGACATTTGATCCAACATCTCAAAAGACATTTGATCCAACATCTCAAAAGACATTTAATCCAACGTCTCAAAAGACATTTGATCCAACATCTCAAAAGACATTTAATCCAACGTCTCAAAAGACATTTAATCCAACGTCTTAAAAGACATTTGATCCAACGTCTCAAAAGACATTTAATCCAATGTCTTAAAAGACTTTTGATCCAACGTCTCAAAAGACATTTGACACAACGTCTCAAGACATTTGATCCAACGTCTCAAAAGATATTTGATCCAACGTCTCATACAACATTTGATCCAACGTCTCAAAAGACATTTGACCCAACATCTCAAGACATTTGACCCAACATCTCAAGACATTTGACCCAACATCTCAAGACATTTGACCCAACGTCTCAAGACATTTGACCCAACGTCTCAAGACATTTAACCCAACATAAAAAAACATTTGATCCAACGTCAAAAAACATTTGATCCAAAGTCAAAAGACATTTGATCTAACATCTAAAGACATTTGATCTGATGTCTCAAGACATTTGACCCTACGCCAATGTCAGAACATTTGATCCAACGTCAAAAGACATTTAATCATTAATGTCTCAAAGACATTTGATCTAGCGTCTCAAAGACATTTAATCATTAATGTCTCAAAGACATTTGATCTAACGTCTCAAAGACATTTAATCATTAATGTCTCAAAGACATTTGATCTAGCGTCTCAAAGACATTTGACCCAACGTCAAAAGACATTTAATCAATAATGTCTCAAAAGACATTTAACCATTAATGTCTCAAAGACATTTAATCATTAATGTCTCAAAGACATTTAATCATTAATGTCTCAAAGACATTTGATCTAGCGTCTCAAAGACATTTGATCTAGCGTCTCAAAGACATTTGACCCAACGTCAAAAAAAATTTAATTATTAATGTCTCAAAAGACATTTGATCTAACGTCTCAAAGACATTTAATCATTAATGTCTCAAAGACATTTGATCTAGCGTCTCAAAGACATTTAATCATTAATGTCTCAAAGACATTTGATCTAACGTCTCAAAGACATTTAATCATTAATGTCTCAAAGACATTTGATCTAGCGTCTCAAAGACATTTGACCCAACGTCAAAAGACATTTAATCAATAATGTCTCAAAAGACATTTAATCATTAATGTCTCAAAGACATTTAATCATTAATGTCTCAAAGACATTTGATCTAGCGTCTCAAAGACATTTGATCTAGCGTCTCAAAGACATTTGACCCAACGTCAAAAGACATTTAATTATTAATGTCTCAAAAGACATTTGATCTAACGTCTCAAAGACATTTAATCATTAATGTCTCAAAGACATTTGATCTAGCGTCTCAAAGACATTTAATCATTAATGTCTCAAAGACATTTGATCTAACGTCTCAAAGACATTTAATCATTAATGTCTCAAAGACATTTGATCTAGCGTCTCAAAGACATTTGACCCAACGTCAAAAGACATTTAATCAATAATGTCTCAAAAGACATTTAATCATTAATGTCTCAAAGACATTTAATCATTAATGTCTCAAAGACATTTAATCATTAATGTCTCAAAGACATTTGACCCAACGTCAAAAGACATTTAATCATTAATGTCTCAAAGACATTTAATCATTAATGTCTCAAAGACATTTAATCATTAATGTCTCAAAGACATTTGATCTAACGTCTCAAAGACATTTGATCTAACGTCTCAAAGACATTTGATCTAGCGTCTCAAAAGACATTTGACCCAACATCTCAAGACATTTGACCCAACGTCAAAAAACATTTGATCCAACGTCAAAAAACATTTGATCCAACGTCAAAAAACATTTGATCCAACGTCAAAAGACATTTGATCTAACATCTCAAGACATTTGATCTAACATCTCAAGACATTTGATCTAACATCTCAAGACATTTGATCTAACATCTCAAGACATTTGATCTAACATCTCAAGACATTTGATCTAACATCTCAAGACATTTGATCTAACATCTTAAGACATTTGACCCTACGCCAATGTCAGAACATTTTATCCAACGTCAAAAGACATTTAATCATTAATGTCTCAAAGACATTTAATCATTAATGTCTCAAAGACATTTGATTTAACGTCTCAAAGACATTTAATCATTAATGTCTCAAAGACATTTGATCTAACGTCCCAAAGACATTTGAACTAATGTCTCAAAGACATTTGACCCAACGTCAATGTCAATAACATTTGATCTAATGCGAATGACATTTGAGATCCACTCTGATTGGCATGAACAATCTGCCCAATTTCACTTTAGCTGTGATATGCTCAAATGAAGAGAGAGCATCGCAACAAAGCCAGAAGACATTGTCTCCAGACCGACAATCTGAGCGTCTCCCCACCTTGGTTCATCATAAACCAGTGCGCAACTCAACGTCAGAGCTAAAGTGAAATTGGGCAGATTGTCATCATTAATGCCTACCTAAGAAATGCAAACGTAGAGTTAAACATTTTTTAAGTAGATTGTTTTGTTAGAATTCTAATCAAAACGAGAAAAGTTTTGAAGCTTTAATGTTATCAAGTATTCTATTACTTAAATAATGAAAATACTAAAAAGCTGATTGTATTTTTGTAAAATCTACGTTAAAATTCTGTATATAAATACTTAAGTGTATACTTAAAAGCAGTGATGATCTAAAGAAATCGAAACAGAGTTTAAATAAATTTAAAATTTTTATTGGCAAGCAAGAAAACAGTGAGTCATATTTAAATACGCAACAAAGTAATTACGCAAAAAAACATGAAAAACAAGATTCTTGTTTGCATTCTGAAAAAATCATTATAAATGCGGAATAGTTTTAATATAAAGTATAAAGGTTTAAACGAAATATAGAACATAGAAATATATTCTAGTATTTTGTTTATACCTTTATAAACAATATAGAAAAAGATTTTTGTAAACAAGTTAATAATAAATACTCACATGAAATAGAATGAAGAAGCCGCTCGTCGATGAATGAGATGATGCAATGAACGGAAGTAGGAAAAATCTTCGGGTATAGAACAAATTATCAACAAACTAATATTTTATTCACTTAAAAAAAGGCTCGAGCAAAGCGAAATAAAAATTTAGTTTGTTTAATAATTCGATCTATTGTAGTAGAATCCTCTATCTTCTTAGGACTGCTGAGTCGGAGAAAAAAAATTCTCCACAAGAAAGTAATCCCACCTCCACCCAGTCCGGTCGTTTCTTGAAGAGAAACGCACGGCCTGCTTACTTTCTATCAAATACAAGAAATGAAGATTCTTGTACTTGATTATGATTTTCATGATTAAATTTCTTTTCGTGTACTCTTAAAATATCTCTACGCGAAAATTTTCTTGAACATACAGAACAAGAAAATTGTTTAGCTACTCCACATTCGTACCTTAGATGTCGTTCTAAGGTGTACGGTACTGAATAAGCTCTCCCACAACGTAAGCACTTGTAAGGTAACGGGTCTGTAACACAAACCAAAACAAACATTCATTCACAAGGACCAAATATTGTAGATTATTTTTACCAATTTGATTTTGGTACGTATTTTCATCTTTAAGTATAATAAAGTATAATACAAAAAGATGATAATATTCATAATTGAAAATCAAGATTGTTAAAAATCAACTTCTACTTAGTTGGCCCTCTACTCAAAAAAGCTCATTTGTACCACCAGGACCCCGTTAACTAATAAGTGAGTTATAGGAGAAAATATTCACTATATTTTTAAATTGACATTAAAGAAAATTTTTGTTTTCTATAATGGCATTGATGAGGTAAGATTAGAATCGTTTCAGTTTCTATCTAATCGATTTGAATAGTTGGAAAATAGTTTTAAATGTGTGTTTACACGATTTGTACGAATACAGAAAAATTTCTGTATACGATAAACGATATAATCGGTAAACATATTCATTTAAAATTATGTGCCAATTATACAAATCGATTAAATTCGCATCCTTAACTTGTTTACACTAATATTCGAATTGGTATTTTACACGACACTAAAAAATTCTTCTTTCTTGATTCTGTAGAATGTTAACAATTTAAATTTTTCTTTTTTACCAAAATACTTAAAAAGTATTTTAGTTGAAATTCACTGTTGTGTTTAGAGTACCTCACTATGCAAAATTAATGCATAGCTACAATTTATTTGTTAAAAAATGTAAATAAACACGATGCAAAACACTGTTTTTTGCACAAGATGCAAACTTCACATCTAGTGCAAAAAAACAACTTCATTCTTGTATATTAACACGATGCAAAACATTGTTTTTTGCACAAGATGCAAACTTCACATCTAGTGCAAAAAAACACGTTTATTTTGCAATTAGTTATATAAATAGCTATTTTTGATGGTGTACTAAATTGTTATGTAAAATACTACACAACAATGTACACCAGCAATTTTAGAACACTAAATTGATAATTAAAATACACTAATTCCATATATTAAAAATGATTAATTAATTATAAGTAAAATTAATAAATCATTTAAAATATATAGAATAAAGTGTTTTTTTAAGTAAAACTTCTTTAGGCGTGACTAGGGGAACTCAGATTTATTTTCTGACTGAAGTAATTTTGAAAAATTTGAAAATCATGAAAATTTTCAAATTGTTCATGCTTTACTTCAATCGCGCGTAAAGGTTCACAGTAGTTCACTTTTTTTGAATTTCCATGCTAAATAGTATGGAAATACATTTTTGAATAAAATAAAGTCATTGATAATATCAAAGTGGTCAATTTTTTTTAAGTAAAAAATTGCTCACGTTTAATATTAACAATGCTTACATTTATATCGAAATAAGTAATTTTTTTGAGTAAAAATTACTTATTTTTGATATTAATGTTTTTAGATTGTTATTTAAAGAAATTGTAGATTTGTTTCACGAGGATTAAAAATATACAAAATAAATAATTTTTAAACAAAAAAATATTTATTTTGCATATTAATAATGTCTCATTATACCTCTGGAAATTGATAAAAATAACTTTAATTACCTCACTGTGAACCCAAATAGGGCACAGCTACAAAATTATTAATCCTGTAGACAAGAACGGTATTTTAAATATTTGTAATAAAATTTTAAAATATCTCACTTCACCAATTTGTTTGTTGACTAAAAAATTTAGTCAACAGTTGATTAAATTTCAAAAAAATGAAATTTAGTTTGTAATAATTACATACAAAATTGTATGTAATTAATTGAAAAAATTTGTAGAAATGACTACAAATTTTGTAAGCTGAAATAATTTGAATCTACTAAATTAAGTAGATTCGGTAAATATGCAATAAGACTAAATTTAGCCTTGTTGCTGAAAAATAAATAAATAAATATACAAAAAAAATGTACAATATATAAAAAAGCATGCAAGATAATACAATGTTAGACCAAAAAGTAATGAAATACATGAGATAGAAGGCCAACATTATAAATACATGACAAGTACAAGTGATATTCTAAAAATTAATTAAATTTATATAAAAAAAATATATATATACAAAAGTATTAATTAATAAAAAAATTAAATAGATTATCACTTGTACAGGCCCACAAAATTACAAATACCCACAAAAACAGGCACTCACAAATTGTATGACAAAATATCGTTATTCTTTTGGAGGAAAAAATTAAATAAAAATAAATAATAATTTAAAAACAAAAGGTTTGAAAGTGGGAGAATAAAAATTAACACCGAGACTTACAGCCTCCAATTAGAAACCAAAATGTTTTCCTACCCTAATTGAAATATTAACTAATTGAATTATTAATTAAAATAATTTAGCTCATATCGAGCATATCATAAAAAGTACTAATTATTCTATGTAATGTAATAGAAAAATTAGTACTAATTATCGATAAAATCAATTTGTAATTGAGCTAAATTGAATATTTTGTTTTTTAATCATTATATGGAAACAGTTTGGTTTCAGTATTCCATTCTCCCCTTTCTTACCTTTTTTGATATCTTCGTTTTGGACCTAAATATGTTTAAAATAAATTTGATTGAATTAAAATTTTGAAAATAAGTGAACGCGATTTGTAACTTTTTACGATAACAAACAAACTTTTTTAAAAATGAAAAATTTCCAATTAAAGCAGCAGCATTCGTGTAGATTCGGGTACCTCCAAAATAAAACTTGCGATGTATGTAAAAAAGCTTCAGTTGATTTTGATGAGGGGAGAAGGTAAAAAAAGAAGGTAAACCAAAAATATACTACAACTACAAATTTCTAAATAAAGTATAAAGCTAGTGTTAAGCAAATAAGGATAAATAAACCAAGGACTACCCCGTTAGGAATAAAAAAAAAATAAACCAGAGACTGGAAGTCAGGGTGTTAAAATTTTGCCATACCATGTGCGAGCGTTATAAATTAAATTTGTCTACTGTAAAGAATTTTTAAAATTTCCACAAAATAAGTTTTATATTTCATAAAAAGTAAAAAAAAAATTGAAATTTTAAATGAAAATTAGACAGATTCATAAACAGTAGACAAATCTTTACAATTGAAACAAAAATCTTACCTTGCGAGTCTCGATGTGCACCTACGGCCTCTTGTGCGGCCAGAAATACTTCATCTTGACTTTGGTTTCCCATATGCCAACCTCCAAATCCTTTAATAATAATGGCATTTATTAATAATTGTATATATAGGAGACTATATATTAAGATTTTAGAATATATTGCAAAAAACGGTATAGATAGATACTTTATGATTACCCCCGGTAAAACCAACGGTATTTAATACTAACTTGAGAAAAACTTAAATTTTGTGTACATTAATATGATGAGTATAAATTTTGAAAAATTCAAAAATTTTCAAAACTTTGAAAGCTTCAAAAATTTTGAAATCTTAAAGCTTCAAAAATTTTGAAAACAAAGCTTCAAAAATTTTGAAAACAAAGCTTCAAAAATTTTGAAAACAAAGCTTCAAAAATTTTGAAAACAAAGCTTCAAAAATTTTGAAAACAAAGCTTCAAAAATTTTGAAAAAGCTTCAAAAATTTTGAAAACAAAGCTTCAAAAATTTTGAAAACAAAGCTTCAAAAATTTTGAAAACAAAGCTTCAAAAATTTTGAAAACAAAGCTTCAAAAATTTTGAAAACAAAGCTTCAAAAATTTTGAAAACAAAGCTTCAAAAACTTTGAAAACAAAGCTTCAAAAATTTTGAAAACAAAGCTTCAAAAATTTTGAAAACAAAGCTTCAAAAATTTTGAAAACAAAGCTTCAAAAATTTTGAAAACAGAGCTTCAAAAATTTTGAAAACAAAGCTTCAAAAATTTTGAAAACAAAGCTTCAAAAGTTTTGAAAACAAAGCTTCAAAAATTTTGAAAACAAAGCTTCAAAAATTTTGAAAACAAAGCTTCAAAAAATTTGAAAACAAAGCTTCAAAAAATTTGAAAACAAAGCTTCAAAAAATTTGAAAACAAAGCTTCAAAAAATTTGAAAACAAAGCTTCAACAAATTTGAAAACAAAGCTTCAACAAATTTGAAAACAAAGCTTCAAAAACTTTGAAAGTTTCAAAAAATTTGAAAACTTTGAAAGCTTCAAAAAATTTGAAAACTTTGAAAGCTTCAAAAAATTTGAAAACTTTGAAAGCTTCAAAAAATTTGAAAACTTTGAAAGCTCCAAAAATTTGAAAACTTTGAAAGCTCCAAAAATTTGAAAACTATGAAAGCTTCAAAAAATTTGAAAACTTCAAAAGCTTTAAACTTCAAAAGCTTTAAACTTCAAAAGCTTTAAACTTCAAAAGCTTTAAACTTCAAAAGCTTTAAACTTCAAAAGCTTTAAACTTCAAAAGCTTTAAACTTCAAAAACTTTGAAAGCTTCAAAAACTTTGAAAGCTTCAAAAACTTTGAAAGCTTCAAAAACTTTGAAAGCTTCAAAAACTTTGAAAGCTTCAAAAACTTTGAAAGCTTCAAAAACTTTGAAAGCTTCAAAAACTTTGAAAGCTTCAAAAACTTTGAAAGCTTCAAAAACTTTGAAAGCTTCAAAAACTTTGAAAGCTTCAAAAACTTTGAAAGCTTCAAAAACTTTGAAAGCTTCAAAAACTTTGAAAGCTTCAAAAACTTTGAAAGCTTCAAAAACTTTGAAAGCTTCAAAAACTTTGAAAGCTTCAAAAACTTTGAAAGCTTCAAAAACTTTGAAAGCTTCAAAAACTTTGAAAGCTTCAAAAACTTTGAAAGCTTCAAAAACTTTGAAAGCTTCAAAAACTTTGAAAGCTTCAAAAACTTTGAAAGCTTCAGAAGCTTTAAACTTCAAAAGAAAACTTTGATAGCTTCAAAAACTTTGAAAGCTTCAAAAACTTTGAAAGCTTCAAAAACTTTGAAAGCTTCAAAAGCTTTAAACTTCAAAAGCTTTAAACCTCAAAAACTTTAAAAACTTCAAAAACTTTGAAAGCTTCAAAAAATTTGAAAACTTCAAAAAATTTGAAAACTTTGAAAGCTTCAAAAAATTTGAAAACTTCAAAAACTTCAAAAATTTTGAAAACTTTAAAACCTTCAAAAAATTTGAAAACTTATAAAGCTTCAAAAACTTTGAAAACTTCAAAAATTTTGAAAACTTCAAAAATTTTGAAAACTTTAGAAACTTTAATCTACAATTTATTTTACTAAAGCAAAACATTTGGATATAAAACATTTTAACTGAATTTTAACCAAATGTAACAAAAATCAAGTAATTTTTAAAACATTTAGTTAAAAACCAGTTTCAAAAAATCCACTTTTATTAGCCAATTATGACGTATAATCTGACCAATAAAAATTGATATTTGTTGATTACCAAATTTATTTTATTAACATACCATAATATAGAAAATTTAAATTTTAATAATCTAACAACCGAAAAATAATGCTAAAAATATTTTGATTATTATTTAATAAATTGATTCAAAAACGAAATTATAAAAATAGATAAAACCAAAATGTAAAAATACAATAATTATTGTATTTTATTGAAAAGTAGTTTTATCAGAAAAAAATCGTATTTGAATCGAATATTTAATTAAATAATGTTATAAACATTTTTAACATATTTAATTTAAATGCATTTTATTATCTTTAAGATAGAATTATTAAGTAATAAATCCATCTTAGATAATAAATTGAGATATTTAAAAACGTGGAATATTTCTAAAACAAATATGGTATATTGTATAAAAAAAATTTGTATTTTATAATATATTATCTAATCTTTGTTTAAATAAACGAATGATTAGATAATATATATAAAAATGTTTTATCCAAATATTTTGTTAATATAAGAAATTGTAAAAATTCTATTTCTGATGAAAGGTTGTATATGAATAAACAAAAATTTATAACTCTTCTTGACAGCTATTGGAGAGTAAAAATACTGTTATTCAATATGTAAATAAAAGATATGAAAAATCAAAATTTAACCTTCCTGGTTTCGTAGGATCGGAAAAATCTAAGAAAATAAGTTTTTCTTTTTAAATTTAGAGATCGCATTGTCAAAAGAACTTGTTTGAAAAAAACCTACAAAAGGATCTAGCTTGATTTTCCGCCGACAAAATTAGGAAAACCCACTTATATTTTAATTTAAAAAAATTATAGCTTAGTTTCTATTCAGTCAGAAAATTAATCTTGTTGAAATGATAGTTTATGTCTTCTTTAAAATGTATAGTTTTTTCGAAATCGTAGATTGAATTTTTTTGTCAGCTTAACGGATCTATCGAGGTCACCGAGCAATAAGTTTCTGTTATTTACTTCCCTACTTTCATAAAACTGCGAAAATACTGAAAAACCGTTCTAAAACTCTCTCTGAACACGCGATTTTTATCTTCCAGTAAAATGATTGAGAAGCACTGTTAGTAAAGATAAGAAAGTAGCTTATCCTCACCATCCGGTTTCCCAATTATACTCAAATATAAAAATCACACGTTCAGAACAACTTTTGGAACCATTTTTCGGCATTTTCGCAAAGATAGACAAGTAGAATATAATTGACTTATTGCTCGATGACATCGAGAGATCCGTTAAGCTGACAAAAAAATTTAAGGACAATTTTGAAAACTATTTTAAAGAGAATACTATAAACAACGCGTTGCCACAAGATTAAGTTTACAATAATAGAAGCTAAGTTATAGATTTTCTTAAAAAAAATGAAAATTTTAGTGGGTTTTCTCAATTTTCTTACCGGAAAATGAAGCTAGTTATACAAAAACCTTATTTTGTAGGATTTTTAATGTCGAGCTAAAGTTTTAGATAGATTTTGGCAATCTGACATAAAAGAAACTAAAACCGTCATATTTCTACCCTAAAAACTCTAAAAAGCGAACTTTGGATAGATTTAGTTTCGTTCAAAGTTAATTTTATCTTTTTTTGTATTTACACTAAATGCCAACAAAAAATGCCGCCAAAGGAAATCTTTTGTTAACATTTTTTGTCAGCATGAAGTATGAATGCAAAAAAAGCAAAAAGTAACTTTGAACGAAAGTATACCATATACCAAATAAACACTTTTTAACGCAAATTTCGAAAATTATCCGCTATTTGTTCACAACTTTGTTTTTAAACATTTGTTCGCGTGATTGGTTATTTTGAATTAAAAATGGGTATAAAAAAAGGGGGAAAAGAAAAATATTTACCTTGACTCGATCCTTCTCCCGCATTTCCGTGACTAGGTCCGGCCTGTTCATCCATTTGTTCCATATTACTTAAATCATCGTCATCCAGTGTCAAATCCTCAATACTATCCTCGTTCATATCATCCACATACTCAGCCTTTGGTTCCAACATCAGTTCTGTATGCGTTTCAATTTTCTCTTTAATTATAGGAACTTGTGGCATTTCATCGGTCTGTTTATGCCTAGTGAGTATCTCGGATTTGGTTTCTATTTGTTCAGGCACATCGGCGTTAATTTTTGAAACGGCAGGTAACGTGGGAATGTTTTGGGCGGGTAAGCTGTGAGATTCAGAGGAATTCGATGCATCGTGATTATCTAATTCCTCACTCTTCCTTCGCATTCGTTTCTTTTTTCGAGGTCCTGGTGACATACTTCCCTCCCTTGAATCGTCACGTGGTCTTTGTTCTATTGTCAAACCTTGAACTTTTGGGAGAGATGTTGTGGGTTGTGGACTTTTGGGAGGAGGAGGCGCTGGTGTTGGTTTACGTTCAGTTTCACCTTTTCTATTATCTGAGAGTCCTTTGATTTGTAGCGATTCTGCTGCTTTTAATAGAGCGCCTAATTGATCTTGAGATATGTTCACTTCACCCCTATACATGTAGTCCATCATCGCTTTCAGTTCTTGGAATTTCACATCCTTTAGGATGAGGATTGGGTGTTTATCAAAATGCTTTGACAATAACGCCTAGAAATTCAAAGTAACCCTATAGAATTTTCATAATAATAAAACGATAACAAACAGTATTACATCTTGTTGTGAATATCATGAATTTATTCAAAGATTTTAAGTTTATATCTCCTAAAAGTTCATTAACACCAGTCGACAGCGATAATACAGCGAAAAGAATGTTCTAGGCAGGTAAAAAACGCTTAAGATAGATTCTGACCAAGGTCCAGTTATTTTTGGAATTTTTATATTTTATCAGCCAAATCGATCTACCGAGGTGATTGAGCAGTAACTTTTTTAATTTTAGATAAAATCCTGGAATCTTACTAATCTATCATGCGATTTTCATATAACTGGAGGAAACGCAGAAAAATCGATCAAATCTTTTTTTGTCAGCCCAACCGATCTACCGAGGTGATTGGCATTTTAAATACAATCCTTAAATCTGACTTATTTATCTTCGATTTTCATATAACTGGAGGAAACGCAGAAAAATCGATCGAATCTTTTTTTGTCAGCCCAACCGATCTACCGAGGTGATTAGGCAGTAATTTTTTTAATGCATTTTATATAAAATCCTAGAATCTTACTAAATTTATCTAGCAATTTTCATATAACTGGAGGAAACGAAAAAAAAAATCAATCAAATCTGTTTTTTGTCATCCTAACCGATCTACCGAGGTCATTGAGCAGTAATTTTTTTAAGGCATTTTAAATACAATCCTTAAATCTGACTTATTTATCTTCGATTTTTATATAACTGGAGGAAACGTTGAAAAATCGATCAAATCTTTTTTTGTCAGCCCAACCGATCTACCGAGGTGATTGGCATTTTAAATACAATCCTTAAATCTGACTTATTTATCTTCGATTTTCATATAACTGGAGGAAACGCAGAAAAATCGATCGAATCTTTTTTTGTCAGCCCAACCGATCTACCGAGGTGATTAGGCAGTAATTTTTTTAATGCATTTTAGATAAAATCCTAGAATCTTACTAATTTATCTAGCAATTTTCATATAACTGGAGGAAACGAAAAAAAAATCAATCAAATCTGTTTTTTGTCATCCTAACCGATCTACCGAGGTCATTGAGCAGTAATTTTTTTAAGGCATTTTAAATACAATCCTTAAATCTGACTTATTTATCTTCGATTTTTATATAACTGGAGGAAACGTTGAAAAATCGATCAAATCTTTTTTTGTCAGCCCAACCGATCTACCGAGGTGATTGGGCAGTAATTTTTTTAATGCATTTTAGATAAAATCCTGGAATCTTACTAATTTATCTAGCGATTTTCATATAACTGGAGGAAACGAAAAAAAATCAATCAAATCTGTTTTTTGTCATCCTAACCGATCTACCGAGGTCATTGAGTAGTAATTTTTTTAAGGCATTTTAAATACAATCCTTAAATCTGACTTATTTATCTTCGATTTTTATATAACTGGAGGAAACGCAGAAAAATCGATCAAATCTTTTTTGTCATCCTAACCGATCTACCGAGGTCATTGAGCAGTAATTTTTTTAAGGCATTTTAAATACAATCCTTAAATCTGACTTATTTATCTTCGATTTTTATGTAACTCGAGGAAACGCAGAAAAATCGATCAAATCTACCGATCTACCGAGGTGATTGGGCAGTAACTTTTTTAATGCATTTTAGATAAAATCCTGGAATCTTACTAATTTATCTAGCGATTTTCATATAACTGGAGGAAACGAAAAAAAAATCAATCAAATCTGTTTTTTGTCATCCCAACCGATCTACCGAGGTCATTGAGCAGTAATTTTTTTTAAGGCATTTTAAATACAATCCTTAAATCTGACTTATTTATCTTCTATTTTTATATTACTGGAGGAAACGCAGAAAAATCGATCGAATCTTTTTTTGTCAGCCCAACCGATCTACCGAGGTGATTGGGCAGTATTTTTTTTAATGCATTTTAGATAAAATCCTGGAAGCTTACTAATTTATCCAGCGATTTTTATATAACTGGAGGAAACGAAAAAAAATCAATCAAATCTGTTTTTTGTCATCCTAACCGATCTACCGAGGTCATTGCGCAGTAATTTTTTTAAAGCATTTTAAATACAATCCTTAAATCTGACTTATTTATCTTCGATTTTTATATAACTGGAGGAAACGCAGAAAAATCGATCAAATCTTTTTTTGTCAGCCCAACCGATCTACCGAGGTTATTGAGCAGTATTTATTTAACATTTTAAATAAATTCTTTAAATCTTACTTTTCTACCTTCGATTTTTATATAACTGGAGGCAACGCAGAAAAATCGGTCAACTTTTGCTCCAAATGAGCGATTTCTATTTTTCAGTAAGATAGTGGGAGACACATGCTAGTAAAAAGTAAAGTATTCTCACCAGCCGGCTTCCCCCACAACTTTGCCCAAAATAGAAATTGCTCATTTCGAGTAACTTTTGGAACGATTTTTTGGTGTTTTCGCAAGGTTTATGAAAATCGAAGATAGACAAGTAAAATATAAAAAAAATTACTTTTAAAATTGCTCAATGACCTCGATAGATCCGTTAAGGTGGCAAAAAAATTATAAGGACGATATTGAAAAAACTAAATATCGGAAAAAAATTAATTTTTAGCTATTTTAAAGAGAACAGTATAAACAATGCTTAGCTACGAGATTGATTTTTCAACTAAAATGGAAAAATGATAGATTTTCTTTAAAAAAGTTCAATTTTAGTGGTACTTTTTAATTTCCACGAGACAATAATTTTCTTTACGGTAATCAAAATGACATTTCAATCCTTTACTTGTCTATCTTTCATTTAAAATTGTCTTACAAAAACTTATTGCTCGGTGATCTCGATAGATCCGTTAAGCTGACAAAAAAAAAACAAAAGACGATTTCGAAAATCCTAAAACATCGGATAGAATCTCAAAATAAATTTTCTGAAGTTATGATTTTTTAATGGTTTTTCCTAATTTTGTAAGCGGAAAATGAAGCCAGATAAACACTACAAAAAGTTTTGTGAAACTATCTAGCTTGATTTTCCGCTGACAAAATTAGGAAAAACCATTAAAAAATCATAACTGTTTTCAATTCAGTCAGAAAATTAATTTTTAGATTCTATCCGATGTTAGGATTTTCGAAATAGTCTTTTGTTTTTGTTGTCAGCTTAACGGATCCATCGAGGTCACAGAGCAGTAAGTTTCTGCAAGGCAATCTTAAATGGAAGATGTACAAATAAAGGAATTAAATATTTTATTTTAATTGCCGTAAAGAAAATTCTTGTCCGATGGCCTTAATTGATACGTTGAGTCGATAAAAAACACAAAAAAGGCGATTTCGGAAGACTAAATATTGACAAAAAAAAACGATTTTGGAAATATTAAAGAAAATGTGATTCCTTAGAAAGGGAAACATTCTCGACTTCCTGGAATTCGCAAAGTTTAAGCTTTTACGCGGAAAAGAACAGGTCAAATGTATTTTATCGCGATTGCTGTCCCAGATTTTCGATTGTATAATACTGAAAGAAAACCTAGAATAAATTCATGAATTTGTTCTGTCAGATGTATTCACAACAGAATAATAAATATTCAAGCACGAAGTTAGTTGGTAATACACTTTTAAGAACGTTCACAACTCTCGTTTTATAATAGAATGTTAAAGGAAACCTTTGAATATGACTCACACCGAATAAATGTTAATTTAGTCAATTATTAAAATGGTTTTAAGGCAACCCCCTTTTGTAAACTGTTCAAGAAAATAAGTTTTAATGACCGGCATCATAAGCAGTTCTTTTAATGCAATGTGAATAAGAAAGTAAATGTGAGAGGAAGTTGTAAACATCCTTAAATAAAGTGTAAAATTTCCTTAAAAACAAACATAGAGAATGACCATTAAAGTCAAGTTGATTTTAATACATTGTTTAGATTTTAATTTCCATTGATTCAAATAATCTTACTAAAAAACAACGGTAAAATATCGAAACGTTTTCTTAATGCTTTACTGTCAAGACACGTCACACGTTTTACTGGTTGAAACGTTGAAAGTTATGTTTTGACTGAATAGTATAAACACACAAAAAAGTTAAAGTTAATGAAATCAAAAATATACAAAAGCTATTTAATTTGGAATTAAATTATATTTAAAAAAAAATGGAAACACGTAAATCCAAAATGGCGACTAATAAAAACACATCCAAACAATGTAAACAGTAATAAACATTAGTTATTTATCAAAATACATACAAGTAAACTGTAAATATACAGTTACTTAACCTTTACACAATAAACAAAGTTATTATAAAATTAAAATAAACTTACTTCAAAGTATGGACTACATGCTGATAGAACTACTTTGTGTGCGTTGAGAAATTTTCCTTCCGCTGCCAAGGTACAGTCTACTAATGTGCCGTTTTCCAATAACGTGTCAAAAACGGCTACCAATGTCGATTGATGGTTGTTCCATCGTAAACAAAATTGTTGGTCGTCATCCATTTTACTATAAATAAAATAAACCCAAAGTTATAATAACTTCCCGAAATTCATCACTAAAGAAGAAATACCAACAATGCCACTCACAATTATTTGTATCGAATTGTTTATCGTAACCAAGGAGATAATAAATAAAAATTAAAAAAAAAATATTTGAAGATGCCACGTTTCAACTTCACTAAGTTACAAAATGGAGTTCGAAGTACCATCGATATGGAAGTAGAGGCTAGTTTCTAGTTGCCTTTCACTTCCATTCCTTAAAGCACGCAAGCGTTCTAAGCTTCCACTGTTCCACGTCAACAAGAGTGGGGAATGGAAAGCGAAGCGTTTGCTACAACAGCAAAAATGGCTGCTTTTCCGAGCCTCAACAGAAAAATGGCGATCTAATCTCACAAACTCCACATTTCACTAACCAATATCATTAACCTCTATTAAAAAAATCAACCTAACAACACGTAAATAAACTTGGTGTATCAGATATAAAGCTTTAGAAACAGGAACAGATAGGAAACTCAATTAGAAAAAAGCTCACGTTAGCACGGGTGGAACACTAGCCGGCCAAAATTCCTATTATATCACAATAGAATATATAAAAATATTATAAGAATGTATATAATTGTTTATAGTTACCTATTTTGGCACACTAAAACTAAATATCACAAAATATTTCACTTTAATAACTTATATGAAGAGACGACGATAGCAGTGTGTTAAGTCTTCATAGGGCGGCTTTGAACTAAAAGCGATCGCCTGAATGGAAACGATTTTGAACAAAACTGAGTAGCCGGGACCAGTTTGACGAAGTAGAATATACGTCACACACCGAATCATGAATGACTGCGCAACAACGCCGACTTTTCGACCAATCAGCGTTGAAGCTTTCGCTGTTAGGTGGCATACCGGACAAGCTCGACAGAACTATTGCGTCAACTTTGCCCCGGCTACTCAATCTGGCTACGTAGAGTGGATAGAAGAGAGAGAGGATGGTGAAAACCTGAAAGAGAGAGCGTAGAGATGAGAGGAGAGAAACGAATTTGATCCACAACAAAATAGTTAGCTTGTCTCTTCTAATCGTACAGTCCGTTTTCCACTGTGGTCTGATTTTATTCCTCCATTCGCGAATTTAATCGTGTTTGTTTTGCATGTTCAGCTGTGACAACTAAGTAATTCCGGCTAAAACAGGTAAGATTCCTGTTAATGCCTATTTTCATAAGTTTTTAGTCGAGATATTCGCTTGTAATATCGAATATTACGAATTTTCGACGCCATTTGAAAGCGGAAAGAAAGGAAAAAAAATACACGACAGAACCGCTGACAAGAGAGAGGTTCGAAACGATTCACTAGCGCATGTGTCTCTCAATCTGTCAAAACAGAATTTCTAATTAAATTTAGTTCCGAATTTCTGAATATGATTAATACTTAACTTTCTTCCTATTTATCATGTTTTTCGTATACGGGGAGAAATAAAAATGTTTTTTTAGGAGAAATATTCGACATTATATGCGGAATGTTGTGAAAGTTTTTTTACTATAGATATTTTACAAATACGCCGCGGGTATTGAAACTATTCGATGATGATGATAGTAATTATTGGAACACGTGCTAATGATATATTTAGATTTTAATTGATATGAATATTTTGTTACATTTTACTTACAATCGTAATCTTGGTAAATAATTATTACTAATTTAATTTTAATGCAATGTAAACATTTGTTAAGAAATTAAAATTATTACATTTGACAATTAATGTTTTTATTCTATAAGTCATGGTTACAATATACAGGGTGAATGTTTTTATTAAATAAATTAAGATATATTTAAAACATTATTAATCAGCGGAACATATGTCAACCAACCAAAAGCCTCGATTTGAGTTCTACATCTACCACGTGACCCAATTGGATGATTTTCATGTTCTAGACTAACTTTCTACCCAAATATATTTGAAACGAAATTTTATTACCGAATTTTAAATTTCGATATCACCCTGTATAAATCTAAGAAGAAAAATGTAAATATGTCAAGGTCGCATTCCAATCGTGTGTAGATTTCAAGAAAAAATAGTAGATTTCTTGGAAAAAAAGTAAAACAAAGCTTCTTATTGGTCGATAAATGGTAGTTATGGTAACGAATAAGTCGGCCATGTTGTCAGTTTGACAACTCGCGGTATTATTACATATATGTCACAAATATTGAATAATACATTATTTATATGTTTATATTTACTTAATATTGTTTAAATTTGATTGAATTGTTATTAAGGATTAATTATATTACTAAAAAAAGGTTAGTTATGAATTGTTATAGGTTTTTTATTATATTAAAAGCAGTTTATTGATAGTTGAATGTATAGGGTTGTTAGTGAGGTTCAGTTACACATTAAAGTTTATAAACTTATTGACATGTTTAAATAAAGGTTGTTTTTAACTAATGATGAGTTTATTGTTCTTTCTACAAAATTTGAATGGTTATATTTAATGTTCATATTAAAAATTCTTATGATATATACTTATCTACTTAGTATTTATTATTTAATTTTCGAATTGAACTGTTTATTGTTTTGTCTACTTTCTGATTTATAAAAGTGGTTTAAACTATTATATATAGATTTTATTATGCAACAATATTAATAATATGGTATAAACAATATTATATAAATGTTATTATCGCTTCAAATTTTTAATAGCAAATGTGTAAAAGTTTTGCTAAAGCTTTCATAGCGTAATTAGTTAAGGTGTTGAACTGTAAACTCCTCACATGGGTTTGATGGGTTCGAATCTCCATCGGGTCGTTTCTTTTTTCTTATTTTTTTTTATTTCTGTCTACTTTCTGATTTATAAAAGTGGTTTAAACTATTTTATATATAGATTTTATTATGCAACAATATTAATAATATGGTATAAACAATATTATATAAATGTTATTATCGCTTCAAATTTTTAATAGCAAATGTGGAAAAGTTTTGCTAAAGCTTTCATAGCGTAATTAGTTAAGGTGTTGAACCGTAAACTTCTCACATGGGTTTGATGGGTTCGAATCTCCATCGGGTCGTTTCTTTTTTCTTATTTTTTTTTTATTTCTTTAAAATTTCTGATAAAAATACGTCATTAACAGTCCAGAAAAAATAAAAAAAAAAAGGTTTTGGTGTGTATTATTTAATTATTTAAATGCGCTCTTGCCACGATTGTAATAAAAAATTGAATACTGTATTTAAAAATTGGAAATAAACAAATTTTAATTTTAAAAATATTAAATGTATTTAAAATAAATTATTAAAAAAATTAAAACTCTCATTTTATTTATATTTATTTTTTTACATTTTTCTGATTTATTTTCTTATTTATTCCTGTTTTTCTATTTTTTTTTTCTTTTTCTAAAATGCTTCATTTTCTGAATTACAAAATTTAATATTTCGTATAATAAGAATAGCAAATTCAATGAAAGTTATATTTAGATACCGTAATTTAATTCGAATTTAGATTAAAAACTAGCTCTAGCTGTGTTTGTATATATTTTCTGTACTATGAATACATTTAACCTTGGTTTCTAATGGATCGAACGTTTAAAATTGAGTATTTTGATATTGCATTTGTCGATAAGCTACTTATTTGCTTACTTACAGTATTGTGTTGATTAATCGGGACAGATTTATGTGAAATAATGTTTATTGAAACAAAAAAAAAATACAAACAACATAGTTTTGTTTAAACATTCGAAAAAAAAAATAATAATTTTATCGAAAAAACGCAATTATGCCTTAAGCTCGCTGACGGATAACATATCTTGTACTGATGAGGTCCAATAGGCCGAAACCGGTCTACAAGTTATGTTGTCCCTTCTAACTGCAAACTAAAATGGTTGGTTTAAATTATCTGTTAAGATATGCCAACCCCATTTGACTTTGAAGTGTAATTCAATATCCGTCGGGGCACATAGCCCGGGAAGTAGTTGTTTTGTTCTTAGTTAAATGGTCAATGTTTTTGAAAATATTTTTCAAAACTCATAAAGCGATAGAATAACTAATATTCTGCATTTTAAAACATTTGTTCATTAATAACGCAGTTATACTTATTTTGCTTGTACTGTCAAAGTTTGACATCTGTCAACTGTCAAATTTTGACATCTGTCAACTGTCAATATTTGACACCTATCACATTCTAGATTCTCAAGATATTTGCTGCTTCAATGGTGCCTTTTTGTGTGGAATAAAATTTTATATTAACTGTCATAATTTGACATTTGTCACTTTTGCATTCTCGATATGTTTCATTTTTTCTTATTTGGTATTCTAGAAAATATCTCGCTGACTTGGAGAGCTTCTATTATTGACACAAAATAAGGGACCCCAGTCTAATCGATATTAAATTGTGTTCCTAGTTTTTTATATCACAACGTAAATTTTAAGGGCTACAATAGTGACTCATCATCAATTGTTATTATTACCCTGTAGTTCCACCCTAACAACAGTCCCTTCTCTCCTATTTAGCCCAACGGACGATCAATAATAGTACCGGTGCCGGTGCACACCCGGCTGTGGCAAAGCTAGGGCAGCCGCTAGAAGCCCGGTTTTACCCCCAGGATCGGTTTTTACAACATCAGATAGCAACGACAACGACCCCCATCAAATTCATTTGAACTGAAAAGAACAGACATCCGACCCATTGGTCTTCACTTTGACTCAAATTATGAACAGATGGCTTCTTTTCTCTCTTCTATACTAAAAATAACTTACAACACTTCTTATGTTTCTTGCATACTATACGGGGTATTTTATTTAGATAAGATTTCGGTTTGTTGAGTTAAAGAAGAATGTAATCAAACGGCTGTTTTCTTATACATACATATGTTAATTTTTGTCTCTTTTTTATTATTTAAGATCACTGATATGTGAATTCTAGTAGTCCAGGTCAAATAACAGAATACGTGATAAAAAAATAAGGGAAAAATAACTTTGTGGATAAACACATCCATATTCATTAAAAAAGTAGAGTATGTTATATGTTATGGTTTAAAGACCGGCTTTGTTGCCTTTATAGTTATTGCAAAATGAGAATTTAACTAAAAATTTGCGTTTAAAACAGAAAAGCTAAACACCTCTTATCTTAGTTTAAGTTTTTCCCGATAAGTGAAGACATTGATAAATACAAACCACCGAATAACAACTCGTGAGATCGCTAAGAGGTCCAGTTTGTCTCTTTAAAGTTGATAAAGACAAAATAAAGACATTGATAGTTGCAAACCTCCAAATAACTACTCGTAAGATTGCTGAGAGGTGGAATTTGTCTTGTTGCAACTGATGAAGTTAAAATGAAGAAACTGATAAATGCACGTCACCAAATAATAACTTCCAAGATTGCTAAGAGGTTGAATTTGTGCCTTTGAAGTTGATAAAGACGAACTAAAGAAGTTGATAATTGCAAACCACCGAATAACAACTCGTAAGATTGCTGAGAGGTGAAATTCGTCTCTTTGAAACAGAGAAAGACAAAATGAAGATATTGATAAACGCAAACCACCGAATAACAACTCGTGAGATCGCTGAGGCGTTCAGTTTGTCTCTTTAAAGTTGATAAAGGCAAAATAAAGACATTAATAGTTGCACACCTCCAAATAAAAACTCGAAAGATTGTTGACAGGTGCAATTTGTCCCGTTGCAACTGATGAAGTCAAAATGAAGATACTGATAAATGCAAATCACCAAATAATAACATCCGAGATTGCTAAGAAGTTGAATTTGTACCTTTTATTTTGATAAATACAAACTAAGAAAGTTGATAATTGCAAACCATCGAGTAACAACTCGTAAGATTGCTGAGAGGTGAAAGTTGTTTCTTTGAAACTGAGGAAGATAAACTGAAGATATTGATAAACGCAAACCACCGAATAACAACGCGTAAGATCGCCGAGAGGTTAAGTTTCTCTCTTTAAAGTTGCTTGAGGCAAAATAAAGACATTGATAGATGCAAATCTCCAAATAACAACTCGCAAGACTGCTGAGAGGTAAAATTTGTCTCGTTGCAAGTAATGAAGTCAAAATGAAGACACTGACAAATGCAAATACCAAATAATAACTTCCGAGATTGCTAAGAGGTTGAATTTGTGCCTTTAAAGTTGATAAAAAACAGACTAAAGAAGTTAATAATTGCAAACCATCGAATAACAACTCGTAAGATTGCTGAGAGGTGAAATTTGTTTCTTTGAAACTGAGGAAGATAAACTGAAGATATTGATAAACGCAAACCACCCAATTACTAAGATCACCGAGAGGTTGAGTTGCAAACCTCCAAATAACAACTCGTAAGATTGCTGAGAGGTGGAATTTGTCTTGTTGCAACTGATGAAGTTAAAATGAAGAAACTGATAAATGCACGTCACCAAATAATAACTTCCAAGATTGCTAAGAGGTTGAATTTGTGCCTTTGAAGTTGATAAAGACGAACTAAAGAAGTTGATAATTGCAAACCACCGAATAACAACTCGTAAGACTGCTGAGAGGTGAAATTTGTTTCTTTGAAAGAGAGGAAGACCTAATGAAGATATTGAGAAACGCAAACCACCAAATAACAACTCGTAATATCGCTGAGAGGTTGAGTTTCTCTCTTTGAAGTTGATAAAGACATTAATAGTTGCAAACCACCGAATAACAACTCGTAAGACTGCTGAAAGGTGAAATTTGTCACTTTAAAACAGAGGAAGGCAAAATGAAGATATTCATAATCGCAAACCACTGAATAACAACTCGTGAGATCGCTAAGAGGTTCAGTTTTTCTCTTTAATGTTGATAAAGACAAAATTAAGGCATTGATAGTTGCAAACCGCCAAATAACATCTCGTAAGATTACTGACAGTTGGAATTAGTCTCGTTGCAACTAATGAAGTCAAAATGAAGACAATAATAAATGCAAATCAAATAATAGCTTCTGAGATTGCTAAGAGGTTGAATTTGTGCCTTATTTGAAGTTGATAAAGACAAACTAAAGAAATTGATAATTGCAAACCACCGAATAACAACTCTCAAGACTGCTGAGAGGTGAAATTTTTCTCTTTGAAACAGAGGAAGATAAAATGAAGATATTGATAAACGCAAACCACTGAATAACAACTTGTGAGTCCGCTGAGAAGGTTGCATTTGCCTCTTTTAAGTGGATAAAGACACTGATAGATGCAAACCTTTCTTTGAAGCTGATGAATGTACAATAAAAACATTGATAGATGAAAACCGCTGATTAACAAATCTTTAGATTGCTGAAAAGGTTAATTTTTTTCTTTTGAAGCTGATGAATACAAAATAGTGACATTGATTGATGCAAATCGCTGATTAACAACTCTTCGAAATTGATGAAAGGTTCAATTTTTCGCGTTGAAGCTGATGAATGCCAAATGTAAACTTTGATAGATGTTATCCGCTGATTAACAATTTCTGAGATTGCTCATAGTTTAAATTTGTCCCGTTGGTTGAAGCTAATGAAAGATAACAATATGTTTTAAAAACACCCTTTTCAATATGAGGATTCTTCTGATAATTATTCATACTTTCTAAAGTTATATCAATATCATTTACAATGACTTCAATGCTAATTCGCTTACTTTACTGATAATTTTCTTGATACAAATAGTTTTCAGGTAAAGATTTCTTTGTTAATTCTCTTTATAATCACGTTTTTATGGGCATCATTTAAGTTTACAACTTCAAATTTATACAGACACTTCTTATTAAAAATAATTTTATTATTAAATAAATTTTTCTAAATCGTTGAATCGCATTGGACTATTTTATTTTCCTCAAACTAATAAATTATAACTGCTGCGTGTTTGATCACCCCACATAGTTGAAAAAAAATTACATTATCGATTATAGGGGTGATGTAAGCCTTGAAAAGGCACCCTACAGGAAGAAAAATGTGTAAGAGTTTCCGTTAAAAGGTCTGCATTATACAGTGGGATCAATATTTTCATTCTCACAACCATTCCTGTTCATAGTATAAAAAAGCATGAGACGTTGATAGATGCAAAGCGCTGATTAACAATTCTTGAGATTGCTGAGAGGTGAAATTTGTCTCTTTGAAACAGAGGAAGACAAAATTAAAATATTGATAAACGCAAACCAGCGAATAACAACTTATAAGATTGCTGAGAGGTGAAATTTATCTCCTTGAAACAGAGGAAGACAAAATGAAGATATTGATAAACGCAAACCACTGAATAACAACTCGTGAGATAGCTAAGAGGTTGAGTTTGTCTCTTTAAAGGTGATAAAGCCAAAATAAAGACATTGATAGTTGCAAACCTCTAAATAACAACTCGTAAGATTGCTAAGAGCTAGAATTTGTCTTGTTGCAACTGATAAAGTCAAAATGAAGACACTGATAAATGCAAACCACGGAATAACAACTTGTAAGATTGCGTAAAGATATTGATAGTTGCAAAGTGCTGAATAAGAACTCGTAAGATTGCTAAGAGGTGAAATTTTTCTCTTTGAAACAGAGGAAAGTAAAAGGAAGATATTGTAAAAACACAAACCACCGAATAACAACTTGTTCTCCGCTGAGAGGTTGCATTTGTGTCGTTAAAACCATTGGAGGCAGAATGAAGACATTGATAAAGGCAAACCATCAAATAACAACTTGAAAGATTGCTGACAGGTGAAATTTGTTTCTTTAAAACAGAGGAAGACAAAATGAACATATTGGTAAACGCAAACCAACAAGTAACAACTCGTGAGATAGCTGAGAGGTTGAGTTTGTCTCTTTAAAGGTGATAAAGACAAACCTCCAAAAAACAACTCGTAAGATTGCTAAGAGCTAGAATTTGTCTTGTTGCAACTGATGAAGTCAAAATGAAGACACTGATAAATGCAAACCACGGAATAATAACTTGTAAGATTGCATAAAGATATTGATAGTTGCAAAGTCCCAAATAAGAACTCGTAACATAGCTGAGAGATAGAATGAAAGAAGAGAAAGATAAAATGAAGATATTGATAAATGCAAACCACCGAATACAATCTTCTGGGATTGCTGAGATGTTGAATTTGTCCATTTGATGTTGATAAAGACATTTATAGTTGCAAACCTCCCAAAAAATATCGCGTAAGATTGTTGAGAGGTAGAGTTTGTCTCGTTAAAACCATTGGAGACAAAATGAAGACATTTATAAAGGCAAACCACGGAATAACAACTTGTAAGATTGCTAAAAAGTTGAATTGTGACCCTTTTAATAAACACATTAAGACCCTTTTGGATTTCATTCACATCTCCTGATCGTATCGAGAACGTATAATCCGCAGAATTTCGGTTTTCAAATCGTGGAAGATTGGTTCCAGTGTAAATTAGTTGATTAAATTGACTTATTCAGGTTATTTACACCTCTTAGTCTCATAAATCAGCACAATTTCGACTCCCAAATCATGGGAGATTGGTTCTACTGTAAATTAGTTTATTAAAATGGGATATTCAGGTTTTAAATTAGCAATAAACAATATATTATTGTTAATACTATCGAGGATTACTTGAGGAATGTAATTTTACTTATTTTCTATCAATAGGAATGAATGCATTTTTAACATTTTATTTTTTTATGAATTTTATTAACATTTGGGCAATATCTTGATAATTTTCCCAAATTTTCCACCTTTCAAACAATCCCAGGATTATTTATTGATCTCTTTCCGACAATTCTGCGTAGTATGAAAACCCATTTCTAATTCCGAACATACAATTTTTATTTTTATCGAAATTTTCCAAGAAGCACGGTTAGTCCGTGACTAGTACCGGACATGTTGAGACAGGTAGAAATTAGAGTGAGAAAAGCATATTTGAGGCGGCGGAAGGGACATGTTTGTATTGATTTTTCGTAGAATAGAAACCGTCTGCCGCCATCGTCAGCCTGACAACGGCCGTGGTGCCGTTGCCAGCAGAAAACCGGGTATAGTAAAGAGAGAAAGAGAAACGTGGCTAACAAAAAAAGGAATCAATAGATAGAGAAGGAGAATGAAAAGACCGGTATTTTGGTATTGGAGGTGGGGTAGACGAAGGCAATGGAAATTTACAGTTGGTTTTATTTACGCTTTAACATCCGATCTGAGTGAAAAATGGAAGAGAAAGATAGGCTTTATAGCACAGCTGCAGGAATTGTTTGGGTTTGATAATGATGATGAAATAAGAGAATATATTATTTTATGCTTATTTAGTTACAGGGTTAAAACGAAAAATATACAACTTGGTTATATAACTTATTTAGAATCTGTAACGGCTTTTTAACGTTTCGATTAATCAAGAAATGGTTTAAACATTTTTTTTTTCTATAAATAAGGTTATATAACTCTTTTTGGTATCCGTATCTTAAAACCGCTGTAATTTTGTTTACATTGTTTTTATCGATAAATATCTTAAATAAAAATTGTTGCCTAGGATCCTCTCTATAAAAAAGGTTATATAACTTTTTTTAATATTTATAAAGGTTTCAGATTTAAATGGATTTATGTGTTCTTGGAGAAAATAAATCTTAAAATCGGTGTAACTTTGTTTATATTGATTTTATCGGTAAATATCTTAAATAAAAATTGTTGCTTATGATCCTCTCTATAAAAAAGGTTATATAACTTTTTTCGTATCGATAACGGTTTTAGATATAAATCGATTTTTGTGTTTTTGGAGAAAATAGATCTTAAAACCGCTGTAACTTTGTTTAAATTAAGTTTATCGGTAAATATCCTAAAAAAAAATTATTGCTTATGATCCTCTCTATAAAAAAGGTTATATAACTTTTTTCGTATCGGTAACGGTTTTAGATATAAATCAATTTTTGTGTTTTTGGAGAAAATAGATCTTAAAACCGCTGTAACTTTGTTTATATTAAGTTTATCGGTAAATATCCTAAATAAAAATTATTGCTTATGATCCTCTCTATAAAAAAGGTTATATAACTTTTTTCGTATCGGTAACGGTTTTAGATATAAATCAATTTTTGTGTTTTTGGAGAAAATAGATCTTAAAACCGCTGTAACTTTGTTTATATTAAGTTTATCGGTAAATATCCTAAATAAAAATTATTGCTTATGATCCTCTCTATAAAAAAGGTTATATAACTTTTTTCGTATCGGTAACGGTTTTAGATATAAATCGATTTTTGTGTTTTTGGAGAAAATAGATCTTAAAACCGCTCTAACTTTGTTTATATTAAGCTTATCAGTAAATATCTTAAATAAAAATTGTTGCTTATGATCCTCTCTATAAAAAAGGTTATATAACTTTTTTCGTATCGGTAACGGTTTTAGATATAAATCAATTTTTGTGTTTTTGGAGAAAATAGATCTTAAAACTGCTGTAACTTTGTTTATATTGATTTTATCGGTAAATATCTTAAATAAAAATTGTTGCTTATGATCCTCTCTATAAAAAAGGTTATATAACTTTTTTCGTATCGGTAACGGTTTTAGATATAAATCGATTTTTGTGTTTTTGGAGAAAATAGATCTTAAAACCGCTGTAACTTTGTTTATATTAAGTTTATCGGTAAATATCTTAAATAACAATTGTTGCTTATGATCCTCTCTATAAAAAAGGTTATATAACTTTTTTCGTATCGGTAACGGTTTTAGATATAATTCAATTTTTGTGTTTTTGGAGAAAATAGATCTTAAAACGGCTGTAACTTTGTTTATATTAAGTTTATTGGTAAATATCCTAAATAAAAATTGTTGCTTATGATCCTCTCTATAAAAAAGGTTATATAACTTTTTTTGGTATCTGTAACAGTTTTAGGTGTAAATTGATTTTCGATAGGTATATTGGAGTAAACGATTTTTTAACATGCTCTAACTTGCCTAATATTAATTTTATCAAAAAATGGTTCAAACAGAAGTTGTTCCTTATAGTTTCTTGTATAAAAAAGTTATATAACTTTTTTATGTATCTAGAACGGTTTTCGTTATAAATGAATATTCCAGTTTTATGGAGAAAAAAGCTTGACGTTGGAATACTTTCGTTAAAATTCATTTTACGAAAATATGTTTCAAATAAAAGTTATTCCTTGTGATACGTTGTATAAAAAAGTTATATAACTTTTTCACGTATCTGTAACAGTTTTTAAAAGAAAAAATCTTTTATAGCTATCTTTTTTTTACAGAAAAATGGATGACCAGCATTATTGCTTACGATGGAATAATTACCAAAGTAATATGACTTCAGTGTTTCATCAACTTTTACAAAATGAAGATTTTGTTGATGTTACATTAGCTTGCAACGATTTATCTTTAAAAGCACACAAGGTTAGTATTTATTATAAAATATATATATATAATATTTCAAGGTTATATCTTAATGTATTTTTTTTGTATTAGAAGCCACTTTATACTTGTCTTCATTTCTTTAACATCTTTTTTTTGTATGGTTGCATAACTGTATTTTATTTATTTTTTTAAATTAATTTAAACCAGTTTTAATTTTTTTATCATGGAGTATACTAAATTTTATTAATTAGAGCGATTTAAAAATGTTTATTTAATTATAGAACCAATTTTTTTAACTCTTGAAAGCAGCAGTAGAAAAATATTAATATTTCTAAAATTATTTGACTAATTATAAAAATTTAAATAATACTAATTAGATAATACTTTATTCTATATATGGTTTAAATTTTATTAAAATTTAACAATTAATACTATTTAAACTAGGGTCTGAAACTGGAGGGTCACTTTTCTTGATCCACTCGATTATAGCTGTAGAAAAATTGTAATATTTTAAAATCTATTTGAGATATTTTAATATTTTGAAAAGTTATAACCGGAAAACATGTTTTTCTATGATTTTGTTAATTTTTGTTAAAATCTGTCGATAATAACTATTTATAAAATATTTCTAAACTTAAGCGTCAATTTACTTGCCTGTGGAACGTAGCTTTTCAACATGGTTGTAGGAAAATTTTAATATTTTTGAAAATATTTGAGATAGTTTAAAAATTTAAAAAGTTATAAAAAGTAGATGCATTTTTGTAATATTTAACAATATTTTATTAGAATATAAGAATCAGAACTATTTAAAAAATGTTAAGAAACCTGAGCGTCAATTTTCTTCACTCATTCCCCAAAAGAGCTTTAGAAAAATATTAATATATCTAAAACTGTAGAAGATATCTAAGAAAAATAAAATTCTGCTTAAAACATACACTTTTTTCTATAAATTGACCAAATTATATCAAAATTGCTCATTTACATCTATTTAAAAAAAATCGGAAAATAATGTCATCCAAATTTTTCTTGTACGACTATGATGAATGTTGTAAAACCGGTGACCATCTATTTTCCAAATACCAATATCTTTAAAAATATTAAAGGTAGCTAAAAAACTTGAAAAGTTATTAAAAATAGATACATTTTTGCATGATTTAACAAAATTTTATCAAAATATAAAAATTATAACTATTTAAAAAGTGATTAGAAGCTAGAGCGTCAATTTTCTGCACTTATTCCCTGACAGACCTTAAGAAAAATATTAATATTTCTAAAATTATTTGACTAATTATAAAAATTTAAATAATACTAATTAGATAATACTTTATTCTATATATGGTTTAAATTTTATTAAAATTTAACAATTAATACTATTTAAACTAAGGTCTGAAACTGGAGGGTCACTTTTCTTGATCCACTCAATTATAGCTGCAGAAAAATTGTAATATTTTAAAATCTATTTGAGATATTTTAATATTTTGAAAAGTTATAAAAGGAAAATATGTTTATGTATGATTTTGTTAATTTTTGTTTAAATCTATCGATAATAACTATTTAAAAAATATTTCTATACTTAAGCGTCAATTTTTTTGCCTGTGAAACGTAGTTCTGCAATATGGTTGTAGGAAAATTTTAATAATTTTGAAAATATTTGAGATAGTTTAAAAATTGAAAAAGTTATAAAAAGTAGATGCATTTTTGTAATATTTAACAATATTTTATTAGAATATAAGAATCAGAACTATTTAAAAAATGTTAAGAAACCTGAGCGTCAATTTTCTTCACTCATTCCCCAAAAGAGCTTTAGAAAAATATTAATATATCTAAAACTGTAGAAGATATCTAAGAAAAATAAAATTCTGCTTAAAACATACACTTTTTTCTATAAATTGACCAAATTATATCAAAATTGCTCATTTACATCTATTTAAAAAAAATCGGAAAATAATGTCATCCAAATTTTTCTTGTACGACTATGATGAATGTTGTAAAACCGGTGACCATCTATTTTCCAAATACCAATATCTTTAAAAATATTAAAGGTAGCTAAAAAACTTGAAAAGTTATTGAAAATAGATACATTTTTGCATGATTTAACAAAATTTTATCAAAATATAAAAATTATAACTATTTAAAAAGTGATTAGAAGCTAGAGCGTCAATTTTCTGCACTTATTCCCTGACAGACCTTAAGAAAAATATTAATATTTCTAAAATTATTTGACTAATTATAAAAATTTAAATAATACTAATTAGATAATACTTTATTCTATATATGGTTTAAATTTTATTAAAATTTAACAATTAATACTATTTAAACTAAGGTCTGAAACTGGAGGGTCACTTTTCTTGATCCACTCAATTATAGCTGCAGAAAAATTGTAATATTTTAAAATCTATTTGAGATATTTTAATATTTTGAAAAGTTATAAAAGGAAAATATGTTTATGTATGATTTTGTTAATTTTTGTTTAAATCTATCGATAATAACTATTTAAAAAATATTTCTATACTTAAGCGTCAATTTTTTTGCCTGTGAAACGTAGTTCTGCAATATGGTTGTAGGAAAATTTTAATAATTTTGAAAATATTTGAGATAGTTTAAAAATTGAAAAAGTTATAAAAAGTAGATGCATTTTTGTAATATTTAACAATATTTTATTAGAATATAAGAATCAGAACTATTTAAAAAATGTTAAGAAACCTGAGCGTCAATTTTCTTCACTCATTCCCCAAAAGAGCTTTAGAAAAATATTAATATATCTAAAACTGTAGAAGATATCTAAGAAAAATAAAATTCTGCTTAAAACATACACTTTTTTCTATAAATTGACCAAATTATATCAAAATTGCTCATTTACATCTATTTAAAAAAAATCGGAAAATAATGTCATCCAAATTTTTCTTGTACGACTATGATGAATGTTGTAAAACCGGTGACCATCTATTTTCCAAATACCAATATCTTTAAAAATATTAAAGGTAGTAAAAAACTTGAAAAGTTATTGAAAATAGATACATTTTTGCATGATTTAACAAAATTTTATCAAAATATAAAAATTATAACTATTTAAAAAGTGATTAGAAGCTAGAGCGTCAATTTTCTTCACTTATTTCCTGACAGACCTTAAGAAAAATATTAATATTTCTAAAATTATTTGACTAATTATAAAAATTTTAAATAATACTAATTAGATAATACTTTGTTCTATATATGGTTTAAATTTTATTAAAATTTAACAATTAATACTATTTAAAATAAGGTCTGAAACTGGAGGGTCACTTTTTTTGATCCACTCGATTATAGCTGCAGAAAAATTGTAATATTTTAAAATCTATTTGAGATATTTTAATATATTGAAAAGCTATAACCGGAAAACATGTTTTTCTATGGTTTTGTTAATTTTTGTTAAAATCTGTTGATAATAACGATTTAAAAAATATTTCTAAACTTAAGCGTCAATTTACTTGCCTGTGGAACGTAGCTTTCAACATGGTTGTAGGAAAATTTTAATATTTTTGAAAATATTTGAGATAGTTTAAAAATTTAAAAAGTTATAAAAATTAGATGCATTTTTGTAATATTTAACAATATTTTATTAGAATATAAGAATCAGAACTATTTAAAAAATGTTAAGAAACCTGAGCGTCAATTTTCTTCACTCATTCCCCAAAAGAGCTTTAGAAAAATATTAATATTTCTAAAACTGTAGAAGATATCTAAGAAAAATAAAATTCTGCTGAAAACATACACTTTTTTCTATAAATTGACCAAATTATATCAAAATTGCTCATTTACATCTATTTAAAAAAAATCGGAAAATAATGTCATCCAAATTTTTCTTGTACGACTATGATGAATGTTGTAAAACCGGTGACCATCTATTTTCCAAATACCAATATCTTTAAAAATATTAAAGGTAGCTAAAAAACTTAAAAAGTTATTGAAAGTAGATACATTTTTGCATGATTTAACAAAATTTTATCAAAATATAAAAATTATAACTATTTAAAAAGTGATTAGAAGCTAGAGCGTCAATTTTCTTCACTTATTCCCTGACAGACCTTAAGAAAAATATTAATATTTCTAAAATTATTTGACTAATTATAAAAATTTAAATAATACTAATTAGATAATACTTTATTCTATATATGGTTTAAATTTTATTAAAATTTAACAATTAATACTGTTTAAACTAAGGTCTGAAACTGGAGGGTCACTTTTCTTGATTCACTCGATTATAGCTGCAGAAAAATTGTAATATTTTAAAATCTATTTGAGATATTTTAATATTTTGAAAAGTTATAACCGGAAAACATGTTTTTCTATTATTTTGTTAATTTTCGTTAAATTCTGTCGATAATAACTATTTAAAAAATATTTCTAAACTTAAGCCTCAATTTACTTGCCTGTGGAACGTAGCTCTTCAACATGGTTATAGGAAAATTTTAATATTTTTGAAAATATTTAAGATAGTTTAAAAATTGAAAAAGTTATGAAAAGTAGATACATTTTTCCATGATTGAACAAAATTTTATTAGAATATAAGACTTATAACTATTTAAAAAGTGTTCAGAAACTATAGCTTCAGTTTTCTTTACTCATTCCTGGCAGAGCTTTAGAAAAATGTTAATATTTCTAAAACTATATAAGATATCTAAGAAAAATTAAATCCTACTAAAAACAAATACTTTTTTCTATAAATGTACCGAATAATATCAAAATTGCTTATTTAAAACTATTAAAGAAAAACTTCAAAAAGTCTCATCAAAATTTTTCTTGTACTACTATGATAAATGTTGTTAAACCGGTGACCATATATTTTCCAAATACCAATATGTTTGAAAATATTTAAGATAGCTTAAAAATTTAAACAGTTATAAAAAGTAGATACATTTTTCCACGATTTAACAAAATTTTATCAAAATATAAAAGTTATAAATATTTAAAAAGCGTTCAGAAACTAGAGCGTCACTTTTCTTGACTTATTCCTGACAGAGCTTTAGAAAAATATGAATATTTTTAAAACTGTTTAAGATATTTAAAAAAATTAAAATCCTACGAAAAATAAACACATTTCTCTATAACTGTACCAATTTATATCAAAATTGTTCATCTGCGACTATTTAAAAAAAAATCTTAAACCACTCTCATCAAAATTTTCCTTGTGTGACTATGTTCCAAAAACATTGATCATGAATTTTCCAAATACCAATATTTCCAAAAATATTTAAGATAGCTTGAAAATTTGAAAAGCTATAAAAAGTAGATACATTTTTCCATGATTGAACAAAATTTTATGAAAATATAAGAATTATAACTATTTAAAAAGTCTTCAGAAACTAGAGCGTCAATTTTCTTCACTTATTCCCTGATCGACCTTAAGAAAAATATTAATATTTTTAAAACTATCCAAGATATCCACAATAAATAAAATCCTGCTAAAAGTAAATACATTCTTCTACAACTATACTAAATTATATCAAAATCAATCATTTACAACTATTTTTAAAAAAATTCCAAAAGTCTAATAAAAATTTTCCTTGTGAATCTCAATTTGTACGACTATGATGAATGTTGTAAAAACCGTTAGTCATGTATTTTCCAGGTAGTTTTATCCGCTTGTTCGTCGTATTTTCAAAAGCTACTTTTGAAAAACCCCTGCAAACATCCCACCATTATAATGCCCCAAGATGTCGGCTACGAAGACCTCAAGTTTATCATCGAGTTCGTTTACAAGGGGGAAATCGATGTATCCCATGCGGAACTTCAGGTAAGTCGAGATAATGATAAAATTCATTGGCGTCACTAAAATTCATTTTCCTTAACTATTTAAATGTCTTTTTTCTTTAAAGTTGCTTATAATCAATGATAAATTAATTATTTTTTTGAGGTTTCATTACTTAGGGGGAAATGTATACAAAATGGAGATATTAAGGAGAAATTAATAAAATATCGCATCCGGCAACATTTATCTTAACGCGGTAATGCTCTAATTATATAGCTACAGATGCCTTAGTTATTAGTCAGTCTTTTGGTCGTTTAATTTTTAACTCATATTAACTTACTACCTTTCTGCTTAAGTTGAAAATGCTTTAAGACATGTGTGAACAAACAAGAGTCATGTTGAGAAGTTTTAGATGTTCTTAGACATTCGTGGACCAATCGCGAGTCACTTTTGTGACTTTATTTGAACTATTTTGTCATGTTTGAGCGAGTTTTGAGACAATATTTACAAGTTAAGAAGTATCAGATGCTGTTAGACATTCGTGGAGCAATCGGGAGCCAGTTTTCTGACTTTTTTATACCATTTTTTCATGTTTGAGACAATATTTACAAATTAAGAAGTATCAGATGCTGTTAGACATTCGTAGAGCAATTGGGAGTCACTTTTTCGACTTTTTAAGCTATTTTGTCATGTTTGAGTGAATTTTGAGACAACATTTACATTTTAAGAAGTTTCAGATACTTTTAGACGTTCGTGGAACAATCTGGAGTCACTTTTCTGACTTTTTTGAGCTATTCTGTTATGTTTGAGTGAGTTTTGAGACAATATTTACAAGTTACAAGTTCCAGATGCTCTTAGACATTTGTGGAGCAATCGGGAGTCAGTTCTCTGACTGTTTTTGAGCTATTTTGTCATGTTTGAGTGAGTTTTGAGACAATATTTACAAGTTAAGAAGTTTCAGATGATTTTAGACATTCGTTGACCAATCGGGAGTCACTTTTCTGACTTGTTGGAGCAATTTTGTCATGTTTGAAACAATATTTGCATGTTGAGAAGTTTCGGATGCTCTTAGATAGTCTTGGACCAATCGAGATACATTTTTTGAGCTATTTTGTCGTGTTTGAGTGAGTTTTGAGATAATATTTACAAATTAAGAAGTTTCAGATGCTCTTACACATTCGTGGTGCAGTCGGGAGTCACTTTTCTGACTTTTTCAAACTATTTTGTCATGTTTGAATGAGTTTTGAGACAATATTTACAAGTTAAGAAGTTTCAGATGATTTTAGACATTCGTTGACCAATCGGGAGTCACTTTTCTGACTTGTTGGAGCAATTTTGTCATGTTTGAAACAATATTTGCATGTTGAGAAGTTTCGGATGCTCTTAGATAGTCTTGGACCAATCGAGATACATTTTTTGAGCTATTTTGTCGTGTTTGAGTGAGTTTTGAGATAATATTTACAAATTAAGAAGTTTCAGATGCTCTTACACATTCGTGGAGCAGTCGGGAGTCACTTTTCTGACTTTTTCAAACTATTTTGTCATGTTTGAATGAGTTTTGAGACAATATTTACAAGTTAAGAAGTTTCAGATGATTTTAGACATTCGTTGACCAATCGGGAGTCACTTTTCTGACTTGTTGGAGCAATTTTGTCATGTTTGAAACAATATTTGCATGTTGAGAAGTTTCGGATGCTCTTAGATAGTCTTGGACCAATCGAGATACATTTTTTGAGCTATTTTGTAGTGTTTGAGTGAGTTTTGAGATAATACCTATTTACAAATTAAGAAGTTTCAGATGCTCTTAGACATTCGTGGAGCAGTCGGGAGTCACTTTTCTGACTTTTTCAAACTATTTTGTCATGTTTGAATGAGTTTTGAGACAATATTTACAAGTTAAGAAGTTTCAGATGATTTTAGACATTCGTTGACCAATCGGGAGTCACTTTTCTGACTTGTTGGAGCAATTTTGTCATGTTTGAAACAATATTTGCATGTTGAGAAGTTTCGGATGCTCTTAGATAGTCTTGGACCAATCGAGATACATTTTTTGAGCTATTTTGTCGTGTTTGAGTGAGTTTTGAGATAATATTTACAAATTAAGAAGTTTCAGATGCTCTTAGACATTCGTGGAGCAGTCGGGAGTCACTTTTCTGACTTTTTCAAACTATTTTGTCATGTTTGAATGAGTTTTGAGACAATATTTACAAGTTAAGAAGTTTCAGATGCTCTTAGACATTCGTGGACCAATCGGGAGTTACTTTTCTGACTTTTTTGAGCTATTTTGTCATGTTGGAGTCAGTTTTTAAACAGATTTTACAAGTTAAGAAGTTTCAGATGCTCTTAGACATTCATGGAGCAATCGGGAGTCACTTTTCTGACTTTTTTAGAGCTATTTTGTCATGTTAGAGTGAGTTTTCAGACAATATTTGGGTGTTAAGAAGTTACAGATGCTCATAGACATTCTAGTTGAGCAATCAGGAGTCACTTTCTGACATTTTTTGGGCTATTTTGTCATATTGAGCGAGTTTTACGACAATATTTGTATGTTGAGAAGTTTCAGATACTCTTAGACATTTGTGGACCAATCGGGAGTCACTTTTCTAACTTTTTTTGATCTATTTTGTCTTGTTTGAGACAATATTTAAAGGTTGAGAAGTTTTAGATGCTCTTAGACATTCGTGGAGCAATCAGGAGACACTTTTCTGACTTTTTGAGCTATTTTGTCATGTTTAAGTGAGTTTTCAGACAATATTTACATGTTGAGAAGTTTCAGATGCTTTTTCACATTTGTGGAGCAATTGGAAGTCACTTTTCTGATCTTATTTGAGGTATTTTGTCATGTTTGAGTGAGTTTTGAGACAATATTTACAACTTAAGAGGCTTCAGATGCTCTTAGACATTCATGGAGCAATCGGGAGTCACTTCTCTGAATTGTTTTGAGCTTTTTGTCATGTTTGAGACAATATTTGCATGTTGAAAAGTTTCAGATGCTCTTATACATTCGTGGACCAATCGGGGGTCACTTTTCTGACTTTTTGGAGCAATTTTGTCATGTTTGAGACAATATTTGCATATTGAGAAGTTTCAGATGCTCTAAGACATTCGTGGAGCAATCGGGAGACAATTTCTGACTTTTTTTGAGCAATTTTGTCATGTTTGAGACAATATTTGCATATTGAGAAGTTTCAGATGTTCTTAGACATTCGTGGACCAATCAGGAGTAACTTTTTTGACTTTATTTGAGCTATTTTTTCAAATTTGTGTGAGTTTTGAGACTATTTTTACAGGTTAAGAAGTTTCAGATGCTCTTAGACCAATCGGGAGTCACTTTTCTGACTTATTTTGAACTATTTTGTCATTTTTGAGTGAGTTTTGAGACAATATTTACAAGTTAAAAAGTTTCAGATGTCCTTAGACATACGTGGAGCAATCGGGAGACACTTTCTGACTTTTTTTGAGCAATTTTGTCATGTTTGAGACAATATTTGCATATTGAGAAGGTTCAGATGCTCTTAGACATTCGCGGAGCAATCGGGATTAACTTTTTTGACTTTATTTGAGCTATTTTGTCATATTTGTGTGAGTTTTGAGACTATTTTTACAGGTTAAGAAGTTTCAGATGCTCTTAGACCAATCGGGAGTCACTTTTCTGACTTATTTTGAACTATTTTGTCATTTTTGAGTGAGTTTTGAGACAATATTTACAAGTTAAAAAGTTTCAGATGTCCTTAGACATTGGTGGAGCAATCGGGAGACACTTTCTGATTTTTTTTGAGCAATTTTGTCATGTTTGAGACAATATTTGCATATTGAGAAGGTTCAGATGCTCTTAGACATTCGCGGAGCAATCGGGAGACACTTTCTCACTTTTTTTTTGAGCAATTTTGTCATGTTTGGGACAATATTTGCATATTGAGAAGTTTCAGATGCTCTTAGACATTCGTGGAGCAATCGGGAGACAATTTCTGACTTTTTTTGAGCAATTTTGTCATGTTTGAGACAATATTTGCATATTGAGAAGTTTCAGATACTCTTAGACATTTGTGGACCAATCGGGAGTCACTTTTCTGAGTTTATTTGAGCTATTTTGTCATGTTCGAGACAATAATTGCATATTGAGAAGTTTCAGATGTTCTTAGACATTCGTGGATTAATCAGGAGTAACTTTTTTGACTTTATTTGAGCTATTTTGTCAAATTTGTGTGAGTTTTGAGACTATTTTTTCAGGTTAAGAAGTTTCAGATGCTCTTAGACCAATCGGGAGTCACTTTTCTGACTTATTTTGAACTATTTTGTCATTTTTGAGTGAGTTTTGAGACAATATTTACAAGTTAAAAAGTTTCAGATGTCCTTAGACATTGGTGGAGCAATCGGGAGACACTTTCTGATTTTTTTTTGAGCAATTTTGTCATGTTTGAGACAATATTTGCATATTGAGATGGGTCAGATGCTTTTAGACATTCGTGGAGCAATCGGGAGACACTTTCTGACTTTTTTTTGAGCAATTTTGTCATGTTTGAGACAATGTTTGCATAGTGAAAAGTTTCAGATGCTCCTAGACATTCGTGAAGCAATCGGGAGACAATTTCTGACTTTTTTTGAGCAATTTTGTCATGTTTGAGACAATATTTGCATATTGAGAAGTTTCAGATGCTGTTATACATTCGTGGAGCAATCGGAAGTCACTTTTCTGACTGTTTTTGAGCTATTTTGTTATGTTTGATCTTAAATGATCGTGAATCGATTAAGAGGTAGTTTCAAGGGCTTATAAATATAAACTACATACTTTTAAGATTTCATTCAACAATAATTCTTAGGTAAATTACGCAATCTTTTAATACAAGTAAGTTTATATAAGAAGAGTTGTTAACCTTTAATAAGAATATTTATTTTATTTTTTTTTATTAACAAAAGAACTTCTTTCTTCGTTATATTTTTATTTTTTTATTTTTTTTTATATTTATAAAGCGTATAACGTTGAAAGTTGAAATGTACTTGTCTTGCACACTTTCGAAAATAATTGGAATCGTAACGGTTTTACTAAATGTAGGTCAATAAACTAAACAATCAGCACGTGTTATATCAGGTATATTGTTTATATAAGGGCGTCCTTGAAAGTTTAAATATTAAAAATATTAAAAAGTATAATAAATCTTCAACTTTATTTCATCAAGTAAAAGAATAAAAAGGTTAAATTCTCAATTTTCCACAAGAGAACAATTCGTTGTTTCTTTCTCCATTTGTATAGAAATTGTTCATTGTTCCATTCTATTCTTGTTGAAATAATCTTACAGAAAGGAAATTTCTGAATAACTGTACTTATACAGTATTTTCAGTAGCGTAACAATAACTTTATTACACATTTTTTAGCGAGTTTTAAAGGATTTTTAATTTCCCAATGAACATAAAAAGAACTCGATGGCTTGTTTTCTTCAATTAGAGTGTTTTTTACTAGACCGAGATGAAGAGCATGTCATTCTGGCAACGATTTAGTTGTCTGAATGGCATGCTCTCCCTTTTTTTCCACTTCCGAAGGGTCCTCAGCAATTTAGGAACCCTGAATGTCTTTGGGGAGAAACTGCAGTCCGCATTTTCTTCTGCAAAGACACTCTCTTGCACTATATTCCTCGTGTCGCGCTATTGTTGCATGCTTTTCTCTTTTCTGTGTTCTTCTTTATTTTGCGGTCTTCAGTAGCGTTCTCTCTTTTGTCACTTTGGCTCGCTATGTGGTCTTCTGGTTTTTTAAGTATCAACCTTTCAGCTAATTTGTTAAGTGCTGGTAGAACGATAGTTTTGGAGAAAAGTTGGATCCTTCCCTGCCTTCCTTATCATTATGACATCTGCTTTTTTCCATCTTTTTGGAAAGTACCTAAATTTTAGGATTGCATTTATAATTGTGGTTACATAGACCACTACCTTCTTGCGGCAGATTCTTTAAGGTCCTGTTACTATTTCTGTCATATCCTGGTGCTTTCTTCGGCGTTAAATTTTTAATTATGGTCCTTATTTTTTCTGGACTTGCGTGTACCAGTTATTCATCTTTATTGTCAAAGTCTCATAGAATTAAACGAGGCAATACTCGATGCGTCTGAATCAAGCTGTCCTCTTCAAAGGACTAGAAAGTCAAACGACGCAATATGGTGGAATAGTCATCTGTCAAACCTAAGATCTGAAACAAGGAAGCTCTTCAACAGAGCCAAATGTAACGGAGATTGGCAGAGCTACACCGAGAAACTCACAACTTACAATAAAGAGATTAGAAAAGCCAAAAGAAACAGCTTCAGGAAATTCTGCGAAGAAATAGACTCTACACATTCTCCTGCAAGACTACACAAAGTCTTAGCAAAAGGAAGAGTAGATACAGTAATGGCACTGCGAAAGCCAGATGGACGCTTCACAGAAAGCGAAAAAGAACGAGCAAAGCTCCTGCTAGAAATCCACTTTCCTGCAGGCATAAACACCACAGGAAATACGAGGTACAAAACTAGAAGACCAACCAGGGAAGACACTGCAATGGCAAAACACATATGCAGTGAAGAACGGCTGAGATGGGCTATGAACACCTTTCAGCCATTCAAAACCCCTGGAACTGACGGAATATTTCCTGCCCTACTACAACAGGGGCAGGAGGCAATCATTCCTCATGTGATCCGAATCAGTCGGAGCAGTTTTGAACTGGGATATATACCAGAAGTGTGGAAGTGGGCAAGAATCACCTTTATCCCCAAGGCAGGGAAACGGGACATTACACACCCTAAATCCCTTAGACCAATCAGCCTTACATCGTTTGTTTTCAAGACGATGGAAAAAGCTATAGACAACTATATTAGAACAGAAGTCTTGGAGCAGGTGCCACTGCACCCTCGTCAGCATGCATATCAAACGGGCAAATCTACGGAGACCGCGTTGATACCATTAACTGACGAAATCCAAGACGCTCTAAACACAAAAGAAACCGTGGTATGTGCCTTTCTAGACATAGAGGGGGCTTTTGACAATACCCCACACGAGGCTGTCAAAAGAGCACTCAGTGATAGAGTAGTAGATAGAACGACTTCCACCTGGTTGTCGCAATTACTGTCTACAAGAATCGCAGAAATGAAGGTAGGGCAAGACACTATCTCCATCAATACGACCAGATGTTGTCCGCAAGGGGGAGTTGCATCCCCACTTATGCGGAGCCTCACCGTCGACAGCTTACTCTGGCAATTGACCGAATTAGGTATACCTTGCCAGGGTTACTCTGATGACGTAGTTATCCTCGCAAGAGGGAAATATGAACAGAGGACTGAACACAGCAAAGCAGTGGTGTGATTCAGTGGGACTTAATATCAACCCCACCAAGACCACGTTAGTAGCCTTTACAAGGAAAAAGAAACCTAAACTAAAAACTATAAAAATAGGTGGAAATACCGTTGAGTGGAAGACAGAGGTCAAATATCTAGGGCTAATCCTAGATAATAAGTTACTCTGGAACAAACACGAAAACGAAATAATACACAAAGCTACAAAAGCCCTTATGGTGTGCAGAAACATTGCTGGGAAAAATTGGGGCTGTAACCCAAAGACATTGCAATGGATGTACACAGCAATAGTGAGACCTATCATCACATATGGGGCAGTAGCTTGGGGCACGAGAGCTAATCTGATCACTACGAGGACAAACCTCTCAAAGATTCAGAGACTAGCCTGTGCATGTATCACTGGAGCAATGAGAACATGTCCCACTGCTGCAATGGAAGTAATACTAAATCTCTCGCCACTGCATATTCAAGTAGAAAATGCTAGGAAGAAAACAATATATAGAATGATCAAAGAAGGAATAATCAAGGAAAAACCTCGATTACTTCAACTTGATCAAACTTGGGAAATGCCCCAAGATGACATGCCAAAGAAATTTAACTTTGTAAGAAAATTTACCACTAAACTGGGAAGCAAATCTGAATGGGATGAAAACACCATATTGGGGCTAAGCCAAAACGCCATAAAATGGTACACGGACGGCTCCAAGACAGATAAAGGAACAGGAGCAGGGGTGTTTGGACCTAGAACCATATACTCAGAAAGCTTGGGTACGTACCCAAGCATCTTTCAAGCGAAAATTCGTGCCATCGAAAGATGTATAGAATTTAACATTGAAAGGAACTATCGTAGACAGAAGATTGTAATCATGTCAGATAGTCAAGCAGCCATCAAAGCTCTGAACTCAGATACAATCAATTCAAAGATGGTCTGGGAATGCCTAGGCAAATTAAATGAACTAGGACAGAATAACACTGTTACCCTCCTATGGGTTCCAGGACACGTAGGAATAGAAGGAAATGAAACAGCAGACAAGCAGGCAAAAAAAAGGAGCTGAAACCCCATACCTGGGACCAGAACCATCCTGTGGGATCAGCCGTAGTACAATCTTAGAAAAACTAAAGAAAAAAATGGATAGCGAAAAATCCAAGTACTGGAATGATCTAGAAGGACTAAGACAATCGAAGACGCTCCTGGGAAACTATAACCAGAAGAGATCTCACAGCTGTCTTAACCTGAGTAAGAAAAACCTCCGAATTATAACAGGAATACTAACCGGTCACTGTCGACTAAGAGGACATATGAAGAAACTAGGATTAGTAGATGAAGCAAACTGCAGATTCTGTGAGGTAGAGGATGAAACCTCGATACATATACTTTCAGAATGCATGGCATTAAGTAATTCTAGGGTCAAATACCTAGGGTCATACGAAATAGAAAGGGAAGAACTACCTAATTTAAAACCCAATGATATCCTAAACTTTCTAAGGAAGATAGGACTAGAAGAGCTGCTATAAGTCTGAGGAATCATCAGAAATATAGCAAGAAAAGGGGGACACAATAGATCTTATAGGTCGCAGGTGTATCTGTCACCCCTAACACCATACATACATACATACATACATTGTCAAAGTCTATATCTTCTTCTGGATGTGTGTTTAATATAAATTGATTTTCGAGGATTCGTTCTTTATCTTCTGGTGTGCTAACAAGTCTTCTTTCTCCATGTAAGGTTGAAAGTGGTTTTCTGTCTTCTCTTAGTATCTTTTGAAGATTCCATAATCCTGGTTGTTGTGGTTCTAAGGTGTCCAAGTATTTGTTCCATTTTTCTTTTCTATATTCTTGCAGATCAGTTTTCACTTGTTCCTGCAGCCTGTTTGCTTCTCTTTTGTCTTCTGCTCTTCCTGAACTGTTGGTTTTATTTCTTGTTCGATTTTATTTGGGTCTTTTTGTTCTTCTTGTCCTTGTCGTATGGTCCAGGGGTTCTCTTATGATTTGCTCTAGGTGCAAAAGGAGCCCTCACTTTTTATACTGTTGGACCTCTTATGTAGGGTACACACAAAACATCTTGTAAGATTTCGTAAAGCTCTTTAATTGAGGTAGTTTAAAAGCTGACATTGGTTAACTCATGTGGTTAAAATTCTTAAATTTATCAAATAAATAAATATAACAATATTTTTAAACAAATTAGACTACCACTAATAATTTTCTCATTTGGTAGTTACTTTTTATTGCTCTTGGGAGTTTATGCAGTGTGATTCCACTGTTGTTAAAGGTATTCTTTCATTTATCTTTTTTCTTGTTATAATGTGGCAACTTACCATGACTTTATTCACCTTTTTCGAGGCGAAATAACGCATTCCGTAATAGTAGAAAAGTAGTGTAGAAAACAGGATGATCGCTTGTTTTGTCAGTCTTAACGGTCATTGATCTTCAAGAATAGAAGACTCTTTTAAAGTAAATTATAATACTTAATATGAAAGCGGACGTATACAAAACTATGTTGGTAAAAGTATTTTCAAAGGTATACCATAATAATAATTTAATATGGAAATTGATTTTCAATACTAAATTTTTTTCACACACTACCCTGAAAAAGATAGTTGGACAGCTGGATATTGTCTTTTAAACATCGTATTTTACAGATAATAGGAAATTTTTATTATCAACTTATGGTCAAAGTTGTTTTCTATCCAAAATAATTATCGCCCGAATATCAAGATATTTTGTTTAATATTTGAAACTGTTTTATGATTATGAAACTGTTTTAGCGATTTTAAAACTGTTTTTGTGACTGTGTTTTTAATGGTCTATTCAAATTTTATATCAGCTGAGACTGTTTTAATACTTTAAAACTGTTTAAAGGCTTTGAAGACAGTTTTTGTGACTGTGAAACTTATTCAATGATGTTTGAGTGTGTTTTTTAATAGTTAAGACAGTTTTTATATCAGCTGAGACTGTTTTAATACTTTTAAACTGTGTTTGTGATTGTTAAAACTCTTTAAAGGATTTGAAGACTGTTTTTGTTTCTGTGAAACTAGTTCAATGATGTTTGAGTGTGTTTTTTAATAGTTAAGACAGTTTTTATATTAGCTAAGACAGTTTTAATACTTTATAAACTGTGTTTCTGATTTTTAAAACTGTTTAAAGGATTTGAAGACTGTTTTGTGACTGTGAAGTTATTTCAATGATGTCTGAGGGTGTTTTTTAATAGTTAAGACAGCTTTTATATCAGCTGAGACTGTTTTAATACTTTATAAACTGTGTTTGTGATTGTTAAAACTGTTTAAAGGATTTGAAGACTGTTTTTGTGACTGTGAAACTATTTCAATGATGTTTGATTGTGTTTTTTAATAGTTAAGACAGTTTTTATATTAGCTAAGACAGTTTTAATACTTTATAAACTGTGTTTGTGATTTTTAAAACTGTTTAAAGGATTTGAAGACTGTTTTGTGACTGTGAAGTTATTTCAATGATGTCTGAGGGTGTGTTTTAATAGTTAAGACAGTTTTTATATCAGCTGAGACTGTTTTAATACTTTAAAACTGTGTTTGTTATTTTTAAAACTGTTTAAAGGATTTGAAGACTGTTTTTGTGACTGTGAAACTATTTCAATGATGTTTGATTGTGTTTTTTAATAGTTAAGACAGTTTTTATATTAGCTAAGACAGTTTTAATACTTTATAAACTGTGTTTGTGATTTTTAAAACTCTTTAAAGGATTGGAAGACTGTTTTGTGACTGTGAAGTTATTTCAATGATGTCTGAGGGTGTTTTTTAATATTTAAGACAGTTTTTATATCAGCTGAGACTGTTTTAATACTTTTAAACTGTGTTTGTGAGTGTTAAAACTGTTTAAAGGATTTGAAGACTGTTTTTGTGACTGTGAAACTATTTCAATGATGTTTGATTGTGTTTTTTAATAGTTAAGACAGTTTTTATATTAGCTAAGACAGTTTTAATACTTTATAAACTGTGTTTGTTATTTTTAAAACTGTTTAAAGGATTTGAAGACTGTTTTGTGACTGTGAAGTTTTTTCAATGATGTCTGAGGGTGTTTTTTAATAGTTAAGACAATTTTTATATCAGCTGAGACTGTTTTTGTACTTTAAAACTGTGTTTGAGATGGTTAAAACTGTTTAAAGGATTTGAAAACTGTTTTTGTGACTGTGAAACTATTTCAATGATGTTTGATTGTGTTTGTTAATAGTTAAGACAGTTTTTATATTAGCTAAGACAGTTTTAATACTTTATAAACTGTGTTTCTGATTTTTAAAACTGTTTAAAGGATTTGAACACTGTTTTGTGACTGTGAAGTTATTTTAGTGATGTCGGAGGGTGTTTTTTAATAGTTAAGGCAGTTTTTATATCAGCTGAGACTGTTTTGAATACTTTATAAACTGTTTTTGTAATTGTTAAAACTGTTTAAAGGATTTGAAGACTGTTTTTGTGACTTGAAACTATTTCTATGATGTTTGAGTGTGTTTTTTAATAGTTAAGACAGTTTTTATATTAGCTGAGACTGTTTTAATACTTTAAAACTGCTTTCATGCTTATTAAAATTATTTTAAGACTATTTATCTTCAATATCTAAGAGTTGAACACTGTTCAATATTTTAGAAACTGTATTATATTCGTAGTTGGGTCTTTAAATAATAAGAGTTCATTGTCTTTTATAGAAAATTAAACTATTTACTATTTACATTACGAAATCTGAATAAAATATATTTTTTGATAAAACTTAATAATCATCAATGAAATGATTCAACATTTCATTCCATTTCATATTTTAGTTACAATTTATAAACTTTTAAACACAAATATAATCATTTTTATAACCTTATCATTACCTAAACTATCTAATTACATTTCACTTATCTTATCTTTCATTTCTATATGGAATGAAAAATAAATCTTCTCACACAACAACAATTTATTATCAGTATATGTTTGTGTGTCGAATATAATCTACATGTTTATTTTTTATCAGTTCTATTTGTTTATGCAGGAATTTCAGATAATTGAAATCAACATTTTAATCTATTTTAAATTTAAATAAATTTTATACTAGTTGCGCCACCTATCGACGAATTTACGAACTTAAGTTGATACACACAGGACTGACGGGAAATATGTTTGGAGTTTGTTGAATTTTGTATAGATGGCGATACAAGCGGTATATTGGGAATATAGATACAGGGTGTGGTTGTAATGTTATATTTTTTATATACGAGGGGCATTCTAAATGTTTGAATTTTGTGATTATCGCTTTTTTTAATTGAATTCGCAAACAATATTTGATTGGTTGTTAAATTAATTTATTTTTTATACATTTTTTCGTACTTAAGGTTTTTGAATGGTACTGCGGATATTTCTTACTTTTTTTCATATTTCCTTTTTCTGTATATTATATCAGGAAAATATAAAATTTCAATTATTAATAGCAATCTGTTTATCACAAATGACAGTTCTGACAGGTATTGGTCGATGAAAAGAAATGACAGTTGTAGCCTAATTAACCCTTTAAAAGTTACATTGGCGTTGGGCGTCAACTTTGTAACCCTTAAATTACCCTAGGCTAGCTCCTAAAGGTCGTGGCTTCCTTCTTAGTTTTATTTAATTCCCTCCAAACATTAATTAAAGGGCGCCAAGTACAGACACACAAATAAAATTCGAAAAATCAGTTTTAAGTTGATTTATTTCTCAATTTAGAATTATTAGAATTAGTAAAAATTTTAATCAATTAATTAATTTAATCTCTTATCTTTAATTTGATCTCTTCCTGTCGGAGTTTCGATAGTGGTGGATCAGCACTGCCCAAGCGGGTGGAAGTGGTCTTTCTTCAATCCCGGGAATGGATGTTCAGCTTCAAAATGGCCGTCGGCATACAGCGGTAATCTCAGTAAAAATTATCTGGATCCTCAATAGGGCCCTTTACAGATTTGGCATTTAATCCTAGTAATAAAATTGAAATCAAAACTCCGATCTAGTTCTCCAACTTTCAAGAAAAAATTAATTACAGTCCATGTTTATATATTTTAACATCACAAAAAACTGACCTTTTTACAATAGCAATTGTATTCGAAAATTAAATGTTAGTAAAATACTTAAAATAATATATTCACCGCAATTTGGAATATTTCTAACTAATTAAATTAAAACAAAGGCAAAAAGGTACTCACCAGAAAGAAGGGCGAAGGTAGTTCAGAAATTAAATCTGAATTATCAAAAAATCGCAAACGAAATGAACGAAATGAAAAATCATTCCGTCGACGAAACATTATTTCTTCCCACCAAATTGGCAATCGACCTCCGCATCGGCGCGATAATAATTGAACAGAATATAAATATATAGTCCGGATGGTATGCTCGAAAACGAACGTTACACAGTTAAATTGAAGTAAGAATTTGGCAACCTATTTCTTAGAAATGACAGTTCTGACAATATATTGACGGATGACAGCTAAGTCAAAGTGGCATTAACTCATTTCTTTGGTAAGAATTTGCCAATATATTTGTTAGAAATGTCAACTCTGACTAGATATTGATGAATCACAGTTTATGACAACTATCTATTTATCAAAAGTGACAGTTATGACAAGAGATTGATGGCTGACAGTTATTGGAAGGTTATGGGAAGCTATGGAAGAATTTGGTATTCCGCACAAGCTAATTCGTCTGTGTAGAGCTTGCCTAGAGGGGTCAAAGAGCTGCGTTAAAATTGAAGGGGAATACAGCCAAGCCTTTTCTATCAACAGAGGCCTAAAACAGGGAGATGCTCTATCGCCAGTATTATTCAATCTTGCACTAGAGAAAGCGGTAAGAACAGCTTCAGCTGACGCAGAGGTTTTTGGCCCAAGTGGACCTAAACTGATGTTGGCTTACGCCGATGATATGGGCGCAATAGGAGAAAGCACAGTGAGTGTAAAGGAAAACTTCACTAAGATCGAAAAGGAAGCTCAGAGAATAGGCCTCCGAATAAATGAAGAAAAGACCAAATACATGCATGTCCACCGCAACCCTGCTCGGGACAGAGTCAGACAAAACGTCACCATGGACGTCTATAATTTTGAGCATGTTCAATCCTTTAAGTATCTGGGCGCAATAATAACCGCAGACAACAATATGCAGGAGGAAATTAAACAACGCATCAGACAAGCTAACAAATGTGCATATGCCATTAAAAGCCTGCTTAAGTCGAAATTTATCACTAGGACGGCAAAAATCGTAATTTACCAAACTATAATAAGACCAGTAGCAACATACGCCAGTGAAACATGGACCCTGACAGTTCGCGATGCGGAGCTTCTAAGAAGGTTTGAGCGAAAAATACTCCGCATTATATATGGCCCATACCGTGATCCTCAAACCGACCGCTACCGAATGAGGAGTAACCTAGAGCTGGCGGAAATATATCAAAGCCCTGACATTATCCAAGAAATAAAATCCAAAAGACTGAGATGGACAGGACATGTTCAAAGAAGTCAAAACGACCGACTAATTAAACGAGTATGGGAGGAAGCACCGCAAGGGAAACGACCACTGGGAAGACCTAAGCTTAGATGGAGAAATAATGTTAGCAAGGACCTAGCTAGCCTTGAAGTGAACCAGCAAGAATGGAGGGAGCTAGCACAAGACCGTTCTAAATGGAGGCAAATAGTTAAGACAGCCAAAACCCATCCTGGGTTGTAGTGCTACAGGAAGAAGAAGTTATTGACAGTTATCTATTTATCAAAAATGTCAGTTATGACAAGATACTGATGAATGACTGTTAATAACAGCTATCTATTTATCAAAAATGACAGTTCTGACAAGATATTAAGTTAAACACAGCTATCTTTTTATCAATTGTGACAAGATACTGATAAATGGCAGCTATCCATTTATCAAAAATGAGAGTTCCGACAGCAGTTAATGACAGCTGAGTCAAAATGGCTCTTAAATACCCATTCCTCTGGTAAGAGTTTGGTTTCAAGGGCACAAAATTTAAACTCTTTATAAATGTAAGACCTTAAAATCTCTTTTATCGAGAATTGGGTTTTGAGTCAATAAAACGAAGTTAATATACTTGTTTATTGGTAATTCAGTGAAATTTTCCTATCTTTTATTGATTCTGATTAAATATTTTTCTCGGTGTAAGTAAATTTGAAGTCTTAACACTCTTAACGAATCAACAGGGGAATTTATTCCCTTTTCCTACTCCCTACCGCGCCCTGCTAAAATAAAAATCAATCGTAGAGCGCCGTGGTCGAGGCTCCTATTCCTGCGAGTCCTTCGAACAATGTTGCCATATTTCGCTATTCTGTTGCTTAGTTGTCATATTTAATTGCTACAGATTGTCCATTATAAATTTCCATCTTAGATTTTGTTGGTGCATCATCTTATTTTTAGAGGTAACAGCAATCGAGACTCCTGGTTCCACAATAACCTTTCTCTATGCCACTTATATCGGAAGAAAATATATAGAATGGTTAAAGAAGGAACAATCAAGGAAAAACCTCGAGCACTTTAGGTTGGTCAAACTTGGGAAATTTAACTTTGTGAGAAAATTCACCACAAAACTGGATAGGAAATCTGAATGGTACAAAGACACCTTATCGATCTAGAAAAAGGACTAAGACAACCGAAACTATAACCAGAAGAGGTCTTTTAGATGTCTTAACATCAGTATAACTACCTCTGTATTACAACGGGAATGTTAACCGAAGCTACATGAAGAAACAAGAATTGGTAGATACAGCAAAAGGTAGTTTCTGTGAGGAAGAAGAGCTCAATACACATACTCTCAGAATACATTGGATTACGTAATTCTAGAAGAATAATAGAAGAGAAAGATTTACCTAACTTGAAGCCAACGATATCCCAACAAACTTTCTAAGAATGATAGGACTAGAAGAACTGCTATAAGTCTGAGGAAACATCACAATTATAGGAAGAAAAGCTATAAGTCTGAGGAAACATCACAATTATAGGAAGAAAAGCTATAAGTCTGAGGAAACATCACAATTATAGGAAGAAAAGGCGGACACAGAAGATTTATATCACTTAGTATAGTTTCGTGCTGGTTCCAATGGCCACAGAGGCCAAATGCCTAGGTGTGGTATTTGACCAGAGGCTATCATGGAAGCAACACTTTCAAAAGGTCACACATAAAGCTACAATAGCCCTTGGTAGGTGTAGACAATTGTGTGGCAAGAACTGGGGATTGAACCCCAAAATGAACCTATGGTTGTATACACAAGTCATTAGACCAATGTTAACCTATGGTTCGGTGGTGTGGTGGAGTAGAACGCAGCAGTCCGGGGTGATCAGGCAGCTGGAAAGCATTCAAAGGCAGGCATGTCTGAATGTTACAGGTGCCATGGGAACCGCCCCAACGGACGCACTACAGGTTTTACTCAACCTACCACCATTGCACATTTACATTCAGGGCGAGGCTATGGCAACTGCTCACAGACTGCTACAAGGCCAGGCCCCCATTACCTTATTAAAAGGCAAAAAGCAAGCAGAATTATACAATAGGGTTAAGGCAGATCAAATAATGAGTATGCCTCAGGACAGGATAGTCCCCAGGTATAACTTTGTGAGAAACTTTCGAGTAGAAATACTGGAAAGGGACTCATGGAACAATGGCCCCCCAATCCAAGGGGAGTCAATTTGGTATACCGATGGCTCAAAGACTGAGAAAGGCACAGGGTCAGGGAGAGGAGAAACCGGCTGCTCCAAGTTATGCGGAGTGGCCACTGTCAAGGCTATTAAGTCTCATTAAGAGGGCAGAGCTGGACAAGGTGCTCTAATCTTATTCCGCAGATAATGGGTGTTCACAATAGATCTTCAAAGGTCGCAGTGATATAGGCTAACAGCCAACCCCAAAAATATCTATCTATCTATCTATCTATCTATAGTTTAATAGTTTGATTTTAATTGAGGACACTCTGTATATAGTTACGCAACTTTATTAGAGCGTAGAGTAGGTTCTAGTCGATATTTTCAACAAGGATAGTAGATCTCTCGGTTACGCAGGACTCTCACAAGAGAGCTTTACTCCTGCTGAAGCTCAAGGATGCTGATGCTGGAATTTGAGATTTTAACTGAATTATTTAAGGGTTGGGATTACAAGCCTGTTTTTTTCTTTTGTATCATTTCCTCGATGTTGTTAAAACTGAAATTAAAAAAAAATTAAATAAAACAAAACAGGAAATGTATCCTTGATTCTTTTCTGTTTTATTTTCGGAATTATCCTTCAACAAAATTCTAAAAAATTTATTATCTTGCTTTTTTTGGTATATCTAACACTGATAAATGAGGGAGAACCTTCATTCCTAGTGTGTGATTGGAAATTCTTCATAAAACAAAATGACATTAAGGAAAAATCGAAAAAATGACACTTCTGACAGGATTTGAACCTGCCTTTTTTACCGATGCGCGCACACACCATCACGAAAAACATGTGACGAAAACCGACAGAATGAAATTAGTTTTATTTTATAAACTTCAAAAATAAATACAAAAACAAGACAAATTGAGTACATAATTGACATTCCGGTAGATGGCGCTGCGTTTTGACTTCTAGGTTGCGGAAAAATCCGTGAGATGTTGTTATATTTCTATTTACAAATAAATAGAAAAATGAGAAACAAAAGTAAAATGGAAAATAGACGAAAAAAAAAAGAGAAGGATATAAGAAAACTAAAAAATACTTTCTAAATTAAGTTGAAGACATCTATCTATTTAACAAAAATGACAGTTCTGACAAGATATTGATGAATTACAGTTAAAGACAGCTATCTTTTTATCAAAAATAACAGTTCTGTTAAGATATTTATGAATGACAGTTAATGACAGCTATCTATTTATCAAAAATGACAGTTCTGACAAGATATTGATAAGTGACAATTAATGACAGCTATCTATTTACCAAAAATGACAGTTCTGGCAAGATATGAATGACAGTTAATTACAGTTATGTATTTAAACTGTGAAAGGCTTCCGCGGCCATTGGCTATTGTATCAATGGTTTTTGGGCTATTAGGCCGGCGTCGATTGTCTTGCTGACTTGACGTTTCGCCAACACGAGCGGTTGGCATCTTCAGAAGTTGCTTCCTGGTTGACAGTCTGCGAACTACTAAGCTCTGCGTTCAAGTTCAAGAGTAAGTTCATAGGGAGAAATATGGAGATTTTTAGGAGTTTGGTGTGTATGAGGACCCTGTTGTAGGACTTGCGTCCTTTTCAGGGGATGGATGGAATGTTGGGAAGGAGTTAGTATCTGTCTGTCGTCGGCCCTGCTCCTACAAAGTTTTTCCATTTGTAATTCCTGTGGAGTTGGGTCTTCTAGTTTTTCTTCATCTATCCATGTTTCTTGAACGTGCCTAAAAAGAGATTTTCCTTTTGGTGTCAGTGTAGGTGTGTGTAGATGTGTAACCCACGTGGTGCAGTGTGGGGTTGGGAGATTGACGCTGTGGCGTGTCTCCTCCGTCGTGGAGCCCTTCCATTTGGCAAGGACGAAGGGAACCACAGAAACCTTCGCCAAGGGCCCATTTCTTTTTTTTTTTCATTTTATTTTTTGTATTTTTGTGTTTTTTGTGTTTTTTTGTATTGTTTCCTATTTTTTCCAATAATCGTGTCCAAAGTGGGGTAGGAGGCACCATCTATCTGTAGGAAAGGGGGGTTTCATCCAGTAGATTTTGCAGGTCTTCAGGGAGGTCCATGTCTACAGCAGATTGGAGGAGTCTTAGATTGGGGAGGGGAATCTTCTTTTTCGGAACTCTGGATCTTCTTAGGAGTTCTCCATTCCAGTGAGTATGGAGGGTCCTCTGGGCAACGGTGTTGGTGCCCTGCAGAGTCCTGGCGACGTAGCGTTGTTGGAGCGTCTGAAAACGAGAAGAAAGAGGCAGTATATTTGTGTTGTTGTAGATAAGGCGGCTTGGATAGAGGTAGTGTAGGTTTTTCACTTTCCTTAGGATCGCTCTCTCTGTGGCATGGATGGAATGTATGAGTCTCTGGGGAATTGCAGAGTACGGTACGGCCTTGTAATCGACAAGAGGTCTGATAAAGGTTTTGTAAGTGTGTAGAAGAGTTTTGGTATCAGTTCTTCCGATTCTACCGCCCAGAGCACCTAGGAGGGGAGCGCGTTTTCTCATTTTGTTGAGTGTAAGCTCAACATCGGTATCCCATCTAAGTGTTCGAGTGAATCGAACCCCCAGATAGGTCACCTGATCCCGAGGAACGAGCTGTTCCCCCCATAGTGACAGGTTGATATAGTCGTAAGAGAGATTTTCTCGTCGACTGAGGTTAGGATGTCTGAAGATGATGGTTTGTGTTTTGTTTGGATTAAGAGCTACTCTCCATCTGCTGCACCAGTTGGAGAACTGATCCAGCAGTCTTTGAGTTTTTCGATTGAGGGCTTCAGTCGACGATGCGGAGGTGTACAAGGCCGTGTCATCGGCATAGAGCAGGATATTCTCCAGAGGAGGAATATCACTGGCATAGATGGTGTATAGAGTTGGGGCTAGGATTGATCCATGTGGAACTCCTGAAAGGGGGGAGAATGGCTCGGAGATTGCGTTTCCAACCTTGACATGAATAATTCTGTTGGAAAGATATGAGTGGATGAGTTTAATGGCCTGGATGGGGAATTGGATGTCAATTACCTTTCTAATAAGGCCAGCGTGCCAAACCTTGTCGAAGGCCTTTTGGACATCCATAAATATAGCAGAGACAACTTTTCTCTGATTTAGAGCTGAAGTGGAGAAAGATTGTAGTTCTAGAATCGGGTTTTGGGTAGAGTGGTTTGGTCTGAATCCATGTTGAAAAGGGGGGATAATAGAGTTGGTTTCTAGAAAGTCCCTGATTCTATTTAGAAGTAGAAATTCAAAGAGTTTGCCTATGACGTTGAGCAGAGAGATTGGTCTATAGTTGTGAGGGTTTGTGTGATTTTTGCCAGGTTTAGGAATCAAGATGGTGTTTGAGGTCTTCATGATGGTGGGGAAGTAGGATTTGCCAAGACAAGAGTTGAAGAGAAGAGTAAGAGAAGGCATAATTGAAGGGGGAAGTTGTTTTAAGGTACGCCTAGAAATAGAGTCTGGACCAGGGGCAGAGTTTTTGGGAAGCAGAGAAAATGTCTTCCTCAGTAAATGGGGTAAGAAATGGAATATTATCAGGAAGGGGGGTTTTGTTGGTGAAGGAGGCAACGAGTGATGTGCTCCGTCTCTAGGAAGAATTGTTGATCGAAATTTGGATTTTGAGGGGGGGAGTAAACTTTATTTCTGACATGGGTGGTGGTTGGAATCCCTATGCAAATACCGATCCGTATGTGTAGGTTTTCTGTACACTGTGTGGCTCAATGATCTTCCTTTTCGTGATAATAACACATCAAGGAACGCCAGCTTGTTGTTGTCTTCGATTTCCATCGTAAACTGTATCTTTTCATGGATGCTGTTATGTATTTATTAAAAATGATATTTCTGGCAAGATATTGATTAATGACAGCTGTCTATTGATTTCTATATTATTCAAGAACTAAGTTGCGGGAAAATCCTTGAGATGATGTTGTTAATACAAAAATGAGAAACAAAAATAAAATAGTCAAAAAAACACCAGAAAAAATTGAGCAAAAAAGTAAATTAATAAATAAATTCCAAATTAAGTACTAAAACGCCACCGTAAGGTGGCGCAGTTGATATTTGATGTAAATTTAAGCGAGCAAATCATACTAAATTAAGTTCTATAACGCCACCATAAGGAGGCGCAGTTGAAATCTAAAAAACCAAGAAACTAACGAGAAAATATGGAAACGAGAAACAAAAAAAAAAAGAAAACAATAACAATAACGATACAAAATCGTTAAAATTTGAAAGAAAAAACTTAGACAAGATTATTTTAACATGTATTAACAAAAAGAAGAATAACTTTAATTATGAATAACAAACTGTCAATCTTGTCAAATTAAGGAAATAAAAGAAGTGGCCTTTTACTATCTAGACATAAAAGTAAACTTTCTGAGTAATACTTTTAAGTCAATAAAGTATAACTTCTTGCATGCACACAAACTTTTTCCTCATTAACTTAATCAATCTCAAACTTGTCGTGGAAATATCTTTCGAAGTCAATAATCGAATAAAACATCATTTATCCATTTTCTTCCCAACTAATCAACGAAAACAAGATCAAAAATTCCGACATTCCGTGTTTCGACAAATTGAATAAACCGAACGACACACAAGAAAAAGTCATTGTGACGATCTTTTATGAGACAGAAGTGAATGAAAAGTTTTTCAGTAATTTTTCTTTCGCGCTTTTCTTGACCCACATTTGATACACGTCTGTCTGTTTTCCACGCTTTTCCTTTTTTATTAATCTTCTTTCCGGAGCGAGTTTAACACTCAATGAACTTTATTACCTATCAAAATTTATTCTGTTAAGAAAGTTTTTCCAACTACAATACAAAAAAAAGTTATCTATAAAACAGTAAACTATTTTTTTAGTATTATTTACAGGAAACCCTTGTAAATTTCCCTTTTTTCGGCAACGTTGCATTTATATGCGTTCGCCAATCGCCATTGTAGTTTGCACGAAAACGTTCTCTGCCTCCAAACCCGGCGAGATATCCCCCTAAAAAAGACTAAGCGAGACAGATCGCGTTCGTAACACGAAGGAAAAAGGGAGAAGGAGAAATGGCCTAGCAAAAAAATGAAAGCGGCAGTCCTTGTACGAAATGCCAATTGGTTCATGATAGTTAAAGGGTTTCTTCATCTCATATCGATTCTGTACTTTTAAAACAATAATTCATTAATCTTTCTTGATAACTTTTGTACCGAAAAGGGTTATGAAAATATGAAAAAAAAACTGGAGTTTCGAGTAAATTGATCTGTATGCGAGTTAACAGTTCAGCTGAAAAGCTCCTAAGCTACCATAGAAAAATTGCCTATGATGGCGATTCAAAGACAATTTTTCGATACCATTTTTATAGTACGTTTTGTCTTTAGCCTCAGTTTCGACGACAACCTCTTTATCGAAGCTACATTTCTTTCTAGCGAGCATTTTTTCATTCTAGCCAATATTTATTTGGGGTCTAGGAACAGGAAAAAGTTGAGAATCAGATCTGGAGAATACGTAATACGTGCAATCTTCTTTTTCTTCATATATTGTCGTTTTTTACGCAATTTGGTCCTTCAAATGAAAAAAGTCAATGAGGATCAAATCTGGAAAATACGGTGGATGTGGAAGCAATTTAAAGCCCAATTCATACATTTTTGGCATCTTTTTTGTTGATGCCATTTTCTTGATGAAACGGCACTTCTTTTTTCTTCATATTGGGTCGTTTTTATGCGATTTCGTCCTCGAAACACTCCAGTAACTGTGTAATAGTCGCTGTTGATGATTTTTCCTTGTTTAATATGGTAGATGAACATTATACCAGGTGCATCCCAAAATACTTACACCATAACTTATTGGGTACACTATTGCATCGATTTTGGTGATTACATCTACATCGGCGAGCAATTTCTTAAAGTCTGAGACCAAAAAAAGTCACTGGGGATTAGATCTGAAAAATACGGAGGATTTGGAAGCAATTCAAAGCCCAATTCACACATTTTTGGCACCGTTTTTATGGATTTGTGGCGCTAAATTCAAAAGTCTCCTTAAAAAGCTCTTGGGATTGCTTCTTTGGCAAGTAATGAAGATTTCATATATATCCTTGATGACTCGCTGAAGAGGATTGGGGCACCAGTGTTAAATTACCTACAAACTACCTTTAGAAGGATCTTTTATCTTACTTTACCGTAAGGTGGCACCGTTGATATTTCATATACTTAAACGAGCCATTCTTACTTAATTAAATACCACGACACCACTGTAAGGTGGCGCAGTTGATACTCGTATATATCTTCTTCTTCTCTTTCTACGCTCTCTTGCCTTGACTCATCTAGCCATTTCATATATGTACTCAAGCAATTTTTATTTAATCAGCTACTATGACGACACCGTAAGGTGGCGCAGGTGATATTTTATATATTTAAACGAAATTAAGTACTATGATGCCACTGTAAGACGGCGCAGTTAATATATCATATGCTTAATCGAGAAATTCTTACCTAATTAAGTACCATGACGCTACTGTAAGGTGGCGCAGTTGATACTCATATATATATATCTTCTTCTTCTCTTCCTACGGTCTCTTGCCTTGACGCATCTAGCCACTTCATATATGTACTCAAGCAATTTTTATTTAATCAGCTACTATGAGGACACCGTAAGGTGGCGCAGGTGATATTTTATATATTTAAACGAAATTAAGTCCGTAAGGTGGCGCAATTGATGCCTAATATATTTAATCGAAATATTACAATTACAAAATACAACGAAAAAAAAAATAGTAAAAACTAACGAGACAAAAACGACAGAACCAACAAAATCATAAGAATTTGAAAAAAATGGAAATTGGATAAACGAATATACGTGAAATCTACGAGAGAGAAAATGTATTTGTTTAAAAAAGAATATTTGTGTGTGTGAAAGAAATATATACCAAAGAACAAGCACCCCATCATTCCTCGTCTGCAAAAACCCCCAATTAAAAGCGAAGTCGTAGCATAGTGCGTGCGCCGAGCATTTCTCGATCTATCACGGCGGCCCTGGGCGCTCCAAGGGGGGCGCGACGGCAGGCCGGTGGAGACCCAGCCGCAGCATCCAATTCCATCCACATCCACCATCCCCCAGAAACAGAACCCAGTAGTAGGCCTGACGCTGCCGAACCAACGATTTCGACCTGTCCTGCTGGACAACAAAACACAATACAAACGTAAGATTAAAAAACAATACGCGTCGAGTTACACGCAGAATCCGCGCTCTTGTCCTTCTTTATTTATTTTTTTCATTTTTCAAAAACGGAATTCCGTTCACGAGAGACGACTGGTCCAACGGTTCCATCCTATAACGCCGAAGGTCATTCTGAGGTCAAGAATAAGTAAGTACCTACCTACTACCTGATTTTGTTTCTTTCTCTTTGCTTTGCTCTGGTGCTTGTTTCGACGTCTTGCGTGGTTGTTCCTTTTGCTTTTAGTGGTCACTCTCACTCTGTGAATTCGTTAAAATTCATGAAACGTCATGTAGGATGCGCGAAACAAACCGAGCTATCCACCCATTAAAACATTTTATATAAAATATATTTATATTTAGATACGAACTGAAGATGACTTTATACCGTAAATGCGAAACGTTAGCACATATTTGATTGTTTTTTAATCTATTCTTATCATACTTTTATTTTTTATAGATAAATTGCTTTAATAGAAAATTTTCAAACTTGATAAATCTTCTATTTATATAAAATACATAAATATATAAGGGGACTGTAGAAAGTTTAAACTCTTCCATTTATTAAAATACGAAAAAAAGTTGCATTGAAATCGTAGAAAGTTGTAATAACAAATTTAAAATCTTCTCACAACCACTTGAATCATATAAACAGTTTATTATTGAACATTCCCGGTATATATACGTCTATTTTATAGAGTAGAACTATTTAGGTGATTGTAGAGGGTTGGAAAAGTCTTCCATTTATTAAAATACGAAAAAAAGTTGCATTGAGATCGTAGAAAGTTGTGATAACAAATTTAAAATCTTCTCACAACCACTTAAATCATATAAACAGTTTATTATTGAACATTCCCGGTATATATACGTCTATTTTATAGAGTAGAACTATTTAGGAGATTGTAGAGGGTTGGAAAAGTCTTCCATTTATTAAAATACGAAAAAAAGTTGCATTGAAATCGTAAAAAGTTGTAATAACAAATTTAAAATCTTCTCACAACCACTTGAATCATATAAACAGTTTATTATTGAACATTCCCGGTATATATACGTCTATTTTATAGAGTAGAACTAGTTAGGAGATTGTAGAGGGTTGGAAAAGTCTTCCATTTATTAAAATACGAAAAAAAGTTGCATTGAGATTGTAGAAAGTTGTGATAACAAATTTAAAATCTTCTCACAACCACTTGAATCATATAAACAGTTTATTATTGAACATTCCCGGTATATATACGTCTATTTTATAGAGTAGAACTATTTAGGAGATTGTAGAGGGTTGGAAAAGTCTTCCATTTATTAAAATACGAAAAAAAGTTGCATTGAGATCGTAGAAAGTTGTGATAACAAATTTAAAATCTTCTCACAACCACTTGAATCATATAAACAGTTTATTATTAAACATTCCCGGTATATATACGTCTATTTTATAGAGTAGAACTATTTAGGAGATTGTAGAGGGTTGGAAAAGTCTTCCATTTATTAAAATACGAAAAAAAGTTGCATTGAGATCGTAGAAAGTTGTCATAACAAATTTAAAATCTTCTCACAACCACTTGAATCATATAAACAGTTTATTATTAAACATTCCCGGTATATATACGTCTATTTTATAGAGTAGAACTATTTAGGAGATTGTAGAGGGTTGGAAAAGTCTTCCATTAATTAAAATACGAAAAAAAAGTTGCATTGAGATCGTAGAAAGTTGTGATAACAAGTTTAAAATCTTCTCACAACCACTTGAATCATATAAACAGTTTATTATTGAACATTCCCGGTATATATACGTCTATTTTATAGAGTAGAACTATTCAGGAGATTGTAGAGGATTGGAAAAGTCTTTCATTTATTAAAATACAAAAAAAAGTTGCATTGAGATCGTAGAAAGTTGTGATAACAAATTTAAAATCTTCTCACAACCACTTGAATCATATAAACAGTTTATTATTGAACATTCCCGGTATATATACGTCTATTTTATAGAGTAGAACTATTCAGGAGATTGTAGAGGGTTGGAAAAGTCTTCCATTTATTAAAATACGAAAAAAAGTTGCATTGAAATCATAGAAAGTTGTAATAACAAATTTAAAATCTTCTCACAACCACTTGAATCATATAGGTAAACAGTTTATTATTGAACATTCCCGGTATATATACGTCTATTTTATAGAGTAGAACTATTTAGGGGATTGTAGAGGGTTGGAAAAGTCTTCCATTTATTAAAATACGAAAAAAAGTTGCATTGAGATCGTAGAAAGTTGTGATAACAAATTTAAAATCTTCTCACAACCACTTGAATCATATAAACAGTTTATTATTGAACATTCCCGGTATATATACGTCCATTTTATAGAGTAGAACTAGTTAGGAGATTGTAGAGGGTTGGAAAAGTCTTCCATTTATTAAAATACGAAAAAAAAGTTGCATTGAGATCGTAGAAAGTTGTGATAACAAATTTAAAATCTTCTCACAACCACTTGAATCATATAAACAGTTTATTATTGAACATTCCCGGTATATATACGTCTATTTTATAGAGTAGAACTATTCAGGAGATTGTAGAGGATTGGAAAAGTCTTTCATTTATTAAAATACAAAAAAGTTGCATTGAAATCGTAAAAAGTTGTAATAACAAATTTAAAATCTTCTCACAACCACTCCAATCATATAAACAGTTTATTATTGAACATTCTTGGTATATATTTAGGTCTATTTTAAAGAAGGAGACTGTAGAGGGTTTGGAAAGTCTTCCATTTATTAAAATACGAAAAAAAGTTGCATTGAAATCGTAGAAAGTTGTAATAACAAATTTAAAATCTTCTCACCACCACTTGAATTATATAAACAGTTTATTATTGAACATTCCCGGTATATATAGGTACGTCTATTTTATAGAGTAGAACTAGTTAGGAGATTGTAGAGGGTTGGAAAAGTCTTCCATTTATTAAAATACGAAAAAAAGTTGCATTGAGATTGTAGAAAGTTGTGATAACAAATTTAAAATCTTCTCACAACCACTTGAATCATATAAACAGTTTATTATTGAACATTCCCGGTATATATACGTCTATTTTATAGAGTAGAACTATTTAGGAGATTGTAGAGGGTTGGAAAAGTCTTCCATTTATTAAAATACGAAAAAAAGTTGCATTGAGATCGTAGAAAGTTGTGATAACAAATTTAAAATCTTCTCACAACCACTTGAATCATATAAACAGTTTATTATTAAACATTCCCGGTATATATACGTCTATTTTATAGAGTAGAACTATTTAGGAGATTGTAGAGGGTTGGAAAAGTCTTCCATTTATTAAAATACGAAAAAAAGTTGCATTGAGATCGTAGAAAGTTGTCATAACAAATTTAAAATCTTCTCACAACCACTTGAATCATATAAACAGTTTATTATTAAACATTCCCGGTATATATACGTCTATTTTATAGAGTAGAACTATTTAGGAGATTGTAGAGGGTTGGAAAAGTCTTCCATTAATTAAAATACGAAAAAAAAGTTGCATTGAGATCGTAGAAAGTTGTGATAACAAGTTTAAAATCTTCTCACAACCACTTGAATCATATAAACAGTTTATTATTGAACATTCCCGGTATATATACGTCTATTTTATAGAGTAGAACTATTCAGGAGATTGTAGAGGATTGGAAAAGTCTTTCATTTATTAAAATACAAAAAAAAGTTGCATTGAGATCGTAGAAAGTTGTGATAACAAATTTAAAATCTTCTCACAACCACTTGAATCATATAAACAGTTTATTATTGAACATTCCCGGTATATATACGTCTATTTTATAGAGTAGAACTATTCAGGAGATTGTAGAGGGTTGGAAAAGTCTTCCATTTATTAAAATACGAAAAAAAGTTGCATTGAAATCATAGAAAGTTGTAATAACAAATTTAAAATCTTCTCACAACCACTTGAATCATATAGGTAAACAGTTTATTATTGAACATTCCCGGTATATATACGTCTATTTTATAGAGTAGAACTATTTAGGGGATTGTAGAGGGTTGGAAAAGTCTTCCATTTATTAAAATACGAAAAAAAGTTGCATTGAGATCGTAGAAAGTTGTGATAACAAATTTAAAATCTTCTCACAACCACTTGAATCATATAAACAGTTTATTATTGAACATTCCCGGTATATATACGTCCATTTTATAGAGTAGAACTAGTTAGGAGATTGTAGAGGGTTGGAAAAGTCTTCCATTTATTAAAATACGAAAAAAAAGTTGCATTGAGATCGTAGAAAGTTGTGATAACAAATTTAAAATCTTCTCACAACCACTTGAATCATATAAACAGTTTATTATTGAACATTCCCGGTATATATACGTCTATTTTATAGAGTAGAACTATTCAGGAGATTGTAGAGGATTGGAAAAGTCTTTCATTTATTAAAATACAAAAAAGTTGCATTGAAATCGTAAAAAGTTGTAATAACAAATTTAAAATCTTCTCACAACCACTCCAATCATATAAACAGTTTATTATTGAACATTCTTGGTATATATTTAGGTCTATTTTAAAGAAGGAGACTGTAGAGGGTTTGGAAAGTCTTCCATTTATTAAAATACGAAAAAAAGTTGCATTGAAATCGTAGAAAGTTGTAATAACAAATTTAAAATCTTCTCACCACCACTTGAATTATATAAACAGTTTATTATTGAACATTCCCGGTATATATAGGTACGTCTATTTTATAGAGTAGAACTATTTAGGAGATTGTAGAGGGTTCGAAAAGTCTTCCATCTATTAAAATACGAAAAAAGTTGCATTAAAATCGTAGAAAGTTGTAAAAACAAATTTAAAATCTTTTTACAACCACTTCAATCTTATAAACTGTTATTTATGGCATACCCCCGGTATATATGAGTTGATTTTATAAATTGAAGCTCGTCAGGGGACTATAGAGAAAGGAAAATGTCTCTAATTTATGCAAAATATAAAAAAGTTGCATTGAAACCGTAGAAAGGTGTAAAAACAAATTGAAAGTCTTCTCTCAACTCCTTTAATCAAATAAACCGTTTTTTCTGTACTATTTCGGGAATACATAAGTTGATTTCATCGAAAGAAACTCGTAAAGGAATCGAAATGAGTTGAAAAGGTATTCTAGTTATTAAAATACAAAAAAAGTTGCATTGAAATCGTAGAAAGTTGTAATAAACATATTTAAAGTTTTCTTACAACCACTTAACACTCCTGGTATGTATACATTAAATTTTAAAAGTTAGTTTATTCTATAAGTAGCTGATTGTTGCCATATCAGACAGTGTTGACATTTGTAAAATACCCTCTTAATAATACCTTGAATGAAAACAAATTAGTTTATTCCACAAGTAGCTGATTGTTGCTGTATCAAACAAAATTGGCTTTTGACATATAATTCTGTCAAATTTTGATTCAAAACCTCAATCTAGTCTCTAAAAACCCTTCTTAGTGCACCGAAAAACAAGAGACGTAGATTTAGCAAACCAAACCTGTTAAATTTTTACCCAAAAAGTTTGTTTGTTCTATAAGTAGCTGATTGTTGCCCTATCAAATGCAGTTGACATTTGACAGATTACTTCTGTCAAATTTGGTCTCAAAATTTCAATTAAATCTCTAAAAAGTCTTCTTAGAGCCCCGAAAAACAACAGACGCAGATCTAACGAACCAAAATTGTTAAATTTTGACTGAAATAAGTTAGTTTATTCTATAAGTAGCTGATTGTTGCCGTATCAAACGAATTTGACATTTGACACATGACTTCTGTCAAATTTTGACCCAAATCCTCAATTTCTAAAATACTTTCCAAGAAAACAATATAAAAGTTGATTAACGAACCAAAATTTCTTTGTTTAAATACAAAAAATTGTTAAATTTAAGATCCACATCGATATTGAAACCCTAAATCGAACTAAAAACACGTACTATACCTACATCTGATAAACTGGTTCGTTCAAAATTTATTTTCCATTCACCTGAGTTGCAGCAATTTTATTATCAACCGGCCTCGAAACTGCATTAACACCTTGTTTGTTTTGCTCCGCATATACATCGGACTTCCTCTTTATCCTGTCTATCCTTCAACTTTTCTTTTAATGTCACTTTCTACTAACAACGACTACGCTTCTCGGAAACTTTTACTATCTTTTAACGTCTCAGTTGACCTTAGCAGGGCGGAATCTCAAATAAAATGTTGCCTATCAAACAATTTGGGCAACGGCCAGGAACATTTACGACACAATCAAATTTCGAGTATGAGGAAACTTATTTTTGTAAGTTGTTAAATGCAAATAAAAAAGATTGGGATTGTAATGTTAAATAAAGGAAAGAATAATAAAATCAAAAAACAATTGTATTAAAAAAACGAAATTATTAACAAAAATAAAGTTAATTGTCATAATGTTTGGAATATAACAATTTAAATCAATTTATTATAAACAGTTAAAATCATAAAATTAATCGTTTTATAGTATGACATCGGAAAAATAAAAAAAAAAGTTCCGCTGTGCGTATACGAACACACAACGATACTTAAACGTATCGTAAAACCAACCTCTACTCTATTTTAGCCACCAAGCTTTTAAACAAAAATTACCCAAATCGCTAATATCTATTCACTATATAAACCATGATTAAATTAACAATAATTTAGTATAAATATTGAGAATAATATTATTAACAAACGTGGTTAATCCAATTATATAAACTATTACAGCCCAATTTAGATATTATGCATTTAATAACCCCTGATTTTCATTAATTCATAGAACATTGACATGGTTGGATATTTTTGTAAAATAATTAATAATAAAACAATACTGTTGTGATAAAACTTTCCTAACATTACAAATAAATATATAATAGTTAAATTTACCGTTTTAATAACAGCTGTCATCACAATATAAACGTGAAAACAATAAATAAATATTCACATTCAAACTGATTACATTTATCTGTCATTTAGCACTTCTCTGATTAAAATAAACACTTGACACTCTTAAAAAACAATTTTGTTATTAATAATAATTGTTATTAATTGTATTTAATTGCTTTTTTTAAACAAAAATATAATCAAATATGCCTTTTAAAGTAGTTTTTATAAATGACAGTTTCCCGCTGTTGTCAAAATAACTCCTCCTGTTCCAAGATGGCCGACTTACAGCCAGCCAATAGGAGAACAAAAACAATGTCTAGATCGTCTATTTTCGTGGAATTTAATTTGACCTAGATATTTTCTGAGAATTTAACAGGATTTCTAGGAATTTATAGATGGGAAATTCCGATATTGTTTATATTTGATTTTTATGGTGAAATAAAATGGATAGGGATTTAAAATGTTGTTTTAAGTAAAAAATAATAACAGAATGTTGTAATTAATTAGTTTTTTATAGTTTTTTTCTATAATTAGTAAGCTCTAGCACATTTTTTTTAACTTAAACCCTGTTTTAACATAAGATTAGTCTGAAAACTAACGTATTTAGGCTCTACCAGGCTAAATTCGATATAATGGATTTCCTAACACTTTCCTCTCGATGCCTTTTTTTCTCCAAGTGGAAATGTAATGACTGTCGGTTTTGTCATTTAATCAATCTTTTCATAAATTGGTGTTGATTTGTCAAAAACTTGTCACAACTTTTAATTTGTTAAATTGTCAACAATTTAAATTTTACTTCTCTTGTCATCTGTCACATTTTAACCTTAAATTGACCTTACCTGACATTTTAATATTGACTTATCAAGTGTCACTTGGTGCATTTCAGTAAAGGACCTACAAGAGAACGAGCCCAAAATCCCATGCTTTTTCTTATGAAGGTCCGAAAAGCGAATTTTGTTACCGTTCAAGGTCGTCTGACGTCATAGCCCCACCCGGCCCCACCCACTTTCACTTTTAACCTGATTGCTTGGTTCTGATTGGCTGACAGACTCCGCCCTTTAATTGCTTATTAATGACTTGTTAATTACTAGTGCCCCATTGCTTCGTTCTGATTGGCTGCCTGACTCCGCCTCTTAATTATTATTAATGACTTGTTAATTACTAGTGCCCCATTGCTTGGTTCTGATTGGTTGACAATCTCCGACCCTTAATTACTTAATAATTAGAAATGCCCCATTGCTTGGTTCTGATTGGTTGACAATCTCCGACCCTTAATTACTTAATAATTAGAAATGCCCCATTGCTTCGTTCTGATTGGTTGACAATCTCCAATCCTTAATTACTTAATAATTAGAAATCCCCCATTGCTTGGTTCTGATTGGTTGACTGCTAGCAGACAACTGTCAATTTTCGAGTGGCCTTTGACGTTTGGCGCAAGCAGCCAACCCTCTTTTCTTCTTTTTGTATATTTTCGAATTTTTTCGCGCTTTACTGACATCCTACCAACTTTACATGCTACCAACTTTACAGTGCTACCAACTTTTGACCTTTTACATTCGACGCAAGCAGCCAATTCTTCTTTTTGTATATTTTTGAATTTTTTTTCGCACTTCGCTGTCATCGTACCAACTTTACATGCTACCAACTTTACAGTGCTACCAACTTTTGTCACAAATGCCCCATTGCTTGATTCTGATTGGTTGACAATCTCCGACCCTTAATTACTTAATTACAAGTGCCCCATTATCCGCTTCCGATTGTTTATTATTTAATAAACCCCACCCATAATTTGATATCGAGTAGCCATTGTTTTAAATAATTAATATTAAGAGTAATATATTGATAAGCATTATAACACTATTAAAAATCATTAGGGTGATTATAGGATTAAATAATAAAAAAATATAATAATAAGAAGTTTGTTTTATTAAAAAATATATACATATATTCAAAATGGTAATACAACAGTTTTAAACTAATTATTTATTTCTACTTAATAATTAAATGTGTTTATAGACATATTATACATAATCTAAGTCGTTTAATACTTTTGCTTTATAGAAAAACATGTATTCTCTTAAAGCTGTAACTAATAAACAATCAGTACACATTTCACAAAATTTTTTTAGAACTTCAAATAAAGTGAAATTATTATTATTAATATTATTATGAAAAAGAGTCTTAATTATATCTAACACATGATAATAATAACTACAAAAGTTTATACTGTCCAATAGTGAGACGTGATATGATAATAAATTTTGATCAGCTTCCAAAATTTGTTTTATATCTTCCTCATTTAAATGAAATTCAACATCATGCTTTCTAACACTTAGCAGTTTTATACCATCATATACAACTTGAGTAATAATGCAGTAATCACCACATTGAAATGTTATAGGAATGTGCTGATCCAATGTATCACTTATAAAGAAATCATTCACGTTATTATTCAATAATTCTATTAGAATGCTCCATTCAATAATACTAAACGATATTTTAGATGTGTGATAATATTGCGATAAAGTTATAGCTGAACTGAATGATCTGGCTGGTGATATTCCAACTTTTATCACATAACTTCCAATAGGAAATGATGTTTGTAATAAATTATAATGCTCCAGTTTAGCTGCAGTTTCATATCTTTCTAAAATTTCATCGATTTGATCATTATACTCTTGACCTACTGATGAGGATGTTGATGCACTAAAATAACCTTCACTACTCATATTTAAACAAAATATTGATCACAACTATGATTTATTATATTTTAATCATACTATTTATAATACCAACCCCACTACAATTACTTTTTATAGAACAGCATCATTATAATGTCATTACAAAATAAATCATTAAAAATATTTTTATAAGATTATTAAAAAACATCATTATAAGACTATTAACAAGTTATAACAGGTCAACATGTTCAATCCAAGAATTATGTTTATTATCAAAACCAAGCCACTTAACAAATATTTTGTTTCCCTTTCTTTTTAATATTTTTTCTACTAGATAGATGTCTGCATTATTTGTTTTCTGTAATTCCTGTTCATAGAAAGCCCCTTTAATCGGATTTCCCTGTATATCCTCCAACAAATAAGTTGTAGGATTAGTAATATTAACTTTTATGATTTTAAAAACTTCTGTGGTCCAATTAGGAGTATAACCTTTTTCAAAAATATGTTTAGCCTTCGATATTCGCACCAGATCACCTATTTTATATTTTCTTGGTCCTGATGTTTTTATATAATTAAAACGATCATGTAAAATCGTTTTTTCATTTAGCTTATTTATTTCAGATGGTCTAAATTTAATTGTAGAATGTATCGTATTGTTGTATTCTTTAGTAATTTGAGGTAATACATTAATCCATTTATAATTACCATGTAAACTAAAATATTTGTATAATTTTGATTTCAAAGTTCTTATAACTCTTTCAGCTATCGCAGCTTTCTTGACAGTATATGTACTATAATGGTTGATATTATACTTTCTCATTAAATCTTGAAATTTAACGTTATAAAATTCAGTTCCCTGATCAGTTTGCAGATTTTTAGGATAACGTTTTGAATGTTTCAATATACTTGCAAAAGCCTTTGTAATTTCTTCTCCAGTTTTAGTTTTTAAAGCTACTGTCCAAAGATATTTAGACAAGCAATCAATGACTATCATTATCATTTTATAACCCTTATTACTATTAGCATAAGGTCTCATTTCCGCAAGATCCATTTGCCATAAGTCATCTAATCCTTTGAGAATTATTTTTCGACGAGGATAATTTTTACGAGCAGGTTTGTGAAGCTCGTTAACTAATTGAAGCTTCTCTTTCGTCGTCATGATAATGACTAATACGATAGATGAATATATTATTTAGTGTTTAATTTTAGATTTAATATCATAAATTTCCTTAAATACATCATTAATTTTCATATCATGTAATTGTAAAAGATCAGAGGTTTCTCTAAATTTTTGTAGCCATATTTCTATTTGATTATTAATTTTACTTATCTCATATTCAACTTTATGTCTGCTAGTATTCTGTTCATCCTTATATTTGTTTAGCTCCCGTATTAATTCACCATGTAGTTTTGCTAAATCAATATTGTAAAGTGTATTTGCATCATCTACGTATTTCTTTGTTGCCATATGTTTTTCAGAAGTAGGAGGATGTCTTGAAATAAAGTTTTCAATTGAATCTATTTTGTTTTTTATAGATAAAATTTTAATTGATATTTGATCTTGTAGTTTTGGTAAATCTTCATTATACAGCTGATTTTTTAGAGATAATAAACCAAGCCTAAATTCTCCTTTTAATTGTTTTAATCCAATTATTTGACTTTGATGACTACGTCCAAACTTATCAAGACTCATTATGAAAATGATCACACTACAACGTTACATTAGTATATAATATCTGCTTCTCGTAATTCATTAATGATGGAAACAATTTCATTAGAATGAGATGTATTACCAGCTTCTTTCGAAGCATAGAGTAATTGCAATCTTTCACATAATTCATTTGGATCATCCCAATACACATATTCTACAGGATCATCATTATATGTTAAATACATTCCATTACCTAAAGTCTTAGATGTATACATAGGTTTTATAATATACTTATACTTAAATGTCGAACTATTTTTTAAATATCCTCGCTTATTTCTATGTACATTTGTTGCTTCTAATAAGAGTTTGTAATTTTCTAAATCTTTAGAAGTGTAGTCTTGAGGTGCATCATAGAAAAGTAATTCATATAGTTCAGGTGATCCTGAAACATATCCTTCTTTTGTGAAAACTGCTCCCGTTTTAGTATCAAAGTTGATATTTTCTGCTCCAAGAAACCATTTAGATGTCGATATATCATATGTTGGACCATATACTTTATCTATTTTATCATCATTTTGCCAAAATTCTTTTAAATATTTTAGAACTCCTTGTGGATATTGCTCGAGGTACTCATTTAAAACAGTTTCTGGAATATCTTTATCATCTAATTCTTCCGATACTTCCGCGTTATCCTCAACCTCATTCTCAACATCACTATTATCACCTGCTACATGTTTAAGTTCTAGAAATGATATGTTTTTATTCTCATGTTTTTCTTTTTTAATATTAGGTTTTTTTTCATGTTTACAATAACTTAGATTAGCTGTCGATTGATTTAAAAATTTTGATGATTTAGCAATATCCTCCAACGGTTTTGATATAGGTTGAAAAAGCTTATTTAACGTTTCATCTTCTTCTGTTCTATTAAGTTTTAATGCAAGATATTTTTTTCTAATATCTTTGGTTAGTTGAGCTATTTTTCTTTTTCGGGCAGCTTCCAAACTATTCAACATTTTGTTGTAGACTGATTAATATTATTCAAAGCTTAAATTTTAATATATTTATCAAAACCCTTACGATAGCGACCGTTATTTAGAGGGAACTCCTTAACAATAACCATCATACCATGTTTTTCATTCCAACACTGTGAACATATGTTTTTAAATTGATCAAAATTCATATCTGGTGATACATGTCCATCGAATATATGTTTAAGATTTAATTCATCTTGTTTGAATATTACAATCATGTTACAATTATCTCTTATTAGCACTTTCGGTATTTTAGAAAAGGTCTGACAAAGATATGCAACATCAATATTTTTATGTCGACACATAGAAAAATATTCACGAATTTTTTGTTGTTTGTCACATGCAACGTCATCAAAGATGAAAACTGAATTAGATTTCGCATCACTAACATTTATGATTTCATCATTATCTCTAAACGGAAAATATTCAACACCTTTCACATTATTTAATACTTCTGCTAATAACTGATATTTAGGTTGATAGAGCGATTTAGAATATACATAAACGTTTTGAAACTTTATCCCATTTGGATTAAAGAGTAATGACATCATTGCGTTTGTTTTACCACATCCTGATGGACCGCATATGATAATACGAAGAGTATTTGGTAGCAATTTGCTATGTTTACTTTCTTCACATTTTATATTAAAATCTAAGTTATCCACAGGTAGCGACTGTACTTGTCGAATGATTTTCATTTTGTGTTAAAATATATAGCACGTTTTTTAATAAATATATGTTTATTGAAAACAAAACAGTTAGTTCTCATGCTACTGTTTAAAGGTGAGGGTCTAGTAAATAACTTAATAAACAAACTTCCCTTCGAAGCACATTTATTGGGTGGTTATCAGTATTGTGGACGTAAGTATTATAAAAAAAATGTTTAATTTTTATTAACATTTTTTTGTTTTTTTTAGCTGGAACAAAACTACAAAAACGTCTATTACGTGGAGATCCTGGTATTAATCCATTAGATGTTGCTTGTAAAGAGCATGATATTGCATATTCAGGCGATAATACAATAGCGGAGAGGCATAAGGCTGATCAAATTCTAGAAAATAAAGCTTGGGAACGTGTCAAAAATAAGAACGCGAGTTTAGGTGAACGAGCAAACGCATTATTAGTTACAGGTGTAATGAAAGCTAAGCGAAAACTAGGTATGGGTATTAAACGAAAAATTTCTTTTAAACGTGGAATTATAGATAAAATTAAAAAATCCTTAATACCTAACCTAACATTAAAAAAGACTATTCAAAATGCATTAAAATTTGCTAAAAAGACTGTTTCAAAAGCTGGAAAAAAGAATATTCGAGTACCTAGAATTATACCGTTTGAGAGCAAGATGGGAGGTTTTTTGCCGTTGATTCCTATATTAACAGCTTTAAGTGCGATAGGGACAATAGCAGGAGGAAGTTCAGCTATAGCAAAAACTATAATTGATGCTAAAAACGCTCAAAAGAAACTTGATGAAGATCATCGTCACAACAAAGCTATGGAGTCTATAGGAAAGGGATTGTATTTAAAGAAAAATATCAAAGGAGGCTACGGCTTGTATCTGAAGAAAGAAAAAAAAAACTTCCAATAAAGCTACCCAATAGACCACTAACTAACATCGATTTAATTAATTATGCAAAGAAATTAAAAATACCATATTTTCGTGGTGTTTTTATGCGAGATAGTCTTCCAATTAACGGATCTAGAAGATGCGAGTGTTCAATTGTTAATTTAGATATATCGCAAAATGCTGGAACACATTGGGTAGCTTATAAAAAGATAAATAACAACGTAGAGTATTTTGATTCATTTGGTAATTTGAAGCCGATGAAAGAGCTTGTTAAATATTTTGGTTCAGGTGTTAGAATTTTCTACAACAATAATCAATATCAAACATATAATCAAATTAATTGTGGACATCTGTGTTTGGAATTTTTATATAATGGCAGCTTACTTATCCAAAGAGGCACTTAATATCATTGAAATACTTATGGAAAATATTTCACCTTCAGTTTGGTATAAACTGCCATGTGAAATACGTGAGGATTTAAAAGAATATTTACCATGCAGTATAGATCCGGATTGTCATGAATGGTCAGATGTTTGTGGAAATATGACGTCAAAATGTCTATTTTGTTTTATATGTTATAAATAAATTTAATGATTAGCATATTAGTCTATTATTTAAATCATAACATTTTCTGATAATGGTTAGTCATGTCGCAACTTTTAACCTTAACGAGTACCAATAACGAGTTCTCTTTTACACCGTCAACACCTCTTGTACTTAATCCATATAAAAGTTACTATTTAGCAGTGCTAGGGTTTCATTCCTACAATTCAATACCTAATATTGATGGTGAAAAATTTTACTACTTCGAGTACGACAATTTAGAACAACTTAGAGAAAGAGAAATACTTCTACCTGTAGGTTGTTACGAGATTAGTGATATAGCTGCTTATATAAAAAAACAATTGATGTTAAAAAAAAACATTGCTGAAGAAGATTTTTTCTTAGAACCAAATAATAATACCCTTCAGTGCGAAATTTATAGTAAACTATATGAAATCTCTTTTGAAAAGACTGATAGTCTTGCTAATCTCCTAGGATTTTCTAATAAAATATTAGAACCTGGAATAGTTCATTCTTCAGATCTACCTGTGAATATTAATAAAGTGACAAGTCTACTTTTTGACTGCAACATTACTGAAGGAGCTTTCTATGGAAATACACCAGCTCATATAATTTTAGATATTCCTATAACAGTAGATCCTGGTTTTGCTATCAACGAGAGACCTATCAATCCAATATATTTGCCTATAAAGAATTTGAAAGAAATTAATCACATCATTGTAAGGGTGTCTGATCAAGATTTAAGACCTGTTAACTTTCGCGGAGAAAGAAGCACCCTTCATCTAGTTTTACAAGAACGATAAATGGGTCTCATTATAGAACATAAAAGGACGGTTCCAACTAAAAAATCATCAGTTTTATCTAGATCTTGCAAGCATCGTAAACTAACTAGAGTAAACAGAGATTTTTTACAATCGATTGGACTTAAAGTTAAATATGGTAAACCGTAAATATATACGATCTGAAGTTGAATCTAAGCGACTTAAAGTTGACCCCATTTTTGATCTACATCGTGAACCAAAGTATGATGATTCGATTAGAAAAGAAGAATTTAGATCGTACACTCCATATGTGAAATCATTTAATAACAATGATGTCGTAGAGTTTGTAATAAATCAAGCTGATTCGTTTTTTGCTCTACATGAATCTTTATTAGAAATTAAAGGTAGATTAGATATAGTTGGAGGTGGAAACGTACATCTAGCTCCCAATTTTGGGGTATTTCTATTCGATTCCTGTTCATATAGTGAAAGTTCAAAAGAAATTGAAACAGTGAGAGATCCCGGAATTGTTAGCGCCGTACGTAGTATGCTATGCTATCGCAGTGATTATGCAAGATTTATGAGTATTGCTGGATGGAATTTTCCTAACCATCCGTTCTTAAATGAAGATGATAAATCTTTTAGTTTGTTGATTCCTCTTAAACATATTTTCAACATTTTTAATGATTATACAACAATAGCTTATGGGAGACAAACATTTCGTCTCGTACGAGCTAGTTACGATAATGATAGTATTATTGTAAATGAGGTAGGTGCTGGTAGTACCGCAACTACAACAACTGTTAAGATTATTATAAATAGTATGGAACTGAAAGTGAAACATGTGTTTCCCAATGATGAAATTAAAATTAAATTGATGGAACCTATTAAAAATAATATACCAATATATATTCCATTCAGAAAGTGGGATCTTAATGAACTACCCTCAATTAAAGACGGTGCAAGAAGAGAAATCTGGAATGTTAAAACAAGCTCATCAATTGAAAAACCGCGTTATGTTATAGTAACATTTCAAACTGAGAGGCGCAATAGAAAAGAAAAGGATTCAACAATTTTTGATAATGTTAATATATCAAGTGTTCGAGTATCTCTTAATGGTGAATATTGGCCTAATGAAAGAATGCAACTGGACTTTGAGAAAAATGATTATGCTGCAGCTCATTATAACTACACTGAATTTTATCCTAGTTATTCATATTCGACTGAGAGACGATCACTTTTAGATTATCAAGCATTTAAAGATCATGCCTTATTTGTAATAGATTGTTCAAAACAAGAAGATGGAATGAAATCTTCAACTGTCGATATAAAATTAGAAATTGAAGCTAACAATGGTTTTCCAAAAGATACAAAAGTATATTGCATCATTATTCACGATTGTTTAATGGAATATTTCCCTCTTACGGAGGTAATCAAGAGTATAATATAAATACCTAATTTAAATGTGTTATATTACCTATGTAAATATTATACTTTTTTATAATAAAAAAATAATAAAAAAAATGTGGTTATTAATAATAAAACAATTTTACAATTATTAAAAAATATATTTAATATTTTATACTTCTATAACTTCAAATGAAGCCGCAGGCTTCGGTTTTCCGGTGTCCACTAACCCGTGGAACACCAAGCCATATTTTTGGCTTTTAAATTCTTCCATGAATGGTGTATAATCTTCAACCACACGTTCTGGTAGAAAAACAACCATATCCAACATTTCTAAAAGTACAGTTTTCCCATAGTTTGATTTCACAATTTTTGCATCTAATATTTGATATGATGTGCCCACCTCCAAGGAGGATAACTTCACCACAGGTTTCTTTTGCGATAAAACAGACGATTTGTTTATTTTAGAAAAATCCATCTATAAGAAATAAATAAAATTGTAAGTATATAAATATCGTAAAGCTCATTATATATAAAAAACAGATAAAATGTATAATAAATAAATAAGTCAATAAATTAATAAAAAATCATGTATACCTAAAGGATATAGAATAGTAGACGCATATATATAACTGATAAAATGTATAATAAATAAATAAATAAATAAATAAATAAATAAATAAATAAGTGAATAAATTAATAAAAAATCATGTATAAAGAGTATAGAATAGTAGACTTACTGTAATAATTATAGGTAATAGCACTTCAAGAAACAACTGGAACTAACTTAATAAAATTGAATATTTCGCTTATATTTATACCCACTCTTTATATTAAAATCTAATTTACAAGAAAAAAATAAATATAAAGTAAATAATTTTAGGGAAATTTTAGTATAGGGCAAATTATATATAAAGTACTTTGTAGGAATTTTTACTAATTAATTTTTAATGGGAAAGTTAGAATATAAAGTATATGACAAATTATATATAAAGTACTCGAGGAAATTTTTACTATTTAATTTTGGTAATGTGAAATTTAGTATATTAAGTATCGATTTAGAGTCGAATATGACAAATTATATATAAAGTATTTGGAGAAATTTTTACTATTTAATTTTGGTAATGGGAAATTTAGAATATTAAGTATCGATTAAGAGTCGATTATATTTTTTTTATCTGTAACACTTTAAAAATTAATAAATTTCCGTTAATATATTTATTGTTAAATACTTAAACGTAAATTAATGACTTTATATTTCATATTTTCTAATTATGATTGAAAAAACTATTTAAAATATGGTGTTAACAGTATGAGAGTCTTTATTGTCAAAGATTTCATAGAAGTTGGTTGATTTTAATAGTCTGCGAAAAGTGATAATTGAAGTGTGTGTATAAAATTTTTTGGTAAGTTTTTTTATTAAATAATTTTAAATAGCTATAACTGTTTATATGGATTATTTTGTATCATATTGAATTTCAAATTAATGTTTTTTTTTTTTACTAATATATTTTTTTTTTTAAATTTCATTATAATATTTTACCATTATTATTTTTAAAAATTAATTATTTAATATTTCTCTTGCAGTGTAGTTACCTACTTTATATCAGACACATAATTAAATTTCTTTTTTTTCTATCTAACTATTTAAAATTTAGCATTATGTCAATAATTACTGATCTTATTCAACATATAACAGCTATTTTAGGATTTATAAGTATTACCTATGATGGTAAAACAGTGGAGGAGGGGTTGCTGGAATGTACAAAGGCTGTCAGAAAGATAAATAAAGATATTAAAAATGCTACTTCCATGGGCGAAAGACAACACCTAGAGGCTTGTTTAAGAAATGTTAAATCGTTAAGATCTCAGATTAAATTAACAAAAAAGAGAGGATCTGGAATTATGACTAGGGCAAAAGAGTCTGGAATTAAAAAAGTAGAATGGGATGATTTGACTTCAGCTTTTAAGTCTAGAATTCGAACTGGAGTCATTTCAAACCTTAAACATAAAGATCCTATAGCATTTCTTGTCGATTGTAAGACACTCTTCAAACGTAGAATTGGTAACGCACTCAAGAAAGATGAGTCTGTTAAAGTGAACACAGTTTTTTGTGGTGAATTTGAGATATATAGAGGCCTACAGATCATAACTGAATATAAATATTTCACCACAGCTAACTGCCCCATCTATAGAGATACAAATTTAAATAACTGGTTTGATGATAATGTGACAAAACTTATTCTAAAAGACCTGGAAGAATTCCAGGAACGTGATAGCGGGTGGTCGTTAAAAAGAGTAGTAAACTTGGGCGTAAATATTAATAAATTTGTTCCACAACTTGGATCATCATATATTGAACTACCACCTCAAATTAAAAGAAAAGAAGCATGCATTAATGTTAAAAATGATGATCAAGCCTGCTTTGCATGGGCAATTACATCAGCTTTGTATCCTGTTAATAATAATCCGCAAAGAACAAATAAATACCCACATTATTCTGAGGTATTAAAACTTAAAGGTATTCAGTTTCCTATAACTATCAAGCAGATTCCAAATTTTGAAAAAATGAATAACATTTCTATCAATGTTTATATCCTAAAAAAGTATAATAAACAATTTTCGACCCTCCCTACATATTTAACAGCGGAAAAGAAAGATAAGCATGTAAATCTGCTTCTAATACAAGATCAGTATGACAAAGAGTCTACTAAATATCATTACGTTTGGATAAAGAATCTTTCACGACTTTTGTCTAAACAACTCAGTAATGAAAATGGTCAAAAGTACTTTTGTGATAGATGTTTACACTACTTCCGTTCGGAAGATAAGCTAAGTAAACACATAGTAGACTGCATTAAAAGAAATGATACCGCCACCAAAATGCCTACAGATAGCAAAAAGATGCTTAAATTTAAGGATTTTAAAAACAAAATAAAAGCCCCCTTTGCTGTATATGCAGATTTAGAGAGTATTTTAAAGCCTTGTGCAGAAAAGACTGCTTATCAAAAACATATTCCAGCAGCAGTAGGATATTATTTTAAATCTTCTTATGATAACAATCTATCATTCTACCGTTCATATCGAGGATCCGATTGTATGCAGTGGTTTGCTGATGAAATGAATCAACTTGCTGAGGATGTCTCTACTATATATCTATGTCCGTATAATATACACATGACTCCTCAACAAGAGAGTGATTTTCAAGCATCCACCCGCTGTCATATTTGTGAACAACCCTTTAAAGTTGGCGAGAAAAAAGTGAGAGATTATAATTACTTAATTTCTGAAAATAATTACCGTGGAGCTTCACATAATGAGTGTAATGTTAATTATCAAGACACGCACACAATCCCGGTAATCTTTCACAATTTGAGTGGTTATGACGCACATTTCGTGATAAAAGATATTGCAACCCGAATGAAAGGATCTATAGACTTACTGCCTCTCACTAAAGAAAAATATATTTCGTTTACGAAGCATATTGATGAAGCTCGAATTCACTTTAGATTCATTGATAGTTTTAGATTTATGGCATCATCCTTAGATAAATTATCATCTTCTTTAACAAAATTTACAAATCTGAGGTCTCAGTTTAATAACATACCTGAAGATAAGTTTAATTTGTTAACAAAGAAAGGTGTGATGTCATATGATTACATCAATAGTTTTGATCGTTTTAGTGAATCCTGTTTACCTCATCAAGATGCTTTTTATAACAAATTAGATAATAAAGCTTGCCCCCGCCGTATGTATAAAAGAGCACAACAAGTATGGTCTTCGTTTAACTGTAAAACTCTAGGTGATTATGTAGACTTATATATGAAAACAGACATTCTACTCCTAGCAGATGTCTTTGAACAGTTTAGATCGAGCTGTCTTAAGACGTATGATCTAGATCCAGCCCACTATTTTACGCTACCCGGATTTACTTGGGATGCTATGTTAAAGTTTACGAAACAGGAGTTAGAACTTCTTACTGATATGGATATGTTTTTGTTTGTAGAGCGAGGCATTCGAGGTGGTCTCAGTCAAGTCTGCTCTAAAAGAAGGGTTCATGCAAACAATAAATATATGTTGAATTATAATCCTGCAAAACCGGAAAACTATTTAATGTATTTTGATGTCAACAATCAGTATGGTTGGGCTATGAGTCAAGCTCTTCCATATGGAGAATTTGAGTGGGTGGATTCAAATATTGATGTCACTACAATTGCTGATGATAATAATGTAGGTTACATGCTTGAAGTTGATTTAGAGTATCCACATGATTTACATGATAAGCATAAAGATATACCTTTCTGTCCAGAACATATCAACCCTAAGACTATGAAGCCTCCTGCAAAGTTAAAAGAGAGTACTAAACTTATGGCTACACTTTATAATAAAGAGAAATATATCATACACTATCGATCACTAAAACAAGCTTTAGAACATGGCTTGAAATTAACGAAAATACACAGAGTATTAAAATTTAAACAGTCTCCTTGGTTGAAACCGTATATTGATTTAAATACGGAGCTTAGAAAAAAAGCTAAAAACGAATTTGAGAAGAATTTATTCAAATTAATGAACAATGCTGTTTTCGGTAAAACTATGGAGAATGTAAGAAAAAGGGTTGATGTAAAACTTCTTACCGAATGGGAGGGTCGTTATGGAGCTCAATCATATATATCTAAGCCTGAATTTAAGAATTGTATAATATTTGACGAAAATTTGGTGGCGATAGAGATGAAAAAAATTGAGGTTTATCTAAATAAACCTATATATGTAGGGCAAACAATTTTGGATCTTGCAAAGACTACAATATATAGCTTTCAATATGATTATTTACAAACACGATTTGGAGAAAACTGCTCTACTTGCTACAGTGATACAGATTCCGTTTTATTAGAGATACGAGGAAAAGATCCTTATCAAATTATAAAGAATGATTGTGAGAAATACTTTGATACTTCAGACTATCCTACAAATAATGTGTATGGAATACCGCAACTAAATAAGAAAGTTTTAGGTATGATGAAAGATGAAAATAATGGATGCATTATGACTGATTATGTAGGACTGAGATCAAAATTATATACTATGAAAGTGGCCATCTCAGAAGATGAGGTGCAAAAACTGAGGGCAAAATTAAAAGACGAAGAATATGATGATGATGAGATTGAAAAAAATGTTATGAATTATGGTGTAACCAAAAAAGCAAAGGGGGTTAAAATGTCGATAGTAAAAAATAGTATAACTTTTAATGACTATATTGAATGTTTAGAAACATCTAGAAGTAAGACCACTTCACAGAATCTCATACAATCGAAACATCATAAAGTCTTTTCAATAGAACAAAAGAAAATTGCTCTCAGCTCTGATGATGATAAAAGATATCTGATACCAGGGAAAGATGAGACATTACCATGGGGGCATTACTCTATTAACCCTAAAATAAATGTTTATGATGATGATCAAGTAATGGATTGTTTATAGAGTTCAAAATTATTATTTTAAATTTAAATTATTTACATAAAATTGTTTTCTTTTTTTTTTATCATAATTTAGTATAATTGTAATATAATAAAACTACTTGTTTTATATAAATTAGTATGTATAAGCGTGTCTGATATTATGAAGTTTGATCAAATTGGATAGAAATTTACGTACGACTATGGATTAAAAATGAAGATGGAATATATAAAATGCAGTCTGATAATAGATGAGAGATATATGGATAAAATAATTCTACAAACTGTTTTGAAAATATTTTTAAGACCAAATTGGATAGAAATTTACGTACGACTATGTATTAAAAGATGAAGATGTAATATATAAAATGCATTCTGATAATGGATGAGAGATATATGGATGAAATAATTCTACAAACTGTTTTGACAATAATATAAATTTTTTGAGTTGGATATTATATAGGTGAGTCTAAAAGTTACTTTAATAATTTTTTATTATAATAATGTTTTTTCTTATATATGATTTTAGATCGATTTCAAACAGATGGGAATAATATTTAATCAATCCGGAATCAATCAAAATTTTTATATAAACCTATCATATAGATAAGAAGATTAAAAGTGATTGTTTAAAAGGAGAAATATTAGATTGAAACCCCACTTATCCAGCCTTAAAGCTTAATATAAAACGAAACTTTTATACAAATTTTCAGTTTCATAGAAGGCATCATGAGAATAGCACTTGTAGATATTCAAGGAATTATCTTTGAGGATATATTTTATCCGAAAGAATTGTCTATACTGATTGGAAAACATATTACTAGTTTTCTGTTTAAACCACCAGTACCCTTCCACACATTGAGTTCTAAGGATAAGAGAACTAATAATTATGTTGAAAAATATGTTCATGGAATAAAATACGACTCTGGTGATATTGAATATAA